>OZ025296.1:35136547-39936547 GCA_964019185.1 Maratus speculifer
AAAATTGGCGTTTTTGCGTGATCTTTTGATGAAATCGGCGTTGTTTTTCAATGATTTTTTGACAAAATATTTCTAAGCGATCTTTTATCGAAAACGGCGTTTTTTCCCGCGATCTTTTAACGAAATCGGCGTTATATCAGCAATCTTTAGACGAAAGGGATGTTTTCCCGCGGTCTTCAGACGAAATCAGCGTTTTGTCTGCGATATTTGGTGAAATTGCCGTTTTTTCTGTGATCCACACATGAAATTCGCGTTTTTCAGCGATCTTTTGACAAAGTTCGTTGACAAAAACATCGAAGAAATCGTCGTTTCCCACGAAATATTGACGAAATTGTGCTTTTTCGGCGATCCTTTCACGAAATTTGCATTTCTTCGCGATTGCTTTTTCCGCGTGCTAAACCGTACAAATTGGCAACTATGCGAAACTCATAACCCAATTTCAAATTTTTGGAAATTTTGGACAGGAATCACCATTGGAATGTTTGGCGATTTTTATAAAACATTTTACAGATCGCGTTAATATTAGGCTCATGTTAAAAAATAAGGACTTTCAATAAAAAATAAGGACTTTAAGGATCCTTATTAAGGACTATCGAAATGCAAGGAGTTTATAAGGACTTTTAAGGTCCGTGCGAACGCTGTATATATATGTATACAGTAGACTCCCTCAAATCCGCACTGCTTGGGACCAGAGATTGTGCGGATTTTAGAATTTTGCAGATTTCTGGTGATTGCTTTGTTTACATTTTTTAAACAGCAGTTTGAGTGCAATTAATAGTGCATTCGGAACTGTAATGAATCCTTACAATATAATAAAATATTAAAATAAGTAATAAACAAAAATAATAAAAATTTAGATAATGTTTAAAATGATTAAAGTACTAATAGCAAAGGTCAAGTTAATAATCAATTGTGTATTATTAAATATTCATTTTAAAGATTAAATGTATTTTTTCAAAATTATTCAACAAAACTTGCCTCATAAAAATACATTATTAATTCACATCAAAATCATAAAATAAGGATTTTTTTTTTCCAAGTTTAGCTAGGCTTAATAATCAGAAGATTGTGATTACCAGTGATATCAGCAATACCTTGAATATTTTCTTTAAAAAAAGAATAATTCTTCCTTCATGAAAAAAACATGAATAGAGTATTATTAAGAAAATTACAAATTAAAAAATATATAGAATTGATACAAAACTTTAAAAAAAAAAAAAAAAAAAAAAATCAAATTTTGTCCCAATATCCAAACTGAAAGTTTCATTGTTTACATCACTAAAATATGTACGGATTTTAGAGAGTTGCGGATTTCTGGTTTGCGGATTTGAGGGAGTCTACTGTATATATATTGGATATATATGTCCCAAAAGTTTAGATAATAAAATTTGCATTAACAGAAAAAGTAATAAGGTACACTTAAATTTTGCATGATAAGAAATAAATAAAAACAATTTCTTTTTTTTTTTTTATAAATGTTTTGCTCCAGAAGTGTTTTTCGCTCCATTTGGTGAGCACTTGTAAAAAAAGGTCCAGTAAGCTCTTGATCGTCCAAGAATCAACACGATTCATATAATCAATCATTCATACTTATGTTAAGTTATGGAAATGAATACAAGTATTATGTCAATTAGTTTATCATTCGTGTTTATGTGTTGTGTGTATTTGTTAATGTGAAATTAAAAAATTTAAAAAGAATATCAAGAATTGGTCCACTCTATTGACAATATACTTATATAAATTATGATCAAAGGTTTGAAATTATAAAATATACATAAAATTATATAACAATGTGCTGTCCCAAAAGTATAGACACCTGTAATTTTTTTTAATTCACATTTATAAAAGTAACTAAAAATTTACTTTTAATATTGAATTCTATTGCTACAACATTTTTATCAAATACATGTTATTCCATAGAATTAATTAAGCATTGCATTACAGAAGGACATGTTTCATACCATGCTTTGTCAATTACAGTTTTTAAGTCATTTACACATGTATATTGCTTTTCATTTTCATATATTTTCATATATTTGCCGAAACGTCAGTGAAGGCTTACTTTGGAGACACGAAATTTTTTTGAGTCTGTCTGTCTGGATGTCTGTCAGTTTGTCAGTCTGTCTGTTCCGCGATAACTAACGCAAAAAACACCCGATTGGCTTGAAATTAAGTGGGTATGTTAGTGAGGCACTGGGATTAAGCTGTATAGTTTTTTGTAAGATTTGATTCATTCGTTCGAAAAATATAGAATATTTTATTTTGCGCAATAATGCTTTTCTATGGCAAATCCAATGATTTCTAATTTCTTTTTTCTTGAGAGAAAATGTCATATTTCATTAATGGAATTCAATGATAAATGGATACTGAAATTTGCCGTTTAATTTGTTCGTATTGTTTTGAAATTTTGTCTACAAATTTGTCAGATTTTTTGAATTATTACTGTAAATTTTGGAAATTTTTTATATATGTGTTCCAATAATATAAACTAATTTGTTTTAGAGATTTACTTATTTCAAATGTATTTATTTCATTTTCTTTATTTTCTCTTAATGGTTGCTAAGCAACCATTCATCATAATCCTTAATTTTATAATGTTATAAATTTGAATGAAGTCAACGTCAAAACTGATGAATTAATGTGTTTGTATCTTTGTGTATAACTATAACATAGACCAGAAAAGAACATAGGCTATGTTTTATTAATTTTATTAACATATTTTCCTTAATAATTCAAAATTTCTTCTTTTTCATGCAGAATCAATAGCGATTTTTTAGATAAAATTTAACCAATTTCCTTTATCGTTGCCAAAAAAAAAAAGAAAAAATCAAAATATGAATTAATTTTTCAACGGCAATAAGTTTCAATTGAGCAATTTCCATTCGAAAAATTAAACTAAGAAAAAATAAATATGACGTCAGAATAAAAATAAAAATAAATGTAGAATTTTGTTAAATATTAAACACGGAAATTTGTTTCGTTAATAAGAATTTTTCTGACAAAAACGGGGGCATTATTAGAAGTTAAAAAAAAAAAAAAAAAATTATATTTTTAACAATTATTTCACCTGATAAAATTTGACGTCATAATTGAAATAAAACAGGTATTTTATAGTAGTCGTAAAAAATATTAGAAACATGGATATCAAACTCATGAATAATGACGTCATGGCCAAAACTTCAGTGAAGGTTTATTTTGGCGACACAAAATTTATTGTTTTCCGCCTGTCAGTCTGTCTGACCGCGATAACTGCCATAAAATGCAATCGAAACATATTTTTTTCGGAAACAAAATTGTAAAACCCTAGATTACTGAGTTTACACTTTCAAAAGTTCCTGATACATCAGATTAAGTGTTTGTGGTGGGCAGGTATGCAGAAGTATGAGTATAATGAAAAATGCTTATTAAAACTGTTACTTATCCTTATAAATAAAAACGTATAAAGAAATACAAGATATACGATAACCATTAGCAAATTGATAAAAAGTTACAAATTTAAGTTTAATGAGATTACGGGGGGTTCAGGGGGGCGGAGCCCCCCTGAAGAAATCTACAATGTTATAATTAAAAAAAAAACAAAAATAATAGATCATGAAAATCTCAGAATATCCTAACATAACTAAATCTTTAATTTAACGCTTTTGATGGCTGAAAACTTCTTATTCTTATTTTATTCTTATAAATAATTACGTAATTTGAAAATTTTAAATTAGAGTTTGCAGGAAGTTGAATATTACCCAAAGTGTGTTTAAAAAAAATGATGTTCAAAGCTGACGTTGAGGCTCCTGATCTGCAGATTTACTAGTTTTACGATATAAGATCCCTCATATGTTTTCCATGAGATTCAAATCTAAACTAAATGCTGGCCAGTCTATTAGTGTGATATAGTTTTGTATAAACCATGTTTTCATTGATGTGGAGGTATGGATGGATCCCTCGGTCAGGTCAGGATGTGCTTCCGATCCTGCTGGCAAATCCATTACTGGCAGTAAACTGGTACGTAAAATATCCTGATAATCCTCTGATTTCATTTTTCTGTCAATAAATCCTGGAAATGTTTGACTGTTGACAGAAAACCTTCTGCAGGTCATTACAGATCCTCCACCTTATTGCCTGCTAAAACAATTCTTGGGTTCTTTTCTTAGGTCATACTAGTAAAAGTAATAATCATAAAGGCTATCTGAATTCCTTTCTTTTCATCAATGAAGATGACAGAAATCCATTTTTCACCATAAGGCACATGCTTTCTAGCCCACTTTAGACATGCATCTTTACGACTCTGTTTTAAGCAAGGTTTTGCTTTCATTCTCCTGTAAACAGTATTTGCTGAAGCTTTAATTCTTCTGTGTACAGTGTTTCAGTGTTCTGTGTACAGTTTGAAATTCTAGAAATTGATGCAATTTCTCACACAGATAAATTATCAATTGAAGACATTTTTAATAACATTCTGTTGTCTAGAAACATTATTTTCTAAGGTCTTCAGACTAGTTTTCTAGTATTCCATGTTCCACATGATCTCAAAACTCAAATATTGCTCAAGGATATATTTATTCTTATTTGCACAGGATTTTATCCTTGTGCTTTTAAATATAAAATCTTAATAATTTCATCTTTAGAACTTCTTTAGAATATAACATTTTTATCAGAATATGCAGGAAGTGTCTTTACCAAATCACAAACTTAACAATACATTGAACTCATTTGATTCCATAAAATTTCAATAAATTATTATTTTTAAAATACAGCAGATGATCTTTCAACTAAAGGGGAAAACTATTTTGCATTTACAGAAGCACATGAAAATAAAAATATTTTGTGACAAAAATGATAAAGAAAACATGCAATGGTGTATTGTGCCTATACTTTTGGGACAGCATATTGTTATATAATTTAATGTATATTTTATAATTTTAAATCTTTGAACATAATTTATGTGTTTATATCAGCGACTGTTTTTATTTTTACCTATCTCACAAATTTTAATTCTATTTTATTACTTTTTGTGTTACTCAAATTTTATTGATTGTTTAAATTTTTGGGACAGAGTTCATATATATATACTACTACATAACCCCGTCAAAAATGACGGAATTTTCACTTGCATTTCATTTTCATAATAATACAAACAGAATGAAGATTTTAGTATTGAAGAGTTTGTATTGTAAAAAAACACATTTTAAAAATAACAATAGATTTCTACAAATACAAATAATGAAGTTTTTAACTTTATATTTAGTTTTCAAACAAATTTTAATTTCAAAACAAAGAGCAGTATTTATTACAATAACAATTAATAATAATAATTAGCAAAATGAAACTCAATTTCTGAAGATTTCACAAAGCATTAAAATTAAATATTGAAGTTTTTAAAATTTTAAAATACATTATTTTATTAAAAGTATGATTTGGCAGTGGCTTTAATTATGGGCATATGATAGACTTTTAGTTTGATGCTTTTAGGCATGAATTAAGATGTTTTGTTTTTTAAATTTGGATTTGGCACCATCTATACTCAGTTAATATAAACAAAACAACTTTTTTTTTTAAATAGTAGTTTCTTATAGAAAATAGCACCGTTTTTCAAGAAAATTTGCGTATTTTCGACTATCTTTCCAGAAAATTTGTTTATTTCCTTTGATTTCTCGAGAAAATTCACATATTTTTCGCAATTTTTTGACAAAATTTGCGTATTTTCCGCCATTTTTCGACAAATTTCACATATTTTCCCCGATCTTTTGACAAAATTCTCATATTTTCTGCGATCTTTCGACAAAAGTCGCATATTTTCCACGATCTTTTGACAGAATTTGCATATTTTCCTCAATCTTTCGTCAAAATTCTTGGATTTCTCACGATCTTTCGTTAAGATTTGCCTATTTTCTGCTATTTTTTGACAAAATGTGCGTATTTTCCCCGATTTTTCTACAAAATTTTGATATTTTCCTGGATCTTTCTTCAAAATTTGCATATTTTCGGACGATTTTTCTGGAAAATTTGAGTATTTTACACGATTTTTCGATAAAATTAGAGTATTTTTCACAATCCTTTGGTGGAATTCGAGTATTTTTCTGCAGCCTGTTCACGGAAATCACGTTTTCCCTGCAATCTTTTGACGAAAATCGCGAATTTTTCTTGATTCTTTAACAATAATCCTGTCGTTTCCCGCAATCCTTTAAAGGAAATATTTTTTTTCTGCAATCCTTTGATGGAAATCGCATTATCTCCCGCAATTCTCTGAAAGAAATAATTTTTTTTTCAACTTTTTTTTTTTGTGATCATTTGCAGAAATTTGCTTTATTTGGTGCAGTTTGTACTGGTTTTTTTGTTCTATTTCATCCGTTATGTTTCCCCCCCCCCCCCCTTAAAAATATCAATATAGTGTAATGTATCTTTGCATACATCTCAGGGGTAGTAAAATTCGTCGCCAAAAAAGCAGAGTTTCACGTTTCCGCAGAAAAGTAGAAGGTCTCTTTAAAAATAGGTTTGCGAGTTCTTTGTTAGTTCATAGATGGCAGCACTGAAAAGTGTTAGATGAAAGCAAGAAGTCGCCTTCACTCCATAAAATAAAATCGTACTAACGATAAAAAACTTATCAGCTCAAACTTCCACTGATATCTTTATGCATTATAATTGGGTATCAAAAACATGTTTTATATGAAAATATGCTGAACAAACATTATTACAAGTGGAAGAAATTTTAAAAGCATCATTTTAGCACCAATTTTCAGCTAAGCCTAACATGGCATTGATCTACAGTCGATTCGCGAGTGGTACGACCTGGAACCGTTCTTACACTTCCTAAAGTGACAAATTATTATAAGTAGATAGGAGAGGTAGGGCAGGTTTGATACATAGGGAGGATTGATACATTGGCAATTTACCTTAACATTTGGCATTAACAGCCTTTATAACACATGCAAAAGCTTCTTTTATTTGCAGAAACCATGATTATCTGGACTTAACAGCGAAGAGCTAACAATTTTGTTGAAACTTAACTTTGAAGAAATTTGGTTTGTCAATAAAATTTTTTTTTCAGATATTGGTTTTCTTTTATAGCTGTTATGACTGTAAAAATACTACATTATAATTTTTTTTTTTTTTTTTTTTTTTTTTTTTTTATAAAGCACATTGTTAGGATAAGTTTTAAAATAAAGTAGATTGCCATTATGCAACTGTATTATACAAAGTGATTGAATGACAAATAACACATGATGGGGAGAAATTATACACTTGTATATTTGGAATTTAGTAGTTTTTTAAAGTTTACAACTAATATGTAACTGTAATATTCATTATTATTTTAAAGCAAAAGCTACTGAAATTGGTAAAGGGGATTAATCAGTAAAGTTTTTCCAAAATCATTTACTGAAACAAATATTTTGATTTATCTGGAATGAAAAATACTGGAATTTATCCTTTTGATCTTAATTGTTTTGACAATACCTACTTTGTTATCCCCAGCATCTGTTTGTGCTTATCTATGTCTGTGGGTTAAATATGCATCTTGTATCTACTGATATGACACCTAAAAGTTTCTAGATGAAAATACAGAGTGTCATACCAAGTTTACAAGAATCCTGAGGGTACTAGGATATTAGACCTTATCCCAAGAAAACAGCGTCAACTATAAAGGGTGGAAAATATACAGCTAAAACCTTACATTGATACAAACACCTATCAAAAAAGCTTGATGAATTAAGTTAAGAATTTGTTTAAGATAAAAGACAAACATTGCAGAAAAAAAAAATAGAATAAAATAAATAATAAATAAAAAAGCAATCAAATTGCTAAAGCAAATAAATAAATAAATAAAAATAAATAAATTTTGAAGCAGTAAGCAGTGAAGAAGTAGAATTTTTATCACATAGTTCCTATAATGATTGTACTGATTTATATAATCTAATTTATGTTAATTCCAGGATTATCATGGCCTTACATTTTTCTTTTCTTAAGCACATTAATAGGATTAAAAAAAGAAAAAAAAATTGTAATATCTGAAATAAAACTTTGTCAATGTTATTTCTCTTTAAATTTTACTAAAATATTTCAAGATTTATAATAAAAAAATTTTATGACAAATTAAATTGAACATATTTTTTTTTTTTTTTTCCAATTTAAATAGCAATGTATGAAATCTCCCTTGGAAGTGTATCAATCCTCCCCAGGAGTGGGGGATTGGATACAAAAATAGCCATTCACATTAATTGGGATATATTTTTTTGAATGTATATTTTTTAAAGTCACTACATTTTTAATAAATAAATAAAAGATTACTTGATAAGTAAACACAAAAAATTTGTTAAAAAAAAAAAAAAAATCACACCTTCCCTATACAGTTTTTACATATAAAATACAAGAATAATTATATATATATATTTATTGCTTTCATGTATAAAAGTACAATGTAAACAGCAAAGAAAAAATTTAACAGATTTGTTTTTTTCTTTTTACTATACATACCTTATTTTTATGCTTTATATAAATACAAAGTTAATAATTTCATTATTATTTGGTGATCAAATAAATAATTTCATTAAAATAATAATAAAAGAAATCAAAAATAGAATAAAAGTAATTGATTGATATCACCAGCTAAACCATAATATGCAAAATAAAAGAGCTAATATACAATTTGAATTTTTCTTTTAACTAATTAAAATAACTAATAAGTCAGACATTCTATTCAATTATTTTAGCATGGAAGTTATTCAATTTATCTAATACAGATAATATTTGATGTTTTTCATGAACAAGAAATTTATCACTTGTAGAAAAAAAAAAAAAAAAAAAAAAAAAAAAAAAACTTACTCGCTCTGGTGTTTCAAACATTTTTTCTAAATTGACAACACCAGGATGATGAATATTTTGTAATATTGAAACTTCATTCTTTAGTTGTGCTTCTTGCTTTGTAGGAAATCTACTTTTTTCTATTACTTTAATTGCAACTGCACGGCCACTTGTTCGATGAACTCCTATGAAGCATTAAAAAAAAAAAAAAAATCTTATAATTATTTTGCTATTTTGGAAAAATAAAATAATAAAAATAATGCTTGAATAGCCAAAAAAAAAAAAATACATACATAAATATTATTCTAGTATATTTCCTTAACTGTTTTCAATGTTTTAATACCAAAAATGTTTTCTCACCTCCATAAACAACACCAAATTGACCAGAACCTAAAACTTCTTCAGGAAAAATTTGATATTGTAAACTTATATCCTGCAAGGAAAAATTAACAAAAATTTAGAAGATACATTTGATAATAGGTGCATAATTACTTTATGAAAGGACTGAAATAACTAAAAAATATTTATGCACAGTGAAACATGTCTATAACAATACTGTAGGGACCTAGATAAAATGTCTTTGTAGGCAGATTATTGTTACAGGCAATATATAAAATTATACTTTTAAACGTAAATAAATAATAAGCAAACATAATAAACAAATTAAAATATAAGTAAATGATAAAAGCATAAGTTTATTTGCTTTCTTGGTGTAGTATGTCTCTATTGGCACTTAGTGCGGTTAAATAATATACAACCAACCATAAGTTTATCTGGTAAGAAAATGTGTGTGCATGTGCAAGTGTTTTCATTACCCGAGCATTTAAAAAAAAGGTTTTTTGATGAGAGTGAGTTACACTTAGTAATTAATATCTCAGAAACTAACCAAAAAGTTAAAATTCTGAGCTTAAGAAAGTCAAGAGAGACCTTGAACTAACTTCACCATAAATTTAAGTCTCGTATGTGCAGTAATTATTTTGCTAGTAATCACAGACTCGCACACACAGAGTGATTTGTTCTTTTATTAGTATAAATATATATAAAAGCCATTCTCTGTATGTATGTTCCTTATACAAATTTTAAATTTTTGATCGATTTGCATGAAACTTGCTGTACATATGTTTTAGAACATGAAAAGGGTTGCTGTAACTTAAAAAAAATCACAAGACAACTATTTACTCCTTTTTTAGTATATTCTATAATTTAACACTATAGAAGTATATCTTGTTTGAAATTTTCTATTTCAGTAATTTCTTTCACATTGCCACACACAATAAAAAATGATACAATATAAAAAATATAAATTGATAAATGTGTGCTTTTTTTAATAAGTCAACAAAAATTCAAAACACAATCACTGTTTTTGCATTTTTGAAATTGACGTCACTCTAAATCGGAAATGCATATTTTTCATATACAAATAAAAAGTCCAACTACAAGTGAGAAAAATTAACAAAATACTTTAATTTGAAAAAATTTTTAAACTAAAAAATCTGCTTTAATGTAAACATTTCAGTTCCATCATAAAAATTTAGAAAAAAGAAAAAGGTATGGATATAATGTCACATTCAATTAAATTTTTTCAGTGCATAGTCCAACTAACTTTAAATAAATGGCTTTTATATTTTATTTACTACTTAAATTGAATAACAACAAGCAGATCTAATTACTATGCATTATAGCTAAGTGTTTTATTTGTTTAGAAGCAGTGGTAATATTTTCTGAGATTTATATAAAAAAGATTTCAGTTATTTCCTTTTTCAAACAAACTTTATGACTGATATGATGACTAAAAATTCACGAAAAATGACTTCACTTTCATCTAACAGTTATAGGTTCAATTTCTATTATTAGAACATTTAAGTTTACATTTAAGAATGATATTTTATGTAAAGTGGAAACCCCCATTGATCTAATTAAAGCTTATAAATGCACTTAAAGTTAAGGCTTTTTAGTTTTAAGCAATGCCAAATAATAAAATGCTACCTCATATGGATAGATTTTTTCCTTTTTTCCCCCCATATTGTGAGAAAAATCCTATATTTCTGCAAAGGTGCAAAAAACATGAATTTTAATTTTAAAAGTGGAAAATTTTAACACATTTGTGTCAAAAGAATACCTTTTTTCTGAATTTAAATTCCGAGAGATCCAAAATTAAGACTAAAAGATGTGGCTTTTTTCATAAATGTCTGTTATTAAATCTGAAAGAGCTACTTTTTGAGCGATTTTTTAATTTATTTTTGTTCTAAAGTTTATGATAGTGGCAGGTATTCTTAATCAGAATCTATGTAACAGAAAGTGAAAAAAAAAAAAAAAATGTTTTTCATTATTAATTCTTTCTTTACCCTCTTGCATCTCCTGTTTAGTACACATTGATGGAAGCTTCAGAAAATTTTGAGTTCTCAGATTAGACTATAGGGAAATAAATAGTCTTATTTTATAATTTTTTTTTTCCTCTATATTATCTCAAGAAGCATGATTAATGCCAGGTGATCCTTCTACTAATAAATAAGAAAAGGAAAAAAAAATCTTGCGAAATAATTAATTGATGCACAATTTCATCAAAATGACATGTAAAAACAACAATCGCCACAGTAAAATGATTCTACAGAAGGCTTACATTTTATTTATTTATGTATCCTCCTCAGTCCTGATGTTGCCTATAGGAGACACTAATGAACATCCTTTAAATTAATTTAATTCCTACCAGAATTGCTAAAATTACTTTTAATTTTTTTTAATAAATGTGTGCACATCATAAGCATAGACATAACGGTGTATACATCTTTGGAGATGTTTTACAGTAATTTTAAAATGTTTTTTATAGTCCCTCATAAAGTTTGTCTCAGAACTGAGGAGGTTAAGTGTGTGTGCGTGCGTGTATACAGTGTTAGGAAAGTCTGGAAATGAGCAATACATTCAAGTTGAGAAATAATATTTCATATTAAAAAAGGAAAAATATAGGTTGAATATTTTAAAAACAGATTATTCAGTGATACCAAAATTGTCACCCCACCTTAATCACCAGGAATCAGAGAGGATTCAACTTTGAAAACTTAAATGAGAACCCCCAATTTTTTATTGCAGATTTGAATTCTACAGGGAAAAATATCTAACTTTCTTATTTATTTTATTTTATTTATTTATTTATTTTGGGCCATAAATGACAATGTAATTGAGCAAAATGAAGTCAGATTCATTTGCTGAGAAGAAAATCTTATTTTTCATTGAAGTACTGATTTTTAAATTTAAAAATGAAAATCTAAACAGAAAAAGTCACCTTTTATCCTTCTGTTGCATGGATCTGTATAGGATTAAGTATCACTGCTGGATTCTTAAAAAAAAAAAAAAAAAAAAAAGATAACTGATAAAATATAAAATAAAATACAGAACATTCTTACTTGATCAAAGTGTGATATGTTGAAGACAAATGGAAGTAGCATTTTTTAGAGAAAGATAAATGACTTTGTTTTCCAGTTTGTTAGTAGTTGAAGGTTAATGAAGAGTCCTTACTCTTGGCCAGTGAAGAAAATATTAAAAAATAATAATGAAAGCATCCCAGAGCATTTGATAGCTCCGGGAGGGAATGCTCCCCCCCCCCACCTCCTGAATTCAACACTGCCTGCAGCGTATCACATTCATGCAGTCCCACCATAAACTGCCGCAGTGTAAAACAGCACAGAAAACTGATTTGTAAAGCATTTGCAATGCATAGTCAACAATGCAGTTAACATGTAAAGCATGATTGAAAGTTTTAATAAAAAGTAAAGATTGAAAGTTTACGCAAGTTTCTTTTATATGAAAAAAGCACAAATATGATTTTTTCAAATTTGGCATTGACAGTGAATTGCAGCCAAGAAGGGACCCCTTGTCCTCTCTTATGCTCAATTAGAAGCTCTTGTCAAACACTTTTTCATACTTTAAAAAATATTAACCTTTTTTGGTGCTCGTCAGAGCATTTTTTAATACTAATATATAAACAATCTTTCTAACAAATGTATGGGCATTTTCAATAATGGTCGGACATACTTCAAAACTCTTGTCCTTGTGGATTGATTTTATGACATTTTTTAGTTTTCTGGAACTTGGTTGATCTTTGAGAGTTTGTATCTAGATAATGAGTAACTGTTTTACAAACGGTTGATTTGGTGATCGGGTGGACGATATGGGTGTTTATCATTAAATAATTGCATTTATTTGTGATCTTATTTTATCACCACAGCCTCACAGCATAAGGATATCTACTTTTTCTTGGTCAAAGACATTGTGCCAACAGAGTTCGACTGCACATCGTGGATTATAGAGTGGTGTATTATGGAATCGTAAAAGAAAGAGTAGAATTTGCATAATCATTGAGGTAATGCAGTGCTCTTGTTTGATTTTAATTGCAATTTGAAAGATTAAGGTCATGTGATAATTTTATCTAAAAGCTGTTGAGAAATGAGAATTTGAATTAACCAATACCTATTCTGATATTGGAGGGCACTTTAAAACTTATGGCAAAACAGTTTGTAACACAAAGTGGGAATAACACAATTGTCCAATTTACTTAAAATTTATGTTGTAACAAGTGTAGTTTTGATTTTGAATTTTATTTTTTTATTTATTTATTTTTTTTTTATGTTACTTAAAAATACGGTTTTCTGTGTTATGTAATCCATCGTTATATATAAACATTATATTCCACATGAATATAAGATGAAAGCATATTAGTAAATATATTATTCATGTTTGAAATGGTCAAGCAGCCAGCAAATGTGCCAAAAATATGCCCAATCTTATTACATATGTGTTAAATGTTTTGTTGATTACAGCATCGTATATGAAGAAACAAAAAAAAAAAAAAAAAGTTAACTATAAAAGCTACATATCTTTTTTCCATAGAATCGAAATCTGTAATAAAAAAGGAGGGTTTCATTCAAGATTTTAAAATTAAATTTTCTCTAACCCTCAGGTGTCTTGTTGATGGATCAACTTTATTATCGCTGAATAGCCTTTAAAAAAATTATTGAACATATATTTTACCAATTTTTATTTTGATTTGTATTTCTCAACCTAAATGTCCATTTCCAAATTTTTCAGACACTCTTTATATGGGTAAAATAAAACTAATCCATAGATATGAGGATGTACTATAGTTTTCTTTTAATAAATATGCTTATATTTTCATAGTATATTTAAAATGCCACAATACAAATAAGATATATTATTCAAAATATACTTACTATATTTTCATCAGTATTTCCAGTAGCTTTTGGTGTTTCCTCTTGGTGAAGAGATGCTAAAAAATAGCAGTACATTACAAATACAAAATAATACACTGACAAAAACTATCAGTGCATAAAGAAAACATGAGTAATAAAAATACTAGGACTTCCCTCAGAGGGATTAGTCTGAGCGATATTGCTGAGAATACACATTTAATAACTTGCGATAAGTAAAGAAAATGGGATGTTACCTTTAATTGGTCATTCATTGTGATAAAATATGATGAAAATAAGCATATTGAATCATAGAATTATAAAATCTTATATATAAAGTTGCATATACTATTTTTATAAAAGAAAAGCAAACCATGCATGGATATAAAATTGGAAATATGCAAAATGTTAAAAGTAATATAGAAAATAAAACACCAAATATTCCAAGATTGGATTTTAACTCTTTGAAATGATGTCATGAGCATAAACAGAAGCTTCGCACCGATTTGAGAAACTATAAATAACATAAACTATTATGTTTGAAGAGAATGGAGTGTATTTTATATGGTGTGAAATCCGCCCAAATAGTTTATAATGTTGAATATCTGTTTGCCACGGATGCAATGAGGTTGTCGATAAGAGTTAAGCAATCCTTTTTTAAAAATTTGCCCTAAACGAGCACTTACGTCTTATAAGTTACTGTGATGCCAAAGTTATAGTTTCTGACCCCAACAGTATCCTAGAAATTGCAATATTCTCAATAAATTGGGTTTAAAACTTTTTCTAGAAAATTTATTTTTAATTTGTGAAATTAAATTGTCGAATGTTTTAGAAATCGTTCATAACGAGAATATTATACCTTAAAAGTTGCCACCAAAAAAAAAAAAAAGATTTTAAATTTTTAGTCATATCAACATCAAAGAATTCTCAATTTTAGAACTTTTTTTACTCGTGCATTGATGGTGATTATTGTTCCTACGCAAAATATAGTATATTTTGCAGCAAAGATGGTTAACAACATTTTTTGCCCACACTATTTTTTAAATCGGCTAGGTACTCCCAATGATAACGAAAAACACACAAACGTTAATGCTTTATAGCATAGAAATACAGAATCAAAAGCTATTTATCTCCTATTATATACACATAAATTATCTAATTAGTGCTAGCAGATGCATTTTCAAAAATACATAGATCAATATAATACTTCATTTTTCTTTTATTAGTATTTCTTAGTATTCATTTTTCATTTATTTGTATTATTCAGTAAAAAGCTCACTTTCTTAAGCCCGAATTACGTCAAAAGCGCCTAAGTCCATATAACAGCGAAGTATTGTGAAGAGTATTAAATACAAGGTAGTAAGACACTTAGCCAAATGCAGGTAATAAATCGACAAATATTGTTCTTTTCGCCCTCTCTTGAAATGCATTTTTTCCGTACATTTAAAAAACACAATTTAGAGTCATCTTATTTAAAATTCAAATAAATAAATAAGAGGAAGCAATAATAGCATTAGTCAAAACATTTTATTTCAGCATCAAGGAATTGTATCATAGTTACACATATGGAAAAAAGCTGCTTTTGTCCCAAAAACGTTGTCTTCACTAATTTTGAATCCGATTAAAAAAAGTACTGTGATTAATTAAAGTGTTATAGGCAGAGCTGCCAAGTCTCCGTCATTTTGGATACCGGTATTTTAATACAAAAAATGTTTTATAAATTGGAACATTCTGCGGATTTAAAAAATAACTTTTCCTATAAGAAAATTCTGCTGTGCAATAAGCGGGGGCTTGGCATCTCTGTATAGGAATATTTCGTAATCTACTTTTTAACCTTAAAAAAAGCAACGACCATTTTTCGGGTACAAAAGGTATTGCTAATTGTTGCATTTTGCATACAAGGTACTGATTGTAATATTGATGCATCTATGGTGATAAATTTCCAAATATTTTTCAAATCCTATTTATTTCATTAAAAATATAAATCTTTTATTCATTTAGTTTAAAATAAATGGTTGTTAACTAATTTCATAATACTTTTGAAATATCACTTTTCATTGGCCATTTTTTTTAAAGCATTTAGAAAATGGTTGTTGTTTTCAGTCAAATATAGACTTTGATCTGTCCGCATTTTATTTTATTATTATTATTATTATTTATAAATGGTGGAGAAATATTCATACTTAATCCATAACGTACATATTATATGACTCTGTTATTGCATAAGTCATCTTTTTATTATCATAAAAAATATGTTTTTACTGATTTTTATTAACTCAATAGGAAAAATTTTGTGCTTTGAGCAATAGATGTCCGCATTTCATTTATTTATTTATTTTAACAAAATTCTTTGTATTTAGAAGAATTTTTATTTAAATAGGAAATCCAAATGTCGCTGTTAATAAAGAAGAAAGTTACAAAAAAAAGTTACAAAACGAGTAGACGTATACTATCAAATATGGAAAAACGACGAATCCAAAAAAGACGTCGTATGAAATATATTTTAAAGCAAAAAAACGAGGTCTGATTATCGAGCCTACTAATTACGAAATGTGCATTATATAATTTAAAAAAAAATAAAAAATACTACAAATATTCATTTTTTTCTTTTATGCAGTTTTGGCTTTTAAAGGTGCGCTATGTTGCAAAAAATATAAGCGACTATGAAAATACACTTGGTAAACGGTCATGCTCAGTTTTACATTTAAATATGGTACATATATGCCCTATACACACCAAGGTACCTAATTGGTGCCAAAATAGCGTTCAGTTGCCTAACATGTTGGTTACCATATAAATGTTATAATAAATTGTTTGTTCTAAAAATATTATCATTTATTGATTGTTATTTCTTTTTTTTTTAATAACAGAAAATGTTTCATTTATTCCTTTTTTTAGGTGTGTTCGTAATTATGTAAATACGTAGCACCTATAGTGGTCGTTCAGTCCGTCTGTCTGTCTGTCTGTCCGCATATAAAAACTACTCAACCGAATCATTTGAAATTAAAAATACATAATCATTACACAATTTGTCAACTTATTTCAAATTTTTTGATAATCGGGGGCATAGATCAATTACAGGGGCAATCAAAAGTATTTAATTACATTATGGTCAATGGGGAAAAAGTTTCAAATGTATTTTATATGTTTGAAATGTAAAATACATAATTGTTACATAATTTTGCTGTGTTTTTTCAAATTTTATCAAAATCAGATGCATAGATCAATTACAGGGACAATCAAAAGTAATCCATTACATTACGGTCAATGGGGAAAAATGTTTCAAATGCATTTTTATGGTATTACACTCATTCGAACTTAATAAAATTTATAAGCAAATATGAAGTACATATTATACTATACATTTTACATAATTTAGGGTGCAAAGAACATTTGTTATTGATTTACAAAGCCACACAAAAGTATTCCATTACATAATGATACAGGGAGAATATTGTTTGATGAGCGTTTTAATTCTAATTCGCTATTTACAATTTTATCAGATTGATATATAAGAGTAATATTTTTAAAACTTCGTTATCGTACGAGCGCACCTAATTTGCTACGCTTCACGTGTAATTTCCAACTTGTTTCATTTTGAAATAAATACATAACGTGTCACTATAGCATGTTATATGTATCTGGTATTTTTAAACGATGTTTTCGCCTAATTGGCAGAAAAAATCTCGCCAAACCCGGTGCTTATATCTCTAGTATATTATCTCAAGTATTTTATTTATGTATACTATAATTGTTTTTACATACCACTTACTTCTTCTTGTATATAAAAATAGGTAAGTGGCTCCTTTATGCAGTATAAATTGTATAAATCTTTAAAAAATAGGCCCCGTTGCCCCTTTTTGGATCAAATTAAAAAAAAAAAAAAAAAAAAAAGTCTAATTCCAATATTGCTCCCAGGTATGCATACATATTCCAAATTTCAAAGTTGTGTGCCAACAGGAAATGGATGAAAAATGGGAAAAGTTGTCACATATGCACCAGGGTACATAATTGGCGTCAAAATGGCATTATTTTACCTGAGATGGTAACCCGGCTTTATTTATTTATTATTTGTTTATTTACTCATAAAATTTTTATTTACTTTCACTAGCATACCCAGCCCGCTTCGCCGGGCTTAATTTGAAGGTTTATTTAATAATTTATGTGTATGGTTCGCTTCTCTCTCAGCTGGCGACGGATCCCCCGGTGACTCTACGCTTCTCTCTCAGCTGGCGACGGATCCCCCGGTGACTCTCCCCGGACCATCGGCACTCCACGTGCGTCAGGTGAGCGTCAGAACAAACTTTCAGCATATACATATGGGTGGTTGTACTTGAATGCACAGACCTGCGCGTTTTTTTCTATCTTGCTTTTATACCTCTGGACCGAGTTGGCGCATTGCCAAGATTTGCTTCCTCTGGACCGAGTTGGCGCATTGCCAAGATTTGCTTTCCCCTGTGCCTCAATTAATTAATTAATTATCCTCAGAATTCCTTTTATTTATAGAGATTTCCTTTTTTTAATTATATAAAATATTTTTTTATAGTTATTAATTGTTATTATTATTTTATTTACTGTAAGTTCTTTTTGAAAATAGAAAATAATTTAAAAATGTGTATGTAAGCGTTATTTGAAAACGGAGTTTTCGCCAAATGGGCTTTGAAAAAAAAAAAAAATGTGCCAAATCTGATGCGCTTGTGGTATCCGTGCCGAAAAATTAGTGACCAGAATTGACTTCCACACACAAACAAAATATAAGTTAAAAGAAAACATGCAATAAAAATAAGTATAAAGGGAAAATGATGTCATAAAAGAAACTTTTTATTTAAAAACGTAATTGTTTCTAATTTTCACACGCGAAATATATAAAACAATCTTTTAACTATCAAAAAATACTATTAAGAGATTATCACAAAATCTCAAAATCAAAGTTTTTATGACATTTTTTTTAATATAAAAAATAACAGTTTTATTTTCCTGCATGATTAAATTTTAAAATGTTTTATTGCATTCAATATTTCTGAGTGTGTAAATGATTACTATTTACTCCATGTACTGATTCGGTTATCTACGAAAATATCCAGACGGTGAAAATCACGCACACCAAATTTCTGTGACATATGCAAATAAACTGTGCTTTTTTATCAGTTTTTTAATATAACTTTTAAACTATTTGGAATTAATTTTTAAAAGTAGGTGCATTCACCAGATTACCTTCATAGGTACCTTCTGGTACAAACAGAATCGAAATCCGACAAGTAGTTTTTGAGATTTGCTTGACAGGGTTCTCAGCAAAACATTAATGGCAAATTCCCTGACTTTCCATGACCTAATCTCGAAAAATTCCATGACTTTCCCTGACCAAATCTCAAAAAAATTCCCTGAATAAGCAGGTACAATGAATAGAGCAGAATATTAATAGCAGAAAATACAATGAAATTTGCTACTTATTTCCAGAATTCTTTGTCAAAATTAGTGATTATTTTCTGCAACTGATTTTCAAATTTCTAAATTTTCTTTATCCTGATTATTTGATGATTTTTTTCCAAGATTATTTGATGAATGTTGTATCGTGTTACATTTTTTTCCCCAAGAATTTTCCATGACTTTTTACAAAATATTTGTAAATTCCCTGACTTTTCATACATATTTTGAAATTTCCCTGACTTTCCATGACTACTTTAAAATTCCATGACTTTCCAGATTTTCCCTGACTTTCCATGACGCTGGGAACCCTGCTTGATGAAAGAATTTTTGACTTTTAATATTGTTACGTACTCTGAGTATAAGACTTCGCTACGCTCAGACAATAATTTGAATATTACATAGTGTATGCACAAATTTAGTGTAAATTGAACTCCCAAATAATAATGACAAAAATGAATCTGTAACTGGTACAGAATTCTAAGGCTGTAAACTCATTAAAAGTTTGCACTGTCACTAATTAATATTTTTCTTTCTCCCACCAATATTCATTTTCATTACACAAGACTTCAAACTAATCACAAAACTCCCAAAAACATTGCATTACTGCAAATATCAAAACTAAACTAATTCATTAGCTTGAACTTATTTTTATCACATTGGTTAGTTCAAATTAAAATAATTTATACCTTAAAAATGAAATAAAAGTAATAGTAAAAAACAAATCTTTTATAAGCATTTAATAATCATCTTGAAAATATTGCCTAATTTTTTGGCTGCAATTTACATTTTCCCCAAAAATTCGTTTTACAATAAATTAATTTGCCTGAGGAAACAAACTCAATTATGAGAAATTCACTCATTTTTTACACTTGGTAGACGGCTGAAGAAAATGAATTCATTAAAAAAATATGCAATTTTTGATGTGATTATTTTTTTAAGGAAGGGCACGGGAAAGTAAATAATAATAATAATAATAAATAAATAAAACATTGTTTAAGCTATCTTTTCAGCATTTTTAAAACAGTTTCTCAATGTATGGTCATAAATTAATACATAACTTAATTGATAAAAGCATATAGATATATATGTATATATTAATGTCACACTCTTCATTTTCAATTTATAATTTATTTTCAACTTTTAAATTTTTAAAATATTTTATTGCTGCAGTTTCACCTTATTTTTAGTGAGCACATATTTTAATGAACATTTAATTATATCCATTGTTTTTTCAACTCTTATACAGTGGCATGAGTTACTGAGATTATTTGGTGATTTATTACCTCTGGCAGGCTAATTACAAAATTAAAGTATTAACAAATAATTTTTTCTAAAAGTATCAAAATTCTATATTGTAATTAAAAACACACATTTATTCATAATTTTTATAATTTTGGCAAATCAGAAAGGAGGCTAAAAATAGATTGCAAAATTCCATCTTTACATTAAAAAATCAGATTGAGTTAAATAAAGTGAAAAAAAAAAGGGGGGGGGGGGAGTGGAGAAAGTTTTATTATTTCTGAAGATGGCTATGGGCCAAATCGTGAGATTCTTGAAGTTCATAAATGTTGGGATGAAAAATCCGTAATATGTACAATTGCTAATTTAATAACTTTCAGCAAAGTGAAACCTTTCAAAGGCAAGGAATTCAAATGTTTGTTTAAAATAGAAAGTTTGGTTGAAAAATGTACGAATGACAAATTGCAATAAACATCATTGACTCTCTAATTTTAAAATAAATTAATATTTTTTTTTACTTCTTTTCAGAAATATAATTTATCTTTGTCTAAAATTTTAATTCAATATATATTTCAGTTTCCTCTGTTTCATTTATATTATGTTTCTATTTACAATAAAGATAAATTACTTTTAGCTCTTTACATTTAATAAGCTTATTATGTTTTCAATTTTAGAAATAACCTCAATTAACATGTGTTTTATAATTGACTATGTTTAAAATAATTCAAATTAGGGAAATGATACATTTTTCTAACATTAGGTACATTTTCTTCTTTATTAATAGCATGAAAAGTAATTTTCTTTTAATAAACAAATACAGTTGAACCCAGTTAAGATGCTCACATTAATGCAATTTTTTTAATTATTATTTTTTCCCCTTTGAACATTGCCTATAAGGTTAATGCAAAAATGTCATATTTAATATGTCAATGGTTCTTATGCAATAGATTTTCTGCCACCTTTTTTTGTGTTTACAGATAAAAATTTCCTTTCTTAATAATATATTCTTTATTTATAACAATTTAACTAAATTAGATATACTAGTAGATATATGAATTAAAATAACACTGATAAATTACATTTTATTTATACAAATCCTCTTAAGAGTTGTATTATTTGTCCACACTAGCCCCACCACATGGAGCTAGTGTGAACAAAAAACTTTTTTTTAAACATATATTAATAAATAATTGTACTGCAAATAATTTAATATATCATCTAAATTGAAGGTAAAAGATCAAATTCTTGCATAAAATAGCACTTGAAATGTTAAAAAGGATATTTAATACATTATTTTTGGAAAAAAATTTAAAAATTGTCCACACTAGCCCCTTTTCCTCTAAATTTAGACTGAATAAATGAGTAAATACCTCCAGATTCTTTATGAAGAATTATCTTTTTTGGAGCTGTAACTGGCATAAGAGCTTGACGTATGGAAACCTCCCAACCTCTAGACATATCAGGATCTTCCCCAATATAATAATCTACATTTGCAGTCTTGAGCTCAAAACAGTAAGTTTGCCCAGATTCTGTAATTTGCTGCTTAGTTGGTTCAACTGACAATATTTCTGATAGTGGAATTTCCTGAAATCAATGCCACATTATTCATATATAAATATGGATTTAAACTAAAAATATGAATAAAGAAATAAAATGAAAATGTGTTTTACCGAGTTATCATTACTTACCTTGTAATACTTTGTAGTGGTTTCATTTTGAAAAAGAATTATGGACTTTGTATCTAGCCTCCAAAAATGTCTCTTTTTCTATAAAGAAATAACCAAAAGAAATTTTAAAAATGTGCAAAATAAAAATAAAATGTGCATAGTAAAATATTACATGAATTTGTATTACCCTGTCCTCTGTGCATCTTTTCATTTTAATATTTAGTACAAATATACAGTCATGTGCAAAAGTTTAAGACCAGTAGTTGAATTTTGATATTTTAGCACAAAGCTACAGTAACGCCTAATATTATGTCATCTTATGTGACAATTGCATCAGATTGATTCACCGGCTGTAAATAACTCCCCCACTTCGTTTCTCATCAGTTATTTTATGGATGTAAGAGTAAATGGTGCTGTAATCTTTGTAATGAGTAAAACACCATTTTCAGTCTCAAAAATGTCAGAAACAGTTGCTTTGCATAAAGTTGGCTTTCCTGAACATGAAATAACTGAGAAAGTAAATGTGATCAAGACTGCTGTTTATGAAGCTGTCCGTAAATTTAATATTTCAGGAAATGAAGACCTGAAGAGAAGTACTTGGCCAAGAAAAGCTAATGATTGTGATGATAATGTGATTTTTAATAGTCTCCTGCAAGAAGATTAAACAAACATCTGAATGCAAAGAGCACCGACATCAGTTTGAGCACTATTTCAAGACATCTGATTAAAGATTTTATTATTAAACAAACATGTTAGGAAACCTCTGCTTACTTCGAATATGAAAAAGAAATAACTGACTGTTGCCCAGAGCCATATAAATTTGACAGTACAACAATAAAGTGTGGTGTTATTTTCTGATGTGTTAAGTACCCAGCAATTTTTTATTTATTCTAGATGTGTTCATCGCTTAATGAGAAAGAGATATGAAGAAAGATATATGAGTCCAACAGTGAAATATCCTCTAAACAAGATGATATGGAATGCAATGTCTGTATTTGGTACTTCTGCTCTGTATTTCCTGCTGCCAAACATCACTATGAATGGAAGTAGTTACTGGAATTTGTTATAAGTTAAAACTTCACATGCATGTTCATCAATGTTCCATTATCATGTATGATGCTGCTCCGTGTCACAGGTAAAAGGCTATTAGACACTTTCTGGAGGTAGAGCAGATTCAGATGCTTTACTGGTCAAGTAACAGCCCAGATTTGAATTCACAGAATCTAGGGTGCAAACAAAAAACAAGTGTTATGGAACTTGTTCAAGTCATGAAGAATGAATGATGTACAGAGATTTTTCAAGAATGTTGCCAGTCTCTGATCTATATTCAGAACATGATTGCAGCAGTGATTAAAAACAAAGGAGTGCTAGAAAATATTGTGTTTAATTTCAATTTTTCAATAAAACTTCTTGTAAAACAATTTTATTATTTTTTAAATAGTTTTTATTTGAGACTTCCACTAAATCTAATATTTTTATGGGTGGCCTTACACATTTGTACACGACTGTAAATATCTTAATCATTACATTTTCAAAATCATTTTTATATTTTTAAAGAGATCTTTTGATCCATTTGAGGCTCATCAGTTATGATAGCAACAATATATATATTTTTAATGAAATGCTACACTGGTTTAGGTATTCTGTTAGCATTTCAATGCACTTTTTTTTCAGTAGAAGATCCATGTATGCATATAAGGCTTAAATTCAAGAATTTGTTGAAATTTAAATTTTTTAAATAGACATTAATATTTATAAATCACTTGTTTGCAGTGGATGTCTATTCATCAAAAGTCAAACTAAATTTTTTTCCCTAAATTTTTAAAAGTTTTTTTTTTTTTTTTTTTTTGTGTAATTTTTATAAAACTATAATTCATTATTATACAATTTCAAATTGATACAAGAGAATTTGGCTTATTATTATTTATTCATCTATTTCGCTAGGTAGAATCATTATAGACTATAAGTTTCTTAATCAGTTGAAGAGTTGAAAACATTGAATGAGAAACTGTCATTTGCAATAAAATTAAATCCAGTAATTCTTATCACTACTAAAATAATTTCCCATTTTTACTTTTTTCTATCTTAAATAAAAGAAAGTATTGTAATCAAAAAAAATTTTTCGACTTCTGACTTTTGATGGATTTACACATTTTAAAAGTAAGATATTTAAAAAAAATGTTTTTACAAAATGTCTGTTTTTTTGTATGTTGCCACTGTACCATCAAAAACTGTATGAAGCGACGTATACAGTTGAACCAAATTTTTTGTGCATATATTTTGGCTGTTGCAAGCAGATCTTTTCAGTTTAGAAATATTCTGCCAGAAAAGGGTGATGTAATAGAATTTTTGTGCCATTTCCATTATTGTACTTTAGAAAAATGTATGAAATTATGCACAGAATTGAATCAATTTTCTTTAGTATGATTTTGGCTATGTCAAGCAGGTCTGTGAATTTTAAAAAAATCTGCCAGCTGAGAGCATTTTTATAGCAATATTTGTGCCATTTTCATTATTTTATCACAGAAAAGTGGATGAAGTTATGCACAGAATTAAAATAAAATTTTTGTTCATGTTTTTTGCTATGGCCAGCAGGTTCCTTCAATTTGGAAATATTCCACCGGAAAGGGGTGAGGTAATAATGATGTCTGCGTTATTTCCATTATTGTACCAGTAATAAGCGTATGTAGTTACGCATAGAATTGAATCAAATTTTGTGTATGTATTTGGCTGTGACCAGTAGCTTCTCTTTGAATTTGAAAATATTTTACCAAAAGAGACTGCTTTAATAGAAGTTGTCTTTATTTTACTGTTGAAAAGTGCATGAAGTTATGAATAAAACTGAGCCAAAATTTTTTTGTATGTTTTTGGCTATGGTCAGCAGGTTCACATTGAATTTAGAAACATTCTACTGGAATGAGGTGCTATGATAACGATTTTTGAATAATTTTCTTAGTTTTTCATTGTTCTGTTGTCCATTGGTACCTTATCCAGAGATGGGAACCCATGTCCTGCTAAGCCAGCAATTCGCAAATACAGTAGACTCCTTCAAATCTGCACTCCTAAAATCCGCACATAATTTACAGATGTAAACAATGAAACAATCAATTCAGATGTAGGTGCAAAATTTGACTTCTTCAATTCCTTATATTTTTTAATTTGTAACTTTTGTTAAGGTTATTGAATTCACGTTTTTTCATGAAGAAAGAATAGTTTATTTCTGAAAAAATCAAGATATTGCTGATGTCATTGGTAATCTAAATCTTACCAAATATATTTGTGCATTAATCAAAGTTTTTTAGTTATTAAATCTGGCTAAACCTAAAATAAAGTTTCGTTATTTTATGATCCTGATGTGAATTAGTAATGTACCTTTATGAGGCAAGTTTCATTGAATAATTTAGGAAAAACACATTTCATCTTTGTTATGAATATTGAATTGTACATTATTGATTATTAGCTTGACCTTTCTTTTAGTATTTTAATCATTTAAAAAATTATCTAAATTTTTATTATTTCAGTTTATTACTTATTTTAATAGTTTAGTATATTGTAAGCATTCCTTATACTTTTGATTTCATTATTAATTACATTCAAATTAATTTTATAAAAAATATAAACAAAGCAATTGCCAGAAATCTGCAAAATTCTAAAATTCACACAACCTCTGGTCCTAAGCTGCGCGGATTTGAGGGAGTCTACTGTAGTTGGTATATAACAGAATAAAAAAAAAAAAAACTATTGATGTTATTAAATATAAAGATCGGAATTAACTCCTTTTTTACTCTGATTAAATGACTGAGGCAAAAATTTTAAAATGGAAAACAAAGTTGGTATAGTATGGAAGTAATAATACTGCAGTATTAACACCTTTAACTACTTTTTTGAAATATTAAGATGGAAGAAAGTTTTGGAATTGGCACATCTAACTAGTTTGCTCATTAGAAAGCATTATATCTTTTATGGAATCTTCATCTTGTGAAAGGAAGAGTGAAATGATATCTGTGTTATGAAACTTTGTTCAAGATATCATTCATCTATATACCAACAAAATTAATAATAGTTTTAGAATTGTGTAAAACATTAGAGTTTGCTGTTCATTGAGTGATTGAGCACAAATAAATTTTTAAGCTATAACTTATATTTTCTGCTGATGCTAAAATGGTTTTTACTATATATCACTTACATGATGAGGAAAGACATGCATAAAACACAACACATGTAACACAAAATTGATAAATATTTTCTTTGTGGCATGCAAGCTACGAACATTTCAAAGTAAGTTTTTGTAATTTAAATTCACAGTAATCCTGTGTAACCTAGTGCTAGATCTTTTAGGTATAGTATATCAAGCATGGTGGCAATTATACTAATTATGGCGACCCTTAATTTTTGACAATTTTATAACAAGTGATATGTAATAAAAATAATATAAAAGGTAATATAAAGGAAATAATATAAAATAATATAAAATAATATAGGTTATTTACTTTTTATAGTTTATTTATTTTATTTTATTTCTTAATTTATCATTAAATAATGTTAAATTATTGTTTTGAATGCGGTTGCAAGGCTCCCAACACATTTTAGCCCTCAAAAAGGGGGAAAGGGGACTTTGGGGGACCATTTTTGCATAAAAAGGGGACATTGGAGACAATTTTTGCTTAAAAAGGGGACATTGGGGGACCATTTTTGCTTAAAAATGGGACTTTGGGGGACAATTTTTGCTTAAAAATGGAAATCAAATAAGGACCATATGTGTGTAAAAATATAGCACAGATTTTCCTAAATAAGGAAGTAAATTTTTAAAATTACCCCAGAAAATATGTTAGATGGTTATCTTTATAAGATTTCATTAAACAATGTACACAATTTTATTTAAGCACATTTAAATAGCCTACTGAAAAAGTATATAAAGTATTGAATATTTTGACATTCACCTTGATAATTCTCATTACAGGTAAAAAATAATAGTGATCAGTTAATAAAAACAAGTAAGTGGGTTCAAGGCCGTAGCCACAAAAATATTTTGGAGGGGGATTTGAGATCATAATTTTTATCGTTCTGTTTTAGATTTTTTTTTTTTTTTATTAATTGAATAGGGACGAGTGTTAACAGCCTTATTAAGATTTTTTTATAAATTCAATTTGATATAATTAAAAGAAAAAATAAATATACAGCATGGAACCATTTATCTGGAATCCAGTTAACTGGAAAACCAGTTATCCGGAATGACAGTTCTAATAGACTGATGTTAGAATCTTTGTAGAAATAAGTGTCACACACTGCCAATTTGACATATACATTGCTTGAAACAATTTTATAGTTTGATAACAGCATCTAGTATTTGAAATGGAAGCACATACTTATATTATAGATGTTTTAGTTTTCATGAAGAGAAAACAGAATTTTTGTTCCCAAGAAATTTCCATAAATTACCCTCTTTTAAACTAACATTTGATCTTACTTGCATCTAATTCTTAGTTCAAGTAATCTAATAATTAATTTAAAATTAGAAGTAATATACAACCACATATATTCCATAAAACTTATCAAACGGATGCTTTTTTAATGCCCAATCAGTTAACTGAAAAACCAGTTATCCAGAATACATCTGACCCAAACCATTCCGGATAAATGGTTCTGCACTGTATTTCATTTCAAATAAAACTAGTCATATTTAGATAATTTTTCACTACAAACTAATTTTAGTTCTAACCAAACTGGCGTTTGATAATTTTTATGTTTATTTTTGATTTTTTAAAAAATTATTAACAAAAAAGTCTTCACAGTGAATTGCATTCAACTAGTTTTCGTGACATTTTAAATAATTTCCATTGCAATTTTTAAAAATTTGGGTTAAACAAATCTGACAATCTGTATCAGGCTGTAGTAGTTATTTTAATTGTGTTATCATTCAATTTTTAGAATTCCATTCCAGAAAATTCGAGTGAACTTAAAAGATTTCTTAAAAACTACATGTATTTTATCAACATACTAACGAAATAAAACAACAAAGATACAAATTTTCAATCTTGACCTTATTGATAGTTATTGGGATATTTATAGTCATCCCCACAAAAATTTCGGAGGGTAATGAAGCCCTGGTGATCCCCCCATTGGCTACGGCCTTGAGTAAGTTAGTATGATCACAGATCACTCAGAGGGTTTTATTTAATATTCCTTTCAAAACTTTAATTAAAAAACAAAATTGTCAATAATTAAATTCGTTAAAAATTAATAATTGTTTATAATGATTAAATCCTTACATAGATGGGGATGATATAAGGTAGTGAGAATGGAGGTAGAGAGAGAGAGTGAAGAATAACATTATTCATAACCTGGATATTACATGACATAGTGTAGATTAAATATTTTGAGAATTTATTTCAATGGCGTTCCCTGGCGACAGAAAGGGATGAAAAGATGCTAACCATTAAAATATGTTGAGCAGATTTTTTTTTCTTAATTTTTTAGAAAATTTATGAAGTGGTAATGAACACACAAACATTAAACCAACTGCTAGTGGT
The DNA here is from genome assembly GCA_964019185.1 of Maratus speculifer. Lineage (NCBI taxonomy): Eukaryota > Metazoa > Arthropoda > Arachnida > Araneae > Salticidae > Maratus > Maratus speculifer. The sequence continues at coordinate 35,165,399 of OZ025296.1, forward strand.
GAAAAAATTAGTTAACACAGTGGGAAATGGGTGCTTCGGCCAAGAATTTTAAAGGATGTGTGAAAAAAATCAATTTTCTGATTCCCCACCCTACAAACACACGCATATGAAGAAATGCCCCAAATTCTCTGGGGCCAAAATAGACCCTAGCAAGATGTTGGGCTTGATAAGATATCTCCTTCGGTCAACACTTTAAATGAGATTGAATATCACTGTAGTTTAATTAGGATGATTGAGTTAGAAAATTGCTTAAAATACTTAAGTTAGAGCCTGGAGAAGTAAAAAAGAAACTTTAATCACACTGCCCCCACACACACTTCTTAAAATATTTTGTGTGTTATAAAATATATCCGAGATTTTAAAATCAATAACTTAATTGCTTTTCTTAATTTGGGTTTTTTTTTTTTTTTTTTTTTTTTTTTTTTTTTTTTTTTTTGGCTAAAATTAATATTTGTATTAGTGCTAACTACTACCATTCATAAATAAAAGGGGCCAAAAAGTTCATTTTATATAGCCTATAATAACAAATCAGACATAAAATAATGATAATGTGGAGAAACGCTTAGACTTAAATAACGTGTCATACAAAAGTATTTCCTTCTTTTTAAAAAGCATGTTTGAATAAAATAAAATCTTAATTTTTATGAAAATTACACATTCAGAATTAGTGTCAAAAAATAGGCATATATGCACAAGTTTAAAATCTATAAATGCAGTACCTGTAAATATTATGTACCCCAAGGAACAGTCCTTGTAAAACTAATCAGAATTTCCCAAAACTTTCTTCTACTTCATACATGTTAATGCTTCAAAATTTGTTATCACAGTCCCAAAATTAATTTGCAACTTATGCCCATCATGAGAATTTTAAAGATATGAAATTTTGTGCATTAGTTCTTCAAATATGACTATCGCTAAACTTGTGCAAATCCCACAAAATGCAGCTTAGGAGCACCATCTATTGAAAGATTAACATCAAAACCTAATCAGTAACAACTTCTATAAATGTCTAACTGAATCCTAAGTTAGAGAAAAATTCATGCATTAAATCAGATAAATCTACTGCAGAAATCCTGAACAGCATCATAGCAGCGCTACCTGTTAATGAAAATTACATCAAAATGTAAAAAATGTCAATTCATCTTAAGGACTAACTGAATCTAAATTTTGATGGAATTCTGTGTATTAATTCTGGAATATAGAACTATTGCGGAAATCGCAACAAATGCAGATTAACAGTGCCACTTGTTGAATGATTTATACCAAAATATAAAAAATGTCACTTCATGTCAAGGACTAACCGAATCTGAAGTTTGATAAAAATCTGTGCACTGATTTTGGAGATTGAGCGATTGCAGAAATCATGAAAAATGCTGCGTCACATGTCAAGCGATTTACACCAAAAACTAATCAACACCAATTTACAGCAGTGGTCAAAAGTTTTTGGTCAGCATAAAATTTTTCGTTATTTTGAAAGTATACCTATATAAAATGGAATCTCAAAGTGATACTCATACATTTTATTGACAGAATAGTTAACTTATTTATGGAATAACAAATGAATATCAATGAATACAACTGACAAAATTAATTGAAAAAAAAAAAAACACGCATGCTTTCAAAAGTTATCGGCCATCTTTGAAAGTTTGGAAAAAAATTGTGTTATCATAGAAAATAACTCGGATCAACTAGATTTACAATAATATGTTGTCATAAATTTAGCAAAATGTATCAAGACGACTTGGCATCAATTCAAAAGTTGAAAATCGTCTGTGGTATGTTTTTCCACTCATCTTGAAATTTATGGGAAAATATCAGCCATGCAGAATTAGACTTTTATTAATTTCAAACATGTTTTTTAAGTTCATTCCAAAGATTTTCTATAGTATTCAGATTGGGTGCTTGGCTGGCCATTTCAAAAGCGAAATATTTTTGTGTGAAAGCCATTGCTTGACATGCTTTCATGTATGCTTTGGTTTCTTATTATACTGAAACTAATAGTTGTGACTAAAATTTTGCCTCCAATAAGGCAGCAAATTATCTTGCAAAATATCCTTATATATTGCATAACTCATCTTGCTGTGCATTTTAACAGACAGACATCTTTTCCATAAAATACTCCTTGTAATGTAACATATGTTCCAGCGTGCTTAGTTGTAAAAATAACACATCTGGAATCATGTCTTTAGTTGTTAAGTCATCGGGCATACTGCCTGCCATCACTCTTCAATTCATCGGAAAATTCTATTTCAAACCAGTTTTGTGACACCACTATATGTGTTCTTTGGCAAACACCCATCAGACCCTCTAATTTTTTTTTCTTTTTTTTAAACTTATGAAAGTTTTTTTAAACAGATTCTTCCATAAATTCCGTCATCACATATATGTTTTGACATGGTAGACCGAATTATTTCAGGAATATTTTCACTCTGTTTATTGCAGATGACTGCAGGAGCATTTTTATGCAAGTCATCAACTGCTTTTCTTGTAACGATTCTGTGCTCACAAATAGTTGTTTTTCAGATCTCCCAGACTGTGATAAGTTCAGGAGGCCATAGCCATTTGTATCTTTTAAAAAATATATCGTTCACAGTAGGTTTTGCCGATTGATAACTTTGCCGCAATCTCCTGAGAGAATTGGTCCTTTAGCGACAAATAACTCTCTTTACAAACAATAATTGTTGAACTTTTATTTTTAATTTAGATTGCGTTATTTTTGTTGATTAATTAACAAACATGGCGAAAAAAGCATTTTCTCAATAGCAAAAATAAAAAAAATGATGAATAACCGAAAACTTTTGCATACACAAAATTTCGTACACCTCCCTTTTGCACCAAGTGTCTTCAATACTGCATCAAAATGATCAAATGGTTAGAGGTCCTTTGTATATTCCTAACTTTTGGGGATAATTATGCTTCTTCTTTGCTGAAATGTTCTGGAAAACAATTTAAAAAACTAACTGGCCGGAAACTTTGACTGCCATTGTATATCAAATATTAAATGAACATAAATTTTTATTAAACTCCATGCATTATTTACTAAGATATAGTGCCCACAAAATTTGTGTCACATACAGACATTTTGTAAAAACATATTTTTCATGATCTCTGATTCCTAAAACATGCAAGTCTATTGAAAACCTGAATTAAAAAATCTCATGAATCTAATACTTTTTTTTTGTAAACATAGAAGTAAAGACATCTCGCTTTTAATGTTTTTGCAGACAGGAAATGAAATTAGACAGTTTTTTTTTTAGCCTGATTGTTGCACTGGCCCTATATAGCAGTATATAAAAATTTTAGCTTTTTCTTCAATAAAAAGAATACATTTAAGCTAAAGAAACATGTTATGATAATTGGGATGTTTAAATATGTAATACAGCATTATTTTCATTTATAAATTGGCATCATTAAACAATTTTAAAAATGGCATGAAAAATAAATAATGAGAATGGAAAATATATTTCTAATTCTTGATTAAACAGAAAGTTTTCTGTAGAATATACCTTCTTATTTAAAAGAATTTGGATTCCAATAATTAACTAGTTAGATGTAGCAATCTCAAAACTTTTACCTATCTCATATATTTTAGTAATTCCTGAAAAATGAGGCTTAGCAGTACCACTGATTAGATGGTTTACACCAAAATCTAGTAAGTCAGCAACAATTTATGTAAATTTCTAACAGAATCTGAAATTTGATGAGAATCTGCACATTAGTTTCTGAAGCACAACTATTGCAAAATATAAAAAATTCTGCATAAAAGCATCACCTTGATAGGTGATGGTACACCAAATATTAATCAGGATCAATTTTATTCAGGTAATAACTGAATCTGAAGTAAAGTTTGATGAAAAACCATACATTTGTTCTGGAGATACAACTATTACGATGTAATGAAAAATGTTGCATAGCAGTGCCACCTGTTGGGTGATTTAAACAAAAAACTAAGCAACACTAATCTATATCAGGGAGTAACGAAATCAGAAGTTTGATGAAATTTCATATACAGTCAAACCCCGTTATTGCGAACCCAGTTTATAATGAACTCCTGGATATAATGAACGAAAATTTTGGTCCCGCTGTTTTTATATTGTATTTAATGCTATTTTACCCTTTTATAGCGAACCTCCGGAATCTAAAGAGTCGGTTATAACGAACTTTTTTTATAGTCGACCAGGATTTTTTTTTTCTGTTTTTTCTTTTCTGCTGATGTGAAAAAAAGGTTTCCGATTCTAATTTTATAAGAAAATTCATGCTGGCTAATACAGTGCTCAGCAAAAGTTTAGACACTGGTGTTTTTTAACCTTTAAATAAAAAATACGAACATGTGAGTTTTACAAATGGCTATACTTATTTTCAAATATATTTTATATAATGTAGAATAAAAATAATGGTTATAATATAAGATAATATTTAATTTAACTGAAAAAAGAAAAATTTGCATATTGCAAAAGTTTAGACACCTTTTTTGATTTTTAGCCAACTGTTCATGGAAAAATGCAAATTTCCAAGTTATGATGTCACATGTCTGAAGTATTTAATTATACCTCATTATAGCATCAGTTAGTGAAGATGCCGCGAGCTAAAAATATTCAATTAAATGAGGTAATTGAAGTAGGAAAGCTGAAATGGAAAGGGAAGACTGTTGCAGAAATTTCAGCAGCATTGAATCATCCAAAGTGGTCTGTCTATGAAGTATAGTCTAAGGATGACTCTTTCAAAACAAAACATAATCTAGAAGATCTCGTGTGATGAGAAAATGAGATGACAAAAGGATCCAGAAACTGACATTTACACAAGTAATAATTGCTAATCACATTAAAAGTAAGTCAGAACTTTCTGTGTCGACGGAAATGATTCATAGATGAATTAAAGAAACAGGTAAATCAATTTACATGAAAATGATAAAACAATCAGCTTTAAAATATCGCTATAAATTGGCGAGAATTCAATTAACTTGCAAACATACGTCATATGGACCCAAATGGTATGCTATGATATTCAGTAACGAAAAAAATGTGGAATTTGAGTGGCCAAAACAAGTGGGCATACTATTGGAATGACTTAAGTAAAGATCCTGGGACTTTATTAAGTCGACAAAAAGAAGGTGACTTTTAAACAATTTGGTCCTCACTTAACTTTAATGCTCGTGTATCTGTGGAGTTATTCATTGGTTGCCAAGCAACACAAGACTGCGTACATACATTGGAGATTAATTTTAAGTCATTTGGGGAACTTTTGCTGATCTAAAGTATGGATTTTAGCATCTATTCATGTTGTAAACAAAAGAAGAACTTTGTTTAACTTTGAAAATACTATTGATCTCAACTGGCCGGCATGCAGTTCTGATCCAGATCCACTCGAAAACTTTTGTAACATCATATTTCATAATGTTTATGCAAATTTTTGCTATAAATTTCTTTTAATGAGGTTCGAGCGGCTGTTGAACATGTTTGGTATGAAATAGACCCCCAAGTGACGCAGCATTTAGTTTTTCCGATGAAAAGTCACATTCTTGCACTAACTGCAAACAATGCGGATGCAACTCGATTTTAATTTGTAGTTATTTTTCTGTAAATACACAAATTGTCTATACTTTTGAACACAATGTTAATTTTATTTTTTTGTCGTCATATTTTATGTAAAAGGTAAAATTCAAAATTTATTGTGTGTGAATAAAGGATAAGTCACAAGAAATATATGACAGAGGATTTACAAACATTCGGTACATACTTGTACATACTTCTGAAAATAGAAGCATAATCGATCATAGTATAAACTTTTGCTGAGCACTGTAAAACATGGTGCAAATTAACTATGTCTCTTTATTAAAGAGTAGTAAGACCTGCATTCTTTCTCTTCTATGGTAGCCATTCTGCAGGTGTGATCACACCCACCCATCAGTTATTTTCCATTACTCCTGTCATAGCAAATCAGTAACGCATTTAAGCTAACTTATTTAACTAATGTATTTAAGAATAATTCGAGACATGACAGCACTGAAAAGAACATCTTTAAAGCAAGCAATAATCAAAAGCTTTTTCCTTAAATTATACTCTCTGGAGTTTGCAAAATGATGAAAAAAGAAAATTTAAAGGAAAAAACAGTAAACAAAAAAAATAAAATAAAATAAAAATAAAACTATTTTTAATGCGTCAATCTTTAGTGTTACTCATCTAAAGTCTGGATAAAGTGTAAAGATTTTAGTATAGTCAGGATCATTCATTAAATTGTCTGCTCATTTATCCCAACATTTATCCGAACTAGGGTTGGTCTCGAATGTTTAGATAATCGGCACTTGTCTTCATTTCTAGTTAATTTATTTAGTATTGTGCCAGTTTAATATTATCAATTTTAGTCAATTTAATTCATTAATGATCATATCTAAATTAATTTATGTTTTTTTTTCTTAATATATGATTATTGAACATATAGGTATCAGGTAACATATTTCGTAAACTAACATTTTTTAACGGTTCGGATATAGTGAACAAAAGCTTCGGTCCCTTGAAGTTCGTTATAATGGGGTTCGACTGTATTAGTTTTTGAGAAAAAGCTATTGCGATACTCATAAATAATGCAGCATGGCAGTGCCGCCTGTTAAGCAATTTACATCAAAGGATAATCAACACCAAATTATATTAAGGATTAACAGAATCTGAAGTTTTATGAAAATCTGTGCATTAGTTCTTGAGATAGAGCTATCAATGAAATTGTGAATAATGCAGCATAACAGTGTCACTTGTTGAGCGATATACACTAAAAACTAATCAGCTCTAGTTTTTATCAAAGTCCAAGTGAATCTAAAATTTTGCGCATTAGTTCTTGAGACACAGCACCCGCAGAATTTTTGCCACATACAGACATTTTCTAAAAACCACCAAATCGTGTTCAGGACCTTCTAAAATGTATAAATAGAATATTTTCTTTTTGTAAAAAAAATAGAATAAAGTGGAAATATGTGAAAAGGCATTTTACTCGAACCATTTTCTTTAATATGATTCAGAGTTGTGAACTTTAAATTAATTTTTCTTAGTTTTAATCGTCTGTTTCCCCACAATTCAATGATTCTTTCCATTCAAAATAACTTCATTTTTTAAGGGGGGAGGAGGGGGGTGAAGCATGCCAAGGCCCGTTATTGAAGACCGGTCAAGCAGTAGCTTAATATAGTAATTTTCGTGCTCTGCAATTTTTTTATTTTTAAGAATTTTAATGAGATTCTTAAAATTTGCCTGTATTCTGCGGTGATTTTTTAACATTTAGATTCATGAAAGAATTTCAGTTACATTGCTTTTTTATATCCATTATAATGCTTTTTTGCACCCACTTTAATAAATTTTGTCTTCTTGGATTTTTAAGCTTTTAATGATTTTCAGATTTATTTGGCGGTGATTTTTTTCAGACACAGAAAAGGGGGACTTGGGGGACCAAAATACAAAAAAGGGGACTAAAGGGGGCCTTTTTCTAAAAAGGGGACCATTTGGGAGCCCTGCGATTGACAATGATAAAAAAGATTGACAACTTACAACTATTTTTAGTATCTGATGGAATGGATAATATGTAAATATCACAAATGGACATGAAACATAAATGACTGAGGGAGTTACGCAGCTTTTGTCAAGAAAGTTGAAATACATAACAACAAACATGATATGAAATGCTGCCATAATAGTAAAGAGTTCTTGATTACTCTGCAGAGTCTTCTGATTTCTCAAAGAATTAAGCAAATAAATTAAATTGTAAATAAAAGTAACATTTTACACTGCTAATCATGCATTTCAAGGCAATTAAATTGGTTGTCAGAGGCGGCAAGTATATAACATATTGTAGTCATCCTCACCATTAAAATTTCATAATAAATAATAATAAAAAACTGACCATGTTGTCTTTGCTAGTAAAATGAGTCATCCATCCTTCTTTAAGAATCTTTGAACCTTTTCTCCTCATTTGCTTGATACTTTGAACAATTCGCATTAAAGGGATATTGTTGCTTGACGTGACACTGTAAAAAAGAATGTGCTATACAAATATACATGAATAGTTAGAATCAAAATGCAAAAAGTCTTCTAATATAGATATAAAAGCAACAGATTAGAAAACAAATAATAGAATTCTATAGCATAAGTACTGGTTTATATATTAGTTCAATAGTTTGCAATCTTTCTATATTGTCCTCACCCTTTTTTAACCAAGAAAAACACTCAGTATCATCTAGCAAAAGTGCCATTTAGCTAATTAAAAATAATTTATTCACCATCTATTACATTATGATCTATGGGGGAAAAAATCATTTTTGGGGTATTTTAATATTGTTACAATATTTTAAACATCATGAAACTTATATACATTTTTGAGCGTTCAAGTGAATTCAAAAGTATCCATTATATTATGGCTTATGAAGAAAGAATAATTGTGATGTATTTTTATAATGTTACTCTGTTAGAAACATAGTGAAATTGATAAAAATTTCTGAGTTATGCTAGTTAAAGATGACTTCGGGCTCATTTTTCAGAGCTCAGACCCGCCCGAGCTCGAAAAATTTTGTGTTCAACAAAAAAAAAAGTAAAGAAAAAAAAATTCATAATATTTCAAATTTGTTCTAAATATAATAGATCTCATTTTTTAAAAACTGTGTAATTTCTAGCACATAATTAATTTTATGAAGTTTACATTCTATCTTATCAAACGAGACATTTAGTATCAAACAAATATACCTTTTTAGTGATAGAGATTTTTTAATTTTCCCCTGCAAGAAATAACTTTGATGGCCACATTAAGAAAAAGCTTTTCATGAATAAATGAATGAAATTTGCAGAAATTACGATTTATATGATGAAGAATCGAACAATGTTCTCTGTTTCCTAAATAAAAGGTGTACATCTTTTGTAATTCTCATGGCTTCAGTTAAAATTAAAAATTTGACACTGTTGCTAAAAAGATTCAATGCTTTATAGAAAAAAGACTAAACGCTGCTTGATTGCTTTCAATCCGGAATAACAACACACGCCAATTTTATCTACTCACGTATAAAAGTGACTGTGTGAATAGAAAGAACAGTATCATTGATTGAGCAGACTTCAAGAAGAAGCATGAATAAAATCAGTAACAATATTTTCATATAAAGAGCAATTGCACTCACAGACAATAGAAAACTAAAAAATCTTAAGGTAATGCTGATCGACTTGAAAGAGGTATTTATTTTGCGTTAGATCTCTAAAGAAAGTAATAATAAATAAACATTCTAGTTAAACAATATCCTAATGGCGCCACATTCTGATTGACACCAACATCAACAGGTCGTTACTTACACTCAACTACACCCATAAATTATCAAATATCATAAGTTTTTTGTCAAAATAACCTTCAACTACAAAAAATCTTTTCTTTTGAACAAAATTTTATTAAAAAGGACTTGCAATGGAATAATTAATTTTTTAAATGTTTTTTTTCCCTTATACGAGTATGAGAGTAAATAAAAATACCAATATGAGAAAGAATCGGCTCAAACCCGAAGCCTGGTATAAAAATCGAGCTTGTGTCGGGCTGGGTTTGAGCTGAATCCGTCTCATCTCTGATGCTTTCTGTAGAATGTGGGGTGCAAAGCATTCATCACTCACTTACAAGATCATGCAAAAGAGTTTGATTATATGACAGTTCGATTATATGACATATGCTGCAAACAGTAAAACTGTTTGCAGCATATTTTAATTATGTTGTGCTATTTTGAACATAATGAAATTCATATACCTTATTGAAGTTTACAACAAAATGCTTGCAGTAGAATAGAATGTAGATTGCCTTCATTTACAAGGACACATAAAAGATTTCAGAAGCAATTCTGTATGCAAACTTTGATTATAAGGAATGTTTGCTGCAAATGCGTTTTTACTTATAGCATGGTTTTTAAGTTTAAATAAATTTTTGCATACTACAAAGTATGTATAAATTCTATAGAACATATATATACACAGCAATTTGTAAATTCGCTAGACACATGCCGAAAAATTTGTAAGCATTATTGAGAAAGTGTAGGAATTGTTTAGAGATAATATTTTTAATTTGAGTTATGCAGCTTCAAATTGATTTTCAAGGTCAATTACATTTAATATAATATACTATGGTAGGTTTGCTATACTAAATAAAGTCATATACAGGACTATGCAAAGAACTGAATATATAATAACCTATGGATATTAATTCACAGAAATGTCACTTATGTTTTAAGTAGCTTAAGCATTGCGTGAATTAAATTTCAGCATTAATATGTGGCATGTATTAAAATATGTCAGGGCTGTACAAAATAATTTAAATATGTTTCCACTTATTAGGATGAGCGAAGCGAATCCTCTACTAGGCCACTCAAATGACACTTTGTCGTACACTTTACAAAAAAATTATACAATATTTTGACTTGAAATTAAACACAAATATAAATTATGATCTGTAGATTTGCAGAATATTATTATTTTTACAGAAATACTTTTCCAAAAATTATTATTTTAATTAATTTATTTTACATGTTTTTCTATTACAAACGCATTTTTTCAAATAAAAAGTAAAACACTTACGTTTTCAGAAGAAAAACTTAAATCATGGGGTCAGTAATTATAGCTAGAATCATTATTAAATAAATAAATAAATAAAATAATATTTTCATTATTCTGACAAAATATCTCAAAAACTGCTTTCAGATTTTCAAACTATGCTCATTCCTTTTACCTATGTATAGCTTCGTGATTTCTTTTATAAAATTTAAAAAATATTTTTTTTAGAAAAATTATAGCATATTTTTAATGAATTAAAATTTGTGAAAATTCTCTTATTAACATTCATTATAAAAGTATTTTGCTGTGTTAGGGATTCAAATGCACAATTTATTCTTATTTTGTAAAATCATTTAAGCAGACGATATTTATGAATTTTAAAAGAATTGCATTATATTTTTTGTAAAGTGGCAATAAAAGAATTGTAAACAAATAAAATTAATATTTTGTATAATTCTACTTCGAAAATATTTTTATTTATACCAGTCTTATATCATAAATAAACAATCTGAGGAAATTCTTAGTTATTTGGTTGAAATCCATTTTAAAATTAAAATGTGCCGAAATATAAAAATAAATTTTTGCTTAATAAAGATGCAAAAGTAATTTAAAAAATATATTATTACTTTCAAATATTTATCTTATAGCATAATACTTCGCGAATCCAAACAAAGCACGGCTTTTGCTAGTTAGTAGAAACTGCTGAAGGGGGAATACCATGGTTTTTACCACCTATGAAAAAACTGTTTTCATCATTTTTATGAAAATTTATAGACTAAGTTCCTATTTTCTTAGGGGTAAATGTTTTCTGGGTATTAAATATTATGAAGGCATATAACAATAGTTACTAATTTAGTCTCCAACTAGGTATAAATTTTTAAGAGTGTATATTCAGAGTGAGGAAAAAAATACTAGGGTAACATATCCAGTAATTGGCATGCATCAATGATTGGCACATCCTAAAATAAGATTTATATCCAGTCTTTTAAAAATGCAAAACCATATACCAGTTATATGCTCATTTACTTTAAAGATTATAACTTTGATTTATGCTACTAGATGACAATAGTGCCTAGAAAGAGAAACAATTATGGTTTGTTTAAATTTGGCCATTTTTGTTGCAAATGCTTCTTCTTTGGCTTCAGAAAGGCATGCATATCAACTCATTATTATCAAATTCATATTATATTTTAAATATTTATTGACAACAGTTTTGCTTAGTTGAAAAGGGTTACTTTAATTGTGTAAAAGTATTTTTGACACAAATATTTAGACTTCTGAATTAATGACAGATGCCAATTAATTGTACTTCAATTTTGCTAGTTCCAAGTAATTGGCACCTATTCCAATTACAAGGGAATCGCAAGATTTAAGATTAATTCCACTTTTTTTGTCAGTACTTTTAAAGTTAGATTAATTTTGTTTATCATTTGTTTTTATTTGAAAATATGAAATATTATCAGTAATTGGAAACCATTAAAGCTTCATATGTCAATTACTGGGGATAACATGACAATTACTGGGTATTAATTTAAATATATTGTATTGTTTCAAAGTGTTCACATTTAAGACTAATATGCTGATTTCTTACTCTCAAAAACTAGAAATATGGCATCTTCATCTACTGTAAATTCATTTAAATAATTAAACCCAAAGCAAAATATTAAGTTTTTTTTTTTATATAAACATGTGCCAATTACTGGATCACAAGGTGTCATATATTGGTGCTCTAGGTGCCAATTACTGGTGACTACTGCAACTTTTCATAAATATATTTTATAAAAATACTTTTTCAAAAATTTTTGCTTTTAGTGGGCAAAACAGATGCACAGATATGCATTCTTTGATTTAAAAATATTTGCAAGTAAATATTTTATTTTTTGGTAATGAAAATTGTAGCAAATTTAAAGACAAATTCTTAATGTGCCAATTACTGGAGATGTTACCCTACATGAAAATAATGGGTTTTAATGAATATTAAAAGCCCAGAAAACTTTCATCTGTGTTTTCCTCCTACAAAAATTAAAAATTTTGAATATATTACTGTGCATTTATCATTACTAAGCTTAAAAATTACAACTGTTATGAGAATGCATATTATAATATTTATTATATTTATCTTAATGGAGATTAGTTTACTAATTTTTATTGTAACTAAAAGAAAGCAAAAATTTTAAGTACAAATTTTCCACATTTAAACATCCCAATTATTTTGATAAAAACTAAATGCTTACAAATTTTAAATGTCCCGTAATGTAGTCTATACAAATATTAGTATATTTTACCAATCTATATCCTTGGAATTTCTTAGCATTCTATGACAGAATACAAGCTTTGCAGCTTTCTATACACCAAGTGTATTTCTTAATTTACTATGCATATATGAAAAATTTGAATAAATTTGTTCTATGGGTATAAAACTACAAGGAATGAAGACTCACTATTAAATATAAGAATTCAGGATTTATTTCTTTATTATTTAACGCTTTTCACCAAATTTTGCCTTTCACATTTCGTTTAAAGAAATTCTTTGGAGAAGAGTACAAGTGGAAAAGAATGCAAATGAAATGTAAACTTCGTTTGTAAACAATAAACCCCTGTTGTATAGATTTGGAAATTTACATATATGTATATATATACTATCATTAATAGTATACAATATTAACCATTTGAATTTAATAGGAAAAAAAAACATATTGAACATGAGGAAAAATTTAAATAAATAATCTATAATATATATATATATACTAGCAAAAGCCATGCTTTGTTTGGATTCGCGAAGCATTATTTCATTAGACAACTATTTGAAAGTAACAATATTTTTTAAAATATTATTTATACTACTTGATTACCCCGTCGACCAAAAAAAGGTACCGCCAAACTAACAGATAAAATGCCAATGATAATAAAAATGTCACATTCACATAACATTAAACTCGTATCACAAGTTCGTTACGCCATCATACAGTGGCGCAGTTGTAAGAGAAACAGAGGGTATACGCTCAATACAGAGGATATACCCTAGAATATATGTACTAAAGCTTTCTTGAGCAGCAGAGGGTATACGAAGTTTCTTTAAAAAATCCAGAAGGTATACAGTTGATACCCTCGTATATCCTCCAGTACATCCTTGGCCATCAAGTGATTTTTAATATGAAGTTTTATTTGTATCCTTATTAATGTTTTATTAATTTATTTGTTCTTTCTTTATTTAAAATATAAATTATGCCAATTTGTGTAATTTAGCAAATAGTTTGGTGAAATTGGTTCACGGGATAACCAAGTAGTACCAACCAATAGTAGAAAACCAACTGATACTGCTTGGTTATCCCGTCGACCAAAAAATTATCGCCAAATTATAAGAGTAAATGCCAGTATTGGATGAGCGTAAATGTCTCATTCAATGACATTAAAACGATAAAGGTATTTGAAACATCATTAAGTGATTCTATTACGACTTTTTATTTGTATTTTTATTAATATTCTACTAATTATTTGAATTTTCATTATTTAAAATAGAATTTTTCTCAATATGTATAATTTGGCTATTAGTTTGACGATTTGTATAATTTGGCGAAATTGGTCGACGGGATAACCAAGTAGTACCTCGGAATTTAATCCTGAAATTTGGCGTAAGATTTTTGGTCGACGGGATAACCAAGTAGTACCCAAAATGTACTGTGATATAGTGCCAATGGAATGAGGTAATAAAATGCAAAATTCTATAATATCTTAAATGCTTACTGTATTCAAGCTGACTAATTTAATGCGATAAACAGTAATAACTGGATGAAATTGGGTAATTAATTTCTCCTCAATGAAAGTTAAAATCTTCAATATTTAGGGATGTGGACCAGGAACAATGTACCATATTATTAATTACAGAAAGAATATTTTGTTCATTATTTACTATACATTTATGGCAAATCTTACAAGATCCGGCAGATTGAATATGCAACGACGATGAATATGCAAACTAACGACGATGACAAATTTTACAAAAATATAATTTTAAATTTTTTTTGTGCGTCTTCGAAATTGAAAGCATTTTTCCAAGCAGATGCATTCCCTGTCAGAATAAATTCGTCATGTCGTCGTTTTGGCACAGATGTCATATATGCACCACATAGGTGCTATTTTCCTTTCAGATATCAATGACATATACGCACCGGGATACTTAACTGCCGACAAAATGTCGTTATTTTGTTTCACATGGTAACCCGGATGTTGCTTATTTATTAATAAATTGTTTATTTACTTTTATTTTCTTTCTTAAATAATATAAATTGTTTTATTCTATAGATATAAATTAAACTTTTGAAAATTTATTGTTATTCACTTAAAAAATATATGTATGGTAACTTGGTATTTGAAAACGAAGTTTTTGTTGAATTGGGGTCGTAAAAAATTGCACTAATGTGATGTATATATGACATCTGTGCCGTCGTTTTTTACCATGATATCTAGCCTCTTGCCTCAAAGATATATCATATTCGCGTTCTTTTCAACCAGTGAGTGTCCGTTTTCTTGGCATTTTTTATAACAGAGCTAATATATTCCATATATTGTTTAAAACGGTAAATTGTTTAAAATAAAAAAGTAAATTATTTAAAAATAATATTACATGCACCAAATTAATAATATATATTTCATTTGATTCAAATTTCAACCTTCGAAATTCAAATAACTCTTTATATAACGAATTTAACAATTAATTTTATTTGTTTACTGTTCTTTTGTTGCCACTTTACAAAAAAAATCATAACATAATTCTTTTAATATGCGTAAAGGTGCTATTACACGTGCGCTGCTGCAGGCGTCTCCATGTAATCCTATGGGACCAAGGGAGTCGCTAGGTAGCACGCTGTTATGTTATAACAACTTTCCATAACATTTCCGATTTAAAATTTAATCTAATTTGCTTTTAAAATTTTATTTCTATTTAATAATCCCATTAATAGCCATCAATTTAATTAATAATATTTACTTTTAGCAATATGCTATCTTGTTTTCATTTTTAAAGATTCGCGATGTTGTTTTCTCTTTGCAATATTTACTAAGTCCTAAATATATAAATTCTAAAACCTTTATTTTTAATATTCATCTTTAAATCTTTATTCATTCAATAAATCTTTTTTTTCTTAATACTCTGGTTAAATTTCAGCAAGATTAAGCCATTATTTAGCCAGATATGTGTCATAATACTTTTCTAGCTTTTTCTTTTTTTAAAATTACGCGCGCCATTTTTTTTTTTATCTCCAACATCGCCATTATCAACCCGCGCACTTTTTCAGTGAATCTAGTTGAGAAACGGAAATTCCAATCTCATGATTCACCCTTTTCCACGAAATTGTAGCGTCACTTAAAATCCCGCGTATTTCTTGTTGCCACTAAATAATATTTTTCACCTAACTCCCCTTAAGAATTTCTCTAAATTCAGCTAACAACCTCTTTTCCTTTTTTTTCATTGGCTGAGCGTGTAGCGATCGTACTAACGTCCGCTCGCGTCTCTTTCAATTCTCTCTCACTCTGTATTTTTACACCGGCTGAACAACACGCGGATAATTTGTCTCCCTCGCTCGGGAATTTTTCCCGTAGCGGAGGGGCTCACTTCGAAAGAAAACGGCGTAGTAAAAAGTTAAAAGGTCCTATTGGAAGTCTATTCCCGGAATCCGAGATTTAAGAAAGATTTTATACTGCAATCTTTAACAATCTGGCAGAATCCTAAGTAGTTATTTCGCCTTCTCTTCTTTGAGAGCGTCAACACCAACTTTGCTGTAACAATAGTGCTGTATCAATAGTATCACTCTACTGGAGAATGATTCCGGAATCTGAGATTTAAGATTTCAGAATTTTAACTGTGTTCAGTTGGGAAAATCATGTGCCGTGAGATCATCGTTATTTCCCTGTGAAAGTGTCTACAACAGCGTCGCTAATTTTGGATACTCTTAGAATTAAATTCTGTGAGAATTATGCCGCAGCTATAATTATTTTAGAGTATGAATATATCCTAAGACGTCCAGCCTTTAAACATATCAGTATTTGTCTACACTGGCCTCAACTGTTTATTGTTCTAAGATCCAAAAGAAAATGCTCATCGATTTCATCAATAGACCATAAACCGTTCTATGTGAAATAAACTTTTATGAACTATATACAGGAAACTCCAAATAATTTACAACATTTAGAACAATAGCCTTTTTCATCAACAATATAAAATAATATTTCTTTTCTTAAATTACTTTTTAGAATGCAACTGTAATTTATAACTAATAAAAATATTGGTGTAACAAGAAGAGATAGCTGAAAGTGTGTAATATTAGCATATATAGTCATTTGTCTTCAGGATCCTGAATTAGGTTTTCAAAATATGTTTAAATGTAATAAATATTTGTTCAAATTTAACTTTGCTTAGTGTGTTTTTCTACATGTTTGGGGTGAGTACTCTACTTTTTATTTATATGTTTTTATCTTTCAGATCTTCAATTTCAGAACAATAATTATTTTTCAAGAAGCGTAACTTTTATTATTAAAAATTATTTAACTCATCAATAAATTAAACTTTAATTAAATCAATTTAAATTATTTTGCGGCACAACGCAGTCAGGCAAAGGCCACCTGACATTTATGGTGTCTCGACTTCAGGAATTTACCTGGGGGTACCGATCTTTTAATTTTTTTTTTTTTTTTCCTCTTTCTCTTACTTAATAGTTATCTTTTAATGATATATTAATAAATACTTGATTTAAACATTAAATATTTTATAAAATAAAATTAATAATAATAGTAATAATAATAAAGTGTAATAATAATTTTCTTTAATTATAAACTTTAAAATTTAAAATGCCTTTCCAAATTTTTTCTGAGTATTTTATATTTTTGATATCTCATGTGCAGACCAAATATTGATTTTTTATACATATATTTTTGAAAATATTTATTTTATAAATAAAGTGTTTATATTTTGAATTTTTATCTTTACAATATTGAAATCATATGTGTCTCATACATTTTGTGTTGATTAATTTATAATTTACAAATAAAGAAAAAAAACGAAATATTAATAATAATTACTATTACATGCAGTAAAAATTTTATAAAAATTGTTTTTCTATCTGTGAATATTTTTTTACAAAGTAAACAAATCTGATGGTTTTGAACTAATTTATATGATTACAGAAATGCTAAGAACACGAAAAAAACGCAGGTGATTTTTGTCGCTTGCAATTTTTACGTGTAATAGCACTTTTAAAGTGCTATTACACGTAATAGCACACGTATCATGCTGCAGGCATTTCCATGTTATCCTATGGGACCAGGGGAGTCGCTTGGTTAGCGCGCGATTCTCTTGTGTCAGAGCGTCTTTGACGCCTGGAACGAAGCGACTCGCCAGTTAAAGCCAATCAAATGCTTGGAAATCCAAATGATGGCAAAGACTCTTCTCGAATAGCCAATGAAATGCGTAGAAAACGAAAAAACGCAGGCAATTTTTGTCGCTTGCAATTTTTACGTGTAATAGCACTGTGTCATCAGCGCAAACGATTTTGCCGGAATAAAGAAAATACATTTTATTTATTTAATTAATCACGATTCTACCTGTAACTGCAACTCCATGATTTCTTTTCTTCTGAAAACATACGTTTCATTTTTGATTTCCAAAATTTCGTCCGTAATGGAAAAACATGTAAAATAATTTAAATAATAAATTTTTTAAAGGTTATTCTGTAAAAAAAATAATATTGTACAAATCTACAGATCATAATTTATTTTTGTGTTTAATTTCAAGTCAAAATATTGAATAGTTTTTTTTGTAAAGTGTACGACAAAATGTAATTTGAGTGGGCTAGTAGAGGATTTGCTTCGCTCATCCTAATAAATACACCAATTACACAAAAATATAATTTTTAGAAATAGTATTATATAGTTTGAGGACTAAGAGTTTATTGTATATCCTTAGGTTTTTACCACTTTTCCCCCCACCATACTCTGGTAAAAACCCGTTCTTACTGGTAAAAAGCCAACCCTGTTTTTTTACTAAACATAATTTTAGCATACTGTATAAAATCTGGACAAATTTATAACCTTATACAGAGCTGCACAAAAGAACAGTTTTACTTTTACGGCTATGGACGATAATTATTGAAATCTGGTTTTTAAATGTGGCATATGTTTTCTAAAATGTTTACTTAGCTATCTTCTTTACATTACTGTAAGGCTTAAGTTCTGCTAAAATATTTTGGATGTGTTGGGAAGTGTTTCATAATTTATGCTTGATGCATGGCTTTTCTCTCATTTAATTTTCAAGGAAATACAGTTATTTTATTTATTTATCTGTTTCTTATTGAAAGGACACAAAATCTATTCTTCAATCGACCACAGAAAAAACTTGCAAAATTTGCAAATTAGGCTTGAAAAAAAAAAAGAAAAAAAAAATTCTAATTTGCCACTTTTTCTTTTTTTCTTTTTTTTTTTTTTTTTTTTATAATTATTAGTTTATGTGCCTTAAGTGTTTACTTATTACACATATTTCTATTGTAATAAAATTTGACATGTTATATTTTAGGTTTTGAGTAATTTTTTAAAAAAAATTTTGAGTCTGACCTATGATGACAAACAAATTTTCTATATTATCAAATTCCTTGGGCAAGGGGAAGGTTTTTTCCCTCCAGCCCCTCTCAAATAGTGCCCCTGATTGGAACTTAACATTTGTTCCAATAAGTTTCCAGGAAGAATTTGAATTTCCCTGATATTTTCAGGTTAACCAATTTTCCTGATATTTCCATGTTTTCCAGATCTGTGATCACCCTGATCAAAGTTTAATACAATCTAAAGTTTAATGAAATTCCGTGTTTTAGTGCTTGAAATAGAGTGCCCACAAAATTTTTGTCACATACAGACAGACCAACTGACTGAGAGAAACTCACATGCAGACATTTTGTAAAAACTGGATTTTGGGGTTCTCTGATCCCTAAAACATGTAAATCTGTTGAAAACTGGATTTCAAAAATTTTCACAAATCCAATACTTTTTCTTGTAAAGATAGAAAAAAGTAAAAATATTGAACTTATATTTATAATAAATGTACAAAATGTTCAA
Source organism: Maratus speculifer (assembly GCA_964019185.1). Lineage (NCBI taxonomy): Eukaryota > Metazoa > Arthropoda > Arachnida > Araneae > Salticidae > Maratus > Maratus speculifer. The sequence continues at coordinate 35,185,042 of OZ025296.1, forward strand.
CCCTTTCTAGAGGACAAAGGTGAACAAGTTTGAGCATGCTTATTGAAACATGTTTTAACATGATAGGAGTGATTTCTTGTATCATTTGAGTAATAATATCATCCTTTCATAAAATAGTTGTTAGCTAAGTTTTATTTGATTAGACAGTAACTCAAATTCCTTATTCTAAACCATAACAAGAGACTAGAAAAATCACAAAGATATCAAACTCACTCGGCAGGAATTTTACAGTCTTCATCCTGATTATCTTGTGTCTCAACAACTACCACTTTCTCTGGTTGTTCGCTTTCATTGTCAGATTCATCTTCGAGGCTTTCTCTCTCCCCATAATTTTCACCATCTCCATTTCGACCAGCATCCATAGCTAAATAGAAACTTGTCATTGTAGAATACAAATATATATATACTTTTTTCGGTTTATTGACTCAATTTATAATAAATTTTATAATAATCTTGCAATTATAGCCAATAAAGTAAAACTTACAACAACTCATTAAATGCAATCACATGTATATAAAAGGTTTTATTATTATTATCATTGTAAAAATGTAGATGTTTTCCTATATCTTTGTACATTTTTCGTTAAAAAAAAAAGAAAGAATTTTTAAAATAAATAAATGAGAACAAAATATTGACAGAAAATTTCAAATCTATGAAATGAAATTATTTACTTCTGATATACATCAAATTCATAGCACAGATTTTATGCTCACACAACTGTCTACTTAAATAATATTTATTTTCTTATAAAAGAGTAGTTAACTGACTTTGGTTTGAAACTAATATTCCTTCACCAGACATTTTCTATATCTTCCAACAACCACTTCACTAGACATTTTCTATATCCTTCTACAACCAATCTGAGTTTCACTTTGGTAAAAGAAATTATAGTACATATTCTCAAAGAGATAACCACACAATGTAATGAGTTAGGTATAAGTTTTCTTTAAACCATTATACAATTACTTTGCAGTTTGTAGAAAACTACATTTTAGATGTGGATTTTACATATCCAAATTTTTGCAGATTAAAAATAAGAAAAAGCATTAAAAAGTTGTTAAAATGGTAATATTAGAACATGGATAATGAAACAGATTTTGTTCACATACCCCACTCCTTAGGAGCTTCACCAGCACAATCCATTGGAACTCTATCCATGCATTTTTTATGAACATTAAACTTGCAATCTGAAAAATAAAAAAATATTTAATTTACATTGTTACAAAACTTGTTGGCCTTTTAACTATTTTCTATGAATAGATATACGAGTATATGTAATAAATAATAGATTCGAGCAAGTTTTAAATTATCATTTGAAAAAAAAAAAAAATTAAAAAAAATTAAAAGGTCAAACAATAACAGAGATGGGCAATATCGAAAATACATGTATTTGAAATACATTTTCAAAATACATTTGTATTTTTTTATTTTAACCTCACTAAACGAAAGTATTTTGGTAATGTATTTTTAAATGATTTTTTCAAGTATTTTGTATTTTGAAAATACATTTCATATTCAAAATACATTTCTGTAAGTTTCCAGCTGCTTCCTTGTAACCGCATATGTAAAATTCATAAAAGAATAATATGAGCCTTCTGTTTTGTTTTGTCTTATAGGATTCGTTTCTGAAAGTTAATGCAAACATACTTTACAACTACTGATACGATAAGGATTAGAATCAATGCTTCTGTTTTACTTAGGCATTTTTGCTGAACTGTTACAATTCAAAGTTCTAGATTTTATAATTACAATGTTTCTTAGCGAATGACAAAAACTACTGTGTGATAAACAGGAAGAATTATTTAGATTTTTGCTGGGTCTAGTGTTTTTTAAAGAACCATATAAAAAAAGTAATGTAATAGTAGAAAAGAAATTGTTTCTTTTGAGAAAGAATGCCTGATATTTTTCCAGCTTCAAATGTCATGTATCAAAAGAATTACTGTATTGAGACAGAACACGTTGCACTATACTATATGGGAAAAAAAAAACTTCTTTTGATAATAATGGCAGTTGTTAAAGTAGCATGACAAACACATAAAACAAGATCTATCATTACAAGTGGAACTTTTAAAGCAACAATCAACTTTAAAACACATCTGATGGTAAGATTTTCAATTTTACACCGTTATACATTGATCGAAACATTTTTCTAGTCCTTTTGTACCTATTTTATCAAGTTCAGGTAAATTTTAAGTTACTCGTGATATTCATTTGCGAGCGAATTTTATGATACAAGTAGTTCTATTTATTGATATACAATTCAGATTTTCATTAATTGTATTTACTATTGAGTATATCAAATATTGGATTTTTGATTATAGATCTGTCCTTACTGGAGATACATGTTTATCTGGCGTGACTTTGAAAGTTTTTTTTTTTTTTTTTTTATTCATCTTATGTTTTATTTTATAATGTTTAAAATAAAACAGCACAATGAAAATATAAACTAGTATCGGACCAAAACGAAAATTGCTGTACGAAACCAAAGTTTGATTCTTTTTTGAGCTTCGATTGTAAATGGAAGTTTTACAGATGAAAGTTTTTAATATCAATGAGAATGTTAATTTATTTAATTACAAAATCATCCCCCCTTTAGAAGAATATTGAAACATTATTTTGTATTTTGTACAGATTTATAAGCATATTACTAATTGTGAAGTTATTTATGTATCCTGAGTATCCCGTGTATTTATGTATGAACCAAGATCAACGTTCATTGTTCAGAGATTTTCAAAATGTTTAACATTTAACTTTGGAAATTAATGAAAAAAAAAAAAATCAATAAATGATTATTTCAGAGGAAGTAGTGTTTTCATATTTAAATAGCAATAGGAATTTTTAATTTGCAATCATTATTTCAAATATAGCATGCTTATGTTTAAATACATCTTTACAATAAAACTGACAAAGAATTACATTATGAGTATTTAAAGCATTTTTAACAGCACCGTGAGAAAGGAAGGGGGACTGTTGCCCTGGCCGCGAAAATTGAGGGTGCGACAAATTTATATTACCACTGTTATTTTTGGCCTATTACAAGGAGAAGTTTTGGGTAGGAGGGGAATGTGCCAAATTGAAACTTTGCCTGGGGCACAGTTTTTTCTTCACACAGAATTTTTTTAAGTTTTTTAATAAGTGTTGTAATCTTTAAAAGTAAGCAATTTTTAAGGAAACTTTACAGTTTAGTCATCTGAGGCTTGTATCTACATTTTTTTTTTTTTTTTTTTTTTTTTTGTGAGAGTCAGAGTTGGGTTTTTGACATGACAGTGGTAAAAACAGTGTTTTTACCGGTTTATTCCGTCAAAAATCTATCATTTTCGATTTTCTGCCAATTTATAGTGCAAGTACAGCTTACAATTAATTTCTAAATTGATTTTTCCTTATTGTTCTTATTATTATTAATTTCAATTACATTGGTTAAATATATTTAAAAGAAAGATTTCTCAAATGGGAAACATTTAAAAATATAAGTGTAAAAAATGGAAAAAACAATATTTGTCATAATTTCCATTAATATACATTCTACTACTTTCAATGAAAATTAATATTAAATGATGATAAAAGGTTATTATAACCATTAAATAACATTCAATATACATTTCAAAAATGTATTAAAATCACTTCAGAGATTCAAAAATGCTATTATATGGTATGACAATAGATGTCAAGGACTGGTCATTGAATAAATTTGAATATTAGGTAATACTTGGTATTCCCGTCGACCAATTTCGCCAAATTAATAGCCGAATTCTATATGTTTACATAATTTTTATTTTAAAAAGCAAAAGAAGACATAAATTAATATACTTTTAATAAAAATACAAATAAAAAGTGAGATTAAAAAATCATCTGATGACGTTTTAAACACATGTATCGTATTTAGCGTGAATAAATGTGACATTCACGATCATCCTTTATTGGCATTTAATCTTATAGTTTGGTGATAGCTTTTTGGTTGACAGGATAATCAAGTAGTACCGAATATTATTATATATAATATTTCAAAATGCTTGTCTTATGCATTTCATTAATGTAATTAAACAGTGATTTTTTTCCCAGTTCAATAGGTGGAATTTTAAAATTTTTATATTATAAAATTTTGATACTTTTAAGGCCAATTTTATTTGGAAGCTTTCATACTTAAAATTTAATAGCAAAAAAAAAAAAAAAAAAAAAAAAAAAAAAACAGAATAAAATAATAATTTATACATTTATATACCATAGTTTTTATTTGTTAACTTTTGTGCAAATATATATGAATTTAAAGATCATTCAAGCACCTATACTTTAAAAAAATATTTCATGACTTTTTAGGTAAATCAAAATTTATTAAAACTACCATAATGTCAGACTATTTGTGTCTTGTTTACATTTTATTTTAAATTACTTGGTTATTGTTTAAAGTAAATTAAAAAAAATAACATGTAGCATATTTTTATAACATACATTTGACTATATAAGTAAAAATATTTTACCTTTAAAATTATTCTTAAATTTTTATTACATTTACAGAGATTCTTTAATGCTTTATTTATTTTTTCAATGTAGTTTTTGTTTTTCTTGGATGAATAAATGTACTTTAGAGTCTTTTTGATACTGAATATTTTATGTGAGGTGACTAAAGATAGAATGAAAAAATAATAATATTTATTAGGTAAAAACAAATCCATGAAAAAACATTTTTGACAGTTTTTGACAAGGAGGTTTTTGACATGACGGTAAAAACCATGGTAAAATCCGGTAAAAACTATCATGCGTCAAAACTTGCCAACCCTGGTGAGAGTTTGGTATGGAATCTCTAGGCCTAGAGTAATGGAGACGAATGTATATGTGCGTTTAGCATTGGTGCTGAAAGGGTATGCTGGAACTTTAGGGTCAATTCTGGAGCTAATCTAAAACCCCAGGCTTCGAGATTGATCCTTGGGCTTCAGTATGGTGAATGATGGTGAGTCTTATGTACCACTAAAAGTGTCTTTCTTTTGATCCCAATAGTGGGATGTTTAGGGATTAGTTTTTTGCTATTCCGTGTGTCAGGATTCTTAGATGCAGGAGGTATTAGATGACATTGAAGAATCAGTTAATTTTTTTTTTTTTGTAAATATTAATGTTTGATTAAAATCATGCGATGTAGGCCAGCATAGATCGTCATGTGTATTTTTTTGAGCAGATTAGGGTGTAAATGGAAAAGCAGATATTGCACGAGATGTTTTAATGAGATGGGTTGTTTGTCGGTTTTGGCTATGGATTCAATTGACTGGAGGATTTGAGATATATAAGAACAGAAATGAGAATTTTTTGAGGACAATTGATTTTTAGTATTAGGTGGAGGCATATAAATATAATTACATGGATTTCAGAAATGATTTTTTTTAGGTGTCAAATGAAGTGACATATTTTTATTAATGTTAAAGATTTTAAAGTATTATAAAATGTGATATTAATTTATAATTATGTATTTTATGTTATGTAGAGAAGGAATAATGTTAAACAATAAGAAATGATTCTGGACTGTGATATTTTGAAGATTTTTATTGTTATGTGTATTTTTAATTGTGAATGTATAATGTTTTTTTGTTTGGCATTCTGGAGCTCATCTTCATAATTTTTTCTTGTATTTCTGGGGGGGGGGGGGGGGGGGTTATATTTTTTTGGTAATAGATTTTTGTGGTTCTTAAGAGGCTGTAATGTTTTTGAAAATTTTGAGGTGTTAGCCATTGGAGATAAGAAGTGGACTCTTGTGTTAGACATGAAGTGACTTTTAATTTTAGCCAATTTATTTGATAGAGATAGCAGATTCCTTTAGGATTGCTTAATGTCTCTTATGGCATTGTCCTTCATAAAGCAAGGATGATAAGAGGGGGGGGGGGGGGCATTTGTCAGAAATTGGAAGAACCCTAGTTCTTATCACCTTGCTTATATTAAATGAATCATGTGTATTATACATGCCTGTCTTACTACTTCCACATAAATATTCCTCTGGTGAACAAATACTTTATTTATTTAAATTTATTTAACAAGATTTTAATTTTTATTTTTAAAGAAAAATAAAAACTTACCTTTTTCTTTTATCTGTTTTACTTTATTTATACATAAAATAGTCCTTTTACTTTTACTTTCGTTTTACAATAACTGACATCGCTAGCCTGCCGTATCGTCATTCACATGCCCAGCTCAGCTCATGCTTTTCTGAATAGTTGCAGTCAATGCTACTAGATGGCGTACGGATGTGATGCAATCGTGATGTACTTCCACGATCCACACCTCCTCGCTCCGTATCTGCATATTGTGCTCTAGAAGCTGATAGACGAGAGTACGGACAAGCGTACTGCCTAATATTCTAAAATCGACGGGAGATAAATAGTTCGGTTTTCTGCTTTCTTTCGATCTGGTGGTGTTCTTCATTCCAGCAAGTATTATGACGGTGTGAGATGCAGTAAATGTTCTTTTGGTGTTCAGTTAAGTCTATATTGTGATATGTAGCGGCTTGTGGTCTTTTACAGTTTGAGAAATGAAGTCTGTTTTATTTTGGAGTCGTCTTTCATCGTTACAGCAAGTTCATAAGCGACATGTTCTAGTGATATGTGAGAAATATAGTGAATGTATCATTGTAGACTATTAGTGAAAAGATGCTATTTGATCTCAAGTGTTAGATGTAGTGTGAGGGATGATTAACAAATGGACAGCGACGTAATATCCTTTATTTTTCTATTTTTGCTGTTTTCTTTAAAACATTAGACCCAGCGAATTTATGAATGATGATGATGAGCTCTGGAATCTTACTATATGCCTAGCCTCATATCTATTTTGATTAGAGGGTATCATTTATTTGTGTCATGTGGATTTCATGTGTTAGATAAGTAATTGTTATTTATATATTTTTGTTATAACATGAAATATAATCTATTGAAATTAATGATCTCCTTTTAATGTATGTTTATGTCTTTTAAATATTTAAATAAACACTAGTATTGTTTTTAATTTATGTCGTCTTTATTTAAGAAGCCACATTTATTTTTCATTCATTTAAATAGTTTTTAAACTTTTGGGGTTTAAAAAATCAGCTAACGCTTTATCACTGCATTCTATGCCTCTGCCATAAAAACTTTCTTTAAACCCCATTGTCATTACGTCAGTAGTGATAACAATTTTTAATGTAATGACTCATTAAAGATTGGAGGGTTTTCAAAACAGATCATGACGAAGAATGATGCATTGATAGAAGCTTTTATTAAACACAAAAAACATGACTTTAAAAAAATTAACTTAATAAACTTATTTGGTATCATGATACCCCAAACGTTGTATTTCTATACATTATGATATTCCCAAGATTTAAACGAAAATATTTAACATGTTTTTTTAATATTCCTTTTTAAAGTATTTCTTATTTATTATTCATGAGAAGCATAATTGTATTTGCGTAGTAGTATTTGAGGCATTAACGAATTATATTTTTAACAAACCGAATTACGTATTTATTATTATACATATTGGTGGATATTTAACCTACGAAGGGGGCTGTACAATTCTTTTAGATATATGTGTTTATGTATATGTCCAAGAATAACTATTGAACTGCCGTTTCGAATTTTACTCACTCGCACTTTTTTTACTTTTCTGTATCTTTGCAACAAAAAAATATTGGATTCATGAAAAAATTCGACTTCAGTTTGTCGACTGATTTAAATTTTTGAAGGTCCTGAATACTGACGGTTTTTAAGAATTGTCCATTTGCGAGTTTATCAGTGTATGATACAAATTTTGTGGGTCCTCTATCATAAGAATTAATGCACAGAATTTTATAAAGTTTTAGATTCTGTTAGACATTTACATAAGTTATTTTAGATATTAGGTAATTGCGTAACTCTTCCAAAAGGTGGCACTGATAGGCTTTGTCTTTCACAATTTTCACAAAAACTGCATCTCAAGAACTAGTGCATGGATTTTCGTCAAATTTCTGATTCAGTTAGGCTTTGACATAAGTTGTTGCCATTTAAGTTTTTGTGTGAATTGCTCAGCAGATGGGTGACGCTGCTATGCTACATTTTTCACGATTTCTGCGCTAACTCTATCTCAAGTAGTGATGCATGGATTATCAATGAATTTCAGATTTAGTTTGATCTTAATATAAAATGTCACTAATTAAGTGTTAGTGCAAATCGTCCAGCAGGTGGCGCTGCTATGCTACATTTTTCAGGATTTACAGGATTTTAACAAGAACATACGCATAACCAGGGGGGGGGGGGGTCTTGGGTGCCCGGGCACCTCTGGGATTCCGATTATTATTAACTATTACTGCCAATCACCGAAATTCTGTTTCGGTCTTTATAACCTGCTCTGTCTATCCTTAATTATAAACTCTCCAAAAAGATATTAATTAAGTAATTTTCAATCTGAGAGTTTTTTATTTTTTCTTTTGAAGGCCAATTGTAATTTTCAAACATAATTTTGATTTATAGATTGTTTCGATAACATTTTACTCCTATGCTTAAAATGATGATGAATTATACACAAGAAAGATTTTATATTTTTGTATATATTTTAACATTTTATTTATCAGTATTCTTCGTTTATTTTATAAAGAATATTTTCAAATAGATTGATTTGTTTTCTTTATCTTTCCTTTTGCTTATTTACTATGATCAGACTTGTATAAAACCAAAAACTTTCTGCGCACATAACATTGGGTCAAAAACTTTCTGCAAATTAATTTAATGTTTAATAAAATTACACAATATATTATTTTAGCACGGACGAAATTTGCTTTTATTATGTAATTCATGGGTGTAATTTGTGTTTTTTGCGCAATTTATGAGCGTAATTCGCGTTTTTTACGCGATCTATACATGTAATTCGTTTTTTTATACGAATATGGACGTAATTTACGTTTTTTGAGCGATCTGTCAACAAAATTCGCGTTTTTTGAGAGATTTAAGGACGTAATTCACTATCTTAATGCGATTCATAGACATAATTTGAGTTTTTTGAGCAATCTGTCGACGGAATTTACGTTTTTAAAGCGATTTATGGACGTAATTCACGTTTTTTATGCGATTTATGACAGTAATTCACGTTTTTTGATCGATTCATGGCCGTAATTCGCATTTTTTGAGCGATTCATGGCCGTAATTTCCATTTTTCGAGCGATTTAAAGATGTAATTTACTACTTTTATGCGATTCATGGACATAATTTGCATTTTTTGAGCGATCTGTCGACGAAATTCACGTTTTTAAAGCGATTTATGGACGTAATTCATGTTTTTATGCGATTTATGACAGTAAATCGCGTTTTCTGATTGATTCATGGTCGTAATTTGCATTTTTTGAGCAATTTATGGCAGTAATTCGCATTTTTTGAGTGATTCATGGCCGTAATTCGATTTTTCTGAGCGATTCATGAACATAATTCACATTTTTTGAGCAATTCATAGATGTAATTCGCGTTTTTTAGCTATTTGTGCGAAATTAGCTTTTTTAGAAGGTGCATTCACAAATTTTGCATTTTTTACGCAGACCATGCACGAAATTCGTGTTTTCTACGCGATTCATGGTTGTAACTTATGTTTTTTATGCAGTCTTTGAAGGAAGTTTACATATTTCGTGCGGTTTTTTGTCAAAAATTTTCGTTTTTTACACGATTCTTTGTAGAAATGCACGTTTTTTACGCGTTTCTTTGTAGAAATGCACGTTTTTTACGCGATTTTTTCGAGGTCTTTTGACGAAATTCGCTTTAACAGTAAATAATTCGTGCATAAAATTGGGGGAATATTTTAATTTTTTGGTATTAAAAAAAGTTACAAAAAATAAAATTGTTTGTTTCCTAACATTTTCTGCAAACTTCCTAAAATTTTCTGCGCACGGCGTGCGCGCGTGCGTCTATATTATACAACTCTGACTATGATAATTTATAATTTCAAAGAATTTAATCGGTGTTATTAAAATGCCTAACAGTTGCTTTGGGAAAACACAAAGAAGAGGTCTACACAGGCCGAAATTATTATGTCCAGTTTAAAACGAACAAAGACCTTTTTTGTTTGGCCCATTCCGACACAAAACAAAAATTACTGGCCCGAACCAGTATAAAGTTTTGATCTGTAGAAAAGAAATATTAACACAGTCTGATACAAAAGTAAAATCCCGGAATTAGTCCGGCTCGATATAAAAGCTAAAAGCTCGTCCAGGCCCTGTTTGTACAAAAACTTAATTAGCCCAGACCAATTAAATTTCCAGAAAATATAAATTTCTGAGTCGATGTGGTTAAAAATCATCTTGTAAGAGGAATTCTAATAAAAAATACTTATTTTTTTTCCATGTTTTTAAAGAAAGTCTGTAGACTTTTTTTTTTTTTAAAGCACTTTGGACTGCGATATTTAATTTTGAAATGAATATTTATTTTTATCTAAATATTTTTGTTATAATTACGACTGTTCTTAGTCAAAAAGGACAACTTTATGACACATGTTTCAATTTATTTTTGTTTGGAAGTGCATGAAGCTAGAAGGAACAGAAATTATTTAATCGCCACTCATTTTCACATAATTTACAAATACAATAGATTTTTCAGAAAATAATGTCAAAGTGGGCATTTTGAATCTAATTTCCTCGCGAAAGAAGAATAACCAATGAAACTGGGGTGAAAATCGTGCTTGTCACGTGATCGAAATCATTATAACTCAACAGATAATTTATTGATACCAAAATGGAAAATTCAGCTCGATTCTAAATCGCTTCCATAGTCAGGCCTTTTAATTTTATAACTTTCCGTTAAAAATGAATTTGTAAATGTGTCAAAACATTTGCACTTGTTGAGCAGAACAGATGAGAGCAGTCTTAATATCTTTTTATGCCCTGGAAACTTAAAAATCGAAAAATGCTATACAGTAAAATCTTCTGAGAAGGATTCGCACAGGATAGGAGAAAAAATAGATTATAGACAGGTTTATTTCTTAACACGAATGAGGAACGTAGCTTGTTGTAAATGTATCATATTCTTTTTTCTTGTCATTAAATTTATTTTGCATGAGTGAATACATTTCCTGTTTAAGACAGAATTTATAGACAGATTCATTTTCAGAGTTTACTTTGCTGTGTTTTAATTTTATTATCCAGAAATATACTTACTATTCATAAAGAATAATAGTAATTCTAATGATAAAATTATAGCAATTTAAAAATAGGTACATTTTTTTGAAAAAAAAAATGTTGGGTCGGGCCAGATTTTACTGATTTTTCCCATAGGCTGACCGAGACGGAATGAGCCAATGATTTTCTTATGGGCTGGATCGGGATCTAAATATTTTTGACAACCGCAATTAGTTCTCTAGGAAGAATGAAACCCAATCCCGATCCGATCTGAAAGGAATTAGTCAGACCCGGCCCGAATCTGCAGAAAAAAAGTAAAGCCGGGACCCGAAAGAGTGATGACGAGGCCCATCTGAGTCTATCTTTCAGAAAAAAAAATTAACCCGATACCCGCCCCGAACAGGCCCGACCCGAGTATCGGGATTAAAATTGGCCAGCTAACTATGTCGGACACAGCCATCTAATCTCACAGACTTTTTTTTTTTTTTAAATTTTCAAATGTATTTTGTATTTTGAATGTATTTTCAAAATACATGTATTTTGAACTTTTTCAATTTGAAAAGTATTTTGTATCAAAAATGATTTTTCGATGTATTTTGCCCAACTCTGAACAATAAAAACATTATTTCTAACTTTTTATGGGCTTCAAATTGAGAAAATTATTTTCACCAAAATATATGATTCCGTCACACAGCTTTACTACTTTCTTTAAATAAGATACTACACCCTTCTCTCTATTTTTTTATGTATAGATATGTGTGCACACAGAAGAGAACAAACAAGCACCCTTCTCCCTTTCCTTATCTAAATCTTTAAAAATAATAAAATACAATATGAAATATGAAGAGACATGAAGAAATCTAGGAGGAACAGAAAACAGGTAAAATCTATAGAAGGGTAAGATTCTGGAACTGTTTTAAAATTTAGATTACAAACAAAATTACCTTTGCACTGTAAACCTTGGCGAATAAGACCTTTAAGAAGCTTTTTACAATGCTGACACACTGTGGGTCTAGTATATGAATGAACAACAAATGTATGAGGAACTCTTATACGACCAGCAAGTTCGCGCTCAACCCAAACAGGTCGACCCATGTTAAGAGAAGGTGATCGTGCACGACTAGGTGAAGTACCACCAACCTGAAAGAAATTATCAATAAGAGAAGGTGAACGTGCACGACTAGGTGAAGCACCACCAACCTGAAAAAGATGATCAAATTAGTTATTTTGAAAAAACTTCTCATGCAATGTTAATTTAATTCAAGCTTATGATTATAAATTAAATATTTTATAGTGTAACACCACTTTGATGCACTAAAATGTAAGGTTTTTCAGGATTTTTTTTTTTTTTTTTTTTTTTTTTTTTTTTTTTTTAAGGAAGAAATGCAAAATGTTTGTAAAAATCCATTTAGACTATTGTGAAACTCGCTTAAGATACAAATTATCTGCAGTCCTTTAAAAAATGTTTAGTAAACCTGCGTAAATTTGCACATTTAATACACATGTACACATAAGATATAATCCCGCTTAATGTATGAAGAAAATTTATCCTTTGATATCAAAAACCTGCTCAATGCATGAATTGGGACTTATATAATTCGTTTATCACAGGTGTTTTTAGGACATATGTAAAAAGAACTTCTGAATTGTGCTCAAACTCCCTAGCTGCCTTCTTAATCTTTCAATTATTCTTTTCATTTCATTCCAAGTCCCAGAATCCTTGCTGTTTTAAAAATGTTAGAAATCTGCTTTGCAATTATGAAAGTCAAGCCAAAGCATGGATGACAAGTGTTGTGGCTGAGTGATTATTGAAGATGCAAATAAAGATATTTTCTTAATATTAACAATACAGCATTTATTTAAAATTGAATTTTTAAAATGTAGCGTCAAAATAAATCATAGAATAGAATAAATAGAAACCTCAGAAACTACAGCAACCAGAAAATACCAGAAAAACTGACATCAACTACTAACAAATATCCTTTTACATATACAATAATTCTCCCTTGTTTAAAATGGAATATACACAAGTTACAATATTTGTTAATGCACAACAAAGTCTTGCAAGTATGATGGAGGTTTACGTTGACAAGCGGATTGTCGTAGCTGAATATCATGTCAAACTGATGTTGGTGCTCTCTGCTTATCTGCATTGGGTAGTTGGAAACTGTTTCCTAGTACTGCTATCCATAGGGGTTTATAAGATTCATTTTCATTAATTTTATCATTATACTCATCAGCTTTAGAATTTGTGTTGAATGTGCAAATCTTTTTTGGAATCTTCATTGATCAATATGGTGCTTGAATATGTATTCATCATCTAATTCTATTTAATAATGTAATTTACCAAAATTTTTTAAGTACAGTACTCAACTTTCACAATACCCTATTTTTGGCATAGCATCCTGCTTGTATTCTATTTCGCATGTTTAAATATCTGCATTTAATTGGATAATCGTTTTGAATATGTTTCATAGGAGTAAGTTTCATTCAATCCATCAAGTTGAATTCATATGCTTTATTTCAAATAATACAGTTCAGCTGGTGTTTGATTATTGGACATTGAGTTGCTCTGTATCTGAATAGTATTTGTCTTACCTTTCTGTGCATTGATATTGGTTCAGAAGACATTGCTTTTAGATAATTTTTGAGTGTTTGCGTATTTTGTTGAGCTAATCTGTCTATGGCTGGATGACAAGGAGTAATTAACTTTTGAAAAATTCTGTTTTTAGCACAATATAACTAAAATTCGTCGTTTGCAAAAATATTTGCGTTATCTGGGACTATGATCCTTGGCAAATCATGAAATGCAAAAATGTCAAATGATAGTTCAATTGCAGAAGTGGGATCATTGTGGCATATTAGGTAGCTTTCATTACAAAAAGTAAAAAGCTCCTATTGCAGCCATTCGGAGGAAAGCACTTCCAGAAAATTGTGGTATATTTTCATCGATCATGACCTCCAGACCCCAAAACCACCCTCCGTTCAAATGTTGACACATATATACATATATATATATATATATTATATATATATGATTTTTGTCATGCTGTAACTATCGTATATATGAACCGATATGAATGAAACTTGGTATGTACATAGTACATACAAATATCTCGACCCAGTTTGTTGGCCAGCATCATCCGCCATTTTGTTTCAAAATGGCAGCCGTTTAAAATTTTTTAAAAAAATTTAAATTAAATGCAAAAAAATTAAAAGTTGAAAAATATATATTTTTATGTGTTAAAACTTAAAACGATTCCAGAACACTTTTTATTTTGTCTATATCTTAAAAAATGATTAGTTATAGCACGTTGAATTTTTCTTATGGCTGATATTTTGAAACGATCTGATTTTTGTCACGTGATAATTAGTGTATTTATGAATCGAATTGGATGTAACTTGGTGTGTGGATAGTACATAATGAAGCCTCGAACCAAGTTCGTTATCCAGTTCCATCCGCCATCTTGTTTCAAAATGGTGGCCATTTAATTTTTTTAAAAAAGATTTAAAATTTAATATTAGGTACAAGAAAGTGAGAAATTGAAAAAAAATTTATGTATTTGACCTTGATACAAAAATTCTAAAGCATTTTTTGTTTCGTCTGTAACTTTAAAAATAACTAAATTTTAGCACTTCTAATTTCTAGTGTTGCTCACATTTTGAAATGATCTGATTTTCGTCACGAGGTAACCCGCATATTTATAAACTGATTTGGATTAAACTTGGTGCGTACATAGTACATACCGATGTCTGGACCGAGTTCATTGGCCAGTTCCATTCACCATCTTATTTGAAAATGGCTGAATATAAATTTTTTTTAAATTAAAATTTTAAAATTGGGTGCAAAAAAGTAAAAAATTGAAAAAGATTTTTCATTTGTGTGTTTGACCTTGATACAAAGATTCCAGAACATTTTTTTGTTTCATCTGTATCTTGAAAAATGGCTGAGTTATAGCACTTTCAATTTTTAGTGTCGTTGACATTTTGAAACTGTCTGAAATTTGTCACACGACAATACGCATATTTATAAACTGATTTAGATATAACTCCGTGTGTACATAGTACATACCAATGTCTTGACCGAGTTCACTGGTCAACTTCATCCGCCCACTTGTTTCAAATGGGCGGCCATTTAAGTTTGTCAAAAATCTTTTAAATGTATAATGATGTACAATCAAAAAATTAGAAATTGAAAAAAGGTTCTTTCTAAAGTATTTATCTTAATAATGAATTCCGGAGTATTTTTTGCTTTGTCTTTATCCAAAAAAACGCCTGAGATATAGTTTGAATTTCTAATGTGGGTGACATTTTTTAAAAAATCAATTTGCCCGCGACAGCACTCGTATATATTAAACGATTTCAATATGAGTGTGCATGTGCACATGAATTAAGATTTCGACCAAGCTCATTGGTTAGTTTTATCCATCATGTTGCTTTAAAATGGCATACATTTCATGATATCGTGGAATTTGGCGACTCTCTAAATCGCTTTAAATAAAACCAAGTTGAATAAAGGATGACTAATTTCTAAAAATTCCTATTAATATTCAGCGTTGACAAAAACTCGTATTCAATCTTATAAAATCGGGTTTCACTAATTTGAGTTTTGTATGTTTGAATAATATAACTTAACTTAAAATAAATAAATATATGAAAGTTACCTCTTCCTTCCGGCATTGCCGGTAGGACTTTTTTTACTTCAGCCTATCTTGATTTTGCATCTACTACAATAAAAAAAGTTCTTGAGAAGGTCCCTTGTAATCAATGTGTATACCATAGGTTCCCAACGGGGGTGATATCGCCCCCCAGTGGGCACTGGAGCCTTCCAGGGGGGCGGTAGCCAGTCTAGAGAAAAATGGGGGGGGGCATTAAGACAGTCCAGGGGGGCAGTCATGGCATTCCTATTTATTTAGGAACTAATATAAAGAAAATAATTGATCTCATCTACATTTTCCAGTCTGAGACAAAAACCTTAACTGTACCCTTAAATAAAAATCTATACAGATGAGCCTAAATCTGAGAGAGGGGTTTGAATCTATTTTACTAATATAGCCGTGGAAGTCGAAGAAGGGCTATGACTCGAATTAAAAATCATGAATTAAAAAATTGCGCAGTGAATTCTGTGGAGTAAATAAAACACTATGAAGTATGACGACACATGCCTGAACAAATATTTTTAAATCAACCCCGTGATTTGAATCAGTTCAAGAAATTTATTTAACCTAAGTGAAAGTGATAAAAACCATTATATCTATAAATTTGTTCAAAAGTAAACTTATTAGGGAAAATTTTTATGTTTCAAAATGTCTTAAATGAAAAAGAAATGGCAGCAGTACATTATTGAGTAATTGAAATATGGATATAGGAACTCTACTACAAACCAATCGTTCCCTATGTGCTTAATTTGCCAAGAAGTTTTATCAGTCGAAGCCATAAAGCCTTCTAGGCTACAAGATCATTTGAATAAATGTGTGCTGATAGAAAAGTCAAAGATATATCTGATTTTTACCTTCTTCTAACTTTACAAGAGGAAAGTATTAGATTTGTGAAAGCTTTCGAGTTCCGGATTTTGACGGATTTACACGTTTTAGGGGCCAGAGATTCCAAAAACATGTTTTTACAAAAAATCTGTGAGTATATCTGTTAGCCTATCTGTCTGTATGTGACAAATTTTATAGGCGTTCTATCTCAACAACTAATGGACGGAATTTATAACAAATCTATATTCAAGTATTCTCTCCTATAAATTGATGCTGATTAGTTTTTGGTGTAAATCCCTCAATTGGTGGTGCTACTATGCTGCTTTTTTTCACAATTTCCACAATGGCTTCATATCAAGAACTACTACATAGATTTTCACCAGACTTTTGATTTGTTAATTCCTTGACATGAATAGATTGTTTACATTTTGTTAAAAATCACTCAACAGGTGGCGCTGTTATGTTGTCTTTTCACGATTTTTGCAACAGCTGTATCTCAATTAAATCACAGATTTTCATCAAATTTCAGATTCAGTTTTACCTAAATAAATATTAATGCTGATTATGTTTTGGTGCAAATCGCATAACACGTGGTGCTTTTATTCTGCATTTTTCTCGATAGTCGCAGTAGTCCTATTTCAAGAACTAATGCATGGAATTTCATATCATTAGAATCCAAATGATGGTCATAGATTACCATTAATTTTGATACTGAGATAGCGAATTTGAAGCATTAACATGTATGAAGAAAGTTTTGGGGCTGCCACATCTGACCAGTTCAAAGACTGAAAAAGAAAAATTTTAAACAGTCAACTATAACAAATCTTATTAAGCAATCTTCTAAACAAGAAGATGACAGACTACAAGCTTCATATATCATCATAATTTTAATACCAAAATTATTAAAATTGCACACAGTCGGCGAGAAATTAATCATGCCTGCAGTCAGATAGATGATAAAAACTGTTCTTCATTATAAGAAACCACCTGATAGTTACAGAAAAAATCCTGAGTTATAATTCGGTACAAACAGGAATAGATGGCTAAAAGCATTGAAACATCATTATACTGTTACTGCAAATTTCGCATTCAACTTCATGGATCAGCATTACCAAATAATAAAAACACATAAAAGAAAAAAAAATAAAGAGTTATTATTTGCTAAAAAATTGGAAACTGATACAAAGAGAGAATCGATATTTAATACTACGAAGTTAGTCCAACAGAAATAAGTTCTTTATCGTAATATTTTGTCACTTGCTACTGATGTTGCTCGAATAACGGGACATCAGGAAAGTTTCATTAACACATTTTGAACAAGCAGTACTAAATGTACTCTTAGTACATTCCGTTACACATCATCAGCAGTTGGTTTCAAAAATTAGAATGAAAACTTGTATATGTCGCTTCATTACATTATTAGAGCAGTCAAAATGAATAGAAGCAATTCATTGAATGACAGGATATTTTGCCAACTTTATAGTGAAAATAATTTCATAACAAAGTGAATTATTTTACTTTCTAGAGCAATTATCACTATCACTTAGCATCAGACTTGCAAATGAATTCAATCAGTTGCTGAATGAATTCAATTCTTTCTGAGCGACTCCCCTGGAGACATAGGATAACATGGAGATGCTTGGAATTTGAAGCGACTTAGACCCTTCATGTAGTAGCACCTAGCAGTGTCTACATCAATTCCTACGGACATCGAAAGTGCGTATCGAAAAGCTGACAATCCATCAAGTAAAGTATCCTTACACATCAAGTGAAACAAACTGCTTTCATACTTAAATACATAGCAAAATTATTCTGTACATCAATGCATAGTAAAATGCTTTTCTAGTGTAATCAAAAGTACTTCCCATTCAATCAGAAAATAATATGACTAATATGGTTCAACCTACGGATCAAGGCATAATTCATATTCTCAAAATGAAGTACAAAAATCATTTTCTTGCACGTCATCTAAACCAAAAAGATCATCGCAAAAAAGGATCTGTCCTGCCCAACCTGCAAAACTGTTAACTTCTTGGATGCCAGGCATTTCCTGAGGGTGGCTTGGGAAGACATAACACCAACCAATATTGAGAATTGCTTTTTAAAGCCTTTGATGCTGACAGCACTTTGAAAAACATTGAAGAAAAGGAGCAGTATCAAGAATTAGAACTTATTTGTCAAAACTGACGATCAGATTGTAACAAGTAAAGTTAGCTCTATTATGAATATAATCACAGACGTCAAAAGGTTCGATGAATCAAGGCCTTCAGAAGAAGCAGAAGGCTATGCAGATGAAGAAACCAATGTACCAGCCATATCATCATTTGCATCCATTATGAGATCTTCAGCTTACTTTGATTGCATGCCTCTTTGATGGATGATGATACTTTAGTCGACGATTGTTTCTACCACACCAGCAAGACAGAAAGCTTCGTAATAAAATCAGAGTTTCCTCCAGGTTTAAAAAGGGGCAGGGCACTACTGTTTTAGAAAGGGCACTTTTTACATTCTTCAGGGCACTTTTTTTATTTTTAAGGGCACTTTTATAGAGCTGAATCTAAAATCTAGCGGTTCAAAAAATCGTGAAAAAAAAAAAAAAAAAACAGAAATTTTGTCAAAAGAATCAAGAAAAAAAATCCAAAAATGTTATTAAAAAATTGAAAAAGGTAAATTTCGTTAAATGATCGCCAAAAAATGGCAAATATTACTAAAAGATCGCAACAAAACGGCCGATTTTTAAAAAAGATCACAAAAAACAGTAGATTTTGTTAAAAAAAAAAAAAAAAAAAAAAAAAAAAAAAAAAAAAAAAAACGAGAAAAAACAGCAAATTTTGCTAAATTTTCTTTACATTTTTAAAAATAAATGTGCAAGATACAAATTTAATTATGAAATACTGCTTATTTGAGTGTAGAAGATAACAAGTATCACTATCGTTCGCATTTCTTTTAAAAAGAAGCAAAACAAATTTATTGAAAAAGACAAAGAATAAAAAGAATACTTTTGTTGAATAAAGGGTTCTTTTTGTTTAATGAATGAGTGCTTGCAGGAATTACATTTAGAAAGATTTGGACAGTCAAAAACAGATTGTGAACAGAACTAATTGTGAGAAAGGAGATGGTCGCCCTGGGCGAGGAAATTTAAGGGGTTTCAAATCTATAACTTCAAACGTCATTTTTGGGCCGTCATAAGAAAAAGATGGGAGGGGGGGGGGGGGGGGGGGGAGTGTCAAATTCTAAATATGCCGCGGATGCAATTTTCTCTTTGAACGCCCCTGATTGTGCAGTAAGAAAATCCATTTTTGGATCAATAAAAACACAATTTTGAAGCAGGAAAATAAATTTTTAGAACAGAAAAAATCACTTCTGGCATTAACTTTTTAGTTGTGGCCTTTTGACGAAATTTGCCTTTTTTCGGGATCTTTTGACGAAATTTGCCTTTTTTGGGGGAAATTTTGCGTTTTTTCTTGAATTTTTGGCATAATTTGTTGTTTTTGACGGCCATTTAAAATGGACCGAGCAGAGTTTTTGCAGTGGTATTGTGGAAGGCTTAAATTACTACAACAGTTCTCATGACAAAAACTTTTATTAATGACTAGGATGATGACATTTTTACAGATGCAAACAAATTATGACATTACTTTGTCATAAACTTAAAAGAACTAAAACAACGATGAATAAAATTGCATGATGAAATGCTTAAGCAATATTCAAAAAAAGGAAAAAGAGCAACAAGCCATCGCAACACAAACCATTTACACAAAATTCTGAAGAACTTTTTTTGCATTAGTCAATTGCCACTGTAGGTACAAACTCTCTTCAGTAATACATTGCGATTTATCTGAAACACATATCCGAGATGATATTGGTCATGCGGTATGACGTAAAAAACATCTGCCGTTCACGGCAAGTGACGCGATCGCTAAATCACTGTTACCTAGTAACATTACTCATTAGAAGCAGATTGAAAACCAGCTCTCGGATATGATGTAAACAAATGTGTTCGGGAGATGACGAAAAAATATATATGCATCTATCAAAGTAAATATGCTATATTTTTACTTTAAACTTATTTCTTTTAAACTTTTAACGTTTATTAAACTTAAAAACGCATAGATGCACAACAAACGGCCTCCTTTTTCATCATCTCCAGAGCATTACAAAAATTCTGAAAAAAGTTATAATTGCAAAAATTACAAATATGAAAATTTTCAAAAATTCAGAACTTCAAAAGTTCAATAAAATTAAATTACACTTTAATATTCAAAAACAACAATCTGGTCAATGCCAGGTCATATAAGACTTTATTGGCAAGGCATTGACCAGAGTGATTACATTGTAAGAAAAAATATAACTGCCCCCCCCCCCCTTAATAAAACTTTAAATATCAAAAATCCTTTTACAAAATTTCAACAACTGCTCTCTAATTGGGGGTTTTGTGAAACTGTCAGCCAAGTTAAATTTACTAGCAACATACTTAAGTTTAAAGACCTGATCATATACTAAATTTCTAAGAAAATTATATTTTATAAGGATATGTTTTGTTTTCGGATTTTCAAAAGGAGAATTAGAAAAAGCTATTGCTGCTTGGTTATCACAGAATAGTGTGCAATCTTTCAAGTTTAAATTTAGAACCTCATTTTGTAAAACATTTTTGACCCAGATTAACTCTTTAGCAGCTTCAGTTAAACTGACGTATTCGGCCTCCATAGTTGAAAGACTTATACATTTCTGTTTAAAAGTCTACCACGAAATGGGCATTTCATCTAGAAACAAAATATAGCCACCTATGGAAACTCGATCGGCTCTGTTTGCTGCAAAGTCTAAATCTGAATAGCATGAAAGATTTAAGTCACTAACTCTGGATAACTGAAGTTTATAATGTTTAGTATATTTAAGATAACCTAACAATTTTAATAAACTATTCCAATGAGAAATTCCAGGATTTGACTGAAATTGGGATAACAAATTAACTGCATACATAATATCTGGTCTAGTTCTTCCAGCTATAAAAGATAAACAGCCGATAAGATTTCTATAAGGAAGCTTAGACATGATTTCAATATCTTCCTTAGCGGAAGATGAATTTTGCTTTGACAAAACTAAGCCCTTGGGCATAGGTAAAGTGCTTACAGGAAATTTAAATTCTGAAAACATTTCACAAACTTTTTCAATATACAAAGTTTGGTGTATAAAAAGATGATTTCCTATTTCTTCAAACTCTATACCCAATAACTTTTTAGTTGTCCCTAAGATTTTTAAATTAAAATGTTTTTGCAGTAATTCTATCCCAAAATCCAAATCATCTTTAGTTTTACCAAAAAGAACTATATCGTTAACATAAAGTAAAAGAACAAATCTGGTCTGAAACATGTATACACAATTACACCAATTGAGTTTATGAAAATCAAGTTTGGATAAAACATCATCCATCTCAAAAAAAATTGTCCGCCACTCTGGTGGAGACCATAAATAGCTTTATTTAACTTACAAATTTTATTTTTATCCCTGATAAAACCCTCAGGTTGGTGCATGTATACAGTCTCATCCAGATTAGCATAAAGGTAAGCATTGTTGACATCTACCTGGATATTTCTCCATTTAAACAGACATGAAAATATGGCAAAGAACAACCTGACTATTGAAAAACTAACCACCAGACTAAAGACTTCTTCGTAATTTCCCCCCTTAATCTGATTAAACCCTTTCGCTACCAATCTAGCCTTGTACCTTACTATTTCATTTTTCTCATTTCTTTTAATGGTAAATACCCAACGGTTTCCTAAAACTTTAGCATCTTTTGGTGGTGTCACAAGATCCCATACTTTACATTCATACATAATGTTAATTTCATGGTTCATTGTGTCCCTCCAATTTGATGCTTCTGGGCTTTTAATGGCTTGATTGTAGCTTTGAGGAATTTTAATTTCAGTTAAATTTGTTTCATTTACATTTAAATTTGAAACTTTACCAGATTCTTTATTTTTAGAGCTAAAATAAAATAAATTTTTATCACATTCTATTTTATTTTCTTTACAATATTTTATTAATTCATTAAAAGATCTAATTCTAGTGTTGGTTCCTTCTATGCCATAGTAAATGTCTGTTTGATTTCCGGTTTTTCGGGGTACTGCTTTACGGGTCCATGGAATTGACGCACAAATTTTTAAAATACTCTGCTCTGAAACTTCTAGATCTTTTACTTTGACAGCCTCACTCCCCAATTGAGATGTATTCTCAGGTTCATAAAAAATATCTCCATCTTCTGGAAGATCAAAGAGTGAAAAATTGAATTTTTGCTCTTTAAATTTTGAAACTACATCAACCCCCCTTTTTGTTTCATCAAATCTTATATTAATGGTTTCTACAATTTTATTTTCATCAATTAGCCATATTCTATAGCCTTTCGTTGATTGAACATATCCACACATGATCCCTAGTTTAGCTTGCATATCAAGCTTCCTTCTAATCTGTTTGGGCATTCCAATGTACGCTAAACATCCAAATTTCTTTAAATGAGAAACCGAGGGTTTTTTACCAGAATACATCTCAAAAAAGGTGACTTTTGACTGTTTGTGACATACCCTATTCCATACGTAAGAAAGACACATTAAGGCTTCTGCCCAAAATTTTTGAGATAGACCACTCGCATTGAGAAGAGTCTTTACACCATCTAAAGCAGTCAAATTAAAACGTTCCGCAACCCCGTTCATTTCAAGGCTGTACGGGTTTGTCTTTTCATGAAAAATACCCTGCTTTTCTAAAAAAGATTCAAATTCTCTGTTACAAAATTCTAAACCACCATCAGTTCTGATTGAAATTATTTTCTTATTTAGGTACCTTTTGGCCCTACTTTGAAATTTGAAAAAAATTTGAAAAACATCAGATTTATTCTTGATGGGGTAAAATGTAACAAAACGAGAAAAATCATCTATGATGGTGAAAAAATAACGACTCCCTCCATGTGATGTTACTTGTAAAGGGCCACAAAGATCCATATGCAAAAGTTCGAGAGCAGTTTTTGATTTAATTTTACCTATAGCTTTAAATGATGTTCTTTTAGACTTAGCAAGCTTACAAGAGATACAATCCTCGGCTAACTTAGACAATAAAGGCAAACCTACAACACTTTCATTTTTAGAGGTGTTAATTAAATATTCATTGTTTACATGACAGAATATTTCATGCCATAGTTCATTTAAGTTTAATTTTTCAACTTGATTTGAAGAAATGTTAGCCGAGTTGCTTTCTCCTTTACATTTATAGCTAAAAGGTTTTAAAAAGTACAAATCATTTTTCCTAACTGCATAAAATAAAAAATTCCATTCTTTATCATAAACAATTACCCTGCCCTTACTGCCAACAAAGTTCACACCCAATTTTTTCAAGTTTGCTACCAGACAATAAGTTTCTGCGTAATTAGGATTATACAAAACATTTTTAAGGATAATTTGATTGAAGCTGCCATCTTTACATTTTACAAAAAAATTTACAGTACCCCTTCCCTGAACAGGGCTTTCCTTTTCTCCTACAGCAAGTGATATCTGCATATTTGACACCGGCTCAAAATCCAAAAATAAACTTTTGTCATTACAAAAATGAGCCATCGCTGCTGTATCAAAACCCAGCTATTACTTTTACAAAAATCAGATGTATTTGCTTCAAAAATATTTGGAGAAATTTCAATCAAACTTGCCTCTTGTTCAGAGAAGGTACATTTTACATTATTGTACTTTAATTCAACGTTACTGGATTCTGAAAATTTACTTTTATACTTAGAATTTTTAGATTTAAATTACAATTAGAAATTAGATGACCATAAGATTTACAAAAATAACAAGGACCTATTGATTTATTATGTTTAAAATTTTTAGCTTTAGAAAATTTACTTGAATTTACATTACAATTATCAGACTTTAAATATTTACTTTGATTACTTGAATTTACATTACAGTTATCAGACTTTAAAAATTTACCTGATTTACATTTATTCACTTCTCCAGTAAAAGCAATATTCTGCAAGTCTCTTGTGGCTAGCTTCAATCAGTTCTCCTCCAACAGCAGCTCTGATTCTATCTTATCTGGGACAAACTCTTTGTCTGGTCACCTGTAGATTGACTGCACTGTGGACTGAAATTCCTCTGGAAGACTTATCATCATCTGGTAGCCGACATATAGTGGCTGAAGATCATGCTGCCTTGCACATATCTCAAACTAAAAAAATCATCTAAAAGCTGGATAACTCAAGCCCGGGTGGTTGGTTCAAAATGATCCTTTAGAATCTTCCATGCAACAGCTCGATTAGTAGTACCAGCAATCAAGGGCTTGAACTCCGGGCTCAGGGTCTGATAAATTATAGTGTAAGCTCTGGCTCTTCTCAAACTTAGGTCGTTTCTTTCTCTCCAAGTCATTTGTTCAACTACCGGAACTGTTGTCGCCGCACCCTCTTTTCCTGGAACTTTGCTCGATGGTTCTACACATCCACTAGCTTCTGCATCCGGACTTCCTATAAACTGCCCTGCCCCATAATGCATTAAAGGGACTTTTACTTCAATTTTCCAACTCTCCCAATTTGAAGAGATCAAAAGGGTGACGTTCGTCAACTCCATCTTTAAAATTCGGCCTCCCTCACAGGAATCAGGGAGACTTTCAAAAATCGGAAAAAAAGTCCAAAAAAAATAAACAGTCCTTGCAGATTATCACAAGCGAAGTCAAAAGATCACATGAAAAACAGAGTAGTCGGCAAAACTTGAAAACTCCAGCAAAAATTTCCAGGATTGGGAAAAACATCAGCGTGGCGTCATTTGTCAACAAACATCGTCAAAAACAAAATTCTTCACTTCCACAAGGGCCCTGGGCCCATAACCCTGACAGCCATTTACAATGGACCAAGCAGAGTGTTTGCAGTGGTTTTGTGGAAGGCTTAAATTACTATGATGTAGATTCAATCAAATTGCACAGTGGAATCTGAATGTAGTGGAAATGTGATCGTGGAAGACTTATTGAAAAGGCGTAAATTTCAATAACAACAAACTTTAATGAAGAAACATGATTATACAGCAAAAACTTCAGCAGACTATGCCGAAAAATAAAAGATTAAAAACATAAATAATTAAAGTCTTAAAACTCAAGCAGCATCATATTTTAACTAATTACATGCCGTCATGACAAGGCATAGACAGACCAGCTGCTATCAAAAAGACAAACTTGCTTCAAACATTCATAACGAAAAATGGGCGAAGAACAAAGCTGCATCTCCTCATTATATACAAATCTGTTCTTGAATATTTACATATTTTCCACAAAGTCCAAGTTGCCACTATCCGAGGAGAAAAACCTCTGAAAATACCAAAAGAACTACGTACGCCAAGCGCCATTGGCCCATTAACTATGACGTCAAACATCGATCGCGGCAAGGCCGTGAACGACGATTCACAGTGATCCAAAATCACAGTAGAACTAACTTTACAGGATCACTCTATTTACTTCAGAACGACGATTGAATCAATGGTGCCGTGCGTACTTTTCAAAACAATGTTTTGACTTGGGGATGATAAAAACACAGGTATGTCATGTTAAACAAAATTTAATAAACTTCCAAGTCAAATATAACATGACATAACAAACAGCCCCCTTTTTAGCATCCCCAAGGCTTTACAAAACTTCAAAAAGACAGACATACAAATATTTCAAATATTTAACTTCAAAAATACATACTTAATTCAAAAAGGAGTCTGTCTACCAAGTCGGGGAAAAACTTTTCAGATTCACCGGCAAAGTACTGACCAAAGTGACCGAAAATTGTATAAATCTCATTTACCCCCCAAAAATTCTAACTTACAAAAAAAATTTAAATTTCAAAAAAAATGTCAGTCTCCTCAATGTCATGTCAAAGACATGGCAAGGAAGAGAGTGACCAAAATGTAATATAATTTAGATTTCAAAAATTTCTCTACAAAATTTCATTAACTGCTCTCTGACCTGAGGTTTAGTGAAAGGGTCGGCTAAATTTAGTTTACTTGAGATATACTTTAATTTAAACATTTTATCATAGACTAAATTTCTTAAAAACAAATATTTAATATGAATATGTTTAGTTCTTTGATTTTCTACAGGGGAATTTGAAAAGGCTATTGCAGCTTGATTATCACAAAATAATAAACTTTCTGTTAAATTTAAATTCAAACATTCATTTTCCAAAACATTTTTTATCCATATTAATTCTTTTGCAGCTTCAGTGAGGGTTACATACTCGTCTTCCATGGTTGAGAGGCTGATACATTTTTGTTTAAAAGTTTTCCAGGAAATTGGTGACTTATCTAAAAACAAAATAAAACCTCCTATGGAAACACAATCATCTCTATTAGCTGCAAAACCCGAGTCAGAATAACAAGAAAGTTTTAAATTATTGACTTTAGACAATTCTAGTTTAAAATTTTTAGTATATTGTAAGTAGCCAAGTAATCTCAGTAAACTTTGCCAGTGTTTCATACCTGGATTTGCTTGGAATTGAGATAACAAATTTACAGCATACATAATGTCAGGTCGAGTACGACCAGCAATGAAATTTAAACAACCTATTAAATTTCTGTAAGGAAATTTAGACATTTCATCCATTTCAGTTTGATTACTAGGAGAGTCCATCTTAGACAAAACTAACCCTTTAGATATTGGTACATTACTCATAAGAAAATTATATTTTGAATACAAGCTACAAACTTTTTCAATGTAAGAACTTTGATGAATATACAGCTTATCATTTGTTTCCTCGAACTCAATACCCAAGAGCTTCTTTGTTTTTCCTAAAATTTTCAGGTTGAAAAATTTCTTTAACAGGTTTATTCCAAGCTCTAAATCCTTTTCTGTTTTTCCAAATATTACTATGTCATCTACATACAATAAAAGTACAAGTTTATTTTCATATACATAAACACAGTTACACCAATTAAGCTTACAAAAATTCAATTTTAGAAGTACATCATCTATTTCAAAAAACCATTGCCTACCACTTTGGTGGAGGCCATATAAAGATTTATTCAATTTACAAACTTTATTTTCATCACCAATGAAACCCTCCGGCTGCTGCATATAAATTACTTTATCTAAATCTGCATATAAATAAGCATTATTGATATCTATTTGTACATTTAACCATTTAAAAAGACATACAAAAATTGTGAAAAACAGTCTTATAATTGAAAAACTTACAACCGGACTAAATACCTCTTCATAACTTAAACCTTTTATTTGACTAAATCCCTGTGCAACAAGGCGCGCTTTAAATCTTACTATTTCATCTTTTTCGTTTTTCTTAATTGTGTAAACCCATCTATTTCCTAAAATTTGAGCATCTTTAGGTGGTTCAACAAGATCCCACACTTTGCGGTCATACATGACCTGCATTTCTTGTTTCATTGCTTCTTCCCATTCTGATGCTTCGGGTGTTTTTAAAGCCTCTTTGTAATTTTTAGGGATTTTTATTTCTATTAAATTTACTTCAGAATTTGAAAAATTTGAAACTTTACCTGTTTGAGTATTATGTTTACTGAAATCAAAAAAATCATAATCATATTTTATATTGTTATCTGCACAGTATTTAATTGTATCATTTAAAGATCTTAATCTAACTTTAGTTCCCTCAATTCCATAGTAAATATCAGTCCTGGGCTCATTTTTTCTAGGAACAGCAGACCTAACCCAATTAATGGATTTGCAAGGAATTTGATCTGAATCATTTAAATTTTGACTAGTTTCTACAGGACTGATTTGAACTTTTGTTTTAGATGGGCTATCACTTCTACTTTCTGACTCTATTAGGTCATCAATCATAGGAAAGATATCACCATCTGCTGGGAAATTTAAACAAGAAAAAGACCGAAAATTTTGTTGTTTTGAATCTACTATGTCAACCCCCCTTTTACTTTCGTCAAATCTTACATTTATTGTTTCAATTATACGTTGCTCATCTAAAACCCAAATACGGTAACCCTTAGTTAATTGTGCATAACCGCACATAATTCCAAGTTTGGCTCTATTATCGAGCTTTTTCCTTTTCTGTTTCAATACCTACATAGGCTAAACAGCCAAATTTCTTTAGATGAGCAACTGAAGGCTTTCTACCAGAATACAATTCCATAGGAGTTTTCTTAAATCCCTTGTGACAAACCCTGTTCCACACGTATGTGAAACATAACAAGGCTTCAGCCCAAAATTTCTGCGATAAGCCACTTGAATTTAAAAGAGTTTTGACACCATCAAGGGCGGTTAAATTAAAACGTTCTGCAGTCCCGTTCATCTCAGGAGAATACGGGTTCGTTCTTTCATGGGAAATGCCTTGATTTTCTAGAAATTTATCAAACTCTTCATTACAAAATTCTAGCCCCCCATCTGTCCTAACAGAGACTATTTTCTTGTCCAAGAACCTTTCGGCTCGTTTTTGAAATCTCAGAAAAGTCTCAAAAGTGTCAGATTTATTTTTAAGGGCAAAAACAGTTACTTTTCTAGAAAAGTCATCATAATGGATAAAAAATACCGACTTCCACCATGAGATGAAACAGGTAAAGGGCCACAAAGGTCCATATGCAGCAGCTGGAGGGGGGCATTAGAACGAATTTGACCTATTGGTTTAAAGGAAACTCTTTTTGATTTAGCCAATTTACATGAAATACAATCATCGGTCAACTTTGACAGCTCTGGAAGACCATTAACACAATTCAGTTTACTGGTATTTACCAAATATTCACTGTTAATGTGACAAAATCGGTCATGCCATAATTCGTTTACATTAAATTTATCTACTTGATTAGCTGAAAAGTTGACTTGATTGTTATTTTCATTACTCTTAGTTACATATTTAGATGGCTTCAAAAAATATAAATCATTTTTACGTAAAGCATTAAAAAGCTCGTTTCCTTCTTTATCAAAAACATGTACTTTTCCATTTTTACCCACAAAATTTATCCCCAACTTTTCAAGTTTAACACCAGATAACAAATTTCTTCTTAAGTTAGGATTGTATAAAACATCCTTTAAAATAATACGATTAAATTTACCACTTTTACAGCGTATCAAAAACTGAACTGTTCCTTTACCTTCAACCGGACATTCTTTCTCCCCAACTGCGAGAGACATGTGCAAGTCAGATACTGGCTCAAAAGTGAAAAATAAATTTCGATTGCTACAAAAATGCGCTGTAGCGGCAGTGTCAAAAACCCATTGGGTATTACCGAAGCCCAGATCTGATGAGTTTGCCTCGCACAGTTCGGGAGAAATTTCAATTAAACTACATTCCAGTTCAGAAAAGGTACAGTTAAAAAGATGTTTACATTCAACATTACTTGTTTCCAAAGGCCCTGAAAAATTTTTATTTTTACTTTTAAAATTAGTTTTAGAACTTTTAGACTTATTAAAATTACTTTTAGCATTATCAAAATTACTTCTAGAATTATCAAATTTACTTTTAGAATTGTCAAAATTAGTTCTGGAATTATCAAATTTACTTTTAGAATTATCAAAATTAGTTCTAGAAAAATCAAATTTACTTTTATCATTAACTTCATTACTAAATTTACTCATTTTAAATTTACAATTAGAAATTAAATGGCCATAATTTTTACAAAAATAACAAGGTCCAATTTTACTTTTTTCAAAACCTTTGGATTTAAATTTACCTGGAGAAAATTTCACAGACGATTCGCTGGCAAAAGCAACATTGGCAAAGTCTCTCTGGGACAACTTCAGCCAGTTTTCTTCCAGTAACAATTATGCCTCGATTTTATCTGGTACAAATTCAGCATCACTCCAGCGGTAAATAGCTTGGACAGTAGCCTGGAACTCTTCTGGTAGACTCCGGATTAGTTGGTAGCCTTGATACAACGGTTGTAGCTCATGTCCCACTTCACGAAGACGTTCTGCTGCCTGCTTAACTCGGCACAAAAAAAGTCCTAGATCCTCTCCAGGTATATATCTGGTATTAAAGAAAACATCAAGGAGCTGGATTATCCTTGCTCGGGTAGTGGGCTGAAAATGTTCA
Source organism: Maratus speculifer (assembly GCA_964019185.1). NCBI lineage: Eukaryota > Metazoa > Arthropoda > Arachnida > Araneae > Salticidae > Maratus > Maratus speculifer. The sequence continues at coordinate 35,215,637 of OZ025296.1, forward strand.
TGTAAAATTTTCCAAGCTGTCGCACCATCTGTCGTACTTGAAACCAGGGGCCTGAATTCAGGGCTTAATGACTGGTAGATAATGGTATAAGCGCGATTTTCCCTTAAATTTATATCTTGTTTTTCTCTCCATGTCAAGTCAGTCACAGTAGCAGCAACTTCTGTAGCAGCAGGAACTTCTTTACCGTCATTGTTTACTGGTGTGCTGGTCGTAACTTCGTCAGACTTCTCAATAAATTCCCAAGCATTGTAGTGGAGTAGGAGAACCTTTACCTCATGTTTCCAAACTTCCCAATTGGCGCCGGTCAGCAGGGTGATATTCTGATTAATTTCCATCAGCCCCCTTCTTTTATTGACGGCAACACAAACTTCGGAAAAAAAAAAAATTTCAAACAGCAACTTCGGCAAATAGGTTCTATGCAGCAACACTCACTTTCTGAACGGCAAACAAAAGTTCCATGCAGAAACACTAACTTCGGCAAAAAGAAAGTTCTATTCAATCAATAAGCAGAAAAGTCCTTGGGAAAAACAGGAACTGCCATTATCTTCACTTCCACATTTCCATTAAAAAGCTTAATCTTCGGGGTTACGAGCCTGGGCCCATAACCTACTGATGTAGATTCAATCAAATTGCACAGTGGAATCTGAATGTAGTGGAAATGTGATCGTGGAAGACTTATTGAAAAGGCGTAAATTTCAATAACAACAAATTTTAATGAAGAAACATGATTATACAGCAAAAACTTCAGCAGACTATGCCGAAAAATAAAAGATTAAAAACATAAATAATTAAAGTCTTAAAACTCAAGCAGCATCATATTTTAACTAATTACATGCTGTCATGACAAGGCATAGACAGACCAGCTGCTATCAAAAAGACAAACTTGCTTCAAACATTCATAACGAAAAATGGGCGAAAAACAAAGCTGCATCTCCTCATTATATACAAATCTGTTCTTGAATATTTACATATTTTCCACAAAGTCCAAGTTGCCACTATCCGAGGAAAAAAACCTCTGAAAATACCAAAAGAACTACGTACGTCAAGCGCCATTGGCCCATTAACTATGACGTCAAACATCGATCGCGGCAAGGCCGTGAACGACAATTCACAGTGATCCAAAATCACAATAGAACTAACTTTACAGGATCACTCTATTTACTTCAGAATGACGATTGAATCAATGGCGCCATGCGTACTTTTCAAAACAATGTTTTGACTTGGGGATGATAAAAACACAGGTATGTCATGTTAAACAAAATTTAATAAACTTCCAAGTCAAATATAACATGACATAACATACTACAACCATAACCTATAACCCAACCATAACATACTATAACTTGGTTTTATTTCGTTTTTATTTATCAAATAAACAGTTTTTAGTTAATTTAAAACTTACTTTAAATTTGATACAGCAATTTCTTTTAACATCCTGATGTCATAAGAATATTGTCTATCATATTTATTGCATGCAGGTTATTTCAGAAAATTTCATTTACACTTAAAAGAATATAAATAGTTTAGTATCTGTTTCCGGCTAATAGCAATTGAGTCAAGACTTCAAGATTTAAAATAAAATTATTTTGAAATGATCAAATTAGAATACTATTTATTTATTTATATATATATATATATTTTTTTTATGTGAACATGGATATAAGAGGTACATATGTAAATTTTACTTTAGATTTCTCGGGGAAAAAATTCTATGACTGAGTCAAAGTGGAATATATTTTGCTGGTTTTCATTTTGGAATACAAAATATAAGAGTCTTAATTGATAACTTTATCATAATAAAAGATCTTTATTATATTTTATTGTTTACATATATGATTAAAGTTTAATTTTAATGATTTTTACAACAGAGTTTTGTGGAAACAGTATTTTGTTAACTTTAGGTCAAATTTTATTTGTTTCAATTAAAATTATGAGTATAAGGTTACTTATTTTGTAAGTTTGTTATAAATCAATGAAATAGTTCGTTCTTAAACATTTTCTTTCATTGAGGAATTCGACAGGTTCTATCTTGTTAATGTAATTCTTAAAATAATGTGTAAAATACTAGTAGGTGTTAAAGACACTTTTTCTCTCTCCTAAACAGATCAACTCTCCTCCATTTATAAATGTTGGTAAGGGAGACTCTCCTCCTAAGAAAAATTGAATTTCAAGCATTGAATTATTAATGTTATCAGTAATATGGAATCAAGTGGTGGTCACAATAATTCATCATAGTTATTTTAACCTTTAACAATGAAACATAAAAAATTGTTTTTTTTTTTAGGTAATGAAATGCACAACTATAATTAATAATAATAAAATAGTGGTATCAATTTAAAGTGAAATGTAAATTTTCAACCAAACATTTAGTAAATTAAAAAAACAAAACAAAATATCAATATTTTGAAAAAATAAATAATCCAATGCATTTTACTAGAAAATATGTGACAGTCAACTTTCAAAGAGATCAAGATGATTAACTGAAAATTGCTGGTACTATGAAAGTGCCTACCAATTATAAAAATGATATGAAAAAAGGGAAAAAAAAAAAGAAACAAAAATTATATTGTTTACTCGTTCTGATGAGATCTGCTTTTATAGGGTCCAACCTTGCCCTTTTAATTTTGATTTTGATTTCAAACTTATAAAATTGATTTTCTTGTGCATAAAAAACACTTTGAATGATGGGAAAAAAATATTAATAACAAATAAACTCTGAGTTAATCAAAGCAGTGTTACCCCATAAGTAGTTTTTAGAAATGAACATTACATATAAATAATAATGCTCAAATGAAAGAGAAGTATAGCATAAATATTTACTAATGTGTCATCAGAAAGGCAAGCAGCACTACTAGCTGTGTGACCTAAAACTTCTGTTGGACTTCTTGGATACAGTGCTGTAGCAGAGCGTCGCCGCCGTGTATGTGTACAATTGTTGGGTATTTTATAGGCACAACGTTTATGAAAATTTAATCCACACCCTACAAAAAAAATTATAAAAATATATCAGTTGAAATAGTTTTAATTAACAATTTATTATTAATAAAAAAATGTGACTTCAAAAAATGACATACACAACATGTATTTATTTAAATTGAAAGAAAGCAAAATCAAATATTTTACTTTATGATGTAATCAAATGACACCGGTGATCAAAATTATGAAATCCTTTTAGGGAAATTGTTTTTTGAAATTTCATGGCTCATAACACTACTTTCTTCTTACTAATATTATAAAAGCTATATACCACTAGAAAGATTGTTGAATTAAGAATATGATAAAATTCAGTTTGATAAATTATAAAAACAAGTAGAAATATGTCAAATTTTCTGGTTTAAAATGTTTAAAAGAACTTATTTATTGAATTCATAAGAAAAATCACAAAAGTAATTATAATAAATAATTAATTGTATATTTGAAATTATGCCCTAGTTCTTAAAAAAAAAATACTTTTTTTAACTAAAGTTTAATATTAACTTTTCTAATTATTGAAAAATTGGACATTTTTATAGGTAATCAGTAACATGCATTTATAGTTCTCTCCTAGGCATTTTTGGGAAAACACAGCATCTTGCCCATTTTTTTTTTTTTTTTTTTTTTTTAAAGCTGTAAATGAGTCTTGGCCATTTTTATATAGCTGTAAATGCACCCTGACCATTTAAGGTTTGCAAAATTTTCCCGTCAACGTATTTTAAGTAGTGAATTTTACCAATAGCAGGCGAGAAAAAAACCAGTTCGGTTGCAGGAAAATCCTTCAAAATTCTAGAATTGGTTGTGGGAAAAATTGCAAAATTCATCTGTCGATCGCAGGAAAATATTGTGAAATTCATTAGTCTGACATGGGACAAAATCATGAATTTCCTCAATCTACGCTCAAAATATTGCTAATTTTGTTAATCGATAGTGAAAAAATATAGCATCTATCAGACAATGAAAAAAATCACTAATTTTATCATAGCAGCATGGAGAAAAAATGAGAATTCCATCCAAAAACATATATAAATATATATATATATATATATATATAAATAGAGTTCAGCCAAATTATTGTGTAAAGAAGTCATGAATTTTGGGAAATGATCATGGGAAAAAAATCATAAATTAATTAAACCAATTGCAAAAAAATATGAATATTTCACAAACTATCATGAGGGAAAAAAATGGCAACTTCATCAAACAATCATACAATAAAAATAAGAAATTTCACAGAACAATCGTAGAAAAAAATTGGGAATTTTGCAAAATAATCATGGGAAAAGATTGAGAATTGCCCAAAATGATTGTGAAAAGAAGAAAAAAAAAAAAAAAAAAGATTTTGGTTTTAATTAAAATATACCCTCACCATATTTTAAAAACATAGAGATGATTCTGTTGCAAATTTCAAGGAAATTCTGAAATTTTAAGGCATATGATTCCAAAAATTAAAATAAAATTGGTCTCAGTCAAAAAATTCAAGTATAAAATTATCATTAATTTCTACAAATGCAAATTTTAATGAAAAAAATTAGTTGTGGCAATCGTTTGCTAAAAAATTCATTTACAATAAAAAATATTAAAAAATTGCAGAAAACACAAATTTTATCAAAGGATCACGGGAAAAAAATAAGAATTTCTGTCAAAAAAACACAGAAAAATCACAAATTTCACTAAAGAATTGCCAAAAAGAAATGCGCAATTTTTGCCTAAAGTTTGCAAAAAAGAACAAATTTTGGCAAAAGATCGTGAAAATTTTACCAAAAAATTTAAAAAAAAAAAAAAAAGCTAAATTCATCATTAAAAAAAAAAAAAAAAAAAAAAAAAAAAAAAAAAAAAAGGAAAAAAAATTTAAATTTTAACAAAATATAGTGAAAAAAAAACCCACAAGTTTGGGGAAAAAAACATTAAAAAAATGCACATTTCGACAAAAGATTGCAAAAAATGTTTAATTTTGTCAAAAAAATCATGCAAAAGAACTAATTTTTGTTGAAGAATTGATGGAAAAAACTCAAATTTCAACAAAAAATAGAGGAAAAAAATCAAAAACAACACACATTTCGGCAAAAGATTGGGAAAAACACTCAAATTTCATCAAAAGATAATGAAAAAAAAAAAAAAAATCGCAGATTTCAACAAAAGATAATGAAAAAAAATTTTATTTTGTCAAATTTTCGTTCAAAAAACTCCCAAAAAAACTGCAACTCTTGGCAAAAGATCGTGAAAAAATTACAAATTTCTACAAAAGATTATGAAAAAACTCGAATTTTGTCAAAAGATCGCAGAAAAAATGTTAATTTCTGTCAAAAGATAGCAGAAAAAATTCAAATTTCATTAAATCTTGAAAAAAAAAAAAACTGTAAATTTCGTCAAAAGATCGCAAAAAAAAAAAAAAAAAAAAAAAAAAAAAAAAAAAAGACAATTCAGAAAATGTTCGTGGAATAAAAAAAATTGAAAAAAATGATCAAGTACAAGTATTATTCGCGCTCAGAAGGTTGAATTTTTCATTAATCACACCAGTTATTTTTTATTGCAAAGTTTACTTTATTCAATTGGAGCATTTTCTTGATTTAAGTACAGAAAATTTTCAGTTTTGAAGAACCCACAGTTAAAGATTAGAAATTAAGCAAAGTAGGTACTTTAATCGTGAAGGAGTTGATTGTATTATTAAAAGAAAATCACTGTTGAAAGAATAATAAGACTTTGTAAAAGAAAAACTGTACAAAGTACAGTTAGTTATAGCTGAATATACTAGAAAAGTATTAATGGGTGTACCATAAATGTTCAAAGAGATATGAAGCCTAAATAATATAAAATATTGCTATTCTGTATAACTATTTTTTTTTTTTTAACTTATCTATTTATATGGAACTTAACTCGGTACTGAGAATAAAAGGTAGTGCATACTTGAACTTCATTTGGGATTTAATAAAACTAAATTCAGCGTAGTAATAACCTTTCCTTTTTCCAGTGTTGCTAACACAAAACCTTTGTTCAATGCTTAAACTTGGCATAGTTTTAGTTTCTGGAATTAGATGGGAAGAAACATATTTTTTGCACTATATTTTCGACAATATCTCTGAAAATATAACATCTAAAATTAAAAGAAATATATGTTTGAATTTAGTGTAACAAAAGCTTTCACAAGATACCACACACGATATACAAAGGAAAGATTTTTTCCCCTTCAAATAACTTAATTAGCCCCCTACCCCCCCTCCCAAATATATTTATAAATGTTTAACAATCTGTAAATGTGTGGGTCAATAGTCTTTATTACTTTCCCCAATTTGAGCTTTCAACATTTCATAGTTTATGAGTAAAATGGCTGTGACAGATGGACAGACAGACACCAGTGTGGCCTTATAACAGTTGTTTTCACTTTTTAGGTGCGTTCGTAATTATGTAAATACGTAGCACCTATTGTTGTCGCTCAGTCCGTCCGTCTGTCTGTCCGCATATAACAACGCAAAAACTACCCAACCGAATCATTTGAAATTTAAAATACATAATTATAACATTATTTTGTCGAGTCATTTCAAATTTTATGACAATCTGATGGATAGATCAATTACAGGGACAATCAAAAGGATTCCGTTACATTACGGTCAATGGGGAAAAAAGTTTCAAATGTATTTTAATCGTTTGAAATTTAAAACATATAATTATTGCGTAATTTTATTGAGTCATTTCAAATGTTATGACAATCGGATGTATAGATCAATTACAGGGACAATCAAAAGGATTCCAACTACGGTCAATGGGGAAATAAGTTTCAAATGCATTTTAATCGTTTGAAATTTAAAACATATAATTATCACGTAATTTTGTTGAGTCATTTCAAATGTTATGAATGTTGGATGCATAGATCATTTACAGGGACAATCAAAAGTATTCCATTACATTACGGTCAATGGGAAAAAAGTTTCAAATGTATTTTAATGATGTTACACTCATTCAAACATAATAGAATTGGCATGAATCTATGAAGTATATACTAAAATATGCATTCTGTACAATCTGTGATGCAAAGAATTTTTATTATTAAATTACAGGGCCACACAAAAGTATTCCACTACATGATGCTATACGGGGAAACATTGTTTGAAGCGTGTTTTAATTATATTCAACTATTTCACATTTTATGAATAAGATATACGTTGCTGAGTTGTCATAAAATTACTTCCTGCATATTTAAAGAAACACAAAGATTTCGACTATTATACTGTATCCGAAGTACGCTCTACTATATCATCAAGATCTGAATATTTTTAAAACTTCGTTATCGTACAAACGCACCTCATTTGCTACGCTTCACGTGCAATTTCCAACTTGTTTTTTTATGGAATCTTAAAAAATAAAACTTCAATAACTTTCACAACTCCAATATAAACTTTTAAAAAGCAAAGTTTTAAAGGATTTTGTGGTATCTAGACATTCCAAGAAACATAAGCTACATTACTATATCTTAAGTCACTTACGGATCAAAGACACGAATTTTAGAACCAAATTTATTAATACTCAAAGTAAAATGGTTTTACACTGAATTAAAAATCATGCATTATCCACAGTCAAAAAATTATTCTTGTTTTCTGTAAGCAATCAAGTAAAAAAACAAAATTAAATAGAAAATAAAATTAAAAGTATATATAATAAAGACTTAAGTGTTATTATACTAATTAGAGTAAAAAGCAAAATTAAAAAATACAAATAAAATGCAATCGAAAATTTGTTATAAAAAATTTATGAAAGTTATTGCTAACATTAGTACAATTAACAATTGAAAAGACATAAAAGAAGACATTTATGCCATGTGGGGATAATGAACAAAGCAATCAGAGACTAAAATATAAAATAAATATAACAGTAGACAAAATAATTATTGTATATTACTTGTTCTATTTATTAAATTTGTATTTCAGAAAAATAAGATAGTATAAAAGAAAATAAAGACAACAAATAACTAAAATGTTGAGGCAAGGAAAAGGAAACTACAATTTGGTAATCTATTTAAATAATGTGCTAATGTGATAATTTCAAGTTTCCCCTCATCTTCGAGAAAAACAACTTATGTCTGCAATGTTAGGCATAAGTATTTAGATGCAATAAGTATGGGACTGTTCAACATGTGGAAATATATACATAATCTACATTGTATTAAATCTACTACTCTGTTTTTTCTCCAAAATCTTCAAAAACTATCCATTTATAATGTTTTAAATTCTAAATTAAAAATAATGGATAACAAGCCATTATGAGCAATGGATAACCAGATATAAATAAATGAACACTATTTTGGCATCACCTGTTGATAATTGATATAAATGAAAGAACTTACAGTTTCTTTTAAAGAAAAATTCAGAATGTAATGTTATAGTTTGATAGCTATTTTTTTAAGTTTGATTATATAATTTTAGAATTTTGTTCAATATAAACAAAATCAATATTATGATTTAAATTTAGTCTTGTTAATTTTTAAGAGCTTAACACTTATCTGCTTTTTTTTTAACTCTAAAATTATATTTTAATGTTACGTTAAAAATTGAAATTTTATCTGTATTGATATAATTAATACAAGTAGTACATATGGCTATACAGTACTTAAATTTTAATGACATTTTGTAAGAAACATGAATTTTTCTTACAATGCAATTAAATTTGAATGTAAGCTAATCTTTTAAGAATTAATAAAATTGAATAAAACTATAAAAATAATAATTTTGATTTTATTTATACTCAATGAAATTTTAAAGTTATACAGCTAGAGTTTCGGTCAAATACTTTTATAATTTTATTCAATATAAGCAAAATCAGTATTAGAATTTTAATTTAGTTTTATTAATTTTTAAAAGCGTAACATTTATCCACTTAGTTTTAAAAAATTTTGTTTGCATTATAAATAAAGAGTTTTTCAGATGTAATTTAATTATGAGATAGCATTTCTATGACTGGAAATTATTTTTTTATTATTATTAAATTACAATTTTATTTTAACTCCAACAGTTGTGTTCGAATTTTATAACATTAAAATTCAAAATTTTATCTGCATTGTTATAATTAATATATATAATACATGGTGTTAGATATTCTTTACATTTTAATTATATTTAGTAAGAAATATAAATTTGATTCAGATTGCAATCAAATTTCAGTGAAGTAAGCTAATCTCTTCACATAAATTGAATACATAATTTCATAAATTGAACAATGATTTAAAAAAATAGCCTTATTATTTGTATTTATAGAATTCATTTGTCATTTTTTAAATGTATTTTTCTACAATACAATCTCTTTAATGACAAAATCTTAATTAGGCCTGGGCCTTAAATCGATTTCTCTCTTAAATCGATTTAAAGCTTACATCGGAAATCGTGATTTAATCAGTTTCTTAAATCGCTACATTGGAAATCATGATTTAGCCATTGCCTGACATCGCGATTTAGTCAGTCTTAAATCGTGATTTAGCCATTGGTTTTAAATCGATTTCAAATAATGATTCAGAGCTAACATCAGAAAATTGAGTTATCTACTTTGGTGTATATACTGCTTGCATGTCAAACTAGGGTTAAATCAATTTAGAAATTTAAGCAAACTTTTCAAGCATCAATGCTTTCCGATTTAGGAAAAAGATGATGTAAGAAAAAGATGATTTAGGGAAAACAGAGCAAGTTGGTGTTAAATCGATTTAGAGGATCCGATTTAAACACACATCACAAACCTCAGTGTTTTCGATTTAAGAAAAAGACTATTTAAGAAAAACTTTGCAAGCTGGTGTTAAATTGATTTAGTAAGATTTGATTTAAAATTAGCGGTGGTCACTTGCCATGTGGTTATTAAAAATGTAAAAGTGGCAATTAAAAAATTTCTTTCATTTGCCACTTTTGTCGTCATTAGCCAAGTGGCGGTTAAAATAATCTATATTCGGTCGCCCAGTGAAATGCAGTTTTTTTCATAGAAGTATCCATCTCTACATTGATTACATCTAATTAGAAAAGTATTTTCTTCTTTTTCCTACTGGATGCAAACAGATTTGAATGACATAGCTGTATTTTCAATATTTTGTTTTTTTTTTGCAGAGTTCTTTTACTGTGTTCAGTTTGATTATTTTTTCGAAAAATGCAGTTTCATTTTGCAAAAATGTATTCATCAGCATTGATTCCACATGCATTTCAAGTAATTTGTTGGCTATCGATCGCCGTCCTAGTCGTCACTCGCCAAGTGGTGATTTAATAGGTCTATTTTCAATCGCCAAGTGAAATGCTGTTTTTTTCATGGAAATATGCATCACTACATTAATTACATCTAATTAGAAAAGTGGTTGTTTCTTTTTCCTACTGGATGCAAACAGATTTCAATGACATGGCTATATTTTCAATATTTTGTTTTCTTTGCCGCATTCTTTTACCTATTTCAGTTGATGTTTTTTTCAAGAAATACAGTTTTATTTTGCAAAATATATTCATCAGATTTGATTCCATATGCATTTCAAGTAATTTGCTGGTCATCGATCGCCTCTCTAGTCATCACTCGCCAAGTGACAATTTAAAATAATTATTGATTGCCAAGTGAAATACAGTTTTTCCCATCAAAATATGCATATCTATATTGATTATGTCTAATTAGAGAACTGGTTAATTCTTTTTTCTATTGGATGCAAGCAGATTTCGATGACTTTTTGTATTTTCAATATTGCGGGGGTTTTTTGCCATGTGTTTTTAGTATACAGTAGACTCCCTCAAATTCGCACTCCTAAAATCCACAACTCTAAAATCCGCACATATTTTACAGATGTAAACAGTGAAACATTCAGTTCAGATGTATGTGCAAAAATTGATTTTTTCAGTTTTATATCAATTCCATACATTTTTTAATTTATAAATTTTGTTAAGGTTATTGGATTCATGTTTTTTCATGAAGAAAGAATAATTTATTTCTGAAAAAATAAAGATATTGCTAATATCATTGATAATCACAATCTTACCAAATATAGTTATGTAATAATCAAGCTTTTTTAGTCATTAAGTCTGGCTAAACCTGAAATAAAATGCCATTATTTTATGATCCTGATGTGAATTAGTAATGTATCTTTATGAGACAAGTTTCATTAAATAATTTAGAAAAAACACATTTCCTCTTTTATAATGAATATATAATTGTACATTATTGATTATTAACTTTACCTTTCCCTTTAGTATTTTAATCATTTTAAAAAATATCTAAATTTTTATTATTTTAGTTTATTACTTTTTGTAATATTTTAGTACAGTGTATGCATTCATTATACTTTTGATTTCATTATTAATTTACATTCAAATTATTTTTTTAAAATGTAAACAAAGCAATGACCAGAAATCCGCAAAATTCTAAAATCCGCAAAACCTCTGGTTCCAAGCTGTGCAGATTTGAGGGAGTCTACTATATTCAGTTTGATTATTTTTTCAAGAAATATAGCTTTATTCTGAAAAATATATTCATCAGCTTTGATCCCACATGCATTTCAAATAACTTATTCCTTTTTCCACACTGGATGCAAATGGATTTCAAGGGCATTTCAGTACCTTCAATTTTCCACTTCTGTAGCATGCTCAGCTCTTGCATTATTTTTTTCCCCCAAGATAATACTGTTTAATGATGCGAAATACACTCACCAGTATAGATGCCAACTGTATTTGATGTATGTAGTGCATTAAAAACACATTTATTTATTAATTAAAATTAAAATCTAAGTAACATTTTATTGTATTTTATTTGTAACTGATTCACTAGTTATGTCAGAGAAAAATAAAAAAAATTCTTAAGGTTAAAATCTAAATTAATCCATTCTTAGTTTATATTTTTATGCATTATTTTGATGAAAAATTATTTTTCATATGTTTGTGTAACATTAGAATACTTTAGTTTTAATTAACTATTTAATTAAAAATATTTTAAGAGGGTTCTGTAATGTTTCAGGTAATTTGTTTTTTACAGCAGGATGAGGGAACATTCAATGGATTTTCCTGTAGATTTGCGGTTTTCTACTTTTTTTGTCATTTACTTATCATTATAAAGATATACAGGGTGTTTCGCTACCAGACCGACAAACTCTGAAGGGTGATAGTAGACATAGAGACAAACATTATTAAATAGGAAACCATGGGGCGCAAACGTCTTCTGTGGGAGCTAGGGGCCATTAAAGTTTAAAGTCCAAAACTTCAAACAATGATAAAAAAACGGAGAAAAGGGTCGATTTGTTTGCAGTTTTCACTAAAATCATTCTTTTTATCATGAATTTTTTACAAAAATTTTTTAAAGGTTACGTATAAAAATTGTCGATAGAGGGCGCTTTAGACTTTAGAGTAACAAACAACTACTTTTTACCGTTATTTTGTGCATGGAGTTCAATTTATACTAAAGTTTAGTCTTTAACTTAAATTTTAAGCCCAAAATCGGAAACATTGGGATCTGATAACTAGTGAAAATTAAACTGCGAACAGAGGGGAGAATTTTAAACGCTCTTAAACATTGGACAAACTAATCGATTTTGTTGCGGTTTGCATGTAAGTCATTCCCTTGGTAATTATTTTATTCAAAATGACGTACAGCTTTGATGTCCTCATTTTTTGATAGAGGGCGCTTCCGACACATCTCCAACATTTCAATGGCATTACTCTTAGGTGTTTTACTACCAGAACAACATACTTCCAGGATGTGTTAGGGATGCAAAGACTACTCGGAATCACATAGTAATGTAACTTTGGAAATGCATTTTTTGGGATTTACGGTTAAAGGAAACAGAGAAAAAAGCAACAGAAACAGCAAAGAAAGTGTGATATCGACCGGCTTCGTGATGTCGACGCCAATAAGTCTGCGATGACGTTCCATGCCTAGTGCCATGAGGTCTGAAAACTGTTCGCTCCGTGATTTTTTCCTTTTGAAAGAGACTTTTTGAAATTAACTTTTCTGTTTGAAATGGAACTGAAACGAAGGGAGTCAGTTGTTGCCTGGTGCGCAACAAGAAAAGAACGTTTTTTTTCGGCGGGCTCGGGTGTGAGCCGGATAGTTCAGGTTTTAAAGAACATCGGTGAAGGGTGTTCAAAACCTCATGCCCGGAAGGGGCTGTATATTCTCAAGTGATTTTCCTCATGGATATATGTGTAAATTAACTGTACATAATTGTAAATAGCGCTGTGTGGTTATGTATATAGTTTTCATCGTGTACTCTGTGTGTTGGTTTCATTAAAGTGAATTGTGAAATTCTACGGAGAGTCGAAGTATATTTAGTTACGACGTCACAGCTAGTAATATAAAAAATTATTGGTGGCTTGCTGTGGGATACAGGAACTGATATCAAAAGTTCCGCGAACTCATCGTCTCTGCTGTATTATTTTGAAGGCGGACTGAAAAGCTGTGTCGGTCATTGAAATCAGCGTTCGAAGATTGTGAATTTCTGCTCGGAATATCAAAGAATCGAACGGTGAGTCCCTATTGTTTCTCTTGCACGCTGAATTTTGGGGAGGTCTCAATGCCATACGCTTAAATGTTAGAAAATTAAAATAGCGTGTTTCGTTTTGTTTTCTTTTTTTTAAAGGTTATTGCATAAGAGTATTTTCGTGATTTATTATTATTATTATTCTTTGCTAATTGCTGTTTTGTTTTAAAAGTAAAACAAAATAAGAAGTGTAAAAGTAGAATATATTAAGTATTTTAAATATATTTTTATTTTTTGCATAAAGAGTAAGGCGATTTTCATTGCACAAGTAGGGCGGTAATGAACTTAATTGTTTAAGTTGCAGTGTAAAGTTTATTAAATTAGAAAGTTGAATTTACTGAAATTATTATTTACTTTTCTTAGTGCATTAAAGCAAAGTGATTTAATAAAGTAAAGGAATGTACTGAGTTTTTATTATTTTATTGTGCATTTTTATGAATACTTTAGTTACGGTTTTAATTATTTACTGTGATTAGAGAAAAGTGTTACTCAGTTGGAAAAAAAAAAAAAAAAATCTTGTTTTTCTTGGGTATTTTAATGCTATTGTGCTCAGGAAAGTTATAGAAATATTTTGTAATTGTATTTACTTTTTTGTTGTGAGATATTTTTCTGAGTTTGATTATGGCTTCATTCTTGAATAGGCAAAATAAAGATGTATTGCTTTTGCTCGCAGCAGAATTTGATACCGAAATATCTGCTGACATTAAAAAAGTGCCTTTAATTCAGGCAATTTTGAAAGCTTCTGATTATGATGAACAAATTGCAAAAGATATGTTAGAAGGGATTTTAGAAGAAAGGGAAAAATTAGCAGAACAGGAAAAATTAAATAAATTAGCGGAACAGGAAAGGTTAGAAAGAGAGAAAGATAGACAATTGGAATTAGAGAAGCTGCGATTACAATGCAGTGCAGATAGTAACTCCTTAGTTTCCCCTGATTCTGTAACGGCCGAAAATAAAGATAAAAGAGTGAGTTTAAAGGATTTAGTTCCAAAATTTGACCCTAAATTAATTGATATTACCTTGTTTTTTATGATTTTTGAGAGTCAGGCGTTAAAAGAGAATTTAGGAGAATTAAATTACGTGTCCCAACTTATACCTTTGTTACCTGTAGAGGTAGCTGAAATTATTGTAAAAGAACCCTTAGAAAAAAGGGATGATTACCAGCATATCAAGAATGTTTTGTTAAAGAGATTCAGATTAGGAGCAGGGGCCCTGAAAACAAAATTTGAGACTCATCAAAGGAAGTCAGGTGCGTTATGGACTGAGTTTGTTTATGAATTAAGAGGGTATTTAGAATACTGGTTAGAAACTGTTGAAGTAAATGATTTTGAATCACTCAAAGAATTAATGCTCACAGAGCAGGTTAAGCGTAGCGTTCCTTTCGCGATTAAAGATAAATTTCTCGATGAGTGGGACGAGATTAAGACAGCGTCATATTTAGCAGAAAAATGCGATAAATTTGAAAGTGTGAGAGGGAATGTTAGGAAGTTTGATAACAAAACGTGGAATAATAAACCATATTTTAGGGATAGGAATGGGCAAGATAATGCTAGAAGTAAAGGGGATCAGGTAGTTAAATCAGGTGGGGTTGATAAAAGAGATAATGTGCGTAGGGATTTTGGAAATAAAGATAAATTTGATAGAAAAAAGCCAATTATCTGTTTTCAATGTAATCGTTCAGGGCACATTAGGCCAGATTGTCCAGATTTAAAACGCAAAAGTTCTGGGGATTTAGTCAGTCACGTAGACGTAGGTGTAAGTTTAGGACAGTGTTTTACACCTTATTTGAAAAAAGCAGAAATTAATGGGATAGAACGAAATTACTTAAGGGATACAGGGGCTGGAATTGATCTTTGTGACCGTAGTTGGATAGATAACGATGATTTAATTGGGGTAGTAACGTGGATAAAGCAACCCTTAGATAATGCGTGTAAATGTTTGCCCTTGGCGAGAGTTACAATTAAAGGGGATTTTGGAATGGTGATTACTAAGGCAGCTGTGATACCGACAAAATTAGAGCAAGGTTATTATTTGCTGGGAAACAAGACAGCTGAACTTATTGAGGAATCAAAAGGTAATCCTGTGTTGGTAAATGCTGTAATGACGCGCAGTCAGAAGCGGGAACGTGAAAGGGAGATATCCGTGGTTGAAGTTGAGAATGGATTGGATTTGGAGGATGGAGGATGGAGATAAAGATGAGGTGGAGTTTAAAGAAGAGGAGGAAGGGATGGTTATACCGGAAAAGTTAGAGACGGAGACAGGTTTGGTTAATGTATCAGCGGAGAAATTTAAAGAAGAGCAGAAAAATTGCCCTTCACTTGAGCAGTTGTGGGCGAAAGCTAAAAACTCTAATGATAAAGAATTTTGTATTAGGGAAGATAAGCTTGTACGGGTGTCGCTATCAAGGACAGGTGAGGAGAAAATACAGTTATGTGTACCGGAAATTTATCGAAGAGAAATTTTAGCATTGTGTCATGAGCAGGTATCAGGACATTTAGGTACGACAAAGACAAAGGATAGAGTTCTTAGGTATTACTTTTGGCCAAATTGTTATCAAGATATTGAAAATTACGTAAAAACGTGTGATCCATGCCAAAAGGTGGGTAGTAATAAAGATAAGCGTAAGGCTCCTTTAAAACTGGTACCAATAATTTCCGAATGTTTTTCTAAGATAAATCTGGATGCAGTAGGTCCCTTACAAACTAGTAATAAAAATAACAAATACTTAATTACATCCATTTGCCTGGCTTCTAAGTATCCGGATGCCATACCGGTGGTAGATATCACTTCAACTTCCGTTATTGATGCTATGTTGCAAATTTTCGCAAAAACGGGCTTTCCGAGAGAGGTACAATCTGATTTAGGAAGGTCTTTTACGAGCGAGTTAACGACCGAATTCTTTCAAAAATTTGGCATAAAAGTGTCTCATAGTTCAGTCTGCCATCCGGAGTCCAATTGTGTGGAAAGATTACATTCTACATTAAAGAAAGCCATTAAAGCCTTATGTCTCGAATCGGGTCGTGATTGGGAAGAAGTTTTGCCTATGGCACTGTTCGCTTTAAGAACAGTAACGCATGAAAGCACGGGGTTTAGTCCCGCTGAACTCGTTCACGGGAAGAATTTGCGTATGCCACACACTTTGGTGTATGAAAATTGGATGGGTGACGAGAGTACGGACCAAAATGTGGTAGATTATATTTTGAATCTGACAAATAGATTGAAAAGATGTCAGGAGTTGGCAGTCAAGCGGATTGAGGAATGCCAGGACAAGTGAAAGTTATGGTATGACCGGAATGCAGTGATAAGAAAGTTCAAGGTTGGAGATCAGGTGTTAGTTTTGGCAACCTCTAAATCTCATAAGATGGCTGTAAATTGGATCGGGCCAGGTTCGGTCACGGGAGTAATTTCAGAAACGAATTACACCATTGACTTACCAGAGAAGCGAAATAAGGCGACAATCTATCACGTTAATTTATTGAAACCTTATTATAAGCGGCCGGAATTTGTTAATCTGGTAATTGATATCGATTCGGAAGAGGTGGAAGAAGATGCCGAAATACCGTACCCCATGCCAAACCCTACACAAATTGATTTTTGGGAAATCGTGGACAACAGTGGGCTAGAGAAAAGGGCGACAGAAATTCAAATTAATAATTTTAAGGAAGTCATAGAGCGAAATAAGAAAGTGTTTTCTTCGGACCTAGGACGTACTCATTTAGTGGAGATGGATATAGAATTAGTTGATGAAACGCCGGTGAGAGCCAAATCTTATAGAATGTCGCCGAGGCAGATAGAAATTTTGAGGGAGGAGATAAGAAGATTATTAGACTTAGGAGTAGTTGAGGTAGGGCAGTCCGATTTTACGTCCCCCATGATTTTGGTAGAGGTTCCGGGAAAAGATCCTTGTCCTTGTGTGGACTATAGAATACTAAATTCCAAGACTCGAACGGAATTTTTCCCACTCCCGAATATAGAGGAGGTAGTAGAAAAGGTGAGTTCTGCGACCTTTATTACGGTGATGGATTTAACCAAAGGTTATTTCTAAATACCACTGACCAAGAGGGCCCAAAGTTACACTGCATTTGTGACACCTTTTGGGGTATTTTTGCCTAAGGTCATGATGTTTGGTCTCGTGAACGCTCCTTTCTACTTCTGTAAATTAATTTCTATGGTTCTGGGAGGTCTGGAATCGTTTGCCTTGCCGTACATTGATGATATAGCGGTGTTTTCACTTACTTGGGAAAGTCACATGAAGGATATAGTCGAGGTCCTAAAGCGCTTATTAGAGGCCGGTTTAACAGTGAAACCCACAAAATGCAGATTTGCACAAGACAGTGTGAAGTTTTTAGGTCATGAGGTAGGTTCGGGAAAGAGGTTCCCCAGTGACGTAAAAATTAAAGCAATTTTAGATTTTCCAACACCCTCAACTAAAACACAAGTAAGGTCATTTCTGGGAATGACGGGCTACTATTCTCGTTATATAAAAGATTATGCAATAATCGCGGTTCCCCTGACTAATATCTTGAAAGGGAAAGTAAAAAAAGAAAAGATAGAGTGGAATGAGGATTGTGAAAAGGCATTTCAGGAATTAAAAAGGAGGTTGACCCAGAGTCCTGTTTTATATGCCCCCGATTATAAACAAGAGTTTATTGTGCAAACCGACGCAAGTTTATATGGTGCTGGTATAGTTCTGTCACAGATTTGAGATGGGGAAGAGCATCCCATTTTATATTTAAGTAAGAAATTTTCTAAAGCAGAGCAGAACTACAGCACTATTGAACGCGAATTAGCAGCGATTGTTTATGGTCTTAAAAAGCTGAATCATTATCTGGATGGGCAGCGGTTTGTTAGACAAACAGACCACAATCCTTTGACCTATCTTAAAACAATGATGGGGAAAAATGCTAGATTGACTAGGTGGGCATTATATTTACAGGCATACAATTTTGAGATTAAGCACAAACCGGGAAGGCTTCACGGGAATGCCGATGGACTGAGTAGAACTGAGTAATAGTGTGTGTAAATATTAAAATCCAATCATTGAATTCACTCATTTATATTTATTTTACATATATTGAATTTAATTGTATTAATTTTGTGCATTATTTAGTATATAACTTTATGTTGCATATTCGAGAATAGTACTGTGCCATTCTTTCGGCTCAGATTGATATCTCAGATGAGTAGCTCATTGTGTTTAGTAAAATTTAATCGTATTTTATTATTATTATTATTATTAATATGCATATATTTTAATAGTGTTCTGGTATTATGACCTCTCAGGTTTGGCGAGTCGGGAGTGACGAAGGGCTCAATGCCGTCTTCCCAATCTTCAATTTTCATAGGTGTATGCACCCTATGAAAATCTCTTTAGGGGGAAGGAGCTGTGATATCGACCGGCTTCGTGATGTCGACGCCAATAAGTCTGCGATGACGTTCCATGCCTAGTGCCATGAGGTCTGAAAACTGTTCGCTCCCTGATTTTTTCCTTTTGAAAGAGACTTTTTGAAATTAACTTTTCTGTTTGAAATGGAACTGAAACGAAGGGAGTCAGTTGTTGCCTGGTGCGCAACAAGAAAAGAACGTTTTTTTTCGGCGGGCTCGGGTGTGAGCCGGATAGTTCAGGTTTTAAAGAACATCGGTGAAGGGTGTTCAAAACCTCATGCCCGGAAGGGGCTGTATATTCTCAAGTGATTTTCCTCATGGATATATGTGTAAATTAACTGTACATAATTGTAAATAGCGCTGTGTGGTTATGTATATAGTTTTCATCGTGTACTCTGTGTGTTGGTTTCATTAAAGTGAATTGTGAAATTCTACGGAGAGTCGAAGTATATTTAGTTACGACGTCACAAAAGAGTAATCCTTCAATGTGAAAGAAAACAGTAAATTTAAAGGTTTAACTAAAAAAGGTGTTCAAAATTACGACCAGAAATACTCCGGCAAGTTTGACAGTGGCGGTAGATGGTGCTAAACGGCACGTGAACAGTGATCATTTTGAAGCTATCATTCGCGAACCAGTTCCAAAGGTAGCAGAAGGAAGTATTTGAATGATGAACAGCACGATGGGACTCATCGACATTTTACCAATGACGTTTGCTGACACTTCAAAGTAACATATGGATAGTGGTGGATAGGTCATGGTGGCCTGGTTCATTGGACTGCCACAGACCGATCATGTATGGACTTCTTCTGCTGGGGTCAAGTAAAAAGTTGGGTGTATGAGACTTCCGTACCATCAGTTGAAGACCTCGCAGCTGATATTTCTGTAGCTGCCAGAAAGCTTTCTGAGATGCCAGGAAATTTTCAAAATCTGAGGAATTCCATTCGACGCCGCTATCAAACATGCCGGAATACTTCTGGTCGTAATTTCGAACACCTTTTCTCGTAAAACATTTAAATAAACTGTTTTCTTTCACATTAACGTGCTGCTCTTTCTCTGCTGTTTCTGTTGCTTTTTTCTCTGCTTCCTTTAACCATAACTCCAAAAAATGCATTTCCAAAGTTACATTCCTATGTGATTCCGAGTAGTCTTTGCATCCCTAACACATCCTGGAAGTATGTTGTTCTGGTAGTAAAACACCTAAGAGTAATGCCATTGAAATGTCGGAGATGTGTCGGAAGCGCCCTCTATCAAAAAATGATGATACCAAAGCTGTACGTCATTTTGAATAAAATAATTACCAAGGGAATGATTTACACGCAAACCGCAACAAAATCGATTAGTTTGTCCAATGTTTATGAGTGTTTAAAATTCTCCTCTCTGTTCACAGTTCAATTTTCACTAGTTACCCGAGCCCAATGTTTCCGATTTCGGGCTTAAAATTTAAGTTAAAGACTAAACTTTAGTATAACTTGAACTCCATGTACAAAATAACGGTAAAAAGTAGTTGTTTGTTACTCTAAAGTCTAAAGCGCCCTCTATCGACAATTTTTATACGTAACCTTTAAAAAATTTTTGTAAAAAATTCATGATAAAAAGAATGATTTTAGTGAAAACTGCAAACAAATCGACCCTTTTCTACGTTTTTTATCACCGTTTGAAGTTTTGGACCTCAAACTTTAATGGCCCCTAGCTCCTATAGAAGACGTTTGCGCCCCATGGTTTCCTATTTAATAATGTTTGTCTCTATGTCTACTATCACCCCTCAGAGTTTGTCGGTCTGGTAGCGAAACACCCTGTATATATTTAAGATTATGTTTTATTACTAATCTTACAGGGCCAACGATCTCAAAAAAATCAGCAACTTTGGTAATGTGGCCTTTCAATCTTTCTCCATTCACTATATGAATGTCAACATTTATATTAAATACATTTTTTTTAATCTAAAAGTTAAAAAAAAACAAAATTGCACCCTTTTTCTCAAATTTCTCCCCCCTCCCTTTTTTTTATACTACTATTCTTCTGATGGTAAATGAACAGCTAAATTTATCAGTGAGTCTGCTTCTGTCTTACTTCAATAAGTTTTTAACTCAGTGTCGGTAAAACACAAGTGCATGCATGTTATTAGCAATGAAGTGCTATTTGAGCGTGTTATGGGAAGTTGCCCCCAGGCTCCCCTACTCAAGTAATTTAGATTGTAGCATCCAAAACAAGTCAGACACAATGAAAAAAATCCTTTTTTATTTTATTTCTTTAAGGATAAGTTTATAAAAAATTTTAAAATAGATCACTAATTTAAAAAAAAGGGGCATTCAGTTTTTTTTGTGTGTGTGTGTGTGCGTGTGTAATACATATATTTTTTTGTTATTTGAACAATTAAATGCTAAATTAATACAAGCGGGAGGGAGGGGTGCATAAAGCCTGTATTTTGTTACTAAAAATTAAATGATAGGTTTCGTATTATAGAGGGTAAAATTAGTGCTAAATTGCAATGTTAGATGGATGATAAATCGATTTAAGAAATCTCTACTTCGCCCAGTCCTAATGTTTACACTTCAAATTAAATTAGATACTCCTCCTATTCAAAAAATCGATTTATTGTAATTATTATAAAAGATGTTTATCAATGTATCTATTTGAGTCTCATGTCTGTAATAGGATGGGATTCAATTTTTTTGTGTTTATTATGTGAATAACCGTCTTCAAAAAATTTAGAAAAATAACTGTATACTATATAGCACAAGAAAGGATAAAGGGGTTAATAAATACTGTATTTTGTCTCTATAAATAAAAAAAAAATGGGTTTTCATAGTCTAAAGGTAAAATCGCTAAATCGCAATTTAGGGCTAAATCGCGATGTAAGATGGGTGATAAATCGATTTAAGAAATTCCTACATCGCCCCAGTGCTAATCTTAATTTGTATGAAGTCTTATGAAAATGAAACGCTGACTAATATTCCATCATTTTTGACGGGGTTATATATACTAGTAAAGAATAAAAGCAAAAACATTTTTTATAACACCATTAAATTAAGAAATGCACAAGACCTTTTGATATCAAGTCCAGTCTTGCTCATGTTTTCAAAGTGGTAGCATGTTTCTTTACATCTAAAGAAAAGAGATGCAAGTTCTTTCACAAGAGCATGAAAGTTTTTTAATTTCTATAACGTTAGTGTTATTAAAAAGAGTTTTTTTTTTCTTTTTTTTTTTTTTCAGTAAAAATGTTAATTTTTAGAAATTGACACTAAGTACAAAATTTTCTATAAAGAAATGGAATTTAGAAGCTTCAATCAAAATTGTATGGTTTTGCTTCATTGAATGAAGAAGAAAATCATTAAGAAATACATTTTTTTCTATTGGGAAATAATTTAATTTGAATTAGCTTTTTGCATTATCCCATTACCCTTAAATATTGTACAAATGTTGCCAAGTTTTCAAAGAAAAATCTTCAATAGTCTTTAAGAAGAGGAGGGCAAATAAGCTGGTCTCGTTTAGAAGTTGAAATCAGTTTATTAAATTAAATAGGCAAAATTTATTACTGCTGCAAAAGCAATACCATTAAAAAGGAAGGAAAAAAATATATTACCTTCACATTTAAGGCCTTGTCTAACAAGACCAAAGAGCATTTCACCACAAAAATCACAGAAGGTAGGAGACTTGTAAGAATGAACCATCAAAGAATGAGGCATTATCAGGATTTCGTCTGATGGATCTTTACCTAAAAGCAGTTTTATTACATAAGATAATTTCAAAATGTTTTTACCTCTTCATATTAGTCTTATACATATCATTAAAATATATGACAAAGCTATTTAAAAAAACAGAGAGACAAAATATTAAATTAGATCTTTTGAATAATGTAAAATTTGTTTTAGTAAGTATAATATTAATAACATCATCACCAGGGAGAGCACTACAATCTTAACAAAACTGTATCTGACAAAATTCTGTTAAACCTATTAGTATATATATTATTCATGGGAGTAGCAGTCTTAAACAAGAATTTAAGATATTTGATGAAAATGCTATTAGAAACCTATTAAGAATTAGAATGCTATTAGGAATAGTACCTATTACTAGTGTTCATTCTAGGCTATTTTTGAAGGGTGCAGCACCCTGCCCTTTTTCAAATTTACAAAATGCACCCTGTCCTTTTTAAAAGTAGTAAAATGCACCATTGGTTTTACCCAGAGATTTTTAATAAATATTTTTTTTATTCCTCAGTATTCCTAAATTTGTGTGTCCAAAAATGGTAATTTTTTTTCATTTCTTTAAGAAAAAGAACATGAAACTATTCAATCATGTTTTAATTTAATTGTATTTTTAATTTTTATATCATAAAATCGAAATTAATGTTATTTGATTTATCATATTTAAAAAATGTGTATTTTCCTGCTTCCCTTTTTTCCCTTCTAAAGGTAATAACACATTTTTTCTAACAAAAGTGCCCTTTTCAATAAATAGCACCATGCTTTTTTTTATTTCTAGAGTGAACACTACCTATTACATTCCCCCTTATGTTGGAATTTCTGAAAAATGTCTGCATATCTACACCAATCATGAGCCCTAGACCTCAAAACCACCACCAATTTAAAACCTTATGAATCTACATATCTTTCTACATATATAACTTTATGGAGAAGATAAATTCCATAATTTTGAACAAATTTCTTCCAAACTGTCACATAAAATCAAGAAGCAAAATATCTCAGTCAGGTTAATTAACTGGCAAAATCAGCCAAGAGGGTTTAAATAGGGAGTGGTTTTGTGAAAATCTAAAAATCCTTATAACTTCTTAATCACAATAAATATCAAATCAGTTTAAAGTTATTATTACTTCTATAAAAATGAACAAAAATTTACATATGATAGATTTTTGATAAAATTAAAAATGGACTCAAGGGGTGAAAAAGATAGGGTTTTAGAAAGAAAAAAAAAATCCTAACTTCATCAATTCTCAAGATATCAAATCTAATTAAATTTATTATAAATTTCCTTAATATTATCTACAATTTTAATACTGACAAATTTTTGATAGAACCACAACTTACTGCCAAAAAAATTAAAAACAAAAACAAAAAGTGACCCGATTGGATTTCAATGGAGTATACGGGAAATTCTCTAAATAGTGCCAAGTTGGCATCACTTTTGCCAAGTAATTTGGGTCGCCGAATTTGGCTAAATATTGCTAAGTTGGCAACAAACTTGACAAAATTTAGTGACAGAACCAGGTCCACCTGATGGTACCCCACCCCACCCCTTGTGGTTTCATGGCATCTATGCAGATTTTCATTGATTCTTCAGTTATGTAGACAGATTTTCATTGTTTCATTTCCAAATTGTTACTTTATATATATATACAGTCGGCTCATGTTAATTCAAACTTGCCGAGGCCACACGAAATGTTCGAATTATGGAAAGTATTGGAGAAAACATGTTTAAAGTGGCACTATGACAAAGAAATTAATGTTATAGTATTTTTAATATATTTCGGCTGCTATCATCAGACTTTGACATACCATATTTACTCGTGTATAACGCATACTTTAAAAAAAAAAAAAGTAAAAACTCCTAGGTGCCCGTTATGCACGGAATAATTTTTTACTACTGGATGTAAACACACGATATGGATATGAATCAAGAAATGTATTTAAAGAAGAGATAATTGAAGTATTACTGCATCTTTGTTTCACTCCTTGCACTTTTTTATACATTGACATTATATAAACGCTAATTAGCAATTCTCACTGCCATCGCTCACTCCTACCCCCCGGCATTCACTCCCAACCAGAAGTCTAAAAATGTATTTTTGCCTTGTTTTTGGCCTGATATGTTTTATCGACTTTCTTTACTAAAATTCGTTTAGTCATTCATTAATTTGAATATCAAATGTATGCTGCACATTATATACGAGATTTTAAAAATTTGCCATTTTTTCTTGTAAAGTGGGGGTGCGTGTTGTGGAGGTGTCACTGAAGGAAAAACAGGCACTAAAAAAGCAGATATCAAATGCATAGAACTATACGTATACTGATAAGAATTCTAACAAAAATGAAAGAAAGAAAGTTATTTCAAGGATCTTAAATCTGGAAAAAAGTAAGGAAAAATAAAAAATTGGAGTCTAATTAGTTCAAATTAAACAAAGTGAAAAGAAAATGAGTTTGCATAAATGAAAATTTTTATCGTTATTCTGATATGGAAAATTTCGGGACTTCACGTTTAGTTTGAATTAAGCAAATATTCAATTTATCTGATTTCGAATTAATGAGAGCCGACTGTAATATATAATATATATATATACATAAGGATTTACTCATAACCATGCAAATCATCTTAATTTGCTATTTTCAATGTAATACATATAATTTGCAATGTAATACAAAATAACTATAATTGATTTTTTTTATAGTCCACCAATCAAAATCACATTCAGTTTAATTTTTATGGTAATACATATAATTTTTCACACTACTCTGAGTCTAGTCTGTTCTGTAGTTTAGACTATATGAATCCAAATGTAGAGAAAATCCTCTTGATGGAAGCAGAGATAGATAGATGGAACAGAATGCAGAGATTGGAAAAAACTACAAAAATTAGAATCTAACTTGTTTTTCTTTTTCTGTATTTTTCCTTTAAGAATTTCCCACCATTTTGAAGCTGAGAATTGTGACATACTTTCTGAGAAAAAGTGATTTAGAAAAATAATCTATATCTTTAATTTTAAATGCTAATATCGCAGGTAACCACTCTGAATGAAACATCATTACCCATTCATCAGTTTCTTCCTCTTTTGTTAAATTAAGCCTTTCTCATCTAAACTATGCATCCATTATATTAGCTAAAAAATGCTCGGCCCCAATGATCTGTTTGTAGCATTTCAGCATAATTTCCTTGTGTTATTTCAATTCTTCTGATTCCATCAAATTTCTCCAAATCTTAACGAAACATGACAGTGTGGCTGTATCTTTTTTGCAGCTCATCAAGAGCGGTAGATATAATTGTTAGCTGCTGTTTTTTAATTCAAACACACCCCTTCCCTCAAATACCACTATTTTTTATTATTAATTTTTGTAAAAATCTTAAATTCTTGCTTGATCTGTTTCAAACCTTAAGACAGCTTAGCTTATAACGTACAATAAAAAATTATAAAAAAGAATGCTGTGCCAAATACTGCTATTTTCTGTAATAATTTCTGCAAAAATCTTCATTTCTTGCCTTAAAACACCACTCTCTCAACTTATATGTCTACAGATAGGTGTTTCACAGAGTTTTGTTCAAATATATTTTTGTTAAGAAAACTGCACACTACCTGGTAATGTATGCGCAGTATACCTGCTATACAGTGCTGTATGCAGCTGGAACCTAGTTTGAGAAATGTTCGGCACGACATTTACATATCAACTACAGATTTATTTAAAAGGAAGGATCCTTTTGTGTTTGCACAGCATCCTCTACATGGTATTGTAGGCAGTGGAGATATGGTTTAAGATGTGTATCTAAATTAGAGATTTGTTAAAAAGGAGGAGCCCAGTAGTGCATGCTTTCGACCTGTTATGCGGTGGCAATGATAGTGGGGATCCGGTTCGAAGTTTGTTTCAAGATTTACGTATAAAAGGGCCAGCCCTGCTAGCAGGCAAAGCCAGCTACTTTAATTATCATAGTTACAAATTATTATAGTTACTACAAAAAAAAAATTAGTTATTCATTGTGATAACTAAATATATTTAAAAGTGATAAAAACTCACTTTTATCACTTAAAATAGTATTAATTATAATAGCACTATTATTATTATTAGAAAACTAACAAAAAAAACTAATACAAAAAAAAAAAAAAAAAAAAAAAAAACTAAACAAATCACATAAATAATTTTAAAAATGTCAATGTAAAAATTTTGAATAAACTTTATTAAAAATAAGATAAAATTTATTAAATCGAGTCAAAAGATTGACATAGGATTTTTTTTTTTTTTATTGTGGTAAAATTATTTTAGCATGCACAAAACATTAAAGATCATATAAAAAAAAATTCAGAAATCACAGTATGATTTATGAATAAACTTTACTGAAAAAAAGGATAAAATTTATCGTACTGGTAAAAGACCTGATTTTTTTTTTTTTTTTTACAAATATCAAAAATTCACTAAAATGAATGCTGATAATAAGCCTTTTCTTTTCTTTTTTTTCTTTTGAAAACAGGTTTTAATCTTAATAATAGTCAATAATAATATTAATAATAGTATTAATAATAATTAACATGAATTATTAATAGTATGAAAATTATTTTATATTAGTTAATACATTTATTCAGATATTAGTTTTAAGTTTTCTATTGATATTAGTATTAATACTAATATCAGAATAGAATAAATTTATTAACTGATATTATAAATAATAATAATAAATAGATCAGATGTAATTAAAAAATGCAACTTTATAAGTAATTTTTAAATGAGTACACATATATATTATTAAATATACAGAAAAATAACTAAAACCCACAAATACCCAGAAAATCCGACAAAAAACCCGAGTTTTGGCCAACCCTGGTTGGGAATGCAATTGCCTTCATTATCTTTAGGGCATGTCTATAATGAAGTGATTCTGAAGATTGTGGTTTTTCATTTAAATCCAGATTAAAATCAAGATTTCTAATTGTCATGCATAGTGTTATAGGAACATTTTACATTCTTCAAACTTTAATGTAATTGCAGCAATAGCAAAATTTGTCAGACTTTTTCCAATTTCAGAATTTTTTTCAATAAAATTACCTCTAGAACACAAAAGAATGCTAAAAATTACACCAAATATGAAAAATTATAGAGAATAAAATTTACTAATATTGGGCTAAAAGACAAACAGGATTCCTTTTTAATACGTAAAAATAAAAAAATTTGAAAAAGTATAAAGATTGTTAAAAATATGAAAATGATGAGGGCAATATAAAATACACTGGTTTAAAATACTAAAAGTACATTCTTTTTATGAATATTGAAAATTCACCACAAAAGGCAAAAAAGTGTAAGATTCATAAAAAAGATATCTGAAAAAAATCAAAAACCACTCTGTAAAAAACAAACTTTATTTAAAAGAGAACAAATTTTACTACATTTGATAAAAAGATTGGAATCTGATTCAGTTTACAAATTTTAAAAATCTGGTTTGAAATACAAAAAAAAAACTAAACAAATCACATAAATAATTTTAAAAATGTCAATGTAAAAATTTTGAATAAACTTTATTAAAAATAAGATAAAATTTATTAAATGGAGTCAAAAAATTGCCATAGGATTTTTTTTTTTTTTTTTTTTTTTTATTGTGGTAAAATTATTTTAGCATGCACAAAACATTAAAGATCATATAAAAAAAAAATTCAGAAATCACAGTATGATTTATGAATAAACTTTACTGAAAAAAAGGATAAAATTTATCGTACTGGTAAAAAATCTAATTTTTTTTTTTTTTTTTTTTTTTTTTTTTTTACAAATATCAAAAATTCACTAAAATGAATGCTGATGATAAGCCTTTTCTTTCTTTTATTTTATTTTCTTCTTTTTTTTTTTTTTTTTTTTTTTTTTTTTTTTTGAAAACAGGTTTTAATTTTTTAACCCAATATATTTAATTTTCTTCAATACTTTTTTTAATATTTTTCAATTTTTTTACATATATTTTTTTAATTTAATTATATATATATATAAATACATCGAAAGTTTATATATATATATATATATATATTTAACATTTTGCAGTGATTTTTTAACAACTTTTTTTTTACAAAACAGATTATTGGTAAAGTTTGCTACTGCCATGATTAAGTTCAAGTTGAAAGACTATCAAATCCTTGCTATAGCAATATGAATGACAATGCTGAAGATTTCATCAATTATCAGATTAATTTCATCAATGCCAACTAGTGTCAATGAAAACCAGGATCAATACAAGATTTCTTTTACAAATGTAAAAAAATCAACATGCAATGCAAAAAACCTTTAAAAATCACATGAAAAATTATCACAGAAAACAAAATATATTACACTAAAATAACTAGTATGTAAACTGATATGTTTTAATTACCATGCATTAGTTCACTAAAATATTACATAAGAGTTCACCCTTCATTAAAAATCCACAGTAGTAAATAACAAAATAGTTCTATGAATGTTAGTCTTGTGAAAATAATAAAGCAAAAATAAAATTAAATCTTTATTTGAAAATATATGGCATTATATTAAAAATAAATTTTCACCACACACATAAAAATAAATGTAGAATTGTTTTCACATATTTTTCATTTTTTTTTTTCTCTCAAGGATCAGCCAGACTTAAAATATTCTAGATTGTAAAAATTCTGATACAGAGACTAGATAAATAAATAATTTGTTTTTTAAATTAAAAGATAAGGAAGAATTAGAATGAGAGGGATTAAACTCCCCAAGTCATTTTTATATGTCTGACATCACTCTTTAAAATAATTATATATATCTTTTCTTTTCTGAGGCACAACATTGCAAAGACAAATAAAAACCAATAGCAAAAAACATTTAAAAAATCATTTTGATTAAGAAGCATTGTAAATTACAATAAAAAATTATACACACCTAAAAACCTCACATATTATTTCAAAAAGAAAGATATAGTGGGAACTACCTGAAACAATAATTTCCACTAATGTTCCTTCTGTTACCTCTGATGCTGCATTGATAGGGAGTAATATATTTGTTGATGCATAATCATGCCTAAAGAGAATCAGTCTCTCACTCAGTCTGTTTAAATTATGCTCAGGAAACTAAAAAGGAAATTGAAGTATATCAATCCTTAGAAAAGCAAACAAAAGGAAATCTATTGCAATATGAATTATCTCATTAAATTAATGATTTATTAAAAAACATATTGTATTCTTATTTTTAGATAAATCTGGTGTAAAAATATACAAACAACAAAATAGCTTTTTAGAGTTACAGAAAACATTAATTCAAAAGCTGAAACTTTACTTTTTGAATTGACATGAGATGGTCTTATTTAGTCTATAAGAAAAAAAAGTAAATAAAATTTACTTTTCCCCCCTATAGACTAAATAAATAGACTAAATAAACATATAGACTAAATAAAATTTATATTTATTTTGAAGGTTCTGATCGGCACAAAATGTATTTGACTGCCAATTTTAAATTTGCATATTGTTTCTTCTTCTACAATTCACAAATTCTGCAGTGGCTTTATAATTTCAGTGTGCAATATATGTTTTCTTTTCTATTATCATACTAACAAAAGATAGTTTAGCTCTGAGTGTTTGCAATGGCTAGGAAAGTCTATCACACAAACAAAACTGAAAATTTGGGCAAGGGTAATCCAAGGTCTCTCCTTGTGTCCATGAGACTTATAATTTTAAATTTCTGATAATTAAAATAGCTGAGTTATTAATTAAAATCAGAAAGGCCTCTCATCAAAAACTTATCTCTTAAATTATGAGCACTTGAGCATGTCCAGAACCCGAGTTATATAGCAAGATGAAATGAAGAAAGGAAAGCATTAATTTTAAGGAATTTTTCATTCTTTTTAAATCTCCATTGACCAAACCATTGAGGACATATTCTGAATAATTGCACTGTTATGTCTTAAGTGCCATAATTTGCATAAAAAATCACTGAAATTACCCCTTAAAAAAATCCACAATGTATCATTTTCTCAGTTTTCTTTTTATTTCATATGGTATCTCTAGGATGTAATTTTGGAGGTACTGGTTAGTAAAAAAAGTAGGTAAAGCTGAGAATTTTTTCTCTTTGAAGGTGCAATTATTATTATTATTATTTAATAATGTATTTTAAACCTTAAAAAAAATTGCAACTAAAGGTCTCTTTGTTCTTTACTCAGACTATTATTTTTTCCTATGGTAAAAGTGCCTAAAAGTTCAGATTTTGACATTTTCGTACCAAAGCACCTTCACAGAACAGATTTACATCACTTATTAAAATTTTGAAATATTTATATGAGTAGAAATATTTTTTGGAAAATAAAATGTGTGAAAATTTTGGTGTAAATTATAAAATACAATGGGGTCTGGAGATGATTTTGCTTTTCAGTAGAGAAGGTATGGAAGTTTCAGGTTACATACGTAGGAAGGAATGATTAGAGCTGTAGCAAACCGCACATATTCGTTAATGTATAACGGGTATTCTCTAAAATACGAAATACCGAATCGTTTCTTTGAAATATCACTCGTTTGTAGTTACTGCCAATACGGCACCGAAAAAAAAAAACGAAACTAACGTCAAACTCTGTTTACGTACGCTTGTGCAATTCATGAATGAAGCCAGACAGTCGACGCGTAAGAGATGCGAATTAGGCGCCAGTTTGAGTTCTTTCGGTATAAGTGTATGTGTATCGTTCAGTTTGAATGTATCAGTTATTCTCAAATCTCAAATGATTTGGATTTCGTAGGTCTTATTGATTTATTTATTTATTTATTATAGAAAGAAAAAGCAGTAAATTTTGAACATATTTTTCCGCAGCATCAAGTGATAAAGCAAAACGTGATTTATGCCAAATAAAGTATTCAATTAAAAAAAGTTCAACAACGAATTAAAAAAAAAAAAAAAAAAACATTTATTAGTAAAGCATTGTCATGATAATTGATGAAAGCAACATGATAGTTTGTTTCCATCAAAACCGTTGTTACTGCTATTATTGAGCCAGCAGCTTAGTAATAATGATAAAAATGTTACAGAGAGCAATGTAAATTTTCTGAACATTTTCAAGAAATTAAGTTTTAAAAATTACAGGTTTGCTTTAAGTGTATTATTTTCCTATAAAAATATGTTTGCATACGTATTTATATTTTATATTTGAAAAAATTTCCATGATAAAGACAAATTTTTAGATTGCTTTTAAAAATGTTTTTATGATAAAGTTTATTTTTCTTTTCTCTTTTTTCGTTGATTTTAAAAATATATTTGCTGTTTGTTTTTAAATTTCATATCTGAAGAAAAAAAAGTATTTTAAAATATAAATAAAAATTTTCAGAGATAATAATGGATTGAAGTACAAATGTAGATATGTGCTTGATAGGATGATCACGCAAGAAATAAAACATATTGTTTTTGAATTATTCCAGAAATTAAATTTTCACTACGCATAATTACACATATTTTGTTAGTGTAAAATTAGTGAGAGAATTTGCTTGTAAAAACATTTTGTTTGTGTGATTACATTTCTTAATTTTATTGTATAAATTTTGTAAGCTTTCACTCTTGCTAAATTGCTTTCTCCGATTATTCTTTATTTCCATATGTAATAAATTCCACAATTTAGACATGTTGTACTCAATTGTGTATCGTATTTTAACTTTGTTTGCCAAAAAAAAAAAAAAAAAAAAAAATTCGAGATTTGATTAAATCTCTGTTTTATGGACAGATGGCAGCACATAACAATATGTGAAGAGTAAAAAATGCTAATTCTTCCAAATACTCATGTTCCATATGTAACTAGATTTGTTGTAGTTATTCAGTACATACGATGATTTTTAATAGCCGGTTTTTCAGCAGTAACGAGTAACGATAATTTTTAAACGGGTAGTTAGTTTTAAAATAACGCCATCACACGGGTATTTATTTAGTCGTTAGTTTTACAGCACTAGGAATGATACAGTGGCAATTTTTCTCAACAAATGACATTAACAGCTATTCTAACACATATAAAGGCTTATTTTAATTACAGAAACCATTATTAACTGGACTTAGCAATGAAGAACTGACAACTTTGCTTTACCTTTAATTATGAAGAAATTTGTAATGTCAATGTAAGTTTTTTTAATCATTATTTTCTTTCATAACTTTTATTATCATAAAGATAATATTTTGAAATTTTATAAATTTATAAAGCACATGCTTAGTTTTAGTTTTACTTTAAAGTAGATTACCATTTTGGAATTGCATTTATACAGAGCGATTGAAAATCTACTAAGGCATGATAGGGAGAAATGATACATTACTATCGGGGAGAAAAACTGATTGCACAAAAACTTGAAAAATCGTTAAAAATTACTTCAAAAATAACTCTGAAATTTGCATTAAAAATCAATGAAATTCAAAAATTATAGCAGACAAAATTTAGTAAATTAGTCTAAAAGTTTGAAACAATTTTCTTTTTATTAAGGTCAAAAAATAGCTGCAAAATGGGAAAAAATACTAAAAACCGCATTAAAAAATTCATTAAAAATTCAAAAGTCACTGCACCAATTCTCAGTAAGATCTTTTGAAATGAGAACTAAATTTACTATGTCGGGTTAAAAGAATGAAATAGTATTCCTTTCACTAATGTGGAAAAATCGCCTTGAAACATAAAAAGAAATCTAAAAATTGACAAAAAAATTTAATTAAAAAAAATTTAGCCAAAAAAATTGAAAATCAGGCTTTGAGTGCAAAACTTCATATATAGATATATCGTCCCACCAAATTTTGTAAATCTGCGTGCAGGGGTCTCTTCAGAACAGCGCTGACACACTCACAAACTTTTTTCTTTATTATTATAGTTTTTTTAAAAATATTGTTTAGTCATGTGTTAAATTTTAAGTCTAAAACCTATCACTTGAAATCAGGTCTAACAGTTTAAAATTTCTTAATTTAAAAATTTTCAGATTTCATTTATTGGAGTGAAAATGAAAATGATCATTTAATTGCATTTATGAAATAGATAAGATATGTATTTTAAAATATTACATCTAAGAATATTCAAATTTATTTAATGACCAGTCCATGCTTCTCATCTATTGTCATATCCTATAACAGCATTCCTGCATTTATAAAATGATTTTAATGTAATTTTATTAAAAATATATATTAAATGTTATTTAATAATTATAATAATCTTTTATTATCATTTAATTTTAATCTTCATTGAAGTTAGTACAATCTATAGTAAAGGAGATTATGACATATATTGTTCTTTCCCTTTAGTATTGTATTTTTAAAATTTTCCAATTTAAGAAATGCTCTTCTTTTAAATAAATTTAATAAATATAATTGTGAATAACAATAACAAGGAAAATTTAATCTAGAAATGTATGCTACACTTACATCATACTTTAAATCAAAGGAAAATCTAAAATGATAGGTTTTTGACAACAAAAACAAAACTCTGGAGCTAATGAAATTAGCAATGCTTTTCTGGAATCATTTACTTAAGCAAATATTTTATTTTATCCGATTTAAAAAGACTGGAATTTATCCTTTTGATCTTAATTGTTTCAACGATACCCATTACCCTCCCCCTTTTTTTTCACTATCAACATCTCTTTGTGATAATCTACACGAAACCAGGGAGTTAAATACATATCGTGTCATATCTACTGACACAACACCTAAAAATTCTGCAGAAGAAAATGTAGGGCTATCATACCAAATTTACAAGTCTCCCAAGGATATTAGACTTTATCCTGAGAAAACAGCTTCAGCAACAAATGTTGGAAAACTTAAAATCTTTGACTCGATAAAATTATGTAATAATTATATATTTTTAATTTCAAACGATTGGGTTGGGTAATTTTGCACTGTTATATGCAGACAGACTGAATGACAACTATAGGTGCATTGTATTTATATAATTACACCTAAAAAGTGCATACTCATCCCTACCATATACTAATATTTTAGCTAATGATCGAATATAGATTTGATTCAAGTACAGTTGAATTTAAGGATGAAATACTCAGTTTGAAAATCAAAAAATTTCCCTGAAGATTTCCATGTGAGGGGGAAAGAAAACATTTATGTATGAAACAATTATTTTTACAGCTACACTCCTGGTCAAAATTATAAACTCAGAAATTTTTTAATTTGTTTACATCATAATATAAATAAGCTTAGCTTTATATTAATAAAATAATGATGAATATTTATAATAAGACATCTAAATTTAATATAACTTATAAATAAAATGGAGTAAGTAATTTAAATAAGAAAATACATAACTTTTAAAAAATAACATTATGTGAGTCTTGGACAAAAATATAAACTCAAAGTTACGAATTTCGATATTCTGGCACATTTTATATAAATAACTGCATTTTATGATAAAAAACAAATAAATGGAGTCATTATGGATGAATACATTTCAATATATCAATACATGTTTTAATTTTTTCCATAAAATAACATTATGTGAGACCTGGACAAAATTATAAACTCAAAGCATGAATTTCTATATTCTGGTATTTAATATCTAAATAATAAATGTCTTCTGTGATAAGAAACTAATTCATGAAAATATTTTTCACATTTGTATTAAGGCAAACGACATTTATTCATATTTTCAATTCTCTCCATGATTTTATTAAAGATCTGTAATGGTGTGAGTTTGTTCTTTTCAGAATGGTAAAACTGCTTTGGCTTTTCTTAATGGAAAACAAACAGCAGAAGACTGTGAGTTAATGCTGGCAGATAATCTTTTGCCATATGGACCATTGATTGCTAGAGTAAACTGGATATTTCAGCAAGATATTGTAGAAATACACACAGCAAAAAATACAAAAGAGTGGCTGCAGCGCTGGCATGTAAATGTCTTGAATTGACCAGCCCGCAACCCTGATCTAAACTTCATTGAAAATTATTGGGATGCAATGGATGGAAGAATCTAATGCGATGGACGTCAATATCAAAACACAAATGATTTAAAAGTGGCTATATTTTCAGCCCGGAACTAGTACTCTATGGAGTAGTAGGAAAATTGCATATTCGAAGTCATTCAGAAAAATGGCGATTAAACACATTTTTGAATGTATGCGTTAATACTTTGCACCAGGATTCAAAAGTACGTTCACTTCTTAAACTCTATAATTTTATGTTTTCAGTTTACACATGTACTATACTCAGTCTGTACTATATTACTCATCTTTTTTGAAAGAAAATCTTAAAAATGCATTCATGTATTGAAATATATTCATCCCTAATAACTCTATTTATAAGTTTATTATCACAAAATGCATTTATTTATAATAGAAATTCACAACTTTGAGTTTATAATTTTGTCCAGGTTTGACATAATGTTATTTTATGAGAAAAATTAAAATATGTATTGATGTATTGACATGTATTGATTCATAATGACTGCATTTATTAGTTTCTTATCATAAAGTGAATTTATTTATATCAAATATGCCAGAATAGAGAAATTCACAACTTTGAGTTTATAATTTTGTCCAGGTTTTGCATAATGTTATTTTTTTAAGTAATGTATTTTCTTATTTAAATTATTCGCTTCATTTTATTTATCAGTTATATTAAATTTAGATGTCTTATTAAAAATATTCATCTTTATTTTATTAATTTAAAGTTAAGTTTATTTATATTATGATCTAAACAAATTACAAATTTTCTGAGTTTATACTTTTGTCCAGGAGTGTAAAGATCACTACTTTATCATAAAAATTATGCAGTCATCAGAAATTTATCACTTGCCCATCCCCTTAGCACGCATGTATTTCAGCTAAAATCATGTTAAAGGCATAAAATCATACAAATTTAAGATTCTTTAACATTACTAGAATGTCCCAAGCAACAAAAAGTGGGTCAGCTAGTAAAGGGATAAAATTAATAGACAGAATAATTATATAAAAGTATGGATTAACACAATAAAATGTGTTAAATTCAGGCCTCTAATATGGACAACAATACAGTGTTGTCATAAAAACACAAAACTAAGGTAAAACCCCCTCAAATTAATATTATCTTTTGTTAAAAATTACTTAGATGGTTGGCAATTCAGATGACAAGAGTTTAGATCATAAAAGTTTTACTGTACAGTAGCATTACGCACTGTAGACTGCATATATTATAAAATGGAATATTTATATAAAGTGAATACCTTTTTATCAACAAAATTACAAGCAAGATCTTTAAGACTTTTCAGATTTAAATCACACACATCAACTGTAATGGAATCTCTTGCTAAACCCGCTTGCATCATAAAAGTTACCTCATCAGGAAGATTGAGTGTTGGAGGCTCCATGGCTGAGCCTAGAAAACAAACAAATATAACAACATTAATATGCAAAAATTTTTGATTCAGCAATTAGTATTCGAATCACATTTA
Organism: Maratus speculifer; assembly: GCA_964019185.1. NCBI lineage: Eukaryota > Metazoa > Arthropoda > Arachnida > Araneae > Salticidae > Maratus > Maratus speculifer. Next base: position 35,252,545 of record OZ025296.1, read on the forward strand.
TTCCATAAAAACACAAATTTCACTTTTGGTGCAACATACCAAATTTGTACATATTTTACATAATATAAAAGTTGTAAAAATATTAGTAACTTTTTTTGTTTGTTCATCTGCTTTGTTTTATAAACTAACAACCATAAAAAGTTCAAAATAAAATATTACTTATATATGCAAAAATAGTATTTACATTATACTTAAATGTCAATTCTAATTTTATACTGATTTTCAATTACATAAAAATTTCTACAACATGTTAATCAGAAAATTATCATTTGAAAAAAAGATTACATTGTAATATTTTATTTTAATGCAGAATTTTCTTTTGTACTACATTTCTTCCCTTTTATCACAACAAATTTGCACAATTTTTATTTTAAAAAAACATCAAGAAAGGGATGCTACTAAAACAAATAATATTAATTTTTGATAATGATATTCAAGCAATAAATTTATTTTTTAACACTTTTAAAGAATTGATATTAAAACTTACCATGATATGCCAATCAAAAGAACAAGTCATAATAAATATATATGAAACAACAGACAGTAACACTGGTCAAAAATAAGCATAAGAATCACTAAAGGAAATTATATGTTTCCAGTAAGATCTGACCCAAGTGAAATATGTCATGGTCTGAAACTTCTGAAAAGCAAGTTCCCAGCTGATGCACAGGCATGAAAAATAGCTCACTCTAAGCAAAATGTCAAGCATTATCTGGCACAGACACTATCAGCTCATTGCTTCACTGAGCACAAAACTAGTATTTTTTGTCTGATGTAATTTGATTGCAAATGAGTTTCCAAAATTATTTAAGGAATTGCCTCAGCTTATTGTATTAGAGAAGGGATCATAAATTATACTATTTTAATTACTAAATAAAGAATTAAGACTCATAAATAGGTCAATGTTTCAAAATTTAATTAATTTCTCATTTTGCATTAAAAAAATTTTGACAAATAAAAATTTATTTACTATGAAATTCTTTAAAAAGAAAACCTTTCCTTTTGTTATAAATAACAGTAACACATTAGATATACTTTATATCATGCAGACATCCCTTAATTATAAAATGCTTATCATAATTTTAACTATGCTTGATTAATATTCAGATTTACAAGTTATGTGTGTTTAATAATCAAAATAACTTTTCTTTTTAATTTATAAACAAATATTAAAAAATATATAGAATTAAAATAAAAATAATTTAAAAAATTCATATCTTTTTTTTTTAATGCTGCATTATTTTAATTTAAAAAATGGAATATGAAGATAGTATATAAAAGGAGAAATGGAACATATTCCTAAAATAAAATAAATTGTATATACTTCTGCTGGAAAAAAAGAGTGAAAGAAAAATATTTCTGCTGCTAGTACTTCCCCCTGTAAATGCACTGACTCCTCTCTACAAAAACATTAATAATGATCATGGATATAATCATTGGAAATCAAAATATTGTAAAATTATGAAGAAATTAATGGGTTATGGAGCTAATATAGAATTCCTTCAAAATAAAACATTAATTCTATAACCAAACAGTTTAAATATGATACAGACATATTTGTTTATAAAATTGCAATTTCTTACAATAAACCCATTGAATATTTTAATCAATGCAAAATATTGGTTATTGTTAAATTAACTAAGGCTTTAAAATGTAATATTTCACAACTAGTTACTATTAATACTCAGCATTTTTTCCAGCAAATCACTAAAATGCAACAAAACTTTATAATTGTTTGTGTGGGGAAATCTCCAAATACTCATGCCATTATATGTAAATTTCATTATCATCAACTGCTTACTTCCAGTATTTCTTCTAACTCTTTCCAAAAAACTATTGATGACATAATTGCAAAATTAAAAGCTATTATAAATTTTTAACATTAACTTTATAAACTTTAATTATCCTTATCTAGCTCTTATACTCAAATTTCATAAGAACCCAATTAAATTTAGGATTGTTACAATTGGTTGGAATACATATAATAACACAACTAATAAACTTCTATAAAAAATTCTTAATCATATAAATACACTTACAAAAACCATTGATAATATACATTGTATAATAAAGAATAGCTATGAACTTGGCAATATTATGAATAATCTTAAATGTATAAACAATATAACATTATAGATTTATTAGATCTACCTAATATAATAAATGCTCTTTTTTTAAAAGTACCATTATGATTTGAATTTATCAACAAACACAGATAAATTATTTTCATAAACAAATTTCATTATCTACAGCATTCGAAATCCTTGGTGGTCTGTTGGTCAGAGACCACCAAAAAATTCAATCTGACCATTAATTAAAAAAATTTAGTGACTTGCAAGACCAGTAACTTTTTTCCCCCTCCCTGACAGATAAGCATAAATTTTCCTATCTCTGTGAAAACCGAACCAAATACAAACCACAAAAAATTATTTTATTTGAAAAAATATTAAAATAATTTGCATTTATCCTGACAGTAAATTGAAATAAATGACTGAAAATAAAATACATAATAATTTTATGTTTTTGTTTATGTACTATAGGGGTGTACAACCTTTTCAAGAGAAGGGCCACATACAAATATGTCTGGGTGGTCGAGGGCCACATTAGTAACACGAAAAGAATTCGATTTAGAGGAGGTGATTGATCTGTGGCCTATAATCCGATTAAAAAAATATGGTTTCAGAGGGGAAAGGGGGGGGGGGGGGTACATTTTAAGTTCGCTTACCCAGTCAAAATATCCAATTCAGTTGGTAACGATATATCAACAATTCTTAAATTTTTATATATTACAGATATAGCAAGGATTATTTTCAAGGTGTAAAAATATTCCTCGACTTTATTCAGGAGAGTAAGTTTTGTTTCATTAAAATGCTAAAAACAAGCATAAATGATTGGTGGCGAAAAAAATTTGAGCTTTATGAATGAAGGAGAAAGAACGAGCCAATCAACAAGACCTTTCCCACGCTTAATCAATGAAATTCCAGATTTTCTTCGCTCGATTAATGAAATGTGTAATTCTTTCACGCCTGATCAACAAAATTTGCACTTTTTATGAAACCGATCGAAAAAATTAGCAATTTTTATGAAATTGATCAAGAAAATTTATGATCTATCCTCACATCATCAACAAAATTCGCAATTACTATGAAACAGATTGTGAAAGTTCATGATTTTTCTACACCTAGTCAACAAAATTCACGATTTTTACAAAGCCAATCAGAGAAATTCGCGATTTTTAAAGAGCCAATCAACGTAACTTGCGATTTTTCCTCACAGAATCAACGAAATTCTCAATTTTTTTGCACCTGATTGGCAAAATTCTCAATTTTTCAGTGCATAATTGATAATATTTTCGATTCAATTGACATCAACAAAATTCCCAATTTTTACGAAGCCGATTGAAGAAATTTGCGATTTTTAAAAAGTCGATCGACGAAACTTGTGATTTTTCCTCAACTGATTGACAAAATTCTCAATTTTTCGGCACATAATCGGCGATATTTCCGATGCCTAATTGACGATATTTTAAAATTTTTGGCACCTAGTTGACGATATTTTCAATTTTTCTGCACCTGATCTACGAAATTTGCGATTTTTTTTAACGCAACCAACAAAATTCGTGATTTTTACAATGTTAATTGATGAATATCACGATTTTTATGAATATTTCGTGATTTTCCTTTGTATTATCGGCTGAATTTGCGATTTTCCTTCCAATGAGCGACAAAATTTGTGATTTTTCCGTCCCTGATAAACAAAATTTGCGATTTTTCCAAACCTTGTCAACAAAATTAGTGATTTTTACGAAGCAGATTGATAACACTCGTGATTTTCCTTCGCACAATTGATGAAATTTGCGATTTCACTCGCCTGATAAACGTAATTCACGATTTTAATGAACATTTTCAGCAAAATTAGCGATTTTTACGAAGCCGATCAATGAAGTTTGCGATATTCCTTCTCAAGACCGACGATATTCATGATTTTCCTTTGCATAATCGATGAAATCCACGCTTTTCCTTTGCATGAGCGACGAAATCCACGCTTTTCCTTCGCACTATCGATGAAATCGGCAATTTTCCGCACATGATTGAGGAAATTGCGATTTTTCCAAAGCCAGTTAGCAAAATTTGTAATTTTACTGCGATTGATCAACAAAATTCACGATTTTTTCGAGCCTGATAGACAAAAATCACAATTTTTACGAAGCCTATCGAAAAGATTCACGATCTTCCCACTCCTGATCAACAAGATTTTTATTTTTTACGAAGCTGATCAAGAAAATCCACAAAATTTATGAAGCTGATCGTGAAAATTCACTATTTTTACAAAGCCCATCAACGTTATTTGCAGTTTTTACAAAGCTGATCAACAAGATCACGATTTTTCCTTGAATAATCAATTAAATTTACAATTTCGTCGCGTCTGATGGGCGGAATTTGAGATTTTTCCACTGCTGATCGAAGAAATTCGTGATTTTTATGAAGCCATTTGACGAAATTCATGTATTTTACATTGGCGATCGACAAAATTCACAATTTTTCAAAGTAGATTGACGAAATTCACGATTTTTCTTTGCATGATCGACAAATTTCGTGATTTTTGCGCACCTGATCGACGAAATTCACAATTCTATTATAGCCTGGTCGATGTAATTGTTATGTTATGTTGTATTGGATTCAGAGGTTTATTTAAATTTATTTAGCATGACATACCTGTGTTTTTACCATCCCCAAGTCAAACTTACTGTTTTGAAAAGTACAGTTGGTGCCATTGCTTCACTCATCGTCCTCAAGTAAATAAGTGATCATATCAAGCTTTATTTGCTGTGATTCTAGATCACTGTGAATCGCCGTTCACGGCTTTGCCGCGGTCGATGTTTTGACTTCATAGTTTGTGAGCCAATGGCGCTTCACGTTCAATGTATAAAAGAAACAAGGAAATTAAAAGTTATTTTTGACACTAGTGTTTATCATTCACATTAGGTCTCCGTGATCTAACAGAGTCTTCTCCTCAAAGTTTTATTGCTGCATCAGGATCATAATCATTTAATCGAATTTTAGATTATTTCACCATTAGACGATTATGCAGCGTGCAGTGATGCCGCTGGACTTAAAAAATCCTGGGTCCCTTTTTTACAAAAGCAGGTCCCCACTAATAATAAGTAATATTTTTAGATGCAAAAATTGAACTTGTTCATTTGCAAAAGAAAAATTAAATGCAATAATTATTGTTTTAATAATAATGTACAAATAATTAAAGCCAATATTAATTGTATTTATTTTTTTTTCTTTACTTTGAAATTTTCTTTACTTAAAAAAAAAAATAAATGTGCAAGATACAAATTGAATTATAAAATAATGCTTATTTGATTGTAGAAGATAACAAGTATCACTATTATTCACATTTCTTTTAAAAAGGAGCAAAACTGATTTATTGAAAAAGACATTTTTCCTGGAAAAAAAAAAAAAAAAAAAAAAAAAAAAAAATACTTTTGTTGAGTAAAGGGGTATTTTTTGTTTAATGAAGGGGTGTTTTCAGAAGTTACATTCACTCAGAAAGATTTGGAACAATCAAAAACAGATTGTGTAGCAGGAAAATCTGTTTTTAAAGCAGCAAAAAAAAAAAAAAAAAAAAAATTGGAATCAGGAAATTTAACTTTTGGAACAGAAAAATACTGTTATTGGCATTAACTTTTTTTTTTTTTTTGTGCCCTTTTGACGAAAATTGCGTTTTAAAGCGATTTTTTGACAAAATTTCTTTTTTTAAGTGATTTTTTTTTTTTTACGAAATTTGCTGTTTTTCATGATTTTTTGGCAAAATTTGTTGCTTTTCGCGATCTTTTGACGAAAATTACCATTTTATCATGATTTTTTGATGAAAATTGTCGTTTTTTCGCGAATCTGTTGACAAAATTTGCCTTTTTTATCGATTTTTGGACGAAGTTTGTCGTTTTTTCGTGATTTTTTCAGGAAATCTGACGTTTTTCTAGGATTTTATGACAAAATTAGCCATTTTCGCAAATCTTTTGACGAAATTTGCCGGAAATTATTTGATTCTTTGACGAAATATGCTAGTTTTTCCCGATCTTTTGACGAAATGTGTCGAGATTTCTTGATCTTTTGACAAAAGTTACCGCTTTATCACGATTTTTTAAAAATGAAAATTGCCGCTTTATCGCAATTTTTGGACGAAATTTGTCGTTCTTTCGCAATATTTTGAGGAAATTGCCTTTTTATTGGGATTTTGTAACAAAATCAGCCATTTTTTCGCGAATCTTTTGACAAAATTTGATGGAAATTATACATCATTTCGCGATTTTTTTAACAAAATGTGCCTTTTTTGCGATTATTTGACGAAATGTGCCATTTTTTTGCGATCTTTTGACAAAAGTTAACATTTTATCACAAGTTTTTGATAAAAATTGCCGTTTTTCGCAATTTTTTGAGAAAAATCAGCTTTTTTTTGGAATTTTGTAACAAATTTAGCCTTTTTTTCACGAATTTTTTGAAGGAATTTGCCGAAAATTATTCATTATTTCGCGATTCTTTAATAAAATTTGCCTATTTTGCCGAAAATTGCTCGTCCCGCCTGACGCGTAAGCTCCATTTTTTTTGCGTCCCATCGCCGATTTTTTGCGTATTTTATGTGCTATAGCACGTCCGCGGCATCACTGAGCGTGTTTCACTGGCATTGATACATCGTTTAGCCATCGCATTTGGCGAGTGACGACAATAAAGTTAATCGCCATGTTTTAAAAGTTACTCGACGATTGGCGAGTGCTAATTTTTTGCTATAGGCTTTTTTGATAAGATCTGGCGTCTTTTCCGATCTTTTGACGAAAACTGCCGTTTTGTCACGATCTCTTGAAGAAATTTGCCGTTTCTTTGCGATCTCTTGAAGAAATTTGCTGTTTTTTCCGAGATTTTTAGCAGAAATTTGCAGATTTTTCGTGATTTTTTAAACGAAAACTGCCGTTTTTTGCGTGATTTTTTGAAGAAATTTGGCGTGCTTTTGCGATATTTTTTTTGAAGAAATTCGCTGATGTTTTGTGACCTTTTTATTAAAACTGCCGTTTTCTCGCAATCTTTTCACAAAATCTGCCGTTCTTTCGCGATCTTTTGAAAAAGAAATTGCCGTTTTTCAGGATCTTTCGAAGAAACTGGCCTTTTTTTTTTCATGATTTGTAGGCGAAAACTTCTGTTTTTTGCGATCTTTTAAAGAAATTTTATGTTTTTTTGAGATTTTTTTAAAAAATTTACCGCTTTTGCAATCTTTTGAAGAAATTTGCAGTTTTTTCATGATTTTTTGATGAAAACTGCCATTTTCTTGTGATCTTTTGAAGAAATTTACCTATTTTTTGCGATGATTTGAAGAAACTTGCCTTTTTTGGCGATCTTTTGAAGAAATTTGCCGTTTTTTCGTGACTTTTTGATGAAATTTGCCGTTTTTTCACGATCGTTGGACAAAATTAATTTCTTTTTGAAGACTATTTGTCAAAATTCACGATACATTTTTAGTCCAAATTTTTGGACATAAGAACAAAAATTTTTTAATTTTTGCTAAATTTTTAACAGTTGAAAAATAGTTTGCAGACCTTTCCAAGAGTCTGCGACGTGCGTCGCAATGTTGCACAGATTCTGCTTCCGGGTCCATAAAACTGATACAGACCATAATGGCAAATCTTTCATTTAACATATTCCCAACTATGCAATTTTCGCTTGAGTTTTGCTTGGAAGAGTCGTGAAAATCAGGTCGGTTTCGTCAGCATTGAAAATGTCTGCCATATGAAAATCTTTCGTTATGTTCAGAAGTTTTATTTTCTATTCCTCCACAGTGTCGATAACTACATCTGCAGCTTCACCATTGATTATTTTGAATTTGATGTTATGTTAAATTTTTAAATGTGTCAACAATTCTTCCAATGCCTTTAATTCTGCAATTTTCTGCTTTTCTGAAAAATCCGAAGTGGGAGTCCAGAGTCAATAACCTTATTAAAAATGTCTAAATAGGAACCTAAATATAGTAATAATTTCTTATTCAAAAATTCTGAATATATTTTGTACAAGTACATACAAGAAGTTCACAATTTCACAAAAACTTGATTACATGAAAAATATCTATAATTAAATGCAACTTCTCTTTTTAAAAATTAATTCATGTGTAAAATTATTGCAATAATATGCCAATTAATGGAAATGATAAAATTAAAAATTCAACATAAAATTTTGAAGTATGCATTTATTACTTTAATCTATTTTTCAAGAAGTAAGTATTGAATTCGTGAAAAATTTAACTTCCAGTTTTTAGTGTATTTAAATGTTTTAGAAGGTCCTGAACACGTTTTGATAGTTTTTAGAAAATATTTGTCACTCTGTGAGTCTGTATGTGACAAATTTTATGGGCACTCTATCTCAAGAACTGATGCACATAATTTCACAAAACTTTAGATTCAGCTACACCTTAATATAAACTCGAGATGTTTAGTTAGTAGTGTATATCGCCAAACCGATGGCGCTCTTATGCTGCATTATTCATAATTTCCACAATAGTTCTATCTCAAACTAATGTATGTATTTTTATAAAATTTCAGATTAAGTTAATCTTCGACATAACTTTGTGCTCATTACTCTTTGGTGTAAATTGCTCAACAGATGATGCTGCTATGTTGCATTATTCATGATTATCGCAATAGCTTTACCTCAAGGACAATTTTTTTTTTTTTTTTTTTTAAATCGAACTACAGCTTTAGATAGTTTCTGATATACATTAATGTTGTTTAGTTTTTGGTGTAAATTGCCCTATAGGTGGCACTACTATACTGCATTTTTCAAGATTTCGTTATAGCTGATTAATTGAATGTTTCTTCAAAGTATTGAATCTAAAATTGACCTCCATTTTACCTTCATAATATACAGTAATGTTGCAAAAATATGGGCAGTTTGCATTAGAAAAGTATAACTGCGATGAAAAAAAAAAAAAAAAAAAAACATATTTTATTACAAATAACTATGTTCCAAATTATACTTTCCCTCTTGATTAAACTTTGAATTTTTGTAGTTTTTTAAAGCACAGTAGAAGTATTTCTCTGTATGTAACTGCTTTTGTTAATTCCTCAAATAGTGAGCATTTTCTATTTGTAGTGTTCTGTTTTCATAACTTTTGAGTTCCACTCTTAGAAATATAAAATTACCATGTGGAAAAATTATTGAATACGGTTTCTTACTCAAGAATAGAATACCAAATTTTAGGGTTAAAAGAAAAAAATTACATTAAATTAAACTTAAAAAAAATATATATATATTATTCTGGTTTCTGTGAGTAAAAATCTAACAGTCAATAAATCCTACGCTATTTTTTTGTTGCAGACCTGAGTAAGCCAAAGTAAAACTTAGTTTTGTTTGAATTTAGATTATAAAACTAATTTAAAACTTTTTTGAGTTGAGATTGGAAAGCTATACCAAAACTAAACATATTTTATAAAGGAAATAAAATTATAATTCTAAGGGAAAAAAGTAATAATGTAAATAATTTCTTTAATAATAATTTCTGCAATAATTTCTTTAAAGTAGTATCATTTATTTAAAAACTATCCTTATGTAAATGGAATGCTTAATTTATTTCATTCCAAACTGCAGACATATTGGCTCAGGTTTTTACATTAGGTCAATTGGTAGTTAAACATGTAACTGAAAAATCATTTCAACAGAGATATGATATAACAAACAATAGCATTTAATAAAAATTCTTAGGCTGTTGAAAAATAAACTAAACTTTTAAAACTAGGCTTTGCTACTTTCTTTTTATTTTGTAATATAAAGTGAAAATAATTTTCATTTAATACATATAAATGGGGAAAAATGTTTATTATTTAATATTCTCTGACAAAATATAATTTATTTGGGATAAACAGTCATGAAAAATCAATTTTTCCGTTTTTTTTTCGAAAAAAACCAGTTTTTTTCCGCCACATATTTTTCCGGAAAATTTACATCTCTAGCCGGGACGATGGAAATGCGTTCATAATACCGGAGTGTTCATTAGAGTCCACTGTATCTTTTTTTTGTGAATCTTTTGACAAAATTTGCTGTTTTATCGTGATCTTTTTATGAAATGTACCAGTTTTTCGTGATCTTTTGAGGAAATGTGCAGGTTTTTCGTGATTTTTTTTGAGAAAATGAGCCTTTTTTGGGGGGGATTTTGTAACAAAATCAGCCATTTTTTCACGAATCTTTTGACGAAATTATTCATTATTACGTGATTTTTTAACGAAACTTGCCTTTTTTGCGATTCGTTGACAAAATGTATTGTTTTTTCATGATCTTTTGACGGAAGTCACTGTTTTATCGTGATTTTTTTTATGAAAAATGCTGTTTTTTGCGAATTTTTTGACAAAACTTGCCGTTTTATCACGATTTTTGGACGGATTTTGTCTTTTTTCAGGAAATCTGCTTTTTTTCGAGATTTTGTAACAAACTTAGTCATTTTTTCGTGAATTTTTAGACGGAATTTGTCAGAAATTGTTAATTCGTGATTTTTTTAAACGAAATTTGTCTTTTTTGCGATTTTCTAATGAAAATTACGTGTCCCGTGGGACGTGTAAGCTCCATTTTTTTGCATCCTGTCGCTGATTTTTTGCGTATCTTACGCACTATAGCGCATCCCTGATATTGATGATATAAATTTAAATGCCACTGAAAATATCAACATTTCTTAATTTCCAATAGATTATCCAGATAATTTAGAATTTACAAAAAACCTGCTTTCTAACAATATAATTAATTTTTTAGATCTTAAAATTATACTGAAAGAAAACAAATTGATAACTGATGTATATGACAAACATAATGGATATTAATTAAATCTATTAATACTATTTAATAATGAATGTTAATGATAACTTGTATCAAACTTTTAGCAATTTGAACAAAATCTAAAATATTATTTCTAGATGTATAAAATTCATATATTCATTAACTATTTCATTCCTTGTTTTATCTTATACTACTACAAGGGTTGAAATTCAAATTCTCCTAGGAGGAGAGATTCCCTGCCAACATTTGTAAATGGAAGGAGTTTAGCTGCTTGGAAGGAAAGAAAAAAAGCCTTAAAACCCACAGTTTTATTTCATGCCATTTAAGAATTACACTAATACAAACATGACAAAATAACATTGAAGCAATTTAAATCAACATTCCCTACTGGCACTAATTATTTTTGTTGTAAACCAGGGAGACAAAAACGAGGTGTCAAAATATTTACAGTTATAGAAGATTTCAGTCAATATTACTAAAGGAAATCTATATTTTGACCAATTTCAAGGCTCTGATCCCTTAACATAAGAAATATGTCAATGCAATGTCTAACACAATGTAATTCGCAAAATCTAAGCATAAATGTTGTGAAAAATGTCATAATTTATTTCTTTACACGATATTTTCTTCTCAGTGGCATCCATGATGGTGGCCACTAACTTGACAATAGTGGCTTCTAAACATTCAGCCTCTACTGGCCACTGGCTACTAATACAAATATTGAATTTTAACCTTTACCATTCAAAATGAACCGTATTAAACTAAGCACTACAAGATAGCTAAGTTTTGGAGTACCTCGTTCCACCTTGCATCAAGTTTACAGAACAGATACCACTTTCTCCTATAATATTGAATCTCAAATAGTAGGTCTATTTATTAGAGTTGTGATGTTTATGATGACCAATCATCTACACAAGACATATGGGTCTGAAAAGAAAAGGGATGCACTGTAAAGAGTCTGATAGATTAGGATCTTTCTAAGACCTTAATCTATATTTATGCAAGGAAATCTATAATTTGAAGAAAACCTCTAAAAACTCACAGTGATAGGCCAACAGGCAGTCAAGTATTAGAAGTTAACATTTTTTTTTATGAATTCATAAAAAAAATTAAATTCTCTTAATACAACAAGCAAATAAATGTGTGGTGAAATAAATGTTGCATAAAAATGCTTTATCTTTACTTATTAGTCATTAAATTTTTTGTTAAACTACATGATATTGGCATGGTCAAAACTGGTACAAATTGAAAGAAATTACTTAACGAGTTATTACTCACAATCTAAAATATTCTATAGAAAGTTATTATAATTAACAGAAAGACAATTAAATTTACTAAAGAGTAAAGAATACTGTTATTATGATTTAATATGCTTCAATCGGTCAATAACTAAAAATTTCAACTTTCCTCTAAATGTGGCCAAAACTGGAACATCTACCCTATGTGGCTAATTTTCTTAAATGCACTATATTTTGCCAGATTATCAATCATAAATATTTATTAAAGGTATTCAATTTTCATAAGAAATACTGTATAAGTAATAACATGTCAAAGCTAAAGTTTACCGATTCAAGTTCTCACATTATATAATAATAATAAAGATGTTAAATAAGAATAAGGCTGAAATCAACATGTTACATATTAAAAAGGAAATTTAATTTAGTTTGTTTGAAGATGCATTTTAGAAAGCAGAGTTTTAAATTGGAAAAATGACGTTAATTAAAACACAAGCTTTTCATAAAATATGGGGATTGAAGAGGGCAATTTAATTTTTCTTTCCATCCTGATACTTAAATTATGTAAATGAATAGCGATATCTTTTAATAGTAATGAAAATATCAATTGATGGTAAAAAAATATATATATATATGGATGGAAAAAACCTACATGCAGCATAGCGCTCAAATGAAATATCTTTTATTTGTAACAATTTATAAATATAATAATTAAAAGAAACAGACACCTCAAAATGAAAAACTTAGCACAACAGAATGTGCAAAATGAAACATTAAATTCATCTATTATATTTAAGATTTAATATAATGCTTTTAAATTTAACCTTACCAAGTACTGAGGAACTTCATTCACCGGTTAGCATCAACAGATGAGATTATAAAATAAATAAATAAAACTTCTGTCAAACACCCAATGCCATTTTGACATTTAAACCTCATATCACAGGTAACAACCAATAACAGCTATTAAGTAGCATGTTTTAAAATATTTTGAAATGAAAGTAATAAAATACAAGTAATATTCCTTTTAAAATTTATTTTACTGAATAATAACCAATAAATTGTTGATACGCTGATCAAAGCCGAAATCAAAGATATGTTAAAACGTATCAAACGCGTTTAGTGGGCCGCATCGAAGTGACCAAGACCAAGGCCGTGTTCAAAACACGCTTTTTTGTGCGCGCGCGCTTAGAAGATTCTGCTTGGAGTAGGCACTATCGAAAAAGAGAATTTTAAAGTTATTCAATTATTGTATTATTTTTATGGTTCAGAATTGGTAAATACAAATACCATATCTCTTTATCCTTTCAAAACATGATTTTTGTAACAGAAATACATACCTGTGACCACTCAAATAAAATTAAAAGTATTCCGAAAAAGTATCACGTAACCTATTTCATGTAATTAAGCCCGATCAGCATTTAAAATAAGACATCCAACCCTGCTAAAAGCTGACGCGCGTTACGCCTCGGACCAACATGGTGCAACGGGACGCAGTCAAACGGGTTTTTTTCGTTTGGGGTCGGGCACCATTTTTAGGCCAATCGCCTCCAATCCTTCTTAGGCTCGCCACACACATCTGAGAGACATGGAGCGAAAAAACATGCGACCCGGATCGCACAGAAGAAACCGGTGCGTCATGTTGCACGATTTTTGACGCATGTCTCCCGAGTGTGTGGCGGGTCCCTAGCCCAGACCATCGTCTCCAACCCAGGCACCTTGGGAGCCTCCAACCCAGGTGTCAGTCGACAGCACGCCTTTTTAACAAACACCTTGGGAGCCTCCCACCCAGGGGTCTTTTTAAACAGAGTGCTTCTACGCCTTTTTAAAAAACACCTTGGGAGCCTCCGACCCAGGCGTCTTTTTAAACACAGTGCTTCTACGCCTTTTTAACAACACCTTGGGAGCCTCCAACCCAGGCGTCTTTTTAAAAAGAGTGCTTCTACGCCTTTTTAACAACACCTTGGGACCCAGGCGTCTTTTTAAAAAGAGTGCTTCTACGCCTTTTTAACAACACCTTGGGACCCAGGCGTCTTTTTATACAGAGTGCTTCTACGCCTTTTTTACCAAACACCTTGGGAGCCTCAAACCCAGGCGTCTTTTTAAACACAGTGCTTCTACGCCTTTTTAACAACACCTTGGGACCCAGGCGTCTTTTTAAACACAGTGCTTCTATGCCTTTTTTACCAAACACCTTGGTAGCCAGGCGTCTTTTTAAACACGGTGACCAGAGTCGATACTCTCGACCCCCCCTTCTCGCAATGGTATCGTTCCTCAACGGGGCCACTCCACTCTTTGAGGCGGGCCCAATGACCTTAAGATACTTAGACTCCAAAATAGCAACCTTTTCGTAGGCCGACATGTGTGCCTTCCGTCACGTGACGGAGGGCAGATTTAGCACGCCAAACCGGTTTTTCTCCCGCCGAAACTCATATTGCTATGTTTGTCTTGAATTGGACCGCGCTTCTTCTTTTCTCTTTGTGAAATCTGAAAGTTGCCAATAAAGCGATCACCGCCAAAAAACAGCATCTTTTCGCCAAAGATGTTGGATTCGAAACCATGCCGAGATAACAATGGGATTTGGCGTCTACGTATATGAGAAAGTCAATGGGCGGGCCCATCTGGTTCTGAATCGCCGAGGGTCCGGTGCTCGAAACATTGTGCAGTCGACTGTATGATGCGTGACTGATTTTAGCCAATGAGAACGCAGCTAAAGCCAATAATTCTAAAACGTGACTACCTTTTAGAATCTCGCTCGTTGTACATTTCCAGTCCTATAAAGAGGTTTCCATAGCAACAATGTCTGATCGTCTGTGTTATTTTTTTCAGTTTGGAACAATTTTTATCAATTTAAATTGCATTTTAATTCGCAAAATGTAATTATTAAATTTTGTTATAAGTACATATAAATGTGTATGACAAAACTATACTAAAAATGCAAAACTAAAACTACTTAAACTAAATTTATTGAAACAAATTGAACAGAAATGTTTTTTTTTAAGTATTTGAAGCGTAATAGCGTATTTTTCAAAATTTCGTTTTTTCGCGAACTAAAGATAAATCGCCAAATAAACGAAATTTTCATTATTTTTTTACGGACGTTGTATGGAGGTTCCGCCGAAATTTTTTTATAAACATACATACGCATATGAGAAGGACATTCTGTATTTTTTGTGAGTATGGAGAACTTCTTTGTCAGCACTTAAATAGAAACCTTTTAATTTATTTTATTTTGCTTTAATATTTTATTGTCATATTTGGTATGCATTTCAGGTAAAATTTTCCGATAAGTTCAAATCCATAAAAATTGTTTCCGTATTTTAAAAAGTTTTAAAATAAAAAATATATATTGCAGATAAAAAAATGCATTCTTCAAGTAATTATCTCTTAACTGACCGGAAATTGGGGGAGACGCAGGGAGTCGTTATCTGAAAAAGGTTTGCAATTTTTGTACAACACATGTTTATTCGCGCCAAAATTTCGCCAAAGCGAATAAATGCATTTTTATATAAATTTTATATGTACATATCATAATTGGGAATTAAAACGGCCTATAGAGGCGCTGCTTGCAGTCTTCGATTTAGGAAAACTGTCCCTTTAATTTCCCTTTGACTAATGTGAAAGTGCCATTGAAATAATTCTTTATTGTAAATGAATTTGAAAGTTTAAAATACAGTAAAACCTCCATAACGGACATTCCCGAATAGCGGACACCTCTATTTAACGGACAGTTTTCCAATCCCCACTCCCAAAACCTGAATTTTTGTATGTTTAACCTCTGAATAACGGACATTCCGAATAGCGGACGCTATTTTCGGCGATAAAGAATGAAAAAGTATTTTTAACGAGAAAAAAAAAAGAAAAATAAAGTAAAAAGATCTCTAAATTTATCAGAGCAATGTGTCATAAATCTTGTGATCATAGATAAATGTAGATCGTGAGCAGAGCAAAATCCCATACCCCTCTACATTCAGTGTTGAATTCAGGGGGTTGCCCGGGAGGACATCTCCCTGAGCACTGAAATGTCCCTCCCCCCGGAAATTTTTGAGATTTTATTCTTTTAATGGTCAAAAAGTGCAATCCCCCCTCACTGCCCGGAACAGATGTACAATAACGCCATATTGAAAAACAAATTATATGTAATCGCTAGCAATAGTTAATTTTTGCAACAGATTTTTTTCGTAAGAATGTAACAAACAGTGGATAAAGGTGTGCACAATTTTATTTCAGTTTTATTGCTTAAAAAGTAATTTTAATTTCTGATTAATTATATAATAGAGGTTTTAGGACATATAAAAGTCAATTAATGAAACATTAAACATTTCTTAGTGATTTTTGAATCTTTGAGGTTTTCCCAATAGCGGACACCTCCGAATAGCGGTCGATTTCTGCGTTCCCGAGGTGTTCGTTATTTAGAGGTTTTACTGTACTCAAATTCGGATAACTTTTACTTTGCAATATAAGACAGAAGACAAATGTCACAGTAAATCTAAAATTGTGCAAAAGAATAACTATTCTGGACGATTTTAAAATCCGTGTTACGCAATGGGATTTCACGGCATTATCCTGAAAGAAGTTCCATCTTTTCTCCAAATTTTAACTTAAATCAGTTGCATTTAGTCAATAAATCGTTTTTTCATCCAAAATTTTGAAGGAAAAACAGATACCGAAGGAGATTTTATTGAAATAGTCAACGAACTTTTTTTTTTATCACGGAAGTATAACATTCACAGTATAAACTGTACTCGCAACTTCAACGTTCCCCTTCCCCTCCCCTACTTTTTTAGCATCACCCCCTTCCATTCCACCTCGCACTCCACCTATCTCATTCCTCCATGGGACGCACACATTCATTCCGGTTTTTAGACAGCATGTCAACAGAAAACAAATATGGAAGTTGATCTTTTGTGCAATCTTGTGTTTTCTTTAAGTGCTAATTTTTCTATTTAATTTCATAATAACTGAATAAAGTTCAACGCATAATTAGTCTAAAGGAAATTAAATTGCATTATATAAATTTGTAAGAAAATTTGTAGATATATATATTTTTTAATTTTATGTCATTGAAATTTCTTTTCTGATGCAATTTATATTGTTTCAATCGTTTAATCGGAAGCATCTATATTTGTTTCAAAATAATTAGTTATTTCTTGAATTATCTTCTACAGTTAATTTTTAAACTAATTTGAAAAAAATGTTTTGATTTGATGCTTGAGTTCTTATATTTATACAATCCATATGTTAGATATTTAAAGATCCATTAGTTTACTGTGTATTGTGTGATTTTATTTTCCTTTATTTTAAGGCATTTAATCCCGAACTATGTTAGACGAATAAACTAAGTTATTGAGTATAGGATATCGTTTTTTCAAACTGGTTTCGATATAGATCATACAATGATTATTATTATTACACGTTATGAGCGGCTTTAGTCGATTCTCAATGAAAGTGTTTGGTAAAAGAATTGTACGATTTTGCCAATGTAATATTAAACAAGTAGACCCTTGCGCGATTCTTGTAATGCGGTCTTAGAAATGATTTGCTTGTACATTTTTTATTAATTTTTAATTAATGGCTACTTTTTGTATACCGCAGAAATAACTACTTGCTGTGCGGTGATTTGAGAAGTGGCAATAAATGTGATAGGTCTGTTAACTTCAATATTCAGATCCTAGAGAACTTCCTTTGTTTTGAAACAGATGGCTGCTTTATTTTTTATTCTGTTTTTCTTATTTATTAATTCTTTCGCTATTTGAAATATTTATGCTATAAACGCTGACGTCATAATATTAAAAAAGGAAATTCACAATTATGTACATCACTTTCAAATAATGTCACAAACTTTTAAGTGCTGTTCTCTAAAAAAAAAATTTTGAATTTTTCGCTATATATAATTAAATAAAAAAATACAAAAAATTTTGAAATAGCTATTCTGATGGCTCGTTTTGACTAAGATTTTAATATATGGGTTATTCCACGTCAAATCAACCAAAAAAATTCAATATTCAACCTGACCATTTCCGATTTCAATGAAACTGCTAGAAATCATTCTCTATGATGATATAAATAAGAGCATATTTTTATTTTGTGTTTATCGCTTTAAATTTCTATACAATTAATTATTTAAATTTTGAAAAATCAGCATTTTTTGACTTGCATAAATATTTTCAATTTTGAATTTCTCAAATTCTATCAAACATAGAAAATTTTATGACCACTCATTTCAAAGAGGAGTTTATAAGGTTTCATTTGATATGCAAGTCGACTATGTATAATTAAAAAAAAAAAAAATAAATTTTTTAAAATTTAAAATTTGAAAATTTTTTGGATATTTATTTTTAAAAATTTTGAAAAAATTGTATGTTTGTTGTAATATTATAAGCTTTAAATTCCAAAATTTTTAGAGTGGGATCTCAATGGGATCAGGAATTATTAAATAAAAGCTAAAAATTATCATACAAATCATAAATAAATAACAAAATAGACAGAATTAAATTGCTATTTTAATGGTAATTTTTGCTTTTATTTAATAACTCCTGATCCCATTGTGATCCCACTCTAAAAATTTCAGAATTTAAAGCTTATAATATTACAACAAACATACAATTTTTTCAAAATTTTTAAAAATGACTATCTAAAATTTTTTCAAATTTTAAATTTAAAAAAATTTAAAATTTTATTTATTTTAACTATTCATAGTCGACTTGCATATCAAATTAAACCTTATAAACTCCTCTTTGAAATGAGTGGTCATAAAATTTTCTATGTTTGATAGAACTTGAGAAATTCAAAATTGAAAATATTTATGCAAGTCAAAAAATGATGATTTTTCAAAATTTAAATAATTAATTGTATAAAAATTTAAAGTGATAAACAAAAAATAAAAATATGCTCTAATTTATACCATCATAGAGAATGATCCCTAGCAGTTTCATTGAAATCGGAAAGGGTCAGGTTGAGTCACTGGTTGATTTGGCATGGAATGACCCATATAGTGTTTTTGATTCTATCAATATATTACAAAATGGCAGCCAATTAAACAAGAATTAAAAAAAAAATCCTAAGAATAACCCATGTACCTAACATAAAAATAAGTTTAAAAACATCTCTTAAAATTAAAATATTAGGTAGCAAAGTATTTCTTTCATTATTAATTATTTTTAAAATACAATTCTGTAAATAGTAATGTTTTATATTAATTCTAAATTAAAAAAAATACAAATAAACAATTGTAAATGTAACTATTTTAATTTCTTGGTTTTATCTTGAGTAAATCCTGTAGCATTTCCTACTGTTGGTCTATAGAATTAGGAAAATAAAATTTAAATTGGTATTCTTAGCAGGGCTGGGTTTTTGCCGGCAGAAAATGGTTTCTGCCATGCCAGTGGCAAAAAGTGGTTATAACCGGCAGAAACTCATTTTATGACATAATCTGAGACTTTTTTTAGTGATCTTAAATTGCTCATATATATTTTATTCTGGATAAATAATAAATAAAATATTGTGAATAGTTTTAATTTAAAAAATACATAAATTAGTATTAGAATTTGGTAGTTTTGAATTTTTCAAGAAGAATGATCCATATTATTTGCAGATAAATGAAAATTATGAAAATGATATTAAGGACATAGCTGTTGTTAAAATTATAAATAAATATCATGGTTTATAAAGAGTTAAATACTTGTTACAAATGTTAAAATCTATTGCTGTTGCTTTAGATAAAAGTAAAAAAAAACATGACTGTTCTATTGCATGTGCTCATTAAATTTGCTTAACGTTACTCAATAATGGAAATACAGTCGACTCTCGTTAATTCAAACTCGTCGGGACCACAAGAAACGTTCGAATTATCCGAAGTTCGAATTAAGAAAAACATGCTTAATACGGTACTATTACAAAGGAATTATCGTTATAGTGCTTTTTAAACTTCTTTCATCTTTTATCATTAGAATATGACTTAATATTAAATTAGGATCTATAAATACATAAACTAATTAAAAGATTAGAAACAAAGCATGATGGAAGAAAAAATTAAAGCGTCACTGATGGACAGACGGGGCTGTAAGAAAGTGGATATCAAATGCATTGTATTATATGTATACTCGTTCGAAACAATTTTCACGAAAATCAACAGGGTTGCCACGCCACCTCGAGAACCTGGGAAACCGGGAAAACACAGGGAATTTCAAATCTCCTCCCAAAACAGGGAAAATCCAGGGAATTTTTTAAAAAATCCTAAAAAATCTGGAAAACAGGGAATTTGGTAATGGCAAATTATAACATTTCTAATTAGCCTTCATACACGCATATATTTTTTCGCATTCAACATGGAATAAATGCGTTGCAGTACAGGGAAAATACAGGGAATTTTTTTTCAAGATTAGAGTGGCAACCCTGATCAAAGAAAGAAAGTAATTCAAATGATCTGAAATCCATGAGAAAGAAAAGAAAAATGTAAAATTGGAATTCTCGTTAGTTCGAATTAAACGAAGTCAAGAGAAAATGAGTTCGAATTAATGAAATTTTTAACGCTATTCTGCCATTGAAAATTTCGAGACTTTATGTTTAGTTTGAATTAAGTGAAGATTCGAATTATCCGATTTCGAATTAACGAGAGTCGACTGTATTATGGAAACTCACAAATGCAAAATTGAAATCTCATTTAATGCAGTGCTAGCTTATTCAATTCATCTTAAGTATATGGGATCAAAATTGACATTTGAGCGTAAAAAAAAAGAGCAAGAAAATTGCTTTTTGATATAATCTAAATTTTGTACCCTATATAATAACTCCTTAGCAAAATAAACTCCTTTCTGAGAAACATATTTCCCCAAAAAAATTCCTAGAAAATGTCATGACTTCTGCGGGTGATTGTTTTTAGGGATGGGACGAATAGTGATTTGGCCGAATAGCCGAATACTGAATATTCGGCAGCCGAATAATCAACTTTTTTTTCCAATAAAGAAAATAAATTTTGATTACATATAATTTAAAAAATAGGAGCTCATTAATAATTATTATACTCAAATGTGCTTTTAAATGTATTTTTAAATTTGAAACATTTATTTTAACACAAAAAAATTATGAAATTGCATTATATATATATTTTTTTTATCTTAATGCACATCAAATTGATTTTCAGTAAGTCAAGATGGTAAGATATTTTCATTAAAATATGAAGAATGTACTTCACTTTTACTATCAAATGATACTCTTACCCTTTCTTGCATCCAAAATTAATAATACTCTTAATCTCTCTCTCTCAGAACTTACGAGGAGATATTTTCTGGAATAATCTTTAATGAAGTAAATTTGATCATTTAGAGTTTGTGTCCTTAATGATAAGCGAATTCGTAAGAATGAGCCTGCTCTGAAATCAGTTGCCAAGCTTTAAATTACAAATTACGTTAAAGCAAAATGTTATGCTTAAAGAAGAATGCATATGGCAACAAAATCTTTGACGTTTGAATTGAGCTGCATACAATATTTAACTTCAATATTCGACTTATTCAACAAGCATTAAAAGGATAAACAGAAATTGATAACAACATGAATGAAGGAATATGTAAATTAAAAATATATACATAATAATGTTACATATTTTAATTATCCAAATTTATTTTATTAATTAATTTTATTTTAATTATCCAGTAATTATCCGAATAATTAGGATGGGCAAAGCGAATCCTCTACTAGGCCACTCAAATGACATTTTGTCGTACACTTTATAAAAAAACTATACAGTATTTTGACTTGAAATTAAATACAAATATAAATTATGATCTGTAGATTTGCAGAATATTATTTTTTTACAGAAATATTTTTCAAAAAATAATTACTTTAATTAATTTATTTTATATGTTTTTCCATTATGAACGCATTTTTTCAAATAAAAAGTGAAACACGTACCTTTTCAGAAGAAAAACTTAAATCATGGGGTCAGTAATTTTAGCTAGAATCATCATTAAATAAATAAATAAATAAAATATATTTTCATTATTCTGACAAAATATTTCAAAAACTGCTTTCAGATTTTCAAACTATCCTCATTTTTTTTAAACTAAATATAGTTTCATGATTTCTTCTATAAAATTTATAAAATACCTTTTTAAAAAAAAAAAACTATAGCATATTTTTAATGAATTAAAATTTATGAAAATTCTCTTATTAACATTCAATTATAAAAGTATTTTTCTGTGTTAAAAATTCAAATACACAATTTATTCTTATTTTGTGAAATCATTTAAGCAGACGATATTTATGAATTTTAAAAGAATTACATTATGTTTTTGAGAAGTGGCAATAAAAGAATTGTAAACAAATAAAATTAATATTTTGTATAATTCGAAAATATTTTTATTTATACCAGTTTTATATCATAAATAAACAATCTGAAGAAATTCTTAGTAATTTGGTTGAAATGCATTTTAAAATTAAAATGCGCCGGAACATAAAATTACATTTTTGCTTAATAAAGATGCAAAAGTAATTTTAAAAATATATTATTACTTTCAAATATTTATCTTATAGCATAATACTTCGGGAGTCCAAACAAAGCATGGCTTTTGCTAGTTATTTAAAATTGAAAACTATAGAATAAAAAAAATTATTTTGTTCAGTATTTAGAATTTATCTTTAAATACTTATAAAACGATCTTCGTAATAGGTAGTTGTGTTATCTAATGCATATCTAGTTTGCCACCAATTCTGTTTTCAGATGTACCGTTGTAGTATTTGGAATAGTGATATTTGATGTCTAATTTTGAAAATGAATCATTGGTAATAATACACCTAGTGAATGAATTTTTTCATTTCTTACTTTACGGAAATAAGTTACAAATTTCATATAAGCCTTTTTTATTTGTGCATTGGATTTGCAGACATTAATAAATATTCAAGTGTTTTAGAATAAGGCAGTTTTTTTTTCCTTTATAAGTGTTTTTATATCTTGAATTGCAATATATCATTCTCTAATGAAGACATTTCCCATACAATTAAATCTCCAACTTGGGCAGCATTTTCTAAAATATCACTCACTTTTATAGGAAATACAGAAAGGCTGTGTATTTTTTAGCAATCGAATAACTGCATATTTTGTAAGTAAGAATGACTCCATGAATGAAGTAGCCAATTTGGATTAGAAAAAAAAATTGTAAGAAATGAAACTCTTTAAATCCTAAATTTATTTGGCAAGATATCTTTCACTATTCGGTGAGATTTTACCAATATTCGGCCAGATATCTCTAAATATTCGGCTGCAGGTATTCGGCCGAAGTATTCGGTCAACAAGCCTTCAATATTCAGCCAACCGAATATTCGGCAAAAGGGCCGAATAGGCCGAATACCGAATAGTGGCCGAATATTCGTCCCATCCCTAATTGTTTTTAAAAACAAATACCAGTGAAAATGAACATTTTTCAAATTTTACATCCTCAATGACATTACCAGCAAGTAATGCTGGTCTTGAAAGAATATTTTTGAACTTTTCTTTCATTCAGAACAAATTAAAAAAACAGTCTAGGTAAAGAAAGATTAGCAAAATTAATAATATACATTATAGAATGTTTTAATATATTATTACTTTTTCCACAAAAATGAATCCGTTCTTTCAATAATGTAAAATAATTGTATAAGATATTCCTTTTAATTTTTTTTTTCTTTTTTGTGCCACAATTATTTAATTACAGTCAAACCCCGCTAATACGCACCTCGCTTAATACACGAATTTTCTTTGGTCCCTTGAAATACCCCTATCTTGCGCATATAAAACCCCCCTTTTAATACGCGATTGGTTTAATACACAAAATTTTATCAGTCCCTAGAAAGAAAAACCTACATTTAATATGCGAATGAGCTTAGTTCTAAACATACAAGATTTTAGAGAAGTGTTTTTCCAAGCAATTTTTTTATACAATAATTATTTAAACAATTATTCAACTTTTTTTTTTATACAAAAATTATTTAAACCCAATTAAATTGAGCTTTTTTTTCTCTCAAAACCACACGCTGACTAGATTTCACCCCGATCCAAGGCTAGCACAAGGCTGCCCAATCAAAAGCAAAACTATCCCAAAGAAATTTCACAAAGCGAGACGAGGCTAGCGTTGTGCAAAAGTTAAAGATATTGTGTCTGCTTTGAAAAACTCCTGTTTTTGTTTGGATAGAAATTAAAACCAAGTGTAAAATTTTAATAAAAATGCAAATACAAAAAATTGATACAAAATTTTTTGAAATCGGTAAAAACCTGAGTGCTTCGTCCTAGTTTTGTTCTTTTTCTGTATGCATAAGCTCAAAAAATCAAATTATGCAAAGCAGAAAGTACCTTCAATTCAATACTTTTGTTGTGATTTTTGTCATTTAAAAATATAAATGTAGACAAAAATGGAATTAAATCTATAAAATCATACAAATTTGAAACTCATGTAAGGTTTATTCATCGTGGCAGCGGGATGTAAGAGTAAGCTAGTTTGTATAAAAAATAAAAATGAAAAGAACTTTTCTCCATGATTAAGGAGTGATGTTGACCCCCCCCCCCCCCTCCCCTAAACAGTGTTGAATTCAGACAATTTTCTCTGGGAGGGAGTTCTGTGACTCCGGGATGGACACAATAGAGTGCCAAAGTGGACATTGTGCATTTTATACCATTGAAAACACAAAATTTCCGCAGGGGGGGTATTTGATAGCTCCCGGGGGGGGGATGTCCCCCCCCCAGCCATCCCCTGAATTCAACACTGCCCCTAAATTAGAGCGGTAGAACCAATAGATGAAGCATGTGCTACAATCGCAGATTAATCACATGAGTCTTTCCAATCGCTGTTTCATCAGTGCTGTGATACTTTTAAAAGAAAAGTCGCTTGTCGCTACCAGTATTATCTAGTCTACGATATCTATTTATGCTCTTATAATCTAGTATAAACTCTTAACTATTGCAGAAGGAGCAAAACATATTAAACGAAAGGCTCTCTCCATCACTGAGAAGTTACAAATTATAAATCAATACGATGCCCTAGCCGTCTCAAATAAGTCTGCGTTCGCCAAAGAAAAAAGCATACCTGAGTCAACTTTAAGGACTTTGTTAAAGAATAGGAATGCCATGGTTAACCAAGCTGTGGTAGGAGGAACAAAGAACAATAAAATAAAAACCGCCAAGTTTGAGGACATGGAAAAGGCTCTTCACTGGTTTGTTCAAGCATGCTCAACGAATATCCCTGTGACACTCCTTAGGTGTGGGTGCTTCTTTGTGGGCCAATGATTTCTCGGATCAGTTCTATTTTAACAATATATTTTATTTGTAGGACTTCACTGTACGAACACAACAAAACACTAACAGGGACACAAAATCAACAACATACAGATAACATTTATGTTCTCGTTCCACATTAATTCCATTTACGGTCGGAGTAACCGGACCGTCCTTTATCACACCTTCTCAGGTGGAGACCATTTCTCGTTCTGCTAGTTTTTTCTCAGCTCCCAAGAGGGGGCGCTACTAGACAAGAGGGGGGGGGGCGCTTGAGAACAAAGGTATGCGCTGGCATCACACCTCCCCCTTTCGAAGTTTTGATTTAGTCCTTATGACTAATCAAAATCTGATGCATCTATATACATATTCAGAATACACATCATTAGTAAAAATCAAAATTAATATACTTACTTAATACAAAGATAATAAAAAAAAAATATCTAATATACTATGCAACATAACAACACTATAATAATATGAAAAACTTTAAAGTTCTAGAATGAGTATCTCAAAGTTCAATTGGAAAAAAATAAAAGAGTTCAAGAAATAACAAGCAAAAGTCAGCAGGTGACACAGGATCAGCATGGGAACTAGTTCAGTGTCCTGGTGTATTTCAAACGGAAAGTTTCTTGGTCTGAGTCCAGTGTGACGCATAAAGTCTACTCAGGGAATCGGCGTTACCATGGAGGTTTCCACGTCGGTAGGAGATTTGGGCTTGAAATCTCTGCAGTACAAGTGCCCATCTTTGAAGACGCGCACTTTGAGAGGCACAATCAGACAAGAACTTCAAGGGATTGTGATCGCTCACGACAGTCACTTGCGATCCGTAAATGTAATGTTCAAACTTTTTCAAGGGAAAATCACTGCATATGCTTCTTTCTCGATGGTGGCATATCTTTCTTGACACTTAGACAATTTTTTGCTTAAGAGAGCGATGGGATGCTCTCTTCCATTTTCATCTTTTTGGGATAGGCAAGCACCTATCGCATATGAAGATGCATCTGCGTGAATAATAAAAGGTTTCTCAAAGTTTGGAGAATAACATATTGGCGTTTCGCTAATGGCCTGCTTCAGATCTTTGAAAGCTTTTTCACATGGCTCGGTCCATATAATTTCATTAGGTGCTTGTTTTTTGGTTAATTCAATCAAAGGACAAGCTATTTCGGAAAATGTAGGAACATAGGATCTGTAATAAGATAGAAGACCTAAAAGGCTTCTGACATCTTTCTTCGATTTCGGAATTTCTAAGTTCTGGATCGCTGCTACTTTTTTCTGGATCAGGAGCATGTATGCCAGATCCTACTACATGTCCTAGAAATTTTACTTGTGGTTTAGCAAACACACATTTTCTAAAGTTTACTGTAAATTTTGCTTCTTCGAGTGTGGTCAATACAGCATCTAAGTGTCTAAGATGATCAGACCAATTATCCGAAAAAATAATTACATCATCTATATATGTTTCGGCATAGTCTTTATGTTGGACAAGGGTACAGTTCATTGATCTTTGAAAGGTCGCGCTAGCATTCCGAAGCCCAAAAGGCATAACGACGAAGGAATACTGCCCTCGGTGTGTGACAAATGATGTCAAATGTTTGCAATCTTCACTTAACCGTATTTGCCAATAGCCTTTTAGTAAGTCTAACAGACTAATAAATTTCGCGGACGCTACTTTGTATATCAGATCAGTTGCATTAGGCATAGGAAATGAATCAATTTCGGTTTGGGAATTCAAATATCGATAATCGGCGCATAGTCTGATTGAGGAATCCTTTTTAGCTACGCAAACGATCGGGTGAGCATATTCGCTTTCTGAATGTTCGATAAGTCCTAAACTCAATAATTCCTCAATTTGCCTATCTACTTCACTTTTAAGTGCTTCTGGAATTCGGTACGGTTTTTGACGTTTAGCTTGGTTATCTGGTTTCAATTTAATCCGATGTTCACCTACATTTGCAATTTTTGGGATACCCGATTGAAGATTCGAATGTTTGTGTAAAACATCAATAAGTTGTTTCCTTTCTTTAGGTGTTAAATGGTCAAGATGTAATTCTTTATCAAATTTGTTTGGATCATGTTTAGTAATTTTCGGAACATTTTCAATTTCACCAAAATCGATATCGTCATCATATATAAGTCCTATATGTGTTGTTTGAGCCTTTAATTCTCGGATTTTATTAGCGTGTAAGTGCCTTACATTATTGGTAATTGTACTAAATAACTATAGGGGGATTTCTTTCTGGTAATTGTACTAAATAACTATAGGGGGATTTCTTTTCGAGTATCGTAGCTGGTGCTGTCCATCTAGCGTAAATTTTATGGTTACTGTCTGGAATTAATACAATAACTTGATCATTAGGTTTAAATTCTTTATGTCTAGCTGTCCTGTTATGATAATAAGCATAAGCTCGCTGTTTATCCGTACAAAAAATTCCGGCATGTTCGGCAGCCTTTTCTAGTTTCATTTTCAAATCGTTCAAATAATTGGTAACTGAGCCTAACTGACCAATTGGTAACGGTGTTTCATTAGTCCATGACGATTTTAATATGGAAAGAGGACCAGTTGGATGCCTACCATATAACATCTGGAATGGACTAACACCTGTTGTAGCATTTAGTACTTCTCGGTAAGCCCATAAAAGGAAGGGTATATGTTTATGCCAACTTCCGGCGTTTTCCCTTATAACATGGTGCATCATTCCTTTAAGGACACCATTCCATCTTTCAACTAAGCCATTGGATTGTGCGTAACCCGGAACGGAAAAACGCGGGGAGGTCCCTAAACGTTTCATAAATTCCTTCGTGAGAGCCGAAGTAAAATTTCTACCCTGATCGCTAGCTATTAATTTGGGAATTCCAGTTCATGAAAATATTTGTAAAAGGGCATCGCATGTAGTTTTAGCAAAAATGTTTCGTAAACAAACAGCATCCGGCCACCTCGTACACTGATCTATCGCGGTCAGTACATATTTATATCCCCCACTGGCAGGTTCAATTGGACCAATTATGTCAATGTTCATAATTTGCATAGCTTCATCAGGATGAGTAACTGGGGTTATAGGTACATTATCGAACCTATTTGTTTTCGCTCGAAGCTGACAGGATGAACATCTTTCGCAAAAATCGGTCACATCTTTCTTAATACTAGGCCAAAAAAAGGAATATTTTAACCTTTGCATAGTTTTCTTTACCCTTAAATGACCACCCCAAGGACTTGAATGTGCTAACTCTAACAATTGCTTTCTACGTGGTTTGGGTACCAGTAATTGATGCACTGTTTCTCCCATTATTTTATCTCGGTGATACAAAAGATTATCATGAACAAAATAATTATTGCGATTATTATTAGCATCATTCCAACACTGCTTAAGTGATGCATCGTTTCTCTGCTCACATTTAAATTTTTCTGAATCATTCAAAAAATTATCAGTATTATTACTACGATCGGGATCCATGTTCTCGTTTGCATTTCCTATTCCAATTGGAACTAAATCCGTGGCAGCGCCGAATACGTCTGCCATTCTAATTTCTTTCGTACAGGGCAAATTTACATTATTATAATCATTTATTGCACTGTCAGCTTCGGTACATTCACTTATACAGTAAAACCTCCATAACGGACAGTTTTCAAATCCCCACTCCCAAAACTTTAATTTTTGTATGTTTAACCTCTGAATAACGGACATTCCGAATAGCGGACAGTAATTTTGACAAAATAGAATAAAAAATTATTTTTTAACGAGGAAAAAAAAATAAAAATCCTCTAAATTTATCAGGGCAATGTATCACAAATTTTGTGATCACAGATATATGTGGGGATGAGCTGGAGAAAATCCTCTCTCCCCCCTACATTTATCCCCTACATACCCCCCACACCCTCGGAAGATTGGAGATTGTATGCTTTTAACCCTTTAACGTTCATTGGTTTCGCCACGAAACCACAAAATTTTAATTCCGATACGTAACACTGACACCGGTATTTTTATCTAAAAATATATCTTTTATTTTGTATGTGAAAAATCACGTTTTCTTATTAAGAAATATATTTTTTCTTAATTACCGGTGTCATTCATTTATTTTGACATCTTAGAAATGAAAATGCTATGATCGTTAAAGGGTTAAGAAGCAGAAAAATACAATAAACAATTATACTTTTTTTTAGAAAGAGATGATTTAAAAGGATTAAAACTACTGACAGAGTTAAAACTTCACATTAAAAAACAAATTACATCTAATCGCAAGTAAAAACATACTTTTGCAACTTTTTTTTTTTTTTTTTGTAAGAATAAGCAAAAGATACAGGTATGCACAATTTTATTTCTTTAAAAATTATTTTAATTTCTGGTTTAATGATATAATAGAGGTTTTAAGACATTTTTAAATCGACTAATGAAACATTAAGCATTCATTAAAAAATTTTCTATCGCTGAGGTTTTCCCAATAGCGGACACCTCCGAATAGCGGACAATTTCTGTGCTCCCAAGGTGTCCGTTATTTAGAGGTTTTACTGTATTATTCAATTCATTATATGCATTCAAAGACAACAATAGATCATTAATTAAATTATCAACCATCGCACATGTTATTACCATTTTTGGAAACACCTTACAATGTAATTTATCAGCTGCTAAACTTAGTGGAACATTTATTAATGGTGCTTTCAACTCATGCCCGAAAGCAGATTTAAGTATTATCGACCCGAAAGGATTTTTAAAATATTCTGGTCTTTATAATCGAAATTTGAGTTCCGCTGTCAATCACCCCTTGTAGTATTTTATTTTCTATTTGGACTTCTACCGTTTGAAGTGATTCAATTAATTTTCCCTTTCCCCGTGATTGTTTTAAACCAAATAACACCTTCGAATTTACTCTTGCGATGAATGCGTCATTCGTATCACTTTTTTCTGTTTATCCTTTCCAAGTAAATAATTACAAATTGCGGTATTATGCGATTTGAAACAAAGCCTACATTTAGTTTTCACGGTACAATTTTTAATTAAATGGCGGCCCCTTAAGCAAGCGTAGCACCTGCCTTCACTTTTTAATTTATTTTTTCTTTCCTCAACTGAATATTTGTCGCAATTCTCTGATAAATGACTAAGCGAATTACAAAAAACACAAATATTTTCATCAACTTTGACATGAGTTAGATTGGCCTTGAATTTATTGCTTTTTTGTTTCATTTCAGGTAACAAATCTGGTGGATATTTCGTTCTTGAATCGAAAGCATTAATTAGATGATTCTGTTTTTCGCGCGCTTCCAATTCTGTTCGGATAAAAGATAATAATTTATCAATACTATACTGCGATTGTTCGGGGCTTTTAATACATTCTTTTTCAAAGCTAAGTGACAGGCTGTAGGGCAAACTTTTTAATATTATTGGTGTTAAAACAGAGTCAAAGCTATTTGATTCAATCTCTAAGGATTTTAAGCTGCATATTTGCGTTTAAATTGCGTCATATAGTTTTCTTAAACCGATTATATCATTTTGCTTTGTAACAGGTCGTAAAGTTAAAAGAGTGTTAATGTGACTGGATACGATTAAATCTGTTCTCCCAAATTGACTTTTTAAAACATCAATTGCTTCCAAATAATTATTATCGGATAAAGTGAAACCAGAAACCGCGTTATATGCATTCCCGCCTAAATAACTTAACAGATAATTCATTTTTTCTACATTCGAGAGTTGTTCGTTATCGTGTACCGCTATTTTAAAAGAATTCCAGAAATTTTGAAAAAGGGTTACGTCTCCATAATATTTTTCAATTTTAAGCGTTGGAAGCTTGATTGTAATCGCGTCTATGGGTTTGTTCTTGTTGTTTATAATGGGGGATTCTTTTTTATTGTTTTGTTTTTCTTCTTTCAGTTTTTTGTTAATTCTGAACCTCCATAAATTAATTTTATCATGAAATTCTGCCGACGCTTTCACATCTTTTTCTATTTCGTTTAAATCGTCTAACAAATTAAAAATTTCCTTATCATCCGATTTTAAATCGCACCCTTTTTGTTCCAATTGGGCGAGATTCTCTTCTAATTCGTCTAAATCGGGTGGGTCTGCTATAAATAGTTCTTCAATTTTCTTAATTATAGAAGTAATCGCGGATTTAGTGACCCCACGAGTTTTTTTAATGTTTGCAATTTTGTCGGCCATTTTCACAATAATAATTAAAATGCCTTACCTGAACTATAAAATCGATTCTCCGAATTATTCCAAACGCACAAAAGTAGTTATACTAGGATGCTGTAGATGCACAATCGAGGAAGTTAGGCCCACATATCGCTTCTTTCTGACGCCAATGTGACACTCCTTAGGTGTGGGTGCTTCTTTGTGGGCCAATGATTTCTCGGATCAGTTCTATTTTAACAATATATTTTATTTGTAGGACTTCACTGGACGAACACAACAAAACACTAACAGGGACACAAAATCAACAACATGCAGATAACATTTACGTTCTCGTTCCACATTAATTCCATTTACGGTCGGAGTAACCGGACTGCCCTTTATCACACCTTCTCAGGTGGAGACCATTTCTCGTTTTGCTAGTTTTTTCTCAGCTCCCAAGAGGGGGCGCTACAAGACAAGAGGCGCTTGAGAACAAAGGTATGCGCTGGCATCACAATCCCAATAAGCGGTTTGTTAATACAAGAAAAGCTTCTGAAATTGCAACAAAAATGGGATTGCTAGATTTCAGTGCCTCAAATGGATGGCTAGATCGATTAAAAACTCGGTACGGCATAAAAATCAAGCAAGTGTGTGGAGAGTCAGCTATCGTCAACATTGAAGATATTCACTGTTGGAAAGTTAATGTGCTTCCCAAGCTTGTAAAAAACTACTCAAGTCGGGATATTTACAACGTGGACGAATTTGGGCTTTTTTACAAACTGACACCCAATAAAACAATGGCCATGAAAGTAGAAACATGTCATGGTGGGAAATTTAGCAAAGAGCGTCTTATTAGTCTGCTCAGTGCCAACTCTGATGGATCAGATAAATTAAAGTTGCCGGTCATAGGAAAATCATGCAACCCGCGATGCTTTAGAAATTTCAAGTATTTGTTAGAGATAATAGGACCTTTTTCTTATCACCCTTGCACTAATTTATAATACTTCTCAAATTAAATATCTTTATTAATTCATTTATTAAGTACCTATATTAATTATCTCCATATGTTAATTACTTCTATTTAACTTACCATAGCTGTCATAATCTTTTAAAAACAAATCATTTCAATAGTTTATTTAAAATAACTTTATTAAAGTAATTGAATAAATTTAATTTACCTTTTCAAACATAGTCATTTCCTATAAAGTATAATTCTATGTTTAATAAATTTAAAGAAACTTGTTTCTAAAACCGCTTGTCTGTACTTTGAAAACACCGGCAAAATATCGAACTCTCAAACGTACGTCCCGGCCTAATTCCATTTGTTTAATTGAGTAATTCATAGAAGTAATACCAGATGGCGTCGCGATCGTAGATCGTATCGCAGTCCACGTCATCTTTAGTTTTGCATATGACGTTCTGGAAACTGGTAGAAGGATGAGCTGTCATGCGTAGAGTTTCGTTTTAGACTGCCGGTAAGATATAAATAGAATAGCGGGCAGGTTCTTATCAGTTCATTCACGCTTTCTATCCGCCGCTGTTTGTTCGGTCGTTCTAATGTTTTGAGTAAAGTTTTATCGGCTGTCTGGTCAGTATGGAAAACATTTAAAATGATTATAGTTCAGCTGAGTTCCTGCTTTTAAGTTCGTCTTCCTAATTAAAGGACCTTTTTAATGTGAGTCATCTTGATGTTATAAAGAGCTTTGGCTGATGTCTCCTGAGGTGAATTGACGAGCCTTGTTGTTTTTGATTTTAAATGCTTTGAGGCGATTTAAAGAGTTTATTGGGAGGAGTAACATCGGAGTTTATGTAAACCTCTTTTCCCGACTGAACTGGTAGTCGTCAGATTCTCAAGTAGAGACTTACTGTTGTGTAATTTCCATGGAAGCTTAAGTATGCCGATGATAAGGGCAGGTGTATTATATTGTGTCAGACCATTTCTAAGGTAAAGCACTTCCTTAATGAAGTATTAAGATCTTCCTGGGAATGGATCAAACCTCTGCATCAATGTCCTGGATTGTGGCTGTTAATATGCATAAAAGCAATCATGTCGTGAGTCTAGTCTTTTTCGTTCTAATATTCTCCTCTATAAATAAATTAATTCTATGGGTAAATGTTATATTATTTAAAGATTTTAAACGATTTAATTGTTGTTTTATTATGATATGGATTAAATATGTTTCTGTTGAATATATATTGAAATTTAATAAATGGATATTTATTTCTAAATATGTTATCTTTATTTTTGTTTAAAGTATTTACATTTAATTTAAACATTAATTTAAATTAACAATATCTTTATTTACCATAGTTAACATAATTTAATTTTGGGGGGTTTGATAAAATCAGTAATAACGCTTTCCACTGTATTTTAGCACTCTTCTATTGCTATATATATTTTAAACCCCAATTCATTACGTCTTCGTAATGTTAAACTAACAGTATTTCCCCTGCTTGTACGAAAGCCAGCGCAGAGCATGGATGACGGGCAATATTTTTACAACATGGCTTCGTAATTTTGATCGACGTATTAGAAAAGAATCGCGACATGTGTTATTGCTTCTGGACAACTGTCCTTCGCATCCAAAAGATAGCGAAGGCCTGAATAATGCCCAGGTAGAATTTCTACTTTCAAATTCGACTAGTCTCACCCAGCCAATGGACCAAGGAATAATTAACAGTGCCAAAGTAAATTACAAGACCCGCGTCGTCCACCAAATGGAACACGGCAGCAATCCTTCTTGCTACGAGTATCGTCCAATTACCGTCCTCGACGCTATGCACATGTTTACTGCAGCATTGGAGAGTGTCACACCAACAACAATTACAAATGGCTTTCACAAAGCGGGTTTCGGAAGTAGCGAGGACACCATTTACACAGAGCCAACCTCGCAACCTAATGTTGAAGAAGATTGAAACTCTAGAGGAAAATTTTGTCGATTTAGACGGGTTCATTAATATTGACAAAGATCTAGTTACCTCCGAATATAGAAGTCTGGATGATATCATCGCCGATGTAACTGGGACTGACAAACCAGATGAGGAGGAAGATGATGAACCTGCGCTTCCAGCTCCATTTCCATTTTCCAAAGTTACAGAGGCATTCAATTTCCTAAGACAGTATGAGTCATCACTGGATGAAGGACCCTCGACAAGTGAACTTTACCACTATTTAAATAAGGCGGAAAACATCATCGTGATGGCACGACCGTATATCAAACAGGCTGAAATTGACAGCTACTTTTCGAAAAAGTAATTTTTATAGCATTATTGACTTCAGTAGGTTTTTTTAAATTGACTTTTTATTATTATGAACACTATTTATTATCGCATCTATCTATTCTGTATAGCTAACAAAGATTTCAATTTTGTTAACATTAGTTTTAGTTGATATGGTTAGCAGAAATTTTTGTGTTCGTCTTATTCAATTATTATGTGTTATACATAATAAATTTAAATTTGAAAAGACATAGAATTTTTACTTGAGAAAATAATGATTATTTGAATTTTCAGCTTTCAAACGTTCCTGAATAATAAGCACATAATGATTAAAATAAACTGTTATTTTATGTCTTAAAAATGAGAAAAAATGTGTTTTTTTTGCATAGATTGTTATTAGATAGACCACTTGATGAAAATTCGTGGCCTTCAGTTAATACGCAAATTTTGGTCTGACCCCTGATTCGCGTATTAACGAGGTTCGCATGGCCGGATTAAGGGGGGGGCTAAGGGGGCTGTAGCCCCGGGCCCCAACCAGTCAGGGGGCCTCAAGCAGAGGCTTAAGTTGTACCAAAGTTTCGTTTAAAACAATTACAGGGGTGTAAGAGTTGCGCGAAATCGCCGTTTTTTTACAACTTAACTTGAATTGCCATTTGACGTCATTGCTGTCTGTATCTCCGAAAATTTCCAGGTTTAACAAAAATGGCGATGAAAACGAAATGAAAAGGGTTGCGTAAAAAAAGCGCGAATTTCTTCAAAATAAGAACGGACTTAATCAAGATCGCGGAAAAGCGCAATTTCCTTCAAAAAGCCGTGGAAAAAGCGTTAATTTCGTCAAAAGGTCGCGAAAAAAGCGTGAATTTCGTCAAAGGATGGCCCAAAAAACCGCGATTTTGGCAAAGAATCGTAAAAAAACACAAATTTCATCAAAGGGAGGAAAGAAAACGCAAATTTCTTTAAAAGATTGCAGAAAAAGTGCAAATATAATCAAGAATTCGCGGAAAAAGAGCAAAATTTACCAAATCATCGGGAAAAAACGCAAATTTCGACAGAGGACAGAGGAAAAACGCGAATTTCGTCAAAGGGTCGTGAAAAAACACAAATTTTGCGAAAGAATAGCGAAAAAAAAGTAAATTTTGTCAAAGTGTGGCGGGAAAACAGAGAATTTCTTGAAAAGTTCTCGGGGGAAAAAGCGCAAATTTTGTCAAAAGATCGCGAAAAAACGTGAATTTTGACAAAGAACCTCGGAAAATTGCGAATTTCCTCAAGGGTTTGCCAAAAAAAACGTAAACTTTGAAAAAGAATGGCGAAAAAACGTAAATTTTGTCAAAATGCGGCAGAAAAGGGAGAATTTTTCGAAAAGTTCGTGGGAAAAAGTGCAAATTTAGTGAAAAGATTGTGGAAAAAGAGCGAATTTTGACAAAGAACCGCTAAAAAACGCGAATTTCGTCAAAGGATTGGCAAAAAAAATGCGAATTTTGAGAAAGAAACGCGAAAAAAAAGCGCGAATTTTGTCAAAAAATGGCAGAAAAAGCGCAAATTTCACAAAAAATTTGCGAGAAAAGAGCAAATTTAGTCAAAAAAGCCAAAAGTGTCGCCGCCGAAAATATGCGAATTTTGACAAAAAACCGAGAAAAGACGCGAATTTCGTCAAAAATTTGCCGATAAAACGCAAATTTTGACAGAAATCCACAAAAAACACAAATTTCGTCAAAGGATGGCAGAAAAAAAGCGAATTTCTTGAAAAGATCGCGGGAAAAGCACAAATTTAGTCAAAAGATCGCGGAAAAGAGCGAAGTTTGTCAAAGAGAAGCGTAAAAAGTGTAAATTTCTACAGAGGATCGCTTGAAAAAAACGCCGATTTCGTCAAAGAATTGCTAAAAAAACATGATTTTTGGCAGAGAATCGCTGAAAAAACGCGAATTTCGTCATAGAATGGCAGGAAAAACGCAAATTTCAGAAAAAGATCACAGAAAACTGCAAATTTTGTCAAAAGGTCGCGAAAAAAAGGCGAATTTAAAAACACCATTAAAGATAACAAAGAAAAAAAAATGATTAACATTATACATATTCAAAATCTAAGATTTGTATTTTAGGATTAAAAACAAAATAAAGGTGTGTGTGTGTATTTGTGGAGGGGGTGACATTCAGTATCGTGGTAGGAGGCTTAAGATTTCCAAAAGCGTAAGGGGGGAGGGCCCAAAATTCCCAGTAGCCCCGGGCCCCAGAAGTGCTTAATCCGGCCCTGGAGGTTCGACTGTATATATTTTTAACAAGAACCATCTCTTTGTATGTAGTAGTAGATACTTTTTAAGGTATACAGTGTATTATTTATTTAAAAATGTAAAATGATATTAAGATATCATAGAATTTTTTATGCATTTCTTTTTTTATAACTTTTAAATAGAAATTCAAACAATAATATCAATAGTCAAACTTGTGCAGCATCAGATTACTGCTATGAAAATTTCTGTTTTCAAGTGGCAGAAAATTATTATATAAACAAAGTACATTTATATGATCTTTTTGAAACTTTTTGCTACTTTAAATAAGATTCATAATCTTTATTTTAATTTAACTAAATTCTTTATGCATTAAATACATATGTGAATTATGAATTATTGCAGGTTAAAGTTCTTATTAGCATTATTTCTTAGTTTCTGCCATGCCAGTTTTAACTGGTTATAACTGCCGGTTTAAACCACCTCAGCAGAAACTTGCCAGCCCTGATTCTTAGCTCTCTCATTGTAATAAATCGATGATTCCAATCAGCAATTACATCATGATTTTAATCAATGGATTAAAAAAAAAAATCATTGATTAAAATCAAATTTTCTAACTGTTAAAAATGACATAAAAAAGTATTAAAATGTAATATGAATATAATTTTTAAAAATTCTACAGGTATTCTGACTTAAGAATACTGTTGTAGCGATATAGGGTTCTTTTGATCTTATGCTTAATCAAGTTCAAAGTCTTGTCTCTTAGAAAAGTAGAAAATAATTTATTTACAAAACTTCACAGCTACAGTCCTCGAAACTCACAAATATTACTAGACATTCAAAAATAACTGTTTAAATCTATCATACAAGTACAGATATAGATCCCAGAGACTCTTTATACAACGTCTCAACACTAAATCACATTCAAAACAACATAGATAAAACTCAAGCAAACTTGCTTAAACAATCGTAGCTCACTCAATGACTGACTGATAAATAATAACAACAACAGCTCGTATTGCTCTCCTTATATAGGCTCGCAGCATGAGCTGGAAATTTCCACAGGCTTCTCGAATATTCCAGAAAACCACGGAATAACATTCAATGTATCAGCATATCTAAAGGGGGGTTACCATAGAAAGGGAAGGGTTACCATCGCCAAGTTTGTCGCCAACTTGGCGATATATCGCCAAATTTGGCAACCAAAATTAGTCGTCAAAAGTGACGTCAATTTGGCGATATCTCTAAAATTTCACCAAGCTGCCATACACATTCACTGCAAAATAATAGACAAGTTTGCTTGATGACAGAGACAATGTAACAAAAACTAATATTAGTAAAGGAATGGACCTTAATAAGATTATTTACATTATTTTATAGTACAAACACTAACTATTTACAAAATTCGTAACAATACATACAAAAAAAAAGCTTTAAATAACTATTTCGAAGTTGAATTTTTGACTGTTGTAAAAAGTTAAAGTACATTGAGTTTGTAAAAAGTCTAGTTTTTATTGGACATAACATAAAAAGGATTTCATTTTAAAATGATATTTAAATGTAATATAATTTGCAATGTCATAATTTCGTTTCAGTACCTAATCAAATCATTCTTTCATTTATCCTCCCCAGTCCTGAGACGAATATCATGTAGGGCTACAAAAACTAGTTTAAAATTATTATAAAACATCTCCAAAGTAGGGATGGACATTATTTAGCGTATTAGGATAAAAAACACTGTTACTATGCTAGAACCTAATATTGCGTTTATATGTTACCGAAAAGTCTATGTTATATAAATAACATATGGTTTTAAATGGCAGCGTCTTCATTCATTTGCCTTAATCAAAAACTCAATTTCGCACCTCTAAAATAGAACAATATTCACTAAAAATGTCTTAAACCGTTTCTTTTGAGACGAGTTTTGGGCCTATCTTCACTCTGTAGTCATAGGCGACTCTGTTACGCGTGTGGTCTTAAAAATTGTTTTGCATTTCATCAATCCCTAACGCATGAATAGAAACAATTTGCAGCCCTAATTAAATGCTTTTTCGAATTGGTGCCTTGTGCTAAGTCACCACCATCACATACTTTTTCTGATTCTGATGGCACAAAGTAGAGATAAACGAAACACTGGAACAAATAGTAGGACATCTGAACAAAATGAACTGCCTAAAAACATCTGAATATTTGTAAGAAAAAACTGTCATGCTTCACAGGTTTTGTATTCACGAATCACATATATGTTATAATCGTATCTAATATCATAATTGTTTTCATTTAGCATTTCCATAATAAAACGTTTACTCATAAAACCCAGCAACATTTTGTCTAATTTTTGACCTGAGCATTTTTTTCAATTAAAAATGTATTTTCAAGCTTTTATCTATTTATTTGTTGTTCTTGGGCGACTAATATTTAGAGATTTCTTACAATATCATGTTTCGGACCCCCCCCCCCCCAATAAAAAGGGCATGGTGCTATTCGCTAAAAAGGGCACTTCTGAAGCAGAAAAGAGCACTTTTGCAAGAAAAAATTTATTATTGCCTTTAGAAGGGAAAAAAAGAAAGCTGGAAAATACATAATATTTTTGTAAAATAAATCAAATAATATTAATTTTGAATGATTTTACGATATAAAAATTAAAAATACAATTAAATTAAACCATGATTGAATAGTTTGATGTTATTTTTCTTAAAGAAATGAAAAAATTCTATCATTTTTCGACACACAAATTTAGAAATACTACGGAATAAGATAAATATTTATTAAAAATCTCTGGATAAAACCAGTGGTGCATTTTGCTGCTTTTAAAAAAGGCAGGGTGCATTTTGCAAATTTAAAAAAGGGCAGGGTGCTGCACCCTTCAAAAATATCCTAGAATGAATACTATAAAATAGATAATGATCATTTATCATTTTGCTACCTTTGAATAAAAACAGATAATTTAACATGTTTGCAATTATTTATCTATAAATATTTTCTGCGGTCACTGTAACATTTGGTTCAAAAGCGTTTCAAATTGAAAAAATATGTTGATAATAAATGTAACAGAATTAACAATTTCATCTGAGAAAATGACATTTGATTAATAGTTTTTGTTTACTCTTTATGGTTTTTGGAAGTAATGAAAGAGGTAGTATTAAACGATTTTCGATAGAGAACGATTCTGTGTTGATGTTGCAAGGGTGACGTAAGATAGGTTTACTCGTTTTTGAATATTTAAAAGGGTTATTACTACATTCTTATGGAATTTTTTTTAGTGAGTGGGGGAGATTTTGGCACTATAAATTTTGATTTTCGGCTGAATACTTTTATTATTTTTGTTTTGTATTTGCGTTAAAAGATTTTATTTTTGTGATTTTATTTCGCTGAAAAAAAAGAAAGAAAGAAATTAATCTCCTATAATTAGTGAAATAATTTAATTTTAGTACAGTTGTAATTAATTTGAAAAGCATATTTGTATGAACGAAATCTGTTTGGATGAATTGCATTCAATTCAAAGTACGTAAATAATGTTTTTGTGTTTTTCTAAAATTAACTTTGAATATGTGTTGATAGATGTGTGGCTGCTATTAAGTCGCGGATCAATTTTTCCTTTATAATATTTTACAATGTAGTTGAAAAATGTTTATGAATTCGGTTTGTCTGTCCTTGTTCTAACTCGTGTAAATATAGTCTGATTGCAATTAAATTGATATATTTATATAATTATTAGAATTTAGTATCGCATGTTCGGTTTTGAAAAGCAAGGTGTGTAGTTTTTATTTTATTTTATTTTTGGTTCATTTGCAGGGCCACTCAGAAGAATTCCATTAGTTTATGGTCTATGTTGAAAAATAACTCGCTATGTATTTTATTGATATTACAGTATTTAAAACATACTGAAATTGATATACATCACTGTGGTGTACTACAAGGTTCTTACTAAAGAATATGGTGTGGATAGAACTTATCGCTTATTTATAACAAAATACCAGTGGCGTAGCTAAGGGGGGGCAAGGGGGGCGTCCACCCCGGGCGCCGAGGCCTAGGGGCGCCAAATTGAAAGAAATTGTTATATATCTATATTGGAGTGGATGCGCAAAATTTCTTGCTGGCCCCGGGCGCAAAAAAACATAGCTACGCTACTGCAAAATACAAAAGTATTTAAATATAAAAGAAAATTAAAATTAATTGAACTATTGAAACCAAGGATCAATAACTGCTGGAAGTGTGCATTTTCAATAATTATATGTGTTTTAAAGTTTAACTACTTTTTAAATGTTACTTGGTTTGTAAAAGTTTCAGATCATATGCAAGGTCGAACAAATGTTCTCAACAACATCCGTCTGTTGGCTGAAATCTCTCTATGGAAAATTTCAACTGTGGTACGCGTTTAACTGAACTAACTTTTAACATACTATATGTAGTAAGCACACATGTCTGTAGATCATATACAGTGCTGAAAAAAAATCGCATGTTTTAACGACTATTCATGGTAATAGCAGAAATTGTGTTTTTATATGCATTGTTTTTTTTTTTTTCAAGTTGTTCAAATTGTCCACCTTTGTAAATTGTCAAGTTTTGTTATGGCATTCTAAATGTGTTGGAAGGTGCTTCATAATCCATGCTGTATAAATTTATTTTTTTTTTGTTAGAAACCGTGTTAAAACTCTATTTATTACTATTCAGGGTAAATCTTATCATTTATCAATAACTAATTTCTAATCCGTTAGTTTTAGAGTTATCGTTCCAATTGTAAAAATGTTTCAAATTTTGTTTTCCTCTGCATCAATTAAAAATCTATTTACATTATTTTTAAATAGATAAGAAATTACAAATTTTATCCTTATTACAAATTTGGGTCCTTATAAACTTTATTTTGAAAAGTATTTTCATGTTCTAACAAGTAAAACAGTGAAAATTTATTCTTGTATGCTCAAAA
Source organism: Maratus speculifer (assembly GCA_964019185.1). Taxonomy (NCBI): domain Eukaryota; kingdom Metazoa; phylum Arthropoda; class Arachnida; order Araneae; family Salticidae; genus Maratus; species Maratus speculifer. The sequence goes on from OZ025296.1 coordinate 35,294,309, forward strand.
CTTACTGAGTTACGATACTTAGAAATTTAAGAATTTCTAATTCTAATGTTTTAATCACCATAACTGTAAAAACCTGTTTTTAGTGTCAGAAAACGACAAAAATGCATTAAATTCAAAGTATTATAATTAATTAAGTTTAGTCTTCCCTTGCAAAAATTAAGTTTTTAATCTCAAACTGATTTTGATTAATCTTAGTACAATATAGCATTTATAATTACATCAAAAAATTATTTAAAACGTTTCGTTTGAAAAGCCTTCTAATTAAAACATCCGTTAGTTATATGTTATAAAATTAACAGATTATTGGAACCTGTTACCTGTAAAAGAGTGGAACGATGTAACCTGTTAACCAAAAATAACTACATTTCCCATCTCTACTCCAAATCTATATATCAATGCCTATGATCTGCATACATTTATTAAAACAGTCTTGAAGTAATTATAACAATTCTAGAAGCTTTTAAATTGATTTTAAAGGTGTTATTTAGTGTCTCCTCCAGGCAACATCAGGACTGACACTGAGGAGGTTATATAAAACAAGCAAAGCAACTATAATGATTTCTGCAAGCAAAAGAATAAAATAACCAGAATTTTACTTTCCCATTCTATTTTTACAATAATAGATTTCTGAGTTTCCCCCAGGCTTAAAAAAGGGCAGGGCGCTACTGTTCTGAAAAGGGCACTTTTTACATTCTTCAGGGTGCTTTTTTGATTTTTAAGGGTACTTTTATAGAGTTGAATCTAGAATCTAACAGTTAAAAAAATCGTGAAAAAACAGAAATTTCATCAAAAAATCGAGAAAAAACAAAAATTTTGTCTAAAAAGTTGACAAAAAGTAATAAAAAAGATAAATTTTGTTAAAAGATTGCGAAAAAGTGGTCGATTTTGTTAAAAGATCACAAAAAACAGCAGATTTGATGTTTTGAAAAATCTGCAAAAAAAGGCAGATTTTGCTAAAGAATCAAGAAAAAAACAATAAATTTCGGGAAAGATCGTGAAAAAATGGCAAATTTTGTTGAAAATCGCAAAAAAACAGCCAATTTTGTTAAAAGATTGTTAAAGGGCAAGCCTGATCTATTGAAAAAGAATACTTTTGTTGAATAAAGGGTTCTTTTTGTTTCATAAACGGGTGGTTGAGGCTTAAAGTTTTGGACAGTCAAAAGAGGATTGTGAATTCGGGGGGGGGGGGGGGGGTGTCGCCTTGGGCACAGAAATTTAGGGTGTGTCAAATTTATACTTCAAAAGTTGGGAGAGGGCAGGCTTTAAATTCTAATTATGTTCTGGGTGCAATTTTCTGTTAACACGCCTTGATTGTGAAGCAGGAAAATCCACTTTTTGAGCATTAAAAACACAATTTTGAAGCAGGAAAATTAGTTTTTAGAACAGAAAAATTTACTTCTGGCATTGTGTGTGTGCCTGTTTGACGAAATTTGCCTTTTTTCACGATCTTTTGACGAAATCTGCCGTCTTTTCGAGATATTTTGACAGATTTTGCATTTTTTAGTGAATTTTTGGCAAAATTAGCCGTTTTTCGCAAATTTTTTGACTGAATTTTGTTTTATTGCAAATTTCAAATGAAATTTGTCGTTTTTCTGCAAATATTTTGACGAAATTTTCTATTTTATTGCGATTTTTGGACAAAATTTGTTGCCTTTTTTACGATCTTTTAAGGAAATTTGCCGTTTTTATGGATTTTGTGACGAAATGAGCCACTTTTTCGTGAATTTTGCCAGAAATTAGTCGTTAATTCGCAATGTTTTTTAGTAAAAATTAACTTTTTTTCATAACTTTTTGATGAAATTACGCATCCTGTGGGATGCCTAAGAGCTATTTATTGTGTTTTTTACGTAATTTACGCATTATAGCTCATCCGCATCATTGCTGAAGGCTGAGTTTTTTCAGATGTGCATCAAGAAGGGTGCTATTTTTTTGAATGAGTGACAAGAGGGGCGCTAGTTTATGGATGAGGGGCACTAGTTTTTAAACTAAAGGGCAGGAGGGGTGGAGTGCCCCCCTAAAATTCTCTGGAGGAAACTCTGAGATTTATTGCAAATGTTAGAGCTAAAGAAGATGAAAAAATGACATCAGCTGAACCGCTATTGTAAAGAATGCAAATTGAAAAATGACAATATATTTGACAAACATTTGCTTATATTGTGTATTAAAAGATGTTAAAAAGGGATAGGTTCTAGAAAAAATATTTCAAAATATTTTAGAAAAATACAGTAGACTCCCTCAAATCCGCACTCCTAAAATCTGCAACTCTCTAAAATCCACACATATTTTACAGATGTAAACAATGAAACATTCAGTTCAGATGTAGGTGCAAAAATTGATTTTTTTTAGTTTAATATCAATTCCATACATTTCTTTATTTTATAACTTTTGTTAAGGTTATTGAATTCATGTCTTTTCATGAAGAATAATTTATTTCTGAAAAAATAAAGATATTGCTAATATCATTGGTAATCACAATCTTACTAAATATATTTATGTATTAATCAAGCTTTTTTAGTCATTAAGTCAGGCTAAACCTGAAATAAAGTTTCATTATTTTATTATCCTGATGTGTATTAGTAATGTACCTTTATGAGGCAAGTTTCATTGAATTATTTAGGAAAAACATATTTCATCTTTTATAATGAATATTTAATTGTACATTATTGATTATTAACTTGACGTTTCGATTTAGTATTTTAATTGCTTTAAAAAATATGTAAATTTTTATTATTTTAGTTTATTACTTATTTTAATATTTTAGTATATTGTAAGCATTCATTATACTTTTGATTTCATTATTAATTACATTCAAATTATTTTTTTTTTAAATGTAAACAAAGCAATGACCAGAAATCCGCAAAACCTCTTGTCCCAAGCTGTGCGGATTTAAGGGAGTCTACTGTAATATTTAATTTATACCCTATAGTCTGAACATGATAACTTGGCTGATGAGTAACTAAAATCTAGATGAATTTTTTCATTACAGTTAAAATCACTGCTAGCAAATAATAAAATTTGTGTCTGTTAGTTACATTTTTTTTTAACATTTTTTTTTAAATTTATTATATTTGGACAATAGCTTTGTGTTAACTTGCTCTTTGAGTATTTATAATTAATTACTCTTGTGCAATAGCCAATAAAGTGTTAATTTTTATGATTAAGCCAGTTGCCTATAGCTTTTTTATTCCTTATTGTTTTTTGCAATATTTCTTTTCTTTTTATTTCAGGTGTCATTTATGCAATAATTATGTCTGAATCTCAAAATCAGAAGAAGAAAAACAAGGCAAAGAAAAAAGTTGAAGCTGGTGCAGCTTCCAATTCTCTAGATAAACCTGCTAAAAATTCTGTCTCTTTAGAACAGAATAGTAGTAAAAATGCTTCTCAAGAAACTAGTAACAAAACATTGGATAATTTTATAGGATCTATAGCAGATAATAAAAAAGGAGTTTCTGATGAATCAGCTGCAAAAAAGAAAAAGAAATCGAAGAAAAAATCAAAAGACACATCAAAAGAAACAACATCTGAAAATAGTAATTCTGAATCTTTGTTAAACTATAGTGAGAATGGAATTCATTTACTGAATCACCCTGAAATTAGTGTTACTATAGCTGAGTCATGTGTGTCCAAAGATAATGAAATTAAGACCACAGTTGATAAAATTTCCCCATTAGATGAGAAAAAGCCGAATAGCAATCTTCCTGTTAAAGCTGGTACAGAAACTACAGACAACGCTAATACTGCTAAAAAGAAAAAAAAGAAGAAGAAAAAAAACAGTGATAATTTACCTTCTGTATCATCAGCATCAAATGAAGATAGCATCCCCACTCCAACTTACACTAAAGTTGTTACTTCTGATAATACCTGTGTACTAGTTGTAAATAATGAAAATTTTTCATCAAGTGCCAAATCAGTGGAAAAAGCAGAAAACCTGAAAAATAAAATGCCTGATAACAACATAAATTTTACTATGCCATCTGAAAAACCTTTAGGTAGTGTACTACTTACAAAAAATTTGACTCCAGACACAAATATTTTCAGTAACTCTGTAAGTATATTTCCTGTTCTTAGCAATGGAAGTCATGCTTCTCCAGTACAAGGAGCTGGCACATCAGATAATGCAGAAGTTCAAGCAAATGACATTTTATCCCAAGAAAATACAGGGGAAATAAGTAAAACTAAGTCTCAGCTAAAAGCTGAAAGACGTGCAAAACAAGAAGCTCAAAGAGCAGCTAAATTAGCGAAGAGTAATGAAAAAGTCAGTAATGTTTCTTCTGTTACTAATGAAAATAAAAACAATACAACGAAAGAAAAAGTATCGCCTAAAGAGAAACCGTCTAAAGAAAGTGGGTCTAAAGTTAATGAGGCAACAAATGAAGCAGTTTCTACAAAATTGCCTATTGAAAAAGAATCTCTTCATAAGGTAAAACTTTTTTCTCACCTTCCCCAATGTAAAAAATTTGATATTGATGCTAAAATTCATCCAGCAATACTAGAAATAGGTTTTCAGTATTACAAAGCTACTATATGTGGATCTAATGCTCGTTGCATTGCTCTTCTTGAAGCATTCGTGGAAGTAATAAAAGATTATGTTCCCCATCCTGATAGAAATTTTTGTAGAGATTTAGAATCAAATATTCAGTCATACATGAACTTTCTCAATAATTGTAGGCCACTTTCTGTTAGTATGATGAATGTTGTTAGGTTTTTAAAGCATGAGATAAATCAAATGCCATGTGACTTAGAAGTAGATGAAATTAAAGATAGATTGTGTAATTTTATATTTAATTTTGTCAAAGTTGAAATAGTTCTAGCTAAAGAAGCTATTGCTAACCGTGCATCTTATAAAATTACTGATGGGGATGTAATATTAGTTCTTGGTTTTTCTTCTGTTATAAGAGATGTTCTCTGTAAAGCATATGAAATGAAAAAAAGTTTTAAAGTTGTAATCATTGATATTAGACCTAAGTTGGAAGGATTGAAAATGTTGAGGCACTTAGTAAAGCAAGGTTTGCAATGTTCTTACATATCCATCAATGCAGTTTCTTATATTATGAAGGAAGTAACCAAAGTTATTATTGGAGCTCATGCCATATTGGCTAATGGTTGTGTTATGTCTCGTTTAGGAAATAAACAAATGGCCCTTGTTGCCTCAACATATGGTGTTCCTGTTTTTGTGTGCTGTGAAACTTATAAATTTTGTGAACGAGTTCTCACCGATTCTTTTGTGCACAATGAATTAGGTGAACCTGAAGATATCATCACAACTTCACTAATATTTAATGATAGCCTTAAAAATTGGCGTGATCTACCTTTATTGCAGCCTTTGAACTTACTCTATGATTTAACAACACCAAATTTAATTGCTGAAATTGTTACAGAGAAAGGTACATTGCCATGCACATCTGTACCTGTGTTTTTACGAATGAGATTTGCTGGGATGACTCAGTAAAAGTATGTTTTAAGAATTAGGCCTGTAATGTACTGTCTGGTTGAAGTATTAAAAAACATTTACTAAATTGTATTTTCTATTTCTTTTCAAAGTTTCTAACAGTTTATAAAATATGATCTTTTCTCATTTTTCATTAAAGTTAATGAGAAATTCAATGTGTTCTAGTAATTTTATATATTACTTATGTAACATTAATATCATAGCATGCCTGTTCATTCAACTCAGGCAGATGTGAACTGATCAGTACTGCGATTTCATGTAGAAGAGAGTGGGGTAGAGTGGACTTAAGTACACAGTGGATCACCCCTTAAATTATATTGTTTTTAAATTTTGAATTTTTTTTCTTCTAGGCTAGTTGATTACTTATAGTCTTCAAAACACATTGTAAACTCGAAATGGTCCAATTTATCTTGACTGGTTGTTTTTAGCTACTAAAAGTAAAAATTTTCATCATCATACTTTTCTTTATTCTTGATTAATGGTTATAAATTAATAAGGAAACAAAGCAAAGGTAACAGTGCCCCCCCCCCTTGACTTATCTCAAAGGAAGACAATCAAGATTACGCGGAAACAGCACTATATATTTATGCTTGCTAACGTTTGAAATCAGTTTAAAATGGAAATTATTCCAATTGTGACACATACTTGAATGTTTTTCTGTGAAAACAATATCCTCTTGTAAACGAAAATATTTTAATCTTCCGAGACGGAAGGATAACTACGGGTGTATACCCGCTTAGAGATCTGCACAGGCCGGGCCGGGTTCGGGCCGATTTCCATTAACGGCATTCGGACAGGGCCAGGCTCGGGCCTTGCTTCTGAAGACTCGGGCCGGACTGGGTCTTAATTTTTTTTCCTGGAGTATAGGGCCGGGCCGAGACTAACTTATTTTTTTCGTACGAACCCGAGACTGATTTCGTTCTTCTTAGTCTTCACGGATCAAAATAATCAGTTCCTCTTGAATCGTTCCATATGAAAATCCTTTTCTCGACGTGGAAAATTTTTTCATAAATCAGTAAAGTTTGTATTGGTCCAAAAATTTTTGCAAAATAGGCATATACTTTAGAGTCGTCATTATCTACAATTAAACATTAGAATTTATTCTTTTTAAAGAATCGTAGATCACTAGGCGTCTTAAAATAGAATTAAACACATAAAAAAACCCCATGATTATGACGGAATTTTCGGTTAAACTAAAAACTGCAAATTTCTTTTATACTGTTCATTCATGCAAAGTGAATACAATAATACGCGAGAAAAAAACATATTAAACATTTACGTCTGCTAAGAAGGAAACGTATTATTTTCTTTCCAATGTCTTAGAAGAATTTACTTTTACCATATACCATTTTTTAGAATTTTTTTTTATGTATTAATAAAACTAATGATAACTGAAACATTTACATACAACAAACAAAGTAGGGTTCAAGAAAGTAAAGGTTCATTAAAAGCGTAAATATCGCAGCCTATGGCACTTCTGCATAAATAGTTTATAAACATGAAAGTAAAAAAAAAAAAAAAAAAAAAAAAAAGGAGAGACTAAGATAATTTTTTTTGGTCTGAACTCTTCCGTTAGAGTAAAGATCAGTTTTCTGTAGAAATTCACCAGGGCCAGGCCGAGCTCGGACCGAAATTTTAACTTTCGACCCGGGTCGGGTTAGGCCAATATTTTTTTCGTTCGGGCCGGACCGGGCCAATATTTCTTTCGTTCGGGCCGGGCCGGGGTAGGGCCTGGAAAATTCGGCCCGTGCAGGCCTCTATACCGGCTATTCCGTTTACATAAATGTACTGAAAGCAGATTAAACGTAAAGCTTCTTTAGCTTGGACTTTGACGGGACCAATTGATGCCAACACTTAAGGGTAAAGACGAGTTTGTATTAATAGCAATAATGGCACATTGGTGAATTTGGAATTATAATTTTTGTTGAGTTTTTAAGGAGGAATATTATTAAACACTTTAAATATGCTTCTTGCAATTATAAAAGTAACTTTATTTTTGGACTGTTTATTTGTTACCCACTTTGTTACCACCAAAGAACACTGGTTAAAGGAACAACTATAAAAAAGAGCTATATGTTATTTCTATGTTCTATTATGGGAACTTCCTTAAAAGGTGACTGGTTACTAATTCTTTGTCAATGTTATCATGTAGTCTAATTGGATTAACCGTCGCCACAATTTTTTCAAGCCTTTCAGGCATAAAAAGGACAGCACGGGGCGGGATTTGAAATCTAATTTCAAGGATTGTACATGTGGTTAGGAAAATATTTTGTTTGTAGTAGGTGGAATATGTCATCAAGAACACATATGATAGACTGTGAGAAATAAAGTGCGATTGGGAGAATGGAAGCAGGACAGGCTTCCTCAAGAGTCCGTAAAGACTTAAAAATAGCTAAAAGCGTCATGTCAAAAATCTGGCATCATTTTGAACGACCATACTGACCAACATGTTTTTATCAGTGCAACTGAGAATACCTATACATACAGAAATGAGGTAATTGATCCCCTTTTCAAGTTGTTTAAGGTTTTAATCATAAGATTTGGAATTTTGTTTATTAATGGTCTAGAAGTGCTACTAACCCATAACGGGTCTCCAAAGTTGCAGAAATCTCACCCAGAAAAAAGTCTGTTTTCAACATTACCTTTCACACCAATTACCGTAATTTCCGGCGTATAAGCCGCAGAGCAAACAACTCTTTTTCGACCTTGAAATTTTATTTAGGAACTGTAAACACGTATTTATCGCGATCTAAATTGTTGCATTTTATTTTTAAAATTTTCTGGGTCGAAAAATGATTGTTTGATCCGCGGATTATACGCCGAAAATTACGGTACAACTTGTTGAACACCCAGTTTAACGTTGTTTCAAAATTTTCAGGGTGGCAATAAGAATGTTGCGTATGGAGAAGGTCGCGGGCTGCATTTTGTCTTTGACAATGAGAAATCGAAAGTATAAATTGAAGTTAATTCACGGACCAGAGCCCGGAAGCTTACTGCAGAACTTGGAGAATGTTTTAAAACTGCTTTGAACCATTTAAAATTGATTGAGAAGTACAGTAACAGGAACCACCATAATTATTTTTTACGCAACATACTTCCAAAAAGTGCTAATCAATCACAAATAAATTTATTGGAAAAATTTAGCTTTCTTAATTTGATCAGATGTCGGAAGCAACTATTAGATCGAATATATGATATCAAAAATGGCGAGAGGCAAGACATGAAATACTGAAACCCAAAAGCAGAGATGTATAATAAAGACGCATGCATGTATGCTGTGCGCAGAAAATTTTATGAAATTTGAAGAAAATTTTAGGAAAAAAAATCTTTACTTTTGTAACTTTTTTTTAGTACCAAAAAATTAAAAATATTCCCTCAAATCTATATGCAAATTATTTACTATTAGCGCACAATTAAAAGCAAGGCCAATTTTCGAATTTTCCGAAAATTTAAGATATTTGATGTCGAAAACTTTAAAAATTCATCAGTCAAAAATTTCGGACACCAAAAATAGCGAATTTTGACAAACGGTTGTCGTAAAAAATCCACTTCGTCGATCGTTCGCAGAAATAAAAATCTCCAATTTCGTTTAATTATTAAGGAAAAACACGAATTTAGTCAAAGTTCCGAAGCAAAAGCACGGAATATCGTCGAAGGATCAAGAAAAACATAAATTTCGTTAAAGAATAGCGAAAAACCCCCACAAATTTCGTCAAAGGATTTTTAAAAAAAATCTTGAATTTTAGCAAAGAATCGCGTAAGAAACACCCATTTCAATAAAAGTCCGCGTAAAAAATTCTTATTTCGACAAAGGATTGCGGGAAAAAAGCAAATTTCGATTAAGGATCAGACGGAAGTCACGAATTTTGACAAAGAACCGCCCAAAAAATGCGAGTTTCTTCCAAAGACCGCACAAAAAAGCGAATGCCATCAATGAATCCCGCAAAAAATGCGAATATCTTCCATGAAATCTGCAAAAACTGTGTATTTCGTCCATGAATCGCGTAAAAAACGCAAATTTCGTCTATGAAATACTTAAAAAACATTAATTACGGATTATAGATATTCGGTTAGATAATTACTATTTTAACAGATTCTACTATTCATATAACATAAACAAGTATTTTTATATAAATACACAAACTTGAAACCTGCATATTACAGAATTCTTCATTAAACAGAAAGGTTCCATAAAGCTTTAAAAAAAAAGAATACTATACCATTACACTTGCTAACATGAAAACCTGTGTAAAACGGAATATGTAATCGATATTCGCCATTTTATGCTGACAGGTTTTACTACATATATATAAGTGGGAAAAAAATTTTTGGACCCCCTCCGAAACGAAATCCTGGCTACGCCACTGAAAGGTAAGATACTTGTTTTTATTTAATATTATTAAAGTTAAATGCTTAATAGAAAGCTTTAAATAACAATTTTATGAGAATGTATTAAACTTCAATATGGGTACAGTAGACCATCCATTGCTGGAGTTTGGAGTACAGTCAACTCTTTTACATTCACTAATCAGGGTTGCCATGCCACCTGGAGAACCGGGAAAACACAGGAAATTTTAAAATCCCCTCCTAAAACAGGGAAAATCTAGGGAATTTTGAAAAAATCTGGAAAACACAGGGAATTTTTTTTCATACTACAGTGGACTCTTTCAAATCCGCAAACCAGAAATCTGCAACTCTCTAAAATCCGCACATATTTTATGGATGTAAACAATGAAACTTTCAATTCAGATATTGGGACAAAATTTGATTTTTTTAAGTTTCATATCAATTCCGTATATTTTTTAATTTGTGATTTTCTTAATAATACTCTATTTATGTTTTTTCATGAAGAAAGAAAAAATATTTTTGGAAACAATTCAAGATATTGCTGATATCACTGACAATCACAATCTTTTTACCAAATATATTTATGCATTAATCAAGTTTTGGTTATTAAGCTTAGCTAAACTTGAAAAAAAAAAATCCTTATTTTATGATTTTGATGTGAATTAGTAATGTACTTTTATGAGGCAAGTTTTGTTGAATAATTTTGGAAAAAATACATTTAATTTTCAAAATGAATATTTAATCATACATTATTGATTATTAACTTGATCTTTGCTATTAATATCATTTTAAAAATTATCTAAATTTTTATTATTTTAGTTTATTACTTATCTTAATATTTTATTATAATGTAAGCATTCATTAAAGTACTGATTGCACTATTAATTACACTCAAGTTACTGTTTAAAAAATGTAAACAAAATAATGACCAGAAATCCACAAAACCTCTGGTCCCAAGCTGTGCGGATTTGAGGGAGTCTACTGTATATCCAAACATAAATTTCTATTTTTCAGTTTTCATTTTGAAAGCCGAATATTATCTTATGATATTTTTTAAGATAGAAAATAAACCAGTGTTGTGTGTCAAAGTTATCCTATACTTTATGTGTCCTGTATTTTAATATAAATTTTAATTTGAATGCATAAAGTAAGTAGCTTTTTCTCTTTTCCTTTTTATTTCTGCTATTTTTGTGTTATTATGTTCAAAATAATTGATTTTTAGGTAAGAGTCTAAAATTTTATATTCTTTAAATTATTAGATACAGAGTTTTTAGATATTTTAATTTTCATTTACAAATATTTCAAAGTATTTTTTAGCTGAATGTTTGAGTATTGCTTTACTGTTTTTATTAATAATTAATGTAAAATATGGGATTTAATAATAAGTAACAACTTCAAAGGGTTTTGGGTGAAATGCAGTTTACTCTCCTTTGCCAATCTCCTGTGATAACTGCGCCAATGTGGCCAGGCCCGTAGCCAGGATTTTCTTTCGGGTGGGGCTCAATTTTGGAATTTTTTCCGTCCTTACAAAAGGAATTTGAGTAATATTCAGTAAGAAATTTAAAAATAATCTAGGCTTATCCTATTGTGTGTTTCTACATAGGGTACATGTTAATTATGTCAAACATTGTTATTTCATACTTTATTTTTTCAATTTCTGTTGCAATTTTTAACTTTTAAGAGCACTTCCCGTTTCCAAACCGGTTCGAAAGCCGGAGAGTTTTTAGGAAAATTTTTCTGCGAAAAAGCACAAACTAACAATGTTTGAGATGAGCCTCAAGTAGGGGAGAGGGGGGACACGTTTGAACACTCTAAATATTTTCCTTCAAATAAATTATTTTCTAAAAATGTCTATGGCAATACATTACTATTGCTTCAATGCAATAAGTATACAAAACTGATCCATTTTATATGCACAATACTGTCTAAGCAAGATATGTATTTTCCACCCTCTTGAATCTAAATTTAAGAAAATAACGTTGTAAGATTTTTGTTCAAAATTTTGTATCCCTAAAATTTTGATTTATTGTTCAACACCTAAATAAAGATGCAATCTTTAGATTATAAGCTTTGTTTTATTCGAATTTTTTAGCCGAATTGAGTAAACAGTTGTAATGTTGAACTCCATGTGATGGGGCACCATTGAAGAAAAAAGCTGGGGCACTATTGAACATCTAAAACAATGAAGTAAAGAGTTGTTGATGAACCTACATATTGCTATTTTTGGGATTTTTTCTATGTGGAAAGAGTTTAATTAAGAATATCAAAGAACGTGAACTTATATTGTTAACAATCCTTCCTTACTGCACACATGTATCTTTGGATAGATCATATATTTTGGATATCTTTGGATGTATCAGCGATTGGAAATTTCAAACATAAATTTATGATGGAATTCATTTATTTGATAATTACAAAGTCCGGATACACAATAATGTTTCACGGTTTAGTAGGTTTGTCTAATAAAGCCTATACTCGTTCATTTGCTCTTTTCCAAACTACGGAATTACTAGTACTTTCGTACTAGATGAAGATGAAACGGAATTTAAGTCAAGTTTTTTCATAAAAGTTTTCCAGAAACATCAGATATCATATTGGTGTATTACAAGGATATTTAAAAAAAGTTTTCTCGACCAAACATAACTGGAGCGACATTCTGTGTTGTTTCAACAATGATTTTTGACATCAACTTTGATGGATTTAAGTTTGGTTAAATAATAGAAAAATTATGAGTTTCAATAAAATATAGTTATTAAATTTTATTCATGTTACTTTATATTCTTGAAACATAGGCAGCGTTTTATGAGAACTCTCGATATTTTCATATTTTATTCATTTGTTCAAAGGCTCCCCTTACTTGTTCAAAGGACCCCTACATGGGGCAGGTTTGAATAGAAATATTTCAGCTTTTTAAATCCTTACAATTTTTTTAATTTACATGGAAAACTTTTAATTTCTGGTCCATATGATGAAGACATGCACTGTTTTTATTATGCAATACAGTCAAATCTCGTTAACATGACCTCAAGAAGAATCAAAATTTTGTTCATGTTAACAATAATTCATGTTATCAGTATCAAATATTTATATTTGTCTTTCTAGTGGGTTGTGAAAACAATTCATATTAAAAGGGATTCACGTTAAGCGTGTTCATGTTAACGAGGTTTGACTGTACTTAAAACGCAAACAAGTTGAATGTCGATTCTGCCATTGCAGAATTCAGTTTCGCCTCCGATTTAAAAAAATAAAAAATAAAATAAAATAAATAAATAAATCGATAGAGGTCTTTTAGAAGGGCGGACCCGTTTGGAATGCAATGAACTAACTTCATTTTTCTTGTGTCTATCAATATAATAGCAAACAGAACGGCCGGAAATACCCAATTGATTAGCAATTTCTCTCTGAGACATTGGATTTGCGGAATAATAAAGAGATACAATTTGACGTGCTACTTCTACATTGACTAGATTCATCAAAAATAGATTTTTTCTTTAGTTTAAACGCTTTTTTATAGACTCTGAGAAAAAAGAAATGCATTTAACAATAAAATTGTATGAATGTCTCGTTTTAACGGCCAGATTACGAAACTAGTCGTTGGGGGCCACCGTAATACTTACCCATCATGGATATGCATTATATAATATGTGGAAACTATTTATAAAATGCTGATTATAATAATTATAAATGATAGGGTAACATCCCCAGTAATTGGCACTTTAAGAATTTGTCTTTAAACTTACTTCAATTTTCATTACAAAGAAATAAGATATTTACTTGAAAATATTTTTAAATCAAAGAATGCATATTTGTGCATCTATTTTGCCCACTAAAAGCAAAAAAAAAATGAAAAAGTATTTTTATAAAAATATATTTATAAAAAGTTGCTGAAATCACCAGTAATTGGCACCTAGAGCACCAATGTATGACACCTTGTGATCCAGTAATTGGCACAAGTTTATATTTAAAAAAAAAAACTTTACATTTTGCAGTGGGTTTAATCGCTTTAAATGAATTTACTGTAGATGAAGATGCTATATTTCAGGTTTTTGAGAGTAAGAAATCAGCATATTAGTCTGAAATGTGAACACTTTAAAACAATACAATATACTTATATTAATACCCAGTAATTGTCATGCTGTCCCCATTGATTGTCTATGAAGTTTTAATGGATTCCAATTACTGATAATATTTCATATTTTCAAATAAAAACAAATGATAAACAAAATTAGTCTATAACTTTAAAAGTACTTCCAAAATAAATGGTTTAATCTCAAATTCCTTGCGAATTCCTTGTAATTGGAATAGGTGCCAATTACTTGGAACTAGCAAAATTGAAGCACCATTAATTGGCCTCTATCATAAGTTCAGAAATCCAAATATTTGTGTCGAAAATATCTTTACACAATTAAAGTAACCCTTTTTTTAACTAAACAAAACTGTTGTCGATTAAAATTTAAAATATATTTTAAATCATATAATAATGAATTGAAAAGCATGCCTTCCTTAAACCAAAGAAGATGAATTTGCAACAAAAATGGCTAATTTCATACAAGCCATAATTGTTTCTCTTTCCTAGGCATTATTGTCATCTAATAGTATAAATCAAAGTTATAATCTTTAACGTAAATGAGCATATAATTTGTATATGGTCTTGCATTTTTAAAAGACTGGATATAAATCTTATTTTAGTACATGTTTGTAGGATGTGCCAATCACTGGTGCATGCCAATTACTGGGGATGTTACCCTATTCTTGGTAAAATATTTACTAGCAGTGTTGAATTCAGGCACTTTTCTCCGGAAGGGATTTTTGGGGCTCCGGGGGGGACATTATAGTGTTCCGGGGGGGAATTATACTTTTCGACCATTGAAAACACAAAATCACAAATTTTCCGGATGGGACATCTCATTACTCCGGGGGAGGGGGAATGTCCCCCTTCCTGGCCAGCCCTTGAATTCAACACTGCTTCCTAGAAGCAATCATCATGCAACAGAAGCAATCATCATAATTTCTTCTTAGCCATGATGATGATTGAAATCATCAAATATCAAGATCTTTTGTATCTTTCCAAAGAATGGAAATCATGGAAAAACTATTCAGTCTGTCATCGACCATAATGTTTCGAGTCAAAGATTTAATTATTTTCTTTGCCAAAAAATATCTTTCATCCAGCACTGACTGTTGTTACTCGGCTTTCAACCAAAACTGTCAGCAAGCGGTTGATTTTATCGTAATATGTCACATTACAGTACTAAAACTTTTAAAACCTCTGTGTTGGTGCCAACATTAGAAATTTGTTTGCACCCTAATTTATATTCAGTTTTCACTTGTTACATTCACACGTTATCCTGAAAATATTGCATCGGATTCTCTAATTTGCTTGATTTTCCAGTGAAGCACATCTCGGAAGATGTAACTGGGAATCTCTATGTCTTCATTCGAAATGAATCGATAGTTTAAATTTTGAATAAGACTTTCTACATGGGGAAATAAGACCGTGGTATTGTAATACTTATCAGTGGGTGTAATTTGAGGGTTTATACCTGTTGCCTGTATGAATGTTAGTCTTGGTATCTTTATTTCAGTTTGGAAGATGTCTTCCCGAAGTTTTGATGTACAATAAAATCTCACAAAGGATTTCTACTTCATTTTTATGCATACTTATGTAAAACAATTAGGCATCTTTAGGATGGGTTACAGCCAATATTATATCACGAGATTTTTTTAAGAACTCACTATGACTGTCAGACAGAAAACCTTCTGACAAACAGACAAGCTTATGAGAAAATTATTCTTCTCCCCGACTGCGAAAAAAGCTCCAGCTGTTGAAGAAACCTTCCATGGGTTTTTCGAAATATTTTCTGAGCTAATACAAATATATTTAAGTGGCTCAACGAAAGTCAATATGCTTTATGCCTCTCGATAAAATTTGTATCACAAATGCGGAGAAGTTATTTTCTTTTGTTTTCTATGATATATGATGCAATTGCTACTTGACGTGCTAAATTTGCCTTCAGGCGATTTTTAAATTTTTTTATCGCTGCTTTAACATGTCCATGACACTTTCGAATGAAGGGAATCAGCATGCTGTTGGACAAGGCAAGATTTAACTAATGGATTTCACAGAGGACGTATCTAATTTTTAGATACTCTGAAGAATTCTAGAATGAACCCCGCTAATATGACCAAACTTATTGGCTACTTTGTCCTACGCCTATGCGATGCATTTATACATGCCAAGACATAGTTCATCACAATGAAGAAAAATTACTTTTCTTGAATTTTTGGAAGAGAAGTCATTTATTGGAATAACACGTAAAAAAAATCAGAATTATTGGGTTTTGTGAATTTTTTACTAGTTCACATATTTAACACAAATGACAAGCTGTTCTGCTCTTGAAATGTCCATAGTTTCATCAGCAATTAAGCTAAAATAGATTGCGTTATTTATTTTGATAATTAATATTTCGGTAACTATATCCCAGAATATTTGAATGATTTCATTCTAAGTTTTTGAGGTGAAGTAAATAGCATTTCTAAGGATATTTATATCCCGTTTCGATTCATTCGCTCCAGATTTTGCTCAAAACTTAAAAGAACTGTTAGCTAACAGTCTTTTTTATACAAATTTCTCTAAAGTTAGAGGATCGTCATTGTGGTCAGTGGCTATTTTGTTCTGCACAAAATAAGATTGTTTCAAGTATTAGTCCAAGAGCTGCTCTAATTTCTTCTTTTCCTCGAGCTCTTTGAAAACCCAACAATGAAATAATTCTATTTCTATTTTCCTGAAGATATCTAAAGTTTGTTTGTTAAAATAACATACTGTTTGTGATAATCTAATTGTATATGTTTTAAGAAAAATATTTAGCCTTTTTCCAATTACTGAAACATGTAGAAAATAGTCTTCCTAATTTTTAGTGACCTTTCTTATGTCGTATGCGTATTATACTTAATTTTTCTTAGTCAAATTAATGATAAGAAATTACACTTGATCGAATTTTACTGCGCATAAAGACAGTAAAAATTACTTTTTAAGAAGAATTTATATTTTAGTGGTACATACTGTGAGGAATTTGCTTCACTATATTCGGTTTAGTAATTATTTGGTAGCAATGGAGTGATGCAAATCCTTTTCCATGTTAAATCCGTTTATTCAAGGTATAGATAAATTAATACAGATTCATAGAACTCTGGGTTCTATATGAAAAAAAAACCACACGCCTTTTACAGCGAGCTCCATCATCGAGAATCCTCTCCAACTTCCTCCTCTCTCCTCCTCATCAGGAGAGCCACTCCTCTTCTGGCCCCTCCCAGATCAAAGTTATTGGTTCAGCTGGGATAAGCCTTGGCGACAGATTGCCATCGTCCGTCTGGGAATAGTGAAACTATCTCAACCGACTCTTAGTTCTCAGGGTGGTCTGGCGATTAATCAATGGTAGCCGTAACTAATATGCTAATGTCACATGAAAAAGGCCGCGCTAGACTTGCTGTCTACAGGGAAAAAAAGGACCTTAATCCTTTTAAGTGCTTCCACAATCACCAGACTTCGATGTACCAGTCCATTGTCTAGCCTTAATTAGCCAAATTAGATTCTTACAGCAGTTAAATCCTTACAATACCAATTAAAAAAACAATACAGCCAAGTAACCGACGTAATGAATGATTACCGTAACTGTAATTCAATAAATGGATATTTTTGCAGCTAAAAATGCAATTGATTTTAATGTAATGGAAGATAAAAACAAACAAAACTTTTTTTTTTTATCATACAGATAATTTTGTATTTAAAAAACTTTCGGGGGGGGGGGCTTCAGCCCCCTTAGCCCCCTCCCTGGCTACGTGCCTGAATGTGGCAATCCATTGTATCGGGCTGCTCCTCGTACGTCACAAAATCTGGCAATCCTAAGATTTCTCTTGAGAGAGCAGTTGATGGTTTATATGTTTGGGGGCGCTGGTTTAAACTCCTTGTTTTGTAAACTGCTTTCTTATTGGATAAAGAGGAGAATCAGGGAGCAATTTGAATTTTTTGGGAATATGTTACTAATGTTGCTATGGATTTCACGTTGAAAAGTTGTCTATTGCAGTTGTGTAGCGTGATTTCTATTGTTTTCTCATCTCATATATTTTGAAACAAGTCCGATCTGGATAAATGCTTGACAGGTGAGAATAAATATTCGATCGTTTATTTTTCTCTTTTTTTACCTGTATTTTTGAGCTTTGATTGAATTATGTATGAAAGAGAGGCTGATTGTTTCAAGATATGAATGACTAAAAATGATAGATTGAGTGATGCTTTTGAATGACATCCTAGAGTAGAAGATAAAATTATGAATTAAAAAAACGGAGGGTTCAGGGGGGCGGTAGCCCCCCTGATTAAAAGAAAAAAAGGCCCTCTGATTAAAAAAACTACAACATTGTTTTGCTCCTCTTACTGTTAACAAACATTCTTTTTTAATAATTTGGGTAAGTAAAAAATTTGTTTTTTGGTATATTTGGTAAAATGTATTTTAAAATATATTAAATGTATCTTTAAAAATGTATTTCGAAAAAATTTGAAATTTTATGTATTTTTTATTTTTACTCAAAAATACAGGTTAAAATAAGAGAAAAATAACTGATCAAATATTTATTCTCACATTTAAAGCATTTGTCTGGGTAGGTACTTGTTTAAAAATATATGAGAAGAGAAAACAAATAAAAATTTGGTGTACTCTCTCTCGGAGATGTTGCAGCTCCGGGAGTTAGTACGCAAAAATGCGCCATTTGGCGATTTTTGAAAATCGCGCCAAGAGAGCAAACTGCAATCGCACCAGGGTTTTTTTCATTTGCTCATATCATATAATGTATATATTTGTTCGATTAATTGGGTAATGGTAAATTATAAGATGTCTAATTAGCATACATACATGCATATATTTTTGCGCACTCAACATAGAATAAAGGCGTTGCAGTACAGGGAAAACACAGGGAATTTTTTTTCAAGATTAGAGTGGCAACCCTGCTAATGTAGAATTTTCAAAATATTTAATAATTGCTTATTCTCTATAAAGAAATACTGTTTTAAAATACTTATTCAACTGTAAAATAAAGAAGAATGTCAATTTATTTAACATAAGAAATATTTTGGTTTATATTTTTTCCTTTTAAAAACTATACAAATATCTTAATGATTGTAGCTGTTATTACTAAGGCAATTTCTGGTAAGTTCTCAAAATTTCATTACTCTTGTCATTTTAGATGCAACATAAAACAAATTTTGAATCAAAACTTTATGGCTGTTAATCTGTTGTTTATATCAATGTAAATTCACCCTCGAATCTAAAATAATTCCCGGAAAATTTCGGTTCATAAGTATTTTGGAGTTCCATTTTAGGTAGATTTCGTATGAAATACTACCTATTGCATTTGCACCAGTGTTGGAATTTCTGAAACATTTTTGCAGATCTATGCCGATCATGGCCACTAGATCCCAAAATTACCATCAGTGAAAAAGTTTATCTATCTATATATATAAT
This sequence comes from Maratus speculifer, assembly GCA_964019185.1. Lineage (NCBI taxonomy): Eukaryota > Metazoa > Arthropoda > Arachnida > Araneae > Salticidae > Maratus > Maratus speculifer. The sequence goes on from OZ025296.1 coordinate 35,313,620, forward strand.
ACATATCTCACTTTTTTCTGGACATAACTTCCATAATTCCGGCTCATGTGATACATCGTTCTAAAGCCCTGTGACTATTTATGTGAATGCGCCCTCTCCCCCCACCGGCAAATCTTTCAAAATTTTGCCTGATTTGAATTTTTTAAAATGTTTATGACACCCATCGTGTGCTATATTATTAGAAAAAACTGACCATTTATAATTTTTTACACATTCGATCCCCCCCCCCATGGGGGCGGTACTTTTCTAAATTTCGTAAACACCTGTCATGTGACATATCTTTGGAAAGGCCTTAAACTGCTTATTCATATTTTGCATGTCCGGTGTGTCATCCCCCTCTCTGCCACTCAGGAGGACATTTTCTAAATTTGTATATACACCCATCGTGTGGCATATCGTTTAAAAGAACTGTAACTTCTCATTCCAATTATGCATGTTTGGGTGCCACACCCCACTTTGCCCCCCCGCCCAAAGGGGAACTTTTTAAATTTTTATCCACACCCCCTCGTGTTGCATATCTTTAGAAAGGTCTGAAACTGCCTTTTCCTATAATGCATGTCTTGTGTGTCCCCCTCTGCTCTGCCCCCCCCCATGGGGGGCACATTTTTAATTTCTTTACAACACCAGTCGTGTGACACATCAATTGAGAGGTTTGCAACTGCTTATTCATATTATGCATGTCTTGTGTGTCACCTCCCCACTCTGCACCCCAGGGGCGGGCACATTTTTACTTTCTTTACAACACCAGTCGTGTGACACATCATTTGAAAGGTCTGCAACTGCTTATTCATATTATGCATGTCTTGTGTGTCACTGCCCCCAGGGGGGGCACATTTAAGCTATTGCATAGTTTTTATCACAGGCTTTGAGCGCTGCGACCGAATCTAGAAATTCCGTACCGAGAAAAAAAAAACCTGACACTCTGGCTAACATCGTTTCAGTTTGGCAGACTTCTCATGTATTCAATAAAAGAAAAAAACTTGCTTTCTTATCAGTCATCACACTCAAAAAGTGTAACTTATATTAATATTAAAGACAAAAAAAAAAAAAAAAAAAAAAAAAAAAAACTGCATAAATAAAAAATATATAAATAATTATAATTGCATAAGTTGATAAAAAATGCTATGCAATAGCTTTACTGCGGCAGTCCCCGAGTACCACACGTTTTTTTTTTTTAATTATTTTTTTTTTATAATTTTTTTTTTAGTTTAGTGTTTGCTCTGTTTAAAACTGTTCCTTGCAAATTTGCATTATTACAGTGGACTCTACCTGAATACTCTCAAATATGAACACTCCAGTTTTATAAATGCATTTCCACGGTCTCGGCGAAACTTCATAGATTTAACAAAAAGTTTAAATCTCTGTATTATGAACACTACTTTTGGTCCTCATTTCTACTCCACTTCTCTGTAAACTGAACATGTGTTTGCAGTCGGAATTCAAACTCCTCCAATGATAGAAATTCGAAGCAACTGTTACAAAAGAATAAAAAGGTTTAACAAACTCTGTAAAAAAATAAACAAACAAAATCACTGCTAGATATTAAGCATGTATTTAAAGATGCAATTTGTTTAAATATTTCTGATAAAATCTTCAGTTAAAAGTTTGGAGCACTTGTTGTCACATTATGTTTTCATCATGCTGTAAAAGAAGCCATTTTATGATTTTTGTTATTAGAAAGTGTAAACATTTAGTTTTTGATTAGTTGGAGACAATTACAGCAAGTAAAAGTAACCCACTTCCATCTTGCTTATTTCAAATAATAGTTTTACATGAATTATTGTTAATTACAGCTTAAGCATGATATTTTAAAAATTAATTTTGAAATTTGATCAATTTCTTCAATTGATCACCCCCCTTCAATCCCCCGCTCACGCAGACACAAGAAGGATTTTAAAACCAAAGTAAAATAATCAGCATGCATAAAAAAAGAATAATTGAAAACAAAGTAAGAAAAAACGACTATTTTTATTTTTCATATATCCTGTTCATATATCACTTTTGTGGAATACAGCAGCAATTTCTCAAGTATCATGATGCAACAACTGATAATTATATTTTCACATTACATTTGTACTCATTTATCAATATTTTATAAAGTAGAGTATTCTAGGTTTTCAAATGTTCAGTAAGCAGGTGCCAGACATTATTAGCGTGCTGTTAATCCAAAGTTTGCAAGGCGTTATTACATTAAATTTTCATACTGACATTAGACTCCTCCTCCCCACTGAGGGTATTTGAGAAAAACAAAAACATTTGCATCTAGATAGAGAAGCTATGCTTAATAATTTTTATTTTTTCAATAATAATATTAATAAATTAAAGCCTGCCAATAATATAAAAAAAATGTTACTTTCAAATATTTATCTTTGAAATAATGCTTCGCAAATACAAAAAAAGCACGGCTTTTGCTAGTATAACACATTTGAGAAAGAAACACACACATGTATGTGTATTTTACCGAATGATAAACCTCAGATATTATCCGAGATTTATCATCCGACTAAACTTCATCTACAAGACTTTGATTAATACGATATTTTAGATCTCGATCTCATACAGCTTTCTTCTGCGCCTATAGAAGTTTCCAGCATGATAAAAATCCTTTTTTAATTTTTATTAGAAGATAGGAGCCTAAAAGTTTCACTCTTGTGTCCACACACAGTCTCTGTCTTATATCACTGAAGTAAGAAAATTTATATATATTTTTTAATTTTGAACCTCTTCTAATATTTCTAACAAAAACAAAATTGTGTTTGGGACTTTTTTTAAAAAATACCACACAATTATACCTTCTAAGATAAAAACTTGATTAAAACAGAAATTCAAGCAGTCCCATGAGATTCCATTTAACAGGTTTTATTACATAAGATATTGTTTGTACTCAACAGGTCCGGGTTAAACCCCCCATTCAAAAGACTGGTTACGCCTATGATTAATCTGAGTATATTTATGCAAGTTAGGGCTTGGCCAGAAAGGTAGACAAATCCAATTCACTTTTCAACTACGTTGGAAAGTGTAAAAAATATTTCTGGAAGAATCCGCAGTTTATAAAAAAAGTTACAAGGGGCATGCTACTTCAAACTATTCCTCTCAAAGAAAACCTCATATATACTGCCTCTTCTCTCCCCACCAAGAAACTTATTAAATGGCTCCCTATCCTGTTCGTAAAGCAAGGAAGTCTAAGAAAAAAAAAAAAAAAAAAAAATCCCCATTTTAGATAAGTACCATTCTAGGCAAGTATAATTATATAGCATTTTCCTTTGTAGAATCTTAGTTTTTCGTTTGCAAAATAATTATTTTTTTGACTGGTTTTGTTTTCACAAGTTTTACAAGAGTAAATGTAATATACCTATACTCTTCAAAGGTATACTATACAAAGGATATTTTAACAGCCTTTCAGAATATTTGTAAAAACGGAAACTGTATACAATGGAAACCTGTCTTAAAAGGAATTTTTTTTTTGTCACTACCTAAAATTATACTTGCTAAGACAAAAAACTTGCTTATGGAAAATTTCATCAGTTTTCATTTTCATGAAAGAGAGTACAGGCTCCCTCATCTCACCCTTGTCTATACCACTGCCTTGAAAGAAAACTTTGCCCCCCTCAAGAAAAATTTTAAATTCTAGACATTAGGCAAGTCAAGTCTTGTTCATTATCTTTCATCTATAATCAGAGGAATCAATGAGCAGAAACTTGTTCCGTTCTGAAAAGTCGGGTTGAAGATTCATATTGTTTTTGGATGAGAGGAAGATTGCATCATAAAAGTTTTCTAAGTGTTCTAGGAACCCTACGTCAAAACCTTGCAGGAAATGAAAGACATTTTCGTTTTCTTTTCCATTTATTTTTCCAAGTTCTTCAAAGCGTGAAGCAGAAACTCTATAAAGCGTTGCTACAGACTGTAAATTTGATTTCCAATGCTGGACTTTCATAACTGATGATTCCAAATGAGACAGTTTAGTTGGACCTGTGAGCAATGCACTACACTCAAAGCAAGTCTCTACCTAAATACTGTTTCATAAGAACCTAAAGGATGCTGTTCTTGCCTGTGTCTGAATTCCCCCCATTTGTAATTGAGTTGCTCCCAAGTTATTGTTTGCATCATTCTCAGTTATCAAATATAATCTTTTCTTTGCAGAATCCATGAGACCGCCTGCTTCTCCCTTATTTGATTTACATTCTCCTAGGAAAACTTATTCCATTTCCTGCTCTTCTGTAAGAGATCTGGCTGTAACAAACTTGTAATCTTCAAATTACTCGACAAAAACATCCACTTGAATAGAAAATTATCAGCAGATAGTAGCTGTTATTCAATTTTCATTTATTTTATGTTTTTAATTTTCCTTCTATGCCAGTTGCCATTCTTATCATTCCCTTAGTCATAGAATCTGTTTTATATTCAAAAAATTGTTGCACTATCTCCAGCCACTGGGCAACACTAGTGTCTCTTACTTTATGTGTTATTAGCCTCCGATGCTATTTCTTTCAGACAAGCTAAAAAGTGTCGTGTCAAAAATTGTGGTCCACTTCTACTTACCTATCATACATAATAGGGTAAGTCTTGCAATCGTTTTGAAAATCGGAAAAAAATTTTTGACGGATTTACACATTTCAGATACTGGAGATTCCGAAAAGCATATTTTTAGAAAAAACAAATTGCAGTCCGTCTGTCTGTCTGTAAACGCTCTATCTCACGAACAAATGGAGATAGAGACTCAAAATTTTGTATGTACTTAGTAAGTAAGAATAGGACAAAGCCTATTTAATATCAGTAACCTCGATTATCCAGAACTATTTTTTTCGGACTCTCAAAAAATTCGTTCTGATGAAATGTATGTAAAAATTTTAGATTTTTTTTATTTTAAGGAAAGGACATAAAAGGCAATAAAATAACACAAATTTCGCATCAAGAACAAAGTCGGTTGGATTAATAGTTGCCGAGATATTTGTAATCCTGTTTTCCACATTCTTCGATTTTTCATGACCCTGTATTTTCTTCAAATTTCAATTCAAAGATATGTTTTAATTGGAAATGAGACGCTTAATCTGACACAGTAAACTGTTAGTTAATATGATTATTGTTTTTGGAGTTTTAGGGATGTTTCTTTCACGCAATCTGGTACTACTTGTGTAGTTTGGTATTTTACATAATTTGTCGAAATGGGTTCATCAGCAATTCATTAATGGAGCATTACTATGTATATTAAGAATATTTAAATATATGTTTAAATTTTGTTTTCGAATTGCAATGCATTTTATAAATAGTTTTCACATATTTTATTTTCACATATTATATAATGCATATCCATGATGGGTAAGTATTACGGTGGCCCCTAACGACTAGTTTCATAATCTGGCCGTTAAAACGAGACATTCATACAATTTTATTGTTAAAATGCATTTCCTTTTTCTCAGATTCTATAAAAAAGCATTTAAACTAAAGAAAAAATCCGTTTCTCATGAATCTAGTCAATGAAGAAGTAGCACATCAAATTGTATTTCTTTACTTTTTCGCAATTCAATGTTTCAGAGAGAAATTGCTAATGAATTGGGTAATTCACGCCGTTCTGTTTGCTATTATATTGATAAACACAATAAAAATGAAGTTAGTTCATTGCATTCTAAACGGGGTCACCCTTCTAAAAGACCTCTATCAATGATTTTTTTTTTTTTTTTTTTTAATTGGAGGCAAAACTGAATTCTGCAATGGCAGAATCTACATTCAACTTGTCTTTATAATTTATTTTCATGAAAATACTGACATAAAGAATAGTTTGGTACTTACATATTAACACCACTGCAGCAGAAGTTGTGCCAATAAAAAACAATTTTGCTGTTCCATAATGTCATAGCGAAAATTAAATGAGTATTTTCTTTGATCATAGAAACTTGACATAGTTTCTTGCCAAGCAAAAGAAACAACAATGCAATGAACCATGAAAGAAAAGAATTTCTGCCATTTATTGCCAAATGATTTTATAATTAATTTTTTTTTTCCAAGTATTCTGTCTAGTTTATATTTTGCAGACTGACCAAAATGGCATTTTGACACCTCTATAGCTCGAGTTCTATTTATGATAGAAATAAAATTCTTGCTTCTATGGAATGGGATGTGCCACATGATTCAGAAATCAAAAGTACAGTGGAATCCTGTGAATAGGTTTTTAGTAAATGTAATTTGAAAACTGTTGTTTTTTGCACTTCTCAAATTGTTTAGACCAAAAACTGTTGACAGGGCTACAGCAATGTATAATTATTGGATTTTTACACGGTTTATGACATTTTTTATGAGTAGTTCAAATCTTTATAAGTTTCACGTAAAATTATTAACTAGTTTTTGATTTATACCAGTTTAAAGTAATTGATTCCTCTACTTAACATAGGGCTAAAAAAATATTAAATGATCTAACTTTTGTCGAAATTGTCGTAAACACATGATATCGAAATATGTTACTACAAACGAGCCAAGTAAACTTCCTATAGTAAAACAGAATTGTAGCATTTATGAATCGTTTACAAAATCACTCTAAAGATCTTTAGATAAGGCTACAGTATTGTGTATTTATCTGATTTATGATCAATTTGTTGCATTTGATTTTTTTTTTATGAGTATTTAAAACTTTTAAAGTTTTGTATAAAAATGTATATTAGTTTTGATTTATATGAGTTTTAAGTATTTGATTCCTATACTTAACATAGAGGAAAAATATATTAAATGACATAACTCTTGTTGAAATGGTCATAAACACATGATACTGAAATATGTTACTATTGTCAGCCCAAATAAGTTTCACATCATAAAACAGAATTGTAGCGTTTACAGGGTCACCCAAAAGATCTTTAGTTAGGGCTACAGAGATGTGAAATTATCAGATTTTTAATGGAGATGCTGCATTTTAATTATTTTTATAAGTAGGTCAGATTTTTAAGGTTTCAAATAAAAATGTTGATTAGCTTTATTATGTCAGTTTAAATTGCTGGATACAGACAACAAGGACAGAAAACAATACTAAATAGCTCAACTTTTGTCAAAGTAGTTTTATACACATGATACACTATATGACCAAAGATGACCATCCACTTGTGATTTTAGACATTTTGTTAAATATTTAAAAAAATACATGAGGAGTTATCCTGAAATTCTAATTGTATAAGTGTAATAGTACAAGTCATAAATTTCTGTGAAGATTTTTTCCTGAAACTCCATAGAAGATCGTCAACAAATTAAAAAAGAATGAATATCTTTTGGAAAACCCTGTCAAACTAATGTACCAAAAGCACTCAAACTGTAGATTATGATTAAGTGGCTTATTGTAATAAACTGTGTTCATTTTTATGTCAATAGCATTTATACTCATAGAAAAATTAAGGTTTTAATAAAAACAGTCCCAAATTTTTCCAAAATTTTTGCTTATAATTTTCAGAGTTCTTAATATAAAATAATATTCTTTCCTGAAAATATGACAAATAACACTGCACACAATACCCTGTAATCAGAATTAAAAATAATAAAAATAGTATGAAAAATACCATCTAATTTTTCACCGTGCATGCATCAAAGATATCAAAATTTCATTTGCATATTATGTTAGCTAAATGTATAGAACAACTTTTGAGCAAGTCTCAAAATCATAGCTTGAAAATTCTGAAAATAATCGTCAATAGTATAAGGGTCATTCCTTATCAATTTAACCAATTTTTTCACGATTTGTAACCAGACCGACAGGGATTTAGATGAAACTTTGTGTACACACTAATTTTATGATGAAATGATTCCATCAAAAATTTTTCCTTCCCTGACCTCATAGTTTGTGAGATTTGGGTTTTTCTCAAATCGCACATTTTTGAGTCTGTATTTTGAGATTCCAGTTCTATCTTCAAAAAATTGTTTCTCTGGATCTGAGACATGAATCATCGCAAAAAATATCACTGTAAGAATATAAAAAGATGCAGATTTTAATAAAAAATGTATAAAAAAATTATTTGTAATATTTAGGATAAAAAAAGTCAACCAAAGTTGAGAGTTATGGTTATTTTTCCAAATTTTTGTGAATTCACGAAAAAGGCTGTAAACAAAAAAGCAAATGAAATTCCCAATTTCTTTTTGTTTTAAATAAAAGTTTACATTTTGGGCTTTCTATCTATGAAATAAAAATGATGTCTTTCTCATGGCTTATGCAAAAATTTTGGGTACTTTCCAGTTAGCCAGATGCATGTGTTATTTTTACATATGTATGTATGTATATATAAAGTATATTGATATACAGGGTGTCCCTAAACAAATGGTATATACGCTAGGGGGTGATAGAACACATCAAGACGAGTAATAGTAAATAGGAAACCAAGGGTACCAAACGTTTTCCTAAGGAGATAGCCGCCATTAAAATTTGGGGTCCAAAATTTCAAATACACATAAAAAACAGAAAAAGTGGTCGATTGATTTGCAGTTTTCACTAAAATTATTCTTTATGTTGGTATGTTCTTGAAAATAAATTATAAAGATAAATTTTGAAAAATGCCGATAGAGGGCGCTTTAGACTTTGGATTAAGGAAATAATCCATCCTAATACTATTTTTTGCCGTTATTTTCTGCATATCATTAAATGGTTTTGTAGACTTAGATTTAAACTTAAATTTTGAGCTCAAAATCTGAATAGTTGGGAGTGGTTAAAGTAGCACAAACTGAATTGTGTTGAGAGGGTTTAAATTTCAAACGAAACTGAAAACTATAGAAAAAAAACAGAAAAATTAGTCGATTCGTTTGCGGTTTTTGCTAAAACTACTCTTTAAATCAGTGTTTTCTTGAAAATAAATTTTAAAGATAAATTTCACAAAATGCCTATAGAGAGCGCTTTAGACATTGGAGTAGCGTACAACTATTTTTAACAGTTATTTTTTTAAATCTCATTAAATGCTTTCAAATGCTTAGATTTAAATTTTGAGATCAAATTCTGAGTCGTTGCGAGTGTTTAAGTAGCGCAAAAGTGAACTGTGTTCGAGGGGGGGGGGGGTAAATTTCAACTCCTGAACACACTTCAGTTTGCGCTTCTTAACCCCTCCCAACGATTCAGAATTTGAGTTCAAAATTTAAGTTTAAATCTAAGATTTCGAAAACGTTTAACAAGTTTTGGAAAGCATTTAATTAGATACAAAAAATAACGTTTAAAATTTGTTGTTGGTTACTCTGAAGTTTAAGGCACCCTCTAACAGAATTTTTTGAAATTTATCTTTAAAATTCATTTTCAAGAAGATACTGACTTAAAGAATAGTTTTATTTTAAACCGCAAACGAATTGCCCAATTTTTCCATTTTTTATTATCATTTGAAATTTGAACCCTCTGAACACTGTTCAGTTTGTGCTACTTAACCACTCTCAACTATTTAGATTTTGAGCTCAAAATTTAAGTTTAAGTCTAAGTTTACGAAAACATTTAATTAGATGCAAAAAATAACGTAAAAAGTTGTTGTTTGTTACTCTAAAGTTTAAAGTGCCCTCTATCCGCATTTTTCGAAATTTATCTTTATAATTCACTTTCAATAAAATACCGACATAAAGAATATTTTTAGTGAAAACCGCAAATCAATCGACCAATTTTTCCGTTTTTTATAATCATTTGAAATTTAAACCCTCTGAACACAGTTAAATTTGTGCTACTTAACCACTTCCAACTATTCAGAATTTGAGCTCAAAATTTAAGTTTAAGTCTAAGCTTACGAAACCATTTAATGATATGCAAAAAATCACGGCAAAAAATAGTTTTTCATTACTTCAAAGTCTAAAGCGCCCTCTATCGGCATTTTTCGAAATTTATTTTTATAATTTATTTTCAAGAAAATACCAACATAAAGAATAATTTTAGTGAAAACTGCAAATCAATCGACCAATTTTTCCGTTTTTTATGTGTATTTGAAATTTTGGACCCCAAACTTGAATGGCAGCTATCTCCTTTGGAAAACGTTTGGGACCCTTGGTTTCCTATTTACTATTACTCGTCTTGATGTATTCTATCACCCCCTAGCGTATATACCATTTGTTTAGGAACACCCTGTATATATGTATAACACTGGTGCCCGTTTAACCGAAAAGTACCAAATTTTGCCTTGTTTTGAAAATCTGTACCAATTAAAGAGAAAAAAAATCTGACTAAGTTTAGCTGTGGTACTTAAATAATTACTGGAGTTTCTATGAGTTATTGAATTTAATGTTTTTATTATTATTTGCAAAGTAAGTTTATGCATTGTTTTTTCCGATTTAAAAAAGAAAAAAAATCTGACTGCAATATGTTTTCCCATCAAATTTAGTGGATGGTCCATATGTTTCATTTAGTTATTTAATAATGGGCATTTTTTGCTAATCTAAAGAATCTCTTACTTTTATTTTCAATAATTTTATTAAAAACAGATTTATTTTTGTACAGTATAAAATAAATATTTTTTTCTCCTCATATTTCCATTCTTTCTTCTGAATACTTAATTATTTGTATTTAAAAAATGTTCAAAACCTTGTATTTCTTTTCCTTGGGTAATTTTAATCAGTTTAAATATTTTTTGACAAGTTTAAATACACAAATGTTTAACATAACTTAAATTTGTTTCTATAGTCTGAAAGATTTAATTGCATCTGCCTTGTATAAAGACCTTCGGATAAAGGCAGTGTAAAGTTCTTTAGTGAAAGCAGATGTTTTGTAATCTATTTAATCAAATTATTGTCATTCTCTTGTTTCTTATCATAGAAGAAAGATCTAACTTTTACTGTGCTAATAAAAATATATTCTGATTTTTACATATTTTATAGTTTGTGATATGTATAAATATTTTTTTGCTTTATTGTTTTAATATGGAGCCTGATACTAAACTTTCTACGAGTCTTCAGGCTTGCAGTGTTGGAATATTGACTGGTTTAGAGTGTCACAAAACTAGCTATACAAATAACAGTGAAATAAACTACATTGATAATCTCTATGATTCAGAAAAAGAACTTTTATTACTTAGGACTGTTGTATTTATAAATTTATTATTTGATTTTGATCAAAGTAGCATTAAAATAACTTGTAAAAGGAATAAGTATGCAATTTAAAGTGGAAAAGAGTTCTTTCAATCTTTTCTACGCATGAATAAATAAAATTTTTAGGTTAAAAAAAAAAAATGAGCCCGTCTTATCTCTATAACATGTTCTTTTTATGAATGTCAAAATTTGGCCGCAAAAAAAGAAATTTAACCAACCAACCTCCATATTAATTTGAATTTTGCATAGCATTATGTCTCATTTTCAAAGGAAGTAGATTTGTACAACCCCTTCCCTCCGTCCCTCAGGCCAATCACATGGTGGAATCACATCTGTATTTCTTTTCAATTTCTTTTTGCTCTTATTTCGACTTTAGATTACAAAAGCAAAGATATAAATGGTTTCTATCCTTGTCGAGAATTTACGCTAATCTCTCATGGAATTGCAAAAACATGCATGAGAAAGAATAGCGTAAAAAAAACCACCATAAACAAAAGACATCAAATAGGGATTATAAAACAAACTTTTTGACTTGCTGCGACTAATACGGATTCTAGTAAGTATTTTAATTTTTAAAAAGATGAACAAAATAATTTTCTTAAAAATAAAACAAGTAAGAAAAATCATGCGTTAAGCATAGATTATGAAGCACTTTCCAACACTTCTTAAAATCTTTACTGTTATCCAGGAAAACAACGTATTATTGTTCATATCCAGATATGTTTTCCAAACTTTTGAAAAGTCCTGCATTTGATCTGTCAGTTAATATATAGACTACATAATGGTAAAATTTAGTTTAGCAAGAAAACGCTTAACTGGTTGAAATTTTCCTTTCAGCAATTTATACTAATAGATGGAAACATACTTGAATACATAGTACCTTTAATACATAAAAGTATTTTGCTAAAGTTTAGTTTAAAATAAATTCTCTTTAAACTACTTCAAATTTCTAGAAATTATCATCCAAAGGCGACCATGTATCTAGTTTATTGCGTGACCCTGTATATCATCTTATCTATATTCTACAAACATTTCTTAGTAAACTAAATGCAGTTTGTCGTAAAAAGGCATATCATATTTAAAAACCACTCTTAAGTAAATTACACTCATATTCAGTATTTTTCCGAGATTTTTTGTGTAGCCCTGTATATATAAATTGTGTAACAATTAGCATTTGTATAAACCATAATATACATACATCTAGTAAAGCTTAAAAGCGTATATCATAATTAAAATGCATTTCATCCATCTAAGAGTCATCTTCCATAATATGCAGGACTTCTGATAGAATATACTAGTATTTACCGTATTTTCGGGCGTATGAGCCGCGGCGCATACGAGTTTAAAAGTATAAAATATTGTAGGTGCGGCTCTTACGCCGGGGCGGCGGGTACGATGATTTTTTTTTTTTTTTTTTTATTTTGTCAAATGATTTTGACACTTTTTTTTCGTTTAATCAACAATTATATGCTCTCAAATTGGTATCAAAACATTTGAAAACGTCTCTCAACCGCAGGTGTCCGTGATGCGTTAGTTGTTTATTTTTAAACAATCAACATTATTCAAAAATAATGTTGGTCTCACCGGTTCTCATGTTAAAAATTATTATATTTTCCCCTCATCTATTAATGATTTTACCCAGAGCCCGATCAAGCTGAAGTTGGGCCCAGGGCCTGTTAAAAAATTGGGCCCCCTACCTACCCATTTTCGGCGATACTTTCACATAAAAAAAGATATATTTGATGAGCTGACAAAGAAAAACTTCTAAAAATTTTATTAAATCATTCAGACTGTTTAAATTTTACGTTTCATATTTTATAAAACAATATTATTCGAAAAGTATTTGATTAAGAAAAAAAATCAGCCACATAATTTCTGGGCCCCTGAAATTGGTGGGCCCAGGGCCGAGGCCCCGGAGGCCCGTGCATTAATCAGGCCCTGATTTTACCTGTAGGATATTGGAATGTACAGCTGTCACATTTTTTTCTTCTAATGATCCTCCTTCCAGTTAGAAAATAAAACTGCCCAAAGAGAGCTCAAATCCCGGTATAGAACTCTTTTGAAATAGACTTCCTATACATAGTAAAAACTTTAGAGAGCAAGATTTTTCTTTATTTTTTTCAATAACTCACTCTTTTTTTATCCGGCAAAAATAATCCAAACTTTGAAACCGGTCGAATCAGCAAGTTTTTTTTCCCCCAAATGAGTTAATTCAGGTGATAAACAACAAAAACGGGCCTGGCGAATAATAAAAAAATAATAAAAGGCCGACTTCCGTGATAAACATTTAAAAGAAGCCAATAGAATATAAACAATTTTCAATGCATATGACTTTGCAAGAATAAGTTTAAATGTGCTACACGAGTCGATGTTAACTTGGCAACTTTAAGGGCTATTTCACCCACGTGCAAACATCGGCTAACTAATGTTAATCTCAAAGAAAAAAAAAGTGTCATTCTCATTCCATTATTTTTAAATGATATTTTTTGCTTTGGATAACGGAAGTCAATCTCCACAAAGAGTCTTTACTTTTTCGATTTTGTTTACAGGTTTTTTTATTAGTATACTTTCACTTTCGAAACTGGTTCTAAAAGTCAAAGTATACCACTAAAAACATCTGTAAACGAAATCGAAAAGGTGTCTTCTTAGGGATCAACATCTCAGATATAAAATACAAAGAAATCATTTAAGCATATTAAAATGCAAACGCATTTGAAAAAAAAAAAAAAAAAAAAAAAAAAAATCCATAGGATTAACATTAGCGAGTAGATGTTTTTACTTGAGTGAAGCAGTCCGATCTATAGGGGGGGGGGAGGATCAGCTCGGTCCGGCCCATATAAAATAATAATAATAATTAATAAATAAAAATAACAATCCGGCACCCGGAAAATTTAAAATATCCGCATCATCCAAGTGAATTTTTTCAATAGATTAATTTTTACTATGATATGGTTAAAAATTGTTTCGTACGAAAAGTTCTGAACAAAACTACTTATTTTATCCTTTTTTTTTTCCTTTTACTATGTTTATTTTTAAAGAAGTGCCTAATAAAAGCACTCAAGTAAGTATTTATAACTATAAAGCAAACGTGCAATTTTGTTATCTCTTGTTTCTGCTAATAAAAAAAAAAAAGAGAGAGAGACACTGGTTATTTAAAGTCACCTTTTCTCCTCATCCTCTTCATGACTCAATGTGCGGACATGTTGCCCTTTGACCTTGATGCGTAAGTCGGCTAATATCGCATTGCTTCTGTTTTGTTTCTTTGAATACAGTAGAAAAAAAAAGAACGAAAATAGTTTTTTTTTACGCTAAGTGGATTTGTGGATTTTTTTTTCTTTTCTTAATTTATATCTTCATAATATAATCATCGAAATAACTTAAGATGAATATAAAGTCTAAATTTGAGCAAGAAATATTTAAACTTACAAAATTTTTGTAAATGAACAAGGATAGATGCGTATGTACCAAATAAAAAATAAACTAATCTACCACAAAAGGAATCATTAAATCAATTATCAATAGTTAAAATATTAAATAAAGATATGCAGGTATATATTTATATAAAGGAATTTGTAGTGCTGTAAGCTATTTAAGAATCGATTTTTTGCCGCAGGCATGATAAACAATTGTGGATTGTATTCGCTGTGGATAATGATTTGTAGTATTATACAATGGTTATATATATATTTATTAATCAATTGTGGTTTAACATGTGTAATTTAATTTTAGCATATGTGCTGTGTTTCAATGTAATTCGTATTTTATTATTTACTTCACCAATTTACTTGATCGTCATTTCTTTACACTGAGGAAAAAGTTGCTTTTTTTTGGGGGGGGGGGGGCATGATATTGTTTTAAAATTATTTTTTAACAGATCTCGAAAATACGGTATCGCCGTGATCCCGCTGATTCTAAAATGTTGAGGTTCAACTGTATCATATTTTCGTTAAGAGGCTACTTCAGTCAAGCGACCCGCTCGTTAATGCTAATCCTATGGGAAACATTTATAAAGATATTTCGTTTGAATTTAAATATTTTTAAATGATTTTTGCATTGATTAACTCTGATAGATTTGTAGAAAGAACATTTTTCGCTTTTTGCTTACAGGTATTTTTCAATGAGGGCACTTTCATTTTGGGAGTCGGTTTCGAAAGTGAAAACAATCTTCAAAATCGAAAAAGTATAAAACGATCTGCATATAGATGGACTTGAACTATCCAATGCCCAAAAATCATTTAAAAATATTGAAATGCAAACACGATATCTTTATAAATTTCATCCATAGGATTAGCATTAAGGAGGTCTTTGTGTGTGACTGAAATAATATCTTAACTTAAAAAAAAAAAAAAAAAAAAAAAAAAAAAATCCTACACTAAAATTAATTTGAAAAAGTCTTTGATCGAAAATCTGACGGATTTTTGCTGGAAAGAACTAGAACTTTGTGGTGTTAATAGTGTTATTTATGACGGCCGATTATCTGCAGGAGGGATATAGGCCCTAGGATAAGTGCCCTCCGTGGGGGGTCTTTCTAAGGGAACCTAAACCGCATTTACACAAGGATGACCAAGATTCGAAGAAAAGTTTAGAACTTTGTGGAAAGAACTAGAAGTCTGTGGAAAGAGCACTTAGAATTGAACGCTACTAGGAAAAGATGCTAGGGAGGAAGCTAGCATCCTGCTGCGCTCCTCTCATTGGCGCAAGTAATTGCGCCTATTTCCGATTGGATTTTAATTGCGTACTACAAACACGTTTTTTTTTTTCTTTTTAGCTGAGAATTATTTTACGGTACTGTTCTGCTCTTTTTGTCTGACGCTCTTATTTAAGCAATTTATTTTTTTTTTCAAGTGAAAATGGCTCCCAAAAAGTTAAAAAGTTACACCGCCGCTTTCAAGCTTGCTGTGGTTGATAAGGCAGAGCTAATAGGTAATCGTGCTGCAGGACGAGAATATGGAGTTGATGAGCGTTGCGTAAGGAGATGGAGAGCTGAAAAATCTATTTTGAAGGAAATGCCAAAATCTAAGAGGGCACGAAGAAGTGGCGTTGTTGTTTGGCCAAATCTGGAGAGAAATTTAGCCAAGTGGGTAAAGGAGCAAAGGGAAAAAGGAATGCCCGTTTCAACTGTTCAGATACGGTTTCAAGCGAGGATTATGGCATCGAACATGGGATTTACAAATTTTAAAGGTAGTCCCAACTGGTGCTTTAGGTTCATGTCGAGAAATAATTTGTCTGTAAGAACCAGGACAACTGTGGGACAAGAACTGCCTGCAGATTGGGAAAAGACAAAAGCATCTTTTTTAAAGTATGTCGCTGAAAAAATCAAGGAAAACAACTTTTCAACAGCACAGATTATTAATATGGATGAAGTTCCATTAACTTTTGATTGCCCCCCCAGTAGAACTGTTAACACCATTGGGGAAAAAACAATCGGCATCGTAACAACTGGTAATGAGCGAACCTCATTTACCTGTGTTTTAGCTTGCGCTGCGAATGGAGACAAATTAAAACCACTAATTATTTTCAAGCGCAAAACTATGCCTAAGGCAAATTTTCCTTCCGACGTCGTAATACGGTGTAACGAAAAGGGATGGATGTCGGAGGAAATCATGTATGAGTGGCTGGCGGAAGTGTGGAGGAAAAGAAAAAATTCTTTTTTTCAGCCTAGTGGGCTTCTTATTATGGACTCAATGAGTGCCCACAAAGGTGATTCCGTAAAAACTGCTTTGAAAAAAGTCTCAGCCGAGCCAGCAATAATCCCTGGCGGATTAACTAAAGTTTTACAGCCTCTTGACTTGGCTGTGAATAAATCTTTCAAGTCCAAAGTAAGAAAACTGTGGGAAAAATGGATGATGGAAGGGCTACATTCATTTACAAATTCTGGAAAAATGCGCAAAGCCACTTACGAAGAAGTAGCGTCGTGGGTTTCATCGGCATGGAAAGACATTAGTGCTAAAACTATTATGTCGGGCTTCAAAGCAGCCAATATCATGGAAAATACAGTTAGTGATGATTCATCTGAATCTGATGATAGTGAAGATGAAAATTGTGACGTATTAACTGATAAACAATTTTTAGAACTATTTAATTCCGACAGTGAAAATTCCGATTTTGATGGATTTGAAGATTTTTAAACATGTTGATAAAATCTTGTATATATTTTTTTCTATATTTTCACTTCATTCCAATAATAATTTTTCATATTTTAAAGATATTTTGAAGTAGTGTTCTCTTATTATATGTAATCCAATATTTTTTTAGAAAATTTTATAAATATTACAAAAAATTGAAATCTTAATATTAAAATTACATACCTGCTATTTATAACGGATCAGTGATAGGAAACGTTATTAAATTGAAAAACAAATACATAATAATAATAAATCAACAGTCAAGGGAAAAATGATTCTGCAATATTTACAGGTAAGATTATAATATTATAAATAAGTTTCTGATATTTATTATATTTTTCTCTGTTTGTTATTGATCCAGTGACAAAATGTTGCTTTTTTGCAGTAATCTGAGGAGTTAACATAAACTAGTATGCATTTAAAAAATATTTTCTTATAGCAATACGCTTTATTACATCACATTTTTCAGTAATATTTTTACTACAGTTTTTAAGGCATTTGCATACATTAAATCTAAGTGTCTTTCGTCCAATGATTTTTTTCTTCAACAGCTTATTAGGATGAGCGAAGCGAATCCTCTACTAGTCCACTCAAATTACAATTTGTCGTACGCTTTACAAAAAAACTATTCAATATTTTAACTTCAAATTAAACACAAAAATAAATTATGATCTGTAGATTTGCAGAATATAATTTTTTTTACAGTAAAACGTTAAAAAAATTATTATTTTAATTAATTTATTTTACATGCATTTCCAATACGGACGCATTTTAGCAAATAAATAAAAAATGAAACGCGTATATTTTCAGAAAAAAAAAGTTTAAATCATGGAGTAAATAATTATAGATAGAATCATGATTAATTTATTAAATAAAACATGTTTTCATTATCCCGCAAAATCGTTTGCACAGATGACACTTAAACATTTTAAAAGAATTGTATTATGGATTTTTTTTTTTTTTTTTTTTTTTTTGTAAACTGGCAACAAAATAATTGTAAACAAATAAAATTAATTCTTAAATTTGTTATATAAATGAAAAATTAAAAGATCTGCGTGAAGTTGTTGGTTCAAGCTCTTTATAAATACTTTTGCGAAGGTCGTATTGTGGCTAAATAATATCGACTCATTAATCAGAAGGATTTTATAGAAAAATAAGACTTTAATAAGTTCGCAAACACAACAATAATTATTCGTGAAAACGTCACTGCGAGAATGAGAGAGCGCTTCGTTAAAAGGTAATTCCATTAATTGAGTTGCCATTCGCAGAAAGTAAAAAGTTCTCCCACGCGGAGAGAATTACAGCAATTCTCATACGCTAACATGTATAAAAACGAAGAAATTAAAATAAAATGTTTTACAGATAAAAATTCAGGTGCTACTTTGATATACCCCCCAAAAATTACGCGCCAAATCTGGCACTCCCTACGCGCTTTTCTTACGGCCCTTTTAGGTTTGCTGTTACTCAGCTTCATTCCTTCATTTGTATTTTTTATGTATTCATTGTATTTTTTAGGTATTCCTTTTTTATATTTAACTTAATTTTAATTAATGTATTTTTAATTAATTTATTATTTTTAATTAATGTATATTTTTAATTAATGTATTTAACTTAATTTTAATTAATTTTATTTTTTGTATTTAACTTAATTTAACTTAATGGGTATTTTGCTTGGCGAGAAAAAAAAGTCGCCAAATTTACGATTTGGGGGGGTATATCAAAGTAGTTCCAAAATTCATAGTATCAACGAAAGCAGATTTCAAGTGTTTTTTCCAGAAAATAGGATTTTGAAGAAGTAACTTTCTTCAAGCTTTCTTCAAATATATTATTCTAAAATAGCTATCAAAGATTATCGGATGTTGATTACAAAGATTGGAAACATGCATATTTCAAACAATTAAAAAACACCAGTGGCTACTTGAAATTGTAAAAACATCTTTAAAAGAGTTTTTAGTTGAAAAAAAAAAAAAATTGTAAAAGTTTGCTTCGAAAATATCTTATTATGCCAGTTTTACATCATAAATAAAAAATTAAAATGCGCCAAAACATAAAATAACGTTTTTGTTTAATAAAGATGCAAAAATAATAATAAAAAAAATATATTGTTACTTTCAAATATCTGTTTTATAAAATAATGTTTCGCGAATCCAAACAAAGCATGGCTTTTGCTAGTTTTATTTATTTTATTTTTTTCGTCAGTGTCTCTATACGATATTTCTTTACATTTTAAATATATTTTTTAGGCACTTAAGTGAAAAAAATTTTTTTTTTTAAACTGTTCAAGTGAAAATATTTTATATACTGTAACAGTCTCTAAAATCTGGAAACCTCAAATACAGATAGCATAAATGATCATCAAATGTTTTATATTTATATAGTTCAGTTATCCTATCTTATCGACAGATGGCAGCACCAAAAATGTATTTAACTTTTTAGTATAATCTAGATTATATTCTGCATTTTGCCGACAGATGGCCGTACCAATCATTTCTTCTAATTCATTTCCAAGTTTATTTATCTTGATATAGTAAAATAAGAAAACAAAGAAATATCAACAGAAAAATTCATAAACAGTTTATATAAAATATTAGGCCTGGAACAAAGGAATTTTATTACAGAGATTGAGCTAATATCATTGTAATTGGGGAAAAAGTAATGACCAGTAGGCCTAAATTAAAGCAACTAAATACTAACATATAAATAAAATCGTAATCGTGAAAATGCTCTGTGTATATTTAATTTTAATAAGATTAAATGCTTGGCTTTGCTGTTAAATAACTTAATGTGCCATTTATGATTTTTTTTTATAAATATGTGATTTTTTTTCTTTTTTAATGATGATTTTCAATAATTTTTACTTACATTTTAAAGTTGTTTTTTGAAGATCACTAAAATTCGGAAATAACTAAAAGCCGCGTCTACGAACGATTTCGGAATTTAGAGATTTATACTGTATAAATATCAGCAGCTTGGGTGCGGCGCTTACGATGGTGCGGCGCTTACGTCGATGTACTTTTTTTTTTTAACAGATTGTCATTGGTGCGGCGCTTACGGTGGGTGCGGCGGGTATTCCCGAAAATACGTGTATAAGGTGCACTTTTTTTCCAAAAAATTAGGGCAAAACTCGTAGGTGTGTCTTATACACGGAATATTTTTTTACTGTTGGATGCATTTGAACTATATACTTATGAAACAAGAAATTATTCAAAGACGATATTAAAACTCGGAAAATGTTACTTAATTGAAGTATTACTGCATATTTATCTCATTCCATGCAGATTTTTAAACAACAGAGCTAATGGTATTATCTAAACATTAATTAGCAATTCTCTTTACCGTCGTTCATTCCTATTTCCTGTCATTCTCTTACAACCCGAAATCTAAAAATGCATTTTCGTCTTGTTTTCTGGTCTGGTGTAATGTTTGTTTAGACTTTTTTTTATTGAAATTCATTTGGTCATTTTTCATTAGCGTATCAAATTTATGATGTGCGTTACATACGAGATTATAAGAAATCCCCATTTTTACTTGTAAAGTAGGGATGCGCCCTATACACGAATAAATACGGTATTTGAAATCTTTTGTGTGTCCCTGTAAATGCTATGCACTAGTATTATGCATGAAATAATTCATATTAATCCTCAGCAACGTATATCAATTTGATTATATATGAAATTGTTTACCATAATTAAAACAGGGATGCCACTTTTCTGCCTTTTGGCGGATTTCCGCTTTTTTTAATTTTTAAGAATTCGCGATTTTCGTTAAGCGATCACGAGATAAAATAACGATTTTCGTCGAACGATCGCGAAATACAACAGCCTTTTTCGTCAAGCGATCGCGAAATATAACATCGATTTTCGTTAAAAGATCGAAAAAAACGGCTATTTTCATCAAACGGTCGCGATATAAAGCAGCAATTTTCATCAAACGATCGCGAAACGAAACGGCGATTTTTGTCTAACGATCGCTAAATAAAATGGCCATTTTCGTCAAACGAACGCAATATAAAACGGCGATTTTCGTCAAACGATCGCGAAACGAAACGGTGATTTTTGTGAAACGTCGATTTTTGTCAAAGGATCGCGATGTAAAACGATGATTTTTGTCAGACGATCATGATGTGAAACGTCTATTTTCGTCAAACGATCGCTAAATAAAACGGCGATTTTCGTCAAACAATCGCAATGGAAAACCACGATTTTCGTCAAACGATCGCGATATTAAACGGCGATTTTCGTCAAACGATCACTAAATAAAACGGCAATTTTCGTCAGACAATCGCAATGTAAAACGGCGATTTTCGTCAGACAATCGCAAAGTAAAACGACGATTTTCGTCAAACAATCGCGATATTAAACGGCGATTTTCGTCAGACGATCGCGAAACGAAGCGGTGATTTTTCTGAAACGATCGCAATGTGAAACGACGATTTTTGTCAAACGATCATGATGTGAAGCGGTGATTTTCGTCAAACGATCGCTAAACAAAAGGGCGATTTTCACCAAACGATCATGAAATAAAACAGTTATTTTCGTCAAATTTAAAAAAAAAAAAAACTGCAAAATTTTGCTATTCACTCGCGGAATAATCATTGAATTTATTGCTGGGTTACTTGAATTGGTTTAAAATGACGCAATACATAAAATTCTTCACTGAACCTGTTGCTGGGTTACCTTAATTGATGTAAAATACTGTGAACTAATAAAAAAAATCATTTTAACTTACTCTTATAAATTAAAAGTTTACAACAAAAGAAAAGCTGTAATTTTTTATTTAGTTTATTATAAACAATATAATTTTCAAAATTCACACATAAAGTTGTGAAAAATGTCGTAAGTTTTACTTTACGCATTGTTTCCTCTTTTTTGCTATTTTCTGAGTGGCATCCCTGTTAAAATATGTCACAAACAATTTCCCCCTTTGTTATGTATTGGAATTTTTTGTGTGGCCCTGTAAACGAATAACTATTTTTTTTGCTGCATACTTTATAAAATGCATATTATAGTGCACTTTGTAGATTCATATAAATTTGAAGATGTTTGACAGGGTGTAACACCTTTAAAATTCATTTGAAACGATTTTCCCCCATAGGCTGTAATGTAATGGGAAACTTTTGACTGTCCCTGTAAAAAACTAATCATGGCAAAACCTTCATTTTCAATAGGGTTTGTGCTCGGGTAAACGTCATTAATGTCCAAAAAATTCATGACAATCCGAGTATATTTACGAGAGATAGAGCACGGACAGACAAACCAAATACATAACCTTTCAGTTTGCTAAGCTTTTGAATTTTCAACTTTGTTGGAAAGTGCTAAAAAAAGAATGTGGGTCTCTTCTTTTATCACATTTCAAAACATAGACTGTTAGTTTTGATTAACTAATTGAACTAACTTGGATTTCATTTTCCTTCTTTTTTCTTTTAAAAATGTCAAGCTTGGGTCTGTGCGAGCTGGGGGGGGGGGGGGGGTTACAATACATCTGTATTTATATAGATCTATATATACCGGGTGTTCCAAAAATGAGTGATTGATTTTAAAATTCAATAACTTGCAAACGGTGACAGCTATTTAAAAAATTTTTGCAGGAGGGTTCTGTGTAATGTCAGGAGTTTTTTTTACCGTAATTTTTTATTTTAGTTTGAATTTCAAACAATAGATGGCGCTGACGGCAATCGAAGGCCAGGTGATCAGTGTCCAGTGAGGTCAGTTTCGGCATCGATCTGGGCTTCAATTGCCGTCAGCGCCATCTATTGTTTGAAATTTGAACTAAAATAAAAAATTCCGGTAAAAAAACTCCTGACATTATACATAACCCTTCTGCAAAAATTTTTTAAATAGCTGTCACCGTTTGCAAGTTATTGAATTTTAAAATCCATCAGTCATTTTTGGGACACCCGGTATGTACATATGTAAAAATAACACATGCATCTGGCTAACTGGAAAGTACCCAAATTTTTGCATAAGCCATGAGAAAGACATTTTTATTTCATAGATAGAAAACCCAGAGTGTAAACTTTTATTTAAAACAAAAAGAAATTGGAAATTTTATTTGCCTTTTTGTGTACAGCCTTTTACGTGAAGTCACAAAAATTTGGAAAAATAACCATAACTCTCAACTTTGGCTGACTTTATTTTATCCTAAATATTACAAATAAATTTTTTAAATATATCTTTATTAAAATCTGCATTTTTTCATATTCTTACAGTTATATTTTTAAGATGATTCATGTTTTAGATCCAGAGAAACAATTTTTTGAAGATAGAACTGCAATCTCAAAATACAGACTCAGAAATGTGCGATTTGAGAAAAACCCAAGAATTGGACCCCACATATCTCACAAACTATGAGGTCTGGGAAAGAAAAATTTCTGATGGAATCATTTCATGACAGAATTAGTGTGTACACAAAGTTTCATCCAAATCCCTGTTGGTCGGGTTACAAGGTCTGGTTGAATTGACATGGAATGACCCATAAGTTGAAAATCAGTTATTCCCAAAATGAAGCAAAAACAAGAGGGACTGTATCCATATATTCATTGATTAGTGTCAATATAGAATACACAATATGAGACGTACAACTACATTTGGATAAAACCTGTCATTTTTTTTGTTTCATTTTAGGAACAACGGATTTTGTTCTTATTCTATAAACGATTACTTTCAGAATTTTCAAGCTATGATTTTGAGACTTTCACATAAGTTGCTCTATACATTTAGCTAACATAATATGCAAATAAAATGTTGATATAATTGACGCATGCACAGTGATCATACAGCACAATAGTGTTGTATAGTAGAGCTGTATATTTTTTAATTGGTCTTTGTTATATGGTGCTTTTTTAACTTCATTCCAGCACACACAATATAACAAGAGGTCAATGTATAATTTAATCTGCATCTTCAATTATTAGTTAAACAGAATCCTTTGTCAAAATCTTAAAATACTACTAGTCACTACTTTTTTAAACAAGTATTTGTAATTCACTACATTAATAATAAAAAGCTTTTTTGACCTCAGGAGAGTAACTCAAATTCATTATGTTTTCTAAGCTTGTTACACAAAAAATGTTGTTATTGGAAAATTCCATCTCCAGTTGACAGGCCCGTAGCCAGGATTTCCTTTCGGGAGGGGCTGAATTTTGAAATTTTTTCTGATCTTACAAAAGTAATTTGTATAAGTTACAGCAAAAAGTTTTAAAATAATCAAGGCTTAACCTAAAATGTATTCCTGCACTTGATAACCATGTCAAATATTGTTATTTCGTATTCCATTTTTTTTTTCAATTTCTGTTGCAACTTTTGACATTCAAAAGCACTTCCAGTTTCCAAACCGGTTCGGAAACTGGAGAGTTTAAAAAAAAATTCCTTGAAACCTAAAAATCACAAAACAACAATGCTTGAGATCAGCCTCAAGTAACCTATAAGAAAAAAATTAAAAAATATTGAAATGCAAACAAGTAACATGAATTGATTTAAAACACATGATTAATGTAAGCGTGGAAGAGGCTGGCATTGCGAATGCGAGGTCTTGAAATTATTGATCCATAAATGAAATTAATTTCTTTTGCTTTATTTTTTCCAAAGAAAAATTAATTGCTACACTCATATTTAATCATAAAAATTATATTTGTATTTCACATTCTCTGACTATAATAATTATAAATGCAGTACTCTTAGTACAATAAATTTACTAATGCAACAGAAGCAATCGTTGTAATTTCTTCTTAGCCATGATGCTGATTAACTTATCAAGATCTACTGTAGTGTTTCAATGAATGGAAATGATTTCAAAGCTATCAGTATCTCTAAATTGCTTGCTTTTTTCAGTTAAACAAATCCTGGAAAAAATAATGGGAAATCTCTTAAACTTTCTTCATTCGAAATTAGATCTTTTAAATTTTGAATAAGACTTCCTTCACGTAGAATAAAGACCCTGATATTGTAATACTCTTTAGCGGATGTAATTTGAGGGCTTATACGTGTTGTCTGTATAAATATTAGTCTTTGGATCTTTATTTTAATTTGAAAGATGTCTTCCCGAAGTTTTGATGGACAATAAAATATCTCACAAAAGATTGCATTTTTCTCTATATTTATGTAAAACAATTAGGACATCTTTAACATAAGTTACAGCCGATATCATGTCACGAAATTTTTCTTGAAGAACTCACTATGACTTTGTCAGACAGAAAACCTTCTCACAAACAGACAGGCTTATGAGAAAATCATTCTTCTCCCGACTTCCAAAAAAGCTCCAGCTACCAAAGAAATCGTGCATGTGTTTTTCAAAATAATTTCTGAGCAAAAGCAAATGTATGTAGCTCAACAAAAGTTAATATGCTTTCACGCCTCTCGATAAATTTTGTATCACAAATGCGGAGAAGTCATTTTCTTTTGTTAAATGCGAAACATTATGCAATTGCTTCTTGAAACACTAAATTTGATTTTTAAAAATCTTTGCCACTGCTTTAACAAGTCCATGATTCGTATTATGGGAATCAGCATGCTGTTGGACAAGGCAAGATTTAACAGATGTCTTTCAAAGTTGATGTATCTAATTTTGGATACTCTGGAAAATTTTAAAATGGACCCCGCCAACATGATTAGACTTATTAGTTGCTTCATCATACGCCTTTGTAACGCATTTAAACATGTCAAGGCATAGTTGATCACAATGTTGTAATATTACTTTTCTTGAATTTTTGGCAGAGAAGAGATTTATGGGAATAAAACCTAAAAGAACTTTCTGATTTATTGGGGTTTGTGAATATTTTAATAGTCCACATATCTAACACAAAAGTTAAGCTGTTCTGCGCTTGAGTTTCATATGAGCAATTAAGCTACGCGTTTTATTTGCACTAACAAAACAGATCACGTTATTTATTTTGATAATTGATACTTTGGTAATTATATCTGAGGATATTGAAATGATTTATTCTAAATGTCTTGGATGAAGTAAATAGCATTTCTACGGATATTTATAATATCGTGTTTCAATTCATTCGCTCCAGACATTCCTCAAAATTTCAAAGAGCTCATAGCTAACAGTCTTTTTTATATAGATTCCTGTAACGTTAGAGTATCATCATCGTGGTCATCTCAAAGTGGCGTATTTTTCTCTACGCAAAGTAAGATTGTTTCAAGTATTGATCCAAGAGCTGCTCTGATTTCTTCTTTTCCCGAAGCTCTTTAAAACTCAACAATAGAATATTAATTTGCTATATTCCTGAAGAAATTTTAATTTTGTTTGCTAAAATACGATACGGTTTGTGATAATTTAAATGCATATGTTATAAGAATTGCCTAAGAAAACACATTTCACCTTTTTCCAATGTCTAAAACATGTAGAAATTAGTTTCCTTCTTTTTTGTACCTATTTTTTCAAGAAAAAACAAAAAACAAGGCTTACAATAAATGCGTTTTGGTATATGTAAGAAAAGATCCTATAAGAAAAGATCCTATTTCTGGATATTTCTTCCATTTTTCTTATTTTTATTTCTTTCCTACAGTTAGTGGAAAACTATATGGTTGTTTGGAAAGCAGAATGGAACCAAAAATGTTTCTCTTCGCGACATCATCTAAGTCATCTCCAGTTACATTGCAATATCGAATCAAGTTCTTGCCATACTGTAGGCTCATATCGAGAACTTGACAACCCCCCCCCCCATCAAATTGTTCCAAACGCTAGTATACAAGCAATCCTAAATTTTAATTTCTAAACAAGCCTTGCTGCCAGAAAAAGTTGATATTATTGGAATTGGTTTCACGTAAGTTAGTTCAAGATTTAGTGCACCCATGGTGCTGTTTTATGATTTTGCAATTAAAAAAATGGTACACTCCTGAAAAAATATTTTTTCCATTTCATATCATATTTTCTAGTTACTTAAAATATTCCATTAACAGCATTAACATTTTTTTCCCATCTTATCTACCCAATTGACAAAAAACTGTATTTTCCATCATTAAAATTCGCGGTTCAGAAAGTTCTTTTTTAGAGCCAGAAATTGTATTTGATAAAATTTGCTTTTTTGAACTCAGAATACTCTTAAATTTCAATTACTAAATTCAATTTCTGGCTGTAAACTGAACCAATGTTGTTTAAATTTTTACTTCGTTCCTAGACACAACTCAAAATACAAATTAAATATTTCCAACTGAGCGAAAAATTGCCCAGGCCGGGAATCAACTCAAAATGTCTCTATACTGACTTTCTAACCCGTCAGCACACACGCTTAGATTTGCAGATTGGCCTCACAGTGTAATTGGGGTAAATTTTATCCAAATACGTGTGCTGACGGGATCAAAAACTCTCTCGGTGGTATTATGAAAAACTTTTTTAAAAAATCTCTACATAGGGGTATATATCGCTGAAGTTGATAGTTCTGCAAAATACAAAGAAAATTGACCAGACAAACAAGCTACTTTACGCACATTTTCTTACTATTAAAGATTCACATACAAACAATTCACAGAAAAGTTGTTCAGTGAAGAAACTGGGGATGCCGCCGTGACATCTTTTCGACACCATATTTTTTTCCCTCGCATCATTACTTTTCAAAAATGCATTCTAATAGTTTCTTTTTAATAAAAAAGTGTTTCACAGTTATAACATCATTATCAAAGATACTTTCTTAAAAATTATTTATTTTTTCACATATTTTACATTACAGGCGGAAATTAAAGTTTTTGGCTCCTTTGTCTGTAAAACATTTTAACATTGACACCGCTCTAAGTTTCGTTTATATCCATGAAGATAAAGGAAATTAAGAAAATCATAACATGCAAGTAAATGCTTAATATATGTCTCCTAAAGTTAATACGCCATATTTGTATTACACTAATTTTTCTTAGTCAAATTAATGATACGGAATTACACTTAATCAAATTTTACTACGCATAAAGGTAGTTAAAATTACATTTTAAAAAGAATTTATATTTTTTCTGGTAAATATCTATTAAAGAGAATATCAAAATAACCGATATAATGAAAGATTAGTGTAACTGTTTTTGAATAAATGGAAATTTTTACAGCTAAAAATGCAATTGATTTTAATGAAATGGAAGATAAAAACAAACAAAACTTATTTTATTATCATAGAGATAATTTTGTAAAGTCCTTTCAAACTTTCGGGAGGGGCTTCAGCCCCCTTAGCCCCCTCCCTGGCTACGTGCCTGCCAGTTGACAAAACAAATATGAAACTGTGTAAACTCAGCAATAATGTTTAAGTTCACATATCTGGCTGCTTTTATATGTTTTATAGCCACCGTTATCTTAGAGTTTCCTATGTGAATATCTTTCAAAGCATTCCATCATTACCCTGTAAATTCCTTGTGGTATATAAGAATAACTTTTTGCTTTGTAGGCTGATTACTCCAACACAACCATCAATTTCATATAAAAGAAATCATGACACTTTGAACTTTAGGAATTTAGAATTTTCAGTATATTTAATACCAGAAAAGAAAAAAAAAAGCATTATAATTTGATCTGACATTTTTATAGCTAGCACACAGTTTAAAAAAAAGGTAATTTTTTTAATTCAAGAATCATATAAAAATTTGAATTTCATAACTATTACAAAAAATAACATTCTATACAAATTCTGATATTGATTGGATATGATTATTAACATGATTAATCTCAATGTATTTAACATACAAACCAGGCTTCGTTCATCATCTACCTTGAGTTTTTCGACTGAAACAATTTTAATAATTACTTTTCTTTACTTAAAAATCATTTGTAGATAAACCGCATTAGCTATTTTTTAAAAATATATTTGAATGTTTTTAATGAAATTTCTTTTAAAAAGTGGTAGTCAGTTAGTTATATTGAAATAATAATTACTATATCCTTATTCATGTCATTTTCTCATTACAATTTAAAACATTTTTTAACTTGAACATAAAAAGACATTTTTAAAAAATACACATTTTACCTCCAAAAGCTGTTACATTTCAATATTTTTTCCCATTCTGCAGATGCCAAATTTGAGAAACTAACATCAGATGAGGATGAAATGCTTAATGACATAATTAAAAGGTAGAAAGCATTTCCTCTGATAAAATATTTTACTACAAACGCATCTAAAAGACAATTTTTTTCGATTTTTAGCCTTTGGTATCGAGATCAGAAATTTATCTCAAGAGTGCAAATGCTCACATGTAAAATTGCATCTGACGAATGTGATGCAAAGATTTAAAATGTATTTATTAATAACATACTGCATATTAAAATAATTCTTTTTAATTGTGAAAATGAAAAATACATATGTAAATTTTGGAATATGAAATTAATGTGTTTAATTTTCATTGGAAAAAAAAAAAAAAAAAAAAAAAAAAAAAAATTGTGTCAAAATTACAATATCTGTTGCTTTTTGATTGTGTCAAAATTACAATATCTGTTGCTTTTTGATTCTGTAATACCAAAGATCAGAACCTCAATTCATAACTTCATCATAATTATTGCATAGCTCAGACAAGAAAGACCCTAGAACTAGTTTTGACTCAACCCTGTTAACAGGCTGACTGCTCATTGAACTTTATTGTAGAGAAGGCTGGCATTTTCTTTCCTTCCATTCATTCAATCAATCATTACAAAAGTCATTGCAGCTTTTTTTGTCCTTCAAACTGTTTTCTTACAAGTTTTGGAAAGATTCGAAAAATGACAAGTTTCAACGAGTTACTCTAAACGTTTCGGAAGCAGAAAACCTACACAGGGTTTTTTTGCCAGCATTTATTGAGATTACATATTACTTATTAGTGCCGTAAAAGTAACGAAAATGAATACTCGTATGATGTCGTTAATTTCGAACTCACTACCCAGTAGAAAGTATTTGTTACTTGTTACTTTAGTGCTGTTCAGAAACCGGGTATTCGTAATCATTGCATGTACTACTGAACAGTAAAAGGCAAATCTAATTATATACCGCGTCTTTGGAGGATTCCGATATGTGTTGCCATCTGTACGTAAAACTTCTAGTTAATTAAGTTTCTAAATTTTAAGGGAAAATTGCAACTAAATTAAAATATGATGCATAATTGTATATTAAAAAAACTGTAGAATTTATTACTTAAGAAATAAAGAATAATCAGTGAAAGCAATTTAAGAAGAGTAAAATTTTTATAATAAGAATTTTTTCAACAAAATTATGAAATATAACTACACAAACAAACTAATTTTACACTAAAAATAATTATGTAAAAATTTTATTTCTATAATAATTTCAAAACATTTTTTAAAAATATGTTCAATTTCTTATGTGATCATCTGATCAAATAACATTGTATTATGTTTAAAAATAATATTTTTGCTGCAATTTTTGGTTTAATGAAGGGGATCTCAGGGCCGATCTACCCTTTTTTGTACGTGAGGGGGGGGGGGGGGCAACATGAATTTTGGTTTGTTTGTCCCCCCCCCCCCCTCCACCATAAAGTATATTTACAAAAAGAATTTTACTAAATTTCTAATGACAGACCTATTTTAATATTTAAAGTACGTAATCATAAAATATATAATATTGAACTTTATAATTGGCTTCGTCAAATATTGATTCATTAAAATATTGAAAATGGAATCTAATAAAAATTCTTAGATTCTTCTATATTTTGGCATACCCAAGACAGGATGATTTTAACTATACCATGTGAGAAAAATAGTCATCTGGAAACCCTTTGTTCTAGTGCCCAGGCACATGCGCCCTCTGCTCCCCTCTTAAATTTGGCCCTAGAAAGGGGGGGGGGGATCTTTCAGATATTAAATAACCTGATTTTGAAAAAAATCTTTCAGATGATACTAATATACATACATCACTGATAAATACTTTTCTGCTAAATTTGCAAGTTCTAAGATACTTTACCAATATATTTTTTTTTTTCAATTTATTGTTGAACCTCTTTTAATGGAATACTTGGTTTGGCTTAAATATGAATCACGTTTTGCTTTATTATTTGATGCTTCAGAAAAACATATCCACTTTTCATTTCTTTTTCTTGTCATAATAAAATAAATAAATGAATTAACAAGTCCATACAAAATCCAAATCACTTGAGATTTGGAAATAATTGATACAAACAGAATGATAAGTATACACTGATATGGAAACAACTGAAACTGGCAGTTATTATGAATTACACAAACGTAAGCAGCGCTTGAAGTTAGTTTTGCTTTGTTCAGTTGCATATGGACACTGTCCCAACTAATGAGTTGTATTTCTAAGTAATGATTTGGTATTTCATATCTAAGAGAATACCCATTACTTAATGAATATGTTCGGTTTGCAACAGCTCTATTACTTATATAAATAAAAATATTTCAATAATTTGAAATTAAATAATGGAAATAATATTTTGGCAATTTTTAACATCTGATTTGAGTTAGATTAGCCAATGTAAGATTGATTTTCAACTGTGATTATTTTTGATAGATATATTATAAATTCAATTTAATGATTACATTAAAAAAAAAAAAAAAAAAAAAAAAAAAAAAAACAGTGAATTTTGGTGGGTTATATTTCATTAATTTTAAATCAGAAATGAAAGTATGACCACAATAAAGTGTAAGTCTGTTTAGATGGATGTTGCTTTGATGCCTACCCAGTTATTTAGAATACTGAATAGTAGAGATTATTGAATAAGTGTTTCTGTACTGTAATTAATCTAGTATAACAAAAGTCACTTGACATCTATTTTTAAGAAATCAATTTAGAAGAATTCAAATTACCTAATACAAGTTTTATTTTAAAATAAACAATATAAAGCACCACATAACACACATTAAAAAGAATTAATGAATTTCATGAAAACCATTTATTTATGTGAATGTGTTAAAATCTTAAATAAGTATCACAATATATATATGGCTGGACAGCATTCAACAGTGGCAAGATTCATCAAAATAAATATTTTCAGAGAAAAGAAAATTCACAGAGAAAGACTTTCAAACAGAAAAAGATTGTACTGCATCTTCTGAAAAACAAGTATGAACTATTGCAAATTCAATAGATATATATCCTAGTATGCAATATACATTTTTTCTTTATACACATGTTAAAAAAAAATCATGAAGATTTTAAATATGTTATGGTGAATAACAGCACACAGTTTAAATTAATGTATACAATTGTACATGGATTAAAAATGAAGGGAAGTTAATTTGAAAACTTATATAAAAACACATAAGAAATTTCTTCAGTAAGGAACTAAGTTTTCAAAGTTGTCGAAAAATGAAACTTTATAAGGTGTTTAAATCCATCATATACTAAAAGTATTTTATTCATCCAAAATTTCATATTTGAAGTTACATTTACTATCATTATTTAATGTATATATAATTTTATAAACTAAATATTTCCATTTAAAATAAGATTCTACACGATGTTACTGTACAAAATGTTTAGTCTAAATGATAATGTAATCAATTCTTGATGGAATAAAAGTTCTATACGAAAAGTAATTATATCAAGAGACCTGAACATGTTTAATTTCTTTTTTCTAGATGGTAATATCATGTACATATAAGAGAACGGCTATAAAAGTGAACCTTCTGTTTGTATAAATTGCTATAATTTTTCTAAAATTTTATTTCTAAATTTATTTAGCAAAAGTTTATTAGCCATGATTATATGGATTTAACATTCATAATATTTTTTATTTATTCAATAAAATTTACCCATGAATTTAAAAACACAAAATACAGGTAATTCTTAACACCATAAGAAACTATTCTGAAAAAATTATCAAAAGCCTAACTTGATTAAAATAAAAGGCTTTTTAATTTTATTGTTATGATTTTAAACAATAAAAAATCTATATGACTTTACATAAACATTAGTTGCACAGATAAATGTACAGGGTGAATCTAAACTACTGGATAAAACTTTAAGGGGTGATAGTTAGGGATGTACCGAATATTCTGTATTTGGCCATGTTACCGAATATTCGGTTAGGCCGAATATCAAACTATTCGGTTAAGCCGAATATTTGGCTTGGCCGAATATGAAACTATCCGGCCTGCCGAATATTCGGTTTGGCCAAATATCACGGTATTCAGCCGAATATAATACTTAATAAAGCCTTTTAAAAAACTTTTCACAATTTCTACTTTTAACGGTCAATTTATTAATATATTTAAAATAATTAGAAATAAAATCATATTTAAATAATATAAAATGTTTTTACATTATTTATTTGCTATTTGTAAAGTTTAACTTGAGAAAATTAACCATGAGAAGGATTAAAATTATGATTTATTAGGATTCTTATTAGGAATAAATGATGAGAGTGCAGATGCAAGTTCCTAAATTCTATTTAGTAAATAATCTGTTTCTTGCTTTTCCCAAAAGTCCTTAAACAAAAAAGGAACACTTTTGAGATTAGTAATAGCTATCAAGGCAGACAATTTTTTGCTTATGAAATCATAATCATAATCAACTTATTGAATCATAAATGCATTGTATTTCATCTCACTCTAGGTCAAACTTGTGTTTTCGTTTGTTGCATTAACAATAAATAAGATACCATAACTATATTTTCAACTCACATGTTTTAATTTACGTAAAATATGATATGATGGGAAGGATGGAAAATGCCACTATTCATAAGAAAAGAACTATGAGCTAGACATTCCTTTATTCAGAATTAAGTTGAAAGTATTTATACTTTATATTGAAAAAAATCTGCCTTAAGTTATTCAAAAAGGACAAATATGAGACTGTACAGTTTTTCTTCAACTATTTTTTCATTATTTCTCTTTGATTTCAAAATGTTTGTTTCAATTAGTAGAATAAATGAAATTGAAAATTTTACTAATTGAAAAAGTCTCATAATTATGCTTCTTAAATAAAAAAAGGCAGATTTTTTCCAATACTGAATGTTCTTCTAAAAAGCTCTTGTTTATCAAAATATAAGTTTCTCTTATTAAATATTATGTAAAATTGTTTTAAAAAGTAACAGATTCAGCTAGGTGGGGAGGCCTACCATATGGCTTGAGCTTAACAAGCCCCACCTATTTAAAAAGTAACAATGTAATGCCTTTAAACTTTGAAATATAAAAAGTATTTGGAAAGCCAAATATTCGGTATTCAGCCCAACAATTACTATTTGGCTAGCCGAATATTCAGTATTCGGTTTAGCTGTCTACCGAATATTCGGCCAAAATCACTATTCGGTGCATCCCTAGTGATAATACACATCAAGAAAAATAATATTAAATGGGAAACTAAGGGTCCCAAACATCTTCTGAAGGAGATAGGCGCCATCAAAGTTTAGGGTCTAAAATTTGAAATGATTATAAAATGGAAAAATTGGTCGATTCGTTTGCAGTTTTCACGAAAACTATTCTTTATGTCAGTATTGTCTTGAAAATAAATTATAAAGATAAATTTCAAAAAATGCTGATAGAGGGCGCTTTAGACTTTGGAGTAACGAACAACTATTTTTTGCATATCATTAAATTTTTTTAGAAGTTTAGACAAACACTAAAATTTTGAGCTCAAAATCTGTGGATAAGTAGCGCAAACTGAAATGTGTTCGATGGGAGGTGTTAGGTTCAAATTTCAAATGATTATAAAAGACGGAAAATTGGTCAATTGACTTGCGGTTTTCACTAAAATTATTCTTTATGTCAGTATTGTCTTGAAAATAAATTATACAGGTAAATTTCAAAAATTGTCGATACAGGGTGCTTTAGACTTTGGAGTAACATACAACAATTTTTTACCGTTATTTTTTGCGTCTCATTAAATTTTTTTAGAAGCTTGAACATAAATTTTGAGCTGAATATCTAAACGTTGCGAGTGGTTAAGTAGCGCAAACTGAACTGCGTTCAATGGGGGTGGGGAGGTTAAAATTTCAAATGATTATAAAAAACAGAAAAAATAGCCGATTTGTTTGTGGTGTTTTCTAAAACCATCCTTTATGTCATTATGTTTTTAAAAATAAATTTCGAAAAATTCCGTTAGAGTGCGTTAAACTTTAGAGTAACCAACAACTATTTTTAACCATTATTTTTTTTTAAATCTAAATAAATGTTTTAAAAGCTTAGACTTAAATTTTGAGCTCAAAATCTGAATCATTGTGAGTAATTAAGTAGCGAAAAATTGAATGTGTTCGTAGGGTGGGCAGGGTAACATTTCAATTCCTGAACACAGTTCAGTTTGCGCTTCTTAACCCCTCCCAGCAACTCAGAATTTGAGCTCAAAATTTAAGTCTAAGCTTTTGCAAGCATTTTATTAGATACAAAAAATAACAGTTAAAAATTTTTGTTGGTTACTCTAAAGTTTAAGGTGCCCTCTAACGTAATTTTTAGAAATTTATCTTTAAAATTTATTTTCAAGGAAATTCTGGCATAAAGAATAGTTTTAGAGAAAACCGCAAACGAATCGATCAATTTTTCCGTTTTGTATAATAATTTGAAATTTGAACTTCCCACCCCCATTGAACACAGTTCAGTTTGAGCTACTTAACCACAGATTTTGAGCTCAAAATTTAAGTTTGTGTCCAAACTTCTAAAAAAAATTAATGAGATGCAAAAAATAACAGTAAAAAATAGTTGTTCGTTACTCCAAAGTCTAAAGCACCCTCTATCTGCATTTTTTGAAATTTATCTTTATAATTTACAGTATACTCCCTCAAATCCGCAAACCAGAAATCCGCACATATTTTATGGATGTAAACAATGAAACTTTCAATTCAGATATTGGGGAAAAATTTGATTTTTTTAGTTTTGTATCAATTCCATATGTTTTTTTAATTTGTAACTTTCTTAATAATACTCTATTCATGTTTTTTTCATGAAGGAAGAATAATTTTTTTTGGAAAAAATCCGAGATATTGCTGATATTACTGGCAATCAGAATCTTCTTACCAAATATATTTATGCATTAATCAAGATTTTTGGTTATTAAACCAGGCTAAACTTGAAAAAAAGAAATCCTTATTTTATGATTTTGATGTGAATCAGTAATGCACTTTTATGAGGCAAGTTTTATTGAATAATTTTGGAAAAATACATTTAATCTTTATAATGAATATTTAATCATACACTATTGATTATTAATTTGACCTTTGCTATTAGTACGTTAATAATTAAAAAAAATTATCTACATTTTTATTATTTTAGTTTATTACCTATTTTAATATTTTATTATATTGTACTCATTCATTATAGTTCTGATTGCACTATAAATTGCATTCAAATTACTGTTTAAAAAATGTAAACAAAGCAACGACCAGAAATCTGCAAAATTCTAAAATCCGCACAACCTCTGGTCCCAAGCTGTGCGGATTTGAGGGAGTCTACTGTATTTTCAAAACAATACTGACATAAAGAATAGTTTTCTTGAAAACCGCAAATGAATCGACCAATTTTTCTGTTTTTTATAATCATTTCAAATTTTGGACCCTAAACTTTGATGGCGCCTATCTCCTTCGGAAGACGTTTGGGAGCCTTAGTTTCCCATTTAATATTATCTGTCTTGATGTGTACTATCACCCCTAAAAGTTTTACCCAGTAGTTTAGATACACCCTGTATATCCTTTTGAGATTAAATAGAGAGATCACATAGGATAATGATCTTGGAATTTAAAGTATAAAAAAAGATAAGTCTATTAATCCTTTCCAACCTACTTATCCTATTATCAGAAAATTAAATATTTTGGAAATTTGAAATCTAATATTAATAACCATCAATAAAAACAAATAACTGTAAAACCAGAGATTAAGATACATGCTGATTAAAATTATTAGCTTAAAGATAATGTTCGTTGATATATATATGTATATATAGATAGAGAGATAATTTAATGTTTTAAAAAAAAGGGTAATTGTTTAGCTTTTTTGATATTTAAAAACAGGTTGACATTTTATTCCTACTCTTAACTAACTTTTTTAAAACAGTAAAAATTCAGTAAATATTTTTGGAATAATTTATTAAAAACTGTGATTATAATGTGATACAGTAAAACCTCCATAACGGACACTCCCGAATAGCGGACACCTCTATTCAATGGACAGTTTTCCAATCCCCACTCCCAAAACCTAAATTTTTTCATGTTTAACCTCTGAATAACGGACATTCCAAATAGCGGACACTATATTCGACGATAAAGAATGAAAAAGTACTTTTTAGCCAGAAAAAATGGGAAAAAAAAGTAAAAAGGTCTCTAAATTTATTAGTGCAATGTATCACAAATTTTGTGATCACAGATAAATGTAGAGGGTGGGTTGAGGAAATTTCTCCTTCACGTTCATTGTTGAATTCAGGGAATTGCATGGGAGGGACAGCTCCCAGAGCATTTAAATGTCTATGTCCCCCCTGAAGATTTTATGATTTTATATTTTTAATGATCAAAAAGTGTAATCCCTATCCCCACTCGGAACTCTATAATGACCAATAACATCACATTGAAAAACAAATTACGTGTAATTGCAAGCAAAAATAAACTTTTGTAACAGATTTTTTTTTTAATAAGAATGTAATAAATAGCAGTTAAAGGTGTGCACAATTTTATTTAAGTTTTATTGCTTAAAAAATAATTTTAATTTCTCATCAATCATATAATAGAGGTTTCAGAACATATAAATTCAATTAATGAAATATTAAGCATTTCTTAGCAACTTTTGTATGTCTGAGGTTTTCCCAATAGCGGACACCTCTGAATAGCGGACAATTTCTGCGTTCCTGAGGTGTCCGTTATTTAGAGGTTTTACTGTATTAATAACAGTAATTAGTATAAAATTATAGGAGAGAATCATGATGAGTTGAGGACTACCTGTATTTTAAAACTGCCCCCTTAAAAGATATAATAAATTATCCAATTTGATATTAAATGTTAATGCATTCATTGTCTTGTGTCTGATGTATAACTGAAAGACTTATAACAAGAGTCCAAATTGCACATAATGACAGCTATAGTCGAAGAAAGTCAAGTCCATAACAAAAACTGCAAAGGCAGAACTGACATGGAGTGTTTTACAATTAGGTTGTGGTATTAAGAATAATAAATACAATAAAAATTAAATTTCACCACTTCGAATTTACTAAAGATAAAAAGTGTTCTGCAGGAAATATGCAGGGAATTTTAATCGTCTTGAAAAAGAGGGAGGAGGGGTTAAAAACACTAATGTATAAGAAATTTTCCATATAAAAATTAATTTAACATTTTAAAGCTGCTTTATTAAGTTAAAAATAATTAAAGAATCAGTAATTTAACACGACAAAAACAATATTTCATTTTGTTGAAACAAAGTCAAAATAACCAACCCAGAATTAGAAGAAAGAAAAAAGAAAGAAAAAAAAAAAAAGAAGTTGGTGCATATTTACTTAATAAGATAAGAAAAAAAAAATATTCCAAAAATGAAATCGCACAAGAGTAATACTGGAACTGATCTCAGCTTGGTCTTGTTGCTATGGTAACTGGTCAGTCAACTTCATTTTAAGGAAGCCTGACATTTTCTTTTCTTGCTAATTTCCTTATGTTTAATCTGTGAATCACTACACGCTTGTTTGTTTTTCCACCAAGATCAGTTTGGTATTTTGAACTTTCTTCCCTACAAGTTTTGGAATCTTTGTAAGAAGCAATCTTACCCAGGATTTTTCTTATGGGAGCCAGACAATACATATGTTTGTAAAAAAAAAAAAAAAAAAAAAAAACAATAAAAAGCTTTAGTCAACAAAATAAATCTATTTTAGATTAGAAAAAAATAATAAACTTTACTATTCATCAATAATTTTCTAAGTAACCTTTTGTTTCCCTTAAAAAATTCTCTAATATTTAATATTGATAAGAAATCTGTTTTAGCATGAATGTAATTGCAAAACATACCAAAGAATTATTTTTCAAAAAGTATATTTTAATTCCAAGTCAGTTTTTCAGGGATGAGATTGACAAAATAGCTGAAAACTGTGCGAACGACGTTTGAGCAATGACAGGAATTTCAATCTAAACAAATATAATTGCTATTAATAAATATAAATTACATACAATTTAGCTTTGGATAAATTAAAAAGGAATTATTAACATGAAATAGGCAGAAAGTATTTGATTACAATAATGAAAATTTATTTTAATAATATCAGGGGTGATTGTGACTCAGAATGAAAAATCCTGAAAATTAAGTGATACAAAGTAGAAAACCCTGAAAATTATTAAATGCAAAATATACCAATTTCAAAGGTCCCATTCAATCAAAAAGATTTGGAGCAGAAAAAACAGTTTTTTAAGAAAAGCAAAAAAAAAAAAAAAAAAAAAAAAAAAAAAAGTGACAACAAATTAGTTTTTAAAGCAACAAAAACATTTTTTGGAACAGAAAGTTCCAATCCAGCAATGACACTTTTTTTTTCGCAATTTATTGACGGAATTTGCGGCTTTTTCGCGATTTTTTGACGAAATCGGTCGTTTTTTCGTGGTCTATTACAAAATTGGTCGTTTTTTTCTCACTTATTTGACAAAAGTTATTGTTTTTACGTGATTTTTTTAATTAAATTTGAAGTTTTTTCACGAAATTTGCCGTTTTTCCGCACTTATATGATGAAATTTGCAGTTTTTTCGTGTTTATTTGATGAAATTAATCGTTTTATCGCGATTTTTTGATGAAATAGATCGTTTTTTCGTGATTTTTTTAGACAAAATTTATTGTTTTTCCGCAATTTTTTTTACTAATTTGATCGTTTTTTGACGAAATTCATCGTTTTTTCACAAATTTTTAAAGAAATTTAAATCTTTTTATTACGAAATTTGCGTTTTTACCTCGCAATTCTATAAAGATTTTTTTTTTTTTTTTCACGCGATTTTTTAATTAAATTCGTGGGGTTTTTTTTTTGCGTGACCCGTTAACAAATTTACGTTTTTCCATGACTCTTTGACGATATTTCCGTTTTACCCGTAATCTTTTGTCAAAATATCAGTTTTCCGGCGATTTTTGGACAAAAATCACATTTAACATTTAAAGAATTTTTTTTCCACGATCCTTTGTGAAATTTCTGCTTTTTTTTCGCAATCGTTCGACAAAATTGTCAATTTCTTTCTGTGAACAATTGACATCAAATTGATTTTTTTCGGCGACCATGTGTCGAAATTATATTTTAAAATTCGAATTTTCCACTAAATATAATATCTCATAAACCCAGAAAAATCAATCGAAAAATCCAGAAATCCGAGGTATACACGGTACACAATCGCCCATGTTGAAGTCTTCTGTTTTAAGACAATGCCGATATGTTTTTCAATGAGTATTCGGCGATCGCGATGAAATAAGATAACCACTGCATGCAATAAAGGACACCTCTCGTAGTTGAAGTGCTGAAATAGAGGCATATTTTGATGTAGATTAAAATTATTTTACTATTTTTTTATTTAAACGAGTAAAAAATGGAAGTCTGCACGAAATAAATTCTTGAAAACTCAGAAAGTAAAAATAATAAAAAAAAAAATGGTAAAAAAGCGAAAATTAAAAAAAAAATCAGAAAATTGGAAAAAAGCAAAAATTTAAAAATGACAAAAAAGCTGAAAACCGCAGATCCGCAGAAGAATCTCATCCCCGATTTTTGATCACAGTATGCTTAATTTCAGACTTAAATTGAAAACCATGTACTGTAACAATTTCTCTAATAAATATGCTCAAATAGTTAAAAAACGAAAAACATAATATGGAATGAATACAGTATATACCAGTATGAAGGTGATTATGCCATTGATGCATATAAAACAATTCAGTTAACTAAAGCGCTAATTTAAACTACTGCAAAATTAAGAGCAATGAATCCATTGAACATTCAAAATAGTAAGCATATTATGATAGAACTAAATCTCTTTGATGCCATAAAATGTGCATACATAAAATAGATTTTTTTTCTTTAATTAAGTGTATTTTTGATTTCATTACATAATTTAGCAATAACAAAAATTGATAATAGTAGCAATAATCCTGCAAAATCACTAAATAAGCCAAATAAAGTAACTAGTTTCAAAAACAGCACATATGTCCTTCAAACAGAACAGGATATTCAATCATGCTTAAAAGATAAATGATCTTCTAAAAAATATACCTGACCAATTACTAATTAAGTGGAGTGGTAGCATACTGATAGTTTTATAAAATTACTATTTAAAAAAAATAATAACAATAGCTTGATTTTTTAAAAATTTATTATTTCTGTTGACATTAAATAAATAAATAAATAAATATTTGTAATTTTGATCAGATTACACCCCATAGATGCAGGGCTAATCACCAAAGTGAAACACAGTCTTGATTTAGTTTCTTTCCCAACTATTAAACACACAATAAAAATTTTGTAATGTGCATTATTATAGTTTGAACAAAATTTTGAATGTGAGAGTGCACTCTGTGCCTATGTCATTTATTTTTATACACAAAGCTATTAAAAGTGAATAAATATTATTCTTGATTATCAGGATAAGTCGCAACTTTTTCATTTACAAAGGTTATTGAGTTTTAAAAAGTTGATATATTTAACTAATTTAACAGGATAAACATAAAAAGTTATATATATAGGTAAATTAAAGCTGATTATTATTATTATAAATGTTGTCACTTTATGGAGCAATATTAATTTAAATTTGCCATCATGTAATTGTGTATGAAATCCGTTATTTGGGAGGTCTAAAATACTGCCCAAGGAAAATATATTTCTCAAATCAGAAAAAGAATGTTCACTAATGATTCTGTCTAAACTCTTCATCAGACACATGTTGACTAACTTTTAATTTTAGCGAAGGCTATCATTGGACAAATAAGTAAAAATACTTTTTGATTTAATCTTTGCTTATATAACCAATACTATTAAAACTTTGTAGCTTAAAATTCATTATTTATTAGTTAACCCAAACCCAGAGATTTCCAGTTTAATTAAAATAAAATATTTTGAAGCATTTTATGAGTTTGTGGCTTTGTTATAATAAGTAATAAATAAAATTGAAAAAGAATAATACTTTCTTTAATTTTGCAAGCATTTTTATATCCACATCAAATTTTAAATAAAATGGAGATAGGGAGCAGGATGTTAGTTTTTAAACGTTTAGCAAATAAATAAGAACATAGTAATACAGTAAAACCTCCATAATGGACACCTCTATTTAACGGACATTTTTCCAATCCCCACTCCCAAAATCCAAATTTTTGTATGTTTAACCTCTGAATAACGGACATTCTAAATAGTGGACACTATTTTCGGCAATAAAAGATGAAAAAAAATTTTTTTTTAACGAGAAAAAAATGTAAAAAAGGCCTCTAAATTTATCTGGGCAATGTGGCACAAATTTTCTGATCACAGATAAAAGTAGAATTCAATGTTGAATTCAGGGGGTTGCATAGGAGGGACATCTCCCAGAGCGTTGAAATGTCCTCCCGGAAAATTTTGAATTTTTATGCTTTTAATGGTGAAAAAGTGCAATCCCTCCTCTCCGCTTGTAACTCTATAATGTTCAACAACATCACATTGAAAAGCAAATTACATGTAACCTCAAGTAAAAGTAAACTTTAGTAATAGATTTTTTTTTTCATAAAAATGTAATAAACAGTATACAGTTGTGTGCACAATTTTATTTCAATTTCATTGCTTAAAAAATAGTTTTAATTTCTGATAAATGATATAATAGAAGTTTTAGGACATACAAAAGTCAATGAAACATTAAGCATTTCTTAGTGATTTTTGAATTTCTAAAGTTTTCCCAATAGCGGACAATTTCTGCGTTCCCGAGGTGTCCGTTATTTAGAGGTTTTACTCTATAGGCATTTCAGCATATGAGTTTTAAGTATGAAAATCATACAAATAAATACATAACTATTAAAAAGAATAATAATACAAATTTATAATAAAATATAAGAACTGTGTAAAGCATAAGAAATTTTGCCATTATATGTTTATTACGTCAAAAGCAGCAGTAGTAAACGAAGGTGATGTTCAAAGCTTTTTAATCTATATATATAAAAGAAAGTCTGGTTATCTTATTAATCACAGCACAAAAAAATATAGCGAACCAACAATCTTGAAAACGGGGGTAAAAATACTTCTAATAGCATCGAGTGCCACGAAGAAGGGATTTTAGAAAATTCCACTTCTAAGGGGGGTAAAAAAGGGAACGAACTTTTAAAAAATTCCTTAAAAATCGGCTTTAATACTTATTTTTCAACTGATAACATATTTAAGTGTATTTTTTCATGCTGAATCGAATGGTATTAAGCAATTTCTTTTAAATCCGGTAGTTCGTGAGATACTTCACACTTTCCTAATTTGGCGATGTCTTCGGCGAAAAGACCTGAAATTTTCAATCCTTATCTATATATATAAAAGAAAGTCTGGTTATCTTATTAATCACAGCACAAAAAAATATAGCGAACCAACAATCTTGAAAATGGGGGTAAAAATACTTCTAATAGCATCGAGTGCCACGAAGAAGGGATTTTAGAAAATTCCACTTCTAAGGGGGGTAAAAAAGGGAACGAACTTTTAAAAAATTCCTTAAAAATCGGCTTTAATACTTATTTTTCAACTGATAACATATTAAAGTGTATTTTTTCATGCTAAATCGAATGGTACTAAGCAATTTCTTTTAAATCCAGTAGTTCGTGAGATACTTCACACCTTCCTAATTTGGCGATGTCTTTGGCGAAAAGACCTGAAATTTTCTATCCTTATCTATATATATAAAAGAAAGTCTGGATTTCGTATTAATCACAGCACAAAAAAAAATCTACCGAAAATTGTGAAAATTGGGGTAAAAATACTTCTAATAGCATCGAGTGCCGCTAAGAAGGGATTTTAGAAAATTCCACTTCTAAGGGGATTAAAAAAAGGAACGAACTTTTAAAAAATTCCTTAAAAATCGGCTTTAATGCTTATTTTTCAACTGATATAATATTTAAGTGTATTTTTTCATGCTGAATTGAATGGTACTAAGCAATTTCTTTTAAATCCAGTAGTTCGTGAGATACTTCACATTTTTATAAATTGACTATGGCTTTAGATGACTGATTCTTCACCGATTATAGACAGTCTAAAATATGACATAAAACTGAAAATTAATATGATTTAAAAATTTCGTTTGATTCAAAGTTTCTTTAGAAAAACTGACCAGCGTAGCGGGCGAAGGCTGCTAGTATGTTAATATAGCTTACATTAATTGATATTTATATAGTTTTTTGTACCTATTTATTACACTTGAGACTTTAAAACAAATTGATTAACTTTTCTTAAATAAAATGAAAGATTATATAGCATACTTTTTTAGAGGTAAATGCATCCACATTTAAAATAATACAATTAATATAAATACCCAAATATTTAAGTAGCTTCATAAAAATATATATTTTGGTTATATTTAAACAGTGACTATTTTATTGTCTGACTAACTCCAGATAGAAAATCAGGAAAATGACAGGTTTTAAGTATTAATATTTTGGTATGAATTACTACAAAACACTTTTCATGCATATCAGAAAAATATGAGTGGAGATC
The DNA here is from genome assembly GCA_964019185.1 of Maratus speculifer. NCBI lineage: Eukaryota > Metazoa > Arthropoda > Arachnida > Araneae > Salticidae > Maratus > Maratus speculifer. The sequence continues at coordinate 35,358,233 of OZ025296.1, forward strand.
TATTTTACATGCAATCCCATTTTAACACTTCATTTTTAAAAAAGCAGTTCATTTGAGTTTGATAAATATTGTCAAATGATAGCCAAATTTAAAAAAAATTATTAAGTGATATAAAAATATTAAATCAATAAAAAATAGGAAAAAAAGAAAAATTAATAATAATCAATATTGTACATGAAATTTTATTGAAGGTCCTTCAATTGTTTCGAACACAAATGGCTGCTACTAAATTTTTTATCCTTTAAAAACATCATTCTTATAAACATTATTATACTGATGAATGCAGACCCCAAGTGCATGTTTTGGTTACCACCAGGACAAAAGATGAATAATATAAAATAAATAAACATTTAAAATAGTTTGTGTACATGTGTGTAAAATGTTATAAGTAAAAAAAAAAAAAAAAAAAGCCTATTTAGAATGATATGAAATATTCCATGATTTATTTTCTTTTGGAAGAGGGGAAGGGGGATTAAATTATCTGGTGTTAAGAGACCTGCAAAGTCAAATACAAAAAAAAAAAGCATAACATCACATCACTTGTCTTACAAAACAGTACCTTAAATCATATAAAGTAGAAAAAAGGAGTCAAATAATCTTACATGATTAAATAAAAAAGTTTTAAAAATTTCTGTTTTTACAGATGTGAATAAAATTGTACTCTAAATCCATACACTGAATGAATTTTTAGAAAGTACAAACTTACTCATTTTACAAATGAGATAACAATGGATAGAAATTTAATTTCATTCCTTTTATCTACTATTAAATATGCTTAATTGCTATATTTTTAAATATCTTTTCTTTCTATTTTGATAAAGTTTATAATATAATATTCTCTATGAATTACTAATAAAACTTTATATTATAATAAAAGAAAAATTTTCTTTGTCAGTGCAATTTCACAACATTTCCTCCCGCTTTTCAAACAAAATTTGTAAGCATAAATAAGGACATTCTGACGTGAAATAAACAGCAAATAAACATTAATGTAATGAAAAATTGTGCTATATTAACTATAAAGTGGATAGGATAAAATATAAATGGAATAATACGTAATTACTCATTTTAAATCAAACAAGACTCAATTTAGATAATATATTTACAATTATTGCACAAAAGAAAAATCTGAGATAATTTTTTTAAAGTAAATACAAAATATGTATACTACCGCTGATCCAAAATCAATGAAACAATAAGAAGAAACTAAGCACTTAAAAATATATACAAATTAAAACAAGATAATTTTCCACACACACACACATACACAACAAGAAAAAAAAAAAAAAAATCTAATTTTTCTAATATAAGAAAATGCACCGGAATAGAATTATCATTGAAAATCCCAAATTTGCAGGTCTCTAGTTGGCATCTAATAAGGAACCTCAAAAATGTGCTAAGCTCATCAAAAGGTAACACCACCAGTTAATTATGAAGAGATAAGACTGCAAAATTTTTGCTGGTGACTAGCATACGCCACTTTATATGCTTTGATGTAGATACAAAGGTGTTAAGCTATTGATAATGGTCTACATAAACTAAATTTTGTAACTACAAAATGGAAATGGAATTTATAAATTCTACAAGTTAAGAATTTTAAAATAACAAAAATGGTACAGCAATAAACTTGGAATTGTGAAACAACTAAACTAGCACATTACAAATCTTGAATATAAAACAGTGGTAAATTTTATGATACAAGTTGTTTTTAATGAAATTCTTGGATTTTTTTAAAAAAAGTTGAAAGTATATTTTTATAACAATACAAAACAACAACAAAAAAATGCTTTTGTTTAAATACAGCAATACTAATATGGTCTTGATGATTAAAACATTAAATAGTTTAGTTTTCATCTTAATATAATCACTGAAATTTTTAAATTTATCTTGCTTATTTTTTTTTCTTCAGAACAATTTAGACCAAAATCAAAAGATTTAACCAATGTATACCACAATCCAGAAGGAAACATGCAGTTTCCAATATACAATATGGAAGTTCATAGTTTTTTGTTTTTTTATACAGAAATCTACATAAGTTTTTCACGGCTAAGATCAATCTTACTTTTTTATCTGTACAAATAATTACAAGTTTATTCACATATAAGTCATTTTCTATCGATGAAAGTTTCTCATAAATATACACAACTGTACTTCAAAAGCTCGTCAACAATGCATGATTTTTTGTCCAACATTTAATCATTCTTGCTTCACCATGGAAAAAGTACAAGGCACCTTCAAGTCATAGAGCATCTTTGGAAAGTATGAAGCTATCACAACACACAACACAAAATATCATACGTGTACATGCTCTGTGCGACCACTATGATGGTTAAAAATTGACACAGTCCGAGTATCTTCTATGCTTCCAGTACTTACAGGAGCATTGACGCCATTGCTTCCACATAAACTAGAGTCACAAAGGTCTCCATTGAAAGGACGAAATGCAGTAAGGTTTACCAAAGTAGCAGATGTTGTTTTAGAAACACCAGATGCAGCAACATTTCCTGAATTAGTCCTTGTAAATGAAGCACTGTTTCTTCCAAGGCTGCCAACAGTGCTGCCACGACCAACACTGCTTGTGGCACTGGTACGACCAGTACTTCTTGCTGTATCACTGGTTGCATCACCAGAATGACTACCTGAACGAGAACCACTTTGATTGCTGGAATGGCTACCTCGACCTAGGAAACACAAAAAACATTTTTTTTTAAAATTTCAATAAAACTTATAATTGCTATATAATTAAAGAATAATTATATAATTCAATTGATATAATTAAAAATATTAAATATTATCAAACTTATAGTTATTATATAAACTAGTAATCATGCATTAGAAGATGACAATACTTTATTTCTATGCTTTGCTAGCAATATAAAGTTTAAAAACAATAAATCTATACCAATGATTTAAAAAAAAAAAAAAAAAAAAAAAAAACTATAAAACTATGAATAAAAGTGAAAAATTACGATTTATCAAACTTTTAATGGTTTATTTATTTATTTATTTTTTTGTTAATGAATGACTGATTAATATATACACTGGTGTGCAAAATTTAAGGACGAGTCCCAAAATGCCAATATTCAAGGGATTTTCAAATGATAATTTTCACGGAATATTCAAAAGGAAGTAATATAATTCAAATAATTACTATCCCTGCATAACAGCTAGTCCATATAACATCTCATTCAGGTCACACATGGTCGCAAGAGTCACAGTCACTACGGCAAAACAAAAAATAGGAAATTCTAAACGTCTCTTTTGTGTCTCAAATGACTACTATATAAGGCTCCACTGACAGGTAATTGTGACTGCTGCTTTGTGGCAAGTCACCAGGTGACTTTACAATGTCATTTCATTGAGACTCTCGTGTGACCTCTCATCTGGAGACTCAATTTCAAAGTCATTGTGAACGTTGCATTATGATAAATTACCAAATAATGTCCCATTAAAGTCACATGGTGACTTTTCACCACTTTCCATAGTGGTTACTTCACAGTAGGGTCTCTGTCACCATTTGACAAAGTCTTGTGTTAGAAAGTCACCATGTGACTTTAATGTGACATTATTCAGTGATTTATCATAATGCAACTTTCACAATGACTTTGAAATTGAGTCTCCAAATGACAGTCACATGACAGTCTCAATAAAACGATACTGTAAAGTCACCTGGTGACTCTATACAAAGCATCAGACGCAGTGACCTGTCAGTGGAGTCACATATAGTAGTCATTTGAGAATCATAAAAGAGATGTATGGAATTTCCTATTTTTTGTTTCACCTTAGGAATGTTAACCATAGGTTATCCATGGTCATAGGTTAACCATATGACCATGTGTGACCTGAATGAGATGTTATATGGATTAGTTATGCAGGGATAGTAATTAATCAAATTATATAACTTTGTTTTGAATATTCGCGTGGAAATTATCGCTTGAAAATTCCTTGAAAATTGGCATTTTCGGACTCGTCCTTAAATTTTGCACACCAGTGTATATATACAGTCAAAGTTCTATAATCTGCAGAAGCTGGGGCCAAAGGTTGTGCAGATTATGGAATATTGTGGATTATTGATTGTTATGGATTATACGTCGTTTTATTATTCCTAGACAACATTTTAATTCTATAGTCAATTTAATATGAAAAGATAAATATGAAATCTAGTAATTAATTTAATATGCTATCTCAAAAAATGCCTTTTAAATGTTATTTTATATTTAAAAAAAAGTTATATAAACGTGCATTTAAATGAAAATAATTACATATATTCTGTAATACAGTTTGTTTTTTACTGTTAATAAAGTAAGAGTTATATTTAAAAAAAAGTATATGTTTTATTATGATTTTTTCAACTTTTTTACTATTTGTTTTAAAAAATCATTTTTTAATCACAAATTTGTAAATTTTCCTAATTGTTTATTTCATTGTTTACATTCATAAAGTAACACGAATTATAGAAAATTGCAGATTATGTTTGCACAGATTATCGATCCTTGACTGTAAATATGGCTTACACAATTTGGCAATTACCATATGATATAACTGGATTTTCCTAAGTGTGATACATAATGACATATATTCATAGAAATTTATCATAAAAATAATGTACTGTTGATTTTGAAAGTACTAAAATGGCACTAAGATTAAAATAATAATAATTATAACAATATATACATCAAAAATGCATTTCAAGATTTCTGCTATTCAATTTACATATTTCTGGTGCAAAATCCATTGATTTTTATGCGTATTTTGTGAATCACACTTAAATTGATTTCTATTTAAGATGGCTTTGGACTCTTTTGGAGCCTGAGCTTGCTAAGTTGAAATCTGAGACCCAGAACATTTTGTGTCATCAGACCCAAAGTCCAAAATCAAAAGCACATAGTAAGAAATTTTTAACAACATTTTAAAATTGCTTCAATTTTCTCATTTAAAAATCTCTTGTATAGAAATAAGTATTACTCCCAAATACTCCCTCATAGCATCATTTTGTGATCTTCATGTCCCTGAAAATCTTTGAAATAACAAATTTTTTAATTATATCCGACCAATGGCAAAAATCTGCCAAAGTTAAAAAAAAAAAAAAATGCTGTGCAACTATGGCAGAAAGATACAAATTCTGTTTTCCAGTAATTTTCGAAAAAGATCTCAAATAGGAAACAGAGAATAGACAAGAGATATCCTATTGTTTCATTATGTTATTGACAGTGCAAAAACAACAGAATTAGAATATTTCACTTTATATCCTATCAATAAAAATTCAATTCTCTTTCAAACTGATTTTTAAAGGATGCAATATACTTTAAGATACAGCTTAATACTTTCTAGTACGAGGTGAAGGTATAAACTGAGAGTAAACTTTAACTTAGTTTGTTTAGAACTTTTGATTGCTGCTTGGATCTGAGACCACCAAGCCCAACTGCAGTAAAAACAGCAGACTTTTCCAAATAGTCTTTAGCTTGCATTTAAGAGTCGGATAGAATTTAATATCTGAAAGTAATATTTGTTAGGCCAAGGTAAGTTTCAAATGGCATATTCAAAATTGGACATTAAAAAGGAAAATATGTAATTAGAAATTAATTTAAATTTTAGATTTAAAATGGGATTTTAATATATTTTATTAATACACATTATTTTATACTAGAAAGATAGCCTATCAAAAATGATGGAAGATAAGATATAAAGATATGTATGTTAATATGTGCAATGTGCAAGAATATGAGATTTTCTCAGTTATTCCACAATGATAGATTAAAATAATACATTTTAAAAACAAAGCATATTTATGTAAATCTGAAACAGAAGACTACTAATGCGCACAGCTTAGTTTTTTTTTTTTTTCTTCAAGTATTATGCAGATTTGAGGCTTTTTTGCAGATTACATGTCATGACTGTTCAATCTTTGTTTATATATATATATATTACGAATTTAATAAATGAATTTACAGCAGCCTATGAATAATTATTGGATCTTCTACATTTATTTATTTATTTTTGTTTTTTTCCCTCGCTTGCCATGACTGTGTGTTTCTTTTTAACCAGTGGAAATAATTCGAGTTCTCCTTAAATCGTCACAACTAATCGAAAAGTCCGACAGAATTAGTTATCTGTGCTGCCTTTTTAATGAATGATATTTAAAGAAAATTGCGATGGAACGAAGAAAAGCATGCTATCGCCGAAGTTCGATTGAAGATGCTATCGCCGAAGTTCGATTGAAGGACAGTCTATATGGTATTTTCAGCTTGCTAATGAATAGTACTTGCTTCGAGTCTGATGTGGATTTTCTGACGCTTGATGTTGATCTGTGCGCATAAATTTTGATTCAGTATTCATGGTCATATTGAAAATTTTTGAAAATTAATGACTTCAAAGTGGTGAGTATGCAAGAAGTATTTGATGAGGAATTTAAAGACGATTGAATTTTATTGAAGATTTTTCAAAAAACTGTAAGTTATTTTATTAAATGTTTTGATTATTATTTTTATTCTTTTTATGATAGATGAAATATTTATTATTTATTTATTTATTTATTTATTATTTTATTGATGAGAGTAATTTGAAGTTAATTTATTAATTTACTAATTTATTTATTTATTATTTATTGTATGTTATGGATCTGATATAGTAATTTTGAAAAAATATGTAATTGATAGAAATTATTAATTTTAAAATTTATTGCAAATGATTTTACGATCAGGATTTAATAAAGAAAATAGAAGTGCTTCATTTATTCTAATGAGTAAGAATAAAAAAATTATGGAAGATCCTAAATTCGTACCGTTTGATCCGAGTTCTGGAATGAACATTTTGTCGTGGTTAACTTATTTTGATACAACATGTGAAAAGGAGAAGAAAAATCTAGAATGGAAATTTAATTTTATTGCGCAATATTTGAAAGGGGAAGCGCAAAAAATTTATATCAATGACTGCTTAAATTGTACGGATTATGAACAAATTAAGAAAATTTTGATAGAAAGACTCATTGAATTAGACTTCCTGAGTTTTTCTGATTTTTCAAGTCTGAAATTAGATAATTTAGACAATTTAGAAACTTATTTTCGTAAAAAAGTGGAAATTGGTAGGAAATTACATCTTAGTGAAAATATACTATTACAAGGTATAACTGATGGTTTAAAACCAGAATTCAAAAACAATATTATTATAAATTCTCCTAGTAGTACCACAGAATGGTACCGGGTTGTCAAACAATTCGTGGAAGTTTCCACCCCACTAGTTTCAAACCAAGTAATAAATCAACCATCAGCTAGACAAAATTTTCAACCTTTTCAACCAACTAGGCCCTGGATTCAGCCAGTCAGGCCCAATAATACACCTAGGAATTGGATTCTCCAAAGGCAATCTCAGTTTCAAAGACCTAGAGTTTGTCAAAATAATTACATTCAAAATTCATACCCTTCAAGACCTTGTAGGATATGCACAAATAGGGGTGTGAGTAATGCTTTTCATTGAAAAAGAGAATGTATTTTTAGGAGTGAGTTGCCATCCTCTGATACTCTTCCAAGTAGCTCACAAAATAATTCTCATAATATTTGACTATTAATTGTGTATGGATGTACAAATAATTATAATTTGCCATGTGTTGTAGATACTGGCCCAACTATTGCAATATTGCCAATTAAATTTGTTAAAAAACTTAATGCTAAAATTGAGACTATACCCTCAGTTACCATTGATCAGGCAAAAGGATTCTTACATATAAATAAAAAATGTAATGTTCTTCTAAAAGTGGGTAAAATTAAAAAATATGTTAACTTTTTAGTATGCAATACAAATTTGAATTATGCTATTTTGGGGGTAAAAGAATGTTCTAAATTTAAATTAACCATAGAATGTAAAAATTGTAAGGCAGGGAAGGAAAATTATAACTAACAGTATATCCATACATAATGAGAGATCCCTTCATTTCAATACAGTAAATATGGACCAAGTACAACAAAACAGGGATCAATCTAATGAAATTGTAACCTCAGAATATAAAAAAAATATGCAATTAAATACTGGTAATAATGTAGCAATAGATAATTATGATAATGAAACACTGAATGCAAGTAATCATGATACAGAGTTACAATCTATTTGTGGAAATATTATGAAAAATGAAGACTGTGTTGAATATGATCACGCAATTAATGTGCATCCTGATTATAGAGGTTCCATGACTCTTCGAAATTTTTGCGATAATTCGGATTCAGATTTAACTGGGGAAATAAATTTAATTCAAGATGTAAATTTAAGGGAATTAGTTCATATTTATAGTGATATTTTTGCAAAGCATAAATATGATGTGGGTAGGATTAATATTGAACCACAACGCGTTATACTAAACTCAGACCTACCTATATCTTTGAGGCCCTACCGAACATCTCCTCTAGAAGAAATAGAAATAAAAAACCAAATTCAATCATTGTTAGCAGCCGGACTGATAAAGGAAAGTAATAGCCCCTATTCTGCCCCTGTTACACTAGTTATAAAAAGAGAGGAAGGTAAAAAAAAAGCGATTATGTATAGACTATAGAAAATTAAACGCAATAATTAAAAATGATGCAGAACCCTTGCCCCGTATCGATGGAATTTTAGATAAATTGAGTAGTGCTCAGTATTTTTCAACTTTGGATTTAGCCTCTGGCTACTGGCACATACCAATACATCCTTCCGATACAGAAAAATTAGCATTTGCAACCAATTTTGGACTTTTTGAGTGGCTCGTGCTCCCTTTTGGCATAAAAACGGGCCCTCCCATATTCAATAAAACCATTCGAAGAATCCTTAATAAATATAAAATCGACTTTGCGTGCCACTATTTTGATGATATTATAATTTTCTCTTCCTCTTTAGAAGAACATTTAAACCATTTAGCTCAAATTTTTGACATTTGCAAACAAGAAAACATTAAACTTAAACTTTCTAAATGTAAATTAGGCCAAAATAAAATCAATTTCTTAGGTTATGAAATCACTAATGGAACTATAACACCAGCAAATGGCAATATTGAAATCATCAAAAATTTAAAACCTCCTTCAAATGTGAAAGAGTTACAACGATTTCTAGGTTCCATTAATGTTTACTATAAATTCATAAATAAATATGCTGAAATTAGATATCCTCTAAATCGATTACTTAAAAAAGATACAATATGGGAATGGAACTCAGAGTGCCAGGAGTCTTTTGAAAAATTAAAAAATTCTTTAATTGCAAAACCCATCCTCAAAATTTATGATCCTAAATTACCTTTACATATGTTTGTAGATGCCTCTCAGATAGCAGTAGGTGCCGTTCTAAAACAACCTGATAAAGAAAATTTCTTACATCCTATTGCTTATCATTCTAGAATTTTGAAGAGTTATGAACAAAATTATTTCATAACTGAATTAGAATGTTTAGCTATTATAGATACTCTTGACAAATTCTATCATTACTTTCATGGTGTCAAGTTTACAATTCATACGGACCACGCATCTCTAGTATGGTTAAAAAGTGTTAAAAACTTGAGAGGTAGGCTTTTTAGATGGTCACTCAAACTTAGTATGTTTGATTATGAGATAAAATATGCAAAGGGTTCAACAAATGTCGAAGCAGACATGTTGTCACGAAATCCTATTTGTCATTTTAATCAACATATTAGTTTATTGCTAGATAGGAAAGAAATTATAGAGATGCAAGACAAAGACAATGTTTGTGACAAAAAATATAAAAAAGATAATGGAATTATTATAGTTCAGAAAAAGGGATTCAAAAAAATTGTTGTACCAATGTCATTAAGAAAAAAATTACTCCATATTGCTCATGATAATTTTGGACATTTAGGGATTCAAAAAATACTTAATTTAATATCTCCCAATTATTATTGGCCTAATATGACAATAGACATTACAGAATTTGTTAAACATTTCGATACCTGTCAGAAAAATAAAAACCAAAACAGAAAAGATTCGGCTTATTACAAGCTATGCCAGCGACAGATCAACCTTTTGAATGTCTTTCTATTGATACTGTTGGTGGATTTAACTATTACAACTCAACAAAAAAATTCTTAAACATAATAATAGATCATGCAACTAGGTTTGTTTGGGCTTTTCCCTCCAAAAATGTTACCACTGAAACATACACTAACTGTTTAAAACAAATTTTCAATATCAAAGCACCTCAAAAAATACTTAGTGACAGGCATAAATCTTTCAGATCTCCAAGATTTAAGAAATTCCTTAGAAATCATCATGCTCAACAGCGTTTTACATCCGCACATCATCCTCAGACCAATGGAAAAGTAGAGCGCGTTAATCAGACTATAGTTACCAGGCTTAAATGTAAAGTTAATTCCACTTCTTCTAAAATACCTTGGACTAGATTATTAAACCAAGTCATCGAAGAATACAACAATACGCCCCATTCTATCACCAAATTCCCATCTACCTATTTATTTTATGGTCAATTGCCTTATGAATCTCCTTTAAAACAAAACTATTACCCACCAGTAGACAAAGCCCTCAAAATTGCGAAAGCGCGAACTCAGGAATTTCACCTTAAAAGTAAAAGACTCTATGATCGAAATTTTGTCGAATGCCCATTAAAAATACAAGACTCTGTAATTTATGAAGAATTTAAATACCCTAACACTCGAAAATTAGAACCTACTTTCTCTGGACCATACAAAATTATAAATAAACTTTCTGATGTAACTTATGAAATAGATAAATTTAATTATGAGACAGGACAGAATCCCGTTATTGTGCATGTTTCTAAATTAAGACCCTATTTTTCACCAGAAGATTTTAAATTGTTTCATGAGCAACCCAAAAAACAAACAAATCCTCAGATACAATCACTAGATCAAACTGAAGTCAAGACAGTAGATTAAATTTTAATTCTTATTCTTTAAATATTTTATCACCATAATTTTCAACATTAGCAGGCATGTTCTTGGTGGCCAACAAGAATATTACTTGTTTTTGGGAGTTTTTGGGGTTAAATTGGGCTCCTTGTGCAGGCACAGGGGCATAAATCCCGGGGGGGTTTGGGGGGGTGTAACACCACCCCAAGAAAAACTCAGTCGGAAAATTCACAGATCGATCGGAAAAAGTATGTTTAGTCGGAAAAAATGGTATTGCGTATTAACCAATAAAAACTTATAAATTGGAAAAATGGAAAAATCAGTCGGTAAAACTCTTTATCAATCGGAAAAAACGGTATTAACCTATAAAAACTTATAAATGGGAAAAACGAAAATATCATTCGGAAAATTTCCCGTTCCATCAGAAAAAAGCATGTTTACTCGAAAAAAATAATATTGCGTAATAACCTATAAAATTTAAAAATTGGAAAAAAGGAAAAATCAGTCGGAAAGATTCTTGTTCGATCGGAGAAAATGGTACTAACCTATAATAACTTATAAATTTGAAAAACGAAAATATCATTCGGAAACTTTCCCATTCTATCGGAAAAGGCATATTTAATCGGAAAAAATAGTATTATATACTAACCTAAAAAAACATATAAATTGGGAAAACGGAAATATCATTCGGAAAATCTCACGTTTGATCGGAAAAGACATGTTTAGTCGGAAAAAATAGTACAATGTATTAATATATAAAAATTTATAAATTAGAAAAACGGAAAAGTCAGTCGGAAAAATTATTGTTAGATTAGAAAAAATGGTATTAACCTATAAAAACTTATAAATTGGAAAAATGGAAATATCATTCAGAAAATTTCCCGTTCCATCGGAAAAGGATGTTTAGTCGGAAAAATATAGTATTACATATTAACCTATAAAATTTATAAATTGGAAAAACTGAAAAATCGGTCGGAAAAATTCTTGTTCGATCGGGAAAAAAATGGTATTAACCTATAAAAGGAAAAAATGGAAAAACATAATTGAAATTAAACGAAATTGGAAAAACGAAAATATCATTCGGAAAATTTTCTCGTTCCATCGAAAAAGGTATATTTGTCGGGAAAAATTGTACTACGGATTAACCTATAAAAATTTATAAATTGGAAAAACTGAAAAGTCAGTCGGAAAAATTCTTGTTCGATCAGGAAAAAAATGGTATTAACCCATAAAAACTTATAAATTGGAAAAACGAAAATATCATTCGGAAAATTTTCTTGTTCCATCGAAAAATGCACATTTAATCGGAAAAAATTGTACTACGGATTAACCTATAAAAATTTATAAATTTCAAAAACGGAAAAGTCAGTCGGAAAAATTCTTGTTCGATCGGGAAAAAATGGTATTAACCCATAAAAACTTATAAATTGGAAAAACGAAAATATCAATCGGAAAAATTCTTGTTTGATGGGAAAATTAGGTTTAGCCGAAAGAAAAAATGATATTAAGCTATAAATATTTATGAATTGGAAGAATATTTTTATAGTTTTTAATTGAATAAGAAAAAAAAGTTATATCGAAGAAAAAACCAATAAAATTTTATTCTTAGTCTGATTTATTTTCCCTTGCAATTTCTAATTAAAAAATAAGAAAAAACATTTTAGTACCAAGAAAACATAAATTTATTATTAGCCGGAATTATTATTTATTAATTTAACTAATTGGTGATTTACTAACTACTTTAATTTTATAATTAATTAATATAACTTATTAATATATAGAATTTTATTTTTCTAATAAAACTATTCAGAAAATTTTTGATTTGTCAAATATTGTGGACTCAGAAACCTCGATCAGACGAAAAAAAAATATATATATATATTTATGTACATATTCTAGCAATGTTAATGTTATTTGTAACCTTAATGTTTTGAGTGAAACCTTGATATTCCATTTTTTTTTTTTTTTTTTTTTTTTTTTTCTGTGCCTTTTGACTTTGAGATATTGAAATCCACCTGTATTTATTTATTGTTGGGAAGTTTTTAGTTTAGTCTCGAAATTTTAAGATATACTGATTGAAGTAAAAAAAAAAAATTCTATTTTTTTTCATTATTATTTATTTATTTAAATTTTAAATTTAGTGAGAATTAGTTAGAATCTCGGAATTTTGGTGGTATCCGATGAAAATTCAAAACTGAATTGCAAATTTTCGGTTTATCATTTTGCATTAAAACTTATAATAATAAATATTTGTGTTTGTGCCGTTTTCTACAGTGACTGCTATCTTTTTTCTTTCAGTCTTTGACGAAATTCACGTTTTTTCTACGATCCTTTGACGAATGTAACGTCTTTTCGCAATCCCTTAATGAAATTCACATTTTATGGCGAAATTTTGACGAAATTCGCATTCTTTCCAGGATTTGTTGACGAAAATTGCCCTTTATCGCGATCGTTTGACGAAATTTAACATTTTTTGCGATCATTTGACAAAACTTTGTATTTTTTTCACGATTATTTGTCGAAATGTGCATTTTTTCGTTTTTTTCATGATCCTTTGATGAAATTAAGATTTTTCTGCGAACCAACGACGAAATTCTCGTTTTTTTCAGCAATCCTTTGACGAAATTTGTATTTTGTTGTGTTTTTTTTGACGAAATTTGCATTTTATTCGCGATCTTTTGACAAAATTTGCATTTTATGCGCAATCCTTTGCCAAATCTGCATTTTATTCGCGATCCTTTCACGAAAAATGCATTAATTTCACGGTCATTTACGAAGAAATTGATTTTTTCGGCGTCTGCTTATCGGAATTCGCGATACTTATCTATATCCGAATTTCCGGACTGAGGACCGATGTTTCATGATTTTCGAAAGCAAATGCTTTAATGTTTTCGAACAAAATCGCTCCTGAATATGCCAGTCGATCGCAGAAAAAAACGGGTAACTTGAATTTTTTTTTTTACATTCCAAACATTACAGTTTATTCCAAACTGTTTTGTTAAATAGCGATTTATCTTGTTACTAAACGTACAAAATTTTATTGAAGTATTAAGTGAATATCAATTTTGTTCATTCAAAAATTTCCAGTCTTTAAAATTTTGGCTACTTTTTATGTTGTAAATGTACATGGATAGCAGGATTCCTTATGCTTAACTCAAAATTTACATGTCTATCTATAGTGAAATCTATGTGAATAAGCGTGGCATACGCAGAAAAAGTATAATGCATTAAACCCTTCATTCAGTGGCGCAGCGAGGGGGGGGGGGGTTGGGGGTTAATCCCCCCCCCCAGAGCCATGACAAAAATACAGGAATTTCCATTTTTATGAACCGAATCATAAAAAACAAAACTAAAGTTAGAATTTTATTTGTTTTGTTCTCGAAATCTGCCGCTTTATTGAATCAAATTTTATTTAAAAATTTGACTCGTTTAAGTGGCAGTAATGTATTTTCTTTTAAAAATAGGGATAGAACATGGTAACGGTATCAGTATTGAAAACTGGTCATTCATTTCGGAAAAGGCCGGCATTCATTTATACTATTGGAAATCAGCCGAAGACTAAAAGGAATGGTCATTTCCTGTCACTGTCAATGCCGTCTCGGGTTTTCCAATACTGCACCATTGGGGGGGGGGGGGGGTCTTAATTAGTTACATCTGTTTCTTGCTCTTTTTTTGGAAACGGGACTGGACTCTCGAATTCCAGGAAAAACACAAAAACGCTTGCTTAGAAGGATAGGCTTAGTTTCACAAACATTCTGCTGTTAGTTGTTGTAATGCTAAGGATTCCTTTATTGTGCGTTTCGCTATGGATATTAAATCCTCTTCAGAGAAGAAAATTATGAAAAAAGATGGATATAAGAGATCATTTTTTAAAATCTTTCGAATTCCTTCAAGCATTCTTAAAATCCGGGTATGTTTGGAAAGTATATAATACGTTTATATTTATGTTTCTGGAAAGATATTAACAGCGCCGTGCGAAAGGGGGGGGGGGGGGGAAGGGCGGTCGCGCCGGGCGCAGAGATTTAAGGGGTGCCAAATTTCTAACTACTTTCTACTTATCTTTCTACTTTCTACTATTTTAAAGGGACTACTTTCAGACAATTTTTGTAATTAATATTAATTCTTTTTTAAAAAACGCCCGAAATAGGCAAGTGGGTAAATGGAAAAAAAGTTACCGGAAAAACAGTTATCGGAAAAAAAGTGACATAAGCTACAAAAGCGGAAAAGAAGTTACCGAAAAAAAAAGGGACAAGGAATTGATTTTGGGAATTCATAATTGATTTTGAGGATTCATTGGTTAAGTATTTAAGGGGTATCAGAGGGAGGCTCTTAATTTAAGTAAATGGGTTTTTCGTGCGGAATTAACTATTTTGGTTCAGTTTTTGGACATATGATAACCCCCCCCCCCATCCGTAACTTTTCAAATTAAATTAATAGTTTTTTTAAGCAGATTTATCCGATTCGGTTGGAATTTCGGACATAAGTTCATTATGATAAGACGTATCCCTGATTAGTTATAGAGTTCTTTTGCTTATTATAAAGGGAGGATGGTCAATTACTTCTTCCCCCCCCCCCCCCCACACACAAATTAGATAGATCGGTTTTTAAGATCGGATTAAAATTATCCGATGTATTTCAAATTTTAGATATAGATTCTTTCTGATAAGGTGAATCCCTGAATATTTTAAGAATTTAATGACTAAGTATAAAGGGGAGGGGGATGGGGGATAATCCCTCTTAAATTAAATAGATGGCTTTTTACGCAGAATTATCCGATTTGCTTCGATTTTGGACATAGGTTCATTATGATAAAACGTATCTCTGATTAGTTACGGGGTTCTTTTCCTTATTATAAATGGGGAGGACAAGCAATTATTTCCCCCTCAAATTAGATATATCGGTTTTTATGCAGAATTATCTGATGTATTTCAAATTTTAAATATGGGTTCTATCTGATAAGGTGAATCCCTGAATAGTTTTAAGGGTTTAATGGCTAAGTATAAAGGCAAAAACAGAGGATACCCCCCCCACACACACTTTAAATTAAATAAATAGCTTTTTATGCCGAATTATCCGATTTAAAGAATTATTATTCAAATTTTGGATGTAGGTTCTTTATGATAAGGTGTATCCCGGATTAGTTATGAGGTTCTTTTGCTAAGTATAAATAAGGAAACGGACGATTATCCCCCCCCCCCCTTAAATTAGATAAATTGTTTAGGCATAATTATCCGATGTATTTCAAATTTTTAATATAGGTTTTTTTTCTCATAAAGTGGATCCCAAAATAATTTTAAGGGTTTAATGGCTAAGTATAGAGGGGGGAAATGGGGATAACCCCACTTAAATTACATAAATGGCTTTTTACGCAGAATTATCCGATTTGCTTCAAATTTTGGATGTAGTTTCATTATGGTAAGGCGTATAAGCTAATGAATATAGTTAAAATAGGGAGGGATGCAGCAGTCCATTCAGGAAACCTTTTCGGGGAAAGAAGCTTGCTTTCTCCATTCGACGGAGGGAGATGTCCGGTAGATATCGCGGGCGGCTAGTCTCTTAGGAAATTTGTCGATCAGGGAATTTCCCGGTAAAGGTTTGCCGCAAAAATACTCAAGTAACATAAAACAACGAGTTGAATGCAACTGAACGCAAATAACAAATAAAAACAATATTTCTTTATTTTTTAATTTACTGATTGAAAACTATTATGTCAGAAAACATTATAAAACATTTTACCTTTTTTCTGATAATGATTAATTTCCATTCATTTTGCATTTAAAACTGATTTGTTTATTTATTTTTTTATTTGTGAGAAAAGTAATATACTAAATTATTTGCTGTAATTGTCTTTTAATTTACGCCAAATATTTATCATTTAAAACTGGATTTTTACTAATTAATGTCCCATATTACACATCACAAAATATAATATAAAACATTAAAAAAATATATGTTAGAAAATTTTAATGTATAAACTATGTTGTAAGTCACGAACGAATGAACTAGTGAATTCATTAATTTGTAGTAATAAAAATAGTTTTTTTATTACTAGCTTATGTTAGTAATTAAAAAGTTAATTGTTTAAAAACCTGTAGTTCTTGATAGATCTTCAGGTTTGAACGCTTAAAAAAATAAACGGATTTAAATAAAAAAAAAACGATTTTAAGAAAAACAGGATATTTTTTTCTTTGTTATGATGTTTATAGAATCCTGAAAAATGCTATGCAGATAAACAAAACACAGTTTTAAATGCAAACAGCTATTGAGAATATATAAACAAACCCTTAAAACTATTCAGAGATTCACTTTATAAGAAAGAAACTATAGGCAAAATTTGAAATATATCGGATAATTGTGCACAAAAACAATTTATCTAATTTAAAGGGGGAATAATCGCGGCCCCCTTATTATTGGCAATAGAACCCCATAACTAATCAGGGATACCCCTTATCTTAATGAGCCTACATTCAAAATTTGAAGCAAATTGGATAATTCTGCGTAAAAAGCCATTTATTTAATTTAAGAGAGGTTATCCCCCCCCCACGCACCCTCTATACTTAACCATTAAACTCCCAAAATTCTTCAGGCATTATATACTCTGACGACTAACTGACAACATTAATCGTGGCAGAAGATAGATAGCGAAGTCTTATTGTGAAAAGGTATGCAGGGGTGAAAATATCTTCATTCAAAAGCTGAGAAGAATAGGTGCTATTGACCTCAAGGGACATACCTAGAAAATAATTGCACTGGTCTAGTGGCAATGAGCTGAGGGGGACACTGGGATTATTGAGCACCGAGAGGGAAGGAAGGTAGTTGGAAGAGAGACATGTGCTGGTAATGTACAAGAAAGTACATTGATGTAAGATGGCTTAGACGTGCTAAGCGAAATGTAATATTTGAGTGTGGCTCCTATGTAGTTGTAATGTCGTTTTATTTATTTTTTTAATAATTGATCTATGGTTCTAATAAAGAACTTGAGGAATTAAAAATGTGTTATTGATGAACTTAACGAATAAACCAACTTAGTAAAGAGAAACTCAGGGCGCGACACCACTATACTATATATAAGCCTTATCAGAAAGAACCTATATCCAAAATTTGACACACGTTGGATAATTCTACTTAAAAAACCATTCATCTTATTTAGGGCGGAGGGGGGGTAATCGTCCGTTCCCAAAACTAATCAGGCAAGCGTCTGTTCAGTATGAACGTATATCCAAAAATTGAACCAAAACAGTTAATTCAGCATGAAGAAATCATTCACTTAAATTAAGAGCCGACCCCCGACCCCCTTCCCTTTTCATACTTTGCCAATAAATCCCCAAAATCAAAAATATATCCCCAAAATCAATTCCTTGTCACTTTTTTCCCAGTAACATGTTTATCTTGTCCATTTTTTCCGTGTCATTTTTTTCCGCTTTTGTAGTTTGTCACTTTTTTCCGATAACACTTTTTCCTAGATTCAGGCAAGTAGATATCAAGATTAAAAAGCTGTAACTCAGAAATGTTCTTCATTCTTTGATAAGATCTTTCAGAAGACGATTCTCACAGTGGATGATTTGAAACGAATTTACGACTTAGTAGCAACAAAAATGAGAAAAATTTTTTGCCATGCGATCAAAATTGCTTATAACTCGTTAACTAAGTTATTTATTTAAAAAAAAAAAAAAAAAAAAAGAGAGATGGCGATTTTGTTTATCTATAAGCAACTCAGGGATGATTCTTGTCCGAAAATTTACGACAATCTCTTCCGAAAATTTGAAATTGGATTATCAGTTTCGCATAGTTGTCAACTTGTACGGTTTGAGCGCAGATAAAACAATCGCGGAGAAATGAAAATTTCGTGAAAGGATCGCCGAAAAAGCACACATTTCGTCAGTGTTTCGTGAAAAAAAAGACAATTTCGTCAATGTTTTTGTCAACGAACTTTGTCAAAAGATCTTCGAAAAACGCGAATTTCCTGTGCGGATCGCGGAGAAAACGGCAATTTCACCAAATATCGCAATAAAATGCTGATTTTGTCTGAAGACGCGGGAAAACGTCGATTTGGTCTAAAGATTTCTGATAAAATGCCGATTTCGTTAAAAAATCGCCGTTTTCGATAAAAGATTGCTTAAAAATATTTTGTCAAAAGATCATTAAAAGAAAAGGCCGCTTTCATCAAAAGATCACGGAAAAAACGGCGATTTCTTCGAAAAACCGCAGGGATAAAGCGCCGTTTTCAAGAAAAGATCGCGTAAAATTGCAAAATTTGTCTAAAGATCGTCGAAAAGAACGCCGATTTCATGAAATAAAACACCGATTTCGTCAAAAAATCGCAGAAAAACCGCCGATTTCGACAAAAGATCGCAATAAATCACCGATTTTGCTAAAATATCGCAGATAAATTGCTGATTTCGTTTAGAGATCGCGAAAAAACGCCGATTTTGTCAAAAGATCGCGGAAAAACTGCCGAGTTTGCTATAGTATCGCAAATAAATCGCTGATTTCGCCTGAAGGTCGCAGGAAAACGCCCATTTCGTCTGAAGATCGCGGATAAACCCCCAACGCGAGGGGGGGGGGTAACTCGAGGACCCCCCCGCCGATTTCCGAAAAAAAATTTTCATCCAGAATCACCCCTGAAGCAACTCTTCGGATTAAAATTATCCGATGTATTTCAAATTTTAGATATAGATTCTTTCTGATAAGGTGAATCCCTGAATATTTTAAGAATTTAATGACTAAGTATAAAGGGGAGGGGGATGGGGGATAATCCCTCTTAAATTAAATAGATGGCTTTTTACGCAGAATTATCCGATTTGCTTCGATTTTGGACATAGGTTCATTATGATAAAACGTATCTCTTGATTAGTTACGGGGTTCTTTTCCTTATTATAAATGGGGAGGACAAGCAATTATTTCCCCCTCAAATTAGATATATCGGTTTTTATGCAGAATTATCTGATGTATTTCAAATTTTAAATATGGGTTCTATCTGATAAGGTGAATCCCTGAATAGTTTTAAGGGTTCAATGGCTAAGTATAAAGGCAAAAACAGAGGATACCCCCCCCACACACACTTTAAATTAAATAAATAGCTTTTTATGCCGAATTATCCGATTTAAAGAATTATTATTCAAATTTTGGATGTAGGTTCTTTATGATAAGGTGTATCCCGGATTAGTTATGAGGTTCTTTTGCTAAGTATAAATAAGGAAACGGACGATTATCCCCCCCCCCCCTTAAATTAGATAAATTGTTTAGGCATAATTATCCGATGTATTTCAAATTTTTAATATAGGTTTTTTTTCTCATAAAGTGGATCCCAAAATAATTTTAAGGGTTTAATGGCTAAGTATAGAGGGGGGAAATGGGGATAACCCCACTTAAATTACATAAATGGCTTTTTACGCAGAATTATCCGATTTGCTTCAAATTTTGGATGTAGTTTCATTATGGTAAGGCGTATAAGCTAATGAATATAGTTAAAATAGGGAGGGATGCAGCAGTCCATTCAGGAAACCTTTTCGGGGAAAGAAGCTTGCTTTCTCCATTCGACGGAGGGAGATGTCCGGTAGATATCGCGGGCGGCTAGTCTCTTAGGAAATTTGTCGATCAGGGAATTTCCCGGTAAAGGTTTGCCGCAAAAATACTCAAGTAACATAAAACAACGAGTTGAATGCAACTGAACGCAAATAACAAATAAAAACAATATTTCTTTATTAAGATTGAAAACTATTATGTCAGAAAACATTATAAAACATTTTACCTTTTTTCTGATAATGATTAATTTCCATTCATTTTGCATTTAAAACTGATTTGTTTATTTATTTTTTTATTTGTGAGAAAAGTAATATACTAAATTATTTGCTGTAATTGTCATTTTAATTTACGCCAAATATTTATCATTTAAAACTGGATTTTTACTAATTAATGTCCCATATTACACATCACAAAATATAATATAAAACATTAAAAAAATATATGTTAGAAAATTTTAATGTATAAACTATGTTGTAAGTCACGAACGAATGAACTAGTGAATTCATTAATTTGTAGTAATAAAAATAGTTTTTTTATTACTAGCTTATGTTAGTAATTAAAAAGTTAATTGTTTAAAAACCTGTAGTTCTTGATAGATCTTCAGGTTTGAACGCTTAAAAAAATAAACGGATTTAAATAAAAAAAAACGATTTTAAGAAAAACAGGATATTTTTTTCTTTGTTATGATGTTTATAGAATCCTGAAAAATGCTATGCAGATAAACAAAACACAGTTTTAAATGCAAACAGCTATTGAGAATATATAAACAAACCCTTAAAACTATTCAGAGATTCACTTTATAAGAAAGAAACTATAGGCAAAATTTGAAATATATCGGATAATTGTGCACAAAAACAATTTATCTAATTTAAAGGGGGAATAATCGCGGCCCCCTTATTATTGGCAATAGAACCCCATAACTAATCAGGGATACCCCTTATCTTAATGAGCCTACATTCAAAATTTGAAGCAAATTGGATAATTCTGCGTAAAAAGCCATTTATTTAATTTAAGAGAGGTTATCCCCCCCCCCACGCACCCTCTATACTTAACCATTAAACTCCCAAAATTCTTCAGGCATTATATACTCTGACGACTAACTGACAACATTAATCGTGGCAGAAGATAGATAGCGAAGTCTTATTGTGAAAAGGTATGCAGGGGTGAAAATATCTTCATTCAAAAGCTGAGAAGAATAGGTGCTATTGACCTCAAGGGACATACCTAGAAAATAATTGCACTGGTCTAGTGGCAATGAGCTGAGGGGGACACTGGGATTATTGAGCACCGAGAGGGAAGGAAGGTAGTTGGAAGAGAGACATGTGCTGGTAATGTACAAGAAAGTACATTGATGTAAGATGGCTTAGATGTGCTAAGCGAAATGTAATATTTGAGTGTGGCTCCTATGTAGTTGTAATGTCGTTTTATTTATTTTTTTAATAATTGATCTATGGTTCTAATAAAGAACTTGAGGAATTAAAAATGTGTTATTGATGAACTTAACGAATAAACCAACTTAGTAAAGAGAAACTCAGGGCGCGACACCACAATACTATATATAAGCCTTATCAGAAAGAACCTATATCCAAAATTTGACACACGTTGGATAATTCTACTTAAAAAACCATTCATCTTATTTAGGGCGGAGGGGGGGGGGGTAATCGTCCGTTCCCAAAACTAATCAGGCAAGCGTCTGTTCAGTATGAACGTATATCCAAAAATTGAACCAAAACAGTTAATTCAGCATGAAGAAATCATTCACTTAAATTAAGAGCCGACCCCCGACCCCCTTCCCTTTTCATACTTTGCCAATAAATCCCCAAAATCAAAAATATATCCCCAAAATCAATTCCTTGTCACTTTTTTCCCAGTAACATGTTTATCTTGTCCATTTTTTCCGTGTCATTTTTTTCCGCTTTTGTAGTTTGTCACTTTTTTCCGATAACACTTTTTCCTAGATTCAGGCAAGTAGATATCAAGATTAAAAAGCTGTAACTCAGAAATGTTCTTCATTCTTTGATAAGATCTTTCAGAAGACGATTCTCACAGTGGATGATTTGAAACGAATTTACGACTTAGTAGCAACAAAAATGAGAAAAAATTTTTGCCATGCGATCAAAATTGCTTATAACTCGTTAACTAAGTTATTTATTTAAAAAAAAAAAAAAAAAAAAAAAGAGAGATGGCGATTTTGTTTATCTATAAGCAACTCAGGGATGATTCTCGTCCGAAAATTTACGACAATCTCTTCCGAAAATTTGAAATTGGATTATCAGTTTCGCATAGTTGTCAACTTGTACGGTTTGAGCGCAGATAAAACAATCGCGGAGAAATGAAAATTTCGTGAAAGGATCGCCGAAAAAGCACACATTTCGTCAGTGTTTCGTGAAAAAAAAGACAATTTCGTCAATGTTTTTGTCAACGAACTTTGTCAAAAGATCTTCGAAAAACGCGAATTTCCTGTGCGGATCGCGGAGAAAACGGCAATTTCACCAAATATCGCAATAAAACGCTGATTTTGTCTGAAGACGCGGGAAAACGTCGATTTGGTCTAAAGATTTCTGATATAATGCCGATTTCGTTAAAAAATCGCCGTTTTCGATAAAAGATTGCTTAAAAATATTTTGTCAAAAGATCATTAAAAGAAAAGGCCGCTTTCATCAAAAGATCACGGAAAAAACGGCGATTTCTTCGAAAAACCGCAGGGATAAAGCGCCGTTTTCAAGAAAAGATCGCGTAAAATTGCAAAATTTGTCTAAAGATCGTCGAAAAGAACGCCGATTTCATGAAATAAAACACCGATTTCGTCAAAAAATCGCAGAAAAACCGCCGATTTCGACAAAAGATCGCAATAAATCACCGATTTTGCTAAAATATCGCAGATAAATTGCTGATTTCGTTTAGAGATCGCGAAAAAACGCCGATTTTGTCAAAAGATCGCGGAAAAACTGCCGAGTTTGCTATAGTATCGCAAATAAATCGCTGATTTCGCCTGAAGGTCGCAGGAAAACGCCCATTTCGTCTGAAGATCACGGATAAACCCCCAACGCGAGGGGGGGGGTAACTCGAGGACCCCCCCCCCCGCCGATTTCCGAAAAAAAATTTTCATCCAGAATCACCCCTGAAGCAACTCTTCCCCCCCCCTCCCCAGAGCCGAATTCTTACCACTGCTTCATTGGTAAAAAACGGACAACGAAACTCCAGATCTTCAATTCAGTTTCATTAGTTTTTGAATATTTACAAACAAAGCAATTTAAAGTTCCAAACCGTAATTTTCTATGCATATTAATCATAGTACTTCACCTCTGATTTTTAGATAAATACATTAATATTTCAAAAAGAATCAACATCAATGCTTTAAAACTTATTTGACTATCTCGATGCACTAAATGATAATTATCTTGAGTATTATACATTAGTCCTCATGTTGGCCATAGTACTCGGAAATTTTCCATCTTGGAGTCGGAAATTTATGAGCCTACACCCCCCTACGCGACTAAGGTGGTTTACGCCCCTGTGCAGGCATAAGGTGTACACTTTGATTGTAAAAGCTTTCAAATTGATGTTGATAAATTAATTTTAAGTGGATATAAGTCTAACTATATTTACTCTTTATGTGACATTAGTACTACTCTATTTATTCAGCAGATATTATGTGATAATAGTTATAAAATTTGATGACTTTACTTAAACCTATAACTTAATATGTGATTTTCAGTGGTTGTGAATACTACAGATATTAAAAGTTTTTCAAAAAAGCACACTATTTTTATTTCCATTTCGCAATTAAGAATGACAACTTTTATTCCTATTTGTTTTTATTATTAAAGTTTATAAACCATGTGTAGATAAAACATTATTCTACATTTAGCATTTGAAAATTTATAACCAAATTTGACAAGTTCGTAAAAGAGTATCAGAGAGGAATTATTGTAAGGAAATACTGGTTGAGAGTCCATTTTCTAAATAGTTAGATTTAATTTTATTTGGATTTTGGAATTATTATGATTTTTTTTTATTTATACTTTCGGCTAGCAAAAAATATTTTATTATGCTATTAGAAGATAAGAAAATTATTTAGTTGCTATGTAATTATTTTTATCCTCAACCAATATTTTCCCTATCAATAATAAACAAACTGTGATATTTTCTTTTGATTATACTCTTGTTTTATTATTATTATCATTATGATTTCTATAATGAAGTTTAGTATTAATTATACTCTTATTGAGAAATATTAGGATATGGAGTCTTATTATACTATCACTTATTATTGTTGTTATTGTTATTATTTAAATTTTTCTATATTATTTATTATTGATATTGAAAGAAAAATTTGATATATTATTAAGAGAGTATCTTTGTTGGATCCAACATAACATTAAACCAAAATGGAAAAATTATGTAGTTCACTAGTAAACTGGATTGAAGATGTTTTATTTGAAGGACAGTATTTAGTACTTTCCGGAAATTCTTATTTAAATTAACTATTGATAATGAACTACATTGAAGAATTGCATTTTTAAAACTATTAGAGACTTTTGATTTGAATGACTATGTAGTCAACTAAGTTTGAGAAGAATGTTTATTGTAGCCTTTAAAGACTATGTTTACTACAAGGACTATACTAACAAATTTAATTTCTGAACTGAAATTACTACTAATTAAGTCACGGAAATTCTATAAACTCCCATGAAAGAAATATCTTATTGTTTTTATTATATCTTTAATGTCTTTTGCTTATTAATATTCATAACTTATTTACTGTTATTGTATGTATTATCTCCTATGCACTTACAAATGGTAAGTGATGTTGTAACATTATTGTATTTCTTTCAGGGAAATGCTCCTACCTAAATTTAATTCAGATTAATTTTCTCTTAACTATATTATTTTAATCGCTAATATTTTTATATTGCGTTAATTTTCTTTTATTTCCATCTCTTGGCTTCCGAAGTTTGACAGTTTTATTTCAAAATTTAACTTTTCTAAATTATTATATTTCTGTTGTCTGAACTTGTAGTTTTATTTAACTATCAATTTCATACAAATTTTCGGGGAGGGGGGATAATATTACAAATTTAAAATTTTTTCGCCAAAACTAACCTTTATACTATCTTAATTTTCCGTACTTACTTCAAATTATTAAATTAAAATCTTGTTTCTAGATCTAATCTGTTAATCCTTATGCAGACGATATAAATTCTTAATTTGCCTTAAAAAACATTATTCCAGTATGCGTAAATTTAAAAAAAGATGGCTCTAAATTAAAAATATTCTTAATTAAAACTTTATTTCTTAATATTCCAAATAAAACTGATTTCTTCTATGTTTTTATCAACCCTTTTTAAGAAAGTCTTATTAAATTTATTCCAAAACCATACCTTTCAAAAAATATCATTATTTTATTTTATCTATTTATTTATTTTTCTGCCGTCAACCTTCGATAGTGTGCATATTAATAAATTCATTTCTTTTCTTTTTCTCTTAAAATTAATCATTTATAAAAGTCGTCTGCCTAAAAAATCCCGATTCAATTATAAATTGGTTAAATAATATTTTTTTTTAAATAAATTTATCGTTTGTGGAAAATAATCTTGTAGCTGGACAAGAATTCTGTTTACATAAAAGAATGATGGTTTGAGGTTACAGAATGTTCCAGAACTTTCTTTTTAGTTTAAAAAGGTGGAAGTCTCCAGATGAAAAAGAAGATTCTTGGGTTGCTTCTTGGATGAGGACGGCTCGCTGAAATAATGATGGAATTTTCGCAAAAGGAGCTTTTCCATCCCTCATTATTACGAATTTAATAAATGAATTTACAGCAGCCCATGACTAATTATTGGATCTTCTACATTTATTTATTTATTTTTGTTTTTTCCCTCGCTTGCCATGACTGTGTGTTTCTTTTTAACCAGTGGAAATAATTCGAGTTCTCCTTAAATCGTCACATATATATATATTATTTTTTTCGAAATTTTTTATTTTAGACAATTTAGATTGTTAATTCTTAATAATAATAAAAGTAAAAATAATTAAATACTACCTTATTTTAATTTTTAAACATGGCATCAAATTGTCTCTTTTCAAATATGGTTTTTGTTGTTCAATTTTAGCTTGCAACCAACAAACACACATTGTTATAAGTCCCTGCTAAGTTACAAAACTTGTTGCTCTAAAAAATTTAAATACTTTTAGTCTAATACCGAACTTTCATCAAAAGTTTTTTTCCCTGTTAGGCTCAGCGTCAGAATTTTCTTTAGCTGGGATTGAGAAACTCAGCGATTTGTTTAACAGTAGATGTCTTGTGTCACCATTTATTATTAAAAATATGTACTAAAGTTTTTATTTATGTTTCAGGTTAAAAAAAAAATACTTTAAAAATTATTACTAATGTAAGTCTTAAGCTTTTTAAATTTCTAATCATGATTTAATAGAGGGGGATGAATATAAATAACTAGTAAGTTTTATATGAAATAATTTGGTAAGTTTTGCTAAATATAAGAATCAATAAATTTTAAAAATAAAGAACAAATGTCAGGAATAAGAAGAAGAAGAAAAAAAAATTCTGAGAACAGTGAAAAAGAAAACATCCAGATTTTATTATTTTAATTGCATCTTTTAAGTCTATTTTCACAATTACTTGGGAAGAAATAACAAAATTAAAGAATTTTATGTTTAATTGTATGTCATCTATTGGTCAAAATCTGTAAGATATGCTTTATTAAGATTTCACAGTGTAATGTATCATTAAATAACAATAAATCAGTCTTAAATATAACAAATATAATATTTACAACTTAATTTAAAAAAAGATAAAGGATTAAGTGTGTTATCAAAGTAAGCATCTTTCAATTAAATACTTTTTTCCTCAAATTCAGTTTTTCAAGTACTACTGCATGAATAAGTAATTAAATAAAACAATTTATTAATTAAATGTGCAACCATTTTAAACTAAGGAAAATATTAAAATTGGGGGGGGGGGGGAATTGTCATCATTGAAATATTTTTCAAGAATTCAGTTTCTTTGTTTATATTCAGAAAATGATCACTGATTACAGACATATAATGCAGACAACAGATCTGTGGATTAGCAGTACTCTACTGTATAATTGAAAATGCAATTTAAGGATGAATTAAAATTAGGTCACAAAACTTCTGGATTTATGTATTTTAAAAAAATTCTCATAATTTAAAAAATGATCTTGCTCTTCAGTATATTCTAACAATTTTTTAACTGCTCTTCCTCTTTATATCTTCAAATATCTGCATATAGTTGCCATTGGCAAAAAAGCAGTTCTTTTAAATACAGTCGAACTGTAGAAAATGTTTGTCCTTGTGACTCATTTGTCGTCATTGAAAATAACAGTATAATTGGAAATTTCATTCATTTCAAATAAAAAATCTTGAAATGAACTCATTAATTTCAAATGAAAAATGTTATAATTTATTGAAAAAACGTATTTTGTCATAAAAGGAAAAACATAGCCTACATTATATATCTACATCATTAAAATTTTCCCACTCATAGAACAAAGCAAACTTAAAAAACATTGCTGTTTTGAGTTGCCATTATAGTCTGAATGAAAAAAGAAATAAACATTATTAAAATCACAGAGATAACAAATAACTAAGCATTTTGCAAATGTTCTGAAAATGTACATACTATTTTTTTAAAAATTTACTGAAAGTGTTTAAATATTTCAGCAAAGTTTTTAAAAAACGATATGTGTTTCTAGAGCTCCTATTAAAAGTTTGGCACGACAGTGCCATGCTTTATTTATTTCCAGTGAGAGTCTTCAATATTATTTTAATACAGCATTTCCTATTGAATGAGTTATTTACTAGACATTTCCCAACCTTTTGTATGTGCTTTCACAAATTTTCTTCAAAAGCCTAATTATGTAAAAAAAAAATAAATATTATCCAATCAAAAAACTCCAAATAACTTTAGAAAAGAGGTAAACTTTGTTTATTTTTAGGAGATAATCTCTGGAATTGCCAAATCAATTTCAAACATAATGGTGTCAAAATGATGCTGATATTCTGTGTTCCAATATAGACAATGTTTATGTTGGTACGACTATCCCAAAAGGGGGAAGGGGGGGTGCTAAAAGAAAAAATGTTCTAAAAATACTATTTTTATGCTACTGAAGAGCCTAGAAACATGAAATTTTGCGGGATAGTTATTTATAAGATGCAAATGATCTCTAAGGAACATTTCTTAAAAAAATTGAAAAATAAAAGGGGTGAAAATTGATTGCTTGCAGAAAATCAACAAACTGAAATATTTTAATGCAACTAAAACTAATATTAGCTTATGAAAAGAGTCTAATTGAGCTGTTTACAATATTTTAAAGCACAAACATTAGCTATTTAGAAAATTCGTAACATTGTAACCTCTTCTAAGATTGCACGGTATGTCCAAGTTAAGTGCAAGTTAAGCAAGTCCTGAGTAAGAGGTAACCACTTAAAGATTATTTTAAACAATTTATGTTATTTTACAAACAAACATAAAAACAACAATTGCATTGATAAAGAACTAATATTTACATAATTTACAAAAAGTGTCTTCAGAGACCATGGTCTAACAATTTAAATTTTCAATTTCTAATAATTTTGACCAAAGTAAGAGGCTAGCCGATTATAATGTACTACCTTGGATTTAGAGTATGGCAGCTTTTGTATTTGCACGACAATGTCATTCAATCTGTTTACGACTGTGTAGGACTGTTCCATTTTGATGGGGATTTCATTCTCCAGAAACCTCACTTCACATTCCTTAACTTTGGGGCAGTTTCCTCGGAGGTGCTCTCAGTCATTGCATCCCCAACACTTGAGATTCTGTCTTATTGAGATTATTCTCCCAGTTTTCAAAGCTTCAATATCTTGATTTATTATTATAAACACTTGCGATAAACTGGCCTCAGTATCTATTCTTTTGTACACCATATACCCTCTGATTGTATGACAATCACTTCAGCTGACCTGTTCAGCCGCTTCCAACTTTAAGGAATGCAGTAAAGCAGGTTTTAAGTTCAAAACTTCCTCCATTCATACTATTGTCTGCACTTCTGGGTCTTTTATTCCATCTACAAAGTACTGAAGGGAGAACATTTCCCATATATTTGTGAGGCAGTCAACAAATGCAAAATTTTTAAGATGTTTTATTTCAGAGGCAAATTTTTTTTTGAGTTTCATCTAATTTTTGCTGGCAAGTTTTCATCTGGATCCTTGTCTAGTCTTTAAAGAATTTTTCTGTAAATCTCAGTTCGAGTGCACTACCCAGAGCCTCAAAATTAAATTGTGTCATATCCGGCAATGATTGTAGCATATCAGCTGCTTCCCCTCATCACCCCACCTGTTCATTTGATTACAATGAAGAATGGGTCTTGCAACCTTGTCAGGAGCTTTTCCCATCATATGTCAATAGCTTAACTTGTACAGGAGAAGCAGATGGGTTCTTACAATCTTTATAATTACCTCTGATTGTTGAAAGCTTCTTCTCAAGATCTTGCACTCTTTTACTGAACTTTTCATTTACTTCCTCTATTTTCTTTCCCATTTACTCTTCAACATTACTAACTTCAATCTGAATTTTTCTTTTCTAGGGAATCTACTTTTTCTCTCTGTTTTTTCTTCCACAGAATCTACCATTTTTGTCTATTTTCTCTTCTACAGAATCTACTTTTTTTTCTATTTTCTATTCCACATAATCTATTAGTGTAAGGATTCTTCCAAATTTATGGCGTATCGGTTCAAATAAACCACAGTCTTTAAAGAATGAAGCAATCTATTCACAACTATTTATAGCAACAGAATCCTTGAAATTCATGAAATAACACCAAAACTATGTTTCCAATGGGAAAAAATAGGGGCTAGCAATGGACAATATTTTTAGTAACATGATTTTTAATAATTATTTTAAGCAGAACATTAATTTTCATGCACAAAAAGTGAGAACTTATTCAACCTTCCAATAAATCTACAATATTAACCCACTAAGTGTTTAGAACGTAATATTCTGTTGACTAAGCTCCCGGTTTCACTGTAATATATGCAATGTTTAATATAATTCTATTATATATTTAATGAATTTCCAATACATTTTAGATTGATTAATATTCTCAAGGATTACATTCATATTAGTAATAAGGTTTTTTTTTTTAATACTGAAAGAATTTTATTTCCTGAGCATTTAAAACAAAATACAGAGAAAACAACATTACAATTTTACTAATTTGCAAGATGCTCAGAGAGTTAACAATATTACTACCTCATTCTACAAAGATTATGTGATTTAAACCTATCATTAAAATAATACCTCGAGGTTGAACATTATCTACAGCTGAGGCAGAAACTAAAATGCCTGAACCTCGTACAAAGGAATCATCACCACATTGAGCTGTTCCACCACTCGAACAACCTTCTCCACATCTAGTTTTCAATCTGAAATTTGAAAGTAAACAGTTTAGCAATCTCATTGATTCACAATGAAAAATTAACTAAAAAATTGAAAACAAAAACAAAAACTACTACTGGTGACACATTTTCATTTCAAACATACTTTTCATTATGTGCAAATAATATTGGTTTTAAACAAAGGTTTAATGATCAATTATAGAAAGTTTTATTTCTGTATCAATTGTGCCATGCTGCTGATTTTGTGTTGAATTGCTATTTTGTTTCCCATAAAGAAACAAAATGGCAGTAGAAAGATGAATAACATTTCATGCCAAAATTTTACAATCATTAATATAACTACATTCGACAAATTTCACACAAGACTGATTTTGAACATCAATTTCAGTATTTTAGACCTGATTTTCTATATTTTAATTATTACTCATATTTAAATTATTTCACTTGCAAATACCAGATCTTAGAATTTATAGAAGCTGAAAAAAAGAAACTTCATTAGGAAGTTAAATTGAAGAATTACTTAAAAACTAATGGGAAAAATATTTAGAAATTTGTTGTTCACACTCCTGTTTTCCTCAAATGTAAAAAGAGGAGGGAAGAAAAATTATATTAAAGAATCTATTATCAGTGAAAATAATAAATTTTAATGGATGATAAATTTCATAATCTTGATTAATTCATAGTTTTAAGGAAAAACACAAAATTTCCCATTATCGGATAATAAATAATATTCAAGTTTTGCTAATTGTAGATTTGTTCAAGGGGAAAAATGTTTAGAATGACATTTCACTCTTATAAAATGGCACTGTACAGCTATGGCAGAAAGACATGAGTTCTGTTTTCCAATGAAGAAAAGACACTTTAAACAGAAAAGAGATATTTCATGGCTTCTTTATGTTACTAACATGGGCTGTGCAAAAGCTTCAAAATCAGATATAATATTTATTTTATATCACATTAATAACAATCCAGTTTACTTTGTAAAACACTAAGAAACATAAGTGAATTCTTGTTTCTCAAATAAGGAGAGTTGTATATTTTCTTTTATTAAATTTTTTTATAAGTAAAATTTTCATCATGAACTTGAGCCTGAAGTCCAAGCAGGTTTCAAATACGGACTAAGCACGAGAGTTGATAACCTCATTTGTTCTAGATTACTACAATCATGATAGGAATTAACATTTGTTTCAATGAATTTTTAGGTTTAGTTTGAATTTCCTGGGTATTTCCAGGTTAACAAAATTACTTTCTATTTCCATGTTTTCCAGGTCTATGACCATCCTAAACATGTAATATGTTAAAATGAGCAACTATTACAATTGCCAATCCCAAGCTTGGAAAAAATGTGCAGCGAAATTACCTAAAAAACCCTCTTTTTTTTATTGTCGAATTTTTTGTTAATTAGGTTGACCTTGGTCCCGATAGGTCCAAATAATCAGTGCTCTAGCGTACTAGCATGTGTTTTAGGTAAAACCTACTGTAATAGATCAAATTCTTCCTGTTTACATTTTTTGCTTCTTTGGCAGAGATGACAATGTATTACAGAATTTTCAATATGTTTATTGATATTAGGCCAATAATATTGAGAATTGATTACATTTATCATTTTGTACATTCAAAATGTCCATTTTTTTATTTTTATTTATTTATTTATTTTTTTTTTTAGGAATACATAAATACGTGAGAAAAATAATATATACAATATTTAATTTCATAGTCAAATACACTAAGTTTAAAGGAATGTAAATTAAAGAAAGTGTTACAATGAAAAGTGTGACAATGAAACAATAATCATGTATTAACTATGTTATACAATATGTTTGACTTATTGCCTTCTTCTTTGTCAATACATAAAAATAAATTAAAATACCTACAAAATATTAAATAAATGAAACAAAAAGGAAAAGTACTTACCTATTCCAAAAATCAATGATTAATTTTTTGAATAAACCTACACTGACAGGTCCACCTATTATACTGCTCAGTAGATCACTTGTTTCAGCATAAGAGGTAGTAAGAGGAGAGACATAAATTGGGTAACCTATCGGTTGATCACAGGAAGAATTTATAATATTGCGTAAGGCCTGTTTTGCATTCTGAATACTGCCTCTTTCAGGATTTCGGTTCCTTAAATAAACAAGTTCTTGTTGTTGACCAGCCCAAAGCCCACGAACACATTCTCTGTTTACCTACAAACACAAATATATCCATACATACATTACTGAGTCAGATAATGAAAACAATATTTAGAATAAGAAATTTACAATACAAAAGTATAATAATTTAATAATTGAGTGAATCTTTCTAAACATTTTTTTCTCAATACACTTTTCAAAAAAGAAGAAGAAGAGGCAGCAGGTGGATCGTTTCAAATTTATCATACTTATGCTAGTTTATTTAAAACATGCAAAACATGGCAGCTCCTGCAAGCTATAACCACATATAGAAGTTAGTTTTAATGCTATTTCCTAATTTTAGCCTATTTTACTTATTTGTCACTATATGTGTGTACTGAATAGAATTATCATACACTACTGTTTAAATCTGATAAGACTCATTTAGTCTAAATATAAAAACAATCGGAAGAAAAAAAAAAAAAAAAAAAAGAGTTCATAGTGATTAAAAATATAAATAATTTAATCAATTTAGATATTTTCATATGCAAAATGTTTTCTCAAAATAAATAAGTAAATAAAATATAAATAAACAAATAATAATAATAAAGTTACACTTTATGTTTTCATTTTCTAGTGCATAACATAAGAATAGTTTTTATAAATCCAAATTTCCCATTCAAATTTCTCAAAAAAGTTTAAATCAGATTTTTGATTTTCTCCCCTAGAGTTAAAATATGGGATAGCTGCTAATAATCTATGGATTCCGAGCCCATTAAACCTTTACTTGTTAACATAGTCTATGTTTTTAAGCCTTAATTAATTATAATTAAAGCAATTAATAATTTAGTATTTATTTTAGAAATAAAAAAGGCAAGGTACTACTTAAAAAAATCAGTATAACATTTTATGAGTAAATATACTAATAATGTGTTTGTGTTAAAGTAATTAAGCAAGAAAAAAGTGAATAATTTGTTAATATGATAAATAAAGTGACATCAATTTTTAAAGATTTTATGAATGGCAAATTCTAAAAATACAATTAAATAATGACATGATTTAATAATATCCTGTTTTTTCTACTGAAATAAAATTCCATAATTTTTCAAGGTCTTAGCACACAGATTTAGAAATCCTATGGCATGGAAAAGTTTTTTAAAGACCTTGATTTTAGAAACGTCAGAATGCAACTAAAGATGAATTTCACTTAAAAAAAAAAAAAAAGGAGGATAAATTTTGTAAAATTAAAAAAAAAAAAGGATACTGGAAGCTTAAAAAAATGGATTAAGGAAAATAGTAAGTAATTACAGAATTAATAACAAGTAAGAAAATTCATGCATTAAGCATAGATTATGAAGCACTTTCCAACACTTCTTGAAATCTTTAACAAAACTTCTTTAGCAAGGGAAATAACGTATTATTGTTCATATCCAAATATATATTCCAATACTTTTGAAAAGCCTTGTATTCAGGGCTCGAAATGTACTGGAGCAAACCGGAACGATGTTCTGGTTCGTGAAATTATGAAAAATATCGTTCCGATACGTGAAATTATGCTAAATATCGTTCTGGTTCATGAAATTATTAAAATACACTGTTACAGTTCCCAAAAAACTTTATTTACTTTCCGTTTCAGCTTCATCCGAAAAAAAGGATAGTTAAAACATGATGATACGCACTTAACAACCCTGTGGCAAGCCACACCATACACCCCACTAAGCACGTGCAGTGCCAAGCCCGCAGCGGCAGCGGTGAAGCAATTGCAATATTTCCTACTCTAATTGAACAACTCATAAGGGAAGCTATCTGAACTCTCCCCGCATATGAAAAACGTGCATTAGCGAGTTAGCCATTGATTTGATTGTCGCGTAATGTTATTTTTCTTATGATCTGATATTCTTTTTGTGGTTAATAATCAGATTTAATGGATTTAGTAGACCAGCATGATCACTAACTTTAAAAGATCTATAAATTCAAATATCGTGAGTACTCAGGCTGCCTAATCCAAATAAAATGAGCAATTTAAAAAATTGGCTTATTAAGACTGACGGTAGCAGTAAAAATTTTTCTGAAACTGAAAATACTGCAGCAAGAATAAGTAGCAAAAATGATTGCAAAACAGATGAAGCTACTCCACCAACCAAAAAAGCAAAAATTGAATCCAGAAGAAAATGTACCAAGTGTAAACGTTGAATTGCCAAACTTTTTGATAGAAGATAAACTAAAACGATTGAAAGATAATAATACTTGGTTAATTGTAGACAACGGTGGAATAGGTTGTTTAATCTGCAGAAAAGTAAAAGATTAGGAGTACTTAGTGATAAAAATTTAAGACTTTCAAAAGAGTGGCAAAATTGTTCTGTCATGCCAAGTGGTAAAACGGCAGGCTCGGTACAATCCAGTTTGAGAAAAAAGATATACGAACACAAAAACAGTGATGCACATAAAAAAGCTGCAGAAATTTTGGAAAAATCAGCTAAAAATAAAATTGATAACAACATTGAAAATATGCACAAACCGCAATTTTCGAATACAGAAAAGATTTTTAGGACTGTGTATAAAATTGTGAAACAACAAAGACCGTTTGTCGATCTTTCAGATGACATTGATTTGCAGAGATTAAATGGAATATCAATGGGAAATATTTTGCCCTCTGATTGCAGAAATTGCAATACATATTGCGTGTGAAAGGAAGAAAAAAAATTGTGAAGAAACAAGATCTAAACGAAAAAAAGTATCTGAGGTAATAGATGAATCGACAACATTACGTAAATCTTCTACCTTAGTTATTGTCCTCAGGACATTTTTTGGTGATTTTTCTGGGGATGCTTATGTTTTCAATCTTGATTTGATTGAACTGCAAGACACCTCAGCAAATAATATTACGTTAAAATTGCTGAACACTTTGAATAAGCATGGTTTCGATGAACATTTGCTAAAAGAATGTTTTATAGGATTTGCATGTGATGAAGCATCGGTAATGTTGGGGGGGAAATGCTGGAGTAGCAACATTATTGAAACAAAAATTTCCAAATATGATAACCTGGCATTGTGCCAACCATCGGTTGGAACTTGCTGTTTCTGATACAATTAATGAAGTATCTGGGATAAATAATTTCAAAATGTTTATTGATAAGTATGATGCTTTGCTCAACCTTTAGCGAGAACTGAAAGAAGCAGCTGCAGTACTTGCAGTTACTAAAAATAGGGAACATACAGTTATTAAAAATAGGGAAGGTTTTCACTGTGCGTCGGGTATCATCCAGCAGAAGAACAGTAAATGCTGTATTAAATAACTATGTTGCTCTCTGCAGACATTTTACTCAGGCCTCTAATGATCTTACAAGAGATGAAAGAGAGAGATGTAAATATAAAGGGTTACAGAAAATGTTGTTAAATGTAGAATTCATAAAAAATCTTCATATGATGGCTGATGCTTTGAAAGAACTGGCAGAACTTTCCCTATTTTTACAGAGAAGAGATATTACGCTCATCGATGCTGATAAGGCAGTTAGAACAACAGTCAGAGTATTAGATTCTATGATCAATGATTATGGTCCTCGGCTGTCAAATGTGATGACTGGTTTAAATGTGAAGAATTTTAAAGGAGTTCCTCTTCACGAAGCTACCATGAAGGCAATTAATGTTGGTCAATTTTATAGATCTTTAGCGAATAATTGTCAATATAGAATGATGACCCTAGATCGTCACATGTTGCACGAACTGAAACAGAACACACAGAAAATGAAAACTCATATAGCAAGTATTTGGAACATTTAAAAGTACTTGATCCAAAAACATGGCCAAAGAATGATGACGGAGAAGTAGAGATAACATATGGGGAAGATGATGTTCGTGCATCGTGCAAGCTATTCACATTAGACGAAAAAGAAATCATTGAGGGATTTAGGCATTTTAAAACAGATGAAAAGCAAATTCCTGAAGATTTGAAACCTCTTTTCAAAACTGTATCAACAATTGCAGTTTCAACAAGTGAATGATAGAGAAATTTTAGTGCTATGAATAAAATATTGACACCATTGAGATGTTCGCTCTTCATTAATACTGTGGCAACCTGCTCTTCATTAATTCTGTTGGACCAATATTACTTCAGTTTAAACCAGAAAATTACATTCATTCCTGGTTAGCAAAAGGTCATCATTTAGCGGATGACACAAACAGCAGAAAAAGAGAACTAAAAGATGATACTACTTTTGAGTATCTTTGGAAACTGCTTTAAGATTTTGATAATACAGGATTTTGCTTAAGAAAAATTTCTGTCCTTAAGATCCTTTAAAAAAATTTTCATTAACAGGACTCTCCAGAAAATTCTTGTTATATAAAAGAACTTCCACAAAACTTTTTCATATCAAAGATGATCTCTTCTCAATTTTGATCATCTTAAAACAAACACGAACCCGACTCAAAGCACTTAGAATTCCCAAAAAACAAAAGAATGTTATGTAGCTATATTTATAAAGTATGTATGTATACATATAATTTTGTGTCTAATTTTAATGCATTTATGTACATTGTTTGCTAAAGGACATTGTTAAAATTCAGTTGTCTAAACAGGAACTTTATTGCTAATTTAAAATTCAGAAAGTTATGATTTGATTTTTTCACAAGTGAAAGCACCATTCATGATTTTCATGAAATACAGAATCCTGTGAAAAAAGTCTGGACAGATCCAGGTATATGTATATATTAATTTATTTTAATTCATTTTTATCAGTTTGATATCTGATTAACTTTTCAATTACGTACTTAAATAAACATTTATAATTATATATGGACTTTATAAACAAGTGTATATTGCCCCCTTTCTAAGAATTTAATGTTAGTATTTATCCTTTCATTTTTACTAATTGTTTATTTTCTTTATGTAAGGCACTCCTTTAAGGTAAATTCTTATGTGTTTAATTTGATATTAAATATTTTCTATATTTGTGGCCAAAATTTCAATTTATTTTTTTCGTACCTTTTGATGAAAACTGGATTTCTTTTTTCGTACATTGCCTAAGTACTTTAATATATATATAAATAATAAAGAATTTAATAGAACATTTTTCTCTACGGTAGTAATTATTTTAATAAAAAAATTGTCTTATTTTTATTTGGGAGAAATGCATATTAATTAATAGATATATATTTTCTAAAAGAGGAAGAAATTTCAGAGAGTTAAAATATAAAGAATTAAAATAAGAAAATACATTTCAGAGTTAAAATATATGGAGATAAAATATAGTGCACAATATTTTAATTCTTTTATTATCACATTAAATTTTGTTATTTGCTGATAATTTAGAATTGTATTGACTTTTTAAAGACATAGTCTCTGAAATTAAGAAGAAATTTTATTAATTCTTCATGCCACTAAAAAGAAATAATAATAAATTTTTATTCTCTGCCCATAAGAAAAATTTTTTGGTTTTGTGTTTAAATTGTGTAAACTTAATATGTAACTAAGTTTAAAATAAATCTATTTTAATGAAGATATTTTTCCGAAATATAATTTAATCTTTTACCGCAAAAAAAATCTTAAAATAAGATTAACGTTTATGTTCATTTTAGAGAATTTATTTCTAGTCCAAAATTAAATTAATAGTTTAAAAATATAAGATGTGAATTTATTTATTAGTTTTCATGTAGTGAAAAATTTTATCTTCCACTCCTTCTCCGAATAAGTGACGGACTGCGGGAGGGGTTGCACATTGCAAAAAGAACTGGCGTCAGTAGAAACACCATATGGGAGAAGTTCTCGCTATGAGCTTGGCAATCTGGGCTAGAGGCATGTTCAATGATAAACAATTGTCGATGGCTTCTGGTTTATTTACATTCAGTACTTGTATTCCTTTCAATGAACTTACATCTAATCTTAAACTTTAGTTACTAAATAAATATGACAGTCTACACACACATTTAAACTTTTTTATTTTAATCTTTTGTTATAACGGAGATGGAATTGTTTACATACTGCATGTTGTTACTGGCAAAGTAAAAAAAAACAACCTTTTTAAACTTAAATCGCTGAATAAATGTGAGTCTTCACATCCAGACTTTTAAAATTTAATTTTTTGATATAATGGAGATGGAAGCGAGCAAATTTTGGCCTTACTGAAAACACGGACATGTTTAAATTCCGCATGTTGCTTACAGGCAAAAGGGAAAAAAACGGCGTTTTTCGTCTCGCAAACATATTATTTTACATGTATATAGCTTATTCTGTTCAATGTAACTTTTAAAAATTGTTTTTGTCAAGTTAAAAATAAATTTAGCTATACTTAAAAAAAGTCAAAAATAATTTTGAAAAATAGCGTTCTGGTTCGTGAAATTTTCCATTATAATTTTGAAATAGCATTCTGGTTCGTGAAATTTTCCATTTCGAGCCCTGCCTGTATTTGATCTGTCGGTTAATATATAGACTATATAATGGTAAAATTTAGTTTAGCAAGAAAACGTCTAACTGATTGAAATTTTCCTTTCAGCAATTTATACTAATAGATGGAAACATACTTGAATACTTTTGTTTAGCCCTGCAAAATACATAGTACCTTTAATACATGCACCTTTAATACATAATAATCCCATTATGTTGACACCATGGTGCTGGTTTTATTTGTGTATCACGTTACGCCACAGGTTTGTGTGCCCATGTAGACATTATCATCTTGTGCTGCATTTGCAGACATACCAACAAAATGTGAGTGAAAAATGCCAAGCTGGGCATCATCCTCATAGCTTAAATGGTAGAGCACTTAGAGCTCTATTCTAAAGGTTTCGGGTTCGATCTCCGACTTGGACATTTTTCACTATGTTGATTCTATGCTTTATTAGAAATGTAATATTCACTATTTAAATATTGAGTTACACCCATTCATACACGCATACAAAGTATATATAAGGATAAACAGTTATATTTAAAATCCTCAATATTTTAAATAGCAGCATCATTACCACTTTGTAGGGATTATTAGCATTTGGCAGGGGTGCAAAATATGTCCGGTCTGGCAATCTAGGATGGGGGAAATTTTAACCACTTGGGAAGATTTTCATGAAACATATGCAAATGATTTTATTGACATTTATTCTTCTTCAAATTGATTACTTTTATTAGTTAAATTTAATCAATTAAATATTTTCAAATCATACAAATTAAATCCTCTAATTACATATTTTCAAATCATTTTATATCAATCAATTAAATATTTTTATTTTGTTATTTGGACATGTGTAGAACAACAAAATATGCTCCTAGCATGAAAAAATATCAGTGTTTGGAAACAGACAATAGAAAGAGCTTTGGGCTTTGAATTACTAAAAATGCTCTATGAAATAGAGAAGGAAGGCCCAATGACTTATTTTTCATAATTTCTAGCCTATGAACAGACCCCTACTTTCTTGATTACCCTAGCTGAATGTGTTTGATACCTGATATTGGCACGGACCTTAATTTAGAAGAATGATTAGATGACAAGACTTCACCTGGCAAAGCATCTCAGAGGTATAGGTAACTTTGAGGACTTTACACCGTGATAGAATTTACATGCACCAGGTGCTATTAGGGTAGATGTTGACCCAATGACTTATCAAAAAATGATCTGGAAAGGACTACAGCGTAAGAGACTCAAATGGCATTCCATGAAATGGTTGGTCATTGATGAAATTTCTATAGTATCAAAAGA
This sequence comes from Maratus speculifer, assembly GCA_964019185.1. Lineage (NCBI taxonomy): Eukaryota > Metazoa > Arthropoda > Arachnida > Araneae > Salticidae > Maratus > Maratus speculifer. Next base: position 35,398,828 of record OZ025296.1, read on the forward strand.
TAATTTACGTGTAATTCATTTCAGGCTTCAAGAATTTTTTAAAAATTGATTATTTTATGGCACTAATGTTTTTTTATTGGGAGATACTATGAAATTGCTGATATGTAATGTATAATGCATGTGTAATGCCAATGTGGCATCTTTGCTTCATCATTTTCAATACGGTGGGTAATGTGAAGATTTAAAAACCATTGAGAAATCTTCCACTATTGGGTCCACTGTCAATCGGCATATCTTAACTAATAAGATTTGAATCATTAAAGCGTTTTTGTGAAATAATCCTTTTATGATACCAATATTTATATTCAATCCCATTGTTACTATTATCTTTTTTGTTTCATGCTAGCCTTAGTTGTGGACTCAATTACAAAAGATTAGAAAATCCATCTTGCTCATTTAATCATCTTGGTTAATGTGTCACAATGAGTCTGCATACTAATTGATATATTTTATTGAATACAGTATTGGAAAACATTGAACTTTCAGAGGCAATTTATGATATTCATATTTCCTTTAAAGTATGGTTGTTGTTAGTATCGTCCACTTTTCGTTTTTATAGTGCAATCTGATTAAAATTCTTTTGCTATGATTTCTAGGTAAAACTCAGATGTTTTCATAACAGCGTAACTCTCTGATTTTAGCAATTATGCTTATGTCTACTGATGTTATGCCTATAATACTAACTACAGTAACCCCTTGTTTTCTTTCTGGATTGAAAAATTTGCTTGTGTATATGAGACAGTGAATAGGCTGTCAGAAAATATGCAAGAAAAATTCATTTTTTTTCTCCAAGGCCCATATAATGGAAAATCAGGGTTAATATTATCTAGTGGAAATATTAAAGTCAATCCTGAAGCAATCATATGCATAACTGTTTAATATTATATAATATAGATAAATGTATAATTTTATATATACAGTCAGATCTTGCTATGCGACACCAGTGTTCTCGCCGACATTTGACCAACGTTAGTCATTTGGCTAATTAAAAAAAAAAAAAAAAAAAAAAAAAAACATTTGCCAAATGAAAAAAGTATTAGCAAAATAGATTGGCCGTGTAGCACTAAAAAAGTTATCTTTAATCCTTTAATGTACCCATTTTTTTTCAATATGTTCTAAAATAACCCTAAGTTTTTATAACTGCGACAACAATTGTTATTAATCTAACTTTTTTTTTTTTTTTTTTTTTTTTTTTTTTTTTAAATCTAGATAAACGATTGAAATAAAGTTTCTTCTTTATATCTATGGGTATTTTACATCCTTTTGTGAAAAGTTTGGATAAGACATTTCTTACTGCTTAATTTCTGTGCTTGTAAGATGGATTATAAAAAATTAGTAATTTTCTTAAACCATCAGAATATCTTGAGTTGAAAATTATTCCATGACATAAAATCCAGAGTTTATTTACATTAAAATCGTATACAGGAAATCGGGAATTCAAAAACTGATGTAATAAGCAGAGTGGCATGAAAACTGGGTGTCACACAGAGTTATCCCAGAATTATCCGCTACAAATATATGTTAAAAATTTGTATATATTAAAAATATGTATGTATGCATATGTATGAAAAACAAAAAAGAAAAGAAAGAAAAAGCAAAAATTGAGTACTAGTAATTTGGCAAATCTAATTGCTTGTTTACTCACCAAATGAAAAATTTAGTCGCAATTTGGCGCAAAGGCGAGTGACAACAAGAACTCTGCGTGACACCCAGTTTTCATGCCACTCTGCTTATTACGTCAGTTTTTGAATTCCCGATTTCCTGTATACAATTTTAATGTAAATAAACTCCAGATTTTATGTCATGGAATAATTTTCAACTCAAGATATTCTGATGGTTTAAGAAAATTATTAATTTTTTATAATCCATCTTACAAGCACAGAAATTAAGCAGTAAGAAATGTCTTAGCCAAACTTTTCACAAAAGGGTCTAAAATACCCATAGATATAAAGGAGAAACTTTATTTCAATCATTTATCTGGATTTAAAAAAAAAAAAAAAAAAAAAAAAAAAAAAACATGAATGAAAGAATCAGTGAAGGAGAGATATCTTCCTGCACATTCTCTATTGTCTATTCCATGATTACTCACCCACCGTGTTTCACACTGAGAGTGCAATATGTATTCAATTAGGGAATGTTAAACATTTCATTTTTCTATACTTTCATCTAGCTTGCTGAGTCTTGCACTGATGAAGAATCTTGATAGTAGATTCAAAACAGCTGTTTGCTACATTTTCATACTTTATTTGTGCATTTATATTCGTTGGTTTTCTATCTTTAAACACACACAAAGGCCTTATCATTACTTTTAAGATCGGTTTGTTGTTTGCTGAGATTCTTTTAAAATTGGTATTTCAAACTTTTTTAGAATGCTCTTCGCGGATTTTCACCCATTTAAATTTGATATTTTTTAGCAAATGTCATTAGTGAACATTTATATCTTATAAATAATTAACATGCCAAATTTTGTGCTTCTATGCACTTCAGTAAAACAAAATCACATTTTTAGAATGTTTTTCGCTTCTGAACCCTTTTTTGGTTAGTGGCACAGACATATGATATAGTTTATGTTTGAACCGGGGCGAATACCATCATTTTGGTACCATTACTTTTAAAATCGGTTGTTTCAGAGATTAGCATCGATACTCGCCAAAAGTGATGCCAACTTGGCACTATTTCTGGTATTTTGTGAAATTCTTATAAACTTCCATTGTAATCCAATAATTTATCCTCTAACCAACCATTAATGTTTAATTAATGGTGATTTCTGATTTTTTCCTATTTATAGATCCAATAACCTACCTCCACACCAAATTTCAACTTCCTAAGTCACCTGGAAGTAGTCAAACATTTCTATGAGTGAGTCAGTGAGTCAGTGGTAAAAACAGTGGTTTTCCGGCATCAATTTCTCATGAATGGTAAAAGATTTAAAAAAAAAAAAAAATTAGGATTCGGAAATTAGAAGATGGCCTTACACGACACAAAAAATAGCAAGTGTGTAGGTCAAATAGAATTTAAATTATTGAGGGGTCAAAAGTGGCTTGAAATGGTTCGGGTAATATAACCCATGGCCGGTGTGTCGCCTTTTACTTTGTGAACTTGGCTGACACACTGCCGTGTGTCTAGATTCCTGTTTTATCATGTAACAATTTAAATTGTACAGAATTTAGATTTAGAAGTAATGTAAGTACGTTAAAAGTGAAAGTGACAGTACTGTTCATTGCCACCATCGTTACATAATTCTTAAAATTGCGATTGGGTTTTGGCTGCTGTTCAAAAGATGACTTATTTTTTTATGACAACAGAGAATTTTACAATGAAAGAAATAGGACTTTGTAGAAAATAAAGAACCGTAAAATGAATTTACAATAAACTAACAAAAATTATTCCTATAGAATATGACTTACATGAAGTTTTTTAATTGTAAACCATTTTTTAAGTTTTTTACTCTTCTGAATTCTTTAGAAAAAAATTGATACATCTTACTTAATATTTTTTTCTTTCTTTCTTCCTTTTTTTTCTTTTTTATTTTTTTTCATTAAGCAAGGGAGAACATGTAATCAGGATAAAATAATCAAAAAAGTTTCCAATTATAATTTTTTCATTCCAGAAATGAAAAATTAATGCAAATTACATCATTTTAACACCATCAGATCAATTTTTCTCTTTACATGAGTCAAGGACAGTTTTAGAAAGCCGATGTTAAAGATTAATTTAACCGCTGGCCCAATATACTGGGCCATCACGAGTTATGGGCCCCGCCCTTTTTGGCGAATTTAATCCTTTGAGGGCCATAACTCCGGCAGAATACATTGGCAGATGTGTTCAGACAGTGCTCATTAAGAGCTCCAAGTGCATTTTAGTTGGGGGGGGGGGGGGGGAGCGCAGCGCAGTTTTTCTTTCATTTAGTGACATTTAATGAACTTTTATTTTATTTTTAAAGGAATTTAATGTCTTTCTGGAGACTTAGTCAAAATTTTGAAATTTGAAAAAAAGAAAAGTGAAAGGTTGTTTTTTTTTTATACATTTTTTATTTACATACTTTTTTTTTTTTTTTTTTTTGGTAAATGGCAGTACTTTTAAATATTTATCTTTGGAATTAGTTAAAAAAAAAAAAAAACCTTTGAATTTTTTTTGGAAGATTTGAAATTTGAGCCTTTTTTTTTTACTATTCCAAATTTTACGGCAATGGCAAGTATACAGGTGAGCATTACGAAGCTTAATGCCTATAATTATGGAAACTGGTGTTCAGATGTGAAATTTTTATTATTGGACAAAAATGCCTGGTCCTGGTAAACGGAATTGAACCCAAACCAGCAGCTACTGAAACAACTGCATTAAAGGATTTCCAAGCTAGAGAGCGGTCTGCATTGCCTATTTTGTATTTAAATATAGAACCAGAATTCAGAAGGATTACAGAAAGTTTGGATGACCCGAAAGCTGTAAAGGGATAAATTGAAAACACACTTTTATCCCAATAATAGAGCACGCAACATGCAGATATTCTCGAAAGTTCTTGCTACCAGAATAGAGCCAGAGGAATCTGTGGACATGTTTGCTGCCCTTATTCAAAGGATTGCAAGTCAATTAACAGAAATGAAAAAGCCTATGGAGGAAGAGTACCTATCATTTCAAATTCTTAGGTACTTGCCACCCCAGTTTGACAACCTGGTTCAATCTATTCTTCGATAGACTGATGATAAATTCATGTTCAAGAATATTCTGACTGAATTAGTTGCAGAGGAATCCCGCCTTCAATTAAGAGAGAATGACAAAAGTGAAGGACAGAGTGCCCATGTGCAGTATGCCAAACCAAAATCTCGACAAAAAGTAACTTGCTATAAATGTGGAAGGCCAGGTCATCACTTGAGACAGTGCAAATCCAGTAAATTCTTGCCAGATAGTGTTGGAGGACCCAGTGAGTCAACTTCTAGAGAAACCTCTCTATCCAATACAACAGCATCCAGAGAATCATCCATATCAAGACGTAGCCCTGAAATATCTAGACGTCACTATCAGAGGCCTCAAAAACTTGTAAACCAGATGAAATTTAAGCAGAGACGTAAGGATCTTAAAGGACAGGTACATTTTTTTGTTCAATCCAACCTTAGTAATGTTAAAGGTGATGAAGATGCCTGGATATTTGATACAGGCGCTTCACACCATTTTTGTAAGGACAGAGAAAAATATGTGACATTTAAACCTCTTCATAATCACGAACTGGCTGTAGCAGTTGATGGTGCCACTTTTCCTATTGAAGGAACATCCATGGTTGATTTAAAATTAGAGGGAGAAAAAGTTCGCTTTGGCGACGTAATGTATTGTCCTAGTCTTAGGAGGAATCTTATCTCTGATTCAAGATTAGATTCCAGGGGAACTAAGTTCAAAGGAGGTAATGGGAGAGTAAAAGCCTATAGGGATGATTACACTTTATTTAGAGCAACTCTTAAAAATGGAGTTCATTACATTTATCTTGAGTCTAAAAATAAAAATAAAAGAGTACAATTTGAGGCTTCTACAGTTCACAAAGATGATTTAAAGCTGTGGCATAAGAGGACGGGAAACATAAGTCCTACTTTACTTGCGGGTACATATAGAAATAATGGTGTAAAAGGGCTGCCACGTATCACAAATAAAGTTTTTCAATTTGAGACTTGTAAACTCAATAAACATAGGTGTGTTTCATTCAAACCTATAGGACACATTAGATCAAAACACCCACTCGAACTCTTACACACCGATGTTTGGGGCCCTACTAATATATCAGGTAGAGGCAGAGAACGTTTTTTCTTTACTATTGTAGACGATTTTTCTAGAAAAACCTCAATTTATCCATTACGACACAAATCTGAAGTATTTAGAGTGTTTAGAAACCATGTTCAAAGAGCTGAAACATTTCTAAATCGTAAAGTTAAATCTGTATGTAGTGACAACGGGAAAGAATTTAATAATGATAATTTCCAAAAATACTTTGTAGAACGTGGCATACAACATGAATATATGAACACGTATAGTCCGGAACAAAATGGCATTGCGGAACGTCTGAATCAAACAATAGCAGATGGTGCTCGTTCCATTTTGAATGAAAGCAAGTTAAGCTTAAAATTCTGGCCAGAAGCTGTTCTTTACTTTGTATATACTTGGAACAGAGTATGCCATAAATTCCAAAACAAAACACCATTGAACTGTATTATAATAGAAAACCTTCTGTATGTCACTTAAGACCATTTGGTACAGATGCATATGTAGGTGTCCCAAAACAATTAAGAAATTCAAAATTCGATCTAAAAGCAAAAAAAGGTGTAATGGTGGGGTATGCTATGTCTACAAAAGGCTATAGAATTTTTCTCCCAGATTCAAATAAAATAATTGAAACATTGAACTTGTCATTTAATGAAGAGGCCACTATCCCAAAAACTTGTAACAGTGAGGAACAAGGTCCTACCTATACCCTTAAAAGATTCTTTTGGTGTTCCTGAAAAGCGCTACGGAGACGAACTGGGCCCTACTTACATCTTAAATCCGACTACACCTGAAATTGACCCTTATAATATTACAGATCATTCTTCTGAAGAGGAGCAAAAAGATGACAAGGAAACACAAACATTAAAGGAAGCTGTTTGGATAAGGAAAACTAAAACTAGACCAATGGGGCGACGAACAGATGTTTATTACAATGAACAAGGTAAAAAGAACAGATTAAGATCAATGAAAGACGTAAGAGAGTATTGTTTGCGACATGGTATCAAATTTGAGCCATATTTGTTTTGTTTCAAATGATCTGATAAATATGAAGGTATAGTCCAAAGTACAACAGATAGTTCGATCCCAGTTATAAACTAACCTATGATCAAATCCCGGAAAAAAACCAAGCTGATATATGACTAGCTGACTCAACCATACCTAACACATATAAATAGGCACTCAAATCACAACAATGGGAACAACGGAAAAGTGCAATGGGGGATGAAATTGCCATAATGAAAAAAAAGAGACAAGTGTGGCGTTTAACACAATTACCAGAGGGAATATAACCACTTTGGGTGCAGATGGGTATGTACAATAAAGCATGATGAAACTGGAAAAATTGCGGGATACAAGGCCAGATTGGTTGCGCAAGGATACAAACAAATAAAAGGGGAAACATATGACGAGACCTTCAGTCCCGTTATAAATTTTAGTTTAATAAGATTTTTCTTTTCAGCCTTAGTTTCTAGTCAGGGATGGACCCATTTGCAATGTGACGTAAAAGGAGCTTACTGATATGCTCCATTATCAGATGAAATTTACATGAAACAGCCCCCAGGTTTTGTCCAAAAGGGAAAAGAAAATTTACTTTGTCGCCTACACGGGGCAATTTATGGCATGCACCAAAGCAGCCATGTATGGTTTTTTGAATTACACAGGGTTTTAATCAGCTTGGGTTTTGTAAAATTAGAATGGAGTAATTGTGTTTATTCATTTAAAGATAATATTGTGTTATTACGGTATGTTGATAATTTTGTGATCCTAGGTAAAGAAAAAGAATATGTTGACAAAATGGTTAATCTCCTTATGAAGCATTTTGACCTAAAGATTTTGGGAAAAACCAAAAAATTAACGGATTTTCGGGTGTAAGCGCCGCGGTGCATACGAGTTAAAAAGTTAAAATTATGCTTACTGTTGCACTTCTGCCGGTGCGCGATAAAACCCTGCAAACCTCGTTACAAACCATAAAAAACGTATTAAAAAATCGCGATAAAAAGGCTGCGCGAATTCGAATTTAATTTTATCATAAAAAATATACTAAATTTAAAATTGGATTTATATTACAAATGTTAAAAAAACGTGAAAAAACACTGAATATAATGCAATTTTTAACATTTTGATGTATTTTCGTAAGTGCGGCGCATACGGTGATGCAGCGCTTCTGATGAATATGTTTTATTGTAATGCATTTTCGGAGGTGCGGTGCTTACGGTGGGTGTGGCGCATACGCCCGAAAACACAGTACTTGGAATGGAATTTGAGGAAATAGATGGTAACATATCTATCACCAGTTAAAATATATAGAAGAAGCACGTTCCCGCTTCAAAGATTTTAATTTTCTTATATCTTCCTTACCAATTAGTAAGGGAATGATTTATTCCAAAAATTAATGTCCGCAAACAGATCATGAAATTAATGAAATGCTTCAATTTCACTACAGGAGTGTGTTAAGTTGTTTATCATTTATTACGAGCCGAACCAGACCTGATATCTCATATGCTGTGAACATATTTAGTCAATTCCAAAGTAACCCTGGAATTGTCCATTGGAATGGTCTGTTAAAACTTCTAGGATATGTAAATCACACAAAACATCTTAAACTTAGGTTAACATGTAATAAAATTAATCTCATTACATATACAGATTTTGCATCCAATCGGGACGATAGAACATCAATGGGGGGGGGGGGGGGTGTCAAATAATTTTATTAGATGAATCGCCTATAACATGGAGGGCATTTAAGCAGAAATCAATATGTTTATCTACAATGGAATCAGAATTCGTAGCCTTGACCGAAGCAGCAAAAGAACTTTTATTGTTCAATAGAATTATTGATTAATTTATAAAAGGCGTATATTTTTAGGTCAAAAAGTTAAACCTACTCTATTAGTAGATAACATGGCTGCTATTGATTTCATAAAATCTCCCGTTGAAAACTACAGGATCAAACACATAGATGTTAAACTGTTCTTCATCCGTGATTTACTGAATCAAGAAGTTTTCACAGTTAAACACATAAGTAGTAAAAATAATCTTGCCGATTTATTTACTAAGCCCCTTACAAAGTGTGAATTGCAGAGATTTATAGAAATAATATTTAACTTTAAAATTAGAAAATAATATTTAAAAAAAAATCATTAAAACCCTCCTTTGAACTTCATATATTATTTTAATATAAACATATACTGTTCTATAAATTTTTTAAAAGTTAAACTTTGTAGTTTGATTTAAACTTTACAGAATGTTCCAAGGAACCTGTGTGTTTCTTTGCATGAAACAAGAATGTTTGTTTTAATTGTTTGCATTTAATGATTATACAATGTTTTTTTATTACTCTTCCTTAACCGATGAGCAAATTAATTTCCCGCTGGAATATGGTGCAGACTCCATGATAGTTCATCCTCCAGGATCCGAGCGGCCCCAAGAAGTGTCTCGCAGGGGTGAAAATGCAATCAGCCAGAGTGGCTTGCAGGGGGTAGTGGCTATCGTGGATGTTCCAACCACAGGAAGGCCTATCGCGGGCACATTATCTTTATTTCTGTAAGTCTTTATCTTACAGAAACCCTGTTTTCAATATAATGGAATACAAACCCTATTTTTAATATAATGGAAGTGTCACTTTTGTCCCGCTCATGTGGAAAAGGTTAGATGTGATAAAATCTTGTTAAGTTTATTGTTGAGTTTAATGGTTACATATTGTTAAATTTTTTTTTTTAATTTGCATGCATTTATCATAAAATGTATTTAATACAAGTTTCTTGCCATAAATGTATAAATATATGTGACATTTTAAAGTTAGGAGCCAAAAACATCATCGCCAGGGTCCTCGTTCTTTGCACAGAAGTCATGGCCAGCGAGGAAAAAAAAAAATAAATGTAGAAGATCCAATAAATCACTCATTGGTAGCTGTAAGTTTATTTATTCAACTGTAGTCATTATAGAGGGAAAAGCTCCTTTTTGCAAACGATCTTTTACCGAAATATCCAAAAAAAAAAAAAAAAAAAAAAAAAAAATATTCCAGCATTTACTTTAACTAGCCGTACTCATTAACGAAAGAACTCAAGAATCTTCCTTTTCAACTCGAGGCTTCCCCTATTAAATCTAAAAAGAAAATTCTAGAACTTTCTGTAACCTCAAACCATCATTCTTTTTAAGTTTACGCATACTGGAATAATGTTTTTTAAGGCAAATTAAGAATTTATATTGTCTGCATAAAGATTAACAGATTAGATCTAGAAACAAGATTTTAATTTAATAATTTGAAGTAAGTACGGGACATTATTATAAGAAAATTAAGATAGTATAAGGTTAGTTTTGGCGAAATTTTTTTTAAATTGTAATATATATGTGCACAGAGTTAATTTCAAACTGACCAATACTTTATATATCATATTGTTGAATGAATGGTATGTTAAAATAAGGGCCCACATATGAAAGCTGAATGAATTGCATGTATGTAATAATATGATGCGGTGTCCCCTACTGAACGCACCAACACTGCTAACTCCATGGTGCAGGAACGAACACTTGCGAACTGCTATTTTAACTTTAACGGCAACCGCTACGGCATTGCCTGAACTGAACTGAACAATAAGGTATATAATCTAAGTAGTTCTTCTGGCTCCAGAGCAAACAGCTTTATGCTGCATTATATATGGATCAGCTTACTGTGATAAATTCATCGATATGTCACACTTATAGCTGAAATGATATTTAATGTTCATACATATGTTGAAAAAAAAAAGGGAATATTTTTTTTGTATTAATACATTGTATATGCATAAAGGTATAAAGTAGCCATATATCTATATGGTGAGGTAATTGTTATTGAAATTTCAGGTTCAAGGTTCGACACTTTATGTACAAGAATTCAATTGTGAATTAAATGCACATAACATGTATAATTTTCAAATTTAAAGTCTAAAAGGTTTTTTTTTTTTTTTATCATACAAAAAACTGGTGGAACCAGAGAGAAAAGTAGAGCTCGATCTAAAAAAATGTTACTGTAAAAATTGGGAAACATTTTCAATCAAAAAATGTGCACACAAAAGAAAAGGAATCAGATGATCTGTAAAGCTCATGAAATAACCCAAATTTTTTTTAGCTGAAAATGAGGACTGAGCTTTACTGGTGCCTTAAAATCAATCAGGGAAAAAGTGGCATTTTTAACTCACTCCGTATTTCAATCATCCATAACCAGTTTAAAAATTTGAGTTCATAACTATACGCTACAGGCTGATGTAATGAAGTATGAGAACGCTTCGTTTAGTACAAAGTGTGAACACAATTCCATTCCAACGGTTTTGATAACTGAAAGATCAAAGCTCCAAGTAAACTCAAAACCTTGAATAGATACGATTCAATCATATACTAAATATTTGTGTTCAGACATACTTATCTACATCAGTTCCTTAAGGCCCCTGTCCTTGCTTGAGAAAACGCTCGCGAGCTAATGCTATTCTTATGGGGATGCATTTTTCTAATAACTCTTTCGCATTTTGACATTTTTGAATATTTTTTTTTTGCATTGGATAGCTGAGGTGCATGCCGACAGCGCACCTTTTTTACTTTTTCGATTTTCGATGCAGATATTTTTTTTTTAAAGCACTTTCTGTTTCGAAACCAGTTTTGAAAGTGAAATTAACTTTGTAAAAAATATCTGCAACCAAAGCCGAAAAAGTAAAAAAGGTGCACTGTCAGCATGCACCTCAACTATCCAATGCAAAAAAAAAAAAAAAAAAAAAAAAATATTCAAAAATGTCAAAATGTGAAAGAGTTATTAGAAAAATGCTTCCCCATAGGAATAGCATTAGCTCGCGAGCGTTTCCTCGAGCAAGGACAGGGGACTTAACAACTTGATTATATTAATGTTATACTTTAATTATCACATCATGGTTTATATTTGTTTAGCGTTGTGGAGCTTAATCGATTTGAGACAACATAACAATATATTCTATTGACTACTTTCCTCAGTAATCATTTTGAGTGGATAATAGTATAATTCTGAACATAAGGCACCAGTACAGCTCAGTCCACATTTTCAGCTAACAAAAATTTGGGTTATTTCATGAGCTTTACAGATCATCTGATTCCTTTTCTTTTATATGCACATTTTTAGATTGAAAATGCTTCCCAATTTTTTAGATCGAGCTCTACTTTTCTCTCTGGTTCCACCAGTTTTTTGTATGATTTCATTGCTTTTTCAGATCCTTTCAGGAACTTTATCAGTCACTTTCAACTAACAAATCTAAACTATTATTAGTTTTAGTTTGAAGTTATTAGTAGACATATTAGTTTGGCGAAATATCGGAAATGACACCAAGTTAACTTCAACTTTGGCGAGTAGTTTTGGACGCCAGATTTGGCAATATATTGCCAAGTTCCAAAAAACTTGGCGATATTTGGCAACAGAACCGCCCCCTCCCAAGTGGTAGTCCCACTGCAGTTTCTCGGTATCTACGCAGATTTTCTTATGATGATAAGTATCTGCACAGATTTTCGTAGCTTCATTTTCAAATAGTAATTTTTAAAAAGATTGAAGAATTTTTTTTTTCTAATTATGCGATGTTGTTTTAACACATATTTAATTACAGTTTATATATATGTTTATGAAAAATATGCATTTTCTGTTTCGAATGACGTCAGTTTAAAAGGTTCAAAACTATCAGGAGAATCAGAATTTTTATTGATCTATAACAAAAAAAGAACACGTGTTATCGTTTCTTTTTTAAATTATTGAATTGTTTTTTAGTTGGTGGCAACTCGAAAGAAATAATTGAATTAGCAATTAAAAAGGAGAGATTTCTATAATGTTAAATTATGAAAGGTATAGTGTTATATAAATTTTAAATGGGTGCCATTTCCTTAATTTTTAATATTTTTTTATCGGACTTTCGAAAGGCACATCCTTAAATTAAAAGCTTTTGAACAAGCTATTACATGTCGCTGCATGTTTCCTGGTTCTGGTTATAATTGAGTTGTTGGTCTTTTTTTCTTGTTTCACGAGCAAAAAGTGACAAAACAGGAGTTCTGGATCTCTGAGACTAATTGGTGGATCTGGATGAATTTTTGTAAACTTTGAGATCTAGGGTAGGACACTTCCCCTTTTTAATTTCGTCGTGATCTGATGATTAGTTCCAAAGTTATTAAGAGGCAAACTTTGGACTTTAACATTAGAGATGCATCTGAGCTCTACTATACAGCACTATCGTGCTGTATGATCAGTATTGTAAGTGTTTGAATTTAAGAAAAAAAAACTGCTGTATAACTCGAAAAATTTTGTGACTTGAAAGTTTTTTTTTGAAATTTTCTGTATGAAAAGACTTTTCTTTGGTAAATCTCATGAAAAAAATGAGTTGTGTTATAATGAAAAAGTGTTTTTTTTGTCTATTGTTTAAATTGCTAGTTATTATAAATGGTAATTGATGGAATATTGGTTTCTTTTATAAGTGTAAAAGAAGAAATTAATTATATGGACTGTAATTTAACGTCTATCAAGTAAGATAGAAATGAATAATTTGTAATCGATATTCATTTTTGTTTTTGTAAATTAGATTACTTTGAAAGTATAAGTGACAAGGGGAGGGGGGGGGGATTGTTAGCATAAATAAACCTTCCTTGGCACTTATACACTATTTATTTATTCTGTTATTATTCATTTCTTTAATTAAAACTCTTCTTCCCAACATCAAATCAAAACGAAATATTGTTTATCTCTTTTCAATCTACCCATCTGGTCCAATCCACCTGATTGTTTTTCTAATCTCCTTTTTCTTTCCTCCCCAAAGATCAAGGTACAGTATTACGTCATACTGTTTCAATTACATCATTTCATTCCAGAGTGACATCATCCTGGCAAATGTCCGAGGTTTTTCTTTTTTTCGAAGATCGTCTGCTAACCGGGAAGAAGATGATTCATTATGCAAATTTATAGAATCAGAATTGTGGTTTGAGAGAGATATAAGCAGTTCTTTTTGAAAACTGTGCGTTGTTGTTTCTTAGTAGGTGGTGTCATGAAACACCTGCTTTTATACAGGGTGAATATAAATTAGAATTTTTTGAAAATGGTTTTGTGTAGGAAAGTGTTTTATTTTAAGACTGGGTGTTTATGATGGAATTACATATGAGTAAATTTTGAGCTCCCTGCTGTATTTTGCCAAAGCCGTTTTTTATTCTTTTGTAAACTATGAGAATGAAATGTAAAAGGATAGTAAGTTTTTTTTTTTTTTTTCAAGTTATGTTCTATTTAAATTTATTTAATTATTGTTTTTCATTTAACTGTGTTCTTTTTGTTTAATAAACCTTAGTTTATTATAAAACTTAATTACGTTTTTGTCTTTTATTACACACTGCCATTCTGCCATTTTTTTGCCTTAGCTTCCAATACTTTGTTTCAATTTAAGACTGTTTTAGAAAGCCGATGTTAAAAATTAATTTAAAGGCTGGCCCGATATACCTGGCCATCAATTAGCATATCAAATTTATAGTGCAGGTTATATACGAGATTTTAAAAAATTGCCATTTTTCTTGTAAAGTACGGGGTGTGCGTTATACACACATGTGCGGTATACATGAGTAAATACGGTAATGATGATAATAATAATAATAAAAATGCATATGTGTTGAATCGATAACCTCCTTCTTTTTTTGAATTCAGTTAAAAATAATTTCTTCTACTTGCAGAAATTTAATATATGGTTATTTTATATAACAAAATGAATAATTTGATTAATTAATGGAAATTATGACACTGCAGATTATATTACATTTAAATATCATTTTCAAATGAAATGTTTTTTATTATAGATAAAAACTTGCTTTTTACATACTTGCTGTATTTTATTTTTTTCAAGTCTAAAGAATAGCCTATGTTTAGAAACAATTATTTAAAATTCTTTTTAGGTGCGTTCGTAATTATGTAAATACGTAGCACCTATTGTTGTCGCTCAGTCCGTCCGTCTGTCCACATATAACAACGCAAAAACTACCCAACCGAATCGTTTGAAATTTAAAATACATAATTATAACATAATTTTGTCAAGTCATTTCAAATTTTATGAAAATCGAATGGATAGATCAATTACAGGGACATTCAAAAGGATTCCGTCACATTACGGTCAATAGGGAAAAAAGTTTTAAATGCATTTTAATCGTTTGAAATTTAAAACATAGAACTACTGCGTAATTTTGTCGAGTTATTTCAAATGTTATGAAAATCGGATGCATAGATCAATTACAGGGACAATCAAAAGGATTCCGTTACATTACGGTCAATGGGGAAAAAGTTTCAAATGCATTTTAATGATGTTACACTCATTCGAACATAATAGAATTGGCATGAATCTATGAAATATATACTAAAATATGAATTCTGTACAATCTCTGATGCAAAGAATTTTTATTATTAAATTACAAGGCCACACAAAAGTATTCCACTATATAATGCTATACGGGGAAACATGGTTTGGTACGTGTTTTAATTATATTCAACTATTTCACATTTTATGAATAAGATATATGTTGCTGAGGTGTAATAAAAATTACTTCCTGCATATTTACAGAAACGTAAAGATTTCGACTACTATACTGTATCCGGAGTACGCTCTACTATATCAGCAAGATCTGAATAATATTTTAAAAACTTCGTTATCATACAAATGCACCTCATTTGCTACGTTCACGTGCAATTTCCAACTTGTTTGTTTATTCATAAGGCAAAATACCTATAGAAACTTTCCAAATTACATTCATCTTAAATTTTCCAACATTTTTATGTAATTTTAAACATTTAGAAAATTTATGGTTTTAATTGTTGACATTCTAACATAAATTAATTTTAATGCTGCCTCATTTTATAAGTTCCCACCATATTCCATCCTAAAGTTTATGCTTTAAAAATAATTTCACATATATTGTGTATAGCTTAAGGTAAAATTCATGAAAAATGAAAAAAAAGATACTAAAAGAAAACAAAAGTGAGTGTGTGTGTGCATGTATAGATATTTATAAATATTACCTTGATGACTCTAAAACTCAAATATCTTTTGTTAAGCATGATAATTTTATATTCATCACAACCATCTTCAAAGACATGTCTGAAAAATTCAATAGAGAAAACATTTTAAAAAATAATAAGTTAATTTATGTAACAATATTTATAAATTTAATGCTGCATATTAAAAAATTTAAAAAAAACTTTCTAATTATTACAACAATAACAAAAAAGAAGAAATATTTTTCAATATTTCAGAATAGCTTAACAAACCTTCATTGTTTAATAAAGAGATTTTTTTAATGCTTTAAAGGCAAACTAATTGCATTTCAATGTTCATCTTAAAAATAATAATAATAAATTAATTTTTTTAATTAAAATTTTTCTTTTCAAAAATCTTTACTACTTTTTTACTGATTTACAAATATTTTTGCTCAGTTTTTAGGATTTCGCTTATCTGACGAAACCCTATTCTCCTCTGCCTGTCTGTCACAGTTTGTACACAAAAACAGACAGAGTTCAAATTTTGTGTACTTACAGCTGAATACCTCGTCTCATAACAAATCATAAAATTTTGAAAAAGACTATTATTTTAATCAAAAGATTTTTTAAAATATCATCAGTTCATTTTTTACTTTCTTCTATCTTTACAAGTAGAAAGTATTGGATTCATGAAAATTTTCGACTTCCGGTTTTCGACGGATTTATACGTTTTAGAAGGTCCTGAACACGTTTTGACTATTTTTAGAAAATGTCTGTCTGTGAGTCTGTCTGTCTGTCTGTATGTGACAAGAAATTTGTGGGCGCTCTATCTCAAGAACTAATGCTTGAAATTTCATAAAATTTTATATTCAGTTAGACCTTGATATGAATTAGTGCCTATTGGTTTTTGGTGTAAATTGGCCTGCAGGTGGCGCTGCTATACTACGTTTTTCATGATTTTCAAGATTGCTATATCTCAAGAACTAATGCACAGAATTTCACCAAACTTCAGATTCTGTGACCCCTTGATATACATAGACGCTGATTAAGTTTTGGTGCAAATTGGCCAGCAGGTGGCGCTGCTATGCCACGTTTTTCATGATTTTCACGATAGCTATATCTCAAGAACTAATGCACAGAATTTCACCAAACTTCAGATTCCACGATACCTTGAGATACATAGCCGCTGATAAGGTTTTGGTGTTAACTGACCTATAGGTGGCGCTGCTATGCTACGTTTTGCACGATTTTTGCAATAGCTATATCTCAAGAACTAATGCAGAAACCTTCATCAAATTTTAGATTCTGTCACACTAGAATATATAACATAATTAGACGCTGATTACATTTTGGTATTAACCTTACAACAAGTGGTGCAGCTATGCTGCATTTTGCACGATTTTTTCGATAGCTATTTCTCAACAACCAAAGCACAGAAATTCATCAAACTTCAGATTTTGTTACAAAATGACATATAACATAATTACACGATGATTACGTTTTGTTATAAATCCTTCAACTGATGGTGCTGCTGTGCTATATTTTACAGGGTTTTTTTTAAACTAGCTATATCTCAAGAACTAATGCACAGAATTTCATCAAACTTCAGATTCTTTTACACTATAACATGAATAGATGCTTTTTTACGTTTTGGCATAAATTGCCCAAGATATGGTGTTGCTGTGCTACGTTTTGCAAATTTTTTGTTATAACTATATCTCAAGAACTAATGGACGAAATTCCATCAAATTTCAGATTCTGTTAGGTCTTGCCATAAACAGATGCTTATTAGGTTTTAGTATAAATACCCAACACGAGGTACTACTAAGGTCATTTTCTCAGAATATTAATTAAATTTGGCGTTTTAGGCTTTTAGGATACCAGAATCTCAATAGGCTAGGTCAAATGTTCGAGGAAATTCGATAGTGGGTAACTTTGGGGTCACCGCGTTTTTTTTTTAAATATTAAAATGTACTTATGAGATAGAAGAAAGTTTTGGGATTGACACATCCAACTAGTTTTTTTTTTTTTTTTGTTCTAATAGTTGCATGAAAGTTTAAATAGATGCAAAATTATTATGTATGTAACAAATTAATGGATTAATAAATCACATGAAAAATGCTTTCATTTGTTTTTATTTCATCATATTACACCATATTTATTATCTATTTTGACATGCAATGTGAAATATTTTTTTTTACTCCTTTTAGCCTCGGGGGAATTTATTTTCAAATTACATTTGTTGATGCTACCCTCTATGAAAGAATTTAATAATTATAAATTAACAATTTTGATTCTTTAATTATAGTATAAGTTGTTTTGAAAAAAATCTATGTGCAATCTGCAGTTTACACTACCCATTTTTTTTTTTTTTTTTTTTCTTTCCAGATATGTGTTACACAAAACTGAGCATAGATAATCTATTATTCCACTTAATATAATTTTTTTACTGATATATGTAGTATAAAGCGATAGAATCTAACACATTTACAACAACAATAATAACCTAAAGGTTAATTCCATGTGCAAATTTATCACATCTGTATCAAGCTGAAATAATTTCACTATCATCAACAGTTTCAGGCTGACCGCTTCACTTTTTATATGCCAAGCATCCATTTTGATACTATTATGTTAGCCAGGGGCAGATGATAAATCGCCAAACATTATTCGATTATCATCATTTCATTTAAAATACACAACTTTAATTTAACAAAATTTTAAATATATGTATCAGATTTATTTATAATACATGTCTTATTCATAGGGGAAAAGAAAGCGTAATATATTGTAAATAAAATAAGTCGTGTGTTGGTCATAAAAAAAAAAAAAAATTATGACAGACTTACTTTACTTTTCATATGCTAATTGGCCATTTTTAATCAAAATTGGTTTTTCCATCAAAACTGCAGAAAAGTTACACTTTTAGAAAGACCGTTCAAAAGTAATTAAAGTTTGAAAGAAAAAAAAAATAAGGATGTATTCTGAGATAATTTCAGTTGCAGTTAGGCTGGTAATACAATAGCTCACTCCATCAAAATAAACAAACAGGGATTTGTCCATTGTGAACGATTGGCATTATTAAACCATGAAAGTAATAATGCATAAAACGAGTTGCCCAGAGAATTAACTTGACTGTAATTTTTATAGATGTCAAACTGCAAGGGAAAATACAACTTTGTTCTGACGTCAATCGCCTATAAACATACAAAATTAATTTTAGTTTTAGAATTGTGCCATATATCACGAGCCCGCTATTCACTGAATGTAAATAATTTTATTGTTCATTTTCTATTAAATTTGTCAAATAAATAAGTCTTTACAACTGCTAGAAAGCAGCTGTGAAGGAATTATGTCTGAAAAAAAGTTATAAATATTGGAAAGAATATAAATTATATTACAAAATGATATTTTAAAATTCTATATTACATAGCTCCACATACACTATACATTTTAAAGATTATATTTAATTAAACAATGACAAAATGTAGCACATAAAAATGGAAACATTCTTACTTGCTCATATGGAAAGATTAAGTCATAGAATATAAAAATGTTCAAAAGAGAAATTAGAAAGAATAGCTATTTGAGAAAAGTTTAGTACGCAAGTTTATATATATATTTGTAATAATAATTCGACGAAGGCTATGTTCCGTAAACTTCCAAGAATGTTACTTCTAAGAATCAGCAGCAGCACGAGCAGAATAGCCGCTCCGGCAGTTGGCAAGCAGTGGAAGAGTTGCATTGGGGAATTTCCCCATTATAAAAACAAAATCCATGAGTCTTTCAATTCCTTTATTTATTAACTCATAAACTACGTAAGTTCTTCCCCACATTCACCTTGGCCTGATCATCAAATATTCCAAAACTTCGTGATTAAGCTGCATTCCAAGATATTAGAATTTTTCGGGGAAAAAGAAACAGCATCCTAATATTTTAAAAGTCAATCGCATTCTCGGAAAAAATGACATGGCTTCCGAGTAGTTTAAAGGAGAGATGCATTCTGACCTCCTAAAAGACCAAATGAAAAAATCATTTTCACGACAAAACTAGCACCCCCCTACTCCGCGTCAATCATTTAAAAAAACCAATTAGGATGAACTCGAGCCTCAAACGGACAAAAATGATCAATTCTAATTGGTCTTAGCAGGCGGTCCTTGGCAAGAACTATATTTTTTCCTCGGAAGAACAAACCCTTTAGCTACGCGTAGTAACACCTGTCACGCGATGTTAAAAATAAAAAATAAAATTAAAATCCCAGGAATATTCCAAAAAGTAAAAAACTTACGAAATACCTCCCGCCTTTTTGAGAAGCAAGAAATAATTTATTAATAACTAAAGTAAGAAAAAGAATTTTAGCTGTTACAAGTTACGAAACTAAGATTGAAATATGTTCCACAAATTTAGAATTGAAGCTAAGAGAGAACAAAAAAAAAAAAAAAAAAAAAAAAAAAAAATGGCGAAATTTTTTTTTATTTTATTACAAATCCCCCCTCCCAGAAAGACGGGTGAAAAAGTAGGTCTGAGACCTGCAATTTCACAGAAAGAGAGATGATGCAGACTTAGCTCACGAAGTTGTTGATATAAGTAATAATAATTAGATACTAAATAAAAAAAATTTAAATTAATTTCTCTTTTTTATATAAATATAGAATTCAAATTTAAGAACACCAAGGTGATGCGTGGAATAACTTTAAATACAATAAAATAGGCATCAGTACACATACAAGATATAATCTTGTTTAAAGTACACATCATAAAGCAATTACCCATAATAATAACATAAAAATGAAACATAAAAATGAAAAACAATAACGTTGAATTCTTTTTTAACAATGTCAAATCTAGAAATGAAGGAATTTAATAGAACTTTCTTGAAATCAATGTTGAAAGTTTGTTTCAAAAATCCATTTAAGAGTCATATTTGGAGTATTCATGATCTCTTTTCAAGGAAGTCTAATTATATCTTATTAATTGTCCAAGAGTCATATTTGGAGTGGTATAGTCCATTGCCTCTTTTCAAGGAGGTCTAATTATATCGTTATTAATTGTCCAAATTCAATATAGTAAGACATTTTATAATATAGTAATAATAAACTTTAACAATGTAAATAATAAACAATATAAGTAAGAAACATAATAAGGAAAAATATCAATAATAATAAATATCATAAGTATAAGTAAATCTCATAATGGGTATAAGTAAATCTCTTAATAAGTAATAATAAATATCACAAAAGACATTCTTTAAATACTTAATCTCGTTTATCTCATCTCAGGCATTTGGGATGAAATATAGAGAGAAGTGGAATAGAATAAAGAATATAAGCAATTATTTAATCATTTACTTAATCTTGTAAATCGAGTACAGGATTAAGTAGGAATATGTAAAAAAAATCAAAAATAAAATGATAAAATAATATAAAATAAAAATAAATTAAAATTCATTTCATTTTTAAGAATGCACGTGACCTTCAAACTACTAAGACTCTTTAAAAGAAATATTAATAAATAATAAAAATAAAAGACAAGATTATTAATGTCAATTCATGTCAGATAATTACGCAATAAATATTCTCTCGGTGTGATAAAACATTGCAAGATGCAAGTAGGAAAGAGAAAAAGAAACAAAATTAAATTCTAATTGACATGTACTTGGACTGGAATGCAGCAGCAAAGAAAGAAAGAAAAAAAATTAAAATAAAGTGATAAAAATTTTGTTACTTGGAAAATAATTAACTTATTAATTGATAGCTTAAATTTAATATTACAAATAGGTTCAGTTGAAAAAAATATGTATATTTTTAAATATTTATTTGTTATTATATTATTCTAAGTAGGGTAATTCAGTACAGAATAAGAAATTTCCACTTTGTTCGTCTACGCCAGCATAAACAAACAAATATAAAAATTTCCAGACAAGTGACACTCTCACTGCAGTCAAGAGATATCATTGCCATTCTGTAAGAATTACAAGATATTATCTGAATTAAAATATGGAAAGAAATTTACTGTTTAAGAGAAAAAAATTATAAAATGATAAACTAGAGATATAGTCTAAGCTACAGTTTTTACTTGAGTTTGTTGTTGTTGATTAGGGGGTTGTTGCTCATGACTTAATTTAAATTTATCAGGGGAATAATAAGGCCTTAATTTAGATACATGTACTATTTCTGAACATTTGAACTGGTTTTGCCTATCAATTTCAAAATTTACTTCGGATAATTTGTTAAGAATTTTATAAGGGCCACTAAATACTTGTGATAACTTTCTAGTATTAGGTTACTGAAATTCTTCATAGATAACTAGATCTCCTATTTTAAATTTTGGTTCGATATAATCTTTATCATAATATCTTTTATTTTTTAAATGAAATTCATCAGTTCTTGCTTTAGCAATTTTAAGTGCTTCATGAACAGGGGGGATAATAATTTTGTTGTAAGGGGGAGTCATAGGGTAATTGGCCAAAAAGCAAGTAAGCAGGTGGAAATTTAGTAATAGAATGGGGTGTATTATTATATTCATTAATTACCTCAGTTAAAAGCTTAGTCCAGGGAATTTTAGAGGTAGTGGAGTTTACTTTACATTTTAATCTAGTTGCTATTGTCTGATTTACTCTTTCACATTTCCCATTCGTTTGTGGATGATGGGCAGTGGTCAAACGTTGTTTAATATTATGATTTCGCAGGAATTTTTTGAATCTTGAAGAAGTAAAAGCAGCATTCCTGTCACTAAGTATTTTTTGAGGGGACTGTACACTTGAAATCTTACTAAAACAGAATAATTGTTGAGGGATTTTGATATTGAAGATTTGTTTCAGACAATTTGTATAAGTTTCTGTAGTGACACTTTTGGAAGGAAATGCCCAAACATATCTTGTGGCATGGTCTATTATAATATGGAGATATTTTTTTGTAGAATTATAATAATTGAACCCTCCTACAGTATCAACAGACAGACAGTTAAAAGGTTGATCTGTAGTGGGCATAGCTTGTAATAAGCCAAATTTTTTCTGTCTAGGTTTTTTATTTTTCTGGCAAATATCACAGTATTTAACAAAGTTAGTAATGTCTTGGGTCATATCTGGCCAATAATAGTTAGGAGAAATTAAATTTTGCATTTTTTGAACACCAGGGTGACCAAACTGTTCATGAGCAACACTAAGCAATTTTTTTCTTAGGGACATGGGAACTACCACCTTACGAAAACCTTTTCTTTTAACTATAATCAGTCCATTGTCATTAATATAATTTGATCCACACACATTTTCTTTTTCTTGCATCTCAATAATCTCTTTAAAGTCAAGAAGAAAAGTAAGGGGTTTACAAAAATGAGAAATAGGGTTTCGGGACAACATGTCGGCTTCGACATTTGTAGATCCTTTTAAGTACTCTATTTTGTAATCGAACATACTTAACTTCAATGACCACCTAAATAATCGACCTCTTAAATGTTTGACATTTTTTAACCAAACAAGAGATGCATGATCAGTATGGATGGTAAATTGTACACCGTGAAAGTAATGATAAAATTTATCTAAAGTATCAATGATAGCAAGACACTCTAGTTCGGTAATGAAATAATTTTTCTCATAACTTCTCAATCCTCTAGAAAAATAAATAAGCAATTGGATGTAAAAAGTTATTATGGTCGGGTTGTTTAAGAACTGCACCTACCGCTACCTGAGAAGCGTCAACAAACATGTGTAGGGGTAATTTTGGGTCATAAATCTTTAAAATTGGTTTAGCAATGAGGGCATCTTTTAATTTTTGAAAAAAATTTTGACATTCAGTATTCCATTCCCAAATAGTATCTTTCTTAAGTAATTTATTTAGGGGGTGTCTAATTTCAGCATATTTGTCAATAAATTTATGATACACATTTATAGAACCAAGAAATCTTTGTAATTCTTTAGTATTAGTAGGAGGTTTTAATTTTTTAATTGTTTCTATATTAGTATTAGCTGGAGTTAAAGTTCCATTTTGGATTTCATATCCTAGAAAATTGATTTGTTTTTGAGCAAAAGTACATTTGGATAATTTTAATTTAATATTTTCTATTCGGCATAAATCAAAAATTTGGATGAGATGCTGTATATGTTCATCTATTGATTTAGAAAAAATAATTATATCATCAAAATAATAGCAAGCAAAGTCTATTTTATATTTTGTAAGAATTCTTCTAACTGTCCTGTTGAAAATTGGGGGGCCTACCTTTACACCAAAGGGGAGAACATTCCATTCCCAGAGCCCACAATTAGTAGTAAAGGCTAACTTTTCGGAATCGGCTGGGTGAATAGGTATGTGCCAATAGCCTGAGGCTAAATCTAGTGTAGAGAAATATTGGGCACCACTTAATATGTCTAAAATTTCATCTATTCGGGGCAAAGGTTCAGCGTCATTTTTCATAATAGAATTTAATTTTCGGTAATCAACACACATTCGGGTTTTTTTGCCTTCATCTTGTTTATTTACTAACGTAACTGGAGAAGAATATGGGCTATAACTTTCTTTAATTAACCCAGCAGCTAATAAGGATTGGATTTGCTGAGATATTTCTTTTTCATCAGCAGTGGATGTACGATAAGGCCTCAAAGATATTGGTAGGTCAGATTTAAGATAAATACGCTGAGGTTCAATATTAATTCTCCCTACATCATATTTATTTTTTGCAAAAATATCTAAATAATCCCTTAAAAGTTCCCTTACATTTTTATTTTGAATAGCATTCAGATTCCCCAATAGATTATAATCATCATTATTAGTTCGCGGCAAGGTTTGAGGAGTTATGGTATTTCCATAATCTGGTTGCACAGTAGTATCATTTTTTATAATATCAAAATGAAGCAATTCTAAGTTATCACTGGATATGTTGACATATTGGTTTAACGAAATATTGTCTTGTAACACCTGGCTTTTTGCACAATCAATTTTCAATTTAAATTTGGCACAATCAGGTAAACCTAAAATAGCATAGTCCAAATCAAGCTTACTTACTAAAAAATTAACATATCTCTTTATATTACCAAATTTAATACATAATCGACAAGATTTATTAATTGTAAGAGTTCCTTGTGCCTGTCTAATAGTAATAGGGGTAACATTATGTAAATTACCATTTAAATATTGAACAAATTTGAGGGGTAAAATTGAGACAGTTGATCCACTATCAACCACACAATACACTTTGTTATTGCCCACATATCCAGGGATAAATAATTGTCAAATATTATTAGTAGGGGGTGGTTGAATAGGAGCAGCAGTTTGAGATTGAAAGGAATTTGTGTTAAATATACAACTCCTCTCCCAATGATATGCATTTTCTATGCCTCTGTTTAAACATATTCTGCACGGATGACTAGGGTAGTTGTTTTGATAATGAGTTGCAGGCATTCTAGGAGTGAAAAACCTAGGATTAAAATTTTGGAATGGATTGTTTGGAGTAGGTCGAGTCCAATGTCTGGGCTGAGGATTGGGATTGTGCATTGGTCTAGTTTGTTGAAAATTTCTATTGCTGTTATTAGAGGTATGATTTGGAATCGCTGCTAATTGTTTAGCAATGCGAAACCATTCACGAGTATTGGAAGGAGGGTTAACCATCAAACAATTTTGATACTCTGGCTGAAGTCCATCAGTTAATCCCTGTATAATTAAATTTTCCCCAAGCTGAAGTTGCCTTCCAATCTCAACTTTCTTTCTAAAATAAGAATCCAAATCACTTAGATCATTCAACTTTAAGGAGCTAAACTCAGAAAATTTTGGAACTCTAACCTTAATGAATTTTTCAGTTAAAATCTCGACAATTTCCTCATAAGTAGCACAATACAAACAATCATTTATATAAGCTTTTAGCGCTTCCCCCTTTAAATATTTTGAAAGATTTTGTTTTTTCCACTCATTATCTTTTTTTTCTCCGGAACATTCATTATCAAAGTGTTTAAACCACTTAAAAATGTCCATGCCTGACTCAAAGTCAAAAGGGACAATATCAAGTTTATTTTCTGACATTTTTTCTTCTTTTACCAATCCTTACCTTAATAACATGAAAGAAGGATAATTCATATGGAAAATATTTAAATGCTATACTTCAATTATTAAAATTCAATTACTATACTTCAAATACTTCAATAAATAACAATAAAAATAATAAATAATAAATTAATCAATTCTGTTTGAATTCATGTGAAATAAATAAATAATAAATAAATAAGTAATAAAATAATAAAATAATAAATATCGGTTTTCCATACATGGGAAATAACAAATAATTTTAAGAACAAAAATACTTTTCTTTACGTATGGAAAATAAATTTAGCAACAGAGTATTTTTTAAGAACAAAATAATCCATCTTTCGATTTTAAAAAACACCTTTAAAACTAAATAAAATTTCTATGAGCAGAAAATTTCAATTAATTATAAATTAAGAACAAATTTATTTTTTAATATCTGTAATAAAAGAGAAAGAAAAAGTCAAGAATTTAAACAAAGAAATTATTATTAAAATTTCTTAATCAATAAACAAATAAAATAATAAATAATAACTTACAGACACCTCGATGTGGCCTTGTTCAAATACCTAAAATTTATTAAAATAAACAAAAATAAAGCACTTCGTAGATACGACTCACAGGTGCAAATTTCAATTAGCTTATATTACCGATGGTATCAACCGTGGTTTCGCAATCGTGATGAAGTGTTCATTTATTATGAAATGAAAATTTATCATAATATTTCTGCACTTTTACCTAGAAAATACAGTAATAAATAAATAAAAGTAAATGATGTTGAAATTTGTCATGCAGGTGTTCTTTAGATTAAATAATCAGCATACGTTTTTCATCGCTGTCAAGAAAAAAAAAAAAAAAAATACTGCAGGCATATCTCACACTTAAAAATTTGCAGATGCTAGACATAGTCACACAAAACTTCATAAGACGATCCGTTTCCCAGCTGAAGGGTTTATCATTTATGCACATGAAGAATCGGCGTATTCGGTGAAAATGGCGCGTGCAGTTCTCTTGATGTAGTTGGAACGGGAAGTGTAAGGCAAACACATTTCTTCCTAGAACATGGCGAGCACACACTCATCGCTGTAGGTTTCTCTGACAGGAACAGTCTGCAGTTGGCAAACCATACTAGTTTAATATTTTCCCAGAGATGCACGCCGGCTCATAAATCCTACCGGCTTTCAGTGTAATAATAATTCGACGAAGGCTATGTTCCGTAAACTTCCAAGAATGTTACTTCTAAGAATCAGCAGCAGCACGAGCAGAGTAGTCGCTCCGGCAGTTGGCAAACAGTGGAAGAGTTGCATTGGGGAATTTCCCCATTATAAAAACAAAATCCATGAGTCTTTCAATTCCTTTATTTATTAACTCATAAACTACGTAAGTTCTTCCCCACATTCACCTTGGCCTGATCATCAAATATTCCAAAACTTCATGATTAAGCTGCATTCCAAGATATTAGAATTTTTCAGGGAAAAAGAAACAGCATCCTAATATTTTAAAAGTCAATCGCATTCTCGGAAAAAATGACATGGCTTCCGAGTAGTTTAAAGGAGAGATGCATTCTGACCTCCTAAAAGACCAAATGAAAAAATCATTTTCATGACAAAACTAGCGCCCTCCTACTCCGCGTCAATCATTTAAAAAAACCAATTAGGATGAACTCGAGCCTCAAACGGACAAAAATGATCAATTCTAATTGGTCGTAGCAGGCTGTCCTTGGCAAGAACTATATTTTTTCCTCGGAAGAACAAACCCTTTAGCTACGCGTAGTAACACCTGTCACGCGATGTTAAAAATAAAAAATAAAATTAAAATCCCAGGAATATTCCAGAAAGTAAAAAACTTACGAAATACCTCCTGCCTTTTTTGAGAAGCAAGAAATAATTTATTAATAACTAAAGTAAGAAAAAGAATTTTAGTTGTTACAAGTTACGAAACTAAGATTGAAATATGTTCCACAAATTTAGAATTGAAGTTATGAGAGAACAAAAAAAAAAAAAAAAGGCGAAATTTTTTTTTTATTTTATTACACACACATATATATATATATATATATATATTAAAAAAAAAAAAAAAAAAAAAGAATGTTTTCCGCATAAAATTTGTTGAATTAAAATTTTAAAAAGCTTGTTGCTATTTAAGAGTGCATATTCATGCATATGCTTTTTTCAATACTGTTTTCAATAGTGAGAAATGGTGATTTTATTACATGAATTTATGTATGATTTTAATGTTTATGAGAAGCAAAATAAGACTGGCATATTAAGAAATCTAAGTTTATAAAACTAATTTATAAAACATGTAATTAAATAATCATTGTTCTCTTTAATTTTATAAAGCAGTAAGAAATGAAAAAAGGGTATCATTAAAGGTCAGCATAAACCAGATAAAAAGCAGTTGGTATGGCCCTTTTAAAAATTAGCTGCCATATTTGCATATTTTGGGATTACAAATCACTAACAGTTACATCTATATATTATTCCAGTATTAATGTATTCATTGAGGGAAAAAAAAATCAATTTTGGTTAAATAAAGCTGGTTAAAGTTAATTAAAGCCATTGGCATGTTTTTTTTTTTTTTTTTTTTTTTTTTTTTTAAATTTTAGCGTGCTTTTTTTGCAATCCTGGTTTTTGTTAATGAAAAAAGTATTTAACTTCAAAATTTATATATGCTTGTAGGTTGGTTGTCCAACTTTTTTTGGGTAATCTGGTAATTTGGCCAGCTGGCAGGGATTTTTTAAAAATTATCTTTACTTTAAATTGTTATTGATGCAGACATATTTTTAATAGCATATTTGCTGTGACTATTATATTAGTGTTTCCTCTAGGCATTTTTGCAAGCTTGCAGCACCCTGCCCATTTTTTTTAAGCTGTAAGAGCGTTCTGCCTGTTTTTATATAGCTTCAAAAAGTGCCCTGCCCATTTGGGTTCAATTTGGGCCCATTTTGGATTCAAAATTTTGCCATCAGACTATTTTAAGTAGCAAATTTTACCAATATATTCTGAAAAAAAAAAAAATCAAAAACTTACTTTTGACTGCAGGTAAATTCCTATACAATTCATCTGTCAATTGCGGTAAAATATTGTGAAATTCATCAATTAGAGGGAGAAAAATTTCCATTCCCTTTGCAGGCAGAATATTTTGAAATACAACAATCGATCGCGGAAAAAAATCACAATATTTGTTTACATTTTAGTGAAAAAAAAATCTGCTAGTTTCGCCAGTAAATCCTAGAATAGCTAAACATTCCAAAGAATAAAATCTGCAAAATTTATTAATACATCACAGGAAAATATCATGAAATATGCTAATCTATCGCATTAAACAATCATGAAAATTTTCAATCAGTCACGGTGAAAAATCGATGAAATTCCCCAAATAATTAATGGATAATACCATGGAAATCGTCAACCATAAGGGGGAGAAAAAAAATTAGTCAAGAAGAAAAAATGCAAACAATGTCAAAAGATTGCATAAAAAGTATTACATACTTTGTTAAAATTGCACAAACATCATTAATTTTGTCTAATGGCCACAGAAAAATATCATTAATTTTGCCAATTGGTAGAGAAAAAATTTAACGTCCATCTGTCAAAATAAAAATCCCAAGTTTGGTCAAAGCAGCAATTGTAGAAAAAATTAGGAGTTTAGCAAAATGATTGTAGAAAAAAAAAAAAAAAAAAAAAAAAAAAACTGAAATTTCGCAAAAGAACCGTTGGAAAAATGGAAATTTTGCAAAACAACCATGTGTGTGTGGGGGGGGGAGGGGGAGAAACTTTGCAAAATGACTATGGGGTGGGAATTTCACAAAATAATTGTAAAAAAAAAGGTATTTCATAAGGATTTTGTAAAGAAAAATCTAGAATTTCTCAAAACAATCATAGAAAAAATGGGAATTTGAGTGGGAGTGATAAGGAGAGAAAAGAAAAAAAGAAAGAAAAATATTTTATTTATGGTTTTATTATGGGCACTAGCAATTGGACAGACATCACCTTCTTTCAAATGTGGGAATGGGAAAATAAAGAAAATGGGAAAAAAAAGAAAAAAAAAAAGATGCTTAAATTACATGTGACAATTCATCTAACAGCTCATTCCCATTTTGGATTTCTTAGTGGTTGGTTATATCTAAGTAGTTGTTTACAAGGTTAGAGATGGCTAAGAGAAATAACAAAAAAATCGAAGATTATTTCACGGAATCTGTATCAAATTTAAATGAAAAAGGCGTGAAATTTTAAAAATATAAATGTAAATTGTGCTCGTCGGATGTCAGGGTCTCCGTAAAAATTAAGTCCAATTTGAACACCCACATGCAGGTAATTTTTTAATAGATATATACATATTGTATAGATTTATTTTAGAAATATTGCATAGTTATATCTTGTTTTTTTTTTTTCTTTAAAATTGTAGTGAAAGGAATTTTTTATATTAAATTAACTCTATAGTGTTTTTAATCATAAGTATAAAGTATGTTTATTCAAAATTTGTATTTTAATATATCTAGATAAGTTAAACATATAGATCAGTTTTCTTACAAAAGCTCTTATAATAAAAGATTGTTTTTTATTTTTATTTACTTATTTATTTTAAATACGTTTATTTTATCAAAATCCCCTAAAATAAAACACAGAAAGTAAGACTGTTTTGTCAATAAATATACGGGTGTAAGTCTGTAAGTAAGATTTCTTTAAGGGTGAAAGACAATGTTAATGATACCTAGTTGTTAGTAAATTTCTTTAGCTTATGTGCCAGCAAATTCAATGACGAACCCCTGAATTATAGAAATGTAGCCACCAAATTTTCTTTATCTCTGATTATTTAAAAAAAAAACTACCAAAAACTCTCTAAATGAGTTATAAATAAATAATAGGATAAAAAAGGTAGTTGATTTTTTCCTAGAAAGGTTTGTTTCCCACCTCTCCCCCCCTCCCCTAATACATTCCTACCAAAAGACAATATTTTATATTATTATTATTATTATTATTATTATTATTATTATTATTATTATTATTATTATTATTATTATTTGCCTGTTAACGTTCATGTGCCTCAATTTTGTTTTAAATATGTGGTTCAAGGGGACAGAGGCATGCAAATGAAAGAAAAAAGAATGAATTGTTTTAATTCTCCCATTTCGAAAATTTTGGTAGAAGCTTATTTCTAAATATTTAATTTTTCTTCATTTTTAGGTGCGTTCGTAATTATATAATACGTAGCACCTATAGTTGTCGTTCAGTCCGTCCGTCTGTCCGTCCGTCTGTCCGTCCGCATATAACAACGCAAAAACTACCCAACCGAATCGTTTGAAATTTAAAATACATAATTATTACATAATTTTGTCGAGTCATTTCAAATTTTATGAAAATCGGATGCATAGATCAATTACAGGGGCAATCAAAAGTATTCCATTACATTACGGTCAATGGGGAAAAAAGTTTCAAATGCATTTTAATCGTTTGAAATTTAAAATACGCAATTATTACATAATTCTGTCGAGTTATTTCAAATATTTTGATAATCGTGTGCATAGATCAATTACAGGGGCAATCAAAAGTATTCAATTACATTATGGTCAATTAGGAAAAAGTTTCAAATATATTCTATACGTTTGAAATTTAAAATACATAATTATTACATAATTTTGTCGAGTTATTTCAAATTATATGAAAATCGGATGCATAGATCAATTACAGGGGCAATCAAAAGTATTCCATTACATTACGGTCAATGGGGAAAAAAGTTTCAAATGCATTTTAATCGTTTGAAATTTATAATACGCAATTATTACATAATTCTGTCGAGTTATTTCAAATATTTTGATAATCGTGTGCATAGATCAATTACAGGGGCAATCAAAAGTATTCAATTACATTATGGTCAATTAGGAAAAAGTTTCAAATATATTCTATACGTTTGAAATTTAAAATACATAATTATTACATAATTTTGTCGAGTTATTTCAAATTATATGAAAATCGGATGCATAGATCAATTACAGGGGAAATCAAAAGTATTCCATTACATTACGGTCAATGGGGAAAAAAGTTTCAAATGCATTTTAATCGTTTGAAATTTATAATACGCAATTATTACATAATTCTGTCGAGTTATTTCAAATATTTTGATAATCGTGTGCATAGATCAATTACAGGCGCAATCAAAATTATTCAGTTACATTATGGTCAATTAGGAAAAAGTTTCAAATATATTCTATACGTTTGAAATTTAAACTACATAATTATTACATAATTTTGTCGAGTTATTTCAAATTTTATGAAAATCGGATTTACAGAGGTGTGAAAATTATTAGAATAATTGTGAAATTTACAATAAAATCTTGATATATTATAGACATAGCAAATTATTTAAAAAATAATGATACATCTAATATTTAGTGTGCATTCCGTTGACTTTTGTTAAAGATTTGATACGTTTTGCCTAACATTGTATTGGCTTTTGGCAATTAGTTTGCATTTCGATGTCAGGTGTCAAATTCCAATGAGTCTTTCTATCAGATCTTTCTTGTTTGTAATGATGCAATCCTTTAATTTTTTTTCTTTACAATGGCCCAAGATTCAATATGAGATTCATATCTAGACTTTTTCCAGGCCATCGAAGGGTTTTATTTATTTATTTATTTATTTTTTATCCAAAAATTTAGTCACAGATGAAACTTTTTGGGACGGAGCTTCATCATGAATGATTATAAAGTCTTCATTTGGGAAACGGTCTTCTAATTGTAGAATTACTCTTTGTTCAAGCACTTTTTTACTCTGATACTGGTCCATTATGCCTTCTGCAATGTATAAACATCTAGTAACTTGAGAAGACATCACGTTTCAAAAAAAAATTTAGTAGGATGTTAAATCATTTGTGCTAAGCAATTTATGGAAAATTCTTCATTGGTACTTCTTGTGACATATTGACTGTTTTCTCCTGATATCGTAAAGATTGATTCATGAGAAAAACATACCTAAAGGATATAAAATTACTTAAGGTATGTAATTTATAGAGAAATATTCTTATAAAGAAAATTTTAATGAAATTTATAAATAGTTCTGTATCTTTATTCAGTATGCCAAAAACATGATTCCAAGAAAAGAAATGAACAACTTAAGTTCAACTGATTATTTAAGGGGAAATTAATATTCTTCTTTTTGCTCCAGCCAATTCCAAATTGTTTTTGCACAATTTTTGTCCAGGCGAGTCCCTTCTTTGCCATAGTAGATATGATTTTAGTCTTTTTTCGACAATGATGAACACTGAGTTCAGCTGAGCTAAGTTTTCTACGAATAGAAAAATCGCATACATTTACTCCATGCGCTTGGAAAGAGATTTTTAGTTCATGATTAGTTGCTCTTCTGTTAGTTTTAGCATTCTGAATTAATTTCCTTTCTGTTCTTGCAGTAAATTTACTTTTCCTTCCGCGTTTTCCTACTCTAGAATTTTCACATTCACATTTGAAGGCGAAAGATCTTCACACATACTTGCGGAATTTTTGCTGTTTTAGCGATTTCGTGCTGTGTATAGTTATTTTCTTGGATGAGACACTTTACATCAGCAAGTTTTCTAGATGAAATATCAATTGCTATACCCATAATCACACAATAATCCTTTGACAATTGAAAATAAGCCACTAATTAGTATAAACTAAGCAAAACAGCAAAAATATTTGTTTTAAGAATAAAATAATACTGATTCCAACTCAAGAAAAGAAAGATAATACACGCAGAGCGAGCAGAAAATTTTAAAATTTTATTTTAAATTGGTTTGTTAATCAAACAAATTCGTTATACAGTGCAAACAATTTGATTACTTTGGATCAAATATTTTTCTTTTTAAGAAATGGCAACATTTAACAAAAGTATGTCCCAAAAACTGTTATAAAGGAGTTAAAAATTGACTAGATCAACAAATCAAACTGCATTTCATGAAACATTGCAAGTATATATAATATTAATCAAGAAAAACTGAAAAAATCACAATTATTCTAATAATTTTCACACCTCTGTATAGATCAATTATAGGGACACTCAAAAGTATTCCGTTACATTACGGTCAATGGGAAAAATGTTTCAAATGCATTTTAATCGTGTTACACTCATACGAACTTAATAAAATTTATATGCAACTATAAAGTACATATTATAATATACATCATACATAATTTGTGGTGCAAAGAACATTTGTTATTGATTTACAAGGCCACACAAAAGTATTACATTATATAATGGTATAGGAAGAACATTGTTTGATGAGCGTTTTAATTGTAATTCACTATTTACAATTTTATGAGATTGACATATGAAAGTAATATTTTTAAAACTTCGTTATCGTACGAACGCACCTAATTTGCTACGCTTCACGTGCAATTTCCAACTTGTTCATTTTTACATTGATGTTGATCACATATAATTGGATTTAACTTAAAATATTAATAATAAATTATTTCGCTTTTTAATTAAAAACTTAATTCTTTGAGATGCATTTAACCTTATCATAAGTCACTTTTTCATTTTAGTGCATTTTAGTCACTTTTTAGGTGCGTTCGTAATTATATAAATACGTAGCACCTGTTGTTGTCGCTCAGTCCGTCTGTCTGTCTGTCTGTCTGTCCGTCTGTCCGTCTGTCTGTCTGTCCGTCCGAGTATAACAACGCAAAAACTACCCAACCGAATCGTGTGAAATTTAAAATACATAATTATTACATAATTTTGTCGAGTCATTTCAAATTTTATGAAAATCGGATGGATAGATCAATTACAGGGACAATCAAAAGTATTACGTTACATTATGGTCAATGGGGAAAAAAGTTTCAAATGCATTTTAATCGTTTGAAATTTAAAACGTATATTTATTACATAATTTCGTCGAGTCATTTCAAATGTTATGAAAATCGGATGGATAGATCAATTACAGGGACAATCAAAAGTATTCCGTTACATTACGGTCAATGGGGAAAAAAGTTCCAAATGCCTTTTAATGGTGTTACATTCATTTGAACATAACAGAATTGACATGAATCTATGAAATATGTACTAAAAATATATTTTGTACAATCTGTGATGCAAAGAATATTTATTATTAAATTACAGGGCCACACAAATGTATTCCACTAAACAATGTTATACGGGGAAATTTTGTTTGAGGGGTGTTTTAATTATATTAAACTACTTCACTATTTATGAATAAAATATACGTTAATAAAGTAGAATAAAAATTACTCCCTGCATATTTATAGGAGCACAAAGATTTTGACCACTATACTGTATCCAAAGTACGTTCTACTATATCAGCACGATCTGAAAATTTTGAAACTTCGTTATCGTACGAATGCACCTCATTTGCTACGCTTCACGTGCAATTTCCAACTTGTTTAAATTTTGTTTTGCTTTTATCCTTAAATGTCTTGCAACGAAAGTTTTAAGGAAAAATAATCTTAGTTAAACTCATTTCATGTTTAAATTTTGGGTTAAAAAAAAAAAAAAAAAGATTGTGAAACACAGGTTCCCCCCCCCTCCCCCCAAATTTTAGTGTGTGTGTGTAAGGGGAGGGGGGTTCATTCTACGTACACTGGTATTCGTGAATTTCAAATCAGAGTTTCGTATGTTACATATACCTATTCTATCAATCAAACATCCTTAGGAATTCTCATAATTTCAAAATAAATTTATAATAATGAAATCAGTTCTAAAATATTGAAAAGGAAAACATATATTATTTATATAGAAAAGAATAGCTCTTTAAATATAAATGATTTATTTTTTCTTTAAAAATAAATAAATAAAAGGAAAAGCGTATTTTGTAAATTTGTAACTCTAGTTTGTAACATGTAGACTACGAAATCACTGTAATCGAACTGTAATCGTAATCAACTAGTTCAATAATCGTAATCCAACAAAAAAATATTAATCGTAATCCAAACGTAATCGTACTCTTGAAATAAAAAAATGGATAATCGATTATGTAATCGTAATCAGGCTTGCATAAATAGCGACATAATCGTAATCTGTTTTTTGAAATTGAAAATAATCATAATCTTAATCGATTACAGTTTTCTGTAATCGACTCGAAGACTGCTATAGACTCCCTTAAATCTGCACTCCTAAAATCCACAACTCTCTAGAATCTGCACATAATTTACGGATGTAAACAATGAAACATTCAGTTCAGATGTAGGTGCAAAATTTGACTTTTTTAGTTTTATATCGATTCCATACCTTTTTTAATTTGTAATTTTTGTTAATATTATTGAATTCATGTTTTTTCATGAAGAAAGAATAATTTATTTCTGAAAAAATCAAGATATTGCTGATACCATTGGTAATCACAATCTTACCAAAGATATTTAGGTATTAATCAAGCTTTTTTATTTATTAAGTCTGGCTAAACCTGAAAGAAAGCTTCGTTATTTTATGATCCTGATGTGAATTAGTAATGTACCTTTCATTGAATAATTTAGGAAAAACTCATTTAATCTTTATAATGAATATTTAATTGTACATTATTGATTATTAATTTGCCTTTTGCTTTTAGTATTTTAATCATTTTAAAAATTATCTAAATTTTTATTATTTTAGTTTATTACTTATTTTAATATTTTAGTATATTGTAAGCATTTATTGTACTTTTGATTTCATAATTACTTTCAAATTATTATTTTTTTAAATATAAACAAAGCAATGACCAGAAATCTGCAAAATTCTAAAATCCGCACAATTTCTGGTCCCAAGCTGTGTGGATTTGAGGAAGCCTACTGAAGTTGGAATATTTAAGTTGGCTGACATTGCAAAACAATTTGATTTTTTGTCATGTGAAAGCATGCATATTTTTTAACTGATTTGGATATTACAATTCATGTGTACAGAAAATAACAGAGTCTCAATCAAGTTCATTGGTTAGTTTCATCTACCTTGTTGTTTTAATAAAGCAGGCATATCGAGATGTAGCCAAATTTGAAAATGAAGCATAAATCACTCAAAAAGAAAGGAATTTTTATTTAGCTGACAAATTTGGTAAAATTCTTATTCACATTCAATATTGAAAAAATTTTTTACTGAAACATCTGTAATCGAGTTCTACTAAATTTAGCTTCATGTTTTGAGCAAAATAAGCTACAGTAAAAAATAAAAAAGTAATATGAAAACTACTTTTTCTTCCTGACAAATGCTGGAAGGACTTTTAAAAATTACTTTTGCTTGTGCAAGTATGTTAGCTACTGAAAGATCAGAAAGACAAACAAATTACAAAAGTTAAAAAGTAGCTTACAATTTTTTATCAGCTCTAAAACAAGGACTTTTGGTGTTACAGTCCACTCTCTCTAATCCGCAACCCTATAATCTGCAAACGCCTATAATCTGCACTATATTTTAGATGTAAACAAACAGTTAAAATCTCCTTTTTTTTAACCAAGATAATGCACACTTTGACTATAATGAACCTGTTGAACTGTAATGATGAATTTAGAAATTTTTAATGGATTTCTGCATTTATTAGAAGGAAATGTTTTATGTACCTCATAAATAACTATTAAGACTGCTATATTCTGAGAATATTTGTTGGCTATATAAAATATAAAATAGCTCTAGAGGATAAATATCTTATTACTATTATTTTAGAAAAAACAAACTTATGTTATCAAGAAATCCTAACTCTTAAGGGCATCACGATTAAACTGCATAGCATAAATAAAAAATGATAAAGCAAATTACTGTCAGTGTGATGTTTGATAGTTTTAAAAATAGAAATGTTTTCCATTAATTTTCTATTGTTATATCATTTAAATGTATTCCTATTGACTATAGCTTTTTATGGATAAAAAGGTATTTTCTTTCATTTCTGGGTTATTTATTTGCTGTATATTTCCTACATTTATTGATAAATTCCAAATATTAGAATGTAAACAAAGGAATGACCTATAATCTGCAAAATTTTATAATCCGCAAAACCCTTGGTCGCGACCTGTGCGGATTAAAGGGAGTGTATACATGATGAATTAAAAACTGCACTGCATAACAAACAATAAAAAAGTATTTTAAAATAAAAAGAACAGAAAAAAAGTAAACTAAATATAAAAAAGTACCTTAAAGCTAAGAGTGAAGGAACACTAGAGAGCACAGCATCTCTCCAAGCTGGATCTGCTTCATGAGTTATTACCATAGTCTTTTCATAAGTACTGATTGCATCATACAAGGTGGAATGCTCTTCATATTCATCTGATGACATAAAATGATCCTACAAGAAAATAATAAAGGTTTAAAAAGAGGAAACAAAGAAACATCACACTATATAAATGCATGAAATGCACAACAAGTAAAAAAAAGTAGCATAGAGTGTGAAATTTCTGGTTGCCAGATTGCCAATAGCAACCAGAAATGTGAAGCAATGAATAAATGATAAATATCTTAATATGCAATAATCTTTGTATTTTGAAACATTTACTAATTCTTGACAAAAATTAATTATCATCACTCCACATACATTTTCCTTTTCAACTCGTTCACAAAAAAGAGCTTTTGCATCTCGATCCACCAATGTACCCTATGATTATTTAAACATATGAGATTCTAGCTATAGTTGACACCATATAAAAAACTACGTTGTCTCAAATTAATATATTTATTTGTTGAATTTCACATCTTGCTCCAAAAGGTGTCTCTAAAACTGACTAAAAGCAGACACAGGGTTCATACAGAGTTGGGAAGAAAAAATCCAAGGAGTCCAAAAATTTTTTAGGACTTATCACTTTTGTTGTTATTTATGTGGCATGCACTTGCACAGAACCAATTCCGCAAGGATTCCGCAAGTTATCCCCCGCAAGAGGGGGGGGGGGGGTATCCGCGATCTTCAGACAAATCGGCACTTTCCCACGATCTTTTGATGAAATCAGCGATTTATCAGCGATATTTTAGCAAAATCGGCAATTTATTGCAATCTTTTGTTGAAATCGGCAGTTTTTCTGCGATCTTTTGACAAAATCAGCATTTTCCCGTGGGTTTTTTTTTTTTTTTTTTTTTTTTTAAATGAAATTGACATTTTTTCGACGATTTTTAGACAAATTTGCATTTTTAGACGATCTTTTTCTCGAAAATGACGTTTTATCCCCGTGATCTTTTCACGAAATCTGTGTTTTTTTTTTTTCGTGATCTTTTGATGAAATTGCTAGTTTTTCCTGCAATCTTTTCACGAAATCGGCATTATATCTGCAATCTTTAGACGAAATCGACATTTTCCTGCAGTCTTCAGATGAAATTAGCGTTTCACCTGCAATATTTGGTGAAATTGGCGTTTTAACCGTGATCCCCACAGGAAATTCGCGTTTTTCAGCGATCTTTTGACAAAGTTCGTTGACAAAAGCATTGTCGAAATCGTCGTTTTTCTACGAAATATT
The DNA here is from genome assembly GCA_964019185.1 of Maratus speculifer. Taxonomy (NCBI): domain Eukaryota; kingdom Metazoa; phylum Arthropoda; class Arachnida; order Araneae; family Salticidae; genus Maratus; species Maratus speculifer. The sequence continues at coordinate 35,437,946 of OZ025296.1, forward strand.
GACGAAATGTGTGCTTTTTCAAAGATCCTTTCCAAAATTTGCATTTCTCTGCGATTGTTTTTTCTGCGTGCAAAACCGTACAAGTTGGCAACTATGTGGAACTGATAACCCAATTTCAAATTTTCAGAAGAGGATGCCTTAAATTTTCGGACGAGAATCACCCCTGAATTCACCGCTAAAAGCAAAATTGAGGTGGTTGAATAGTATTATGAAGAAGAAATCAAAGTTGTATATCTAGCTGTAAAGGAATTAAACAGTATAATCACTCTTTGAAATTAGAAGCTTAGAGGTGTGTCTGGATAATTCTTTCCACTTTCCTTTCCCTTATGGCCATGAAAAGTAAATCACTTTGGTGGCTATTAGTATGATCTCAACCAATCACTGCTGTGCTTCTGATGAATGACGTGCATAAAAGGCTTACCATGCGTTTTACAATCGTGATTTTTTTTTACGGGGAGCAATATCGTTTGCGTGCAAAACCGCAATACAATTTAAGGAGTTTCTAAGGAGTGTTTTGTTTATCCAAGTAGTTCTAAGTACTACTTGGGAACGTTTTCATTTCTAAGTAGTTTCTAAGGAGTCCAAGGAGTCTGTACGAACCCTGCAGACAGAGCGCAAACAAAAAACAATTAACTGCACTCCCTTATGGCACCGTTTATAAAACAGAAGTAAATATACTAGCTATAAATGTATTAGAGAAAAAAAAAATGTTTCTTAGAATAACTAGTTTAAATTCAATGCCACAATCCATTGACATTCCATAATGGTAGTTTCCCAGTATATCTTTTATTTATCTAATTTTATTTTAAATGAAAAGAGCATAATTTTTTAAAAATTAGCTAATTGAGTACCTGATGTAACTTGAGAGCCATGCGGACACTTGGAGCAATAACTCTTCGTAAAAGATCCATGTCACGAAAAACCCATTCATCTCGAACAGAAGTAATTCTAAAATCTCCCTTAAAAAGGGCATGCAAACCATACAACAGAAAGTCCACACTAGAAATATTAAACAGAAAATAAAATAATTATTTAGTAGTACAAAATTTCAATCAAGAAAATACAGAACACAATAATTTATTTACTAAATTATCCACGAATTAAGTACATATCTTAAAAATAATGATAATAATGATACATTTAAATGAGAAAACAGAGGATAGATATATAAATAATAAGCAGAGCAGTATAACAATCTTTTAAAATAGCATTTATTACTATTGTATAACCAATGACACCTGCGATGTGCTGCAGACTATTATTTATGCAAACAAATAGAGAAGAGATGTACAGAAAATAAAAATTATGATGGATCCTTCAAAATGCATGTTTCCCTTGAATGATTGAAAAAAGGTATACTTTATGTTAACTGTACTCAATTTGTCTTGTTTAAAAAAAAAGAAGATACTTTTTAGCATTTTATTTATTTATTTATTAAGGATCTAGTATTTTTAAAATCGTTTGGGTACCAGGGATACAGGATTTCAAACGTATTGTATTGTGACATCATTGTATATCACTGATCGCTGGAAATAAACTGTATTAAGACACTTTTTACTTTCCACTTTTTTATTTCCAACTGTAAATTAGAATACAGAACATAATTATAGCAAATGCGGTAGCGTTTGGTATAATATGTTTAAGAATAGAAAACACAAACGACTATCCAAAGTTTCTGGGGAACCAGTTGAAATACGACAGTGAATTTTTTTAAACTGATAGAACTCGATGAGACAAATAAAATGATAGCATTAAAAAATATACTGTAGCTTACTGTAGTTTTTTTTTATTTAACTTAAAAGAAATATGAAGATGCAAATTTCAACAAAATGTAGCCAATGATCTCGTGGATGGATTAACTTAGTTTTTGGTTTATTTTTATCCTCTTGGTAAAATTTTAGTTTTTTTTTCATCTTTGTATGTTTGACGGTTGCTGAGAAAATCAAATTTTTGTCTTAAATCTCTATCTGAACATTGTCTTTTTCTTATTGTTGTATGTTTTTGTAATTGTTGCACGCAAGTGTACATGAATATAAAAATTGCTATGTATGTAACATAAATTAATAGATTAGATAAATCCCGGGAAAAACATGCTTATTTGTTTTTATTTTCATACATCATATTTATCACCTATTTTGATAGGCGAAGTGAAATAATTTTTTTTTATTTATTAAATTCTTATTTATTTAAGTTACAAGCTGTCTCTGGCAACCAGTTTGGTCTCGATTACATTTATGCAAACCATTGCAATATGATACTTTTATTCATAATGTTATTTACTTGTGTATCTTCACTAAATCTGAAGGTTCAGATAAAGAAATCAACAAATCTAAGCGATCAGGGGAGCATTTAGGGGAAAAGTTCATTATCCATTTCTGGTTGGTGCAATTGGTGAAGAAATCCAAAATGGCGCCAAAAGACCGTTTAGCCGATTCTTTTAAGAAGAGTAAAAATATGATTATATATTTGAACCTTTGAGATACAAGGGAAGGACACACCGGTAATATGTCCGGTTTGCCGCAACATAAGAGGGGTGAGCCAGGTGCTCCCAGATGATTCGGATATGTGTCAGCTTTCTTTGAAGGTACGTTGCATGATTCTATAAAAATGTGGCACAGATGTCTATGGACCACATTTGTGCTGCATTTTTCTGACGCCAATTTGACAAAAACCTTGTTAAAATGAGGAAAGCCAGTTACATATACATTTAAAAAAGAATAACAAATTAAAAAAAAGTTTAATTAATAACTATAGAACAAAACAATTTATATAATTTAAAAACGAAATAAAATTAAATAAACAATTTATTAATAAATAAACAACAATATATGGGTTACCATATCAAGCAAAATAACAACACTTTTGCACCAGTTAGGTACTTTGTTGCATATATGACAATGGCATCAGAAAAAGAATCTTGGCACAGATGTCATATATGCACCACATTGGCACAATTTCTTTTCCCATGCCAATTTGGCAAAAACTTTTTTTTGAAATACCAGCTACATATGTATTTTTTAAATGTTTCCTATTATTTTAAAAAGGAAATAATAAAAAATAAAAAAGTTTAATTAATATCTGTAGGAAAAACAATTTATATCATTTTAAAAAAGAAAATAAAAATAAATAAGCAGTTTATTAATAAATAAACAATAATAGCCAGGTTACCATGTAAGGTAGTTAAATAGACAGTTTAAAAAATTGCAACAAAATTACCATTTTGTAGCAATCACGTCAATGTGGAGCGTATATGATATTTATACCAAAATCTCGCCAATGTGGTGCTTATATGACATCTGTGCCCAAAATGCATGCATATCTTATTTATATTGCATATGGTGCTACTTGGTTATCAAGTTGACCAATTTTACCAATTTATAGAAATCATCAAACTATTTGCCAAATTACTCAAAAGGAAAGATGTTGACATTCTAAAATTTTAAGTTTAGAAAATTAATGAATTTAGGTTAATAATAATAATAAAAAAAAATGTTACTAACGAAAAGGATTATTTCAATGATGACGTTTACTTACGACATAGAGTGGTACCAAACATAAAATTTGATTTATTCAGAAGATTTTTGAAAAAATAATACGAATAATAGTTTTCATAATTAAATGCAGAATTTATTAAATCAAACCATTAACAAATATTTTTAAGATATTGCATATGTGAATAACAAAGTATTTTAAATGTAATAATAGAATTTATTAAGGAACATAAAATTTATCAATGTTAATGGAAATTTGTAAGGAGTTAAATGATTTTTATTTAGTCAAAAAAATGTAGGTGTGTATAACCATAAAATAATAATATTATATAACCATAAAATAACAATAATAAAATATATTTTTTCTCATTTAATATCAAGAGCTATTCATTTATTGGCATAAATTTTATTTTAAATAACAAAAGGACAAATGAATTAGAAAAACATTCATAAAAATACAAATAAATCATCAAATTTAAAAACAATGATTTAACAAACAGTGTATTGTGTTTAATATCAAGCCAGTGTGAAATTTATGTTCATCTATTGTTGGCATTTAATCTTACAGTTTGTCGATAGTTCTTTGGTCAACAGGATAATCAAGCAGTACCTTAAATACATTGTACTCGCATGAGAAAAAAAAAAAATGCTTGTGTATATGTTTTGAAATGCTTTTGTGTTTATTTCTTATTCCTTCGGAAATATTCTTATGTTAATCTTTATTCAATTTCTAGAAATTTTCTAGCTTGGAATGCTTCATTCGAGAATGTACCTTGAATGTATTTAACAGGTATAGCTTTCAATTCTTTGAGTAAAGTAGTGAAACACACTGTAATTTTTTTGTTTGACTCAATGGTTTATTTTTCATATAATGCATTTTATATGGCAATGCAATGACTTTTTTTATTATTCTAATACAACAAAATTTTATGCTGCTCTCAAAGAGTTATAAATTTTGATAGCTACATCTTTTTTCTTATTAAAATATTAGAAAATGTTGTATGTGACATGCTGCAGGAACAAGGTTTTTGGTACTATGCTGTCTTGCCTTACATTTATGTCTAATCAAGCTGTGCATTTACTGGTTATGTCATTACACTACAGATTTTTATAGTAACTGTGACTGATTTCTTTTCATGGAAAAAGTAAAGTATCGCAAAGGAAGTGGGTTAATAAGGGCTATTTTTCGCCCATCATGTACCCGAAAAAAAAAAAAAAGTTTCGAATTCTGATAATTGTTCAGTGGTTTTGCATAATTAAAGATATGTATTTTTTTTTAGTATAAGCTTTACATGATAAATGAAATGGTAAGTCGTGGAAATTATAGCCCTAAAATAGAGTGTTTTGGCTTTTTTCGACATTTTTGCGTCTTTGAGTTAATTATTTTTTATGAAGCGCTCGATGAACCCAATTAATTTAGACATGCAATGATACTACTCCTTATAAGCTTTCATAGAAACATTATTTAAAGCATAGCACGGTAGTGCTATGCTTTATTTATTTCCAGTGTGAGTCCGTAATGTTATTTTAATACGGAATTTAACATTGAACGAGTTATTTACTAGACATTTTCCCACATTTTGTATGCGCTGCCACAAATTTTCTTCAAAGGGTCTAATTGTTTAAAAAATAATTTCCTCCAATAAATATATTTTTTTAAATACCGAGGTCAATGGACATATTTCTTGCATTTTTACTTGATTTTTTTTTTTTTTTTTTTTGTAAGAATTAAAAATGCTATATTTACGACATCATATTAGAAATGAAACGGAGATTCGCAAGCATTTGGTACAAAGACAAGAATCATCAACAGAAAGCAATATGAAGCATGATTTTTATAATAAAAGGACATTTTCAAAAATTGATCAAGAAGCTTAACTGAAGACATATAGAAAATAAGTAAATTAAACTTTTTTCTACCGATTGTTTCGATAAAATAATAGAAAATAACTTAAAAATATATATGTAACGAAAGCGAGTTTTTTGACACATTGGCTTCAGAAAAAAAAAAAAAAAAAAAAAAAAAAAAAAAAAAATCGCACCAAACCCAGTGGGTAAATGTTATTTGCGCCGGGATTTCGTACCACATTTTTAAAAATTTCTTCGCCTGGTATGTTTGAAGAAAATCAAAATAAATTTAGGTGAATAAAATTTTTCAAAAATAATAGTACTTGAGAATAATAGTATTTCATCCTTTGTATGTAATGAAACTGGTAAATCTGCAGAACTAGGACTTTAAACAAAGGCTAAACCGCAGAATTATTAACTACTTGGTGTAAGGCTTTTCGGCACGGCAATAAATTCGCCAATTCTATCAACCTAAATATTCAAATCCAATGTAAACAAATATAAACAATAATGTTTACAAATATTTCCCCCCCACTTGGAGATTTTTTTCTTAAATCGTGCCTAAATTTGTAATTTTACAAATAATTAATCATTGGATAAAATCAATTTTGAATCAATAGTACTACTTGGTGATCCCGTCAACCAAATGCTATCGCCAAACTATAAGATTAAATGCCAATAATGGATGATTGTGAATGTCACATTCAATCAATGACATTAAATACGCAAACGTATTTAGAGATGTAATCAAATGATTTTATTTCCTTTTTTTATTAGTTTTATTAATATTTTACTTATTTAATTGTTCTTTTGTTGTTAAAAAAATGCTAATATGTATAATTTGGCTATAAGTTTGGCGATTTATAAAATTTGGCAAAATTAGTTAACGGGATAATCAAGTAGTACCATAGTTTTTTTAAATTCATTATTCCGATGATTTAAATATGATAAAACACTACACAATTTAATTTTCACAATATCGCAAAGAGTTTCAGTTGAAAAATAGCTGTTTTTTTATACTTTAAGTTAATATTTTTATAAAACTCTTTTTATTCACTATCTCTATAAATTAATAAAATTTAAGCACATTTGGAATATTCATAATGCGTCACCTTTTGGCATAGATGTCTAATACTTACCATGTTGGCACGATTTTTTTCTCATGCCAATTTGGCGAAAAATTTCGTTTTTAAATACTAATCATTTAAATTATTTTCTAATATTTAAAAAAGGAAACAGTGATAAATAAAAAAAAGTTTATTAATAACTATAGAACAAAATGATCTACATCATTAAAAAAAAGTAATAGAAAATAAAAAAAATATTAATAAATAAACAACGACAGCCAGGTTAGCATGAGGCGTATAATCTCAATTTTGTTACAATCGCGCCAACGTGTTACATATATGACATCTATCCCCTACTTTTCTACACTGAACCCTGCCCAGATCTCCGATAGCGGTTTGAAGTTCTGTCGAAGATAAATTTCAATTTTGGGAAGAATTTCAATTCAAACATTAATTAATTTATCAAGAAATTTCTAAAGAAGAAATGCAGAAAATAAGAAAATTTGACATAATATACAAAATAAAAAAATAAATACATTTTATTGATACTATGTCTTGAGATATTGTTGGAGGAATATTATATTGTCTAGAGGTGAAATTCTAGAACTATACTTCTACGTAATGTATCAATACTGATTGTTAAGTATAAATATCAGTTACATGCAGAAGTGACTTTTCTGATTCATAAGAAATTAATTCGCCAAAGAAAAAAGTGACATCTATTTTTTGCGTGATTCCATTGTAAAAAGTGAAATTGATTTTAAGAATTAACACGTTCGCTGCTGCTTACGTGAAGATATGATGACGGTTAATGCCACACTGTAGAAGTGAGTTTTTGACAGAAGCTGATTTACTTTTTATAACATAGAATCAGTGAAAGATTTTACCGCGCCGGCGCGTGACTGGCTATTGGATATCATCCAACATCACGCGCTGGCGCGTGAGTGGCTCCTTCACATTGGCGCCATATCATGCGCTTTCGCGTGAGTGGCAGCGAATGTGTTAAAAAGTGCACATTTATCACGTCATATTGGAAATGAAACAGAGATTTTGAAATATTTGGTATCAGGACAGGAAGAAGAATACAATTCTAGATGTAAAAAAAAAAAAAAAAAAAAAAAAAAAAAAAAATTGAAGTGAGGCAAATGATTTGGAAATGGATCAATGAAAATCTGTGTAAAACCCAATGGAGGAATGAAAATCTATGCAGATACCGCGAAGATAGAGTTTTTAATTTGGGGTGGTTTTGGAGTCAAGGTATCATGATCGGTATAGTTCTGGAAAAATAAATCAGTTTTTACGTATGGACGAACATAATAGTTAGTATTTCATCAAATGAAATTTTGTTCAAAAATCTAATTTAATTTTGAGGCCCTTTCATAGTTTTGCAGAGTTGCTAAATTGTAACTAAAGTAAGTGTTTCAACACTCACTCATCTCGCTTGCACATATGAAGCCAACAAGATGTTCAATCTTGAACTAGTTATACACTCAAATTTTTCATCACCATATTCTTTTTAACATAAAAGGGAGCTATTCCAACAATTTAATAAGAAACATGGTACTTACAATGTGAATATGCGCTAGTTAATTTTTCTGCATCAGAGAAAGAGAGGGAGAAATATGAGCCCCTCAGACTTTCACTTGAGCGCACCCCCCCCCCCCCCCATAGTTCACTTCTAGCTATGGCCCTGGATAAATTACATCAGTAATTGTGATACGATGCCGCATAAAGGAAGTCCTGATGATGGTGCCCACAGTTAATTTTGAAATGAGTTCATCTGAATGCAGTAGTTATTAAAAAACTTGAGATATTAAACAAAAACATAATTTGCAGAACAAATTAAAAAAAACAAAATTTATTTCCTGCACTATTCAAGCCCAAGAAGGGACAGATATTAAGATATTTGATTTAGTTATTTTTACATTTAGTATTAAATTTTTGTATCAAATAATTTAAATTATGTGAACATTAAAAAAATAAAAATGAAATTCAAACAATATGATAGTTAAAACCCCTAAATCTTAGATTCCGTTCAAACGAAATTGAAATAAATCTGAGCCTCTTTTTTTTCCAAACTTAACTTGCAAATATTTGTTTTGCAGATTTTGTATAATGTTTATGGTAGTTATAAATAAAAAGAATAGACACATTTAAAAAACAAATGTTCAGAAAAAGGTCTAAGATATGTTTCGATTTCGTTTGAACGGTATCTAAGATTTAGGGGGTTTTAAGTATCATATTGTATGAATTTCATTTTTATTTTTTTAATGTTCACATAATTTAAATTATTTGATACAAAAATTTAATACTAAATGTAAAAATAACTAAATCAAATATCTTAATATCTGTCCCTTCTTGTGCTTGAATAGTGCAGGAAATAAATTTTGTTTTTTTTAATTTGTTCTGCAAATTATGTTTTTGTTTAATTTTATTTGGGTTCAGTGTGCGCTTCTACCTTTTAAAGAAAAAATGTATCATCCGGGAGAATCAAATTCACTGTTATTGAAGAGAGTTCAGATTTGTTTTTCCATACTCAAAAAATATTTATGCTGTTGTGAGGTTAATGTTGTTTACTGAAACTATTTTTGTGAATATTTTTTAAAGTAATAACTAATAAATAAAACTTGGATGTCAGTGTCATTGTTGTGAAGCCTGGCAGAAAAATTTTCTTATCTGTTCTAACAAAAAAGTTATATTGATACTTAGATGTTCAAAAAACTGTGATGTACAGAGTGGTTCTATGTAGTGCTCTAAATGTATATAGTATGTATTTTGTGATCTTCAGTCTTGAAATACCTATATTTCTTCTTGTGATGTAAAAATAAGAGATTATGTGTCAACGATTACTGCCAGTGAGACCACAAACAAGAAACATACTATACATTTATCAATATCTCATTGTAAGTACTATAACACTTGTTGTATAATATGTAAAGCCAAGAACTGCCTCGTTATTGCAGCAAAAGTTGTTGAAATTCAAGCCTTTATAGAAACTAGAATCTATATTTTGTCGGGAAAACAATGCTGTAAAACTCATATTTCCTTATTGGTCTAAAGTAAATTGGCTCTGAAAGATTTACACTTTGTAAGTTGTATGAAATATATATGGAAAGTATTTAAAACAATAACGGAAATGTACAAAGGCGAAGGCCTCAATTTTGATACACCTAGACACTTTTCTGAAAACGATTATTATACTCTCATGGGTATATCTATGTACCATTTTAGCTATATCTTTAAACTAGTAAAGTATAAAATATGTTCCTCAAAAAAGAGATAATTTCATACTTTCTTTGCAGTGTTACTTGTAAAACTTAGAAATGGTCTCTCTAATAGTGTTTTGTCCACACTATGCAATATAAGGAAAATAATATCTTCTTTAAATATGCAAAACAGACATTGATTAAGAACTTTGTCCCACAACATCTTGGAATGGAACACATCATCAGAACACAGGTTATTGAAAAATATACAAGGCCTTTAGCAGGAAGATTATTTATTCCGGATGACGACAATACTGTGTACCGACAATAGCATGTACATTTATATCCAGAAAAGCACAAATTAATCCTCTCAGAGAAATTCATTCTGGTTATACAAAGGAAGACCTTTTGTTAAGTGTACGGTATTCATCACTACTTCAAATTATATTGTGGATGTTTTTGGTCCTTACTTCATGGATTCAAAGAACAATTACGTTAACATACTTACACATATATTAAAAAAATGATTCACATAATATCAAAGTTGCTGAAGCTAAACGATGTTGAGAGGAACAGATAGGTTTTTACGGGATTGTTTGGAACTTCTGCAAGAAATGAATATCGAACATGACATGCTAAGATTACTAAATAGCAACAACAGTTTTCAACAGAGGATGCTAAGGGACACTTCTCGTGACCAAAGTTTGATTGTTCGACACAAAAGTGTAAAAAACTATATTTATAATACTAAGATTAAAAAAAAAAAAACAGCACAGCAGCATCACACAATGGCACTGTCAATGTAAAGTAGGTGCAAGTGTCTAAGAGAACTAGACGCATTTTGCTTCCGTACTATGGTTTCTGATTTACTTGTGCACTAACTCAATCAAAATTTAAAAAACAATTATTGAATATGTTCATATACTACAAGACGAGGCCAATGGATGGTCCAGTACTGATTTTGGTGAAGCAACCAAGGAGGAAAATAATCTGAAACATATTGCCAAAAGTGTCTGAAACTGTATGATTATATTTTCTGTTATTGATTATTTCCAATATTTCATATATTTAAATAAAAGTCTTAATAAGGTCCATTCATTGTAATTTTGCATTTAGTATTGTGTTTACTATAGATTTCTTGGATTAAAACTAATGGCAATAGTGTTTATGTTCATTAATATACATGGTATTTACTTAAATACATATTTCATTTTTCCATCAATTATTAGACTTTCATTCATGATATTGTTTTTTCTTACTTGTTATGGGGTACACTAATGAAAAAAATGTATGTCACATCTAGGTGCTGATGGGCAAAAAATGCACCTTTTTATCCCACCTCCTTTCTTTTACATGGAAAAATCTCAAATATGATTTTTTCAAAGTTGACATTGAAGTGAGTTGTACCCAATAAGAAATTTCTTGTCCTTCCTCATGCTCAATTATTAATAGAAGCATTTGTCAAACCCTTTTCAAAAACATATTAACCTCTTTGATGATTGTCAAAGCATTTTTTAATACCAGTATAACATGCTGAGCCTTTCTAGTGAGAAATTAAACAGTTTTGTGTTTAACGTCAACCAGTTCAAATAGTTTATTTAAGCTGAATGAAAGTATTTCAAGAATAAAAACATGCAACAGAATTAAAAAAAAAAAAGTATTACTTTATTTCTCTAAAGAATAATAATAATAATGACACCCTGAAGACAAAATATATCATTCAATTTGAGAAAATAATTGATAATAAATAAAAACATTTTATATACAACATACCTTGAAAATGAATTATGGGAAGCTGTTCCTAAAACTCTTCTGGCCAAGAGACTAAGACCAAAGCATAGGGATACCATAGGTGAATCCTTTGAGCAACTAATTGACTGAAATTTTTAAATAAATAAACTTCAGTATTTAATTTAAAAAAAAGTAATTAAATGAGTTTTAAATTTTTTTTTTAAGTTTAATTTTCTACAATGAAAGTAGTCCGGGCCAAAATGGCATGGACCACTTAAAAGAGCCTGCACTTTACATGCAAGTTGTTCCTTTATTACTATTTTGAACAGAAAAAAAAAAAAAAAAAAAAAAAAAAAAGAATTGCAATAAAATATTCAGTAAAAATAGTGTTGACTCTAAAGCATTTTAACAGGGTGCAACCCATGGCGTCCTTTTTTATATTTTTTTATGCACCCGGCAGCTCTTCTAAACCTTTTGATGTTCTTGCCGGCCCTTTTAAACAATTCTTATGCATCCGATGGCAAATGAATTGGTCCCTGGTAAATATTGCAAATTCTAGGGGATTCTAAACAAACCAGTTCAAAATATTTTATAAACAAGGTACAAATTTGCCCTATTTTTAAAATAGTGTTTCTATTTTGAAAAAAAATACCCTTTTTTAGAATAGTACAGTAGAGCGTCAGAAATCTGCTGACCAAAAATCCGCCAGCGTCCGAAATCCACATAGGCTTGCAGATGCAAGCATCTTTCTTCCATGGCACTAAAGTTTAAGAAATGATGACATCATTCCAAAGCGAATGATAGATTCAGAACATTTTCATTAATGACGGAAATCAGACAGATTTTCCCCTGATTAGTGAAAAGAAACCTGTGTTTTTAGGCAATTTTCACTATTTGCGAAATTGCAACCTTCTGATCAGTCATCTTCTTTCGCTAATGAGCAAAAAATCTACCTGGATCTTGGTGTATTTTTACAAAGAATGCAGCAAAAGTTGAGGCTGATGTGAAGAGAAGAAGATTAGATATGCACATGCATTTCTGTTGCTGTTTTTATCACATTCGAGATCTTGTATTTTATTCATTATTTAAGTTATTTTACAAAATAAAATTAAAAAAAAAAAAAAAAAAAAAAAAAAAAAATTCCTATGAAGTATCTAAAGTATGGAAAAATGAAAAAATGTTGCATTTACAATGCTACAAAAATACAGAAATCATTAAAAAATTGAGTGATGGAGCAATGCCTAGATACACAGCTGATACATATGGCATTGCTGTCAAAACAGTAAACAGAGGAAAAAAAAAAAAAAAGAAAATACTGGAACTCTACACAAAAAGTGAAACAGATAACTATTGATCAAATGTTTTCAAAGTAAAAAAAAAAAAAGTTGTTTTGTTTATATTGTTTTCATTTTTTTCAATCAAAATAAAATAACTTATTAATCTAATATTTTATTGCTATTAATGTTTTTATTTATTTATTTTTAATCTTTATTATTATTATTATTTCAATGGCCTAAAATCCGTAAAATATCAAAATCTGCACAATGTCCTCTCCCAAACAATGTGGATTTCTGGCCCTCTATTATATTTCCTTTTTGAAAAAAAATTTACCTTTTTTTTTTTTTTTAGAATAGTACCCTCTTTTTTACAAATTCTCTCCCAACGGCCTTTTTTTTCAAGATTCAATGCTAAAAAATTAATACATCCAAGAAAATATTAAGCAATCAATTGTTAGCTGTTACACATAAATAATTACAAAAAAAAGTACATCTCTTGGAATTTTACATGTAATATAATTATTTTTGATTTAAGGAAAAAAAAAAAAAAAAACTATAATTTGCTTTATTTTAAAAATTTATTTTTTCTGTTTACAATTACTTTCATTAAATCTATACATTTCCAGGCAGTTATATCAACTTTGCACATAAGAGATAAAGTTAATACTTTTTTATCAAGAAGAGGTACTTATAAACAAATCTAGATATTATTAAAAAAATAATAATAATACTGAAGAAATGTTTTTTTACTACTACAGAGATACTCAAAGCCCTGGACAGTTGCTCTTTTTATTTGATGTTGTTGCTGTTCCATAGAAATTTTTCGACTTTCAAGAAAGAATTCCAGTTAAAATGCTTTAGCTGAGTGTAGTAAATTTTGCCTTCTATGACTTTTGAACTTTTAGTGAGTTTTACAGTTTTTTGCATTTTGCGCCAATTTTTTAGCCATAGAAAGGAATTAATAAGGCCATAAAATGCTTTAAAAAAATGATTTTTTTCTTTAAAAAAAAAAGGACTTAAGGGGAGAAAAGGGGACTGTTTGAGAGTCCTTTAAGTCTGAGTCTTATGAATAACAACTTAAATAATGAAGTAAAAATCGTATTAAATTGAACATGGAAGCAATCAAACTTATTAACAAATCACAGAAATAAAAGTACACAAATTTCAACTTTGGACTTTTTAAATTTAGATATATTGTACAAATATATGTGTATATATATATATATATATATATATAAATGTTAAATATGGTGTGCGATTTGAGTTTAATATATCAGTCTAATTTAAATATATATATATATATATATATGTAAATATAAGACCATTAATTAGGATGAGCAAAGCAAATCCTCTACTAGGCGACACAAATTACATTTTGTCGTACACTTTATAAAAAATCTATTGAGTATTTTTATTTGAAATTAAGCATAAAAATAAATTATGATTTGTAGATTTGCACAATATTATTTTTCTTAGAGAATAACCTTTAAAAAATTATTATTTTTATTAATGCATTTTACATGTTTTTCCATTACGGATGCATCTTTGCAAATTAAAAATGAAACACGTATATTTTCAGAAGAGAATATAAATCATGGGGTTAGTAATTACAAACAGAATCATGATTATTTAAATAAATGAAATATATCTAAATTATTCTGCCAAAATATCTCAAAAATCATTGTAGATTAAAATTGAAATATTTCCTCGTGAAAAATGATAATTTTAAATATTTTGACGAGGAGAACAAGAAAAAAAAAAAATATTACATTAGAAAGAACTTAAGAAAAATTTAATATTATGTCATAACTTTTTAATAAAAGTTTTTTACTTGAAAACGAAAAATAAAATAAACAGCGTGGCGGATTTTTTTTTTTTTTTAAAGCAAATATTACGTCATACTGGAAATATAAGGAACGAAAAGCAAGTAAATATGACGATTTTTTATATTTTAGATTATTGAAAGTAACTGCAGAATTTATACTTAAAACCCTAAAAGAACATTAAATTATTAAACATGTTATTTTAGAAGAAAATATACATTTTAATAGAATTTAGAGAATATTTTAATACTTTATCAAGATTGGTTGGAAATAGCGTATGTTTTGGTGCTCATTCCTTTTAATCATATAATAGTTTCACGATTTCTTTTATGAAATTTTTAAAATACCTTTTTTATGAAAATTATAGCATATAATTGCTGAATTAAAATTTGTGAAAAATCAATTATTTGCATTCAATTATAAAAGTATTTTTCAGAATTCAAATACATAATTTTGTGTACTTTATGCAAACGATATTTACGCATTTAAAAAGAATTGTGATTTTTCTTTTGTAAAATGGCAACAAAAGAATTATAAACAAATAAAACTAATTGTTAAATTTGTTATATAAAGCGAGATATAAAGTGTGATTCGAATTCAAAGGTTGAAATTTGAACTAAATGAAACTATTAAGAAGTAATTACTATTAGTATTATTTTTAATATGTTAGCCGTTTGAAAACAATTTATGGAATATGGCTGAATTTACATTTCTAAAATTAAAATGTGCCAAAACATAAAATAATGTTTTTACTTAATAAAGATGCATAAATAATATTAAAAAAATGTTACTTTCAAACATTAAACTTATGAAATAATGCTTTGCAAATCCAAACAAAGCATGGGCTTTTGCTAGTAGTAAAATATATATATATATATATACAGGGTGTATCTAAACTCTTGGGCAAAACTTTAAGGGGTGATAGTACACATCAAGACAAACAATATTAAATAGGAAGCTAAGGGTCCCAAACGTCTTCTGAAGAAGATATGTGTCATTAAAGTTTAGGGTCCAAAATTTCAAGTAAACATAAAAAACGGAAAAAATGGTCAATTGATTTGCAGTTTTCACTAAAACTATTCTTTATGTCAGTATTTTCATGAAAATAAATTATAAAGGCAAATTTTAAAAAATGCTGATAGAGGGCGCTTTAGACTTTGGAGTAATGAACAACTATTTTTTGCATCTTATTAAATGTTTTCTGAAGCTTAGACTTAAATTTTGAGCTCAAGATCTCAATAATTGGGCATGATTAAGTAGTGCAAAGTGAACTGTGTTCAGGGGATCAAATTTCAAATGATTATAAAAAACGGAAAAATTGGTCGATTTGTTTGTGGCTTTCGTTAAAACTACTCTTTAAATGAGTAATTTCTTGAAAATAAATTTTAAAGATAAATTCCAAAAAAATGCCGATAGAGGGTGCTTTAGATTTTGGAGTAACAAGCAACTACTTTTTACAATTATTTTTTGCATCTCATTAATTTTTTTTAGAAGCTTAGACATAAAATTAAATTATGAGTTCAAAATCTGAGTCGTTGGGAATGGTTAAGTAGAGAAAACTGAATTGTAAGTAAAATGTGGATGGGTGGGTGGGGGGGTTCAAATTTCAAATGATTATAAAAAATGGAAAAAATTAGTCAATTCATTTGCGGTTTTCACTAAAACTATTCTTTATCTCAGTATCTTCTCAAAAATAAATTTAAAAAATAAATTTCAAATAATTTCTTTAGAGGGCACTTTAAACTTAAGAGTAACCAAAACTATTTTTAACCGTTATTTTTTTTTTTATCTAATTAAATGTTTGCAAAAGCTTAGACTTAAATTTTGAGCTCAAATTCTGAATCGTTGAGAGGGGTTAAGAAGCACAAATTGAATTGTCTCCAGGAGTTGAAATTTAACCCTCACTCCCTCCTCGAACACAGTTCAATTTTGCACTACTTAATTACCCCTAATGATTTTGATTTTAAGCTCAAAATTTAAGTCTAAGCTTTAGCAAGTATTTAATGAGATTAAAAAAATAACAGTTAAAAATAGTTGCACATTACTCCAAAATCCAAGGCGCCCTCTAATGACATTTCTTGAAATTTATCTTTAAAATTTATTTTCAAGAAAATACTGATTTAAAGAGTAGTTTTAGTGAAAATGACAAACGAATCGACCAACTTTTTGTTTTTTATAATCCTTTCAAATTTGAAGCTTCTCCTTCCACCCTCTGAACACAGTTCAGTTTGCGCTATTAACCACTTTAAACTATTCAGATTTTGAGCACAAAATTTAAGTATAGGCTTTTGCAAGCATTTAATGAGGTTAATAAAAATAACGGTTAAAAATAGTTATATGTTACTCTAAAGTCTAAGGCGCCCTCTATCGGCATTTTTTGAAATTTATCTTTAAAATTTATTTTCAAGAAAATACTGATTTAAAGAATAGTTTCAGCGAAAACCACAAATGAATCGACCAATTTTTCTGTTTTTTATAGTCATTTGAAATTTGAACCTTTGAACACAGTTCAGTTTGCGCTACTTAATCACTCACAACTATTCAGATTTTGAGCTCAAAATTTAAGTCTAATCTTTCGAAAACTTTTATTGAGATTCAAAAAATAATGGCAAAAAATAGTTTTTTGTTACTCCAAAGTCTAAAGCCTCTCTCGTCATTTTTTGAAATTTATCTTTATAATTTATTTTTAAGAAAATACTGATTTAAAGAATAGTTTTAGTGAAAACCACAATTGTATCGACCAATTTTTCTGTTTTTTATAATAATTTGAAATTTGAACCTTTGAACACAGTTCAGTTTGCGCTACTTAACCACTCTCAAGTATTCAGATTTTGAGCTCAAAATTTAAGTTTAAGTCTAATTTTCCAAAAACTTTTAATGAGATTAAAAAAATAATGGCAAAAAATAGTTTTATGTTACTCCAAAGTCTAAAGCGCCCTCTATCGTCATTTTTTAATTTTTTCATTATATAATTTATTTTCAAGAAAATACTGACATAGTTTTTAATTGCATATATATATATATATATATATATTCAAAATGCTAATGAAAAACAAAAAATGTTTAGAGAAGTAGAAACTGAGTTAATGTTATTTCTATTTAAGAAGAGCTTTCAAGCATTGAAACTTGATATTATACAGATTTTATTGTACATGATTGTATTTCTCATAAGTACACAGTTAGACTTACCAATTTGTTTTTGGATATGCAGAATTGTATCCAATCTAGATAGACATTACAAAAACTATTTCGAGATACTCCAGATGCTCGGTAATCATAATCTTCATCAACTGTCATATTGAAAACAGGATCAAGATCAGCATAATTTTTATCTAAAGTTGGTTTCAAAGCTTCTTGAATTTGCTCAGAGTGTAGCCATTCTTCCAGCTTTAAGTTATTTACAGTATAATAGACAACACTCTAAAAACAAAATAACATACATATATTTTTTAAATCTTAAACCTGAAACTACAACAAGAGAGCAAATCCCATGTGTCTTATATGTTAATCTTTTACAACACTATTCATAAAAAATATTTGAAAAAAAAAAAATAGAAAAATTAATTAAATAATGAAAAAATGTCCTTATTGGCAGGAGAAAATATTATTTGCATTTGTACTATATGGCATATATATATATATATATATATATATATATATATATATATAAAGAGAAATAATGATATTAAAAATACTGATGAAAGATAAATGAAATTTGATCTCTGAAAGAAAATTAATAAAATAGCAAAAACAAAGCTCATATATATATATATACTAGCGGACCCGACAGACGTTGTCCTGTCACCGTCAGACGTTGTCCTTCCTGGCACCGACTCCAGAAAATCAAATAAATGTACTTAAATATAGTAATACGCACGATAAACACTACGCTCTTAATTTAATTTCTTATTACAATTATGTAAGGAAATTATTTTTCACTCTCCAGTATTTTTTGAAGTCGGTACAATTTTTGATAGAAAAGTTTATTTTTCTCTTTTTTGTTAAAAGTTAACGATTTTCTGAAGTCAGTTAATCAAAATTATAATACAGGCTATATTGCCGTCCTCACTGTATTCGTCAAACTTATTCAACACTTTTAATTAGCGAAAAATCACTAACTATTAGTTTTTGCATAGTTACTAAAAAAGTACTGAATCAATTTCGATGAAATGTGAATCTAAACCATTCTCGAATCCACTGGAACACACACAAAATTTCATTAAAATCGGTCCATTCGTTTAGGAGGAGTTCAGTGACATACACACGCCCAGAAGATTTATATATATAAAGATAAGAATTCAAAATTTCAGGTTGCGCCGAAGACATGGCCAAATTAGGAAAATGTGAATTATCTCACGAACTACTGAATTTAAACAAATTTGCTTAGTACCATTCGATTCAGAATGAAAAAATACACTAAAATATGTTATCAGTTGAAAATATCTACAAAAGCCGATTTTAAAGGAATTTTTTAAAAGTTCGCTCTTTTTTCTACTCCTCTTAGGTGTGGAATTTTCGAAAATCCCTTCTTAGCGGCACTCCATGTTATAAGAAGTATTTTTACCCCAATTTTCAAGATTTTTGGTTCGGTAGATTTTTTTGTGCTGTGATTAATATGAAATCCAGACTTTCTTTTATATATATAGATAAGCATTGAAAATTTCAGATTTTTGCGCCGAAGACATCGCCAAATTAGGAAAATGTGAATTATCTCACGAACTACTGGATTTAAACGAATTTGCTTAGTACCATTCGATTGAGAATGAAAAAATGCACTAAAATATGTTATCAGTTGAAAAATATCTACAAAAGCCGATTTTAAGGGAATTTTTTAAGTTCGTTTTTTTTTTTTTTTTTTACCATCCTTAAGGGGGAATTTTCGAAAATCCCTTCTTAGAGACACTCGATGTTATAAGAAGTATTTTTGCCCAATTTTCAAGATTTTTGGTTCGGTAGATTTTTTTTTCGTGCTGTGATTAATACGAAATCCAGATTTTCTTTCATATTTATATCACTTTTAATTTTATCAATATCACTATTGATATTTTATTAATATCACTTTTAATTAGCGAAAAATCACTAACTATTAGTTTTTGCCTAATTACTAAAAAAGTATTGAATCAATTTCGATGAAATGTGAATCTAAACCATTCTCGAATCCACTGGAACACACACACAAAATTTCATTAAAATCGGTCCAGTCGTTTAGGACGAGTTCAGTGACATACACACGCATAGAAGATTTTTATATATAAAGATAAGCATTGAAAATTTCAGGTTTTTGCGCCGAAGACATTGCCAAATTAGGAAGATGTGAATTATCTCACGAACTACTGGACTTAAACAAATTTGCTTAGTACCATTCGATTCAGAATGAAAAAATACACTAAAATATGTTATCAGTTGAAAAATATCTACAAAAGCCGATTTTAAAGGAATTTTTTAAAAGTTCGCTCTTTTTTCTACTCCTCTTAGGTGTGGAATTTTCGAAAATCCCTTCTTAGCGGCACTCCATGTTATAAGAAGTATTTTTACCCCAATTTTCAAGATTTTTGGTTCGGTAGATTTTTTTGTGCTGTGATTAATATGAAATCCAGACTTTCTTTTATATATATAGATAAGCATTGAAAATTTCAGGTTTTTGCGCCGAAGACATCGCCAAATTAGGAAAATGTGAATTATCTCACGAACTACTGGATTTAAACGAATTTGCTTAGTACCATTCGATTGAGAATGAAAAAATGCACTAAAATATGTTATCAGTTGAAAAATATCTACAAAATGCCGATTTTAAGGGAATTTTTTAAGTTCGTTCTTTTTTTTTACCATCCTTAAGGGGGAATTTTCGAAAATCCCTTCTTAGAGACACTCGATGTTATAAGAAGTATTTTTGCCCCAATTTTCAAGATTTTTGGTTCGGTAGATTTTTTTTTCGTGCTGTGATTAATACGAAATCCAGATTTTCTTTCATATTTATATCACTTTTAATTTTATCAATATCACTATTGATATTTTATTAATATCACTTTTAATTAGCGAAAAATCACTAACTATTAGTTTTTGCCTAATTACTAAAAAAGTATTGAATCAATTTCGATGAAATGTGAATCTAAACCATTCTCGAATCCACTGGAACACACACACAAAATTTCATTAAAATCGGTCCAGTCGTTTAGGACGAGTTCAGTGACATACACACGCACAGAAGATTTTTATATATAAAGATAAGCATTGAAAATTTCAGGTTTTTGCGCCGAAGACATTGCCAAATTAGGAAGATGTGAATTATCTCACGAACTACTGGACTTAAACAAATTTGCTTAGCACCGTTCGATTCAGCATGAAAAAATACACTAAAATATGTTATCAGATGAAAAATAACTACAATAGCCGATTTTTAAGGATTTTTTTAAAAGTTCGTTCATTTTTCTACTCATCGTAGGGGTGGAATTTTCGAAAATCCATTTTTAGCGGCACTCGATGTTATAAGAAGTATTTTTACCCCAATTTTCAAGATTTTTGGTATGGTAGATTTTTTCGTGCTATGATTAATACGAAATCCTGACTTTCTTTAATATATATAGCACTTTTAATTAGCGAAAAATCACTAACTATTAGTTTTTGCCTAATTACTAAAAAAATACTGAATCAATTTCGACGAAATGTGAATCTAAACCATTCTCAAATCTACTGGAACGCACACACAAAATTTCATCAAAATCGGTCCAGTCGTTTAGGAGGAGTTCAATTACATACACACGCACAGAAGATTTTTATATATAAAGATATATACAATCCTAATTTCATGAAAATATTTATTAAGTACCAGGTGCATAATGTATAAACATTATTAAAAACAGTAAACATTAAAATAGTGTTCATTCTAGGCCATTTTTGAAGGGTGCAGCACCCTGCCCTCTTTCAAATTTACAAAATGCACCCTACCCTTTTTAAAAGTAGTAAAATGCACCACTAGTTTTACCCAGAGATTTTTAATAAAAATTTTCTTTATTCCATAGTATTTTTAAATTTGTGTGCCTAAAAATGATAGCATTTTCTCATTTCTTTTGGAAAATGAGCATAAAACTATACAATCATGTTTTAATTTAATTGTATTTTTTATTTTTAAGTTAAAGTTATATGAAATTAAGGTTACTTGATTTATCATACTTTAAAATTGCGTATTTCCCCCCCCCCCCCCCTTGTTTTTTTAAAGGCAATAATGGAGTTTTTCTTGCAAAAGTGCCCTTTTCTGCTGCAGGAGTGCCCTTTTTAGTGAATAGCACCCTGCCTTTTTCCATTCTAGAGTGAACACTACATTAAAATAACAATATTGAACAATATAAAAAGTCTTTTATATGACTTTTTATATTATTCAATATTGTTATTTTAATGTTTACTGTTTTTAATAATGTTTATACATTATGCACCTGGTGCTTAATAAATATTTTCATGAAATTAGGATTGTATATATATGTATGTTGCAATTGATAAGTGCTGCAATGGCGCCTACGGTAGCAATACACTACATACTGATAGCAAACATATATATATATATATATGTGACATTTTAAAGACAGGAGCCAAAAACATCATCGCCAGGGTCCCCGTTCTTTGCACAGAAGTCATGGCCAGCGAGGAAAAAAAATAAAATAATAAATAAATGTAGCAGATCCAAGAAATCACTCATTGGTAGCTGTAAGTTTATTTATTCAACTGTAGTCATTATAGAGGGAAAAACTCCTTTTTGCAAACGATCTTTTACCGAAATGTCCAAAAAATATTCCATCATTTACTTCAACCAGCCGTGCTCATCGACGAAAGAACTCCAGAATCTCTCCCCTTCTCATCTCGAGACTTCCACCTTTTAAAACTAAAAAGAAAATTCTAGAACTTTCTGTAAATCTCAAACCATCATCCTTTTATGTAAACAGAATTCTTGTCCAGATACGAGACTAGACACAGACGATAAATTTATTTAAAAAAAAATATTATTTAACCAATTTATAATCGACTCATAATTTCTTAGGCAGACGATTTTTATAAATGATTAATTTTAAGAGAAAAAGAAAAGAAATGAATTTATTAATGCACACATCAAAGGTTGACGGCGGAAAAATAAATAAATAGATAAAATAAAATAATGATATTTTTTGAAAGGTATGGTTTTGGAATAAATTTAATAAGACTTTCTTAAAAAGGGTTGATAAAAACATAGAAGAAATCAGTTTTATTTGGAATATTAAGAAATAAAGTTTTAATTAAGAATATTTTTAATTTAGAGCCATCTTTTTAAATTTACGCATACTGGAATAATGTTTTTTAAGGCAAATTAAGAATTTATATCGTCTGCATACAGATTAACAGATTAGATCTAGAAACAAGATTTTAATTTAATAATTTGAAGTAAGTACGGAACATTATTATAAGAAAATTAAGGTAGTATAAAGGTTAGTTTTGGCGAAAAAATTTTTAATTTGTAATATATATATTCACAATTTTGTTTTTAAAAGGTTTACTAACACTTAATTAATTACTAATAATTTAGACAATGCCACAACAAAATTCATAACCCATATAACAAATATTCATACACAAAATCATATTACTCAGTTATGAATATTATTTTTCTCAAAATAAAATTTTCTTTTTATAAACTTAATATACATTTTAAGAGTTTTTGCATCAATTTTATCTCACATGCACAGAAAATAAATAAATAAATAAAAATAAAATAAAAAAATACATAATTTAACAAATTACCATTTGGAAAAAGATATTTTCAAACACTTAATAAACTTGTAAATAAATTAGACTTACAAATAAATTCTATATTTAAAAAATAATAATAACATCATTTTTATGATGATCAAAATAGAGGTCTGACAGGCCAAAACTTCCAGGCTCGATCCCAGCTTGATACACAGAAAAAAAAAATTCGGCCCGGAATGAATGAAAAAAATATTGGCCCGGCCTAGCTCGAATGAATTTCTATAGGACATTGATCTTTACTCTTACGGAAGAGTTCAGACCAAAAAAAACTTATCTTACTCTTTTTTTTTTTTTTTTCATGTTTATAATTTCCATTTATGCAGAAGTGCTGTAGGCTGTGATATTTATGCTTTTAATAAACCTTTGTTTGTTGTATGTAAATGTTTCAGTTATCATTAGCATTATTAATCCGTATTCCATGTAATGCAGACATTACAATCTAAAAAATGGTGTATGGTAAAAGTAAAAATTCTAAGACAGAATCCCAATGGAAAGAAAAAAAAAATGCTCCCTTTTTAGAAGATGTAAATGCTTAACATATTTTTACTTTCTTCTATCTTTACAAGAAGAAAGTATTGGATTCATGAAAATTTTCGACTTCCGGTTTTCAACGGATTTATACGTTTTAGAAGGTCTTGAACACGTTTTGACTATTTTTAGAAAACGTCTGTCTGTATGTGACAAAAAATTTGTGGGCGCTCTATCTCAAGGACTAATGCTCGAAATTTAATAAAATTTCATATTCAGTTAGACCTTGATATGAATTAGTGCCTATTGGTTTTTGGTGAAAATTGGCCTGCAGGTGGCACTGCTATACTATGTTTCTATACTACTACGCTGCTATACTACGCGGATCAGATTAAGAAAAGTGCCCACCAGAATATAAAAATCATTATTTAGATGGTTGGGACAAGTTAAATGATCCTGCCGTGTTGGCTGAAAAGCTAGACATTTACGAAAATATTAAACCTTCTTCTCAAAAGTCAGCAAGTTATTCAAAAATGCGTGAAGCGCAGAAACATGTTTTGCCGAAAAATCAAATGGTCAAGAATTCTGGAAAAATCAAACACCTAAACATGAAACTAATGAACATTTTTCAAATTATAAAAATAATCATTCTACTTCAAAATATACAAATTCAAGATATGAAAACAATGATAAGCATCCGATTATAAGTTGTTATGGCTGTGGTAAACAAGGTTTTGTCAAAGCCAAATGTCCTACTTGTTCTCCATCTACGCAGACACAATCAGCAAATTCTCATCCCCTTCATCTCAAATCTTTTTCTATCAATACTCAAGCAACACTTTTGTTGTATATAAAGGTAAATGGTGTTACAGATGTTGCTTGCGCAGATACAGGAGCTACTCATTGCATTGCTGGAGGAATGTTATACAAGCTTCTCTGTTACGAAGGAACTTTGTTTGAAGACACCGGTGTAAGCATAACACTTGCTGATGGCCTATGAAAAGAAACCAATGTTCTTCAATCAACAGTCACTGTTGAAATAGAAGGTCGTACAACTAGTACAATGATTTTTACATGCGAAGCCAAAGTTGGTATTTCCAGAACAATCCAAAACATAAAATTCCTTTTTCTGAGGATCCTTTCCTTACGACACCTGAAATCTCAACACCAACTGCCAAAGCTAATTCGATTATGTTAAGAGAAACAGAAGGTCAGCATCCATCTGAAATACAAAGAAAAAGGCTTAATGACTTACTTGAAAAAATTTCCAATACCTTTCGACCAGGGGGAGAAGCAATTGTGAGGATCCCACCTCCCAAGAATATAAAACAACTGCAATCCTTCCTGCAGACATGTTCATGGTATCGCCGTTTTATACAAGACTTTGCAAAAATATCCAGACCACTTAGTAACCTCACTAAAAAGAATGTAGAATGGCACTGGGGTGCTGATGAAGAAAATGCATTTCAAACCTTGAAGCAATGCCTCATTTCAGCATCAGAAACAAGCTGATGAAACTAAACCTTTTTTAATTCAAACTGATGCAAGCAGTTATGCTCTGGGAGCAGTACTTCTCCAGGGTGAAGGTGCTGAAGAGCATCCGATTGAGTATGCCAGTAGATTGCTGACTGCTGCAGAACGCAACTATCACACCACAGAACGAGAAGCACTTGCAGTTGTCTGGGCCAGGGATGAGATTGACGAAAAAGTAAAAAATCTGAAAACTGTGTGAATGACATTTGAGCAATAATACTTATGAATTTCAAGCGGAATAAATATTGCAATTGCTATTCAAATTTAAATATTACATACAATTCAGCTTTAAGCAAATTAAAAAGAAAGAATTAGGCAGAAATTATTTACTTACTGCTGAGAAAAGTCTGTTTTACCAAGATACAGAACATTAATAAAACCACTGACATGAATACTTTGTGATTGTAGTTTTAAAAACAGTAGATACTTTTCTTGAAACAGCAAATCAAAATAATTGCAACCACATTAAGTATATCTATATGATAGAACAAAGTGTTCTTACTCTTCTTCGTTTAAACAAAAAATAAGTTTTTAACGAATTAGAATGTTAAAAGTGCAGCAAGCCAACCACTAAGAATAAAGATTGAAGGAAAAATAATAAAAAATAAATATTTTTAAGTGTTATTTAAATGACAAATTAGTAATACTACAGAAAACGTATAAAATATTCAGAACATTAAAAGTAATTCAGAAAAAAATGGACTATTATATCAAAGTACAAAAACAAAAGTAAGAAACTAAGGAAAAAATATAAAATTTTCCCAAAAATTTAATGGGTGAAATTTCTTTAAAAATTGAAAAAAAGTCTGAAATTCAGACTTAAATCTGAAGAATCTCATTCCTGCTGGGCTCTTAATAAATTCAGAGGATATATTGATGGAAAAGAAGTTACTGTGGCATCCGACCACCAGCCTCTTTGATGGCTCATGAGCTTAAAGTCACCTTCTGGAAGGCTTGCCAGATGGGCTTTGCAATTGCAAGAATTTAATTTGAAAATAGAATATATTCCAGGCAAAGCGAACGTCATAGCTGACATGCTTTCTCGTCCTGCTTGTGATCATACCAATAAAGAAAGTTGTGATATTTGCGCTATAATAGTTGATATTCCTTCTAAATCATCAAGTGATTTACGTGCTGAACAAATGAAAGATGAAGAATTAAAGAAAATTACTAAAACTTTCGAAGATGAAAAAAAAACTCTTGACTATACTAACTGGACTGATCGCTATTATATTATGAATCAAGGAGTTTTATACAGGTATTCTAAAAGTTCGGAATCAGAAGAAGCTCAACTAGTTGTCCCATCACATGAAAGGGAGAAAATTTTAAAAGAACACCACGATTCACCTATGACCGGTCACTTCTGTGCTGAAGGTACGATAAATAGAATATCCAAAAGGTACTATTGGACAGGAATATGTTCATACACTGCAGATTACGTCAAAAATTGTGCTGAATGCAATAGGTATAAGCCTTTTAATCAAAAACTTGATTGACTTTTGGAAACTTTGGTTGAATTGTTTGCCCTTACACATGCTACTGCAGCACAGTATGCAACTACGTTGCTAGAAGTTATCCTTAGATATGTTCTACCGAGACATATAATACGTGATAACGGACCCCAATTTGTTAGTAGTGAGATGCAACAACTTTGTTTTTTTTTTAGGTATCCAGGGATGCCGCGGATGCGCTATAGTGCGTAAAATACGCAAAAAATCGGTGACGGGACGCAAAAAAATGGAGCCTACGCGTCCCGCGGGACGCGTAATTTTCGTCAGAAATTCGCAAAAAAGGCAAATTTCATTAAAAAATCGCGAAAAAACGAATAATTTCCGGCAAATTTCGTCAAAATTTTTGCGAAAAAAAATGACTAATTTTGTTACAAAATTCCGAAAAAAGGCAGATTTTCTCAAAAAATCGCGAAAAAACGACATATTTCGTCAAAAATCATGATAAAACGGCAAATTTTGTCTAAAGATTCGCGAAAAACGGCAATTTTCATGAAAAAAATCGTGATAAAATGGCACATTTCGTCTAAAGATCGCAAAAAAAAACGAAACATTTCACCAAAAAATCGCATAAAAGACAAATTTCGTTAAAAAATCGCGAAATAACGAATAATTTTCGACGAATTTCGTCAAAAGATTCGCAAAAAATGACTAATTTTATTACAAAATCTCGAACAAAAAGCAGATTTCCTCAAAAAAATCGCGAAAAAACGACAAATTTAATCCAAAAATCGTGATAAAACGACAAATTTTATCAAAATTCGCGAAAACAGCAATTTACATAAAAAAAATCGTGATAAAATAGCACATTTCGTCAAAAGATCGTGAAAAACCGGCTCATTTCGTTAAAAGATCGCGAAAAAACGGCAAATTTCGTCAAAATATCGCAAAAAACGGCAATTTTCGTCAAAAAATCGCGAAAAAACGGCAAATTTCTTCAAAATATTGCGAAAAAAAACGGCAATTTTTGTCAAAAAATCGCGAAAAAACGGCAAATTGCGTGAAAAAATAGCTTTAAAATGCAATTTTTGTAAAAAAAAAAAAAAAAAAAAAAAAAGCTTTAAAATGCAATTTTTGTAAAAAAAAAAAAAAAAAAAAGCTTTAAAATGCAATTTTTGTCAAAGGGGTACGAAAAAAAAGTTAATGACAGAATAGAATTTTTCTTTTCCAAAAACTAACTTCCCTGCTTCCAAAGCTTTTTTTTGCTGCTCCAAAAACAGATTTTCCTGCTTCACAATCTGTTTTTGATTGTTCTGATTATTTTGAAAAGTATTCTTTTTTAGAAAAAATGTCTTTTTCAATAAATCAGTTTTACCCCTTTTTAAAAGAAATGTGAACAATAGTGATACTTGTTATCTTCTAAACTCAAATAAGCATTATTTTATAATTTGTGTCTTGCGCATTTATTTTTTAAAAAAGTAAAGTAAATATCTCTTAATAGTTTAAAAAAAATAATATTGGCTTTAATTATTTATACATTAATTAAAACAATAATTATTGCATTTAACTTTTCTTTTGCAAATGAAAAAGTTCAATTTTTGTGCCTAAAAATATGACTTATTAGTGGGGACCCGCTTTTTTGAAAAAGGGACCCAGAATTTTAGAAGTCCTGGGTCCCCGGGACCCAGGATTTTTCAAGCCCAGCGGCATCACTGGTATCAAACAAAACCCAACTCCCATATACCATCCCCAGGCTAATCCTGTGGAGAGGAAAAATAGAGATCTCAAGCCGAGATTGGCTATATTAGTAGAAAATGATCACTGCTCTTGGGAAAAAAAGCTTCCAACAATCCATTTTGCACTAAATACTGCTAAGTGTGACACTACTGGAGAAACAGCAGCATTCTTGCAGTTTGGAAGAGAACTGAGAACAACGGATGACATTCAGCACGACATTCGTGCTGTAATTCAGAATGACAATTTTGTACCTGAGATTACACCATATCTCAAGAAATTCACAAAATTCACCAAAGAAATCAAAGACAAAGTTGAATCTAAGCAAGATCAGAGGAAAAAATATACTGACCGTAGACGGAAACCGGGACATAGTTTTGTTCCAGGAGATAAGGTTTGGGTTGACTTACATCCAGTAAGTAAAGCCTCTAACAATAAAACGTCGAAGTTCATGTCTAAACGTGATGGATCTTACATCATTTTAACTAAAAAATCACCCACCACTTTTGTCATAGCAAGTATGGACAGCCCTAATGATCCACTTGCTACATGTCACACTTCAGCTTTAAAACTATGTCATGACTCTGACATTGTGCCTGTCGCACCCATTAGGAAACTTGGTAGACCACCTAAGAAAGTTACTGGTTCCACACCAGGACATTCGTGTAACCAGAGGGGGAGGCTGTAACAAGATGACTGCCTTCCTTAAATTATAGAATCTATAGGGGGCGCTATTGCCACTTTCGGCAAAATATCTTCAGATATTTTGCCTTCTTTTTAAAAACATGAAGTGAAGTAATTTGCCGTTGAGAGTAGATTCGTGATATGTGATGGAACGTCATCTCAACCCGAGACGTGTTTGTGGTATAACAAGAATTATGAATTTTTTACGCAATTTACCGAATATGTATTTTGTGTTGTAAATAATAGATGTTGTGATGTTCTTATTAAAAATGTGATTGTTTAAGAAGTGTTTAGTATTTATCTGATGAACACTTCCCACAAAATGAAATTTCACTTTTACAGTTTTTGGCACTGCAAAACTTAAAACTTCTAAACATTGCACATTTTCAACTTTTACAACACAGTATAGAGAAAAAAAAATACTTTCAAATGCAATTTGTTTGAAATGTATCTCAACTTATTTTCGAGTTATTATTTCTTTGCAGTTTTTAATACTATTTTTGTCATTGTGGCAACAGAAGTATTTCATTTCTAGACACTTCAACCGACAGAAACAACCACTTTCCAATAGTTAAAAAAAAAAAAAAAAAATATGCTGCGATTTTATTTGCTTTTAGAGATAATGCATGAAAATTATAATGATTAACATTATATTAAATACATTGAAAATTGAAACATATGACTGTCTACCATTTATTATAAGTTTAAACCTTTTTAGACATAAAATTTTAGTCCAAAACTTATGGGAATTCAGTGCAAGCTAAAATGCAAGAGCCATGTAAATTTATTTAGGTCTGTAATGAATAACTGAAATGTTTTATCTTCATTATAAGCAATCTTTAAAAACAATTATATGCCTTTATTTTAAAGAAAATTTAAAACATTAATTATACATGATTCATGGCACTTGAGGACAAACAAAATTCAAGCACATTTCAAGGACTGTTTAGATGCATGCATAAAAATGGTATAAAGTAAAACACAAGGAAAATAGTCACCACATTACCTATCTATTTCAAAGAAATCTTATCAAACTTTTTAATTTTTATAAAAGGCATTTTCAAGAATCATATTATTAGAGAATTTTTAAAGAATAATGTGTTTTAACTTAATAAGGTACTATGGGGAAAAAAATTATTCATAATAAAAAGTTAAAAGAAACTAAGTTTAATACTTTCTTCAACTACAAAAAAAAAAAAAAAATAAATAAATAAATAAATAAATTAAAAGATATGGTTTTATTACAAAAGTAGAAGTCAGGAATAAACTAGATAAATTTTAGAAATTCTGAACACTCATCAGGAGTAAAATATTAGCATTTAGGAAATTGTACACATTTTTTTTACAAGTTATACTTTTTACTATTTTTAAGAAATATTCTCTGAATCCTCAAACTTTACAGCATTTGGATTTATTCATACAAAAATAATTGAAATAAAGATTAGATAATTTAATTTTTAAATACAAAAGATGTTTTAAAAAACAAATTTATAAAACGAAATAAAAATTTTATCAGCTGCACAGAAAAAAATTTGGAATTGATATAATTTTGTAAAATTATTCCTGATTGACAACATTTACAATTTTTAAGAAACGACAAAATTTCGTAATTTTTTTCTGCAACAAATTAACAAAATTTACAGTTATTTTTCAAACTGGCTATATTTAAAGAGTTTTTTCTGGGAGGGGGGGAGGGGGGGAAACCTAATAGATAACTTCCATGTCAGGATAAAATTCCTTTTATTCTTTTTAAAAAGC
Source organism: Maratus speculifer (assembly GCA_964019185.1). Taxonomy (NCBI): domain Eukaryota; kingdom Metazoa; phylum Arthropoda; class Arachnida; order Araneae; family Salticidae; genus Maratus; species Maratus speculifer. Next base: position 35,468,786 of record OZ025296.1, read on the forward strand.
AAATTGACAAAATTAAGATTTTTTTTTATTGCTAACCAATGAATGAATTTTGTGATATTTTTCTCCCGACAGATTGATAAAATTTGCAATATTTCTCTATAACAAATTGAAGAAATTAATGATTTTTTCTGCATACAATTGATGGAATTCACAAATTTTTTTAGATATCAACTGTAGATTTAATTCACAATTTAATTTTGCAACTGATTGATGAAGTACATTTTTTTTACAACTGAAAAAAATTAGTCTCGCATTTTTTTAAAGACTGAAAAAATTTGCAAATTTTATCAATTAGCAGGAATTTTACAGTATTTTTTTCATAATCAATCAACAAAATTTGCATATATTTATTTTCAAAGACAGATTATAGAAATTTCCAATTTTTTTTCTTAAGTAATCGACAGAATGCGCAATTTTTTTCTAGTAGTGCTAGACAAAATTTACGAATTATTTATGAAACAGAAAAAAGGCTTGGTTGCAGAAAAAAAACGATGGATTTTTTTTTTCCACAAGCAATTGAAACAATTCCCACAATAAATTGAAAAAATTCACAACTTTTTCAACATATAGTTCGTGAAATTTGCAGAGCTGAAAAATTCTGAAATTTTCTGAATGGTTATAGCAAAGAAAGCATAGTAAAGTTTTTTTTTTTCCCCCGTTATTTTTTGATAAAATTTGCTTTGTTTCTAAGATTCTGGATAAAATACACATACTTTTTAGGATCTTCTGATGAAATTGGTGTTTCTTTGATATTTCTTTCGTCAAGTATGCATTTTTCTTGTGTATTCTCTTTGTCAGAAATTTGCATTTTTCTATGATTCTGGGGCAAATTCACATTTTTTTTTTCCTTCTGAGATACCTTGACAAAATTTTTTGTTTTTCTGTGATCTTTTTACAAAATTTGCATTGTTTTTAATCCTTTAACAAAATTTGCTTTTTTTCGTGATCCTTTGAAGAAATTAGAGTCGTTTTCACGATTCTTTAACAAAATCTCACAGTTGTCTGAGTCTTTTAGATGCAATTTGCATTTTTTTATGCAAACAATTGCCAAAATTGATACTTTTCAGTGACTATTTGTTGAAATTTGTGATTTTTTTTTTATGTCCAAATTTGTATACTGACATTATTAAAAAAAAAAATTTCAGAAAATTTGAAACAGGATCATCTCTTGAAATATGTAAGTTTTTTTCAGTGAGTGACTGGCAATTTTTATTTATTTATTTATTTATTTTTATATCCAATTGATGAAGCACGCTACTCTAAAATTCAAGAAATATTATTACATTTTTGAAAAAAATTTCACTTTTTATTCCTTGAAAATGAATACCTTTTTTTCTAGAACTTTTTCTATTTTTTCCAAAGCATACAAAGTGGGCTACTGAATTTTTTTTTAATCAAAAACATGCAACAATTCAGTTTAACATAGATAGATAATGCACCATAATCAGAATAATACAACCATTTTTGAAAGAAACTCACAACATATTTTAAAATATTGTAACATAAATATACAATATTAATAAATTAAATGATATATAAGAGGAGTAAGACAAGGAGATACCATTTCACCCAAGCTTTTTAATGCTGTCTTAGAAAATATCTTCAAGAAGCTGGATTTGGAAAACAAAGGGATTAGAATAAATGGAGAGTTTTTAAGTCACCTTCGGTTCGCTGACGACATTGTCCTGAAGAATTGGAAATTATGCTAAAAGATCTTGCAGAAGCTAGCATCAATGTGGGATTAAAAATAAATTTAGAAAAGACTAAGGTGATGTTTAATTCATTTACATCAAAAAAGAAAATTGTCTACAAGAACACTGAGATTAAAGAAGTGCAAAGTTATGTGTACCTAGGACAGGAAATATCATCGGATAATAGTATCATGAATGAAATCAATAGAAGAATAAGAAATGGGTGGAGTACTTTCGGGAAGAACAGTATTATTCTGAAGAGTAATATGCCTCTTTGTTTGAAAAGAAAAGTTTTTAATCAATGTATTTTATACCTGCATTAACCTACGGAGCGGAAACATGGACACTAACAAAACGGATGATACAAAGATTACAAACAGCACAGAGAAGCATGGAAAGATGTATGCTAGGCATAACTAGAAGAGACAGAAAGAGGATAACCTGGATAAGAAATCAAACAAAAGTTTTTGACATCCTTGAAAGAATCAAGCAGCTAAAATGGAAATGGGCTGGGCACATTGCACGAAGACAAGACAATAGATGGAGCACAAATATACTACAGTGGTATCCTAGAGATGTAAAACGACCTAGAAGACGACCACAAGTAAGATGGAGTGACGAAATTAGAAAAGTGGCTGGTGTAAATTGGATGACGAAAGCACTAGACAGAAAACATTGGAAAAATCTGGGGGGAGACCTACATCCAGCAGTGGATCGAAAACGGTTGTTGTTGATGATGATGATGATGATATAATTATTAACATTGTTACTTATGATTATAATTACAAACTATTTTAGAATATGTATACTCAGGGTTTGAAAGTATCATATTTTCGAAAATATCAAAAATATCCAATATTTCAAATATCCAATATTTTCAAAATAGCCAAGTTATTGTTGATAATAAATGTTTTCAAGCATAATATGAATTGAAACTAAGATATATTGCACTTAACATGAAAACCTAATCAAACATTATTCAATCCCCCCCCCCTTTTTTTTCCCTCAGAATAAAATTTAAAATCAACTAACTGAAAACAGAAAGAATTTGCTTCATACAGTTATATAAACTAACAATAGAAGTCACTTATAAAAAATCAGAAATTTATAAAACAAAATTTTAAATACAAAACTATTTTATTAAAAAAAATTTAACATAAATAAAAACTTTTTTTCTCTTTCTCTTTTTTTTTTTTTAAATCCCTGTATTCTCTAACGTGTTGCACAGTTTAGATTCAACTGCACTAAACCAGAAAAGAAGATTATTTTTTAATAAATTGTATGTAACTGATTATTTAACCTCCTTAGTCCTGATATCATCTGAAGGAAACACTAAACTAGGACTTCCCTCAGAGGGATTAGTCTGAGCGATGTTGCTGAGAATACACATTTAATAACTTGCGACAAGTAAAGAAAATGAGATGTTACCTTTAACTGGTCATTCATTGTGATAAAATATGATGAAAATAAGCATATTGAATCATAGAATTACAAAATCTTACATATAAAGTTGCATATACTATTTTTATAAAAGGGAAAGCAAACCATACATGGATATAAAATTGGAAATATGCAAAATGTTAAAAGTAATACAGAAAATAAAACATCAAATTTTCCTACATTGGAAATATAACTTTTTGAATGATGTCATGAGCATAAACAGAAGCTCCGCGCCGATTTGAGACACTATAAATAACATAAACTATTATGTTTGAAGAGAATGGAGTGTATTTTATATGGTGTGAGATCCGTCTGAATAGTTTATATTGTTGAACATCTGTTTTCCATGGATGCCATGAGGTTGTCGATAAGAATTAAGGAATCCTTTTTTTAAGAATTTGTCCTAAACGAGCATTTACTTCTTATAAGTTACTGTGATGCCAAAGTTCTAGTTTCTAACCCCAACAGTATCCTAGAAATTGCAATATTCTCAAGAAATTGGGTTTTATACTTTTTCTAGAAAAAAAAATGTTTAATTTGTGAATTTAAATTGTCGAATGTTTTAGAAATCGTTCATAACGAGAATATTATATCTTAAAAGTTGCCACAAAAAAAATTAAATTTTTAGTCATATCAACATTAAAGAATTCTCAATTTTAGAACTTTTTTTGCTCGTGCATTGATGGTGATTATTGTTCCTACGCAAAATATAGTATATTTTGCAGCAAACATGGTTACCAACATTTTTTGCCCACATTATTTTTTAAATTGGCTAGGTACTCCCAATGATAACGAAAAACACACAAACGTTATTGCTTTATAGCATAGAAATATAGAATCAAAAGCTATTTATCTTCTATTATATACATAAATTATCTAATTAGTGCTAGCAGATGGATTTTTAATATATAGATCAATATAACGCTTCATTTTTCTTTTCTTAGTATTTCTTAATATTCATTTTTCATTTATTTGTATTATTCAGTAAAAAACTCACTTTCTTAAGCCCGAATTACGTCAAACTTTTTATAAAATCGCCAAAGTCCATATAACAGCGAAGTATTGTGAAGAGTATTAAATACAAGGTAGTAAGACACTTAGCCAAGCGCAGATAATAAATTGCTAAATATTGTTCTTTTCGCCCTCTCTCGAAATGGATTTTTTCCGTACATTTAAAAAACATGATTTTGAGTCATCTTATTTAAAATTCAAATAAATAAATAAGAGGAAGCAGTAATAACATAAGTCAAAACATTTTATTTCAGCATCAAGGAATTGTATTGTAGTGACACATGTGGAAAAAAGCTGCTTTTGGCCAAAAAACGTAGTCTCCACTAAATTTGAATCCGATTAAAAAAAGTACCGTGATTAATTAAAATGTTATAGGCAGAGCTGCCAAGTCTACGGCATTTTGAATACCGGTATTTTAATACAGAAAATGTTTTATTAAATTGGAACATTCTGCAGATTTAAAAAATAACTTTTCCTATAAGAAAATTCTGCTATGCAATAAGCGGGGGCTTGGCATCTCTGTATAGGAATATTTCGTAATCTACTTTTTAACCTTAAAAAAGCAACGACCATTTTTCGGGTACAAAAAATATTGCTAATTGTTCCATTTTGCATACAAGGTACCGATTGTAATATTGATACCTCTATGGTGATAAATTTCCAATAATTTTTCAAATCCCATTTATTTTATTAAAAATATAAATATTTTATTCATTTAGTTTAAAGTAAATGGTTTTTAACTAATTTCATAATACTTTTGAAATATCACTTTTCATTGGCCATTTTTTAAAGCATTTAGGAAATGGTTGTTGTTTTCAGTCAAATATAGACTTTGGTCTGTCCGCATTTTATTTTATTATTATTATTATTTATAAATGGTGGAGAAATATTAATACTTAATCCATAACGTATATAATATATGACTCTGTTATTACATAACTCACCTTTTTATCATCATAAAAATTATGTTTTTACTGATTTTTATTAACTCAATAGGAAAAATTTTGTGCTTTGAGCAATAGATGTCCGCATTTCACTTATTTATTTATTTTAACAAAATTCTTTGCATTTAGAAGAATTTTTATTTAAATAGGAAATCCAAATGTCGCTGTTAATAAAGAAGAAAGTTACAAAAAAAAGTTACAAAACGAGTAGACGCATACTATCAAATATGGAAAAACAACGAATCCAAAAAAGACGTCGTATGAAATATCATCTTTTAAAGCAAAAAAAAGAGGTCTGATTATCGAACCTACTGATTACTAAATGTGCATTACATTAAAAAAAATTAAATTAAATATTATTTTTTTTTTCTTTTGTGCAGTTTTGGCTTCGAAAGGTGCGCTATGTTGCAAAAAGATATAAGCGGCTATGAAAACACACTTGGTAAACGTTCATGCTCAGTTTTACAAATAAATATGGCACATATATGCCCTATACACAACAAGATACCTAACTGATGCCAAATTGGCGTTCAGTTGCCTAACATGGTTATCATATAAATGTTATAATAAATTGTTTGTTCTAAAAATATTATCATTTATTGGTTGTTTTTTCTTTTTTTTTAATAACAGAAAATGTTTCGTTTATTCATTTTTTTATTTTGAAACAAATAAATAACTTGTTATTATAGCATGCTATATGTATCTGGTAATCAGAACGATGTTTTCGCCTAACTGGCATAAAAAATCTCGCCAAATCCGGTGCTTATATCTCTAGTATATTATCTCAAAAATTTTATATATGTATACTATAAATGTTTTTACATGCCACTTACTTCTTCTTGCATATAAAAATAGGTAAGTGGCTCCTTTATGCAGTATAAATTGTCAAAAATCTTTAAAAAATAACCCCCGTTGCCCCCTTTTGGATCGAATTAAAAAAAAAAAAATCAATGTCTAATTCCAGTATTGCTCCCAGGTATGCATACATATTCCAAATTTCAAAGTTGTATGCCAACAGGAAATGGATGAAAAATGGGAAAAGATGTCACATATGCACCAGGGTACATAATTGGCGTCAAAATGGCGTTATTTTACCTGAGATGGTAACCCGGCTTTATTTATTTATTATTTGTTTATTTACTCATAAAATGTTTATTTACTTTCATTTCCTTTTTTTAATTATATAAAATATTTGTTTTTATAGTTATTAATTATTATTATTATTTTATTTACTGTAAGTTCTTTTTGATAATAGAAAATAATTTAAAAATGTGTATGTAAGCGTTGTTTGAAAACGCAGTTTTCGCCAAATGGGCTTTGAAAAAAAATGCGCCAAGTCTGATGTGGCATCCGTGCCGAAAAATTAGTGACCAGAATTGACTTCCACACACAAACAAAATATAAGTTAAAAGAAAACATGCAATAAAAATAAATATAAAGGGAAAATGATGTCATAAAAGAAACTTTTTATTTAAAAACGTAATTGTTTCTAATTTTCACACGCGAAATATATAAAATATTCTTTTAGCTATCAAAAAATGCTATTAAGTTTTTATGACTTTTTTTAATATAAAAAAATAACAGTTTTATTTTCCTGCATGATTAAATTTTAAAATGTTTTATTGCATTCAATATTTCTGAGTGCGTAAATGATTACTATTTACTCCATGTACTGATTCGGTTATCTATGAAAATATCCAGCTTGTGAAAATCACGCACACCAAATTTCTGTGACGTATGCAAATAAATTGTGCTTTTTTATCAGTTTTTTTAATATAACTTTTAAACTATTTGGAATTAATTTTTAAAAGTAGGTGCATTCACCAGATTACCTTCATAGGTACCTTCTGGTACAAACAGAATCGAAATCCGACAAGTATTTTTTGAGATTTGCTTGACGAAAGAATTTTTTTGAATTTTAATATCGTTACGTATCTCCGAGTATAAAGACTTCGCTTCGCTCAGACAATAACACCCTTTAAATTAATTTAACTGTTACAATAATTGTTAACATTACTTCTAGATGTTTTTGTTAAGCGCATGCTTTTCATAAGAAATGATATATAGACTGATACATCTTTGGAGATGTTTTATAGTAATTTTAAACAGGTTTTTGTTGTAAAATTTGTCTTAGGAATGAGGAGGTTTAATTAGACAGTTTATATATTTCAATACATATTAGTTCTAGAATTAAAAATAAACCATCGAATCTAAAGCTTGCAAAAGATATTTGTTTTCTTCTTCTGCTAAAAAAGTCACAATAAGAGAAAAAAATTCTGTATCAATATTATGGCACAGTCAATTAAAGATGAAAATTTTGTTTAAACTTGTTTAGACTAAAAATTTAAAAAATATCAAAAGTATCAGGCACTTTAATAGTTGGAAAATAAATTAAAAATATCAAAAATCTTGATATTTTGTAAATAAATATCGGATATATATCATAATATATACATCAATGAATCCTATGTATATTAATCATTAAAATTAAAACTATGTGCATATAAGATTTTAAAATATTTAAACATATATTTTATTATTAAATATACTGTTAAGTTTATTACCTTAACATAATATGTTATAAGGGCTTTTCTTAGATCAAAAACTTGCAACATAGAAACAGCGCTGTTATCAGATATGCTGTAGCCTTCAATAACATACTTTGATGCTGTTACTTCCCAAGCTAACCATCTCTGATTGAAAGCTGCATTCACTGACAGGAGATGAGGTAAATGACCAGGTTCACAACAACAACAACCTTTAATATAAGAATAAGCTATCTGCAGCAAATTTAAGTAAATACAACTATACATGTAAAAAAAAAAAAAAAAAAAAAAAAAAAAAAAAATCTGAGAGAAGTTAAAATGGGCGACAGGATGAAGAAAAAAAATTAATCAGGTATAATCAATCAAAATGTATCAGATAATTCAAAATAGTAGTTATGTCAATTATCTTCTAAACTGCTGATGATAAAAATAAACTTCTAATTGTAAAAAAAAAGGTACCAAGTTTCCAAAGTATGGCTCTTAGATATGACATTTGTTTTGCAAAGGACTGTATGCATATAAAATTATTAAATTTAATTTCTTACACAATTTCTGGAATCTGATGTTATATTTATATATATATATATATATATTTTTTTTTTTTTTTTCATAATCTGATAAGATAAACAGTAAAACTTCCATTCTTTAACAATCAAAATTCACTAAGTTATGACACTCTGAAGTTAACGAAATTTCTGAGTTCCCCAGCAAAAGATAAACTTTTAGTACCAAAACTATAAACTTCTATAATCTTCATTCACTTCAGTGAGTTTTGGTCTTAGAAGAATAGGATTTTTACCGTTGTATGTGTCAGTGCACAAAGTATAACTTAAGACAAAGCTACCAATAAAAAAATTAATTGCTCTATTTTAATATGTATAAAGCCTCTCATAAAAGAAATGTTATTTCTACTAGTCATACTTGATTTGTATATTTTCTGTATTTAGAAGTTTGTTTCTGTTATTAGAAGTTTAGGAAATAATTACTATAACATCTACTCAGAATCTTCCCTATATAAATCACTCTATAATAAATGCACAAGGAGAGCTAAAAATATTTCCACAGAGAAAATTTCCTTGACATGTATAATAAATTGAGAACAATTATTTTAGAGTAAGAAGACATAGATTAGTTTAGTTTCTGAATATTATTAGATTAGTAACACATTTTGAAAGTAACATGAATTTTTTTCAATGTTAAAGTGAAATGTATGATTCTGGCAGTTACACATGAAGTTATAATAGAAAATATAATAAAACATTGCTATTATTATCTTTAAATAATTACATAAGGAGATAAAGAGCTGTTGCTACCCAAAACAAGAAATAATAGGATGAAACTAAAGCTACGATGGAAAAAAAAAAATAATTGCTTTTATTTTCCAAAAAAGTAGTAAAAATAGTTATGTACTTATTAAATATAAGGGGGAGAAAATGGCTATTTGACTTAAATAATAACCAAAACTCTTTTATGAAAATCCATATCTTATTCTACAATATATATTATTACACAAACTTACCACTTTTTTGTACTTTTATCATAAAATTACACTAATTACTAAAAATTTTCTAAATTATCTGACATGGATGATCAGAAAACAGTTTGATTCCCAAACTAAATTGAAAACATGCTTTAATTTGGGCATTTTTGTGATGTTTTCAAATTGCAAGCAAGAAAAGTTTTATCTCATGTTATTATCAAAAAAATTTGTTCCATTTTGTAAAAATAAATGAACGAGAAATCTATCTATATATATATATGTAATAAAATAAAAAAAATTGCGCCATTTTGTTCTCTCTTAACTTCAATTCTAAAATTTGTGGAAGATATTTCAATCTTAGTTTCGTAATGTATAAACTTGTAACAGCTAAAATTCTTTTTCTTATTTTATTTATTAATAAATTATTGCTTGCTTCTCAAAAAGGCGGGAGGTATTTCGTAACCTTTTTACTTTCTGGAATATTCCCAGGATTTTTATTTTATTTTTTATTTAACATCACGTGACAGGTGTTAATGCGCACTGTTAAAGGTCTTGTTATTTGCGAGGAAAAATATAGATCCTGCCGAGGACACGCCTGCTAAGACTAATCAGAACTGATCATTTTTTTTCGTTGAGACTCGAGTTAATCCTAATTGGATTTTTAAAATGATTGATGCGGAGTAGGAGGGAGCTAATTTTGTCGTGAAAATGTTTTTTTTTTCATTTGGTTTTTGAGGAGCGTTAGAATGCAATTGCCTTTTAAACTATCAAGGCGCCCGTTTCATTTCCCTGCTGAATTAGAATATCTGATGATGTGGACTGGATAACGAAGGTTGCAGTGTCGATGTGTGCTAAGGTGATTGCAGGGAAGAGCTTACCTATCTTATGAGTTCATAAATAAAGAACTATCTGAAGACTGATGGTGTTTGTTTTTATAATGGGGAAATACCTTAATGAAATCCTTCTACTGCTCGCCAACTGTCGGTGCGACTACTCTGCTCGTGCTGCTGCAGATTCCTAGAGTTTATGCAACATAGTTATTTCGTCGAATTATATATTTATTACATTAGCCGGCAGGATTTATAATGAACCGGTGTTCGATTTTTGAATAAGAATTATCGAGCTTAATAACTACCAACTGAATACAGTATCTCACATAAGTGATGGGACACTTGTGCTTTACAAAAGGAAAGTAATCAAATAAATAAAAAAAACATGTACACATTTTTTTGTGGGTGTGTTTCATACTTAAATTTAGTAAAGATTATTACATAACATACATTTTGTCAAAATATTAAAATATTAATTTAATAAAAATACAAATGTATAGAACGGAGCAAAAAATAGCTCACATAAGTGATGGGACACCATTATATATGCAACAAAAATCGTCTGAAATAAACAATAAAAATATTTTTTGGGGTTTTATTTTTACTTAAAAGCAATTGGCAATAATTTATAAAATCGTCTGCAGTATTTCTCTCCAGTTTGTTTTGGAATTTTTGTGTTTTTTAGCTCTGTGTAGCCATGAATGCTAAACGAAAAGAAACTTCGCCTGAAATTCGAAAATTAGTTATTAATTTGCATATTGAACGTGGAAAATCTATTAGAAAAACTGCTGAAACAGTTAACTTGAGTCGTTCAACAGTTTTCAATATCATTAAACGATATAAAAAGCATCATATGATTCAGGATAAAAGAAGACCTGGCCGACCATCAAAGTATCCGATGGAATAAAGCGAATTATCGTTCGAAATATTAAAAAAAAAAAATCCAAGAAATAGTGCTTCAAAAGTTGCTGCTGATTTACAAGCATTATATGGAATAATTGTTAATCCTGAGACTATTAGAAGGGTAATTCGATCTGCTGGATATCACGGTAGAGTAGCCAGGAAAAAATTCGTCGTAAGTGAAAAGAATAGAAAACTCAGACTAGCTTTCGCAAAATCCAACATAAATAAGAATTCTGATTACTGGAATAAAGTTATATTTGCTGATGAGAGTAAATTTAATATATTTGGTTCTGACTGTAGAATCTTGGTGTGGAGAAAACCCAGGGAAGAATTTCTCAAACAGAACTTGGTACCAACAGTAAAACATGGTGGAGGAGGAGTTATGGTATGGGGTGTGTATGTCGTCCGCTGGAGTTGGTAATCTTGTTTTTATTAACAGTATAATGGATCAGTACAAGTATATTGATATTTTAAAGCAAAATTTGAAATCTTCAGCACGAAAATTGAACCTTCATAACGATTTTAAATTCTACCAGGACAATGACCCCAAGCACACTGCTCTGAACGTTAAACTCTGGCTGCTATATAACTGTCCTGAAATAATAAAAACACCACCACAATCTCCAGACTTAAATCCCATACAGAATATTTGACAAGAATTGGAATCAAGAATTCGCAAACACACCATTTCTTCCAAACAACAACTAAAATCGGTGCTTCAAGAAGAATGGGGTAAAATCACTCCAGAAATCACAAAAAAATTAGTCAAATCCATCCCAAAAAGATTAAATCATGTTTTAAAAGTAAAAGGAAATCCAACAAAATATTAAAATTTTTTAAAAAGTAAAATTTTTGGATAAATATTTGATGGAAAAGTAAGTGTCCCATCACTTATGTGAGCCATTTTTTGCTCCGTTCTGAACAATTGTATTTTTACTAAATTAATATTTTAATATTTTGACAAAATGTATGTTATGTAATAATTGTTACTAACTTTAAATATGAAACACACCCAAAAAATTTTTGCACATGTTTGTTTATTTTATTGCAGTTTCTTTTTATAAAGCACAAGTGTCCCATCACTTTTGTGAGACACTGTATGTGTCTGAGAATTGCTTCACAGCGATGAATATGTGCTCGCCATGTTCGATGAACAATTACTCGCTGAAACACCTGCTGTGTGTGTTTTGTTCTTAGACGCACCTAAGTCATCAAAGTAATGCCAATGATGTTGCAAGGAACGATGTCGTAAGAAAAACGATTTCAGATAATTCAGAATCTTTAAAGCGATCTTCAAAAGAACTTGGTGATAAGTAGGAGTTCTGTGAAAAAGATCGTCTTATGAAGTCTTGTTTGTGGTTATGTTCGGCATCTGCATCTACAAAACCCGTGTTTGTGAAATATCCCTTCAGTATATTTTTTATACTTAACATCTACAAAATGTCTGCTGTTTATTTAAGCTAAAGAACATCTGTAAAAGCCACGAATAATAAATGAACACTTGCAGTATGACTGCGAAACTACTATAGATTCCATCGCTAGCACAAGATAATTGAAATTTACACCTGTTGAGTCGCAGCTACGAAGTGCTTTATTTTGTTTTATTTAAATAAAATTTAGGTATTTGAACAAGTTCTATATCGAGGTGATTGTAAGTTAATTGTTTTTATTTTATTTCATTATTGTTTATAAAATCTAATACGATTTCTTTATTTAAAGTGTTTATTTTATCATGATTTTTACAGATATCAAAAATATAATGCTTGTTCTTAATTCATTAATTGAAATTGTCCTAGAGTTTATGCAACATAGTTATTTCGTCTAATTATATATTTATTACATATATATATGAAAGGATAATGATTAACCCCCTTTTTAAAACTTTTTAAAATTAAGAATCCTCTGGCAATTATCTTTTAATTCTTAAGCTTAAGGCTGCTAGTCATTCAGCTTCAGAATTTCCCTTGGTAATGTTAAGCCTATTTTCATTTGATGTATTGTTATATTCAAAGTATCTTTTCAAGAAATTAATATTTTAAGATTCTTTTTTTCTGCATGTCTTCTTTTTTGCGCTGGATGGCTCTTTTTTTTTCTTAGTTTTCAAAATATTTCTAAAATCTATGCTTAAATTTATATGAAATGTTGAAATTTTACTAAAATTTTTAAAACATAAAATATTAAATAGAAATATTTTGACAATTAAGAGAAAAAAAACATCTTTTAAGAACATTTAAAAAAGAACTTAAAAATATCAATTCCCAAAGGAGATATTTTAAATATAAGAATGCATGAAATGCCCTAGATTTAACGCTACCAAGGGAGATATGGATGCTGAGTGACTAGCAGCCTTAACCCCTTTGCAATGGGAGCCTTTTATGAAATTTTTAATGTTTTGTCACTGGTTTTTAAAAAAAGAAATTTGTGTCTTAATAAAACGAGAAAATACTCCGATTAAAGAAGTCAAATTTTAGAATACATTTTTATTGGTGGGGATAAACAAGGATCTTTAAGTCTTTTTGCAGCACATATACGTGTTGCTTGTCTCCAAGGGTGTTAAAGCTGTTTTGACTCTGGTAACTTTCTTTTTAAGTTTAAAATTTATTACTTTCATACTTCATTTATGGTCGATCCTTAAGATTAAAACTGCTTGTTTAAGTGGTGCATCGTGCAAGCGTTAGTGGTTAAGGCTTTGTACATCATAGATCAAGGAAATAACATGGGTCTTGACCACATGTGAGTCATGAGCTCATTTATCAACAACATTAAAGTTACTCCTTTTTTGGCAGGCCTGCACTCTGCAAGAAATAATGTGAATTATCTTCTTTATACACTTGGGAGTGGACTTTTCTTGTGACCTTTTGCCATCATTAGTCATTAAATAAACTTCCACTACTCAATAGTGTGTTTGGGAGGCATAAATGCACAAATAACTCCTGAGCCTAGCTGGAACTTTTTTTTTTTTTTTTTTTTTTTTTTTTTTTTTTTTTTTTTTTAAAGAAACATCATGTAACAAAAAGATAATAAACCAAGTCTCAACAGACTTTTTATGTTGTATTGATGACTCATCAAACTCATTAAATTCTAAGTACAACAGACAATCACAAATTAAGTACCTTTAAAAAGCATAAAAGATTGGGAAAAACACACTGTAAAGTGAGTATGGATGGATATGGGTAAAAAAAGTTTTTTTGCCGAAATTATAACAATTGGCCTGTTTCCACTATATTTAGACAGTATTGTACATCTTGTAATTGTTATATTGTGTAAGAATTACCTAATGGATATGTAAAGAATATGAAGATTGAATTATCTAACCCCATTCTTTCTACAGATTGTAGATTCAGAAGTTTATGTACATTAGGCTTCTTATTTGACTTCTTTCAGTTTTTCTACCCATAATGTCAAAAAGAACCATAAAAAGTCATATACAGGATGGTAATATGTGTAACATTTTGACATAAACAGAATATGCTGAGTTTGTTTACAGGATAATGTCAATTAATTAGAAAATGCTGGTTAATCTGAATATATTTTGGAAGTTTTTAGGATGTCAGTGTGTTGATTGAGTTAAGATGCAAAAGAACTAGAGCTGTCTGCAAAGTAGAGGGTGGATATATGATTAAATATGTTAGCAAAATCATGTTTATGTGAGAAATAAAATATAAATTTCAATAAAAAATTAAGAAGTTTAATGTGTATAACATGTTTCAGAGTACCTTAATAGTGAATCTCATTTTATATCTAGTAATTCCATGTACACATGCTTAATTTCATTAAATATATTGTATTGTTGCAAATGTATCTTTGAAATGTTGATTTTTAATGAAAAATTATTGAGAATAGAAAATTGCTGAGTTTTTTACTAAACTTTCTAATCAGATAGCAGAAGGGTTTTCATTATGGAGGATACTTGGCATCTCATTAGAGTACTCACAATCTTTTAATATACATCTCATATTATTACTAATAAAACAAGTTCATCATTTATATTTTTTAACAGTTATATAATGAGAATTAGCAATAATAAGATCTTTTAAACATATATTCTTGAATATACCTTCATCTTCATGAACACCTTCGTTGATTGCTTCTACTTCCCTCTGTTGGCAATAAGTACCTACATAAATAAATATACACTTTTTAAACATAAATGTTCAAAATAACAATAATATTAAATAAAAGTGCATGCATGTTTATTGTTCATATCTTACAAAAACTGGAACTATAGATTTACCTCGAAACTCTAGTCCTCTCACTTGAAATGTCACAAGTCCATTTCCCAACTCAATAACATGTACTAGGCAATTCAGGTTATCTGAAGCGAGAACAAAACAGTCACCCTGTTCCACAGAGCCCCAACGACCCAAAACAACATCACCATATAATGAGTGTTGCAAAGATCTTGTCAAATGTTCATAAAAAATTGAATTCAAATTATTATCATCAGATCCTATAAAAATTTGAAAAGTTTTTTGTTAACTTTTACAATATAAAAAGAAAATATTCTTTTTTTAAATTCAGTTTCAAAAATAAAATATAGATTTAAAATATTTTTTAAAGAGCAAGTAATGATTAATATTTAAACATTACCTGGATTACATTCAAGTTGAGAAGATAGCCGTGTATTTGAATGATCAACACGTTTAGTGCTAAAATAAAAATAAATAATATTTTGATATTGTAAATAATGAAAGCATTGACAATAAATTGAAGTTTTTCTTCACTATTTTTTAAAAATTTTTTCTTACTAATTATGAGAAAAGTGAATTTGGGCACTGCCTAATTTAGCAACAAGGATTATTAGCTATTTTTAGGCGAAATGAATATCAACAGCTTAATTTAATTTAATAACATTTAGTTACAGTATGCTAATTCTCAAAGTTTTTATATTCTATACTTTTAAATATTTTTTTGCAAAAAATAAATAAATAAATAAATAAATAAATAAATAAATAAAAATAAATAAATAAATAAAAATAAAATAAATATATATATATATATATATACTAGCAAACCCGACAGACGTTGTCCTTCTTGGCACTGACTCCAGAAAATCAAATAAATGTACATAAATATAATAATACGAACAATAAACACTACGCTCTTAATTTAATTTCTTATTACAATTATGTAAGGAAATTATTTTTCACTCTTCAGTATTTTTTGAAGTCGGTTCATTTTCTGACAGAAAAGTTTATTTTTCTCTTTTTAATTAAAAGTTAACGATTTTCTGAAGTCGGTTAATCAAAATTATAAGACAGGAAATATTATTGTAAAGCTTACACATTTGTCAGGAGTCGGGTTCGAACACGCGATCTCTTTCTTCAAGAAGCAGAGCTTAAATCTGGCGCCTTAGACTGCTCAGACATTCTGTCCGCACTCTTTTCATCAAACTTATTTCAACATTTTTAATTAGCGAAAAATCACTAACTATTAGTTTTTGCCTAATTACTAAAAAAATACTGAATCAATTTTGATGAAATGTGAATCTAAACCATTCTCAAATCCACTGGAACACACACACACAAAATTTCATTAAAATCGGTCCAGTCGTTTAGGAGGAGTTCAGTGACATACACACGCACAGAAGATTTATGTATATAAAGATATATACATAGGCATTTTTTAAAGATTAAATTTTGCATTACAGTCGAACCCCGTTATAACAAACTTCATGGGACTGAAGTTTTTGTTTGCTATATCCGGTGGTTCGCTATATCCGAACCGTTAAAAAATGTCAGAGTTTAGAAAATATGTATAAACCTATATATGTATCACCTGATATCTATATGTTCAATAATGATGTATTAAGAAAAAAAACGTTAATTCTATTAGATATGATCATTAATGAATTAAATTGTCTAAAATTGATTACATTAAACTGGCACAATACTAAATAAATTTATTAAAAATGAAGACAATTAGAAATACAGTAAAGTGCCGATTATCTAAACATTCGAGACCAAGCCTAATTTGGATAAATGTTAGGAAGACAAAAACTAATTATTGGCACGTTATTATTAAACGTTTTATTTTCATTTTGTTTGTTTACTTTTTTATCATTTAAATTTTCCTTTTTTTCATCATCTTGTGAACTCCACAGAGGAAAAAAGGAAAAAAGCTTTTGATTATTGCTTGCTTAAAAAAGACGTTCTTCTCAATGCTGCCATATCTTGAATTATTCTTAAATACATTAGTTAAATAAGTTAGCTCAAATGCGTTACTGAATTGCTATGACAGGATTTAATGGAAAATAACTGACGGGTGGACGTAATCACAACTGCAGAATGGCTACTATAAAAAGAGAAGGAATACTATTCTTAAATAAAAAGACTTATCGTTAATTTGCACTATGTTTTAATAGACGGTATGCATTTTCTTATAAAATTAGAGACGAAAACCTTTTTTCACATCGGCGGAAAAGTAAAAAGAGAAAAAAACATCATAGTCGACTAGAAAAAAGCCCGTTATAGCTGATTTTTAAGATTCTGGAGGTTTGCTATAAAGTAGCATTAAATACAATAGGAAAACGGTGGGACCCAAATGTTCGTTCGTTATGTCTGGGAGTTCGTTATAAACCGGGTTTGCTATAACAGGGTTCGACTGTATCCGAATTTGAAACCCATAAAGGTTATCACAAACAACTAATTAAAAGTAGTTACTGTTTAATACTGTTTGCATGCAAAGGGTGATGTCGAACAACTTTTCAGTGAATTTTTTCATAAAATAAATATTCTGGGTCATTTTGTAGTTCAACTTTAACCAGGGCTGTAGCGACTGCCCCTCATACCCCCCATTTGGGGGGGGGGGGGGGTCGACAAATTCAGGGGGCCCCCTAATCGATTCTATCGACCTTTTTACCGAAGTTTATTGGTTTTGAAAATGTAAGAAAACACTTCTTTTAATGTTTTTATTTTTTCAAATTCTCCTTTTCTTATTCAGGGCAATGCCAGGCAGTTCCCCCAGGTGCCCTCTTTTTAAGCTCCCCCCCCCCCACCCAATATTGTGGATTTTCATTAAAGGGTGCCAAATGCTTAAAATGTGCCAAAAGTGACCGAAATTCATACATTTTCAAACATTTAGGAAGGGAATGTTGTTCCCCTTTTCCTCTCTGCTTCCGATGTTCCCTCCACATACGCAGAAAACAAACTATATCATTAGAAAACAAATTATTAAAATTTTATAACAACCAGGGTCCGATTTAGATTGTGGGGGCCCCTTTCTACCTTTTTGGATTTTTTCTTGAATTATGCTAAAGTGTCTAAAACTAACCTTTATACTAACTGTCTATTCGCATTTGTATGCAGAATAGCACAAAAAAGATAGCTTTAAGAAATTATCGAATACATTTTTTCTTCTGTTATAGAAATATAAGACTAAATGTGAGCCATTAAAATGTAAACACAACTGATGTAACTGTTACATCCAGGGAATGGGGGGTGGGGCATGGGGTTCGAAATCAGAGGAGAGATGAGAAAAGAGCCCCAATAAAGCTAAATATAAATAAAGAAAGAAGAAATTTTGGTCACTTCTGGCCATTTTTTTATTATTTAGCCTTAACAAAAAAACTATATTTGCCTTTGGGGGCCCCCTAATCGGGGGCCCCAGTGTCCGATGCAGTTGCCCAGCATGCCCGTGACTTAGCCAGGCCCTCATTACAACAACATAGTATCCTATAACTTATAAAAGAAATTTTTTATTAATGTTTCCTTGTAACGTGATAAGTTAAAATCGTTAATTATGTCCAATTTTGAGCTTTCTTATTTAGACAACTTGTAATGTATGTAGGTAAGCAAAGTAAAAATTTGCAAAGAAATACTTATCTCAATCAATCTATAATTATTAAATTAATATTTTTAATTAAAGTTGTGACCAATTTTTTGGGATAGATGTGATATATATATGGGATATAGATGTGAGTACAAAAATTATGCACGTGTACAATATGTTTTTTATTTTTAGTGCTTGCCACTTCTACATTATTAAAAAAAAAAGAAAAAAAATCTACAGATCGATAGAAGGGGGGTGTCCAGAATGATGTTTGTTCCCCCCCCCCCCTCCCCCGTAGCCTTAACTGGGCCCTGTTTTTATCAAAAACCTTGTTTAGATTTGAAAAATGCAGAAACTGCAAATCCTTATTTTCTTACTCGTTTCCCCCCTCTCTTTTTGACCATGGGTTTTTGTATGGAACTAAGAAAGATAAAGAAAGAATACCGGTCAACGGATCGGCTCTGAAGAAAGCCGGGTTTTTGTATAGAGCTGCTAGCGACAAAAGGGTGTTTTCTTTTGAAATACTGGAATATTATGCTCTTAGATGATAAGTCATTTTTCACACCGATTTCACGACGTGGGTGACACAAATAACATCTAGAAAACCACCTTAATATGTTAACAGCTTAGTTAGTAACCGGATTTGAAGAGAGTACTGGCCTATTCAAGTATTTTAGCAGCCTGCTAATGCATACAAGTACGTGTTTGTAGACAACACTGCTTTTCAGATGTGGATTTTCGTATAATATTTTTTTCTGGTTTGTTTTAATAGTACGCATAGTATAGCATTTATAAAATTAAGTGTATATCCAGAGGAAAATGATCTACTCCTATACTAATCTGGTAAGTCATATTTATTACTTTATGTAATTTATATAGCAATTATTAAAAATTTTATGTATTAGAAAATTTTGTACAGCCTGGAAAAATATATGTATACTAACAGAACAGATTTTAATAACACACATTTCTCATTTACATGTTTTTCATTTAAGCATTTTATTAGGGCTCCTTCACAAAATTCTTTTTAATAAATCACACCCCTTCACAAAATTCTACTCCATAAAAATATGCTCTAATTTATTTTATATTGTTAGGTTTTAAAATATGTATTTTGCAAAGGAAACAAGTTCACCAGAAATGACAAATTTAGCATATAGACTTAAGGGTATTCTCAACTGCTCCACTCAACAAGTGCAAAACGTTTTGACACATTTACAGCTCATATTCAAAATATTAGAATAACTGAGAAAAAGTAATAAGAAAAAATTATTTGTCATTTATTTATTTTTTATACTAAGTAAATGCAATTAAATTTCTTATAAATTAAATCTGAAATGTTTAGATAAGATTTTAACATTTATAAAATATAAAATACAGCACAATAAATTAGGTATACAGCTTCCTTAAACACACCAGAATATTAGAATAAAATTTAGATTGGTTCAAAATATTAGAATATTTTATTTTACGCAACAATATTACCTTATGAATATGAAGTAAATGGTAGTTAATATTTTGTAGCATCCCCTTTAGCTTTCATAACAGCGTACAATCGATCTTGCATACTATATACAAGGTATTTATAAACATTTCTATCAATATTAGCCCAAATAGACTTCATACGTGCCACTAACTCAGTTTTACTTGAAGGAGGATTTTCTTGAAGTTTTTTCTTCATTATACACTATAAGTTTTCGATGGGATTAAGATCTGGTGAATTTGGTGGCCAAGGAAGTACCTTAATGTTGTGTTGGCGGAACCAATTCTTAGTTGACACCGAGGTATGCGGGGACGCTAAATCTTGTTGAAAGATGAAATCATCTTCAAATAAATCTTCTGATGATGGAATCATGTAATATTCTAAAATTTCTTGATATATCAGAGAGTTAACCTTTTCGTAGACGATGCATAACTTTCCAGGTCCTTCTGCACTCACACAACCCCAAACCATGACACTAGCAGCAAATTTTACGGAACGTTTAAGGCATTCTTTATCAAATGCTTCTTGCTTCATTCTCCAAACTCGAATACCTTGATTACCATATGAAACACAAAACATACTTTCATCACTAAATAATATATTTTTCCAATCTTCATTGCTCCATAAACATCTTGATTTACACCAATTCAATCTTATACGCTTTTGTCTTGCAGTCATGAGAGGTTTTGTTTTCGGTACACAAGATTCAAATTTAAATTTATGTAGACGTCTTAATGTTGTCGATGTAGAAACTTCAACTCCTTCTTCTTTCCATTTTCGGTGCAAGAATCGCACACTTTTAAAACGGTTTTTCTTAACTATACGCTTCAGTTTCCTGTCATCTCTAGCAGATGTTTTTGGTTTTCGGCTACCATTTCGGCGATTATTTTGAAATTTTCCAATTTTTGAATATTGTGTTAGTATTTTACTAACGCTCGATTGCGAACAATGTAAATAATTCGCTATAAAACATTGATTTTTACCGTGCCGATACAAATCAACCATACGAAGTTTAGTAGATTCAGGAATATCACTCACACGGCCCATTTTAAGACGAAAAAGAAACAAACTGCAAAAAAGAATACTGATTTTAAATAAAATAGTCTGAATTTAATCAATGATGCCACCAGTTAAGAATTGGTAATAATTAAAGGAGAATTAATGTGAAATATTCTAATATTTTGAACCACTTGAATAAATATTCTAATATTTTGACTTTTCAAAATAATTTTTTTTTGCAATTAATCTTTTTTAATCTTTTCAAAAATGATATTAAATTTAAGATAACAAGGAAGTTTAATCAACAATAAGTTCTTAATAAAAATATCGTTTGCATATTTTCATTAAAAGACATTAAATTACCAAACGATATTTTCAATTTCTAAAAAAAAGGTAATTATTCTAATATTTTGAATATGAGCTGTACAAATTCATTTTCTAACAAAAAGTTATAAAATTGGAATGCCTGATTATGGAAGCGATTTCGAATCGAACTGAATTTTCCATTTTATGATCATTAAATTACCTATCCAGTTCTAAGCTATTTCGATCACGCGATCACCCGTTTTTCTCTTGCTTTTCGACCGGTTTTTCTGTTTTTGTCGGGAAACGTGCTCAAAAACGTCAATTTTGAAGGCTTGTTATAAAAGATCTATTGCGTTTTTTAAAAAAAATCAGAGCAATTAGACAGTTTCTGAATAACAACACCTGCTATTTTCATGTATTTCTGAATAAAAATAAATTAAAGCATGTGTCACAAAATTGCCCTTTTTGATTTAAGAACACCCTTAAATAAGTTATTATTAATAAATGTTTGATGCGAATTCAATAACTGGAATTCAAATTTCATTACAAAATACAATAAATTTCATAAAAATAACTTTATTTTTCACAAAATGGGATCCAAGAAAAAATTCCTGCATCAGCCTCCGATTCCATTGCATTCATATGTTACACTATTTCGTTTGTTAACAAGTAATAAGTAAATTCTCATTTAATTTATACTCTTATTTCCTTGGAAAATCTAGTGTTCTAAATTCATGTCACAATAAGAAATTGTGAATGATTTGGTGAACAAATTCGCAGACAAACACGCAGGAAATTTTTTTCAAATAAAAATGAAAGCAACAGCAAATGGAATTGTAACTCAGTTTCAATAAAACAATTTTGAATATTAAAATTCTAGCTATTTTGTTTATTCCCTTGACTTTAAATTCTTTAGATAGAATGAAAGTATTATAAGTTTTGAACTGATTTATCTGAAGTACAGTATAAGAAGAGGGCACGAAACTTTATAGACAGATTTTTAAACTGTAGCTCGACTTAACTGTGTTGTTTTAAAGTATACTGTTTCAATTAAGAGGCTACTTTAGTCAAGCGAAATTACCCGTTCGCTAATGCTAATCCTATTGAAGAAATTTATAACGATATCTCGGTTGCATTTCAATATTTTTTAAATGTTTTTTTGCATTGGATAGCTGAAATCGATCTGTATACAGATTGTTTTTTGTTTGCAGATAATTTTAATGAGGATACTTTCATTTTTGGAACAGGTTTCGAAAATAAAAACATCCTCATTAAAAAAAAAAAAAAGCAATCAAAATTGAAAAAGTATAAAAACCTTGCATACTGATTGATTTCAGCTATCCAGTGAAAAAAAAAAATCATTTAAAAATATTGGAATGTGATATATAAATTTCTTTCATAGTATTCCATTCCATTCTTCCACGCATTAGCGAATGACTCTTTTCGCGTAACTGAAGTAGCCTCTTAAGTAGCAAACTGCGGGAATTATGTGTTTATATAATCTATTTAATTCCTATAATTTATAATAAAATCTTAACGTCATGTGCTTGCTTGTAAAATTGTTTTAGACAAATTTTATTTTAACATTATTAATTGATCTTTAAGCAATGCATTTTTGTTTCATATTTGTGCAGAGTTATGAATGTTATAATAATTTTGACAATGATTTAAAATACTTATGCTAATTATTAAATTTGTTTATTACATTGTTATAATTTGAAACTTATATGGAAACTTCAATATATATATTTTTCAAAAAACTCAATTGAAAGTGTGGGAGAGGGGGGGAGGGTTATAATTTTTTTTTTTGGAGGGAGACCCAAAGTTATATTTTTTTTTTGGGGGGGGGGCCTCAAAACTCCTTGCTACGGCCCTGACTTTAACGATATGTTATCATGCACAATACAAAACAATGTAAATTCACATAAAATTAACCATTCCCGTTAAATATTCACAATTTGCATTTGTTCTCTAAATTGATTACTAGGGATTGAAGTAGTTTATTCCTCTGGATTCTCCACATGTTCTGACCTAAAATAAGTACTTTTTAATATAATATACACATACCTATGTCGCCAAAAACATTTTTTTTTAAAATTTGTTTACTTGCTGACCTGGCTGGCTATACTCAAGCCCATGATAACAACTTTAAATGAACCTCAACTTTGTATGATTTTATTTTTTTGTCTGATTATATTTTTAAATGAAAAAATAAAGAATTGAAAATACATGCTATTTGGCATTTTATTTTATGCATAATTTTATTTTTGGAGTCTATGGACATTGAAAGCCAGCAAAACTGTGACAAAGTACTCAGATTTTTACTTATTTTATTCAAATTTTCCCACATCTTATTTTGTAAAAAATGTTTCTATCCATCTGAACATTTCAAAATCTTTGTAGGTTATGGAAATCTGGTCTACTGAGATGTTCTAAAAAGACTGTGCTTAAATACAGAAATTTTGTTATTTTTAGTGTAGAAAAAATAATATCTCTAAGGTACTAAGTGATCAGAATTTGGCGGTACATTTAAAAAGGTTAAAATTCATATATATACAATATACTATATATATTATATATATATATAAAGAAAAGAAAAAGAAAGAAAGAAAGAAACAATTGCCCTATCAATTAGAAGAATGTTTCAGCTTTAAGAACATTTTACTGGTTTGTCGGTAGCTCTAAAATTCTGTCCTGGAGAGGTGTTACCATAAAAGTGAAAAATGCTTTTATAAAAAATGATCCTTTACAAAAATTATTTTACAAAAGTTTCACTGCAATATTTTTTTTTTTTTTAATTTACTGCACCATTTGAGACATAAAAGTACATTCTTGCAGAATATGTCTTCTGTTTTAAACTGTAAGTTTGGCTATTTATGGTTAAAAAACAACGAAATAAATCACCAGAAATTATCATATATAGTTCCTCATCTTCCTACAGCTGTTTAAATCTGGTTTCTGCCCATGAGTAAGAACTTTCAGACTGGTGATGAAATAAATGATATTTTTATGAAAGTGCATTGCGATTTTTAATTTATAACTCAGGTAACTATTAGAAATTTTAAATTCTGAGTATCAGGTGCACCAGCAGAGACTTTTGACTATTCCCATAAAAATTTTCAGCTTTAAATGATTTTGCTATTCATTACAAGCACAAACAGACAGAGCAAACATTTTTCTTTATTAGTAGACATTTTAAAATGTTATACACTTGAATTTTACACACATAATATTTATAAATATTTAAGGAAAAAGTCTTTAAATTGATGGGCACCGAGAAACATAAAAAACTTCTGCAAAATATTACTGAACACTATAATCATATATTTTATGTATATGATACAGAATAATTTGTAGTTATTTCCTACCTCCCCCCCCCCCCCAAAAAAAAAGGAGAGATTCTAAAGTATAAAAAAAACTACAGTCCTCAGCAAAAGTTTAGACATTGGTGTTATTTAATCTTTAAATAAAAAATACAAACTCGTTGGTTATATAAATGGCTATACATATTTTTAACATTTTAGGATGAAAATAATGGATTTAATATAGAATAATATTTAATTTAACTGAAAAAAGTGAATGTTGCATATTGCAAAAGTTTAAACACTTTTTTGATTTTTTGGCAACTATTCACGGACAAATACGAATTTCAAAGTTATGATGTCACATGTCTGAAGTATTAAAGTATATCTTGCTATAGCATCGATTAGTGAAGATGCCCCGAGAGAGAAATATTCAGTCAGATGAAGTAATTGAAGTAAGGAAGCTGAAATGAAAAACATGGTTCATACACTTGAGACCAAATAAAATTCAAGCACTTTTCAAGGACTTTTCAAGGGCTATTTTAAAACATGCATAAAAATGATTCTAGAATAATATATCATAAAATAAATAGTCATCATGTTACCTGTGTGTTTAATTATTCGTTAGTAAAGATACTTTCTAAATTTTCATCTAATGAAGTTTTATATGTAATATAAAAAGAGAAAAAGGATTAAAATATTAATTAAAAAGTAAATGAAGATTAAATATAAATTTTGATTAAAATGTAAAATCAAAAGCAGAGGTGATTCTGGGTGAAATTTGTTTTTTTCGGATATTCACATAGCATTTTCGGAAAACGGCGGCGGGGAGGGGTATCCACGATCTTCAGAGGAAATGAGCGTTTTCCCGTGGTTTTTTTATTTTTATGAAATCGGCGTTTTCTCGATGATATTTAGACAAAATTTGCATTTTTTACGCGATTTTTTCTCAAAAACGGCATTTTATCCCCGCGATCTTTTGACAAAATTGCCATTTTTTCCGTGATCTTTTGATGAAATCGGCATTTTTTTTTTTTTTCAATTATCTTTTGACAAAATATTTGTAAGCTATCTTTAACGAAATCAGCGTTTTATTTGCGTTATTTGGGTGAAATTGCAGTTTTTTTCCGCGATCCACACAGGAAATTCGGGTTTTTCAGCTATCTTTTGATAAAGTTTGTTGACAAAAACATTGACGAAATCTTGTTTTTCCACGAAACATTGACGAAATGTGTGCTTTTTCGGCAATCCTTTCATGAAATTTGCATTTCTTAGCGATTGTTTTTTCCACGCGCAAAATCGTACAAGTTGGAAACTATGCGCAACTGATAAGCCAATTTCAAATTTTTGGAAGAGGATGCCTTAAATTTTTGGACGAGAATCACCCCTGATCAAAAGGAAAAAAATTGTTCTTAGCAAATAAAACTTAGTAAAATATAAGTCCAAAGTCAAATTGAGTTAAATTCTTCGCAAATCTTTTAATGTATTAATAACTTCCAGTATCTTTTGCCACAGTTTATATTCCGGTTTTTCAATCCATAAATCATTGAAAACGCACTTTCCTACCATATTTCTTTACTGATTATATGACTGATGAAAGAAATTAAAAAATAAAATTGATCGTAAAAATCATATTGTAAAATCCAGAATAGATCACTTTAAAACAAAGATACGTTCGAAACAAAAACTAAAAGAGACTTGTAAAAAGCGCAAAATTGTTCACGTCAAATATATGGAAAGCACGACTAACGAGCAACCAATTACATCGACTCAGCAAAAAGACCCCAATGCCTCGCGGAAAAACAAAGATATCTTCTTGTTGAAAAAGCGAAGTTATTCCAAAGCTAGTGCATTCTGATTTGTTGCCCTGAGTCGCACTTCCCAGCTGCTAATGTGTAGTAAAAAATGACGTAAGCGTCTGCTCTCTCCTCTCATCTGGTAGGAGGAGCACATTGGCGAAAAATCACACTTTTGGCTATTATGCCGCAATCTGCGTTCTATTTTTTTTTTCCCGTGCCGGTTTCTGCATGCATCCGATTTTTACAGCCAAAAAAAGATGCCAAAAGGTTAAGAGGAGAGAAGGAAGTCTTTGGCAGCAGGTGATTCAATTCAAAGTTCCATTGGGAAAGAAAATATACAATTGTAGTAAACTTTTTAAAAATAAAATGTATGAAGGTTTTTTTTTTTAGAACTTTTAAAATTTAAGCACTAATATTGATATTTTTTAAAAATTTTCCCAGTACTTTTCCTTCCTTGAAAATGAATCTTTTTCTTTCCAGCACTTTTCATTCCTTGAAAATGAATACTTTTTTTTACAGCACTTTTTCTATTTTTTCCAGAGCGTACGAACCATGAAAAAGGAAGAGTTGCAGAAATTTCAGTTACATTGAATTGTCCAAAAAGGTCTGTCTATGAAGCATAGTCTAAGAGTGACTATCAAAACACTACATAAATCTGGAAGACCTTTGTGACCAGAAAATGAGATGACATAAGGATCCATAAGCTGGTATTTACACAAATGATGACTGCTAGTCGTATTAAAAATAAATCGGGACTTTCTGTGTCGACGAATATGACTCGTAGATGATTTAAAGAAAAAGGTTAATTTACATGAAAATGATAAAACAACCGGTTTTTAAATCTCACTACAAATGAGCAAGAAAGCAATGGACTTGAAAACATATGTCATATGAACCCAAATGGTACACTATGATATTCAATAACAAAGAAAAGAGGAATGTGAATGCCCAAACGGCTGGGCATACAACTGGCACAACTCACATAAAGAGCCTGAAACTTTCTTTAACTGACAACAAAGAGGTGACTCTTTAATGGCTTGGATCTTCCTTAGCTTTATTGCTCAAGTGTCTCTGGAGTTATTCAATGGTTGCCAAGCAGCGCAAGACTACAAACATACATTGGAGAACAATTAACAGTCATTTGGGGAACTTTTAGCTGGTCCAAAGCATGTATTTTAGCAAGACAGTGCATCTATTCATGTTGCATACAAAACAAAAACTTTGTTCAACTCTCAAAATACTAAATTAATCTCAACTGGTCGGCATGTAGCCGTGACCTGGGCCCAATCAAAAACCTTTGCGACATCATATCTCGAAAGGTTATGCACATTTTTGCTTTTTGTTAATGAGCTTAGAGCTGCTGTTGATGTGTTTGGTATAAAATAAGACTTCCAAGTGACACAGGATTTAGTTTCTTTGATGGAAAGTCACATTCTTGTACTAATTGCAGGTAATGTGAGATGCAACTTGATTTTAATTAATGGTTGTTTTTTTTTTTGTAAATATACAGATTGTCTATACTTTTGCCACAATGTTAATTTTTTTTTTTTTTTTTTTTTTTGTCATTCTATATTATGTAAAGGTATAATTTAAAATTTATTGTTTGTGAATAAAGGATAAGTCACGACCAATATATGACAGGTGATTTACAAAATTTGTTATATACTTCTGAATATAGATGCGTAATCGATCATTGTCTAAATTTTTTCTGAGCACTGTATTTAAATAATGCAAAATAAAGGATAACATAACTTTTGTTTCCCATTTATTAAATTACTTATTTGGGAAAAAAAAAAAAAAAAAAAAAACTATCAACATAATATAAAAAATGGTGGTACAAGAAGAAAATTAATACAAATAAATAAAGTAATCTAAAGTTTGTGACTTACTTATAATCTCTCTCCCAAAATTTGACTGGACGAACATAAGATGTGAAAAAAATGGCACTACCCAAAATGGGACTTAGAGGTGTAGATAGTATCGACGATATTGCAGCCTGCACAAATAACATGGCAGAATCTTTTCTGAATTAAGAAAATATTTTCAGTTAAAATGACTATAAGAAAATGAAAAATCTAGATTGACTCCATTCAATTTTCCAAGCACTAATGTATGTGCTTTCAGAAAAAAAAAGTGGGTGAATAGATTTTTATAAATTTTTTACATTAATGAATTGATTGGATTGATAGACTAAAAACCTTATTTCTGTGCAACTAAGACTTTATTACATTGGGCCAATATTTATCACCTAAGCTGTCACATTTTTTGGTGATTTTTTTTTATAGAATCAGTTGTAAAATGGGTGAAAATAGACTAAATAACTAATCTGTAAATCTATTTTTACAAAAATTTAAACAATACTTGTGACAGTGGTCTACAACATCAATATTGTTAAGGCAGTTGGACACTCAGCGGCCTAATTCCCCTCAGTAATGTTACACCTAAGGGCATTTAATGCATTTTTATATTCAAAATACTTCCTCAGGGAATCAATATTTTAAACTTTTTTTTTTTTTTTCAGTTTCTCTTCTAGAATGTCTTTTTTTTTTTTTTTTTTTTTCCTTAGTTGTCAAAATATTTCTAAAATTTATGCTCAATTTAATATTTTATGTTTTAAAAACTGATTAGCTGGAAGTAAAATTTTAACATCTCATATAAAATTATGAGGGGTTAATTAAAATTACTAAGAAAAAAAGATGCATCCTTTAAGAAGAGAGCACTGAAAAAAGAAGTTAAAAATATTAATTTCCTGAGGAGGTATTTTGAATGTAAAAGTGCATCAAATGCCCATAGATTTAACATCACAGAGAATTCTGCTGCTGAGTGACCAGCTGCCTTAATGTTGGAAGACATCTGTTCGTTTATCAGTGGTGTGCAGATTTCTGATACAGGATAACTTTTTTCATTGGGTGCTCAGAGAATTGTGAAAGGTACATTTTTAAAAAAAGGTCAATTTTTGGCGCTGTTCGAGTTTTGGGTCTCTAGAACATTTGGCAGTAATTAGTGAAGAAATTAATTAAAAATCTCATGTTTAAATCATTTTAAACTTAATTCTTTTCAAAATCACAGGATTTTATCCATGCAGAAGTAAAAATAGATGTGAATTAAACCAAATTTATGTCTAGTGTCTTCTTTCAAGAGCAATTACTTCTGTTGTAGAAACACAATGAAGTTGCAAATCACATGAGAGGGCACCAAAAATAATAAGCTTTCCAAAATTCTAAAAATTATTTCTATCAGCTCATAAAATGAAAATTCTCAAAAATTGATTAAAAATTCAGTTATTTTCAGGATTGACATCGATGGTGGCTACATTTAGCAGAGTTATAGTGTAGTGGTAAATGTAATTGCTAATGTTTGGAAAAGAAAATTGAATTAAACTGAAAATATGATTAAGCTGAAAAAAAAAATTAACATGGGAATTAAATAAAGGCAATAATTTAAAAATAAAATAAATTTATTAAAAGCTTTAAGATAATAAATAAAAACAAATCATAAATAAATAAATTTATTATACAGAAAAGACACTAATCTGAATTTAAATATCACAGGGAAATTTACTCTATCATGACACAAACAATATTAATTATCACATTCAAACAGCTCAAAAATATTTTGAAGACACTCTTGAAAAAATGAAGCCCAATGTCATAACATAGTTGGAGTTAGTAAAATATCTCACTAACCATCCTGAACAATCACAATGCAATAAAGTTTTTATCCTTTCTAAAAGTTCTTCAGAAAGCTGCCAGTTAAATTCAATGCGACTCCTGAACCATATCTTTAGTGAAATAACAAACTTCATCATGACAATTGAAAATGAAGTTTACTTGCTTTCTGACTAACATCATTCCTCAAACGTAGGGAAGAATACACGTACCACTCATTAACTGAAAAAACTGAGTTAAGATTCATCTTCCATAACGACGATATTCTGTATTCAGATCATTCCAAAAGCTTTATGATGAATGACCTTTAAAAATGACATAATTAACTGTTCTTTCCAAATTTAAAAGAGAATTCATCAGAAAAATAAACATTATTATCTTAAAATCATATTATCTGTACTATGAACTTCCATACTCACAACTACTTCCTAATAACAGCTTACGGAAAGATTTAAGCTTTCATCTCAGACAGAATATAACAACAAGTAGTTAAGAATGTCGAGATACCGAAATATATATGAATTCCTGACATATGGAAAACAATCAACTACGCATCATGAAACATTGCCCTCTGCTTCCAGAAAATACAGAGCAACAACATTGGATTGTAAATGTAAATCATGACTGAAAGATCACTACTTTCATTTCGTAACAATGACAAGAACTATCAGGTAAGAAACAATTGCCAATATGAAGTGATATTTCCTGTACAGTAAGAGTATTTCTAAAAGTAAACAAACTATGGATGATCAGAATAGATTTAAACTGTAACTAAAGGAACTTTAATAAAGGTTTTATTAGAAAGAGAAATAAAAATAGATTGCTGTAAAAAGGTAAATAAGCAATTGTAGATTTATTGAGGGAAATATTAATAAAGTAGAAAAAGTATGTACAGTGACAAGACCAGAGGTATCTATATACAGTAGACTCCCTCAAATCTGCACAGTTTGGGACCAGAGGTTGTGCAGATTTTAGAATTTTTCAGATTTCTGATTCTTGCTTTCTTTATATTTTAAAAAGAGTAATTTGACTGTAATTAATAATACAACTGAAACTATAATGCATGCTTACAATATAATAAAATGTTAAAATAGATAATAAACTAAAATAATAAAAATTTAGATGATTTTTAAAAAGATTTAAACCTAAAAAGCAAGGGTCAAGTTAATAATCAATAATGATGATTAAATATTCATCATAAAGATGAAATATGTTTTTGCTAAATTATTCAATGAAACTTGTCTCATTATTAATTCACATCAAAATCATAAAATAAGAAAGTTTTATTTCAAGTTTGGCGAGACTTAATAACCAAAAAAGTTTGATTAATGCATAAATATATTTGGTAAGAAGATTGTGATTACCAATGTAATCAGCAATATCTTGATTTTTTTCAGAAATAAATTTATTCTTCTTTCATGAAAAAACAAATTCAGTAATATTAACAAAAATTACAAATTAAAATATACATAGAATTGATATAAACTAAAAAATTCAAATTTTGTCCCTATATCTGAATTGAATGTTTCATTGTTTACATCCATAAATTATGTGCGGATTTTAGAGTTGCAGATTTGAGGGAGTCTACTGTATATCAAATAATGAGTTTCCATATCACATGACAAGGCCTATTAGCAGATTTTTTAGGTACCTATAATTTTTCTTCTATGCATAACAGAAATTTGAAACTTTCACTGTTGGACATAGAAAAAAACTTCTTTCATATTTTCAAAAAATCGTGTCCATATCTAAAAAAGAATTGAAATTATGAATTTTTATCTAAATCATTAAAATTTATTTTTTGTTCTGCTTTGATTTCAATGTCAAGCAGGGTTCTTGCTGGCTTATGACCAACATTAGCAATTTGGCAAACAAGAAATAAAAAAGTGATGAAATGAAAAGAAATGTTATCAAAATAGATTTAGCATTAAACACTGAAGAATGCATTTTTAACCCCTTATTGTATTCCTGCTTTTCAAATGTTTTGAAATAACATGATTTTTTTGGTAATTGCTTATAAAAGAGAAATTCGACTATCTGCTACAGAAACTGTTACAAATACATTATATGGCCAAAGGTGACCGGCCATTTGTAATTTTTGACGTTTTGTTAAATATCTAGAAAAATACATGCGAAATTATGCTGAAACTCCAGGTATGTAAGCAGAAAATTACAGATCATATTTCCGGAAAGATTTTTTCCCAAAACCCCTTAGGGAACAATCAATAAATCAAAAAAAAGAATGAATATCAATTTTATAACCCTGTTAAAACTAATGTTGCAAAAACATTTAAACTGTAGATTATGATTAAGTAGCTTATTGAAATAATGCATGTTCATTTTTACGAGGATAGCATACATACTTGTAGAGAAATTAAGGTTTTCATAAAAACAGTGCCAAATTTTGCCAAGTTTTTTCCAGAAAACATGACAAACAACATTGCACATAATATCCTGTAATCAGAATTAAAAAATAGTAAAAAATGTATAAATAATGAGCAAGTTTACTAAATAATTTTTTACTATGCATGCGTGAAAGCAATCAAAGTATAATTTGTATAATGTATTAAATGTATAAAGCAACTTTTGTGAAAGTCTCAAAAACATAGCTTGAAAATTCTAAACATTATCGTTGATAGAATAAGCTTAAAATCCACTGTTCCCCAAAAGAAGCAAAAAGATGAGAGAATGTATTCATATATCCATTTATTAATGTCAATACAACATACATAATAGTGCACATACTACTATATTTGGATACAACCCCTCATCCTTTTGCTTCCTTTTGGGAACAACAGATTTTGAGCTTATTCTATCGACAATTTTTAGAATTTTCAAACTATGTTTTTGAGACTTTTACAAAAGTTGCTCTATACATTTAGCTAATACATTATGCAAATTATATTTTGATTACTTTCACGCATGCACAGTGCAAAATTATTTAGTAAATTTACTCATTATTCATACAATTTGTATTATTTTTTAATTCCGACTACAAGGTATTGCATACAATGTTGTTTGTTCTATTTTCTGAAAAGAACATTCTTTTACATTAAGAACTCTGCAAATTATAAGCAAAAGACTTGGAAAATTTGGGGACTTGACTGTTTTTAAGAAAAGCTTAATTTCGCTATGAGTATATCCTCATAAAAATGAACTTAGTTTATTACAATAAGCTATTTAAGCATAATCTACAGTTTGAAAACTTTTGCTGCATTAGTTTTATAGGGTTATCTAAAATATACTTGTTGAATTTGTTGACGATCCACTATTAAGTTTCAGGAAAAAATCTTCACGGAAATATAAGACTGTTCTGTTCTGTGACCATTCTGTTTCCACACCTGGAATTTCAGGATAATTCCTTATGTATTTTTTAGATATCTAACAAAACATTAAAAATTGCAAGTAGCCAGTCACCTTTGGCCACATACTGAAAGTATATTCTAAATATCTCCTAGTCCTAAATTTGTAAATGTTTTTGACATTTTTTTACCAGTCTAAATAAAAATTTAAATAAAACAGTTATCATTTATTTACCATTGTAAAAATGTATTACTGTTGCTAAAAATTGCAATGTGACTGCTATCTGACAGAAAAAAAGTGACTAGCCAATGATAACTTTGCACACAACTTTATAAATTGCTATTTTCAAAACTTCATTGCAACAAAACTTTAACAGACAATAGATAAATATATATTGCATAATCATTTCTGTCTTTGGCTGTTGCTAAACAGTTTTGGTGTTGTGTTAGTATCTCTAGTCTGATTAGTCTGTTCTATAAATAGAACAATGTAAAATAACATCATACAATTAAACACGTAAAGTGACATCCAAACATTCAATGAGATAAGAGCATTATTTCATGTCAATTTCTCATAGTCTCATAGTAGCCACATAAGAGTGAAATTGCATACATTTTTTACTAACTGAATAAAACAAATAGAAAGATAAAAAACTTAATAGCTGGACACAAATGGAATTTATAAATTGATTAAACATTAGCAAGTCATTTTATTATTAACAAATAGTTTGAATAAATTGTAAAATATTTGAAGTTTATATAGTATATATCTTGAATTATATAATTTATTTATATTTATTCCATAAGGTACAATTCAATTTTGAATTATACAGATGGATTTCACGATTCAATCAACAGCTTCACAAATCTTTAATAAGAAAGAACATGTTCAATTATATCAAACAGAATAATAAATATATGCACAAACAAAACCATCAAACTAAAGAAAAAAATAGACTGGATTCATTCTGAAATATTTAAATAAAAGCTGTAAGTACTAATCAAAAAGGATACGAGGCACACTAAATGGCTGAGCAAATGCATGAAATGCAGAGCCCCATGTAATTTGCCAAGGAGCAATGTAGATAATTATGAACCTCACTTTCAAAAGAAATTCATAACACTGAAATTAAAAATAAATAAATAAATAAATAAAAGATTGAAAACAAATCATACAAATATCTAAATATGTAATAAATGTGCTTGTTTTTATTGAAAACTAGCTAAAGTACACAGCATTGCCCGAAATTTTAAGAATGCCTGTTTTGAAAAATTAATTTAAATATTAAACATAAAATATAAAACAAACAATTAAAAGAAGCAGAGTGTTATAAATACAAATCAAATGATAACACAACATAAAAAGTCTAAATTTATATAACAGGCACAAAAAGTATACAGATATAAATGAGCTAACTTATAGCATTATTGGAACAATAAAAGATAAAAAGAAAACAAAAATGTCAAACTGCCTGTGTATAGATATGGAATAGATTTTAAAATGGCAAAAACAAGATCAGATAGTCTCAAAATGTTAAAATATGCCAATATTTCCATAATCGGGTTTTTATTTTGTTTCAATGCATTTTTTCAAACTCATATGATATTATATATTCACATTAGAGATCTGCACGGGCCGATTTCCATTAACGGCATTTGGGCCGGGCCTTAATTTTTTTTCCATGGAGTATCGGGACGGGCCTAAAGTATATTTTCCATACGAAGCCGATACTGATTTCATTCTTACTAATCTTCATGGACCAAAAAGTTCAGTTCTTGTTGAATCATCCCAGATGAAAATCCTTTTCACGACATGTCCAAGAATGTTCATAAATCAGTAAAATTTGACTTGGTCCAAAAATTTTTGCAAAAAAGGCATGCACCTTTAAGTCCTCATTATTCTACAATTAAACACCAGAATTTATTCTTTTTAAAGAATCGTAGATTACTACGCTTATTAAAATAAAGTTAAACACATAAAAATAAAAAAAACATGACTATGGCAGAATTTTCTTTTACACTGAAAACTGCAAATTTCTTTTAAACTGTTCATTCATGCAAAATGAATACAACAATATGCAAGAAAAAAAATATATTAAAGATTTACATCTGTTAAGAAGGGAATCTATTTTTTTCTTTCCAATGCGATTCCGTCTTAGAAGATTTTACTTTTACCATATATCATTTTTGAGATCTCTGTGTCTCCATTACATGGAATATGGATTAATAATACTAATTGTAACTGAAACATTTACATACAACAAACAAAGGTTCATTAAAAGCATAAATATCGCAGCCTATGGAATTTTTGCATAAATAAAAATTATAAACATAAAAAAGAAAAAAAAAAAAAAAAAAAAAAAAGATTAAGATAAGTTTTTGGTCTGAATTCTTCTGTAAGAGTAAAGATCAATTTTCTGTAGAAATTCATTTAGGCCGAATATTTAACTTTTTCCCTGGCCAGGCCGAGCTCGGGCCAAGATTTTTACTTTCGGCCGGGCTCGCGCCTAGAAATTTCGACCCGTGCAGACCTCTAATTCACATGCTGATGTCCATTTAAACTACAATATAATACAATATTCACTTTTTAAAAAGATTTGTCAAAATATTTATTTCATTTTCATGTGGAAATTTTACAAATAAAAAAGTAAAGATGTTTGAAAATTATTAGAATAATTGTGATTTGTTCAGTTTTCTTGATTAATATTGTACATACTTGTAATGTTTAATGAAAGGTAATTTGTTTTGTCAATCCAGTCAATTTTTCACTCCTTCAGAATAGTTTTGCCGATATAAATTTATCAAATGTTGCCATTTTTTAAAAGAAAAATACTAGGACTTCCCTCAGAGGGATTAGTCTGAGCGATATTGCTGAGAATACACATTTAATAACTTGCAATAAGTAAAGAAAATGAGATGTTTCCTTTAATTGGTCATTCATTGTGATAAAATATGATGAAAATAAGCATATTGAATCATAGAATTACAAAATCTTATATATAAAGTTGCATATACTATTTTTATAAAAGAAAAGCAAACCATGCATGGATATAAAATTGGAAATATGCAAAATGCTAAAAGTAATACAGAAAATAAAACACCAAATTTTCCAATATTGGAAATATAACTCTTTGAAATGATGTCATGCGCATAAACAGAAGCTTCGCACCAATTTGAGAAACTATAAATAACAAACTATTATGTTTGAAAAGAATGGAGTGTATTTTATAAGGTGTGAAATCCGTCCGAATCGTTTATAATGTTGAATATCTGTTTGCCACGCATGCAATGAGGTTGTCGATAAGAGTTAAGCAATCCTTTTTTTAAAAATTGTCCTAAACGAGCACTTACATCTTATAAGTTACTGTGATGCCAAAGTTATAGTTTCTGACCCCAACAGTATCCTAGAAATTACAATATTCTCAATAAATTGGGTTTAAAACTTTTTCTAGGAAAAAAAAATGTTTAATTTGTGAAATTAAACTGTCGAGTGTTTTAGAAATCGCTCATAACGAGAATATTATATCTTAAAAGTTGCCACTAAAAAAAAAGATTTAAAATTT
The DNA here is from genome assembly GCA_964019185.1 of Maratus speculifer. Lineage (NCBI taxonomy): Eukaryota > Metazoa > Arthropoda > Arachnida > Araneae > Salticidae > Maratus > Maratus speculifer. The sequence goes on from OZ025296.1 coordinate 35,505,823, forward strand.
TTAGTCATATCAACATAAAAGAATTCTCAATTTTAGAACTTTTTTTACTCGTGCATTGATGGTGATTATTGTTTCTACGCAAAATATAGTATATTTTGCAGCAAAGGTGGTTACCAACATTTTTTGCCCACATTATTTTTTAAATCGGCTAGGTACTCCCAATGATAACGAAAAACACACAAACGTTATTGCTTTATAGCATAGAAATACAGAATCAAAAGCTATTTATCTCCTATTATATACACATAAATTATCTAATTAGTGCTAGCAGATGCATTTTTAAATATACACAGATCAATATAATGCTTCATTTTTCTGTTATTAGTATTTCTTAGTATTCATTTTTCATTAATTTGTATTATTCAGTAAAAAACTCACTTTCTTAAGCTTGAATTACGTTAAACTTTTTATAAAAGCGCCTAAGTCCATATAACAGCGAAGTACTGGGAAGAGTATTAAATACAAGGTAGTAAGCCACTTATTCAAACGCAGGTAATAAATCGCCAAATATTGTTCTTTTCGCCCTCTCTCGAAATGCATTTTTTCCGTACATTTAAAAAACACGATTCAGAGTCATCTTATTTAAAATTCAAATAAATAAATAAGAGGAAGCAATAATAGCGTAATTCAAAACATTTTATTTCAGCATCAAGGAATTGTATCGTAGTTACACATGTGGAAAAAAGCTGCTTTAGGCCAAGAAACGTTGTGTTCACTAAATTTGAATTCGATTAAAAAAAGTACTGTGATTAATTAAAATGTTATAGGCAGAACTGCCAAGTCTCCGGCATTTTGGATACCGGTATTTTAATACAGAAAATGTTTTATTAAATTGGAACATTCTGCAGATTTAAAAAATAATTTTTCCTATAAGAAAATTATGCTGTGCAATAAGCGGGGGCTTGGCATCTCTGTATAGGAATATTACGTAATCTACTTTTTAACCTTAAAAAAAGCAGCGATCATTTTTCGGGTACAAAAAGTATTTACTAATTGTTTCATTTTTCATACAAGTTACTGATTGTAATATTGATACATCTATGGTGATAAATTTCCAATAATTTTTCAAATCCCATTTATTTCATTAAAAATATAAATCTTTTATTCATTTAGTTTAAAATAAATGGTTTTTAACTAATTTCATAATACTTTTGAAATATCACTTTTCATTGGCCATTTTTTTTTTAAAGCATTTAGAAAATGGTTGTTTTCAGTCAAATATAGACTTTGGTCACTCCGCATTTTATTTTATTATTATTATTATTTATAACTGGTGGAGAAATATTCATACTTAATCCATAACGTACATAATATATGACACTGTTATTACATAAGTCATCTTTTTATTATCATAAAAATTATGTTTTTACTGATTTTTATTAACTCAATAGGAAAAATTTTGTGCTTTGAGCAATAGATGTCCGTATTTCATTTATTTATTTATTTTAACAAAATTCTTTGTATTTAGAAGAATTTTTATTAAAATAGGAAATCCAAATGTCGCTGTTAATAAAGAAGAAAGTTACAAAAAAAAAAGTTACAAAATGAGTAGACGTATACTATCAAATATGGAAAAACGACAAATCCAAAATAGACGTCGTATAAAATATCATCTTTTAAAGCAAAAAAAAAAAAAAGAGGTCTGACTATCGAGCCTACTGATTACGAAATGTGTATTACATGAAAAAAAAAAAAAAAAAAAAAAAAAAAAACTGCAAATATTGATTTTTTTTTCTGTTTTGCAGTTTTGGCTTTGAAAGGTACGCTATCTTGCAAAAAGATATAAGCGACTATGAAAACACACTTGGTAAACGTTCATGCTCAGTTTTACAAATAAATATGGCACATATATGCCTTATACAGACCAAGGTACCTAATTGGTGCCAAAATGGCGTTCAGTTGCCTAACATGCTGGTTATCATATAAATGTTATAATAAATTGTTTGTTCTAAAAATATTATCATTTACTGATTGTTAATTCTTTTTTTTTTAATAACAGAAAATGTTTCGTTTATTCCTTTTTAGGTGCGTTCGTAATTATGTAAATACGTAGCACCTATTGTTGTCGCTCAGTCCGTCCATTTGTCTGTCTGCCTGTCTGCATATAACAAAGCAAAAACTACCCAACTGAATCGTTTGAAATTTAAAATACATAATTATTACATAATTTTGTTGAGTCATTTCAAATTTTATGAAAATCGGATGGATAGATCAATTACAGGGACTATCAAAATGATTCCGTTACATTACGGTCAATGGGGAAAAAAGTTTCAAATATATTTTTTTAATCGTTTGAAATTTAAAATACATAATTATAACATAATTTTGTCGAGTCATTTCAAATTTTATGAAAATCGGATGGACAAATCAATTACAGGGACAATCAAAAGGATTCCGTTACATTACGGTCAATAGGGAAAAAAGTTTCAAATGCATTTTAATCATTTGAAATTTAAAACATATAATTGTTACATAATATTGTCAAGTCATTTCAAATGTTGTGAAAATTGGTTGCATAGATCAATTACAGGGACAATCAAAAGTATTCCGTTACATTACGATCAATGGGGAAAAAAGTTTCAAATGCATTTAAATGGTGTTACACTCATTTGAGTTAATAGAATTGACATGAATCTATGAAGTATGTATTAAATTATACATTCTGTACAATCTGGGATGTAAAGAATACTTGTTATTTATTTACAGGGCCACACAAATGTATTCCACTAAATAATGTTATACGGGGAAACATTGTTTGGGGCGTGTTTTAATTATATTAAACTACTTCACATTTTATGAATAAGATATACGTTAAAGAAGTATAATAAAAATTATTCCCTGCATATTTACAGGAACACAAAGATTTCGACCACTATACTGTATCCAAAGTCCACTCTACTATATCAGCAAGATCTGAATATTTTAAAACTTCGTTATACTACGAACGCACCTCATTTCCTACACTTCACGTGCAATTTCCAACTTGTTTTAGGTGCGTTCGTAATTATGTAAATACGTAGCACCTATAGTGGTCGTTCAGTCCGTCCGTCTGTCCGCATATAACAACGCAAAAACTACCCAACCGAATCGTTTGAAATTAAAAATACATAATCATTACATAATTTTGTCGAGTCATTTCAAATTTTATGAAAATCGGATGCATAGATCAATTACAGTGGCAATCAAAAGTATTCCATTACATAACGGTCAATGGGGAAAAAAAGCTTCAAATGCATTTTAATCGTTTGAAATTTAAAATACATAATTATTATGTAATTTTGTCGAGTTATTTAAAATTTTTTGATAATCGGGTGCATAGATCAATTACAGGGGCAATCAAAAGTATTCAATTACATTATGGTCAATGGGGAAAAAGTTTCAAATGTATTTTATACGTTTGAAATGTAACATACATAATTATTACATAATTTTGCCAAGTTTTTTCAAATTTTATCAAAATCAGATGCATAGATCAATTACAGGGACAATCAAAAGTAATCCATTACATTACGGTCAATGGGGAAAAATGTTTCAAAAACATTTTAATAGTGTTACACTGATTCAAACTTAATAAAATTTATATGCAACTATGAAGTACATATTATAATATACATTTTACATAATTTAGGGTGCAAAGAATATTTGTTATTGATTTAAAAAGCCACACAAAAGTATTTCATTACATAATAATACAGGGAGAACATTGTTTGATGAGCGTTTTAATTCTAATTCACTATTTACAATTTTATGAGATTGATATATGAGAGTAATATTTTTAAAACTTCGTTATCGTATGAATGCACCTCATTTGCTACACTTCACGTGCAATTTCCAACTTGTTTCATTTTGAAATACATAAATAACGTGTTATTATAGCATGCTATATGTATCTGGTAATCAAAATGACGTTTTCGCCTAATTGGCATAAAAAATCTCGCCAAACCCGGTGCTTATATCTCTAGTATATTATCTCAAGTATTTTATTTATGTATACTATAATTGTTTTTATATACCACTTACTTCTTCTTGTTTATAAAAATAGGTAAGTGGCTCCTTTATGCAGTATAAATTGTATAAATCTTTAAAAAATAGCCCCCGATGCCCCTTTTTGGATCGAATTAAAAAAAAATCAACTTCTAATTCCAGTATTGCTCCCAGGTATGCATACATATTCCAAATTTCAAAGTTGTATGCCAACAGGAAATGGATGAAAAATGGGAAAAGTTGTCACATATGCACCAGGGTACATAATTGGCGTCAAAATGACATTATTTTACCTGAGATGGTAACCCGGCTGTATTTATTTATTATTTGTTTATTTACTCATAAAATGTTTATTTACTTTCATTTCCTTTTTTTATTATATAAGATATTTCTTTTTATACTTATTAATTGTTATTATTATTTTATTTACTGTAAATTCTTTTTGAAAATAGAAAATAATTTAAAAATGTACATGTAAGCATTATTTGAAAACAGAGTTTTCGCCAAATAGGCTTTGGAAAAAAAATGTGCCAAATCTAATGCACTTGTGTATTCGTGCCGAAAAATTAGTGAACAGAATTGACTTCCACACACAAACAAAATATAAGTTAAAAGAAAACATGCAATAAAAATAAATATAAGGGAAAATTATGTCATAAAAGAAACTTTTTATTTAAAAACGTATTTGTTTCTAATTTTCACACGCGAAATATATAAAACGTTCTTTTAGCGATCAAAAAATGCTATTAAGAGATTATCACAAAATCTCAAGATCAAAGTTTTTATGACTTTTTTTAATATAAAAAAATAAGTTTTATTTTTTTCTGCATGATTAAATTTTAAAATGTTTTATTGCATTCAATATTTCTGAGTGCGTAAATGATTACTATTTACTCCATGTACTGATTCGGTTATCTACGAAAATATCCAGCTGGTGAAAATCACGCACACCAAATTTCTGTGACGTATGCAAATAAATTGTGCTTTTTTATCAGTTTTTTTAATATAACTTGAACTATTTGGAATTAATTTTTAAAAGTAGGTGCATTCACCAGATTACCTTCATAGGTACCTATTGGTACAAACAGAATCAAAATCCGACAAGTACTTTTTGAGATTTGCTTGACGAAAATTTTTTTTTACTTTTAATATCGTTACGTATCTCTGAGTATAAAGACTTCGCTGCGCTCAGACAATTAAAACAAATGTAATAAAATTGTTTGCATTACATAAAGAATTTGTTTGATTTACAAATAAATTTTAAATAACATTTTAAAATCATCTGCTTGTTGTGCTAGTATTTTCATTTTTTTCTTGAGTCGGCTTCAATATTACTTTATTCTAAAAATAAATCTTTTCGCTGTTTTTAACAAATGCAGTTACTACCAATTGTTTACTTACCAATAGTTTATACTAATTAGTAGCTTTTTTGGTTTGTCAAAGAATAATTGGGTGATTATGGGTAAAGCAAGTGATATTTCTCCAACAAAACCAGCTGTGGTAAAGTATTGCACAGGGGTGATTCTGAATGAAATTTTTTTTTCGGAAATTCGCATCACATTTTCAGAAATCGGGGGGGGGGGGGGGGGGGGGTCGTAAGTCCCCCCCTTTAGCGATCTTCGGACAAAATCGGCGTTTTACCGCTATCTTCAGACGAAATCAGCAATATTTTAGCGAAATTGGCGATGTATTGCGATCTTTTGCCAAAATCGGCGGTTTTTCCGCGATTTTTTGACGAAATCGGCATTTTCACATTTTTTTTTAAAACGAAATCGGCGTTTTTTCGACGATCTTTAGGCAAAATTTGCTTTTTAACGCGATTTTTTCTCGATAACGGCGTTTTATTCCCTCGATCTTTTGACGATATCGGCGTTTTTTCCGTGATCTTTTGATGAAATGGGCGTATTTTTTCCAAATATTCTTTTGACAAAATATTTTTAAGCGATCTTTTATCGAAAACGGCGTTTTTTCTCGCGATCTTTTAACGAAATCGGCGTTATATCCGCAACCTTTAGACGAAATCTGCGTTTTCCCGCCGTCTTCAGAAGAAATCAGCGTTTTGTCTGCGATATTTGGTGAAATTGACATTTTTTTCGCGATCCGCAGGGGAAATTCGCGTTTTTCATCGATCTTTTGACAAAGTTCGTTTAAAAAACGTTGACGAAATCGTCGTTTTTTCACGAAATATTGACGAAGTGAGTCCCTCCCCCCTTTAGCGATCTTCGGACAAAATCGGCGTTTTACCGCTATCTTCAGACGAAATCAGCAATATTTTAGCGAAATTGGCGATGTATTGCGATCTTTTGCCAAAATCGGCGGTTTTTCCGCGATTTTTTGACGAAATCGGCACTTTCACATTTTTTTTTAAAACGAAATCGGCGTTTTTTCGACGATCTTTAGGCAAAATTTGCTTTTTAACGCGATTTTTTCTCGATAACGGCGTTTTATTCCCTCGATCTTTTGACGATATCGGCGTTTTTTCCGTGATCTTTTGATGAAATGGGCGTATTTTTTCCAAATATTCTTTTGACAAAATATTTTTAAGCGATCTTTTATCGAAAACGGCGTTTTTTCTCGCGATCTTTTAACGAAATCGGCGTTATATCCGCAACCTTTAGACGAAATCTGCGTTTTCCCGCCGTCTTCAGAAGAAATCAGCGTTTTGTCTGCGATATTTGGTGAAATTGACATTCTTTTCGCGATCCGCAGGGGAAATTCGCGTTTTTCATCGATCTTTTGACAAAGTTCGTTTAAAAAACGTTGACGAAATCGTCGTTTTTTCACGAAATATTGACGAAGTGAGTCCCTCCCCCCTTTAGCGATCTTCGGACAAATTCGGCGTTTTCCCGCTATCTTCAGACGAAATCAGCAATATTTTAGCGAAATCGGCGATGTATTGCGATCTTTTGCCAAAATCGGCGGTTTTTCCGCGATCTTTTGACGAAATCGGCGTTATCCCATGTTTTTTTAAAACGAAATCGGCGTTTTTTCGACGATCTTTAGGCAAAATTTGCTTTTTAACGCGATTTTTTCTCGAAAACGGCGTTTTATTCCCTCGATCTTTTGACGATATCGGTGTTTCTTCCGTGATCTTTTGATGATATGGGCGTATTTTTTCAAATATTCTTTTGACAAAATATTTTTAAGCGATCTTTTATCGAAAACGGCGTGCTTTCCCGCCCGTTTAGTATCCGCTTTTAACGAAATCGGCGTTATATCCGCAACCTTTAGACGAAATCTGCGTTTTCCCGCCGTCTTCAGAAGAAATCAGCGTTTTGTCTGCGATATTTGGTGAAATTGCCGTTTTTTTTCACGATCCGCACGGGAAATTCGCGTTTTTCATCGATCTTTTGACAAAGTTCGTTCAAAAAACGTTGACGAAATCGTCGTTTTTTCACGAAATATTGACGAAATGTATGCTATTTCGGCGATTCTATCACGAAATTTGCATTTCTACGCAATTGTTTTTTCTGCGTGCAAAACCGTACAAGTTGGCAACTATGCGGAACTGATAACCCAATTTCAAATTTTCGGAAGAGGATGTCTTAAATTTTCGGAAATTTCGGACGAGAATCACCCCTTGTATTGCATCCTTGAAAACCACTATACACGGCACAAAAACATTTTGAAAGCATCTATGTGTAGAATAAAAAAGATCTTTACATGCTGAATGTGAATTAGAAAATTCTAGTCTAGGGAAATGCAGAAGGATCTGGTCAACTGTAAGCCAATTCATGATCAACTCATAAAAGTCCTTGTGACTTTAGAATTATATGGCAGAAGGTTCCTAACATTATTGATTTTTACTCTCTTGATTGGAATTTATTGGCTTCATAAGCTGCAGGTGGTGGCAACTTCAGTTTTTGTTGCTTGTTGTTGAACATTTTAAATGAATGCGTCACTAAACTGTGAATAGTTTTACTTGTGAATATTGTACCAAACTTCTCTTTATAAAAGGCCAACTGCATGTAACTGCTTATTTCAAACTTAATTCTATTTACATTTAGAACATTCTAGGAGCCTGTTTCTTGTGATATACAACTTTTCTTATAAGTCTTCAAAATGCCTTTGGTTTGAATTATTTAAACAGAAAACTAGTTGCAGCTTCTGTTTTCTATAAGTACTTTCATTCCTTAAAACAGTGAAAATCCTATAACACATGTTGATATGGCGCTTTATTATTGCAAAATCCCAATTGCAGGGAAAAATAGAATGGCCCTTTACTAGAAGAAAACACTGTTATTTTTTCAAATTGACCAGTGTCTGTCAGTAACATTAAAAATCTATACAATGCATTATTCTTATTTTGACAACTGCCATTATCCACAAACAGTCGTAATTTGGTAATTTCATGTGGTACATTTTTGAGGTAGTCATACAATAAAGAGCATTCATTAGGCGTCTTGTCTGCTTTTCTTCTGTGGTATACATACAATTTTGTTCTTTTTTCTTTATATAATGAATTGAAAACATGTTCACTATAATCTGTCGCATGTAAAATGCTTCTTGTACAGGAATTTGAGGTATGCATAAGTTTTGAAAGACATCTGTTCCAAAATGAAATCAATAGCTATTGCTCTACACAAATATAAACTCTTTAAGCATTTTGTATTCCAAGCAGAAAGTAGCCCTTTCTGCATAGAACATTAAAAATTCAGTTATGTTTATACAATGTATGGCAGTGAAATTGAAATTCTTTTTGCATTGAAACATGTGTCAACCCTACAAGAACAAAAACACGTGGTTAACTCAATTTTCTCAGCTGGGTGATTGAAGCCATTTTTTCATGAAGCGATTCATTTGAAACTTTGGAAAATAATAAATGATATTTTTGTGATTATATTTTAACATCACAGATTCGAAAAAGTGAAGGTGATAACAGTTATGGAGAGTAAATGAAATTTGAGAAAAGTGACAGTTAATAGTGCATTGATTAGGCAATCTAGTATTTTAGTATTGATTTTGAAGAATATGGAATATTTTAAAAAGAAAATAGTAATGCAAACAACTTTTAATTAAAATAATAATAACATACACCATAATGCAAAAACTAGAAAATAATACATGAGATTACTATTCTAATTTACAAATGAAAACATTTAAAATGTGAATGGTACTATTTCAATAAATAATCTAATTTTTAGAAACAATCTAATTGGATATTTTGCATGCACGTATACATTCACAAATGAGAAAGAATAATCCAGCAACAAATTATGTACACAATATAAATAAATCAGAAGGGGATGGGAATCTCCATTCAGGATTTTCTAAATCCTTCTGCAATTAATAAAATTAAGATTGCTATCGCTATTAACAATATCATTTTGCACATATATGCAGGACAACCAGGGAAATTGAATCTTTCAAATTAACATTCAATAAACAATAATACATTATCTCCAGTGATTGAGAATTTATTGACATATTTATTCAATTGATAAAATCACTTATTAAATAAAAATCTAATATAACAATGGATTTTTCAAAATAAGTTAACATTAATTATAAAACTTTTTTTTTTCTTAACAAAAGAAAATATATAAAAACAAAATACTTACTTTACTAAAAAATATTGTAAAAATGAAGAAATTTATTAAAAAAGGCTCTTTAAAACCATGAAAATCATAATTAAAGAAAAGGGTCATAAATATAAGAACAAGATAATGTCGAGCAGAATCACAAAAGGCACTGCGCAGGCACTTGAAACTGCACACTACCACAACTAATGAGCCCCCACTGCAAAGGAAAAAAAAAAAAAAAATGTTTACACATAATAATCACAATAATAACTAGGCTAAACTATTTTTCATAAAAATAATGTCTAATTATGAACTTTTGAAAACAAAGAAAGTAAAATAGAATTTCAAAATAAATTACAATGACATAAAAAAATAAAATAAATAAAACTTGTTTAATCCCATCACAAACCTTCAAAAAATAATCATTTTATTAATAAGTTTTAAAATAATTAATACTAAAAAAATTCTAGAAAATCTTACTTTAACATTGTAAGAGCAAATAAATAACAAGAAGATAAATTTGATGAGTTCATCTTATGAAAATATTTCATATTTAATTATAATTTAGCAGAACAATAAATAGCAAAGCAAAAATTTTCTCATAGTTACAGTATAACCTCCCTAAAGTGACCAAGTTCCATTAAAATAAAAATCGGTCACTGTGAGATATAGTCTAAGAACCTTTTTGGTCCCTCAATCCCCATTCGGTGACCTCTGTTCTTTTATTTATAAAAGCTTATAAAAAAGCTTCTTTTACTTATAAAAGCTAAAATGTCTGGTTTTCTTTTTACATTTTTATATCACTTCTTAATAGCTGAATGTTTTCTGTGTTGAAAGCAAATGTACAAAGACCTGCATCTAAGCTGAATGCCTCATAAAATAAATATTATTTTCATCTGTGTTTGCAAAATGCCTAAAAATTTCCAAAAGACAGTATGACCAAGAAAGTGATAAATTTCCATATGCATTTAACTTAAATCTTCTACATTTTTATTTATTTATTATTATTATTTTTAATGGATTTGTAGATTATTTACTTATTTAAAGCTCTTAAATTTGTGACTATGTTAATTTAGGTTAATGGTTATTAAATTGATGTTTTAAACAGCTTGTAGTTTTAGATCCATATTTTTGAACCTATATAACTAAATGCCTAAAGGATCAATTTCAGAAAAGATATTTTTTTCTGTCATTTTCAATGTCATTTAGTTCAAAAAAAAAAAAAAAAAAAAAAAAAAAACATTGAATAAGCATTTGTATTATTATTTTAGTTTTGTAACTGAAGAAGTCTCAAATGGCATCTGAATGGAGGTAAAATTAGTATTGAGCCTATAGGAATAAATTTCATATGAAAAAAATGGTTGTTCACTGACTTGGTCACTTAATGAAGGTGGTCACACAGAGAAGTTTCACTGTATTCATAAAATAGGCTAATTAAAAAAAAAAAAAAAAAAAAAAAAAAAAAAAAAAAAAAGGGTAAAAATAAAGTCATACATTTTTTTCCCCCAACAAAAGTAATTTATCTTCTTTAACTTTTACCATAACAAAATTTAAATATCTAAATAAATTAAATGTAACAAATTAGGAGAAAGTTACTTACTACAGTCCAAAGTTCTTGATTATAAAGGGAGAATCTGTTGTCAAGGCACTGAGAAAAAGCAATGGATAAAGAGCATTCTTTTCTATAAACCACAACCAAACTTGAACTTTCTCAAACCACATTATTTTAGCTGCCTCTGTATTTAAGGAAAAACAGTCTTGTTACTTAAACCCAATTAAAGAACAAATATTATAAAGTATAATTATTTTGGAGAAAACTGATATTTTGAAATTATACACTATAATTGTTAAGGATAGTTTTAATAAAGTTACATAAATACAATCTAATAACTGTGGATAGCCAGAAGCAGACTGTAAACAGTACCAAAGATATTTTACCCAAAGAGAAATTATTGTAGTATGTTCAGAAAGTTCTTATATTTGAACGTTTAAGAAAATGGGATTTATACCACTTTGCTTTTAAATGGCTTATTTAATTTAAAATAAGATGTACAGGAAATACTAATCCATAGATACTAGCAAAAGCCATGCTTTGTTTGGATTCGCGAAGCATTATTTCATTAGTTATTTATTGGAAAGTAACCTTTTCTTTATATTATTTGGTACTACTTGATTATCTTGTCGACCAGATAGGTACCGCCAAACCAAAAAATTAAATGCTAATGATGATGGTAATAAATATCACATTCACATAACATTAAACTCTTATCACGTGTTCGTTATGTCATCAAGTTATTTTTATTATGAAGTTTTATTTGTATTCTTAGTAATGTTTCATTAATTTATTTGTTCTTTCGTTATTTAAAATAAATATTATGTCGATCTGTTTAATTTGGCCAATTGTTTGGCGATTTGTATAATTTGGCGAAATTGATTGACGGGAGAATCAAGTAGTACTTTAATTGGACTTTTTATTTGGATTTTTATTAATGTTTTACTAATTTATTTGATTTTTCGTTATTTAAAAAAAAAATGCATCAATTTGTGTAATTGTGCTAATAGTTTGGCTATTTGTATTATTTGACGAAATTGGTCGACGGGATAACCAAATAGTACCCGAATTAAAAATCACTTGATGACATAACAATCACGTGTATTATGTTTAATGTCATGTAATGTGACATTTATGATAATCCATTATTGGCATTTAATCCTGAAATTTGGAATTATATTTTTGGTCGACGGGATAATCAAGTAGTACCCAAAAATGTACTGTGTTATAGTATCTATGGAATGAGGTAATAAAGTACAAAATCCTGTAATATCTTGATGAAAATTAATAATTTGGCCACTGTATCCAAGCTGACCACTTTCAATGCGATAAACAGTAATAACTGGACGAACTTGGGCAATTAATTTCTCCGCGAGGAAAGTTAAGCCCTTTAATATTTAGGGATGTGGAGCAGAATCCATATTATTAGCTAAAGAAAAAATATTTAGTTCATTATTTACTGTACATTCATGGCAAGTCTTTTAATATCCGTCAGAGTCAATGCCAAGCCAACGATGATGAAAAATTTTACAAAAATATAATTTAAAATTTTTTTGTGCATCTTTGAAATTTAAAGCATTTTTCCGAGTACATGCGTTCTCTATCAGAAGAGATTCGTCATGTCTTCCTTTTGGCACAGATGTCATAAACGCACCACATTGGCGCTATTTTTTTTTTCAGACGCCAATGCCATATATGCACCGGAGTACTTAATTGGCGACAAAGTGTAGTTATTTTGCTTGACATGGTAATCCGGATGTTGTTAATTTATTAATAAATTGTTTATTTACTTTTATTTTCTTTTTTTAATTATATAAATTGTTTTGTTTCACAGGTATTAATTAAACTTTTTAAAATTTATTGTTATTCCATTTTTAAAATATATGGTACTACTAGGTTATCCCGGCAACCGAAAAATTATCGCCAATCTATAAGATTAAAGGCCAATAATCGATGATCGTGAATGCCACATTCAATGACTTTAAATACGATTCACGTGTTTAAAATGTTATTAAGTGGTTTTTATTTAGACCTTTTTATTAATATTTTTATTAATATTCTACTAATTATTTGTTTTTTCGTTATTTAAAATAAAAATTATGTCAACATGTATAATTTGGCTATTAGTTTGGCGATTTGTGTAATTTGGCGAAATTGGTCGACGGGATAACAGAGTAGTACCAAATATATTTATGGTAAATGGTATTCGATTTTATTTTTTTGCCAAATTGGCGTCGGAAAAATCGCGCCGATATGGTGTGTATATGACATCTATGCCGTCGGTTTTTACGCTGTATCTAACCTCTTACCTTAAAGCTATATCATATTCGCATTCTTTTGACATTCACATTCTATGACTATTCACATTCAATTATTTTAAATACGATTCACGTGTTTAAAATGTCATTAAGTGATTTTTATTTCGACTTTTTATTAGTATTTTTATTAATATTCTACTAATTATTTGTTTTTTCGTTATTTAAAATAAAAATTATGTCAACATGTATAATTTGGCCATTAGTTTGGCGATTTGTATAACTTGGCGAAATTGGTCGACGGGATAAAAGAGTAGTACCAAATATATTTATGGTAACTGGTATTCGAAATTTAGGTGTTTGCCAAATTGGCGTCGGAAAAATCGCGCCGATATGATGTGTATATCACATCTATGCCGTCGTTTTTTACGCTGGTATCTAACCTCTTGCCTTAAAGCTATATCAAATTCGCATTCTTTTCATCCAGTAAGTATATGTTTCCTTGGCATTTTTTATAATAGAACTAATACATTCTATAAATTGTCTTTAAACGGCAAACTATTTAATAATAGTACTACATATACCAAAATAATAATATGTATGTTTCATTTGGTTTAATTTTCAATCTTCGAATTCAAATAACTCTTTATATAATAAATTTAACAATTAATTTTATTTGTTTACAATTTTTTTGTTGCCACTTTACGGAAAAAAAATAAAACACAATATAATTCTTTTAATATGCGTAAGTGACATCAGCGTAAATTATTTTGTCGGAATAAAGAAAATACATTTTATTTCTTTAATTAATCATGATTCTATCTACAATTGTTAACTCCATGAATTATTCATTCTTCTAAAAATATGCATGTTTTATTTTTTATTTCTAAAAGAGCATCCGTAATGGAAAAACATGTAAAATAAATTAATTAAAATAATAATTTTTTTAAAAGTTATTCTGTAAAAAAAATTATATTGTGCAAATCTACAGATCATAATTTATATTTGTGTTTAATTTCAAATCAAAATATTGAATAGTTTTTTTGTAAAGCGTACGACAAAATGTAATTTGAGTGGGCTAGTAGAGGATTCGCTTTGCTCATCCTAATAATCACTTTTTAATAAATACAATAGGAATTCAGAACATTTTGTTAAGATTGATTTTAAATTTGAAATGTGATATTTTGCGTAAGAATAATAAATCAATGTTTGTAACTTTTGCAAATAATTATATAGAAGATTAAGACATACTTGCCAACCTGAGAAAATTGAAATGTGTAAAACAATATGTGAATGACATTTTTAATGAATTTTTATAAAATAGCACATGAACGACATTTTTAAAGGCTGAAACAGAATGTGAACAAATTTTCTAATTAACTTCTCTGAAACAGTGAGTGAGCTACATTTCTAATCAATTTGTAAAAAAACGGGCAATCTTTTTTAATGTTGCATAAGTGATATATTATGTGTATAAACATTTTTAAAAAGTGACTTAAAATAATATATATTTTTTTAATACTTTTTTTTTTTTTTTTTTTTTTTTTTTTTTTTTTTTTCACAGGACTAAACATTTAGGCTGCAATGGGATGTAGAACACAGAAAGGCAATAATAACTTTGTTTGCTTTACTTAAAACATTATCAAAAGTAATACTGAATATTTGGTTACTCAACTATTTGGCCAAATTATTATTCACTGAATCACTAATTTTTAATAGCTCTGCAATTCTCACGTTTTAATAGGAAATATGGGAAAATTTACTCAAAACAAAGTTATTTTTTTACACACAATGAAAATTAATATTCTATGTATAATGTAAAAACAAACTAAATTTTTAACTATACTTAAATATACATCCTTAACCCTTTCCATCATGGGCAAATTCTGTTTGTAAAATGAGAAATTATTGTCTGACATCATAATTTATAAATAACTTTTTTAGAAATTAAGAACTCCTTTATTAAAGCTTTGATTATAAAAACAAAATTTACTAAAATATTCTTGGTGCTGATTGTAAGTTTCAAATAAAAATTAGGTGTGCCAGAAAGAGTTAAGTATTTATAATTAAAAGTAGTTAAAAAAAAAAATTCATAATTTAAAGGGGGGGAAGGGAGGATGGAGCTTGGAAAAAAAATTGCAAAAATGTGTAAAAAAAGTATTCTAAGTGTAAAAGTGTAAAAAACAGCCCAAATGTGTAAAACTTGGCAAGTATGCTAAAATATAAATAACTGATTTAAGTTATTTTTAGGAACATGATATTTTTTATAAAACAGTAACAGAAATTAAATGTAATAAATTTTTGTGGCATCACGTTTTAATAATCAACTATATAGAGATGAAGAGACTCACCTGCCATCATCAAAGCCCGGGATTATAACATTAAATATATCTACTAAGATTGAATTCAAATATTTTTCTCCAGATGAGATTTAGAAATGACTAGCTGACCCGCCCAGCGTTGCCCGGGTCCGTATTAACAATATTAAACGAACTTGAAACTTGTATGATTTTATCATTAACTATAAGCATGCAGAAATTCATTGTCTGAAATATGTCGCAGCTGACTTTGTGAAAAATCGGTTTTAAAAACAACAACTAATATTAAGCTCTAAAAATACTTAAAATGAGCAATGAGAAACACCGGAGGGAACATGCATCCAACGATTGCGTTAGTTTCGTGTTAAAGTATTGATATTTACCCGTAAAAATCACTGTTAAATCACGTAACTAATTATTTTTTTCGCATAAAAATCCCAAGTGAAATATTTGAATTTCAAACTAATTATATCACTCTTAAATCCGACTATACCGTGAATGAAAACGATACGCGATGATAAAAGATTGGTATATAGTATTATAATTTCAGAGCCATTTAACAAAAGTGTATATTTTTAATCAAAGCATGCGTAATGTTGACTCTGTGGACAAATCCCTAATCGTAAACTTTTGTACCATAACCATAATCTGTCTGTAACCTAATTGCGACTTAACATTACCCTACCGTAACTTAAATATAACATAAATGTAACCTAGTCGTCACTTTGAAATATCAATATAGAAGCATCATTTAAGATTTTGCTTGAAAAGTTAACATTCTTTCGTTAATGTCTTAAAATCGTCTGCACTCTGAAATCTAGATTTTAGACTAATATTTGTTATTCAAGTTTTCGCGCATGATTTTAAAAGAATGTTTTCATAAATATATTTTATATATTGACATAGAGTTATTAATATGTTGTTAAATTAAAAACATTTTTTCATCTACGTTATAAAGTATTAAAAAGTTCTGGGAAAAAAAGAAAACTTTTAGTAATACAATTTTTAGTTCAAATCAAATGTTTTCAATATTTTATTTAATTTTATTTTGACATTTAATTTTTTCGAATTTATCAATTTCAATTATTTTAAAAGCAAACATTTTTTAAAAATAAATAATATAATAGAAAAAAGACCATTTTAAAAAATTACCATTTCTTCGTAAAATACGCTTCAGCTGTAATTCATTTCTTTCAATTCGTCTTATTAGGGACATTAAAATTTGAGCGATAAATGTTTTAATATTGCAACCCTTTTTTCGGTTTACTTCACCACCACCTATCTTTTTCCTCCATGGTTTACAACCGCTGTGATAAAAAATCATCATTTAAACGAACAGTTTGCCAGTCTATGAATTTTAAAGGTCTGTTCCAGCTTTTTTAATTATTTATGCGAAAATTTTATGCAACCAACCAGCCATAACTAAATGAAGGGGAACAAAAGAAGAAAAAAGGCGATTTTTTATGAGAGTGATCTTTGGAATTTATTTAATTACTCAGTTAATAAATATAATTTCGAAATTCTGAAGCTCAGGTGCATCAGGAGAGATATTGGACTACTCTCATAAAAATTTTGAGCTTTGTACGTCCCATAGATTTTACTAGCCATCGCAGACACACACACACACACACACACACAGACAGACAGACAGAGCGATTTGTTATTTTATTAGTATAGATTATGGGAGGCAATGCTTTCAATTGCATACACCATCAAATTTGCATAATTTTATTTTTTTAAATGAAAATCTATTGAAGCAAACTCGGTGTTGGAGGAACCAGCTGGCAGCAGCAGTATACTTAGCACAAGCTATACTTTTGAAAATGAACCTCGAATTTGTATCTATTAAATGATATTTTTTTAATTTTTTTTTTTTTTTTTTCTATGAACTAAGGGATTTTCACGGTAGAGATAACCAATTTAATTTTTGACAAAAATTCTTTATAAAATCTAAGTAATAAAACACGCTCACACCTTTTTCTGTTAAAATAAGAACTGATATCTTCTAATTTAGACAATATGTCTCAAGCACAATTCTCTGAAAACTTAAAATAATATCTGAGAGACCACAGAGATATTGTTAAAACTGAAAAAGTATACTAAATATGTGGGTATTTTTTCTTTGTATTTTTATCCAAGAAACCTGAATGACGACTTCAAAATGCAAAAAGAACAAAAAACATTAAAACAAATCAGAAAACATGAAAAACAACATAAAATTGATTTTCAGAAAATATTTTTTTTGTGAAGTATTAATATATACTAAGTGTGCAACTAAGTTTCTGTGTTTTTTTATCAATGAAAAATGCAAAATTTCAAGAGAAATTTAAAAAAATGGTTTACTGAAAGTATCGTCCCTCGCTAACTACACATTTTTGCCATATCTCTGATAAAACCTGAATACCACGATGATAAAATAATGCGTTTTTGGACCAAAACAATTTAACAACCAATTTTGCACTTCTTCAAAATTAGCCAAGTGTATCCCAACTAAGCCAAGTGCCATCGACCAGAACAAGTGATAATCGGAAGAGGCCAGGTCGGACAAATATAGCAGGTGCGGTAGAAGATTCTACTTCAGTGTTTTGGTGTTGTCCTGAACGATGGAATTTGATAGCACGGAATGTTGTCGTTCTGCAATATGACTCGTTTGTCTCTCTTGTTCCATTCTGGGTGTTGTACCAACAATGCATGGTTAAAATTAGTCAGGTTTTGTCGGTAGCGATGCCTATTATCAGTTTTGCCTAGTTTCAGCAGCTCATAGTACACAATTCCATTCTGGTCTCATCAAACGCAGGGCATTGTGTTCTTTCCGAAGCAATCTGACTATGCCGTTCGATATTGATGCTTCGCCAGGTGAAAGACATGATTTTTTCCTTTGGGATTCTTGAAATATATCTACTTCTTATCACCAATAACAATTCGGTGCAGAAAACTTTCTTTCATGCCAAAAAAGCAAAATTTTGATAATGGTTCTTCCACTTTTCATCTGACTTTCAGTCAACTCATGCGGAGCCCATTTTCCCGCTTTTTGAATTTTTTCTATGACATGTAAGCATTTGGAAATTCTTTTGCGAGTCATGTTTAATGCTTTTGCAAGTTAATTTTGTTCTTTTTTAATAATCTTCCTGCAATAACACTTCCAGATTGACATCCTCAATTGTTTTGGTTTTCCAAAGAAATCGCCACTTCTAAAACATTTAAACAAATCTTCACAGGTAGTTCTTGATGGTGCAGATTCACTATAGGCCTCCTTAACAAATGACATCCTTCAGCTGCAAATTTTTTCAGATTAAATCAGAAAAATAAAACTTCCTGCAAAAGCTGTTTTTTTTTTTTTTTTTTTTTTTTTTTTGGTGCAAAACTTGGCATCTTAGTTATTAGAAAAAATATTTTTGCATTGTGATATGTGTTGGTATTACAACAGTTTATTGTTAACAGATGCCCAAGCTATTAAAAAAATATAACTTCAGACATGTATGTTGTCTACATGTGTCGTTAGCACCATCCATAGGTGAAACACAGGAACTTAGTTGCGCACCTAGTATATATATATATATATATTAAGCACTATTAGAAACAAAAAAATTCCTTGAATAACTGGATATTTTTGATTTGATTGTATTTTCAACCTGAGCTTGTCAATGGTGATTTAAAACTGTAGAAAAAAAAATGGATAAAAAATCAAAGCAATCAAATCAAGGCCTGAAAAAATGTTTATTAATGTTTACATGTAAGTAATGTTTTAGTAACCTCTATTTGTTTTCTTCTCTTATTATTAATATGTAAAAGACTTTTTTCGGGGGGGGGGGGGGATTATCTGTTAAACATTATTTTCACCCACATACATAAATTGTATATTTACATAAATCTAATTAATAAAATTTTGAATACATATTTAATATTTATTTCAGTTGCTAACATTTCCATAATATAAATCACTTAAAAATAAATCTATGCAGAATTATTTATAAAAAAAAGATAAACAATTTTCTTGAAATAAAGTTTTGAAGAATTTTCAAATAATAAATTAGCAAATTTAATGAATTGAAAAGAAAAAATTGTTATACCTTGAACTTCAAATTTGTTATATTCATGAGCTTTAAATATTGGGTGAGCGCAACACAACCAAGGTAACTGTTTCTTCATCTGAGGTATGATATAGTGTAAAAGTAAACCCCATACTGTGGCTGCAATATGGATGACAATCTGTAGATAGGGCTGTAAAGAAAACAAATATTTATATCTGGATGTTATTGTGCTGAACACATTAAACTATTACAAATAATTATAGAGCTGAAGAACAGTTAACATTAATTTTAATACTAAATGTAAAAAAGATGAAAATAACCAAGTTTAGGAGAATCAAAGTCATTTCAATATGCCAAATCAATTTCAATAAATTTTTGTAAACTTATAAAGCACATCATGTTCAAACTTTTTAAACCCTAGACATTAGTAAGAAGTAAGCTTTTAATAATAAATAAATAAAAATAACCGATAATAAAACCTGCACATTTTAAATTCCAGACCTAAGCAATCTGCCCATTCAGGGCCATTTCATAAAAAAAAATGACTAAATGTCCTGCATACGACACTTACATAAATATCTATATCTATTGACTTATAAGTAGAGATTGATTAAAAATTTGGTTTTGGAGAAAATACTGTAGAAAATTCGGCCAGACAAAAACTATTTTCCAACAATTTCATTTTTTTTTTTTTTTTTTTTTTTTTTTTTGAAAATTTTTAGCATTACTCATTGATTTAAGGTTTATCAGCTCAAATGAAACATTCTTATTGCTATTAACTTCACTTTTTATAATTATCAGTGACGACTCAAAAGGCAAGAGAAATTTTTAAAGCAAGCAAAGAATTTATTATTAAGAATTTCAAGATGGTTTTCATATGCTCACCAAACCTGCAGACTTAACACTACCCAGAAAATTTTTAGTTTAACACCGCAGAAGTGTTTCAAATATTGTTTGTGAAAGTTCTGGTACAACAGATGATCATTTACAAAGATCATTATAAAAGATAAATTAAATAAAATTAAAAATGTATACCAAAAACAATTTTTAATTAAATGAAATTTGTATAATTAGAAAATTATTCTGTGTTATTGTTGAACTAATTACATTTTATTTTACATGAAAAGAAAAAGTTTTAGTCAGAGGCATAGAAAGCACACTTGGGCCAAATATACAATAATTAAGTAAGGTTTTTGGACAAATTCGTTTTTATTCCAAAATATAAAGATTACCGAAATCATTTTCTATTACTGTTTGGGTAGATCCTTATTTATAAGTTTTTTTAAACAATAATAAAAAAAGACTTTTAAGATTTTTATATTAGCATTGTTGTTTTTATTTGAAGACATAACAATATTAATAAAACAGCAAAAATACATAGAAAAGCTGACCCACATGTGATATTGAATGACACAACTATTTTTTTTTATTACATTTCTTATTTAATGAGTAAGGTAAGATGAATATCATTATTTGAAAATGGTTGAGAATTCAGAATTAAAAAACTGCCCAACCAGAGACCTTAACATACATATACTGCCTGATTGCTTTCCATTGCTATACATATGGTACAAGTATGTTGCTTAAAAGTATATTTTTAACTAAATTAAACACAAACAAAATGCTAATGGCTTGATAAATCACAGATAAAATATCCTCAGGCCTGCCCTATTATGAGACTGCCTGTTCTAGAATTCATTTGATCCCACTTTTTATTGTATTTTTGAACAATTCTTTTTACACAAGAGTTTTTTTTTTTTCTAATATTCTAGAAGTATACTGAAGTATTCATTAACATCATGAGTTTGATTATAAAGTTTAGATGCAAATATTGTTGACGGATCCATCCCCCCCTTTTTTTATATATATATAATTTTAATAAATTGTGATATATGAAATAGGTTTCTTCATTGCAGGTATTTTGACTTACCAGCAGGGGTGAGCGTGCTTAGCTCAGTCAATATCGCCAACTATTCGGCTTCATGACCATGACCAGCAATTACCCATGTGACCACACCAATAGTGACCCAAACAGAACCATTAATTGAATTTTCTCGAACATGTGATTTAAGTCAATGGTCTTTTTGAGCTCAAAAATGATAGAATACATAATTTAATCAAATTCATTAGAACTATTTTCTAGATAAAATTTTACTGATCTGTAGTGACCCAAAACTGATCCACTAATTGAAATTTCTCAAATCTATGATCTAGACTAGTGATCTTCTTGAGCCAGAAAATGGTACAATATAAAATTTTCTCAATATTGTTTGAGCCATTTCTTAGATACAATTAGCTTGACCCAAAACCAAAAATGACCCACTAATTGAAATTCCCTGAACATGTAAGTTAACTCAATGATCTTCTCTTGCTTTTTAACAGTATAATGTCAAAATCATTTGACATGTTTTTAGAAACAATTAACTTGACTCTGACCCATTGTGATCCAAAATGACTCTCTAATTTAATGTTCTTAAACATGCAGTCTTACCCATTGGTCTTCTTGAGCCCAAAATCGAAAAAATATGACATTTAGTCAAAATCATAAAAGCTGTTTTTTAAATAAAATTAGCTTGACCAGCTGTGACCCCAAAAGTGGTCACCATGGGTCAATTTTTACTGAAAAATGACCCATTAATTAAAATTACTTGAACATATGATCTAACTGAATGATCTTTTTGTGCTCAAAAACAGAATAATACAAATTCTTGTCAAAATCTTTTGAACTATTTTTGATATATTTAGCTTGAGCGAGACCTATATGAAATAAAATGACCTCCTAATTGTATTTTGCCAATCATGCAACATAATTCAATGGTTTTCTCATTCTCAAAAACAATAGAATACACATAAATTAACAGATACTGTGGAATTTAGATTTTTTTTTTTTTTTTTACAAAGGATCTCTATATACTGAAGATAACTTTCATTATTTTTTTAAAGGCAGGCTTCATTTTGCGTATTTCAAAAGGGACATATTGTAGTACCCTAAAACAATGGCTTACAGAAAACAGCAAGTAACTACAGAATTAATAAAAATTGCAATAAAGTAATTTCATTAGTTAGTAGCAAAAATAATAAACTAACAAATAATATTTGCAGCTCATTTTTCATTTGTGCTGTTAATCGTTTAAATCTAAACTTACACACATATATGCATGTATTAATCCCCCCCCCCAAAAAAAAAAAAAAAAAATATATGAAAAGTATTAACCCATTCATACACATATGCAGAGTACATATAAGGAATGGCCATTTATATCTGAAATCCCCAAAACAATAAACAGCATTATTTGCAGTTAGTGGGTATTCTCAACATTCTGTGTTTCAAACAGTTTGCTGTAATTTTAATCCCTAACAATTTCTATGTGGTGTATATGATTTAAAAACTAAAAACATTTATTCAATTTAGTAGTATTTATTCAACTTATACTGTAGAAGATCTTGATAAGTTTAACATTTAAAATTTTTTTTTTTTCCCTCTTATCCATTTTTTTTTTATAATAGCGGTTTAGTCAATATAAATTTTTCATTGTTCTCCAGCTGCAGTACTTGGTATGAATTTATTAGTGAAAAAAAAAGAAATGAGAAAATAAGATGTGGCTATTTAATTTTTTTACTTGCAGAAATTTATTATGAGTGCTATGCCTCTTTTTATATAAATGAATGAATAATTTGGTTACTAAAAGAAAATTATGACATTGTATGTTACATTACATTTAAATATCTTTTTAAAATAAAATGCTTTTTTTTTATGTTTGCAGATAAAAATTATGATTTTTACAAACCTACTGTACTTAATTTTTTTAAACAATACTAAGGATACTGATTATTTATTTATTCATTTATTTATTTATTGTGATTTCATAAGTTATAATACCTGTAGAAACTTTCCAAATTATGTTTTAATACTTTTTATGTTATTTTAAACATTAAAAAAAATTATGATTTTAATCAATGATTTTTATTAAAATATCAGTTGATTTAAATCATTGACACCCTACTAAAAAGTAAAATTAATTTTAAAATTGCATATGAAAAATGTGTTGATATAATACTATAAAATGGAACCAGTTTAGAGGTCTGCATGGGCCGAAATTTCCAGGCCCGAGCCCGGCCCAAACCAAAGACATATTGGCTCGACACGGCCTGGCCCGAGAGTTAAAATTTCGGCCCGAACCCGGCCCGGCTTGGGTGAATTTCTGCAGAACACTGACCTTTACTCTAAAGGAAGAGTTCAGACCAAAAAAAAAACTTATCTTAGTCTTTTATTTTATTCCATGTTTATAATCTCTATCTCTACTTATGCAGAAATACCATAGGCTGTGATATTTACGCTTTTAATGAACCTTTGTTGTATGTAAATGTTTCAGTTATCATTAGTATTATTAATACGTAAAAAAAATTCTAAAAAATGGTATATGGTAAAAGTAAAATCTTCTAAGACACAAACACAAAAAAAAATATGTTTCCTTCTTAGCTGATGTAAATGTTTTATATATGTATATTTTTCGTGTATTGTTGTATTCATTTTGCATGAATGAACAGTTTAAAAGAAATTTGCAGTTTTCAGTTTAAACAAAAATTCCATCATAATCATGTTTTTTTATTATTATTATTTATTTATTTATTTATTTAAAAGGATTTTCATACGGGAAGATTCAACAGGAGCTGATTATTTAGGTCCGTGAAGACTAGAAAGAACAAAATTAGTCTCGGCTTTGTACAGAAAAAATAAGCTAGACACGGCCTGGCCCAATACTCCAGGAAAAAAAATTTAAGGCCCGAGCCCGGCCCGGCCTGAAAAGATTAGTGACTAGGCCCGTTCGGCCCGGCCCGAGTCTTCAGAAGCAAGGCCCGAGCCCGGCCCGGCCCGAATCCAGCCCGTGCAGACCTCTAAACCAGTTATCCAGAATGATATTTTGAATAGACTGATTTCAGAATCTTCTCATAGAAAACTGTTATACAGTGCCAATTTGACGCATGCATTAATTGAAACAATTGTAAAATCTGATGACAACATCTAGTATTTTAAATGGAAACATATTTAGCTATATTTTAGATGCTTTAATTTTTATGTAGAGGAAACCGAAGAAATTTTGTTCCCACAGAATTCCCATAAATTATCTTCTTTCAAACTCTGATTAGCTTATGATTTCCCTTCCATCTGATTCTTAATCTAAGTAATCTAATAATTTTAAATAAAAAACAATGTCATGCCATTACCACATATATTCTATAAAACTAATGAAATGGATGCTGCTTTAATGCCCAATCAGTTAACTGGAAAAACCAGTTATCAGGTAATACATCTGACCCTAACCATTCCAGATAAATGGTTCTGTATTGTACATATAATGTATAATATTATAGCAAATTATGTATTTTACATATAACAGATTAAATATACAAATTTATATTTTTTATACAAAAAAATTAATTTTACCTGAAAAACTGTAAATACTGTGCTGACATGAATAGCAAAAACCAGAACAGCAATAAAAACACATAGGATGGCATCTGAACGCAGTCTTGTCAGCTGTTGATAAAAATAATAAATTAAAATTAAACAATGAATGACAAATTCAAATATATTATTTGTAATAGATATGCAATTATTTTTAGACCATATTTCTTTCAATTCCCTTACCACAATTCACAACATTTTTAGAAATACAAATTACAATTCTGGATCTTAATGAATGAATTTAAATAGCAAAAGAGCATACACTAAAACATTAATAACAGTAAAATGAAAAATTACTCATGAAAATGAAAATAACTTGCAAATGAAAAATTCAAAATGTTTTACAGAAGGACTTCAGAACTCAGGAGAATCTTGACACATGATAGCGCATAAAAAAAAAATATATAGATATTTTTCAGACTTTAGAAAAGAAAATTGTAATTTCCTTTGACGTTTAAAGTATTTATCATTTTCTCTGACAATTCCCTGTTTTTTAGGTTCTCCAGTTGCATAGAAACCCTGTCAAGATACATCTAACCAAGTAAAATACGGTTAAAAATGCAGATACAGTAGAACCCCACTAATTCGGACCCCGTTAACCCGGATCGGTTTGGTCAATTTTTTTTTCCAAGTTTGAGAAATGATCGGCAAATTTTCATAACAAATTTACTTCAGCCTCATATTCTGAGAAAAAAAGTCTTTTCTGAAGTCTTTTCTAAAGAATACCTCAAGCGTTCTTATTTAAACACTTTAATGTTATCTATGAAATGAACAACTATGCATCATTTAATCTTTGACAATTCCAATTTTCATTGTTTTCTATTTAATCCATTTAGAAATGTCATCAAAGGCTCACTGCTTAATAAAGTTTTACTTAGAGCATTGCAAGAAAGCAAAGTAAAACAGTCCTTATAGACACACTGACTAATATGTATCGCTTTCCGATCTTTGTCAGCCAGTCCATAAGTCTCTTGCCCTGTGGCAGAATTTTTTAACTGTGTCTGCGACAAGCCTCATTAATATCAAATTCTGTCTGCAACCACAACGCAATATTTTCTTCTAACTGTATACACATTTACACATCATATGTTTAGGAAAAAGAAAAGACACTGTAAATTGAATATATCGCAAATCAGGTATTCTGTATATTTTATGTATAATATTCTTAACTACTTCATAAATGCATATAAAAAAAGGTCAAAAACAAAAATTAATAAATCAGCATTGGAAAAATTGTCAAGCTTATTTACTGCAATATATAATAAATAAATTGTCCCAAAATTCTGTTTAGACATTTGATAATTGAGTATGAAGTTAAATTGCTACTATAATTAGATCAAAGTATTGGGTAGGGGAGGGGGAATTGTACACATATGCTTAAATATTTCCAAAACCGTATTTTTGGGAGTATGCGCCGCACCCACCGTAAGCGCCGCACCTCCGAAAATATATTAAAAAGACAAATATTCGTCAGAAGCACCACACTAACGTAAGCGCCGCCCTTACGAAAATATATCAAAATGTTAAAAACTGCGTTATATTCCGTGTTGCGGCGATTTTTTTTACATTTGTGAAATGAATCCAATTTCAAACTGTTTTTACAATATAGTATATTTTGTATATTTTTTACGATAAAATTGAATTTAAATTCGTGCAACCATTTTTTTTTTTTTTTTTTTTTTTTTTTTGAGAATTTTTTAATACGGTTTTTAAAGTTTTTCTTCCATTTCACAGAGATTTTCCGAAATTCGAAACACAAATCCAATAATAAATCTAGAACAGTAATGTTCTCAGCAATTTTCGATTTTTTTCGATTTAATTTTAGCTTTCTTATTGATTACGTTTTAATTCCCCCCCCACCACCACCACCAAATAATAATAAAAAATATTTCACTATTTGCAGTGATTTTTTATATTTATGAAATGCGTTAATACTAATTATAAAAATTACTATTACTACAACTATATTATCTTATCCCAATATAGCAAATTTTGTCCTTTTTTCAAAAGTTTCTCACATTCATCAGCGATTTTAGACGTGTTTCGTGGTAATTTGTAATGTTTGTAAAAGGAATCCAATTTAAATTTTTTAACCTAACATTTTGTTCTGCGATTTTTGAATTTTGACACTTAAAAAACAAAAAAAAAATTGGCGAATTTTTTTTTTTATTTTAAAATTTTTTGTTGCGATTCCAGAATATTTAAATTTAAGATGTTATTTATTGAAAAAAAATAACACCCTTTTTAATTCCAAATCATTTGCGTACTTGTGCGAATTGTATTCTTTTAAATGTAAAAGGAGATCCCAATAAGTCAAAAAGTTTTGCGTTGTTGAGAGAAAAAAAAAAAAAAAAAAAAAAAAAAAAAAAAAATCGAGCAGCAAATAGAAAAAATGAACTGAAAATGAATTTCTGTTCTACTTACTTTAAAAAACGAAAAAAATATTTTATTTTCGTTATGAATTGACCGATTTTGTTCAAATTTTCAGCGATTCTCAATAATAATAAATTAGTCTGTATACCAAATTTTTATTAAAATATAATAAATCTTATGAAAATTATATATATCCATGAAAAAGTCCACTCTTAGATTCACTAGATAAAAAAGTCTCATTATCATGACATGGTTGTTTATTTAGCTGCGAGAACTCGGACCTGGCTGCAAAGCACACATGATTACTTTTTACGGTTAGAAGTCGGCGTGTTTTATGTTCGCTCGCAGGTGGCGTGTTTAATGTATAATGATTTTTCCAGTTCAACTTCAATCACACTGTAGGACAAGTACCTTTCTCAAGTAAGGTTGAGATAGTTATCTCTTGAGCCATTGTAATACGCCCGTATCTTATTGTCAATAAATCGCAGAAAAAAAGGGAATAAAGGATTTCCTGGAATTCAGTTGAACTTGAGCAAAATACACGTGTGTTCGGAAACGCCGTGAAAATCAGATAAGCGTCGTTCTATTGATAAATATTTTGCTATGCAAAAAAGAAACAGTTTAAAACAAAATATTTCGTGAAGCAAAATAGAAAATTATTTAAAACAAACTTTTTTTTTTTCACAATAATACTTTATTTTTCATTAAATTTTCATTCAAATTTTCTTTTAATGTTTGTTTGCGTTATAAAGACAGAATAACTTTAAAGAATGCAATCCTGAGGAATTTAGATAAACACTTGTCATTCTCGGGTGATTTTCCAATTGAAAATACAATCGGTATCAGTTATTTATATGAGAACATCCGCATGCAATATAATGGAAAACATTAAAAAAATATATCTAGCTGGCACTTCAATATCATACTTCAATTTTGTTCATTTTATTTATATTTGCATTAACTAGCGAAGATCGATTTTTACAAAGACCGCTTTTTACTTATTCGATTCCCTTGACAGGGATACTTTCACTTTCGAAACCGATTCCAAAAATAAAAGTATCCAAATAAATAATTAAAAAAAATCCTGTAAACAAAATTGAAAAATTCTATGTAGAAATTCAAGTTTTTTCCCCCTCAATCTTTTGATGAAATACGCATTTTTCCACGGTCCTTTGAGGAAATTCTCATTTCTTTCTGTGGTCTTCTGGCGAAATTTGCCCCCCCCCCCCCCATGATACATTGATGAAATACTTTCTCCTCGGTCTTAAGACTTAAATACTTTCTTTTCATTGGATCCTTTAACAAATTTCATGTTTTATTTTTTTCTTTTGAGCGTTTTCAATTTTTGGACAATTTTTTTTTAAATTTTCGTTAGTGCAGCAAAAAGTGTCCGACAGTTGCAGACAAAAGTGTCCGAAAGTTGCGGACAAATTTTTTTAATTGATTTCATTAGTACAGACAAAAACTGCCCGCCATTCTAAGCACATGTTCTACGGAATGACGGTTGATCTTGGCGGCCGCACCGCAGAACGCAGAGCTCGTATGTTCTCGGAATGTGCAGATGAATGAATTTAGAGGCGGGAATTTGGCGTCCGGATGCGTGAGGCGGCATGCGTGCAGGGGAAAAAAGTCGTCCGCAAGTTTTGGACAATTTTTTTACATTTTTCGTTAGTGCAGACAAAAAGTGCCCGACAATTGCGGACAAAAGTGTCCGAAAGTTGCAGACAAAAGTGTGCGAAAGCTGCGGACAAATTTTTTTAATTGATTTCATTAGTACAGACAAAAACTGTCCGCAAGAGATTTTCTGTGTCTGCGACTATGTCGCCGTGTTTCTGCCACGGGGGTCTCTTGGAACTGTTTGCTTGTCTTCGTGCCAAAATTCTTCTGCAAATCACTTGTGGAAAATCAAAGTAGAAGGAGAAATAAACAAGAATGAAAGAGAAATTACATTTGAAGATTTTGTTAGCTTGTTTTAAAAAATTGATGGTTGCTCAGATGTTGATATCAGAGACATTAGCAATTGATTGGAAGCAGAAAATAATGAAGATGCCTCGCTTACAGATAACTTAATAATTGCTTTGTGCACAACTGAAGAAAATGAAGATAATGAGAAGAAAATCATTATCAATGATGATCAACCAGAAGTTATAAACTATAATGAAGCAACTTCCTATTTTGAACAATTAATGATTTATTTTGAATGTCATGTGGAGTCTACATCCAACGAACTACTTATGCTCAAGGGAATGTGTGACCATGCGGCCCGCAAAACTGGCACAGCAGAATATGACAAATTTTATAATTACAAAGTAAACATTTTTACTGTCTGTAAATACTGAATATGTTTCAGTATAAAGGTGATTTTCTGTGAGTATGTTTTATTTTTTTTTTTTTTTAATTCACCATCTCCAGATGATCCGGATTTTCGACAATCCAGATTGGGCCTGGTCCCAATTAATTGGAATTATCGGGGTTCTACTGTAACTCATTTTAAAAAGCATAATTTTAATAGATAGCAATTTTATCTCTTTTTGTCAAATGCTTGAAAAGTTTTCAGAAGAAAAAGTATTTTGATACTAAATAATTGATTTAAAAATACTGAATCTTAAATACCATACATTTAAATATTTCACAATATTATATTTTAAAGGATCTTACTTACAAATATGACAACCATGAAAAAGAAATAAAAAATCCCTGTCGGCTTGGCCTATAGGATGAGGTAGATTTCGAAGAGTTTTCATTTCAACAACAAAAAATAGAATATGATTAGAGATAAACCCAGTTTAACTACTTTATTTGGTCGCTTTTGAAAATTTTTTAATTTCATTTTTTTATAAGAATTGGTTTTATCAAAATCATCTTAAGCGAAATTCGGCTCAAATACCCATTTTGACAACATATGTTGAAATATATTCTGACTTTTTTTAAAAAATTGACAAATATGCACATTATATAGTTCCTAAATAACAAAAAACTGTCAACTGAATGTGTTTGAGAGCAAAATTGAATTTAAAAATAAGTCATAACATGACAAATTTGTTATTTGAATATATCCGCAATACTTTTATCAAGATTGCTTTGGGAAATTTTGAGCGAAGTGCCCACTTTGACAGCTTTTTTTACATATATATGTAGCCTTTATCAAAAAACTGACCAATATGCACATTACACAGTTCCTAAATAACAAATAACTGTCAATTGAATGCATTTGAGAGCAAAATTGAATTTAAAAATGAATCATAAAGTAACCAATTTGTTATTTGAATACATCCTCAATTCTTTAATCATGATCGCTTTGGGAAATTTTTTTGTGAAGTGCCCACTTTGACAGTTTTTAAAAAAAATATTATTAAATATATAAATATAATATTTAATATAATATTTAATATTATTATAAATATTTTTAAAAAGTCTTTATCAAAAAATCGACAAATATGCACATTATATAGTTCTTAAATAACAAAAAACTGTCAATTGAATGCATTTGAGAGCAAAATTGGATTTAAAAAAGAGTCATAAAATAGCCAATTTGTTATTTGAATCTATCCTCAATTCTTTAATCATGATTGCTTTCGGAAATTTTGTGCAAAGTGCCCATGTTGGCAGCCTTTTTTGAAATATATACTGCTTTATCAAAAAACTGGCCAATCCCTCACATTATATAGCTCCTAAATAAGAGGACCTGTAAATTGGATGCGTTTGAGAGCAAAAGTGGATTTAAAAATGATTCAGAAAAAACTCATTTCATTATACTTCCTGAATTTTCCAATCACGATCATTTCAGGAAATTCTGTTCAAAATACCCATTTTGGCAGCCTTTTTTTGAAATATATTCTGCCTGTATCAAAAAACTGGCCAGTACGTCACATTATACAGTTTCTAAATAAGAGGATCTGCCATTTGGCTGCGTTTAAAATCAAAAATGAGTCAGAATATACGCAGTTTGGATTTGAAGTTTTTTCTCAAACTCCTATTTTTGTTTAATTTATTTTTGCCGTAAGAATTGGTCCAATAAAAATCTTGTTATTGTAAAAGACATAGATCATATTGAGAAGATGTAAAATAAATTTAATTAGATTTGATTGCTTAAGAATTGAGTAAGTTATGTATTCTTTTCTTTCCCCCCCCCCTCCCCATTTTTCTTTTTGTTTTTAATTTTTTTCATCGGTAAAAGTTGGTCCTATCAAAAACTTGTAAATACAAAAATTTTAGATAATATTAAGTACATTTATGAAAAATTTAGTTGGATTTGATATCTCTAGAATTGACGAAGTTATGAATTTTTTTTCCCAAAAACCCTATTTTTTCACCCCTTGAGCCCATTTTTAACTTTATCAAAAATATGCATAAACTTTTAGCCTATTTTTTAGAAGTAATATAAACTTTAAACTGATTCGATATCTATTTTAATTAAGAAGTTATCGCGGTTTTTCGGTTTTCACAAAAACCCACCCCCTTGGTCTGATTTTGCCCATTAACGAACTCAACCGAGATTTTATGCCCCTTGATTTTATGTAAAAGTTTGAAGAAGATCTGAGCATAATTATGGAAGTTATCGTGTCTAGAAGAAAGTGATATACACCAATAGATAGATAGATATATAAACTTTTTTACTGATGGTAGTTTTGGGATCTAGGAGTCATGATCGATGTAGATCTGCAAAAATTTTTTAGAAATTCCAACATGGGAGAGAATGCAATAGGTAGTATTTCATACGAAATCTACCTAAAAAAGAAGAAAACAGCCATAACATTATAGAATTGTTTTCTTATTTATTTCAATGTGTTTTAAATGACATACATGATTCATTAGTCTGAAAAATTTCAACACATTTGTGATACTTTATGTCTTTTACAAATGTATTATGGATTGAAAAATTTCCTCCAAAAAAATGAAACATAAATTGCTCAATTAACTATGAATAAATAATTGTATTCTGCCTATTTAATATTAGTGTATTTTGTATCAACAAATAACTTCACTTTAGTATTAAATAATATTCAATTTTGGCATAAATAAATATATATCCCTTAATTCAAATACACTAATAAAACAATATAAATCTTCCACATTTTCAAATAAAATTAAGATAGATTATTTTGCATTTTTTGTCTTCTAAACATAAAATATGGAACTCCATTGTTTTCCAACCTCTTCTCATATATCTTATTTTCTTATTACTTTATTCCACTTGAGATCTTTTCTTCAAATTACTTTCATCTCATGTATCTTGCACATTGATAACTGAATCTCTTGAGTTGATTCGTTTATTTTGTTGAGGATATTTTTCTAACCAACATTCGGTCATCCTGACAGTTTGGTGACTCAACGAGTGTATACTTTAAGGTCAATATTCTTCCCATCTAATTCGGGTAATTTTACATGTAGGACTTTTGGATATATCGTCAGGAGCCTTCAATGTTGCAAATTCAAATCCTCTAGATTTATCACTTTCATTATTTTTTATAACAACACAGTCAACAATTTCTCCAAAGCAGCTGAAGTAAGTCCATAAAGATTCTTTTGTAGTAGATGAACTTAATCCTACCATCAAGGGCGGATCTGGAGAGTCCTAAAGGGGGAGGGGGCGTTTTTAGAAATTTGGAAAATCAAGTCTAATGCACGGGTCGGAGCTCATATTTTTAAATGCGGGTCGTGTTTCGTCTACTTTTTTCCTGTGGGTCAAGTTTGGGTCCGGTTAGCTTCCATTTTTTGCCCCTGGTCGGGTTAATTTCTACTTGGGTCATGTTTGGGTCCGATTAGCTTCCATTTTTTGCCCCTGGTCGGGTTAATTTCTACTTGGGTCGTGTTTGGGTCCAGTTAGCTTTCATTTTTTTGTTTCGGGTTGGGTTAATTTCTACTTGGGTCGTGTTTGTGTCCGGTTAGCTTCCATTTTTTTGCTCCTGGTCGGGTTAATTTCTACTTGGGTAGTGATTGGGTCCAATTGACCTCTTTGCTAGGATTGAGTTAATTTCTGATTTTTTGCTTTTGCATTGGGTTTGGGTCAAGTCGACTACTACATATGGTTATTGTTTAGGTTGACTTTTACTTTTTAGCTGTGCTTAGTGCATTAGATGCAGTTGGACATAAAATTCTGATATGGGGCAGTTTAGGATTTGGTTTTTACTTTTAAGAGAAGGGTTGGGGTTGATTCGATTTTGATTGGGGTGAGTCCTTTGATAAAATGTTCCTTCTTTTTCAATCTTTGTGCAAAATGTGCAGCTAGTTCATGATCCTTTGAAGAAATTTGTGTTTTCTCCGCGATCATTTCACAAAATTCGATGTCCGGTTGGCTTCTATTTTATGCTGCAGGTCGGGTTAATTTTTACTTTTTGTTGTGGATCGTGTTTGGATCGGGTTAACTTCTACTGTTTGCTGCAGATCAACTTAATTTTGGATTTTTCCCTTCGGATAGGGTCTGGGTCCGGTTAACAACTATATTTCGCTATTGGTCGGGTTCATTTTTACTTTTTAGCTGCGCTTAGCACATCGGGGGAGACTGGTATACATTTCGGATTTGAGTCAATTACAGATTTAGTTTTTACTCTTGTGAGAATAGTTGACCCAGTTTTGATCTCAATTCTTTTACGAAATTCGCTTTTGTCCGTGAATGTGATCCTTTAAAGAAATTTGCATTTTCTCCGTGTTCCTTTCACAAAATTTGAGAGTTTTTTGCGACCTTTTGATGAAATTTGTGTTTCTTTCGCAACCCTCTGACGAAATTCGCGTTTCTTTAATGAGGTTTGCCCTTATTTGCGGATATTAGATGAAATTAGCTTTTCTCTGTTTAATAATTTTTACGATTATCAAGTAAGAAAATTTTCAACCCAACTTGGTCTCTTGGGAAAGAATTTAGAGGAGTGCACGAGTCGCGGTCGAGCCAGTAATGTTTATCATACTATCTAGATCAGAGACGCACCGAACCCTTAGTTGCGTGGGTCGTGGTCGGGCCAATATTGTTTATCCTACTATCTAGATCAGAGACGGACCGAATGTTTAACATTTATTCCAGGCCGAGCCACGACCTGGAAATTTTGTTGAATGCAAACTGCAAGTAAGAATGAAATCCAGATCAGGCTCGGTCTTGGAAGAAAAAGAAACCTGTCCTCACCCGAATCTGTATAAAAAGCAAGATCAGGACATGACCCGATTCCAAAAGAGAGAAAACCTTACCCAGTCCGAGTCTCGTGGACTTAAACTGGCGCGACCCATGCCCGGCCATGACGGGCTCGAGCTTTGCCCCAAGTTGTTTCTCATGAGATGCATAATGTCAATTTGGAAGCCCAGGGGGGGGGGGAGAGGGGCACCACGCCCAGACCCGACCTGGAAAAAACGATGTCGCTCGGTCCAGCTCTGCAGAAAAAAAAAAGACCCGACCCGACGCGGTTCTGAAAGTGTAAAGACCTGACCCAGTCTCAGTACAATAAATTATAGCTGGTGCAACCCGACCCGGGTCACACTGGTCTCAAGTTTAGGACCAGCAACTTTTCCGTGTGGGCATCTAATGTCGTTCTGCAGATCCGTTATTGGGTTCAAGGGAGGGAGGGGGGGGGATCGCCCCATCGCCGCCCCCCCCCCCCTTCCTACATCCACCATTGCCTCCCATAAAAATTTTCCTAACATTTTCTGGATCAGGAAATACTAAACCCATATTACATTTCATACCCATTCCATACTGTAGTCCCTTTATCAGTTCTCCAGTTACTTTTCTCTTCTCAATAATTACTCCACTTTTTCTCTTGTATCATTAAAATATTTAATTTCACTTCTTCTCTTAAACTTTCTCTTATTTCTATAACATGTTTTTTATATTTTTCTTCCCCTAATTCTCGAATATTCTGCTTGTTTTCATCTATAAGGTTTACCAATTCCTTTAGTAAATTGTTTGAATTATTATTTTCAGCTAACTTATTAATTACTTCCTAATTCTAGAGTCCCCAAATTTGTAGTATTTCTATATTCTACCTACTTACTATTAATGTATTTTGTATCAACAAATGACTTACTATTAAACAATATATTTATTTTTGGCATAAATAAATAAATATATATCCCTTAATTCAAATATACTGATAAATCCATATACATGTTGCACATTTTCAAATAAAATTAAGATACATTATTTTGAGTTTTTTGTCTTCTAAACATATAAAATGTGGAACTCCATTATTTTCCAACCTCTTCTTGTATATCTTATTTTCTTATTACTTTATTCCAATCAAGATCTTTCCTTCACGTTACTTTTATCTCATGCGTCTTGCACATTCATAATTGAAAGCCTTGAGTTTATTAATTTATTTTGTGAGGACATTTCTCTAATCCACATAATGTAAATTCAAATCTGTAAACAATCTTAATTTTTTCTTAATAATATTGTTAGAGTTATTTGTAATTTATCTTTGAAATGTGGCATCACATAAGTGTAACTATAGAAACGCAATTCGTCTGTTTTTGGTTGTTGTTGTTTTGATTTGCTAAGAGTAAGCAACGCTTTCGCTATGTCTTAAAATAAAGGATGACAGTCTACTAAAGCATGTCAGTTTATTAATTAAGTTAATACGCATCGCCGCATCACACATCTGGTCACGTCTCCCGGAGTCTATATATATTTTTTTCTTCACTTCGAAAAGAAAAGTTCGAAAATAATGAACTGTTTTCATCCTTGAATTTTATTAGAACATTATTTTACAAGCTGGACTGGTGAAAAAAAAAGAAAGAAAGAAAATCGTCTGCCGCAGCAATCAAGGTAATGAATTATTTATTATTCCTTTTGCTCTTACTATAAGTTTTTGAACATGGAAAAAAATTGAAAAATTAAAAAAGAAGCGTGCAACATTACGCACTTCAATTATGAAATTAATTAGTAAATTAGAAACATTAATAAAAGATAAAAATAGTGATATTGATAGTTATTTAGAAATTTCGGAACAATTAAATGACAGAGAACAAACTCTAAAAAACCTAAATGAAGAAATAGAATCTGGTATTAGTTTAGAAAAAGAATATGAAATTGACATTAGTGCTAGCGAAGAATACCAGGAAAAAATTATAAAGGCCAAATTTCAAATTAAAAAGCAACTTAAACATTTAGAACAAAGTAAAGTTTCTAATGAAATTCAACCAAATTCTACTCAAATAAACAACGCGATAAATATTAAATTACCCGATATATCTCTTCCGAAATTCTCCGGAAAACCAGAAGAATGGGGTCTATTTAAATTACAATTTAACAACTTAATAACTTCAAATGAGCAACTATCAGATGCGCAAAAGTTGCATTATTTATCAGCGGCATTAATAAGTGATGCAAGAGCTTTGATTAGCACAGAAGACACTTTTTCATCTTTATTTCAAGCATTAAAAGACAGATATGAAAATGATAGAATAGTAACAGAAATACACATCAATTCACTCTTAAACGCAGATAAACTTACACAGCCTTCCGCTAAAGATCTTCGAAATCTAGTCGATAATGTAAAAAAAAGCATTCGCGCCTTGAAGATTTTGAATTATAATAGAAATAATCTTTCAGATGTTTTAATATTGAACATCATTCTCCAAAAGTTAGATAGAGATACCCGAAAAAATTATGAAATGACGATAAGTTCAAAAGAAGTTCCGAAGTTAGATGAATTACTTTTATTTTTAGAAAAACGATCTCAATATTTGGAAAATATTCATACAGTCACGTCTGTTAAACCTTTCAGTAAGGATCAGAAACGTTCATTTAATTCTAAGTCATTGACTTTGTTAGCAGAAAGTCCACACATTTGTTCAATGTGTAAAGGCAATCACATTTTAATGAGATGTTCCCAATTCTTAAATTTACCAGCAAAAAAAAGGTTTAATATTGTTAAAATGAAAAAATTATGCTTCAACTGTTTATCATCAGTTCATAACATTAGCCAGTGCAAAAGTTCAAGCACATGCAGAAAATGCAACAAACGGCATCACACATTGATCCACCTGGAACGCAGTGAGGAAAATATTGATACTAATCAGACAATAGCAATTCAAGATGAAAATACTATTAGTAGTAATCTATCACCAACCGCAAACGCATTTACTCCTCATAGTTACACAAATAATCCAATGTCTGTTACCGCTTTGGGTGAAAATACACATTCATTTGATAACACGCATTCAACTATTAACAATACTGTAATGAGTATGATGTCCTCTTCTAGTAAACAAGTACTGCTTTCAACTGCGATAATATATGTACAAAATGCTAGACGAGAATTAGTTCCTCTTAGAGCATTGTTAGATTCAGGATCGCAAAATAACTTTATAACGAAGGAATGTTCTGAGTTATTGTTCTTGAAAGGAAGGAAAATAAACGCATCAGTTTCAGGGCTAAATGGTTCAGTTATGAATATAAAGGAAAGTATTATAACAACCATAGCAAATAAAAACAGGAGTTTTAATGAAACATTGCAATTTTTTGTTGTTCCTAAAATTACGCGCATAACACCAGCTACATATCTAAACATCATGCCTATTAAGCATTTACAAACTTTTCAGTTAACTGATCCACAATTTGATAAACCAGGTCCAATACATGTTTTATTATCAAACGAAGTATTTTTTAAATTAATCAGACAAAATAAAATAAATATGCAAAATTTGGTTTTTCAAGAAACTGTTTTTGGCTATGTTGCCAGTGGTTCTACGTCTATTCCGCAACAAAATTTTAATAATTATTGTGGTCTTGTTCGATCTGTGGATGATTTATCCAACACTATGCAAAAATTTTGGGAAATTGAAGCGGTTCATGATAAAAACCCAATAAAAATTAAAGAAGAGCAGTATTGTGAGGAACATTTCCTGCGTACACATACTAGAAGAGATAGAAGAGATGATGAAGAAGTAATTGTGGAAAATTCTGAAATGGGTAGTTTGCTGTTGCAAACAAATCGTGAAAAGAAAATTGCTCAATCTATAGACCGAAATGGAAAAAGTCTCTATTCATTTGAATCAAATAACAAGAAAACTATCGATAAGTTTCAAAATATGAACGTGAATAGTTCATTACCACAAACAAATCCTGAAGCGGAAATCATATTATCTTTAGAACGAAATGAACAGAATATTTATTCCTTTGTTTTAAATGAAAAGAAAACTATCCAGTATCAAAATACAAATATGGACAGATCATTGTTGATAGCAATTCGTTTAACGGAAAATAAATCACCTTTAAGAAGTAATGAAGCAAGTACTTTTTCACATACATTAAATGAAAAGAAAATTGACCATAAGTATCTGAATTCAAATTCCGGTGAAATATAAAGAGAAGCACCAGTTCAACATCAGGTTGATGATAATAAAATGTTTATTGACGGTAAGGTTGAGCCTTTTGATAATTATACAGTGGGTGATGCAAGTAAACAACATGAATTACATAATCTTTTCAATACAAACATCCTACAAGCAGCAGTTGTATCGAAGATTGATTCTGGAAAGAATACTGAAATTATCACGCCTAAGAAAATGATCGCTCATGGAGAAAAAATTCAACATATTCAAACCAACGATTTTCAAAATAAAGGCAATATTAGTAAAAAATCTCCAGTATGCATTCAAGCCAACAAAATTTCGCATTCGCCTGTGATATCTTCTCCGAAAAATTCTCAACCTGAATTCAAAGTACCGACCCCTCTGAATCCAAAAACACCATCACCAATGGATTCGAATCTCAAAACACCCTTAACAAGACAGTTGCAAAATTCTGGGGAGCCACAGGTTGATATAGAAGGTTCAAATTCTGCTCTTTTCAAAGCTGATTCTGCTTCTCCAGGATTTGTCTATACTACTCAATTAATGTACCAGA
This sequence comes from Maratus speculifer, assembly GCA_964019185.1. Lineage (NCBI taxonomy): Eukaryota > Metazoa > Arthropoda > Arachnida > Araneae > Salticidae > Maratus > Maratus speculifer. The sequence continues at coordinate 35,545,158 of OZ025296.1, forward strand.
TGAATGCTGTAAATACCATCAAACACCCAGCAGACCTTGTGTTTCGAGGACAATCCTTTGACAAATTAATTGATTATGAACTTTGGTGGCATGGCCCTCTCTTCTTGAGAGAAAGAGACAGTGAATCCAAACACAGCATTGATTTAGAACAAGTGAAAAACAATATAGACTTTTCATCAGAATTAAAATTGAAAAAGAGTACAGCATTATTAAGTTTAAATTCTAGTGAATTTGTAAATGAAATTTTAAGTATCAGCAATAATTACACTAAAATATTACGTGTTTTAAGTTATATTTTCAGGTTCTTAGATAACACAAGAAAATTAGATGAAAAAAGAAAGGGACACGTAAGTATGGAAGAATTATCACGAGCAGAAATATTTTTAATTCGGGAAATCCAAAAACTTGAATTTAAGGCAGAATATACTGCATTGTTAGAAGGTAAGCAAATTTCTAAAAAAAGTAAATTGCGATTGTTAAACCCCTTTTTAGATGCAGATAATGTGCTAAGAGTAGGAGGGCGTTTAGATAATGCAGACCTAAAGTTTGCTCAAAAACATCAATATATTCTGCCAGCTAAGGGTAAATTGTGTAGCCTAATTGCAATTTACTATCATAAAAAATATCTTCATATAGGTGCACAAGCATTGTTATGCCACTTGAGGCAAAAATACTGGCCTCTACGGGGAAGAAATTTAGCTAGAAAAATAACGCATGAGTGTGTAACTTGTAGTAAAAGCAACCCCATAACTATACAACAAATCATGGGTTCCCTACCCACAGAGAGAGTACGTCCTAGCGCACCATTTAATTACGTGGGAACAGATTTTGGTGGCCCCTTTTTCATAAAATATAAGGGACAGAGAAAGGGAATTCTTAATAAGGTGTATTTGGCAATCTTTGTTTGCTTTGTAACTAAAGCAGTGCATCTCGAACTAGTGTCAGAATTGACTGCAGATGCATTCATTGCCACCTTAAAAAGGTTCATTGCTAGGCGCGGAAGGTGCGCAGTAATCTTTTCAGATAATGCAAAAAATTTTGTTGGTGCTAACGCCGAGTTACAGAGACTCCATAATTTACTAAGACATCCTGAGGAGAAGTTAGCGAATTATTTGTCAGACGAGAATATTATTTGGAAATTTATTCCACCCAGAGCACCTAATTTTGGCGGGTTGTGGGAGGCAGGAATAAAATCGGTAAAATATCATCTAAAGCGAACGGTAGGTAATGCAAGGCTAACGTTCGAAGAATTATTAACTGTAATTGCTCAAATAGAGTCTATATTAAATTCACGGCCAATCACTCCATTGTCTTCAGACGTGAATGATTTGGAGGCCTTAACACCAGGCCATTTCTTAATCGGAAGGCCTATGACAGCCATCGTTGAACCAGAATTAATTAATGTTAACGAAAATAGACTATCTAGATGGCATAGAATTTCAAAATACATTCAAGTGATATGGAATCGTTGGAATAAAGAGTATTTAAATACGCTCCAACAACGCTCCAAGTGGCAATTTGAAAAAAATAATGTTAGTATAGGAACCCTAGTGTTGATAAAGGAAGATGACCTCCCTACAAATAAATACTTACTAGGACGCATTATAAATATTTTCCCTGGTGCAGATGGTAAGATTAGGGTCGTCGAAGTTAAAACCGCTAGGGGAATACTTAAAAGAAATATTTCAAAAATTGCGTTATTGCCACAACAAGTCTCAGAAAATTAATTACGAAATGTAAAAAAAAAAAAAAAAAAAAAAAAAAAAAAAGGGTTTTGTTATGTTTTTTTATTTTTAGTTTTCCTATTGTTGTATATTCGTAATTGTATTTTTCATTGTTAAAAGAAAATTGTTGTATTGTATCATATTACTTAAGCATTTGTAATGTTAATATTTGTATTGTATAATTTATTGAAGTTGACCCTTCAATGTCGGGGGGTATGTTAGAGTTATTTGTAATTTATCTTTGAAATGTGGCATCACATAAGTGTAACTATAGAAACGCAATTCGTCTGTTTTTGGTTGTTGTTGTTTTGATTTGCTAAGAGTAAGCAACGCTTTCGCTATGTCTTAAAATAAAGGATGACAGTCTACTAAAGCATGTCAGTTTATTAATTAAGTTAATATGCATCGCCGCTTTAAATATTTAAATCTTAATATTTAATTAATGAATTATCATTAACTCAAACTTGTGTTTTCAAATATATTCAGTGACAAGGATGGGGCCAGAACTTGCCTGATGGAGGGTATGGTACATCCAACAGGGAAATTGAATTACAGCCTATTTCGGCTAGGCCCAAAACCGAAAATTTCATTTTGAAGTCAACTTGTAATTGTAGTCGAATACACAAATAATTTTCAGTGTCCCACAATTCCACCGGAATTCAACATACTTCAACTGCACCCTACCTGAATACAAAATATTATAACCTTACAACCAAATTTGAAATGAAAGAAAAGTAAATAAGGTTTAATGCAATTATGAAAAGTAATCTAGAATTATATGTCTGATACAAATTTTATGTTTTACTGGGGTGCAAAAATATCATGTTTTAATTAATATTTTTTTTTTCTAGCATTCAAATATCGAATAGCTATGAAGAGTTTCAGGTTTCCAAAACAATTAAACTTCTAATTGCTAACATAATCTGTGTTTTTACACTTTAATTAAGATCCATTTGAAGTCACCATGTGGCGATCGGAGGAAGATGTTCAATCACGCTCCATCACTTACATGTAACAGTTCGAAGGAGGTTGAAGACGAAGACGACCCCCCCACCCCCACCCCAGGAAGTCATTTGATATTTCCGAATGTGGGAGCACCTGGAAGAAAGTTCCCATGGGATGGGGACAAGGGGATGCCAGACACAAAAATCGGAGTGGACCCATTGTCAACCAGTAAAAAAGCGCAATCGAAAAGGATATAAAAAATAGCTCCTAAGTGGCTAAACCAAGTGATGCATTGTTCTCTGAGAATTAAGCAGAGATATATATATGAGATGCCAAACAGAAGAAATGGGATTGAGTGAAGTGAGTTGATTGCGAAAGCTCGCAAGGAGCAAGAGGGAGAGTTGCTCTCCAGGATATCAACATTACATTGAGGGAAGTCCCCGCTGAAAGAGGGAGCTCTAAGTACCCATTGCGGCAGCCTTGGCTGGAAGGTACGAGAATCATTCTGCACTATCGGAGACAACAGGTCTTCGTAGCAGGGATAAGTCCGAAGAATTGGAAGCATCAGGCTGTCCATAGCAAAGAACTGTGTTTAGATTTGAACTGTATGTATTATAGCTGCCACCTACTCTCTGAACTACACTTGCATAGGAATGATATTTCTTATTTATTTGTTCAAAATACATAATTATGAATACTTAATCTAGACTGAATTAGTTTGTTTTATATAAAATAAACCTTATGTTAATTCAAGATTTTTAATTATTACATCTTTGAAGTTTAAATCACTGCTCCCACTACCACTCTTCACATGAGGCAGCACAACTACTTAAAATTAATAATTATTAACCCGCGAGTAGTCGCGACTTTTTTCACAGCGTCATTAATCGCGCTTGGTCTTTTCGCCACTGGCCCCCCGCATACCAAATATGTAAAATAAGAAATATTTTTCACCTAATATACGAAAATAACATTACAACTAAGATATAAATTTGAAGTTTTCTTAAATTATTCATTTTATTCATGAGATCTGGAGTAATTGGAAAAAGTAAAAATGAACTCTCATTGGTGACTTTTACGTAGACTTTTTTGCCAATTTCAACTTTGTTTCTAAAAATCTACCTGAAAGAAAAACAGAGGTGTCCTGTTACTTCACTAAGGTGCTCGAGAAAGCTTCAAAGTCAGCTACAGGGTAGATCTTCGCTGTATTTGTAATGTTATATAAGTTAGGAGAAGATAAGTTATACAGGCGGCGAAAAGACCGACACACGACTACTGACGGGTTAAATAATTAAGTTTGTAATTAGGAACATAAAATACATTTTTATGCTTTAATTAATAAAATGATAATTAATAATTCAATATTCATTCGAGAAAGAAAAAGAGGTAGGATGATAGTTCCAAAAAGACATTATTTCATGAGGAAATACATTAGTAAAATGTTTAGTAATTATATAAAAAAAGTATACAGTTTTTTAGTATGATAAATAAAATGTCATTATTTTTAATAAATTTATGAATTATAAATTGAAAAATATAATTAAATAATAACATGTTTTAATTTTTTTCTTAAGGAATAAAGTTCTATGACTTTTTGCAATCTTATGACGAAATCTGCCTTTATTTATTTTTTTTTTTTTTTCAGGATTTTTTGATGAAATTTGTGTTTTTCCAAGAATTTTTTGACGAAATCTGCCTTTTATCGCGATTTTTGATGGAATTTGTCATTTTTCGCAAATCTTTTGATAAAATTTGCTGTTTTATCACAATTTTTGGACAAAATTTGCTGTTTTTTTGCAATTTTTGAGAAAATTTGCCATTTTGGGGGGATTTTGTGACAAAATTAGTTATTTTTTTGTGAATCTTGTGACGAAATTTGCCGAAAATCAGCCATTATTTCGCGATTTTTTAACACAGTTTGCTGCTTTTTCACACTCTTATGTCAAAAACTGCCGTTTTATAGCGATATTTGTCGTTTTTCGCGAATGTTTTGACAAAATTTGCCATTTTATCGAGATTTTTTGACAAAATTTCCCATTTAGTCACGATCTCTTGAGGAAATCTATCGTTTTCTGGGGATTTTTGTGACGAAATTTGTTGTTTTTTGCGAATTTTATGACGAAATTTGTGGAAAATTAGTCAGTTTTTTTCGCGATTTTTTTGACGAATTACCATCTTACGGGCATTAGAACTATTTTTGTTTGTCCCAACGGCGATTTTTTGCGTAATTTTTGTGCTATAGCATGTCTGTCAGCATAAATAAACCTTCCTTGACACTTATACACTATTCATTTATTCTATTGTTATTCATTTCTTTAATTTAAACTTTCCTTCCCAACCGCAAATCAAAAACAACATATTGTTTATCTCTTTTCCAATCTACCCATCTGATTCACTCAGTTTCTTTTCCACTCTGGACGGTCAAAGTACAGTATTACGTCATACTGTCTCTATTACATCATTTCATTCCAAAGTGACGTCATCCTGGCAACGTCCGTGGTTTTTCTTTTTTTCAAAGATCGTCTGTTTATCTGAGGGGAATAAGAGAACATGGTATGCAAATTTATGGAACCAGATTATTCTGATTGGAGAGAGATATCAGCAATTCTTTTTGGAAAACTGTGTTAGTAGTTGGTTGTTTTTTTTTTCTTTTGAGTATGTCGTTGTGGTTTGGAAAGATATTTCGTTCATGAAACACCTGCCGTTATGCAGGGTGAATATAAAGTAGAAATAGTTTTTATAAAAATGATTAAAAGTATGTCCTGTTAAGACTGGAAGTTTAAGAATAGTATTATGATGAAATTATATTTAAGCTACCTGTTGTATTTTTGCCAAAGCCGGTGTTCTTATTAATTTATTAACTAGAAGATGAAATGTATAGATAGTGAGTTATTTTTCTAAATATGTGTTATTTAAATTTATTTAATTATTGTTTTTCTTTTAACTGTGTTCTTTGTTTTTAATAAACGTTAGTTTATTGTAAAACTTAATTACGTTTCTGTCTGTTATTACACACTGTCATTCTGCCATTTCATTTTTTTGCCTTATGCTTCCACTACTCTGTTTTTCAATTTAAGATTGTTTTAGAAAGCCGATGTTTAAGAGTTATTTAAAGGCTGGCCCGACATACCGGGCTATCAATGTCTGCGGTATCGCTGCATACATATAGGACCCCCAAAATATGAAAATGTTTTAATCCATTCATACACATATATAGAAAAAATATCAGGAATAGCCAGTTAGATCTAAATCCTCAAAATATTAAACAACAGCATTATTAGCATTCAGTTGCAATTCTCTGCATTCAGTGTTTCGAATAGTTTAACGGCTTTTTTAATCTCTAAAATTTTTTATTTGTGTTTATGAGTTCAAAAAACATTTATTCAACCTGTATTGAAGAAGCTCTTACTATACTTAGCATTGTATATCAATTAGTTTTTTCTCTCTTGTCTCTTATGTATATTTTTAGAATAGCGGCTCAGCCAATGTCATTCTTTCATCTTCTTTAGCACCAGCATATTTTTGATCGCATAAGTAGAATGGAAAAATAAGATTCTGGTTATTTTATTCTTTCACATGCAGAAATTTATTATACTTGCTATGCTTATTATATATAAAAGAATGAATAATTTGATTACTAAAACAAAATTATGACACAAAGTTACATTACATTTCTCTTATCTGGTTTGTTGCATTTTCGCTTCTTAAATTTTGAGTATAATTAGTTTCGAGTAAACTTGAGAAAGTTTAAAACCAAGGAAACCAACCTCACCTCCCAGCACTAGCCAAAAGGACTTTTTAAAATTTTACAGCATTTTTCATTCCTTGAAAATGAATTTTTTTTCTAGCACTTTTTCTATTTTTAGAAAATGTACAAATAGTTTTTACTACTTTCTTCAAATTGAGGCATATTTGTGAAATATAGTACAATATGATAGATATTAAGGAAAATGAGATGTTATGTATAATTTAAATGAAATGTTTCTATTATTTTATTTGATATTATTTGCTTAGAAAAATGATATCCTACTGATTACTCATCTGTTTTAAAGAAGTAATCATCTAAATAAAAATCTATGTGCATTTCTAATGGATCACTTCATTTAATTATTGTTACATATTCTACATATCTGCAAAAAAAGGCGAATCTCTCATTTGTGATTTTATCTGATTACTTTGAGTAGAATTATGTAAGATGACTGAAATTTAACCATTTTTAATTTTACATTATCTATTTAAATACCTTGCAATTAGAGCTTAAATGGTCGCCCCGGGCGCAGAATTTTAAGGGGGGCCAAATTTATGCTACAAATGTCATTTTCGGCCTGTTACAAGAAAAAGTTGGGTGAAAGGAGTGCCAAATTGTAACTTTGCCCCGGGCACAGTTTTCTCTTTGCACGTCCATGAGCTTATGATTATATTCAGTGAAAGTTAAAAATTTCAATTAGAAAACACATATTACCACTGTGTTTTGAAGCTTTAAAGGCAGAGGATCCACCATTTCAGTCCCATCATCTTCTTTACTCTTTTTAGGTGTATCTTCAGACCATAAATGTCTTTTTATAAGAGACCTTGGTTAAAAAGAAAATTATTTTAATACAAACATTCCATTAAAATGTCTTCTCAAAAATGCTACTTTAATATTTCTTATACTTAAAGCTAAGTATATGTAAAAGTAATTGATTTTTTGCTCAAGTACATTATAAATAAATAAATAAATTGAGAAATTACCAAAGCACTGTGGGATCACTTGCATTTCGGCTCATATGATAGCACATGGAAACCAAAAATCCACAGTAAATTGAAAACATTATGTTTTGAGAAGGATTATTTGGCTCCTGAAATAAAAAAAAAATAAAAAAGGCTGAGAAACTTTAATTTACTTAAAATGTTTTACAGATATATTTAAATATGAATATATGATGCACAAAAAATTCTCATGTTATTATTTAAAATTTTTAAAAAAGGGCATACTTTTGTTTTACAAATGCATACAAGGTAATTTAAAAAAAACTTTTTACCAAAAATCAATTTACCATTAAATCAATAGTGAAACATCAGGTAAAACTACTTAATCAGCACCTAAATCTTAGAAAATAAAAAACATTTTAGATGTAATATAAATTGGGATTTTCTTAACTTTCACATTAATATTTGCAAACTAGAAAAAATCCCGTCAAAACTGACAGAATATAAGAAAGATATTTACACTTGCCAGAATTTCCCCCAGGTTTAAAAAAGGGCAAGGGGCTACTGTTGTGGAAAGAACACTTTCTACATTCTTTAGGGCACTTTTTTGATTTTTAAGGTCACTTTCGTAAAGTTGAATCTAGAATCTTACTGCCTTTTTTGATGTGGCCGTTTGATTCATTTATTTTTCTAGTAGCAAGAGGGGGGGGGGGGGGGGTCACAAAATATGTCCATTTATCACAGGGAAAAGTTGTTATTTGATTGAGGAGGAAATTAGTCAATCAGTTGTGCAAAAATCTTCAATCAATTGAAAAAACATTGCGTTTCAAAAAAAAAAAAAATCATTAAAAACAGAAATTTCAATAAAAATTTGAGAAAAAATCCAAAAATTAGGTCAAAAGATTGTAAAAAAAGAGGGGAGCAAATTTTGTTAAAAGATTGTGAAAACAGCAAATTTTGTTAAAAAATCAAGAAAAAACAACAAATTTTGTTTAAAGATTGCAAATAACGGCAAATTTAGGGCAAATTATGCAAATTTAGCAAATTATAATTATTTTGCAAATAACAGGCTCGGGCCCATTTAAATTTTTATAGTTCAGGCCCGGCTCATACAGAAATCAGTGAAAACAGGCCCGGCCCGTTTTGGCCCATTACAATTTCTAAGATTTCTAAAAATTCAGATTTTTATCATATAATTAAGATTCCTTTAAAGAATACTGCATACATATCTATGAAATGATTTTACAGTACATTTTACAGGAAATATACATTAACAACATTAATAATTACTTAGATTCTTAGGCTTTCAATATTCGCTTTGGTTTGTTTTTGTTTATGCCGGCCAATTATCTATGCTTGGGATATAGGTCGTAATGGATTGGATGCCCTCCGTGGGGGGTCTTTCTAAGGGAACCTAACCCGTATTTACGCAAGGTTTGAAGAAAACCACAGAAAATTCCGAATGGTTAAGCCGACGGTCACAATCGGGTAATCCAGAACCTACCGTCTACCAGTTTCGAGGTCAGAACCTCGCGGCCACTGGTGGGGAATTTCAATATCTATATAATAAAGGCCAAACGTATCTGTGCGTAACGCATACGTCATGTTTTGAATGGCAACACTTTCCGATGAAATTTCGATTTTGCAATTTTCACTATTGTAAATATTTAAACTTCTAGACATAGTACGTTTTCAAACTTTATACCATCGTATAGAGAAAAAAATGCACTTTTAAATGACGTTTGTTAGAAAATTCTATCTCAATTTGTTTTTGAAATATTAATTTTTTTGTAGTTTTTAGTTCAATTTCTCTGATGGTGGCAACGTGAGTATCGCATTTATGAGGGAAATATAAAAGAAAAATAGTCATAAAAAAGAGAGAGAGAGAGAATAGAGATATAGTTTGGTACGTGGAGGTGACGCCAAAAATGTAACCCTAAAATTCGCTGCATTGCATCAAACATAGCCGCGTGCTTTCGCATAAAAGGAAAACTTTTAGCGATACTCTTTTAATTCATAATACAATGAAATGCCATTTTAGAATGCCAAAATATAATCAGATCTGTTTCATTTAGAGAAAAAATGACGCTAAAGAATTCGGTCTCTGTTCCACGTGATTGTTTTGTTTGGGCCGAATACGAGATTTAAATTGAAAGAATAAGACCCATTTCAAACCGTTTTAGTTGCATACTGCACCTCCATCTATCACTTTTCCCCATGGAAAATAACAGATCACTTTATATTTTAGTTGCCATTTTTTTATAGCAACTGAAAAAAAAATAGTAATTAAAAAACTGTTATATTAAAATATCGTCGGCTATAAAACACGGTGAATGTTGTTGGTTTTATTTCGTTTTTATCTACCAATTTAAGAATGACTTTTAGTTCGCTGCAAACTTACTTTACAAAAGATACATCAATTAACCTTTACAAAAATTTATTTTAAGGAATATTTGTGTGTCATATTTTCTTAGTTGGTTTTAAAAACTAAACGAATGCAATTTTATTCTTTGGCAAAATCTTTGGCTAATAACTTTTATCTTGCGTCTAATACAGAAGTACCGATAATTTTCAACAGTGGCGTAGCTAAGGGGGGAAAGGGGGCGTCCGCCCCGGGCGCCGAGGCCTAGGGGCGCCGAATTGAGAAAAATTGTTATATATCTATATTGAGGTGGGGGCGCAAAATTTCTTGCTGGCCCCGGGCGCCAAAAAACATAGCTACGCCACTGATTTTCAAAGCTTTATATGATTACATAATTAATGTTTCATATAAAATTTCTATTTGGAATCAGTTGGCAGTTTAAAAATCATATTACGTAGGAAAAATTTATTAGACTTTTCAATTTTAAATTAAAAAAAAAAGTTTTTCGCCTTTACTCTGTGACCCGGGAACACCGGGTTCGCTGTACTAGTTCGAATAAAGATTCATTAAAAAATTAATATCGCTTAGAATAAAAGAAAAAAGAAAGAAAGCTAAAAACATCGTTACTTTTGAAGATGTTTAATAAAAGAAGATTTATAAAAATATTTCTATATCATTTTACTAAAGATTTTAAATCCAAATTCATTCTTAAATTCAAAGAAGCTCCTATCTGATAGATTTCTAAATCCATTTTTCTCAGAAACGCATAAGATTAGCAGGTATCTTTATTCAAAAACTATATAATTGAATGGCGTTATCCAATTTTTTGATGCAAGCAATTTGATGCAAGCAAATAAAATACTGTCATAATTAGCATTTTGAATAGAATTTCCGGAAGCGATAGCATGGGAAAAGAGAAAAACCTGCAATCATTTGAGAAATTATTATATCTCAACAACGTTATGCAAGTATTTCATTTACCAAAAATGAAAAACGCTATTCAATTCCAAATCCCTTCAATAGTTAGGCTTATCACTTTTATACTTTTACAATTTAAAATTAATCAGAAAATGAGTCAAACTTTCACATTATTGAGAAATTAATTTAAAAACCATCAAGAAGTATATATCCAAAGATTAAGCTCACATAAGTTCTTTATCGCTGTTAATAATTTTACAAATCAAATTTTCTACCCTACAGATCTTGAGAACAATTAAGTTTAGTTCTGGTCCAGCCAGTCTATATGTAGAAAAATAACGCAAGCTTGATCTCGGTCCGGCATGAGTCAGCTAAAAATATATTAAAACGGGTTATGTAAACGGGTAAACAATGTAACTCTCCGATGCCGATCTCTACATTGTACATTTTTATATTGATGCTGTCAAACTAGTATGGCTTATGACGCACATTTATACTTATTCTCTTTATTCTCGTTAAAACCATTTTCATTGAAAATAGCTCATATTTTATCGTCTCTGGTGAAATATTGGCCCAAAATTTTTTTTTATCGGCCCAGCCTGGCCTGTTAGAAAATTCAAAACGATTCTGCCAGGCTGGGTACGGCCCACGGGCCAAGCCCGGGCCTGTGCAGACCTCTACTGAACATATAAACCATTGGCTAAAGAGTAATCTGTAGACCATCCCTGGATAAAGTATATGTCAAGGTGCCAATCTGTTGGTTAGCAATATGTATTGACTATTGAGTCACTGAAGCTCCTGACACACTGATGAACCAATGTTTCTGTTGGTTTTTGATTGAGGCAATTGATTAGACCATTTGATTAAAGTTTTTTTTTTTTTTTTTTTTTTTTTGGTTAGTCAGAGAGGGTTGATTAGTTAATTGAAGTTGGTTTATCAAGTTCCTGAAAGGATCTGAAAAAGTTGTGAAATCATATGAAAAACTGGTGGAACCAGAGAAAAAAGTAGAACTCTATCTAAAAAAGTGCGTAGAAAAGTAATGGAATAAGATTATCTGTCATGCTGATGAAATTATCCAAATTTTTGTTAATAGCTGAAAATGTGGATAGAGCTTCATAGGTGCCTTATATTCAAAATCATACTATGATTCATTCAAAATGATTACTGGGCAAAGTAGTTAATAGAATGTACAGTTATGTTTTGTCGAATGGAGCTAAGCTCCACAATGCTAAATGAATATAAACCATAAAATAATAATTAAAATATAACATTAGTATAGTCAGATTGTTGAGGAATTGATGTAGATAAATATTTCTGAACACAAATATTTGTCTGAGCGAAGCGAAGTCTTTATACTCAGAGATACGTAACGATATTAAAAGTCAAAAAAATTCTTTCGTCAAGCAAATCTCAAAAAGTACTTGTCGGATTTTGATTCTGTTTGTACCAATAGGTACCTATGAAGGTAATCTGGTGAATGCACTACATACGAAAAATTAGTTCCAAATAGTTTAAAAGTTATATTAAAAAAACTGATAAAAAAGCACAATTTATTTGCATACGTCACAGAAATTTGGTGAGCGTGATTTTCACCAGCTGGATATTTTCGTAGATAACCGAATCAGTACATGGAGTAAATAGTAATCATTAACGCACTCAAAAATATTGAATACAATAAAACAATTTAAAATTTAATCATGCAGGAAAATAAAACTGTTATTTTTTCATATTAAAAAAATGTCATAAAAACTTTGATTTTGAGATTTTGTGATAATCTCTTAATAGCATTTTTTGATCGCTAAAAGAATGTTTTATATATTTCGCGTGTGAAAATTAGAAACAATTACGTTTTTAAATAAAAAGTTTCTTTTATGACATCATTTTCCCTTTATATTTATTTTTATTGCATGTTTTCTTTTAACTTATATTTTGTTTGTGTGTGGAAGTCAATTCTGGTCACTAATTTTTCGGCACGGATACCACAAGCGTATCAGATTTGGCGCAATTTTTTTCAAAGCCCATTTGGCGAAAACTCCATTTTCAAATAACGCCGCTTACATACACATTTTTAAATAATTTTCTATTTTCAAAAAGAACTTACAGTAAATAAAATAATAATAATAATTAATAACTATAAAAAGAAATATTTTATATAATTAAAAAAAGGAAATGAAAGTAAATAAACATTTTATGAGTAAATAAACAAATAATAAATAAATAAAGCCGGGTTACCATCTGAGGTAAAATAATGCCATTTTGACGCCAATTATGTACCCTGGTGCATATGTGACATCTTTTCCCTTTTTTCATCCATTTCCTGTTGGCATACAACTTTGAAATTTGGAATATGTATGCATACCTGGGAGCAATACTGGAATTAGACATTGATTTTTTTTAATTCGATCCAAAAAGGGGCAACGGGGGCTATTTTTTAAAGATTTATACTGCATAAAGGAGCCACGTACCTATTTTTACATACAAGAAGAAGTAAGTGGTATGTAAAAACAATTATAGTATACATAAATAAAATACTTTAGATAATATACTAGAGATATAAGCACCGGGTTTGGCGAGATATTTTATGCCAATTAGGCGAAAACATCATTTTGATTACCAGATACATATAGCATGCTATAACAACACGTTATTTATTTATTTCAAAATGAAAAAAAGGAATAAACGAAACATTTTCTGTTATTAAAAAAAAAGAAATAACAATCAATAAATGATAATATTTTTAGAACAAACAATTTATTATAACATTTATATGATAACCAGCATGTTAGGCAACTGAACGCCATTTTGGCACCAATTAGGTACCTCGGTGTGTATAGGGCATATATGTGCCATATTTATTTGTAAAACTGAGTATGAACGTTTACCAAGTGTGTTTTCATAGTCGCTTATATCTTTTTGCAACATAGCGCACCTTCCGAAGCCAAAGCTGCACAAAAGAAAAAAAATCAATATTTGCAGTATTTATTTTTTCTTTTTTATGTAATGCACATTTTGTAATCAGTCTGCTCGATAATCAGACCCCGTTTTTTTGCTTTCAAAGATGATATTTCATACGACGTCTTTTTTGGATTCGTCGTTTTTCCATATTTGATAGTATGCGTCTACTCGTTTTGTAACTTTTTTTTTGTAAATTTCTTCTTTATTAACAGCGACATTTGGATTTCCTATTTAAATAAAAATTCTTCTCAATACAAAGAATTTTGTTAAAATAAATAAATAAATGAAATGCGGACATCTATTGCTCAAAGCACAGAATTTTTCCTATTGAGTTAATAAACTAGTCGTTGGAGGCCACCGTAATACTTACCCATCATGGGTATGCATAACATAATATATGAAAACATAACATGTGTAAACAATTTATAAAATGCATTACAATTCCAAAATAAAATATAAACGTATATTTAAGTATTTTTAACACATCATCATGCTCTATTAATGAAATTCTGATGAACCAATTTCGATAAATTGTATGAAACGCCAAACTATTCAAGTAGTACTGAATTGCATAAAAGAAACATCCTTATATAACTCCAAAAATAATTTTCATTTTCACTAACGGTTTCTTGCATCAAATTAAGTGTCTCATTTGCAATTAAAAGATATCTTTGAGTTGAAATTTGAATGAAATACAGGGTCATGAAAAATCAAAGAATGTGAAAAAAAGGATTAGAAATATCTCGACAACTAATTATCCGATAGACTTCGTTTTTTATGCAGAATTTGTGTTAATTTATTGCCTTTTATGTCCACTCCTTAAAATAAAAAAAATTGAAAATTTTTATATCCCTTTCATCAGAGGGAATTTTTCGAGAGTCCGAAAAAAATAGTTCCGGATAATCGAGGTTACTGATATTAAATAGGCTTCGTCCCATTCTTACATACTAAGCACATACAAAATTTCAAGTCTCTATCTCAATTTGTTCGAGAGATAGAGCGGTTACAGACAGACAGACAGACAGACACACAGACGGACGGACGGCAAATTTTTTTTTCTAAAAATGTGTTTTTCGGAATCTCCAGTGTCTAAAACGTGTAAATCCGTCAAAAAAATTTTTTCGATTTTCAAAACGATTGCAAGACTTACCCTATACTACGTATGATGGGTAAGTAAAATCAGTAAAAACATAATTTTTATGATAATAAAAAGGTGACTTATGTAATAACGGAGTCATATATTATGTACGTTATGAATTAAGTGTGAATATTTCTCCACCATTTATAAATAATAATAATAATAAAATAAAATGCGGACAGACCAAAATCTATATTTGACTGAAAACAACAACCATTTTCTAAATGCTTTAAAAAGATGGCCAACGAAAAGCGATATTTCAAAAGTATTATGAAATTAGTTAAAAACCATTTATTTTAAACTAAATGAATAAAAGATTTATATTTTTAATGAAATAAATGGGATTTGAAAAATTATTGGAAATTTATCACCATAGATGTATTAATATTACAATCAGTACTTTGTATGCAAAATGGAACAATTAGCAATACTTTTTGAACCCGAAAAATGGTCGTTGCTTTTTTTAAGGTTAAAAAGGAGGTTACGAAATATTCCTATACAGAGATGCCAAGCCCCCGCATATTGCACAGCAGAATTTTCTTATAGTAAAAGTTATTTTTTAAATCCGCAGAATGTTCTTATTTAATAAAAGATTTTCTGTATTAAAATACCGGTATCCAAAATGCCGGAGACTTGTCAGCTCTGCCTATAACATTTTAATTAATCACGGTACTTTTTTTAATCGGATTCAAATTTAGTGAAGACAACGTTTTTTGGCCAAAAGCAGCTTTTTTCCACATGTGTAACTACGATACAATTCCTTGATGCTGAAATAAAATGTTTTGACTTATGCTATTATTGCTTCCTCTTATTTATTTATTTGAATTTTAAATAAGATGACTCAAAATCGTGTTCTTTAAATGTACGGAAAAATGCATTTCGATGGAGGGCGAAAAGAACAATATTTGGCGATTTATTACCTGCGTTTGGCTAAGTTTCTTACTACCTTGTATTTAATACTCTT
Source organism: Maratus speculifer (assembly GCA_964019185.1). Taxonomy (NCBI): domain Eukaryota; kingdom Metazoa; phylum Arthropoda; class Arachnida; order Araneae; family Salticidae; genus Maratus; species Maratus speculifer. The sequence goes on from OZ025296.1 coordinate 35,560,853, forward strand.
CACAATACTTCGCTGTTATGTGAACTTAGGCGCGTTTATAAAAAGTTTGACGTAGTTCGGGCTTAAGAAAGTGAGTATTTTACTGAATAATACAAATAAAGAAAAATGAATACTAAGAAATACTAACTAGTCGTTGGGGGCCACCGTAATACTTACCCATCATGGATATGTATATGAAAATAAAACATGTGAAAACTATTTATACAATGCAATTCATAAACAAAATTTAAATATTGTTAATATACATAGTAATGCTTTATTAAAGAACTGCTGATGTACCAATTTCGACAAATTATATAAAACGCCAAACTACTCATGTAGTACCGAACTGCGTAAAAGAAACATCCTTATAACTCCAAAAATAATAATTCTATTAACTAACAATTAACTGTGTTGGATTAAGCGTCTCATTTCCAATTAAAATATACCTCTGAATTGAAATTTGAATGAAATACAGGGTCATGAAAAATCGAAGAATGTGGAAAACAGGATTACAAATATCTCGGCAACTAATAATCCGATCGACTTCGTTTTATATGTAAAATGTGTGCTATTTTATTGCCTTTTACATCCATTCCTTAGAACAAAAAAATTCGAAAATTTTTATATACCTTTCATCAGAACGAATTTTTCGAGAGTCCGAAAAAAATAGTTCCGGATAATCGAGGTTGCTGATATTAAATAGGGTTTGTCCCATTCTTACATTCTAACTACATACAAAATTTCAAGTCTCTATCTCAATTTGTTCGGGAGATAGAGCGTTTACAGACAGACAGACAGACGGACGGCAAAAATTTTTTTCTAAAAATATGTTTTTCGGAATCTCTACTATCTAAAACGTGTAAATCCGTCAAAAAAATTTTTTTTATTTTCAAAACGATTGCAAGACTTACCCTATACTACGTATGATGGGTAAGTAATAAAAGAAAAATGAAGCCTTATATTGATCTATGTATATTTAAAAATGCATCTGCTAGCAGTATTTAGATAATTTATGTGTGTATAATAGGCGATAAATAGCTTTTGATTCTGTATTTCTATGCTTTAAAGCATTAACGTTTGTGTGTTTGTCGTTATCATTCGGAGTACCTATCCGATTTAAAAAATAATGTGGGCAAAAAATGTTGGTAACTATCTTTGCTGCAAAATATACTATATTTTGCGTAGGAACAATAATCACCATCAATGCACGAGCAAAAAAAGTTCTAAAATTGAGAATTCTTTGATGTCGATATGACTAAAAATTTAAAATCTTTTTTTTTTTTTTTTTTTTTTTTTTTTTGTGGCAACTTTTAGGATATAATATTCTCGTTATGAACGATTTCTAAAACATTCGACAATTTAATTTCACAAATTAAACATTTTTTTCTAGAAAAAGTTTTAAACCCAATTTATTGAGAATATTGCAATTTCTAGGATACTGTTGGGGTCAGAAACTATAACTTTGGCATCACAGTAACTTATAAGATGTAAGTGCTCGTTTAGGACAAATTTTTAAAGACGGATTCCTTAATTCTTATCCACAACCTCATTGCATCCGTGGAAAACAGATATTCAACATTATAAACTATTCGGACGGATTTCACACCGTATAAAATACACTCCATTCTCTTCAAACATAATAGTTTATGTTATTTATAGTTTCTCAAATCGGTGCGAAGCTTCTGTTTATGCTCATGACATCATTTCAAAGAGTTATATTTCCAATATAGGAAAATTTGGTATTTTATTTTCTGTATTACTTTTAACATTTTGCATATTTCCAATTTTATATCCATGCATGGTTTGCTTTTCTTTTATAAAAATAGTATATGCAACTTTATATATAAGATTTTGTAATTCTATGATTCAATATGCTTATTTTCATCATATTTTATCACAATGAATGACCAATTAAAGGTAACATCTCATTTTCTTTACTTATCGCAAGTTATTAAATGTTTATTCTCAGCAATATCGCTCAGACTAATCCCTCTGAGGGAAGTCCTAGTTAATATATGGTTGAATCGTACATGTTTAAGGTTTTGGGCTTACTTGGAGCTTTGACCTTCCATTTATCAAAAAAACCAGGAGTGGAATTTGATCCATACTTATTACTTTCATGAGCTTTATAGAAAATTTTATTCCATTACTTTTCTACATACTTTTTTAGATTGAAAATATTTGCTAATTTGCACTGTAACATTTTTTAGTTTGAGCTCTACTTTTCTCTCTGGTTCTACCAGTTTTTCATATGATACTAATAACATCTTGGTAATACATTCAACTGGGAAATATACACTTACTTTGAGTGCAAAATATGCAAATCCATACAAGATGGCAACAGTCACCAAGCTTCTAACAAGACAATAAATAGCAGATGTCAAACTTGTAGTGGCTAAGGACAAAAAAAAAAAAAAAAAAAAATATATATATATATATATATATAGTTATCAAATAAAATGAATAATTAAAACACTTTTATTGCAGTAGGGATATATATATATATATATATGTATTTGTAATAAATAAAAAAAATTTCGCCATTTTCCCGCCTTGAGTTTGTATTAAAGTTTTATAGGAACATACTTTTATTCTCAGTTTACGTAAATATTTTTAATTCCGTATTAATATTTTTAATGGCTAAAGTTCTTTTTATTTTATTAACTTAACATTAACTATTGATTATTTTCTTAAAAAGAACTAGAATGTTTCTTGAATGTCAATATCTTATTGCGAAATCTTAAATTCATTACACAAATCCATTTTCCTTTTTAGAATTAAAAACATTTATCGAAACTTTATATATTTTTTTTATTATTTAAATAATTGTCTGCTAGTGAAATTCATCTGCTTCAATTGGGGCATATTACTCTACGATTTAAGCTATTTGTTAAACAGTCCTTGCATCTAGTCCCGCCCATCAGCCAATAGTAGAGCGCGAGGTGGATTACCTTTATCCTGAAAATGATTCTAATGGATTTTTAAAAGCTTTATGCCAAAAGGGGAGGGGCAATGTTAGCTTAGAATTTTTGAGAGAGTCATTTTGGTTTGTCGGAGCGAGTAGAATCCTTTTGACCTTTCAAGTACTAAGATTCATGTCTCTGATCAGAATAATTTTGAATATTTGTGGAGTGCAATGTATTTCCAGCAGTCTCTTTTCAAAGTCCACTTTGTGTTTTTCTTATTCTTTTTGTAGTGATACGGACTTGCAACAAATGGCTTATTTGAATTCGTCCATTCTCTTTAATGGACATGAGGGAATTAAGAACATTTCTTATAAATTTGTGGAGACTGAAGATGAAGGAATAGTCAGTGAAAGTGCTCAAAAATAAAGATTTTGTTGCCTCCCTGTGTTCTTGTATGTTTCACTGTTGGAGAAACCTACAATTAACTCCTCCATCTGCCTTTTGATGCCGACCACGATTGAGATATATGTTAATTGTTTTTAAAGGAGGATGTGAAAAATTTAGATTGGCCAACGGTCTTAGTACTTGGAAGGTCGAAAGCATTCTGCTCGCTCTGACAAACCAAAATGGCTCTCTCAAAAATTCTAAGCTAACCTTGCCCCTTCCCTTTTGACGTAAGGCTTTTAAAAATCCACTAGAATTGTTTTCAAGGTAAAGGTAATCCAACTTGCGCTCTACCATTGGCTGATGGGCGGGACTAGATGCAAGGACTATTTAATAAATAGCGTAAACCGTAGAGTAATATGCCCCAACTGAAAGCAGATGAATTTCACTAGCAGATGATTATTTGAATAATAAAACAAAATTAAAGTTTCGATAAATGTTTTTAATTCTAAAAAGGAAAATGGATTTGTGTAATGAATTTAAGATTTTGCAATAAGATACTGACATTCAAGAAACATTCTAGCTGAGAATAAAAGGATGTTCCTATAAAACTTTAAAACAAACTCAAGGCGGGAAAATGGCAAAATTTTTTTTATTTATTACAAATATATTTTAAACAATTTTTTTATAACCCTTAAAAAGCTTTTTTTTTTTTTAACTTTTCACTTTTTCTTATAAAGTGATCCTTTATTTATTTATTAAAAATACAGTGAATTTAAAATTCATCATTCAAAAAAGATATCCCAATTAATTTGAATGGTTACTAGATTGTCATGCAACCATCCTCCTTCCAACCCTTTATAAAAATAAATAAATAAAAAGAAGTGAAGAGACCAGCTCCCCAATGAAAATGAAGAAAAGCGAAGAAAGGAGTGTGTGTAAGTGACAGGGTTCGATGTTTGTAGGGTGCATGGAATCCGTCCGAATGAACTTATTCTTTCAGGAAGTTCTGAGTGGCTTATTAATGGTTACTTAAAGAATATTATTCATGTACATAGCCATCCCATGTGTATATATTGTAAATAATTTTGTGCATAAAACTCAGTAATAATATATCAAGAGTGATCGTCTAGCCATCGGCTATTCTGACATTACAGCATGCCCTCATCTGAGAACCACAGTTGTTCAGAGTGTTTTAATAAAATGGTGCTTAGGATTCAAGTGTTAAGATTAGAAAATAAAGGTGAGCACAATTATTTTATTTCTAGTTGTGTGCTATACTGTTAATTTGATTTGAAATGTTTAAAAATGTCACCAAAGAAGATTTATGTACTGTTTTGCAAGAAATCGGCAAAGAGGCTGATTTGAGTTTGAAAGTAGCTGAATTTGAAGATTCTTCAATTACTTCAATTTTGATTTGTTATTGAAGTCTAAAGAATATGTGAGCGATAAAGAATTTGTCACCGAATTTTTATCAACTACAGTTACAGAAAGAAAAAATGCAGAGGAAGTTAATAAGTTGCGTTTACAGCAATGAATGGGAAAGTACATTAGCTTCATTAGATAAGCTTATTAAAACAGTTCAAGTTTTGGCAATTCCACTGCAAAATGAAACATGGAATCAGTTTTTTGATTCTTTAGAGAGAGCGTTTAAACATAAAAATGTACCTAAAGAATTTAAATCTTAAATCTTATTGAAATTAATAGGTGAAAAAACAGGTAATGTTCTTGTATGTATTAATGATGAAGATTTAACAGATTATGATAAAATTAAGTTGTTAATTTAGAAAGAGAATGAGCCCTCTCCATTCTCTTTTTTGCAAAATTTTAGAAAAGTTAAAAGATGCTTTTTGAATATGCTATATATACTTATGATATACATTTTCTTTTCTCTCTCTTCTTTTTTGGTCATCATTAGAGATGGGAATACTCGGAAAAAAACCCGGAAAAGTTAAAAAAAAAGTGTTTTTTTTTTTTCAGTTTTTTTGCCGAAGGCTTATTTTTTAATTTTTCCAACTGGAAAAATTGAAATTTCATTTATGAAATAATATAGTGAAAATTTTGTAACAGTTACATTCTCATACTTTTTATTTTATTTATTTTTATGTTGAGTGTCCCACATGAAAACTTTAATGTGGGTAATCTGATCTCTGAGCAGAAATCTGTTTGAGAAGATTTGAAAAGATCCTTCACATTTTTTTCTTGCTTGAAACACAAGAACCTTTGCAAAATTTCTCTTGAAAATAGACATTTCAGAAAAAAGTTTAATCTACAAATTGAATCTTTCGTAAATGCAGGGATTGAAGAAAAAAAAATCTCATGCCATATAGCAGCTGAATCTAATCAAGTTGTATATATGTATAAATAACCTTATTAAAAATGTCTAATTAGGAACCTATATATAGTAATAATTTCTTATTCACAAAGTCTGAATATATTTTGCCCAAGTATATACAAGAAGTTCACAATTTCACAAAAACAGGATTGCATGAAAAAAATCTAGATATATAATTAAATGTAATTTCTCTATTTAAAAATTAATTCATGTGCAAAATTATTTCAATAATATGCCGATGAATGGAAATGGTAAAATTAAAAATTTAACATAAAATTTGAAGCATGCATTTATTACTTTTTTCTATCGTTTCAAGAAGTAAGTATTGAATTCATGAAAAATTTGACTTCCAGTTTTTGGTGTACTTGAACATTTTAGAAGGTCTTGAACATGATTTGATGTTTTTGGAAAATATCTGTCACTCTGTGAGTCTGTATGTGACAAAAATTTTATGGGCCTTCTATCTCAAGAACTGATGCACATAATTTCACAAAACTTTAGATTCAGTTACATCTTGATATAAACTCAAGATGTTTAGTTATTAGTGTGTGTCGCTCAACCGATGGCGCGGCACGGCACTGCTATGCTGCTTTATTCATATTTTCCACAATAGTTCTATCTCAAGAACTAATGTATGTATTTTAATAAAACTTCAAATTAAGTTAATGTTTGATATAACTTCGTGCTCATTACTTTTTGGTGTAAATTGCTCAATAGATGATGCTGCTATGCTGCATTATTCACGATTATCGCAATAGCTCTATCTCAAGGACTAGAGGGCGATTTTTTATCAAACTACAGCTTCAGACAGTTCCTAATATATATTAATGTTGTTTAGTTTTTGGTGTAAATTGCCCTATAGATGGCACTACTATGCTGTATTTTTCAAGATTTTGTTATAGCTGATTAATTAAATGTTTTTTCAAGGTGTTGAATGTAAAATTGACCACCATTTTACTTCCATAATGTACAGTAATGTTGCAAAAACATAGGCAGTTTGCGTTAGAAAAGTACAACTGTGATGAAAAAAAAAAACAAAAAAAAAAAAAAAACGCATTTTATTATAAGTAACTATGTTCCAAATTATACTTTCCCTCTTGATTAAACTTTGAATTTTTTAGTTTTCTAAACCACAGTAGAAGTTTATCTCTGTATGTAACTGCTTTTGTTAATTCCTCAAATAGCAAGCATTTTCTATTTGTAGTGTTCTGTTTTCATAACTTTTGAATTCCACTCTTAGAAATATAAAATTACCATATGGAAATATTATTGATATGGTTTCTTATTCAAGAATAGAATACCAGATTTCAGGATAAAAAGAAAAAAAATTGCGTTTAATTAAACTTTTAAAAAAAATATTTTTCTGATTTCAGTGAGTAAAAATCTAACAGTCAATAAATCCTATGCTATTCTTTAGTTGCAGACCTGAGTAAGCCAAACTAAAACTTAGTTTTGTTTGAATTTAGATTATAAAACTAAATCAAAACTTTTTTGAGTTAAGATTGGAAAGCCATACCAAAACTAAACATATATTTTTTAAAGGAAATAAAATTATAATTCTAAGAAAAAAATGTAATAACGTAAAAATATACATTTTTAAAACAAACAATGGAATTTTTGAATATTGATAACATTCATAACAATGACAAAACTGCAATAATTTCTTTAAACTAGTATCATTTACTTAAAAACTATACTTGTGTAAATGGAATGCATAATTTATTTCATTCCAAATTGGAGACATATTGGCTCAGGTTTTTACATTAGGTCAATTAGCAGTTAAACATGTAACTGAAAAATCATTTCAACAGAGATATGATGTAACAAAAAATAACGTTTAATAAAAATTCTTAGGCTGTGGAAAAAAACTTAATTTTTAAAAGCAGACTTTGCTACTTTCTTTTTATTTTGTAATATAAAGTGAAAATAATTTTCATTTAATATAAATAAATGGGAAAAAATGTTTATTATTTAATATTCTCTAAGAAAATATAATTTATTTGGGAGAAACAGTCATGAAAAATCAATTTTTCCAACTTTTCCGTTTTTTTCCGCCACTTATGTTTCTCTGGAAAATTTACATCTCTAGTCATCATTACTAATGTTTGTTTCCAGCAATTTAATTTTTGGCTTTTGACGCTAAAAGACAAAATTTTAGAAGCGCTTTTTGAATATGCTATGTATACTTATGATATGTATTTTCTTTTCTCTCTCTTCCATTTTGGTCATCATTACTAATGTTTGTTTGCAGCAATTTAATTTTTGACTTTCAAAATTTTGATTTTTCCATCTTGATGTAAAATGTCTTTTTACATTTTTCTGGCACATTAAAATTTTATGTGACGTTGGTGAGAATTGCGAGATGAAATCTCACAACTTTCATTTTCCTGGTCGGCTGAATTACATTTTTGGCAGTGGTGCACACTTGTAACGCATGTGAGATTCACTTTTATTAGATTATCACCTATGGAGCGAGCCTGTAAAGTTTTGTTTACCCCGAAACATCTTTTGGCACTTGGCACTGTCACTCGTGTCAGGCCGAGACATTTCTTTTACAGTGATTTGGAACACTGTTATTTTAGTTTTAAAGAATCTGATTTGTTTCTTGTGTTTTATCAGCTTTTAAAATTTGATCAAGAAACCCATACATACTATAAATTACAAATTTATTTGATTCAGAAAACATTTTGGTGCTGAAGCCATCGTGATTTATAAAAACCTTTAAAGAATAGCAGGGCTGCATGCCCAGCCGGCTGCCTATGAAATATGGCAAAAAGACTATTACGAATGCTGTCATTCTTTAATGTTCTTTAGTTATTTCTGGTATTATAAAAATGTTTATTTAAAATTCTGAATCAATAGAGGAACACCTTAACAATTCTTGAGCTGCACCTTATTGTTACAAGATATATTCATGGACTTGAAATTTTATCATCTAGAAAATTTTTTTACAACAAATCTGTGACCATCTGGGACCCTTTTTTTTTCCTTCTAAAGAAGATGCAAATAAAGTCTGGATTTATAAATTATAGTCTTCTCTTCTATTCCAAAGCATACCAGTTTCAAGTAAGATCTTTTTCATTTTATTCTAATTATTTCAACTGCATGACCAAACGCATACAACGAAGAGGGTCAATGCAATTCACAATGCAAAGTACTCTTTCAACACCATAATTACTTTACTTAATAATTTCACCATCATATATAATTCGTATGGGATATTCTTTTGCAAAAAAATGATTTACAACTAACTGTTCTCATGATGAATATTGCCCTCGTAAAATTTATACACACACGTACGCACACACTATTATTTTGACTCCATTCTCGGAAAACACAAATTATTTAGTGAACTCTTGGCTAACGGGCTTGCTCTTAAACAGAACAATGTAACATTTCATGCAGGGATTTTGCCTGATTCATATTCCTTTGATATTTTGCATAATTGCAAAGTTTGATTGGATTTTTAGGAAACTTTCCTTACATTTAGTGCACAAATGAAACAGCTTTTTCAGGTAAAGTCTGAATGTTGGCCCCTTTTTTAGTTTCGGATCAAAATGAATACTCTCAAATGAAACTTTAAGCTTTAGTATATACATACGAACAAAATATTTTAATTGTTATTCACAAATACACATACTTGCCTACAGAGACTGGGCTGAAAATATTCTGCATTTTATTATTATTATTATTATTTTTTTTTTTTTTTTTTTTTTTTTTTTTTACATAGAATAATTGAAAATATTGGTTTGTTGAAAAGAGAACAATTGAAGACTTGTGATTTTTCGCAAACACAACAATTTACTTCATATAAACTGACACCTAGAAGTAACTAATCACTGCATTGAGATTTTAGTGGCATAACTTATTAAATTTATATTTTCTACTAGGGTTTGTGCAATTGAAAAAGATTCTAAACAGATCTCATTCCAAAGCAGTAACAATTTTTATAATGCATGTGTATTAGTAATATACAGCATCCCTCACAATTGCTGACATCTCTGAATCTCAGCTTTAAGAGTGAGCAAATTGAACAATGCTTTGTCAAATGATAAAATCAGTAGTGCACAGCTTAGGAATGAATCAGATCAAAAATGAATTGGAGAAATCTAATTAAAAGAGTTTGTTTTAAAATCTGTCGACATTTAGAACTAGTGCTTATAATTACAAATGTATAAGAGTTTAATAAGAAGTGAAACTGAAATATAAAAGCTTGAAGAACTCTTTAAAAAAAATTCTTTTACAGAAAAAATTTAATAGAAGTAGAAGAAAAAAAAAAAAAAAAAAAAAAAAAAAAGATTCAATATTATTACAAAATTTGATTTAAGGATAGTTTTTTACAATATATATAAATATTGTTAGCATATTTTTGGGTACCTAGCCCAGCTTAGTGACAAATTTCTTTGCCTTTTCCATAGAAATAAAAACAGTTGATTTTGTGATGTTACACACAAAAAATCTTAAGAGTTGTCAATTTTAGAATGAAACTTTTACAAGTAATTCTAAAACTCAAACTATTGATTAAATTCTTTATCACATTTACTATGTTAACCACAGATTTCTTTGCACATTTTATTATCTTTTTTTTTTTTCTCTCACTCTCTTTCTTTTTAAGCAATACATTTGCTCTGTAATTAACCTCATTAAAAAATTGTAAATATTCAATAAATCGAGCTAAAAAATGCTCATATCCTAAATAAAGATAACTAAACAATTTGAATCACTTAAATAATCCTACAAGTAAGAAGTTTCACTTTTAGTGAAGCTAGTGTTGAAACTTTCTGAATCACACAGAACTGAAAAGGAAAAAGCAAAATAAATTCCACAAGAGTTTTAAAACACACTTCTTTTGTGCAGAAATTTTAAATTCTTAGTTTTATGATCGTAAATTTTTAGAAAGGTTTTAAATTCTCTGGCTTTTTCTTAGAAATTTCAAATATCTTTGATTTTTCTACAGGAATAGTGAATTTCCATGATTTTTGCAGTTCATATATATTTCCCTGATTTTTCCAGATACCTCGAAAATTACCTGATGATTTCATAAGAAAAACACACAAAGTTTATAATGACAATACATTTACAAAAATTCTGATAAATCTAAATAAATCAATAAAAATAATACCTGTTCCTCCAAATATATGAATATCTATTTGCTCAATCAGGTACATAAGGAATGTATTAACTTGAGGTAATAAACCTAAACTGAAGATAACAGGGAAAAACAACACAAAAACTGTAAAAGAGAAGAAGACAAAAATTAAAATCCATCTGCTTCACCAAAATAAAAATTGTAATTTCAACATACAAATAATTTATAAGTAAAAGGTCTTAGATATAACACTAAATTTAAGGAATCTATCAGTTTAGTAGATTTCACATTTTATATTTAAAAATTTCAACTATATAATTATTATTCTTTCAGAATTATGAACTGATTTTAAATATTACTAAGCAAATATGTACCATAACATATATTCTCCATAGGTATTTTATTTTTGCATATTTATATAGTACATACATATTTTACCAGACCTCTATCAGATTGAAGGATTGTTTAATTCATAGTTAACACTGAAAAGCAATAACAATGAAAAAAATGTAAATAAAAAAATACAGTATGCTTAAGACTACTGAGTCATTAATGCTTACACAAATTAACAAGTGTCACAGTCTTCAACAGCAAACAAAATAAAATGTTCTACTACTAAGTTTGAAATACAAATTGTTAAAAATAGAAAGCTATGCTAAACATGCCTCTAAAACAATAACATTTTATAAGAAAACAAAATTTGAAGTCAAATAGCTAGAAAATATACATCATGAAAGTAGAATTTCCTGGATGGGCCTCTAAAACAGGTTTTTATAGGATTATAATACCGCAAATTCTTTGATTTTGTAAAAGGAAATCAGAAAAATAAACTTATCAAGAAAAAAAAAAAACTTTTTAAAAAATTAATTAAAGATATAGGTAGTAATAAGAATGACCAGGTTAATATCAATTCCAATTCACATGTGTTTAATCAAATGGCTGGAAAATACAATGTGAGAACAGAATCTCTAACACTTAGACAATCTTTACAAAAAACTTTTATATGTCTCAGTAGACATCAACAACTTGATTTTGTAAGAAGAAACCAGTAAAGTAAATTTATCAAGAAGAAACTTCAATTGGCTAAAGAGTTAGTAGTGGTTATGGTGAACAGGATGATACCAACTCTAAATTAGATTATGGATAAAATAAATAAATAAATAGCATTGAAAAAAAAAAAAGTAATAATATCCGCTACATGTGCAAAAAATTGCACATGGGACATTTCATGTCAGATCACACAGACCATGACACCCACCATCACCAATTTTTATAAAATTCAGTGAATTTGTAGAGTTTAATATACTGATTCAAAAAATATCAATTATATTGAAATTGATCAAATGGTTTGTGATTTATGAGCTTTTAAATAGCTCCCAAGATGGCCGATTTGCCGCCATTTTGAATTGCACATGTGACAACAAAAAAGTACATAACTTCTTTCAGGTTTAAGCTAGAGCTTTCAAATTTTTTTTTGTTTTGTTCAGAATAAAATAAGCTTTCATTTAAACAGATTTTTGTGAACCTCATTTTATAAAAATGCTGTCAGAAAATGACTTTTTTTCATTTTTTTAAGTAAAAAAAAGGTGCAACTTCAATGGCTGATTTCCCCCAATGTACCCCCTTCAATTTTCACCTAATTGCATAAATAGGCAACTCAAAGTGTGTTTTGTTGACTGATAAAAAAATTTTAATGGGCGGTTCACAGGCTTTAATTAAAAAAAAAAAAAAAAAAAAAAAAAATTCTATTTTACTGACTTTCCACAATAACAAAAAACACAAGATAATGTTGATATTTCTTTTATTACCAGAAAGATACATATTTACATCTAAAAGTTTGATAAGGTTTAATGTTACATAAATATATATATTTAATATTTCTAAAAAAAAGGGGGAACCCCAAAGGAATTAATAGGAATGCCAATAATGGATTCTTGCAAGAGTACTTTCCTGACAAATTGAAATTGACTGCAGAGTTTCAATAAATTATAAGTAAAAATTAAATGATAGAAAAAATTCTACAAATAGGTACATTATATAACAAAATCATACTTGTATAATACAAAATGTGATAAAATTGCAACTCTTAAATAAAAATTATGGTACTTTAAAATAATACAAAATAGCATATCATATACACAATAAACATGCTGTTAAAAATATATCTACATCAATAATAATTTAAAGTAAAGATAATTAATGTTTTAAAAACCCCCTGCCAACAGGCAGATGTAAATTTTGAAGTTAAATACAGTAGACTCCCTCAAATCCGCACAGCTTGGAACCAAAAGTTATGCAGATTTTAGAATTTTGTCGATTTCTGGTCATTACTTTGTTTAAATTTTTTTATACAGAAATTTGAATGCAATTAATGATGCAATCAAAACTAAAATGAATGCTTTACAATATAATAAAATATTAAAATAAGTAATAAATTAAAATAATAAAAATTTAGATAATTATCAAAGTGATTAAAATATTAGAAGCAAAGGTCAAGTTAATAATCAATATTATTAAATATTCATTATAAACATGAAATATATTTTTCCTAAATTATTCAATGTAGCATCATCAATGTATCCTTGCATCATAAAGATACATTAATAATTCACAACAAAATAATAAAATAAGGAATTTTTATTTTAGGTTTAGCCAGATTTAGATTTAATAACCAAAAAAGCTTGATTAATACATAAAAATATTTGATAAGAAGATTGTGATTACCAATGATATCAGAAAAAACTTGATTTTTGTTTTTTTTTTCAGAATAAATTTATTCTTCCTTCATGTAAAAAAAAAAAAAAAAAAATTAATAATAATAATAAAATAAATAAAACATGAATTCAGTACTATTAACAAAAATTACAAATTAAAATAAAATAGAATTGATATAAAATTATAAAAGTCAAATTTTGTCCCTATATCTGAACTGAATTTTAGGTAGATTTCGTAAGAAATACTACCTATTGCAATCGCACCAGTTTATATATATATATATATATATATATATATATATATATCACTTTTTTATGGACACGATAACTTCTATAATTCTTCACCAATCTCCACCAAACTGGTACATAAAATCAAAGGGGATAAAATCTTGGCTGAGTTCGTTAATGGGCAAAATCGGACCAAGGGGATCGGAATAGGGGGCGTTTTTGTGAAAACCGAAAAAACGCCATAACTTCTTAATTAAAGTAGATATCGAATCAGTTTAAAGTTTATATTACTTCTTAAAAATGGGCCAAAAGTATATGCATGACAGATTTTTGATAAATTTAGAAGTGGGCTCAAGGGGCGAAAAAAACAGGGATTTTGAGAGAAAAAAATTCATAACTTCGTCAATTTTCAAGATATCAAGTCCAACTAAATTTTTTGTAAATGTTCTTAAAATTATCTAAAACTTTTGTATTTACAAGTTTTTGATAGGACCAACTTTTACCGATGAAAAAAAATAAAAAACGAAAAGAAAAAAGGCGCTGAAAAAAGAGAAAAATCAATAACTCCGCCAATTTTTAAGATATCAAATATGATTAAATTTATTTTACATCTTCTCAAAACTATCTACAACTTTTATATTGACAAGTTTTTCATAGGACCAATTCGTATAGCAAAAAGAAATTTAACAAAAATAGAAGTTGGAGAAAAAAACCTCAAATCCAAACTGCTTATATTCTGACTCATTTTTAAATTCATTTTTGATTTTAAACGCATCCAAATGGTAGATCCTCATATTTAGAAACTGTATAAAGTGACGCATTGGTCAATTTTCTGAAAAAGACAGAATATATTTCAAAAAAGGCTACCAAAAAGGGTATTTTGAACAGAATTTCCGAAAGTCATCGGGACTGAAAATCGAAGGAAGTATTCAAATAAGAAATTGCGTTTTTTTCTGACTCGTTTTTAATTCCATTTTTGTTCTCAAACGCATCCAATTTATAGATCCTCTAATTTAGGAACTTTATAATGTGATGCATTGGTCAGTTTTTTGATAAAGACGGAATATATTTAAAAAAAAGGCTACCAAAAAGGGTATTTTGAACAGAATTTTCAGAAATCATCGTGACTGAAAATAGGAAGTGTTCAAATAAGAAATTACGTTTTTTTCTGAGTCATATTTAAATCCATTTTTGCTCTCAAATGCATCCAATTTACAGATCCTCTTATTTAGGAACTATATAATGTGATGCATTGATTGGTTTTTTTGATAAAGACAGAATATATTTTGAAAAAGGCTACCAAAAATGGGTATTTTGAACAGAATTTCCCCAAAGTCTTCGAGATTTGAAAATTTAAGGAAGTTTTCACATAGCAAATTGCGTTTTTTATGACGCGTTTTAAAATCCATTTTCGCTCTCAAATGCATCCAATTTACAGATCCTCTTATTTAGGAACTATATACTGTGACGCATTGGCCAGTTTTTTGATAAAGATAGAATGTATTTTTAAAAATGCTGTCAAAGTGAGTATTTCGCACAAATCTTTCTGAAGCAATCATTATTAAATAATTAAGGATGTATTCAAACAACAAATCGGTTATTTTATGACTCATTTTTAAATTCGATTTTTTTCTCAAATTCATTCAACTGACAGTTTTTTGTTATTTAGGAACTGTATAATGTACTGTTTTGGTCGATTTTTTAATAAATTCAGAATCTTTTTCAAAATATGTTGTCAAAATGGGCATTTGAGCTGAATTTTTCTTAAGATGATTCTGATAAAACCAGTTTTTGCAGAAAAATGAAATTAAAAATTTTTCATAAACGGCCAAATGAAGTTATTAAACTGGGTTTATCGCTAATCATATATATATTTTTTTGTTGTTGAAATAAGCACTCTTCGAAATCCACCTCCGCCTATAGGCCCAGCCGACAGGGATTTTTTAATTTACATCCATAATTTATGTGCGGATTTTTGAGAGTTGTAGATTTTAGTGTTTCAGATTTGAGGGAGTCTACTGTACTTGTTTCATTAACAAAAATTAAATCAGATTTAGATATAAACCTAGCTTAACAATTTTATTTGGATGTTTTTAAAATTTAATTTTTCTCTAAGAACTGGTTTTATTAGAATGTTAAGGCAGTGTATACAAAAAAATATTTTTGTCCTCTCAACAACTCAAAATTTTCTGACACTTTTTTAAAAGAAAAAACATTATACTTGTTGATGTGACTGTTTGAAGAGATTTATAAGCGACCTCAGGGCTGCTACATGCAACAATTTTTATATTCTTTGCACACCAGTATTTTTCTAAGTTTGAAGTATATTTTTCTTGCAAATGTTATCAAAGCATCTATTAGGGATTTCAGTTTTAAGAAAGTGGTGCCTGTTAAAATGAAAAAATAGTCGCCTGTAGCAGCCTTGCAACCTGTGTTTTTATTTTTCATTCAATGAATTAGATCTTGATTTACAACAATTATTTTCTCAGATGACCATTTTTTCTGTTTCCAACACTATCGCTTTGGAAAATTCAATTCAAAATGCCCACTTTGACAGCATTTTTAAAATATATTATGCGTTATATATAGAACCTGCCAATTGAATGCGTTTGTGAGCAAAAATGGATCTAAAAATGAATCAGAAAATCCAATGATTTTGCTTTGCCAGACTGTCCAGTTCACATAGAAAGCAAGGCATTTTTGTGTACCCAGCTTTTTGTGCCAATAATATTAATATAAATTTGAAGTCACTGCAGATAAATCATTTGTATACCTCATGCTGAATACAGTCAGATTGTATTCTAAAAGTCAGTAGATAAGTTCGCAAGCATCCACAAGTATACATTATCTGTGACTATTACATGATGCTTGCTCTCGGCAATGAATCTGCGAAATCAACACTGGTTGATTGCAAACAAACTATATGTGATGGAAGAAAACTAAGAACAGTTGTGTAATTTGTATAAAAAATACATTAAGGGGTTGCATTGGTTCTTAATCATCCGATATCATGCAGACTAGTGCAACTTTTCCTTACTGTATTTTTTATTTAAGAGTTTTAATTTTATCACATTTTGTATTATATGCAAGTATGATTTTGTTATATAATGTACCTATTTGTAGAATTTTTTCGATCATTTAATTTTTACTTATAATTTATTGAAACTCTGCAATCGATTTCAATTTGTCAGGAAAGTACTCTTGCAAGAATCCATTATTGGCATTCCTATTAATTCCTTTGGGATTCCCCCTTTTCTTAGAAACATTAAATATATATACAGGGGTTGGACAAAAATATGGAAACACTTTAAACAAAACACGTTTCCTTGCCTAGTATTGTGTATGGTACCCGTTGTTATTCAAAACAGCTTGCAGTCTTCTCGGAATGGATAAATACAGTTACTGTGTGTTTGCCAAGGGAATATTGTACCATTGTTCCTGCAAACGGTGGCAAGTTCAGATAACGATGTCAGCGGTGGATAGCGAGAACGCATTTTCCGCTCCAATGTAGACCACAAAGGTTGGATAATATTCAAGTCTGATGACTTTGGTGGCCTGGGGAGATGCGAAATTCATCCTCGTGCTCAGAAAACCAGTCCTGGTCGATGTGAGCTGTGTGAACGGGGACGTTGTCGTCTTGGAAGATACCACCATCATTGGGGAACAAAGCTTGTACCACTGGATAGACTTGATTGGCCAAAATGTTCACATAAGTCTCAGCAGTAATACGTCCTTACAGAGTTATCATGGGGCCAGAAGAGAACCACGATATGGCTGCCCAAACCATCACCGAACCCCCGCCATGTTTCACTCTTGGCAACAAGCAGTCTGTATTATAGGCTTGAGATGGCGTTCTCCAGACGTAAACTCGGCCAGAAGTGGGGAACAATATGAAAGAAGACTCATCAGACCATATTACGCTCTTCCACTGCTCTACAGTCCAGGCTTTATGACTTAAACACCACTTTTTCCTGTTACAGGCATTAGCATTACTGGTGGATGGCTTTTCAATTGCAACACGGCCAGCAATTCCCTATTTATGAAGCTCCCTTCTAATTGTTTTGGTACTCACAGGATT
Organism: Maratus speculifer; assembly: GCA_964019185.1. Lineage (NCBI taxonomy): Eukaryota > Metazoa > Arthropoda > Arachnida > Araneae > Salticidae > Maratus > Maratus speculifer. Next base: position 35,578,569 of record OZ025296.1, read on the forward strand.
TGGTAACACCACATTCATTTCAGCAGTAACTTTTACAGCTGTGGACTGCTTATTTTTCGCGATAATCCTCCTTAATTATTGTCTGTCATGATCACTCAGCACACACTTTCGTCCACGCTGTGATTTAGCGGATGATGTTTTTTCCACATTTCAAATATGCTGAATAAATCTTCGACACAATACCTCTTGAAACACTAAAAACCTCGGCTACCTTGCTTACGAAAGCACCCACCATACGCGCGCCAACAATTTGTCCACGTTCGAAGTCTGTTAACTCTGACATAATGCAATGATAATCTCACATAACAGTGCTCCAACAACGACTGAACGGTGCAGCGATTTTACGAAGTTGTATAGGTGGCGTCAGTAGGCGAAAACTCCACTGCCATCAACATAGTTCATTATAATCAATCTTTCTTTTCAAACATGCATTTCAAAAGGTGTTTCCATATTTTTGTCCAACCCCTGTATATTTATGTAACACTAAACCTTATCAAACACTTTTAGATGTAAATATGTATCATATTTCTGGAAATAAAAGAAATATAAACATTATCTTGTGTTTTCTGTTATTGTAGAAAGTCAGTAAAATTGAATTTATTTTTTTAAATAAAAATCTGTGAACCGCCCATTAAACTTTTTTTATCAGTCATCAAAACACACTTTGAGTTGCCTATTTATGCAATTAGGGGAAAATTGAAGGGGGTACATTGGGGGAAATCAGCCATTGAAGTTGCACCTTTTTTTACTCAAAAATATGACAACAAGTCATTTTTGTACAGTATTTTTATAAAATGAGGTTCACTGTAATCTGTTTAAACGAAAGCTTACTTTATTCTGAACAAAACAAAAAAAATTTGAAAGCTCTAGCTTAAACCTGAAAGAAGTTATGGACTTTTTTGTTGTCACATGTGCTATTCAAAATGGCGGCAAATCAGCCATCTTGGGAGTTATTTAAAAGCTCATAAATCACAAACCGTTTGATCAATTTCAATATAATTGATATTTTTGGAATCAGCATTAGAAATTCTACAAATCCACTGAATTTTATCAAAATTGGTGATGGTGGGGTCATTTTTGGAAAATTCTGGGTGATTTGACATGGAATGACCCACATTTAAATTGGAATTTATATGTAAAAATAAATATCGTGCTTGTATTTACTGTAGGGGCGCAATGCACCTGCAATTAGATTTCTAAAAAATCTATACCATGGCCCATATTTAATCTCAACATTTATAAATACCCACGGTGAGAATTAAAGATTATTTTTTATTTTTGAAAGTAATTTAGGATCTCAAAAATGTTTCCTGTGCATGTACCATTACAAGAGAAGGTCCGTCCTGTCTATTTACAAATTCTGCCAACTTACATTAAAATGTCTAAAATCATAAAATAGGGATGCACAACCTGTGGCTCGCTATGGGTTAACATGTGGCCCGCGAGCTCTGTCAATTTTCAACTGGAAAAAATTGCAATTTTTGTGCATATGTGATTGGAAAAAATCGTAAATTTCGTCAATTTTCTGCGGGAAAATATAAATTTTTGTGACTTAGGAATCGCAAATTTCATTGATCGGTACCGAAAAATCACGAATTTCATTGATTAAGTACGGAAAAAAGGGAATTTTGTCGATGAGGCTTGTAAAATTGCAAGTTTCACCCACCAGATATTGAAAAATCGCGAATTTTGTACATGAAGTTAGGAAAAAAGTAGCAAATTTCCCCGATCAGGCACAGAAAAATCGTGAGTTTTGTCAATCAGGCATAGAAAAATCATGAATTTTGTTGGTTTTACGCCACGCACATTTCGTTAATCAGGCAAGAAAAAAATCGTCAATTTTGTAGATGATGCTCGGTAAAATTGCAAATTAAATTCATCGGTTGCAAAATAAATTGCATGTTTTCTCGGTTTATAGCATGGGAAAAAAAAAAAAAAATGCGAATATTCTTGATTAGGCGTGGACGAAAAAATTATAAATTTCGTTGATAAAGCATGGAAAAATCGCGAATTTATCGATGACGCGAGGAAAAAATGAAAATTTAGTTAATAGCCTGCGAATCAATCGTGAATTTCATCAATTTATCCAGAGAAAAAAAATCGCGAGTTTCATCTTACCGCGTAAAAAGGTGCGGATTTCGTCAGTTAGTACAAAAATCGTAAATTTCGTTGATCTGCGCGAAAAATGTGTATTTTGTTAGTCCATGGATCTTTTGTATGTTGATGAGACCATATGTTGGTGAATCATGGCAAGAGAAAAATATTCAAAATTTTTCAAACTTAATTTCTTTATTTAAACTATGTTAATTAAACTATTGCATTAAAAACTTGTTAGAAGTGAACTAAAATGAGCACAGCTCATATCTGCCTCCAGGGCACACAAACACAAAAACTTTCTTAAAAACACTCATCTCCATCCAACTCTGGGGAAAAAACAACAATTCTCATAAGTACCATTTCATTGATGCTACCATCACTACTGCCAGGCTAGTGCTACCCTATCTCACCAACAGCTTGGTCTTTAAATACTATCAAAAATGAAATCAGTCAAAGTCAACTTGATTAATTACAGTTACAGTCAGACACAAAAATTATGCAAAAACTAAAGCCAGTTTAACTGGACACACCCACTTACCATGTCAAAGCTACAGTTAATTATTTACAAGTCCAGCATTGCAGAGTTTCTAAACCAGCAGTGGCAACAATCATTTGTTTACATTTGACAACCTGTCACATCACTGCAAGTTGCAGGTAACACTTGCAATTACATTTGCTTTAATAAATATATTGCATAATTTATCTTAAGGAAACTTTAGCTATTATACTTTAAATCTTTTATTCAAAACAGTTTATGAAACTTCATTAAATTTATAAAAGCACTTTGAAAATAAATAGCATGTTTTAAGTACACAAACATCTTTTAAAACATGCATGCTAATTGGCCATGGAGAGAACTGGGAAAACTAATTGGGATAAAACATTTTTTTTCTACTTTATTATATTTGCATTTACTCCACTTTATAATTATAATGAAAAATGGTTAGAAAAATTTTTAATTAAACATAACATATTTCTAGAATTAAGGGTGGAAAAATGCACATTTCATCGATCGGACACGGAAAAATCGCAAGTGTCATAGATTGGATTTCGAAAAATCGCAAATTTCGTTGATCTGAGATGGGAATATTGCGAATTTTGTTGATCTGTCGCGTAAAAATTTCTGATTATGTCGGTTAGGCTCTAATAAAATCTCAAATTTCCTCCATCGAGAGGAGAAAAATCGCTAATTTCCTCGATCAGCTGTGGAAAATCGCGAAATTTGTCGAACAAGCTAGAGAAATCGCTAATTTCGTTGAATGGCTTTGTAAAAATTATGAATTTGGTCATTCAGGCAAGAATTTCGTAAAATTCGAAATTCGTAAAAATTGCAAATTTTGTTGGTCAGACGCCAGACATTCACGAATTTTGTTGATTAGGCTTGAAAAAAATGTGAATTTTATTGATCATGCGAGGAAAAATCGTGAATTTCGTAAATCAGCTTTGAAAAACTGATTATATCGTTGATCAACTTTGTAAAAAAACGAATTTTGTTGATCAGACAAGGAAAAATTGTGCATTTCATTGATCAGTTTCGTAAAAGTTTCGAATTTTGTTGATCAGGAGCGGAAAGATCCTGAATTTTTTCGATCAGCTTCGTAAAAATTGCATATTTTGTTGATCAGGCTCGAAAAAATTGCGAATTTTGCCGATTATGCGAAGAAAAGTTGCATATTTTGTCAATCCTGCGAAGGAAAATCGCGAATTTCGTCGATCATGCAAAGAAAAATCGTGAATTTCATCGATCGGTTTCGTAAAGATCGCGAATTTCGTCGATCAGGGGCAGAAAAAAGGCTAATATCGTCAAAATCGTGTTTTTGTCAACAAGGTTCGGAAAAATTACGAATAAGTGGATCAGGTTCGTAAAAATCACGAATTTCGTCAATCAAGTTCGGAAAAATCGCGACTTTCGTCGATCAGGTTCGGAAAAATTGCGAATTTCGCCGATCAGGTGCGGAAAAATTGCGAATTTCGCCGATCAGGTGCGGAAAAATCGCGAATTTTGCCGATCATGTGAAGAAAAATCGAGAATTTCGTTGTTCAGGTGCGGAAAAATTGTTAATCTCGTCAATCATGTGCAGAAAAAAATCACGAATTTCGTCGATCATGTGAGGAAAAATCACTAATTTCGCCAATCAGCTTTGTAAAAATAGCAAATTTTGTTGATCAGGTGCAGAAATGAAGCAAATTTTCTCGATCAGCTTCATAAAAATTGCAAATTTTGTCAACTGGTTTTGTAAAATGTGCAAATTTGGTCGATCAGGCGTGCAAGAATTACAAATTTTATTGATTGGGCACAGAAAATCGGGAATTTTGTTGTTCAGGCACAAAAGTTCTTGTTGATTGGCTCCTTCTCCCTCTTTCATTCATAAAGTTCACATTTTTTTTTCGGTACCAGCAATGTATGCTTGTTTTTTAGTGCTTTTAATAAAACAAAATTTACTCTCCTGAAAAAAGTCAAATGCATCTTGAAAATATACCTTGCTACAATTGTTATATATAAACTAAAATCTGCTGATATATCCTTAGCATGTGAATTGGATATTTTGACTGGGTAAGCAAACTTAAAGGGGTAACATCCCCACCCCCTGCTACTTCCCTCTAAAATCATATTTTTTATCCGATTATAGACCATAGATCACCTCCTTTAAATCGAATTATCTCCTTATTATTGATGTTGCCCTCAACCACCCAGACATATTTCTAAGTGGCCCTTCACTTGAAAAGGTTGTGCACCCCCTATCATAAAATATTCACTTTATTGTACTAGTTAAGGGGACATACTATGTTGATATTGGTCAAAATATCGTGATTTTCTTTCTTTTTTTTTTTTTTTTTTTTTTTTTTTAAATATGAACTGAAAACTCCTTTAATTGTGAATATTTTGAAATCTCATTTCTACCTATATGACAATTGTATTGTGAGATATTGTAAATTTTGTTAATAGATCCAGCACAATTACCCAAACAAATGAAAACTTTAAACTGATTTTTATCCCTGTATATATTGTTTGTTCAATAAATACTAAGGCTTTTTTGCTAAAGTTGTTCTCCATGATGTATTTTATAATTCTGTGCATGGACCTAACATTCAAGTTTATAGTTATTCAAAAAAAATATATATATTTAAATTCAGAGTTTGTTGAATTTCCTTCATTTTTTAATATACACAAAGAAAAAAAAAATATATATATATTAAATGCAAAATCTCATACGTCTAAAAATCCATGCACAATTTTATATAATGGAATGAATGTTTGGTTATTCTAACTTTAGTTATTCTAAGACCAATTTTGGTTAAATCTAACTAAACCTGCAATAAAACTTCCTTATTTTATGATACTGATGTGAATTAATAATGTACCTTTTATTAAGCAAGTTTCATTGAATATTTTAGGGAAAACACAATTCATCTTTACAATGAATATTTAATCATATATTGATTGTTAACTTGAACTCTGCTTTTAATATTTTAATTATTTTTAAAATTATCTAAATTTTCATTATTATACTTTAATATTCATTTTAATATTTTATTATATTGTAAGCATTTATTATAGTTTTGATTGCATTTTTAATTAGATTCAAATTATTGTTTAAAAAATGTTAACAAAGCAATGACCAGAAATCCACAAAATTCTAAAATCCACACAACCTCTGGTCCCAAGATGTGCGGATTTGAGAGAGTCTACTGTAATCTCCAATGTGGTGTCAATGGTTTGGCTTCTATAATAAAACCAGGACACACATGCCATATAATCATTGGGTGCTATTTCGTGCCATAGTAGCGTTATTTTGCTTGACATTATAAACCAGCTTAATAAATTGTTTATTTACTTAGATTTTCTTTTGTTAAATTATATAAATTGTTTGGTTCTATAGTTATTAATTAAACTATGATTTATTTATTATTATTTCCTTTTTTAAAAAATAGTAAATAATATTAAAATATATATTAACTGGTAATAAAGCGAGATTTTCGGCCAATTGGCACTAAAAAAAAAATAATAAATCATCCCAAATCTTGGACATATTGTAATAAGCATTGTTAGAATATGATATCATGTCAGTATACCCTGGCGTAAAAACTAATAGAAATTTTAAATGTATGAAAATTTTTTATCAAAGCTACCATTTCATTGCCAAAATAACTCATGTTTGTGGCCAACTATTTAATTGGACCACAACTGTTGAAGAATGATTCATTTTTATAAAACATGGAGAATAGTAGAAGATGTGTTTGACATGGTATTACATTCATATAAAAACGTTTATTTTTATTTATGACAATTCACATTTTTTGCTTTATACGAAGATTTTTTTTTAAATAATAAGTGTTTTAAAAACTCGAACAAAAGCTTTGGAATAAAAAATATTAATTTTGCATTCTCCTCCAGAAAAAATTGCATCATACTTAAAAGTAAACAAATGTTTTAGTAATTAAAAGTGAAACATGCATCCTTTTGCATCTATGAGACATCATTTTCACTGACTTTTTACTTTTGACCGTGCTCGCATTATAAGCCGTAGATATAAATATATCCTCCATAACTGATTGATGTTTTGTATACAGTAACCTTTTTTTTTTTTTTTTTTTTTTTTTTTTTTTTTTTTTTTTTTTTTTTTATGTATGTTTAAAAAAAAAAAAAAAAAAAAAAAAATTCAATACAAGCGAGAAGCAGGAATTCTGTGTTTTCGAAATTTAGTGTCACCACCGATCAAAATACAAACAAACAGGTGGCTGAAAAATATTGCAACAAACTTTTAGGGAGAAAATTTTAATGCATATTTATATCGATCCTAGAATTGATAAAATCTAATGCCTAAAAAGTGGAACTCTGTGTTTCCATGGAAAAGTAACGTGTCTGGTTATAGACTTGCATAAATTCTGTATTACCATAAGTAGAGATTTTTTCCCCCCAAACTTTCTCAATATATGAGCGAGTATATACCATTTATTCTGAGATCAATTTTGTAAAGGTCACTACATGGATCTTTCGATTTGTAGTGGTAATTTTTCAGTCTTGAGTAACTATGTAATTCACTGTAAAAAAAAAAAAAAAAAAAAAAAAAAAAAATTGTATATTTTTGTACCAAAATTTCCTTCAATCCTAGACCACAGGATTGGACATTCTGCACTCCTGTACTACAGTTTTCATTTATATTTTAGTTCCTACTTTTAAGTTCTTAAAATGTTTCATTTTTGCAGCTTCACAGCACTTTGGCATATTTTGGTGAGAATTTATTGGACTTAATGAAATCCATTGTTTTTTTCAATTCCCATACAATTGTATGAATTACAAAATTTATCACCTGTAGCAGGCTAATGCGAAAATGCCTGAAACACCTGTGTACATAAATTTTATAATTCTGGCATATCAGGATGTAAGTTTTAAAATGATACACTCTTACATACAAAAGCTATGCTGTGTTTAAGAAAAGAGTTTAACAAACTACCGAGCAAGGCTCGTTCTACCTGGTACTTTTTTTTAAGAGAGCAAGTGAATGTACTAGGATAAAAATTATGAAATAGCTAAAAAAACACTTATTTAAAAGAGGATACTTACCAACAGCAATATCTTTGGCTTTAATGATAAGGTCACTGGAAAGTAAAACAATTCCATACAAAGTGACTGGAGGCAATGTTAGCCTGTAATCAATGCTTGTCTGGAATAGATTCAGTAATAGGCAACACAAACAAAAATACACAGGACGGCTGTACAAAATTACCCTATTGTATCCCTACAGGGAAAATGCACTAAGTAAATAACAAATATATTTAAACATGTAACAAAGCATTTAAATATGCTGAATTATTTTAAATATGGATGGCATTAATATTCGGTCACTATTCCATAATCGGTCCTTTTGCTGAATATTGAAGGCTTGTTAGCCGAATGTTTCGGCCGAATAACTGCGACCGAATGTTTCCAGATATCTTGCCAAATAAATTCAGGATAAAAAATCTTTTTTGTTTTTTGCAATTTTTTTGCGTAGGTTAAATTGGCTATTTTCTGGCACATTGATGAAGTTATTTTCAGTCTTACTCAGTCATAAAATTTACAGTTATTCAGATAATAAAAAATATACAGCTTTTCTATATTTCCTATAAAGGTAAAGATATTTTAGAATGGTGTCCAAATTGGAAATACAATTATAAAAAAAATGTTGTTTTTAGAAAATAATAGATCAACTCAAAATCAATTCAAAATAATAGATCAACTCAAAATGTAAACATTTTTACAGAAAAAAAACACTGCTACATCCAGGGATACCACTCAGAAAGTAACAAAAAAGAGGAGATTACACGTAGAGCAATAATTATGCATGACGATGATTTATGCATGAATTTTTGTTACATTTATGTTTGTAAAGAATAAGTTAATAATTCTTTATAATAAACTAAATAAAGAATAAAATTTATAACAAACTATTTTTTAACTACCTAAATTTTTTTTTTTTTTTTTTTTTTTTTGTAAATTTTTAAAAGTTATGTTTTTTAAAACAATTTCTCAAACAGTTTGAAATATGATATGAATTCATTAGTCTTGAAAATTTCTATGAGTAAATAAAAATGATTTTTCTCTACTTTACAGTACATTTTAAATCAATTAAGGTATCCCATCAACAGATGCAGTGAACTCAGTGAGGGATTTCATTTCACTTCACTTCATTTCATTTTAAATTATTGCAGTAATCCAGTAATAGATTCTATGATTATTTTACGAATGAAAAGTGAAATTTGTTGGGTTTTTTCATGATTGTTTGACTAAATTCGCAGTTTATTTCGCGATTTCTTGGCAAAAATTGCTGCTTAATTTCGTGATTGTTTGGCTAAAACAGCTGCTTAATTTTGGATCATTTGATGAAAACTGCTGCTTAATTTCGCAATCGTTTAACGAAAATCAATGTTTAATTTTGCGATTGTTTGTTGAAAATCGGCATTTTATTTTACAATTGTTTGACAAAAATCACAGCTTCACTTTGCGATTGCTTGTCAAAAATCACTGTTTAATTTCGCGACCGTTTGCTGAAAAAACACCGTTTAATTTTGCGACCGTTCATCAAAAATCGCCACTTAATTTCACGACCATTTGTCGAAAATCGCTGTTTAATTTCACAACTGTTTGACGAAAATTGCCGTTTAATTTCCCGACCGCTTGCTGAGAATCGCAGTTTAATTTCATGACTGCTTGACAAAAATTGCTGTTTTATTTCGCAATCGTTTGAAGAAAATCACTGTTTTTTTTTTTTTTGTTTGTTTGTTTGTTTTTTTTTGTCCGGTCATTTGACGAAATCAGAATACTGTATCACAATTGTTTTACAAAAATTGTGGATTTAAAAAAAAAAAAAAAAAAAAAAAAAGCGGAAATCCATCATTTGGCGGAAAAGTGGCATCCATGTACACTTAAAACACTTGAATATTCATTAATGTCTGCAAATTCCATGGACATATAAAAAAGCCCTTATGAAATTCATGATAACTCCTGTTTTTTTCTAAGTAACAAATGTAAAAATTCATTCTCTAAGTGTATTAGCTAAAATACGTTTTAAAGAATAGAATATCAAATATCACTATTCCAAGTGTAACAGTACACATCTGAAACCAGAATTGGTGCCAAACTACATATTCGCTAGACGATGAAATCTGTTTTATGAAGATAGCTTAATAAATATTTAAGTATGAAATCTATACATTAAGCAAAGTAATTTTTTAATGAATAATTTATATTTTTAAGTAAATATTTGCGTGATTGTTGACTTCAACATGTAACATAAAATGTATTTAAATATGTAACATAAAGCACTTTTGCTGCTTCAAACTAGAATTTTTCTATTCTAGTTAACTCTAACTTTCAATAAGCATGTGAAAAGTATCTTCAATGTTTAGTCATGTAAGCATTATTATTATTTAATTTATTTTATTTTATTTTATAATTTGCACACTTTATAATTTGCATTTGTATTTTGAATCAGTCATGATTGATAATTATAAATAGCGATGCTCATAGCAATAAATAAAAAGTATCTCATTTAAGTTAATACAACTCAAATCAATGAGTCATGTTGAAATTTTCTGAAAAATGAAACAAGATACTTTGAATATAGATGTTTTAGTTTGGCCAAATATTCAACAACATTTTCGTCAAAAACAAATTTGATCTGAAAATGAAAATGCTCGATCTCTAATTATGCATATATTTTTTAATTTACATCTCCCTTCATTCATGTTGTTATCAGTTTCTGTTAATGCTTATTAAATATTGTATATGCTGGTTTAAATGCCAGAGATTTTGATAATATAGTATTCTTCTTTAATCATATCTTTTGCTTTAATGTAATTTGTAATTTAAGGCTTAATTTAAGAACAGACTCATTCATACAAATTTTTGGACTATTAGGGATACAAATTTACCATAATAAAATTTATGTGATTAAAGGTTATTTTAAAAAATATATCCATGAATTATGAGAGAGTTAAAGAATATTAATTTTAAGTGCAAGAAAAGATAAAGGTATCATTTTATCGTAAAAGTGAAGTAAATTCTTTATGTTTTAATGAAAATAACTTACCATCCATTCAAATTCAAAAATAAATTTAAGAATAGCAATGGTTAATAAGTTTCTAATTCATGTAAATTTTTTATGAATTACTTTCTTGTAGATAAAGTTGTGCTATTATAATTTAGATGCAGATATTAAAAAATATAAATAAATTATGAAAAATAAATTTGTTTTTAATCCCTTTAAAATTTTAAATTCTCTTTCCCTCTGTTTATATATACATGTATTAATATATATAGAAGCTTTCTATAAAATATATATAAGCTAAATACATACACACACATATATACAGGGTGTCCGAAAAGTCTGGAAACGGTCGAATAACTCGAGAAATACATATGAGATTGAAAAACGTAAGTATACGTGTTAAATATTTTTAAATAAGCTACTCAGTGATACCAAATTTGACCTTCGTAACCGACCCCCTGGGGGTCAGAGGGGGTCCAACTTTGAAATCTTAAATTATAACCCCCATTTTTTATTGCAGATTCGGATTCTATGGACAAAAATACGTAACTTTTGTATTTGATGTTTATTTCGAATCCTCGTTTATCACGGTGTAATTGAGCATATTAAATCGATACATATTTCGGCTTTTCCAACGGGATTTTCCCTAATCGAAACTAATTGGGGAGAATTTATGACATCAAATTCCTCGTCTTTTGCAATAATAGCGTTTCCTGAAAATCACCCGTGCCGATTATTTCGGTAGTGCTACACAGTTAAAAATTTGATCCATTTGCTGTACCGTCACTCCACAGCTTTTATAGAATATCTCTTTCATGACTAATGAGAATGTTCCATAACACAGTAAAGTACACTGTAAAAAAATTGACCCTTTTGCTGCATCGTCACTCCACCGCTTTTATAGAAAACGATTACTTTACTGTGTTATGGAGCATTCTCATTGGTCACAAAAGAGATATTCTATAATAGCTGTGGAGTGACGCTGCAGCAAATGGTTCAAATTTTTAACAGTGTAGCACTATTGAAATAATCGCCACGGGTGATTTTCAGGAAACGCTATTCCTACAAAAGACGAGGAATTTGACGTCAAAAATTCCGCCCAATCAGTTTCGATTAGGGAAAATCCAGTTGGAAAAGCGGGAATATGTATCGATTTAATATGCTCGATTACACCGTGATAAACAAAGATTTGAAATAAACATCAAATACAAAAGTTACATATTTTTGTCTGTAGAATCTGAATCTGCAATAAAAAATGGGGGTTATAATTTAAGATTTCAAAGTTGGACCCCCTCTGACCCCCAGGGGGTCGGTTTCGAAGGTCAAATTTGGTACCACAGAGTAGCTTATTTAAAAATATTTAACACGTATATTTACGTTTTTCAATCTCATATGTATTTCTCGAGTTATTCGGCCGTTTCCAGACTTTTCGGACACCCTGTATATATTTCATACATTCAAAAGTGTTTTTCTTAACTGGAAAAACAAAGTTGGTATTCGGCCTAAAGTTCGGCCGAGTTATTCAGCTATTCAGTCAAATCACTATTTGTCCCATTGCTAATTTTAAAGATAGGCTTAAAGTAACTTTTCTGATTTATTCACCTTTAAAACACAGCAGAAATTATAAAAACAGTTTTTAAAAAGAGACAAATTTCTAAGCTTACATGAGTTGGGGATGCAGCATCTGGTTGAACACTCTGAAAATAAAATAATGTTAAGATAAGTGATTACCAAGATGTTTCTTAAAACATATATAAAGTAATTACAAAACATATCTACAGAAATTATCATTTATTTTAATATTATAAGAAAATAATTCTGTCATAATATTAAAAATTTTTATAATTTAAAACTCATTTAAACATTAATTAGAAAAGTAAGCTCATGATTAAATAGAATTCGTTGTAATGTGATATGATTTACTTACAAATTAGAATATTTACACTGAATTTAATCTAGTGGAATTAAATATAATTGCCTGGTTTTGGCACAAAAAAAAATTTAAAAAATTACAAAAAAACACAAAAGAGCAATTTTTTGACAAAGAAAAAAGTGTTTGTAGTTCATAAAGAAAATATTTATTAACATCAAAATTTCAATTCAATAGATATATAAAATAAGAGGGTATTTCAATAAGAATTTTGCAGATTTTAGCTTTGAAACCAATTTATAAGTTCTGTATACGGGAGGACTGGCCCAGCAATCATGGAGTAATCCAAAATAGTATTAAATGTGTTACACTTTTTTTTAAATGAAACTAAAATAATAATAATAATAAATATAATATGAAATTCATTTTTTTTTCTTTTCATTTGTTTGGTTGAATTCTTTGTTCCAGTCTTCCATTAGCAATCTTTGGAAGATTTGTGCAAATTACTGATTTTGTATAGAAGCCGAGAGAGAGGGAATAATGTAAAGAGCATATATGACCAGTGAAGGGTGAGAAAAGAAGTTGTTTGGTGGCATGGGTTTGGTTTACCTAAAATCATTTTTGTGTAGTAACAAAAGATAGGCAAGAATTAGCTTATGTTGTGTCACAATATAAATTAGTTTTCTAAATCTAAAGTACAAAATTCTTCGTTTAATTTAAATACAAACAAAATTTTAAATCGGTCATATTTCACATAGCTAAAGGATTTGAGTTATTTTGGGGATGCTTTTGTTTCAAATTCTATTATTATTTATTTATTTTTTTTTTAGTGCACAATGTTACTTTTAATAGGTTATTGTTTGGCATAGTTTTGATAATAAATGAATAAATAATTAAATTATTAATTAATGGCACAAGACTAAGTTTTTTGTTAATCTCCCATTGTCCACCAGACTTAAATTGAAACAAAATGGATGTAATAGCATTTGTTTACATTGTGGCGAGCAATTAATCAGGGGATTGTGTTAGAAATAGTAGGACCTTTTTCTTATCACCCTTACACTAATTTATAATATTTCTCAAACTAAATATCTGCCTTAATTCATTTCTTAAATACCTACATTAATTGTCTTCATGTGTTAATTACTTCTATTTAACTTACCATAGTTGTTATGATACCTTTTAAAAACAAAAGTCATCTCAATAGTTTATTTAAAATAACTTTATTAAAGTAACTGAATAAATTTAACTTACCTTTTCAAACAATAGTCATTTTCCATAAAGTATAATTTTATATTTAATAAGTTTAAAGAAATTTGTTTGTAATTCTGCCTGTCTGTTCATAATGAACACCGGCAGCATATTGAACTCCTAAACGTGCTTCCCGGTCAAATACAATCTGTTTGTTTGAGTAACTCGCAGAAGTAATAACAGATGGCATTGCAATCGTAGATTGCATTGTAGTCTACGCCAACTTCAGTTTTGCATATGACGTTCTGGAAGCCGGGAGAGGGATGAGTTGTCATGCGTAGAAGTTCGTTTTAGACTGCTGGTAAGATATAAATAGAATAGCAGGCAGGTTCTTATCAGTTCATTCACGCTTTCCTTCCGCCGCTGTTCGTTCGACTCTTCTAATGTTTATGATGATTTTAGTTCAGTTAAACTTCTGATTTAAATTTGTCTTCCTTATTAAAGGACTTTTTAATACGAGTCATCTTAATAGTGTAAAGAACTTTGGCCGCTGTCTCATGTAGTGATGTTACTAGCCTTCTTGATTTTGAATGCCTTAAAGGCAGTTTAAAGTTTTTCAGGAAGAGTGACTTCAGTATTAGTGTAAACCTCTTTCCCTGTTAGAACTGGTTATCGTCAGACACTCTTGTGGAGACTTATTATTGTATAATTTCCATGGAAGCTTAAGTGACGGCGTTTTAGATAATAAGCCGATGATGGAGGCAATTGTAAAGCATTTCATGTAATGAAATAGCATTGTCTTCCTGAGATTGATCAAGTCTTTGCATCAAGGTCCTGGAGTGTGAATGGTAAAATGCTGAAAAGCAATCATGTCGCGAGTCTTTCCGTTCTGATATTCTCCTCAATAAATAAATTAATTCCATGGATAAATGTTATATATTTTTTTAGATTTTAATGGATTTAAAAGTTGTTTTATTATGATATAGATTAAGTATATTTCTGTTATATAAATATATTGAGCTTTAATAAAAAGAGGGGTATATTTTAAATATGTTATCTTTATTTCTGTTTAAAGTACTTACATTTAATTTAAACATAAATTAAATTAACAGTTTCTTTATTTATAATAGTTAACATAACTTAATTTAGGGGGTTTATAAAATCAGCATGAAAAACGTTTTCTACTGTATTCTAGCACTCTGCTATTCTAAACCCCAATTCATTACGTCTTTCGTAATGAAAACTAACAGATTGATTTATGTTTGCTGGGTTGAATTTGCGCGCTTAGCTTGGCGACTGCTAATCATGATATTCAATGACCTTGGTTGATTGTACTCGTTGCAGTGCTGACAAATTCGTTATGACAGATTGTATAATTAGTTATTTTGATTACTTTTGTGACTACTGAATTTAATGGTTAATTTTTTGGAATTACTGGAAATATTTGATTAATTTTTTGAAATACTAGAAATAATTATTAATTATCGTATTTTTGGAATTTTATTATTTTATTTTATGAAGTACTTTTTGGTTAATTTTAATAGTTTAATTTATTCATTATTTTAAGTCTTTTCTTAAATTAATTCATTCCTTACTAATGCTCTTGCTTAATTGTAACTGTTAAAATGCCTCCATCAAGTTTCTGATTTTTCTGCCTATCGAAGAGCAACTTACATCAGAGGAGTGTCATCACGTGACCAGATGCACGCAAGAATATTTCGTTTTTGAAAGAATAAAATGCAATATGAATAATTAAATTTTGCTGCACAGATAAAACATCATACTACATCTAAGTTTTTATAGTAGAGAAGTTTTCTAAGTAAATTATGTCAAATAAAGCAATATTTTGAAGGTACTACATTCTTGTGCGCAATCTGAATGTGGGGTCAGTGTGTCGGTGAGAAGCAGCAGTTTTGAGAGAAAATTATTCGTTCTGTTCCTGGAGATGAAGTAGTGAGGACAAAAGTTGGAGATAGAGGAAGGACCGGGTACCCCTTCTTTATAATATTGGTTAAGTCTATTCTATTTTAATTTTCTTAGAACATGCATGACTAACCTACTTTCATTTTATATTTTTATTAAGCTAAATGAATTATTTTATAAACATGTGCACACTTTTTTTTTTTTTTTTATAATTAATATTATGTTAGTCCAGTGGTTCCAGTTTATCATTTCCTTTAAAAAGAAGCAGGAGATCATATATATTTTTTTAATAATTATTGAATATTAATGCAGAAATAATATTTAAATGTAAGTAAATGGCTTATGTTAACTGTAAATTTTTGTAAGAATGAGATTTCCCATATAAGGTTGTAGATTTTTGTGTTATTACCAAGTAGAATTCAAGATTGTTTTGTCTATTGAAGCAAAATGTGATTCTTCGTTAAATTGAATTGTTACGATAATCTCTAAATAAATTAATTGATTTTCTGCAAATTTTGGTTTTGTTAATTAGCAGTACACCATTTTCATTTGTTGAACAATTTTATTTTTACAGGGAATGTAAACAATTTCTAATAGATTATTCAAAATTAGTTATTTTAAATTAATATTATATTTTGTTGTAAATAATTTGGTATAATTGTTGTTAAGTAAGATAATTTAATTGTTTTAATTCAATATTTTGATCCTTTGGAGATTGTCTGCATTCATAGAAGCAGAAGAAGTGGCAAAAATTTAGAAGGATATAATTAAGAGAACATAGGATGGCAGAATTAGTGTTTGGAAAAAATGGAATTTAGCTTGAATTATTAGTTTTTAGATAAGTTATTGTTTTAAATTCAGTTAAATTTGAATTCAAGATTGTTTTGTCTATTGAAGCAAATGCAATTCTTCGTTAAATTGAATTGTTATGATAATTTCTAAATAAATGAATTGATTTCTTTCAAATTTTGGTTTAGTTAATTAGTTGTTGAACAATTTTATTTTTACAGGGAGTGTAGACAATTTCTAATAGCTATATATATATTTTTTATTTCTAATTTCTAAAATTTAGGGATTTACACAGTTCTAAAATGAAATAAAAGCTCATGAGGAAATGACTTTCACTTATGCTGACTGAAGACATTCTAGAAGGAACGAAAATGTTATTAGCTTTAATTTTATAATGTCTTTCATAATGTATAAACGTTTTTGTTTACTACATTTTTACTGTGATAGGGACAATGTATTTTATGATACATAAAATTATCTTCTATTTTTTAAAGATCTAAAACTAATACCTAGAATCGGTATTTTTAATAAAGAAAATTGTGAATGTAGGCATTATAATTATGATTGTAGTTATCTACAGTTTCCTGATATTAAATACTGGTACAGAGTATCGAAGAGAAAAATTATTGAAAGAAAATTAAAAAAGTCATTCCTTAAATATGATCGAGAAATAAGGCATAACATTTTTTTTTAAACTGTAAAAATAATAAAATAACCCCTAACTTTTAAAAAATTCGAAATAAATACTTATGGACTGAATTTAAGAAGGAAGTAATCTTTTTTGAACAAAAAATTATAAGAAAGTTGATCAAACGAAAATATGAAGAAATCAATAAAATTGGAAAACAACTTGAACTTTACAAACAAGAATTAGATATCTTGGAACCGGATACTAAAGATGATATTATGACAAAAATTGAAAAAATCAAGGATATGAAAAAGTTAGACATGAGTCAAAGCATAATAAAAAATTAAACTTTTGGAAGATGAAAGTGAGAAATAAAGAAAGACCTATAAAAAAGACCATGGATATACCGTACGTAAATCTCTCATCATACACTCTGAAATCTGAAGAAGAAGAATTCTTAAGAAAAGGTCCTAAATACACCTTTAGTAAGGATATAAATTTAAAAGAAGTAATTCCTAAAATTGAAAGAGTTCTTAAACTAATCCCTCAGGATGAAGCGACCAGAACTAGAAATTTAGCACAAAATGAAATTGATAAACAAGAAAAGTTGAAAAAAAGAACAATAATGAGAAAAAAATACTAAAGGATTTGGAAAATAACCAAGATCTAACCTTTTTACAAACAGATAAAACTGGAAAGTTAGCTATAATGAATAAAACTGAATATATAAATAAAATGGAAAAAACTATAAAGGAAATGGATACGCAGCTTATAAAAAAAGATCCCCTAAAGAAATTGACGAAAGCATCTGATGATTTAATAAAATCAGAAGATTGGCCAATTGGTGATAAACTGATAAAAAATATAACTTTGCACCTAACATTCCAATGATTTTTGGAAAATTAAAAGATCACAAAACTCCACACAGCCTGAGGCCTATAGTAAATAAAATCGTAAGCCCAACATATGATTTGGAAAAACATATGAAGAATCAATATATGAAAATGATTCCTCCCCCCCCCCCCCCCCCCAAGATATTTCTATAAATTCAACAAAGAATTTTATACAAAAATTAAAAGAATATAAACCAAATAATGACGACTATATGATAAGTTTCGATGTTAAAAATCTATATCGATCAATTAATTTAAAAGAAATGACAAGCGTAATTAATAAGGCCATTAAAAGTCCATTATACAGAACCTAAAATGAATACGAATTTACAAAGTGCAACAAATCTTATCCTTAATGAAAGCTACTTCCAATTCTGTAACAAAATATATAAACAAAACAAAGGTGTCCCTATGGGATCACCAACTTCTAATGTAGTAGCTGAACGGAAACTTAGAAACTTTGAAAAAATTATTATAAATGATCATAAAACTGAAATCCGGTTATGGCTAAGATACGTAGATGATATCTTCATTATAACAACCAAACACATTAACCTAAATAACCTCTTAAAAGAAGTCAATTCATGCGACAAAAATATTCAGTTTACTTTAGAAGTGAATCATCCAATATCATATTTAGATGCAAAAATAACGCATAAATATAATAAAATAGACACTACTGTTTACAGAAAACCAACAGCGTATTTGAACATAATTTTATATAAAGATAACACTCCATTACTATATAGATTAGCAGCCCACCATTCGTATATAAATTAAGCGTTATATGTATGTTCAACAAAAAAATCCTTGGAAGAAAAATTAAAAATAATTGAAAAAATAGGTTTAAATGCTGGACATTCCAAGAAAACGATTAATAAACTTATCCAAAAAGCTACTGAAAGAATTGACAGAATTCAGCCCACGCAAAAAAATATCAGATACACTCTCCCCCATTCCATATATGAATGGAATAGCGTTAAAGATCAAAAGAGAATTTAGAAAATTAGATAAACATATTCCCATAACCCCCCCCCCCTCCCCCCCCCCCCCCCCCATCCATCCATATTCAAGAAAATAAGAAATGAAATTGAAAAACATGAAGAAACCTAAATGGCAGGAGTTTATAAAATAAATTGCATAAATGAAAATAATGAAAAAGTAGAATACACAGGAATGACGAAAAGGAAAATCGCTGAGGAAAAAAAAGAGCATCTAAGAGATTTAAGATATGATAAAATAAATACAGCATTGTCAAGAAGTAATCATAAGATACCTTTAAAAATAGAATCTGTACATATACAAAAAATAGCAAATTACGATAACCTACACAACACATTAATCCGGGAAACTCTCGAAATATTTACTTCAAAAGAAAAACCATGTAATGATATGACCCATGCAGCCATTGACCCCAGATGGTTAAAGATGCTTGGCAAAAAAAGAAGGAAAATTTAGGAATTTACAAAGTTCTAAAATGAAATAAAAGCTCATGAGGAAATGACTTTCACTTATGCTGACTGAAGATGTTCTAGAAGGAACGAAAATGTTAATAGCTTTAACTTTATAATGTCTTTCATAATGTATAAACTTTTTTGTTTACTACATTTTTATTGTGATAGTGACAATGTATTTTATGATATATAAAATTATCTTCTATTTTTTAAAGATCTAAAACTAATGCCTAGAATTGGTATTTTTAATAAAGAAAATTTCTAATAGATTATTCAAAATTAGTTATTTTAAATTAATATTATATTTTGTAGTAAATAATTTGGTATAATTGTTGTTAGTAAGATAATTTAATTGTTTTTATTCAATATTTTGATTTTTTGGAGATTGTCTGCATTCATAGAAGCAGAAGAAATGACAAAAATTTAGAAGAATATAATTGAATTTGGCTTGAATTATTAATTTTTAGATAAGTTACTCTTTTAAATTGAGCTAAGTTTGAATTATTAGTGTTTTTAATTTAGAATTAATATGATACTGATTCTGCCATGTTTTGAAATGAAATAAAAGATTGAGTTTGATAGTTTATGATGGATGATTTTAAGAAATTAGAATTTTACTACAAAATTAAAATGTTGAAATGAGACAGTGGAATTCAAGGGGATGGTCAAGGAATTCTTAATTGTAAATTTGGGTTTGTTTGAATTGTTATAAATCTTAACTTTTTGTCATTAGGTTGTTTTGTCTAGAATATTTGAACTTCACTGACTCATTTCTTCATTATGTAGATACTAGTATAGTTCAGGTGATAACATGATCCCTAGGCTTAGCACCTTGGTTTACTGCAGTGTAATTTCATGTTAATTATTATTGAGGGTCAGAACACAACGTACCTCAAATTAATTTTAAGAAGATTTATTATTAACCTTAATTCTAATTAAATATCTTTAATAAATATCTTTATTTATCTTGTAGATAGATGAATTGTGGGATAATAGTAAACGTTTTAGTAATAGGATTGGATGTTAGCATAATTAAACTTTAGGAAGCTAGTACCTTTAATTAATTAATTATTTTTTATTATTAATATGTTAATTGATATGTGATTGTGGTAAGACACAACACTTACATATCTAGAGATGATCCAAAAATCAAGGATTTTGGGAGACAAGTATTAGTTTACAGAAAAAAACAAGAGCTGTCAGCTTAAAACTTGAAATGTTAACCAAGGCAATTGTTTAGAAATGGTAAGGCTGCTATGTAAATATAATTAAATTTTTATGTCCATATGGCATAGGCATCAAGAAAAGCCAAGAAATAAGATCTTCAGAAAATATGAAGAAGGCTAGAATGGAGCAGTAAGAAGGCCGAAATGAAAATTTTAAATGACATAGAAGTTTGTTGATTACATTCTTGTCCAAACCATTTATTAACAAATTAATTGCTGATTTTGTCATTTAATTCTACATAAAAATTTATAATGAAATAAAACATTCAAGTTCATTCAGTAATGAAATAGGTTTCACAGAAAATTATTGATAATTTAGCGGTTGGCACTTTGTGTCATTATGTGCAACATAATAAAATGAAGGTTAGGTTTTTAAAATTAATTGATGCTCCCAAAACAACAGAAGAAGCCTTCTATCTCCAACTAAATGAGAAACTTAAAAAGTTTAAACTCCCTTCTTCACAAATAGTTGGCACATCTTTTGATGGTGCATCAAATGTGAATGGGAGATACACGTGTTTGCAGGTACAGCTGGAAAAGGACAATTAAAATATACAGCATGCCCATTGATAAGCACATATGCTAAATTTGGTCATGATAGATGCAAAAGAATATTGCAAATTAATGACAAATTTCTTGAAATTAATGCATAGTACATCTGTGATTAGCTCAATGTTATATAAGAAAACGAAAGTATGGACTTCAGTGAATGAATATGGAATCTGTAAATGAAAATAATTTTTTTTGCCAATTATAAAAAATAAACGCTGGTAACTGGTGTGGCAGGGAAAAAGCCTTTAATAGCTTGTTTGATGGGTCTTCAAAACCATTTAAAGTTCAACATGAGTTTTTTACACTGCTTAAGTGCCTGCAAGCTTTCTCCAAAATTTATGATTTCCCATAACATGTATATTTTTAAGAAGATCTCTGATTGACGATTGGTGCAAGTTTCAATACATATTAGCAGCAACCGTTTTCAGTGACCTGCTCAATATATCTATACCCACATTGAATTATCTGCAGATACAGGATTGCTGTTGATAAAATCCAAACCCTGAAATTCAATCTGAACTTAAAAGAAAAAATTTTGATATAGTTTGAGAAAATGCTTCTGAATTTGAAGAACATCTCTGAAATAGAAAAGGAATATTCTATTGAAACAGAGTTTTCTAGCAGAAAAGGGAATTTCTATAGTGAAATGACAATGTGGTGAAAATTTTCATGATAAGGCAAGAAGTATTGTTGAGTCATACTAGACATATTTATCGTAAATTTTTTATAATGTCACCTTAGACAATATAGCTATTCAGCAGCTGATTACATGATTTACTGGAAATGACTTGTTCATGAAAGGCATTGCCTAGTTCATTCCCTTCAATTCAGTGAGGTTAAATTGTTGAATAAACTTGCTGAAAAAATGCATAGTGCTCAGTCTAGGTACAAGAAAATGAAGAAAGACTATGTCAGAAAAGAGCTTTTAAAATTTACCCAGCACCGATTATACTCAGTTGCCATTGTATCAATAATCCCAACATAGTGAGCTCTCATCTGCTTACAGCAAAGAAACAAGCAATTCAGAATTTATAAGATATGAGGACAATCTTTGTAACGCTAATAAGAAATGCAAAAATGCCTAGCTTATGTATTAGAGCTACAAGCTGAATGTTTAAAGATAGAAAACCAACGATTATAAATGCATAAATAAAGTATGAGAAGGTAGCAAATAGCTATTTCGAATTTATTATCGAGATTCTTCATCAGCGCAAAACTCAGCGAGCTAAAAAATAGCAAAGAGACAGACAGACGTAGGCTTATATACCCGCTATGGGAACAATCCCACCTAAAGAAAAGCAACCAATGAGAAGAAAGGAGCCAAAACAACAGGGTGGACAAGTAGCGACATCTATCAGAGAACAAGCAAAACAAAAACTAAAAAGCGAGTAAAAAAAAAAAAAGTATTAAAGATTTCCAAATACTTGGAAAATAAGGAGTACTAGATAAGTCATTGACTAAGGAGTGAGAATTTTTTATGATGTGGTAAGTTTCCTAAAAATCAAGATCAAGAATGGAAGGACATTTAAGGATGATGGTGGCTGAAAAAAAAAAATTAAATTTTTTCGGCGTTCTTTCTTATGATTGAATTCTTTCATATGATTGACGGTTTGGCTATGGGTAATCCTCTTAGTCCGACTTTATGCAATTTGTACATGCATTATTTTGAAATAAAATTGTTTGAAGTTTTAAAATTTCCGTTCTATGTATGTTACATAGACAGTAGCGTAGCTATGTTTTTTGGCGCCCGGGCCAGCAAGAAATTTTGCGCCCCCATCCCAATATAGATATATAACAATTTCTCTCAATTTGGCGCCCCTAGGCCTCGGCGCCCGGGGCGGACGCCCCCTTTGCCCCCCCTTAGCTACGCCACTGTACATAGATGATATCTATGCTTTAGTTGAAGTGAATTCAGATATAAATCATATTCTCTCTGTCATGAATTCTATTGATTCTTGCATTCAATTTACTTTTGAAACTGAATCGAACAATTGCCTTTCTTTTCTAGATGTCCTTGTTATTCGCAATGAAGATAATTTTCAGACTACTGTTTTTCGCAAACCTTTTGCGGCCAGTCTTCCACCTCACAGATATTCTTCTCATCCTCCTAACCAGAAAGTTGCGGCTTTTAAACTTTCGTTTTCCGGGCTTCCAATATTTGTTCTACTCCTCAGTTACTCAGTGATGAACTTAATATTATCTAAAAACTATTGCTGTTGATCGTGGTTATTCCCCTAATATTATAGATTCAATTCATAGAAAATTGACTAAATCCACCCAATCTGAAAGAAAAAACTTTAATTCGAACTCCAATGCTTTGGTTGTTTTGCCTTTTTCCCCCAAAATCAGTCAGCAAGTTGCTAAAATTTTAAAAAGGTTCTATTTCAATGTTATTTTTTATCCTGTTAATAAAATTGCTTTTTCAAATCTTAAGCACCCCATTGATCTCTTAGATAACTGGGGTATTTATCAAATTTCTTGCCAATGTGGTCTTTGTTATATTGGTCAGACTAAACGTGCTCTCAGATTTCATTTAATGGAACATAAAAGGTATGTCAAAAATCAAGAGCTTAAACGTTCCTCTATTGCTCAACATTGTTGGTCTTCACAACATAAGTTTAATTTTTTTTTTCAGCCACCATCATCCATAATTGTCCTCCATTCTTAATCTTGATTTTTGGGAAGCTTACCACATCATAAAAAATTCTCACTTCTTAGTCAACGACTTATCTAGTACTCCTTATTTTCCAAGTATTCGGAAATCTTTAATTTAATATATATATTTTTTTTTCACTTGCTTTTTAGTTTTTGTTTTATTTGTTCTCCGATAGATGTCACTACTTGTCCACCCAGTTTTTTTGGCTGCTTTCTTCTCATTGGTTGCTTTTCTTTAGGCGGGTATATAAGCCTGCGTCTCTCTGTCTTTTTGCTCAGTTTTGCTATTTTTTAGCTCGCTGTGTTTTGCACTGATGAAGAATCTCAATAGTAGATTCGAAATAGCAATTTGCTACCTTCTCATACTTTATTTGTGCATTTATAATAGTTGGTTTTCTATCTTTAAACATTTGTGCACAAAGGCTTTATTTGCTATTTTAATACAAGCTGAATGCCTATAGTCATATTTTTAATTATCCAACCTTCTGCATAGATTTGAGTATATATTGACTTTATCATGCAATGCACTCAAGAATTTGTAAGCGAATATTCTCAACACTAAAATTTATAAAGAACCGCTTGCGTTCATCTATAGGACAAGAAATGCAAGAGGATTTTACATTCGATGTTGAACGATCTTTTAATTATAATTATGAAAAGATAACACATGCAGTTGCCTTAAGTTCAAAATAATAGTTCCGATATCTGACATTTTAATTAGTTAATAGTGAGGGTATGAAATAGGGATGCACTGAATAGTGATTTTGGCCGAATACCGAATGCCGAATATTCAGCCGACAGCTGAACAGAATACCGATTATTCGGCTAGCCGAATAGTAATTGTTAGGCCAAATAGTAACTATTCGGCCGAATACCGAATATTCGGCATTCCACATACTTTTTATATTTCAAAGTTTAAAGGCATTAAAATTTTACTTTTTAAAACAATTTTACATATTTAATAAAAGAGACATATTTTGATAAACAAGAACTTTTTATAAGAACATTCAGTATTGAAAAAAATCTGCCTTTTTTTATTTAAAAAGCATAATTATGAGACTTTTTCAATTAATAAAATCTTAAATATCATGATTTCTTCTACGAATTAAAACAAACATTTTGAAATCAAAGAGAAATAATGAAAAAATAGTTGAAGAAAAACTGTACAGTCTCATATTTGTTCTTTTTAAATAACTCAAGGCAGATTTTTTTCAACATAAAGTATAAATACTTTCAACTTAATTCTGAATAAAGGAATGCCTAACTCATAGTTCTTTACTTATGAATGGTGGCATTTTCCATCCATCATATCATATTTTACAGAAATCAAAGCATGTAAGTTGAAAATATAGTTATGGTATCTTCTTTATTGTTAATGCAACAAACGAAAACACAAGTTTTCTTAAGTGAAACTTTACAAACAGCAAATAAATAATGTAAAAATATTTTATTTTATTTAAATATGATTTTATTTCTAATTATTTTAAATATATTTATAAATTGACAGTTAAAAGCATAAATTGTGAAAAGTTTTTTAAAATGTGTTTTAAAAGGCTTTATTAAGCATTCGATTCGGCCAAATACTTTGATATTCGGCCAAACCGAATATTCGGCAGGCCGAATAGTTTCATATTTGGCCTAACCGAATATTCGGTAACATGGCCGAATACCGAATAGATACCGAATATTTGGTACATCCCTAGTATGAAACAAACTACACAATTTTCAGATACTATATAGCTATCTTAAACAAATGTTAATCAATGCACAAAGTATATATATATGTTGATAATTTCAAATAACAAATAAAATGTACTAATGAATATAACAACATTTTAAATATTGAAATAATCAATGTATGTGTTCAATTTTAATAGTACTAATTCTTTTTGAGCAATTCTAACACTTTCCAGTATAAATTTTGCAATATAGTGCACAGATGAATCTAAGGGGTTTTTTATGGCATTGTGGTTAGCATGTTAGCTTTTTACACAAAAAGGCCTGTTTCAAATTCCAGCTGAGACATGTTTCTAATTGTTGTCAACGTGCACAGGTTAGGATAATCGATGCGCTATTCCTGAAGAAAGCTCCTAATCAAATTGGACCAAACAATTATTTTTTAATGTGAAGAAAAAAAATACCTGAATTGAATTTAAAAAAAAAATTCAAACAATTTTATTTATTACGTGTTTACCTTTTAATTGTTTAAATATTAAAAAATTCAAAAAATAAATAAAATTAAGCAAATTAACTTCCTCCTTCACAAGATTTTTTTTTGCACTACCAATTGAAAACAAATGATTACAAAGATAAAAACATATCTCAAATGGGAGTTAAGTCATCCGTATAAAGTCAGAGCAATGGGTTATGTTGATAGTCAATATTCAAATGTTTTAACAACGGAGCTGTTGACTGGTGGGCTAATCCATAAGTCTAGTGGGATGGGCCAAACTATGCCAGTTTGCCCTTGGTTCTGTAAACATTTAGTTTGAATTAATTAGAAATATTGTTAGTCAATGAAAAAATAATCAATCCTAGATATTACTGAGTAAAAAATTACCATTATTCAAATAACCAAGGCCAAATTAAACTACATTTTTTTTAAAAAGTTGTTGATTCATAAAATACTTATTACAAGATATAATTTTCTTATAATACATTAATCTAAATATTATATAATTTAAATAAATCGACTGACCTTGAGCAATGTATACTGGCAACTTGCAATGATAAAACAAAATATAAAGCTCCATATATCTTCAAATAAATTTCTTGATAAACTAAGAGCACCAAGAGCAGCTACCAGCACTGCCAATATAACAGAAATGACATTCTCTGTCACTGTTAAGTTCCTACATTAAAATATAACATACTGTTAGCAGAAATCATGTACTCAATAATAATATTATATAATAATTTTGATTAGCTATATGAGTGTTGAGTATGTCTTCTTTTACATTATGCAAATTAAAAGATGCTTGTTTTTTTCTTAGTTCTTAAAATATTTTTTCAATCTGTGCTTAGTATTTTATGTGTTAAAAGGAAGTTGATGAATCATCAGTAAAAAGAATTTTTTTACGAATAAGTTCAACGAATGATAACAGATGATATTGTAAAGGAAGAAAGGGGAGGGGGGGTCCAAAATTACTAAAATGTTGATAATGGTATGTATGCATAGCAACTAAAGCTAACTTCAATATTTTTTAAAATAAAAGCAGGTGCATTTTGCAAATTTAAAAAAGGGCAGGGTACTGTGACCTCAAAAAATGGCCTAGAAGGAACAGTACCATACCTTCCAACATGTCAATTTTGAACACCTTTCAGTTTTTACGACATATACTTAATACTTAAAAATGCATAACATTGAAAAAAAAATTAATATCATTTCAAAATAATATTTTCTATATTATATTGGTATGTATTCACTTTTTTCCCTTCTTTTTCTTCTATTTTTCTTATTTTATGTTTATTTATTTATTTATTTGCCAAGATAAAAGTATGAGATACCACAAGAAAATGTTTTTGGTATTTCATACTTTGGGAGCATGTTTTCAAAAGCTATTTTGGATGATCTGCAATAGATAGTGCAAGATTGTGCCCCCAGATGAATTTCACAAACAAACACTTTGCAATTGTGGCTGCAAGTTCAAAATTTATGACATTGCAAAGTTTCATAGTAAATTCTGTTTAAGTTTTCCTTTACAAGATTCCGCAATTTTCTCGTATATGCTTGCATAAATGATAAAAGCTCTATATAATGCTTCAGTTTTTATTTTTCCATTTTGTACCAATAATAAAAAATACTACCTGCAAAATAAAAACGAATTTTCTGAAATGTTATGGTAGATGGATGGCACCTTTTCACAAAATTCACATTTTTCAAAATCGTTTCCTCACACGTAAAACCATACGATTGTACTATTCATCTGTACAGCTGTACACTTAAAATCTGTACACTGTATGACCAAACCGTACAAGTTAGACACTATGCAGTACTTGATCACAGAATTAATAAAAACTGCAAATATGTATAATTCTATTAGGTAGTTAGACAAATAACAAAAGAAGTGAATACCCCTTGCAGCTCATTTTGCATTCGTATTTATAAAAATCTTTGTTAATTGCTTAAATTCAAACTTACACATGTGCATATAATATACGTACTGACAAAAAAGAATTATGAAAATGAGTTACACTCATTTTTACACAAATATAGAGTAAATGTATGAATAGCCAATTATCTTTCAAAAATCCTCAAAATATTAGATATCAACATTATTACCACTCACAAGGAAACCACCTATTTGCTTGCACCTATTATTGAGACCAGGTGCATTTTAAAGCCTTATATTAGAAAATTTGAGAATGAATACAAATTTTCTGTTAAAATCATTTTTTGATTTTACAGCAGCACAACTTTTTAAAAACGCAATTTCCGAAACCACTTATTGGACTATTAAAATAGACTTTCTTTTACGAAAAACATTTAAAAATGCAAATTAGACAATAATAAGTTTGAAATCAGGGTTGGCACGGTTTAAACCAATTGGTTTTAACCATGGTTTAAACCACGGTTTAAACCAATTGGTTTTTTTCTCAAAAAAACCAATTGGTTTTTTTCAAAAAAAAATGTAATGATATTTTCTCATTTTTATTTACAATTGAAGACTTCCAAATTATAGGATATAAATATTTTCTACGTTTAACACTTTATTTCAGCAAAAAGTATTAAATATAGTGACTCTAGGGGTTTTTTTTATGTATGGGATGAAACTGAGTATGCATTGATGACCGTATTCCATTACTCTAAAGAAAAATCTTAGAACATGTGAATTGATCAAAGATAAAATGGATTAAAAATAGGTATTCTGTATTTAGTATGAAATATTTTCATTTAAAAAATGCAGATTATTTAAAGCAATCTATCATAACATGCACAATGCTTTTGAATATGGAGCTATAACTGGATGATGTTTAAGATTTTAGTGAAACTATAAAAGAAATTTTTTTTTCTATTGGGGAGATTATCTTTAAGAATTAAAATCAAAATATGAAGTTGAATGAGTATTCAAAAATTGGGTGCTAGTTATAGTATTTTAATAATAACAAATTATTTTTCCCCCTCAGTTATCTGCTAAATCTAATGACCATAAATGTTGATTTCAAATTCTCTCTCAACCCCCCTCCCCCCCAAGAACAATCTCAAATTTATTATTATTTTTTTAAATTGAAGAAAAGAATATTATATTCACAAACTACATCAAATGTTTCTTGTAAGTAATAAAAAGATTATTTATAAGGATTTTCAAAGCATCAATGTTTCACTCTGTAGAGTAGCTTATTGTTTGAACACAAGACTTTACTAATAACTATTTAAATTAAAATATGATTTTTTTTCAATTTTCTACTTAATTAACTATAATTATTTAATTTAAATTATTTTCATATGCATTTATACTACTTATAATTCAACAATGTCTATTTTTATCAATAAATATGCATGTATATGTAATAAAAAAGGATGTTTTAAAAAAACCCGGTTTAAACCAAAAAAACCTGGTTTAAACCAAAAAAACCGGTTTTTTTGGTTTTTTTCAAAAAAACCTGGTTTTTTTCCAACCCTGTTTGAAATATTGAAAAAGTTTTAAAAAATATTCAAGAACTTACAAATTTGATTTTGAAAAATTACATTATATTCCCATTTTTGGTAAGACATGATTGTCAACAATATCTTTACAAGTGAACAGTCACACATTTAACTTGATATTCTATTCTAAGAACCAGACATAAAAATTGACATAATTTATGTTTTTTATATACATTGTAAAAATGTTATTTTTATCTAAGAAAATGATAGTTTTCTTTTAAATATGACATATTTTTCATTCACTTAACAGTTTGGCCAGTGTCTGAAATTTAGTATCAGTACACATGTAGAAGGAAACAAATACAAAAAATTTTATGAAGAAAAATGTGCGATTTCAAAACCAGTATGTCATTTTCCATTGTTCAAAATCTTATGTCACTAATGAGATTTTGTATCACTGATCAATCTTTGTACAATTTGTGTCAACAATTTTATCAGAAAAATGCATGAATAAAGATAAATAAATTCTTTCTCTCTTCTTTGTGATAATGAAAGCTATATATACAGGGGTAGAAGTGACCAATTCATAAAATATAGGACAATTTTTATGAAAAATATAGGACATATACAGGACATTAAAAAAAAAAATAACATTATTGAAAATATTTTGCTATAAAAACTTTTAACAAAGAATCTACATTATTATTTTAAATTTTTGCTAATTAATATTAAATCAAGATACAAAAACAGACATAAAATGATTTTTCCCACTGTTGTTCTTAAGTCTTCTTGGTAAAATGTAAACTTCCAAACCAACCATATATATTTTCAAGGAAATCGGTGATGTTTGAGTAAGAAAGGCTCACATCTGATAAATACCCTTGCCAAATGTATTGTGAACAGTGTCTAAATTACTAGTTTCAAAAGTAAATCAAATTTTCTTATAGATTGTACTTCTCT
The DNA here is from genome assembly GCA_964019185.1 of Maratus speculifer. Lineage (NCBI taxonomy): Eukaryota > Metazoa > Arthropoda > Arachnida > Araneae > Salticidae > Maratus > Maratus speculifer. The sequence continues at coordinate 35,608,925 of OZ025296.1, forward strand.
ATTTATAAATTTAAAAGTTGATATTTACATTAGAATATCTGATCCTAACATAATCAAATAATTAAACTCCACTTTAGAGGCTTCCATAACATTCATTATGTTGTTTGTTGCAGTCTATAGCAGTAACATGACCTAAAAATTCACTTCCAGTATATTTTTCAGTGATACCACTAATTTCTTCATTTCAATACCTTACAAAAATGTCTAATTTTATTAAGTTCTAATTATTTATTGCCTCATCATACATGAGAGTGAAAATAAAAGGACTCTTGCCTGAAATCGTCCCTAATTTGCTTTAAAAAAAGGGGGGGGGGGTTAAAGCCATGAGATATCGCACATGATACTTTCTTTAAAATTAACGAAGTACTTTATGACAGAAAGGAATCTGCAAATATTTCACAAAATAAATTTTGTGTTTTATCTGATGACTGAAATGAATAATTAATTAGGGTCACATGAATTATCCAAAGAATCTTGAAATGATAGATCTTCTCTTCTTCATTTAAAGTCAAAATACTCAAATGATTCTTTTTTTTTTTTTTTTTTTTTTAAATAAATATTTAAACACCAGCTTTTTCCGCTAATAGAATTTACAAAACAAGATTGAAATGAGTCGTTTTGCTTTTCTGAATAATCATTGTGGTTTGCTGTTTTGGCACGCTGCATTAATTCTAAATAACCACTGTTGTTGATGGGAACCAGACATGTTAATCATCTTTACTCTTCACACACTATTCAGCAATTTTTTTATTCCTGTGAATATCAATCTTATCAAACCAAACACGGAATTTTGTCAATCTATGGTCACATTCTGTCATTGCATTAATGTAATGCAATAAATATGCCCTTTCTACACTAAAATTTAAATAAATTAAACTGTTTAATTTCTGTTTTAATATATTTAGCTGCAGTTCAATCACAATGAAACACCAAACTTTGTTGGATGTTAAAATTAACTCAGCGAGCAAAGTGACGCATCATCACGCACATAGGGATTCAAAAACATTTCTTTTCAGATGTCAAAACCAAAAGATAAACAAATGGACACCGAAGCCAAGGAGATCAAACAATCTCCATAGACAGCAACAAATAATCTTTGTGACTTTCAAGGCATGTTGAAAAATCTAGCAATCTACCGTCAGTAATTGGCTGAAAATGTGAGCATTGTGTGCAGGATTGAGCTATTGATCTTACTTGGAAATACAAAAACAGCAGAAACAATTTTAAATTGCTTGCTTATTTACAATTATAAATTATGATTTTTATATGATTATGCGATAACAACTGATGATATTAAATACCAAATACATGAAAAAGTAGAGATATTTAGGATATAAAGCACATTTTTGAAAGTTATTTTATAAATATACAAAATATAGGATACATAGGACAACTCTGACCCCTGTATATATAAAATGACGTCATTTTTATACATTAAAGCATTCAACTTTCACGATCCAGTCTTAAACAACATTTCTAGAAAAATATTCACATGTCATTATTGCAGAATAATATAGAAATGCACTAAAAAACAATGTCATTATTTAAAAAGCTCAGCATATCACACCAGGTATCTAATAATTCATATGCTTTCATTTTTTGTTTATAATAGCTTCATGTTTCATCTGGAATCATTCATTTATATTTTTTTCAAAATTTGGAAAATTACATCCGATTATTGCATTCTTCCAGCTTTTTTATACAAATTAATTAAACATGGAGAAAATAAGTCAAATACCCTATAAAATATATTTTTTAAAAAGAAAAAATGTTGTATCATTTATAAAACAATTTTCAATAAACAAAAAATCATTTAACAGATAAATAAAAGCGAAATAAAACCAAAATTTACCAGGTTTTATAACAGATAATATTCTTGACAAAACATGCATTTTAATTACAATTTTGTTTTCATTTTTTAGAGAAAACGGCAACAAAAATATACCATGATACCTATTTTCCATTTAAATGCAGTAATCTCAGTTGCCACAATTACAAAAAATGTATTAATAATTAAAAAAAAAAAAAAAAAAAAAAAAAAAAAAAAAAACTGAGATAAGCTTTTAAACAAATTACATTGAGAAACATATTTTTCCCCCAATATGACATTGTAAAAATGAAAATGTGCGATTTAGAAGTTTAAAAATTTTCAGTAGCGAAAATTGTAAAATCGAAATTTCATTTTCAATTTCGAAGTATTGCCATTCGCAAAATGACATATGCATTACATCTGATTATGTTTGTCATTTATAATATAAATAGACATAAATATTACTTTTAAATGAAATGTTTTTATGATAAATAAAAATTTCCTTTATACAAACTTACTGTACTTAATTTTTTACAAATCTAAGGAGTTGTTGCTTAGAAACAATTATTTAAAGTTTTGTTGTTGTTGTTGTTTATTCATAAGCAAAAAATCTATAAAAATTTCCAAATTATGTTAATCTTAGATCTTAATACTTTTAAACTAATTTTAAACATTTAGAAAAATTATGATTTAAACCAATAATAATAATAATTAAAAAATATATATTAGTTGATTAAATTATTGGTGACCTAGTAAAATTAAAACTTATATTAACAAAAATTACCTGTCCAGCAGGGCTAACAGGGCAAGTCTGTCAAATCTTATCTTTATGTATTTAAATGGAAGCACCCAAAACCTGTAGTAATGCTTTGGTTTTGGTGGACGCATGTGGGTGATGTCTGAAAAATGGATTCTAGCACATGCTATGTCTGTATCAGTGCCAGCTGGTGAACTTGCAGCAGGAGATAGATTAGAGAGTGTAGGTGGAAGTCCAGAAGTATTGGGTCGAAATCCCAGAGCAGCTATATCACAACAAAAGCGGTTTCTGGCATGGTTTAAGGGCATAGAATTGTTATCTGACCGAATAACTCCAATATTACTAGGAGTTGAAGGACGAGCAAAGCTCAGTGGCACTGAACTGTTCTGAAAGTCCTGAGCAGAAAACAAAGAACTTGGCACTTTGTTGCTCTGTAAGGCTGTAGAGGGACTGTCTAAGATCACAGTAGAATGAGAACTTGATGAGGAATGAGATGCATTTTCCCTATTAGAAAATAATAAAGAATGATCATCAATTGTTTTTTGGGTTTCCTATTTTCATATATCTGCTTACTCGCATTCAATATGTATGCTTACCATAAAATCCTGATTGTAAGCCCCCCTTTTTTTTCAAAAGCAAAAGAAATTAATTTTAAGAGATGAGGGGGGCTTATAAGGGGGGGGGGGATTTCTTTTACCCCAAAAAAAAAAAAAAAAAAAAAAAAAAAAAAAAAAAAAATTGAAATTTCACAATTTGGTCACATTTATTCAGAAATTTTACTTAATTTATGGAGCAGCCAAAAACCGATTTTTAAGCAGGAAAATCCACTTTTGGAGCAGAAAAATCTACTCCCACTTATAACCTTTTTTTCAGAATTTTTTGACTGAAATTAACCATTTTATTGTGATTTTTTGATGAAATTTGCCTTTTTTTTTTTCCAAATTTTTTGACAAGGCTGTCATTTTTGTGCAATTTTCTGACAAAATTTGCCATTTTTTAAATGAAATTTGTCGCTGTTTTGCAACTTTGTTAAATTTTTTTTTTTTTTTTTTCTTTTTAATGATTCTTTGACGAAATTAGTGTTCTTTACATGATCCCTGAATGAAAGTTTGGTTTTTTTCACAATGCTGTAACTAAATTCTCGTTTTCCTGCAATCCTTTAATAAAGTTTTTTTTTTTTTTTTTTTAGTGATCATTTGTCGAAATTTGTAGCATTTTTTATGCTTAAATTTTCAGATTTAAAACTGATTTTTTAAAATTTTCAGAAATAATTGCCTTAATTTTTAGAAATTTTAGGAAAATTTGTAACAGAGTCACCTTTAAACACACTTTAAGAGATGAAAAAGAAAATTCTTTGGAAGAAACAAAATGGTCCTAAGAAATGAAATTTGGGTGCATAGGAAAAAAACAAAATGGCCATTTTGGTGAAAACAAAGGTCAAAATAACTCATTTGTAGCAGATATTTTCGTTTGGCACAGTTTGGTGCAATCGGTGTCGGTCTGTGACCCCTGTAACTAAATAAACATTTTAATTTGCGTTGATTTTCAGTTCACATCAATCATAGAAAATTGTTATGAGAAATGAATAACAATATAATAATTAAAGATGTACACAATTTATAGGAAACTGAAAATATTCGATTCCACAGAACAGAAATAGTAATTCATGCAAACTTTATCCATTTATTCATTACACTTCTTTAATGTATCCATCAAATTTTTTGTTAAAGAACAAAAAAATATGGGAACCCTTTTAAGTATAAAGTATATTTTTATTTGACACCAAATTGCTTTTATCATAGGATTAAATTAAAATTTTTATTCAATAGTAATTTTTATGTAAGAAATTTTTAAAAATGAGACATCACATTTGAAACAATTTTTAAATATCATGCTTTAATATTTGGTATTGGGTTTGAGCTTTAATGACAAAAAATCTTTCAGGCTCATGCTCCGAAAAACAAGCCCGAACTCATCGCTAATACACACACATAAATTACATATACCGTAATGTATGGAATAAACGCCGCGGCGTTTATGAAAATTTTGAATAAAATATTCAGTGTTTTTAAAAAAAAAAGACACTTTTTTTCTTCCCTTGTGATTGCGATGTTACCGATCGCAAAGCAACAAATGCAATACATCATGTGTCACCCTCACCCAATGACCTCTGATACTCCTTCACACTATTCCAAGAAATACTGTGAATGGAGCAAGCAGGAAGGTACAAAAGATGTTTGCACTTCAGTGTAGAAACATTAGTATTGGAAAACCAGTTTTTCTCAATTCCACAACTGAAATGCATTTTTGTTGGTACATCTTAGTTTAGTTACAAACACAATATTTTCCATCAGACAGAAAATATTATTGTGTTCATTGATTGTTTCAACTTTTATTATAACGATCTTTCATTTAAGGGTAGCTTTGAAATTCACTTTCTTAAAACGACCTGATAACACAGATTTTTTTGTTTTTTTATTAAATAATAATTTAAGACATTTACTTTTAAACAAATTTGAAATTACATCGATCTTTCTTTAGTATGGAATTTTGAAAAACCTGTTCTTACGACAACACGATAACGCAGTTTTTAGACTATCTTTTTGATTATTTGTTAGAAATAATTTAGTAAATTTAGTTTTTAAACAAATTTTAAAGTCTCTGTTATAACAATTCCCGTTAGTGTGGGATTTTGAAACTTCCGGTTTTACGACGAGCCGGTAGCGAACTTTGTAAAGTCTTTTGATAATTTATTCAACAATAATTTCAAAAAGTTTATCTTTTAAATGAATTTTAAGAGGCTACTTCAGTCAAGCGAAAAGACCCGTTTCCTAATGCTAATTCTGTGGAAGAAATTAAAAAAGTTATCTCGCTTGCATTTCAATATTTTTTAAAAGGATCTCTATTGGATAGTTATAGCTGGGTTTTGCAATTCTCATTCTTATGATAACTTGATATTGCATGTTTTTGAAAATCTTTTTTATTGTTTATTCAATAATTCATGATTTTGTAATTCCCGTTCTTATGACAACTGATAACACAGACATTTAAAATCTTTTTTATTATAACTAGTGCAGTTTAAAAAATATTTTTCATTAGTTATTTAACAATTTCAAAAAAAAAAAATAAATAAATAAATAAATAAACCAAATTATGTTATAAAAACCCTCCAATAATGTGGTACTTTGAATTGGCTCAATAGCACAGGTTTTTTTTTTTTTTTTTTTTTTTTTTTTTTTTTTTTTTTTTTTCCTTGGGGGGGGGGGGGGGGGGGTCTTGGTTATTTATTGAATAATAAATAATCAATTAAAGTTTCTTTTAAACAAACTGTAATGTCGTTATAGCGAACTTTCGTTAGTATGGGACTTTGAAATTCCCGTTCTTACGACGACCTAATATCTCAGAAATTGCTTAATATTTTTGATAATTTATTCAACAAATAATTTAAGAGTTTTTTTTAAAAACTAATTTTAAAGACTCTGTTATATTGCTTCTGTTATATCCCCGTTACTTCGGGATCTAGAAATTCCATTTTTAGGATGACCCGATAGTAAGGATTTTTAAATATTTTTTATTATCCTTTTTCATGAAATTTTTCTCTTGTAGAATATCTTTTTGCCACTTGTGAGGCTTGGTGTGAGCTCATCTCAAGTAAAGAGGGGGGGGGGGGAACGGACGTCACATTGTGCCTCGTGTTTATTGGCTAGTGGTATGCTGCGCCTTTCTCTGATTGGATTATGAAGAGCTGCTTGGACAGAGTGGAAAACTGAAATTCTCATTCTTTCTAATTTCATTTCATTTCTCTCGCTGCTTTTCCGTAGAGAAGGTTATTTTTAGTTTTTTGAAGTTACAAAATAGCTCCAAAAAGGCATATGAGTTACACTGCAATTTTAAAACTGAATGTAATTCAGAGGGCTGAATTAATTGGAAACTGTGCAGCAGGCCGCGAATTTGGCGTAGATGAGTGCTATATTCGCCATTGGAGAACGGAAAAATCAATGATTGAGGCGCTTCCGAAAGCAAAGTGTGCTCGAAGAGCTGGAAAAGTTGCTTGGCCTCACTTGGAGGATGACTTAGAAAAATGGATCTTGGAGCAAAGGAGTAGAGGGTTCTCAATTTCTACTATCAAGATACGTTTGTTAGCCACATACCCATATTTTTCTTATCAATTGCATTCAATATATATTTATTTAATCAAATACAATATCCACTAAGTTTTTATTTATTACTTACCTTTTCCATCGATGCAGCTGTTTCATTTTATTTAATTTGCAGACGGAGAAATATTTATTTTAAACCATCTTATTTCGTTCCTATCGGATCTCATTGCTGATGTTTTTCCACGCAGAGTTCGCCATAGATTTGTTTAGACTGCACGGTAGCGTGAATCATCGACAGGCGGCGTGACTGATGTTTTTCTCCGCGGAGCATGCTTTGAGATCGGCACGCGCTTATGCTAATGATCTTGGCACGTGTAATAGCGAAGGTAGGAGTTTCCCACTTCTGGTCTAAGGTGCGGTCTAGTCCAGTTGATCTGTGAAGGAGTATAAATAAGAGACGGTGGTGTTTGCTTGCAGGTGGATAGATGACTGGACTGCTGCTTCTGCTTCTGTTTATTTTTATCGGAGCTCATGTAGTTATGTTTATATTCTTGCTAGTGATAAGGAGTTGATATGATGGTCGTCCGTTTGTTTCTAATACATTATGAAATCTGGAGGGGAATGCAGTTGATACGGTGAAGATGACTTTTAGTTTTGTTTGCTTTTTTTTCTTCAACTTACGTCTTTCAAGTACTTTCTTTATTTAAAGTTAATTATTCTAAAATGAGCACTGGAGGGAGGTTTTTAATTATTTATTTGTTAAGCCAATTATTGTTTTTAGTTATAGAATTATATTGATAAGTTATTTATTTGAATGATATTTTTAAACATCGTTATTTTTAAATATGAAAAAGATTTTAAATAAAAGTTGAGTTTTAAATTAATTCACTTGTCATCATTCAGTCTATATTTTTACACCTACTGCTTACACCTACTAATTACAACTTGAAACATTATTTTTTCTTTTATACACTTTAGGGTCTTTGCTTCTGCTGTTGCATTTTAAACTTTGCTCCATATTAGGAAGTATTAGAATAAGTGCTTTGATTTAATTTAGCACTAGTTATGTGAGTAGACTCACATAACATTTTTGGTTATGGGCCCCTAAGACCCATGTAATTTAATTTTTGGCAATGCCTTTAATGCAGTAAGGTGTTTTTAACTACGGCCCAATAAGAATTAAGAGATAGTTTTATTAGGGGGGGCCGTTAGTTTTTAAAATGATGACAGATTTTTTTTTTGTTTTTGAAGTAATTTATATTATAAAAGATAAATTTTTTTTTTGAAGATTTTTAATAAAATACGTTTTTAATTACATAAATTTTTGGCTGGTCCAAATTTTTAAAATTTTTGGTCTTTTATATTTAATTTCATCAAAAATGATGCAAAATCAAATTCGGAAATTAAATTCTAGTAATTATGCTAATTGGCAGTCCGATATGAAATATTTGTTAATGGAAAGAAATGTTTGGGATATAGTGGCAGAAATTGAGAAACCTCCTGTGCTCAATGAAAGTAGCAGTGCTCTAAGTGAGAAAAGTACAACAAGTACTGGAGGTGTCACTGATAAAGATGTAAAAGAATTTAAAGTTCGTCAGAAATTGGCCCTGTCAATGATATATTTAAATGTCGAGCCTGATTTTCGAAAAATAATAGAAAATTGTGATGATCCTGTTTCTGCCTGGTGCTGTTTACGCACTCATTTCTACCCTGATACTAGAAGTAGACACATACAGGTCTTTACCGAGCTGTGTGAATGCAAAATGGCCAATGGTGAGAGCATAAATTTGTATGCGTCTCGATTATTAAGAGTGGCAAATCAATTAAAATCCATTAATAAAGATTTTGATGATACGTACGTCACTTTTCAATTGTTGAGGTTTTTACCTCCTAAATTTGATTCTATAGTACAGACAGTACTCCGGTGGAAAGACGATGAGTTTATTTTTAAAGATGTAGTGACAGCACTCGTTGCAGAAGAAACTAGAATCCAAGTTCGAGAGCAAGATCTTAGAAAAGTGTATCCAGAGGCACAATCGGTCCAGTATCAGAAGAAATCAAGAAAGAAAATTGTGTGTCATTTTGTAAAAAGCCAAATCATATCAAGAGTCAGTGTCATCTATTTTTGCAAAATATGTCTTCCTATAGCAGAGACAAGTCCCCATCAGCCCAGTTTTCGTCATGCCGAGGCTCTTCACCTGTCAGATCTTCTAGCCCTGGAGATAAGAGGTTTCCACTCCGACGTTCCAAATCCCCAGTTCAACATCAAAAGTTTGGTTCCTGTAGACCTGATGATAGACGTAAAGGAGGCAGATCCAGAGACACTCGTGCAAGAAGTCCTGACTATAAGTCCTCTTCATCGTTCAGTCCTGAACGTAAGTCTTTTACCTCATTTTTTCTGTCTCAGGCTAACTTAGTCGATGGAGAAGCTGACTGGGTCTTTGACACAGCAGCTTCCCATCATTTTTGTAAAGATCGAGATCTTTTTGTTGATTACACACCATTAAATGATGAACATATGGCTGTAGCCATAGAAGGTGTAACTTTTCCTATTGTTGGATGTGGAACCATTAAATTGAAATTTGGGCAAAGAATTTTAGTATTTAAAGATGTTATGTTTTCTCCTAAATTAAGACGTAATTTAATATCGGGGCCTCGATTGGATGTAAATGGGGCATGTTTTTCTGGTGGGAATGGCGAGGTGAAGATATCATGCAACGGACAACCTTTTTTTAAAGCCACACTTAAAAATGGCGTTTACTATTTGTACCCCAAAGTTCCTAGTAAAATTAGTAAGAAAGTCAGTTTTGAAGCATCTTCTGCTGATAAACGTGACGACATGTATGTTTGGCATAGGAGACTGGCCCATGTTAGTCCTTATTTGATAGCACATACATGTAGAAATGCTGGAGCTAGGGGTTTGCCAAATTTAAAGGAAGGGGAAATTAAATGTGAGTCTTGTAAAATTAATAAATTCAGGAGAACATCTTTTAAACCTAGAAATTACATAAGATCAAAATTTCCTTTAGAGCTTTTATATACTGATGTCTGGGGTCCAAGTCAGGTTGAGGGTAGAAAAGGAGAGAGGTATTTTGTCTCTATAATTGATGATTTCTCGCGTAAAGTTTCATTATACCCCATGAGAGAAAAGTCGGAAGTTTTTGAAATTTTAAGGCAACACATTATAAGGTCTGAAAGGTTTTTGGGCAGACAAGTGAAAGCCATTAGGTCTGACAATGGGGGAGAATATGAAAATAATAAGTTTGAAGAATTTTGTGTTGAAAGGGGAATTAATCATGAGTTGACCAATACCTTTACTCCGGAACAAAACGGTACTGTTGAACGTTATAATCAGACTGTAGTAAATGGGGCTAGAACCATGTTAGAAGAAAGTGGTATGGATTTAAAATTTTGGCCAGAGGCTGTTCTTCATTTTACCTACACATGGAACCGCGTCTGTCATAAAAATCAAACAAAAACTCCCTTTGAATTATTTGGCGGTACCAAACCCTCTGTTAGACACCTGAAACCTTTTGGTTGTGTGGCGTATGTTGGAATCCCTCGTCAAAAACGGTTTAAATTAGATCCTAAGGCTACAAAAGGATTCCTAGTTGGTTACGCTTTTCGAACTAAGGGATACAGGGTGTATTTACCTGAAAATGACAAAATCGTAGAAACCATAAATGTATCATTCGATGAACACACCAGTTATAGAGACGCGCTTAAAGGAGCTGTGCTGGGTGACATACCAGGGGAGTATCAGTGGGTTCCTGTTACTGGGAGTGATATCGAGGAAGAAGACGTTGTTGAGGAGGTCAGAGCCACCACTGACAGCTCCAACGACTCCCTCGAATCATCTTCTGGTACAGAGAGTGCAGGTCAGGAAGTTCACACTAGTAGTGATTCCCCTAATATACCTCACACCACTTTACGCGATACTCACTGGAAAAGAAAAGTTGTACCTAGAAAGACTGGTCGTTCTCGAAACGACATTTACTATTTTGATGTAGATAACGGTTCTGAACGTTTAAGGTCTAATAGAGAGGTAGAGAATTATTGTAGAGAAAATGACATAATTTTTAAGCCCAATTTGTTTGATTTTACAGGAAGTAACACTTATGAAGGAATAGTTTCTGACCCCAACAGTGTTGACCTCAGTGCAGACATTTGCCAAACTAAATCCTGACTATATGATCTGATTATTCCTAAAACTTATAATCAAGCTTTAAAATCTGACCAACATAATGAATGGCATAGGGCAATGAGGGAAGAGATTGACATCATGCATGAAAGAGGTGTATGGCATTTAGAAGAATTGCCCTCAGGTGTTAGTCCTGTAGGTTGCAGACGGGTGTACACAGTAAAAAGAGATGACAAAGGTAACATAGCCAGGTATAAAGCCCGGTTGGTAGCCCAAGGCTTTAAGCAAATCAGGGGAGAATCGTATGAAGAAACATTCAGTCCGGTTGTTAATTTTAGTGTCATCCGCTTTTTCTTTTCATTACTTGTGTCCCTCAAAGGTTGGCTACACACCCAGTGTGATGTCAAATGTGCTTATCTCTATGCCCCTCTGACAGAGAATGTTTTTATGTCACAACCCCCAGGTTTTGTTGAGGTTGGTAAGGAAAATTTATTTTGTAAGTTGGATAAGGCTATCTATGGGTTGCATCAGTCTGGTCGAGTTTGGTTCTTTGAAATAAATAGAGTACTTTTAGAAATAGGTTTTGTAAAGTTAGAATGGAGTAATTGCGTATACATTTTAGATTCAGATTTAGTTTTATTATTATATGTGGACGACATTGTTTTATTTGGGAAACATAAAAGGATTATAGATAGAGCTTTAGAACTTTTGAGTAAGCATTTCGATTTAAAAGTCTTAGGAAAGACCAAGAAATTGCTAGGTGTAGAGTTTGAGGAAAGTGAGGAGGGCCTGCGAATTCACCAACAATCCTACATTGAGGATGTTTGTAAAAGGTTTGAATCGTACAGGTTTCCCATTTCTTCCCTACCAATGAGTAAAGGTTCTGTCTATTCTAAGTCCGATTGTCCTAAATCTGAGGATGAACGCAGAGAAATGTCTCAATTACCATATAGAAGTATTCTCGGTTGTTTGTCTTTTATTGCAAATAGAACCCGTCCAGATATTTCATATGCAGTAAATATACTTAGTCAGTTTCAATCAGATCCCGGTATGACTCATTGGTATGGCTTGCTCAGGTTATTGGGATATGTAAAACATACAGTTAAAATGACCCTTAAGTTGTCTTGTGAAAAACCCCAGCTGATAACTTTTTCTGGCGCAGACTTCGCTGCAAACCGAGATGATAGAACTTCGTTGGGCGGTAAAATTGTTTTTCTAGGCAACTCTCCCATTTCTTGGCGAACATTTAAGGAGAAAAGTGTAAGTTTGTCTACAATAGAAGCTGAGTTTATAGCCATGACTGAGGCCACGAAGGAACTTCTTTGGTTTGACAGAATTTTAGACGAGTGTTACAGTAAGAAAATTGTCACTGGGGAAAGGGTTAAATCTGTTTTGTATGTGGATAATAGAGCTACTATAGATTTTGTAAAGTCGCCCATAGAAAACCATAGGAGTCGTCATATTGATGTTAAGCTGTTCTTTGTCAGAGATTTAGTTGATAAAAATACTTTTGACTTACTTTTTGTCCGTAGCAAGGATAACCTTGCTGATGTCTTCACTAAGCCGCTCACAAAATTTGAATTAACAAAGTTTATTGAATATATATTTAAGTAATTTTGAAAAATGTATTTTTTTTTGTATAATTAATGAAGTTTAATATTGTATTATGTTTTTGTATCAGTATTAGTATTAAATGTATATTTGTTGAAGTTAAATTTATGTGGAAATTTGTATTGAAATATTTAAGATTTTTTTTATGGTTTTTGCTTGGTAGATATTTAAAATCCCGCCTGAATGTGGTGATACTTCTCGATGTCCATTTCTGGATGTCAGAACGGCCCCAGGAAGCGGCTCGCAGGGGTGCCAATGTAATCTGTCAGAGTGTCATCTGGGGGTGGATTTTCGAGTTGACCATTGCCACAGGAGGGTCCTATCGCGGGCAGGTTATTTTTAATTCTGTAAGTCCTATTTTATTATGTTAATATATGGAACTGCCACTTAACTCCCTTCTACCTTGCAAATGACCTTTTGTTATATATTTTTATTGTTATATCTTTTGTTGGGTTGCAACCTATATATTTCTTTAAAGGTTTTTCTTAATTAGCATAAAGTTAAAGTTCATTTGAAAATGTATAAGGAAATTTGAATTTTTGAAATTTTTGCTTGGGTGTCCCGGGCGCCCATTAAGAGAAGAGTTTTTTTTTTTTTGTATTAGAAATGGGAATTCTTTGCATTTAAAGTGGTTTACTTCAAGTATAACAATTTCAATTAAAAATTGAATATTTTTGAAATTTAAATAGTTTTCTATATTGTTACAAGTTCCTTGTCTCTATGTGAGTGAATGAATTGATGAAATCGTGGCGCCACGTAAGGTTGTATGTAAGGTTGAATGTTTGAAAATGTCATATGTATTGTATTGTCTAACTAACTTTTTATGTAGGTACTTTGTAACATTGTAAATTCACGAAATGTCTTGCAGACATGTGGAAGATTAAAATGTATAAGTTATATTTGCAATAGTTTTCTCTTGTTGTATTACAGCTCACATAATGTCGTACGGACATGTGGAAGAATATTCTATTTCTGAAATTGTTGTAACCTCTTTTGAATTTAATTGTAATTTAATTATCCTAATTTGTTTTTGAATTTGATTTTTTTGAAAATGAACTGATGATGCTGTTCTTGATATTTTGGATTTGTTGCTGAAGTTTTTGAAAAATTTTAATGCCATGAGGCAAAGCTAAAATGTATTGAAAGTTTTAAAATGTTTAATGTAAAAAATTTTTTGAGAAAATTTGATTCTGAATATTTCATGTTATTTTTCATGAATTGAAATGTTGAATTGTTTTAATGTTTGAAGTTCTTAGATTGTTATTGAGTTGTATATTTAAATGAATTGTCATGTTTAAATGAATTCACTTTTTGCAAATTGTAATTCTTGAATGAATGTTTGAAATACTTTTATTAGTTATTCTGTTGGATGATGTAGAATTTTTTTTTTTTTTGTTTTACAGTATATAGATTATTTGGTTTGTACAATCACTCTGGTGCTCATTATTTAAGTAGTTAAGTTCATACAGTTTTTGAGTGGTCGTTAATTTCATTTTTTTTTCTGGTTTTCTTTTGGTAAATTTTATTTTGGACTTTACCTTTTTGGTATTTTTAACAATTGATAAGAGGGGGGGCATTTGTTAGCCACATACCCATATTTTTCTTATCAATTGCATTCAATATATATTTATTTAATCAAATACAATATCCACTAAGTTTTTATTTATTACTTACCTTTTCCATCGATGCAGCTGTTTCATTTTATTTAATTTGCAGACGGAGAAATATTTATTTTAAACCATCTTATTTCGTTCCTATCGGATCTCATTGCTGATGTTTTTCCACGCAGAGTTCGCCGTAGATTTGTTTAGACTGCACGGTAGCGTGAATCATCGACAGGCGGCGTGACTGATGTTTTTCTCCGCGGAGCATGCTTTGAGATCGGCACGCGCTTATGCTAATGATCTCGGCACGTGTAATAGCGAAGGTAGGAGTTTCCCACTTCCGGTCTAAGGTGCGGTCTAGTCCAGTTGATCTGTGAAGGAGTATAAATAAGAGACGGTGGTGTTTGCTTGCAGGTGGATAGATGACTGGACTGCTGCTTCTGCTTCTGTTTATTTTTATCGGAGCTCATGTAGTTATGTTTATATTCTTGCTAGTGATAAGGAGTTGATATGATGGTCGTCCGTTTGTTTCTAATACATTATGAAGTCTGGAGGGGAATGCAGTTGATACGGTGAAGATGACTTTTAGTTTTGTTTGCTTTTTTTTCTTCAACTTACGTCTTTCAAGTACTTTCTTTATTTAAAGTTAATTATTCTAAAATGAGCACTGGAGGGAGGTTTTTAATTATTTATTTGTTAAGCCAATTATTGTTTTTAGTTATAGAATTATATTGATAAGTTATTTATTTGAATGATATTTTTAAACATCGTTATTTTTAAATATGAAAAAGATTTTAAATAAAAGTTGAGTTTTAAATTAATTCACTTGTCATCATTCAGTCTATATTTTTACACCTACTGCTTACACCTACTAATTACAACTTGAAACATTATTTTTTCTTTTATACACTTTAGGGTCTTTGCTTCTGCTGTTGCATTTTAAACTTTGCTCCATATTAGGAAGTATTAGAATAAGTGCTTTGATTTAATTTAGCACTAGTTATGTGAGTAGACTCGCATAACAACGTTTACAGGCGCAACGCATCGCACCAAACTTAGGAATCACCAATTTTAATGGCAATGCAAACTGGTGCCATAGATTTATGGCAAGAAAGAAACTGTCTGTGCGTTCACGCACAAAAGTCATTTTTAGAATTTGTGGAAAAACAAATTCTCAGTGCAACAAATAATAAACATGGATGAAGTTCCATTGACGTTTGATTGCCCTCCCAACTGAACAGTAGATAGTATCGGAAACAAAACAGTTTCCATTTGTACCACTGGGAACGAGAAAACGCATTTCACCTGTGTTCTTGCCTGTGCCGCGAACAGCGAGAAGCTGAAACCAGTACTTATATTCAAGCGAAAAACTTTGCCTCTAGGAAAAATTTCATCTGATGTTATTGTAAAATACAACGAAAAAGGCTGGACAGGGTTGCCACTCCAATCTTGAAAAAAAATTCCCTGTATTTTCCCTGTACTGCAATGCATTTATTCTATGTTGAGTGCGAAAAAATATATGCGTGTATGAAGGCTAATTAGAAATGTTATAATTTGCCATTACCAAATTCCCTGTGTTTTCCAGATTTTTTAAAAAATTCTCTGGATTTTCCCTGTTTTGGAAGGAGATTTAAATTTCCCTGTGTTTTCCCGGTTTTCCAGGTTCTCCAGGTGGCGTGGCAACCCTGCTGGATGTGCGAAGAAGTGATGCTGGAATGGCTGGAAGAAATTTGGCGCAAAAGAAAAGGAGCATTTTTCCAACCGAAGGGCCTGTTAATTTGGGATTCGATGTGATGCCATTTGATGGGTTCCGTAAACACAGCTGTGAAAAAATCTTCAGCAAAATTAGCTGTAATTCCAGGAGGACTAACTAAGATTCTTCAACCTCTGGATTTAACTGTAAATAAATCATTCAAAGGCCATGTTCGGAAGAATTGGGAAAATTGGATGAGGGAGGGCCTTCATTCGTACACCAAGGGTGGAAAGATGAAAAAAGCAACATTTGAAGAAGTTGCCCAGTGGGTTGCTAAAGCGTGGAAAGATGTTTCAACCCAAACGATAATATCCGGATTCGCAAAGGCTGGAATCATTCCAGAAGTAGAGAGTGAGATTGAGCTTTCAGACAGTGATGTGGAAAATGAAGCTGATAATGAACTGTTAGATGAAGAGCTGCTGAAGCTTTTCCAATCTGACAGCGAAACTTCTGAATTTGAAGGTTTTGATTGAACGATTTTCTTAGTGGACGCGACCCACTTGAAAAAGTGTGCCAAGTGGACGCGACCCACTTAAGAAAAGCGTGCCAGGTGGACGCGACCCACTTAAGAAAAGCGTGCCAGGTGGACGCGACCCACTTAAAAAAGCGTGCCAAGTGGACGGGACCCACTTAAAAAAGCGTGCCAAGTGGATGCGACCCACTTTAAAAAAGCGTGCCAAGTGGACGCGACCCACTTAAAAAAAGCGTGCTAAGTGGACGCCAACCACATTAAAAAACGTGGAGCGCCATGAGGAGAGGGGTCCGTGTCCCGCGCTCTGGATGGTTTAAAAAAAAAAAAAAAAAAGACGTCTCCTTACTTTCACTTAAATATTGCTTAACTAGTTAATAAGCTATTATTAGCAACATGGATTCAAATAATATATGTACCTTAAAATTCGGATTATAAGCCCCCCCTCCCTCCATGACAATGTAAAAAATGATAAGTCTTATAACTGAATTTTATGTAAAATTTCCGCAACAGTTATTAACATAAATTAATTGGTACGCTTTAAGGCATATTCTGTAAACATTTGGAAAAAAAAAAAAAAAAAAAAAAAACCTTTATCCAAAAGTTTTTTAATAAACCAAAAAAAGGAGAAATTATTTAAATTCTATTCTTTTATACATAAAAAATAAAAAGGACTTCGTGAATCTGTCATCAAAGCCGCGATGTTTGAGTGTGGAAATAGTAATTGAGCTGCAAACAAACAAAAAAGAAAGAAAGAAAAATCTATATTTTTGCTGATAATTTATTGATTTCATTCAAATTTTCAGCAGTTTGCAATAATAGTAAATTAGGCTGTGATGTGAATTCCTATTAAAATATAATAAGTTATTTAAGAGTTACAGCACCTTACAAAAAGGTCCACTATAAAGCAACTAGAAAGAAAAACAAAAGAACTGTCTGAGGTTTGTTGTGTTTAACTCGAAAGTCAATTTTATCTGAATAAGATTAGCTGCTTTTCATAGATAATACGTTTGGTTACACAGAAAGGAATTGTGCATGGATTTTTCTTTTTAAATTATTATTGTTAAATAATAAAGCTTTTTTTTTTTTTTTAATGACGGCTTACAAACTGCCATATATAATACTTATTTTTATTTATTTTTTTTTTTCGAAAAATGAAATCTGATTTAATTAGGGGTGGTGTTTTCCGGATTTTACAATATGTATTTAAACAAAAAACGATTTTGAAATTCTAGAAATTTGGTTCTGTAATATATTTTTTTCACAATTAGTTATTTTAATAATTTAATTAAGTCTAATAATTCAGTTTTTTCCCATATTTAAGCGATATTTTGGGTATATTATCGCCTTTTCGATGATGCAAAATAATTCCTTATGACTGCGGCGTTTACGACGGGTGCGGCGATTACGCCGATTTTTTTCAAAACAATGTTGATATTCGCGGGTGCGGCGTTTCTTCCCTAAATAAATATTCACAGGTAATAAATATTCTACAAGAATATATTTTTTTAACACTTTTGTAGGAAATATAATTTAAAACATTACAAGAATGTGGACATAATGTAGACAGTTTGAGGAAACATCAAAACAACACTTCTTAATAAAATGCAAGAATCTTGCATAAATGTGAATAAATTACGTTAAAGATTTAAACATTATGTAATTTAATATTATACTTTTTTAATTCAAATATCATTCAAAATACATCATATACTCTACTTACCATTTAGAGTCCATCATAAATTCTAGCAACTTCACGTCAGCTGCTGTACTCAAACCCCTTGCAATTCCAGAACTATTTACATCAAAGGTGTAGGTTAACCAATTGCCTATATTTGAGTTTTAAAATAATTATTTTTGAATAAAAATACATATTTACAGACTAACTACTAAAAAAACACAGTGAAAACTATATATTATAATAATGAGATATACCTGTAAATCTTTTAAAATAAAATTATCAAACCAAATTATGCCTATTTAAAGGTTTTTTTTTCTTTTTATGTTTATGACTAAGACTTTTTTCTTAATGTATCTATATAAAAATAATTATTCAATGATTTGCTCAGTTGCCAATTTATCAATTTTAAATAATAATAAAATAGTATTGTTTTACAATAATTAATAATACAGATGGAAGCAAAAAAGACATTATTCAAAGTTATGCATATAAATACATGAGGTTTCATAATGACATGAACACTTAGTAATCTTAAGATATCTTGGCAGGCAATAATTCATAAATAATTATCAGAAAACTCCATTCTCGAAACAAATAGTGTAATTTTACATATATATATATATATATATATATATATATATATATATATATATATATATATATATATATAATACATAGCTGTAAATAAAACATAAAACTTTAATATTTTTCAAAATATGATTTGTCTAAAAAAATGGGGTTGCAAAATGATAGGAACATTGATCAAAATTATCACTAAACGAGCATGGAAATTGCACAGGAATACTGAATGTCACTCCGAAAAGAAGACACTGAAATATGCAAATTAGTTCAGCATTGAAAATACTTAACAGACTCAGAAATTTTCAAACCTAATAGAAAAGTTATTTCTAGAAGTATGGGTCGTAAAAGCACTTTAATTAGTTTTGAGATATCAAAAATTATGGCTTTTAAGCATTAGGAGCCTTTAGAAAGAGCTATCACAAAAAATTGTATGTAAAGGTCACCAAATGTAATATTAAATTTTCTTCGATTAAAAGAGGATTATGAACTAAAGAAATCTTTGTGACGTCCACCAAAGCTGTCCAGAAGAGAAAAAAGAGCAATTATAAAAAGAATAGGAAAACAACTTTAGGCAAACTTTAAAGAAATCCACAGATTTAGCAATGTCAAAAAGTATCTATTTCAGAGTACTAAAGAGCTCTAAGATGATGAAATACAAGGAAAGAAAGTCCAACCACATATAACTGAAATACATCAGCAGAATTGTCTGGATCACTGTCCTGGCAGTTAAAATATGAAATAGTAATATTTTCCAATTAAAACAATCTAGAATGATCCTGACGGTGTTTCTTGTAATTGACATAATCTGCACAAGAAACCAGAAACATTTTCAAAATGGCATCAGAATGAAAGTTCTCTCATGGTTTCATCTACGTCTGGATTTCATGGTAAGATGAAGATTTGTTTACTTGACAGAATGAGTGCATTACCTACCAATATCTACATAAAGAAAACCTGTTGCCCTTTTCTGAAGAAATTGGCAGATATTTCTGGATGTTCCACCAAGACAATGCATCCATTCACATGACCAATAACACTTGGGAATGTTTTTTTTATATAATGGTGTACAAGTAATTCCATGGCCACCTATTTCACTTGATTTAAATCCAAAGGAAAATCTATGGAGCCTACTGGTGAAAGCTGTTTACAGAAATAGAAAACAATGTGCTACAATTTCCGAATTAAAAGCTGCTACCATCTACTGGAATGAAAGTTGTCAAAATATATTAAAAAGCTTGTTCCACTCCATGACTGATTGTGATCTTACATAAATTAAAAGATCTGGTACATACATCAGTCATTAAGTTATATTTTTAGCCAATGTTCAAATCATTATAAAATGTCTCAAAATGGAAAAATGCAGTTTATTTTATGCATAAATTGCTGTTCCAATTATATTTTGTTATAAAATAAAACAATTTGTTCTATTTCAAACATAGATTAGACTTCAGTTTGTTTTGTAATTTTTTTTTTTTTTTTTTTTTTTTTTTTTTTTTTTTTTTTTTTTTAATGCTTGAAAAACTGGGTGTTCATAATCATTTTGAAACCCAATGTAAGCATAAATTTGCTAAGAAAATATTTATTGTAATAAAACTTACATTACTTTGTGTAAGAAACTCTAATTTACAAACTATATAATCTTTTCAAATTTTCAAGAAATAGACTTTTGTAACTATCGGTTTATACAGATGAAATAAATCAGCTTGATTTTAATCATGATTTAAATCACGATTTAAATCAATTGATTTTAAAAAAATCATTGATTTAAATCAATTTTTCTTTACATTTATTTTTCAATAAATTTCAGGTGTAAATAAACATATTAATGTACTTTAATATAATTTAGCTTTGTATAATACTGATAATCAAACAGCTTTTAGAAAGATAAAGCTCAATCTTTGTGAAAAAGTAAAATACAATGTAAAGTTTAGAAGAAAATGCTTTCAAAATATTCTTGCAACAGACTAAGTAGAAACATATTAAATATTGGAATATTTACTTAGTATTTGAAAAACTTCTGCAAGTTGAGATAAAATAAAACTGTATGACTGTGTGCTCCACTTTGGTGATGCCTATTAGATTAAAGTTTGACCAAAATCTGAACCATTCAATGATTTTTCTTTTGAATCTAACATACTAGATCTCAGCCTTTTTAGAATAGTGGAAGGTAAGGTATTTGTTGGAGTTATTGAAGAGCCTGATACTCAAAAACTTATAGAATTAATGATCAACTAGCTTTTTACTGCAATAACTTCATCTACTTCAGTGGAACGAATGTTTTCTGCCTTTCGTTTAGTACATTTGAAAAGTAGAAATAGATTCATAAAGTTGCTAAACTCGTTTTTCTGTATATCAGCTGTTTAACAAAACAAAATTTAATAACTTAGTTTACAATTAACTTTCAAATCTGTTTAAAATTTTATGTGTTGCAGTTATTTTTATTTTAACTAAAATACTGAAAGTTGAATTGATTTTTGACATCTGATTTGTACTTTTCCATTCACTTTATGTAATAAAGATTTTTCCATAGCCTAAAATTTTATCTTTGAATCATTTATGTAAATTGTGTAATATTAATAATATATATTGATAATAATTATAACATGCATGTATGAGTAAGTATAATTTATATTTTATAAATTAAAAGAAAAGTCATCTAAAAAGAATACTATGTGTACTTTTTATAAAAAAATCAAAAAAAATCTGATTTAAATAAAAAAAATCAAAAAAATCTGATTTAAATAAAAAAAATCAATTTTTTTTATTTTCATTAAAAAAATCACGAACCCTGCAATAAAGCATGAATTCCATGATAACTAATAAATGTTATTTTTTAAATACTGAATAAACCTTTTTTACCAAAAATAAAACCAACTTCAAAAATTACTACAAAGTAAAAAATATTTTTTTTTTACATAATAGTTAATAAGAAATTAAATTAAGAGCCTTGTATTTTTCATGTGTATTATTATATTTATGTACATTAATTTGATTTTTTGAAGTCTGTGCCAACCAAGCTAAGTATAATTATCCAATAGACATACATCCAAATATCTAGAAATGTTTTTACAATAAAAATTTTAATTTTACCATTTTTGAAGTATTTCATTTGATTTTGTAAATGTATAAATTCAAATGAGACTTGCAATTATAATTATGAGTGGTGAATTAAGTGTTAATATAAAATTCATATGTTTATACATGCTCTTATGTAAAAAAAATTCATAGTCAACAATAGATTTTAAAATTCGGAATGCTGTCAGATTTGATTGATTGAGAATGGATTTTTTTTTTCAAAGTTTTTACCATATATTGTTTTGATTTATATTGGATAATTAATTTTGAATTTGGCTTGACTGGCACAGACTCCAAAAAATCAAATTAATGTACATAAATATAATAATATGCATGGTAAATACAATGATCTTAACTTAATATCTTATACATTATTATAAAAAAATATATATATTTTTTTAATTTTACAGTAGTTTTTAAAGTCGGCTTTATTTTTTGCAAAAAAGTTTACTTTTCACTTTTTTTTTCAAATTATGATTTTTACATGATTGTTTTGCTGGTATTGTATACTTTTAACAATGTTATTTTGATAAGTAAATACTTCTGTCCAGATCTGTGTGCAGATTCATAACACAGGCATTTTGTAAACTCTTTATACATATTACATTTATTCTTCTTCTAATTGAATAGCTTTAAGTTTATTTAAATATTTTTGTTTCTCTATTTGGACATGGGTAGAAGAACTAAAGTTGCTGCTTGCATGAAAAAGTATCAGTCTTTAGAAGATGACAATAAAAAGAGCTTAGGCTTACTAAAAATACTATGTGAAATAGAGAAGGAAGACCCAAAGACTGATCTGTCTTATTTTCTTGCTGATAAGACCCAGATCTCTACCTTGCAATTTGTCCTGGCTGAATGGGTTCGATACCTGGTGTTAGTGCGGCTGACTGTCTAATTGCCACGTAGCAAGAATAAACCTATGAGGCACCTAGTTCCTTTTTCTATTAGCAGTGCCTGCTTTTTAACTATGAAATTTTTTATTCTGATTAATTAACATTTATATCTTGATGTTAAGCACTTGTGCATTGCTACTCAAGTTGATCTCTCAATTTAGAAGCTTTATCAGATAACGAGATCTTCAAATGGCAAGGCACCTCAGAGGTATAATTCATAAGTAACTTCGAAGATTTTGCACCCATGATGAAATTTACATGCAACTGGAGCCATTAGGATAAATGCTAAACCAGACATTAAAAAAAATGATAAGGAAAGGAATACAGGGTGAGAGAATCTAAAGGCATTCCATTAAATGGCTGATCCTTGATGAAATTTCTATAGTGTAAAAGGAGAATTTACAAATAACTCATTTGAGGCTGGTTACAAATAGCATGCTATAATAGCACATTATTACATATATATATATTTTCAAAATAAAAACAAAATAACGTGATAAACAAAACATTTTTTGTTATTTTAAAAAGGAAATAGTTCTGAATAAATGATAATAATTGTAGAAGAAAACAATTTACAATAATATTTACATGTAACCATGCTAGGCAAATAATTCCTAATTTGGCACCAATTAGGTACTTCAATGCATAAAGGACATATGTGCCATAATTATTTGTAAAAATAAGCATAAACATTCATCAGGTTTGCTTTCATAGCTGCAGATGTCTTTTTCTAATCAAATAGACTTTTTGAAGTCAAAACTGTACAAAAATCAAAAATATGTATCAAAATTGGCAGTAATTAAAAAAAAAAAAAAAATGTAACTTAAAAAATTACAACTACCATTTGGAAAATGATTTTTTCAAAGACAAAAATTAAAGACTAGTAAATAAATTCGATTAAAAACATATTTTTTTACAATCAATTAATTCAATATTAGATTGTTTTTGTGATCGTTGCACATTTTGTAATCAGTGGGCTCGATAATCAGACTTTTTTTTTTTTTTTTTTTTTTTTTTTTTTTTTTTTTTTTTGCTTTGAAAGATGCTCTTTTATACATTTTTTTCCCCCATATTTGATAATTTGTGTCTATTTACCTACTGTCAGGAGAAAAACTCTGAGAGGGGTTGCTTCTTCGGAAGATACCAACTGGCAAAGATGGGTTAAAATCTGACGAGGTTACAGACGTGGTGCAATTAGCATAACTTTGAGGCTCTCTTTTTTTTTATGTTTTTCTATTTTCTCTATTCGACAATGCAAATATATCGAATTTAACAAAAAGTAAGAGGATCATACTGATGTTCTCAGTGTTACAGAGCATAGGTGAAAAACTTTTTTTAAAGTCTAATAAATTTTTAATATGTAATATTTTTTTTAGGTTGTCCACTAAAACTGAAAAGTATTTTTATTTAAAAAATATTAATTATGCAATAAAAAAGTAATGATTTTAATTTATGCTGTTACGAGGAAACATTAATTAAATATTCTTTTGAGAATAATATAATACCAAATTGTCATAATAAAATTTTAATCATTAATTTTCTAATGATGTAATTTGTTTTGTGTGTGGTTGAGGGACTAGGACTATTGAAAACAGTGAGGGAAAGGAGAATCACACTCCCTTCCTAAATGTTTAAAAATGTATGAATTTCGGTCACTTTAGGCTAATTTTAAACATTTGGCACTCTTTAATGAAAATTCTGATTGTCATAGGAACTTCCCAAAATGATGGGGGGAGGGAAGGGGGCAAAATGAAAATATCTCTCAAACCAATATGGCAATATTTGGGGCCTGAAACTGCTTA
Source organism: Maratus speculifer (assembly GCA_964019185.1). Lineage (NCBI taxonomy): Eukaryota > Metazoa > Arthropoda > Arachnida > Araneae > Salticidae > Maratus > Maratus speculifer. Next base: position 35,633,203 of record OZ025296.1, read on the forward strand.
GGGGAAACTCAGAAAAAAATATAATGCTTTCGAATAAAAAAACTTTAAATGGTGTTTATGTTTTATAGAATCAATATGCTATAGATTGTTTTAATGATAGTCTCAGATGACAAGCAATGATTAAAGGTCTAATCAGTGGGAAAAAATATACAGGGCTGCAGAAATACATGATTTTGCTCGCCAGTGGCGAGTGGATTTTCAAGCAAAGTGAGGGAATTTTTAATTTTTGAAAAGCTGTAGACAATAGAGACATTATCAGAAACACTTTTTAACCTGGATATTTTAATTTTCCAAATTATTACAGTGTAGATATAGTACAAAATTCTATCTTATATAAAGCTTACCTCTGTTGTATATGCTTCTTAATATTATAGAAAAAAAGAATTGTGAAAATTCATTGTAGTAATAGTAATTTCTTCTGTAATCGCATGCGATTTTGTCATAGCTATTTTCAACTGTGTGTTTGTTGAATCTTGCGGGCTTCTGAAATAAATCCATGGCTGGTAAAAATTTTCAAAAATTCCCCACCCCTGAAAATATATGATCAAATGCAAAGTATTGGGGTCATTCCATGCCAAATCAACCAGCGACTCAACCTGACCCTTTCAGATTTCGATGAAATTTTCAGGAATCATCCTGCCTGATGATATAAATGAGAATATATGTTCATAATTTTTTTAAGCATCAAAATTTCATATAGTTAATTATTTAAATTTTGAAAAATCATCATTTTTTGGCTTGCTTACATGTTTTTAATTTTGAATTTCTCAAGTTCTATTAAACGTAGAAAATTTTATGACCACTCATTTCAAAGAAGAGTTTATAAGGTTTAATTTGATATGCAAGTCGACTATGTATAGTTAAAGTAAATAAAATTTTAAATTTTTTAAAATTTAAAAAAAATTTTAGATAGTTATTTTTAAAAATTTTGAAAAAATTGTATGTTTGTTGTAATATTATAAGCTTTAAATTCTGAAATTTTTAGAGTGGGATCTCAATGGGATCAGGAATTATGAAATAAAAGCTGAAAATTACCATACAAATTTTAAATAAATAGCAAAATAGACAGAATTAAATATCTATTTTAATGGTAATTTTTGCTTTTATTTAATAACTCCTGATCCCATTGAGATCCCACTCTAAAAATTTCAGAATTTAAAGCTTATAATATTACAACAAACATACAATTTTTTCAAAATTTTTAAAAATAACTATCTAAAAATTTTTCAAATTTTAAATTTAAAAAAAATTAAAATTTTATTTACTTTAACTATACATAGTCGACTTGCATATCAAATTAAACCTTATAAACTCCTCTTTGAAATGAGTGGTCATAAAATTTTCTATGCTTGATAGAACTTGAGAAATTTAAAATTGAAAATAGTTATGCAAGTCAAAAAATGATGATTTTTCAAAATTTAAATAATTAATTGTATAAAAATTTAAAGCGATAAACAAAAAATAAAAATATGCTCCAATTTATATCATCATAGAGAATGGTCCCTGGCAGTTTCATTGAAATCGGAAATGGTCAGGTTGCATATTGAATTTTTTTGGTTGATTTGACATGGAATGACCCATTGAGGAGAAAAGAATATAACCACCTGGCAAATACACAAAGCAGCACAATAGCAAAAACACAAAGCAGACTGCGATAACATCCCCTTTTTTCGTGTGTATGCCAAGTATATACAAAAGAAGCCAACAATACTTGCGATCACCCTAAAATAAAGTGGATGAGTTCATTTCTATAGTGACCATGAGGAGAAAGATATTTTTCAGGGCTTTTCTTGTTACAGGTGGACAGCACCTATTACTTTTTTACTTTCTATTTTATTTAACAACAACTTTACGATTTCCTATTCAAATAAACAATTTTCTATGTGTAAAAAATTTCATAAAAAAGTTATAAATCTTTTATATGTTTAATATTATACTGTTTCAAAATTAAAGGGAAAATGGTTAAAATGGATCCTGTTTATGATGGAATCATTTCTTAAAAGTAAAATGTGATGTTTCCAACATAAGAAATATTATATTATGCTCTATGCTATTAACTACTTTTAGAACATATTCTCCTTCAATCATGTACAATTTCATTTATACAAGCTTTATACTGCAAGATATCTTAGTTTAGTTAATGTCTATTATTAAGTGTACTGTTATTAATATTCAAATGATCATTGCTTTTTATTATTATTTAACAAACTCAAAATGCTTACATGTTTACTTAAAAAAGCCTCCTTGTAAAAGTGTTATTTTTTGTTCAAATAATGGTAAATAAAATCAAAAAATTGATCCCACATGATGATAAATAAGAATGGGCATGCAAATACCAAAAGCTTCAATTTTTCACTGTATAATAGAAGTAGTAATACAAGAAGAAAACTGTTAAACAAATAGTCATATGTATTACATATGATTTACAGGATGAAAAAAGTCTGCAGGTCCACAAGCAATTTGCACATACTGTACCTCAATCCAAGTCCTTTGGAAACATTAAGAGTAGTGATACATTTTTACACAGCTTTTGGAATATGTACTTCTATATCAATTCTTTTATCGTGATATCACTTCTTTTTATGATTGTTATTTTAAATTTGCTGTTTGGCCGGATCATTTTTGAGTTATTTTTAATGAGGTTCATTTTGTTCAATAATTTAAAGATCGTGTAATAATAGCATGAAAAATATTTAACATATTCAAATGAGAAATGCATCAACAATTCATACCATGTTCATCTTGAAAACAATGAATAGCCCCGGGAGATGTATCATTATGAGAACTAGCAAGGTGAGTGCCTGGAGTACTAGAGAGCCAATGAGCAAGAAGATAAGCAGGAGGACCTTGTGTAGACTGTTTTTTTGGAGACATCCAACTAGTACTACTGCTGTCTTCTCTGTAATTTAAATAAACATTAAATAGATCCATAAATTATTTAACTAGAGAAAAACATAGTCACAGCATTTTGATTATAATTTGATAATAACTTAATTAAAAATGCATAAAATGTAGAGTAAATAGATAAAACAGTATTATAATTCATAATAACATTTATTTGGATTTTTAAAAAATATATTTTTTTGGTATAATATAAAGTTTGAGTTTACTTGCACTCAAAGGATTTTGTACAGCAAAAACCTTTTACAAAAATTTGGTATTGTGCAAAGAATGTCGAAAAGTTGCAACACCTCCTTGGTCTGCACTACTGTTTTTTAGATAAATATTTATTTAATCTCTCTCTAATTATTGATATTTTTTCCAAAAAAAAAAAAAAAAAAAAAAAAAAAAAAAAAAAACATTATCAGTAATACTTGGATGATTCTGTGTTGATATGCATTTCAAGCACCTACCAAGCAAAATTTGTGTGTAACAAAAAAATGTGATTTTCTCAAAAATTATGCAACCGATGAAAACCAACCCTTGCTTCAGCTTGCTTGCAAGATTTAAATTAACTCCTAATACCACAAATTTTAATTTAATGGAGGGGAGAGGACATATTTTTGTAGTACCTTTTGACGATATCTCTGATAAATACAGCACCAAAAATTCTAACTTTTTTTTTTTTTTAATTTGAATATTATTTATCTTTGTTCAATACTCCATATAAAATACAAATCAAATAATATTTAAAACTTGCTTCCTAAACTTTTCCTAAAAATATTTGTGAATAGCTAATAATCTACAAATGGTGGTTCAATAGCCTTTAATAACTCAATTAAGTTACTCTCCATGTTCAAGAAAAATTCAATAATTTTCAAGAAAAATTGTTGTAAGAGACAAATATATCTACAAATGAACTTATAATGATTCTATTTTTACTTTTTAAGTATAGAAACTTTAAAAAAAAAAAAAAAAATTAGACTTAAAAAAATTAAACCATAAACATACTTAAGATTACATGTTTTATTCCTTCCTTAGTATATACCCACCTAAGATAAGAGTCTATCTAATATTACTATGGTATAGTCCATGTCAATTCAAGCAGCCAAAGAAAAAATCTTACCTTCATAGTCTTAGAAGTTTTTGAATTGAACATATGTTAAAATTCAGCAAAAAATAAAACACCTGTATATTTTTGTTTTACCAAAAAAATTCCTGGCCTGCGATACAGGGTGCTGAAGATGGCACCCAGGCACCATTTCCCATTTGTGATTTTCAATAAAAACTTAAAGTGCTCTATTTCTGGAATGATGCTTATTAATGCAAGATATTTTGTTGCGCTCTTTTTTAAGGATAATATTTTTTTATTTAAGAGGTACTCCATTTTAAAATGTGTATTTATTTTTTTTTTTTCCCCTAAAAAAAAAAAAAGTTTTTTTATTAATTTTTTTTTTTTTTTTTTAATGTCTTTTTTTACTGTTAATCAATACCACTGACTAGTGAACTGTAAGAAGTGTAAGTCATCGATTTTGACGAAAGTGGTATCATTGGAAAGATCTCACCGAGAACAGTAAAAAACTCAATGGAACTACCCATCGCAAATCAGCCGTTTTTGAGATATACGACAATTTATGTAACGTAATTAGTGCATACTTAATGAGGGACTGCAAAAATTTTAGTCTCTTTTTAACGAAAGTGGTATTGTTAAAAAGATATTATCATGAGGGAGAAAAAATTCAATAGAACTACCCGTTGGAAATGAGCCATTTTCGAGATATCTGATAATTTATGTCACGCAGCTAGTGCATACTGTTTTAGTGCACACTTAATGGGGGACCGCAATTTTTTTTTCTCGATTTTGATGAAAATGGTGTTTTTGCAAAGATATCATTATGAGAAGTAAAAAACTCAAAGGAACTAACCATCTGAAATGAGCCATTTTCGAGATATCAGACAATTTATGTCACTTAATAAAGTTTTCTAGCAGGGTGCAGTGCATTAGCAATGTGACACAAATTGTCGGATACCTCGAAAACGTCTCATTTCCTATGGGTGATTCCATTCAGTTTTTTAATTCTCACGATGATATCTTTTCAACGATACCACTTTTGTTAAAACGAGACAAAAATTTTTTGCAGTCCCCCATTAAGTATATACTAATTACGTGACATAAATTGTCGGATATCTCGAAAATGACTGATTTGCAACGGGTAGTTCCATTGAGTTTTTTTTTGCTGCTCACGATGAGATCTTTCCAATGATATCACTTTCGTCAAAATTGGTGACTTACACTTCTTGTAGTTCCCTAGTGAGTACTATCTTCACTGTAAAGGAGAACCTCTACTTTTGTATTTTACAAGTTTTAGGAGCATTTTTAAAATTCAGAGAATTTTACAGAAACTTAACAGTTCCAATAAAAGTCTCAATTTTTGTTTATTTATTCATGTATAGTCTGTATTTATTTTGTCTATTTGCATCATAACTTGTCTACATGTTCTAAACAAGTTGGAAATTGCATGTGAAATGATGTGCACTCATACTATGACTAATTTTATAAATATTTAGATCTTGGTGCAATAAGTGCTACACTATTGGACAAAAAAGTATGAATATAAAATTTATAATGTTTTTATATATTAAATTTAGTAATATGGAAGTAATATGAATCCATCTTAAAAAAAGAAAAAAAAAAGAACATAATCAACAGGGCAACCTAGAATCAATACCTATATTGAATTAATTACACATAAATCAGTGAATTAATTACACATGATAGAATTTAATAGAATGAAGAAAAAATTTATTAATATCTTTTTAAGTTTTAATTTGATTTTCGTAACATTTAACAACATTTGTTGCAGTCTTCCAACTTCATTTCATTTATCTTTTTTACGTACAATTGTAATACATAAATACATACCACCTATAGTCATCATCTGGCCTGTCTGTGCCTGCCCATCTACCCACGTATATTATGGTATGTTCATATGGTTATAGACATGTTCATATACTAAAGATAAAATGATATTAAGATCCACGCAAAGCATTAGACACATGACCATCTATAGATGATAATCTCTGAAGTATTATTTCACTAGTTTTAAATATGTTTTAATTTTAATGAAATATTAGCTAAATACCATTATGTATATAAATATAATAAGTAAAGAACAAGGTTGGATAAAAGCATTCAAGAAACTTCCAATGATTGATATAAATTTCTGAAAGTCAAATTTCAAACAATTATGCATTTTTAACACTTTCCAACATAGTTGAAATTCTTCAAAGATTCAGTTTGTCTGTGCATCTGTCTGTTCATTTAAACTCTAACTTGCATTAATATAATTGTATTGTTCTGTAATTGATATAATGTTTGGAATAAAAAATAAAGTATGTATCATTTCAAATATCATGAAAATCAAATTAAAAAAATATTAATAAATGTTTTCTTCATTCTGTTAAATTTTAGCATGCACAATTTATTCAATGATATCCCATAATGGGAAATGATTCTAGGTTGCCCTGGTGATTACCTTTTTTTTAAAGATGGCTTCATATTATTTCTGTATTACTGAATTTAGTATATAGAAACAACATATTTTGTATTCATGCATGTTTGCCCAAGAGTGTAACACTTATAGCATCAAGATATTTATAAAATTAGGTATTTATAAAACTAGTTATAGTATGAATGCACCTCATTTAACATGCAATTTCAAACTTGTTCAGGATATGTAGTAGGCTACATATGATACAAATAAACAAAAATTCAGGGACTTTTACTGGAACTGTTAATGTGCAATTTCTGTAAATTTTTTCGAATTTTTGAAATGTTTCTAAAGCTTATTAAATTCAAAAGTCCTCCTATAGAGTGAATATGGTACCTAGTGGTATTGATTAACAGTAAATATATATATCAAAGTATTTGGAATTGGCATTAAAAAAAAAAAAAAAAAAAAAAAAAAAAAAATTTATTAATTTTTTTTTTTTTAAATGCTGCGGCAAAAAAATTAAATATTTTTTTAAAATGCTGCAGCAAAAAAAAAGATATTATAAAATTAAGTATCTTTTAAAAGAAAAAATATCTTTAAAAAAAGAACAAAAACGCAACAAAATATTTTGCACTGTTTCAGAGAAAGAGCACTGTAAAATTTTTTATCTAAAAACGTGATTGGAAAATGGTGCCTGGGATGCCATCTTTGGATATATATCATGAGCAAGGAATTTTTTGGGACAAAACAAAAATATGCAAATGTTACTTTTTTTTTTATAAATTTTAACATATGTTTAATTCAAAAACTTCTGAGACTATGAAGGAAACCTCCCCCCACCCTGAATTGACATGGATTTGACCATATGGAAATTTTGTATGACTTCTAATAAATTATTGGCTATCTTATTCTAGGAAAAAGGCAAGTTTTCATGTGAAGGGTGCATTATCAACAAAAACAATAATTGGCAATCCTAATGTGTGTAAGATAAATAATAATAAAATCAACAAATATAACAAAATATTTACCTTTTCTTATTTCAATTTTATATTATTTATCATTTTTAACAATGTTACGATCTATTTAATAACATGAAATTACTAATCTGAGCGTCACTGACATCGATAAACAATATTGGCAATTGTGAACCAATTTTGGCGAACTATAACTTGGGGCTTGTATAATACATCAGTAGCTTTAAAAACAGAATAAAGTCTAAAAAATTATGTTAGAAACTGAAAATATTTTTGACGATTTTTATGTAATAAACTTTATTCGTGTACAAGAAAAATCCATTGGAGACTCGACTTCATATTTTCTTTCGGATAGGTTTAAGCATTATTTTATATTAAATCTTAAATAATACAATATCATATACTACTTAACACAATACTATTGGTCATTGAATATCAACACAATAAATTATAATCTCCTAGATGGAAACAACAGTGATTTATAAAAGTAAATTTTATAAATTGGGACAATGATGTCATATATGCACCAAATTACTAATTTGTGCCAAAATAACGTTATTTTACTGGACATGGTAAACCAAATAATAAATTGTATATATATACTAATAAAAGAACAAAACGCTCTGTCTTTCTGTGTGTGTGTCTGCGATGGCTAGAAACACCTACAACACATACGAGGCTCAAAATTTTTTTGAGAATAGCCCCAAATCTCTCCTGATGCAGCTGAGGTTCAGAATTTCGAAATTCTAATTATTAACTGAGTAATAATTAAAATCGAGAGGTCACTCTCATAAAAAATCATCTTTTTCCCAATTTTTTCCCCTTTCGCTTGTATACGGTTGGTTGGTTGTATAAAATTTTCGCAGAAGAGTTTAAGAAAGCTGAGACAGAATTAAAGAAACCAATTTGAGACTTTGACATTTCAAAGGTGACTGTTTTTTTCTAAAGACCTTTAAAATTCATAGAGTTAGAGTGGCAAAATGAAAGATTAACTTAAGATTTTTTAACACAGCTGTTGTATGCCAGATCGTTGGTACTTCGTACATTAAAATGTATGTGTGGTTAGCTATGTTGCAGTATATATATATATATACATATGCATTTACGAGGCTTTTTTAACAGTTTTTTTTTAAATCATTGATTAAATTTGAATGCATTTTATTTAATTTAAAATTTTATTATGATTTTAATTTGTTTTTAAAACAAAAATGAAATGGCTGTTTGACGTACAATTGTTCAAATCGGTAGACGATTCATACACAATAATAAATTACCAAATAGCAAAGTAAATTATATATCAAAAATAGTCACTAAAAGAATAGTAGCAAAACATAATGCTTAAGCGTATTAACACATAACCCGATCCCAACCCGAAAAAAAAACAGACCATACTTCGATACAAGCAAGACAAAAATTCCATGAGCATATACTCAACCCAAACCTAAAATTCCATTTGAAAAAAGCTATAGATTTGATATCTGACCCGAACCAAATCTGAATCCCACAAAAATATTCAAATGAAGCATAACCCAATCCAAACAAAGAAAAATAATGTTCCTTCATATGCAATCCGACCCAAACCTAAAAATTTTGTTTGAAAAAACCCAAAAAATAACCAGAATAATATCTGAAATCGGTAAAATTATTCCATAGAACTATAACCCGATAAGAGCAAGAGCAAGACAAATTAATTTCCATGAACATAAACCCGACTCGAACTTAAAAAAATTCCATTTGAAAAAAACCCTGAAATTTTATGCAAACTACATCTGAATCCGATCAAAATATTTGAAAGAACCACAACTGGATTCGAATAAGAGAAAATAATTTCTGTGGACATGAACATGATTGAACCTAAAAATTCCATTTGAAAAAAAATACCTGAAATTTGAATTGAACCAAATATGAACCTGACAAAAATATTCCAAAGAACCAAACCCGGATCCGAAGAAGACAAAAAATTTCCATAAATATGAACCCGATCCGAGCCTAAAAAATTTCTTTGAAAAAATCTCGAAATCTGAACTGAACTAAATCAAAACCTGACAAAAATACTCCAGAGAAGCATATCCTTATTCGAACAATACAGAATAATTTCCATGGATCAGAATAATTTCCACCCAACCTGAACCTAAAAATTCCATTAAAAAAACTCAAAATCTGAATTGAAAGAAATCTGAACCCGACAAAAATATTCCAAAGATCCAAAACTGGATCCAAGCAAGACAAAATAATTTTCCTGGACATGAATCCGACCCAAACCTTAAAAATAAATGAAAAAATACCTGAAATCTGAATCTAACCTAATCTGAATCCGATGAAAATATTCAAAAGAACTATAACCAGATCTGAATAGAGATGGGAATGCTCGGAAAAAAACCGTTTTTTTTTTCAGTTTTTTTCTGAAGGCTTATTTTTCAATTTTTCCGAACTGGAAAAATTGAAATTTCATGTATGAAATAATATATGGAAAATTTTGTAATAGCTACATTCTCATACTTTTAATTTAATTTATTTTTATGTTGAAAGTCCCACATGAAAACTTTAATGTGGGTAATCTAATTTCTGAGCAGAAATCTGTTTGAGAAGACTTGAAAGGATCCTTTACATTATTTTCTTGTTTGAAACACAAGACCCTTCACAAAATTTCTCTTGAAAATACACATTTCAGAAAAAAGTTTAATCTACAAACTGAGTCTTTTGCAAATGCAGTGATTGAAGAAAAAAAATCTTATGCCATATAGCAGCTGAATCTTATCAAGTTGTATATATGTATAAATAACCATATTAAAAATGTCTAAATAGGAACCTAAATATAGTAATAATTTCTTATTCACAAATTCTGATTATATTTTGTACAAGTATATACAAGAAGTTCGCAATTTCACAAAAACAGGATTACATGAAATAAATCTAGATATATAATTAAATGCAACTTCTCTTTTTAAAAATTAATTAATATGCAAAATTTTTTCAATAATATGCCGATTAATGGAAATGGTAAAATAAAAAATTTAACATAAAATTTATAGCATGCATTTATTACTTTTTCTATCTTTTCAAGAAGTAAGTATTGAACTTGTGAAAAATTTGACTTCCAGTTTTTGGTGTACTTAAACGTTTTAGAAGGTCCTGAACACGATTTGATGGTTTTTGGAAAATATCTGTCACTCTGTGAGTCTGAGTGTGACAAAAATTTTATGGGCACTCTATTTCAAGAACTGATGCCCATAATTTCACAAAACTTTAGATTCAGTTACACCTTGATATAAACTTGAGATGTTTAGTTATTAGTGTATATTGCCCTACTGATGGTGCTGCTATGCTGCATTATTCATAATTTCCACAATAGTTCTATCTCAAGAAGTATGTATTTTCATAAAACTTCAGATTAAGTTAATCTTTGACATAACTTCGTGCTCATTACTTTTTGGTATAAATCGCTCAACATATGACGCTGCTATGCTGCATTATTTATGATTATCACAATAGCTCTATCTCAAGAACTAAAGGATGATTTTTTATCAAACTACAGCTTCAGACAGTTCCAGGTATATATTAATGTAGTTTAGTTTTTGATGTAAATTGCCATATAGGTGGCAGTACTATGCTGCATTTTTCAAGATTTCATTATAGCTGATTAATTGAATGTTTTTTCAAGGGGTTGAATCTAAAATTGACCTCCATTTTACCTCCATAATGTACAGTAATGTTGCAAAAACATGGGCAGTTTGCATTAGAAAAGTACAACTGAATAAAAATCTAATAGTCAATAAATCCTATGCTATTTTTTAGTTGCAGACCGGAGTAAGCCAAACTAAAACAGTTTTGTTTGAATTTAGATTACAAAACTAAATCAAAATTTTTTTGAGTTGAGATTGGAAAGTTATACCCAAACTAAACATATTTTTTAAAGGAAATAAAATTATAGCTGTAAGAAAAAAATGTAATGATGTAAAAATATGCATTTTTTTAAACAAACAATGGAATTTTTGAATACTGATATTCATAATAATGACATAACTGCAATAATTTCTTAAAACTAGTATTATTTACTTAAAACTATACTTATGTAAATGGAATGCATAATTTATTTCATTCCAAACTGCAGACATATTGGCTCAGGTTTTTACATTAGGTCAATTGGTAGTTAAACATGTACCTGAAAAATCATTTCAACAGAGATATGATATAACAAACAATAGCGTTTAATAAAAATTCTTAGGCTATGAAAAAAAACTAAACTTTTAACAGCAGGCTTTGCTATACTTTCCTTTTATTTTGTAATATAAAGTGAAAATAATTTTCTTTTAATACGAAAAAAATGGGAAAAAATGTTTATTATTTAATATTCTCTAAGAAAATATAATTTATTTGGGAGAAACAATCATGAAAAATCAATTTTTCCAATTTTTCCGTTTTTTACCGTTTTTATATTTTTCCGTAAAATTTACATCTCTAGATCTGAATAAGACAATATAGTTTCCATGGACATAAACCCAATCCGAACGAAAAAATTTGTTAAAAAAAATTCTGAAATTTGAACCAAATCTAATTTTACTCTGACAAAAATATTCCAATGAAGTATAACCTCATTCGAATTAGGTAAAATAATTTCCATGGAAGTACAACTCGACCCGAACCTAAAAATTCCATTTCGAAAAAAAAAAAAAAAAAAAAAAAAAAAAAAAAAACCACGAAATTTGAATTGAACCGAATCTAAACTCAACAAAAATATTCCAAACAACCATAACCGGATCTGAAGAAGACAAAATAATTTCCATGGGCATGAATCCAATCCAAACCTAAAATTCAGATGTTCTACAAAACACAATGCACCCCAGGGCGGTGGAAAGTGAAACTAAGTGCTTTGTAGCGCGTGATGGTTAAGATATTTTGTTTATAGTTAGTGTTAAGTTAGTACTTGGTTACAGTTAGGTAACAATTACGTTCTGGTGAGTCTTAGTTTATATTTAATTTCCGGTTAGATTACAGTTAGGTCACGGTTAAGTTACAGTTAGGTTAAGGTTAAGTTGTAAGGGAGTGTCCCTTGTGATAAAGGCATTCTAGCATTTTAGTGAGATCGTGACGTCAATGTTTTAATATGTGTAGCGTGAAAGTGACATCTATCGTTTATTCAACTTTAACTTTCCAGAGTGTGTGTGTCACCCTCGGTTCTGCAGTTAAGTCGCGGTTAGGAGTAATATGCAAATTCATAGTGCCGTCTTCAGTTTGCAGCATATAAAAGCTTTGAGTTGGAGTGTGTGCGGTGAGAAGGTGGTGAAGGCCAGTGTGTGAGGAGAAGGTAGTGGCAAAAGCCAGCTAGGTGTGGTGGTGGAGTGGAGTGTGGCGAAAGCCAGCTAGGTGTGGTGAGTAGTGGCGAAAGCCAGCCAGCAGTGTAGTGTGTGGTGGTGGTAGTGGCAAAAGCCAGCTAGTGTGGTGAAGCAACAGTAGCCCGCAGAGATAGATAGATAGCTAGTAGTGAAGAGATTAGCCTCCAGTGAATTAGATGATGTTTTAGAGTGAGCTAGCCAGCAGCGTGCACCGAGTTAGTTTATCACGAGCTGAGCCACACAAGAAGAGTGCCGGTGGTAAGAAATCGTTTAATACGTTGAGTATTTTAAGCAATAAAGAGTGTTTGCAGCCACGGGCTGTCTTATAAAGATTTAATCTAGCGTTTAGCCGAAGTCTGAATGAGAAGCTGGTTTAAAGTGCCCCGAATGAGACTTAGCCGAGGTTGTGAGTATAGTTTTGACTTAATCTCTTAGTATTTGTGATTAGTTACTGAAATTCTCGAACTGACGCTCCACTTTTCCCAAGTCCTAGCGGTTTAAATAAACTGTTGGTGTTATCCTATATTTAGAATTATGTCTTCATTTCATCTACATAACCTCCCACACGTTACAAATGACACCCAGTATGTGTACCCTCCCATTACAAAGTTGCAGTTAGGTTATGATTAGATTATGGATAGGTTATGATAAGGTGACGGCCAGGTTACATTTATAGTATATTTAAGTTACAGTTAAGTTACTATTAGGATACATTTAGATTACAGACAAGTTATGATTACGATACAATTAGGTTACGGTTAGGATTTTGTTCACAGAATGAACATTACGCATGTTTGATTAAAAATATAAACTTATTTTTGTAAAATAGCTCTGAAATTATAATACTATATAATAACCTTTTAGCTAATCATCGAGTATCGATTTCATTCCCGGTACAGTCAGATTTAAGAATGATATAATTAGTTTGAAATTCAAAATATTTCACTTGGGATATCTATGTGAAAAAAAGTATTTAGTTAAGTGACTTAACAGTAGTTTTTAAGGATAAATACCAACATGCAATCGTTGAACACAGATTCCCTCTCGTGTTTCCCATTACAGTCATTTTGTGTATTTTTGCAGCTAAATATTAGTTTTTTTTTTTTTTTTTTTTTACTGATTTTTAACACAGTTAAGGGCCACGTATTTAATATAATGTATTTACACATATTTTGAGTTAAAGATAAAATCATAGAAATTTCAAGTTCGTTTAAAATTATTATTACGGACCCAGGCAACGTCGGGCGGGTCAGCTAATTTATTATGTTTTCTTTTTTTAAATTATATAAATTCCTTGGTTCTATAGCTATTAATTAAACTATTGTTTATTTATTATTATTTCAATTTTAAAATAATAAAAAATAATAATAAAATATATATTAACTGTCATTCAAAAATAAAATTTCTGGCAAATTAGTGTCAATAAACAAATTGCACTAAGATAACTCATGTTTTCTGCCAGCTATTTAATAAGATAACAATTGGTGAAGAATGATAATTTTAATTTTTACAAAACATGGAAAATATTAAAATATGATTGACATATAACCACATTCAAATAAAAACATTGTTTTATTTATTGCAATCCACATTTCTTGCTTTATACAAACATTTTTTTAAGTATGTTTTTAATATACTCAAACAAAAGCACCGGAATAATAAAAAATTAATTTTGCATTCATCTCCAGAAAAAATGACACCATATGTAAAAGTAAACAAGCATTTTTGTAATTACTATGTGTACAACTAAGTTTCTGCATTTTTTTGATCAATGAAAAAAGCAAAATTTAAAGAGAAATATAAAATATGGTTTATTGAAAGTATCGACCCTTGCTAACTACACATTTTTGCCATATCTCTGATAAAACATGAATACCACAATGATAAAAAGCGTCTTTGAACCGAAACAATTTAACCAACTAATTTTGCACTTCGAAATTAGCCAAGTGTATCCCAGCTAAGCCAAGTGCCATCGACCAGACCAAGTGAATCAATAATCGGAAGAGGTCAGGTCGGACAAATATAGCGGGTATGGTAGCGGTAGAAGCTCCTACTTCAGCGTTTTGCTGTTATCCTGAACGATGGAATTTGATAGCATGGAATGTTGTCGTTCTGCAATATGACTCGTTTCTGTATCTTATCCCATTCTGGCCGTTGTTTGAACAATGCATGGTTCAAATTAATCAGGCTTTGTTGATAGCAATGCCTATTGTCAGTTTTGCCTAGTTTCAGCAGCTGATAGTACACGATTACGTTCTGGTCCCACAAAATGTAGGGCATTTTTTTTTTTTTCTGAAAGATTTGAATACCGATATTCAAAACTGATAATAATGAATGAGAGCAATAATGACAAAACTACAACAATTTGTTCCTTTAAACTAGCATGATTTATTTAAAAACAATACTTATGTAAATGGAATGTATAATTCATTTCATTCCAAACTGCAGAGATATTGACTCAGTTTTTTACATTAGGTCAATTACACATGTAACTGAAAAATCATTTCAACAGAGACATGATGTAACAATAGCGTTAAATAAAGCCTGAATGCTACTATAAAAATTCTGAGACTAAAGAAAAAAAAAACTAAACTTTTAAAAGCAGGCTTTGCTATTTTCTTTTAATACAAATAAATGAAAAAAAAATGTTTAATATTATCTAAGAAAATATAACTTAATTGGAATAAACAATTATGAAAATCAATTTTTCCAACTTTTCCGTTTTTTTCTGCCACTTCAATTTTTCCAGAAAATTTACATCTCTAGGAGGAAGTTAGAGCAATATTAATTCAGGCGAATTTACCAAGAGAATTATGGGATGAAATAGTCTGAATTATAAATTATTTGAAAAATAGATATCCTCATAGCAAATTAAATGGGAAAGCTCCTTTAAATGTCTGGAAAGGTGAAAATTTTTCGGTTAAATACTTAAGAAATATTAGAAGTACCATTTTTGTTCATATCCCAAAAAGATATCGTAATAAATTAGAAAAAAGATCTAAGAAAGGAATTTTAATTGGGTATTCCAGGAGCACTAGAGGTTATAGGGTGTGGTATCAAGGAACCGAAGAAGAAGAAGAAACTAAGCACTTAAAAACTTTTGAAAATTGTTTTATTTCTGAACCGATTAAAGATTCCAGTGATAAAATGGTTCAGTTTAAAATTCAAGAAAACCCTGTTGAACCTAATTCTTTCTCAAATTGAAAAGAATTGAAAAAGTAAGAGAGTCTGGTAGTTCTGCTGGTCGTGTAGATATTTGCTATTATCCAGAACCAAATGTTAGGTTAAGAAATAGAATGATTTAAAAGATTATTGCATGAAAAAGGGATTAATTTTTAAACCTGAGAAATTTAATTTTAAATCACTTAAAACTAATTCATTCCCTCCCAGCTTAATGTTGAAAATTCTCCCATAGCAGAAACTGATGAACGGTATTCAGAATCTGACCCGGAAGCATATTGTGCAGAGATAAAATTCCGAATATTTTTTGAGAGTCCCAAAATCTCCCTGAGAAAGAAGAGTGAGTTAAAGCTATGAGTAATGAACTTAAAATATTAAAAGATAGGGAACTCTATGACCTTGTGACCTGTCTTGAAAAAAGTAAAGTCCTTGGTACAAGATGGGTGTATACACTTAAGAGGGATGTGTCAGGTAAAATTAAAAGTTTTAAAGCTAGGCTAGTAACAAAGGGATTCCACAAGTTGAGGGAATCGATTATTTTGACACATTTTCACCTGTCATAGCTTTTCCACTCGTTAGATTTTTCTTTGTTGTACTTGTAGTTCTAAAGGGATGGCTTAGCCAACATATTGATGTGAAAAGAGCATATTTATATAAAAAGTTAAATGAGAAAATTTATATTGAACAGCCAAAAAGTTTTTGGGAAGTTAATGAAAATTATGTATGGAAACTTAACAAAACATTATTTGGGATCCACCTGGCTGGGCGAGAATGGTTTAATAAATTAGCCAAAACTTTTAATTATTTGGGTTTCAATAAAGTAGTGGATTGTAACTGCACATATAAATTAAAAGTAATAATTCTAGTTTATGTAGATGATTTAGCTATTTTTACAGAGAATGAGGAAATATTAAATAAAGTAATTGAATTAATAAAATCTAAGTTTGAGATAAAAACTTTAGGTGATATTAGAAATTTCTTAGGAGTTGAATTCGAGAAGCTTGAAGGATCTTATGTACTGCATCAAATTAAATATATTGAAAAACTTGCAGAAATTTTTAATGTTCCAAGAATTAGATGCAAATTACCATTAACACCAGCAACAGCGTTAAACTTAACAAATGAGGGGGAACAAATAGTCATCCCTTATAAACAGTTGATAGGTTGCTTATTGTTTTTAGCTTCTAGAAGTAGACCAGACATTCAATTTTCAGTTATTGCTTTGTCTCAGTTTTCTAATAAACCATCATGGGATCATTGGAGAAATTTGTGTCAGGTTCTGCAATATGTTATTGATACAAAAGAATTGATTTTAAATCTATCTAGAATTTCAAATTGTAATATTAATGTGTATACTGACGCTACATGGGCTTCAGACTTAATTGATCATAGATCAGTTACTGGTTTAATAATTTTTATTGATTTAGCGGTTTAGTAATTTTTGTTTTTTCCAGTTGTAAATTGATGAAACTCGCAGGCCACGTGTTAATTCATTGCAGGCCACTTTTGGCCCGTGGGCCACAAATTGTGCATCCCTAGCTTACATCATTATTGCAGTTGTAAAATGTACTTGTTTTATTTTTTAAACACATGTAAATAATGAATATATTTTTGAAGCAAGTCTCAACTAGCAGGGCTGCCATAGCCAAACGACACAGAAAATAGTAGCTTTAGTAGCCTACAACGAAGAAAATAGTAGCCAAAATAGTAGCATTTGTTCGAAAATAGTAGCCAAAATAGTTGCATACTTACTTTAAAAAACATATGAAAAAAATGTATCCATAATAACTAGAAGGACTTTATGAATGTCTACATCATATTTTAGAGTTTACGATTGTGCCCAAATCACTGAATAAAGAATATAGTGATTTAATCGAATTAGAAAGCATCGAATTAGAAAATAAGTCCCTAATGCTTCAGTTATAGTTTGATTCTTTCACAATGAAAGATATCATGCGCGACAATGACTAGGAGACATAGCAGTAAAAACTTCTTCCAGGTCATTGCCAACACACTTGTCATTCCATTTTAAGAGTTTCTTTAAGGGATGGAAGCAAAGTTTTATTTGAAATGCAGTATTAGAAATGAGTAGGCAAAGGTTGTTCTGAATAATAATAATAATAAAAATCTGAAAATCACAAAAAAGGGATTCTGGATTTAAAAAAAAGAAAAAAAATGAAATTCACAGCAAATTTTCTGAACAGAGAGGGGCGAGAGGGGGGTTATCCACTCTGCCACTTATGTGATCTTTTGACAAAATTTGCTGTTTTTTCACGATCTTTTGACGAAATTTGCCTTTTTTCACAATCTTCTTATAAAATTTACCATTTTTTCATGATCTTTTGATGAAATTTGCCATCTTTTCACAATTTTTTTCACAAAATTTATCATCTTTTCGCATTTTTTTATGACATTTGCCATCTTTTTGCGATCTTTTCTCAAAATTTGCCACCTTTTCAAGATTGTTTGATGGAATTTGCCATTTTTCACAATCTTTTGATAAAGTTTGTGATTTTTTACACAGTCCTTTGCTGAAATTTGAGTTTTTTTTCCGGTTCAATGATAAAATTCATGTTTTTAGCGATCCTTTGATGAAATTTGCATTTTTTGCGATCCTCTGGCGAAATTCACGTTTTTCTCGCGATCTTTTTACGAAATTGGCAATTTTTCTTCGAACGGTTGACGAAATTGATGTTTTTCGACGATTATTAATAATTAACGATGCAGTTTATGTTCAAATTACCAGATTTATGATCGATTTTTTTTTCTCATTTTCGGAAATAATTGCCTTAATTTCGGAACAGAATCACTCCTGATTCACAGCAAATTTTCTAGAAAATTACAGCCGAGGGGGGGGGGGGGGGGGGGATTTTCTCCTAGCACTAATTATGAATTTTTCTGCTGGCCTTTGACGAAATTCATGTTTTATTTCCTCCTTTTTTAGCGAAATTTACATTGTTTTTCTTCAATCCTTTGACAAAATTTGTGTTTTTTGTGGTTCGCAGACAAAATTTGCAGGGTTTTCCTTCGCCTTTGACGAAATTCACATTTTTCTGCGATTCTTTGACGAAATTAGCATTTTCTGTGATCCTCTGAGTAATATATTGCCTTTTTAGACAAAGACTGTTTTTTGCGATTCTTTGAGAAATCTGGCGATTTTTTTTTTAAATCTGCAAACGACTGATAAAATTATTTCTTCAGCGACCAGTGGTAAAACTCGCACAATTTTTTAGACTGATGACTGATTTTTCTAAAATTTTCGAAATCAAATGCCTTAATCTTTCAGAAAATTCGGAACAACAGCATCATTACTGCGTGTGGGATATCGCAAATCACACACAAATGAGGAAAATCCCAAATAGTTTTTTTTAATAGAATATTTAAAATTTATTTTGGATGGTTTTAATTTTAGGGTGAATCTATTTTTGAACAGGCATGTTTGCGATTGCGAATGTTTTTTAATTTTCGTGAAAAACATGTTTTCTTTCCTTGGGTGAACTCCGCAAAATCAATTAATCAAACAGTCTTGAATTTTGTCATTCTGTAACATGCACAAAGAAAACTGCAAATATCAACAAATAGTCGATAAAAAAAAACCTCGTAAATATCGCTTGATGATTTCGTAAAGGAAATCTTAAATTTTATCAAACGGTCGTAGACCAAACAAACAAAAAAAAAAAAAAAAAAAAAAAAAAAGCTGCGAATGTGGTAAAATAGTCGAGCAAATGAGAATTTAATCAAACGATCACACAACAAATATAAAATTTCATCAATCAAACATGAAAAAGAATTACGAAGTTCGTGAAAAGATATCTGAAACAAAAAATTTGAATTCCATTAATGGGTTTCAAAAATACATATCTCGCAAATTTCAACAAATAACCACTGAAAAAAAAAAAAAAAAGTCTAAATTTGAAATTTGGCAAAAGATTGCGCACAGAAAATCGCAATCTTCTGACAGGATCGTGGAAAAATATCTTGAACTTTATCATATATCGCGAAAATAAACGGCAATTTTCGTCATTCGGTTGCAGTAAAATCATAACAAATTTCGTCATAAGAAGGCAGACAAAATTACTAATTTCATCCAACGATCAAGGGAAAAGAAATGCAAACTTCGTCAAATGGTCACATACAAAAAAAAAAAAAAAAAAAAAAAAAAAAAAAAAAATGCAAATTTAGTCAAATAAGGACGCAAAAAATCGAGAATTTAAACAAATAACCACGCAAAAAATCAATAATTTTCAAGATCAATTTCATCAATCTGACATAGAATGTGAAATTTTCAAAGGATGCCGGGAAAAAAAAAACAAAGTCACATAAAATGATCGCCGGGTAAAAAAATCGGGAAAATTGATAAAGTATCGCAGAAAAAGAATTGCAAGTTTCATGAAACGATCACCGGGAAAAAAATATTGCAATTTGTCATGGGTGAAATTGAGAAATCTCTTTCAGCGATCGCAAAAAATGTCTGCAAAAAAAATAGTTATTTTCGTCAATCAACAGGAGGGACAGGGGGGGTGGGAGGGGGGGGGGTGTATTTCAAATTTTGCAATCCATCAAGGAAAAAATCACGAATCTTCTCAAACAAATGTAAAAAATATCTTGAATTTTACCACATGTCGAGGAAAGAAATGGTGATTTCTGTCCTTCGTCATGAAAAAATCATCAAATTCCGTCAAAAGAATGCACTCAAATGCGAATTTCGTCTTCCGATCATAAGAAAAAAATAAAAACATGTTTTTTCAAATGGTAACAGAAAAAAAAAAAAAAAAACCTGCAAATTTGGTCAAGTCAAGAATTTAACCAAATGATCATGCAAAAAATCAAGAATTTCGTAAATTGGTAATGAAAAGAAAATTCTGAATTTTGACAGACGATCTGGAAAAGAATCGCGAATTTCGACAAAAGATCTCTGAAACAAATAATGATTACTATCAATCACGGAAATATACATATCGCGGACTCAGACAAGAGGTGGAGTGAAATAAAACAATTGTCAATCTATCGAAGATTTCGTACAGGATCGCGAAAAAAAAAAAAGCTTGAGTTTCATTAAACGATCGTTGAAAAAAATATATCAAAATTTACAAACGGTCATGAAAAAAAAATGCGAAATCTCCTTGAACGATCGTGGAAAGATTTCGTCAATCAACTGGAGAAAAATATTGCAAATTTTACAATTCATTCTTGGGGGGAAAAAAAAAAAATCTCGGATTCCCTTAAAAAGCCGTGGGAAAATATCTTGAATTTTGTCAAAGGTCATAGAAACAAATGCCAATTTTCGTCATTTCATTAATTGCACTCAATAGCCAACCCCAAATGATGCTCTTGATCATATCCATATGTTATAAGTAGGTAGGATGCCAAAAACATGGGATTTATTTGAAATGATAACAAAACATTTCTCTGTAATTCTGAAACGATCCCATCAACACAATAAAGCTACCTCCCCTATTTCACCATTGGAAGCAATCACTTACTGTTGATCGCTTTGTACGGCAAAGAAAGTAGAGAGTAATTCAGCGTCAAATTCATTTTAAAAAGTCTACGTTATGCACATATAATTAAAATTGAAAAATATATAAATAAATAAAAGTTATTATTGAATGGTTTCTTTACAAGTCTGTACAAAACAGCAGTTGAAAACAAAAGCAGGAATTTCAAAATATAAAAGAATCGAAAATTGTGAACTTTTTCTGTTTTTTGGGACAAAATAAGCGGGCGCCATCCTGAGCTCCAATCCTGTAACGTTTGTTTTGCAGCGCTGCTCAAAGCGCAGCCATGAAGCAGATCGCAGTTTACATTCACCTTTGAGAACTTTACCGTTCAAGACCTTTACAGATGGCAGGAGAAAAAATGACCGAATGAGTGCGTTTGGAAAGGTAACTTTACAGGTGCTTTAAGGAGAAAAAAAAAAGATCGATTATTTTTAATAAAAAGTAGTCGCTGAAATCCGAAAAAAGTCATCTCTTTTCTTGAAATAGTCGCTTTTTAATGGCTTTTGGCATAAAATAGTCGCTATAGTCACCTGATGCTGAAAATAATCGCTTTTAGTACCATTTTAGTTGCCTGGGGCAGCTCTCAACTAGTTGGTGAACCACCAAAATACCTGTCACACGACCCATACATTGGGAACCACTGTTGTATAGGATTCTTCAATTAATGATAAAGAGAATACAAACAGAAAATTAACAAATGGTAAGATAATTACTAGGGGAAAAAAGAACTCTTTTTTAAGCTAGGACTTAACAGCTAATATTTATGAGAAAACACACGCATAAGACAATGAATATATTTTATGAACATTTTACAAAATAATCTGAAAATTTAGAATTTAACTTATTATCATAATATAATAGAAAAGAAATAATAAATTAATAAAAGTAAAATATTCATAAAGCACTGTAAGTTTGTTAATTCTTTCTGAATAAAGAAAAAAAAAAGGTATAGAAGACATGGAATTCTGACAATAAAACTACATTTATAAAATTGAACAAAAGATTAAAATATAACACAAAATCATATAAACAAAATTAATAAATTTTTGTGAATAGAGTCAAACCTCATTAACATGAATACACTTAACATGAATTACTTTTAACATGAACTGTTTTCACAGTCCCACATAAAGATGAACCCTGTGATATAACTATCACATTTTTTAGTTGTGGCGTTCCGCCCCTGTGTTTTGTTTTTCTGCTGGGCACCGATTGTCACGATTTCTCTCGCCGCGTCTCGTGCCTGTGTGTTGTTTTCTCTGATATCCTTGAAGTCAAGGATAGTCTAAAAAGTATTTACACAAGCAGAGCAAGGACGCATGCAGAGCGCTTAGGCTGTAAAGTATGCCCTTGTAATTTAAGAAGTGTATTTGAAAGAAAAATAATCAAACAGATTTATCAACAAATAACTAGTTTTATTTAATCAAATAAAAACATAATAGATTTAAAAAAGTATCAAAATTAAAAGACATTAACATATGCTCAAATAACTTAACACTTAAAATAAAGACCAATAATGTTTATTCAAATTGGATGGACCAGAGCACCAAATAAACTATCTATTGTAATTTAAATCCCTATTAAATCCATTTAACTAATTCTTTTCAATAAGAGACCAAACTGCATTTAAATTTATACAAGTATAATTCCTATATCAACTTATATTAAGCTTAATTAAATTTAAATGATTCTATTTTTACCCATGTCATCTCCTCCCCTAAAAAGTAAACTTCAGGCTAGCCAAACTAAATTATGAAAAAGATTTCTCTAAAACATTCCATGCTGCCACCAGGAATGTTTTCCAATAACACCATTACTGCCACTAATGGCATTCCCCAACTTTGTCCTGTCACTGCCACCTAGGACTATGTTTGGAGGGAGAGAAAAGGATACAAAAATGAATTCCTATACTAAAGTAAAAAAAAAGGATCTTGCAAGGAAATTCATACCGTCTTTAGAATTCCTTAAAAGTTGAAAAAGAATTTCAATGCTACCGACACACAACAACTTCCAGTACCCGGTACGGCTATCCAGAAAGCACGGGTCCGAAACTACTATTGCCGCGGTCGATCCGTAACACTAAAACCGGATTAAATATCCGCTGGTTCCTTTGGATCCAGTCCACAACACTAAAGCATTAAAGGAATCATTTTTGATAAAAAGATAAGCTTGGCTAGATTAATATTCGACCAGACCAATATCTGGGACAATAAAGAAAAGCTATACTTTGAAAATAGGAGAAGAAAAAAGACAAGGTAAAAGTGATTATTTCTAAAAACATTTAAAAAAGGAAAAACCTGTTTAAAAATACATATTGTCGGCGGCAATGGCTGTTTTCGCCCTTAAGTAGTTTCTTATGAATTCTGAATTTCCATAACTACATCAGCGACAGTCCAACTTGATAAATCAGTTTTTCCAAAAATATTCTTTACATACGCTAATCTCCTGATCTCCAACTTCCAAGCCATTACTTCGTTTGAGCTTTCTCACCATTTAATTCATAGCAGCTTAATAACTTTATCCAAACAGCATCGGCGATGTAAAAATATGAGGACGAAATATCAGACACCAAAACCGTAACAAAAAATTTAAAACCAGAGCGTAAAAGCATCATTCCCCGTTCCTTCCTTCTGCTATAAATAGCTACCAGCAACGCCCACTTACGTCATCTTTCATTGACGGGAAACGCCACCTTCGGTTTCTAGAAGTTACCTGTGAGATCGGACCAATGCCGATCGGCCACGCTAAGAAAAGGTCTCGTGCCGTCGGACATGTCACGCCATCTATCACCTTTCTCCGTAACTTGTCAGTTAACAATATCGATGTGACGATGTTTGCCGGTGAGCTTAGTGAATGGAATGAAAAACAAATGCCGGGAAATATGATTGTTACGTAAGTTAATGTTGATGCTTAAGGGAATTAATGAATCAAGGTAAAAATAAAGATATTTATTTTTGTTAGATTTATATACTGAAATAAAGATATTGAATGTATTTAAATTAGAAACTTAAACTATTGAAACAAACATAAAAGTAAAGGGCATTTATTTCTGGGTTTATTTAAGGAATAATTAAATAAAAATAAAGATTGTAAAAGGTTAGTTGAATGATGTAAGTTGAATGAAACAGGTTTGAATGGGACAGTTTGAGTGGAGTAATAAGAAAAAATAAGGAGAGAAAAATAACCATTTTTCCTGACATTCTCGGCTTTGCTCCAGTTTCACTTGCTTCGTTGGCGCGGCGGGGTGCGAATACGCGCAGGTGCTCGGTAGTATGTGATAGAAAATAGACATATTTTCCCTAAGTTCTTGTCATTCCACTCAACCTATTTTTCTATTTAATTTATTACTATATTTAATTTACAATAGTATAAAGTTACATTTAAAACAAATTCTATTTAATTTTATTTGCTTTTAAATAATTAAAGTATAAATGAAACTAAGCCTCAATTTAAACACTTATTATCTTTATTTCTCCTGTGTTTAAATTTCAACTTATAATAAATAAAATACCTTTTATCTTTCTTTTGTACTTCGGCTTAATTAACAGCTACTTATATTTTATCCACTTACCATTCACTATTTGTTGATAATCTGCTTTCCTACGGCATTGACACTTTCGTTTCTCCCGGCAAATATCTTCCATCCTTCATAGAATGCTTACGATGTTTTTCTACAAAGTTATCGGACCTGGCAATAGGTGGCGTAACATGTCCACGAGCATATGTAGTTTCCCCGTGGCTGACTGCTATTGGATCGTCTTTCCCGAGAACATTCGAAATGCCGGAGGTGACGTTAGATCAGGAAGCGGATGTCACGTGAGAGGGCGTTGTCAGCAAAGGATGGGATATTTAAACTGTGTTGTTTTGCCGGCAAGCGTTCGCCTTGTCTCGTTCAACGTAGTAATGAAGTTCTGAGTGGAAGCGGTGGTCATGCTATTAAAGTTGTCCTTTGTTTTTAAAGCGAATATAATGTGACAACGTCCAGTTTTAATATGTGAAGTGATGTTATGGTTTCTAAAGTGAATATGCTATTTTAGGAGGGACTGACGCATTTAAAGTGATATTATAATTGAATGAAAGCTTCAGAGTGAATAGCAAAGTGCCGGCCACCTACAGCAAAATGTCAGATGAGTTTTTATTTTATTTTACTTATTTCTTAGAACAATATCTTTTAATCTCTCCTTCTTAAATATATCTTTTTAATTCAGACTTCGTCTGTTAATTTATTCAGAATCAATTTTGTCAACTTTAATTTCTTAGAAATGAATTTAGACTCAATGCAGTGGTTTCGTTTTATCAAGCGTTACGATAGCCGGTGAGCTAGTAATGACTTGCTGATTGCTTGGGCAATCGTTTTTCCCTGGGAGGATCCGGAGCTGATATGCATGGGATCTCCGTTGGGATGTTACTGTTATTGAGTTGATTCATTGTCTATTCTGCTTTGCTCCACCCTCCATATAAATCTTCTTGTGGCAGAGGTCGATTAATGGAGAACACATTATGTGGCAGGTGATGTGTTTTAGGAAGGTATTCTTTAGTGGCAGCTTGAATCCTTAGGAGCTTTTATTATATGAAAAAGGTTGACCATACTTTGCAGTAATAGGAAGGGGAGATGTATATTTATGAATTAAATTTAAAGTTTCTGCTATTTATTTCTCTTAACATTAGTGATTAAAATTTATTCTGAAAAGTAAATGTTTAAAAATGAACTGGGAATTATGATTTGAATTAAATTTAAAGATAAAATATTTTTCATAAACTTTATTTTTTTTATTTAAAGTTAAAATATAATTTTTACTTTACAGTATAAAATAAATTTCTTTATCTTCTGGTGCTCTAGTTCATCATATGTAAAATGAATAATATTAATTGGAATCCAATATAAGAAATGATATTTATGTTTTTAGACA
This sequence comes from Maratus speculifer, assembly GCA_964019185.1. Taxonomy (NCBI): domain Eukaryota; kingdom Metazoa; phylum Arthropoda; class Arachnida; order Araneae; family Salticidae; genus Maratus; species Maratus speculifer. Next base: position 35,659,475 of record OZ025296.1, read on the forward strand.
ATTGATTTCATATTCATATTTGTTTGTTTGATTTTAATTATGATTTTAATAAAGGTTGTTATTTGTTATTTAAACCTGTTTAATTTCTGCTTCTCAATATATACTCATTTGATATACAATATTTTTCTTTAATGACAAGTTATTTTAGGGCAGACATTTCAGCTTATAACGCCCACTAGCGTTAATGCTCTGCATATCTATTCATATCCATTGTATAGAGAATTACCATTAAGGTAATTTCTCTAACAGTACGCATGCGTCAGCTTTTTCTTCGCCTCCAGGAGGATACGTAGGGAGAGATGCGCCTCTTTAAACCAATGGGATTGCAGTTCAGTTTTCGCGTAATTTAAATAATCTAGTTTAATTTTTTTATACGCGCGTTTTAATTTACGTCATCTTAATTTTGTCAGGAAAAATGGTTATTTTACTCTCCTTATTTTTTCTTATCACTCCACTCAAACTGTCCCATTCAAACCTGTTTCATTCAACTTGCATCATTCAACTAACCTTTTTACAATCTTTATTTTTATTTAATTATTCCTTAAATAAATCCAGAAATAAATACCCTTTACATTTATGTTTGTTTCAATAGTTTAAGTTTCTAATTTAAATACATTCAATATCTTTATTTCAGTATTTAAATCTAACAAAAATAAATATCTTTATTTTTACCTTGATTCACTAACTCTCTTGAGCATCAGCATTAACAAACGTAACAATCATATTTCCTGGTGTTTTTTTTTTTCCATTCACTAAGCTTACCGGCAAACATCGTCACATCGATATTGTTGACTGACAAGTTACGGAGAAAGGTGATAGATGGCGTGACATGCCCGACGGCACGTGGCTCTTTTCTAGCGTGGCCGATCGGCATTGGTCCGATCTCACAGGTAACTTCTAGAAACCAAAGGTGGCGTTTCTCGTCGGTGAAAGTTGACGTAAGTGGGCGTTGCCGGTAGCTTTTTATGGCAGAGGGAAGGAACGGGGAAAGATGCTTTTACACTCTGGTTTTAAATTTTTTGTTACGGTTTTGGTGTCTGATATTTCGTCCTCATATTTTTACATCGCCGATGCTGTTTGGATAAAGTTATTAAGCTACTATGAATTAAATGGTGAGAAAGCTCAAACGAAGTAATGGCTTGGAAGTTGGAGATCAGGAGATTAGCGTATGTAAAGAATATTTTTGGAAACTGATTTATCAAGTTGGACTGTCGCTGATGTAGTTATGGAAATTCAGGATTCATAAGAAACTCCTTAAGGGCGAAAACAGCCATTGCCGCCGACGACATGTATTTTTAAACAGGTTTTTCCTTTTTAAATGTTTTTAGAAATAATCACTTTTACCTTGTCTTTTTCTTCTCCTATTTTCAAAGTATAGCTTTTCTTTATTGTCCCAGATATTGGTCTGGTCGAATATTAATCTAGCCAAGCTTATCCTTTTATCAAAAATGATTCCTTTAATGCTTTAGTGTTGTGGACTGGATCCAAAGGAACCAGCGGATGTTTAATCCGGTTTTAGTGTTACGGATCGACCGCGGCAATAGTAGTTTCGGACCCGTGCTTTCTGGATAGCCGTGCCGGGTACTGGAAGTTATTGTGTGTCGGTAGCATTGAAATTCTTTTTCAACTTTTAAGGAATTCTACAGACGGTTCTCACTATGAATTTCCTTGTAAGACCTTTTTACTGTAGCATAGGAATTCATTTTTGTATTCTTTTTTTCTCTCCCTCCAAACATAGTCCTAGGTGGCAGTGACAGGACAAAGTTGGGGAATGCCATTAGTGGCAGTAATGGTGTTATTGGAAAACATTCCTAGTGGCAGCATGGAATGTTTTAGAGAAATCTTTTCATAATTTAGTTTGGCTAGCCTGAACTTTACTTTTTAGGGGAGGAGATGACATGGGTAAAATAGAATCATTTAAATTTAATTAAGTTTAATATAAGTTGATATAGGAATTATACTTGTATGGATTTAAATGCAGTTTGGTCTCTTATTGAAAAGAATTAATTAAATGGATTTAATATAAGATTTAAATTACAATAGATAGTTTATTTGGTGCTCTGGTCCATCCAATTTGAATAAACATTATTGGTCTTTATTTTAAGTGTTAAGTTATTTGAGCATATGTTAATGTTTTTTAATTTTGATACTTTTTTTAAATCTATTATGTTTTTATTTGATTAAATAAAACTAGTTATTTGTTGATAAATCTGTTTGATTATTTTTCTTTCAAATACATTTCTTAAGTTACAAGGGCATACTTTACAGCCTAAGCGCTCTGCATGCGTCCTTGCTCTGCTTGTGTAAATACTTTTTAGACTATCCTTGATTTCAAGGATATCAAATTTAACTAATGGTTTCAAATCTCTTTTGTTTTAACTTCTGAAGACCCCGTTTGTGTGATATAAAAAGTAATGCAACGAATTTTTAAAGAAGAGAACGAAAAAGTTTTGCGTAGGATTTGACGGTGTGTTTTTTGTCCCGTTAAAAATCTGAGGAGTGCGCTTAATTTAAAATATCGGAATGATGATTTTATTATTCTAGGTTAATGTCATCGTAATTCAAAAAATTTACTTTCGGCACATCGAATGTTAAAGGGAGAATTTCCGTGGATTTAATCGCAGTGCTAATGTACAGTGTCCGGCATCGATTTCGTCCTTCTTCTCTCCTATGCTCAAAGGAAGAAAAATAAAGTGGATTTTTTTATTTTAAAGAGAAGTCATCCTTTTATTGCCTAGTTGTCATTCCTTGAGATTTTGGTGAGATCTAATTTATTATTATGCTTTTGTTTTACCGACATTTTAAATTGCCTATATTTTGATTTCACGGCCTCATCATCTACTTAATAATACAAAATTAACTGTTTAACACCACAATTGGTGCCGTTCTATCAAAGAACCAAAACGGTTATTATGCATTTTCAACGCTAAATGAATAATATTTTAAAAATCAATATTCTAATGGCAAATGGCCGATGTTGTTGTAATAGTTATTTGATAATTTCAAATTTCATGGCTTTAAAGAGATTTATTCTGAAGATGATGATAAAATAAAATTTTAATTTTTACTAATTTTAAAATTGGTAAAATATTTTAATAGAAGATGGAATTACTGCTATAATTTTTTTTTAAAGAAGATAAAGTTGGTTTTCTGAGACAGTTACATATTGTTCTTTATTTTGCAACTTGCAATTGATATATTTTTCAAGAACTTTATTGGTGTGGAATTAATTTAATTTAATAGATTATTTGATTGTTAAAAAATGTTCTCAAGAACATTATATTTAAAAAAGGCTGTGGCTTTTGAGATTATATATTTTTTGTGTTTTACTTAATGGCATTTTACATTGAAGAATTTGTGAATCTCAATAAATATATATATTACAGAGGATATTTTCAGTTGACATCTAATATTTTCTTGGTATATGTTATTCTTTAAGAGGTATGAGGTTATGGCAAATAACGTAAATTGTGTATTTAATAGAAATTAAGTAATATGCATATATTGTTGAAATCATTATTTTTAATTTGAGTAAGTTAATTAAATTTGTTCTTAAAAATGACTTCAACAAGCAAGCCATTAAGAATAGTTGTGACACCTTTTTCTGGTGATCCTGATTTGTTAGACTTTTTTACTGAACAAGTTAAGGCATGTATTTCTTATTCCAAGTGGAATAATGAACAGGCACTCATTTTCCTTAAGTCAAAACTTTCAGATCAGGCCTTAAAATTCTATATATCATCTACTGCTTGTAAGAAAGCAACTTCACCTGAAGATTTATTCAGTATCTTCAGAAAACACTTCAAATCAGAATCTTCTAACTCTATTGCTCTTAAATATAATAATATTAAAATCCTACCTTCAGAATTTTTTCGAAATTTTGCTACAAGATTAGACAATATTGTTCGAAAACATTTCCCACTTTTGCCTGATTCTTCTATTGAACAAATTTTAATGTCAAAATTTACAGAACTTATTCCTGATCATTTAAAAATTCATATTCTAACTCAAAATATTGATTTTTTTGAGAAAATGGTTGAAGCTGCTTCTTCATATCAGGAGATTTTAGATTCTGTACAAGCTCCTGCACATACTGTTGCAACACTTCCACCGTCATACAGTACCCTACATAGTATAGATAATGAATCTACAGACCCTACATCACATAATGATTCTTCTGTAGACGAATCAGAACCGAGTAGTAAAACCCAGTCAACTAATCCAAGTGATAGTTCTTGTAATACACAAACCAGGTACTCTACAGATAGAAATAAAAGAAACATTCATTTCATCAAACATTCTTATAGAAGGATAATCTGCCAATGGTGCAGAAGACCTGGTCATTCAGCAAATCACTGTTTCAAACTGAAAGATATTTTAGATTCCAAACCTAATCAAAGATCTCGTCAAAAATATCACACCTCCCCTAAGAATACAACGCATTCATCAAATTCTTCTCGTTCATCCACTAAAAATTCAACCTCCCGTAGGAACGACACGAATAAACATCCTCGTAAACCTTGACATGATGTGGGGGGAAGTGGGTGTGGAGCTACTTCACCCCTGTATTGTTTTTCTCCACAATCCTACACCAAAGTTTCAGCTTCAGATTATACACATTCTGCTAAAAACATTGAACTTCCGTCAAATATGTTTCCTGACAGAATATTTTACAATTCTAATATGAACTATCAGTCCTTCCAAAACTCATCCTCTGATACAGATATCCACACTTTTAAAGAAATGTCTGCCAGTGATTTTACTCCTTTTCATATTCAGACTGAAATTGTTGCACCAAGATCCCCGTTGACTAAAGCTTGGTATCCAATTTCATCTCAACGACTTGTAAAATCAATAGCTAGTCAAACAAGCAAGAATGTTCCTCTATTGGCAGACTCTTCTATACAGACAATGGCTACTGAAGATGACTCAGTTTTTGTTGAGTCTATTGAATTTCTTCTCCATGCAGAAGTTGAGCAGCCGACACTTCCAATTATTCAATTATCAATTAACAAAATTCCTGCCAATTTCCTTCTCGATTCGGGTGCAAGTATTTCCTTATTATCAAATTTCTTTTTTCAATGTATAAAGCAAGAAGTACATTATACCAGAATTTCTTCAAACGTTAAAATTACAACTGTAAATTCTACTGTAATTTGTTCGGGATGCATAAACTTATCATTTAAAATAGGAAAATTTTTTTACAAACATTCCTTTTTTCTCATTGACATTCCTGAGAATTCTAAATTCTTTGGTATCTTAGGCTTTGACTTTTTGAAATCACACAGAGTTGTTATTGATTTACATAATAATAAGATTCAAATAAACAACAACTCACTAGACATTTTAGATGCTGTTTCTGCACAAGAAGTTGATCATTCACAGAATTTGCAACATAACATTTTATCTCATAAAACTTCTTTACCTGAAAATGTAATGTTAATATGTTAATCAACTCTAGTAATAATGTAAACGATTCTCTTTCTCCAAATAATTCTTGTTTTGCCAGAAAGAAAGTCATTATTCCACCTAACACTACTATGTATGTACCTGAAATGTCTTCTCTTCATTCTTGTGAACAATTTTTGTTTGCACCAAAGGAATATGATTCACCAATATGTACTTATCAATCTGTGGTTTCGGCAGAACTTATCTCGAAATCTAAAAATTGTGAAAAGGTCAGTAGCTATTTTTATGTTCCAATCACTAATAATGCTGAAAAACCTGTTCACATCAATAAAGATTCAATGTTAGGGGTAATTCATGAAATAGATGAAATTCAGGAAAATATTGATCCTCAAAATATTATTTCATCTCATGAAATTAATGTCATTCAAGCTTCTGATGATATTTTAAAATTAAGAAAATCAGAATTCAAACTTAGTAATTTCAGCTTAGATCATTTACTTCCATATCAAAAAACAGAATTGCAAAATTTACTAGCTAAGTATGATACTGTGTTTTCTTCCACCTTGAAATCCTTGGGTCATACTGACAGAGTTATACCGCATATTCAGTTTATCTCTGATGTTCCTGTTAAGACCCTACCCTTTCCTGTGCCACAATCTATCCAGGAAGAAGCAAAACAGCAATTAGAGACGTTGGTTGATGCTGGCATTATTGAAAGAAATATTTCTGAATGGGCTTGCCCGATGTTAATGGTTAAAAAGAAACCATCTTCTCAACAGAAAAACCTAAATTTCGAATGGCACTTGATTTGCGATTAGTTAATTCCATGATTCGTAGCTCTTCATACCCATTACCTAGAATTGATACTATTATTAACAATATTTCTAAATTTAAGTATTTTACAACGTTAGATTTTCCATCAGCTTATCACCAGATAAACCTCCCAGAAGAATTTCGCAAGAAACTTTCTTTTACTACCGAATGGGGTACTTGCAGTTTTTCACGTTTAATGTTTGGACTCAAATCTGCGGCTTCTTCTTTTCAAATGTTAATTGATGCAATTATTGAAGAAAGTAAATTACAAGGTGTATATTCGTACCAAGATGACATTATCATTGGTGCGGATTCATTTAAAGAAATGATTCATAAATTGGGTGTTTTATTTTCAGTTTTACAAAACATAATCTTACCTTATCTTCTTCTAAATGCAAATTTCACCAAACTGCCATTGATTATCTTGGTTTTCACCTGCAAGATCATACCATTCAACCAGTATCTTCTAATCTAACTAAAATTACTTCCTTCCCACCTCCAAAAACAAAGAAACATTTAAAAAGATTTATTAGTTTATGTGGATTTTAACGTAGACTTATTCCCAAATATTCCAAACTTATGGATCCACTAATTAAACTTACTTCACCGAAGGTTCCATTTACATGGACAGAAGAACATAAAATTTTTAAGGATATTCAAAGCATATTTTTCTCAAAGCCTTTTCTCTCTTTACCTGACTGGTCAAAACCATTTTTTCTCAATACCGATGCAAGTGGTATAGCTATTTCTGGTGTCCTTTTACAAGAAAGGAATGGTCAGCTGCTACCAGTGAGTTATTTTAGTAAATCTTTAAGTCCAGCAGAAAGAAAATATCCTGCTATTAAACAAGAACTTATGGCAATAGTAAAATCAATTAATGCATTTAAATTTTTTCTGTATAATAGACATTTTACGATTCTAAGTGATAGTAAACCTATCGAACATTATAAGTCTATTAGTTCACCGGTTGATCTAACTACTAGGTGGTTAGTTGATCTTTACATTACGACTTCACGTTCAAATATCTCAAAGGCAAGAGTAATGTTTTGGCTGATTACTTTTCTCGCGAAGATTTTACATATAACTCCCAAGATCTTAATACTAATCCTGCTTTAGTGGAAGATGAGAATATTCTTCCACTGACTACAGATTCCCCAAAAATTGAATTACATCATATAGATCAAAATCAACAATCTGAAGACAAACAAATGGAAATTTCAAACTCTACCTTCCTCTACGAACAACAAAAGGATCCTGAAATTATGAAAATAATGGAGTCAATAACTTCAGATAAACCAAATGCCAAATTTAAAAATTACTTCATTCATCCCGATACAGGTTTACTAATGATTAAAAGAAAATTTTTACAACCTGAAAATTCTCAGCATACAAAGATTATTGTGCCTCATTCTTTAAAATCCAAAATTTTAAATATTTGCCATATGCCTCACTTTGGTATTGGAAACACTTATAGAAGATTATTAAAGAAATTTTATTGGTCGGGAATCTATAAAGATACAAAGAATTTTGTGCTATCTTGTCATTTATGTGTTAGACACAAACCTAGAAGAATACCATCCGCACCTTTACAGGAGATGTTCATACCGTCCAGGCCCGGTGAGCTTGTCTCAATGGATTTCCTAGGTCCTTTCTCCAACAAATTTCATGTGTTAACATTTCTTGATCACTTTTCCAAGCATATGGAGCTTTACCCAATTAAAGTTGCTACCGCTCAGAGTGTTGTAAATTCCTTGACACATTATATTACCACCTATGGTCGCCCAGCATGTTTGATGTCTGATTTAGGTCCTCAATTTAGTGCACAAATTTTTGACAACTTCACAGAAAGTCTCAAAATCAGTATTGTGCATTCATCATCAGGTCATCCTCAAACACAAGGGTCATCAGAGCGGATAAATACTAGTATCAAGTCATCAATTGCGATATTAGCCCAAGAAGGCTTCAATTTTAAACAATCCCTTATGATACATAAAAGTTTATATAATGATACAATTCATTCATCAACAGGATACTCACCATCTTTTCTGCACTTCGGTAGATCTGTATCCAACATTTTTGATTTATTTCAGTATCCTGACCTTGAAGCATTGGCTTATCCATACGAATATTACCAACACATGTCAACAATGCAACAGGTGTACCAGACTGTCTATGGTAACATGAAGCAAGCTCAACATTTGCGAAATGAACGTCAACATAAAAAGTCTAGACTTCGAAAGTTTCAGTGTGGGGACATTGTGTACATTAGGACCAATGACACCTTCAAACCAAGGAACATTGGACCCTATGTTGTAACAAACATTATTTCTGACGTACTGCTTTCAGTTAAATTGTTGGAAGATGAACTCGATAATTCCTTCACAATTAACATTAACAGAGTTTTACCTGTTCAGAAACGTAAACAACATTTAGTGCTACAACAGTCACAACAGAGTATGCCTCCAACTAAGAGATACAATTTGAGAAATCGATAACTTTTAGATGTAACATTTCATTAATTTTTTTTTTTTTTTTTTTCAGATACATAAGAAGTCCTGTAGATGAACTTTTCTGTATCTTGGAAAGTTACATGATGTTCCTACCTGTTCATTATCTATGTGTATATATATTTTGCAATTTTAATAGTATTTCTTTATTTTTGTTATTGTGTATTTGGAGATCTCCACCCCCCCCCCCTCCCCATGCATGTTTTGTATACATGTATATATGCCAAGTTAAAAAAAAAAAAATTAATATCACTAATTGAATTATAAGAATTTTTGAGTGATTGCTGAAGTGTGAAATTTTACATTTTATTTGCTGTTGTTCATATTGAGTATATATATATATATACTCGTAATATATACTTGTAATATATGTCATACATATAGATGCGTATATGTTTGGTGACAATAGTGGATATATATATTTTTAACACATTAACATTTTTTGTATTAAAATGATTTTTTTAGTGAGATACTTTATTTGTGTGATTGGGTAGTGCACGACTCAATTACTCAAATTGTATCACATACAAATAATTTTATTTTATTAGGTTGAATTTGAATTTTGAAATGTATATTTAAATGATGTAGTAATTTTTTTTTTTACATATGGCCAGTTAATTTTAATTAAAGACCTAGGCAAAGGAAAAATGCACAAGACTTTAATGATTGTTGCATCTGTAATTACAATTTTTTCCAGAAGTTGAATTATGTAATATGGTACCACAAGTATTTGAATTATCATTACTTATTCATCTCATTTTTTGACTTTTTACTCAAATATGATAATTCTATGAGATTAATTGAAAGTTATGCCAGTATTATTGTATTTTGTTGGCATTGTTAGTATATACTTAATGTGTTATATACATTGTGGATTATGAATGTACTACTTGATGTATATTCCTTTTTCTTTTCTTTCTTTTTTCGGTCACTGTGCATGCACGTATAATGGACATAAGATTGTCACTATATGCTCAAATATGCTTAACATTTATTTCATGGAGCTAAATTTTTATTCCTCAATATTCAAAATTTTGTATTCCCTGTGTTGAAAAAGGTTTTAATTTCTTTTTATCCTTTTTCACCTTTCGGTCATCCAAAATTTTATTCGGCGTGTGGGGGTATTGTGATATAACTATCACATTTTTTAGTTGTGGCGTTCCGCCCCTGTGTTTTGTTTTTCTGCTGGGCACCGATTGTCGCGATTTTGTCAACTAACTCTAAGTTAGTGACTTAAAAGTGAACTTAAATAAAACAGAGATGGGCACAGTGAAAGCTGGTCTGGCCAAGGAGTGTAGAATGTGTTAAAATTAAAACAATTCAAGTTGACATCAAGACTTCCTTTATTTATGACTTCAGATGAAAACAGCATGAAAGTGAACTTACACACTTTGATAACTTCATGACAGCAGGAAAACTAGCAGCGTTTTTAACAGAGATGATATCAGTAAAATATTCGGAAAAACACAATTAAAATAGATTAAAATCATTCATACTAATTAAACTCAAACTCCATGAACGACGGTAACTTTTCGTGCGTTCAAGTTTCTTGAAACATCGCGTCCTTCAAAGCGAAGGAACGAAGAAAGGCGAAACTGTCTTGACACCGCACAGCATATATACTCTGGCCGAAACGGCACGTGCTAACGTGAGCCAATGAACGGCCGATATCGTTTTTGATATGCAAATATCAAAAACGATAAATCGATTAAGTTCGATTAAAAGAGACGTATGCCCCCATCTGGCGGGAAAAAGACTGCCGATCGATTAAAATAATCGTATCGTCCGATGTTACAAGAAAGCAAAACACGCTGATAAAGTACTGTGAAATTAACGATGTTTATTTTAGATAAAACGTAAATTAAAAGATATTTAACAAGTGGAAATAAATTAGAAAAGGTAAGTAGATATTATATTTAAGTAATTTAATAAAAGTAAAAGTGAATTTTGAATACTGTTGTAATAAATATTATGTAAACAAAGGAACTAGGGAACTATTAATTTAGGTTGAAATGAAGTATACAAAAGGTAAGTTTATGGAGGCAATGAGAACAAGTTTGATGTTCCCATCAATGCCCCCCCTCTCATTGCTTTATATAATAAGAGCTATCTGTATACAGAATAAAGCTCTTTAATAAAAGAAATCACGAAGCCAAAAAAAAAATTTATGTTACTATAAATAAAAACATTAAAAATTTAAAAACACGAATAACTAATTTTTAAATTTAATTTTATCAAAATTTAACGATAAACAATTTAACTATCAAATTCTCAAAAAGATTCTAAAAGAATCAAAACTTTTAAATTTTCCTAACAAGATCAAAAAAAAAAAAAAGATCCAAAAATTTAAATTTTAAGAAGATCTCCTCGTCTCCACAATCACTCACAACTCTTTTCTTTCACACAGTATAAATTTTACAATACAATGTGAAATACATTTTAGAATTACAAAAGTTTTAGTATTTAAATACGTACCAAAAATACATTGCAATTTCCAATTTGGAAAATTGCATAACAAATCTTCCTCCATCGATGAGTACCCTTGATCATCAAAAAAAAATTTTAAACTTTATTCAAAAAAAAATTTATTAAGTCCATGAAAGCTTTGAAGACTAATTTATGGCGAGAACACTTCCACTACGGCATCCAGAATTTGGAACATGACAAAAGACGACGGCACATTCAAACTTGGTGATTACACCATACCTTGCTTCCATCACCTGTCTTACATATCCATCAAAATGAATATAGATCTCAGTTATCCATCATCACTCAGTCTTCTGCCCGGAACAGAAAAACAAGCATACACAAAAATTGGTGATTCTAGATGCCTGGAAGTAAAAAAAAATATATTAATAAAATGAAAATTAAAGATTTTAAATAAACTACATTAAATTTAATACCATCCGCAGGATGAACAAACCGTAGGTACCATAGGCTGAACAAGACTACGGAAATGGTTACCACAAAAACTAATGATCAAGGATAAGGAGGGAAAATATATACTGTTGGTTATGAAAAATTGAAAACATGCACATGCACGTATGTATGCCATTTACAAAGTACAATTTTTTTTTTTTTTAAACAATGTACGATCAAAATTTAGCTAAAACAATGTGCAAGCAAATATTTAAAACAATGTGCAAGCAAATTTAGCTAAAACAATGTGCATTCAATAGTGACATAACAGTTAAAACAATGTGCAGTAATTTCAGAAAATACCAACAATACAAAGAGATTAACGACGCATAAAAAGAATGGTACGCATAAAAAGTTTACATGAAAAATGTAACTTAAGTTACAAAAATTGAATTTACAAACTTTAACAATTCGTATTTGGTCAAGGGTTTAGTGAAAACATCTGCAAGATTGGACTTACTGCGAACATGCCTCAAAATAAATTCCCCTTTATAAAACAGGTCCCTAATGAAAAATAACTTGACGTCTATATGCTTAGATTTATAATTTTCTACAGGAGATTTTACGAAATCAATTGCAGCCTGGTTATCAACCAACATAATTGCTTTATTATCATTATCAGGAAAAATATTGAATTTCTGACATTCGCGGCGTATTCGATCAAACCAGACCAAGTTCTTGACGGCCTCAGTCATTGCGACAAATTCCGACTCCATGGTCGATAAGCTGACGCACTTTTCCTTAAAAGTGCGCCAGTCGACGGGAGCTTTGTCTATCATGACTATTTGGCCGCCGATCGAGGTCCGATCGTCACGATTAGCCGCGAAGTCAGCATCTGAAAAAATAGAAAGAAAATTGGAACTGCAAGAAAGTTTTAATTTATAATGACTGGTATCTTTAACATAACCCAAAAGTCTTAAAAGGCCATCCCAATGAACAAGGCCAGGATTGGACTGAAATTGTGATAAAATATTTACTGTATAACATATGTCTGGTCGAGTCCGGTTAGCAATAAAAGAAAGACATCCTAAAATACTCCTGTAGGGAAGATGAGACATAAATTCTTTTTCGGAATCTGAAGTAGGACAATTGGATCGAGAAAAGACAACACCCTTGCTAATTGGTAAAGAAGCATGCGGAATTTTAAAATTACAGAACCTTTGACAAACTTCAGTAATATAATTACTTTGATGTAGAAATAGACCTTGATTGGTCTCCTCAAATTCTACTCCTAAAAGTTTACGAGTTCTGCCCAAAACTTTAATGTCAAATTCCTTCTTTAGCAAGGATAAAGCCCTATCAATAAGATGCTGACGTTTCCCAAAAATCACTATATCGTCAACATACAAAAGCAAAACTACCTCAGATCCAAAAATATATACACAGTTACAAGACGACAATTTTCTGAAACCTAACTTTAAAAGAACCTCATGTATCTCATAAAACCATTCTCTTCCGCTTTGATGCAAGCCATAAAGAGCCCGATCTAGCTTGCAAACTTGGTGCTCTTTTCCAGGGATTACGAAACCGGGAGGTTGAAGCATATACACGTCTTCTCTCAAAGGTGCGTACAAGTAGGCGCAGGTTACGTCACACTGAGTGTGTGACCACCCGCTACACGAGACAAGAAGGGAGAAAAAGAACCGGATTACCCCGAAATTGACCACAGGGCTGAAGGTGTCTTCATAAGAGACTCCCTTCACTTGTTTAAAGCCCTGGGCAACAAGCCGTGCTTTATAACGGGCAATCCTTCCAAATTCATCCCTTTTTGCTGTGTAAACCCACCGGCAACCTACTGGAGTAACGTGGACAGGTAAATCAGTCAAATGCCACACCTTCCTGTTTCTCATCATCTGGATTTCCTGCTCCATTGCTTTTCGCCAGATCGCACTCTTTTCGGACCTACAAGCTTGTTTATACGTTCTGGGAATATCATCCACAACGCCTAGTCATGCGGAAGGGTGTACATAATTTGAGGTTAAGGAATCAGATTCTGAGTCAAAATTATCAGAAAAACTATCAGAATTAGATGAAACGGATGGAACAGGGACTAAACCAGCATATTTATTAGAAGCAGAAAAATCAAAAAGTTCAGGTTTAAAAACAATATTATTATTTTTACAGTACTGCTCAACTTCGTTGTGAGACCTGAGACGCTGGGTGCTACCTTCTTCAAAATAATAGATGTCAGTCCTATTCCCAGTTTTACGAGCAATAGGCCTCCTTTCCCATCTAACCTCTCTAAGTTGGGGGTTAGTGGAAGGCTGATCTAACACACTGGACTCCGATTCCATGTCCTCCTCTTCCTCACGAGGTAGTTCACTGGGAGGATCTGGAGTCAAACCAGATGCTACTCCACCAGTGCTTTCTGGATTTACTCCACCATCGTGAGAAAAGAGGGCATAATCCTCGGTGCCCAGTGCAGCTCCACTGCGCCCCAAGCCACAACGCGATTCATCAAAAGTTACGTTAGATGTTTCTATTATTTCATTAGTATCGGGAAGCCAGATCCTATATCCTCTGGTCCTGAAGGCATAGCCTACCATGTAGCCGCGTCTAGCCTTAGGATGTAGCTTAAGTCTTTTCTGACTAGGCACGCCCACATACGACACAATACCAAAAGGCCTGAGGTGTCGGACTGACGGCTTCCTTCCACCGTATAATTCAAAGGGAGTTTTATTTAAAAGTTTAGGACATACCCTGTTCCAATTGTAAACAAAATATTTTAAGGCTTCTGGCCAAAAACTCGGATCTAATTGGCTTTCAATTAATAAGGTTCTGATACCATCTGCAGCGGTTGCCATAAAACGTTCCGCGACGCCGTTCTGCTGGGGGGTATAAACGTTAGTAAATTCATGGTAAATGCCTTTACTCTCAAAAAAATTTTCAAATTCATAATTTTTAAATTCAGAACCGTTATCAGACCTAAAATTTTTAACTTTAAGATTAAGAAAATTTTCTGCTCTTAGAATGTGATTTTTAGTAATATTAAAAACTTCTGACTTTAATTTAATTGGATATACGGAGACACGTCTAGAAAAATCATCAATGATTGAGAGAAAATAGCGTTCACCATTTCGACCCACCGAATGACACGGACCCCAGAGATCAGCGTATAAAAGCTCTAACGGCCTCGTGGAACGAATGGTTTTAAATGATTTGTGGGACACGCTGCGAAATTTGCCAAGTTTACAAGGTTCACAGACCAAAGATGTCTCTTTTAAATTAGGCATACCCCTAACACCTTGCAGGCGGCTGGTATTAGTTAGGATTGACTGGCTTATATGACCACAGCGGCGGTGCCACTGAACCATAGGGTCAATTTTATTGGCTGCAGAAATTTCAAAACTTACGGAATTAGATTTGGGAATTTTAGGAAAAAGTTTATACACCCTATTTTTAAGCGAGGCTCTAAATAAAAAGTCGTCCCCCCTGCAGATGTTCACCCCCTTTCTACCTCCATGAAAAGATAAACCACATAAGTCCAATTGGGGCCCAGATATCAAATTTCTACGTAATTGAGGAGAATACATTACATTCGTTAAAGTAAAAATTCTTTGACCAAATCTCAGCTTAATTTCGCCCTTTCCAATTATCGGGAACAAGACATCTTTAACAGCTACTGACAATTTATCATTTAAAGGTTCAAATTTAGTGAACAAACTTCTGTCATGACTAAAATGGTGGCTTGCACCAGTATCGAAGACCCAAGTTTTACTGTTAACACAAGTACTAATACTAGCTTGGGAAATGAAAAATGACTTACGTGAAGAGTCACTATAATTTGCATCATCAAGGTAGCTGTCGGGTGACTGAGCAGGTCTGGAACGATGGTGATTCTGAAACCTCCTTCTGGACTTGCTGGACGAGGACTCTCTTCGGTTCGGGTTTGGAACTTCACTGCTGCCGCTGTTACTCCGCCGTCGGTAGGAACCATCAGGGCTAGTTGATCTTGAAGATGTGCTACTGGAACGACGAGAAGGAAATCTATCTCTGGACGATAAGGCACGACGAAAATGTGACTTCTTCCTCTCAAAACATTTTGCATATAAGTGACCTGAACGGCCACAGAACCAGCATTTTTTACTTTTAAATTTACGTAATGACTGCTTTTTAGACGTAGAAGAGGAAACAGGAACTTCGGATTGAATATTTAATGCAGCTATTTTCTTACTATTGTCCAAATCACGCAACTTCAATCTTGCCTCTTCAGCCACTACTTCTGTTACGATCAAGTCAAACTTAAAAGACTTATCTTCCCTTCTCAAGAGATGCTGGACACAACTGTCGAAATAGGAAGGCAAATACCTTAAAAATTGATAAGATAAATAACTTTCAGAAAAGTTCTTATCAATTGCTTTGACATTCAAAAAAATTTTCTTCAGTCGTGTCGCAAAGAGATTTATACTCTCGCCGTTCTTGATTCTACTCTCCATTAACTCAGAAAACAAAGCCATATGATGTGCTCTTGTATCCGGGTGAAAATTATCTTTTAACCACTTCCAAGCTGTTATCGGATCTGTGCAATCATCAATTATTCGCTTAAACTCTGGTTCTATATTTAAGTAGATAAGGGAAAGGACTTGGTTATGTTTAGCTTTAACCGCATTCACAGTGTCAATTGTGACAGTCGTGCTAACTTCTGGAATTGGAGTTTCGTTTTCAATTATCTCCCAAATTCCTTTTTCCAGTAACAAATATTTAATGTCACAAGACCAAGTTCCATAATTACTGGAATTCAACTTTTCAATTGCAATTGACGTTGTCGCCATTTTTCTTCAAAAGGGAAAAAAATTTTTCAAGAAAACACCAATTTTACACTTTTCTTCACCTGCCCCCCCCTACTTTTTCAAAAAAAACGATCTTAATTGACGAACCTCATTTCTTATTCAAAAATCATAAAAATATGGCTTGATAAAGTTCAAAAGTAAAAAGTTCAAAAGTATAAAGTTAAAAAAAAAAATAAAAGTTCAAAAACGTAAATCAAATTCTTCATAAAGTCAAAATATATAGTCCAGCAACTCAAAAAGTTCAAATAAAATATGCAGAGAAAACTAATTATGTTCTGTAAATAACGTCATAATTCAAATCATAAAAATAAATCAAAGTCCAACTTAAACTAAATCTTCAAAGAAAAATAAACTTGAAATGAAGCACATCAATTACTATCTTCAGTTATGGACACTCCTCTTTCTGCCCATAACCCATAATTTGTCAACTAACTCTAAGTTAGTGACTTAAAAGTGAACTTAAATAAAACAGAGATGGGCACAGTGAAAGCTGGTCTGGCCAAGGAGTGTAGAATGTGTTAAAATTAAAACAATTCAAGTTGACATCAAGACTTCCTTTATTTATGACTTCAGACGAAAACAGCATGAAAGTGAACTTACACACTTTGATAACTTCATGACAGCAGGAAAACTAGCAGCGTTTTTAACAGAGATGATATCAGTAAAATATTCGGAAAAACACAATTAAAATAGATTAAAATCATTCATACTAATTAAACTCAAACTCCATGAACGACGGTAACTTTTCGTGCGTTCAAGTTTCTTGAAACATCGCGTCCTTCAAAGCGAAGGAACGAAGAAAGGCGAAACTGTCTTGACACCGCACAGCATATATACTCTGGCCGAAATGGCACGTGCTAACGTGAGCTAATGAACGGCCGATATCGTTTTTGATATGCAAATATCAAAAACGATAAATCGATTAAGTTCGATTAAAAGAGACGTATGCCGCCATCTGGCGGGAAAAAGACTGCCGATCGATTAAAATAATCGTATCGTCCGATGTTACAAGAAAGCAAAACACGCGGCTAAAGTACTGTGAAATTAACGATGTTTATTTTAGATAAAACGTAAACTAAAAGATATTTAACAAGTGGAAATAAATTAGAAAAGGTAAGTAGATATTATATTTAAGTAATTTAATAAAAGTAAAAGTGAATTTTGAATACTGTTGTAATAAATATTATGTAAACAAAGGAACTAGGGAACTATTAATTTAGGTTGAAATGAAGTATACAAAAGGTAAGTTTATGGAGGCAATGAGAACAAGTTTGATGTTCCCATTAGATTTCTCTCGCCGCGTCTCGTGCCTGTGTGTTGTTTTCTCGGCTTTGCTCCGGTTTCACTTGCTTCGTTGGCGTGGCGAGGTGCAAATACGCACAGGTGCTCGGTAGTACGCATGCGTCAGCTTTTTCTTCGCCTCCAGGAGGATACGTAGGGAGAGATGCGCCTCTTTAAACCAATGGGATTGCAGTTCAGTTTTCGCGTAATTTAAATAATCTAGTTTAATTTTTTTATATGCGCGTTTTAATTTACGTCATCTTAATTTAACTAATGGTTTCAAATCTCTTTTGTTTTAACTTCTGAAGACCCCGTTTGTGTGATATAAAAAGTAATGCAACGAATTTTTAAAGAAGAGAACGAAAAAATTTTGCGTAGGATTTGACGGTGTGTTTTTTGTCCCGTTAAAAATCCGAGGAGTGCGCTTAATTTAAAATATCGGAATGATGATTTTATTATTCTAGGTTAATGTCATCATAATTCAAAAAATTTACTTTCGGCACATCGAATGTTAAAGGGAGAATTTCCGTGGATTTAATCGCAGTGCTAATGCACAGTGTCTGGCATCGATTTCGTCCTTCTTCTCTCCTATGCTCAAAGGAAGAAAAATAAAGTGGATTTTTTTATTTTAAAGAGAAGTCATCCTTTTATTGCCTAGTTGTCATTCCTTGAGATTTTGGTGAGATCTAATTTATTATTATGCTTTTGTTTTACCGACATTTTAAATTGACTATATTTTGATTTCACGGCCTCATCATCTACTTAATAGTACAAAATTAACTGTTTAACACCACAAACCCGGGAGCAGAATCGGCGCAACGCTGCGACGTACGTTGCAGACTCTAGGGAAAGTCTGCAGACTATTTTTCAACTGTTAAAAATTTAGCAAAAATTTAAAAATTTCGGTCCTAAGTCTGAAAATTCAGACATAAAATGTATCACAAATTTCAACAAATGGTCTTTGAAAAGAAATCAATTTCGTCATAGCTCGCGAAAAGCACGTGAATTTCGTCCAAAGACCGCGAAAAATTAGAAATTTCGTCAAAAAATCATGAAAAAACAGCAAATTTCTTCAAAAGATCGCGAAAAAAAGGCAAGTTTCTTCAAAACATTGCAAAAACGGCAAACAGCAGTTTTTGTCAAAAAATCAAAAAACGGCAGGTTCTCTTCAAACGGCAGGTTTTGTGAAAAGATCATGAGAGAACAGCAGTTTTAATAAAAAGTTAACAAAACAACGGCTAATTTCTTCAAAAACTCCCGAAAAAAAAAAAAAAAGACATTTATTCAAAAAAATCACCAATAAAAACGGCAAATTTCTTCAAAAGATCACTAAAAAAAGGGCAAGCTTCTTCAAAACATCGTAAAATTTATTCAACAATTACGAAAAAAACCGGCAGTTTTCGCGAAAAAAATCACGAAAAACTGCAAATTTCTTCAAAAGATTGTGAAAAATGGCAAATTTCTTCAAGAGATCGAGAAAAAACGTAAGTTTTCATGAAAGATCGTGAGAGAACGGCAGTTTTCGTAAAAAGATCACGAAACAACGGCGAATTTCTTCAAAAAATTGTGAAAAAACCTGGCAGTTTTTATTAAAAAATCATGAAAAAACTACAAATTTCTTAAAAAAAGTCGTGAAAAAACAGCAAATTTCTTCAAGAAATCGCGACAAAATGGCAGTTTTCGTCAAACGATCGCGAAAAAACAGCAAATTTATTCAAAAGATAGCGAAAAAACAGCAGTTTTTGTCTAAAGAAAAAAAATGAAGAAAAACCGTCAAATCTTGGCAAAAAAGCACGAAAAAATGCAAATTTCGTCAAAAGATTGTGAAAAACCTGCAAATTTTGTCAAAGTGGAGCCCGACCCCCTCTTTCGGACAATGTACGAGGTGTTTAAAAATTCTGAGAACAAAAGCAACTTCTTTTTAAAAGTATACTTTTCTTTTATGTCAATCACAAATACTTGGTAGGTTTGAGTGCATATGAGACCGTTCAAGTATTACGTAAACACTAAAGGGGGAGGGGGGGTCACGACAATTCTTACCTAAGCATTTAACAATGAAGCAACTGCAGTTCAAATTCAACAAGCAAACAAAGTATGATGGGGAAAGAGTGTTCTTCAGTCCGTTCAAAATTCGCCGTTTATTTTCGATTTTATCCTTTGCTTATCCATCAGCAGTCACGTGACCCGAATCGCCCACTCGCCCTTTGTCTTCATTGCCTGTTAAGTTGTGTGCCAAGTCAAGTACATTGCAAGACTAGAAAAACACAGGAACCGGTGTGGCTAGGTTCTGTTGCCAGGGTAACTGATCGGTTGACTTTATTTTAGGTAAGTCCAGTATTTTATTTTCTCCCGTTCAATCGGTCATGAAATTCCGGGAATTTTACCAGAATTTCTGGAAATTTTTGTCTTTCCGCTCCTATTGTCGAACTTCCTTTTCTACAAGTTTTGGAACTTTAGAAAGCAGAAAACCTACTAGGGGTTTTTCTTGTCTCAGATACACAGCACAGATATTTATTGTTTTAGTTCAGCTGCATAGTGAATTTACATAGTGATTTTTTAGTGAAAGAGTATTGCTTTTAGTTGCATAGTGAATTTAGTCGGATTTAATTATGGATACTAACATTGACAATGTATTAAAACCAATATATTAAAACCATTTTATATATTTTGATATCCCAATCCCTGCCTACATAAATTTGTAGGATTAATAATGCAATTGATTGGTAACTTTTTATAAGTCAAAAGTATTGATGTATTAACTGTCATAAAATCTTACGTACGCAAAGGGGGGGGGGGGGGTGTCTAGCATTTGCTTATATTTTCTTACAAGGGGGGGGGGGGTACAAAATGACTAAAAATATGCTTATGTAATACTAGAACGGTCCCTAATGTAATTCGAGGGATTGGTCTGCAGACTGTTTTTTAAGTTTTTACTTGTGTTGCAGACTGCAGAAAAAAATTCTGCTGCTGGGAAGATGAATACAAAGATTTAATACTGCTAACATGAATTATTGTTAACATGAACAAAATTTTGATTCCCCTTGAAGTTCATGCTGACGAGGTTTGGCTGTATATTGATTTATTTATTTGTTTTCTTTCTTTCAAGCATTGGATTGATCAATAAAATATACATACCCATCATCTGCAGCTCCAGGTAATAAAGAATCCATTTCCGGAGCTCCTTCAGGAGTACGTCTTCGACGAGCCAAAAGTTTAGGTCTCTTTGAAGCAGGAACATCTAAAGATAAATAAAATACACTATTAAACCAACATTCAAATATATAATTTTAAATAACATACATTAAAAAAAAAATCATTTTTTATACAGTTAGAACAAATATTTGACATTCAAGACAGAACTAATGGTTCCAAACTACATTTTATATAGCAGAATTTTAAATAATTCAGACCACACTAAATGCTCATACTAACTTACTACATGTAAAACAATCATTTGTTTTTTGAAAATGTTAATTAGTGCTAGCACAATTTTCAGTTAAAATATTTTACAATAAAATGAAGTTTTGGTGATAAAAGTAATACTTTTCAAACTAGGAGGCTCTGCCTCTATAAGCTATGCTTGCCAATCCCTGTTCAGGCACCACAGACTCTAAAAACATGCAAATTTGATAGGCTTTAAAAAGATAACAGAAAATAGAATTATAATTAAAAATCCAGCAATCGAGAATCCTCATAATAGATCTCCTTATAATTGGATTTATTTTTGAGTGGGGTATTTTATGGCCAAATAAGTTGCTGTTAAGACATTCAATAGTTGTTTTTGTGTTTTATTCAATAAAATCAGTTAAACATTTAAAAATAAGGTAATAGAAAATAAATTAACTAAACAGAATTTGTGCCTCATAATATTTTTAAAAACACTATGAGAAAATTCTTTTAAATAAGACATATTTATTTTATTGTATTAAATGTAATGTAATTTTCACCAAAGTTTTCTTTCTTTTTTTAATAGTCACATATTTTTGTTGTTAGAAAGGAAATATTATTTGCACTATCTCCGAATTGGCAAAAATTGTTAAAAAGAAAAGATCATCTTAAAATATAAAAAAAAAAAAAAAATCTCTTGAAATGAATGAAAATTTGATTTAAAAATTTACATAATAATAATAATAATAATAATAATAATAATAATAATAATAATAATAATAATACAGTTTGCATACTGTAAGTTTGTAATGTATATCCTTAAGAAAAAAAGATTAAATAGCAATCCACAGTTTTTGCTCCTATACAACTTTTTAAACAGCTCTTAAAACAATTCTTTGAATTAAAAATTGTGTGCCTTAGCATGTTTATTAAACATTTCTTATAATACTACCAATTTTTCGTATTTTTGTATGCAGTGTTTTTCTGAAAAATTGTAAAGAAAGATCCCAGGTCATAAAAAAATCATTTATGGCAACAGTGGCAGCATTAGTTACTTTCATTTAGAGTAGAGAGATACAACTATAATAGAATTATTGATTCTTTAACCTTTTATCTACCAATGGTACTTATAAGTACCATAAAAATTACTTATTATAAAATTCTTTTAATACATCAATTAGTTGTAATACTGTTTAAAATGAGTTACAGGCATATTACTTTATTGTTTTCCAGAAGCGTTATTGATTACACAAAACATTTTTAAAAGGATGATTTATTTTGCTTTTGTATCTTTTCAGCTTTCTTGGTGCTGAGGAAGGAGGATAGGGATTTTTCAATTCAGAAATATTTCTATATTTATATTGTAAGAACATCGTATTTGTACATTTTATAATTCTACAAAATACTAAGAAAAAAATTTAAAATAAAAGATTTGAGTGGGGTTATAAATATTGCACAACAAAATCCCTGTAAATTCAAATTTAATTAATCCTAAATCCCCCTAAATTCTTTCAAAAATTATTAAATGATTATGTAAATCTTTTAAATTAGTTTAAACAATTTACGTAAAATTTTCGTGAATTAATAATGCGGTAGATAAAGGGTTAAGTCAATTTATAATTTAAGAAAAATATGCATCTGACACAGTCAGATTGGGCCAGAGGAAAAGATGCAGAATTGAGATTTATAGAATGTGCAAATATTTTATCAAACTCAACTAATTTTAGCTGCTCGTGTAGTATTTAACTGTTCTGTTATTACAGTAATTAGAGTACATTAGAGCAAAATGTATCAGTTGTGATGAATAATAGTCATACATTTATAATTTTAATTATGAGTCAAATTCACCAAATTTTCCACATAATTACAAAGAGAGATAAATATTACTTTTTTAATGACAGAGAAAATTAATGAAAAAACTGATGTAATGATAAATTTCATGCATCCTCTATGATCATCAAAATATTTTTGTTATGTTGATTATTTTGGGTCTAAAATAATTTAAAATTATATAAAATAAATAAATAATAATAGGTTATTTTATATAAATAATTTAGTTTTGCTTGCTAATAGGATATATCTCTTTTTATCAAATAATTTACAAATTACTCCATATAATATCTGGTAAATATATTTAATGTTTAATAATATTTTAATATTTTTGAGGGGGTTTTGTTGTGTCGGCAAGGCGCCGGCCGATACATCAATGTTTCCTCGAAAGATATTTAAAATATATGTGAAATTCTGATTTAAAATAAAATTAAAATGTTTGTTTTGGAAGTTTTTAGCAATGTATAATTTGAAAATATACAAAGATATTTCATATTTCAATATTTCAAGACGCACGTGGTCCGGACATCGAATAATGTATTCATACACGACAGGTGTCCGATGTTTTGACGGACAAATTGGTTTTCTTTTCATAAAAAATTTTTTATAACAAAGAAAAATTGTAAACGGCAATGCCGTTCATTTGTTTAAATGAATGGGAAATTTTGTTGAATAACCCAAATAACTAACATACATGTCGGACATCAAGTGGATTATTTTGCCTATGCGATGGAAAGGAAGTGATTCGGCACGTGGATAAAAAGGGAGACACACGAAGATCGGGGAGGCTTTTGGAGGAGTTCGACGGCTAGTGACTGGAGGACGTGCGGCTTCGGAAGTCGGAGATTGTGGTGCGGCAGAGTTAGCGAGTGATGGTCTATCGGTAGGAGACTCGGCGAGCGGGTGTCACATCGGAAGATATACCTGATGTTCTGCAAAGGAAGGAGCCGGCCGGAATCCGAGGTTATGAGGATGTCTCTCCACTAACATTCCAGATCGAAGAGTATTCATATTGTAAAAATTTGGAGGCAGTTATCAACTATGTTAAAAATATAAAAAGGTACCTTTTGATTTTCATTCTTCCCCGGGGACGTATGATAATGTTTTTTTATCATGCATTATTAACTGAAATTAATTTTGTACTGTGTTAATGATAATATATATTTCTTATTTAAAATTTAAATAAATGTAAGTTAAAATTTAATACATGATTTAAGTCATTACTTATCTTTTCCCACAGCAGCTTATTTTCTTTTAGAATGATTTTGAATATGCAAATGATATTTTTAATTTTCACTATACGATCCCACTTTTGATATGATGATTGGAGATTTATTTAATTTTAGTTTATATTTATGCTGAAGTTCGATAGAATATATTTTATTCTACCACGTGTTCGTGTCTACCCAGTGGTGTAGTCGAGGGGGGACGCGGGGGGACGGCGTCCCCCCACTTTTTATATTTTTCTGTAGCGTCCCCCTACCTTTTAATGTTCGTGAATCCTTTTTTACTAAGCGTCCCCCCACTTCTTTTTTTGCGACTACACCGCTGTGTCTACCCATCTTAATTTGGGGATCGACACAACATTTTTATTGACCTTCAATTAATTCCCAAAAGGAGACGTTACTTTTAATATGCAACTTATCAACATCATTCATTGTAAATGTACCAAAGGCCGTAGTCAAATGTGATATTTTAAAAATTATTATGCTAAATTTGGTGAGAACCAATTCCATAAATTGTATTCCAGAGCAATCTTGGTTCATATAATTACACTAAAATTTATATATATATTTTATATATACAGGGTGAGTCATAAATAGCGAAACAATAGGCTAGCTCCTTAAATATTGCCCCTACACCCATACTTCCAATTGAAAAAATTCATAAAAAGGTGGAATTTTTGATAAGGTAAGTTACAACTCGTCACCTGAGAATAATAAGGTTCTATCTGTGTTTTTGAAAAAAATGACTTATCGATATAGAAAAACTCTATTTGTATGAATGAAGGCATTTTTGGATTAAAATAATGTCATATTATGATTGTAAGGTTGTATGTAAATTATATGTAACATCATTTTGATGCAAAAATGCCTTCATAGATACAAATAGAACCTATCTATATCGATAAGCCAATTTTTTCAAAAACACAGATAGAACTTTATTATTCTCAGGTAACGAACTCCATGGGGAAACTATTTGAAAAAATATGAAAATTGAATTTTTATACGGCCCCTGTAGGATAAAAGTTCCAATTCGAAAAACTGTCCTTATCCAGTCCTGAATTAGACACAAAAAATTTGTATCTTCAAAACTGGCAGAGTTATAGCCATTTAATTCATCAAGTTTTAAGGAATTAAACACAAATTGAAATGCGCACAATTCGAAAAACTGTGTTATTTTAACATTTCTAGGAAATATGTAAAAAATCTATCTTTTAAGTAAGAATTTTGATTTTATTATTTGTTATTTGCTAAGAAAATCACGTACTAAAATTTCTCATAAAACTTCTCAAAATTTCCAATGATTAGTACTGGTTTAAATGAGATAATTTACAATTGTTATAACTTGAAACATTATTTATTGTCCTGGAGAGGCTGTTAGAAAATCTGTATTCTGGTCCCAGGCTGGGTCAGGACCGAGACGTTACTTTTCTGAAGACTTTCCTGGATGGGCTTAGCGTATTTTCATTCCGGAGAGGATTGCTTCCTTCTTCCTAGGTCTGCACTGGATGAAATTTTCAATCCTGGTCTCAACACAACCCTTATTAAAATCAGTCTCTGATTGACCTAATATGTGCATAAAATAAGTAAACTTTGGCCCAATCAAAATTTTTGAAAAACACATACTTTAAAATCGCCTTTATTTTACAAAAAACTTTAAAATTCATTTTTTAAAAAATAGTATATTTAAAGGCTAAAAAATTAAACACAATAAAAGCAGCAAAAAAAAAATCTTCCTATGGAGGAATCTTGTCTTAAACGGAAATTGTGTTGATCCATGCAAGGTAAATATAATGATACCTGAGAAAAAAACAAACTCCAGTTACACTTCCTAAGTAGGGCATTTGTCTATAACATATTTTTCCTCTCCAATGTGATTCCGTTTTAAAAGCTTCAAAGTCTCCAACACATGGCGTATGGAATAATGATATTAAAAAAATATAAATAAAACATTTACATATATATAGAGATTCATTGATAAAAAAGAAAAAAAAATAGTGGCATTCCAGGCGTGCGAACAGAAATGAAAACTTGAACAATTATGAAGAAGTTTGAGAAATTTAAATTTTAACCCATTATGGCTCCGTAACGTAACCCAAAATGATGGGAGAAATTATTTCATGCTAGATTTGTAATGTATGAAGCATAAGCTTTCAATAGACATATTACATAAAAAAAATGAGAAACACCCTCCCCCCAGAAACAGTTCTATTGGGAAAACCATGAAACTGAATAAGTTAGCTATGCTAGAATTTTTTTCTCCTCTGTAGCTCCCATAGAAGCAAAGTTATAGCCTTTTAAAGAATGAAGTGAAGTGAAGAAATAACCAAAATTAGGTGAGTAACTGACGGAGTCCACACAGCCCTGGGAGTGCCATGTAACTTAAACTTTTAAGTTAAAATGATAGAGAATTAAATGAGCAAAATTTTAAGGTGTATGTTGGGAGGGGGGGTCAACCCCCTTCCCTGGAAAAGGCTCTCAAAAATATAGATACTTATATAGAGAGGTGTCTGTTACGTTAACAGTGTTGTAGTTCAACGATTTTCTTTCCATCTCAAAAATGCCCAATGCACCTAAAGAAGTTTTCATTTTAATAAATATATCACAGCCTTTGGCGCTCTTCTTTAATAAGAAAAAGTATAAATATGAAAAATGAAAAATGAAAAGCTATAATAAGTATTTTTGGTCAGAACTCCTCCATATGAAACAATTTTTAACCCTACCAAAGTAAAAAACTATGTAGAAATTCATGGCTGAGCCATGCTATGATTTAAACTTTTTTTCAGGCCAGGCCAAACTCTTCCCCCTATGGGTCGGTTTGGAACCGGACCTAGATATTTCGACCCATGCAGATCTCCAGTGTAGACTACCAGCATATTTTGAAAACAAGTTTAGCTTTAAATCAATATGCTGTTTTTTTTATGTCCAAATAAGAGGCACTGTCTTAAATCAACAATTAATAATGGCCCATTTGTAGACGATCCCTCACTTGCTTTCAAAATGAGTCATAAATTCTTCATTTACAGACATGATTATGTGGTGTAAGTCACGAATTTTTGGATTTTAATATTTCTGTAGGTTTTTAGATATGAAGATGAAAGTTTTTTGTTCAATATAGGAATGGAAAAGGAGTAATTTCCTAACTGGAAATTTTGCTCTATGGGGGCCGTATGAAAATTTAATTTTTGTATTTTTTCAAATAGACCCAGTAGCAACATACCTTATCAAAAATTTCACCTTTTTTATGAATTTTTGTAATTGGAAGTATGGGTCTATGGGCAATATTTAAGGAGATAGCCTATTGTTTCGCTATTTATGATTCACCCTGTTATATAAGGATTGCAAAATCCTTGGCATTGTATGAAATCCCACATGATTCACTCAGCAAAACTTTGACGACTTGCTTCTTTTATGCAGCTCTGCTCTTAATAGTAATGTTAAAGTTCCTTACAGGTGGTTGATTATAGACTCAGATAAGACATTTAAAGTTCTTGGACCTGGTTTGTTATTTTTTGATATACAAGAATCCTTATAAACCAGTTCTACCTGAGGTGTTGAAAATATTCTTGAAAATGTTCAGTGAGCAATTTAGATTTTCTTATCAAAACATAATGATAAAAAGCCATGTAAAATCCTTGCATCCAACTATTTAAATGGCATGATTAAAATTACTTAAGAGGCATCAGCAGAGGGCATTATTGTTCTAATATGAAAGATTTCAATTTTATTAGAAAATGAGCTTTTAATTGATTGTCCAGTCGCAAATATCTGAAATGGGCTTGGTGATATTAGGCTCAAACTAATCACAAACAGCTGCAAAATTTGAAAGATCAACTCCTTTATTCTTAAAGATCATTAGAAAATTATTTCTGAAAGTGATAAGATGTATTGCTGGGAAAAGAATATTGTGAGAAACAAACAGCTAGAAAAATAGTTGGAATTTTAAATTTAAGTTTCAAAAAAGGGTCAACCTTTATCTTTTTATTAATATAGCTATATATATATATATATATATACAGGATTTTGTCTTCTAACTACGCAGCTATTCACTTTACTTATAACTACAAATAAATGCATTTATTAGTTTTTCAAATTTATACATTTATTATTTACTCAAACAAACAATATGCTTAGTATATTGGAGCAATTCAATCACATCAATAACATAATACATTCATAAGTAGTAATATTCACCTAGAATTCTGGCTCATATCTTTTATTTGGCAGTTAATAGATTTTCAACCTTCATGTTGAGATAAAAATTATTGGGATAGAGCATTTCTTAACTAGAAAACTTTGCTTGCATAATAGTTAAAATATGCCAAGTGATATTCGTTTGTCTGATTTTTAATAGAAGTAATAATACATTTAGGAATAGTTCAAAATTTTCCATTTAAGCCACAGTTTGACTAAATTTCATTATTACAATGCATTATTCTGAAATGAAATTTAAATTAATAAGAACTAAAATTAATTCTAAATAAATCATAATTTAGAAAATATTTTGAAACTTTTAAGCTCAATTCAAACGTTTTTTTCAGAATTCATTTGAAGTTTTTTTTTTTTTTTTTTTTTTTTTTTTTATAATAATCTTCTTAGTATGCATCTTAAAATTAACCATCATGTCAAAATCCAAGTTTCTTTTCTAAGTGTATCATCTTCCTAGGGGTAGTGTCACTAACATAAATCACCTGTGTTGAAAAAAGGACTGCCTCCATTAATTTGCTGATGTTAATTTTGAAATTGGTTTGGTATTCCCTATGGTAATGTTCCATAGACATGTAATTTAGAAAGTTCTGAAAAGTATTTTTGGAACATTTGCTGTTCCTGTCTACCCCAGGTGGTAGCAACACCAGCATAAAATATAGACTACACAGGATCAGAAAGCGTCGCCATTGATTCATAACCATTACTTTTATAATCAGTTTATTACTTACTGAGCATGCATAAATATTGTAATTTAAGATTTTTTTAAAAGGTTTTCTTTCCTTCCCTTCGCTTCACAACTTTTAAATTTCAAATTTACTCCTGACTATTTAAAGGGACATTTATATTCTATAAGTAACTACTATGCCATATTTAAAGTTTCTAGACAATTCAGTACAATAGGAATCGCCATTTTGAATGTTTTTTTTTGCTCCTGCCACCCTTAGCTTATGTTTTAACAGGTTTTATCACCACAATTCACTTTTGAAATTGGTTTGATACTTGCTGAGATTGCTTAAAAATTTATACTTAGAGCATTTTTAGAGCGCTTTTCATAAATTTCCATTCTGTTTAAAATTTGTATTTTTTTAGGAGATGTTCTTAGAAATTATTGATATTTTATAAATAATTAACATGGCTAATTTTATGTTTCTATAGGTCCTTCAGTAACACAAAAGTTGCACTTTTAGAAAATTTTTTGCTCCTGCACACCCTTTTAAAGTAGTGACACTGACATGTTTGAGTAAGGACTGTCGCCATCATTTTGAATCAGAACTTTGAAATTGGTTCATTACTTGCTGAGATTGCTTACATATTGTAATTTAAAACATTTTTAGAACGCTTTTCATTCCTTTCAAAATTTATATTTTTTGGAAAATGCTCTTTCAGATTCCTTTATATATATAAATAAATAGTTAACATGCTAAATTTCATGTTTGCAGATCCTTCAGTAACACAAAATTCGCATTGTTAGAATGTTTTTTGCTCCTGCACTCCCTATGAGGTAGTGACACCGGAATAAGATATAACCTATGTTTGATTCGAGTACTGTCACCATCATTTTGACATCATTTTTTTAACCGGTTTGTTACTCCTCGAGATTGTTTAAAAACTACTATTTAGAACATTTTTAGAATGCTCTTTGCACATTTTCACCCCTTTTAAATTTCGTATTCTTTAGCAAGTATTCTTTGTGATCATTTATATTTTTAAGCAATTAACATACCAAATTTCATGTTTCTAGACCTTTCAGCAACACAAAAATTGCATTTTTAAAACTTTTTTGCTCCTGCATCCCTTTTGGGTTAATGGCATAAGATATAGCCTATGTTTCAATCAGGGTGAACATCATTATTTTGGAGCCATTAGTTTTGAAATTGGTTCAGTAGTTTCAGAGATTAGGCCTTACAAATAAATAAACTTTACCTCTTAATAATATAGATATAGACTAGTGTAAATGTTCATCCTGCGACAGTAGGTAAAAATTGTGTTTTTCATTTAAAATTTAAGAAAAAATGATAAATAATTGAGCATATGAAAGCATTTAGATGAACAAAATTTGACTAGTTTATGTTCTAATAAAAACACTATTAGCATTAAGACATTTGGGTAAACCAGCCTTTCCGGCTAATATAACATAACAAAATTAAAATTTCCAAATAAAACGAAAATTTCACAAATATGCAATAAATCTGCATAATTTAAAATTCTGCTGCAATTATTGAAATAATACTAATAATTAATAAAATATTTTTATAAAACTTTGAAATTGTATTTTTATCGTTTATCCTTCCCTCCTCAAAAAGAAATGTATATTGATTAATAAACAGGTTAAATTTTAAAGAAAAAAACTTTTGCAGTGTGTTTTAAATCTGTCAATAAAACTTCTAAATAAAAGAAAAAGCTATTTTGTCAAAGATGAATTTTATAAATATTTTTTAGTGTTTCATAACCTTATTTTTGTATATATCTATGTAGTTTTTAAAATATTGCAATACAAAGAAAAACGAAATTTCCCATTTCCCAAACAATCCATTTTTAATAGCTGCACAAACTTTTAGACTTAATTCTTTAATGTATTAAATGAAAATAATAGTTTATCCTTTCATTCACAAACAATGCTAATTTTGTCTGTGAATTGATCTTGACAGATGCACAGTGATTTCAGCCTAAGGGAAAGCATTTTCTTGTGAAAAATTGTCTTCACCCCAATTGGTGTCTTCCTTCTGTATACCCATGGCGGAAAGGCTGATATCGCATGAATAAACAGAGGTAGGACAGGTTCAGGTGACATCGAGTTTCATGGATTAAGTTTCTTTTCAATGAATGACTTGCAAAAGGGAAAGATTTCCTACCACAGATCTTGTTTACACTTTATATGATTGTTTACAACTCCATTTCTGAAATGTTTTTTTAACTGTGCAAATGACTGAAATTTTGTTAGTTTTGAATCTTTTACAGAAAATGATGTTGAATAGAAGGGATTTCAGGAGAAAAAGATTTTATTTAGGCATTTTTTATTTCTCATGGTTATCTCGAAATTAAGCCTAACATGGCTACGATTGATTGAATAACATCCTAAGATCAATGGGTTTGTCCCGGGTCTATTACATTGTATTTTATTATACAGAGATTCATCTTCCATGAGAATTTCGTCCCTTAATCATATTGCAATTTCTCCATAGTCCTTGTGTTATGCTCTTTTTTTCTTATGATTATTCTGTTTCTAATTAAATCTTATAGTTTGTTATGCTGCATTGTCGAAGATATTTACTATGCCTCATTCGGAAATCCTGACAGTCCAGTGACACAATGGATTTTCAAATTTTGCTCATATAGTTAAAAATTTATTTAGCCTTTAAACATGATATTTAAGACAGTTTCACTTAATGCATATAATTCTAAAAAAGACTACACATAATACAATACATCCCATAGCTTAAAACATTTAATTCATCAGCCAGGGTATCAAACATTTGGCAAATGATGTTTGGCACAGTTCACCATGTTCTCCATAGGTCTAAATAATATCTACTTTTTCTATAAAAAGAATTATCTCCATGTCTGTGTTCTCTATGTCCATCTGGATTGAAGATGAGAGAAATATTACTGCATATGGCTCTACCTTCAAATTTGTCATCTCGTGTAAAATTTAGAACTTCATATCCTGTATAATCAAAACTATTAATACGACCTATGATTGTTCATGTTACCTAGGATTACTATAACTCCATAAGTGAAGAACTTTACAGGCAGCATTAAAATGTCTTTTAAACATTGTTCTTTTTTTAATCTTATGTGATTTCTTTTACACAATTCAATATTTTTTCTTTAAATTTTTCCCGTTTTCTTTCTATTTGTTATATGTCTGAAAATCCTCTCCGATCATGATGATATTTGTGACGTTTTTCAACAAAATGGCTTCTTGAATAACATGGTTTTATTTCCTTTTATAATTACAATTCTTAAAATTTCCTTGAAATCCCTTTACGTTATACTAATAATCTCTTTACGCATTTTTCAGGAATCTCTGCAAACTTTTCAGACTTTGGTTTTTACTTAAGTAATGCCGGGACAACAAATTTTCACTTGTATTCCTCAATGCCTTAAATATCTACAAAAATACATGATGGTTTTGCAGGGGTGGGAAAATCTAGGCACCAGCAGGTAGTTTCTTACCATTAAAATTTAAAAACTTTCTTCGCTGAAAATTTCAGAGAATTCTAGCATGAATTTTATATGAAATATTAAATAGATAGAAAAGAAATAAATTTAGAGGTGAGAGACTGGCCTAAATTCTTGTATCCCTGTGGTTTCGCTCCTGGCTTTTCTTATTTGGCAAGATTTTTTTATTTTGATGCTTTCTTTTGTGACTGATAAATCCCAGCCTGGTACTGCATTAATACCTAATGTAAATGCAGTACATCATATGTCACAGTCCAAAACTGACACTAAATGAAAATCATTTCTTAATTTCACACTGTCTAATTGTATTTTATGCTTGAAGAATCCTATAAGCTACTCTTCTCTGCCAAATTTGTCAATATATACTCATTTTCTTGGAATAACTCAGGAGTACTTATTTCATTGTAGTATTATTTATCCACTTGGCCAGGCCTGTTCAATTTTTCAGTAAAAGCAGCACCCCTCACATAGTTACAAATAATAAAGGGAGACATTTTTTTATGTAACTTAAATTATGCAACTATATTATCTCCCTTGTAGTCGGCAGAGTCAGATTATCACAAGGTCTAACTTCCACTAGTAATTTTGTATAGTAATCATTGCCTTATTTAAATGCAGAATTTTTCTAATAAATATGGCAAATATTTACTATTCTCAAATATTGATGAAAATTTGCTTCTTTGATAATCACATCCTAAATACAGGGTGTCAATTTTATCTGTCAACTCTGTCTTAAGGGCATTAATAGTCTTCAACAGCTGTTTCAGTTGTTCTTCCATCGCTCTAGTTTTTGCTGCAAAATCCCACTCAATCTTTAATCTCAATGCAGACAAAATGATGTCAATGGAAAGTAAAGTGTACCATTTAGATACAATTGCATTGTACTAAAAAAAGATCTTACTGAAAATGCACTATAACAGACACGGCAAAACCTTTTCACATCCATGGGTATTTTTTTTTTTAGTCAAATAATTGCTATCAAGGTCACAGTTATTTTTAAAAACATGTAAGTTAAAATGGAATCATCTAATCATTCTATTTGAGTTTTTATAATATTCATTTCCAAAAATAATAAATCATAAGAAAAAATGTCAAAATAGCAAAAGCCAGTTTTTGAAATAGCTTTTAGTGTCTTGTATTTAATGCCACCAACATTTTTACTTATAATTTCTTTTTTTGATAGTCTTTAAATACTATTTTAATCTGAAAAAATGTTGAGCTAATATTGAACTATAATAAAACTCATTAAATTGTTTTTTTTTTTTTTCCTTAAATATACTTTAGACAAAATTAGCTAGTCTAAATTCATGTATTTAGTGTAATTTTGGTTTAGAATCTTTTTAAGTGTTGTGACAAAAATATTGTGTTATGTGACACTTTACATATACATATGTCACAAGTTTGATGTCTTTGCACGAGGATAATATATTGTATTCACAAAACTAAACTGCATAAAACTATTTGTGTTTTAAATGCTCTACTTGATGGCCCTTATTCTGAACTATCTTTGAACACTGCAATTTCCAGGATAATAATGCTATTGAAGTGTCAGTAGAGGTATTCTATCCGATTCCTTCTGAACAGCTTTTCAGAGTCCTGTAAGGTTGTGGGACGACGTTTGGATAATGCACATTTTAAAAGTCTGAAAGCACAAAATCATTAGGAGGTGATATATACATCAGGAGATTTACTAGAGATACCAGTGAAGGGTATGGACTTGATAGCAGTTTTTTGTTTCATTTCTATCGGGAAATTTACAGTGGATTTTGATGTGTGACTGCTAGCTTTGTCATGATGGAGTCTCACAGATTGATGGCACTGAGAGTAAAGTGATGATATTTCATTCAGAAAATTGGCAATAAAATATTTTCCTGATAGTAGTTGGAGTTAATCTTGACATTTTTTCCATTCTCTTTATTTTTAACTTGACATTATATGAAAAACCAACAGCAATCAATCATGAATCTATTAGAAAATCTTTCAATTCTTTGAACCATGTGCTTATTTTTTTTTTTTTTCCTTTTATGACAATAAATGTCTTTTTTTTTTTTTTTTTTTTTTTTTTTGATCGCAATTATTTTAATACACCCATGATTCATCTATTGTGATCACTGTTTTCCATTTTTCTTTGGATAAGTGTTTCTCATATAGAATTCTGCAGTGTGTCTTGCATTCAGTGATATGCTTTGGAAGAAGACAATGCACATTGCATTTTTTCGATTTCTTAAGATTTAAATCAACATTTATCATTTTGTTTAGAGTGAACACTGAGCATTTTAATGATTTTGAAACTATCCTTTGACTAGGGAAATTTTCTTTTAACATTAAACAACATACCTTTGCAATAGTTGGAGATAGGACTGGGCGATGTCTCAATTTCTACATCGTGATGCATCGCCTGAGTAAAATCACGATATTCCGATGCATCGCGATGTTACTTCTGTTACAAGTAGTAGCTCGTGGTTTATTCACTTTTCAGTTGCCAACAAAATTATCACTTTACTCTTTTAATTGATACATTTATTTAATGATATACTTTATTTAATTATTTTATGGGAGAGGACTTAAGAGTATCTGCAGTAGAGCATTAGATTGACTGTCACTGATTGCTACTGTAATCTGAATTTCTGTTGCTATTTTAGATCATTTATATAAAAAAAAAAAAAAAAATTATGAAATAACACAAACATGTTACATAAAACAAACACATGGATTTTAAAAATGGGCTAAAATAAATTATGTATTTATAATTATATACATCAACTATTTTTCTGAAAGAAGAAGAAAAAAAAAGGAAAAAAATTACAATTATTTAACATTTACTTCTCAAAAGATTATGTTAGTATTAATTTAAATCTGAATTCAGTGTTAAATCTCAAATTTTGATTGTTAAATTTGAATGTAAATACATATAAATATCAATATAACGAAATTATACTTAAAATAAATTAAAGCTGACAAAGCCAAAGATGTTTAATTTATCTAAACAAGTTGAACATGAAGGTTTTTTTTCCTTTAAAATGCATTTGACATAATTTTATTTAACTTTATTTTCATTTTATTTTACTTTATTTTATTTATTTATTTACTTTTCATTTATTTATTTTTTTAATTGCTTTTCGCCAAATAACGAAATTTTCATTATTTTTTACGGACAGTGTACGGAGGTTCCGCCGAAATTTTTTTTATAAAAGTATATATCCTCATAGGAAGAACATTCTGTATTTTTTTCAGATTTTTCGGAATATGCCTGTATGGAGACCTTCCTTGTAGGTTGGATTGGAACCGGCTTTTTCGCAAAAGATCGCCGTTTTTCTGCGCATGCACATTCCCTTACTGTGAATGTGAAAGTTCTGATTTCCACGAACCGGCAATCATGAGTTATGAAAGGAGTTATGCCTCTTCAGGTTTCTACACCGGTCTTACACCGGCATTAGACATCGGGAGAACCGATGTCTGGCGATCGGCGTGACGCATAGCGAAACTGAAGCACCGATGACTTAAATAATTTGTAAATTGATCCCCTTTCCTTATATAAGATTAGACGGCAAAAAAACCATTATTAATGCAGAGAATCGTTGTGTCAGTTTCAAAGTACTTCCTTTACTGTTTGAGCAGCAAATAGAAATAATGATTAAAACAAAAAGAAACAAAAGCAAAATCCCCTTATTTTACTTACAATTTAAAAAATAATTGGTATCTTTGTTGCTAATCGGACGAATTTTATCAAATTTTCAGCAAGTTGTAATCGTAATGAATTAAGCTGCGTATTAATTTTTCATTAAAATATAATAAGTTCTGAGAAAATTATAGTCCTTACAAAAATAGCTCACTGTTAGAAAAAAGGGGGGAAACATGTATGATCTGCGGTTTGTTTATTTATTTCAGAGAAGTCCGACGATAAGAGAATCAGATAAGCTTTCCATCCACTGATGTTTTCTTTTGCAATTCAAAAAGAAAAAGAAAAGAAAAGAAATTGCGTAGAATTAAAGAAAAGAGCATTTCTTTGAAATATTTTAAACCGGAACAATGTTTGTCATAATTTCACGAACCGGAACATCGTTCAGTTGAATTCAGACTCTTTTCTCCGGGATGGACTTAAGTGGCTCCGGGGGGGGGGGGGGGGGGGGGGGGGGGGGGGGGGGGGAAAGCTTTATAGCGTTTCGGGAAGGCAATCTTATTTTTTGATCGTTGAAAATGCAAAATTTCAAATTGTTTTCCGAAGGGGACATTTCATTGCTCCGAGGAGGGGGGGGGGGGGGATGTGCATTATCATTATCATTAAAAAGTAGCTAAATTAGAAGTTTCTTACCAAAGATGAAGTAATGTTTAGAAAATCGTAATCAGTAATAAAAGGAAGTATTTCTTACTAAAACTAACAGTGTCAATTGCTATTTAAATTATTATATTGATTACAACAGCTTTGGAATAACAAAAGTAATTTACTGGAAAAATGTACATTTGACATAAGACATCGCCGAATTTTCCCATATGCACATCGTGATCAAAATACTGCCCGCTAATCATAAAAAAAACAGACTTGTAATCGAGAATGTGATTTGATTGTCATCCAATTTAGATAACACCGATCAGCGCCGTGCGAAAGGGAGGAGGGGCGAAGGGGGCGGTCGCCCTAGGTGCGGAAATTTAGGGGGCTCCAAGCTTATATTATCAGCGTTATTTTTTGCCCTATTACTAGAAAAGTATGGGGGGGAGGGGGCAAATTGAAGCTTTTCCCCGAGTGCAGTTTTTTATTCGCACGTCCCTGACACCGATGTCTAAAGTAACGGGGAAAAGTTCGATCGCGAACTTTGTACTTGCGATAGGTCACTCGTCCGATGTCCGATGCTTACGAGACATCGTAGCAGAAACCAGTTACGTTACGCGCCGCTATCTCCGTATTAGGAATGTTTCATGAGAGGGTTTGAAGATCGTGTGAGAAAACCGGTTTTACTCATCATCGATGCGATCTTCGTATGAGTGATGATACTTCATGCGAGCGTTGGAAGATCGGAGGTGAAACCGGTCTTACACATCGGTCTCATTCATCATCGATCTGGTATGATGCATCGTATGGCCCGATGCATCGCTAAAAGAAAGATCCGGAAACCGGCGTGACGATTTACGATTTAAATCGATGTATCGCCCAGTCCTAGTTGGAGATGTCTGTTTTTTCCTTAGATACTTGTTTGGAATTTTTGTCCCACTTGAGGCTCTAATTTGACGTTTTTTTCCTTTCTTGTTGACGATATCACCTATTGGCACTTTAGATATTGCAAAACAATGACTCACATCGTTTTTGGATAACGTAATATGAATATTTCTCTTCCCAAAGAGCATAAATACAGCCTTCAAACCACTGCTTCATTAAAAATGCCATTTTGAATAAAAACGATTCTCTCAAGTTGCAAACAATAATTTTGACTTTTATAAAAACAGTACAATTGCAATTATTTCTTTTGTAGCAAACGATTTTTTATTACTGCTAACCAAAATCTTTTAAAAAATAGGCGAACAGCCTCTGTAGGATAAATGAAATTCTAACAAAGATGAAATTTCACTATAGGATCTGTAGCTATTTGAAAGATTCAAGCAAAATTATTAAATTTATTATTTTCCCTTCAATAATAAGTAGTTTACAGAGAATCATTTTCTAAACTAACTTTATAATTTTATTTTGAAAACTAATGTCAACATTTCAAAGTAAAGAAATGGTGAACTGATAAAATAATAGAAGATAAATATTTAATTTTTGTACATATAAATTTTATTATTATATTTAAAATCAAACCTTTTGACGGGCTACTTTCGCTGGCCTGTGGTATCATAGTGCCATTACCATCCAAAGACATTTTTCCTACCAACACAAATATGGATTTAAGAGGTCGGGTAAAATTAATACAATAAACTTATTTTAACAATTAAAATTTAGAAAAATTGATAAATAAAAACATGGAATATGTAAATAAATGAATTTACACAACATTATTAATTACACTAGTCTAAAATGAATTTGTGTAATCAAAGAAACAAGCATTTTCAATTTGGCGGTGCATAAATTATATTTAAAAAACTACAATGAAAAAAATGAATAGTTGTTACTTGACGCATAGAAAAACTGTACCTAAATAATATTTTTAGTTATGCATATACACAAAATAGATAATAAATAAATAAATACATATTTAAGAGCAAGTTTCAGACAATGAGAAAATATATACATGCAAAATTAAATAGCTCATTCAAAATAAAATAAATTACAAAAAATTGAAGAAAAAATAAAATAAAAAATACATTCACAAGTTTTTTTACTACTAATCATTATTATTATTATATTGGTAAATTTAGATGCATGGACTGCATTACATTTAAAGCAATACTACATGCTTAAGTGTTTGATTTAATTTTCTTGGAGAATATTATTACTGTTTATTAATTTCAAACTAGATTTCAATTTTCTTCAACAGATTAATATGAAATTAGATTTAGCACAGAATTATATACAAATAAGGCATGTCTGTGGTTGTAGATGGCAAAAAAGTATAACAAGAAAATATACCTGAATAACATTTTAAGACTATTAACATATCTTCAAAATATATGATAGGAATGAGAATGCCTACTCAGTCATTTTATGTATAAAATGTTTATATCTGTGTACAGAATAGGAGACTTATCTAAAAAGAAAACTTTTAATATGACACCTATAGATTTTGATAAAATATTGTAACAATGGTAAAATGAAATCACATTATTTTGCATAAAAAGAGGACAAAAGAATGGATTCCCAACTCGTAGAGAGGGAAACTGTGAAATATTCACGGTAGAGCAGAAAACCAGTTTGTTCAAGCCCATGAGAATGAATCGGGAAAAAGTAAGGGTGTCTGCGCTTAGAACAGCTAAAAAGAGGTTAATCTATAAAGAAGTCAGGACTTGAAGGAGTTAGTTTTTCTTTTTAGCTGTTAGCATATGGCAAAAATGTTAGGCTAAAGCCAGAATTTTTTGGCTTGTTTTGTTCTCGTATGCACAACTGGGGTAATTTAATTAACTGTACAGAATTTACTTCTTATGATTCAATTAAATTTCTTTTGTTTTTAAATTGATGTGAATTTTAATTGTTTTAAAGGCTGAAGCAATCCTTTCGATAATCCTTGCTACCCAATCGGGGGCTGATACTACAATATGTTGTAAAGACCTTGTTCCTAATTAGTTGAGTAAATTCCTGATTATCTTCAATAAAAACAAGCTTCAAAGATCCCTCAGAGAAGTAAAAAAAATGATGTAAGATGCAAACCTGCATGTATTGGGAGACAGTATTTTAAGCTAAATTACCACTGCCATGTTGTCAAAAGATGTGTTAGTCCAGAAAATATTTGTAAATATGTATTTTACCCCCTAATAAAATGCTTTAAGGCAAAGCAAACTTGTGATTATTATTCATTCTACACATTCTTGAATCCCACATTTACACTCTATTAAATAAATAAAAAATCCTAAATTAAAATTAAAATATCAAAAGTTTAAAAAATAAATTTGTGGCTGTTCATTTGATTAAAACACACAATTACTGCATTTCTTCAAAAATAGAATCTCGTTTTATAATAATTTTTTATCTAAAAAATGCATTTGAGCTTATTTTCATAAGAAGTCTATTTAAATCTTTTATGTATGCTCTTTTCAACTATCAGAGCAGTAAACAGCAAAATGCTTAGTTTTCTTTTTAGCAATGTATTTTTTTTCCTCCTGGACAGTATTTATCGTACTGTCACAAATGCTGTGATTATTGAGCAATAATAACTCATTATTGATCTGTATCAGTGTGGTTATATTTTTACTGGCTATATGGTTATGCTTAAGTTATATGCTTTGATGGGTACTGTATGTGAATTCCTTAGTAATATTTGTGATACAGAAATACTACAAATGTAATTTCAAAATTTTCAATAAACAGCTTTTTGCTTTCAACACAAGTTTGTTTGATGTCTCATGGCAAAATTATGATTTTAGCTATCTTTTTTGGCATAGCAGCAAAGAGCCGACCACGAACCATTGACCAATCTTCCATCCTATTAAATATATCAAGCAATATGCTGATATTTAAAGTATAAGTGAAAAGTCACTATTCATTCTCTCAAAAATTAAGTACTTTGTGTTTTGTAGCTGATTTTAATTCATTCTGAAAGCGATCTTTTGTTTGTTTGTGTTTCTCAACATTATGACATTAATGTTCCTATATTTCTTCATGGGCATGAATGTCACTGATTATGTCAAGAATAAAATAAGGCATTTTCTGCATATCATTTTGATCTCCTTGTTTAATAAAACTCGATTTCTGACCATACCAATCAGAATCAGATGAGTTTGCAACATCAATGTGCTCATGTGCTATGTGGAAGAAAATTGAAGTTATTAAATTTCATAACAAAAATGTTTGTTAATGATTCCTTTATGAATAATAAAAGAATAACACAAAATTTTCCACACATTCAGGACGATAGTAATTAACTCTTTCTTAAAGATAGCAACGTGGGTTGATCAAATTAATAATAACTCTATTTTTAACATAAGAGCCTCCTGATATTTAAAGTTAATAAAAAAGTCAATTTCATCAAAATCCATAGATCACAAGTTTTCCACTTCTCTTGAAAATACAATCATGTGTGTTCAAAACTTATCATAAACATTATATATATAAAACTCTTCCTTGTATAACAATTCCGGGGTCAACCTATCCACGAGAAAAAGAAACTCATTCATCAATGAAAACGTTTCATAGTCGTAATGGAGTGTTCTCATTGGTCAGATTTACATTGGAAATGTTAAATGACGTCACTACATTTTACTTCGCTTTGAAATCTTTCCACGATTTCAAAAAGTACACTGTTAAAAATTTGGCCCATTTGCTGCAGCGGCACTCCACAGCTTTTATAGAATATCTCTTTTATGACCAATGAGAATGGTCCATAACACAGTAAAGTAACCATTTTCTATAAAAGCGGTGGAGTGACGCTACAGCAAATGAGTCAAATTTTTTACAGTGTATATTTAATTAAAACTTTTTATTAAAGGAAAGCGAAGGTGCGTTTTAAATGCAATATTGTTACAATTTTTATATTCGGGTTGCTTTAATTTTTTTTCTTTACAACCATGAATGACTCTTGAGAATTTCAAATCTATAAAAAACATTGTGAAAAGTTACCTCCGATTTTAAAGGCAATCTATTTTCTGACCAATGAAACCGTTCCATAGTCGTAATGGAGCGTTTTCAATGGTCAGATTTACAGTGGGAGCTGTAAATGACGTCACTACATTTTACTTCGCTTTGAAATCTTTTCACGGTTTCAAAAACACTATTTAATTAAAACTTTTTATTTAAGCAAACTGCAAATGCGTTTTAAATTTCATTATAATCCCCACCCCCATCTACCAGATAGTTTCGCTATAGTTTTAAATGCAGATTTCTGTTGAAATTTTCTTTCTTTCTTTTTTTTTTTTTTGTTAGATTTTTCCCTTTCCAAGTTTACTTGCTGTATTTATCAAAATTGTTTCAGCCTAAAGTGGATATGATTGACCACAGTTGTTGTAATTTTTTATCATCCTTTAAAAATGCAAACACGTCATTTTGATGGGCTATCTTCTAGTGTTAAAATAATTATACTTATATAAAAAAAGGACTTTTTATGTAATGCACAAAATTTTAGCAACTACAAATCACAACTAACATTTTAAGAGACCAGAGTACGATTAATTAATTTAGAAATACACATTATGTATATAAGTACATATATGTACACATGTGCATACATATACATACTACATACACATACATATAGAAGAAAAAATAAGGCAAACTGAAAAATTACTTCACTAAAACATATTGCCATGATATAATTAATTTTACTAACTTTTTGAATCTAATTCTCTTTTTAATTTTCTGAGTTCGTTTTCACATTCTAATGGATCTGTTTTACTTAAAATCTCAAGAAGCCGTTGACTGAGTAAACTTCGTTCAAGAGGTGACAAAGGACCTTGAAGAGACTGTTTGTTATCTGTAACAATGAATTTAAAAATCTTTAAAAACAAAAAAAATTCAGAAATATAAGTTACCATTTGAAAAATGGCAAAAATAAATAAAAAATTTGCATGCATTTCGGAATAAGAACACAGTTTAGAAGAGAGAAAAAAAATTATAACCAAATATAAGTGAAGTCAACTGTTCACTATGAGGAAC
Source organism: Maratus speculifer (assembly GCA_964019185.1). Taxonomy (NCBI): domain Eukaryota; kingdom Metazoa; phylum Arthropoda; class Arachnida; order Araneae; family Salticidae; genus Maratus; species Maratus speculifer. Next base: position 35,702,256 of record OZ025296.1, read on the forward strand.
TTAAAAAGCAAATTATGAATCACATAAAAATAACTCAGTTTGATAATGAAAGACCTTATGAAAAAATCAGGTAAATAGGTGATTTTACACAGCATTCTTTTTGCATAAAAAGTGACTTATAGTTCTAAATTTAATGAATATCCACTTCTACCAGTAAAAACATCAGATATCTTATAATTTAAAGAGCTTTAAGAATACAACAAAGTTTGGGGATATTAAAAGGATTACAATCAATAAAGCAGTTTTTATACAAGAGCTTATAACTATTGAGTATAAAGAGTGGGAAGAACTTTTTAATGGATTTTTTTCTTTTTCAAAAGAAAAAAAGTTTTGGAGACCAAACAATGAAACTTGTAATTTTTCAAATTTTTACAAAACTAAAATATTTTAACAAAAGTAAATAAAATAACTGGAAAAACACACTAGCTATTTAATAAATATAAAATTACTTTTTTCCTTGGAAGAATTCTCAATTCTACGCGATTTAGGAATTGCACCTTGAGACCTACGAGCAGATGAAGCATCTAAAGGAGTAGTTTCATCAGGAGAAGAGACCGTACTGTCAGAATTGACATCTGAATTATTTTTTGAGTGCTGACTCTCAGAATTCATAGCATCGCCACTGCTGTCATCTCTACCGGAACAATGTGAAGGCATTGCTATGAGTGAATAAAATTGTATAATGAACCAAACAAGCAATAAATTAAAATTTATTACAATATTAAATCAATTTTAAGATTCAAGAATGTATTAAAAAATAATAAAAATTTTATAAGGATTTATTTTTAAACTGAAAGTTATAAGTAAGTGGTCATGTTAGAGCTGCCTTCATTAATTGAAGAATATCCATATCTGAGAAAATAGCGGACGAACATAAAGGAATTTTGGGAATCTTAAATACATGTTTGATCTTATATTTTTATGGGAAGGTTTAATCAAATTATAAGACAAACAATTTGATTTTTTAAAATTTGAATGAATAAAAGCTTGTTCAATTGAAGTCCAAAGTTTGAAATGGAAACTGTTGATTCATTCATTCCACATGAAAAATGCAGGTAAATTTTAAATTGGCAAGTCCTGATTTATTAAAATTTATTTAAAAAAAATTGAAATTGAAATTTTAAATTTCTCAAAAAAGTGACACTTTAAAAAATTTCAAAGAATACTCAAACTGACTTCATATTGCCCTAGAACATTTCTCCAAGTTTTATGATGGAGATGATGGGATCAGAAGATACATGAAGTTCACACAAGTGGCAATTTTAATTTATCTTTCAATATCTTTATTTTCAACTGATGACAAGGTAACGTAAAGCATTATATATATATATATATATATATATATATATATATATATATATATATATATATAAACATTTTTCACACTTTAAATAAATATTTTCAGTTACTACTCTGTTATCCCGTCGACTGATTTCGCCAAATTATACAAATCGCCAAACTAATAGCCAAATTATACATATTGACGTAAGTTTTATTTTAAATAACAAAAAAAATTTTTTAGTAGAATATTAATAAAAATGTAAAGTTGAAATAAAGATCACTTAATGTCGTTTTAAACATGTGTATTGTATTTAATATCATTGAATTGAAATTCATGATCATTCATTATTGGCATTTAATCTTATAATTTGGCGAGAGTATTTTGGTCAATGGGATAACCTAAACCTAGTAGTACCTATTTTCATTTTCTGAATATATTAGAACATAAACAGTAAGAAAGGAAAAATTGGAGTAAGTTGACCAGTGAAGGCAGCAAGCTTTGTCGTAGGGAAAACACACAAATATAGTCAGAAAATCACAAAAAATGCTAAATTTTAGTCAAAAAATAGCGAAACGCAAATTTTGTCATAATATCACAAAAAAACCTTACAAATTTATTCAAAAGATTATGGAAAAAGTGAATGAAACTATAACTTTTGAAAATTTCAGTTTATCTCAAACCCCTACCCCTTTCTGAACTTTGGTTACTGGTAAATTTTATTAAAACTTGGAACCTCTGTTTTTAGTTTATTTGGTAAAAAAATAAATTAAAAAATCCTTAATTTTTTTAAGATAAGAATAATTATCCGCATGGAATACCCCCTTTCTCTGTGAATTATTTACTATTTCCATCAGAAATACATTTACAGTTTTGAAAAGAGATAATATTTAAAAATAAATAAAACTGAAGTAGACAATTGAGATGAAAAGAAAAAAAGTGAAATCTGTTTGTGGTTTCTTTCTGTTTTTGCAAAGCAAAACATATTATCCATCCAAAGTTAATGAATGATCAATCTTTGTTGGCAACAATAGTTAAAAAGATTATACAGAAATGTGCAGAGTAAATTTGTTTTTAAACTGTTAGGCAAGATTATTACATGACATATGACGCAACTTTCACCATTTATGGTTTTTAACGCATATTAATGCATTTATTATTTTTATATTTTCTTTCTCTTTTAAAACTCGCATGTAATTTTTATGACATAGTTGGAATATTTTGTTGCTTTTAATGTAACCATTTAATTCTTATTTGTAAGGTTTTTTTTCTGTTTATAACTGTCATGTAAATATATATATTTTTTTTATTTAAAAGAAATATTATTCTTTGCATTGCTTTTACAAATTAGCAAAAATTTTAAATAATAACCTTTCTAAATTATGTGAAAAATATCTCTGGAAATGCTGATAATTTGAATTTAAAATGTAAATAAAACATAAAAGAAAGAAAAGTAATAAACTTTAAAAGGAAATTATTGCAGTCTGCACACCGGGAATTTCTAATGTATAAAATGATTTAAAAATGATTAATTCCAATGTATAGTTTTTCCTACTATAAAACTTTTATAATGGAGTGAGTTTGACCAACTTTAGCATTAAATATCTGTAAAATAATTATTCAATTTAAAAAAGTCTGCACCCCACCCTTGTGTATCAAACATTTCTCTATAACACTACTTATTTTCATATTTTTGTATGCAGTAGTTTTCTTAATATTAACAAAGAAAGACTCCCAGTCACAAAAAATTCAATGTCAGTGGCGGTAACAGCATTAATTACTTATTTTTTAGAATAAAGAAATTCTTTTTTGCTATTTTTATTTTTTTCTTTACTGTATCAGAAGTTTTTTAAAAAAAGAAGCACATAATAAAATGAATAATTTTATCCAGAAAATCACATTAATATTAGCAGAAAAACAAAAACAAAAAAAAACTCTTACCAAAATTCACAGGTGGATTAAAGAGCCAATCCAATCCTGCAATGCTACTACTTTCTGAAGGAGCCGGTGAAGGACAACTCTTAGGATCTCCCCATGGCAAAACAGGTAACTGATTTCTTTCATGAAAGCTTTCCCGTCCAAAACATGGTTTATACACAAGGGTATAGTGACTATCATTACTGTCTGGAAGGGATATAGAGAGAGTCTCACTAGATACAGATGAAGCCTCACTTCCACTCTGTTTTGGTTTTAAAGAAAAATTTTCAGATTTCGCTGTTTGATGATCATTGCGATCAGGATGAATAAAATTCATATTTGATTTGTCTTTATGTTTAGAATTATCTGTATTTGTAGGTGGTACTGATGACTGTTGATCTGGTACACAGTTTTTAGATGCAGTAAAACAGATATTTTTTTCAGAATTTTGATTACTTGACTGTCTTTCATGATAAATATCTTCAGATATACCTAAGGAACGACTGCTTCTAGCAGAGAATGTCCTCATGTGTTTTGAGGTTCCAGCAGTCTCTAAAGATCGATGTCGCACTAAAGAACAATTAGATGAAGAAATATTATCTTCATCTTGAGATGAAGTTGGTTCAAATGAAGGTAGAGTCAATATGGAGGAATTACCAGTTCTATTACTGTCAGCACAACATGCTTGATGTTCATCACTAAGTTCCACTATAGGCTTTATAGCTTCACTAAAACTTGGGCGCAAAAATTCAACACTTCTCAGTGGTACAGCAGGTCGAGCACCTATGCCACTTCCACTGCTACTGCTGCGTCCAATCATCTCAAGACTAACAGGATGTGATGGAGGAACACTGGGAGATGGCTTTTCAGGACATGTCTCTAACTCACTATGAGCTCTACGAACACCTCTTTTCTCTCTCTCAGTTCGTGCTTGATTTCGATTTCTGCTCCGAGCAAGTTCAGCAGCTCGGATGCTAGGATCTTGAGACATAAAACCAAGTTCGACTGATCCAGTTCCTTTTAAAAGTGCTTCAGAACTAGAACTAGAGGAAAGACTCAGAGCACTAGGATGAAAATTTGAATGGTGGGAATCAGACAAAATATATACAGAACTAGATGATACAGCAGTCTCTTGGACATGCCCTAAAGGAAACAAAAATACATGAAATTACATGAATTATTATAGAATTTATGTAATTAACTATTACAGAATTACATGAAATAAAAACTGTGTAACCATAAAAAATATGTAACTGAATATATATCCCATAATTTATTTATGATTATGCAATTGAAGAATATATAATATATACACCTTTATATATACATAGTTTTAAAATTAAATCTTCTAGTTATTTGAAATAATACAGGTAATATATTATTACCTATTTTGAATCTGTTCTTTTTCTTCTAATTAAAATTATAAAGAAAAGTTATTGGAAATAGATGACTTAAGCTACAAGACATCTATTTTTTATTTCTAAGTAAAAAAGAGGCAATTAACAGCTACAGCACATCATGCGTTGGAATATCCATTTTTAAGGAAAAAATTCAATAGTAATTTAAAGAAAATTTATATAAATACAATTTACAGTTACAATTTATAATACAATTATAAATTGTTAATAAATAAATTTATTTACAATTTATAAATACAATTTATATAAATACAATTTAAATAAATACTTAATGTTCTTTTTATAATCAAGAAAAATAGCCATAATATAAATACTAAAATACAGAATATTACTTCTTATGATTGACTAATAGCGAATTCTTAAAACATTAGTTAAGATCTGTAATTCCAACAGTAAAAATATTTCAAATGTTGCTCTTCATGATATGAAATTCCATTTACATTAAGTGAAAATAGTTATTTTTCTTAAAGTTGAAAATTTTTTATTTTATACGATCCTCGGGTCTTGTAAGTTACATTTAGAAAATAATTATCCAAGCTCTAATAAATAAAGCAGTAAAAATTACCTTCTTCTATGACGAAAACTTAACCAGTTATGATACTTATGATACTTTTAGTTTTATGAACATTTGACATTTTCTGGCACTAAAAATTCATTTTTTCACTTTTAGAACAAGACAATACCAGAAGTTCATAAGATCTCAACTCTGTAATTTTTGGCCATACTATTATTTTACTTGTAATAGTATGGATAAGTTTCTAAATATAGCTTATAAGAAACAAAAATGTTATACAAATTTAAATTTAACTACTTTTTTAAAAATAACTATTTGGACATATATGGATTTTCATATGATGAAAAACAACATTTAAAGTGTTTTTGAAACTGGAAATATATTTATAAAACTAACAGTTTAAGAATTACATATTAATCAATCATAAAAATAGCGAATCTTGTGTATTCGCTTTTTAAAAAGAGAAGAAAAAAAAAAAACACAGATTTGATATAAATATTAATCCAGTCATGGCCTGGATCAGGTTATGTTTCTCTGGCATATTTTTGTCAGTTTCAAATTTTATTCGGATCTTATTTTTTTTTTTTTCTCCAAAAACATTTTTTAGGTTTGGGTCGGGTTCATGCCCACAGAAATTATTTTGTCTTGTTCGAATCTGGTTATTCTTCTCAGATTTCGTCTAGTTCATATTTGAGGTTTTTTCAAACAATTTTTTTAGGTTTGGATTGGATTCATTCCATGGAAATTATTTTGTCTTGTTCGGATCCAGTTATGCTTCTTTTGAATATCTTTGTCGGATTCAAATTTGGTTCAATTCATATTTCAGGTTCTTTTTTTTTTAATGGAATTTTTAGTTTAAGTTGGGTTGTGTTTCCACTGAAATCATTTTGCCATGTTCAAATCAGGCTATGCTTCACTGGAATATTTTTTTCAGGTTCAGATTTGGTTCGGTTCAAATTTCTGGAATTTTTTTAGCAAATTTTTTAAGCTTGGTTTGGGTTCATGTCCATGGAAATTATTTTGTCTTGTTCGGATCTGGTTATGATCCTTTGGAATATTTATGTCGGGTTCAGATTGGATGCATGTCCAAGGAAATTATTTTGCCTTGCTTGGATCCAGTTATGGTTCTTTGAAATATTTTTGTTAGGTTCAGATTCGAGGTTTTTCTTCAAATGAAATTTTAAGTTTGGATTGGGTTGAGTGTCCACAAAATTATTCTGACTTGTTCAAATAAGGATATGCTTCACTGGAATATTTTTGTCAGGTTCGGATTGGGTTAATGACCATGGAATTTTTTTTTTTTTTTTTTTGTCTAGTTCGGATCTGGTTATGGCTCTTTGGAATATATTTGCCAGGTTCAGATTTGGTTTGATTCAAATTTCAAGTATTTTTCCAAATGGAATTTTTAGGTTTGGATCGGGTTCATGTGTACGGAAATTATCTTTTCTTATTCGAATCTGGTTATGGTTCTTTCAAATATTTTGGCTGGATTCAGATGTGTTCTGGATCAGATATCAAATCCATAGTTTTTTTCAAATGGAATTTTTAAGTATGGTTTGGGTTTATGCTCACAGAATTTTTATCTTGCTGGGATCAGACTATTTTTTTTTTTTTGGGGGGGGGGGGGTGGAATTGGGTTATGTGCCACAGCTAACAACACATGCATTCTACTATACGAATAGTCAACAATCTGACGTGCAACAGCTGCGATCAAAAACCTTTAGTTAAACTGAGAGTTTGCCGGTCTATGAATTATAAAGGTCTTTCAAAAAAACAATCACTTTTTAAATGTTAAACACATGCGCGTAACCAGGGGGGTGCCCGGACCCCCCCCCCCCCACACACACACACACTCTCGCAGATCCAAGATTATTTTAAAAAACCAAAATTTATAAAAGAAAAAAAAGAAGAAAAATGAAAGCAAAGTTAGTTTAAGTAGTTAATCAAAACTAACAGTCTATGTTTTGAAATGTAATAAAAGAATAGACCCAGATTCTTTTTTTTTTTTTTTTTTTTTTTTTAAGAAAAATATTTTATTCACCCTTTTTAAAGCTATAATATTTACTAGAATCTGTATTAATCTCAGTAAGTAAAAAAGTTGGTTTTATAATCCCAATTTGATGTCTTTTGTTTATGGAAGTTTTTTTTGACGGCGTTCTTTTTCATGCATGTTTTTGCGATTGAAAAATATTTATATCTTTGCTTTTGTAATCTAAACTCTAGATAGGAGCCAAAAAAAAAAAAAAAAAAAAATCAAAAGGAAATACAGATTAGAGATGAGACGAGCTCAGCCAGAGCCAGGGCCCGACACGGGCTCGGTCTTTATTTTTATTCTACTCTTCGGGCTCGGGCTCATTTTTTCTGAAGCCGGAAAATTTTATTTATTCATGTGTAGAAAAGATTGAAAGAACTTTTTCCACTTAAAAATGCCTACTGAATCCTTTTCAACTCATTTAATTTTTTTTTTTTTTTTTTATCAAAATGACGGGATAACTGAATGCTTGATTATTTATTTTAATATTTCATTGCTGTTTCAAATGAAAATTTTTGATAATTACAGATTTATGTCTAGTCTACGGGATTTCCAGCGACAATCAATTTATACGGTGCCAACCAAAACAAACCCAACAATAAATTTGTTTTTTCTTGGCATTTCATTAGCAGAAGATTTTTTTTAATGGGATTGTTCCTTTATTTATTATTTAGTTACATGACGCTAAGATAATATTTTCTTCTGTTTTTGGTAAACAAGAATTAGCTGGAGGTTTGCAAATTATTTAATCTTCGATTGTGCACAAATTATAATCGTTTTTCATATGAAAATAGCTTTAGTGATTATTATATGTGCTTGTTATCTTGATCTCTGCTCATGCTGGGAATGCAGTTCCTTATGGAAGTCACTTTCCTCCGTAAGTAAATATGATTACCATGTTATACCAATAGAAAGCAATCGATCAGTGCTTTCTCTTTTTCTATAAAAGCATTGGACCTTTAATATAACAATGTTGATTTTTAAAACTTACATTGATTTTCAGATACCTGTCAATCGCAGTAGATTGTTATGAGAAAGGAATCGATTATAATGAAAGATGTACACTTTTTAAAGAAAATTGAAGAACGTTGTTCGATTCGTCAGCTTACAAACAGTAATTTCGCCAAATTTGTTGCATTTATTAATTAAACACAAACGTGTCCACCAAACTTGTTTATTAACCTTTTCCAGCACGATCAAAATCTGTTAGTAAAATGAGAAATTATCGACTGACACCGGAATTCACAAATGAACTTATTAGATATTTTGAAAACCTTAATTTAAGTGTTTATTGTAAAAGCAAAATCTTTCTAAAATATTATTGGTGTTTGCATGTTTGGAATAAAAATTAGGTATCCCAGACTGGGACACTGTGCCGGAAAAGTTAAAGGAGGAAAAAATCTTTTATGTATGAAGTATTTTTTTATTTTATACGGACTTTGATAAGACTGAATTTGAATTTTAAAAATTATATCTATATAAGAAGTTTTTATAACTGAGATATCACTTTTAAAACATTTTTTAAATACCATACAATTTTGTTTCATATATTTTTGGTATCGGGCTGGGATTTAAAATAGTTGGGCTCGGTCGGGCCCCGGCGTTGTAAAATGAGCCCGAACTCATCTCTAATACAGATGTTAAATGATAATTCCTCCATGTGATTAGCCTGGAGAACGGAGGGGGTGGAGGGTTATACAAAACTGCTTCCTTTGAAAATGAGAAATAATGCTAGGCAAAATTCAAATTAATATGGAGGCTGGTTGGTTGGTTCGTTAAATATCATTTTTTGTGACCATATTTTGACATTCATATGGCTTCACTTTTTTTTAAACCGGAAAATTTTATTTATTCATGTATAGAAAATATTGAAAGAACTCTTTTCCACTTTAAATTGCATACTACAAGTTATTTTAATGCTACTTTGATCAAAATGACGGGGGAACTAAATTCGTGTTTATTTATTTTAGTATTTCATTGGTGTTTGAAATGAAAATTTGTGATAACTACAGATTTATGTTTACTGATATCTTTGCTTTATATCTAGATGTTTTGTCTATGTTTATGTATCTTTTTCTTATCCATTAGATTTAGTTTTGAGCAACATTTCATCTTCCTTCACACAATGAAAAATTGCGTTTGGGTCCTTTTTAAAAGAAGTACCACACAATTATACCTTCCACAAATAAAAACCTGTCTAAAACGGAAATTCGATAGGTTTTATGGGGCTCCGTTTTATTAGGTTTTATTACATAAGATATTGTTTGTACCCAACATGTTCAGGTTAAAAATTTTGGGCACCCCCCCCCCCCCCCCAATTCTAAAGACTAGTTACACCTATGAAACAACACTCAAATAAGTTTCTTTAATTCTTCTCAGCTTTTAAAATTATTTCTGTGAAAGTTTTATTCAACCAACCAATACTAAGCAAGCGAAGGGAAAAAGCAGAAAAAATCACAATTTGTTTATGAGAGTGAGCTCTGGATTTTAATTAATTATTCAGGGGGGGGGGGGGGCATAAAGCCCGTATTTTGTTACTAAAAAATAAATGATAGGTTTCATATTATAGAGGGTAAAATTAGTGCTAAATCACAATGTAACACTAAATCGCGATGTTAGATGGATGATAAATCGATTTAAGAAATCTCTACATCGCCCAGTCCTATTGTCTATGGAATTTCCAGCGACGATCGATTTATACCGCGCCAACCAAAACAAACCCAACAATAAATTTACTTTTTGTTGGCATTTCATTAGCAGAAGACTTTTTTTAATGGGATTGTTCCTTTACTTATTATTTAGTTACATAACGCTAAGATAATATTTTCTTCTGTGTTTGGTAGACAAGAATGAGCTGGAGGTTTGCAAATTATTTAATCTCCGGATAAAACTCTGGATTTTAATTAATTATTCAGTTCATAATTAGAATTTTGAAATTCTAAAATCAGATACATCAGGAGAGACATTGGGCAACTCTGGAAAAAAGTTTGAGCCTCGTATCGGCCATGGATTTCACTAGCCATCGCAGACACATGCACACACAGACAGAATGTTTTGTTCTTTTTATTAGAATAGATGCTGATGCATTTCAAGAAAAAATTGAATTACTATAAAAATATGTTGAAAATCAAAACAAAGGACTTTAAGGAGGTTTATACATTCAAAAATTTATGGGGGAAAAATGTCATGATTTTGATTGCAATTTTTTCTACAAATACTTTAATAACTGTGGAAACAGCAAGATTTCATGACGTTGATGTTCTAATTTTCTGGGCCACTCTCAAAACTGGAGAGCATAGAGTGACTTAAATTTGAATCGCTGCTACTAAGAAAAGATTTTGGTATCTGCTGTTCCTTCAATATATCATACTCAGAATTCGAAAGTATAAAATTATAGCTTGTCAAATGAAGATTTTGTGAAAACCAATACCAACTTTGTAGTGCATTCATCTGTCAATCTTTTTATTTGTTTTAATGTTGCTAAATGCCTTCAAAATGTGCTCACATGAAGCAGTTGTTGAGGAAATATTCAAAATTCTGTCTGCAGCCCTAAATAGTTCACTTGAGCTGCATCTTTCCACCAAGTTGTTGGAGATATTTTACTGGCCTTTCCAAACAATATCTCTACTCCAGAGCTTTTGTTTTGTCTAATATTCTGCTGTATCTGACATTACTGTAACTTCGTATGTATCAAAAGTTCTGTTAGCAACTTCAATGGTTGTCTTAATAGCTGTCATTGAATCATCTTCTAACCAATATCATGGTTACAATCAAAAACACAATCAAACTGATTGGTAAATTTATCATACGAATTGAATATTTCTAACTGAGCGAAAAAATGGATAAATTTTCCAAACAGTTTGTGTTAAAAAATTAGTACTATATCTACATACCCATCGTTGTATGGAGTTCCTTTCCGGCGGTTTATTCTGTCGACCTGTCTAAATGACAGACCAGATATTATGACCAATAAGGTTATGTGAGAGAGATATGCCCATCGGCTATTGTTCAGTTAGCTTAAATGGCAAAGCATCGGCCCTGTAAGTCAAGCATCTGAGTTTGATTTGCATCCTGGGCAATTTTTCGCTGAGTTGGAAATATTCAATTCGTATAAAAGCAAGGTAATCTCAAAAATAAAGTTTATACATCACCTATATAAACAACGGGAAGAGAACTTTAAAGGAAAAACATTAATTTGTGTAAAACAGAGATGAAGTCTGTACAGGGGCGTAAACCACTCTAGTCGCGTAGGGGGGTGTAGGCTCATAAATTTCCGACTTTCAAGATGGAAAATTTCCGAGTACTATGGTCAACATGAGGACTAATATATATACTATATATTCATAGATATATATACATTAATATATATATTATAATTCTCAAGATAACTATGACTTAGTGTATCGGTATAGTCAAATAATCTTACATTATGCTATTATTAGTCTTATATAACAATATATTTTCCCCATTAGTAGAAGATCTCCTGATGGAATAATCGTACCACCCGAGAGGGGCGTGGGTAGTGCATAATATGAATAAGCAGTCGCAGGGCTTTCCAACGATATATCATACGAAAGGTGTCGGCTAAATTTAGAAAAGCGGTGACTTTGAGGACTAAGTGGGTATCCAACGATATATCACAAGAGAGATGTAGGCCAAATTTAGGAAATATTTCCCCTCTCAAAGTAGACTCTTCCTCTAACTGTGAATTTTTCATATATCATAAATAATATTTATCGGAGGGCCCTGTAAAAAAAATTCCGATCTTAAATGATAAAACGCTTCAGTTTAAAAAAAGATCGAAAATTGTCCACGGTAGGGAAATTGGAGGGGGTCAGGGGGAGGGGAGCAAGGTTTATAATATGAAAGAGTGATCTGAGGGCTCTCTTATGATACGCCACATGGTCCAAAAAGTATGGAATTTTTCCACCCCCACTTTAACCCCCTCGGGAGTGGAAATTTATAAATATTGCTGAAACACTTATTTAATTAGTTTTCAATAATTTTATTTTCTGCTGTTTCATGTTATTATTAAAAAAGACTGCTGAGATGTGCCAAATGTCCTAAATTTTTCGACCCCCCCTTTTAACCCCCTGAGGGGGGATTTCGAAAACCATTGGATTATGTGTTTAATAATATTTTTAGTAGATTTATTTTCTGGAATTTCACGCTCCTACCTTAAATGTTTGCTAAGATATGGTAAGCTGTTCCAAAATTTTTGACCCCGTCCCCCCGCTTGCCACTCTTAGGGGGGGGGGGTAATTTCAAAAATTCCATCTTAGTGGACACGTACATCATAAGAAGTATTTTCTCTCCAATTTGCATGGTTCTACATTCAATAGTTTGGGCCGAACGTTGATTATCAGTCAGTCAGGGCAAACTATTTTATATATGTATAGATATCTCTACTAGCTGACCCGCCCGCCGTTGCCCAGCCATTAGATAAAATATATACTAGATATATCATATAAATATATTAGATGCATTATATAGATAAATAACAAATTATTAAAACAAAGTATGTAAGTTTTCAGGTGCGAATTCATTGTGTTCTCAAATTATTATAAAAAAAATAATAATAAATAAATAAATAAGGCAATTAAATAGAGCCAACAGTTTTGCTGTCGCCGTATGAAAACATCACAAAATACAAAACAAAAAAACGAAATGCATAAGTCAAAAGTAAAACTCTTGTTTCTCTACAACCCCCCTTCCCCTACACACACACACACACGCAGGCACACCAGGCTAAAAAAAAAAAAAAAAAAAAAAAATTAAAAGTTGCGCCATTTTATCTTCTCCCAAGGCCGAAATTATTTTCAAGTTTCAAATGATTAAATTTTGTTTCTTATCTATACATACACACACTCACACACACATACACACACACAAAAAAAATCTATGTACAAAATAATAATCAAATTATTGTTATGCAGTGAGACAAAATTATTGTATCTGGTACTATAACAAAGTTTTTAAAATATAGAATATTTTACATATATTGACATTTGAATTTCAAAAAATAAATTAACTTTCTTAGTATTAATGAAATAATATTGATAAAATATAAAAAGATCTATAGTACATTTTTAACTTCATGTACAATACTAAATACATTGACTTGCGAATTGTAAAATGGTTGGCAAAAAAGAAAGCAAATATATTGAAAGAAAAAATTTAGTTAAAAATAATAATAACTTCATGAAATTTAAATAATAACTAGCTTGTCATCTCCAGTTTGAAACAAAACTAGCAAATAGTTCCGGAATTGCGATACTAACTGTTAAAAAAAGTTAATATATATCGAATAACAGTACATTTTTACAAGTTATTAAATAATTTATTTGTCCCCTCAATAAATAAATAAATAAATAAATCTATTATTAAATATGAAAACAATAGTTATTTACACATTTTATATATCTAAAATATTCTGTAATAAAGTAGCTTACTTACTTCAAAAGGTTTTTTTGGAACTTCAGCAATGCAAAACGGTATATGTATATGGGCTGAAATTTTATCAGCATGTTTTTGTTTATTATGTGTGTTTCTGTAATCATTATCAAAAATGGAATTACGTAACGCAGATTGTACTTTTTGTCTCTTACATTTAGGTGAGGACATAACTGATGCAAAAATATTGAATTATTAACCAAATACCAAAATATTCTCGCATCAACATTTTGTAATTGAATGATTTCGTACTATGAGCTTGAATATGAATACTAACGGCTTAAACAAAGAGTTAATGCAGGTGCTGTTTGTTTTGTAATTTACACATAGGACAGGAAGTTCAGCGCCCAGTTGTCTAGGTGCCCAGGCTTTACTTTGAAGAGAAAAAAATGTTCTATCTTTCTATTTTTCAAAAGTCAGTTACAATCTCTAGCTGTTTTTTTTTTTTTTTTTTTTTAATTTGTTTGCTTAAGGAATATTTTAGAGACAAAAATTTGTCAAAAATACGGGATTTCTTAATATAGGTTTTAATTCTTTCTAACGACAAATTTTAAAACAGCGTAACAACTTGATGTTACCCCTTATTTTTCGGACTAACCGAATGCAATAGTATTAATAAAAATATTTAAAAAAATACAATTGATTCAGGAAAAAAAACGAAAAAAAAAACGAACGTATTATTTCTGAGAGAAATATACTCGTATAGTGTAAAATATTCATATTATTTCGAGATAAAAATTCAAAGTATTTGGGTATTTTCAATTTTCATCCTATATCATATATATTTCTTAAGCACTTTTTTAAATCAATCCAAAATTACGTAAAAAAGGTAAATAAAAACAGTTTCACATTTTTAATTATATATTTTTTAATAAAATAAAAAGAAAACACAATACTAGTTAGTAGAAAAAAATAAAACCATAATTATTTTCAATTAAAGGTAAAATTTGTATAGAGTGGAAAACATCCAGATTTCGATATGGAAAAATATTAAGTATTTGTATTTCAGTTTTGAATTTTCATCGGATACCATTTAAATTCCGTGATACATATTTCTAACTAAATTTAAAGTTTAGATAAAAAAAAAAAAAAAAAAAAAAAAAAAAAAAAAAAAAAAAAAATAGTTTCTTCACTTCAATCAGTATAGCTTAAAATTTCGAGACTAAACTAAAAACTTTCCCATAGTAAATAAATACAGGTAGATTTCGATATTTCAAAGTCAAAAGTCACAGAAAAAAAAAAAAAAAATCGGAATATTAAGGTTTTATTCAAAATACCACAGTTACAAATAACATTAACATTGCTACAATATGTACATAAATATTTTTTTTCGTCATATCGAGGTTTCCGAGTACACAATATTTGACAAATCAAAATTTTTCAGAATAGTTTTATCAAAAAAAAAAAAATAAATAAATAAATAAATAAAATCCGATATATTGATAAGTTATATTAATTAGTAAATTAAACCAATTAATAAATTACCAATTAGTTAAATTAATTAGTTCCGGTTAAGAATAAGTTTATGTTTTCTTCGTTATAAATTGTTTTCTCTTATTAGAAACTACACGGGGAAATAAATCCGAGTAAGAATAAAATTTTATAGGTTTTCTTCGATCTAACTTGTTTTTCTTATTTAATTAAAAACTACATAAATATTTCTCCAATTCATAAATATTTATAGATTAATAACTTTTTTTTTCGGCTGAACATACTTTTTTTCCGATCGAACAAGAATTTTTCCGATTGACTTTTCCGTTTTTCCAATATATAAATTTTTATGGGTTAATACGGAATATTATTTTTTCCGTCTAAACATGCCTTTTCTGATGGAACGGAAAAATTTCCGAATGATATTTTTGTTTTTTTCAATTTATAAGTTTTTATAGGTTAATACCATTTTTTTCCGATCGGACAAGAAATTTTCCGACTGATTTTTCCGTTTTTCCAATTTATAAGCTTTTAGAGGTTAATACGTAATACTGTTTTTTCCGAATAAACGTGCCTTTTCCGATGAAACGGGAAATTTTCCGAATGATATTTTCGTTTTTCCAATTTAGAAGTTTTTATAGGTTAACACCATTTTTTTGCGATTGACTTTTCCGTTTTTCCAATTTATAAATTTTTATAGGTTAATACGTAATACTGTTTTTTTCGACTAAACATGCTTTTTTTCCGATGGAAAGGGAAAATTTTCCGAATGATATTTTAGTTTTTCCAATTTATAAGTTTTTATAAGTTAATGCCATTTTTTTCCAATCGAACAAAAGTTTTTCCGACTGATTTTTCCATTTTTCTAATTTATAAATTTTTATAGGGTAATACATAATACTATTTTTTCCGACTTTCCGATTAAACGGTATGCCTTTTCCGATTAAACTGTAAATTTTCCGAATGATATTTCCGTTTTTCCAGTTTATAAGTTTTTATAGGTTAATACTATTTTTTTCCGACTGAAGATACTTTTTCCGAGCGATCTGGTAATTTTCCGACTCATTCCTTCTGGGGGGGTGCTGCACCCCCCCAAACCCCCCCGGGATTTACGTCCCTGAGTCTGTATGCCATGTGGGATTGATCTTAAAAACTTTGTAGCTTGCTGCATGATTTTAGTATCTCTCTGAAAAGCATTATGAACAATATTAAAATTACAAGTACGAATATCAATTTAAAAATGTGCTTCATTTTCCTTAAGTTCCTCTTGAACAATTGTTAAAGGTCACAATATTATAAGGTGTGTCTAGGACTGAATGAATGCTGACAGATCTCATATCATAAAGCACACAGACAGTAGCAACTGCCCTCAATTTCCCAGAATAGCCAGTCATTTAGCTATGTTTTCCAAGATTTGGGAAATTTTTTTGTATTATCCCTGAGAGATTCTGCTGATTTTTAGAACCAAAAATCTATCACCTTATTTTCCCGGGAATCTCATAATCCCCTGCTGAGTATGAACCCTGTATGACTGATTAATTCAATTTGCGTACACATGTGTTTAATGGGATATAAATTTGTATATATCTGAGATAAGAAGAACGATCCTCATGTCATGAAGCATGCAATATATTCTAACCCAAACAATGCCAGATATTGCAACTTGTTTTAATATATAAAGTAATATTTACTCAAGAGGAAAAAAGAAAAAGCTTAAATCAAAGGTAAAATTTTTATACATTAATCATTTATTTTTGAATTTGTGATACAATTTACAACATAAATTTTTACCTATTTGATCTTGATGTGCATTATTACTAAGAGATGATCTAAGCACAGACATTTCTTGACCACTGTTTTTCAAAATGTCAGCATTCCATGTTCTGCCTTCTGATGCTGCAACTAATGTACAAAAATAAACAATTAAAATAAAGTAAATTAGATTTTGTGAATTATGAAAGGTGGGAGGGGGAATCACAGAATGTTAAACAGGTAATACCCCCTTCCCCCTCAAGTCACATTAAAAAATAATTCAATTTAAATCATACAGAAAAATATTTTGTATGAAATTGACAATTTTGTTAGTCAAATTGTATACTGCACATGAGGGGGTGATGTGCCCCATAAAAAAGAAAATAAATATTTGCAGCAGTTACACAGGATAAAGTAACCTATCAATTGTAAAAGTCTGCCCAGGTTTTTTTTTTTTTTTTCCCAAGAGTCCTATTTTTGTGAAATTAACTTTTATTTTTGTGAATTATTTCTATTTTTGTGAAAAAAACAAAATATTAATTAATCTGTTTCCACCCAGTCTTCGAAATTGGGTATGTTTTAATTTTTCAGAAATAAACTAATATTTAAGCAGATGATCTAATTTACTAATAAATAGAGAGATTTCTTGTTCCATTCTTTTGCAATTATATTATAATAAACAATCGACAAAGAAAATGTTTAGATTAATGTAAATAATGAAATTATAAACTAAGGAAAGCGTGTATGGTTAACAGTTAGTCCCACAAAGCAATTTAATATGAAAATGATTTTATTATTTATGAATTTTCAATAGAACTTCTTTCGTGTGTAACTTTTGTTAAGAAATAAAGAACCAAATGTAAATGTTGAAAGAACAATTACAAATTTTAAATAAAAGCACTAACTATAGTTCTGTACAAAAAAAACCACATAGAAATGTATCCCAAAGAAAAACACTCAAATATTTGATGATTAAAAAAACACTGAAGTCAAATTGTTTTGTCTTGTTTCTAAGAAGTTTTTTTACAAACAGGACAAAACAAAAAATTGGTTTCAGTGACTTTTTTTAGACAAAACATTAATGTAGCTTTTTTTAGGATACATTTTCATGTGGGTTTTTTTAGAGGACAGCACAGTAGTTGGATAAATATATAATTTAATAATATAACTAGTTAAGAAAGTAAATTTATCTATAACTCATAGCTTGTGGTGCAATAAGCGAGTATGAGGCAGAGATTAATAAGTATAAAAATAAATTCTAATCTGACAATCTTATTTTTTTTTCACGTAATAATTAGAATTTCGAGAATTTCTTCCTGTGGACGGACGTCCACGTTTCATATTGATGGAAATAAAAAAAATGAGCACATACAGTAGAAACAAAAAAATAAGGGAAATCAGAGAAAACTCAAAGTAAGAACATGTAAAGCCCGCAAAGCACGTTTCATGCACAAAGCAAACGCAGCAAAATAAAAGCAGGTGTTGCCAAATTAGGAAGTGAAATCATAAAAAGTTACCATCGCCACACCTACTATGCTGCTGACGTCATGTATCAGCCAATCAGCGCTCATTCAAAATAAGGATAACAGGGAGAAAGAGTGGAAAGCAAGATAGCAATAAACGAAAGAGGCTGTAGTTTGTTTACGTTGAGATAAATTACACAATGAACACAAAAATCTAGATTTTTGCAGAAATTTACACTTATAATGCTTTTTTTTCTTGTGTGTGTGTGTGTGTGAAAGGGCCGTTTTTCTGAAATATAATTCTGTGAAGAGTCCGTTTTTCTTAAATTGATTTTTGTGAAGAGTCCATTTTTCATAAATTTGTTTTTGTGAAGAGTCCGTTTTATTGTCATCGAATTTTGTGAAGAGTCCGTTAACGGACTCTATTTTTGCCCTGGAGAGACCCCTGAATTGCATAATGATATATTGCAAATAGGGATGCACCAGATACTGATTTTGCCAGATATAGGATTCTGGATATCTGGTATCCGATTTGTCTGCCAGATTCGGATATCCGGTACTAAATATGTTTTTAGTTATGGTGAATGTTCGTTTATTTCTTTATACAATGCCATCTCATATAATAAATTGCAAACATGTTTCACACACCATTATAACATTTTAAACATATTGCAATATATTTTACAAAAAATATATATCTTTCACTATCAGAGCTTGAAAATTAGGTTTTCCCAGGAGGAGAGAGTTTCCCTCATTACATTTGTAAATGCAGGGGAGTTAAACTATATGGGAGGGGAAAAAATATTTTTTAAACCGTATTTTTTTTTTCTTTCTTTTTTTACATGCTACTTAAATATTTACAGTTTATACCGACAGGACAAAATTCCACAGAAATAATTTAAATCAACAACTCAAGATAATTTAAAATGTTTATTTTAATTAAAACAAAAGAAAAGAATTAAGCCTTGTATATATCATATCTATTTTTCAATTTTCACTCAATGTTATGGGCAATTAATAACTGAGTTGCTAAATGAATTTTTTTATTTAGATTTTATTCGATTTTGTTTGGTTTAGAATCTTTTATAAGTTACACTTTTGACAAACAAAACAGAGCAACTTTTCTAACACATTAAATTATCGAAATATTTGGTTATGCTTTTTTTCATCTTATTTTTTTTTTTTCTTAATTTTGTAAAATCTGATGTGCATTCAATTTTAATTTGCTTTTAAGAATAATGCATGAAGGTGAATGTGTTGTCAATATCCTTCGATGAATATAAATAACTTGAAATTCTGAAAAGGACATAGTCAGTAGGCTTCTTCTATTACAAGAAAAATGGTTTATTTAAAAAAAGTCATGTCCTAATTTCTGTGAAATATGCACATAAACTATTTAATGTTTCTAAATGTGTTTCCTTGAAGTTCATGAATTTTTTTTTTTAATCATTTGGAAAATGATTGTTGTTATCAGTTGAGAATGGACCTTGTGGTGTTCGCATTTTATTTTGTTTATGATTCGTCCAGGAATATTAATGTTTAATCCATGACATACGTAATACATGACTCTTATTACACAAATCATGTTTGATCATCATAAAAATGATGTTTTTACTGATTTAAACTTCTTGCTTTGGGCGATGGATGTCTGCATTTTATTTATTTATTTTACAAAATTCTTCAAATTTAGAATAATTTTTATTTGAATAGGAAATCAAAATGTCAATGTTAATAATGAAGAGAGTAAAAAAGTTACAAAATGGGCAGGTGCAAATTATCAGATATGGAATAAAACGAATCCAACAGTGTATGAAAGATCGTCTTTTAAATTAAAAAAAAGAGGTACGATTATTGAGCCCATTGATGACAAAATGTGCAATGATTTTGAAAAATGAAAAAATGTAATGTTAAATCACTGATTGAAAAAAAAAAAAAAAGTTTTCTTATTGTTCTTTTTTTTTTTTCAACGTGCAACACAGGATTTAATCTCATTTTGTTTAGTGCTAATTCCAGACTCATGTGATAGAGCTCAGACTCTAGTGACGATTACTGCCCTTTTAGTTATTTCTTGCTTCGGAATAGAAAAAATTTCACAAAATATATAAATTGGTCATAGAAAAAATATCACTGAATTCATCCATCATGGGGAAAATGGGAAAATATAGCGAAATTCGTCAATCAATTACAGTAAAATATCATAAATTTTGTTAATCTTTCACAAGGAAATATCATGAAATTCGTCAGCCAATAACAAAGACAAAACACAAATTTTTCAGCTGGACACAGGAAAACAGAGTTTCCCCCAGGTTTAAAAAGGGGCAAGGCGCTACTGTTCTGAAAAGGGCACTTTTTTTATTTTTAAGGGCACTTTTATAGTGTTGAATCTAGAATCTAACTGTCCAAAAAATCGTAGAAATACAGAAATTTCGTCAAAGTATCCCGAAAAAAATCCGAAAATTTCGATAAAAAATTGAAAAAAAGAAAAAAAAAATTGTTAAAAGATCGTGAAAAAATGGTAAATGCTGTTAAAAGATCGCAAAAAACGGCCGATTTTGTTAAAAGATCGCAAAAAACAGCAGGTTTTGTTAAAAGATCACGCAAAAAAAAGGCAGATTTTGCTTTAAAAAGACACGCGAAAAAGTGACAAATTTCGTGAAAAAACGGCATTTTTGTGACGGACTGTGAACAGAACTGTGCGGGAAAGGGGGGGGGGGGGGGTCAAATTCTAATTAGGCCTCGGGTGCAAATTTCTCTTTGCACGAAAATGATTGTGAATCAGGAAAATCCACTTTTGGAGCAATAAAAACACAATTTTGAAGCAGGAAAATTCACTTCTGACAATACCCTTATTTTTTGTACTACTTTTGCAAAAAAAAATTTTTTTTTTTTTTTTTTTTTTCCGATCTTTTGACGAATTTTGCGTTTTTTCCTGAATTTTTAATGCAATTAGCCGTTTTTTGCGAATTTTTTGAAAAAGTTTTCCGTTTTATTGAGATTTTTGTAAGAAATTTGCCCCTTTTTTTTTTTGAAAATCTTTTGACGAAATCTGCCGTCTTATCTAAATTTTTTGACGAAAGTTGCCGTTTTTCATGATCCTTTGGCAAAATTTTCCGTTTTTTGCGAATCGTTTAAAAAATTTTTTTTTTGTTTTATCGCGATTTTTCGAAGAAATTTGTCATTTTTTTCTGATTTTTTTTTTATTAAATCTGCCGCTTTTTTGGGATTTTGTGACGGAATTAGGCATTTTTACGCGAATCTTATCGGAAATTAGCCGCTGTTTCACGATTTTTAAACAAAATTTGCTGTTTTTTTGCGATTCGTTGACAAAATTATGTGTCTCGTGGGACGCGTAAAAGCTATTTTTTACATTTCGTCGCCGTAATTTACGCGCTATAGTGCGTTCGCATCATTGCTGAAGGGCTACGTTTTTTCAAAAAAGTGTGGGGCAAGAGGGGCACTATTTTTTTGAAGAAGCGACCAGAGGGGCGCTAGTTTTTGTATGAAGAGCAAGAGGGGCGCTATTTTTTTAACTAAAGGGCAGGAGGAGCAGAGCGCCCCCCTGAAACCCTATGGGGGAAACTCTGGGAAAATAATTGTTAATTTCATCAGAATGTCACAAAAACAAAAAAGGGAAATTTGCCAATCAGTCGCAGAATAAAATAGCTAAATTTGTCAATTAGTTGAGATAAATAAATTTGTGAAATTCGACAGTTGGGTTCCAGAAAAAAAAAAATTGTAAGAGGAGAAAGCAAGAAAATTTTGTGAGAAAAATTACAAAACTTTTCAGTCAAACAAAAGAAAACAATCATGAATTTTGTATAATTGCCGTAAGAGCAAATTGTGAGATTTGTCAATCGATAGAGGAAAATATCAAGAAAATAGTCAGTTGGTCCTGAGACTTGATCGTCACTTCACCAAAGAAAAAAATTTCGAAAAGTGATTATTTTGGCAAACAAAAATGACACAAGATTCTTTAGTGCATGAATCCTGCCATTCCGTCTTGAAATTCAAACCCTGTTTGTGTATAATAATAATATTGAAAAAAAAAAATGCAGTTCTAACATTTAAATACTCTGCTTATTTGTCAATGCACTGTTGATAATTGCTAAAAAATTTGTACAATGAAATGCCAATAATTTTTAGAACAAATTTTACACGTTTATTAATATGTCTATAATTGTAAAGCATTTTCACAAAGAAATGCATAGCATCCTTTTATAATGTAAACATAAAAGTCTTACTAATATACCAATGGTTGAAGAGTTATCTCCAAACATAGGTTTAATTGATGATTTTTTTTCAGGGATGGGAACTGCAAAAAAGCAAAAAGACTGAAAATACGTGTGAACAAAAAATTGCACCACATTTTGATCACACGCACAAATGAAAAATTGCACCACAAGTAAGGGGGTTCTTTTTGTTTAATGAATAGGTGTTAACAGAAGTTACATTCACTGAGAAAGATTTGGAACAATCAAAAAAAAGATTGTGAAGCAGGAAAATCTGTTTTTGGAGCAGCAAAAAGAATAATTTGGAAATGGGAAAGTTAGTTTTTGGAACAGAAAAATTCTATCCAGCAGGCATTAACTTTCTTTTTTTGCCCCTTTGACGAAAATTGCGTTTTAAATCGATTTTTCGACAAAATTTGCCGTTTTTTCGGGATCTTTTGGCGAAATTTGCCGTTTTTTCGCGATCTTTTGACGAAATGTGCCGGTTTTTCGCGATCTTTTGAAGAAATGTGCCGGTTTTTCGCGATCTTTTGTCAAAAGTTACCGTTTTATCACGATTTTTTGATGAAAATTGTAGTTTTTCGCGAATCTTTGGACGAAATTTGTCGTTTTTTCGCGATTTTTGGACGAAATTTGTCGTTTTTTCGCCATTTTTGGACGAAATTTGTCGTTTTTTCGCGATTTTTGGACGAAATCTGCCTTTTTTCGGGATTTTCGGAACAAAATTAGAAACTTTTTCGTGAATCTTTTGACGAGATTTGCGGGAAATTATTCGTTATTTCACGATTTTTTTAGCGAAATTTCCTTTTTTGCGATTCGTTGACGAAATGTACCGTTTTTTCGCGATCTTTTGACGAAATGTTATGTTATTTCGCAATCTTTTAAAGAAAATTACCGGTTTTTTTGATAAAATTTGCCGTTTTATCGCGAATGTTTCGACAAAATTTTCCGTTTTATCACGATTTTTGGACAAAATTTTCCGTTTTATCACGATTTTTGGACAAAACTTGTCATTTTTTCGGGATTTTGTAACAAAATTAGCCATTTTTTCGCGAATTTTTTGACGAAATTTGCCGGAAATTATTCGTTATTTCGCAATTTTTTAACGAAATTTGCCTTTTTTGCGATTCTTTGACGAAAATTACGCGTCCCGCGGGACTCGTAAGCTCCATTTTTTAGCGTCCCGTCGCCGATTTTTTGTGTATTTTACGCGCTATAGCGCGTCCGCGGCATCCCTGTTACATGTTTCTGAAATCCGCGGAAAAAAATCGGAATTTTTGGGGTGAAAAATCTGAAACTTATCAAAATAACAAAAAAGCGGAAATCCGCCAAAAAGCGGAAAATTCCCATCCCTGTTTTTTTCATGTTTTAATAATTCAATATTGTTTTACCTTATGCTACATTTAATTTTATTTTAAGTTAAATCACTTTGAAATTTATAAAAAAAATAACTTTTAATTTTAAATATTTATAATGAAGTAACAAAAATAACTAGTTGGATGCACCAATCCCAAGACTCTCTTCTATTTCATAGATCTCAATGTTTCAAAAAATATTTACAAATATTAATACTACATTAATAAAATATCATACCAACTTTGATTTTATCTAGAATTTTTGTTGCAGTCAATTAATTAGATTAAGAATGAGTTAATCTTGATCATTATATTTATTAAAATTAATATTTTTTTGTTATTTCGCTATACATCAGCTGTTTGCGAATAGCCAGTTTTAGCAAGATATGAAATTCCCATTGCTGCATGAACTGCCAATTCAAAAATGTTCGAAAAAAAATTAAGGGGGAAATAGCTCCCCCCATTTCCCCTTTTTATACTTAATCATTGAATCCCTTAAATTAATCAAGGATATGCTTTATCACATAAAAAACCTATATCCAAAATTCATAGCAAATCGAATAATTCTTCATAAAAAGCCCATTTATATAATTTAAGAGGAGCTATCCCCCTTATTTATCCTTAACCATTAAACTTCCAAAATTACTCAGAGATTCGCCTTATCAAAAAGAATGTACATCCAAAATTTAAAACAAATAGGATAATTTTGCAGACTCATTTATCAGATTTAAGTGGGTTTGAGGTAGTCGCCCGTATCCCTTTTATGCTTAACAAAGAACCCCACAGCTAATTAGGGAAGCATCTTATCACTACGAACCTGTATCCAAATATTAAAGCAAATCAGTTAATTCTGCAAGAAAAATCATTTACCTAAATTAAGAGGGGTAGTCCCACCGATCCCCCATTTATACTTATCAAATGAACTCCCATAGCAAATCAAGGAAGTGCCTTATCAGAATGAACCTATATCCAAATTTTGAAGCAAATCGGTAAATTCTGTGTGAAAAATCCATTAAACTAAATCAAAGGGAGAGAGTTAACTCCCATTTCCCCCTCTTAGACTTATCCAATGAACTCACAAAACGTATCATTGTGGTGTCCTCATCAGAATGATCCTATGTCTAAAATTTGAATGAAATCTGATAAATCTGCATGAAAAACCCATTTATCGAAATTAAGGCTGGGGGATTAGCCCCCTTGCCCCTCTTTATACTTATCCAATGAACTCCCAAAACTAATTATGGCAGTTCGCTCATCAGAATGGTCATATATCTAGAATTTGAATGAAATCGGATAAATCTGCATGAAAAACCCAATTATCGAAGTTAAGGGTGGGGAATTAGCCGCCCATTTCGCCTCTTTATACTTATCCAATGAGCACTAATACTAATCACAGAGGCGCCTCATCAGAATGATCCTATGTCTAAATTTTGAGCAAAAATTGATAGTTCTGGATGAAAAATTCATTGATATAAATTAAGGGGAGGAGTATTTAGCCCCCATTTCCCTGCTTATACTTATCGATTGAACTTTCAAAACTAATCAGGGAAGTGCCTTATCAGAATATACCTATACCCATAATTTCAAGTGAATTGCATATTTTTATCAGGAGTTATGGCGTTATGCATGTACATACATACTAACATACATCAGAATGGGCAGGCACATAAGCTCTCAGGCTTCGATAGCCTGTGAGTTAAAAATCATTATTACAGTTCCATCTTGTGGCGAAATATTTTCAAATTGAAGGAAGACCTGACAGCCATTCCCAGAAATGTATCCAAAGAAATTTGGTTCAATTCTATACATAACTTCATACAGTGTTTGATGTAGGATAATGTAAATGGCACAAAAATTGTGCCTTACAGCAAAATGTTTCCATATTGAAGATGGACTTGCTGGCTACAGCCAAAAACATGCATAAATATTTGATTCATTCTATGTATAACTTCATACACTTTTTGATGATATGATGACGACACTGGTACAGACAGGTTTTGGATAAACATGTTTTTTGGGAAATTGGATCCCTAAAACATATAAATTCGTCGAAAAAAAATTATTACATTACTTTCTTCAACCAAGGATAGAAGAAAGTAGAAAATGTTTAGTTGTTTAACTTAAAAACTAATTACCCATTATTTAAATTAAGCGAAAGAAAAAAAATTAATAAAATCAGTTTATTAAACAATTTCAAATTTTATAAAGACTAAAGACAGAAAAACAATATTTAGAAATGCATAAATAATGCATGTAAAGTTAGCAAACAGCCGTTTCGAATTTACTATCATTCGCTCCTGTAATTGGTATGTAAGCCTGCGCTTCTCTGTCCCTTTGCTCACCTTAGCTTTTTCTACATGCTGAGTCTTGTACTGATGAAAAATTTCGATAATAGATTCGAAACAGCTGTTTGCTACCTTTTCATGCATTATTTGAGCATTTCTAAATGTTGGTTTTCTATCTTTGTATATTTTTTACAAAAAGGCTTTATTTGCTATTTTGACTTCAAATTTTGTTTTATAATCTGAAAGTAAAGATACATTTTTCTAAAAGATATAATTGTAAATTCTTGAATTTATTACAGTTTAAATATAAATAGTATGGAAAGCTGGCAATTTTTTAAGCTTTTGAGAATTACCTTTTACTCATTGATAGGGAACTTATTATTTCATATTTTGCATTATAAACAAAAGTTTTTCGGCATTGTTTGGGATAAAACGATTACTGTTATTCATCTATATTTGCTTTGCTGCATTCTACCGGATATCAGATAGAGAAGTCGGATATCTGGTGATTGTGATCCGGACATCCGATGATATTTCGGATATTGAAAAATCAGCCAGATATGCTGGATATCGGATATTGGCCGGATATCCGGTACATCCCTAATTGCAAATTAAGATCTGACAGAGTACTGCACTGTAGTATAATTTAATAAAATCTAGGATATTATTAAACACTAAAATAACAACTTACAAATCTTTAAAAAAAGTTTTTTTTTTTTTTCAGTGCTTTTTAAAAAAAAAAATAATAAATAATTTACAATTAAGACAGTTATACTTCAACTAGATATATTAAAATCCACACAGCAAAATGTCATTTCATGATCTGCAATAAACTTTCAGATGATCAGAAATGTTCTGCAGCTCTCACAGTGCCCAGGGCTTGAATTTCAGGGTGGGATGGTGGGATTTGTACCAGAAATTTTGAAATCTTGCCCCAAAAATTGATTATTTTCTTAAAATTTCACATTTTGAGACCATGAATGATCGACTCCAGCAAACATCTAGTGAATTTCATGATATTTTCATATAACAGATCGACACATTTTGTGAGATTTTTCTTACATAAGATCATTGAAATTTACTATTTTTTCTGCCGACTGATAAACAAATTTTATTATTTCTTTCCCGAAATCGGTTAGCAAGTTTTGCATTATTTTCTGTAACTAACTGGCAAATTCATAGGTAATACTCTTCCAAATTTTCCAAAATTTTAATGTGCTTGGTTCTAAAAATTATAAAACATCGGTACAATCCAGAAATTTGAATACAAAGAAATATAATGAAAAAATATTGCGATTTTGAACAAATGGTCAGCGAAAATAAACCAATTTTGTAGCAAAGTATCGTTGTAAAAAACATGACTGCCTGCAAACAATTATAAAAAAAAATGCAACTTTCTTTAAAAAATCACGAAAAAATACAACTATAAAAAAAAATCACGGAAAAGCAAATTTTGACAAAGGATTGCGGAGAAAAAAAAAAAAAAGAATTATTAGGATCACAAAAAAAAAAAAACACATTTTATCAAAGGATTGCAGGAAAAACGCGATTATTCAATGGGTCACTTAAAAAACACAAATTTTAAAAACAGGATTACAGGGGGGAAAATATGAACATTTTGTTAAAGGATTGTAAAAAAAAAAAAAGGAAATATCTACAAAGGATTGCAGGAAAAAAAAATCATGAATTTTTTCAAAGAATTTTTGAAATCCGCCCGGAACTCTACAATGTCCAATAACGTCACATAGAAAAGCAAATTGCATGTAATTGCAAACAAAAGAAAACCTTTGTAACAGATATTTTTCACAAGAATATAATAAACAATGGATAAAACTATTCACAATTTCATTCAATTTTATTGCTTAAAAAAAACTTTTAATTTCTGATTAATTATATAATAGAGGTTTTAGGACATATAAATGTCAATTAACCTTCCTACCCTGTTCAAATTTTGCTCAATCTTGATAAAAACATTTCACACCAGAATTATTATTAAAAATATTTTAATATATTTAATTGATTAATTCCTCTGAATCCATTATTTAACTTTCTTTATGGAAAAAGTTCTGCTTCAAATCATATAAAACAAATTATAGTTATGGGTCGATTAGACCCATTCAGGGTAGGAAGGTTAATGAAACATTAAACATTTCTTAGCGATTTTTGAATCTCTGAGGTTTCCCCAATAGTGGACACCTCCGAATAGCGGACAATTTCGTTCCCGAGGTGTCCGTTATTTAAAGGTTTTACTGTATATGCAATAAATCCATAGATAGCACATGGTTCTATTTATTGTTGCTATCTTCCAGCACAACAGATAATACAAATTGTTTACAGAATTATCAACAGACTGCAATACGGAGCTAATTTTTTATGCCAAGATTTATTTATCATTTGAGCAGCTTTGAATCATTATTACTATAAATAAACTTTTTAAGCTTTGTCAAGTTAAAAAGGCACAGAAGCCCAAATATATATATATATATTTTTTTTTTTTACAAAAGTAAATTCATATACTTTACAATTTTGTACTATAAAATTGACAATAATTTAAAGAAGCATGTAATTTTCTGTTTATTCAGAGTTCCCAGCAAAACACGAATGATAAATTCTCTGACTAAATCTCAAAACTTTCTCTGAATAAATGGGCACACAAGGAAATTTGCTACTTATTTTTGCAATTTTTTGTAAAAAGTAGTGATTTTTTTCTCTTCCTTTGTTGTATGTATGTGATTGTTTAATGAATTTTGTGGTCTTTTCCCAAGACTACTGGATGAATTTTGGATCATTTTTTTCTCTATGGCTTTCCTAAAACTTTTTTTTTAAATATCTGTAATTTCTCTGACTTTTCCTATATACTTTAAAACTTCCCAACCTATTTTGAAATTCCTTGACTTACCATGATGCTGGAAATTTTGTTATTGCAGTTGTGAAAAAAACTTCTTTTTTTTTTTTTACACGCTTAAAATGGTGCATTCTAACACATGTGTGTTAGATCATAATGAATAATCCAACATTTCTAATTTAAATAATTTAAAGTTCATTTATTTACTTCTATTTAAAATTTAGTAAAATTATTCCTTTTTCAAGTTTTAATGCTTTAAAAACGATCTTTCTAAATTATAATTACATAAGTTTTAAGTCTTTAAAAACGATCTTTCAAAAGTATAATTACTTTTCAAAATGATTTATTAATAGCTTTCTTAATGCTTTAAGTACCTGTAAAATACAATCTTTCTAAAATTTAAAATATTTTATAATTAAAAAGGGTTGGGTTTCCGATGTCAGAAACTGTTTTTTGACATGACAAGCATCAAAAACTGGTTTAAACCAGGGTTGGGTTTTTGACGTCAAAAAGGGGTTTTTGACATGACAAAGGTTTAAACCGGATTAAACCGTCAAAAACCTGTCAGAAACTGTCAAAAACCCATAGAGTCACAATCTGCTGCGGTGTACTAAAGTTTGTTGTTAAATTTTAAAACTAAGAACAGATGCCATGCATTATGTTGAAATTTAATTATATTATGGGTAATTAGTAGGTCTTTGAATATTTTTAATTGATAAAAATTAAAGTAAAAATCACAGATTTCAAATTTCAGAAATTTATCTCAAAATGGATATGCAGAATTATTTATGTTTAAATATCTTGTTTATTTATTTATCTTGTTTATTTATTTATTTATTATTATTATTATAATATTTAAAATACAAAGTTATTTAGAATGCATTTTGGCATAGCTAATATTTATAAATATTAACGAATTAAGTGTTGTAAATGCAGGATTTTCAAAAGTGTGGAATTTGATATACGTGTTTAATATTTTTTTTATGCTATATACATAATATCCAGTAGGTTAATTTGAATTTAAAAATAATGCATAATATTTATCATATGTATGATTATCGCACATCATTTTTATTCCCCCTCCCCGCCTCCTCCTCCTTACCCCACAGCACACATGCTAATAGTGTTAAAAATACAAATAATGTTTACTTTGATAGCAAGGTAAGTTAATAAGTAATTATTCAAAACTGAATACTTAAGATATTTAACAAAATTTTATAGCATTCAGTGAAAAAAATTTGTATAAGCTAATTTTTCAGCATAGTAAATAAATAGGTTGAATATTGTAAATAGATACTCAGATATTTATAGAAAAGAGCTAATTTTTTATTATTTTTATGTTAGTTATAAATTCAAAAAATGACTGACGATTTAAAATTCAGAAATACTGATTTTTCAGAAAAACCAAATAACAATTGTAAAAGTCAAAACAGAAAAATATTATACTGATCTATGAAATACTTCTAAAACACAAAATATCATGTAGTTTTTTTTAATTATTAGCTAATTAAATTCATAATTTTAAAAAATAAAACATACATGAAATACTTCCAATTAATTTGATTACATAATCGAAATCAATTCAAATGAAAATTATCAAAGTAGAAATTTAGTTCAATAATCTAATTCATTGTCCTACGTATCACATGGTAGCACATAACCAGTTTTGAACATCTTTCTGTTCCTAATCAATTACAGAACCTGTCTAATCTTTAATATTATTTTAAACAATTGGTAAATTTGATTATAAATTTTCTTCAAAATATATATATCCCTGTATATTTTGAATAACACATTAAAATTTAATTAATAATATTACAAACGATAAGTTTTCCAAAATCTAAGGTTTTGTTTAATATTAAAAATATGTTACTTAAAAAAATTAAATTTATTTTTTCTACAGCATATTTAGAAACATTTTCTTTATTAAAAGCAAATAAATTTTACTTAATAAATATAAATATAGGTAGATATATATATGTAAATAAATATTTTTATTTACATATAAATATAGGTTTTTGACAGTTTTTGACATTTTTGACAAAGAGGTTTTTGACATGACGGTTTAAACCATGGTTAAAACCGTCAAAAACTGTCGCGTGTCAAAAACTTGCCAACCCTGGTTTAAACCATCAAAAAAGGCTTAAACCGTCAAAAACATGTAATGAACTTTAAAACATTTTAAGAACAAGAGGGAAATATTGAATAAGTCTTAATGATTTAAGTAATTTTTTATTTAAGATTACTGTAATTTAATAATTACAAAAAAAAAATTAAACTACTTAAATTGCAATAAAACATTTTTGTCTTTTAGAATGTTAAAACAGAAGAAAATTATTTTGTACAGTTAATCTGAATCAATTTTACCCCGCAGCATTCTATTTAGCACACTTATTTAACTATAATTACACTTATTTACTATAACCAATTTAGCACATTTTTTTATACTAAAACGATTTCTGAGTTTTGAGTGCATGAAGCCAAAGTTAGAAAATACTCTCTCAATTGGTGTTGAGCTAGCAGGGCTTGATAGCAGAAGCATTGCTAGTTGAGCAAGTTTGGTGGCAGACCAAATTTTCTGATTTATAACAGTTTTCTTTTTCTCCGGAAATGATAATATACAATACAGTAATAGTGAATTTTTAATATTACATCTAATGTTGTATATGTGTGACAGATATGTGTAGTATTTGAGGTTTCTGACAGGGTTTTTGACATGATGGTTTAAACCGGATAAAATCGCATACTGTCAAAAACTTGCCAACCCTGTAATTAAACAAATCAATATCTTAACACTTTGTTCATTTAATTAACAATCTTTCTAAATTACAAGTACTTTTACAATAAACAATTTAATATATCAAAAAATTCTCAATCTAAATTATTTTCTTGCATTTAATCTAATTTAAATAACATTAATGATAAATAAATCATTCTTGACAACTTAATTTTTTGTACCTAAATATCTATATATTCGTCCTACATGATGCATACAATTTTCTTTTTATGCTTGGGAATACAAAAATAAAATATTTTTATTTCCGATTTTATAGCATGTTTTCTATATTCAACATATAGAGCATATTTTTCTTTTTATTTTGGCATAATTATCACTAAAATCGATCATATATTTGAAGAGATATATGAATTAGTAATTTTAAAGGTTTTCTATTTTTCAAATATTTGTGCTCATATATGTTCGCCATGACGGCAAAAAAGTGATTTTGTGTGCAAGATAGATGCCATTTTCTTCAAGATGTAAATCATCACACGCAGCGTTCATACACCCTGCTGATTCTTGAAAGACACTAAACTCAAAGCACTCCTGATTGGCTGATATTGAATCTGGCTGAGATTTAGGGGGAAAATTCCTGTTTCTCATCAGTCAACAAAGGATTAGTATGAGCTTTGGATATACGTTCTCCATGCAGGATTTCTTCCCATCACAGAGAGTTTTTGAAGTGATCCAGGCGGTTTTGAATGCTCTCTCTCTCACATTGTTTCACAAGTTAAAGATTACTTTAATTGCTGGCAGTCATTACAAATTAATAGATAGCATCGGTCACCATATGAACATTTTACCTTTTAGAAATAACTTCAATTACGGAACTGATGGTCATATGGTTTTCTGACGATCTTCAATACTCAATTGTGATTCCAATAGAGGGAAAGGATCTGTTGAAGCTAAAATATCTATTTCCATTCAATGTCATCTCAAATAATACCAGTCTGATTGCTGATGGTCATCTGGAGTTTTTTTCTTTGTCCCAAGGGTTGGCTTTGGATTACGACTTACACAATGACTAATTGAGGCTGAATTATATTTAAAAAATTTTCTAATGGAATGTGATCTACAATTCAAATCTCTTTCAGTATAATCAGTGAACTGTCTTCCTTCAGTGGATCAGCAAGCTATTCATCAGTGTGACATCATAAATGACCTTGTAAACTCAAATTCAGTAAAGTAATATATAGAACTGTCTACACATTAAACTTTATGAACTGAATGAAAGAAATGAAAGAAAATTTTGTAATTTGCATAAAGTCGATAAATTTGAAAAACAGTCAATATTGATAAAAATAAGGGATCCCTGATACTTATCATCTATGATAATATAATAAATATTCAATAAATATATTTGTTAGTTGTGTGGATGTGCTAATTTACGTGTTATTTGTATCTCTGGGTGAGTTATACTTTTCTTTTATTATTTACAATTAATTAAGAAATAAAAGTAAAATTATTACAAATATTTTTCTAAGTAAATCAATATGATACTTTACTCTCCAATTTTACCGTAAATATTACTGCATTATTTCATATTGTTTCAGATAGTTATATATATATATATGGTGGTAGTACATCTAGTGTATTATCTGATTTGTACTTATATTACTATGAACGTCATTATTTAAATAATAAAATACATTTATATCGATATATAGATGATGTAATTTTAATTGATACTGATAACACCTGTATATCTCAATTCCCTGTTGATTATCCTTCTAATCTAGAACTTTCAAAAAACCTACTTTTTAATAATACAATCAATTTCTTAGATATTAAAATTATATTAAAAGAGAACAAATTTATAACTGATATTTATGACAAAAGGAAAGAATTTAATTTTAAAGTTAATACCTTTACTAATTTTAAATCATGTCTTCATAATTCTGTATATCATAATATAATACTTAACCATTTATATAGAATAAAATGTCTATGTTCTTCCCATTTAATTAATACTAATATTAAAAAGCTTGTATATGATGCTATAAATAATGGTTATCCTAAAAAATTCATATATTCTTTAATTTATAATTAGATATTAATTCTTTGCATAATTAATTCTTTGCATAAAAAATGTATAAAAAAAAATATAAAACATAAAAATAATAATAAAAAATTAAAAATGTTAAAAAGTAATAAAAAAATATATATATAGGTTGGTTGGGTGGGTAGATGTTAGAGTACGGGGGAGGGTGGTGTTGTCTGGATAAAAACGCAAAGGTTAATTATTTAAATAATATATATATATATATCTATATATATGTGTATATATATATATATATATATACATATATATAATTGAGAGTGGGTTATTCATTTTAACATAATTTTTAAACTGTTTAATTGACACCAATATATGGATATTTGTCTAGTTATATCTATAGTTAAATAGCTATATTTTAATTATCAAATTAATTTTAATGTTATTGATATAATTTTTGGTATTATTATTAATAATATCATTACTATTATTTTTTTTTAATTTTTACTTATTTTTTTTTTTTTTTTTTTTAATTTTATTTTTTTTTTTAATCTTTATTTTATTTTATTTTATTTTTTAATTTTTACTATCCTATATTAAAATAATGAGTTTTTACCATGTAAAGTCACAATAAATGTTACTTATTAAAGTAACAAAATGGTATTTTAAGTTATATGTTAATATGAATGTTATCTCTTCATTCTAATTTTAATTATTTTATTAATTTAATTTTATGTTAATATCGATTATTAATTATTTTCTCCGGTTCAATTATATTTCCATTCAGCTTTATCTTTTTTGTTTGTTATGGATAACTATTATTTTTACTTACTTTCAACTCCTTTTTGTAAAATATCTTTGTTCCTTGTTTAATAATTTGGTTTTTGTGTGCTGGTAGCCCCAAATACTACATAGGGTGAAAAGTCCCGGGACTCGTCACTAGATGGCAGCATCAAACAAATATCCATATTATGCTTAGTTAGTACGAACTTTCGAAAGACTAGTGTCGGAGTTTCATAAAACGTCGACCGTTTTTTTACGAGTTGTGATCTTATAAGTGACGCTATTTTTGATTTTCTGTAAAGAATGGATCAGAAAGAATTCCGTGTCTTAATCAAACATTGCTTTTTGATGAAGAAAAATACTGTTCAAAACCAAGAATGGCCCGAAAAGCATTACGGCACATCTGCTCCATCAAAAACAACCATTTGTCGATGGTTTAGTGAGTTTAAACGTGGTCGTACGAACACCGAAGATGCTGAACGTTCTGGGCGACCAGTTGAAGCAACAACTCCAGAAAACATCAAAAAAGTCCACCGAATTGTTTTGGATGACCGGAAAGTTAAAGTAAGGGAGATAGCTGACATTATAAAGATATCAACAGAACGGGTAAGAAATATTTTACATGAGCATTTAAATATGAAAAAGCTTTGTGCAAGATGGGTGCCGCGTTTGCTGACAATCGACCAAAAACAGCAACGTGTCGATAACCCAGAGCACGCTTTGGAACTATTAAAGCGTAATCCAAATTAATTTTTTCGCCGATTCGTAACAATGGATGAAACGTGGATCCATTACTATACCCCTGAGTCAAAACGGCAGACTGCGGAGTGGTTGGAACCCGGTGAAAGTCACCCAAAGAGACCAAAAACACAACAATCAGCTGGAAAGATCTTGGCCAGTGTTTTTTGGGATGCACGTGGCATAATATTCATTGCCTATCTTGAGAAAGGTAAAACAGTCACAGGAGAGTATTATGCAGCATTATTGGACCGTTTGAACAACGAAATAAAGAAAAAAAGGCCGCACATGGCGAAAAAAAAGTGCTGTTTCACCAAGACAACGTACCGACACACACATCAATGAAAGTGATGGCAAAATTGAATGAATTAAATTATGAATTGCTCCCTCATCCCCCATATTCTCCAGATCTGGCCCTCAGCGACTATTATTTGTTTCCTAACTTAAAAAGATGGCTCCAGGGGAAGAGATTCACATCAAATGAAGATGTCATATGCGAAACTGATGCATATTTTGAAGGCCTTGACAAATCCTATTATATG
This sequence comes from Maratus speculifer, assembly GCA_964019185.1. Taxonomy (NCBI): domain Eukaryota; kingdom Metazoa; phylum Arthropoda; class Arachnida; order Araneae; family Salticidae; genus Maratus; species Maratus speculifer. Next base: position 35,738,067 of record OZ025296.1, read on the forward strand.
AAAGGTATTCAAATGTTAGAGGACCGTTGGAAAAAATGTATCACTCTGGAAGGAAACTATGTTGAAGACTAAAATCAATTTTTGACAAAAAAAATGTTTTTTCATTGTTAGTCCCGGGACTTTTCACCCCACGTAGTACGTATTATTTTGCTATTTCATGGCTAATACGTGGATGAAACCGCACACTTCATTTGTAGTTCCAGAGCATTTGGGGCCTGATGATTCTGCTTTTGGAGCTACAAATTCTATTTACATTCATTTTATTTATTTATTTTTTCAGATTTACTCGTTACACTATTTTTTTATTTTATTATAATTCAATTCAATTCTAATTCTTCGTTTTGGTTTATTGTTTTATTGATAAAATCCATTGGTGAATCTTGTCTACTTTTAATGGCATTATATATATATATATATATATATATATATATATATATATACAACAATTCTCTGTAATTATATGATTTTGGCCAGTTATGTGAACTTTCTATGCTGGGATTTTTGGTATTTTAATATTTAATTAATTTGGATATTTTTTAAGTTTAAATTTAAATATTTCAGTTAAAGTATTATAAACCCTCGCATCCAAAGCCCATACATGACAATGTGTAAATATTTTTAAAATCAGAATTGTTGATGCACAAAAAATTAATGGGACAGATACATTCAATAACAAGCATTAGAATAACTTATATAAAAAAAAAATGAAAGTAATAATACAACCTTGTTGCATAACTTCAGCAACAAGACTAGAAGCAAGACCATCTTTACCCTCTTTATCTTGTTGAGAAGGCTCAACAGCTTGTTTTACAGATGCAGCACCCGAACTGCCAGAACTTTCACGGTGATGGACGTCTACTTCTAAATCTTTTGGAATAATACAAAAAGGATTATAAAAAATAACTAATGAATAAAATATTGAAACATTTATTTAAATAAAGCATAAGCTCCTGTTTTGACAGTCACAAGAAGTCAACCACAATGAGATAAAATGGTTTATTTGATTATAAAGAAATTTGGCGTTAGCTGATATGTTACAATTTCTGAAGTGCACCCACTTTTCATAAGTCATCAGCCATTAGTAAGGAGTCACATGCAGTTTTACAGAGCTAAAAATTAGCTACTTTTGTTGAGATATTGCAAAATTACTAGCGCTTTTAACATATATCAAGTTATTGCAAAACTACTGGAGCTTTCACGTTATATCAAGGAAGAGAAAACCTTATAACATCTGCAGTTTATTTTTATTATTTTCACTTCAACATAGTTAACAATCATTTATAGACATTTATTTACCCATCAGCATCACATACTATCAACATTCAAGCTCTTACAGCATGATAATTCTGTTTTTTGTCTGATGAACATTTTCAACATACATCAATATGATAGTGAAATTTGTCTGATAAGTTATTGCATTTGTCGATAGGTGACATAACATGTCTGAAGACATGTGCCATTCTCCCGTAGCTGAACGCTGTTGGTCTATTTTTCCTGTGATCTTTCTAGATGCCGGAAATGACATTTGACTCGATTGGCAAATGTCACATGAGGGGGCATTGTTAGCAAGGAGGACGGGATATTTATATCTATGGTTGAGTTTCATTCACAGCTTCATCAATGTAATAGAGATGTAGGGGAGAGTGTTGTACCTAGGGGTGCTTGTACCTCAGGACAGTCACAATTTTTAATATACTATTGGTAACAGTGACCTTTTGTTTATTTCTAATAGTGACCTTTAACCAAGAATTCTCATCATAGTAACAGGCAACATCAGAAACATTGAATTAATGACTTGGTGAGAAAAAGAAAATTTCATTACGACAAAGTAAATATTTTTCTCCTTTTCAATTTCAATTTTTACCCTGTATTTTTACAAGTCAACTGCAATTTATTTTTTTTTATAAAAGAGAAGATTTTTAAACGTTTTGGTTATGAAATAATAATAATAATGCTTCTAGATTTACCACCATTTTGATTTCATTTAAACTATGTGATGAAATGTATGTACCTTGGGACAAGTCTGATGGTACAAAAAATGTATGGTTCATAATAATTTGAATAAATAAAAGTATTTTTTAATATTTATTTTACAGAAAATTCTACAAAACATGTGATATAAAGTACACAAAACAACTTTATTTTGGACGTGTTTTATACAGTCATTTATTCAATCAATAAAAACATATTCAGTGAAGATGAATTTTTAACATAACATGTAATCAACAGCCTACTTCATCTATCTGAAATGTTTAATGAAACAGCTGAATTAATAGCAGCAAATGTGAAATCAGATGTACATGTAATAAGTTTATCTTCACATTCTCAAAATGTCACACCCTCAGTAATGATTAGGTCATTTTCTAAAGTAGCAGCTCGTAAAAGCAATGCCTGTAGAAGAAAAAGACATTCTCACATTTTAACAGTTTCTTTAATAAAAGCTGAAATTGAAACTGCCAAGCAAAAAAACTCTGTAGCAAGAAAAGGAAATAAAAGACCACCTTCAGAACAAAATAATAGTTCGGAATATGTTAATGATAAACTCAATTTATATTATACTAAAGATGTAGACAGTATTGATTATGATCATACTACAGTTGTGTAAAAAGTAAGAAATCAAGAAAGTTGATTACTTTCTTACAAAAGTATCTGAAGGGAAAAACTATTCCCATCTGTATATCTGAAGTTAGTTGACATCCTTACCAATAATGAATTTCAAGTAAAAATATCAACGATCATAGGGAATAGCAGCAAATTTGCTCATTGGACTGATGATTCCTATGACATTTGCTTATCAGATATTGAGTCTTAATTCAAAGATCCGATTTCTACAGATGGATCAAAACGACAAATCACACAAGTGAAATTTTTCGAGTTGGCTTTATGTCATATAATGTTAAATAATCAAGACTTTTATATTTTGCTGTATTTAGAAATTATTCTTGAACTTGAGTTTCATTTTCTATTTGTTTGAAAAAAAAAAATTTTTAGTTTGCTAGCACAAAATTAGTTATTGTTATGGTACAAAATATTGTACAAAATTATAAATTAGTTATATGCCTGTTGCTTGAATTATACAGTATACATCCCAAGTTACAACATAGTATGTCCCAAGATACAAAGGATGTTGTACTTTGGGACAGTTTGCCTTCCCCACTCTAAATGAGTGGCAATTTTTTATTTGCAAACTGACTGAATTTCTAAAAATATATTATAGAGAAATATGTTGGCGTATTGAAATGTTGCCTTTAAATTTTAAATCTGATTATAATCATTGAAGTAAAAAATTAAAATGTGAAAACTGTCTCAAGGGACAATACTCTGCCCTACATGCTGTGTCAATGAAATGTTCATTTTTAAAGGTGCCTCTTTAAAGTGTTAATCAGTTATCATGGGATAAAATGACAGCACTGAATTTTTAATTAGTTTATGGCCGTTGATTTTAGATAACGTTAATTATAGTTTTTGTTGTGAACCTTTTAATGAAATAAGTAACCTGAGAAGACTGTGCATTATATTCTGTCGCCAACAACATAATTCAGATAGGTTCCTTTTATTTCATTGCAAATCCTCTAGTAGGCTACACAAATTACATTTTGTCATACACTTGATTAAAAAAACTTTTTAGTGTTTTGACTTGAAATTAAATATAAAATAAATTATAATCTGTAGATTTGCACAATATTTTTTTTTTTTTTTTTTTTTTTTTTTACAGAATAACCTTAAAAAATTATTATTTCAATTAATTTATTTTACATGTTTTTCCATCATGGACACATTTTTGCAAATAAAAAATGAAACATGTATATTTTCAGAAGAAACAATAAATCCTAGAGCTAATAATTATAGACAGAATCATGATTAATTAAATAAATAAAATATACTTTTATTATTCCACCAAAATAACTCAAAAACTGTTTTTTAAATTTAATTAAAGAAAGAAATATTTTTGAAATTGATAGAAATAAAATGGGATCTGTAGATTCTGACAATATTATTTTTTTATTGAATGATTTGAAAAATATATATTATTTTGTTGAATACATTTTTCTATGATATGGATTCATTTCTGTAAATAATCAAACCTACGTATTTCTTATAGTAAATAAAAATCATTGAGTCAGTATAAATGAATAAAGTCATGAATGATTAAGCATGTGAAATATTACTGTTGCATCAAAATTTCTCAATTTTTTTTTTTAATTATTTAAATAAAGAAAGGAACCTGTGTTTCTGCATTTTGTGATGACAAAATATTGAAAATAACTGCAAAATTATACTTCAAATCATAAAGGAACATTAAACTTTCTTACATTAAAAATGTATTTTATTTGAGAGGAAAACATCATTTTAATAGAATACTTTATTAAGATTAGTTCATAATGGTGCATATTTTGGTGCTTATTCCTTTTAATCATGTAATAGTTTCATGATTTTTTTTATAGAATTTCTATAATATCTTTTTTATGAAAATTATAGCATATTTTTAATGAATTAAAATTTATTTAAATTCAATTATAAAAGCATTTTTCAGTCTTAAGAATTCAAATTCATAATTTTTTTTTTACTATGTGAAATCATTTACACAAACAATTCTTACACATTTTAAAAGAATTACATTATGCTTTTTGTTCTTTCTGTAAAGTGGCAACAAAAAATGTAAAAAAATAAAATTAATATTTTGTAAAAATTTGCTTTGAAAATATTTTTATTTATACCAGTCTTATATCATAGATAAAAAATTCCAAGAAAATTCTTAGTTATTTGGCTAAATTTACATTTCTAAAATTAAAATGCGCAAAACATTAAATAACTTTTTTTGCTTAATAAAGATGCAAAAATAACATAAAATAATGTTACTTTCAAATATTTATTGTATGACATAATGCTTTGTGAATCCAAACAAAGCATGGCTTTTTTTTAAGTTTTTATTTAAAGATATATATATATATATATATTGTTCTTGTTGTTTTATAAATTTTAATCTCTCCTTTTAGATGTATTTTAACTCTAGATTTTAATCTGACAATTTCATATTTTTTAATTATTCTTGTCAACTTCATCTTTTTTAAGTGGATTGTTTTCTGTAGGATTGTGACTTGGTTCCTAAGAAATCAGGAATATTTTTCCATCTCAGAATTATATGATTGGTCATAACAATAGTGGTCTGAGACTTCAGCTTTCTGCAAGTCAGTGCTAGGTACTCAAGTTGTTAAGTACCAGTAATGTTTGGGATTTTTAGTTTCTTTGAACCCTGCAGATGGAATCCGCTTGGAGGTTCTGTGTACGATTTACTACAGTTTGTTAATTCATTCTCTTTTTCCCTCTCCACCCCCCCCCCCTCCTCCAAAATATTATTCCTAAGTGAATGTTGAAATTGTTAACTTTTGTTGCTAAAATCTTAGGAGACGATATAACTTAGTTTAATGAAATACCTTTTTATTTAGTTTTACAATAACACTGATATTTTGAAAATATATTTTACCAATATATTTCAGGATGAATTGAATTGAGAACATTTCAGTAATTACAATTTTATTTTATTGAAAGATAAAATACTTTGACATTAAATTTGATTTCCTTTTTTATAAATTTAATAGTTTCTCAGTTAAAATAAAATATTTTTTCTTTAACTTTGAAATATATTTTTACTTTTTGGTCCTCTAGTTCAATTATTGTAAACATAAAGATAGAGTCAAACATTGCATTAAGCATGTGTAAGAGAACTTATGTCTTGTTATACATATTCTATTTCAGTGGTTTTATTTTTACTCTTACTTGTTTTAATTCTCTTTAATAAAACTGTTATTTGTCATTTAAATTTGTTTGGTTATTGCTTCAATATACTATTTCATATATTCCAATATTACATACTTTAGCTTTTACAATTTAATAAGTTTCTAGGCAAACAATATCAGAATATACACTCCATATGTATATATTCTGCAAACCAAATATTCTTTTCTTGATAATTTATCTTTCAAATAGGAGCAATTGGCACAGCTGTTCCATCACTGACTAAGCAGATTGGGAAGAGAAATACTAAAATGCGATATATTTCCCTTGAAGGGGTGGGGGAGAGTTGATTTGATGACTGCATACCTATTTATCATTGCTAATGATTTACAATTGAGACAACAACAGTAAAAAATGAAAGAGTTTCAAAAATTAAATTTTTTGTGGTAGTAGAGGGAAATGGAGAAGCAATTTAGTGCAGGGGAATGATTATTTATTTTATTATTTTTTTTTATAGTAACAATGATGTAACAAATAAGGGAAAGAAAATTTTTTAAAAATTAAGACGTTTGAAATTTTTTAGTTTTTTGAGCCATAGGGGGGTAAAAACAGAATTTTTATGGAAAGGAAAGTAGGAAATTTGTTAGATTATTATTTATCATTAATAAAGATTTATAAATAGGACAGAAAAAAATAAGTTAAAAAGTTTTAAAGACTTTAAATTTTGTGTGATGGGAAAAAAAGGAAGGATACAAATAATTCAAGTAATGCGCTTGACATTTTAAAAAAAAATAAATAAATAAAAAATAATAAAAATAAAATAAAATTACAAATTTTGCTGCTAGAAGGCTCTGTAATACATCTAAAACATTTAATTTGCTTTATAAATGACAAATAATATTTAAAAAGTGAAACTGTATTAAATATGCCATATTTGGTTAAAAAAAAAAAAAAAAAAAAAAAAAACTCAAAATTTGCTTTAAGATTCTTCGTACAAAAAAGGGTACAGGAAAAGAGAAAAAAAAGTAACAGAAGAAAATTTTAAGATAGATTATTTATTTGATATAATAAAGTAACAGATAGAACAGAAAATATTTTAAACAAAACAACTTTCAAAAAAATTTTAACTTTATCACTTGAGAAGATAAACCGATTTTTTTAAGTGATGAGAGGGATTATACAATTTTTAGCCTTTTTTTTTTTTTTTTTTTTTTTTTTTTTTTTTTTACATTAGTTAATGAAACTTTTAATTTTTTCATCCAAAATAGTATATTTTATCCTCTGCAATTTTTATATTTTTCTATGTTTTTTAGCATATTTTCAACATTAACAGAGCCCAATTTAATAAATCTTTTAACCCAATATAATTTTTTTTTATATAATATTTAAAATTTTCACAAAATTTTTGGCCTTTTTTTTTTTTTTTTTTTCCACTAATGTTTTGAGATTTGTAAAAAGAATATGGTTTCCATCTATTAGTCCATCATAGTAACTGTGGCTTTGCTGTGATTTTTTTATACTTGTAATATAAATCTAGCTTCATTTTTTTAGCCAAATATAAAAAAATTTGTCCTTTGTCATCTTAATTTTTTAATACATTTTAATTTTTGTCTATTATTATTCTTTTCCCATTCTGCAGCGATCTATTGACATTATTTTTCCAAAACTTAAAGAACTCTTGTGTAAAGGAGGTGGGTCAATAAGGGCCATTTTTCGTCCATCAGCACCTAGACGTGACATACATTTTTTTCATTAGTATACCTCATAACAAGTAAGAAAATATCTTGGATGAAAGTTTAATAATTGATGAGAAAATAATATATATATTTAAGTAAATATTATCAGGGCTTGAATTTCAGGGCAGGATGGCGGGATTCGCACCCAAAATAATAACGTGGACGGGAGGCTCCCGCCCAAAAAATTTGCATTTTGAAACTATGATCAACTCCCACGACCATTTTGCGAATTTTGTGATATTTTCGTGCGACTGATCGACATATTTTGCGAGTTTTTTTACTGAGAAAGATCATTGAAAATCATGATTTTTTCCACGACCGATTGACAAACATTGCATTTTTTTTTTTTTTTTTTTCATGCAATCGATTGAAGAGTTTTGCTCTATTTTTCGCGGCGAAAAAAGGTGATTCTGTAATTAAAATTAAATAAAATAAATTAACGCATTCAACTTCAAAAATTATAAAATAGTGATGCCACGGACGCGCTACAGCACGTCAATTATGCAAAAAATCGGAGATGGCACACAAAAAAACAGCTATTATGTGTCCCACAGGACGCGTGATTACATAAAAGTTTGCGATAAAAAGGCAAATATTGCTAAAAATTGTGTAAAAACGAATAATTTCCAGCAAATTTCATCAAAAGATTCGCGAAAGAATGGCTAATTTTGTCACAGAATTTTGTAAAACAGCAGTTTTCATTTTAAAAGAAATCGCGAAAACGTCAAATTTCAACAAAAGATTCACTATAAACGACAAATTTCCCGAAACGATTGCGAAAAATGGCAATTTTCATCAAAAATTACGATAAAATGGCAGATTTCATTAATCGATTGCGAAAAAATGCAAGTTTCATCAAAGGGAACCCCTCACCCCGGCCTCCCCCAAAAAATATTGCCGGGAGTGCATTTTTCTGTTCAACAAGCTAATTTTCTTGCTTCAATTCTTTAACTTATTTCTTTCTGCTCTAAAATCCATTTCTGACAGCTCCAAATCTTTCAGAGTTAATGTAATTCCTAAAAGCAGCCATTCATTAAACAAAAAGTACCCTTTTACTCAACAAAAGTTTTTTTTTTTTCTTTTTTTTTTTTTTAAGAAAAAGTCTTTTTTGGTAAATTTGACTTGCCCTTTTTTAAAAGAAATGCGAACAATAGTGATACTCCTTATCTTTTAAACTCAAATAAGCATTATTTCATAATTAAATTTGTATCTTACACATTTAAGATACAAAAAAATAATATTGGTTTTAATTATAGCAATTAATTATAAATTATAAATACAAACTTATTAAATTAATTAGAAGTTTTATTAATTATTATTAAAACAATAATTAGCATTAACTATTATTAAAACAATTAGAACTGTAACAAAAATAATTAGAACCGGGAAAGAAGAATTTACCATCATTAAAAACAGTATACATTTTTTTTTTTTTTTTTTTTTTTTTTAATAGGGTAACATCCCCAGTAATTGGCACTTTAAGAATTTGTCTTTAAACTTACTTCAATTTTCATTACAAAGAAATAAGATATTTACTTGGAAATGTTTTTAAATCAAAGAATGCATATCTGTGCATTTATTTTGCTCACTAAAAGCAAAAAAAAAAAATTTAAAAGATATTTTTATAAAAATATATTTATAAAAAGTTGCTGAAATCACCAGTAATTGGCACCTAGAGCACCAATGTATGACACCTTGTGATCCAGTAATTGGCACCTAGAGCACCAATGTATGACACCTTGTGATCCAGTAATTGGCACATGTTTATATAAAAAAAAAAAAAAAAAAAAAAACTTACATTTTGCATTGGGTTTAATCGCTTTAAATGAATTTACTGTAGATGAAGATGCCATATTTCAGGTTTTTGAGAGTAAGAAATCAGCATATTAGTCTGAAATGTGAACGCTTTAAAACAATACAATATACTTATATTAATACCCAGTAATTGTCATGCTGTCTCCAGTAATTGTCATATGAAGCTTTAATGGATTCCAATTATTGATAATATTTCATATTTTCAAATAAAAACAAATGATAAACAAAATTAGTCTATAACTTTAAAAGTACTTCAAAAATAAGTGGTTTAATCTCAAATTACTTGCGAATCCCTTGTAATTGGAATAAGTGCCAATTACTTGGAACTAGCAAAATTGAAGCACCATTAATTGGCATCTATCATTAATTCAGAAATCCAAGTATTTGTGTTGAAAACACTTTTACACAATTAAAGTAACCCATTTTAACTAAACAAAACTGCTGTCAATTAAAATTTAAAATATATTATAAATCAGATAATAATGAATTGAAAAGCATGCCTTCCTTAAGCCAAAAAAGAAGCATTTGCAACAAAAATGGCTAATTTGATACAAGCCATAATTGTTTCTCTTTCCAAGGAACTATTGTCATCTAGTAGCATAAATCAAAGTTATAATCTTTAACGCAAATGAGCATATAACTAGTATATAGTCTTGCATTTTTAAAAGACTGGATATAAATCTTATTTTAGGACATGTTTGTAGATGTGCCAATCACTGGTGCATGCCAATTACTGGGGGTGTTACCCTACATTTTGCACAATTATTCTGAATTGTTGATAAAAAATTGGTTCAGTGATATTTCATCATGTCTGTATTCTGGTAATTCTTTAAATAGCACATAAAATAATAGCGGGTTTTAAACATTTTTTTCTCCCTCCCAAACAGCTAAACTCCCCTCCATTTATAAATGTAGGTAGGGAGAATCCCGTCCTTCGAAAAATTGAATTTCAAGCCCTGATTATGTATATTAATGAGCATAAACACAATTGCCATTAATTTTAATACATATAATCAATAGCAGCGTTCGAAATCCTTGGTGGTCCGCTGGTCCGAGACCACCGATAATTCAATCGGACCACTAATTTGAAAAATTAAGTGGTCCGCAGGACCAGTGCCTTTCTTCAGGCCCTGAGAAAACCGCAACCGATCGCACATAAGATTTTTTTTTTTTATTAATCAGCGATGCCGCGGAGATGCCGGGGGGAGAGGCCACTCTAAGTGTTAAAATTATTTAACAGAATTTTATGTAGCGGACCAGTGATGAAGTCTGCGGACCAGTAAATTCTCATGCTTACTGGTCCTTGGGACCAGTGACTTTTTTTTAGGAATTCTAACGCTGAATAGTAAATACAACAATAAGTGTAAAATTAAGATAAATGGACTTACTAATATTATTATTTCAATACAGTAGACTCCCTCAAATCCGCACTCCTAAAATCCGCACTCCTAAAATCTGCAACTCCCTAAAATCCACACATATTTTACAGATGTAAACAATGAAACATTCAATTCAGATGTGGGTGCAAAAATTGATTTTTTCAGTTTTATATCATTTCCATACATTTTTTAAATTATAATTTTTGTTAAGGTTATTGAATTCATGTTTTTTCATGAAGAAAGAATAATTTATTTCTGAAAAAATAAAGATATTGCTAATATCATTGTAATCACAATCTTACCAAATATATTTATGTATTAATCAAGCTTTTTTAGTTATTAAGTCTGGCTAAACCTGAAATAAAGTTTATCATTATTTTATAATCCTGATGTGAATTAGTAATGTGCCTTTATGAGACAAGTTTCATTGAATAATTCAGGAAAAACATGTTTCCTCTTTTATAATGAATATTTAATTGTACATTATTGATTATTAACTGTACCTTTTCTTTTAGTATTTTAATCATTTTAAAAAGTATCTAAATTTTTTTTATTTTAGTTTATTACTTTTTTTAATATTTAAGTATATTGTATGCATTCATTATACTTTTGATTTCATTATTAATTACATTCAAATTACCTTTTAAAAAATGTAAACAAAGCAATGACCAGAAATCCGCAAAATTCTAAAATTCGCAAAACCTCTGGTCCCCAGCTGTGCAGATTTGAGGGAGTCTACTGTACATGAAAATCAGAAATAAAAATAATAATAATCATATAGTTTCAGACTTTTTGGACAATGTGTTTTAGATTATTTTCGTTATCGATTGCTTCACCAAAATCATTAGTGGACCATCCAGCGGCCGCGTCTTGTACAGTATATGAACCTATTCGATATTTGTTTTTTTAATTTTGTTTGAGCGATTACAGTAGTATTGTAAGCCAGAAACCATAATATGAAAACAACATGCACCCTCCACTCTACGACACTTTTGCGTATTTTACACTGACGTACATTATTTTATAATGTTTCGCTGTGTTTCTATCCAAATATTATAGTTTTTAGAAATTGTGCGCTGAAAAATCAAATTTAGGTTACGAGAGATGCCCCTTAGCATCATCTGTTGAAAACTTTTGCTGATTAATTAAGAATCTTGGCACTTCATGTTCAATATCAATTTTGTGCAGAAGTTCCAAACAATCCCGGTAAAATCTATCAATACTCTCAACATCATTTGGCTTCAGCTGACATTCTCTGATGGCTGAAGCCATCAGAGCTTCTCAGATGGCTGATATCAGAGAATGGCTGATACTCTCTGATATTATATGAATATTTTTTTTATTTGCTTGTAGGTATTTTAGTATAATTGTTATTTGTTTCCTCGAAGTAAGGAACGAAGACACCCAAAACCAGGGCCAAAACCAATTGCCGTTTTACTGCGTGATCGTTTGAACATAAATCAACGTTTTATACAGCGATCATTTGGTGACAATAGCCACTTCGCAATTGTTTGACGAAAATCGCTGTTTTATTTTGCGATCGTTTGAAGAAAATTGCTGTTTTACTTTGCAGTCGTTTGACGAGAATCACTGTTTTATTTCGCGATCGTTTGACGAAAATCGTAATTTTTTTTGTGATCGCTTATCGAAAATCGCGGATTCTAAAAAATTAAAAAAAGCAGAAATCCGCTGTTCGGTGGAAAAGTGGCATCCCTGCAAAACGTAATTTAAAGTAATGACGAATACCAAAACGTCTTCCAGAAGGAATGTCTCTGAAAGAAATAGTTCACACTCTTCTGGATATAAACGTACATGCTATCGAAAGCAGTCATCACAGTATCATTGTTGTCATCCGGAATAAACAATCTTCCTGTTGAAGGCCTCGTATATTTTTCAATAACTTGTGTTCTGGTGATGTGTTCCATTCTACAGTGTTTTTGAACAACGTTCTCAATCAAAGCCTGGTTTTCATATTTTACAGAAGATATTATTATTTTTCTTATATCAAATAATGTAGACAGAACACAATGACAGAGGCCAGTTCTAAGTTTTACAAGTAACACTGCAAAGAAAGTACGAGATGACCTCTTTATTAAGGAACATATTTTGGACTTTACAAGTTGAAAGATATCGTTAAAATCAGACATAAATATACCCATGAGAATATAATAATAGATTTCGGAAAAGTGTCCTGATGTATCAAAATAGAGGCCTTCTTTGCTACATTTCTGATATTGGTTTAAATATTTTCATGCATCGCATTTCATACATCGATGTATTCTCATTTATAGGACTTAAATCTTGCAGAGTCAATGTACCGATCAAGTAATACGAGTTTCACAGCATTGTTTTCACGACAAAATATAGATATAAGTTTCTATAAAGGCTTGAGTTTCAATAGCTTTTGATACAATAACGAGGCAGTTTTTACCTTTACATACCAACAAGTGTTAGAATTGTGAAAATGATACATTGATAAATGTATAATAGGTTTCTTATTTGTGGTCTCATCAACAGTAATCGTTGATGCATAATCTCTTATTGTTACATCAAATGAAGAAATAGAAGTATTTAGAGCATGGAGAGCACGAAATACATATTATTTGTATTTAGAGCACTACTTAGAACCACTCTGTAAATCTCAGTTTTTCGAACATCTAAGTATCAATATAACTTTTCTGTTAGAACAGATACGAAAAGTTTTCTGTGAGACTTTACAACAATGACATTGGTATCCAAGCATTATTTATTAGTAATTTTTTTAATAAATATTTACGAAAACAATTTTAGAAAATAACGTTGACGTCTGAACAACATTAATACTTTTTAAGTACGGCGAAAGAAGTCTGAAAGCGCTCCGATAGTAGTGCATTTGATTCTCTCACATGATACATTCTTTTCTTTTACAGGTAGAAGCGCACACTGAACCCAAATAAAATAATGCTCATATAAAAGCTTATAAAGAGTAGAATCAGTGCATGTCAAAATTAATCGGGTTCATGAGGGCCTCTTAGTAAAAAATTAATTCAAAGACGCAAAATATGTCAAAAATGCAGAAAAAAGCCAAAACACTCTACTTTCGGGCTATAATTTCCATGACTTATTATTTTATTTATCACGTAAAACTTATATTAAACAAAAATACATATCTTTAACTATACAAAGCCACAGATCAATCATCTGAATTCAAAACTTTTTTTTCAGACATATGATGGGCGAAAAATAGCCCTTATTGACCCACCTCCTTTTGTTACTGTTGTGATTAAATCCAAGTTGAAAGAATGTCAAACCGATCTATTTAGCAACATGTTTGCCGACAATTTGAATATAATCTAGATCGAAATAAAACCATACTATAAAGGACAAACTTGTCTGTCCATAATGCTGAAATCATTCTGATGTTGGCAACAGCAGACAATAAAATTTTGCTTTTACTGCAATTTAAATTCTAAGCATCACACATTTTTACTTTTTTATTATATCATTGAATAGAGAAAAAAATTATTATTGGAATTTAATAATTTTTTATGGTTTTTAAAATAATTTTCAAACATGATTTTTTTTTTTTTTTTTTTATGACCTATTATTATCATGTATAGATGATTATGAAAGATAAATACATTTGCACTTAATTTGATATAAATAGTTTAAAAAAAACTGAAAAAAAAATTACATGAAAAAAATTGCAGCAGATTATGATTCTCTAACAGGGTTATCAAGAAATAAGCTGTCTATTTCAGAGGGCTCTAGAATGTGTTCTATTGATCCAAATGACATCAAATTTGAACTACAGATAATTCAAGTAATGTGCTTGACATTTTTTGAAAAAAAAAAAAAAAATAAATAAATAAAAGCACAAATTTTGTTGCTAGAAGGTTCTGTAATACATCTAAAACATTTAATTTGCTTTATAAATGACAAATAATATTTAAAAAGTGAAACACTATTGAATATGCCATATTCCAAAAATGCCAAAATCTGCCTTAAGATTCTTCGTACAGTGTAATATGGCATATCCATTATTAGGGAAACAACTGGCACACTTACATAATCATGCAGAGATTGCAAGAAATAAGTTACCCACTTCAAAGGGCTCTAGAATGTATTCTTTTGGTCCCAATGAAATAAAATTTGAACTATAGATAGTTCAAATGATGTGCTTTGTATTTACTAAAAAAAATTATACACTTAAACAAACACGATACACTTAAACAAATTTAAACACTATCGGCGAAATTTTGTAGCCTTAATTTTTGTAACTATTTTGTAACTATCAAGTGCATCATTTGAATTTCTTCTGTCCAAATTTGATCTCATTCAGACCAATAGAACACATTCTAGAACCCTCTGAAATGGGCAACTCATTTATTGCAGACTTTGCATGCTGTGTGCATGTGCCAGTTGTTTACCGAGTACAGGATATGCCAGTATTCCACTGTACTGAAAATCTTACAGTGAATTTCACATTTTTATTGACCAGTTTCACTTTTTAAAATATTATTTATTATTTATAAAGCAAATTAAATACTTAAGGTGTATTACAGGGCCCCCTAGTAACAAAAATTGCACTTTTATTTTACTTATTTATTTATATTTATTTATTCTTTCAAAAATGTCAAGTGTATCACTTGAATTATCTGTAGTTCAAATTTTAACTCATTTGGACCAATAAACACATTTTAGAGTCTTCTGAAGTAGGCAACTTATTTTTTGATCACCCTGTATATATACAAAAAATTAAAAACCAACTTTAATTTAGAAATTAAAAATAATACCAGCATAATAATACAACTTACCAATAGTACTACCACAAGGTTTATTCGTGTCAAATTGTGATATTATTAGTCTATTCAGTAACTCCATTGAATCCACATGAGACGAAATACTACTTTTAATAGGACCTTCAACATAAGAATTACGAGAACTGCACTGCACAGGTGGTGTTTCCCCATCATGCCGTGTATTTAAAACAGTCATTTCAATACGTTCAGTATCTCGGCTGGAAAAAAAAAAAAAAAAACATTATTAATTAGAAATCAATGCAAAACATCTTACATTTGAAATGTAAATTCATAAAAATTTCACAAATTGTCCTATTTAGAGTCTGAATTTCATCATAAAATTTTGAGGAAAAAATAAAATGAAATGAAAGGTTCAAAAATCCATTCACATTTCAAAAATACATAAAAATTTAACAAACTGTCCTACAAGAGTCTGATTCTCATCATAAACTTGTCAAAAGGTGCAAACAGAACCAGCGTTCGAAATCCTTGGTGGTCCGCTGGTCCGAGACCACCGATAATTCAATCGGACCACTAATTTGAAAAATTAAGTGGTCCGCAGGACCAGTGCCTTTCTTCAGGCCCTGAGAAAACCGCAACCGATCGCACATAAGATTTTTTTTTTTATTAATCAGCGATGCCGCGGAGATGCCGGGGGGAGAGGCCACTCTAAGTGTTAAAATTATTTAACAGAATTTTATGTAGCGGACCAGTGATGAAGTCTGCGGACCAGTAAATTCTCATGCTTACTGGTCCTTGGGACCAGTGACTTTTTTTTAGGAATTCTAACGCTGAGAACTCTGATAAAACAAGTTAATATTTTATGAATTTATGAAATGTTAGCAGAATTATGTCATATTGTGTATATAAGTTTTATCTATTTTAAGACCCAGCAGCAGATTTTTTTTTTTTTTTTTTTTTTTTTTTGGGCAGTCTGCAACACAAGTAAAATCTTTAAAAACAGTCTGCAGAACTTAAGGACAAATGTCCCCTTTCCAGTCTTTCACATTATGTTACATGCACTCAAACCTCCCAAATATTTGTAATTAACATAAAAGAAAAGTACTTTTAAAAATAAGTTATTTTTATCCTCAAAATTTTTACCACCATCATACATTATCCGAAAGTGGGAGAAATTCCACTAATAGCACTATGTTTTTCTGTTTTTTTCCGTGCACCCATTGATAAAATTTTTGACATTTTGATTTTTTGACAAAATTTGTCATTTCTTCGCTATCTTTCTATGAAATTTGAGTTTTTTTTCGCGATCTAGTTTCCGAAATTTGCCGTTTTTACAATCTATTGACAACATTTGCCATTTTTTCACGAACCTTTGATGAAAATTGCCCATTTCTTGTGATCTTTTAACAAAATTTGTCGTTTTTGTGCAATTTTTTGACGGCATGTCATTTTTTCACAATCTTCTCATTGAAATTTCTTGTTGTTTTGCAATTTTTCGACAAATTTTGCCGGATTTTTTTCACAAACTTTCTGGTTTTTTTGGGGGGGGGGGGGGATCTTTTGTTAAAATTTGCCTTTTTTTCAGGATTTTCTGAAGAAATATGCCATTTTTTTCAGGATTTTTTGATGAAATTTGTTGGGGTTTTTTTTGCAATCTTCTGATGAAATTTGTTGTTTTTTTGCAATCTTTTGATGAAATTTGCTTTTTTTCGAGATCTTTTTACATGTTTGCTGTTTTTTTGTGATACTTGAGCAAAATGTGCATTTTTTGCAATCTTTTGATATCTGTCTTTTTTTTTTAATTATTTAATGAAATTTGCCATTTTCTAATGATTTTTTCACAAATTTGCCATTTTTTTCAGGCTTGTTTACAAAATTGGCAGTTTTTTTTGGGCTCTTTTGTCAAAATTTTCCTTTTTTTGAGATTTGTTGATGAAATTTGTCTTTTTTTTTGTGATCCTTTAATGAAATTTGCGTTACCTGGACGAAATTTGCTTTTTTTTTTCTTAAAACAAGGACAAAATGTCATTTTCGCACAATCTTTTGACAAAATTTGCCTTTTTTTTTTGCGATCTCTTGTTGAAATTTCACATTTTTTCGGGATGTTTTGACGAATTTTTTTTATTTTATTTTTTCTTACTAAATATGTTGTCTTTTTTGCGATCCTCTGACAAAATTCGTGTTTCTCCTGAGATCTATGGCAAAATTGGCATTATTTTTAAATGATTGAAAAAATACTTGAGACCATTTGTCAAAATCTGTGGTACATTTTATGTCCAAATTTTCAGATTTATGACTGCTTTTCTTTTTTTAAATTTTTGAACTGATTGCCTTAATTTTCCAGAAAATTCGGAACAAAATTGTCCCCAATTTATAGTTTATTGTGAATCGAAGCTTTGTCAATTGTATGTGGTGCGGATCATATTACAATGGCACAAGGCAATTTTTTCCCCCTAAATTTTAACAGTTGAAAAATAGTCTGCAGACGTCAAGAGTCTGTGACATCCGCCACAGCGTTGCACCGATTCTGCGTCCAGGTATTAAGATAAATATTATTTAAAACTGTTTGCCATCAATTTAGTCAAAACTTTAAAATTAAATTCAATTTTTAAATTTGATTTTTTAAGTATTAATATATATGTAAGATTGTAGTGATTCTGAAGTGCTTATTGGAAACATTAAATTGAATACATTGCAATTCTTACAGATACAGTGCAACATATTAATCGTATGTGAAATCATTTTAATTTGATGAACTGCTGACTCCTTGTTGACATTTGGCACAGTTGTGTTCAAATGAACTAAAATAGGCAGTGGAATGAATAAATAGAAATTTCTCCATGGCAAAATAATGAGTCATCTTATACCTTCATAATTTTATTAGCAGCATATCATCTCTTAACAGTTCTCACCATTCATTGCAAAGCTCAAGTCTTATGTTGTTATGATTAATTTCAGCAGGGATATTAGCAGGTAGAAAAATTGAACAAATCTCTCTTTGATCATTCCAGCATTTGCTTTTATGTCAGTCTCTCACATTAACACAGATCATGATGTTGTGCCCGTTCTGACCAATGTAGGAAAATAAAGGCACAAATGAAGCCTATGTCATGGCCAATGAGAGTAATTCTATAAAGAGTTCTGTCAGTTGGAAGCATAATAAATTTAGGAGTAAAAAATATCTCAGTGTGCAAAAGATTTCAGAATAAAATTAATTAAAAAAAGGAAATGGCTCTTTTAAAAACATTTGAATTCACACAAAATAATAGGAATGTTAAAAATGACTAAACAATTTAAACTAAAAGATTAATATTTAAGTAAATTTAGTAAGATCCCAGTAGTAGAAATTGTCCAGAACATCAGCATGTGCTGCAGATTATGTTAAATTTTGCAGATTAATTCACCAGCTTAAAAAGAAAGGCTGAACTTAAAAATAAAGTTGAAATATATTTTAAGTTTCTAGATTTATGGCATTTGTTTCAGAATTTGTTATATTTTTGTTATAAAGGCAAATTTTTCTTATTGTATGGGATATTGTTTTAGTAGACTTAGTCTAGCACTGTCGAGTCGCAGATAAATTTCACTATTCAAATTTTACAGCACACTTTCAAATTTTAAGTTTAAATTTTACTGCACAAATTTTGTTGTTTTGTTTGCAATTTTTCAAAGAAATTTGCCTAATTTTTGATTTTTTAATGAAATTTTTTTTTTTTTTTTTTTTTTTTTTATGATATTAGAGTTTTTTCAGGATCCTTTGATAGATTTCACATATTTTTCATGATCCTGTGACAAAATCTGTATATTTTTGGGATTTTTTTGAAAAAATTTGTACATTTTTCTGAATTTTTTGACAAAATTCATGTGTTTTTCATGATTTTTGATTTTGTGTTCAATTTTAAGATCTTTTGATAAAATTCACAATTTTTTTTTTTTTTTTTTTTTTTTGGACTTTTAACAAGAATCAGTTTTTTTTCCCTCCTTGATCTTTGAAGGCACAATTTGCATCTGTTTTGCAGTCTTTTGACTGCTTTTGCGATTCATTTTTTTCTGCATTTTTTCAAAAATTTTTGAAATTTTTGAAATTTTTGAAATTTTTTTTTTTTTTTTTTTTTACTTTTACAATTGTTTAACAAAATTGGCAATTTTTTCTGTGATAAAAAAAAAAGAAAGAAAGAAAAAACTAATGATACTTTTCAGAAAATATTTGCGAAAGGCAGAATTTTTCTGTGATGCTTATTAGCTAATTGCCAAACAATGCTTTGATGCAAATTTCATTCAAGTACTGTAGAAAAAACGTGATTTTTGAAAAAGGACTTCTGAAAAAAATTCCAATTTTCGCCAAAAGATTGCAATAAAAAAAGAGAATTATTTCATTAAAAAAAATTGCAAGAAAAAACACAAATTTCTTCTAAGTATTCATTTTTCGTGGAAAAACACAAATTTCATTAAAATACTGCAGGAAAAATGTGAATTTTGTCAAAAGATCGAGGGAAAAATACAAATTTTATCAAAGTACTGTAGAAAAAAATGCAAATTCCACCAAAGTATTGTCAGAAAAACACGATTTCGCAACAAGAACACAGAAAAAGCGTGAATTTCATCAAAATATCAAGGGAGAAAAATGCAAAATATTGCAGAAAAAATGCAAATTTCAATAAAATATTGCAAGAAAAACATGAATTTTGTAAAAAGATAGCAGGGGGAAAAAAAACACAAATTTTGTCATATTATTGGTAAAAAATGCAAATTTCAGCAAAATATCGCAAAGAAAACACAAATTTTGTCAAAAGATCGTGGCAAAAAACACAAACTTCATCAAATTACCGAAAAAAAAGCAAATTTTATCAAAGTAACATGAAAAAACGCAATTTTCGTAATACCACTGCGGAAAAACATGAATTTTGTTAAAATATCATGAAAAAATGCAATCAAAATATCTCAAGAAAAATGCCAATTTTATAAAAAGTTATTGGGAGAAAACATGAATTTTGTCAAGTTATTGCAGAAAATGCAAATTTCATCAAAATATTGTGGGAAAACTTAAAATTCATCAAAAAATCATGAGAAAAAATACAAATCTCATCAAAGTACCATGGAAAAAAAATGTGAATTTCAACAAAATATTATGAGGAATATACGAATTTCATAAAATGATGATGGCAAGAAAAAAAAAAATTATTATAGTATTGCAGGAAAAATACAGATCTCACTAAAGTATCCTCATAAGAAAAAAAAACAAGTTTTGTCAAAAGTATTGCAGGAAATTTTGTCAGTAAATCACAGAAAAACTCAAAATTCAATAAAATTGTGGCAGGAAAAAAAAAAAAAAAAAAAAAAAAAAACGTGAAATTTAACAAAGGATCAAAGAATAAGCATGAATTTTGTCAAAGTATCTGTTAAAACCGCAAATGTCGTCAAAGGATTTAAAAAAGGCAAAATTTTACCAAAGGATTGCAAAAGCAGTGTACCCTGCTTGGGGTACAAACATCCTTTCCAAGGAAAGTGCCAACGCAGATCTATGCTGACAAATAATTCAATGGGAAATGTAATAAAAAGCACCCATTCATTGAATATAAAGTACCCCTTTACTCAATGAAAGTATTCTTTTTTTTTTTTTTTCCCAAGCAAAAATATCTTTTTAAATAAATCTGTCTTGATCCTTTTTAAAAGAAATGCAAATAATTTAATACTTGTAATCTTCTACACTCAAATAAACTTTTTATTATTAAATTTGTATTTTATCTTGCACATTTATTTTTAAAAAAGCAAATTTCTCTTATTTTTTTTAATACTGTTTTAATTATTCATTATTTAATTATTATTAAAACAATAATACATGCATTTCATTTTTCTTTTCCAAATGAACAAGTTCAATTTAAAACATGACTATTATTAGTGAGGAATCATTTTTATGGTTATAAATAAAAATTAAAAAAATTAAAAAAATCAGGATTTTTAGAAGTCCTGGATTCTAGAGATCCAGGATTTTACAAGTCCAGCGACATCACTGATTTGAATTTAATGATTAAAAACATATTGATTTAATTTTAAATTTTACCCAACAAGGGACAATGTTATTCTTATCTTCTTTTAAGTCAAGTAAATGAAGTACTTAAAGAATACTTGCAGTGAGTTGCAATCTCTTTTAAACAACCATCGAAAGATTCACTGATCAATGTAAGTATTACAGATGGGAAATATGGTTATTTTTGGTTAACAGGTTACATCATTCCACAGTAGCATTGGTAACAGGTTCCAACATCCTGTTACTTTTATAACAGGAAACAATAAATAATAATAAACAATTTATAAACAATTACTAAATATGCTCCCAAATGACGTTTTTACATAATGTTCAAAAATAAAACTTTCAAATAATTTTAACTTAGATTTACATAAAAAAATGGCTTCTAATTTAAATTTATTTACATAACGTAGTTAAGATATTTAAACAAGAATTGTGTAATGTACAATGATCTGTTATACGAAATTACAATCAGCAAAATGACTAAGCAATTTTATTAGGATAACAGAATAACCTTAAAATATAATTAGACTGTTTACTAGAAAAACTAAAAACTAAATATATATATATATATATATATATATATATATATATATACTAATAAACAACATTTAAGTTTGGTTGGTTGGTTGTGTTTATAACGGTCAATTATCAACATAGGGGTTCTGGGCCCTAAGGGGGATACACTGCATGGGGGGGGGGAGTCTTTCTAAGGGAACCCAAACTGTATTTACGCAAGGAAATCCAAGGTTCGAAGAAGACCACGGAAAAGTCAGAATGATTAGGCTGACGGCCCATTGGTTTCTAACCCAGCACCTGCCGTCTACCAGTTTCGAGGGCAGAATCTCTCGGCCACTAGTGGAACAACAACATTTAAGAAAAGATCTATAGGCATGTGTATTTTTTAATGTAAAATAATGTATCTTATAGGAAATACGAAAAACAGGAAAATTAGAAAGTACAGGAAAACATATTAAGAAAACTTTCTTTAACATACAGAGAAACACGAATTTTTCAAAAATCCATCCTCCATATACCGCGTTTTCTCAATCAGTGCTGTTGATGTTTTAAAATCTGAAATGAAAATTATACTGAATTTTTTAACAGCAAGCCAACGCGTGCTGCCACAGCCAGAGCAGCTGCAAAACATAAAACAAATATTGACTGATAGGAGAGAGAAACTTATGAGATTGAACAAATGGTAGAGAATAAAATTTTTTCCATATTCAGTTTTTTCATCTATTTTCTTAATAGCAGATATGTATAGTATGCAAGATCGATTGAACGCTGTTATGAAAGCTGAAGAGGGTGCTACAAAATATGAACTACTATTTACTTCATATTCATAAGCTAATATTGTTGCATAAAATAAAATATTCTAATACTTTGAACTCATCTAAATTTTATCCTATTATTTTTATGTGTTTCAGAAAGCTGTAAACCTAATGTATTGTACTGTATTTTATATTTTTTAAATGTTAAAATCTTATCTAAACATTCCAGATTTAATTTAGAAGAAATTTAATTGCATTTACTTAGTATCAAAAATAAATAAATTAAAAAAAATTTATTTTTTTTTAATTTTTTCTCAATTGTTTTAATATTTTGAATATGAGTTGTACTAAAATGGTTCTAAAATTCACTAATTCATGCTTTTTTATGTGGACCCATATATAAATAAAAAAAAGTCTTATTTCGACAAAATTTTCACCCCACCCCCACAAAAAAAAGAATAATAATAATAATTAATAGTGGCATACCGGGAATGCCAATAGAAGTGAAAACTTGGGCAACGTCTGTATTACTTGAATTGTCAGTACTTTTTTTTTAATCGTCAGGAAACATTTTATTGCACAGGAAATATTTTTAAATGAAGTGTATTTTTTTTTATATTCATTATTATAAATTACCATTAGAAAAATTACATTACAATTTTCATTTAATGCGCAATTGTACATGAAAAATATTGCATATTATTTTACATACAAAAAAGCTGACTAATATTTATATGGCACAGATGTCATACACATACCACATTGGGACAATTGTTTTTTCAGATGCAGATTTGGCAAAAACACCTCGAAGAAGTTTGATAAATTTAAATTTCAACCCATTATGGGTCCGTAACGTGACCCAGAATGAAGGAATTTTTTTTTAAAATGCTAGATTTGTAATGTATGAAGTACAAGCTATCGATAGACATATTACATCAAAAAATCAGAAACGGCCCCCCTGCCCCCCCCCCCCCAATGGTCCTATGGGGAAAACCGGAAAACTGATATAGCAAAAAGAACGACGAGGAAAAATTAGCTATGCTAGAAATTTTCTCTCCGCTGTAGCTCCCATAAAAGCGAAGTTATAGCCATTTAAAGATTGAAATGAAGTGAAGAAATGAGCAAAATTAGGTGAGTCACTGACAGGGGGGTGCAACCCCCCCCCCTTAAAAGAGGCCCTCAAAGACAAAAGTTTAAAAAAAAAACTTCTAGCTCATTGCAAGTATTGATATATTCAACTACTAATCATCCAATTGATTTATAAAACATCTTTTTTTTTTAAAAAATCAAATCCACAAATCTTTAAATTAACCTTTCTGATATTTAATAAAAAGAGACGAAATCATTATTTATTTATTCTCTGCTCATCAACAACTGCAAATAAAAACCACACTTTGTTCTTTTCCAAAAACAGAAAGCAAAATTATCTTCAGATAAAAATTATTGCTCAACACTTTTCAAACGATTTGTAACAAAACACTTGAAAATAAGCAATATTTACGAATCGATAAAATGTTCTTTTGTAATGTTAATTTGTGGAATGACATTTATTGAATAACTGGTGGAAAATTTATTAGATATTGAATTAGCAAATATTAAGGAATTATCTGTTCTGTGTTTGGTTTCCAATTCTCTATACTTTGAATTCAAATCAATCTGAAGTTTTAATAGAGATGTTTTAAATGAGCTAATTAATTAAAAATACATAGATTGCATTTTATTTAAATGTGACAAAATATTGTTTTGTTAGTTTTTAAATAGATTTTCTAACTAAAATCGAGAATTGGATTTTTAAGACATTAAATTATGAATAAATGCATTTTAGTTAAATGTAGAAAAAAAGTACTTTTTATAAAATTAATCATTCTGAACTGATATTTTGCTTTATTTTTGGGGTGAAGAGATAGAAATAATTGCTTTTTTCATTTACGTAACATAAATGGCAAATATACTAACAAAATCTAACAATCATATACGCTAAATTATGCAGCATTTAAAAATGATTTTCTTTATCAAATATAAAACTGTATTAATTTAAAATGCATTTGCAACATAAGATTGAATTTAAAGCAATTTTTAGGATATGTTGAATATATATATCTGCAAATATTTTACCTTCATATTTTCACTAAAGAGCAATGATTCACGTTTTTCGACTTCCGACTTTTAATGGGTTTACATGCTTTGGGATGTTTTAAGCAGAATTTAATTATTTTTTTAATCATTAATCAGTCTGTTATATATAATATATTGATTATAATATAGATTGACAAGGAAAGCATTTCAAGCAAGAGGTTTTTCAATTATTTTCCTGATCTATTAAAAAGTTCATTGTTTTGTGCTCTAGTATTTTGTGCTATCAAAATGGGAGAAAGTGTGTAATGATGGTGACCTATCACCAAGTACCAAGCAAAAAAGGTTTTTAATTAGCGGTGTAAGTTATTACTATTCATGCATGTATTCACTACTAGTCGTAGTGATTGATGAACTGCAAAAAAATTAGCATCACATACCCAAGAGAGCAGCTCATAACAAAGGGTGAAGATAGGGTCATGCTGAGTGCTAGTGTTGAATTCAGGGGATAGTATGGGGGTGGGGGGTAAAATCACTGTTGAGCAATGAAATGACTCCTCGGAAGATTTGAGATTTTGGATTTTCAATGGTCAGAAAAAGCAATGTCTCTCCCCCACCTCCCGGAGCTCTATAATGTTTCTCTTCCAGAGCACAGAAATCTCTCCTGAGAAAAGTGTCTGGATTCAACATTGTTGGACAAACGTCTCAAAAGAAACGATCGAGGATGTTTTTAATGAATATTATTCTTACTTTAGATGTAGAAAAACTGAAATTTGATTAAGGCAAGTGAAGGAAGATGCTGTCATTAAGAACCATGTGTTATTTATTTAACAGGGACATTTTGGTAACATACTAATGCAATATTAGGTTCCAGCATAGTAACACTGTTATTTATTCTAATACGATAAATAATGCCCATCCATAGTAAGTATGTTAAATTTGAAGATATGCATTACCAAAATAGTACCAAGATTAATTTTGTTTTATGAAAAAATTTAATTATGCATAATATCACACAAAGTTACATATTTAATAACTCAAAAATATTAAAAAAAACAACCAATGTTGCTAAAATTTAACAGCTATTTTTATTTTACTTGTTTTTTATAAAATTGTGATAAATTAAGAAAAAACAAAGTTGCTCTAAGGAAGAAAAAAAACATTACTTTTTTAAGGTGGTTTCGGGTAATATGGCAGCACCAGTTTCAATATCATCAGATTTTCCTGATTCATCACTAGACTCTTCACAATAATCGCCAACATCAAACATCTTATGTAACTTGACATTGATGATTTTTAAGGTGGTAAAAAATGCCCCAATTATAATACAATATATAGTCCATGTAATCAAAGATGATGGGGATACCTAAAAAAAAAGCAATAACAATAATGCTTAATAAAATGTCCATACATCTAAATAAATAAATTACAATAAAAATAAATGATACTACTTGATTATCCCGTCAATCAATTTCACCAAATTGTATGAATTGCCAAATTATATAAATAAAATGTTGACATTATAAAATCTTAAGATAGGAATAATTAATGTTCATTCTAGGTCATTTTTGAAGGGTGCAGCACCCTGCCCTTTTTAAAAGTAGCAAAATACACCACTGGTTTTCCCCAGAGATTTTTAATAAATATTTTTTTTATTCCATAGTATTTCTAAATTTTTGCTCAAAAATGATAGAATTTTTTCGTTTCTTTAAGAAGAAGAACATATGAAACTATTCAATCATGTTTTAATTTAATTGTATTTTTAATTTTTATATCATAAAATCGATCAAAATTAATGTTACTTGATTTATCATACTTAAAAAATATGTATTTTCCTGCTTTCTTTTTTCTTCTTCTAAAGGCAATAAAAAAAAAATTTCTAGCAAAAGTGCCCTTTTCTGCTGCAGTAGTGCCCTTTTTAGTGAATAGCACCATGCCCTTTTTATTTCTAGAGTGAACACTAGAATAATAACGAATTTATATTTTTAAAAAATCACTAAAAAATAAGGTTACTTTAATAATAATGTTCACTATGTGTGTAGTGAAATACCAGTTAATAAATTTGATTTATTTAGATGATTTCAGACAAAAGCATACTAATAGTTTACATATTTAAATGCAGATTTATTAAATTATACCATAAACATATATTTTCTGGATATTGTATTTACAGAATGACATTTAAGTATTACAAATGTAATAATCAAATTTATTAATGGATATAATAGATATCATAATAACTGAAAATTATATGCATGCCAATCAGGGTTGGCAAAAACCCAGGTTTTAGTTATTTTTCTACATATTTATATATGTGTTACATTTAAAAATATACTTATTAATTTTTTTTATTACAATTGATCTATTTATTACTAATTAATATTATTTATATCAGTTAATAAATTTGTTATATATAGTCTGACATTAATATTAACTTAATACTAATATCAGAATAAATTTATTAACTGATATTATAAAAGACTTAAATAATTAATACAGTACAAATTCCAAAATCCAGAAACCTCTGGACTTTGGCAATTCGAAATTTAAGTTAATTTTTTTCAGTTTATTTGGTCAAAAAAATATATATATGTAAATAAATAAAATAAATCTTACATTTTTTTTAAGTAAGAATAATTATCTACGTGGAATCCCCCCCCCCTTTCCTGCAAATTATATACATCAGAAACACATTTACAATACTGAAAAGAGATAAAAATAAATAAAACTGAAAACTGAAATAGATATTTGAGACGAAAGGAAAAAAATTAAATCTATAAATGGTTTCTTTCTACAAAGCAAAACATAATATTCATCCAAAGTTAATGAATGATCTGATTGTGTAAACATTTGAGATTTCTTTTTCTCAGAGCTAGGGATGCACCGAATAGTGGTTTTGGCCGAATACCGAATGCTGAACATTCGGCCGACAGGTGAACCGAATACCGAATATTCGGCTAGCCGAATACTGAATATTCGGCCAACCGAATAGTTAACTATTCAGCCGAATACCAAATATTCGGCTTTCAAAATATTTTTTATATTTCAAAGTCTAAAGGTATTAAAATGTTACTTTTTAAAGCAATTTTACATAATATTTATTAAAAGAAACTTACATTTTAATAAACAAGAAAGAGCTTTTTATAAGAACATTTAGTATTGAAAAAAATCTGCCTTGAGTTATTTAAGAAGCACAATGAGACTTTTTACATTAATAAACTTTTAAATTTCATGGTTTCTTCTACAAATTAAAAAACATTTTAAAATCAAAGAAAAATAAAGAAAATCAAAGAAAAATAAAGAAAAACTTTACAGTTTCATAACTGTCCTTTATAAATAACTCAAAGCAGATTTTTTTTTCAATATAAAGTACAAATACTTTAAACTTAATTCTGAATAAAGGAATGTGTAGCTCATAGATCTTTTCTTATAAAGGGGTATTTTCCACCATTCCCATATATCATATCATATTTTATACAGAAATCAAAGCATGTGAGTTGAAAATATAGTTATGGTATCTTATTTATTGTTAATACAACAAATGAAAACACAAGTTAGATCTAGAGTTAGATGAAATACAATGTACATATGACTCAATAAGTCAATTATAATTATGGTTTCATGAACAAAAATTATCTGTCTTGATAACTACTTACTAATTTCAAGTTTTTCTCACTTGCTTAAGAATTTTTATTTGGAAAAGCAAGAAACAGATATTTTACTAAACAAAATTTAGGAACTTGCATCTACATATTATTTATTCCTAAGGAGAATCCTAATAAATCACCATTTTAATCCTTTTCATGGTTAATTTTCTTAAGTTATACTTTACAAATAGCAAATAAATAATGTAAAAACATTCTATTTTATTTAAATATGATTTTCTTTCTAATTATTTTAAATATATTTATAAGTTGACAGTTAAAAGTAGAAATTGTGAAAAGTTTTTAAAAATGTGTTTTAAAAGGTTTTATTAAGTATTGGATTCGGGCAAATACTTTGATATTCGGCCAAGCCGAATATTCGGCTTAACCGAATAGTTTGATATTCGGCTGAACCGAATATTCGGTAACATGGCCGAATACCGAATAGATGCCGAATATTCGGTGCATCCCTACGTCAGAGCAGATGATGAATATATATACAAAAACAAATCCCGGATAATTTCCTACTTTGCAGTAACTGGGCATTTTTGGCAGGTGTTAAAACTTTCTAGTTTTAATCAAATTTGTTACACAGACTAGTTTATTATTATTTCAACCAGCGTCGTGCAAAAAAAAAAAGGGGGGACGCAGGGTGCGGTTGCCCCAGGCGTAGAAACATATGGGGCGCCACACTTATACTACCAACGTCATTTTTTGGCCTATCACAAGAAAAGTGGGGGGTGGGAGGGCACCAAATTCAACCTTTGCCCCGGGTGCAGTTTTTTCTTCGCATGCCTCTGATTTCAACTTGCTGAAAATTTGAAAGAAATCAGTCAATTAACATTCGGCTTAACATTCGGAGATATGGATTTTTTTTTCTCTTTAATAGTAAGGAAAAAAAATTTTGGTTTTCCTTTTTTTTTTTTTTTTTTTTTTTGTCAACTTTTTTTTTTTTCTTTTTTTTCCCAGCACATAAGCAAAACAAACTTGTTGTCACATTCATTGAGTCTTTTTTATATTTAAAACAATAATAATTCAATTAAATAATAATTAGTATCTAAAGTTACAACTGAGCTACAGTGAAGAAATTTAGGTACTACTAGGTTATCCCGTGGACCAAAAAATTATCGCCAAACTATAAGATTAAATGCCAATAATGGATGATCGTGAATGTGACATTCAATGACATTAAGTTTGATTCAAGTGTTTAAAATGTCATTAAGTGATTTTTATTTCAACTTTTTATTAATATTTTACTAATTATTTGTTTTTTTATTATTTAAAATAAAAATTATGTCAATATGTATAATTTGGCTATTAGTTTGGTGATTTGCCCCAGGTTTAAAAAGGGGCAGGACGCTACTGTTCTGAAATGGGCACTTTTTACATTCGTCAGGGCTAGAGATGAAAATTTTCCGGAAAAATAAAAATGGCGGAAAAAACTGGTTTTTTACCGGTTTTTTCAGGAAAAAATGTAAAAATTGATTTTTTATGATTGTTTCGCCCAAATAAATTATATTTTCTTAGAGAATATTAAATAATAAACATTTTTTCCCATTTATTTGTATTAAACAAAAATTATTTTCACTTTATATTACAAAATAAAAAGAAAGTAGCAAAACCTGCTTTTAAAAGTTTAGTTTTTTTTTTTCCCACAGCCTAAGATTTATTATTAAATGCTATTGTTTGTTATGTCTCTGTTGAAATGATTTTCCAGTTGCATGTTTAACTACCAATTGACGTAATGTAAAAACCTGAGCCAATATGTCTGCAGTTTGGAATGAAATAAGTTATGCATTCCATTTACATAAATATAGTTTTTAAGTCAATGATACTAGTTTAAAAGAATTATTGCAGTTTTGTCATTATTATATATATCAGTATTAAAAAATTCCATTGTTTGTTTAAAATATATATTTTTTTATATTATTACATTTTTTTCTTACAATTATAATTTTATTTCCTTTAAAAAATACATTTAGTTTTGGTATAGTTTTCCAATCTCAACTCAAAAAAGTTTTGATTTAGTTTTTTGGCTTACTCAGGTCTGCAACTAAAAAATAGCATAGGATTTAATGCAGGGTTGGGTTTTCGATGTCAAAAAGTGGTTTTTGACCTGACATATCTAAAAGTGTCAAAAACTGTCAAAAACCTTATACACTTTTTTTTAAATCAATCATTAGTGATATTTTATATTAAATAAAGCTAAAAACTGGTTAAATAATAATTTATATATTATGTGAATAATTTTTATTTAGTTATACTATGAGTTGTAATAAAATTATGTATCACAAGTTAAATTATATGTCAATTGTCATGTATAGGAAAATAGCTAACAAACATTGAAGCTACTGTGCATTTTTCAAAGTACTATTTATGTTTGTACTTTGTTATATTGTTTATGTTAAGTGTTCAGTTTGATATAAAAAAATTTAAGTCTAATTTATGCTTAAAAAAATAATAATAATAAGCTTGTGTAAATCTAAAGTGATCGCTATTCAATGACTGATTATAAGTTCCTTCTATTTTTATTGATTCTAAATGTTTGTTTTCATACATAGATATAAACCACAAATGCAACACAAATGTTCTAAGAGTAATTAAATTAATTATAATATGAAATCAATATAATTAAATGTTCTTTAAATCAATATGTTAAAAGATGGTGTTTTATTTTCAGTTACCCATATATATCTTCATTTTACTATATCAGTTTCAGTTTAATTCTTTAGAACAATTTATTTACGTTAAATTTTTCTTTTATGCATTATAAAATAGCCCACCAACCCCTCCTTTTTTTTTTTCTTTTTGAGTATATTATTTCAGAAGCTGTAAATCTAGCCTTTAATGCTTAATTATTTGTTTGTGGAATGTACATTTGCAAGCAAAGAACAGGTGTAACATTTTTTTCTTAATTTAAATTCTATTAACTATAACTGTATTTGGAACCTGTCTAGTATTGCACCTGCCTGTGTAGAATAATGTAGTTAGGTCAGTATTGTGCAATTACTTGTCAGTTTGAAAAACAAATCTGTGCTTTATAGAAATTATTTAATCTTACTTTCTTAAAAATTGCTGAAGATACTTCTAAGAGGGAAATTATTTCAATTGTGATTACATAGCTTTATCCAGAGATCTTGTTTAGTTAATGCGTATTAAATTTGTTTCTGTAGTAGAGATTTTTTCCTTAAGTCATGGATAAAGGTGGCAGGCCTAAAAATGCTGTGTGGAATGATTTTTTCTGTGTGAAAGAAGGAAATAAAACTTATGGAAAATGCAAAAGATGTGGACACACTATGGCCAATAGAGTTGACAGAATGGAAGGTCATTCAGCAAAATTCAAAAATGCAGAGCATGTACAAGAGAAAAGAGAAGATTATGTAAATAAAGAACAAGAACATCTGCACATGGAAATTGATTTTGGAAGTCCTGAGAACAATATTCATGTGAATGAAGCTGTAAACAATAACCATGAAGAAAATGATTGTACTTCAAATATTACAGGTGCTAAGAAACTTTGGAATGAAATAAGATAGATAACTAAATAGTAAAAACTACACCTATCATAAAAAAGCAGTTGGATCTACAATTTGCTAGATTCTTTTATAGCTGTAATATCCCCTTTAGCGTTGTTGAACAAGAGGAATTTGTCAAGCAAATACAGCTTCTTCACTCTGGATATAAACCCCCTTCTCGGAAAACATTATCTGGTAGCCTTCTAGATGAAGTTACTGAAACTTTAGAAAGTGAAATGAAATCAGAACTTCAAGGAAAAGATTGTACACTAGTCGAAGATGGATGGAGTAATGTCCATAATGATGCCATAATAGCTTCTTGCCTGCATGTTGAGGGAAAGGTTTTCTTCCTTGAAGCTACTGATTGTGCAGGTCAATCTAAAACAGCTCAGTTTTGCAAAGAAAAAGTAAAAAACTCGATAGATCTAGCAAAAAATAAATTTTCCTTCAATGTCTCATGTATGGTTACTGACAACAAAAGAAAAATGCAAAAAATGTGAGAGTTGTTTAAAGAAGAAAATGATGATCTTCTTGTGTATGGATGCTGTGCCCACTGGATGAATCTTCTTGGGAAGGAAATTACTCCACAAGTAGGGATTACAATCCCGATACTAAATTCCGATCCCGGGATTTCGGGATTGTTTAGATTTAATCCCGGGATAATCCCGGGATTACGAAAATTAGAATTTCTCTAATGTAACCAATTTTTACAATAGCTAAATTTCACAATATTGAAGATAAAGAAAAATAATTAAAGCAAAAACAGCCTAACTTATGAAAATATATCAAGTTCAAAATTTATTACTTCAATAATAAAAAAGTATAGGATAAATTACAACAATTGTAAATTAAAACAAATATGCTGTTAATGTTTGACAATGTAAGAAAAAAAATGTTTATGTTTTCTTTTCCAAGTAATTTCTTCCATTTGATGTTAAAAAAGTCTTTGAATGGGTAAATATTTACGATATGAAAAGATAATTAATATCACTAATTACATTTTGAATTATTCTCATAACCAAATAATTAAAGATTACAAATTTAGGATATCGAAAACATAAGATTTTCCCCTACATAATGCTTTTTATTTTGCTTGCAAAAATAAGAAAAATAAAAGTACTTAACACATGCACACACATAACAATAAAAAATCAAATAGATGTATTCTTTAAATTTCTAATTATATGTGATCGTTGTTAAAATTTGAAAGCGTTGCATAACATAAGAAATTATTGCATACCAAATTAAGAAAGAAGATTAGTTTCAATACTTCAATGTTTTTTAAAATTAGTCAGTTTTCCTTTGAAAATACGATCTAAGAAATATCAAAGCATCTTAAGTATCCTCTCCAAGTTGACTTCTAATTTTTTTTTTTTTTTTTTTTTTGCAATAAATTCTGCTGCTGAAAATGCTCTTTCTATTCTACACTCGCGGGAGCAACTGTCAGCAAATATTGATAAGCTAATTTTAAATGATGACTGCATACTCCTCCATTTTCAAAAAGAGACATCTCATTTCTAATTTGTGTAGATAAATCCTTTTGTTTTTGTGTTTCAGTTTGACAGTTCGCATGCTTTTCTCTATTCCTTGTAATTTTTCCTTATATGTTCGATCCTTATATCTTTCCTTATATGTCCTTATATGTTGGTTATCCATTTGCCGTTTCGCAGTGGGCTCAATATGCGTTATTTCTGTATCTTCAGAATTGCCATTGTCAACACTCTTTATCCTTCCAATTATTGCTTTCACTTGCTTCTTAAGAACAGTTTTGTTAGGTATAGAAAACATACTACTAGTTTCTGCACTCAGGTCATCTAGGATTATGCAAGTAATTTAAAACACCTGATAATTCCATACGTCGTCCTTCTCTAATGTGTAGTTTTAGCGCGTCTGTCATTTTGAAAGCAAATTTTGATTTTGTCTTCAACAATTCGTTTAAA
The DNA here is from genome assembly GCA_964019185.1 of Maratus speculifer. NCBI lineage: Eukaryota > Metazoa > Arthropoda > Arachnida > Araneae > Salticidae > Maratus > Maratus speculifer. The sequence goes on from OZ025296.1 coordinate 35,771,946, forward strand.
AGAATTTTTAAGGTTGCGTCTGCAGTTAACAAATTAGAACGTCCTACAACAGATTGCTTCTACTGCAATTTGCATCGGTTTGAGGACTTCAACAATTTCGTTTATAAGTAGAAAATAGGAATCGTCAATGCATATCTCATGCTCTAAATCGATTAAAGCTAGTTGTATGCTATTTTTCAAGAAATAAAAACATTCAAGCAAAATTACTAGGCTATTCCATCTAGTCTTGCAATCTAAAAGAATGGAAAGTTCTTTTTACGATTTAACATACTTTTAAAGAATGTCACTCCTTGTTGCCGATCATTTAAAATAAATTACTAATTTTTCAACTTTTTTAATAAGTTCATTGATATATTCATCAGAGTATAAAAAGCCCTGTTCGCCTTCGGAAATTAAAACAAACCCCGATTCTAATTTGACGATAATTTCTACACACGCAACAAAATCGAAATAAACGATTTCATTTTTCCTTACTAATAGCTGTATGGGTTACATCTGTTTGCAAGTCAAAAGATTTCAGCTGTAAAAGATTTCATCGCTTAGAAATATATGTAGAAAATATTTTAGGTTATATATTCTTTTTCAATCATATATAAACTTCATGAAAATTCATTTTTTTCCCCAAAAGCGAAAGTTTATAAACATCTTTTTTTAATTTCAGCTGAATATTATTCCACTAAAAAAACAGACAATCCCGAAAATCCCGGGATTTTTTCTGATAAATCTTGGGATTTTCGGGATTAAAAATACATCGGGATCCCGGAATCCCGGGATTGTAATCCCTATCCACAAGACATTATGAAGCATATTGTGGAAGTGCAAAAATACTTTCGCAACCACCACTTTCCATCTGCCTGGTTAAGTCAATTGCAAGACACTGTGAAGCCGCAGCTTCCAAATGAAACTCGCTGAAATAGCAAACTCAATTGTATTGACACTTTTATCAAAAAATAGGTCAGCTTATGTAAAAATTTGTGAAGATCATGCAATTGAATCTAGAATAGTACAGTTTGTAAATAATTTTGTGAATAAGTATTACAGTTTGTGAATAATTATAGCTTATACCAACAAGCAAAAGAATTGCAAATGAAGTTAAAACCTTTGGCAAATATGCTTGACAGGGTCTAAAGAGATAATGCAACATTGGCTGATGCTTGTCAAGTTTGGCTTTCTTTAGCTGTAGACATAAATCTGGCTCCATGTCCATACTATGATGCAATTATGGAGCGTATGGAATCCTAAAACCGCTTCATTATCTGATGTACAAGACGCATCCAGCACACAAAGGAGCCTTATTAACTGATGAACAGAGGGAAGCAGCTCGGACATGGCTGCTTGAAAGAAACCTAGATTTTCTCAGATCTATCATTGCTTTTGAAGCTGAATCTCCACCACACCCTAAAAGTTTCTTCTCAGCTCAAGATGTTCCAGCAGCAGTATGATGGAAAGGCTTGAAGAAAAACAATCTACCAAGTGAATTCATACATAGTTCATGGTGTGTTTGCATTCCAGTCCATGCAGCTCAGCCTCAATTGAGCGAATTATTTTCAAATTTTGGATTTATCCACTCCAAATTATGAAACAAACTTGGAATACAGAAGGCATCAAAACTAGTGTTTTGCTACCGCATGCTTCGTGGAAAAAAAGATTTAGAATGGGATTAACATTAAAATAAGATAAAAATAAAAATATGTGTATTATTTATATTGTAATTTTATATGTTAAATTATAAGTATTTTCACCATGTACTTTCATTTTTAAAAATTAAAGTATTTAGTAGTTTCATTAGTTTATATTTTTAATGTAACAACTAATAATACTTCTGATTATTCTTTATTCTATACTAGCTGACCCGCCCGGCATTGCCCGGGTCCGTATTAACAATATTAAACGAATTTGAAATTTGTATGATTTTATCATTAACTGGAAGCATGTAAAAATGCATTGTCTGAAATACATCGCAGCTGACTTGGCGAAAAATCGGTTTTAAAAACAACAACTAATATTAAGCTCTAAAAATACTTAAAATGAGCAATGAGAAACACGGGAGGGAACATGTATCCAACAATTGCGTTAGTTTCGTGTTAAAGTGTTGATATTTACCCGTAAAAATCCCTGTTAAATCACGTAACTAATTATTTTTTTCGCATAGAAATCCCAAGTGAAATATTTTGAATTTCAAACTAATTACATCACTCTTAAATCCGACTATACCGTGAATGAAATCGATACGCGATGATAAAAGATTGGTATATAGTATTATAATTTCAGAGCCATTTAACAAAAGTGTATATTTTTAATCAAAGCATGCATAATGTTGACTCTGTGGACAAATTCCTAACCGTAAACTTTTGTACCATAACCATAATCTGTCTGTAACCTAACTGCGACTTATAATTTAAGTGTCATTTTAACAGATACCTATACAATAAAATTAAATCTAAAATTAGCATGTATGATTACTTTTATTTTTTTTATTTATTTATTTATTTTTTTTTTTTTTTGAAAGCATTATCAATGTTAAAGGTGTAAATCCAAATATAACTGATCAACTTGCGTGAAGTTCAGTCATTGATTTTCCAAAGCAAACATTATCCTGAATAGTTTATCTGTCAGAAATAAATCTTGAAAAAGATATCACAGAAATGATCCTAAAGTGTTGTATAAATAATATGAAATATTCTATACCAAATAGAAACTTTCACTTTGAATTTTTAAAGTCTAAAGTAATATTTCATTCTTGATAGACACTTTGAATAACTTCATTTACACTACTTTCAGATGCTTATATGATATAAGCTCACCTTTTGTTTTGTCTCTTTTGCACAATTCAAGAAGAAACTCCAAGGGTTTGAGTAGACAAAATGTCAGATTACTAAATTTTTCTGGCCACCCCCCCCCCCCCCCATTATACTTCCAAATTTTCTTTGTATTTTTGCATCAATCCAGAAAATGTCCAAAATTGCTTTAAAAAAGGTGGAATTCCTCCTTTAAGAGGAACTCTTTCATGCCTGTTGTAATAAAATATGGGGGGATTTTTTTCATCGCAGTTGTACTTTTCTAATGCAAACTGCCCATGTTTTTGCAACATTACTGTACATTATGGAGGTAAAATGGAGGTCAATTTTAGATTCAACATCTTGAAAAATGCAGCATAGTAGTGCCACCTATAGGGCAATTTACACCAAAAACTAAACAACATTAATATATATCAGGAACTGTCTGAAGCTGTAGTTCGATAAAAAATCGTCCTTGAGATAGAGCTTTTGCAATAATCATGAATAATGCAGCATCAACTGTTGACCGATCTACACCAAAAAGTAATGAGCACGAAGTTATATCAAAGATTAACTTAATCTGAAGTTTTATGAAAATACACACATTAGTTCTTGAGATAGAACAATTGTGGAAATTATGAATAAAGCAGGATAGCAGCGCCATCGGTTGGGCAATATACACTAATAACTAAACATCTCGAGTTTATATCAAGGTGTAACTGAATCTAAAGTTTTGTGAAATTAGGTGCATCAGTTTTTGAGATAGTGCCTATAAAATTTTTGTCACATACAGATTCACAGAATGACAAATATTTTCCAACCATCAAATCATGTTCATGACCTTCTAAAACGTTTAAATACACCAAAAACTGGAAGTCAATTTTTTCACAAATTCAATGCTTACTTCTTGAAAAGATTGAAAAAAGTAATAAATGCATGCTTCAAATTTTATGTTGAATTTTCAATTTTACCATTTCCATTGATCGGCATGAGATTTTTATTTCTTCAATCACTGCATTTGTGATAGATTCAATTTATAGATTAAACGGTTTTCTGAAATGTCTCTTTTCAAGAGAAATTTTGCAAAGGTTGTTGTGTTTCAAACAAGAAAGAAATATGAAGGATCTTTTCAAGTCTTCTCAAACAGATTTCTGCTCAGAAATCAGATTACCCACATTAAAGTTTTCATGTGGGACACTCAACATAAAAATAAATAAAATAAAAAGTGTGAGAATGTAGCTATTACAAAATTTTCATTATATTATTTCATAAATGAAATTTCAATTTTTCCAGTTCGGAAAAATTAAAAAATAAGCCTTCGGAAAAAAACTGAAAAAAAAAAACAGTTTTTTTCCCAACTTTTCCGGGTTTTTTTCGAGCATTCCCACTTCTAATAAGGGCACTCTTTTGATTCTGAGGGCACTTTTTTGATTTTTAAGGGCACTTATATAGAGTTGAATTTAGAATCTAGCGGTTCAAAAAATCATGGAAATACAGAAATTTCATCAGAGAATCCAGAAAAAAAATCCAAACATTTTGCCAAAAAGTTTTTTAAAAAATGTTAAATTTTGTTAAAAGATCGCGAAAAAACGGCAAATATTGTTAAAATATCCTGAAGAAACAGCAGATTTTGCTTAAAAAAATCATGAAAAAACGACAAATTTCGTGAAAAAAATCAGGGGAAAAAAAAAAAAGACAAAAATTGGCCAATTTCTTCAAAAGATTTCTAAAAACTGCCAATTTTGTCACATTTAAACACGGAAAAACACAAATTTTAAAAAAGGGGTGCAGACAAAAAAAGCGCATAATCCGTAACGGGAGTGGAATTCGCTCCCCTCTTTTCTCCCAGACTCAAATTTTAAAGACTTATAAATAAATTCTATGTTTAAATTAATAATAATAAACGTTATTTTTAGGATGATTTTAACAAGTCACATATTACATACGCCATTTAACTTTTGTGCCCCTTTGCCAAAATTTGCATTTTTTTGCGATCTTTTGACGAAATCTACCATTTTTTCGGGATATTTTGAGGAATTTTATGGGGTTTTTTTTTTTTTTGTGAATTTTTGGCAAAATTTTCTTATTTATTGCAATTTTTAGACGAAATTTGCCTTTTTTTCTTCACAAATCTTTTGACAAAATCTGCCATTTTATCACGATTTTTTGACGAAAGTTGCCGTTTTTCGTGATATTTTGGCAAAATTTTCCGTTTTTTTGGAAAGTATCTGACAAAACTTTCTGTTTTATAGCGATTTTTGGATGAAATTTGTCGTTTTTTCTTGATCTTTTGGGGAAATCTGCCACTTTTTGGGGATTGTGTGACGAAATTATCCATTTTTTTGCGAATCTTGCCCAAAATTAATCATTATTTTGTGATTTTTTAACGAAATTTTCCTTTTTTTTTTTTGCGATTTCTTGATGTAATTATGCATCCCATGGAACGACTAGAGCTATTTCTTGTGTTCCGTCACCGATTTTTTGCATAGTTTTCGCTCTATAGCGCGTCCGCATCATCGCTGAAGGGCGCTATTTTTTTTGAATTAGCGACAAGAGGGGCAGTAATTTTTGGATGAGGGGCAAGAGGGGCGCTACTTTTTATACTAAAGGGCAGGAGGGCGGAGCACCACCCCCCCCCCCCTGAAACCCTCTGGAGGAAACTTTGGATTTGTATAATTTAGCGAAATTGGTCGACGGGATAACAGAGTAGTACCGAAATTTACATATCTGAAATCAGCAAAAATTATTCCATTTGAATGCAGAAAACTATAAATTTAATATTTTAAAACTTTTATATTCATTCAAAAATGTGCACTAATGAAAGGGTCATTCATCTGCAATGAACACATGTATCCATGTCAGAAATTTCAAAGATTTTTTTTAATAAATCGATTTTTTGTAGATTTTCTGAAACCACAGCTGAATAATTTTTAGAATTTCTAAAAAGGATTTTTTTTTTTTTTTTTTTCATCTAGTTGTGTATTTTTCAATTTTTTAAATCCAGTAGAATTTAAAATATAACCCTTTATTAATGAAAAAAAAAAAAAAAAAAGGCTAGTGCATTTATCACTATGGCAGTGTTGTATTTTTTATTAACCCTTTTACTTTTATTCCAATTTTGAAGAAATATTCTGTGGTTTGATAAAAAATCTATCCTTTTATTGAATTATGAATACCTTTCCATTCTTTATCTAATCGCATCTAATCACAAACATAGATATAGTGGATGGCATACAGAGGTATATGCAGTATAGAGGTCTGCACGGGCCGGGCCGCGGCCCGAAGCCCGAGCCCGGCCCGGCCCGCGGGCCGGGTTCGGGCCGATTTCCAATAATGGCATTCGGGCCGGGCCGGGCTCGGGCCTTACTTCTGCAGACTCGGGCCGGGTCGGGCCGGGCCGGGCTCGGGCCTTAATTTTTTTGCTGGACGGGCCGGGCCTAACTTTTTTTTCCGTACGAAGCCGAGACTGATTCCATTCTTCCTAGTTTTCATGGACCAAATAATCAGTTCCTATTGAATCTTCTTATATGAAAATCCTTTTCTCGACTTTTTATAAATCAGTAATATTTGGCTTTGTCCAAAAATGTTTGCAAAAATGGCATATTCTTTTAAGCCGTCATTATTCTACAAATAAACATTAGAATTTATTCCTTTTAAAGAATCGTAGATTACTAGGCGTTTTAAAATAGAATTAAACACACACACACACACACACATAAAAATATATATATATATATATATATATGATGGAATTTTCTTTTAAACTGAAAACTGAAAGTTTCTTTTAAAATGTTCATCCATGCAAAATGAATACAACAATACGGGAGAAAAAAATATATTAAACATTTACATCTGTTAAGATGGGAATGTATTTTTTTTTTTTTTTTTCGTTCCAAAGCGATTTCGTCTTTGGAAATTTTACCATATACCGCTTTTTCGACTTTTTGTCTCCATTACAGGGAATATGGATTAATAATACTAGTGATAACTGAAACATTTACATACAACAAACAAAGATTCATTTAAAAGCGTAAATATCGCGGCCTACGGCACTTCTGCATAAATGGAGATTATAAGCATGAAAAAAAAATAATAATGTATTTTTTTTATCAGAACTCATCCATAAGATTAAAGATCAATGTTCTGTAGAAATTCACTTGAGCCGGGCCGGGTTCGGGCCGAATTTTAAACTTTTTTTCCGGACCGGGCCGAGCTCGGGCCGAAATTTTAACTTTCGGGCCGGGCCGGGCCAATATTTTTTTCGTTCGGGCCGGGCCGGGCTCGGGCCGAAATTTTAACTTTCGGGCCGGGCCGGGTCGGGCCAATATTTCTTTCGTTCGGGCCGGGCCGGGCCCGGGCCGGAATTTTAACTTTCGGGCCGGGCTCGGGCCTGGAAATTTCGGCCCGTGCAGACCTCTAATGCAGTATACCCTCTAGATTTTTTAAGGAACACCATATACCCTCTTTCTCAAAAAAGCTGCAGTATGTACACTTTAGGGTTATACCCTTTGCCTTGAGCATATATCCTCTGCTTAAAGCCTATATTCTCTGTTTTCTTTGTTCACCACTGACCACAAACAATTTTTGAAAATTTTTTAGCCATTTCTTTGTATTCACAATAGCATATGGTTTTAGTCAAAACTGCAGTTACTCTTGCTCTTTTTATAGTATAAATTTTATGCTTTGATTTTAGTTTGTGTAATTACTTTTTTCTTTAAAATGCCAAATCATGATGGAGGCAGGGGTGCACAAAATGTTTTTACTCCCAATCCATGTGAAAATTTATCCCAAAATATTACGGTATGTTACAGGAAAATGTTGCCCCAAATGAAAAAACCCTGCATTGACCACTGTAGAAATATCAAACATTTATGATAGTAAATTAAATTCCTTAAATAGCAACAAAACTCGTTAAAAATTGTAACATTGTACTAAGATGATATGTACACTTTTGGGGGAGGGGAACTGCGTTACCTTTTTAGAGATGGTCACTCAAAAGTAGACTTCAAATAAAGCTTTCTACTTTGAAAATAAAAGAATTATGGGAAAAAAAATACCAATAAAAAAACTATTTGAGAATTTCTAATAAATGTTTCCATTAGATAAAACAATATTATTACAAGATCAGTTATCATATAGGGTAGCTCCAGTTTTGGTCGCAATTGATTGGTTTGTCCATTATTTAAGGCTATGAATTGATGTTAACAAATTATACTTACTCTTTAATTTAATCAAACACTTTTATTATTTCCAATCACATTTGTTTATTTTTTGATAAAATATACAGTGAAACTCGTTTAAGATACACCCGCTTAAGATACGATCCCGCTTAATATACGAATTATCTTCGGTCCCTTGAAAATTGCCTATTAAACTTGTGTAAAATTACTCGCTTAATACACATACGCATAACGATCCCGCTTAATATACGAAGAAATGTGATCCCTTGATGTCAAAAAACCCGCTTAATATACGAAATGGTGCTTATGTAAGCCATTTATCACGTGTCTTTAGGACAGACTATGTAAAATCTTATTTGTTTTTCATAAGATGCTATTTTTATACCTTTTTTGTCTCTAAAATGTTTTTTCCGCTACTTTTCCACGCTGAATTCTGATTGGCTACCTCTTTTTTAACAAAATACAAAAACAACTACCGCTTATATTTCTTTTACCATCACATTCCTCCTTACAGATCAGTGGATAGATTTGAAATTTCATTGGTTGCTCTGTCCTGATTGGATGAGAAAGTTGTTGGTGAAACCAGTCTACATTTTTATGCTTTTAATTTATTGTACCGTTTATCTAGCTGCTTTTTATTATTATATTATTTTTATTACTATAAATCGCCCTCTGGAGTGCCTTTTTCAAGAATTTCTTTTTGTCAGTTGCTTTTTCGCGGCACTTTACAAAGTTTTAACACCACAGAAGAAGAGCAGTATCAAAACGAATGCAAAAATTGGGACTTATTTGTCAAAATTAACAATCAAGTTGTGATCAGTAAAGTTCGTTCTATCGCAGATATAATCGCGGACGTCAAAAGTTCCGATGAAAATAGATCTTCAGAAGAAGTAGAAGACGATGCTGATGAAGAAACAGATGTACTAACCATACCATCATTCGCATCTGTAATGAGCTCGTTCAGATTGCTTTGACTGTATACCTCTTCGATGGATGCTGGTCCCTCCGTTGAATAAAATCTCGCCCTGAGTTGCACCAAATCATAGTAAACGACTTTTTCTCAAGAAATTAAAACTGCATCAGGATTTTTATAATGTATTGAATAATTATTGTTCATATTGCATACATTTAGATTGTCTTTCAACAAATTATTATGAAAATTTATTATTCTTCCCTTTTAAGTATGTAATGTATTTTAGTTGCTGTTTTCTAAAAATTAACAAAATTTTCGTTTTATTGTCTTTTTTTTTTTTTAATTTGGCAGAGTACTATATAAAGGCATTGTAATATTTTTTACTGTATAAACGGATATTAATAAAATTTTGGAAAAAAATAAAATTATTCTTTATTTCAATATCTTAAACTCAAATTCTCTAGAATATCTAAAATATGTTAGAAATGGGTAAAATAGGAGTTATTAATGGCTAAAATACGTTAATAACAATGTACACTGTTTTTATATGCATTATTATTTGAGAATTATGAAATCCGGATAAGTCCTCTCGGTCCCATGACTCGTATCTTAAACGAGTTTCACTGTAGCTTGAAAAAAATATATATATATTTATGTAAAACTGTAGTGTGTGCTCACACGTATTTAGATTTTTGATTAGTCAACAAGTTATCAGAATCTTTCAATTTGCAGTTATCAAACTTTATTTGTTTTGAAACAAATTACTATTAGGTTATATGTAAGCTTTCCCTCTATTGCAATTTCATATTTAAATTAATTATTTCAACAGTTTAAAAGGGAATAACCAAAACTGGTTCTTTAAATCTGCTATGTGTACTAGTTATGGCCATGAAGTGGCCAAAAAGGACACAACATTATGTTCCCCTTTCGGCCACAAGATTACTATATATTTAGGTGTATGTGCTGCACCTCTAAAAACACATTAAAATATAACAAATATTCATCAGAAGCGCCACATTTATGAAAATACAACAAAATGTTAAAAATTACTTTAGTTTCTGCGTTTTGTGGCAATTTTTTTACATTTGTAAAAGGAATCCAATTTTAACTGTTAGTACTATAGTAAGTATTTTGTCTTTTTTTAGGATAAAATTTAATCTTAATTCGTGCAGCGAAATTTTTTTTTTAATTTTTTTGAATTTTTCATAATTTTTTTCTCTGTTTTTCGAAATGTGAAGCAGAAATTCTGTTTAAAATATTAGTCTAGTATAGTACAAGTATTATGTTCTCTGCAATTTTCAATTGTTTTTTTATTTATTTTTTTTAATTTCTCTCCCCATTAAATATTATATAGATTATCTTTCATTCTATAAAAATTTTTTCACAATTTGCAGCATTTTTTTTATATCTATAATAGGGATGCACCGAATAGTGATTTTGGCCGAATACCGAATATTCGGCCGACAGGTGAACTGAATACCGAATATTCGGCTAGCCGAATAGTAATTGTTGGGCCGAATAAACGAATATTCGGCTTGCCAAATACTTTTTATATTTCAAAATTTAAAGGTATTAAAATGTTAGTTTTTAAAATAGTTTACATAATATTTAATAAAAGAAACTTACATTTTGATAAACAAGAGCTTTTTATAAGAGCATTTAGTATTGAAAAAAATCTGCCTTGAGTTATTTAAGAAGCGCAATTCTGAAGCTTTAATTAATAAAATTTTCTATGAATCAAAATAAACATGTTAAAATCAAATAATTAAAAAATGGCCGAAGAAAAATTTTACAGTCTGATAATTGTCCTTCTTAAATAACTCAAGGCAGATTTTTTTCAATATAAAGTACAAATATTTTCAACTTAATTCTGAATAAAGGTATGTTTGGCTCAGTTCTTTTCTTATGAGTGGTGGTATTTTCCACCCTTCTCATCATATCGTATTTTACAAAAATCAAAGCATGTGAGTTGAAAATGTTATTTTATTTATTGTTAATATAATAAATGAACACACAAGTTTTGACCTAGAGTGAGGTGAAATACAATGTACTTATGACTCAATAAGTTGATTATGATTATGGTTTCATGAAGAAAAATTGTCTGCCTTCATAGCTATTACTAATCTCAAAAGTTTTTTTTTTCTTTTAAAGGACTTTTATTTGGAGAAAAGTAAGAAACAGATTATTTACTAAACAAAATTTAGAAACTTGTATCAGCATATAATTTATTCCTAAGGAGAATCCTAATAAATCACCATTTTAATCCTTCTCATGGTTAATTTTCTTAAGTTATACTTTACAAACAGCAAATAAATAATGTAAAAACATTCTATTTTAATTAAAAATGATTTTGTTTCGAATTATTTTAAATATAAATTAAAAAATTGACAGTTAAAAGTAGAAATAGTGAAAAGTTTTTAAAAGGTTTTATTAAGTATTGGATTCGGCCGAATACTTTGATATTCAGCCATACTGAATATTCGTCCCAACCGAATATTCGGTAACATGGCCGAATACCAAATAGATACCGAATATTCGGTGCATCCCTAATCTATAAAATGTATTAATTTTATTAAGAAAAATTATTACAGGGTGGCTACGGAAATAATGAAAAAAAAGTTCCCTGATTATGTGTATCAGATTTCCCTGATTTTTATTATTAATGATAATGAACATATACTAAAGGGCAAAATTAGCACTAGCCACCGGCCACAGGGCCAGCAAATGAGAAAAAGTGTCCAGTGAAAAATTGTCTATCAGCGGCCATCTTGTGGCCACTTTTTTACAAGGAGAGAATACATTTTACTTACATTTCATCAAAAATTCTATTTTTTCAGGTTCCAACATATTTATATTAACATATTTATTTGTGCTATTCAGTCTTACATTAATACTTATAGAAATTTTAACTGTTTAGTAATTTTAAATTAAAAAGTGGCCACTAGTTTAAACATTATACTGCTTTCTCGTATAACACACTTATCCAGCTTGTAAATATCTTTTGAGAGGTAAAAATAAAAATTGCACAGTATTTAATTAGCGGAGGAGAAATTTTGTCAAAAGATCATATTAAAAAAACTCATCAAAGTTTAATGAAAAAAGCACAAACCAGGGTTGGGTTTCTTCCGGAAGAAACCTATTTCTTCCAGGACAATGGAAGAAACTAGAAAAAAAGGAAGAAACTGGAAGAAATGGAAAAAACTGGAAGAAACCATGAGAAACCAAAATAAATGCTCAAAGTTAAAGTATAGTAACTATCAGGGTTGGCACGGTTTAAACCAATTGGTTTTAACCATGGTTTAAACCACGGTTTAAACCAAATGGTTTTTTTCTCAAAAAAACCAATTGGTTTTTTTAGAAGAAATCTAATGACATTTTCTTTTTTTTCTTTATAATTTACGTGTTTCAAATTATTGGACATAAATAATTTCCACTTTTAACACTTTATTTCAGTAATAAGTATTATATGTAGTGGGTTTAGATCTCTTTTTATGCATAGGATTAAACCAGTTGATTTTTTCTATAAAAAAAAGCAATTCTTTTTTAGAAGAAATCTAATGACATTTTCTTATTTCTGTATAATTTACAAGTTTCAGATTATTAGATATAAATAATTTCAATTGTTTTTTAGGAGAAATCTAATGACATTTTGTTTCTTTCTTTATAATTTATGGGTTTCAGATTATTGGATATAAATAATTTCTACTTTTAACGCTTTATTTCAGCAATAAGCATTATATATATTGGGTTTACGTCATTTTTTATGCATAAGATTAAAATCAGTACACATTGGTGAACATATCTATTGCTTTAAAGAAAAACTTCAAACATGTGAATTGATCAAAGATAAAATAAGATTCAATATTTAGTATAAAATATTTTAATTTTTTTAATAATGCAGATTATTTAATGCAATTAATAATGTAACACAATGATCTTTTAAGATTTTGCACAAGCTGTAAAGGAAATTTTTCTTTTGGGAGATTATCTTGATGAATTAAAAGAAAGACTGGTTGCTAGTTATAGCATTTTTATAATAATTTTTTTTCCTTTGCTATCTGCTGAATTTAACGACTAAAAATGTTAACTTCAAATTATCACTCAGAAAGAAAAAATCCTAAGAAGTATTTGTAATTTATTATTTGAATAATTTTGGAAAAGAATATTTATCAAACTACATCCAAATGTTTAGTATTGGTAATCAAAAGATTGTTTATAAAAATTTACAGGGCTTCAATGGTTCACTGTGTAGAACAGTTAAAACTTTCAACATAAGACTGTTTGCTAAAACTGTTTAAATTGAAAAATGATTTTTTTTCAATTTTCAGCATAAATTCACTATAATTATTAAATTAAAATTATTTTAAATAAAGTTACACTGCTTATAAACCAATAATGTCTGTTTTTATCAGTAAATATGCATGTATATGTAATAAGAAAGGATGTTTTAAAAAAACCCGGTTTAAACCAAAAAAACCTGGTTTAAACCAAAAAAACCGGTTTTTTTGGGTTTTTTCGAAAAAACCTGGTTTTTTTCCAACCCTGGTAACTATATAAAAGAATTAAAGTATAATTTCATGAAATCTAAATTGGAAAATTTAATTATGATTTTTTTTTTTTTTTTTTTTTTTTTTGCAAAGATAAGTTATTTTTTTAATAGCAAACTTCAGGTTCAGCAGACATTTTCAGGTGATGGATTTTTACTATTCTAGAGGTAAAGGGATTTTTTTATTATTATTATTAATTACACTATTTATGTAAAAAGAGAGAAAAAAAAATACCTGCAAATTGTTTATTTTTCATATAAAAATATATTATTTTTATATAAAAATGTCTTATTTTAAACTGTGCAACACAGTAAATAAGTAAATTTGTAATTATTTATACTAAAATCTAGCATGAATATCTCAATGTTGCAGTGTTCTAAAAATATCAATGGGTATGTCAAAATGCTTTTAAACTATCTTGAAGTGTAGGACTTGGGGGTCGGGGGGGGGGGGGGGGAGACTTCATTTTTGGCATTCATCAAATTTAAGTTGAGATACTAATTGCAGCATCCTACTGCTAAAACACTTTTTTGCTATACTATGCTGTATTTGCTGCATTGTACTAGAAAAAATTAGAATTTAAATGCTTTTTTTTTTTTTTTTTTTTTTTTTTTTTTAATACTAGGATTGACTGATACAGGTTTCTAAGGCCAAAACCAATTCTCAGAAAGTTTCAGCCAAAAATGAAAACATTAAAAAAAAAAAAAAAGTAATTAAATAGTATGTTTTAAAGTAATTAATACATTGCATAAATATACATAAATGTAAATTAATTATATGTATAGTATTTATTATGCACAATTGTTAATTATCCAAAAACTTTATTTTCATATACAATAAAACAATTAATTCATCAATGGCACAGGACCGTTTTCTAATTATACAAATTTCACTTTAAAAATATTTTAGTTTTAAGTATACACATCTTGAATTTTCTTTTACAATGATTTTTGTAAATGATCATTTATTATTCTAGAATTTCTCAAAGAATATTTGAAACACTAATGCAGTTTAAACTAAAAATTTTCTATAAGATGATTGCTAATTCATGACTGATAATAATAAACAACAAAGTTCATTGCAATACACTCATTACAGCTGATACAGTTCAAATCAATGATTAATGTTGAAATTTTCCAAAGAAACAAGAATTTTGGAATACTGAGAGTTTTAGTCAAGCTGAATTTTCAGCCACGTTTTTGACAAAACTCAGATTTTGGGCCGAAAATGAAACCATATTTTTGATCGATCTCTGTTTAATACAGTAATTATTGTATATTACTTACATTAATAAAATTGATGTAAATTAAAAGCTTTGGGTTTCATTCTATCATTAGTAAAGAATCCCTACTATTTACTACTAGTTTCAGAAATTTAAATAATTAAAAAAATATGTTGGTTAAATTGAAATGAATAACATTTAATTAATTTTGTGTATTTTAATTTTGGATAAAATTTCTTTTCATTTAGCCAATGGTTGAAGATCTTTAGACATGCATTGTGTGTGATCTTGGCTAAAATACTGATGTAATTATTAATTTAGCATATACAGGGTGATTCTAAATTTTTTTTACACTAAAAGAGGGATGATAGTACATATCAAGACAAGACAAACAATATTAAATAGAAGACCAAGGGTCCAAAATGTTTTCCAAAGGAGATAACTGCCATCAAAGTTTAGAGACCAAAATTTCAAATAAACATAAAAAACGGAAAAATCGGTCGATTGATTTGCGGTTTTCACTAAAATTATTCTTTATGTTGTCATTTTCTTGAAATTGAATTATAAAGATAAATTTCAAAAAATGCCGACAGTGGGCGCTTTAGACTTTGGAGTAACGAACAACTATTTTTTGCATCTGATTAAATGTTTTCGTAAGCTTAGACTCAAACTTAAAATTTGAGCTCAAAATATGAATAGTTGGGAGTGGTTAAGTAACACAAATTGAGCTGTATTCAGAGGGTTCAAATTTCAAATTATTATAAAAAACGGAAAAATTGGTCGATTGATTTTCGCTTTTCACTAAAACTATTCTTTATTTAGGTATTTTTGTGAAAATAAATTAAAAAGATAAATTTTAAAAAATGTCGATAGAGGGCGCTTTAGACTTTGGAGTAGCGAACAACTATTTTTTGCATCTTATTAAATGCTTTCGTAAGCTTAGACTTGAACTTAAATTTTGAGCTCAAAATCTGACTAGCTGGGAGTGGTTAAGTAGACAATATTAGCTGTGTTCAGAGGGTTCAAATTTCAAATGATTCTAAAAAATGGAAAAATTGGTCGATTCGTTTGCAGTTTTCGCTAAAACTAATTTTTAAATCAGCAATTTCTTGAAAATAAATTTTAAAGATAAATTTTAGAAAAAGCTGATAGAGGGCGCCTTAGACTTAGAAGTAGCGTACAACTATTTTTAACTGTTATTTTTTTAATCTCATTAAATGGTTTCAAATGCATAGACTTAAATTTTGGGCTCAAATTCTGAATCGTTGGGAGTGTTTAAGTAGTGAAAAATTGAATTGTGTTCGAGGAGGAAGGAGGGTTAAATTTCCACTCCTGAACACACTTCAGTTTGCGCTTCTTAACCCCTCATAACGACTCAGAATTTGAGCTAAAAATTTAAGTTTAAATCTAAGCTTCCGAAAACATTTAAAAAGCTTTTGCAAACATTTGATTAGAACCAAAAAATAATGGTTAAAATGAATTGTTGGTTACTCTGAAGTTTAAGGTGCCCTCTGACGTAATTTTTTGAAATTTATTTTCAAGAAGATACTGACTTAAAGAATAGTTTTATTTTAAATAGGGATGTACCGAATATTCGGTATTCAGCCATGTTACCGAAAATTCGGTTAGGCCGAATATCAAACTATTCGGTTAAGCCAAATATTCGGTTTGACCGAATATCAAAGTATTCGGCCGAATCTAATGCTTAATAAAGCCTTTTAAAACACATTTTAAAAAACTTTTCACAATTTCTGCTTTTAACTGTGAATTTATAAATATATTTAAAATAATTAGAAATAAAATCATATTTAAATAAAATAGAATATTTTTAAATTATTTATTTGCTGTTTGTAAAGTTTCACTTAAGAAAACTTGTGTTTTCGTTTGTTGCATTAAGAATAAAGAAGATATCATAACTATATTTTCAACTTACATGCTTTGATTTCTGTAAAATATGATATGATGGATGGAAAATGCCACCATTCATAAGTAAAGAACTATGAGCTAGGCATTCCTTTATTCAGAATTAAGTTGAAAGTATTTATACTTTATATTGAAAAAAATCTGCCTTGAGTTATTTAAAAAGAACAAATATGAGACTACGGTTTTTCTTCAACTATTTTTTCATTATTTCTCTTTGATTTCAAAATGTTTGTTTTAATTCGTAGAAGAAATCATGATATTTAAGATTTTATTAATTGAAAAAGTCTTATAATTATGCTTCTTAAATAAAAAAAAGGCAGATTTTTTTCAATACTGAATGTTCTTATAAAAAGTTCTTGTTTATCAAAATATAAGTCTCTTTTATTAAATATTATATAAAATTGTTTTAAAAAGTAAAATTTTAATACCTTTAAACTTTGAAATATAAAAAGTATCTGGAAAGCCGAATATTCGATAAACGGCCAAATAGTTACTATTCGGCCCAACAATTACTATTCAGCTAGCTGAATATTCGGTATTTGGTTCAGCTGTCAGCCGAATATTCGGCATTCGGCCAAAATCACTATTCGGTGCATCCCTAATTTTAAACCGTAAAAAAATCGACCAATTTTTCCATTTTCTATAATTACTTTAAATTTGAACCTCCCCTTCCTCCTTAAACACAGTTCAGTTTGTGCTACTTAACCACTCCCTACCATTCAGATTTTGAGCTCAAAATTTAAGTCTAAGCTTCCGAAAACATTTAATGCAATGCAAAAAATAGTTGTTCGCTACTCCAAAGTCTAAAGCGCCCTCTATCGACATTTTTTGAAATTTATCTTTATAATTTATTTTTAAGAAAATACCAACATAAACAATAGTTTTAGTGAAAACCACAAATCAATGAACCAATTTTTCCGTTTTTTAAAATCATTTGAATTTTGAACCCTCTGAACACAGTTCAATTTGTGCTATTTAACTACTCCCAGCTTTCAGATTTTGAGCTCAAAATTTAAGTTTGAGTTTATGCTTACGAAAACATTTAATAAGATGCAAAAAATAGTTGTTCGTTACTTCAAAGTCTAAAGCGCCCTCTATCAGCATTTTTTGAAATTTACCTTTATAATTTAATTTCAAGAAAATGTCGGCATAAAGAATAATTTTAGTGAAAACCACAAATCAATCGACCGATTTTTCCGTTTTTTATATTTATTTGAAATTTTGGTCCCTAAACTTTAATGGCAGCTATCTCCTTTGGAAAACATTTTGGACCCCTGGTCTCCTGTTTAATATTGTTTGTCTTGATGTGTACTATCACTATCACCCCTCTTTTATTGTAAAAAAAATTTAGAATCATCCTGTATATTTATTTAAATTTGTTTTGGTCCAATGGAATTAATTCATATAAGATTATAGGAAGAAGATATTTAGTATATCTTACAAAATTGAAAATATATGGTCAATTCTAAAAGAAAAACAGTTTCTTCCACTTGGAAGAAACCTATTTCTTCCGGCCGGTTTTCTCCACTGTGGAAGAAACTTGCCAACCCTGGCACAAACTTAATCAAAAGATTACGGAAAAACACGAAATTAGTCCTAAGGATTGCATAAAAAAAGGCAAATATCATTCAAGGCTTGTGTGAAAAAAATTAAAATGCGAATTTCGTGAAAGGTTTGCATAAGAGCAAGAATTTAGTCAAAAGATCGCAAAAATGTGCCAATTTCATTTTAAGATCATGAAAAACACACAAATTTCATCATAATACCACAAAAAATCTGCAAATCTCGTCTAAAAATAATGAAAAACGAACAAATTTTGTCAAAAAATCATAAAAAAAGTATGAATTTTGTCAAGAAATCACAAAAAAACGCATAAATCGTGAAAAAAAAAACCAGACAAATTTTGTAAAAAAAAACCCTGTGTAGATTTCATCAAAAAATGTGAAAAACATGCAAATTTCATCAAAAGATTGCTCAAATTGATGAGTTTCGTCAACAGATCACGAATGAACTAACTTTTGAAAATTTGGGTTTATGGGACAATTTAGCTTTGATGCAGACAGATATTGCTTGGCAGTAGTACAGATTTATGTCTCTTTATCACATCTTATTATTAGTTTAAACGTAACCTGTTTGATAAAGAATCAATGTTGTTGGTAAGGTGGAAACAAATATTTTCACAGAAAGAAAAATTTCCTTGATTTTTGAGTATTTTTTATAAAGTTCCTTGATATTTCCCTGACTTTTCCAGATTGATAAACTTCCCTGATTCTATGATTTCCAGAATCTGTAGCCACCCTGTCTAAGGTTTAAAAAAATCTCAGAAAACTCCAAATGATTAAGCCAATGGACAGGTAATCACTAGCAATTGAAGTTAAAAATCATCTAGAAAAGTGTATTTTAGAGATTGTCAGAATACTATTTCCCATAAATATGGAACAATTTTAAGAATCTGTCCATAAAAATGTTGAAACCAGCAAATTAGAAACTCCATTTCAAGATGGGAGACAAGGAATGAAATGGTGCAATTCCCTAATAAAGTCACATTCTAAAATAAATAGCTTACAAAGAGGCAGGCAGAATACTACTAGGGATGCACCGAATATTCGGTATTCGGCCATGTTACCGAATATTCGGTTATGCCGAATATTAAAGTATTCGGTTGAGCCGAATATGAAATTATTCGGCCTGCCGAATATCAAAGTATTCGGCCATAGTATTCGGCCATTCAATACTTAATAAAAACTTTTCACTATTTCTACTTTTAACTGTCAATTTTTTAATTTATATTTAAAATAATTAGGAAAAAAATCATTTTTAAATAAAATAGAATGTTTTTACATTATTTATTTGCTGTGTGTAAAGTATAACTTAAGAAAATTAAACATGAGAAGGATTAAAATGGTGATTTATTAGGATTCTCCTTAGGAATAAATTATGTGCAGATACAAGTTTCTAAATTTTGTTTAGTAAATAATCTGTTTCTTGCTTTCTCCCAAATAAAAGTCCTTTAAAAGAAAAAACAACAACTTTTGAGATTAGTAATAGCTATCATGGCAGACAATTTTTGTTCATGAAACCATAATCATAATAAACTTATTGAGTCATAAGTACATTGTATTTCATCTCACTCTAGGTCAAAACTTGTGTGTTAGTTTATTATATTAACAATAAATAAGATAACATATTTTCAACTCACATGCTTTGATTTCTGTAAAATATGATATGATGGGAAGGGTAGAAAATACCACCATTCATAAGAAAAGAACTATGAGCCAAACATGCCTTTATTCAAAATTAAGTTGAAAATATTTGTACTTAATATTGAAAAAAATTTGCCTTGAGTTATTTAAAAAGGACAATTATCAGACTGTAAAATTTTTCTTCGGCCATTTTTTCATCATTTGATTTTAAAATGTTTGTTTTGATTCATAGAAAATTTTATTAATTAAAGTTCATAATTGTGCTTCTTAAATAAGTCAAGGCAGATTTTTTTTCAATACTAAATGTTCTTATATAAAAAGCTCTTGTTTATCAAAATGTAAGTTTCTTTTATTAAATATTATGTAAAACTATTTTAAAAAGTAACATTTTAATACCTTTAAATTTTAAAATATAAAAAGAATTTGGAAAGCCGAATATTCGGTATTCGGCCAAATAGTTAACTATTCGGCTGGCCGAATATTCGGTATTCGGCCCAACAATTACTATTTGGCTAGCCGAATATTCGGTATTCGGTTCACCTGTTGGCCGAATATTCGGTATTCGGCCAAAATCACTATTCGGTGCATCCCTACAGAATACATAAATAAGACAGCACAAACTAACATGAAAATAAAATCAGAAAATGATTTCAAGAAAGATAACTCTTTGGTAAAGATTCAACTATTTTAATTTTAAGCAGTCCACAATCCGCGAATAATTATAAAATTGGGTAAATATGCAAAACATTAAAATATGCTTTTTAAAAATAGGCTTTAAAATATACGCTCTTGTCTCTTTTATGAATCAAATATATTTTTGTTTTCTAATTGAAATTTTCAGTTAAAATCATCCTAAGTATATTTTATTTGATGTTTTTATCAATTCATAAGGAAATATGTAAAATTCTCTTGCAAACAAATATATGTGTGGAAAAATAGGTATCACATAAAAATGCTTTATTTTTAACTTATTATCAATTAAAATGTTTGTTAAACTACATGATATTGAGGTGGCCAAAACTGCTGTAGGGGTGACTAAAACTGGTACAAATTGAATGAAATTACTTAATGACTTATGATTCAAAATCCATCCATAAAAATTTATTATAATTAACAGAAAGACAGTTAAATTTACTAAAGAATACTGTTATTAGAATTTAATATGCATTAATCGGTCAATGACTATAAAATTCCTAATTCAACTTTGATCTAAATGTGGCCAAAATTGGAGCATCCACCCTAAATCATAATTACAAATATAATCATCATATTAGTGTCATAACAGTATTTTTATTCCTTTTGAAGTAATTTGAATGCATGGATAATTTTTAAGTTTCATTTTGATTTTTATAGAATAGGCTGTTCTCCATAATTAAAAATTAAACTGATTTATAGTATATCATTATACATAGCAGCCTCAGAAAATAATACTTAGTTTCTTAGAGGATAAAATTACTCAGCATTGATGATTTTATTAATTCTAAAACAATTTTTACAAGCCTACATAATAACATATTTAAAACAAACTATTCAATCGAATGAAATAAAATTTTCATCAATATGAAAAATAATTATATTATGTAAACAGCTAAAACATGTTTACATTAATCCTCGACGATTCAAACAATTACGTGTTATCTTGATTGGCAGTGCTATCTTTATGTGTTATCGTTAATCAATAGAGGTAAATATGGTTTGTTTACTTTCAGGAAGCTGTTAGCATACAGATTATAGCTATTTGTATTAGAATAGAATATTTCGTTTAATAACATTAATAGAGTGAAACAAAGGGAACTAAACCATACCATGTACAATCCAAATGGTAAACATAATAACAGCAACCATATATACAGATGAGCTATATTACAAAAGTGATCTTGTCGGGGATCATAAAACCAGCCCCCAGTGAATGAAGCCCAAACACCCTGACGAAGAATCTCTAGGGTTTGATAACCCATTTTTTCATTTCTTAAGTCCTTTTACAATATTTCTTAAGTCCGAAAATATAAGAGATCTGAGAAAAACAGATGTTTGTTTTTAAAATTACTACATAACCATTGCACGGGGGAGTATTTTGCTGCCATGTTTAATAAATCTCTTTCTGGCCGTGTTCAGCTATTACGCGCGCTGCACGCGCACGCTAGGAGCCACGGACATGGAGTGGATACTTATACTTGGTGGGATGTGCGTTCAGTCCTCGCTACTGTGCCACCAGTTACTGTAACTGTTCGCTCAGTAACAGATGGAGAACAGATCAAGGATGTAATTACTTGTGGTGCCAATTATAAAGATAATCTGATACAAATGAAAGTGAGCTGGCTGGCCGAATGGTCAGAAGGCCGAGCTTGAACCCAGACGATACGGGTTCGAAACCTGCGCGGGCCAAAAGTTGGTTTGTGTTTTTTTTTTTATTTTGGTTGCTTTTTATTAATAAATAAGACATTTTTATTAAAGGTAAATTTTATATTAATAATACAGAAGCACATGTATTTCTATTATAATAATAAAATACTTATTTAAATATGAGAAAATGAGATTTTTGCAGAGAAAGTTTTAATATTCCAAATTTAGAATATTAAAAGGATAATTAGAACGATATTAATATCGTTCCAAAGTGATTTATATATATATTAAGAAAATGAAAAAAAAAAAGTTTTCTGCGAAAATATCCGTATACGCATAAAATAATTATTAATGTTCTTCTCCTTTTTTTTTTTTTTTTTTTTTTTTTTTTTTTTTTTTTTTTTTTGAAAATTTTAGAAGTAATTTTTTATTGAGATTAGGATGCAAATATAATGCATGCGTGGATATTTTACGGTGTTAAAATCAAAATGGAAAATATTATAAAAGCAAAATGTAAAAGATATACATTTTTTTAAATTAAGAATATCTGCATACATATATTTTAAAGAAGTGAAATATTTGGAGTTTGCTTTCTAGTTTTGTAATGAATAAAGTATGATTAGAATGTTTATAATTTTTCTATTAAAAGTATAAATAAGTGTTTTGCTTATACTAACATAATTTCGGATGTCGTTTGTTTTTCATATTTTATGACATATTTTGGCCGGTATTAAAATATACAATCATTAAATAAGAAATATATACATACTAAAACTTCTTCTGAAAAATTATCTAACTAACAATGCAAATTCCATTGAAATCAATCCAGTATTGTAGATTACAAATCAATCTTGTAATATGTGGATACAGGGCCATCGCTAAGACATTTTATTGGTGGGGGAGAAAACCTTAATATTGTCAAGTCAAATTTTTATATTCGCCAACTCATTTTATAATTTTGCCAAGTTAACGCACTTTGAAAATGTAATACAATTCTTATTTGTAAAAAAATTTATAATATTCCCAATTAGAGTTGTAACTTTTGCAAATTCTATCAAAAATAGAAAATGTATTGCAGTTTTTATTAAAATTTTAATTAAATTTGACATAAAAGTTTTAAATTTGCAAAGTGTAACAACATTTGTCAATGTTTTGGGAGGGTAGCCCCCCCCCCCCTTAGCTAGTCCCCCGTGTGGATATCTCAACCTTGGTTTATCAACAGCATTCTATTAATTACAACAATAGAATCAACAGTATTCTATTATTTAATACGAAAAGTATAAAGCAACTGATAAATGATTTTTAAATAAATAAAAATAAAATTATTAAAAAAATTAAATTACCAATTGTTAAATTGTATCAGTCAACCTACCAACTTTGACAACAAACAACGTGCAACCAATAACAGATAAGCACATCACGTGATCAAATCGCCCATCATTTTTTTTGCGTCGCGCGCGTCAAGGTTTGAGCAGGGTTGATTGTCATTTTTTAAATGCTAATCGGGCTTAATTACATGAAATAGGTCACGTGATACTTTTCCGGAATACTTTTAATTTTATTTGAGTGGTCACAGGTATGTATTTCTGTTACGAAAATCATATTTTGAAAGGATAAAGAGATATGGTATTTGTATTTACCAATTCTGAACCATAAAAATAATACAATAATTGAATAAGTTTAAAATTCTCTTCTTCGATAGCACCTACTCCAAGTAGAATCTTCTGAGCGCGCGCGCACAAAAAAAGCCGCTTTTGAACACGGCCTCTGTTTCAGCAGCGAATCAAAACTGATGCCCTACTTCGTTTTGGAAATATCATGATTAATAAAAATTCTGCTTCAGAAAAACTTTAACAAAGAATTATTATAAAAAAAACTACCCTATAATTTTATGATATTTCCAATTTATGAATTTTAAAAAGTCCAAATAAATTTCTACTGAAATAATTTAAAAGTACTGATAAATATATTTTTTTTCTTTATTGAGAAAGAAAAATGCTATTTTTTATGTTTATTAACATTTTATTTCAGCTGAAGATGATGAAATAGATAGAAATTTATGATTTCAAATCTAAATTTTCTTCTACTGCACAGTGATGATGGCTTATTGCAAATAGACCAATCGGTTAACCGCATTTGACTACATGTATGATCCGCAAAATTTGACTTTTTATTAGACTTTTAGCATGAGTGCGAAATCCTGCAATTTCATTGGCTATCGCGCTATAGGTGAACCGAACTTCTTTCCCTGAAAGGAGAAATTTTGGAGGTTTACGAAATTCGTAATTTATTTTAAAAATCAAACTAATTGCTTTTATCGACTATTCTATGCATTCGATTAAATGTTTGTTTGGCTTTTGTGTTTATGTTGGTAGCTGAACGTGAACCAGCCAAGCTGAACGTGAAATAATTGGAATTAAGCGTAGAGAAGGTATTTTATTAATTCTTAGTATTTATTATATGATGTTTTAGGGATTCCTTTTATTCGAAAAAATAATTATTTAATAATACAGGACTCATATATGTAAGTGTGTTTTTTAAAGGCTTAGCCCAAAATGGAATCTTTATCCATCTTCGTATTTTTTTTCTCTTTAATTATATTGTACTTTAAAGTAATTTTTTTTAAGTACAATATTTTAAAATTATGGATGCTTTTGCAATATTTTAGGAATAAATATACAGGGGTGCAGAAAATGTTTTTACTCCCAACATTTCCCCCAATCCATATGAAAAATTCCCTAAAATTTAACGATATGTTACAGGCTTACATACATTCTGTATTATCGTAGGAATAGAGTTTTTTTCCAAAATTTCTCAACTTTGCATGAGTATATACGGTACATATTATTCTGTGATCGATTTTGTGAAAGTCTCCATTCGGATCTTTTTATTTGTAATGAAATTTTGTTTAATATCAGCGAATTGTGTAATTCCTTGCTAAAATCAATTGTATATTTTATCTGCAAAATTTCCCCTGATGGGTAAAATTTCCCCCGATGGGTAAAATTTCCCCCGATCCTAGATCGCCATCGCCGGATCGGACATATTCTGCACCCCTGTAAATATATTTCTGTTGTACAGTGTTGAATTCAAACATTTTTCTCTGGGAGGGATTTCTGTGGGTCAAGGGGGGGCGGGCATAATAGAGTCCCGGGGGAGAATTGCCCCCCCTACCCCCTAAATTCACTGTTATTGTATCTCTTATTAATATCATACTGTATAATGGACCTACAGTTTATGATCTGTTCATAGTTTGAATTTACAGTGTAACAATATCAACAAACATTTTAGAAAAATAAGATACTTTTTAAAATAGTGCGACAGTTTTTACAGAAGTGAGAAAATCAACTTTCTTTGACACAAAAATTTTAATTAATAAAATACAAAATGAAACATATTCTAATATCCTTGAACAATATAGAAATATAATTTGTAGAAACAGTTTTATAATTCAAGAAATTGTGACTTTCAAAATGTGTCTCATATCTTCCGACTAACAGGAAGGATGGGATGGTTATTAAACAATGCATGAGAAAGCACAAATAGTTTAGTGTCGGCTATATATATACAGTGTAGCCAAAATTGTAAGTTGATAAAGTTTGTGCCATGATAAAAAATTTTAGAAGTCAAGAAAAGCAGTAAATTTCATTTTAAAAAATCGCGAAAAAAATGACAATTTTTCCAAAAAATTAATAAAGAACTGCAAATTTTGTCTAAAATTCGTTAAAAAAAAAAAAAAAAAAAAAAAAAAAAAACGCTAAATTTTGTCAAAAGATTGCAAAAAAATGGCAGATTTCGTATAATGATCGTGAATAAGTGACAGATTTTGTCAAAATATCACAGAAAATGACGGATTTCATCAAAGAAGTACATAAAAAGGGTAAATTTTGCGAACAGATCACGAAAAAACCACAAATTTTGTTCAATGATTGCTAAATAATGCAAATTTTATCAAAAAATTGCAAAAGAACTGCACATTTCATCAAACAATTCGAAGAAAACTCGAACTGTGCCAAAGGGGCACACACACAAAAAAAGTGATTGCTGGCATGACAGTGACTTTTTCAGTTCTGAAACTGATTTTGCTAACTCCAAAAACTGATTTTGTTGCCCCCAAATTGCTTCTTTGTTGCTCCAAAAATGTATTTTTCTGCACCAAAATCCATTTTTGACTGCTCCAAATCCTTCTGCATGAATGTGACTTCTGTATGCATTTTCAGAGTAATTTTTATTGCTCATTTTATTAGATTTTATATTGCTGATTTAATAAGAAAGATACCATATCATGCACATTGTATAACAGAGTTTTTTTTTTTTTTTTTTAATCATTTTTTTAAAATCTTAATATCCTATAATAGTAATGCAAATTTCAACATTTTTAGATATACATCCTATGTATCTAAAATGCTATCATTCAGAATTTTCTATTTCTTTTTCATAACATGTACTTGGTATTTCAAGGTGTCACTGTTATAAAACTATAACATGTATTACTTTATGTAAAGAAATAGTAACTTTAAATTTTCATCTCTGTTTTTTTTTTTTTTTTTTTTTTTTTTTAAGAATTATTTTTAAAATTTTGATATATGAAGTTATTTCCCCCCCCCTCCCCCCATTTTTCGAAAAAAATAGCACATTTTAACATTATAGTATTGCTGATTTAACAAGAAAAAAAAAATGTTTTAAGAATTTAAGGAAGCAAAATAACATATACTGTTCAATGGGATTGGAATTGTTTTCTCCATTTCATGTAACATTACAAATGATTTTTTTTCTTATTATCATTGTATTTATTTTTCCTGTAAATTTGAATACTTAGGCAAGGTAAGAAGCTTACATTATTTTCAATAGATATACAGTATATTTCAATTTAATTTTAAATAGATTTAGCCTTAATTTAACCACTATACATATTCATTATTGTCTAATTCTTTGAAAAATATGAATTTTGCTATTTAATTATTTAGTTTATATTATAAATGGAATATAATTGTAATTTTATAATATTAATCAGTAAGAACCATATTTATAATGTATACATAAGAAAATTGTAACACGTTACTCCCACAGACAAATTTAATCCCACTGCATTACTGTCCTAGTCACAACCATAACTTACTGCTGCTGAGTTTTCAAGGAAATTTTAAGATTGTCAGTCACAGATAGAATTTTAAAAAATCATCAGTTCAATTTACAAAGTTGCATTTTGAAGTAAATGAATGTAATTAATATATTACAGTACTAGCTGTCCTGCCCAGCGTTGCCCGGGCCCGTGATGTTTTTCAGTTTTCAAATAAGTTATTTGCTTTCTAAATGACCCTTAAATTAAACTGAAATTTCTATGATTTTATATCTTTAAGTCCATTTTGTAAAAATTTATATTTTTAAACGAAAAATCATGAGAAGATATTGAATTTGAAAGCACATGCTGTTTGGTATTTTGTTTTCTATGTAATTTGATTCTTTGAAAACTATGCGAGTCGAAAGCGAATGCAACCGCGATGGAACACTCAGGTTTTTACTGAATTCGTAAAAAATTTCACACATTTTATTTTGTAAAAAAGAATTCTATCCATACGAAAGTTCCAAAGTTTTTGAAGGTAGTGGAAATCTAGTTTATTGAAAGGCTCTAAAAGATTGTGCTAAAATACGGACAGCCGGGCATTGTAATTCGTGTTTGTCGGTGTATTTGAACGGGTTAAATCTCATATATATATTTTTTTTTAAACAAATTGCAACATAAATTATGAGAATGTTTTAGCTTTAAGAAAATATTTTCGGTTTGTCAGGACATATATAGAATTGCGCCCTGCCACGACCGGACTGATCTCATAGCGGCCTCCCCAATTCGCAAAATCTCAATGTATTCGAAGGAAACAGTTGCGGAGGATGTTTGCCGAAAGAGGGTGCTACGTAACCTCCTCGATTCCCGCGATTTTTGTTATCAGATATACGTTTGTTTTTATTATTTCTCTTACAATTTATTTAAAAAAACAGCCCTTTTTAGCGCTTTTCAGGAATACTGAAATATACGTACTGCAGAAATTGTTTCTGCATTAGTTATTTTTATAGCTGTTGAAGTTCTCAGGAGCTTTTATTATTTTTTTTTCATTATGGTTTATTGTTGTGTACCGTATTGTAAATCATCTAGCAGGCAAAAGGGCGAAGATAAAATTTCTTTTTATGAATTTCCCAGTAATGTCGATTTCCGAGAGAAATGGATTAAAAATATCTCAAAAGAATTTATCATAAAGGACAAATCAGTTGTTTGTAGCAAGCATTTTACAGAAGAAGATTATGTTCCTGGTAAAAAATGCAGGTTTTTAAAAAAAGATGCTTTTCCAACAGTCTTTCCTAATTATCCGGAATATAAAATTCCAAAGATTGTTGCAAAGCCATCATATTGTGCCCCATCTAAATAATAATAATGAAATACTCATTTTATACTTTTTTCCTTACATTTATTTTTAAAATTAGTTAGTGTATTCAATCATATTAAATGTATATAACTTTGAGAACGTTTAAGTGGAAAATAAAATTGACAATTAATATTTTCTAGGCTAAAAATGCTATTTAAATGCTAATGTTTCGGCTTCATCAAATTTAACTAGTTATTTTTGCTTTTGTACATTTTAAGTTAATGTGTGTGTAGATATACATAACCATTAATTGTAAATAAAGATTTCAAAAAATAAAAAATATATAAGATAAAAAAATAAAAAATATCCCACTCTTCCCAACAAATGAATATTTATTTGTTAGAAATGTGTTTCTATACACGTCTAATTAAGAATTATGTATATTTACGTTTGCATTAATTATTTCAAAAAAAGATTTGGGCCATTTTCGTATTCGTTTTCGTCCGAAAATAGGAAGACTAACGAATTTATGTTTCGGTTTCGGTTTTGTCCTTGTAGGTATGATGAACTGGTATGATCCATATCTGCTGTTTATATTTTTAGCATTTTTCTTAATAACCATAATATATAAAAGAAATATTTAATATCTACTGCCTATATGCATTAATACGTTATTTATGTATTTAGTAGATAAATATATGTGTCAATTCAAGTATGTTTCGTTTATGTTTATGAGCTCTAATAACAGTGGTTGAATAGTATTTGTTCTAAATCTACATATTTATTCATATTTCTCCATTGAATTAAAATAAATAAAACTCTACGTATTCAATATTAAAATGATTTATTTAATAACAATTCCTTTTTTCCGTAAACATATCGTACCTTTCATTAAGCCTCTGTTTATATTGTAGAACATTATTTGTATGTAAATAAAAAATATTTTACGCCGATGTTTTGCTATACAATGTGCTGTTTTCAATTGATTTCTTATTAAGTCTGCAATTGTATCACACTATAGGCATGTTATGTTAGCGATTCTTGTTGCTAGCACGATTGCTTATTATAAACACGATTAAATATAGCAAAGCCCTAGTACTGAATTGAGTTTTCTACTCGCTTTTGAGGAGGTTACGTGGCGCCCTCTAGCTAGATCGTGAATTACGGAGTGTTTCTGTGAAATCCTATGAATTGAAAAGGCTGGTAAGCGTCAGCGCATGAAGTCTGGCCGTGGCCCTGCAAAGGCACAACCACAATGAAACGATCTGGTTTTTATTGATTTCCTCAAATTTTTCGTACTTTTTATTTTGTAAAAATTATTTTTACTCGTCCAAACGTTTCAAATTTTTTTAAGAAGGTGTAAATTTGATCTATTGAGATGCTTTAAGATAGCAAATAAAGCCTTTGTGCACAAATGTTTAAAGATAGAAAACCAATGATTATAAATGCAAAAATAAAGTATGAGAAGGTAGCAAATAGCTATTTCGAATCTACTAACGAGATTCTTCATCAGTGCAAAACTCAGTGAGCTAAACAATAGCAAAACTGAGCAAAGAGAGAGAGAGACGCAGGCTTATATACCCGCCACCAACTGGGTGGACAAGTAGCGACATCTATCGGAGAACAAGCAAAACAAAAGCGAGTGAAAAAAAAAGGTATTAAATTAAAGATTTCCAAATACTTGGAAAATAAGGAGTACTAGATAAGTCATTGACTAAGGAGTGAGAATTTTTTATGATGTGATAAGCTTCCCAAAAATCAAGATCAAGAATGGAAGGGCATTTATGGATGATGGTGGCTGAAGAAAAGTTAAACTTATGTTGTGAAGACCAACAATGTTGAGCAATAGAGGAACGTTTAAGCTCTTGATTTTTGACATACCTTTTATGTTCCATTAAACGAAATCTGAGAGCTCGTATAGTCTGACCAATATAAGAAAGACCACATTGGCAAGAAATTTTGTAAATACCTCAGTTATCTAAGCGATCAATGGGGTGCTTAAGATTTGAAAAAGCAATTTTATTAACAGGAGAAAAAATAACATTGAAATCGAACTTTTTTTAAATTTTAGCAATTTGCTGACTGATTTTGGGAAAAAAAGGCAAAACAACCAAAGCATTGGAGTTCGAATTAAAGTTTTTTCTTTCAGATTGGGTGGATTTTGTCAATTTTCTATGAATTGAATCTATAATATTAGGGGAATAACCACATCAACAGCAATAGCTTTTAGATAATTAAGTTCATCACTGAGTAACTGAGGAGTTGAACAAATATTGGAAGCCCGGAAAACAAAAGTTTTAAAAGCAGCAACTTTCTGGTTAGGAGGATGAGAAGAATATCTGTGAGGTGGAAGACTGACCGCAAAAGGTTTGCGAAAGACAGTAGTCTGAAAATTATCTTCATTGTGAATAACAAGAACATCTAGAAAAGAAAGGCAATTGTTTGATTCAGTTTCAAAAGTAAATTGAATGCAAGAATCAATAGAATTCATGTCAGAGAGAATATGATTTATATCTGAATTCACTTCAACTAAAGCATAGATATCATCTACGTAACGAACATAGAACAGAAATTTTAAAACTTCAAACAATTTTATTTCAAAATAATGCATGTACAAATCACATAAAGTCTGACTAAGAGGATTACCCATAGGCAAACCATCAATCATACAAAAGATCGTGATGGTTGATCATGGTTATTCCCCTAATATTATAGATTCAATTCATAGAAAATTGACAAAATCCACCCAATCTGAAAGAAAAAACTTTAATTCGAACTCCAATGCTTTGGTTGTTTTGTCTTTTTCCCCCAAAATCAGTCAGCAAGTTGCTAAAGTTTTAAAAAAGTTCGATTTCAATGTTATTTTTTCTCCTGTTAATAAAATTGCTTTTTCAAATCTTAAGCACCCCATTGATCACTTAGATAACTGGGGTATTTACCAAATTTTTTGCCAATGTGGTCTTTCTTATATTGGTCAGACTAAACATGCTCTCAGATTTCATTTAATGGAACATAAAAGGTATGTCAAAAATCAAGAGCTTAAACGTTCCTCTATTGCTCAACATTGTTGGTCTTCACAACATAAGTGACATTTTCAGCCACCATCATCCATAAATGTCCTTCCATTCTTGATCTTGATTTTTGGGAAGCTTACCACATCATAAAAAATTCTCACTCCTTAGTCAATGACTTATCTAGTACTCCTTATTTTCCAAGTATTGGGAAATCTTTAATTTAATATTTTTTTTCACTCGCTTTTGTTTTGCTTGTTCTCTGATAGATGTCGCTACTTGTCCACCCAGTTGGTTTGGCTGCTTTCTTCTCATTGGTTGCCTTTCTTTAGGCGGGATTGTTCCCATAGCGGGTATATAAGCCTGCGTCTCTCTGTCTCTTTGCTCAGTTTTGCTATTTTTTAGCTTGCTGAATTTTGCACTGATGAAAAATCTCGTTAGTAGATTCGAAATAGCTATTTGCTACCTTCTCATACTTTATTTGTGCATCTATAATCGTTGGTTTTCTATCTTTAAACTATTGAGATGCTTTTAAAAGTTTGGGCTGAAATATGTACGCTTAGATACTTTTAGCATAGAAAAAATATTCTATATGTGAGTCGCAAAGTGCCTACTTTTGCCGGTGTATTTGAAAAGGTTAAATCTTATATTTTAAAAACCAATTGCATCATAGATTATAAAAATGTGTTTAAGCTTAAAGAATATGTTTTTTGTTTACCGATACCTATAGGATTGTGTTTTGATAAGTCAAAACCGCAATGAAAACGATCTGTTTTTTATTGATTTCATCAAATTTTTCACACATTTTATTTTGTAAAAAATATTTCCATCGATCCCAATGTGTCAAACTTTTTGTAAGGAGTATAAATTTGGTCTATTGAGAAGATTTTAAAAGATCGAGTTAAAATATGCACGTTAAGATAATTTTAGCATGGAAAAAATATCCTCTCTGCGAGTCGCAAAATGACCTTCTTTTGCCAATGTATTTGGAAGGATTAAAATCCAAATTTTTTTTTTTTTTTTTTTTTGGTTTGTTTATATCTTAAAAATTATGCCCTGCAGTGGCATTGACAAAAGGGAGAAAAATAGTTTAGGAAAAAATGATCATTTTTGAATATTTGTTTTCAAAGGGTTAACTGCAACGTTTTTTCAAATTGATTATTGCATTTGAGACCTAAAAATATGATCTTTCGAAATATGTCTCTTAAGTTTAACTACGTCGAGCAGTTTGGTTAATTTGGGTTTAAACAAAATGATCCAAAAACAGAAATAAATGGGGGGAAAAGGTACATAATTGAGGTACTGCACATGTGCAAACGTTTTCTTTCCCCAATCATTAAAAAAAAATGACTTTTTGAAGAGAGTGAATTCCACTTCATAAAATCTATGAAACTAATCAAAAAATTAAAATTCAAAGCTTCAGGTGCATCAGGAGAGATATTGGGCTGCTCTCAAAAAAATTTTGAGCGTCGTACTTGCCGTAGATTTATCTAGCCATCTCAGACACACACACACACAGACAGAGCGTTTTGTTCTTTTATTAGTATAGATTAATTAAGGATGCACCAAATAGTTATTTTGGCTGAATGCCAAATATTCAGCCCACAGGTGAACCAAATACAGAATATTTGGCTAACCGAATATTCGACTAATTAAAGGGTCATTCCATGTCAATTCAACCAAGCCATGACACCCACCGACAGGGATTTTGATGAAACTTGGTGAGTTTAGTCTTTTTATATAGATAAGTATCCACATCAATTTTTTTTTCTCAATCTGGTTTAGTTTTCATTTTACAGCCAATCGAAATTTTGAATGTTTGGTATTTTCCAAATTTTGATGATTCTGCTCTTTGATTGAAAACAATTTATATTTCATTTATTTTTCAGTCAATTTTTATGAAAATTTAAAATAATATTAATCGAAACATGAGGATTCCAGAAAAAAATATGAAAAAATTCTAAATAATATTTAAAAAATAGAAAAAAAATAATTTTCATGGATTTTTTTCTGAAAGTGTGTAATACGTTAAAGTCAATATCAACCAAAGGGAATATAATAACCAAAAAAATTCTTTTTTCCTAATGATACTAGAAGTGTGTTCATTCATTAAAAAAAATAAAATTAATGGCTTTTTCATTTCTTTATAGTTTTAGCTTCAAAATATGTTTCTTTTTTTTTATGTATTATTTTTTAATTTATTTATTTTTGTTTATTTTCCCACACTATTACCAAATAAATAAATGCATTTAAAAATATAAACATTCTCAAAACTTGCCCATATAATGCTTTTAATTTTTATTTTAATAACAAAAATGCTCCTGCTTACAGAACCCATTACATAGCAGCCTATTCAAAAGTGTTCTCTTGTAATCTTTCTTCTAGCTTATAAAATGTTCTCATATTTCAGAAGTGAAACAAATCCCCCTTTTTCTACACCAATCACAATTCAGTAAAAAGGGACAAAGGAGAAGGGGGGCTTCCCTTTTCCTTTCTACTCTCATTGGTTGAAAGCATTGCTTGTTCAGTGGTCAGTCAATCTGATAATATCAGTGCTATCTTGTGATTTTTTAGTGTGCATCCAGTTATTCTGTGTTAAAGCTGTTTATTTTTATGAGTTTTGGTGGGAAAAAATGGAGGATAAGTTTAGTGTGGGAGAGTTAACATTAACTGATTGTCACCAATTTAGTTATGGAGCACAAAAAGCTATAGAAAATGTTAATGATTTGTCTGAAGAAGAACAAATTCTTCTAAAACTAAGAACTGAATCTGAACAATAATTGCATACTATTTGTCTGCATCACAAAAATATATTTCTAAAAAAGTTTGAATTTCTACAAAAACTATGTTGTGATCCTATCAAAAGACATAAAAAACCTATTAAAAAAGCATTACGTGTAATAAATATTCAACAGAGTGAAATCATAATGTCAAAAGGATACAAAATCAAACCAGGACAGAAACTCTGTTCATCCTGTAGAAATCTTTTATTGAAAAGGAAAGAAAGTAATGCTGCAAGTAGTGATGAAAAGGAATGTTTAAGCCAAGACGATAGTGATGAAAAGGAGGCTTTAAGTCATGATACTGATGATTTAGGATTACCACCCGAAGAATTTTCTGAATTAGAAAAGAAAGAAACATTAAATCTGTTAAATGCATCTTTTACAGAAGCTGGTTCTTCTCCTCTAAAATTACATGCTCTCGGTGAACACAGTAAAAAACATTATGGAAAAAGAAAATTGGAACAGTTGCAAGAAAATGTGAAACAAAAAATTGAAAAAGTACTTGAAGTAGAACTGCCAATGACTGAAAGTGAATCAGAAGCAACTATACAACAAAAAGCAGCTGATATGGATAAACTTACCGAAATTATGAAAAAAGAATTAGAAAT
Source organism: Maratus speculifer (assembly GCA_964019185.1). Lineage (NCBI taxonomy): Eukaryota > Metazoa > Arthropoda > Arachnida > Araneae > Salticidae > Maratus > Maratus speculifer. The sequence goes on from OZ025296.1 coordinate 35,806,815, forward strand.
AACATCGAAGAAAAAAAAAAATTCAAATATTAACAATTCCTGCTTCTCTTAGCTGGACAAGAAAGAAAATGAAAGAAACTTTCAATGTATCTGATTACTCAATTCGACAAGCTAAAAAACTTGTTAAAGAAAAAGGTTTTTTGTCAGAACAAAGTCCTAAATGTGGGAAAAAATTAAATCCAGAAACTGTTACTTTAGTTCAAAATTTTTATGAAAGCGATGACCATTCAAGAGTTTTGCCTGGAATGAAAGACATTGTGAGTATAGGAAGAAAGCAGTATGAGAGGAAACGTTTGATCCTGACTAACTTGAAAGAGCTTTACTCAAATTTTAAGTGTGCTTATCCTAATGTTCAAGTGGGATTTTCAAAATTTTGTTCTTTACGACCAAAATAGTGTGTTTTGGCAGGTGCTAGTGGTACCCATTCAGTCTGCGTATGTACAATACATCAAAACGTAATATTGCTTATTCATGCTGCAGAGATTAAAGAACAATATAAAGATCTAATGAAATTATTATTATGTGAAGAACCTAAAAGGGAATGTTACCTGAGGCATTGCAATGAATGCCCATCAAATCAAAACCTTATAAGTTTTTTAGAAGAGAAATTTGGGGATTATGATGAAAATGACACTATCGAATATAAACAATGGATTTCTACTGATAGGACAGAAATGATAAGTTGCACATCCAAAATTTATGCCTTTATTGAAGATCTGACAAACAAATTAGAAAAACTAATACCACACTCGTTCATTGCCAAGTCCCAATCTTCATATTTTAAAAGCCTTAAAAAAAGTTCTTCTACAGATATTGCCACAGTTTCATTGGACTTCAGTGAAAATTATTCCTTTACCATACAGGATGAAGCTCAGGGGTACCATTGGACATCTGCTTCATGTACTGTCCATCCTGTAATAATACACTGCAGAAACGCTGATGGAGAAAAAGTGATGTCATCACACTGTGTGATATCAGATGATTTAAAACATGATGTTTCCATGGTGTATGGAATTCAAAAAACTATTGTTGAATTCATAAGAAAAAACTACTCACATATCAAAGAAATTCACTATTTCAGTGACGGTTGTGCAGGACAGTATAAAAACAAATTCAATTTTATGAACCTTTGTCTACATGAAAAAGACTTTAACATAAAAGGACAATGGTCTTTTTTCGCCACTTGTCATGGCAAAACTGAATGTGATGGGATTGGAGGAACCGTGAAAAGATTAGCTAGAAAAGAAAGTCTCCAAAGACCTTTAGAAAAACAAATAACGACCCCAAGTGATTTTTTTCATTTTTGTAAGGATAATATTGCAAATATAAATTTTTATTTTATTTCTAAAGACTCTGTAGACTCCATTCGATCTAATCTTGAAAATCGTTTTAAAGATGTTGCAACAATTCCAGGGACAAGAAGTTTCCACAATTTTAAGCCACTAGACAGTATAGGAACTGTGGAGGCTAGAAGAATCAGCAGTGACGCCAAAAGCAGTTTAACTTACAAATTGAAAGACAAATGTACAACATATGTGACAATAAATGAGCTATACATCGCTTGCTATGTTACTTGTATATATGATCATTTTTGGTATTTTGGGATTGTCACAGACATTAATGAAGAAGAAGGGGATGCTACAATTAAGTTTTTGCATCCCCAAGGACCCTCACCATCATTTTACTGGCCAAAGCAAGAAGATATCTGCCCCGTGCCAATTCCACATCTGCTTGCTGTTATAGACAGGGTTGGCATTTTTGCCGGCAAAAAGGTATTTTTGCCAGGACAGTGGAAAAAACTGGAAAAAACCAGGGAAAAAATGGAAAAAACCGGCAAAAATGGAAAAAACTATATGTCTTTAATGTGTAATAAAATCTGCACGCTAATAAGGATAGTAATGGTATAAACAATTAAATTTAACAGTATATTATTTAATATTTTAATTTCATTTGCTAATTAATTAATATTAAATATTTTAAATCTTTAAAAAATAGGTGGGATTCAGTCTTACTTAGGAATTTAAGAACAAAATAAAAAATTACATATCTAATTTTTTTTACTTTAAGTCAGGGATATGTTTAGGAAAATGTTAGGTCCTTTAAAGGACCCTTCACAAAATTCTTTAACCTCAAACAGGATTCTTCATAAAATTATTTGTCTCTCAAATCGACATTTCACCTTTAAACTGAACTTTTCACAAATTTAATCATTTTAAAATAAAATGTGGCCTGTTAATAAACATTTGAACTCACCAAAAAATATATTACTTAGCTTCTCTATATGTGAAGGGTAGAACCTGAAAATCTGATAATTTAAAATTCACAAAACTGTCTAGAATTTTCACAAAGACGAGAAAAGTCTAGACAGACCCCTGAAAGTAAAGTACAGTAGACTCCCTCAAATCCGCACTCCTAAAATCCGCAACTCTCTAAAATCCGCACATATTTTACGGATGTAAACAATGAAACATTCAGTTCAGATGTAGGTGCAAAAATTGATTTTTTTCAGTTTTATATCAGTTCCATACATTTTTTTATTTATAATTTTTGTTAATAGGACTAAATTCATGTTTTTTCATGAAGAAAGAATAATTTATTTCTGAAAAAATAAAGATATTGCTAATATCATTGGTAGCCACAATCTTCTTATCAAATATATTTATGTATTAATCAAGCTTTTTTAGTTATTAAGTCTGGCTAAACCTGAAATAAAATTTCATTACTTTATGATCCTGATGTGAATTAGTAATGTACCTTTATGAAGCAAGTTTCATTGAATAATTTAGGAAAAACACATTTCCTCTTTTATAATGAATATTTAATTGTACATTATTGATTTTTTACTTGACCTTTCCTTTTAGTATTTAGTCATTTTAAAAAACATTTAAATTTTTATTATTTCAGTTTATTACTTATTTTAATATTTTAGTATACTGTAGACATTCATTATACTTTTGATTTCATTATTAATTACACTCAAATTATTTTTTAAAAAATGCAAACAAAGCAATGACCAGAAATACGCAAAATTCTAAAATCCGCAAAACCTCTGGTCCCAAGCTGTGCGGATTTGAGGGAGTCTACTGTATTTTATCAGTCATTAACATACATATTTTTTTAATTATCAAAAGATTTTCACTTTCAAATATGTCCAGCAAGCAGTGCTGCTATTAAAAAAAAAAATTTCAAATTTTTCATTTGTGCAAACTGAGATTCGAAATACTTCAACAGATACTCTTTCAAAACTTGTTTACTGTTATGCCATGCTAAAGCAGCAAAATTTAGGTTGTGAGGAAGATATTGCTGAAATATTTGAAATTTAATAGTTTTCTGCTTTAAATATAATTTTATATTAAATTAAATTTAGGTTACTATAACTGTTTCTTCGAATTTCTAACATATATAAACTATAAATATAAATGCTTTACTCAGTCTCAACAGTTCTATTATGTGAATTAATAATTGTATAAACATGAATAAATGAAGTTTCTATTTATTTATATTAAAATTGGTATTTTTTTCATTTATAATCTTGTTATAAAAGTTAGTATTCTTTCATAAAGTGCATAATTATACTTATTTAACTTAAAAGTTAAAATAAATTTAGAATAATATTGATTTTTTAATTAAGTATGCAGTTTATTTTTTCTTTTGTGAAATATTTTTCTCTTTCTGGGGAAAAAATTTAAATGGACAGCCTATTTTTGCCACTTATTTGGCAAAAACCTATTTTTGCCGGGACGGTTTTTACCAGGTTTTTTCCGCGGTTTTTTCCACCTTCGGCAAAAACTCGCCAACCCTGGTTATAGACCCCCAGCAACATCAACTGGAAGAGTTTATCAATTTCCTACAGACTGTATGAACATGATCCAAGAAAGGATGAGTCAGATTAAAGAACTTAAATAGTACTATATCGCCGGTACCATGTCAAACTATCCAATGTGAAAACAATGGGTTACTTTTTTTAAATTCAGGTTTCTTGATTTGCACCACTTTTTTGAAATAGTAAAATTCAACTTATTTAATAACATATTAATTAAGGCAACAAAGGATAGTTAACAAAAGGAAGTTTATTATTTCAGAAAAGTGGTGCCAATCAAGAAATCAGAATTTTAAAAAAAGTAGCTCACTGTTTGACATGGTACCGACAATATAGGAAAACAACCAATAGAAATTAACAGCCAAAAATTTATGTTATGGTAAGATCATAGTTAAATTGTTCTGAAATATTATGTGTTGTAAATAAGAATTTTCTATTTGTAAAATCTACTTAAACTGGAATCTATAAAGGTTAATAAAATATTAATAATCATATTGCATAAAAGAAGTTGGAAAAAAAATTAAATTGAATCAATATTTCAGAGAAAAAAAAAGTAAATAAAAAAATATTTTGTAAATAATAGAAATAACAAGCCGATATGATAAATGCTCAATGCTTAATGAAATAATACATTAAAAATTGTGTTTGCAACTCTTTTTTTTCCAACAAATGATATATAGCTATGTAAGGAAATTGGATAATGAAAAATTTTTAAAAATTACATTAAATTTAAAAAATATATAAAGAAATGAAAAAGCCATTAATTTTATTTTTTTTAATGACAGAAGACACTTCTAGTATCATTAGGAAAAAAGAATTTTTTTGGTTATTATATTCCCTTTGGTTGATATTGACTTTAACGTATTACACACTTTCAGAAAAAAATTCATGAAAATTATTTTTTTTTCTATTTTTTAAATATTATTTAGAATTTTTTCATATTTTTTTCTGGAATCCTCATGTTTCGATTAATATTATTGTAAATTTTCATAAAAATTGACTGAAAAATAAATGAAATATAAATTGTTTTCAATCAAAGAGCAGAATCATCAAAATTTGGAAAATAACCAAACATTCAAAATTTCGATTGGCTGTAAAATGAAAACTAAACCAGATTGAGAAGAAAAAAATGATGTGGATACTTTTCTACATTAAAAGAATAAACTCACCAAGTTTCATCAAAATCCGTGACGGTGGGTGTCAAAATGTCATTTTTTTGGTTGAATTGACATGGAATGACCCTAAATGCTTTTTATATTTCAAAGTTTGTAGGTAGTAAAATGTTACTTTCAAAAATGATTTTACATAATATTTAATGAAAATAACTTACATTTTGATAAACAAGAGTTTTTTATTAGTAAACTTGATATTGGAAAAAAAAAATCTGCTCTGAGTTATTTAAGAAGGTTAGTTGTGAGACTATTTTAATTACTAAAATTTTTGATTTCATGGTCTTACAAATAAAAAAAAAAAAATTATCAAAGAAAAATAGTGAAAAAACTGGAAGGAAAATTTTACAGGATCACATACTGTGTGTTTGCCAGGGGGAGACTAAAATAGAATCGAAAGCTGGCAATTCAAGTTACATTTCAAGATTCAAGTCAGACATCAATAACTAATTAAATTGCTTAATAAGATGGAGTGGGGTCATTCCATGTGAAATCAATCAATTTAAAGAAAATGTGTTGCATCATAGTCACAGATTTTTTTTTACATTTTTATCATAGACAGACATAGTAGTGAAACCCTCAAATCTGAAATTTAAAAGTAATTTTCGCAATATTGGCTGAGATATAGTCATTTGAAAACTGACCATTTTTGCTAAATGCTAATTTGCATCTTGGAATCTTATCATTATCTGAAAGAGACCATAACTTGACAACTAAGGGCTCAATTTTTATATATCGCCCAATCCAAAGTTGCAGGTGTGACATTTACACAACTTAATTTAGTCACCAGCAAAAAAAATTTTGAGCATTGGTTTCAATTTGTATGAATTTCAATGTAGACCACTTACACATACATTTATCCAAATCTGAAAATTGTCCGATGTATCACTTATTTATTAAAAAAAATAATTTCTGCCTGTTGCGGGTGTGACATAAAAAGGACATGCATTTTCATCTTTCAGTGCAAAAATGCAAAACTCTGTGAATTATGACAACTGAGTGAATTGATATTTTTATATATTAGACAGTAATACTTAAATAATTATTCTATGAAAAAATTAAATTACTTACTCATTTCTTGCTTTTGTGGAAAATATTCAAAATTTTCGTTGCGGGTGTGACGCCCTGTTGCAAGTGTGACTTGTACAGCCAATAAAATAATGACATACACAAATATTTTGAAGGCAGATTTTTTAATTAAAAAATTAATCAATATTACAATTATAATATCTAGAGAGGAAAATATAAAAAAAAAAATCATTTCCAATCTTGAATTTATAATTTCTGGTGGTGGTAGCTTTTTTTTACAAAAATGCTCTTTTTTTCCCTAGGATGCATCTGACTGACTGGGCCAAATATGCACGTTTTCTTAAATTTTTTTCAAACATTCTAATTCTATATCGTCACCATTCATTTGTCTTATTTGTCCATCAAAGATTTCACTTTTTTAATGTCGAGAATATAACAACCTCTACAAAATCTCCAACTGCACATTCATCGTTGGATATTATATCCTTGTCAAAGTATGGATACATCTAACTGACTGAGCCAAATATACACATCTTCTTGATTTTTATTCCGATACTGTTATTCTATAATATCCCCATTCATTTGTCTTATTTGTCCATCAAAGTTTTCACTTTTTTTTTTTTTAAATGTGGAGAACAAAACAATTTCTATAAAATATCCAACTGCAATCTTATCATTGGATATTATATTTTTGACAAAATATGGTAACAAATAAATTCTCTTGTGATCACTTTCTGAAGTTATTGCTACATTACTTGTTCCTATATTACTTGTTCCTTGTCAATAAAAACAACATGATGTATCGATTGAATGTTGAGATCCGATTGTGCTTAGTGCCAGCATTCATGAAGCATTTTCACAATATCTTCTGAAATTTCACATTCAACAAAGTTCTTTTATATTTTTAGGACTTTTTCTACACATATGGAAAAATCTGAAGCTGAATTTATAGTTGCAGAGCATTGCTAGTGTTACCATTTTCTTGGCAACTGCACCAACCCCATCGACAACTCCTTTACCATGAGATGAAATGCAAAAGGATTGCCATCCTTTACCATGATTTTTAAAAGTAGTCTCTTCTTTTCTCTCCTTGCTTTGTCTCTTTCCTTCTCTTGTTGTAGATATGCTTCATATTTAAAAGGGTTTTCCTTAATCTTTTTTCAATGATATCGTGATCTTTCTGTGCTCTTCATTCTCTGCAAAAGAGAAGAAATTAATGTGTAAACTGAATAAATATAGCACTTCCAGTCCAAAAATATAAACTTAACAAATTTTTAATAGTTATCCCTTGAAATTTCTAATCTTACATAAAGTTAATTATGTTAAATTTTGGTTAAATTCAAACTGATTATATACATTTTATGCTAACTTAATAAACATCTTAACAGTTTCTATTATTCTTAGTTCTACTTTTTATTTAATTTGAATTAAAAGAGAAAAAAAAAATCTTTCCCTAATATTGATTTACTTATTTTAAAAAAACTCAAAATATATATATTAGATAAATGCTATCAAATAAGAAAATTAAAAAAAGTATATAAAAAACAAAACAAAATTAACAAATTTAAAGAAAATTGCTAAAATATTGTTTCGTAATTTTCTTTTTTTAATTTCTATAAAAATCTTATCTTTTAAATTAATTTTTTTTATCATATATCACTAATAAAATTATTTTCTTGCAGTAAAGCAACAATTTTATCAATCCAAATTGAGTAAATCATCTGCACACAGTGTCACATGCTCAGATGATGCAAATTTTTATTTATTAACTGGAATTCCCTCTATTAAATCAAAGGGTATAGTTAAAGCTGCCAAGTACATGTTTTCCAGCATATTATTCTTTTATAAATTTACATATAATTTGTTCAAATATGCATTTGTAATCAATTTTAAAAGACGTTACGGGTGTGACTTTAATTAAATGTCACACCCGCAACAGGGACATGTCACGCCCGCAACGCTCAATAATTATAATTAAAATATTAATTAATTTCTTTTGTGTCTGTAATTCAAAGCATCTTAATAAACTATTTTTGAATATAAAGTTTCATAACTTTAAATCAAAAATATTTTTCTGCAGAGATATAAATGCAACTTTTTGTTGCGGGTGTGACGCAATAATTAAGAGTAATTAAATACGCTTACCTTTTGTAATGAAGATTAGTGAACACTTCTCTGCAGACAAAAACTCTTAATAATAGCTGTCAGATCATAATATATCCAAGTTTGGAGATTTTCAGAATGTTTGTTCAACTGTACGAGACCATGGAATGTAAAGATTTTTGCCGCAGTCTATTTGACAAAGTCATAGTGTCACTTTATTAATTAAAATAAGTATGTTAATGACAAAAATTTAATTCTTTTTTGATAAAATATGAAATAGTACACTCTTAACAGTTAATATGCAAAATTTCAATCATATTTAAAGAAATTTAAATTTTCATCCTCATGTCCGTTTTTTCGTGGATTGGGCGATATCTGGTATCAATTTGAAGCTATTTGTACAAAGTATGCAAATTTCACATCAAAACAGTAATAAATTTTCATTTATTTACTTTTTATTATGGTCAAACTGAAAATATCACCAAAAAAAAGGGCTGACTGTAATGGCCCATAAAAAAAATGAATCATCATGAATTTTTCTGAAACTTGGTAAAAACATTGCTCCGTCTGTGGGCTTTAAATAATAAAAAAATTGGAGAGGTAAAATCTTTTGTTTAAAAATAAATGATTTTTTACATATAAGGTGTCATTAACTAAATAATGATCATTTTAGAATCTGTAACTATTGCTATTTAAGAAGTAATAGTTAAAATATTTTTTTTTTTTTTAACATTTAAATTAATATATTGTGTGTTTATTATATAATTCAATAAAAAAGTATCAGTTTGCAGCTATTTATACTAAATATTCATATATTAAAATACAAGTAAATTAGGGATGCACCGAATATTCGGTATTCGGCCTATTCGGCCATGTTACTGAATATTCGGTTAGGCCGAATATCAAACTATTCGGTTGAGCCGAATACCGAAGTATTCGGCCAAATCCAATACTTAATATAGCCTTTTAAAACACATTTTAAAAATTTTTCACAATTTTTACTTTGAACTGTCAATTTATAAATACATTTAATATAATTAGAAAGAAAATCATATTTAAATAAAATAGAATATTTTTACATTATTTATTTGCTGTTAGTAAAGTATAACTTAAGAAAATTGACCATGAGAAGGCTTAAAATGGTAATTTATTAGGATTCTACTTAGGAATAAATGATGCGAATGCAGATAGAAGTTCCTAAATTTTATTTAGTAAATAATTGCTTTTTCCAATTTTTTGCTTTTTCCAAATGAAAGTCCTTAATCAAGAAAGAAAAACTTTTGAGATTAGTAATAGCTATCAGGACAGACAATTTTTGTTTATGAAACCATAATCATAATCAACTTATTGAGTCATATGTACATTGTATTTTATCTCACTCTAGGTCAAACTTGTGTTTTCATTTCTTGCATTAACAATAAATAGGATATCATAACTATATTTTAACTCAAACGGTTTGATTTCTGTAAAATATGATATGATGGGAAGGATTGAAAATGCCACCATTCATAAGAAAAGAACTAATAGCTAGACATTCCTTAATTCATAATTAAGTTGAAAGTATACGTATTTTATATTGAAAAAATCTGCCTTGAGTTATTTAAAAAGAACAATTATGAGACTGTATAGTTTTTCTTCAACCATTTTTTCATTATTCCTCTTTGATTTTAAAATGTTTATTTCAATTCGTAGAAGAAATCTTGAAATTTAAAATTTTATTAATTAAAAAAGTCTCATAATTGTTCTTCTTAAATAAATAAAGGCAGAATTTTTTCGATACTAAATGTTCTCATAAAAAGCTCTTGTTTAACAAAATATAAGTTTCTCTTATATGTAATCTATTATGTAAAATTGTTTTAAAAAGTAACATTTTAATAACTTTAAACTTTGAAATATAAAAAGTATTTGGAAAGCTGAATATTCGGTATTCGGCCGAATAGTTACTATTCGGCTGGCCGAATATTCGGTATTCGGCCCAACAATTACTACTCGGCTTGCCGAATATTCGGTATTCGGTTCAGCTGTCGGCCGAATATTCGGCATTCGGTATTCGGCCAAAATCACTATTCGGTGCATCCCTAAAGTAAATTTTCATTTCTACAATGCTTTTTATTTCATTTAAAATATGAGAATACGATTCTCTAAACATATTTACAAAAATAATAAATACATTACTATAATGGACTACATTAAAAAAAAAAAAAAAAAAAAAAAAAAAAAAAAGCCACATAATATTTTCTTCTGAAATATTGGAGAAATACTAGCTGTAAATCACAGTTGAATTTATTCAATTGTGTGATTTAAATAAAATAAAAAATTATATAAATTATGTATATATAAATCTGGCCACAAAATGTCTTAAATAGGTTCTATGTACAGGGGAGAGTGGAAAGGAATAGAACACTTTTTACAAAAATTAGAAAATCTTTTTTTTTTTTTTTTTTTTTTTTTTTTCCACAAAAACAAAAATTTTCATTTTTTGAATAAAAATACAATATTTTCTAATGTTCTTGAACAATATCACTAACAATTCTGAATCATCCTTCCAGTGATGAAGATACTGGAATTTGATGTTGTAACACAAACATTATCAACCTATAATCTTTGTTAAGTAGTAAATATAGCCAACACTAGAATAATTTGTTTTCTTTAATACATTGTTTTATAGTTGTCTCATTCCTGCTTGTTAGTGCAGAGGTATGGGATACGCAATTTAGAATTTCTTTTATTATAAAATTGTTTAGCTATATTGTTCAAAAATATTAGAAAGTATTTTATTTTGTATTCTAAAAATAATTTTTTTGTTTTTTTGTAAAAAAAAAAAAAAAAAAAGAAGAATGATTTTTTAATTTTTGTAAAATGTGTCTTATTCCTCCCCACTCTCCCCTATACATATAACCTATTTAAGACATTTTTTTCCAAATAAAAAAATAATGTTTATGTGGTCAAATTCATATATACAGTCGAACCTCTATATAACGAAACTCCATACATCGAATTTCTCCATATAACGAATTTTTAGTAAGAACGGTCCCCTTTTCGCATGATTACATTAAAAACAGACTCTATATAGCGAAATATCTATCTCCATATAACGAATTTTTTCATAAATTGATCTTAATTTATTCAGTTTTAAAAAAGCTTCGAAATAATATGGAATCAATTTTCCATCACTTATTTTTGATTTATCATTGTTCATCCCACCTCTCACACACCTTTCAACATCCTTCTCAAAACACAGTCAATTGAATTGTTACACATATAAGAGAGGAATCAATGAGGGCACATAAGAGAGACCTTCAATTGGAGGAAAATATCAACTACAATTTTTCATTCCTTGCTAAAATTTGAGAATTTTTTTTGAGAGCGTAACAATTGTAATTTTAAAATCAAAACAACAAAAAATTACAGATTTCTTCCTCTGAAATTTATGTAAGTCTTCCTCATTTGATTTTCATTAAGCTTTCAAATAAATGTCTTTTCTCTTTTTTGAAACTGCTCAAATAAGTAAGAAATAAAATGTTAGGTTAATATATACTTTTAAACATTTCAAATTCTTAATTAAAAAGATCAAAAATAATATTTGTTCAAAATTTACACATTAAATACTATTTTTAACATCATACTCTATACATCGAATTTCTCTATATAACGAATTTTTTACTGGAATGATGGATTTCGTTATATAGAGGCTCGACTGTATATAATTTATATATTTTTTATTTTATTTAAATCACACAATTGAATGAATTCAACTGTGATTTACAGCTAGTATTTCTCCAATATTTCAGAGAAAAATATTAAGTGTTTTCTTTTTAATGTAGTTTATTATAGTAAGGTATTTAATATTTATGTAAATATGTTTTGAGAATTATATTCTCATATTTCAAATGAAATAAAAGGTATTGTAGAAATGAAAATTTATTTGTATTTTAATATATTAATATTTAGTATAAATAGCTGCAAATTGATATTTCTTCATTGAATTATATAATAAACACACAATATATTAATTTGAATGTTAAAAAAAAATTATTTTAACCATTATTTCTTAAATTAGCAATAGTTACAGATTCTAAAATGATCATTATTCAGTTAGATTCACCTTATGTGTAAAAAATCATTTATTTTTAAACAAAGGATTTTACCTCTCCAATTTTTTTATTATTTAAAGCCCACAGATGGAGCAATGTTTTTACCAAGTTTCAGAAAAATTCATGATGATTCATTTTTTTTTTATGGGCCATTACAGTGAGCCCTTTTTTTGGGTGATATTTTCAGTTTGACCATAATAAAAAGTAAATAAATAGAAATTTCTTATTGTTTTGATGTGAAATTTGCATTCCTTGTACAAATAGCTTCAAATTGGTACCAGATATATAAAAATTGAGCCCTTAATTGTCAAGTTATGGTCTCTTTCAGATAATGATAAGATTCCAAGATGGCCGCCATTTAACAAAAATGGTCAGTTTTCAAATGGCTATATCTCAGCCAATATTGCGAAAATTACTTTTAAATTTCAGATTTGAGGGTTTCACTGCTATGTCTGTCTATTATAAAAATTTTAAAAAAATCTGTGACTATGATGCAACACCCATTGGTTGAATTCGTGTGGAATGACCCAGGTGTGTTATATGCCAAATTGTATATATATTTGTGCATATTTTATGTTGTACTTGAAATGTTACAAGAATCTGGAGTGTGGTTAAAAAATACAAATGTTTGAAGGTTGTCATTATCAATATAACAATAATAGATACTGGAGAAAAAGGTTTTTGCTATATGAAATGTTTTCATTTAAGATTTCAAGAGCAGAGTCGATCAATTTGTAATTCATTAGACAAAAAAGTTTATTAAATTTATCAGAAAGCATAATATATTAAATATTGTGTTACTCAAGTGTACATACATATACAAAACTCTACAAATTGGAAAAAAAAAAAAAAACTGGTAGGCAGCCAAAATTTTTAGTTGCCAGTAAAAATATTTACTACTTTCCCTCTTCTTGCACCATTGACAGTTTTTTTTCTTTTATTACTTAATTAAATATTTTCAAAATGCATAAGAGCTTTTTATGAATTGATTAAATAATAATCATTATATTATTATCATACTGCTTTAACTCTTTAATTTATTTTAATGAATAAATTTAGAAAGATAAATAATAATAATGTAAATGTACATTACAAAGTTTGAATGTAGAAAATATGTGGTATATCATGCAAAATAATTATTCTATACTAAACTTATTAATATTCTTTTTTTTTAGACTCCCCAAGAAAATTATTTTTGTATTTGAAAAATATATGTTAGAAAATGTGTACTATAAAAAGTAAAAATTTTTTACGATATATATTGTGTTTTATTTTTCAGAAATTTCATAATGGCATTGTATAAAGGTGCAGCCAGTGAAGCTGGCAGAGCATTGCAGCTTAAGAAGAAGCGTGAAAAAGCTCTTGAAGAGTTAGAGCACAGGAAGAGAAAAATAGAAGAAGAAATGAAATTGTCTAATATAGAAAATAAATTTGCTGCTCATTATGATGCTGTAGAACAGCAGCTGAAATCAAGCACTATTGGACTTGTAACGTTAGATGAAATGAAGGTTGAATAATTATTATTTTGTATATGTATGTCTTTAAATTTTGTTTATTACAGTAACACCTGTAAAAATGAAGCCTTTTCAGACCAAAATAATAATAATAACAATAGTAATTCTTTTTATACAGATTTCCATGTTAGCTGTTTTTTATTATTATTATTTTCACTATAAAACCTTGAATTTTTATTTATTATTATATAAGTTTAGCGCAACTTAGGCTTTGAAAAATGAGATTTGTTGCTTTCTAAATAAAATAGACTACTATGAAAATAAAATTAATCAACTATTATGCTTTTTTGTATATGAACTTATATAATATATGAATATTTTATTATACATTATTATTGTTTTTATATAAACAATTTTCTTCTGTTTGTATGTAATTACAGATAAATGGCTTCTTTATATTAAGAAAGTTTTTCAAATAGTGGAAATTTTGCTTTCAAAGTTGCTGTATGAAAAATAGTGTATAAGCAGGCCTCTCGCTAAGATGTGAGGAGAAGCCTCCCCCTCAAAAATTTGCAAATTCTGTTACACTTGGCGAATTTTGAAACTTAATTGGCAAATATATTTAAAACTTTAATAAAAAGTATAATATGCTTTCTATTTCTGATCGACTCGACAGAAGTTACAAATTTAATTGGGAATATTATTAAACTTTTTACAAATAAGAACTATATTCCATTTTCTAATTGTGGTGATGTGGCAGAATTGTAAAAGTAATTGACAAATAGTGAAATGTGACTTGGCAGTTTAAAGTTCTCTCTACTCTTCCCAATAAAATGTTTTAGAGATGACCCTGTTCATAGTTTGCAAGAAAATACTGTCAGATTTCCTTCTCTGACTACCGTTATTTTCTCTGTCTTGCCAAAAACTCCCATGCTGGAAAAGTAATCATTTTTTTTTTTCTTTGAGAACCATGTACATTTTCTGTTATAGGCAAATTCTGTTACACAGTAGACTCCCTCAAATCTGCAACTTTCTAATAATTCTGCACATAATTTACATATGTAAACAAAAAAACATTCTGTTCAGATATATGGACAAAATTTGACTTTTTTATTTTATATCAAATCCATATATATTTTAATTTATAATTTTTATTAATATTATTGAATTCATGTTTTATCATGAAGAAAGAATAAATTTATTTCTAAAAAAATTCAAAATATTGCTAATATCATTGGTAATCACAATTTTCTAACCAAATATATTTGTATAACAATGTAGTTTTTTTTATTATTAAGTCTGGCTAAACCTGAAATCAAACTTCTTTATTTTATTATTTTGATGTGAATTAGTAATGTATCTTTGAGACAAATTTCATTGAATAATTTAGGAAAAATACATTTCATCTTTATAATGAATATTTAATCATACATTATTGATTATTAACTTGACTTTTGCTTTTAATATTTTAATCATTTAAAAAATTACCTAAATTTTTATTTTTTTAGTTTATTACTTATCTTAATATTTTATTATATTGTAAGCATTCATTATAGTTGCGATTGCATTATTAATTACATTCAAATTACTGTTTTAAAATTGTAGGCAAAGCTATGCCCAGAAATCTGCAAAATTCTAAAAACCTGCACAACCTCTAATCCCAAGTTGTGGGGATTTGAAGGAATCTACTGTATTAATTCTGGAATCATATTAGATTAGAATTTTTGATAACATTATTTTAAAAACAAGTGCCAAATTGGGGAAAAAAAAAAAAAAAAAAAAAAAAAAAAAAAAAAAAACTTTTATTTGGATAAAATTTAAAACTAATATAAAATGCTTGTAAGTTGTGTTTATTTTTATTTCATTCATTATTTCTATTTACCATGTAAAACTCTTCTTTGAACTAAGAATAAAAATTAAATTACATAGGCGTAGCCAACCTTTTGAACCGGGGGGGGGGGGGGGGGGTGCCCAAATTTTTTAACCTGAACATGTTGGGCACAAATAACAGCTTATGTAATAAAACCTAATAAAACGGAACCCCGTAAAACCTATCAAATTTCCGTTTCAGACAGGTTTTTTGCGGAAGGTATAATTGTGTGGAACTTCTTTTAAAAAAGACCCAAACGCAATTTTTCATTGCGTGAAGAAGGATGAGAAGTTGCTTATAACTAAATCTAATGGACAGGGGCGTGCGAAGAGAAGGCTGTGCCCGGAGCAAAATTACAATTTGGCGCCCCCTCCACCCAACTTTTTTTTGTAACAGGCCAAAAATGACATTGGTAGTATAAATTTGGCGCCCCCTAAAGTTCCACACCGGGGCAGCTGCCCCCTACGCTCCCCCTTTCACACGACACTGCTAGTGGATAAGAAAAAGATATATAAACATAGATGAAACATGATAGATATAGAATAAAGATATTTGTAAACATAAATCTGTAATTATCACAAGTTTTCATTTCAAACAGCAATGAAATACTAAAATAAATAAGCACGATTTTAGTTCCCCCCCCCCCCCCTCATGTTGGTCAAAGTAGCATTAAAATAACTTGTAGTATGCAATTTAAAGTGAAAAATAGCTCTTATATTTTCTACTCACGAATAAATAAAATTTCCCCGTTAAAAAAAATGAGCCCGTACGAATGTCAAAATATTATCGCAAAAAACGAAATTTAGCAAACTAACAAACCAACCTCCATATTATTTTGAATTTTGCGTAGCATCATTTCTTATTTTCAGAGGAAGCACAGATTTGTACTAGAGATGAGTTCGGGCTCGATTTTTGAAACCCGCGCCCGAAAGATTTTTAGTACATTGGAGCCCGAGCCTGATACAAAAGTATACAAAAATAAATAAATAAAAGATTTAATGATATTTAAAAATTGTTTCAAATTTAATATCCCATTTTAAAAAATTTCTTATAAAATTTACTATTAAATAAAAATTTAAATTCAAGCTTATGAAAAGAGTAATTTGGTATCAAATAAAAATATCCTTCATACCTAAAATGATTCCCATATTTCTTGTCCTTTAAGAAGAAAATTTGATGGACATATTAAAGAAGTGTAATGAATAAATGGATAGTGTTTATAGAAATTACTGTTTGTATGCTGAAGAATCAAAAAACGTTTTCGATTTCCTATAAAAAGAGTACATCTTCAGGGGTGTAGTCGTAAAAAAAAAACCACAGGTTACAGGATCGACGCAGAGGGTATATGTTCAAGGCACAGAGTATACTCTAGAGAGTACATCCTAGGGGTTTCATGAGAAACAGAAAATTATACGGTGTTCCTTAAAAAAAAATCCAGAAGGTATATGCAGGGTGCAAAAATCCAGGTGCCAGCAGGCAGTCTCACACCACTAAATTTATTTCGTTATTTTTCGTATAATATTTCATGTAAAATTCGTGTAAAAATGCTATTAAATATTAAGCGAAGAAAACCTTTAAATTTTAGTGGTGAAAGACTGCTTGCTGGCGCCTAGATTTTTGCACCCCTGGGTATATGGCGTATACCCCAGTATACCCTCCACTACATCCCTGTACATTTATCTATAATCAATTCATTTCTCTTAACAATTCCTCATGACTGACGAGAACCTTAAAATCAACGCAAATTAAAACATTGATACAGTTATTTTAAAGTTCCGTTGTTTTTATGGGAAAAGATGAAACATTAATCGAATGTTTTCAATCGGAATAACATGTAAAATATGTTTACTTACAAAGAGAAATCCTCAGCAAAAGCAAAATTCATGATGACAAACAGAAAAAAAAATCACAATGCTGTTATCATATGAAGAACGATTATGATTCATGCACAATCAAATAATTTGCAAACCTCAAGCATCTAGTCTGCATCAAAAATGAAGAAATCATTCTCTAACAAAATAAATAAATAAACAATTGAATTAAAAAATATCCTCTGCCTCAAACGAAAATCCAACCAGAAGCTAATTTATTATTTATGATTATTTTGATAGACGCCTTATCAATTAATCGTCGACGGAAATGCAGCAGACATAAATCTCCATACATCACAAATTTTCTTTTGAAGCAACAATCAACTATTGAAATATATAAAAAAATTATTTTATTTTTCTTTCGTTTTGGTAAAAATAACACTGAAATGACTTAAAACGAATAAATAATTTTAAAAGGAAAATAGTAGTTCTTTCAATCTCTTCTACTCATAAATGTATTTTAATTCTCAGAAAGAATGAGCCCGAACGGAAATGCAGCAGACATAAATCTCCATACATCACAAATTTTCTTTTGAAGCAACAATCAACTATTGAAATATATAAAAAAATTATTTTATTTTTCTTTCGTTTTGGTAAAAATAACACTGAAATGACTTAAAACGAATAAATAATTTTAAAAGGAAAATAGTAGTTCTTTCAATCTCTTCTACACATAAATGTATTTTAATTCTCAGAAAGAATGAGCCCGAGCCAAATTAGGATTATAAAACCAACTTTTTTGATTTACTGTGATTAATACAGATTCTAGTAAATATTCTAGTTTTGAAAAAGATGAATAAAATAATTTTCTTAAAAAGAAAAAAAAGAAAGAATCAAGGTCTCTTCTTTTATCACATTTCAAAACATAGACTGTTAGTTTTGATTAACTAATTGAACTAACTTTGCTTGCATTTTTCTTCTTTTTTCTTTTATAAATTTTGATTTTTTTTAAATAATCAATCTTAGATCTGCGCGAGAGAGAGGGGTGCCCAGGCACCCAGGGCACCCCTCCTGGCTACGCGCATGAATTAGGAGGGCATAAATAATAAATCCGAAACATCAAAATTGAAACATTGAAACATGCATTAATATATCTGATATTCATCTAGTGTTTTACAAGCAATTCTTCAATTTTACTCTTATCTCTCTCTTTTTTTCTTTTGTAGGTGTATGCAGGGCCTTAGCTAGAAAGATGCTGCGGGATGCTCAGCCCCCCCCCCCCCCCTCCCAAGACATTTTGAGCCTCCCCTGGAAAAGATTCTAAGGTCACTAAATAAATTTCAGTCCTGAAAATCTAAATGAAATTCTGTTCAAAAATCTAATTTATTTTTGAGGCTCTTTCACAGTTTTCAATAATACTAAATTGCAACTAAAATGATTGTTTTAACATTTGCTCATCCTGTTTGCACATGTGAAGCTAACGTAATGTTTAATATTGCACTAGTTACACAGTTAATTTTCTATCATCTTATTCCTTTCTTAGCATAAAATGAAATTATTACAGTAATTAGAGGAAAAAAATAGTACCTACAATCTGAATATGCACTAAGTTATCTTTCTGCGATGGAAAGAGAGAGAGAGAAAATAGGAGTTGCCCCCCCCCCCCTTCCTCAACATTTTCTTGAGCTCCCATATTATTTACTTCTAGCTATGGTCCTGGATGTAAGTATAAGTTGAATTCATAGACTGATAACAAACAAGGTGTATTAACTCAATGCAACAAAATATAATATATTTCAAAGATACCCGTAATAGATTTTCTTTTTTAGAATACTTTTAAAAAAAATTAGAACATATCAATTAAATAAAAATATTTTTTTTTTCCTTATTCATGCACTTTTAATTTAAATATTGTTATAACCAGTCATGCTGAAGAAATTTATTTCTTCTCTCCCTTTTCATATTAAGACTAAATAGCAAAAAAGTATAACATATGTTTGTACAATCAACTCTCATTAATACAAAATCCCAAGAACGATCATTTTTCATCTTGATCAAATGATTTAAATGTTTGAATAGTGTTAAATAATCCTTTAGATTGAATAAATTAAATTCAGTTTTGAAAAAAAAATTAAATAAGTTACCAACTTTATTTCAAAAGAAATTAATTTTTGTATATGTATATTTTTAAAATAAAGAAAGAAAATAAGTTTAATGACAATATGTTGATACAAAAGAATAAATTATTTAGGACAAATAAAATATATAAAAAAAAAAATTACTTTACTGACACAATTCAACGTTGTTTAAAATAATCCCTGACATTGTGTTAGTTAAACAAATGATCTTTTTACTAGATAAATTTCTGTTTTTGCGACACACTTGAAAATTTTAACATACTTTTAATTGGTGATATAGGCAAACAGAAGTTAGCAATTTTTGAGTCTCTTATGTTTCTGATAGGACAATTGGAATGTTTCTTTTCTCTTCATACTTTCATTGACAAATAATGCAAAATGTTTTGATTCTGTTTGCTAAGTTTGTATTTAAAAAAAAAAAAAAATGTGCAGTAGTATTCAATCTGTACAGGGCTTGAAAGGGAAAAATTCACTTACTTGGAATACTGTTTCAAAATTATTGCTGATTTAAATAAAATAACTATCTATAAATTTATATCTAACTATACAAAAACAATTTAAAAAATGTACTCAAGATAATGAATTAATAAAAAGTTATACAAAGCACAATAAGCGGCAAAATCATATTAATATATTTCAATAATTCCACAGATCAGAATTGCTCTGGTATTTTTGAGTCCTGAATACACTTTAAGTGGTTAATTAATTAGGTACTACTCTGTTATCCCGTCGACCGATTTCGCCAAATTATACAAATCGCCAAACTAATAGCCAAAGTATACATATTTATGTAATTTTTATTTTAAATAATAAAAAAAAAATAATTAGTAGAATATTAATAAAAATACAAATAAAAAGTTGAAATGAAAATCACTTAATGACATTTTAAACACGTGTATCGTATTTAATGTCATTCAATTGACATTCACGATCATCCATTATTGGCATTTAATCTTATAATTTGGCAATAGTATTTTGGTGGACAGGATAACAGAGTTGTACTATTAATTATTAGCATTAATTGCAAATAGAAAATAATAGGGAAAAGAAAATTGTGCTTTTTGTCCTGAGCTATGTCTTAAATGGAGATGCATTAAAGAGAGTCCACTGTATATGATTGATTATGGTATCACTTTTTTAAATGTATGCTAAAGCTATATGTTTATAACATTTTGTTTTATATTAATGTCTGTTTTTTTTTTTTTTTTTTTTTTTTTTTTTAATTGTATTTAACAAACCTTTAATATTTTAAAATTATGATTTGAGAGTTGATATTTGCAACTCTCAAATTCACTTTTCACAACATTCACTTTTTTTAAATCTGTAATTTTGATTAAAAAATTAATGTTAATTTATTGATGATGTACTGGAGTTTTATACATATATATATATATATATATCATCATCATCATCATCAACCGTTTTCGATCCACTGCTGGATGTAGGTCTCCCCCAGATTTTTCCAATGTTTTCTGTCTAATGCTTTCGTCATCCAATTTACACCAGCCACTTTTCTAATTTCGTCTCTCCATCTTACTTGTGGTCGTCTTCTTGGTCGTTTTACATCTCTAGGATACCACTGTAGTATATTTGTGCTCATATATATATAATTCTGTGCATCTTTATTTTATTTAATTATTTATCTTACAGAATTACCCCCACTTTTTAAATGATTGCCAAATCGATTGAATCAGAAATTTTTTTTGGCAATTTCAGTTAAATTATCATCATCTAAATTCAGTGGTAAATAAATGATGTCTTTTAAATTGGACGTTGCTTCATGGTGATATGCAAATAATATGCAATCACAGAAATTATTTATTAAACCAAGCATGTAGACTGTTACATTATTAAATCAAAATTCATATTTTCACTGTACTTAAGGGTAAGGATAGTGCTAACATTTATAATTACATAATTATGTTACTAAAATCATCCTTAGACTATCTTTTTCTATTGATATTCAAATGAAGAGTATTTAGAAGTAATTCAGAAACCTAATTTTAAAAATTTGATTTACTAATAAAAAGCATCTTTATCGAATGACAATCATTTACATATTTAAAAGCATAGTCATGCCACTTGAACAAGATTTGTTCAAACCTAATCACTACCAATTTATAGCAAGGTCTGACTCAATATCAAGTTTAATGAAATTCCTTAACATAGATGCTGAGATATAGCTGTCATTAGAATCTTGAAAAATACAGCACGACTTCATCATCTGCTGGGTTTTATATATCAAAACATAATCAACTGCTGTTCATGTCAAGATCTAAGAGAATTTGTATTATGAAATTCTATGCATTAATTCTTGAAATACAGATATCATAAATTATGAAAGGTTCAGCATAGCAGCACCACCTGCCTGGCAATATGTTAGTATATGGAAAGCTAATCAGCAGCAGTTAATGTCAAAGTCTAACAGAATACAAAATTTTATGAAATTCCATGCAGTTTAGTTTCTCAAATAGAGCTACCAAAATCATTGTGTCTAACAGCTACATTTTTAAAAATAATCAAGTGTATTCAAGACATATGAATATATGAGCAGAAAAACCTAAATCAGCTTTAAATTCCTTTTGATGCAGCATGGCATATTTGTGTGAACGTGCATTTTCTACTTCATTATTTTTGAAAAATAAGAACAAAAACAAACTGCATGTAAAAAGTGACATAAGATAAAATTTAACCATTTTTAACCTGATAGAGTCAGATCTCTCACTAGATTTAAAGTTATATTTTGATAATAATTAAATATATTTTTAATAATCTTAGTAGTTTGTGTGTTTCAATTATCATTTCATTTACACACATTGGGATTACCAATTCTTTTTGTTGGTAGCTGCTCTTCATGCAAAAATTTACCTTTTCTATGGGATAGGATAGCTGCTAACTCATAGAAGTCATACAACAATTTTCGGTACTACTCTGTTATCCTGTCGACCCATTTCGCCAAATTTTACAAATCGCCAAACTGATAGCCAAATTATACATATTGACATAATTTTTATTTTAAATAACGAAAAAAAACAAAAACAAATAATTAGTGGAATATTAATAAAAAGTCTAAATAAGAATCACTTAATGACATTTTAAACACGTGAATCGTATTTAATTTCATTGAATGTGTCATTCACGATCATCCATTATTGACATTTAATCTTTTAGTTTGGCGATAATTTTTTGGTCGACGGGATAACCTAGTAGTACAGAATTTTCATACTGTTATATCTTTATATTAAATTCGGTTGCAATTTTTTTTCTTTTTTACTTAAAGGTAGGTGGTGTTCTATTAAAATTTGTGAACTGCTGTTGTAATCTACTGATTAATAAGTCAAATTCTGCCATCTTGTATTCTTTAGGGTTTATGATTATATACAAAAGCATTTAATTTAATATGTGTATAAACAAGCAAAAAATTTTCATACATGTATGCTTGCATGCACAGACAACCAAACAATTTATAAAGTACATTTTGCATCAGTTTTGCATTATTAAGTATTTTAATTTTTTTGTGTTGGATTATTAAATGCGTTTTTCTTTTACCTAATAGGCCAAACAAGAAGATGTTGTCAAAGAAAGAGAAAGACAGTTGGCCCAGAAGCAACATGAAAAGGAAATGCAAAGACAAAAAGAAATCCAAGAAAAGCAAGAAGCTAAAGAAAGGCAAAAAAGACAAGTAAATAAATATATCTTTTAAAATTTTAAAATAAGGTTAGGTAATATCTGAATTACTTTGGTTATATTCATAAAAGTATTTATATATTTTTTAAACTTTTTCTTGTGTTATATTAGCATTTTTTTCCTTAAAAGCAGCTATTTATGTTTATTGCATGATTGTAAATTATGAACATGTGCCACTGGCTCCTTAAACATTTTGGGAATTTGCACCTATAGTTTAAATCACATATTAGCTCACTGTTACATTAATACACCACCAAGAGTGATATTTTTGGATTTAAAAAGTTAATCCTATTAATATAATGCACAAAGTTGCATTTATGCAACAACATGCATTTTGCAAAAATATACATAATTGTACCACAAAACCTGTAAAAATATGTAATATCATCTTATTTCAAAACATTTTAACCATTAAATTGGATTATTTGAAAGAAAATTGATCCTTTTACAATTTTAATGAAATACCAAAAAATATTGTTTTGTGTCTTTATTATTATTATAGAAGTTTTAAATTATGATTTCTTTTAATCTTCTTTTTCTTTTATTCTAAACTACTATATTTTTGTTACATCCTTTTGATTTTTAAAACTGCTTTTAATGTTTAATAGTTAGGGTACTCTTTTAAAGACAACGAGTCATTTTTTATCATTTAAGTAAACTTTTTAATGCACAGAATAAAGGCACCTTTTTTAACTGGGGACAACAAGGATGCTAATTTTTTGGATGAGGGGCAAAAGGAGTATTAGATATATTTATAAATCTAAGAGCAAACAGTGCATGACGCCCTTTTGAAACTGTCTGGGGTGGGGGGGGGGGGGGGCAATTTTCAAATAAATGAATAAAAAGCAGAAAAGTTAAATTCTTTATTTTAAATCTTAAAAGTAAATAATAATAGTAATTTTATCTTAAAATGCAGAGATAAAAAATTATCTTAAATTTTAGTTAACAGCTTAACATAAGAAAGGCATTATTTTTTCTACATTGATTTCATTCGTATTCTTTATAAATTATCATGAATAATTAATAAAAATATAAAACATCTTGGTAAGAATGAAATTAATAGGGGAAAGAGAGGTGAAACGGGACAGTAGGTTTTTCTCTTTATGTATCATTTTAAACATTTCATCAATCATACATCAGATGAACAGGGATGAGATTCTTCCGCGGATCCACGGTTTTCAGCTTTTTTGTTTTTAAATTACAAATTTTCTGATTTACCAAAAAAAATACAAAACGCGTAATTTCGTCAAAAAATCGCGAAAAAACGACAAATTTCCTTAAAAGATCGCCAAAAACGATTAATTTCTGGCCAATTTTGTCAAAAGATTCGCGAAAGGATGGTTAATTTCGTCACAAAATACCGAAAAAATGGCAGATTTTGTCAAAAATCGCGATAAAACGGCGAATTTCGCCAAATGTTTTGCGAAAAATCACAACTTTTGTCAAAAAATCTAGATAAATCGGTAGATATCGTCAAACGATCGCAATAAACCGGTTTATTTCGTCAAACGATCGCGAAAAAACGGCAGATTTCGTCAAACGATCGCGAAAAAATGACAGATTTCATGAAGAGATAGTGTTAAAACTAAAAATTTCATCATAGGGACTCTGAAAAAACTAACCAAAAAATTAATTTTCAAAATTATTTTTTTGCCACTCCAAATACAGACTTTCTTGCTCCAAAATCCATTTTTGACACCTCTGAATCTTTCTGAATGAATGTGACTTTTGAAAGCACCCATTCATTGAACAAAAAATACCCTTATATTCAACAAAAGTATCCTTTTTTTTTTCAACAAAAATGTTTTTTTCAATAAATCAGTCTTGCCCTTTTTAAAAAGAAATGCAAACAATAGTGATACATGTTATCTTTTACATTCAAATAAGCATTAATTTATAATTAAATTTGTATCTTGCACATTTATTTATTTATTTTTTTTTTAAATAAATGAAATTTTTATCAATAGTTAAAAAAAAATATTGATTTTAATTATTCATTAATTATTGTTAAAACAAAAATTATTGCATTTCAGTCTTCTTTTCCAAATGAACAAGTTCAAGTTTTGCATCTAAAAATGACTTATCAGTGAGGACCCACTTTTGTAAAAAAGAGACCCAGAATTTAAGTTCTGGGTCCTGGAGACCCAGGATTTTTAAAGTCCAGCGACATCACTAGATACCTTTAATGTGTAACATCCAAGAAAAAAGCAGGAGAAAGAAATTTACCTTGTGCAAGAGCAAAGCTAAAAAACAAAGAAAATTTCTATTTTCTTTTCCCTAATACTTAATCAAAAGTGTCTTACTGTTAGAAAATTTCAATAAAAAAAATATTCATGCCAATAACAGGGTTTTATTAATGTACTGTATCTTTATAAACTAAATTTTCATCAGAGTAAGTATAAATAATTTCTGCAATTCACGTTAATAATTTTCTTTTAATTTAATTTACCAAAAGCTAAATTGTATGTTATATATTAATAGAATTATATTTGTTGCGATTGACATTCCTGTCATTGCTCAAAAGTCGTTCACGCAGTTTTCAGCTTTTTTGCTTTTTGGTCAATCTCATGCCTGGATGAAACAACCATAAACCAATCATCAGCTGAAAAATGTAGCTGAGCTGAACAGACTTGCAATTGAATGAAGAAAAAGGCTTCAAGAATCAAAACTGAATTTGCTTCATTAATGACTTGTTTATGCATAGTTGTAATAGTTTGCCTATTTATAGGACATTATACTGTATATTATCCATAATTTAAATTATGCTTAAAATCAGCATATTTTATTTATTCAGGAAAATTAACAAAAAAGAAGGTAGAGGGAGGAATGGGACAAGTCTAATTCATTCTTTTTAATAAGATGAATGTAAATTACTAATATGAAAATATTTGTAGATGGTAGTTTATTAATTATAACATTCGAAATATATTCATTTTACTTCAAAATGTAAGTAAATTGAACTGATGATTTTTCAATGTCATCTCTCACTGACAATTCTGAATTTTTCTATCAGTGATGAAGATACTGGAATTTGATATTGTAACATAGACATTATCAACCTACAATCTTTATTAGATTGATTGTTTAACAGATAATAAACTATTTGTGTCTTACCACACATTGTTTTATAACTGTCTCTTACCTTCGTGTTAGTGGGGAGGAATGGGACACATTTTGAAATTTACAATTTCTTTGATTGTAAAATTTGTTTTGCAAATTATGTTTTTATATTGTTCAAGGATGTTTGAAATTGATCAAGTTTCTATTCATTAAATCCATATTATTGGGTTTTTAAGTCCCATTCTTTTCCACTCTACTCTATAGGGAAAAAAACATATTTTTTATATTAAGCTGTTAACTAAAACTTAAGATATTTTTTATCTCTTTGTTTTAAGATAGGAGTGTTTTGTATATATATATGTTGCATTTTATATGTACCACAGATTTTCATGATTTATTGCCTCATATTATTTTTGTTGAAAAGGTGCATTATTTGCATTTATATTTTTCAATATTAATAGGTTTTAATGCCATGTATTTTTAAAGATTAAAATTTTTGAATATGCTGTTTGAAATTATTCCTATCTAGATAGCTGCATTATCATTTAGACTTGATGAAGATGAAGAAGGAGATCAGGAAGAGGAAGAGGAAGAAGAAGATTATAGGCCTACTATTGGAAGTACTGGCAAACATAAATTATCTGAATCTGAAAATAGCATGGATGGACAAGAGCCCCATCTCAAGAAAAAGAAAATAACTAAAAACCCTGATGTGGATACCAGTTTTCTACCAGACAGAGAAAGGGAAGAAGAAGAAAGGCGATTGCGAGAAGAATTACGTCAAGTAAAATATGTTTTGTGTAATACTTTAAACATTTCAACATGTTTAATATCTATAATTGAACATTTTAGCTGTATAAAATCTCTGTACTTTTATGTTAATCAGATGCAGCTATTAAATCACTAAATATAGTTCCCATCCAATATTTATATTGCATCTTTTTTATTTATAATGTAAGCCTTTCAATTATTTCATTCAAAACAGAAAGATGAAAAATAAGTAATTTTATAAATTATAACATTGCAAGAAAAAGAAAAGACAACATCAAAGGATTGTTTCTAATCTATGGACAGCACATTCTAAAGAACTTATTTATACACACAAAGTAACAAAATGTGAAAGCTTCAATTGGCATTTTTTTTTTTTTTTTTTTTTTATGTTATTGGTGAAATTTGCACCTAATTAACATAAAAAAGTACTAAAGTCTTTAATGTCCTGTTCACTCTGTTAAATAATAATCTAGCATATCTCAGATCATGATATCCAAATTTGACAATAATCAGGGCTCACATTCCCCCTAAATTTCCTAATTTTTTTTTTTTTTTTTTTTTTTTTTTTTTTTTTTTTGCCTCTAAGATTTCTAAAATTATTCCTAAATTTTCTTATCATTCCTAAAAAAAATTAGCTTGTTAACTTCTAAATCACATTTCAAAATCACCGAAATTTCATCGAACAATATTGTCAATTTCATCCAATAGTCACTGTCAAATGCAAATTTCCTCAAAAGATTGTGAAGGAATCACAGATTTCATTAAATGATCACAGATGAAAGCGAATTTCAACAAAAAATCTCAGAAAAAACTCAAATTTCATCTAAGAATACCGCGGTTTAAAAAAAGCTAATTTCATCTAAATGTAACATGAAAAGTGGGGTGGGGGGCGGGGGGGGTATTTCAACAAGGAATCGTGAAAAAAAGCAGTCTATGGAATGTAATAATAATAATAAAAAAAAAAAAAAACTAATTCGTGCAAAAGATCACATAAATGAAACTACTATTTCTGTTTAATAATGCTTGACTTAATTAATCTGTTATCAAATAAAGTAATTAGTAATATTTAAAAAGGTTTTTTATATGAATAAAAAGTCCATTAAATTGGAAATGCTAAGAGAAAATGGATTTGCATCTTATTCTAAGATTTTGTGTCTGTTACATTATTTTTATTTATTATTATTTTTTTTTTAACAATCAAAAGTCTATTGTGTATTTGTATTAAATAATATTGCGTCGTAATCATTCACATATTAAACAAGATATTTTTACAATAGCCCTATGGTCAATGTGGAAAGTATCGGAAACAATATGTATATTAAGCTGAATCCCGTCTTAACCCAGTCCAACTGTATCTTTAATTAATAAATTTCTTACAACTTTTTAGTATTGGGCAAGTACTGGGCTTACATTTGACTGAGTACTAAATAATCAACAAATTGGCCAAGTACAGAGTATATATACCTAATACTTAATATAGTACAGCTCTAGTACACTAAAAAGAGCCGTAACTTCACATCAATCCTCTCAAAGAAATTAATATCTACCTTTTTAAATGGGTGGTATTTGTTGTTCTCAATGGAACTATTAACACTTTGAGAACTTCTTGTGCAAGCTGAATACCTGTAAGAATTGGTCACACTTAATTTTAACCAACCTATTCTGGTATTACAATGTGTCATATTTTAACCATTTTTGATATACTATAACTATATCAACCATATGATAAGTTACAAAAGTTTTATTTTTTTTTCTATCTTGTTATGTTGCAATATGATATCTCATAATGTAAGATATTTATGCTTATATACCAATTTCAGATTTTCGTATTAGTTTGTTTATAATTTACATGAAACTGTTTACCTTAATGATTAGAAGTCAGTGTAATAAATACAAAATGAAATTTCAAAATTCTTGTTTTATTTCCAATAGTACTTCCTTATTATGATATCTTTTAATTAAACATTTTTTTATGATGAATTTTATGAATTGTTCAATAGGGTGGGCCAAAAAAAAAAAAAATTTTGATTTTCGATGATGGCGGGTGCAGAAAAGTGGCCACTGGTGGCACTCAGTTCACACACAAAATTTGAGGTTTTTTGGACAAT
The DNA here is from genome assembly GCA_964019185.1 of Maratus speculifer. NCBI lineage: Eukaryota > Metazoa > Arthropoda > Arachnida > Araneae > Salticidae > Maratus > Maratus speculifer. The sequence goes on from OZ025296.1 coordinate 35,835,929, forward strand.
TCCTTACCCTGCCGCAAATGGCTTGAAGTTTAGAAAAAATGCTCATTTTTGAAAAAATTTCGAAAAAAACTTCATGTTAAATTAAATTTATTTTGGTAGTTTTTAATTGAAAAGATATATTTAATGAGTCAAATGTTTAAAAAACCTCTTACTATGCATTATTTTAATGCTATGTTCTTTAAAAATGTACAGCTTTTAGTTTGTTTTGTGTTCAGTACCAACGTGAAGTAACCCAAAACTCACCACGAGGAGGTAGCTGCACACCGAGTGTTACCCGCCCTCTTACCCACAGAATGCTATAATCAAAATGCACTGAATTGCATTTACACTACAAAGTCTTTTTTAGAAATGAACTTTGGTATCTTTTTCTATGCTGGCAGTTTTGCTCTAATGAAGATATGTCTTCCTTTACTCCCGCATACCTTTGATGCAGCTTCTGTCACAATTTTAACGACTCTTTCCACAGCCTGGGAGTGACTTGGAAAGCAGACTATTGATTCATCCAACATGGATTCTGAAATTACGTTTTCTCTACTTTTTTCTAGTGAAAAGGTTTTTGTTATAAGAGGCTCGCTGATTTCGGCGGCAGCCCACTTGATACACTCATAATGTTCCGTTGCTTTAAAGTTTAGCTTTGAAACTTGAAACTCTCGCACTATATTGGTTTTTATTTTATTTAAATTGCTTCATACTTTTTTCTTTCCATGCCATTCTTCTAATATGTTGTCTATCATCGGTTACCGTTGCTATCAATAAATTCTCAGGATGACCATAGTATCCAGTTGTTTGGATGACTGAATGCACTGTCTCCTTTAGGTCATCTAATAAAAACGTTGAAAGTTCAACTATCTGCCATATATGTCTAGGTTTGTCCACGTAACCTAGCCTTTTTCTTACAGAAAACCACACAGGCGCATAAACTCGTTTCATGTACCTGTGCAAGATATTTTAATGCTTTATTAGGATTTAAATTACTAGCGCAGTGTAAAATTTGCAAGCAGTTGTGATCCATCTCGATTTCATAGATGGCCCAGGTTATCTGTTTTCCATTTCTCGAGGACATACTCTGATTGAAACTGCTGCATAAATACCAAATAAGCACTTTTGATCGGTACTTAGATCTTCAGTATTTTCCATTTCTGATATCCATGAAACAGCAATAGGCTCGAACAAAGTAACACGTAGATTTTTCACACCCCATTAGTCTATCATCAATTGGTTTGGCAAAGGTATTAGGTCCCGTGGTTTCACCATTAAGTTTAGAGAGTAGACGTCGAAGTGGGATGCCGTTCATATGAAGAATACATATCAAATGTTGCGTCTCTCTTCCTAGTTTTTTTTTTTTTTTTCCAAGATAGGCAATGACACCATTGCGTTTTCCTGTATTAACAGTGGTGCCATCACACCAAGTGCTCTCATTTCAGAAAAGTGACTTGGAAGATTATATAATATTTTTGCTATTTCTTTTCAGTGACTGGAACGAGGTATCAAGTGACCCAAGTATTCCTAACCAGGTTCAAACAACACGGTGATGTGTTCAACGCCTTTCTCTCAACGGTGCCGCTTGTTCTTTTTTTCTCTGAATATACTTTTATTCTTTCTACCATCAAAAAATATGCTTTTAATCAGGGTTGGGTTTCTGACGTCAGAAACTGGTTTTTGACATGACAAGTGTCAAAAACTGGTTTAAACCGTCAAAAACTGGTTTAAACCGTCAAAAACTGGCTTAAACCGTCAAAAACGTGTAATGTGCTTTAAACATTTTAAGAACAAGAAAGAAACATTGAATAAGTCTTAATGATTTAAGTAATTTTTTATTTAAAATTAATTATACTGTAATTTAATAATTACAAAAAATTATTTTAATTGCAATAAAACATTGCTTTCTAGAATTTTCAAACAGAAGAAAATGATTTTGTACAGTTAATAATCTGGATCAATTTTACCCCACGGTATCCTATAGCAGATAACCAATTTAGCACATTTATTTACACCCAAATGGTTTCTGTGTTTAGAGTGTATGAAGCCAAAGTTAGAAAATACTCTCTCAATTGATACTGAGCTAGCAGGGCTTGATAGCAGAAGCATTGGTAGTTGAACAAGTTTGGAGGCTGGCCAAATTTTCAGATTTATGACAGATTTTTTTTTCTCTTTTTTTCCGGAAATGATAACATAAAATAATGTAAAAGAGAATTTTTAATATTTTATCTAATGTTGTATATGTGTGACAGATGTTTAATGTGAAATCTTACAGATCAGTGAAGTATTTGAGGTTTCTGACGAGGTTTTTGACAAGAGGTTTTAGCCGTGATGGTTTAAACCACGGTTTAAACCGGATAAAACCACTCATTGTCAAAAACTTGCCAACCCTGCTTTTAATTTTCCTTCTTTCAAGAACTTCTTCTGCCTGTATCTTCTTTTTAAGTTTCTATTTCTTTCTTCTGACTTTGTTTTTATCGATGACAAGATTCGTATCCTCTGCTGTCACAACTTCTACATGGTGAAGCAACCAGTAGTAGTGGTGCATGATTATCAGCATAAGTTGGCAATTGCAATACTTCAATATGCATGATGCCTCCAAAAGGTTACTTGTATGCTATCGCGGGTCTTTACATTATCATTGTCCTTCATACTAGCCATTTCTAAGCTCGTTTTAATAAAACGTACAAAACACTATAATGGAACATTAAGTGATACAAAAAGCACTCACTCACTAGAAAAAGGTTTCACGTTCACACTGAACAAATGTCGCAGGTAAGAGAGCATGGAGAAATAATAAGAATCCTTTATCGCATTTTGGCCCTCATCTATTTCATCCTTCACTCCCTCAGTATTCGATGAGTCATTGCGCTCGCTTAGATTCCTGCTTCACCCCCTTCTCACCTTCCAGATTTGTTTTTGAAGTATACTACTGTCCGTTGCCCAAATATATGACCTTTGACACACAGAAAAAATATAAAGAAGACAAAGGGCCATAAATAAGAGAGAAACTAACAATTGATTCAAACAAATGCAATTTTTGCCTGTTATACAAAAAAAATCTAGGTGAAGTTATAATACACATAGCTATTAAATAATGCATGATCAGATCTTATTTAAACATTTGGTACACTAAATATGCCTTTTCAAGTAAATACAGTAAATAAGAGAGTAAATAAGAGAGAAACTAACAATTGATTCAAACAAATGCAATTTTTGCCTGTTATACAAGAAAAATCTATAAAAATAGGTGAAGTTATAATACACATAGCTATTAAATAATGCATGATCAGATCTTATTTAAACATTTGGTACACTAAATATGCCTTTTCAAGTAAATACAACCAAAATAAATTTAATTTAACATTTTTAAGTTTTTTTTTCGAAAAAAGTTCAAAAATGAGCATTTTTGCAAAACTTCAAGCCGTTTGCTGCAGGGCAAGGAAATGTCCAAAAAATCTCAAATTTTTTGTATGAACTAAGTGCCACCAGTGGCCACTTTTCCGCACCCGCCATCATCGAAAATCGGAAAAAAGTTTTTTCGGCCCACCCTATTGTTCAATATGCATTAAGCATTTCTTCCTATTTACTTCACCCAAGCTCCAAACTTGCATTTGAAAAAAATGTTGAGTGCAATTCAGAATCTTTGGATCCTATGAATTATAAAGTTTTTCTTCATGTAATGACGAGTAAAATGATAATAATAACATTCTTCTATGACCCAAAACTTACCATATTATCATTTCATAAAGATCCAGAACAAGTACCACATAAAAAGTTAACAAGTGTAACTTTTTGAAAATTGATCTCAGGATTATTCCATGAACATAATCTTAATTCTTACCTTTTTTCAACCCTGTAATTTAAATTGCTTGCATATTTCTCAACATTTATAATTTTAAATTGATTTTTAATTTTTAAGGACATCCTGTATTTGTTACTGCATTGATTAAATGAAATTTGCCTGTTTTAATATTTTTAAAAAGTTGTCTTTTTTATTAATTACTTATTTTAAAACTATTGATATTTTTGTATCTCGCATAGGAATGGGTGCAAAAGCAAGAAAAGTTAAAGAATGAAGAAATTGAAATTACTTTCAGTTATTGGGATGGTTCTGGTCACAGGCGAAGTGTTAAGATGAAAAAAGGCAATAGTATCTATCAGTTCTTACAAGTACGTATTTTTGCATATTTATATGTGCTTGCTAACGCACCTTTTGTCCCCAAGAAAGAAAAAAAATGCATCAAATTTAATATCAGAAAAGTAGAATATGTTTTACCTACCTATTAATGTAGTTGTATAAAATCCAAGAAAAGGCAATATTTTGGAGACAGATGTCTTTATAATCTATTGCCAGAGTTGGTTTTTGTTAATAAAGATGCTAAATCAAGAATTTTCCCTTTGAAGACAATTGCTTGTAATGTCAACAAAAAATGCAATATTGAAATATAACAAATAATAAGTTTTAAAAATCTAAATTTAAACATCTTCTGTGATTATTATTATTATTATTTTCTAAATAGAAAAATTAAACATTTTATTCTTTTCCATCAAGGGTGGAACCCTCCTTAACCTCCAGTTTAGAATAATTTTCAAACATATGAATGTAAAATTAAACTAAAAAATGTCTTCTGCGGGCAGTTCAAAAGGCTTTAATTGATTATTTTATACTGATCATTTGACTTGATTACAGGTTATAGATTACTTTTAAAATAAACTATTGGTTTAAAAAAAATTTCAATTATGTAAATTACAGAAATAATTATAGAGAATATAGCTTAAAATAATAATTATTTTGGGAATTAGATTAACCAGTTTAAAATTTATTTTTATTTTTTATTTATGTCTGTAGAATTATAAGTTGATCTAATAGTTTCTTATTAAATTTTCATGATCTTTCTCATACTATTATATGAAGATATAACTTTGTTAATTTGTAATTACATTACATCTCACAAAAATTGTTGCATAGGATTTTTGATAAAATGAAGCTTAGGGGGCAGCTTTTCCAAAGGGCATTTTTGTGTGATTTAATGCAGAATTCACACCCATAGAATCAAAAAAATATAATTTGCTTTATATATATATATATATATATGTGTGTGTTAGGGTGGACCTTATTTTTCAAGTTTTAAAATGTAATCTTCTCACCCCCTAAATTTGTTCCTTTTTATGAAAAAATAATTCTGGTAAAATATTAGCTCAATTGAACAATATTTAGAAGTAGCTAAATGATGTAGAAGTTTCCAATGTATGAGCAATGATAAACATATGCGTACTCGCATGCTATGTCATAGAAAATAAATTCTATCTTCTAAAATATTTTAAAATGCATTTAGCTTTACATTTTTATTCATAGATGGCAGTACTATGCACAATAATATTTAAAACAATACAAATAACAAAAATCAAATATTCCATTAGTTTCTCTCACTCAACAGACTAAGCGGATCAATGGTTGAAATAGATAAAACACTCACTCTTAAAGAAAAAAGAAAATATGAAAGAAACAAAATATTTCTTGCGAGACAACAACGAATGAAAAGCAGACTATTAGATGATTCCGTTGAACTAATTTCATCTACAGATGACGAGTTTGAAAACAACTCGACAGAAAGATATTTTGAAAAGTTGGAAAAGACTGAAAACAATGCAGTTCATGTCGGAGAATTACGAAAAAGAAAACGAGGTCGTAAAACTATAGTTACTCCAGATCTTGCAGCAGCACTTGATCGCACTAAGGCGTCAGACCGAAAGGCTATATTTATGTTATCAGAAACTGCAAATGTTTAGGACTAAGCATTAATGAATATGCAATAAACAGAAATTCGATTCGCCGACAAAGAATCTTTGAGAGAACTAAGAAATATAAAAAAATAAAAAGCAAGTTCCAAAGCAACACTGTTTTTGTCATTCATTGGGATGGAAAATTAATGCATGATTTAACTGGAAAAGAAAAAGTGGATCGATTGCCAATATTAGTTTCTGGGAAAGGAGTTTCTCAACTGCTGACTGTTGCCAAGATTTCATCTGCAACAGGTGAAGCTCAGGCGACAGCAGTCTTTGAAGCCACTGAAGACTGGGGAATAGCAGATAATATACGTGCAATGTGATTTGACACTACCAACTCAAACACTAGTTATAATTCTGGTGCATGTGTACTTTTAGAACATAAATTGAAAAATGAGCTCTTATTTGCTTGCTAACATCACATTAAGGAGCTGATAATTAGTACTGTATTTGTAGTATTCATGGGAGTCAAATCTTCACCTGAAGTTGCATTATTTAAACGGATTCAGGAATATTGGAGCTTAATTGATAAAGACAAGTACGAAACGGGAATTTCATTTGATGATGTTGCAAATCTAGTAGAAGATATTAAGCAAGAGACTATCAACTATGCAAAGAAGTACCTAGAAGAGCAAAGAGAAACAAAGCTAAAAGGTGGTTATAAGGAATTTTTAGAACTTGTAATTATATTTCTAGGTGCTGTCCCAGAAAGGGGAATCAGATTTATGTCACCAGGTGCAATGCAACATGTCCGTTAGATGTCCAAAGTAATATATTGTCTCAAGATCTGGATGTTCAAGGCTCAATTTAAATTGACTGTAAAAGAGGAAGAAGGTATACGTGATATGTGTGTTTTTACCGTCTGTGTATACTTGAAAGCTTGGATCACTACACCTCAAGCTTCATGTGCCCCATATAATGACCTGTTGTTGCTCAAATCACTATTTGACTATTCATCAATACATTCAACTGTTTCCAAGTAATCATCACATAAATTTGCTAATCACTTGTGGTATTTGTCAGAAGCACTTGTTGGTTTAGCTTTATTTGATAGCCGTGTGAGTTTATTAACTAAAAGACGCATGGTTATTGCATTACGCAATGAAGCTAATTCTAAAAAATAAGCTCATATTTATTCCAAACGAGTCAGTGTTGCTCTACATTCATTCAATAATAAAAGATTGGAAGATTTTGTCACAGCTAAGTCAATCAATCATGTTGTTTCAACTGTCGGAATTTCCGGATGAATTTTTTTGCAATAGATCCTGAATTGTGGGAGTTAAGAGAAGACTATAAACAGGCAAAATAGATAATAAAATCTTTACAAGTAGTAAATGACCATGCCGAACATGCAGTTGCACTTATTCAAGAATACAATGGATTGATAACTCATGATGAAATGCAACTACAATTTTTACTACAAGTTGTTGAAGATCTTCGTAAGTTTTAATGTAACATGAAAACCTAATAATTGTGCTGTAAATTAAATTGTCACAATTAAATCATTAAAACATTTAAAGTGCTTACTTATTTGTGTAGGTAATATTCTGAATTTTTTCCTAATTTTATAAATTTCAGGTCAATTGAGCTACCTCTAAATATTTGAATTTATTGCTCAAACTTTTTACATAATGTTTTTGTATCAAAAGAAACAAAATAGGGGGGTGAGACTTGTAAAAATAATAATTTAAAAAAATCATGGCTTTTAAGGTCCACCCTAGTGTGTGTGTGTGTGTTTGTTTGTTTATATATATATATATATGTATAGAATGTTTTTAAATGTTAGCTGAGTCTAAATCTTGCATGTAGCAGTTTTTATTTTTCGCTTCTTTAAATTAGAAACAGTGCCTTAATGCTAAAAAAAAAGTTTTTGTTTATGATATTTTATTTTATATATATATATATATACATATATATATTTTTTTTTTTTAATGAAATGAATGTATTTTAAATGTGTATAAATGAAATTAAAGGAATGCAACAGGCTTGTTACACTATCTTAAATCTGAAGAACATTAATAAATGAAGAAATTTAAAATTTACCAAAGAATTTTGATAGTTTTGAAAAAGTGTGGGTGTTAGGTAAAAATTTTATTATGATTTTAATAAAGGTGATCTATGAGCAACTAGAGGCAGGAATCTTTAGTATTTGACGTATTCCATCCCCCCCCCCCCTTCCAAGAAATTTCATCTGAATTATCTTTTTTCTTGCTTCATACTCTCCTTGATTCTTAAAATGAAGTTCAAGACTTTGGTGATTTTGAGAAACAGTTGCTGAAATAAATCATTACATAAATATTGTTTAGAATGTTTTCACAGTTTGGAAAAAAATTCCTTGAAAGTTTGTAATGCTTATGATTTTATGAAGATAGCACTTTCGATTGTAATCCTGAGAGGAATTCAAATAGAAAGCTTTGAATAAATGTCATCAGTATTTTGGAAATTTTAGTATTTTTACAATATTTATTTTATCTCCAGTGTGTCAAACATGCACTATATTGATAGACTAAAATTTTTTAAAAATGCACCTGTTAAAATCAGGGAATTTTATTCTCCTATATGAATGGCTGTCACTCAATATTAATAATTACAATGGGAATAATATTTGATGATCTGTCATCTGCACATATAAATATTACAAAAATGATATTTTCACTCCTCATTAAAAATATTCCATATTTTTTTCCTATTCAATATGATTGCGTAACTCTATTTACATAATTATTTCTTATCTTAAATAATATTATATTTATTCATTTTGCCTAAATTCATTTCTATTTAAAATGCATACATTAATATTTTACTTTACTTTCTAATTTTTTTTATTTTTTTTTTTTATTTTTAAGCATTTTACATGCAGTAGAGCAGCATTTATCTAGACACCAATTAACTGGATTGTCCAATTAACAAAGTTGATCAAAAACCTTTTTTTTTTTTTCCCTCCCAGCTTTCCCAAAAATTTTTTAAATAAAACTTCTTTAAATGCAGTAATGTTAAATTTGGCTGGATGTTCTGCGATTAATCATTAAATAATCTTTTCCCAATCCTGAAATAATAAAAACATCAGCAAATGCAAAGACAGTAATGCATAGAATGAACTGTTTCTAGAATGTAAAAAGTTTTACTTCTAATGTAAGAGTGTCCCGTGCAAAATAATAATAATAATAAATGCACTCTATGAAACAAAAGACTATCAAGAATTTACTCTTGCATAACACAAAAATTTTTTTAAGTGTATGTACCATACAATGTGTGTATGCATGTAATATGTATGTTTGTATGTATGCTTTTTTTTTTTTTTTTTTTTTTTTTTTTTTTTTTTTTTTTTCAAGTTGTCCAATTATCTAGATTTTTCATCAACCGTATAAGCCTTCATATATGACTGGTCCGGATAATTGGCACTCTACTGTATTTTGGTGCATTTTTGAGAAAGACACTTTGCTTCATTTTTCTTCTGTGCTTAAAAATATATAACAGCATTTAAAATGTGTTTATGACAAATAACTGCTAAAAGCTTAAGCAATGAAAAATCTTAATATCTTTGTATCATTATGGTTAATGCTTTAACTCTGTATGATATGCTATTGACTTAGTAAAAGTAATTTCCATCTTCTCCATTTGTGCTAAAACATCATACTTTGCAGTCATGTGCCAAGTAAACAACAATGATTCCTGCAAATTTGTTATAGAAATATGACATCTACAAATTTTATACTGATAATAATGACTGCAAATTTTACATGCTAATAAATGGAACATGTTAGTATAAATGGTGTTGGTCACTTATCAGAACTCCTAAATTATAGAATGGCTTGATCATTTTCAGTAAAATCTTTAGAATGGATCTAGAGAGAGATTATTTTGTTTAAGTGAGAGATTACTTCAATTAAAGTTAAATTATGTTTGGTATTTTCTTTATTTGTTTTGTTTATTCTGAATAATTTATTCTTTTGTATTAGCAAACTGTCATTAGCTTGCTTTTTAAATAAAACTTCTAAATTAAAGAAATATGTTATTTATTTTAGCAATAAATTTTAAATTAATTTTAAGTTTTTAAAACTTCCCTTTATTTATTAATTTTTATTTTATTTATTTATTTTCAGAAATGCTTGGAAATTTTACGAAAAGAATTTCATGAATTGAAAGCTGTTACAGCAGATCAACTTATGTATGTTAAAGAAGATCTTATCATTCCCCATCATTATACTTTTTATGACTTTATTGTGACAAAAGCTCGAGGCAAAAGTGGACCACTGTTTAGCTTTGATGTGCATGATGATATAAGACTGGTTAGTGATGCAACCATTGAAAAAGATGAATCTCATGCTGGTAAAGTTCTGTTAAGAAGTTGGTATGAAAGAAATAAACACATTTTTCCTGCATCAAGGTGGGAGCCTTATGATCCTACCAAAAATTATGATAAATATACTATATCTGACAGAAAAAAGCTATAAAAAAAAAACTATGAAGAAATATTTTTAATGGTAAGATTTGTTGAACTTCATGGACGAATATTATTGTCATTAGGACAGAAATTTATTTTGGTATGTCTAGTATTTCTGTTACTATAAAAATTTATATCTATTAGTTAATTTTTTTAAAAAAAGAAAAGGTTATATGCATGTAAAAAGATCTTTTATATTTGCAACTCCCAGTTAAACTGATTTTTAAATTGCAAAAGTCTTTCATCTCCCAACATATAAAATAAGATAATCTCTCATATCTTTTAAGTTTAAGCTCTGTTTTGAATCCCATTTCTCAGTTATGTGTGAAATTTTAGCTATTCAATAACTTCAAGAATTTGTTTCTTACTAAAAGACACTGAAACTATTTTTTCAGAAAATTATGTTTGAAAAGAATAATAATAAAAAGGCTCATGATTGTTGAGGCTGAAGCTACATTGGCTCCATGATTAATGAAAATGCTCTTGAAGTTTCTGAAACATTACAGTGTTATGATGAAATGCTTAAGTAATATCGAATTTAATAACGTTTTTCAATCAGTAGGTTAAAATCATTGTAGAATGCAACCCAAGAAAAGCAAACACATACTTTTCTGAAAGATTGAGTTATATGTAGTCTTATGATAGCAAATAATGGGACAACTTTTGTTGTGTAACATGTTTAGAATTGAAAATGTGTGTATATACAGTCGAATCCCGTTGTAACGAACTTCAAGGCACTGAAGTTTTTGTTCGCTATGTCTGAACTGTTAAAAATGTTAGAGTTTACAAATATGTATATAATTACCTGATACCTATATGTTCAACAAGGATTTATTAAGAAAAAAATGTAAATTTTATTAGATATTATCATGAATGAATTAAATTGACTAAAATTGATTACATTAAACTGGCACAATACTAAATAAATTAACTCTAAAGGAAGACAAACAGAAATGCCGTAAAGCGCCAAATATCTAAACCCTCGAGATTAACCCTAGTTTGGATAAATGTTAGGAAATCTTTACTCTTTATCCAGGCATAGGATGACTAATACCAGTTATTATCGCGTTAAAAATCTTTTTACTTTTATTTTGTTTACTTTTTTTTTATCATTTAAATTTTCCTTTTTTTTCATCATCTTGTGAACTCCAGAGAGTATAATTAAAAGAAAAAGCTTTTGATTATTGCTTTTTTCAAAGAAGACATTCTTTTCAATGCTTCTATATCTCGAGTTGTTTTTTAATACATTAGTTAAATAAATTAGCGTAAATGTGCGACTGAATTGCTATGACAGGAGTAATGGAAAATAACTGTTGGAGTGGCGTGATCACACCTGCTGAATGGATACCGTAAAAGAGAAAGAATGCAGGTCTTACGACTCTTTAATAAAAAGTCGTTAATTATCGTCAATTTACACCATGTTTTACTAGCCAGCATGCATTTTCTTATAAAATTAGAGTCGAAAACCTTTTTTTCAGATCAGCAGAAAAGTAAAAAGAGAAAAAAAAATGGTCGATTAAGAAAAAAGTTCGTTATAGCCGATTCTTAAGATTCCGGAGGTTCACTATAAAAGAATAAAATAGCATTAAACACAATAGGAAAACGACGGGACCAAAAATTTCGTTTGTTATATCCGGGAGTTCGTTATAAACCGGGTTTATAACGGGGTTCGACTGTATTTCATTCAAGATAGGAAAAAGCTTGAGGCTAACATAATTGTAATAAATCTACAAGAGACTTCTAGTTTTGTGATTTTATCACCAATTTAGGCATTTTACAAAAATAATTAGGAAAATTTATTTAGGGGGAAAAAAAAAACAAATATCATGAACAAACAGTGATATGATCAATGTAATGAATGTTTTTGTATTATGTTTTTTATTTTGTATTTTCTGTCCTGTTTTTAGTACAAATAAAATATTGTATTTTAATAAAAATAAAGTCTAGCAGACAGTGTTTAAAATGTTAAACTTGTCTTTTCCTTTGTTTTTTTTTGGGGGGGGGAGGGGGGGTTGAAAGGATTTGGCTCTGCGTAATTATACTGAATAGCTATTGTTGTCAGGAAAATTTATATTTTTTTCTGTTCTCTATTTTAAGCAAAGCTATAAAAAAAGTTTTATGGATTTCTGACTTTTATTTTTTTTTTTTTTTCATTAAAATATAATTTTAATGTTTTGTTTAAATAAAAAAATAAATAAAAAATAAAAACAGAAATTACAAAAATTAGAAAATGTATTGTGAATATCATCAACACATTCAGATCCTAGTAATCGCTGACTACATAAATATATGTTTGCTATTTGTTTTCTTAAGTTATTTATCAGTAAGTTTGTTGTTGCAAGTGATTTTCAATTTCCTAATATCAAATCTTTTTTTTTAACTATATTTAAGTTAAATAAATTCCAATGATTTGCAGTTATCATTTCATCACTATTTACCTAAGCATTTAATTTAATATTTGTGTATTTATCTAGTATAAGCTACATTTAAAACTGCAATGCATAATGTTGTTTAATTTTAGTAGACTGCAAATTCAATTAAAATGTTGTATGAATATTATTTTCAATAAAGTTTTTATTATATATTTGTTTTCTAGAATAGTTTTTATTGCTAAACTTTGTTGCACAAGTAACTTTTTTTATCTATTTTCTATAACAATACTATTTGCTTTCTTATGCATTTTAATATGATTTTTTTTATGTGTGGTAGTATTAACAAACACTTTTAGAACACAAAAATATTTTAAACTATTTAAAAATACATTTTATATCAGTAATTTCACTTCAGGGTAAAACCGATTTTTATATGAATACTGTCATGTGCTGTTGGCCATTTGAATTCGAGAATGTAAATATAGCATGAAAATTAATTAAACATAACAATATCATAATAATAAAGAGCATTAAAATATATCAGGTAGTTAGTTTCTAAAATCATACGTTGCAAATTCACTATTGCTGGAAGCATAAAGTGGTTTTTATTTCAACTTCAAAACAATGTTTGTAAATCACGCATGCAAAAAAAATAACTACAACTGGGGACAGGGGAGGGAGGGAATTGGTGAGATTTGTTCCCGGATAATATAAAAGTATCAAAAATAGAATTGAGCTTCCTAAGACTTTGCATTTAATTTAAAAACTAAATTTTCATTGGTTCTAGGCAAATGACATCAATGACTAAGGCTACTATAATTTATGATTTGTGGCTATGGCCAATATACATGTCAGGAGACATTGCCATTATCATTATCTTTTTACACTTGAAGGTTTCATTATGGTACTCCATTGTCAAATATGTAATTTTTGAATTTCAATTTGAAAAATGGCATAATCATTAGATTTGAAATTTATATCAAGAAAAATATAATTTTTTACCTTTCTAATGCAGTTTCGTAATGTAATAGGAAACTTTTGATTCGCCCTGTAGATAAACTAATCATGGTAGAAACTTCATTTTCAATTGGACTTGTGCTAGGGTATACGTCAATAACGTATTAAAATTTCATGGCAATCCAAGTATATTAACGATTTTTCCTCATGGGCCATAATGTAATGAAAAACTTTTGATTCGCCCTGTAGATAAACTAATCATGGTAGAAACTTCATTTTCAATAGGGTTCGTGCTAGGGTAAACGTCAATAACGTCCTAAAATTTCATGGCAATCCGAGTATATTAACGATTTTCCCCCATAGGCCGTAATGTAATGGGAAACTTTTGATTCTCTCTGCAGATAAACTAATCATGGTAGATACTTCATTTTCAATAGGGTTCATGCTTGGGTAAACGTCAATAACGTCCAAAAATTTCATGACGATCCGAGTGTATTTACGAGAGTTAGAGCGCAGACAGATGGCCATATGGACAGACAAACCGAATGCATAAGCACTTTTCAACTTTGTTGGAAAGTGCTAAAAAGTGTTAATAATGTCCTAAAATTTCATGGCAATCTGAGTATATTAACAATTTTTCCCCATAGGCCGTAATGTAATGGGAAACTTTTGATTCTCTCTGTAGATAAACTAATCATGGTAGAAACTTCATTTTCAATAGGGTTTGTGCTAGGATAAATGTCAATAACGTTCTAAAATTTCATGACAATCCGAGTATATTTACGCGGACAAACGGCCATTCGGACATACAGCCAGACGGCCAGACAAATCGAATGCATAAACACTTTTCAACTTTGTTGGAAAGTGTTAAAAACTGGTTGTACTATTTTTTAAAATATTTTTGAGCCCACCCAATATTTTTCAAAAGTTGGCGCCACTGAATACAAGTGTGATTTAAAAAACTCTTGAAATGAAAGTAAAAATTAGAATTTATTTTAAAAAGTTTTTTTTTTTTTTTTTTTTTACAATCTTTTTGGAGTTTAATGCACTTTATCCAATAGCGTTTTGAAGTCTTCATGACATCACAAAAGTGCAATTCTTCAAGTTATCTAAAATAGTCGTTGACAATTAATTTTACATCTATTTTTGTATAAAAACATTTTCAATCTTAAAAATTTTAAGTTGTGGAAGTCAAAATAAAATGGATGAGGCAACACATTGTATCTAGTAGAGAGGTGTGCATTTTTCTAATAGAAAATTACCTTATTATGCAAACCAGATCTTCTTTTGTGAATTTTTTTATCCGCTTAGTCTTGAAGTTTAACATAATATTCACCATTTATTGTTTGATTCTTGGGAAACTAATCAATTAGTAATACTCCTTTAGCATCTTAAAAGTTTGATGCCATGAACATTGATAACACCACCTTCGGTGGTTGGAGAGCCACTTGTGTCTCCAACATTATAATTGCTGCTTGGTCTCACTCAGGGATGTAATAATGAACCCAAGTTTCATCTCTTGTAAAAAATCGATGTACAAAATCAGTTTTATTTGCATTAAAATAATCTAGACTCTCTTGGCAAATTCTCATTCTCTGATGCTTTTGATCATTATTAACATGCATAGCAGTTGTCCTGCCAAAAGCTTTTTTATCCCTAGTGAAGATATGGAATGTTCTTTGCTCTGAGATGTCTATAGTCTTAGCAATTTTGGAGACCTTTAATCGACTATCCTTTACTTTTTCCACAGGTATTCTAGGATCTTATAACCATGTTTAAATTCTGTAATCCACTTATACACAGTCATAAATGATTGAGTCCTAAAGTATATTGTATTAGAGCGGGCGGCGGCGACACAAATGACTACGTCATCGAGTTACGGGATGAAATCATGATGTAGGATAAGATTATTAGGTGGAGATTAAGGAATGACTGGTCTGCCTCGTCATTTCTTGGTACGATATGAGTAACAGCAGGCGCCAACTCTCCATTTTGGCGTCACTTTCCCGTCATCGAGTTACGGGATGAAATTGGTGCCAAATTAAAGGTAAAATATTTTAAGAATATTTCGGTCTGCCCGCGCATATCCTGGTACAAATCCTCGGTAGACTGAAATTTATAACAAAAAATGACGTTATAATATAAAATTCAATATGACTACGTCATCGAGTTACGGAATGAAATCATGATGTAGGATAAGATTATTAGGTGGAGATTAAGGAATGACTGGTCTGCCTCGTCATTTCTTGGTACGATATGAGTAACAGCAGGCGCCAACTCGCCATTTTGGCGTCACTTTCCCGTCATCGAGTTACGGGATGAAATTGGTGCCAAATTAAAGGTAAAATAAAGTATTTTAAGAATATTTTGGTCTGCCCGCGCATATCCTGGTACAAATCCTCGGAAGACTGAAATTTATAACAAAAAATGACGTTGTAATATAAAATTCAATATGACTACGTCATCGAGTTACGGGAAGAAATCATGATGTAGGACATTATTAGGTGTAGATTAAGGAATGACTGATCTGCCTCGTCATTTCTTGGTACGATATGAGTAACAGCGGGCGCCAACTCGCCATTTTGGCGTCACTTTCACGTCATCGAGTTACGGGATGAAATTGGTGCCAAATTAAAGGTAAAATAAAGTATTTTAAGAATATTTCGGTCTGCCCGCGTATATCCTGTTACAAAATCTAAAGACGTGTTTTACATTACTTAACTTCGCAATCGACTTTCACGCTAATTTGATGGTTTAGGAAAAGATTCTTATTAGTAAGCGAGAAAACGACCGATTCGGCATATCATGAATTGTATTGTATATTATGACGCCTTTTTGTTATAAATTTCAGTCTGCTGAGGATTTGTAGCAGGATATATGCGCAGGCAGACCGAAATATTCTTAAAATGCTTTATTTTACCTTTAATTTGGCACCAATTTCATCCCGTAACACGATGACGTGAAAGAGACGCCGAAATGGCGAATTGGCGCTCACTGTTACTCATATCGTACCAAGAAATGACGAGGCAGACCAGTCATTCCTTAATCTACACCTAATAATCTTGTCCTACATCATGATTTTATTCCGTAACTCGATGACGTAGTCATTTATGTCGCCGCCGCCTGCTCTATTAATCTACACCTAATAATCTTGTCCTACAGCATGTTGGTTGTTTGGTTGGCAGGCGGCTTGAGACTTATGCTTCGCCATAGGCGGCTTTGTCTCGACTACTCGACAAAGGAAGAGAATCCGAAATCTCAAATGCAGAGTGTTATGAGAAGTCTGTTATTACCCACGAGCAACCACAAGAGAAAATTTGACGAGAGAAGAGAGACCGAAACGGGACTTGAGAGCGGCTGTAATAATCTCGGAATACGTAGATTGGGACTGTAAACCAAGCGTAGAAAGTAAGGTGATCCTGTTCGCGCTATATTTTGCACACTGGAGAAGGACGTGGTCAGAAGTCTCAGGGACGCAGCATATAGAACACAGTGGGGAAGGCGCCAGATTCATACTGAAGAACCGGGAGTTAGTCGGCCAGATACGGGTACGCCACCGAGAAATCCAGATGTCCTCACGACGATGGCAGGTCTACTGTCGAAAGGCATCGTCCTCGCTAAGATGAGGGAAATCGGAGCAATAATCGCTGTTCAGCCAGGCATACGTCTTTTCAGCTATCCGGTCACGACGGATTTGGGCCCCAAGGTCTTCAGGAGCGACCCAGTTCAGGGTGCGAGTAAGGTACGGGCCATTGCGAGCCAGGGAGTCAGCCACCTCGTTAGGGGGAATGCCCTTGTGGCCAGGACACCCCACAAGAGTAAGAGACACGCTATGGAGAGAGAGGAGCTGAGAAATTGTGTTATGCAGGAGTGTGATTACTCTAGGAGAGCGGAGAGAATTGTTTTCCAGAGCAGAGAGAACAGAGCGGCTGTCAGTGAGCAGGAAGTAGCGACCATTCTCTTTCACATAGGAGGTTAGAGCGATGAAAATGGCTAAGGCCTCGGCAGTGAAGACAGAGTTGAGATGATGTACAAGCATGGGGATACTAGATCCGGAGAAAGAATCGTGAACAGCAACGGCTGTTTTGGCGGAGTCTTTGGAGGCGTCAGAGGAGAGCAATACAGTGTTTGACATCGAAGCGCTCCACAACTTCCAAGCTTGGTAGATGGCCTCCGAAGGAAGAGAAGTATTTTGGAAGGGAAGACCATCCAAAAAAATATGGCAATCTGAGTGAAGAAAAGGATGGGATGGCCACGAGAACTTGAGTATATCATTAGGACCAAGGTTGTAAGTGCTCAAAAACTCAACAGCAGCAGCCGAAAGATGTCCAGAAGCAATGGAAAGGTCAGACGAGAAAGGGGGGGGGGGTGGGAGAGAAAGTTGGCGAGCTAGGAACCTATTGGCAATGCAGCGGATACGGCTGACCATACTGGAGGCATTCGCCTCGCGGCGAAGCAGAGGAAGTGCAGTATATCTCGGAAAGGCCGGTGGCAACACGTAGAGCAGCGTTGTAGGTGACCTCAAGAGAGTTCAAGGTTGAGGGGCAGACTTTGAGAAAAAGGGGACAGGCATATTCAAGGAGACTCCGAACAAGAGAATTAACGATACGCAACATGTGTACCGTATGAATGCCGTGATTGTGCGAGGCGACGGCTTTCAAGTAGTTGAGCCTCTTAAAGGCCTTGGCACGAAGGTAAGAGAAATGATAATTGAATAGGAGGGACCTGCCGAACCAGACCCCTAGAATTCTAACAACAGGACTCCACTCCAGTTCAAGGCCCCTGATATTAGCTTTTGATTCAAGCGGCCGTCGGCGGGAGAAATCTATAGCGGTGCTCTTTCCAGGTGAAATGGAGAGGTGATGAGTAGAACACCACTGGACTAGCCGATCAATGCAGTTCTGGAGTTTGGCCAAGGTGCGCAGAGGGTCTTCCCCCAAGGCATATATGAAAATGTCATCTGCATAGATCAGGAGATAGACTCCACACTCCAGGATCTCGAAGATGTCGAAGAGGAAAATCATAAAAAGAAACGGGGAGAGGCCACTACCCTGTGGTACACTTCTCCTATATGGACCACGGTTGGAAAACTGAGACTTCCACCGAACGTGGATAGAGCGATCCGTCAGAAAGTTTGCGATCCAGCGGCCAACTTTGCCCCGGATACCAAGATGGGCAAGCTTATAGACCAGGCCATCGATCCAGACTGAATCGTAAGCCGAGCTGATGTCAAGACATACCTCAAGCGCAGTCAGACGGGAGTTGCGAGCTCTTGATATGTCATCAAAGAACTTGCACAAAGCGGCCGTAGAGTCCTTGAAAGGCATAAATCCGGAGTGAGAATACTGAAAGATCTCGTTGTTCCCAGCTCAAAAGATAAGGTGGTGGAGAAGGAGACGTTCAAAGACCTTCGAGCACACGGCAGTCAGCGCAATGGGACGATAAGAAGAGACCAGGCGAGAAGGCTTGCCAGGCTTGCAGATTGGGACGATGGTAGCTTCCTTCCACTCAGATGGTACGGTACCCGAGTCCAAAAGCTCGTTATAAAGAGTGAGAAGTTTCTCTAGATTCGAGTCGGAGAGGCCTCGGAGTAATTTAACTGATATCCCATCACGCCCAGGAGTTGTAGGACGAGTCCTCTGGATGGCGAGACATAGTTCATTGAGGGTAAAAGGAGCATCAAGGCAGGCGTCCCCATCGCTAAGATCATAAGGAATGGAAATCAAAGCCTCAAGGAAAAGGTCCGCTTGGGCGCGGCAGGAAGCGACAGGGCCCCCGTTCCACAAAATGTTGTCGCCAGGTGGAGTATTTTTACGAGCCAGATTTTTGAGCAATTTGAAGGTTTGGCCATTCGAACCCTGAGAGCGACAAGTCCTGTCCCAGTAGTTACGGGAAATCTGTTTGATGTAGCGCCGGAGCTTGCTGGCCGTCTGTTTATAGAGCAACCACTTCTCCTTGGAGCAGCAAGATCTTGCGAGGCGGAGGTAACGACGTTTGAGTCCAAGTAGTTTACGGCATGTGGAATCCCACCAAGGAGCATTGTGGCGAGGCACACGGCGAGGGAAAACGGAGCACCTGGAGATTGCCGCTCTACAAGAGTCCGAAAAGGAGTCGTAGGTAGAATAGGAATAGAAGTTATCTTGAGTCGAATTTAGATGACATTCGGCCGAGGTGCAGTTGACAAAGTGGCGACGGGAGTCGGCGTGAGTATGTGCCCACCAATCTGAATAATGACGGGCTGGTGATCACAGTCGAAAGGATCCGGATGCACCGAACAGGGAAGCGAACCAAAAAGTCCAGAAGAGGAGAGGATAAGATCGAGAAGGGAAGGGGCAGAACCGGGCGCAATACGAGTCGCACTGGATGTACTGCAGACACAAACAGGATGACTGAGGATCCAGGAATGGAAGCGCTGAAGAGGAAGAGGGTAAGGAGGCTGGGACAGAGAAGATTGATGTTAAAGTCACCCACCAGAAGGAAAGGTGGCTCAATAGAATTGAGTAAACTATCGAACCACTGAACTGCTAAGGAACCCCTGGGAAAGTAGATATTGACAATGGTGAGCCAGATGCCATGAATGTTGATCCTTACGCCAAGAGCCTTCGTATTGCCTGAGGAGTCAATAGGAAGAGAAATGCGGTATGAAGGATAAGAAGCGCGGACCGCCGCGAGGAGACCTCCACCACGGCCGCCATCTCTACCAGCCAAAAAGGTGTGCATACGGGGGATAGAGAAGGTTGAACCCGAAGCTAAAAAGGTCCCCTGTAAGCAGATGACCTGGCAGTCTCTAAATAAAGGGGCACGTAACCAATGTCCATTAGCTCTAACACTTTTACAGTTCCAATGAATAACCTGGAAACCCATGAAAAACAAAAAGGGGAAACACCAGCAAACGAGAAGAGAGAGAAGCCCCCAAGAAACAACCACATAAAAGAAAAGAACGTGACTTCCTCCCCCTTCCCTTAAAAAAAATAAAAATAAAGGGGGGATGGGAGAGGAGAGAGGGAAGAAGAGAGGACCCAACTCACGTGAGTCCAGTGGCCTGAGAAGAATGTCCGAGCTCGGGCTCATGTTTGGAGTTGTCATCTGAAACCCCAGATTCCGTGGAAGAAAAATCCATGAGGAGGTCTGACAAAGACCCCTTTTCCGATAAGGTCTTTCGCAACTTTTTTATTTTTTCCGATTTATGTTGTGCTCTAGGTGAATGTAAAAGTTCGCTTTTTTTCCCAGTGTGTGGAGGCAGTGAGGGGGAAATCATCTGTTGTTAAAACCTCTTTTATTACACCGATGACCGCTGAGGTAAACATGGTAAGCATATTTTGGCAGTTGGCAGCTTGAGTGATTAGCACTTGCTGCAACATGTTAGCAATGTTTTCACTAAACCCTTGAAGGGTCTCCTGGAGTTCCGTTTTAGTGATATAGTTCGTAGGAGGGGGGAACTAGCGGATGATGAGGCCGCAGCCACATATGATTCAACCTTGTGAGTGGTGCTGGCGCGGAACTGTCGCCGGGCCTCACTAAAACCTAAGTGGTGTTCGGCTTTGTATTTGAGGAGTTTGGCTTCATGTATATAGTGGGGACCTTTGCAATTAATGCAAAGAGGGAAGGTAGCGAAGCAGGTGCCCTGATGGGACTCTGCACACTGGCTGCAAATGGGATCGCTCTTACAGTTACGTGTGCTGTGTGTGAATTTTTTGCATTTAGTGCATTGCCGTGGTTTGTCAACGAATAGAGAGATACGATGGTATTGATACCAAAGTTTAACGTCAGCCGGGAGGGAGTGGCCAAGCTTCGTTACCAGGACCGACGTAGTTGACGTCGAGCCCTGTCGAAGAAAACGTCTAACTTCTAATGTTTTTATTCCAATGAATTCCAATTCTTCCGCTATTTCAGTGCAATCGACAAGCGGGTCGATGTTGTGCAGAAGCGGTCGCAGACATTTAGCCGACAACCAAATCACCGACAAGACAATTAGCATACAGAAAGTAGTCGACAGGACGTTTAGCCGACAAGTACATTTAGCAGACACGTACATTTAGCCGACAGGACATTTGGCCGAAACGTACATTTAGCCGACAGGACATTTGGCCGAAACGTACATTTAGCCGACAAGACATTTGGCCGAAACGTACGTTTAGCCGACAGGACATTTGGCCGAAACGTACCTTTAGCCGACGGGACATTTAGCCGACAAGACGATTAGCCGACAAGACATTTAGCCGACAAGACGATTAGCCGACAGGTCAATTAGCCGACAAGACGATTAGCCGACAGGACATTTAACCGACAGGTCAATTAACCGACAAGACGATTAACCGACAGGACATTTAGCCGACAGGTCAATGGGCCGACAAAACGATTAGCCGACAAGTCAATTTGCCGACAAGCCGATTAGCAGACAGGTCAATTAGCCGACAAGCCGATTAGACGATTTGTATTTGCAAAATTTTGTATGTACTTAGTAAGTAAGAATAGGACGAAGCCTATTTAATATCAGTAACCTCGATTATCCGGAACTATTTATTTCGGACTCTCGAAAAATGTTTTTTGAAAGATTTACACGTTTCAGATACTGGAGATTCCGAAAAACATATTTTTAGAAAAAAAAATTGCCATCCGTCTGTCTCTCTGTCTGTCTGTAAACGCTCAATCTCACGAACAAATGGAGATAGAGACTTAAAATTTTGTATGTACTTAGTAAGTAAGAATAGGACAAAGCCTATTTAATATCAGTAACCTCGATTATCCGGAACTATTTTTTTCGGACTCTCAAAAAAAAAATGACGGATTTACACGTTTCAGTTACTGGAGATTCCGAAAAACACTTTTTTATAAAAAAAACAATTGCCGTCCGTCTGTCTGTCTGTAAACGCTCAATCTCACGAACAAATGGAGATAGAAACTTAAAATTTTGTATGTACTAAGTAAGTAAGAATAGGGCGAAGCCTATTTAATATCAGTAACCTCGATTATCCGGAACTATTTTTTTCGGACTCTCGAAAAAAAAAAGTTGTCAGATTTACACGTTTCAGATACTGTCCTCCCCCAAAGGGGAACTTTTAAAATTTTTATCCACAGCACACGTGCTGCATATCTTTAGAGAGGTCTCAAACTGCCTTTTCCTATTATGGATGTCTTGTGTGTCCCCCTCCGCTCTGTCCCCCAGGGGGGGGGGGCACATTTTTAATTTCTTTACAATACCAGTCGTGTGACACATCATTTGAAAGGTCTACAACTGCTTATTCATATTATGGATGTCTTGAGTTTCACCCCCTCCGCTCTGCCCCCCAGGGGGGGCACGTTTTTAATTTCTTTACAACACTAGTCGTGTGACACATCATTTGAAAGGTCTGCAACTGCTTATTCCTATTATGGATGTCTGTCTTGTGCGTTATCTCCCACTCTGCCCCCCCAGGGGGGGCACATTTTTAATTTCTCTACAACACCAGTCGTGTGACACATCATTTGAAAGGACTGCAACTGCTTATTCATATTATGGATGTCTTGTGTGTTATCTCCCACTCTGCCCCCCCAGGGGGGCACATTTTTAATTTCTTTACAACACTAGTCGTGTGACACATCATTTGAAAGGTCTGCAACTGCTTATTCATATTATGGATGTCTTGTGTGTCACCCCGCACTCTGCCCCCCCCCCCCCCAGGGGGGACGCATTTTTAATTTCTTTACAGCACCAGTCGTGTGACACATCATTTGAAAGGTCTGCAACTGCTTATTCATATTATGGATGTCTTGTGTGTCATTCACATTCATTGTGTGTGTTCAGTCACATTGTGACTGAAATGTGACCTTTCTAAGAAAATTAAAAAATATATACAAAAATTCTTCAAAAGATGTTATTTAATGGAAAAAATATTTTTCTGTCAATTGAAAAAGTTTTTGTGACGTCACTGTACCAAAAGGCCACCACTCAGTGAAGTCACATTGTGACTGAAATGTGGCCTTCTTAGATAATTTAAAAAAAAATACAAAAATTCTTCAAAAGATGTTATTTAATGGAAAAAATATTTTTCTGTCAATTGAAAAGTTTCTGTGACGTCACTGCAATGCCACTGCAAATAATGCCCTCATAGCATGCATGGTCACAGTGGTCACGTCACACCTATGACCAAAATGCAACCACTTAGTGACGTCACATTGTGACTGAGTGGTGACCTTCTTAGAAAACTTCCAAAATCTGTTATTTATTGAAAATTACACTTTTTTGACAATTAAAAAATATATTGTGACATCATTGCTATGTCACTGCATGTAATGCACGTCATGTCACATTTGTAACAAAAAAACACCATATTGTAAAGCTGCAGTGTAACAAAAATATCAACTTAAAAAATCTCAATAATCTTTAAAAATTTCAACATATAAAGAGAGAAATAATTTGAACTGTAATTTAAATAGGCCGTGTAAATGTATTTCGAGCTTGAATGAGATTGATAATCTTACAATTTTTTTTATTTAATATTTAGTAATTTATTTTTCGACATTTTGGAAAACGATTAAATTTTTCCTGTAATAACAAAACTACAAAGAATCACTTACGCAAGGGCAATTATCCATTTTCCGTACCAAATATGCAAAACTTGTTTTTCTTGTCACAAATCTTGTAAAAACCGGGCTATGAAGTGTCATTAAAATATGCAGTTATATATTACATAACGTTTTTATCATTTCAAAACATTTAAATAATTTTAAACATTAGTGTATGGATGTGTATCTAACATTTCAAATCTAATGAGTAATTTGTTATCCTTGACAGTGAAAATGTGTGCGTAAATATAGAAAAATATTTGTATTAAAAAATGGATGTATTACACATAATTATTAATTAGGATAGACTGAAAAAAGATTTTTAGACCGAAATCGAATCGAAAGACACAAATAAAAAGCTTTTATCCTCTATAACCCCCCCTTTTTTGTATTAAGAAGATACTATGTATGTTCACATGTGATACAAACTTTATTTTAAAACAAGTTTTTTTTTATTATTAGCGTTAAATCTATTATTTTAAATCTTTAAAAACTTAAACAAAATTTTATCTAATAAACTTTAATTTTGATTATTATTAACCATTATTTACAAAAAAAGAAAAAAATGATTTTACAATTCATTTTAACTTGAATTGTTTTGAAACTAATAAAAATAAAAAATAAAAATACATTAAAAATTTTTTCAAATAAGTCCGTGCAAGCTACTCTCGTAACCAGAGATGAAACAGCTCCGGTTAAGAAAAATAAAACCATATGAGAAATGACGTAACAGAAATGTCACATGCGAGAAATATTTTTTTATTTTTTTTTTATTTTTCGTTTGTTTATTTATTTGTTTATTTTGTTAAACATTTTTTTAACATGTAATTTTGATACTTTATTATTTTTTAACACCTTTTAAGAAATTTTACCGAAATAAACAACCTACACTTCTGTTTACTATCACAACAACAGCTGACTAGCGCAAGGCACACTGGGAAAATAAAATATCGCTGATGTTGACAAACCCTGGTAACGAGAGTGCCTTGCACGATAGTTAGGACTCTCGCTAGAGTCTATAGTCTGCAAGCGAAAGAATAAATAAACGTAAACAAAAATATTTTAAATTGATGATAGAAGACGCGAGAAGTTAGTTGACTGGAATTTATGGCAGATGTGACTTGTGAGCAGATGCGTATTGACACGGATTTACAATTTAAACAAGAATGTCCACTACAACTCTTCGAAGCGGCAAAACATAAATCCGAGAAAATTAAGGGGCTTTGACTGTTAAAATGATTTTGTCTTTGCCACTTTAATTATTATCGGATTTAGTTTGTGCGGCAAAAAGAATAACTAGACGAATGAATTCGATGGAGAAAAGGTATGGAAAAATATTATTTTTCATGGTTGCATTTATTATCATTATTATTCTGAGAAGGATTTTAATTACCTTCTCAAAAACATGCTATAAAACATTAATGCTTTATTAACATAATAAAGTCTAATGCATCCATTATTTATTTTGTTAACATAAAAAACTTGATTATTAATAATTTGGATTAGGTTGTCAAAGGTAGTGATTTTAATTGCATTTTAATCTGCGTTGTTTCCCTTTTTAAAATAATTGGTTAAAATGTTTCCATAAACATAAAATCATATGAAAATATATTATAATAAATTGTTAATATAATTATTAAACATTTAAAGATAATTATATTTTGTAATAAAGAAGCTTTTTTATAGAATAAAATTATTAACAAACATCCTTTTTTAATTTTTGTATTAAGTAATCTTCGGAAACATTGCATAATGTTATTTTTAAAAATGCATCCGCTCAGAAGAGGAATTTATAAGAGAACGAGAAGAACTATTAAAAGAAATCGTAGATGTTTGATATTAAAAAAAAAAAAAAAAAAAAAAAAAAAAAAACAATAACGTTAATGACTGTTTAATGCATTTTTTAACCTGTGAAATGTTATAAAATTTTTTAATAGAAAGTCATAGTGGGTGAAAACGTTTCAGTTGTAAATATTCTTATTGGAATGTTTTCAGAGAGAATTTGGAAGTTAAGACAATCAATAAGAATTTAAACATGATTGTATTTAAAACAAATAACGCAAATACTTGAACGGTATGAAGCTAAAAAGTAATAACTGTATTTTATTATTAATTTCTCATTCCAGACACTTTTATTATTTCCTTTAATGAATCATTTTACAGAGGTAAATTTCAAAATATCCATTATATGTAGTATTAGTATACATCGTGATTAAAGTGGGTATTATAAATGCTCTCTAATATTATAAATAAAATATTAATAACTATAATTAACGTATTTGTTGATCTATTTTATGTTTATCGTCGGAATTTTTATTAGGTAGATGTGTCTATTATGGACAGCCTTCCAGTTATGGATATCCCCTTAATGTTTTTTTTTGTTTATTAATATACTAATAAATATTTAGCTTTAATTTTTTTATAATTCCTCTTTGCATATTTTAATAATATTTTAATATTCATAGAAGGCAGTATGTGAAGACAGTTTGCGAATATTTTTTGATTTGTGACAAATTTGTCACTAACTTTGTGACGGTGGCAGCATTGTCAATATTGTGAAGTCCCACTGAGACACAATTATACAGTTATGAATATTGTTATGTAGTGTAAAATCACTTACATCTATAATTTTATTATACTTTGGCGATACATCTCAATTAAAACTTAGGAGCTGCTATAAAAAGAATGTACCAAAAGAAAGTTACTGAATCAAAATGTAATGCTATGCAGACTTTAATCTTTGTTACATATTTTTTTCTGTTGCAATAAATGAGAATATTTAGGACAATTGAATATTCGATCTATTACAATTATTTCAAATTTAGCAATTTGTTTTTCTAATAAGCATTAAAATTAAAAAGAAAAAAACTTTTCCTTTAAGTTGCAACACTAGCCACAGAAAAAGACCCGGTTGATAATGTAAAGTCTGTGGGAGTGTTCTTTTCAAATATCTCGCTCAAATTTTAATATTTTTACATGATTTTTTTTCATAGGATAGCTGAAGGCGATCCACAACCAGCCTAGTTTTTAATTTTCAATTTTGGTTTTAGATTTAAAAAAAAAATATTTTAAATTTCAAAACCGGTTTAAACCGGTTCTGATATTGAAACAATCATAATATAAAAAATATATAAGCAAAATTGAAAAAGTAAAAAATAGGCCGGTTGTAGATCGTCCTCAGCTATCCTATGCAAAAAATCATGCAAAAATATTAAAATTTGAGCGAGAAATTTGAAAAGAACGCTCCCACAGATTTTACATTATCATCCGGGTCTTTTTCTGTGACTAGTGACCTTAAAGGAAGTGTTTTTATGATAATTTTAAGGCTTATTAGAAAAACAAGTTGCTAAATTTCAAATAATTGTGATAGATCGAATATTCAATTGTCTTAAATATTCTCATTTATTGCAACAGAAAAAAAATGTATCAAAGATTAAAGTCTGCACGGCATTACATTTTGATTCAGTGACTTTGTTTTGGTACCTTCTTTTTATAGCAGCTCCCAAGTTTTAATTGAGATGTATCGCCAAAGTATAATAAAATTATAGATGTAAGGGATTTTACTCTGTATAACACTGTTCATAACTGTATAATTGTGTCCCAGTGTAACTTCACAACATTGACAATGCGGCCACCGTCACAAAGTTAGTGACAAATTTGTTACAAATCAAAAAATAATCGCAAACTGTCTTCACAACCTTGTCACTATCGTCACAGAATAGTCACAGTTTTAATGACAATTTTGTCACAAATGACACATTTTTCACATATTGGTCACATCGTGACGTCACAAAGGGGTCACAATGTGACGTCACAAACGAGCTCTAAAACGGCCATAACGACTTCACATTTTAGTCACAGTGACTTCACATCGACGTCACGTGACGTCACATCGACGGTCACAAAGTCACAATGTGACTTCACAACGACGTCACCATGACGTCACCATGTCTTACGGGAAGTCATCCAAGTAACGAATTAAAAATTAAAATCTAAGGTTGTAATTAAAAGCCCACAATAGTCACAGAAAAAGTACGCAAAAAGACCCGGATGATTATGTAAAGTCTATGGGAGCGTTCTTTTCTAATATCTCGCTCAAATTTTAATATTTTTACATGATTTTTTTTGCATAGGCTAGCTTAGGACGATCTACAACCGGGCTAGTTTTTACTTTTTCAATTTTGGTTTCAGATTTTTTTAAAAAATATTTTAACTTTCCAAACCGGTTTAAACCGGTTCTGAAATTGAAACTATCATAATAAAAAAAATATATGAGCAAAATCGAAAAAGTAAAAATTAGCCCGGTTGTAGATCGTCCTAAGCTAGCCTATGCAAAAAAAATCATGTAAAAATTATTAAAATTTGAGCGAGATATTAGAAAAAAACGCTCCCATAGACTTTACATAATCATCCGGGTCTTTTTGCGTACTTTTTCTGTGACTATTGTGGGCTCTTAAGAGCCTACAATAGTCACAGAAAAATTTCTCAAAAAGACCCGGATGACCATGTAAAGTCTATGGGAGCGTTCTTTTCGAATATCTCGCTCCAATTTTAATATTTTTGCATGATTTTTTTGCACAAGATAGCTGAGGGCGATCCACAAACGGGCTAGTTTTTACTTTTTCGATTTTGGTTATATATTTTTTATATTACGATAGTTTCAGTTTCAGAACCGGTTTAAACCGGTTTCGAAAGCTAAAGTATTTTTTAAAGAAAATCTGAAACAAAAATTTAAAAAGTAAAAACTAGCCCGGTTGTGGGTCACCCTCAGCTATCTTGTGCAAAAAAATCATGCAAAAATATTAAAATTGGAGCGAGATATTCGAAAAGAACGCTCCCATAGACTTTACATGGTCATCCGGGTCTTTTTAAGTATTTTTTCTGTGACTATTGTGGGCTCTTAAGCGGATGAGAAGAAATTTACACTTTTGAAATCAGCGAAAAATTTGTCATCTAAATTGATAAAAATTAAATTTATAAATTTAAAATTCGAAAATATTTACAGATCGTCTAAAAATACCTCTACTACTCGTAAAGCATGGTGACGTCACTGCAACGTCGTTGTGAAGTCACATTGTGACTTTGTGACCATCGATTGTCGATGTGACGTCACGTGACGTCGATGTGAAGTCACAGTGACTAAAATGTGAAGTCGTTATGGCCATTTTAGAGCTCTTTTGTGACGTTTCGCAAAGTGGTCACAATGTGACAAATTTGTGAAAAATGTGTCATTTGTGACTAATTTGACATTAACATTGTGAAGAAACTGTGACAAAAGCGACGATATTTAAATTGCCAGAAACATGTTTTTTAAAGTAAATAACATGTTTTGAAGGATAGTTATACATTTCTAAAGATTTTTAAGAAAGTCACGTCTCAGTCACAATGTGACGTCATTGAGAGGTGGCTTTTTGGTCACAGATGTGATGTGACCAAAGTGACGTCACTGCATGCTATTAGGGTATCGGACGCCCAGCTGTCTGCATTCCAAAATACCTGCTCTCATTCCAGAAATATTTATGGAAATACTGTTTCTTTGAATGGAAATAAAATGAGTTTTTATAAATGGATTTTTAGGGATTTTTCAACTATTTACAGGAGTATGAAAATAATTTTTAGAATTTCTGAAAGGGTAATTTTTTCTGCATGTAACTGTCTAATTTTTGAGTTTTTAGGCCCAGAAGAATTTAAAATACAGTCCTTTATTAAAAAGCCTAGTATTCATCGCCATGGCAACCCTGTATTTACATTAACCCTTTTCCTTTTCTTTGCGTTTTCAAAGAAATATTCTGCGGTTTGATAAAAATCTATGCTCTTATTGGATTATGAGTATTTTCCCTTTCTTCTAATTTAAGGATTTAAATTAATTTCTCAACTAATTATTAAAATTTTAAAATTCTGAGGGTCAGGTACATTAGGAAAGATCTTGGACAATCTTTACAAAAAATTTGAACCTGGTACGTGACGTAGTTTTCTCTAACTATCGCATACACACAAACGCACACACACAGAGCAATTTGTTATTTTATTAGTATAGATAGATTTTAATTTCAGCTACTTCCTACAATTTTTTAAACACAAGATTTTTTTTCAATAATTATTTCCTAATGGTTGTAACAAAAGACGGGAATAAACTGGCGCCACAGTTACATGCACTAAGCAATGATATTCTTTGTTTATATCACCCTGCAAACATTCACTGAAGGTTTCATTTGGTTTTCTGATACTCATATTGATAGTCCGGACCATTTTACGGATTTCTCCACGATGTCCAATAATTTAGATGATTCCGATAATGATTCTTAACCAGCAGAAATTATCATCTCACAAAGAAGACAACCTAAAATCTACATTTAATGGATTTCTTTTCATAAAAGATAAAAATCGTGAAGATTTCTTTTATTGGATTTGCGAAAGAAAGAATTTGAAGAAATCCAGATGCACTGGAAGAGCTGTTACAACTTTCTTAAATGGCCACCATATAATTAAGAAGTTTGATACCCATTCTCATAACCATGCTCCAGAGGCAAGTAAGTCTTTCATTTTAAAAGGAAAAAATGAAATGAAAGCTCTTTCAAAGCAGTCTAATGATCGACCAGTTCAAATTATAAATTCTGTAAAATCATCCGTAGCTCAAGATATACAGCCGTGCTTTCCCGGTGCCGATGTACTTAGACGACAAATTAACAGAGCAAAGCATACTAATACTCCAGTAGACCCAAAACAATTAGGGAACTTTACTTTACCCGTTCAGTACGCAGTGGCTTTAAGTGGTCAGCTATTTTTTGAAGATATTAAAGAAGGGGATGAAAGAATTTTCCTTTTCACCACAAAAGAAAATTTAAAGCAACTACAATTGTAAAAATTCTGGATAATGGACGGAACTTTTAAAACTGTTCCTACCATTTTCAGACAAATGTTAGTGATATTAAATAGGCTTCGTATTATTCTAACTTACTAAGTACATACAAAATTTTAAGTCTCTATCTCCATTTGTTCGTGAGATTGAGCATTTACAGACAGACAGACGGACGGCAAATTTTTTTTCTAAAAATATGTTTTTCGAAATCTCTAGTATCTGAAATGTGTAAATCCGTCAAATTCTTTTTTCTAGAGTCCGAAAAAAATAGTTCCGGATAATCGAGGTTACTGATATTAAATAGGCTTCGCCCTATTCTTACTTACTAAGTACACACAAAAGTTTAAGTCTCTATCTCCATTTGTTCGTGAGATTGAGCGTTTACAGACAGACAGACAGACGGCAATTTTTTTTATAAAAAAATGTTTTTCGGAATCTCCAGTAACTGAAACGTGTAAATCCGTCAATTTTTTTTGAGAGTCCGAAAAAAATAGTTCCGGATAATCGAGGTTACTGATATTAAATAGGCTTCGTCCTATTCTTACTTACTAAGTACATACAAAATTTTGCAAATACAAATCGTCTAATCGGCTTGTTGGCTAATTGACCTGTCGGCCAATCGGCTTGTCGCAAATTGACTTGTCGGCTAATCGTTTTGTCGGCCCATTGACCTGTCGGCTAAATGTCCTGTCGGCTAATCGTCTTGTCGGCTATATGACCTGTCGGCTAATCGTCTTGTCGGTTAAATGTCCTGTCGGCTAATCGTCTTGTCGGCTAATTGACCTGTCGGTTAAATGTCCTGTCGGCTAATCGTCTTGTCGGCTAATTGACCTGTCGGCTAAATGTCCTGTCGGCTAAATGTACGTTTCGCCCAAATGTCCTGTCGGCTAAATGTACGTTTCGCCCAAATGTCCTGTCGGCTAAATGTACGTTTCGGCCAAATGTCTTGTCGGCTAAATGTACGTTTCGGCCAAATGTCCTGTCGGCTAAATGTACGTGTCTGCTAAATGTACTTGTCGGCTAAACGTCCTGTCGACTATTTTCTGTATGCTAAATGTCTTGTCGGTGATTTGGTTGTCGGCCAAATGACATAGACCCGTGCAGAAGGAACCAGGTTGATATTTCTTCAGGAAGGTAGGACGCAGTAACAGTAATATTTAATATTGTTTTGATTTTTAAAATATCAATGGCAGTTTCTGCCGATTGTGTGTGGATGAGTAATTTGCCCTGGCGGGTAATTTTCATAAAATCAATGCATTTATGGGATGGAACTTTAAGGCAATGGCATCCCTTAGCGCCTTGGGATAGGTCATAACTATGGATCCATTTACCGCAGTTAGAGTAACCCAGATGGCGCCAATGCCGACTTTACTAGCTTCCGATAAGATGTTTTCAGGGGAACTGTTTCAGACGGTATAGAAAAGGGTTATGAGTAGCGCTATTAGTTATCTCCATGTTCGAGACAGAATCCTGGATCTTGAATTCGGAGTTCATTTAGCTATCCGTGACCGTCACTGGTTGACACTCAGGCACAAATAGAACAAACAAACTTCGAAACAAACTCAAAGAAAAAACAGTTCAACACTTACCAGTGCTGGTGAAAACAAACGTAATAAAACACTTACTGTACGAAATACAAGAAGTAACTAGCGAAACTATACGAAATTATAAAGAAATCCTACCCAAAAGGGCGGAAAAGGAGTACACACGACACGTTGACAACAACGCCAACAGAAATCAAAACACAAGCTCAAGCCGTTGCCAGATGCAACCTACATATCCGACCCATTTCCCTACAGCATGATTTCATCCCATAACTCGATGACGTAGTCATTCGTGTCGTCGCCACCCGGTCTAATATCTTTATGAATTCCTGATACCTCCCAACCTTTTTTTACGATTTTATAACTGTCCGCAATTCAGTTTTATCCATTTTGCAACCCTCATCAAACTAATTTTTTTAAGCGATGTCAAATTGATTTTTGTTTAGCAGAACAATATCTAATTTGACTTTTGTGATCAAAGACAGTTGGTGTTATGTATTGCATATATTTTATTTCATATGCTGCTATTTGTGATTCATTTCACCATCATTTCACATTTCAAATCCTCATATTATTTAAATATTGTATTTTATGCATACGTTTTGGCTTTTGTGTTATGCATATGTTACATTGAAAAAAAAAGCATTTTTAAAACTTGTTCCACTATAATTTTTAAATGTTTAAGAATTCGGTTTGTATGTCTGCCTATTTTTCTTTGCTCTAACTTGTGTAAATATACTCGGAATGTAATGTTATACAAACATTACATTCCGAATATATTTACACAAGTTAGAGCATGTTTGATATTGAAAATGAAGTGTGTAACACTTTTAGTTTTTAACAAATGGAAAACTTCAAAATAGTCTGAATTTACATAGGAAAGCAGTCACAACAAAAGAAATGTTCCAAATTTCGATTAATTGAACCAAAATAAACCAAAAGCAACTTCCAAAAAAAAAGAAAGAAACAAGAAATAAAGTACATTTTTTAAAACTTCAAGCATCTTGATGTTTTCTGAAAAAATAAATAATGTGCAAAAAATGTATCACATTGATTAATTTCAAGGAGTATTTGATGAATGAACGAAAAAATCATTATGTCCTAGTCAGTTAAAAGCTAAAATACATGTTATGGTGTGCTAATTTCTTTAACACGTTCGCTGCCGCTTACGTGAAGATGTGATGATAGTTAATACCGCACTGTAGAAGTGGGTTTTTCCCAGAAGCCGATTTACTTTTTATAACAAAGAATCAGTGAAAGATTTTCCCGCGCCAGCGCGTGCCTGGCTCTTGGATATCCCCCCACATCACGTGCTGGTGCGTGTGTGGCCCCTTAACGTTAGCGCCATATCACGCGCCGGCGCGTGATCGGCAACGAATGTGTTAAAAGCAAGATTTGAGCAAAAAATGCTTTTCTATTGTCATTCACCATTCATTCTTTTGTTTATCATTTTTCACTGTCTTTCTATCTTTTGCAGAAAAACTGTGGAAACAGACCTGAGCCTAGTGACAAATGTTAACTTTGACGGAAAATTCCTTTCTTCGGTGCTACCTACTCCATGCAGAATCTTCTGAGCGCGTCCGCGCAGCGCAGGTGATCCTCGAACACGCCCTATGCCTCCTCCAAAGACCTTTGAGCCTTCATCTCTATTCTTTCTTTTTACTCTATGATTTTACATCGGCCGTGTTCAAAAGACGCTTTTTTTGTGCGCGCGCGCTCAGAAGATTCTGCTTGGAGTAGGTACTATCGAATAAGGGAATTTTAACGTTATTCAATTTGGAGGGGCCGTAAAACGCCTCTCCATTAATCTGATTTTAATCACATTTAATCAGTGAGATAATTAAATGTACTCGATAATACAATAAACTGCTAAGGATAACTTTTCTTAATATTGTATTTGAACAAAATATTTACATAAAATTAAATTAAATTAACATGAAGAGTTGGTCATGATTTACAGCACATCGAGATCGGTCGTACGATCATTTCCAGAGCCGGCAGGTAAGTGAATGTCAGGTAAGTCTCTGGTGCCACACAGGTAAGTGTCTTAGGTAAAGGTGTGACGTGCTGCCATCTATCGGTTGATTGAGTAGCTAAAGTTTGCTACATAGAAAATCTGGCAGCTGCTGCAGTACCCCCCCTCCTAGCAATTGCTAAGAGAAACGTACAGGTCGACGAATGGAACGTCCAGATCTGGAAACCGGAGTAGGGAGTGGAGGTTCTGCTACTGGAATGTCGATGACTTGATGAGTGTCTGTCTCTGTGCTCGGAATGTCGTTGGGCTCTGCAAGAGTAAATGCAGGTTTTAACCGATCTACTGATACGATGACATCTTTCCCGTCTTTCTGAACTTTGAAGAATTTATCAGTTCTGTCAAGGATCAAAAATGGTCCATCATATGGTGGTCTTAGCGGTGCACGCACAGCATCATAACGCATAAAAACATGTGTGCATGTTGTCAAGTCCTTTGGGAGGAAGAAGCTAGTCCGCTTTTGCACTCTGGTTGGAGTAGGTCGTAGCTGAGCCATGGCTTGTTTAACTAATTTAAGGAAGTCTGATATCTGGAGATCGTTGTCAGTTGATGCAAAAAATTCCCCCGGTAAACGGATTGTTTGACCATACACCAGTTCGGAGGGAGTGCATTTCAGATCTGGTCGAAATGTGGCTCTTAAGCCCAACAAAACTGTTGGGAGTATCTCCGTCCACCGCTCTGTTAGGTATGCTTTCAGGGCATATTTTAACGTACGATGCCAATTTTCGATAAGACCATTCGCCTGAGGATGAAAGGAACATGTGTGGATGTGCTTTGAACCCAACAAGTTGGCCAAAGAGCGAAACAAATGAGATTCGAATTGACGGCCCTGGTCAGTAGTTATAATTTTGGGTGTGCCAAAACGTGCAATCCAAACTTTGTAAAACGCACTTGCTACCGTCTCAGCTTCAATATTCTTAAGGGGCTCTGCCTCCACCCAACGCGTAAACCTGTCAATAATTGTAAGACAATAAGTAAAATTTTGAGAGGTGGGAAGAGGGCCGATTAAATCCAAATGGATATGAGAGAAGCGCTGATTTTCAACTGGGATATTACTTATTGGAGATTTGGTGTGCGTCAAAATTTTAACTCGCTGACATGGAATGCACGTCTTGGCCCACTTATCGCAATCAGCTCTAATATTAGGCAAACAAAACGGTCAGTGATAAGTTTAATGGTCGATTTACGACCAGGGTGGGAAATGTTATGTAAAGCGTCAGAAACATTTTTTCGCTGAGTTAGCGGGATAAAAGGCCTGATTTTTCCAGTAGATGTGTCACAATAAAGTTCCACAGAGCTATTCTGCATGATGAATTTACTGAGCTTGAGCGATGATGAATTATCTGCTAAACATGTGCTTAAATCACTGTCCCTACTCTGATCATCAGCGATCTGATCATAGTTAATTGGCGTGGGACAAGTTATAGATTCAATTCGCGAAAGCGTGTTGGCTGGTATGTTTGTCAACCCCCTTAACGTGTCTAATATCAGTGGTGAGCTGGCTAATGAAATCTAGCTGTCGCAATTGTCATGGGGAACATTTGTCACTTTTTTGGGAAAAGGCATAAGTAAGTTGATCCTTAAACATAAGTAAGTGGTTTGTGGTCTGTGTATAAAGTAAAATTACGACCTTCCAGCATGAAGCGAAAATGTTTAATAGCAGAATAAGCGGCTAATAACTCTCTATCATATGCGGAATACTTCTTTTCAGTCTCAGTCAATTTGCGTGAAAAAAACATAATGGTTGAAGAGCCGATTCAACACACTGGTGCAACGCTGCGCCAATAGCGAAATCACTAGCATCTACAAATAAAGCAATTTGAGCATCGGGCGAAGGATGAAAAAGCAGAGCTGCGTTAGCGAGCTGACGTTTTGAATCCTCAAAAGCTTTACTGCTCTCATCATTCCACTCTATCTCGCTATTATCAGCCCGTTTAGAACCTTTTAAGTAAGTACTTAAAAATGACTGAACATGAGCAGCCTGTGGGATATTACGCCGGTAATAATTAAGTAACCCCAAATATCGCCTTAGATCCCTACAGTTTTTGGCTTATCAAAATTCAAGATGGGTGTTACTCTCTCGGGCATTGGTCTTATACCCTGCTCATTAATAAGATAGCCCAAAAAAGACAGTTCCTGAACACCTAAAACGCATTTATCCACATTGATTCGAATGCCATACTCAGAGAGGCGACTAAAAACCATATCTAAGTGCTTAGCGTGCTCCTCCTCAGATGAGCTGCCAATTAATATGTCATCAATGTAGTCGAAAGCAAAATCAAAACCATATAGTACTTCATTCATAAAACGTTGAAATGTTTGGGCTGCGCATTTTAAGCCGAATGGCATGAATAAAAATTCAAAGAGCCCGAAAGGTGTAGTTATTGCCGTTTTGGGCACGTCATCAGGATGCAGTGGAATTTGATGATATGCTCTAGTAAGGTCGATTTTTGAAAAATATTTTTTTCCGTGCAAATTTTGTGCAAAATCATGTAAATGTGGTAAAGGATATCTATCCATCTGAGTTATTCTATTTAAGGCGCGATAGTCGCCAGTGGGGCGAAATTCACCATTAGTTTTAGGAACCATATGTAAGGGGTTTGACCAATTCGATTTACTAGGCCTACAAATACCCTGTTCCATCATGGTCTGAAATTCCTGCTTTGCGACGGCTAACTGCTGAGGGTTTAAACGCCTTGGGCGACTGAAGACTGGTTGCCCATTTGTTATTATCCTATGCACAGTATTATGCTTTGGGTTGGGTGAAGCAAGATATGGGCGAATTATATCCTTGTATTTGTTTAAAATGTTATAGAATTTATCTCTACTAGAGACAAGAGTAATGCTTTTGTTGTGGCTGTTAATTGTAGTGCCTTTAAAAGTGAACTTAGTGAGTGGATCATATAAACAAGAGTTTTTCAAATCAATTAATAATCCGTAATGTTTTAAAAAATCGGCGCCGATAATTGGTTTACTAACGTTAGCGATTATAAATGGCCATTTTAATTCGCGTCGTAAATTTAGACTAACAAGGAAGGTCTCCATTGGGGGCATACTCAGAATTTTTTGAAAAAAATACGAATTAAACTACTCATGTAGGTAATAAAGGATCAGTGAAAATTAGCGGCGGAATTACATTATTAGATATGTAAAAAAAATAAAATAGTTTGGAATAATTGGCGTGAAAAGCTGAAAGCGACGCCGGATTTGGCCAGCAGTGCATTTCCTCGCCAAAAGCAGATGATTTTAACGAATCTGAAAATTGATTTTAATTGACTTCACTGTTAAAAATCTGCAGCATTTACTGCAACGTCACTCCACTACTTTTATAGAATATCTCTCTTCTGACCAATGAGAATGCTCCATAGCACGTTGAATTCACCGTGTCATACACTGTTAAAAATCTGCTGCATTTTGTTGCAACGCACTCCACGGCTTGTATATAATATCTCTATTCCAACCAATGAGAAAGCTCCATTTCACGGCCAAGTAACCGTTTTCTACACAAGCAAGGGCAATTGCAACAAAATGCAGCAGATTTTTAACAGTGTATTTTTCAATTTGGAACAATTTTAATCAATTTAAATTGTGTTTTAAATGATAAAATATATTAATTTCATTTTGTTATAAGTACTTTTAAACGTATATGACAAAATTATACTTAAAGTAAAGTAAAAATGCAAAACTAAAATTACTTAAACTAAACTTATTTAAATAAATTGAACATAGAAAGTTTTTTCTTTAAAAGGTATTCGAAGCGTAAAAGCGTATTTTTCAAAATTTCGTTTTTTCGCCAACCGGAGATAAATCGCCAAATAAGCGAAATTTTTATTATTTTTTTACGGACGTTATAAGGAGGTTCCGCCGAAATTTTTTTATAAATATATATAACTATATGAGAAGAACATTCTGTAATTTTTTCAGATTTTTCTGAGTATGCCCGTATGGAGACCTTCCTTGTAAGTGTTACCATTTTAGTACCATATGTTTTGATTGGGGAATTACTGGCTGAATACAGTGTTAAATTAGAAGGTGCAACAAAAGACATCCTAGCCGTATATGGCAAAACACAAACATCGCTGCCGCTATCAATTAAATAATGTCGGCGAGAAGTAGGATCCTGAATAAAAAGGCGACTTGACGTGTTAACATTGAAATCACATTGCGCCACGTGCGATTTCCCCTCTAGTTTTCCGATTTATTAAAGTTACATGGGGGTCGGCATTGCCGTGCCCTATCGGCGAACGTAGCGTGATACCAACACAAACCTTCTTTCATGCGCTTAGGAGTTTGCGATCGATGTCTTCTATGCGTAGAACGGTCCCGCGATCTATGCTCCCGCCGCTGGCTTAAGCGTGATAAATGTTTCACTTGCTCGGTTAACTCCGCGATTTGCGCCTGTATAATTCGGAAACCGACGCGTTTTCTTTGTTTTGATCGTAACGCCGCTGCGTCTCCGCGACTTGTGGAATTGCTACTTCGATGATTTTATCAGCCATCTACGCGAGTTTATCTAAATTACCTTCCGAAACAGATAAAATGGCTTGCGTTTCTTTCGGCAAACGTTGTATCCATAGTGTTTTAAGAAATTCCTCATTAACTTTTTCCTGCGCGAGTTGTCGCATTTTACGTAAGAGGTGCGATGGCTTTTCATCCCCCAAAACCGTATGCATTAGCAAATCTTTCACCCGCTTTTGCTCAGAATCCGCGAACTCAGCGATTAAGCGTTTTTTAAGGCTTAAGTACAAATCCGTATGCGGGGGATTTTTCACGATATCGCTCACATAGGAAAGCACTTCCGAATTAAGAGCCGATACTACTGCGTAATACTTCGTAGTATCTTGAGTAATGTTATTTAGAATATATTGTGCTTCGATGTTGATAAACCAAAGGTCAGCCTTTTTATCCCAAAAAGGGGGAAATTTAACAGAGACTTTCTCCACCTGTTGCAAAGGATCGTTTGGTGGCATCGTGAATATGTAAAAATAAACAAAGCACTCCTGACAGAAACAATGAACGGAAATGAAAAATAGCCACTTACCCAAGTAGCACAGCGATATCGGCCCGATGCTGTCCAATATCGGCCGATCTTGACACCCATCGGCAAAGACCGACCATGTTTACCAACATTGGCCAATGTCGATCGATGTTGACCGATGTTGGATCTGAAATATTAAAACTTCTGGAATCTTCAATATTCAAATTTTTAATTTACATATTATACTTTTTTTGGAAAGGTGGAAGGTAAAAATCAATTTTCATAACATTTTAAATTCTGTAAATTTACGTAGAAAAAATCCTGTTTGTCAATATCGGCCTATATCGGCCAGCGGTCAAAACCAATATCGGCCAATCTTGGTTTTCATCGGCAAAGACCGATCATATTTTACCGACATAGGCCAATATTGGTCAATGTTGACCGATGTTGAATCTAAAATATTTAAAACTTCTGGAATCTTCGATATTTAATTTTTTTATTTATATATTATGCTTTTTTGGGACGATGGAAGAGAGAAATCAGTTTTCATAGCATTTTAAATTCTTTAAATCTATCTAAAAAATGTCACATTTATTTCTCAATATCGGGCAACTTCGGCATCGACCGGCATACTTCACGATGAAAACTAACCAATCAGAGATAAGCATCCTTTTCAACGCTTCGCTAACATGGCGTCAGTGATGGTAACTTGTGGGAAAATTCCCACATCTGTGGGGAAAATAGAGCTGTGTGGGGAAAAGGGGAAACTTGAGGTTTTGTGGGAAATTTTGAGAATTTCCCATTCCACTCTCATGAACGCGCTTTTTCCCTTTCTTTCTGCAAAACTTTTTAGAAAACTCTTTCTTTTGACTTTTCTTTCAAAACTCCTGGCGAATTGCATCGTAACTATTTCGCTGAATATATTGCTGTTGCGTTCCATTGACTCGCGAAGCAGTAATACAACTAAACTTCTCAAAGTTAATAGATCAGATTCAACCACGTAACCACATGCCGCCAATTTTCCACTAACCAATCAAAATTACCGATCTTTTATCGCTCGAAGCTCAAGCAATGAAAGTATCTTGGGAAACCTGGGAGATTTTTGGAAGGGGGAAAAAAGGTTATGACGTCAGTCGGCACTATTCTATTCGATTTTCGGTTTCGATCGCTCGCTTGCTTGAGAAAAGTGTAAAACGAAAACAATTTTTTAGTTTTAGATTTTAGTTCAAAATTTTCTAGAATGTGTATAGTGTAGTATCGCAAAAGTTACATTTTAGTGTTTTATTGTTATGGATTTGGATAAAGCAGAAGACTCGAATGTTGCGACAACCAATGTTAAAAGGAAAAATAGTTTTTCTGATAAGGAGAAATCGAAAGTAAGAAAAAAAGTGTTACAATACGAATGGCTTCATCTATCAGAATTTAAAGGCTCGTTAACACCAAAGAATCAGACCCAAATCGATGTAAGTGTACAGCATGCGATGCAGCATTGTTCTGTGGAAAAAGCGAATTACAAAAACACGCGGATACAGGGAGGCATAAAAAATTAGTCAAGGTGAAAAAAAGTCCAGCAATTAACACATTTATCAATTCAGCTGCATTTTCCGAAGAACAGGTACATGAAAAAAAGGTTAAATAGGCGAAATAAAACTTGCAACTTTTTTTGCAGAACGTAACATTTCATTCCAGGTGGTGAATCATCTTTTACCGCTAATGAAATCAATTGCTTCCGATTCAAAAGTTTTGAAAGGCATGCATATGAAAACAAAGAAATGCACTCTTATTGTAGAAAATGTAATAGCAGAGGCAGAAACAGAAAAAATTTTAAGTGAGATTAAACAACAACCCTTTTCGTTGCTCGCGGATGAGAACACTGATATTTCGTCTACAAAATTCTTGAGTGTACGTGTGCGGTATGTGGCTTCTGATACAGCCCTTGTTAAAACAAACCTTTTAAAATTATTTCCTTTAACTTCGTCAGATTTTTCAGCGGAAGAAATTTATAAGGCTGTCAAAGCCTATTTAGCAGATAAGAATATCCCGCTAAAAAATATTATCGGTTTGGGATGCGATGGAGCATAAGTCATGATAGGAGAAAAAAAATTCTTTTTATAGTAGGTTAAGAGAAGATTCTCCAAAGGTCATTTTATTAAGATGTATTTGCCATTTAGCTGCTCTCATTGCAAGTCGCGCCTGCGAAGCATTGCCTAGATCAGCTGAAAATTTAATTAGAGAAATTTCTACTTATGTATGCGGAAGTGCTAAAAGAAATGCTCAATTAACAGAAATCCAGGCGTTTTTAGGTGCTGAGAAAAAGAAAATACTCAAACCTAGTTTAACTAGATGGTTGTCGATGCACCAATGTGCAGATCGTATTGTTGAAAACTGGGCAGTATTAGAAAACTTTTTTCGTTTGGCTGCGTTTGAAGATAAATTAAAGAATGCGGAATCTATATATGCTACATTGAGCAACTGGTATATAAAAGCACACATGTTTTTTTTGAAGTATGCACTGAATTATTTCAATGAATTCAATGCAATTTTCCAAGCGAAAAATCCATTAATTCATAAATTAGCATCCAACTCCTTAAGGTTATTAAAGTGTTTTGGACAAAAATTTTTGAACGGCTTGCTTTATGGCATTGCAAGATATAGAGAATATAGGTTATTAAAGTGTTTTGGACAAAAATTTTTGAACGGCTTGCTTTATGGCATTGCAAGATATAGAGAATATAACTGTTAATTGCCCGAATAATTTCTTGCCTTATGAAAGCATATATGTGGGACCAGAATGCGAATCCTTTCTAAAAAAATGGGAGAGTCGAAATAACAAAAATAAACTTCTGTTTCATAGAACTTTCATGAATAAATGACAGTTTTGAAAAAAAAAATAATAATCTTTATTGCTTTAAGAATTTACTTTTATACACTGCTCAAAACAATTAAAGGATATTTGAAGTTTTATATAAAATAAAGATATAAACGAAATTTTTTTTGCCGAAAGTAGAAGAAGAGAATCACAAATGCAAATTTTTCTGGTTTTCAAACTGTGGAGTATGCAAATTTTGAGTTCGACGTCAAAAACGTCGCTTCAGCGACAGCGATTGAAATTTGACTTTCAACTGGA
The DNA here is from genome assembly GCA_964019185.1 of Maratus speculifer. Lineage (NCBI taxonomy): Eukaryota > Metazoa > Arthropoda > Arachnida > Araneae > Salticidae > Maratus > Maratus speculifer. Next base: position 35,878,556 of record OZ025296.1, read on the forward strand.
TAAAAGAGAATGAAGACAAGGATGATCGGCATTCAGTGATTGCTTTGTTTCGATGAGTACGATGTCTCAGCGAAGACATTTGACAGATTCAGAAGCTTGGAGAATTATTGGTAGGTTAAAAGGGGGCCAAACTCAAGCCGAAGTAGCGCAAGCCATTGGAGTGTCACAAAGTGTCATTTCCAGGATCTGGAACCGTTTTTTGGAGAGTGGATGTGCAAGCCGAAGACCAGGGCAAGGTCGTAGACGGGCAACAACGCCCAATGAAGATCGGTTTTTAGCGTTAACAGCTCGGAGACACCGAAACATGAACGCTACTGTTCTCCAACGACACCTTCGCTCGGTTACAGGCATCACGATTTCAACTCAGACTGCCCGAAACCGGCTCCATGCTGTAGGTCTGTATGCTCGCCGACCGATGGTATGTGTTAGATTAACACCAAGGCATCGTCGCGAACGCAGGGAGTGGGCAACCGAGCATGTCAACTAGAGGAGAAATGAATGGAGCAATATTCTGTTTTCTGACGAGTCCCGTTTTTCTGTGCATCCGGATAATAGGCGTTTTTTCCTCTGGAGGGACCGTGGCAGTAGGAATAATCCTGCGTTCGTGCACGAAAGTGTCAGATTTGGCGGTGGAGGAGTGTTGGTGTATGGTGGCATCTCCATTGACGGGCGCACTGACCTCTACATCATTTGAGATGGAGCTCTGACTGGTCGTCGATATAGGGATGAGATCCTCAGACCTATTGTTGTCCCTTACGCTGCAGCAATCGGAGATTACTTCATTTTAATGGACGATAACTGCAGGCCACATCGTGCAAACCTGGTGGAGGATTTCCTTTTCGAGGAAGGAATCGTTCGAATGGAATGGCCAGCGTGTTCTCCAGACATGAATCCAATCGAGCACGTTTGGGACGCTCTAGGAAGACGAGTTTCTGGCCGCCAACAACCCCCACAAACTCTCCAAGAACTGGAAAGAGCTCTTCTGGAAGAGTGGGGCAGAATACCCCAACTCGTCATTAATAGCCTTATTGAGTCCATGCCTCAAAGGTGTTCAACGTTGCTGGCCGCCCGTGGAAACCATACCCCCTACTGAAAATGATTTTCTTTGAAGAAAACACCTTTTTTTATTCTTTTTTTCTCATATGCACAAATTGTGTTTTTTCCTTTTGTACACAAATGCGCAATAAAATGCATTTTTTTCTGCCAAACATGTGTAATTTATTCTCATATAACCTACTATGTCTGTCGACCATGTATCAATCAGCTAAAAAGTTTCCCAGATACAAAATCCACCTAAAACTGCAATATCCTTTAATTGTTTTGAGCAGTGTATTATGTTTATGCTTATTAAATTACTTATGTTCTTCGATTGATTGAAAGATTTTTGTTTTGAAGAACCAAAATGAAAAGTACTATAAAATATATTTTGATCATTTGCCGATAGAGGGCAGCACTGCTGAATTTAACAGTGTGGGAAAAATTTAGCTCACGAGGGAAATTTTGAGGGGAAAATTGAGCTCATGAGGGAAATTTCGAGGGAAAATTTCAGTGACGAAGTTACCATCACTGCATGGCGTCCGAAATCGTTTGTAGCGTAGCACTAACAGAGATATTACTGAAAACAATGATCATCATTTGAAACGGGTAAGTACTTTTAAAATTTATATTCTAAATTGATTATGAAGTATTATTTCTGTTTATTTTGGTTCTAGTTTCTTGTGTAGTATGTATTTTCTGTTCGCATTGTGTTTATGAAATTCAATCGACAACATTTGTAAACAAATGCGTAATCAACTTTAGCTAACGTTTGAAATATATTAAATGTGATTTTATTGTTTATATATTAGTAAAACTATTTTAAACTTATGTTCCTTTACTGTATTCTTCACATAATTATTTATATTGAAACTATTGATTTATTTAAGTGAAACCAAAGTCAGCATTTTATATAAATGTGAGATCTTTTTATCGATATTAGGAATAAAATTTCAAGTATCCTGATTCAAATGCGAGGTACGAGAAGCTCTCCTCCCTCCTTATAATACATATATATATATATAGTCACGTCAGACTTGTTACTTTGAACATAATTTTCCAGATAAGGACCTGTATTCGATAGAAAATATGCTTTCTTTTGCATTCTTTCACAAGTGAATTCCCCTAAAATGTAGCGAACCCCCCCCCCCCCCCCCCCAAAAAAAAAAAAAAAAAAAAAACCATTTCTATACCAATCCATTAAAAAATCTTTAAACATGTTTAATTTGTTTATCTTTAATTTTGTTTTTTAAATTTGAAGGTGACTTAAAAATTTATAATTGTTTCAGATATACCTGCTGCTGTTGTAAGTCAGACCAGAAAATCCAGTGTGATATTAATTTATTGCAGTTGTTGGTGAGTTATATTTCTATATTTTTTTCTGTGAGAATTTTCTCCATAATAGTAAATATCTTGAATTGTCAAATTTTTATAATGAACTTTTCTTTGTTGCAATACAGATTTATGGCATCTAATTTACTGTATTGTTTTGAGAGGTAGTAATAAATTTTTCAATTTTCTGTTTATAGATATTTTTACATTTGATATATTGATTCTTTAAAATTAAAATTCTCTCTTGAGAAAAAAACTGTCCTACTCAAAATTAACTTTTAAAAAAATTGCATAATCCAAGTGATATTTCTTTTCACTGAATTTTATTGTCTGGTTTTCTGTATTTAGATGCTATATGAAATGAGCAATCACTTTAAAAGATTAACTTTTTTAAATTGCCATTATAATAACTTCAGTTTTGAAAATAACTGTCATAATGCAATTTCAGAGTTTGATTATTGATCATTTTCAAAAATGACATTTTGGAGGGAAAATCACCAAGTTCAATTTGATGACCAAAAATTTATCTGTTCTGAATTTATATGTTTGATATATATGTATACACACAGTAGATTCCCTCAAATCCACATAGCTTGGGACCTGAGGTTGTGCAGATTTTAAAATTTTGTAAATTTCTGGTCATTGTTTTTATGTTTAAAAAAAATTTCAATGCAATAAAAATTATAATGAATGATTGTAATGCAGTAAAATGTTAAAGTAATTAAGTAAAGTAATAAACTAAAAGGATAAAAATTAAGATAACTTAAAAACTGATTAAAATATTAAAAATAAAAATCAAGTAAATAATTAACTAATAATGTATATTTGAATATTTAAAAAAAAAAAAGACATATATTTTCCTTGAAATATTCAATGAAATCTTCCTTATGAAAAATACTCTCCATTAATTCACATCAAAATCATCATCATAATAGTAATAAAAAAAAAGCTTGATTAATATATAAATATATTTGGTAAAAAGATTATGATTACCAGTGATGTCAGCAATATCTTCATTTAACAGAAAAATTAATCTATGCTAATTTCTTGAATAACCACCAGCCCAGTTGTATTAAAGAAAATTACATATTAAAATACATACGGAATAAAATATAACTTAAAAACTCTGTAATTTTGCCCTACATGTGCAATGATATTCAATGTTTACATCTGTAAAGATATGTGTATTTTAGGCTTTTGAAGATTCAAGGAATTCTGCTATATTTATTATAATTGTTTTCTATGTACAGTTTACTTCTGTCTGTATAAAAAAGAAAATACACAACCATCATATATTAAATAAATTGTGTTAATTTATATAATAAATGGAAGTGAAGAATTGGAGAAAATATTATTAGTCAGCAAAATGCAACTTACAGTTGAAAATTGTTATGACAATATTTACATAACTGCAAAAATAGTTGATTACTGTAACTGTTACTTCAATTTTAATAAGTAAGTTTTAATATTTATTAGCATTCACCTTTTTTCTATAAAATTAAGAAATATAATAAAAAAGAAGAAAGTTTAATATAGAATAAAATTTAGTATCATGTTTACATCACAATAAATTGAAATGTTACAAAATATGGCTAACTCCAGTTATATGTTTTGCTTGGCGAAACATAGGAATACCTCCAGAAATTGATACATGTTTTTTATTTCCCGGGTCCATTTTGTGAAAGTAAAAGTTATTTATGGAAAATTTATTATTTTTGTGAGAAAAAACATTTTGTAGCAAAAAATTATTCTGTTATTCAAATTTGAACAAACTTTTATTAATAACTTCTTCAAAAACTCCTGTTAAAGTTTTCCTTTTTAATAAACTTGTTTTGTTTGCAAATTAAACATTTTAAAACTAACAAAATAAAAATAATCAATGAAAAGTATGTTTTTATATAATAGAATTTTTCGAAGAGGTGTATTTTATGAATAGGAACTTTGTGAAACATTGTCACCAAAACATTAAAAATTATAATATTAAAATTGTGTAGGGGTCAGGTTTAGGAAAAACAATTTCGTGATGGGGCCAGTTTTAGAAAAATGAAATTACATATGAGTATGTATATAGTAATTAATTTATGATTATATGTTTGGAGGTTGGGGGGGGGGGGAGTTTAGAAAAATTGTATAACAATTTAATTATTTTTTCTCCTTGTTGCTATATTTTAAAAGATAAGTAGAACAAATATTCTATTTTTAAAAAATATAATATAAATTGTAATTATTGAAATTAGGTGAGATTTTAAAGATAAACTTTAAATGCTTAAAAAATTGTGTTTTAACAATTTTTTTTACTTCCAAAAAGAATTTTAGTTATCAAAGGGTTAAATTAAATTGTGTTTTAAAAATTCGCCTTAATTGGAAAATATCTTTTTGAATTCAAATTTTGTAATGAGAGGGGGGGGGGGGGGGGAGAAAGGCCAGGTGAAAATTTAATGTTGTAAGTTTGCTCATTCAACCGGGTATCACTGCATAATGTAGTTGGTGGGCAATTTTGTGTGATTTTAGGACTAACTATTAAATATTAATAAAATAAAGTAAGAAAATTTCATTTTCAAATTATAACTTTTAGTGAATAAATTCAAATCCCTGATTTATGATTAGTTTGTGAAGTTAAAAAAAACAGAATAAGTTGGCAAATTATAAGTTGTTATAGCCAGTGGCGCAGCCAGAATTCAGTTCTAGGGGGGGTTTTGAGTTTCTGATAAAGGTTTTCGCCGGTTATTTGAATCGCCGGTTAATAGAATTAGTACTAATTAGAGTATTCACTGTATAATACTTAAACTCGAAGAGCATCTGTGTGGCAGGAAATCATCATTCTTTTAGCATAATGCGTCTCAGAAAAGTGATTTAGTTCAAATAACCAATTTTTATTTAACTAATCCATGTAATATGCACTTTCAGAGTTTTAAGTAGATTTTTCGCCATTTAATTGAATCACTTTATTTAATAAAATCTGATTCAATAAAGAGGCGGATTCCGAAATACACCAAAATGTTTAAATATTAAGTTTGGTTTTGATTCATATAAGCGGCAATTATAGCGATCTTTCTCAGCTCTGGGAGGGGTTTTAACCCCAAAACCCCCCCTCTGGCTGCGCCACTGGTTATAGCTAAAATTTACTTTGTGGGATTGTGATTTCTGTTCATTTTATTTTTCCAGAGAGTATGGAAATGAAGTTTGAAGGAGCAGAAACTACTTCTATCTCTACTTGCATTGGAAGGTGGTTGCAGGATTTCTCGACTAAGATTGAAAGACATTTCAAAGGAAAAGATGATAGACATGAAAATAGATGTTGAAAATTTGCTTGTTATATTATAAATAATAATATTAGTTTGTAAATAAAATTCAATTGTTTTTTATGATTAATAAAATTTATTCTGTTATAAATGGTAAGTTTTTATTTAAATTTCTAAGAGTTGTTTTAAAATAATTGTTATTATCACTTTTAAACCTACTGCCACATGTTTGATGTATTTCAATACAAAAGAATTTATAAAATAAATCTACAAACCTTTTAAAATAATTGTAAATTTTATCTTAGAAGAAATAGTTCATAAAAATGTACTTATAAATTCTATCAAAATTTACAATTTTAATGAAATATTTGAAATTTTTGGTTGTATTTAAATCTATCTTATATATTTATCTTAGAAAAAATAAAATATTACATGTTTTCCAAATATATGTATATTAAAAATTAAAAGGTTTTATTTTTACTTTGTATGAATATATTACAAATGAAGAAAAAATAGTATTAAAATTTTAGTTCCAGAATTGCTTTTCTTGCTTAAATTAAAGACATTGTAACATCTTTAACTGTTTAAAAGGTAATTTCAGTTGCACTTTCAATTTTATATTGCCATTGCTAAATAAAACATAATTTTTACCCAGTATCTGCGAGAATTTATGTTTATGTAATGAAAAACACCTCAACTAAATGTTTATCTCCCAGTTGTGTAGTTTAGACTGATTCAGAATAAAGACAGCCATAAAAGTGAAATATAAATTTTGTTTTAAATTAATTGAAAAATTAAAGTTTGAAGTTAATAATATAAATGAAAATTTTATTGAGTTTTAATGTAGTGGTGATTAAAGTTGATTTATTGCTTCAACTAAATCTTGCTAGAAAAACTTTTTTTTTGTGTGTGTGTGTGTGATGAGAGAGAGGATGAGGAGAAAATTTTACGTATACAGTGGAAGATCTTTATAATATAACTATTTAGTGCACAGCCAGGGCCGTAGCGACCGCCCCCCATACCCCCCATTTGGGGGGGGCCGACAAAGTCAGGGGGCCCCCTACTCGATTCTATCGACCTTTTTATCGAAGTTTTTTGTTGTGAAAATGTCAGAAAATACTTCTTTTAAATAATGTTTTTATTTTTTCAAATTCACCTTTTCTTATCCAGGAGCATGCGTAGCAGGTCCCCCAGGTGCCTCTTTTTAAGGGGGCCCCAATAATAAGGATTTCCATTAAAGGATGCCAAAAGTGACCAAAATTCGTATGTTTTCAAACATTTAGGAAGGGCGTGTGGTTCCCGTTTTCCTCTCTTCTTCCAGTATTCCCTCCACATACTCAGAAAACAAACTGTATCATTAGAAAACAAATGATTAAAATTTTATTACATCCAGGGCCCAACTTAGATTGTGAGGGGCCCCCTTTCTACCTTTTGAATTTTTTCTTGAACTATACTGAAGTGTCTAAAACTAAACTTTATACTAACTGCCTATATACGTAAATTTCGTACCAAGTACTATTCGCATTTGTATACAGAATAGCACAAAAAAGGTAACTTTAAGAAACTATCGAATAAATTTTTTCTTCAGTTATAGAAATATAAGAATAAATGTGAGCCATTAAAATGTAAAAACACTTGTGATGTAACTGTTACATTCAAAGAACGGGGGGGGGGGGGGGGGGCATGAGGTTCGAAATCAGGGGAGAAAAGAGCAACAACAAAGCTAAAACTAAATAAATAAATAAAGAATTTTGTCACTTTTGGCCTTTTTTTTTTATTTAGCCTTAAGAAAAAAATTATATTTGCCCTTGGGGTCCCCCTCAATCGGGAGCCCCGACATCCGATGCAGTTGTCCTGCATGCCCATGACTTAGTCAGGCCCTGATTACAACAACATAGTAGCCTATAGCTTTTAAAAGAAAATTTTTATTAATGTTTCCTCCTAACGTGATAAGATAAAATCATTTTTATGACCAATTTTGAGCCTTTTTTAGACATCTTGTAATGTACGTAGGTAAGCAAAATGAAAATTTGCAAAGAAATATTTATGTCAACCAATTTATCATTTTTTCTATAATTATCAAATTAATATTCTTAATTAAAGTTGTGAGTAACTTTTTGGGATCTCTTGTATATAGATATGAGCCGTAGCCGTATCGAGTACAAAATTTATGCATGCATACAATCTTTTTTTGTGTATATTTTGTGTATTTTTGTGTATTTTTTGTGTATTTATTTAGTGTGTGTGTGTGTGTGTTTGCCACTTCTATATTATTCACAAAAAAATCTACAGATAGATAAAAAGGGGGGGGGGGGGGTACAAAATGATGTTTACCCTAGGGCCTCCTATAGTCTTAAATGGGCCCTGTTCTTATCAAAAACCTTGTTTAGATTTCAAAAATGCAGAAACTGGAAATCCTTATTTTCTTACTCAAATTTTCCCCTTTTTCTTTTTGGCTATGGGTTTTTGTACAGAGCTCCTAGCTACAAAAGGGGGTTTTCTCTTGAAATTACCAGAATATTTTGTTCTTAGTAGATAGGTCATTCTTCACATTAACTACACACTGCTGACCTGTCACCGATTGCACGACGTGGGTGACACAAATAATGTCTAGAGAATCATCTTAAGATGTTAAGTTAGTAGTAATCGGATTCCTTGACATTAAAGGGAGTACTAGCCTGTTCAAGTACTTAGCAGCTCACTAATGCATACAAGTACATGTCTGTAGACAACAGAGCACTTATGTGGAATTTTTTATAATTTTTTTTCTGATTTTTTTTAGTAGTATGCATAGAATAGTATTTATAAAATTAAGTGTAGATTTAGATTATCTGGAAGAAAAAGAAAATCTACTCTTATACTAATCTGGTAAGCCACATTTATTACTTTATGTAACTTATGTAGCAGTTATTAAAAATTTTAAGTATTAGAAAATTTTGCACAGCTTGGAATTTAGATATATATAATAATGGAGCATATTTTAATCACACACATTTCTCATATACATGTTTTTCATTTAAGCGTTTTATTAGGGCTCCTTTACAAAATTCTTTTTAATGAAACACACCTCTTCACAAAATTCTATTCCATAAAAACATACTCTAATTAATTTTATATTGTTAGGTTTTAAAATATGTATTTTGCAAAGGAAACAAGTTCAACAGAAATGAGAAATTTAGCAATTAGACTTAAATAGGTTATTATTAATAAATGCTTGATGCGAATTTCAATAACTGAAGTTCAAATTTCATACACAAAACTAAACAGAAAAAAAAATAAAAACATTATTATACTTTTTAGATAATTACAGTTTAAAATATAAGAACAATTGCAAATAAAGTGAATATATTAAATAAAATAAAGTCATCATCCTGAAAATTTGAAAATTAAACTCCAAAATAATCTTCAGCCTGAAATTTTCTTTAAATTCTTTCAGATCTGAGAGTGATTTTACAATATCAATATAACTACAGAATAATAGCTGTTTTAATAAAGTTTTGATTTCAAATTTGTTTTATGTTAGGTCTAAAATGAGTAATAAAATTTCAGAACCTGCCAGAAATTGTTTTACTAATAACAGGCTACAATCATTAAGATACTTGTAAGTATTGCTTTTTAAAGCAAAAAATACAAACCAAAATATTTTTATGTTAAATAAATTGACTTTGTTTATTTTATTTGACAGTTGAATAACTCTTTTAAAACAGTACTTCTTTGTAGAGAATAAACGATTATTAAATATTTTGAAAATTCTACATTACAGTAACAGAGTGGATTGTAGACCAAGACCATTATACACTAGCAGTAAATAGTCCACTGTGCCCCATGTTGAAATTCAATACATTCTCATAAAATTGCTGTTTAAAATTTTCTTTTAAGCTTATTAACTTTGATATTAAATAAAAACAAGTATCTTATGTGTACAATAAAATTTATTTTTTCTTATTTATCTATAACCTTTAATTAATAATAAAGAAAAGTATGATAATGAAAATTTTTATTTTTAAAAGCTGAAAACAACCAGTTAGATAAAATTGATTATTCTGAGCTGACTATGTTTTTTGAAAGCTATAAGTAATCAATCTAATTTTGTAATGAATGAACCTTATGCACACAAGCTGAGTTCAAGGCTAAAATTCGTCTGCTGGCGGTATTTACTGGCGGTGTTTAGCATAGCAGTCTATGGAGTGCAAATTATTAATGCTTGTTTGTTAGAAATACCGGAAAAAAATTCTTTGTTGAAGCAGCATATACTTAATGTATTGTAATATAAATTCAAAATTGTTGTTCTGCTTGCAAGAAAATTCTTTAAATTTGTAAATTTTCTGTTAAAATGTATCCAGAAAGGCTGAAATCATCTGCTAGCGATGTTTGCGCCTGCACATTCAGGCATTCTGGCAGTGCGGTGACTAGAATAACAGGTTAGCATACCTCCAGCTCTGGCGTGTGACGTCACGTGCATAAGGTCCATTAGCCTAAAAGAAAAACTTTAAAAATAAATAAAATATAAGGGATGGTCCTCTGTGCCCCCTTTTTTTCCCTTACTCATAATATTGTAGATATAACATGATGAATTCGATTTAATTGTGTAGCACATCTGACAATTTTTTCTTCTGCTGTATTTGTTTTAAAATTTTCTAAATTTCTACCATTGCATCTTAAAATCCCCCCCCCCCTTCCTGGCCATTTGAATGCTTAAAACTTGTGAACTAGTAAAACAATAATGAAATCTTTTGATAAAAAAAAATGCATATTATAGTTTATAATTTATTTAATTTGTAATTCCTTGTTTTTTTTTTTTTTTTTTTCAAGCCCTTGAAAGTTCTTGATATTTAGTTAAAAAAAAGTGTATGAACCCTGTAGTATATATTTTATATTTTAAGTATATTTGTTATAATTTTTGTTGGTTAAAGAAAATAAATGTTTTCTTTTAATTGTATATATTATTTATTTTTAAATATAATGTTGTTACTTTAACAAAATTTGAATTTTTAAAATGGCTTCTATTAGTTTTTTTTTTTTTTAATATAAACTTGCTCCCCCCCCCCTTTTTTTTTGTTAATTCTTTCTTTAAATGCTTATCTAGGTTTTGAACTTGCCCCTAATCTGTCAAATAATGGCTTTGAACCACAGATGGGATCTTATACTTCACCACCATCATTGCATTCATTTCCTTTAGGTAATTTCTATGCTTTTGCTATTTACTTTTATGTTCATTATTAATTTAAAGCAAAAATAATAATTTTGTCCAAAATTTTTCATCCTTTTTCTGCTAACTCAACAGATGTAAATCAATACTATATTCTCCCACATTAGCCGCAGCCGGCATGCGGAAAACCAGCATGCCATAAAATATGAAGTTTCATTACTAAAGAATGGGCTGCTGATTTATTTTGGATTTTAGAACAAAATTTTTCATTTTAAGGGAAAAAAAAAAAAACAACATAAAAGCTTATTATTTTCTCTTTTCTCTCCCTCCATATATATTCATTTATCTTTAAATGATTATTAGGTTTTATTTATCTTATTATCAAGCAAAATTTTCATGCATGATGTTAAGTTAATTAAATTATCATATAAAATAACTTTTATGATATGTAGTAAGCACATATCTCTGTTCATGTAATAATTTATGAGAAACTCTATTTCTGCATTGTAAATAATGGATGGTGCTAGGGAGAAAGCCTATTGTGAAATAATATGAGACACATGAAACACAACACATTTGTATTCTCTTGAATATGTAAAAAAGGTGGAATAAATAATTAGAAAATTGGGGACAAACTCTATATTGCAGTACTCTTCTCCAACAGACATTGCTGCTACAGAATACAATTAATGAATCTCATTCCTTTCTGTTTTCGAAAATCCTCGCTTTTTTCAGCATGCCGAGAAAGACATGAGATTAATCTTCAATAATCAGGTTTCCCTCAAACATGCCGGCTAATGCAGAAGAATACGGCAAAATAATAAATCAGTTTCATTTAATATAAATTAATATCTGATAACTTTCATTTTTATATTATGTCTCTCAATTAAAATTATTACAATGGGGTCATTCCATACCAAATCAACCAGTGACTCAACTTGACCCTTTTAGATTTTGATGAAACTCTCAGGAATCATTCTGCTTGTATAAATGAGAATATATGTTCATATATTTTTTTTTTTCAGCAAAATTTCATGTAGTTAATTATTTAAATTTTGAAAAATCATCATTTTTTTTGGCTTGCTTACGTGTTTTTAATTTTTAATTTCTCAAATTCTATCAAACATAGAGAATTTTGTGGCCACTCATTTTAAAGAGGAGTTAATAAGGTTTAATGTAATATGCAAGTATCTTTATTGTAATATTATAAACTTAAAATTCTGAAATTTTTAGAGTGGTATCTCAATGAGATCAAGAGTTGAGAAATAAATTTACCATTAAAATAACAATTTAATTTTATCTATTTTATTATTTATTTATAATTTGTATAGTAATTTTCAGCTAATTTCATAACTCCTGATTCCATTGAGATCCCACTTTAAAAATTTCAGAATTTTTTTCAGAATTTTAAGCTTATAATATTACAATGAACATATAGATTTTTCAAAATGACTATCTAAAAAATTTTTTAATTTGAAATTTAAAAAAAAAATTAAATTTTACTTTTTTTTTAACTATGCATAGTCAATTTACGTATCAAATTAAACCTTAGAAACTCCATTTTAAAATGAGTGGTCATAAAATTTTCTATGTTTGATAGAATTTGAGAAATTCAAAATTGAAAATATTTATGCAAGTCAAAAAATGATGGTTTTTAAAAGTTTAAATAATTAATTCTATGAAAATTTAAAGCAATAAATAAAAAATAAAAGTATACTCTAATTTATATCATCATAGAGAATGATCCCTGACAGTTTCATTGAAATCTGAAATGGTCAGGTTGAATATTGAATTTTTTTGGTTGATTTGACATGGAATGACCCAATGGTTTAAATTTTCTGTGGTCACTGTCATGTAAAGATGAAAATAAGGAATTTTGCTTAGTGGCCATTGGTAGGTAGGTTGTCTTTTTTTAGTAGCCAGTTATTGGCTAGTAAGAAAAATTTCTTTAGTAGCCAGTAAGTACATTTATGTTACTGAATATTTAATTACAAGATATATACGAGCTTATATATGAACTAGTTAAAAATATTTTAATTTAAATTGTTTAGAATAAACTTGAGGTACTAATTTTAAATTATTTTAAATTAACAGCAAAGTTATATGTAACATGCATATGTAGTTAGCTACACAAGTCCAACTATGCTTAGGTACTTGCGTAGCTAATGACATAAATAAACCCCAACCCTCTTTTTTTATAATTATTTGTCTAGAATTAAGATGTAACCTCCCCTCTCTCCTCCCCCCCCCCCCCCAAAAAAAAAAAAAATGTTTATCCACCAACTAGCAGGTTTGATTTAAAAAACTGAATTTCACAACAAATTTTCTAAAAAATAAAAGCGGGGAGGGGGGGGGGGGCTCTCATAAAACTTATATTATACATTTTTCCACAATCCTTTGACATAATGTGCATTTTTCTCTCTTTTTTTTTTTTTTTTTTTTTTGCGATTTTTTGATAAAATTTGCGTTTGTTTAAAACACGTCTGTGCCAAACATTGCCAAACATTAATACATTGTCTGTGCCAAACTTGTGAAATTTCCATATTTTCAAACTAAATACATGTTTGGAAAAAGCAAAAAAAAATCCTATTAGTTAACACCTCCTTTTTTTGGGGGGGGGGGGGGCAGACTATCTGGATTAATGGCAATCTACAAACACTAAAAAGTTGACAAAGTGCAAATAGAATTGTCAGCAAAACATGAACCATGAATTTCTCAAACAATCTTCTTTCTATAATCTATCAAATTTACCTACCACAGTATATCTTCCATAGTTTACATAGCACAATCTTAATAAAATGTATAGAGGTTCATATCTATATACAGGGTGTCCCTAAACAAATGGTATATACGCTAGGGGGTGATAGAACACATAAAGACGAGTAATAGTAAATAGGAAACCAAGGGTCCCAAACGTTATCCAAAGGAGATATCCGCCATTAAAGTTTGGGGTCCAAAATTTCAAATACACATAAAAAACAGAAAAATTGGTCGATTGATTTGCGGTTTTCACTAAAATTATTCTTTATATTGGAATTCTCTTGAAAATAAATTATAAAGATGTCTTTCGAAAAATGCCGATAGAGGGCGCTTTAGACTTTGAATTAATGAAAAACTATTTTTTGCCGTAATTTTTTGCATCTCATTAAATGGTTTCGTAAGCTTAGACTTAAACTTAAATTTTGAGCTCAAAATCTGAATAGTTGGAAGTGGTTAAGTAGCACAAACTTAACTGTGTTCAGAGGGTTTAAATTTCAAATGATTATAAAAAACGGAAAAATTGTTCGATTGATTTGCGATTTTCACTAAAACTATTCTTTATGTCGGTATTTTATTGAAAATGAAGTATAAAGATAAATTTCAAAAAATGCCGATAGAGGGCGCTTTAAACTTTAGAGTAATGAACAACTACTTTTTACGTTATTTTTTGCATCTGATTAAATGTTTTCATTAACTTAGACTTAAACTTAAATTTTGAGCTCAAAATCTGAATAGTTGGGAGTGGCTAAGTTGCACAAACTGAACTGTGTTCAGAGGGTTCAAATTTCAAATGATAAAAAACGGAAAAATTGGTCGATTCGTTTGCGGTTTAAAATAAAACTATTCTTTAAGTTAGTATCTTCTTGAAAATGAATTTTAAAGATAAATTTCAAAAAATTCCATTAGAGGGCGCCTTAAACTACAGAGTAACCAACAACAAATTTTAACCGTTATTTTTTGTATCTAATTAAATGCTTTCCAAAACTTGTTAAATGTTTTCGAAAACTTAGATTTAATCTTAAATTTTGAATTCAAATTCTGAATCGTTGGGAGGGGTTAAGAAGCGCAAACTGAAGTGTGTTCAGGAGTTGAAATTTAACCCCCCCCCCCCCCCCCTCGAACACATTTCACTTTTGCACTACTTAAACACTCGCAACGACTCAGAATTTGATCTCAAAATTTAAATCTAAGCATTTGAAAGCATTTAATGAGATTAAAAAAATAACGGTTAAAAATAGTTGTACGTTACTCCAATGCCTAAGGCGCCCTCTATCGGCATTTTGTGAAATTTATCTTTAAAATTTATTTTCAAGAAAACACTGAATTAAAGAGTAGTTTTAGCAAAAACCGCAAACGAATCGACTAATTTTTCCGGGTTTTTTTTATAGTTTTCCGTTTCGTTTGAAATTTAAACCCTTTTAACACAGTTCAGTTTGTGCTACTTAACCACTCCCAACTATTCAGATTTGAGCTCAAAATTTAAGTTTAAATCTAAGCCTATGAAACCATTTAATGAGATGCAAAAAATAGTATTAGAATGGATTATTTCGTTAATCCAAAGTCTAAAGTGCCCTCTATCGGCATTTTTTGAAATTTATCTTTATAATTCATTTTCAATAAAATCCCGACATAAAGAATAGTTTTAGTGAAAACTGCAAATCAATCGACCAATTTTTCCGTTTTTTATAATCATTTGAAATTTAAACCCTCTGAACACAGTTAAGTTTGTGCTACTTAACCTCTTCCAACTATTCAGATTTTGAGCTCAAAATTTAAGTTTAAGTCTAAGCTTACGAAACCATTTAATGAGATGCAAAAAATCACGGCAAAAAATAGTTTTTCATTACTTCAAAGTCTAAAGCGCCCTCTATTGGCATTTTTCGAAATTTATCTTTATAATTTATTTTTAAGAAAATACCAACATAAAGAATAATTTTAGTGAAAACCGCAAATCAATCGACCAATTTTTCCGTTTTTTATGTGTATTAGAAATTTTGGACCCCAAATTTTAATGGCGGCTATCTCCTTTGGAAAATGTTTGGGACCCTTGGTATCCTATTTACTATTACTCGTCTTGATGTGTTCTATCACCCCCTAGCGTATATACCATTTGTTTAGGGACACCCTGTATATAAAACAGAATCGTAGTATGTACCTATGTTACAAATATTAGCTATTTTCTATATTTCTTGTTTTTTTTGGCATATAAGGTATGTCAGTCATCAATTTTATGTGTTGAAATGAGGTTTTTCTTCTCCACATAAATACATTTTAATCCCTTGTGGGATGAGCGACTGGTATATGTGCAGTTTAAGGCGATAAGAATCCTTCATTATTCCCATTATTTTTATTGTAAGTTTGCATTTTTTAATCAGAGTATTTATGTGATTCAGTTACAAAAGATTTTCTGTTTTGTAAAACTGGTGGCAGAAGATAAAAAAAACTATGCAAAATGCTCTCGTTGTGATTGAGTTAATTTGATTTTTGAAAGGATATATTTACTTAATACTAATTAGTGTATATTTTATATTTTACATATTTGTTATAATTTTTGTTGGTTAGTAAAGAAATATTTTATAAATTGTCCATATTGTTTGTTTTTAATTATAATGTTATTACTTTAATAAAATTCAAATTTTTAAAATGACTTCAATTAGTTTTTTTAATAAAGTTTGCATTTTTTAATTTTTTTGTTTCTTAATTCTTTTTTTAAATGTTCATCTAGGTTTCGAACCTCCACCTAGTCTGCCGAATAATGCTATTGAAGCTGCAAGAAATTTGGCACGAATGGCTCAAGAGTTTTCAGTCTCTCAGCCAGATAGAAGTAAATAAATTTTTAGTCTTGAAATTTTATTTATTCTACAGTAATGCTGTGGTTTGTTTATTAACTTTTCTGGTGCATGAATCAACCAGGGGTGATTCTCGTCTGAAATTTCCGAAAATTTAAGGCATCCTCTTCCGAAAATTTGAAATTGGGTTATCAGTTCCGCATAGTTGCCAACTTGTACAGTTTTGCGCGCGGAAAAAACAATTGCGTAGAAATGCAAATTTCGTGATAGGATCGCCAAAATAGCATACATTTCGTCAATATTTCATGGAAAAACGACGATTTCGTCAATGTTTTTGTAAATGAACTTTGTCAAAAGATCACTGAAAAACGCGAATTTCCTGTGCGGATTGCGGAAAAAACGGCAATTTCACCAAATATCGCAGATAAAACGCTGATTTATTCTAAAAGACGGCGGGAAAACGCCGATTTTGTCTAAAGATTGTGGATATAATGCCTATTTCGTTAATAGATCGCGGGAAAAAACACCGTTTTCGATAAAAGATCTCTTTAAAATATTTTGTCAAAAGAATATTTGAAAAAATATGCCGATTTCATCAAAAGGTCACGGAAAAAACGCCGATTTTGTCAAAAGATCGCGGGAATAAAACGCTGTTTACGAGAAAAAATCGCGTAAAAAAGAAAATTTTGTCTAGAGATCAACGAAAAAACGCAGATTTCACTTAAAAAACATGGGAAAATGCCGATTTCGTCAAAAGATCGCGGAAAAAACGCCGATTTTGGCTAAAATGGTGCTGATTTCGTCTGAAGATAGCGGGAAAATGCCGATTTTGTCCGAAGATCGCTGGAGAGGGGGGGACTCACAACCCCGCCGATTTCCGAAAACACGATGCGAATTTCCGAAAAAAAAAATTCATCCAGAATCACCCCTAGAATCAACATTCATTTCTGTCTTTAGAATGGAGCAACTTGATCCTTTCTGCATTTTTAAATTTAATTTGCTTATTTATTTTTTCTCTGGTGATTTTGAAAAATATACTGTTCTAAAGTGACTTAAAATAAATAAACACTAAAAGAAAAACATTTAGAGGGTTGGAGTCATCCTTTCTCTAAACCCACTTGTAGAGAGACAATTTTTAGTTTTGTTTTTCTTTCTATAATCATGTGTCCAAAAATGTCTTAAACAGTGATCTTGATGAAAATGGTGATAAATTAATTCAATTCTGCATCAAATAAATAAATAAACCAGCAAAAGCCTTTCAGAAATAGTGCACAAAGTTTATTGTTACAAAAAAAATCATTATAGATTGAAAACTATAAATTCCAAACTTGATAACTAAATCATTAAACATCTAGAAAACAATTTATATGTAAAGTTGGAATGTCAAATTCAACTGAACCTAATATATTAATCATAACATGAAAACATTTAAAATTAATCACAATTTATGCATTACTAAAATATGTGTAAAACATTAAGACTAATTCAGATGTTAAAAAGTTCACCAGAGTTCTCAAGCACTTTCAAGCAGAACCTGGCTATTATCTAGAGACTGAAAGAATAAAACAAGTGACTTTCAAAATGCGCATTACTGAAATATTTGAGGGTGAAACAGAAACTAAATCTTGAAAAAGGTGTTGGAGGAGGGATCTATTGAGAGAAGTAAGGATATAAAGCAAATAAATTATTACAATATATGCATACTACAAAAATCTATAGAGATACTAACTAGTAGAAAGAACTCATGTAATATGTTATCATGCTATATATCATATATTTAATCTAATATACTCAGTGTTAATGGAATATATTTGGTTTTGAATAGATCAATCTTGCTCAATAAAATTCCTCTCCTTCTTTTTAATGTTTAGTTCTGCCCTCTGATATTAACCAGTGTGCATTCTGAATTGATGAAACCTGGATGATGGCCAGATTCTAGTTGAAGGTGCTCAGGACTTTGATGAACTTTCCGTATTTTTCAGTTAGCCAAGCACCAGTGTTATCTATACATACATATCTATATATAAATATATATAGAACCATTATACAACTAGAAGATAGCCCGTCAAAATGACGTGTTTCCATTTTTAAAAGGATGATGAAACATTACAACAACTTTGGCCAATCATAGCCACTTTAGGCTTAAACAATTTTGAAAAATACAAAGATTGAACATGAGAGAAAAATCTAAAAAAAAAAAAAAAAAAATTCAATAGAAATCTGAATTTAAAACTATAACAAAACTATCTGGTGGATGGGGAGGGATTGTAATAAACAAATGGTAAATGCATAAATTTTAAAAGAAGAAAGTAAGGTAAAATATCAATTATAAAAGAATACATTGTGAAACTACAGCCAAAAAATATTTTAAAATACTGAGAGAAAATAATAAAAATATTCAAAATGTATAAAACATTTTCCCATTTTGGCCATTTCCAGACGAATACGAGAGGGTAGCCAAATTATTAATTGAATAGATAAAATAATGGTATAGAATATGCAGCTAATGAATTTCACTCTCAAAATTACAGTAATTATTTCACAAAAAACATGCAAATTAACATTCATTAATAATGCAAAACATGCACTAATAATGCTATTTTAAAACATTTCTGAATTAACTATTTTATACCATTAGCTAATACTTAAAAGAAAATACTTTATAAGATCGAAAGCAAATGTCAACAATAAAGAGTAAACAATCGTGATTCGTTATGTGACAATGAAGTCATTCACGGCTGTAAAAGATAAATAAATAAAGCAACACGAATATAAAAATTCTAACCATGTTATATTTAAAACACACCTTCACTTTTCTTAAATAAAAAGTTTTAATTAAACACTGTTAAAAATTTGATTGTTTTGCTGCATTGTCATTACACAGCTTTTATAGAAAATAATTACTTTACCATATTACACTGTTAAAAATTTGACCCATTTGTTGCAGCGTCACTCCACAGCTTTTATAGAATATCTCTTTTATGACCAATGAGTATGCTCCATATCACAGTAAAGTAACTGCTTTATATAAAAGCAGTGGAGTGATGCTGCAGCAAATGGCTCAAATTTTTAACAGTTGCTGCAGCATCACTCCAACGCTTTTATAGAAAACGGTTACTTTGTTTGTGTTACTTACAGTGTGTTCTATAAAAGCTGGAGAGTGATGATGCAGCAAAAGGGTCAAATTTTTAACAGTGTACTGCTAAAAATTTGACCCATTTACTGCAGCGTCACTCCACAACTTTTATAGAATGTCTCTTTTATGACTCCATAACACAGCAAAGTAATCGTTTTCTATAAAAGTGGTGGAGTGATGCTGCAGCAAATGAGTCAAATTTTTAACAGTGTGAATATTGTGTTTGAAATAGGGAAAATATTTCAAAGCACAGTAAAATGTAGTGACGTCATTTACAGCTCAAACTGTAAATCTGACAAATGAGAACGCTCCATTACGACTATGGAACATTTGCATTGGACAAAAAATTGATAGCCTTTAAAATCGGAGATAACTTTTCACAATGGAATTTGTCATTGGTCAGAATAAGTGTTTTTTCTCACAGTGAATTACTGTTTGTAAAGGCTTTTTTTTACTGCTTAAGTACAGTTATTTCTGGGTTTGGAAGAACTGTCGCGACTATCACCAAGTATTGAACTGATAGATCTATAATAGCCATTGTGTTTGTAGATTACAAAATCCAAAATCCGGAACCCTTCCAACCTCAAGGATTCTGAATTTAAGATCATTTTTAGTTTATTTTTCAAAAAAATAATCTATCCTACCCTGTTGCAAAGAACAAAAAAAGTGCGTGATTTCGGAACGATTCAGAGAAGTCGGTCTTTTTCGAAACGATTCCGAGGAATCATTCCTTTACAGAGTCGTTTCATTTTGGAACGAGTTCAATTAATCGAACTTTTCCAGAGTCGTTTCATTTCGGATAGAGTCCGAGGAATCGTTCCTTTTCGGAGTTCATGCATTTCGGACCGATTCCGAAAATTCGTTCCTCTTGGGAACCAATGACCTAAGGTACGTATACATTTTATGTCTGAAATTTTGAATTTATCACCAATTTTTTTTTTTTTTTTTTTTTTTTTTTTAAATTTTTGGAAAAATTCAGAAAAAATATCATGCTTGTTTGAAAAAAAATGCGCATAAACGCCGCATCGGTAGAAACGGCGCATTGCTTGAAATTTTATCTTAAATCACGTAAATGCCGCGGCATTTCTTCCGAAAATTACGGTACTGATAATCTTAATTTTTTAGCCAAATTACAGTAGGTATTATGCATCACGAAAAAATATGGTAAATTTGTGTTAAAAATTATGACTAATGGCTTCTAATTTCGAACCCTGATCGAAATGTACGTTCGTAAATGTTGTATAGCCCGCGGCCTATACACCAATGCATCTCCATGGGTTATACACAAATTTTTTCACTGTACTGCTCGATTTAAAGGTGCGGGCTATACACCTGAAAATACGGTAAATTACAAAATAATATTAAACAACAATGTTATGAAATTAATAGAAATAATATACTTATTTTATAATAATAAAAAGTTTTAATTAATATCACTTAAAATTTACTTTAAGAACGATTAAATACTAACAAACTATACATATATACACATATGTGTATATATTTATACATACATAAGTATATATACATATATATGTACATGTAACACTGGTGCTCGGCTAACCAAAAAGTACCAAACTTTTAAATATCTATGAATTGGTCTTTAATATTTAAAATTATTTTATAGCATTTTACACTTATTTTAATAATGTAGCATTTTAAATGTTTTCATGTTTTGATTGATAGTTAAAACTTTTTGATTTCCATTACAAAATTCCCTGCACAAACAATAATTTCTATTAACAATAAAAAAAAGCATAATTTATGTGCTCTACAGTGTCTTTTAAAAAATTCTGCAGAACAATTTTTCAGCATAAGGTAAACAAATAACTTGAAGTATCTTATTTTTTTTTTAGTATTTTTCTAAAATGTATTAATGTAGATTTTAACTAATTGCTTTTTTTTCTAGGTATTATTAAATTTAAAGAAACTTGTTTGTTAAAAGAACCAATAGAGCAAATTATATCAATACCTGTTGTACGTGACGAAAAATTTTCAGACAAGAAAACAAATGTTTCTTGGAAAACAGTTGATAAAACTGCAATTTCAGGTACTCACTATATTGGATCAAGTGGAGAATTAATATTTAATCAAGGTGATACTAGCAAAGATATTCAAATACAAATTTTGAAATCTGCTGATGCAGCAGATGATTTACGTTTCACAGTTGAATTAAATCATGATGGCCTATTTACTCCAAAGCCAATGACTGTCAGTTTAGAGAAAATTGAAAGTAAGTTCATATGCTACATAGTTTAATTGCTTAGTGCCATATTTTAATTTTTTATTTTGTAAAATTAACACACCTAAGTATATTCAGTCTGTACAATCAAGAGTATTTGGAACTCCCATTCACATGAAAGTTTCATGCCATGACTTAATTGTGAGACAGATATTTAAAATAGAATAATAAATCAGTAGTCTTTTTTTTTAATTTCTATTAACATAAATTACAGTGGACTCTCTATCTGGACACTCTCTAATGTGAACACCCTGGTATTATGAACACATTGTGGCGGTCCCGGCAAAACTCCATAGGCTTAACAAAAGATGAACTCTCTGTATTCTGAACATCATGTAAAATTCTGCAGGATGCTTAAAGGGTTAAGGATTGTAGAAACATGTTAGTTTACTTCTAAAACTGAAAAGGAAGGAAATATAGTAAAAACTCCATAGAACCGACCTTATTTAATCAACTACCTGCTTGGCATTTCTTTCCAATCTCCCTCTATAATGAACACTCCTGTAATCTGAACATCTGTATTCTGAACTGTTTTTTATCAGTCCCATAAGTGTTCAAAATAGAGAGAATCCCCTGTATTAAAAAAAATTAATAAATAAATGTGAGTGTACATTAGGTAACATATAGCACTTTTCTTTTTGTGCATGCATTAAATTTGCAATATTTAAAATATTTTTTAATTTAATTTTGTTAATAAAGTAAAAAGTAAATTCAACTGACATTTTTTCGTATGATTCCATTTTTCACCCTGAGACCTATTAATCCTATATATCTGATTTTGAACAAGTCATTTGTTATATGGGAGCCTGCTTAGACCAGGCATACTGGTTACAAACTAAGTAGTTTGAGCAAAAATTTGCAGGTTTGAAACCAGCATGATCTGGGCAGGATATTTCTTCAAAGTTTTCAGAGCTCTTCAAAAGTCCTCCCTAATAACATCTTAGCAATATGGCCAAAACAGTGAATACTGAAAAAATCCCCTGGTTACATATCTGTCAGATTACAAAAGTTATCTGTTTCTTTTTTCTAAATGAATAAAATTCTTGATTTCTTATAAATGGTTATTATTATTATTATTTTATAGATCTTGAACCTTCTGAACAGTCAGTACTTCAAAGTTTGCGTTCTTTTGGCACAGGTTTTTCTGTAAGTTTTTTTTATTTCGTTTCTTTTTCTTTTTTTCTTTATTATTATTATTATTTTATGAATCTGAGTTACAGTAAATGATTTTAGAAAATGTATTTTTTTTTTTTTTAATGTATATTAATTTTCTGATTTGACAAGTTTATAAAATGGCTAAATATAAAATCATTTCTCCCCCTCCCCCCCAAAAAATACTAATCCTCCACCTGTTTTATTACTAAATAGATGTAGAGAAAAATAAATAGCCGTTCAATTATGTGTTTTATAAATACATATTTAAATAATGAGCTTAGAATGCTATTTTCATCTAGAATTATGAACTGTGAAATTCTCTATGCAAATTCTTAATTTTCAAAAGTTTACCTTAGCATGCCAAATGGGAATACTTTTGGTCAAGCAGCTTAGGAATTATACAGGTTTAAAATTTTGGACTTCTAATGTTATATTCAATTTTTGCTTTCTTCTATCTGTATAAGAAGGAAGATTGTACTACCTTTTACTTCTGGTTTTTGACAGATTTATGTGTTTTAGGAGCTAGACATCCCAAAAAGCATGTTTTTATAAAATATCTGTCTGTGAGTGTCTGTATTTGTGTATCTGTTAGTCTGGGACTCTGTATGTGACCCAAATTTTGTGGGTACTATCCCAAAAACTAATGTATGGAATTTTATAAAAATGCATATTCAATCAGTCTCTGATATAAATTGGAGCTGATTAGTTTTTAATGTAAATCACCCTACACATGGCACTGCTAGACTGCATTTTTCATGATTTCTGCAATAACTCTAGCTCATAAACTAATGCACAGATTTAGATTTTCCCTAAACTTCAGATTCAGTTAGTCCTTTATATTAATTGGTATTAATTATGTTTTGCTGTAAACTGCCCAGCGGATGGCATTGCTATGTTGCATTTTTCCGAGATTGCAGCAACAGCTCTATCTATAGAACTAATGCATAAATTTTCATCAAACTTCACATTTAGTTGAACACGCTGAATAAGTTGTTGCTGATTAGAATTTAGTATAAATTACCCAGCAGGTGATGCTGTTGTGATGCATTTGGCAGGATTTACATGATTTCAGCTGTAGTCCTAATTTCATTTCTTTAGAAATCTCATGATTATCAGAGATCGTCATTTATTTTTGGCACTGTGATAATGTATTTTGAAGTATTTATAGTATGTATAAAATAGAAGAAAGTTTTGGGATTGGCACATCCAACTAGTTTTAAATGCAAAGCAGACTGGTAGTTTCTTCAACATAACTACTACTATTTCTCTATATTACAAACAGGACATATCAACCAGAGCCATGTGAAGAGAAAATAGTACCTGAGACAAAGTTTCAATTTGGTCTCGGGTACTATTTTTCTTTCTGACAGGTGTTACAAAACTGAAAATATAAAAACACAATAAATTCTATTTAATACATGTTTAACATTTATTTTGGAACTTAATTTTAACAACTAAATAATATAAAAAAAACATTGTGTGTATATTTTGGCAAAGGGGATCTGGAAAGCATAATGTGAAAAAAATATATATATCTAACAATACAATATAACACTTTGCAACCTTTTTTGAATTCCAAGAAAGAAGCAACATGTTATTTTGAGACTATATGTTATTTCACAAAAAATTCTGATATGTTTACATACACACACAGCGTTAGAATTCCTAAAAAAAAAGTCACTGGTCCCAAGGACCAGTAAGCATGAGAATTTACTGGTCTGCAGACATCATCACTGGTCTGCTACATAAAATTCTATTAAATAATTTTAACACTTAGAGTAAATTTTCTGTACTTTTTAAAGAATAAATGTGCAAGATACAAATTTAATTATAAAATAATGCTTATTTAAGTGCAGAAGATAACAAGTATCACTATTGTTTGGATTTCTTTTAAAATGGGGCAAAACAGGTTTATTGAAAAAGACATTTTTGCTGAAAAAAGGAATATTTTTGTTGAGTAAATGGGTACTTAATGAAATGGTGCTTTCAGGAGTCACATTCACTCAGAAAGATTTGGAGCAATAAAAAACCGATTGGGAAGCAGGAAAATCAGTTTTTGGAGCAGCAACAACAATTTTGAAGCAGGAAAATTAGTTATTAAAACAGAAAAATTCTCTCCTGGCATTCACTTATTTATTTTATTTTTGTGATTTTTTGTCGAAATTTCCGTTTTTTCGCGTTATTTTGACGAAATCTTTTGTTTTTATTCACGAAATATACCGTTTTTCGCGATATTTTTTGACAAAATTTGCCGTTTTTTCGCGATCTTTTGAAGAAATTTGCCGTTTTTTTCGCGTTTTAGGATAAAATTAGCCATTTTTTCGCGAATTTTTTGACGATATTTGCCGGAAATTAGTCGTTATTTAGCGCTTTTTTAACAAAGTTTGTGGTTTTTTTCGTAATCTTTTTGTGAAATTTGTCGTTTTTCGCGATTTTTTTTTTGACAAATTTCGCATTTTATCGGGATTTTCGGATAAAGTTTGCCTTTTTTCGCGATTTTTTGAAGAAATCTGCCGTTTTTTGCAATTTTTTGAAGAAATCTGAAAATTTTCCGCAATTTTGGGGAGAAATCTGCCGTTTTTCGCGATTTTTTGGGCGAAATTTGCCGTTTTTTTCATGATCTTTCGAAGAAATCTGCCTTTTATTTCGGGTTTTGGAATGAAATTAGCCATTTTTTCGAGAATTGTTTGACAAATTTGCCGGAAATTAGTCGTTATTTCGCGATTTTTTAACGAAATTTGCCTTTTTTTTTGCGATTCTTTAACGAAATTACGCGTCCCGTGGGACGCGTAAGAGCTATTTTTTGCGCCCATCGCCGATTTTTTGAGTAATTTATGCGCTATAGCGCGTCCGCGGCATCGCTGATAGTAAAAAAATAATCTTATGTGCGATCGGTTGCAGTTTTCTCAGGGCCTGCAAAAAGGCACTGGTCCTGCGGACCATTAAATTTTTCAAATTAGTGGTCCGATTGAATTATCGGTGGTCTCGGACCAGCGGACCACCAAGGATTTCGAACGCTGACACATACATATATAATTAATATGTATATATTACAGAAATAGAAAAAGCAAACACGAGAATGGTAATATAAATTTGGTATCGCCTCACAGTCGTGTAATCAAAACTAGCATATACACTCTAAATAGAGGGTATATATTATAGGTTTTTTTTTGAGAATTTGAGGATATACAGTGTTGTTTAAAAAAAAATCCAGAAGGTATACAGCATATACCTTCATATCTGGGGTGAGCAGTTTAAAATAGCAATTATTTTAAACTATGTTTTTTAATTTATACTACCAAAATAATATAACACATAATTTTATTAAACATTAAATTAGTTTGCAGACAATTGTTGACCCAATATTTATGTGCACAGAAAGTTTTTGGTTTTATACAAGTTTGATTATCAGTCGTAACAGACTCAAGAAATGAGTGCAAATTATACAGTAAATAATGCATATTACTTAACATGAGTAAAAATTTTTTAGTTTGAAACCACATAAGTGTTTCAAATATTCTTTGAGAAAGTTCTAGTATAACAGATAATCTAAAACATTTTTTAATTATATGGAATTCATATAGTTATAGTTAGAAAATCATTCTATGTTACTGATGAATTCATTATATTACACTGAATATGAAAATAAAAAGCTTTGGTCAGAGGCACAGAAAACCAGTTTAATAATTATGTATAGTTATGCATGTATTAATTATTTAAAAAAAGGTTTTGTGCCATTTTTTTTTTAAACCAAAAATAGGAAGATTATGTAAATTTAGTTTCTGTTTTGGTCGACCCATATTTTTAACAGTATTTAGCAACCACTCTATAATAATGAGTATACATAGGACTGGTTAAAAAATGTTTTCTTTTTTTGATCACAGGTAGCTTTTTTTTTTAATCTGAGTAACGCTAACTTATGGTAAATCTGAATGTTACATTGCGGGGAAAAAAAGGAAACTCTTATTTCATAAAATCTGGATAGAAAAAGAATATGTGCCACTATAAAACAAGGGGGGTTATGGTGCCCAAATCAGCTTTTTCAAGGTGATTACAAAAAATCCTGGTACTATATGAGCTCCTGACAACTGTATTGTTCAAGGAAATAAGATCCTATTTGAGATTATTTTATGTTATGAGATCAAAAATGAGGTAAAAAAGAACAAATATGTTTTGATTACAGTAACAAAGTTTCAATTGATAACACCCAATTTTTTTAAACGTTAATTGATCTTAATGATGAAAAACATAAATGACTTTTAAAAACTAAATTTATCAATGGGAATGATACTGTAAAACAAATTCAAAGAAAAGCAGTGAGAAGAACAAATGACATGAAGAACAAATGCAGACTACAAAATTCAAATAACTCTACTATGATTATAAAATTTTTAAGTTGTACATTCTTAGAAGATGATTCATCACATGCAAATGACTATTGGCTACAATAAATAATAGTAGTAAAATAATGGTGAATGTTACATTTGATGATATTTTTCATATTTTGACTTAATTATCATATTTTGCATGTCTAAAAATATCCCAAAAGACAAAATTGGGGTGGATTTAGATGTTTTCCTCAACCATGATATGGCAATGACAAATATGAACAAAATTTGTCACCAATTTGTTCTTGCAACACTCATGGAGCATAAGATGGTCTTTGTGTTTGTTATGTCATCATTTTTGCTGCTAAAATGAGTTTTTTTAATGGTGTTAATGATTTTTCATCATAAAAATTGTTTTCAATGGGATTAAAAAATGGTTATTTAAAAATTCCTAAATTTTGTCTCTATAACCATATTATGAGAGCTTGATTCTTGTTCTTTATCTCTTTTATGAGGCAAGCCATAAAATAACCATATTCAAAATGACTTATTTCCTTGAATTATTTGTCAATAAGGGCACTTATATTGACAAAGATTTTTTTTTTTTTGTAAATTCCTTTATATCATATGTATGGGTCAAATGACTATCCATATTCAGTGCTTAATTTCCAAGCAAAATTCTTGCATACTTATCTACCCTGGAAGTATTGAAGGTTGAATGAATCTTGCCCAAAACCCAGAGGAATTGTAGTGTGAAATCACTGAGCTACCAGGTGTCAAAATCTGTGAGAGAATAAAGAACATACACAATGTCCTTTAGTGGCACATTGGGTAAAAATCTTGATCTGTATAATAAGATGTTTGTGAGAAAAAAAAACTTATATTATGGTAACGTGACTGTAAGTTAAAAATGAAAATTTTAAATACAAATTTTATTTTAAACTAGCTGACCTGCCCGGTGTTGCCCAGGCCCGTGATGTTATCCAGTTTTCAAATGTGTTATTTGTTTACTAAATGACCCTTAAATTAAACTCAAATTTCTATCATTTTATATCTTTAAGTCCATTTTGTCAAAATTTATATTTTTAAATGGAAAAATCGTGAAAAGTTATTGAATTGAAAGCACATGCTGTTTGGTATTTTGTTTTCTATGTAATTTGATTCTTTGGAAACTATGCGAGTCGAAAGCGAATGCAACCGCGATGGAACACTCGGGTTTTTACTGAATTCGTAAAAAAGCACATGCTGTTTGGTATTTTATTCTCTATGTAATTTGATTTTTTGGAAACTATGCATACCGAAAGCCAACGAAACCACAACGGAGCGATTTTCACATATTTTATTTTGTAAAAAAATAATTTTAGCCATACGAAAGTTCCAAAACTTTTGTAAGTAATGTAAATCTGGTTTATTGAAAGGCTCTAAAAAGAGTGTGCTAAAGTACGGGCATTTAGTTACTTTTAGCGTAGGAAAAATGTATTCTCTATGAACCGGGATGGGCATCATGTTTGCAGTGTATTTAAACAATTTTTTTTTTTTTTTTTTTTTTTTTTTTTTTTTTTTTTTAAACAAATTGTACCATATTATAAAAATGTTTTAGCTTTAAGAAAATATTTTTGGTTTGTCAGGATGTATAGAATTGCGCCATGCTAAGGCAAAACCGTAATGAAGCAATCTGGTTTTTATTGATTTCGTCAAATTTTTCGCACTTTATTTTTTGTAAAAAATATTTCTACTCGTCCGAATGTTTTAAATATTTTTAGAGGGTGTAAATATGATCTATTGAGATGCTTTTAAAAGACTGTGCTGAAATATGTACGCTTAGATACTTTTAGCATAGAAAAAATATTCTATCCGTGAGTTGCAAAGTGACCTCCTATTGCTGGTGTATTTGAAAGGGTTAAATCTTATATTTTAAAAACTGATTGCATCATAGATTATAAGAATGTTTTTAAGCTTTAAGAATATGTATTTTGTTTGCCAGTACCTATAGGATTGCGCTTTGTTAAGGCAAAACCGCAATGATAACGATCTGTTTTTATTGATTTCATCAAATTTTTTGCACATTTTATTTTGTAAAAAATATTTCTATCAGTCCAAACATTTTGAATATTTTGTAGGGAGTATAAATTTGGTCTATTGAGAAGATTTTAAAAGATTGAGTTGAAAAATGTACATTAAAAATAATTTTAGCATAGGAAAAATATCCTCTCTGCGAGTCGCAAAATGATCTTCTTTTGCCAGTGTATTTGAAAGTGTTAAAATCCAAATATTTTAAAACCAATTACACCTTTGGTTAGAAGAAAGTTTGAACTTTAATATCTTCTATTTTGTTTGTCTACATCTTAAAAATTATGCCCTGAAAGAGCATTGATAAAAGGGGGGAAAATGGTTTTGGGAAAAACAACTCTTTTTGAATATTTCTTTTTTAAAGGGTTAACTGCAAAATTATTTCGAATTGATTATAGCATTTGAGATCTAAAAGTACAATCTTTCAAAATATGGCTGTTAAGTTTAACTTCGTCAAGCAGTTTGGTTGATTTGAATTTAAACAAAATGATCCAAAAACAGAAATGCTGAAAAATGCTTCTTCTTTCGTTTAGGTGCATAAAAGTGTTTGTGTGCATGTGCAAACGCTTCCTTTCCCCGAACATTAAAAAAATGGCTTTTTGATGAAAGTGAGTTTCACTTCGTAATTAATATATCTGAAATTAATCAAAATATTAATATTCTGAGCTTCAGGTGCATCAGGAGAGATATTGGGTTACTCTCATAAAAATTTTGAGCCTCTTACGTCCCATAGATTTTGCTAGCCATCGCAGACACACACACGCAGACAGAGAGATTTGTTATTTTATTAATATAGATGAATATTTTGTGAGCATTGAGAGATTATCAATCAAAATTTATTGACATTGTTTAAAAACCTAATCTAAGACATTAATTTATTTATTTCTTAATCTGTGTTTTAAATACAATTATTTGTCTGATTTATTTCAGTATTTCTTCTGTTTTTTTTTCACGTTGTTTATATTATGATACTGTCAACAATTAAATATTTATTGCTGTAAGTAGTTTTTATTAACTAAAAATTATACTATAAATTACTTTTTAATGTAAAAAATATATTATTTTCAGGTTTCTGATGTAAAATATGCTCTTGATAATTGTTTGAATGCCCGTACATTTCACATTGGTCTGACACATCTTTGTAGTACTACAAGTAAAGTTGATGCTCAGATTGCTTTAGCATGTGAATTAAGCTCCATGTGCCTCAGTAAATCATTTGGAAGAGTTTTACCTGAAAGTACTGTTTTAAAAGTGCTTTCAGATTTTCTTAAGAGGGTATGTATTTTATTTTTCTTATTGAGTTACCCTTCTGAGTTCATGTTAAAATTGGAGCTAAAAAGAAAACTCTCAAATGAGAATCATCAATATCATTAAAAAAATGTTACAGGAAGATATGATAGCCATAATGACTGTGTAGTTTTATTTACACATAAATGTTTTCAAAAGTATATAAGAACTAGTATATAATCCCCGTCAAAAATGACGTCAAAGAATGTGAATGATAAATCTTCAAAGTGTTTTAATCATGAAGGTAGAATATAGTAGAAGGGAACAAAATGAAGATAGGTAATCCATCATAGGATTTATATAAAAAAATAGTAATTGTTTTATGGCACTGCTGCTTCTAATCTAAGAACTACCTGATCATTTTAGTTTTGATGGCATCATCAAAAGTCATTGGGTATTTTATTATTATTATTATTATTATTATTATTATTATTATTATTATTTTGAAATTACAAAAATCTAAATGATCAATAAATATGAATGAAAATTTGAAAAATTGCTGGTTGACCAAAATATAGGCCTTTTTTAATTTAGTTTACAACAAAACACATAAACTTCTATCAAAAGATGTACATTTTTCTGGAAACATTTAATCATAAAAATTTTACAGTAAAAAAAATATTTTTCTAACTATTAAAAAAAAAAAAGTACAGCATTTTATGATTTTTGATTACTATAATAAATATAATTATGTAAACTGTAATTTGAAATATTACATCATGAAGCAGGAAAAGGTTAATAGTACAATAAATATGTATCTAATGTATATGTATATTACAAATTTAAAATTTTTTCGCCAAAACTAACCTTTATACTATCTTAATTTTCTTATAATAATATTCCGTACTTACTTCAAATTATTAAATTAAAATCTTGTTTCTAAATCTAATCTGTTAATCTGTATGCAGACGATATAAATTCTTAATTTTCCTTAAAAAACATTATTCCAGTATGCGTAAATTTAAAAAGATGGCTCTAAATTAAAAATATTCTTAATTAAAACTTTATTTCTTAATATTCCAAATAAAACTGATTTCTTCTATGTTTTTATCAACCCTTTTTAAGAAAGTCTTATTAAATTTATTCCAAACCCATACCTTTAAAAAATATCATTATTTTATTTTATCTATTTATTTATTTTTCCGCCGTCAACGATAATTTGCATATTAATAAATTCATTTCTTTTCTTTTTCTCTTAAAATTAATCATGTATAAAAATCGTCTGCCTAAGATATTTAAAATTCTGAGTCAATTATAAATTGGTTAAATAATATATTTTTTTTTTAAAATAAATTTATCGTCTGTTTAAAATAATCTCGTAGCTGGACAAGAATTCTGTTTACATAAAATAATGATGGTTAGAGATTACAGAATGTTCCAGAACTTTCTTTTTAGTTTAAAAGGGGGAAGTCTCGAGATGAAGAGAAGATTCTTCTGAAGATTTCTTGGGTTGCTTCTTCGATGAGGACAGCTCGCTGAAATAATGATGGAATTTTTGCAAAAAGGAGCTTTTCCTTCCTCATTATCACGAATTTAATAAATGAATTTACAGCAGCCCATGACTAATTATTGGATCTTCTACCTTTATTTATTATTTTTGTTTTTTCCCTCGCTTGCCATGACTGCGTGTTTCTGTTTAACCAGTGGAAATAATTCGAGTTCTCCTGAAATCGTCACATGTATGTATGTATTATGCAGAAAATTATGTTTAATTCTACAAAACTTGTTATAAGTTATTTTTGCACATGCATGTTACTGAGTAGAAGGCTATTTATATATATTATCCTTTGCTCAATATAAATTTTGTGTCTTGTAAATTATTTTACTACTCAAAAGTCAATTTTTTATTTTTCAGTAATAGAAAATTTTTAATGATTTTAATCCGTAGCATTTCTTAAAGTAAAATGCAACTGTTAATTTCATTAATGAGACTTTTTTTTTTAAGAAGGGGGACAGGCTACAAACTTATGTTGAAATTCAAAATTTTATCTGTATGGATATAATTAAAATATGTTGTATCACAATATTCTTAAATGACTTTTATTATTTGTGCGGTATTCAAATCTGTAACTTTTTTTTCAACTAAGAGCAAAAACCCAGACATTTATTTATGGCAACTTGCATATTTCTGTAACTTACATTCTTTTCTGCAACCACTTATTTTCAACACATTATGAATTTCTTCATAATGTGCTGCTTGATTTTGATGCAGTGGGAATTGGAGCATTGGAAACAAGATCTAGATTAATATTTATAGCTTTTAGCATCCAATAACTGACTTATAGTTTTATATATAAATGTCTTATTAGAACTTGGATATTTTAATTGTGTAAAGATTTTACCTGCAGAAATTTCACAATCAAGTAGTTGTTTAACTATCATCTGTTCGGCTTCTATCTTTAAAATATAGTAGACTCTGAAATCCGCACAACTTGAACAGAGGTTATGTGGATTTTAGAATTTCGTGGATTTCTAGTCATTGCTTTTTTTACATATTTTAAACAGTAATTTGAATGTAATTAATAATGCAATCGAAATTATAATGAGTGCTATAATAAAGTATTAAAATAAGTAATAATCTAAAATAATTGAAATTTAGATAATTTTAAAATGATAAAAATATTAAAAGCAAAGGTCAAGATCAATAATGTATGATTTAATATTCATTATAAAAATGAAACATATTTTTCCTAAATTATTCAATGAAACTTGCTTCATAAAGGTGCATTACTAATTCACATCAAAATCATAAAATAAGGAAGTTTTATTTCAGGTTTAGCCAGACTTAATAACCATAAAAGCTTTATTAATATATAAATATATATAGTAAGAAGATTGTGATTACCAGTGTTATCAGCAATTTCTTGAATTTTTTCAGAAATAAATTTATTCTTCCTTCATGAAAAAACATGTATTCAGAAATATTAACAAGAATTACAAATTAAAATATATATGGAATTGATATAAAACTAAAAAAGTCAAATTTTGTCCCTATATTTGAATTGAATGTTTCATTGTTTACATCTGTAAATTATATGCAGATTTTAAAGAGTTGTGGATTTGAGGGAGTCTACTGTAATTTTAAATTTTTGCTGTATGGAAAAGTTGTATGCACTAATAGAAAATTGCCAATTCCAGATTAATTCCTATTTTTTGCATTGCAAAATTTATTATTTTGTAAACATTCTATAATAAATAATATCTATTTTAAAAGTTCTTTTAATTAAGACCAATAGCATTTGAATGTTTATTATTGTTACTATTATTAGGAAAATTGTTGTTTTGTCCTTACAGACATTTTTTAAAAAAGCCCCCTCTCTGACAACTGTGACAATTCATATTTACTGTGATTTAAATTGTTTTCTGCATATTTCCTCCTTTACATTGAGTTCCTGAATTGCCGGGGCTTTTTGGCTGCTATGATATCCAAGTGCATCTTATAGATGTGTCGTATAGATATTAATTATGTATTAATATTGCTACTACAGTGAGATATAATTGTGCATTTTGAGTCATGTGAATAATGCAGGCATGAAAGAGTTCATCCAAAAGAGGAATTCCACTTTTTTTAAAAGCAATTTTGAACATTCTGGAGTGATGCAAAAATGCAAAGAAAATTTTGGAAGGAAAATTTAGTAATAAGACATTTTGTCTACTCAAACCCTTGGAGTTAATTCTTAAATTGCTGTGCAAAAGAAACATAAAATGAAAGGTGAGCTTATGTAAGCATCTGAAAGTCGTGTAAATGAAGTTGTTCAAAGTGTCTTTCAAGAGGGAAATTTTTTATTAAACTTTAAACATTCAAAGTGAAAAAAAGTTTATTTTTGGAATAGAATATTTTAGGCTATTTATATAAAGATTTTCGGGTAATTTCTGTGATACCTTTTTGTTGACGTATTTCTTGTGAAGCAACGATCAATTTAGCAGGGAAAATGTTTTGAAAAAAAAAAGGGGGTGGAGAGGGAGGGATTTAACAACTAAACCATTCAGAATAATATTTGTTTTGGAAAAATAATGACTGTACATAGCAATTATGTGTACAGTTGCATTTAATTTTATTGTAATAATATCTATTAAAATGACACTTAAATTTGACGCCACTGCATAGATGGAAAAAAATGTCCAACTTTTTTTCTCATTTCTCACTTTTATGCCTGATAATGGCTTCCTTTGCCACAAGCTGAGATTCATCCCTGCTAACTGAGAAGCTGGACAGGCTTGGATTACGTCATAACACCATCCATAAAATAATCGTCTATTGAGAGAAATGCAACACTCTCTCCTTCCACTTAAGTTTTTAATTATCCTCATCAGGGTTCATACTCATCAGAGAATATGGGATTCCTGGGAAAATCAGGGGATGAATTTTTATGTTGTAATAATCAAAGAAATCTCAGGGGATAGTACAAAAAATTTCCCGAACCTGGGAAAAACCTGTCAAAATGACAGTCTATTCTGGGAAATTGGGGGCAATTGTTACTGTTCATGTGCTTTATTATCATATGTAATATCAAAGTGTTGTTAATTGTTGATATGGAAAAATTGTGCATCCCGGAAAATGCATCGGGATTCTCAAGGGATTTTTTCTTGGATAATGAGTATGAACCCTGCTCATATGTGTTTTGTTTTAGCTTAGTTGTTATTCTCATAGTTTTCTTATAAAGTTCACCTATTTTGTTTTTCAGGATGAATATGACTTTTGAAGTGAATCATGGTGATTATGTTTTCAAGAAAATATTTTTATTGACTGTTTAATGTTTTTTATTGAATAAGAATATTATATTATATTTTTTAGTTTATCATTGTTTTTTTTAAGAAACTTTGTGAAAATGAATTTCATAAGATGTATTTTATAAATGACTTTTATAAAGATATTTTATAAAAGACTTTAAATCTGTATTTTTGTTCAAAGATAATGTAATATCTTAAATCATAATTTGATAAATAAATTTTTCTGTTCTTTTATCAGATTGGTGTTTTTATTAAATGTGTTAATTTTGCAATTTTTTTTTTCTGAATTTTATTTTTAAAGAAAAAGTACCTGGTAGACCAAGCCTTGCTTGGTAGTTTTGTAAAACTCTTTTATTTAACACAGCTGTATTATAACATACTTGTGTTTTTGTATGTAACGATAGATTGACTGTAATCGATTTTTAACCCACATCCTGATATGCTAGAATTGTAAAATTTATGTATAAAGGTGTGTTTCCGATGGCAGTACAACATTTTAGAATTTTTAGAACTTAATTAATACATTACTTTTTGAATTAGCCTGCCACAGGTTATAAATCACCAAAAGTTCTGTTCTTGTACTATAATATGGAAATTGAAAAAACAATGAAATTAAGCTCCAATAAATGCTCACCAGAATATGCCAAAATGCTGTGAAACTGCAAAAATGAAACATTTTAAAGATACAAAAGCAAGAACTAAAATATTATAAATGAAAAATGAAAACTGTAATATTAAAAGTATAGCTTTTATTAATAATTTACAATTGTATTTTATATGTATACATCGATAAATCAATTAATAAATTCTAAAAAGATAGCTTGAAAAATGTTTGATTTTTTATATCTTGTTCCCATTCTTAAAATAAGAAACAGGACAGAAATTATGTATTTTAAAATAAATTAATACTATCAAATGTTTAAAAAAGAAAAATGACTTTTTTATAATCAGGTTTATTGACTGCATCTGGAAATTTTAGGGGAAAAAACATGAAGTAAAAAATTTAGATGATATTTTCA
The DNA here is from genome assembly GCA_964019185.1 of Maratus speculifer. NCBI lineage: Eukaryota > Metazoa > Arthropoda > Arachnida > Araneae > Salticidae > Maratus > Maratus speculifer. The sequence goes on from OZ025296.1 coordinate 35,914,831, forward strand.
AGATGACCTTGGAATACATATAAAGAAGTGTTTTTAGAAATATTATTTTTACTTTTCAGCCTCCGATTCTACATTTTTTTTTTAATTGTTGTCACAAAAAAGGTAAATTAGAGTCTAACATAAGCCACCCACAAAACAAAGCAGGTATATCATGGTATCGATAGATACTGATAATCTCCTGCAATTTTTTAAACTTCTAAGGGCAGAGCCAAAACTGCATATATTTCAAGCGTTCCAACTCCTATGGAAGAGCTGTCCGCAAGATTAAAGGCGGGGTCAAGGCATATGCCATCTAGCGGCAGAGGTGCATAACTAGAGGATGACGCGGGTTTGACGTCATATATGCGCAAATGTTTATTATCTCCACATCTCTTGCGCATATTTTCTGAATTTTCTCTCAATCATGACAGATTAATCAAGTCTACGAGGTTTATTGCAAAACATTTTTGTTATAGTTTGTTTCGATAAAGTCATGTACATTTAAAAAAATAGTCACAATATCATTTTAATTTTATTTTAGGAGAAAAAGTACTAATTAGTACTCATAAGTACCATATCATGCTACGAATATTGACTTTTACCCTAAAATTAAAATAAAAATGCGACTTTTTTTAAATACACATATTTTTAATTTAAAAAAAAATCTGTGTTTTTAAAAAAAGTCGCATTGTCATTTTAATTTTTGGGTAAAAGTCAATATTTTTCATAGCATTATATGGTACTTATGACTACTAGTTAGTACTTTTTCTCCCAAAATTAAAATGATATTGTGACTATTTTTTTAAATGTACATGACTTTATCGAAACAAACTATAACAAAAATATTTTGCAATAAACCTTGTATACTTGATTAATCTGTCATGATTGAGAGAATAGCTTGAAATTTATGATTGAATTTTTTAAACAACAATTTTAGGAAAATTATTGTCTAGAACGTTAAATATTTAAACAAATAAATTAACAATATTTCTTTGTTTAACAAAACAACATTTAATACGTACATTTAAAATTAAATTTATTCCGAATATACATATAATAAGATAGGTTTTTAAATTAAAAGAATGAAATGTTTGCAAGTTAAATAATAAAAGTCGATACGACCAAGAAAACATTGGATTTTTATCGTCTGAAATTGGTAAAAGAAAAATGCAGCTAAATTTGAATATTTTATTTAGTATTAAATTCTATACAATTCTAAATATTGATAAACATTATATTATCATAGGAAATACTACGGTGTATATCATTTTGTATAATTTAGCTCATCAAAAAATTAGTAAAATGTGACACTATTTCAAAATTCTGCATATATATAATAAGTACTTACAAAATTTAATGAGTCATCTTTCATTACATTAAAAGCGCAATTAAAATCGAACATATTTTAATCAGCGATATTTGTATCGCATAGTTAAATGATATTTCATCTTAGTATATTTTATGTTAATATTTAGTCGTACTACACTTATTTATTCTATATTTTTTTACAATATTTCAAACCTAAAACTTATTCTACGAAATATTTTAAAGTAACATTTTATAGAAACAAAAAAGTTTTGTTGCCATTCACACAAAAGAAACTGCAATCTACTTAATAATCCTCTAGTTATGCACCCCTGCCACTAGATGGCATATGCCTTGACCCCGCCTTTAATCTTGCGGACAGCTCTTCCATAGGAGTTGGAACGCTTGAAATATATGCAGTTTTGGGCAGGGCCTGATTAATCTCTGAAGCTATGGGAAGCACAGTGTCATTTCAGGACTTCCTCCATTTGAAAAGAGTTCTCTAAATTCAATATACCCAGAAACTTACCAATGCTTACAGATAATATTTCAAAGAGCAGCTCAATTGAATTCCCTTATATTTCACTAAACAACTTTTTTTTTTACATTGCCCTTGCACAAAAACTGGATACAATCGAGAAAAATATGCAAAATGGATTTCGCATGGTAAGTGTGTAAAAATGTAAATTGGATAAAAGGAAAATATGTAATATGAACTTTAAAATGAACTTTAAACCTTTAAAATATGATCTTTAAAAAATGTTCCAGTTACTTAAAAGGCAATTAAAACAATCAAATAGAGATGTTTATATTAATTTCATTTAAAACATTTATTTTAAACATTTTATTTTATTTTTGGATAAAAATGAATTCAGAATGAATGCACAGTATAAAATATCAATATTTTGAAATACTTCTCTCTATTTGGCAATAAATTATCAATATTTTATGTTGCTCATACAAGCCAAATTCATTGTTATTTAAACTCAATATACGAAATAAAAATACGTCTAAAATAATGAACCAATTAAAGAATTGCAACCTTTTGGTCCAATTTGATATATTACATAAAAAATAAATTTGTAATGAATCTTCAATAATATGTTAGTCTGTGCAGTTACTCGAGCAAATTGTTTTATTACAGGAGATATATATAAAATATGTACATGACATATGTATAAATTATTTTTAAAAATTGGTGTTGCATTGGATCCTTATAGTCATGATGTAACCTTGGCTGATGGAATTAGATGCTAGAGAAACTTTGTCATCCACTGTGCCCATACAGATTGAAGACAGAGTTTTCGAAACAGATTTTATTGTATTAGTAAATGCCAAAGCTAATAGTACTCTTTTAGGTATGGATTTCTTGCACAATACTAACATAGTGCTAGATACTGCCAGCAAAATATAGAATTTCAGTGATAAACCTCATAAAAGGTTTTATTTTGTAGATGAATACAAACAGGGCCCGATTAAGTTTGCAAGGGGCCCAAGGCCCAGCACATTTTCGGGGACCCCTTGCACCAAAATAGTGGTTAGATTCTTTTTTTCTAGGGAGTATTTGAGGGGTTATCATTAGATTATCATACTGCTGCTAAATTAACCAAAATAATTTTTTTTCCTGAAAATAATTGTTGAAAACTGCAATTTTATGAATCTTTTTCAAATCATTTTATTAAATTTCGGTCCTTTTATGCAGTGGTCCCAAGTCAATGGCCTTGTTGGTCTGTATGGTAATCAGGCCCTGAATATGAAGAAGAAAATAGTATGTCTGCTGGTGCGGTCAAAATCAGTCTATACACTTTATGTGGAGATGGAGGCAAAAATTTAAATTTTGATGAAAGGGAGAAACTTAATGATCTTCTGAAAAGGTATAAAAAAGGTTTTCAACCAGGGGGAAGGACAACCTCGTTTGTAGAACATTGTATCAATTCTGGTGATGTATATAATCTAAAGCATTCTCTTCCGTGGTGTCATTACATGATGGATACTCATAAACTTTAGAAATGTTAACTTTTGTTGGTAATTTTGAAGAATTTCTTTTCTGTCTCATACAGAGTTATTATATCCAACTTCCTTTTCCCCCCTAATATTATAATATTTTAACCATAGTATTTGTTCTAAAAATTTTCTCTTCAATTGTCTCTGTTCATCCGCAGGCTTCTTTCAAGATATTTCCCTATTTTAAACAAGATCTCCTATAATCATTTACTATTCATCATTGTCTTCAAGATACTCACAGGTACCAAAGAATATTGGGTAACACTGTTCATTACTTATATGCTGTTTTGTTGTCAATCTGTTGGAAGAGCAATATTCTCAAGGAATATTTTTTTCATTACAAAAAATTGTACTAAATTATTTATATTCTGCAGCAATAAGATCACCTGAGTAATAAGCCAGCTGGCATCTTACTTTAAATGACCATTCATCAAGTGATAGTCACAACATTTTTTATGGTCTCAGATTATTCTGCAGTTCTTAGTTTTGCATATTATGATTTAGGTTTAGAAGAAAAATCAACAATGTTTTCACAAAATAAACATTGAGTAGCACTGATAACTGGATTCTCAACTAAGCGAGTACTGTTCCTTTGTATTTCTCTGCAGCTAGCTTTCTGCTTTGTTATTCCAGTGTTTTTTTTTTTTTTTTTTTCAGTAAATGCCTTCTGATACAAAACATGAATACTTATTCCAGGAGTTGCTACTACATCGCTTTTATGTAAACTGAGAAGGGGCGACACAATCAATCACCTCATCCAGTTCATGGCTCAAATTCCAGAATTACAAATCAGTTTGCATATTAAAAAGTGATTGCTCTGTCAAGTCATATCTTGGTGGAAAACATTTGAAAATCTGATTTTAGCAGTTGACTCGTAGGTTTACTGTTGTGTTTTCCTGCTCCCAGTCCTCCATGTTTTCATATCTTTGGGTGTAGGAAAACATAATAGTAAACCTATGAATCAACAGCTAAAATCCAATTTTCAGGTTTTTTTCATTAAGAATGGCTTGAGAGACTGATTGCCTTTTAATATGCAAATTGAGTTTTAACTAATTCTGGGATTTCAGCTGTAACTCGATGAGCTGATTGTCTGTGTTGTCGCTTGCTGGTTGGCTCATTTCATTACTGCCTCCTCGTTTTACGAAATTTTAACTATGTCTTATACACTGTTTATTATTTTTTTTCCCCCACAAAGCACATTAAATTCAGTACTGTCCATTTTTACAAAAAATTCAGTCTGAAACAAAATAAAACTCAAAAATGAATTATTTTAATACCATAAATCCAAGAAAAAAAAAATCAGAAATTAATAACAACACAACACAAAACGAGATATGACTCAGTCTGACATTTTGAAATCTGTTCCCTCCTCGAAAATTGTTTGTTTCTGGTTATATTTCTCAGTAATGTTTACTGATTAAAAATCAGTTACCAGATTATCCATAACATTTTTGTTCAGATTGAAGGTGTATTTACTGTAATTTGCCTGGACTAAAGGGTTGGTGACATTCAGTAAGAAAATGACTATCCAGTAAACAAACGTCATCTTATTTTTGGATAATGCCTCATTTTGCATCTACTCATTGAACTTCGAAAAAGTTTGGAAAAAAATTATAAAAGATAAACTTGTAAAATAAATTTTTAAAAAAAAGTCAATGTGTACATTTTTTTAAATCGTTGTAGTAATTAATTTGTATAATTAAATTAATATTTTGTTTTGGTATTTAAATTTTTATATTTTCTTTCCTAATATGAAAAATAAATTTTGATAGTATTGTTGCCTTATTTTGAACAATCAAAAACTACATTAAATATGACCTCTGTTTAGAAACCACCTCTTTGAGAGACCGATTTTTATTGGAACAGAACTTGGTCGCTTTATGAAGGTTTATTTGTATAATAAAAACAACATAGCACTGACTTTATTTGATTAATTACTGGTGGGGTCATCCTATATTATAGAGCTTTAAAATGGTGGTTTATAGCAATCATTTTTTTTTTTTTTTTAAACGACATTAATTTTTTTAATAAGTTTTTATTTGAATGTGATAGACCATTAGGGTTGCTATTCTATATTCCATGGCTTGCAAACTTATTGTCTGAAATATGCGGTAAAATGTTCGCATGTAGTCTTTAATTATAAATTAAGGAACAAGCCTATTTTCTCAGCCTATTTTCTACAAATTGAGTAGAATCGGATCTGATTTTTGCATGGGCCAGAACAGGTTGTGAATTTTGTAAATCTAAATGATCTGGGTCGTATAAGTGCATGAAAACTTCGGTCCATCCAAATCTTTAGGTTTTAGGTATAAAATCTGTAGCTTTTTTTGCTGTCGCTACTTACTTACTAAACCAAATTTGGTTAATATTATACAAAAGTAATTTTTATTTTAATTTGCACACAGGTAATGAATACACACATCCCTCGATTTACGTATTATGTGACTTACGTAAATTTACAGTTACATAACCTGATCAATCCTCATGTCGCCTGTAGAAGACACTAAAAAACACACTTTAAATACTTCTAGAATCATTAAAATTGCTTTTGAATAAATGCATGCATGTCATAAACATTGTTATATAGACTGATACATCAGTGGAAATGTTTTATAGTTAATTTTAATCTGATTTTTGTAGTCCCTTGTAATATTTGTCTCAGGACTGAGGAGGTTAATAAATCGCAAAAATTTCATTCACTATCATTATTGATATGCATTCGTAAACTTTTGATCATTATTTTATAAATAAAATATGCAGATAAAAATGACAATAATGAGATAGTTTTATATATTAGTAAGAGTTATATTTTTATTGAAGCATACAATCCAATAATTAAAAAAAAAAATCTAATTAAAATATTTACAAAAAATCTAGGATTCAATTGTAACAATACATTAACTGAATTCAAACCAGAACGAAAGCTAATAATTTTAAAATTTCCACAAAGAATAATAAGTGTTTTTTTTCTCCTTTTGGCTTTACCTATTTATTTGATGTAGGATGCAAATTGTTTAAACCATTTCATCAATGTTAAATTTATAAATCCTGCATTCCATAAGAAGTTTTTTCTTTGAAAAATGTTCTTTCAGTTTGTTTTGATATGTTTTCATACTTTTATAGTTTATATCCGAGTAAATACTGCTGCATGATGATACATAAAATACTGCATAAATTATATATATATATTAGATTCATAAAAAAAGTACTGGACTAAATTCTAAATTGTTAAAAAATATCATTGTTCTTGTCATTAATATTTATATACAATATTGCAGCTTCATATGAAATTTTACCTAATCCATTTAGAAATTCGACTCTCTTAAAATTCGAGTTACGTAAATGTTTGCTGAATGCATTACTTACATAAGTCAGAGGATGTCTGCATGTAAATTTGTGATTCTACCTTTTACATAAAAGTAAGAAAATTTTTATCTGTATATTAGTTGAATCACTTCTGTAACATTTTTCTGATAAAAGATTAGAAAATCTTCCAGTCAGTTGCTTCAGCCTGTTGCAATCACAAGGCCACAAGCCACCTAGAAAACATGGAAGTGTATATAAATTAAAAAGATTAATGATGAAAAATATTTATAGTATATAGTAAATATCATAAAATTTATACAGGGTCTGTGTATATGTATATATAGTCAACTAGCAGTTACCCGTGACTTTGTTCACATAACATTTAAAGAATAAATAATTGATCAATCAAGCAAAAAATTTTGATGATGAAAAGCATGTGTAATTAACTTTTTATCGCGAATTTATGGTAAAAAACCTCTGATAATCCCTATTTGCTAATTTGTTTGCTGGTTAAAATTTTCCTTTCAGCGATTAATACTACTTGATAGAAACATTCTTGAATTCTTTTGTTCAGCCCTGTAGTTTTCAAATGCCTTTAATACATGAAAATATCTTTCTAAAATTTAGTTCAAACAAAAATATTTCTTTTTACTACCTAAATTACATTTTCAGAAATTATCATCCGAAGACAACCTTGTATCCAGTTCTTTGCGGGACCCTGTATATTATTTTATATATATACTACAAACATTTCTTAGTTTACTAAATGCAGTTCAAAATAAAAATGCATATTTTATTTAAAAACCACCTTTAAGTAAATTACACTCATATTCAGTAACCTTTCCGAGATCTTTTGTGTAACCCTGTATATCTAAATTTAACTATTTATACTATTACTATTTATACTCTCCATTTAATATGCATACATTTAGCGAAACTTAAAAGCACATATTATAATTTAAAATGCATTTCATCCATGCAACAGTCATCATCCATCATATACAGTACTTCGAATAGAATATATAATATTTGAAATCTTTTGTGTGTCCCTGTAAATGCTATGCACTTCGTATTATGCATGAAATAACTCACATTAAGCCTCAGCAACGTATATCAATTTGATTATACATGAAATCGTTTACCATAATTAAAATATGTCGGAAACTGTTCCTCCCTTTATTCTTATGCAATGGAATTCTTCTGTGTAACCCTGTAAATGAATAATAAGTGTTCTTTTCACTACATGCTTTACAAAATGCATATAAATCTGAATATGTTTCACAGGGTGTAACATCGTTAAATTTAATTAAAACGATTTTCCCCATAATGCCCTAATGTAAGGAAATTTTTTTACAATCCCTGTAAATTAATTAATCATGGTAGAAAATTTATTTTCAATAGGTATTCGTGATAGGTAAACGTTAAGAACGTCCAAAAATTTCATGGAAATCGGAGTATATTTACTAAAGTTAGAAAGCGACCAGACAGACAACCAAACTGAAAGCATAATAACTTTTCAACTTTGTTCGAAAGTGTTAAAAAATCGAGCCAAAAATATATTAATCAGTAGTTTTATTTTCCGCCTTTTTCCCACAAAAAATGTCTTCCATTTATAATTATGAGTTTTGAATAAAAATATTCATTTGTATGTAACTTATAACTTATTAATTAATATAAGTAAAAAATATTTCTGATTCATTTTAAATATGACGTCATTATTTATCTTGCTCCATTAGTTACTGATATTCATACCCCTTGTATTTTTAACGACTGCTATAAAGTACCTGTTTTATTTCAACTATGACGTCACATTTTCATAAGTGAACCATTTTATTAAAAATATAATTCTTTTTCATTCTTTTTACTTTTAATTTATGTCGGCATATTTTACACAAAAATTCCCATTAACTAAACAAATATCCTTATTAAATATATTATAAAAAATACGCCTTTTATTTTTATTTCAAACATGACGTCATATTTATTTTCTTTTAAATTATTTTATTATAGTTTTTCGCGTGGAAGTTTTTTATTAAAAATTCATTGCCGCTGAAAAATTATTATTCCAATTTTTTTATTTTCTTGGCAACAGGAAAGGAAAATGGAATGATTTACCTGAAAAATGCCTATTGATTTTGTATGAAAAATAATTAAATTTTGAATTATTAAGGAAACTATTTGAATAGAATAAATAAAAATTAGCCTATGTTCATTCCACTCCAATATCTATCCATATGCAAAGATTCAAAGACATTAATCCATCCGTTTTGAAGCCAAGTTCATTCCAATTTTTCGGACACACTTTCACATTTATAATATATATAAGGATGGTGTAGTCGAGGAGGGTCCGTCCCCCCACCTTTTTATTTTCTTTCAAGTGTCCCCTTACTTTTTTATCTCAAGCGGGATGCTAAGGATGTGAAGGGACGCAGATCTCCCTGATTCATTAAATTATTAAAATAAATTTAAAAAATAAGTAAAAATTTTGTAAAGTATAGAATTGATATTTAAAACCATAACAACAGCACTCAAAAAGACAAATTACCAGTAATGAAAAACCACAATAACATTAGTTTTACTCGGAAGTCTATTATCCCCTTCCTGTTTCCTAACAGAAAGATCACACAAGCTTCCGAATAAGACCTTGGACACACCACAGTCTCAGTTTAAAAAATATCCAGATGTTCGAGTATTGAAAGCCTGGTTATTTTTTTTTTTTACTCGCAGGACAATTAGCAACAGCATTCTTTCATTAGTCAGAAAAATAAGGTCTTTAAAGACAATCAGGGTGATTGTCATACCTGTCACATACTATTAGTTAGTAATGGTCATCAATTGGCCAGTATGTGGCGTCTGCAGTTGAATACAGACTAAGTCAATAAAAAGACATCAATGCAGACCGACAACTTCTGATACTCTTCAGTGAAAGAATCCCTCAGAACAATTATCCTCTCTACTCTTGTTCACATTGGCAATTATTTCTTGATTAGCAAAGCATTGGACTAGTTTAAAGTGGAGCTATTATCTCTGAGTTACCTCGCTTTTTCTAGCCATAAATATTTTACATCATAATTTTAATTTTTCAAGGAAAAATAGCAATGAAACGATGTTGGCAGCCAAAATTGAAAAGTTTTGCAATTTCTTTTAAACGTTGCTGTGAAAACAGACCGAAATCACCAACCACAATTGCAGATCAAAAGTCATCCAATAGAATTGTAAGTATCTTTTGAGTTTTGATGAATAATATCTTAAATTTTTTACTATATTTTGAATTTTTGATAAGGATTATATATTTGCCAAACATCAATAGGTTTTTGTTACAAAACTATGTTTTTTATTAAACATGATTAAAAAAGGGGGGGGGGAGGACAGAAAAGAAACATGGACGTTAGCAATGGTGGTTGAACAGAATTGCTCTTTTAAATTTTCAAATTTAACTAACTAAATTTTCTTTCTCTCTCAAAATTTTCAAAAAATAATACTGCTGTTTTTTCTCAGAGGTCTTAAAGTAACTGAACAGTAAAAGAAAGAACAATCAAAAATTATTCATTAGGGAGAAATATTTTCCCCTGAAACCCACATAAAAAACTAGTCTTAGTTCTGTTTCTCTTTTACATTTGCAAATTTTTTGTAAACCTAAGATTAAAATACATCAAACATTCAAAAAGAAAAAAAGTTTCTCATTACATTATTTTGTAAAAAAGCTAATAGAAATTTAATTTGGAAATTTTAATATGCATCTTATTTGTTATATTTCTAAATACAGAAAATTATTGAAGAAAATTATTATTACAGAAAATTATTTTATTGAATTACTGCAATATTGTTTAAAAATGTCTGCAATTTCTATGAAGTTTGCAGCACCATAAATAATACAAAATTAAAATACAACGTTTTAAACTTAGATTGCCACACTGTCTATATATATTATTATGATTTACTTTTATAAAGAATTTTTAATGCAAATTAAGTATGTAGCACTTGTAGTTTGTTTACATAGGACTATTTCATTAAATTACGCCATAAGGAAAGAAAACTCTTTGCATTGTACTTTAATGATGTTACATGACTTCAAACATAATGAAATTGATATATATATATTACTGAAATGCATAACAGTACGCTTAATATAGAATAAGGATTGAGTAGCTTCTATCGTTCATTTAGAGGGATATACAAAGAAATTACATTGCATTACTCTTTGTGTACAATAATAGTTTGAAAAGCGTGTTGTGAAATTGATATAAGTTATTGAGGAGGGAGTTAATGTCACACACTGAAAACATAAAGAATGTATATCAATTTTCTTTAACCGTGTATGAACAATATTGCAGGATATTCATTAGGGTGGGCCGAAAAAAACTTTTTTTCGATTTTCGATTATGGCGGGTGCGCAAAAGTGGCCACTGGTGGCATTCAGTTCATACAAAAAATTTAAGATTTTTTAGACATTTCCTTACCCTGCCGCAAACGGCTTGAAATTTTGCAATAATGTTCATTTTTGAACTTTTTTCGAAAAAAATTAAAAAAATGTAAATTAAATTTATTTTGGTTGTATTTACGTGAAAAGGCATATTTAATGTACCAAAAGTTTAAATAAGATCTGATCATGCATTATTTAATATCTATGTGTATTATATCTTAGGCTATTTTTATAGCTTTTTCGCGTATGATAGGCAAAAGTTGTATTTGTTTGAATCGATCGTTAGTTTCTATATTATTTATGTCCCTTGGTCGTCTTATATTTTTTCTATGTGTCAAACGTCATATATTTGGGGAAAAGACAGCAGTATACTTCAAAAACAAATCTGGAAGGTGAGAAAGTGGTGAAGCAGTACTCTAAGAGAGCGCAATGACTCGGCGTAGTACTCAGGGAGTGAAGGACGAAATAGTTGAGAGCCAAAATGCGATAAAGGATTCTTATTATTTATCCTTGCTCAGTTACCTACGACATTTGTTCAGTGTTAACGTGAAACCCTTTTGTAGTGATTATACAGTGCTTTTTGGGTCGTTTAATGTGCCATTATAGTGTTTTGTGCGTTTTATTAAGACGAGCTTAGAAATGGCTAGTATAAAGGGCCGTGACAATGCAAAGACACGCGATACCGTGAAAAGTAACTTTTTAGGGGCATCATGCATACTGAAAGAATTGCAATTGCCAACTTATGCTGATAATCATGCGCCACTACTACTGGTATCTTCACCATGTAGAAGTTGTGACAGCAGAGGATACGAGTCTCGTCATCGATAAAAACAAAGTTAGAAGCGAGAAATAGAAACTTGGAAAGAAGATACAGGCAGAAGTTATTGAAAGAAGGAAAATTAAAAGCATATTTTTGATGGTAGATAGGATAAAAGTATATTAAGAGGAAGAAAAATAACAAGCGGCACCGTCGAGAGAAAGGCGAGGAACACATCACTGTGTTGTTTGAACCTGGTTAGGAATACTCGGGTCACTTGATACCTCGTTCCGTTATCTTGATACCTCGTCAATTCAGAAAAGTCTAACTTGTGGTGACTTGGAAGATTGTATAACGATTTTGCTATTTCTTTTCCGTGACCGGAACGCGGTGATGTGTTCCTCGCTTTTCTCTCGACGGTGCCACTTGTTATTTTTCTTCCTCTTAATATACTTTTATCCTTTCTACCATCAAAAAATATGCTTTTAATTTTCCTTCTTTCAATAACTTCTTCTGCCTGTATATTCTTTCCAAGTTTCTATTTCTCTCTTCTGACTTTGTTTTTATCGATGACGAGATTCGTATCCTCTGCTATCACAACTTCTACATGGTGAAGCAACCAGTAGTAGTGGCGCATGATTATCAGCATAAGTTGGCAATTGCAATTCTTTCAATATGCATGATGCCCCTAAAAAGTTACTTCTCACGGTATCGCGTGTCTTTGCATTGTCACGGCTCTTTATACTAGTCATTTCTAAGCTCGTCGTAATAAAACGCACAAAACACTATAATGGCACATTAAACGACCCAAAAAGCACTGTATAATCAATACAAAAAGGTTTCAAGTTAACACTGAACAAATGTTGCAGGTTACTGAGCAAGAATAAATAATAAGAATCCTTTATCGCATTTTGGCTCTCAGCTATTTCGTCCTTCACTACCTGAGTATTACGACGAGTCATTGCGCTCGCTTAGAGTCCTGCTTCACCACTTTCTCACCTTCTAGATTTGTTTTTGAAGTATACTGCTGTCTTTTCCCCAATTATATGACGTTTGACACATAGAAAAAATATAAAGAAGACCAAGAGACATAAATAATATAGAAACTAACGATCGATTCAAACAAATGCAACTTTTGCCTGTTATACGCGAAAAAACTATAAAAATAGCCTAAGTTATAATACACATAGATATTAAATAATGCATGATCAGATATTATTTAAACATTTGGTACATTAAATATGCCTTTTCAAGTAAATACAACCAAAATAAATTTAATTTAACTTTTTAAAATTTTTTTCGAAAAAAGTTCAAAAATGAACATTTTTGCAAAACTTCAAGCCGTTTGCGGCAGGGTAAGGAAATGTCCAAAAAATCTCAAATTTTTTGTATGAACTGAGTGCCACCAGTGGCCACTTTTCCGCACCCGCCATAATCGAAAATCGAAAAAAAGTTTTTTTCGGCCCACCCTAATATTCATTTCCAGTCTTAACTAATTTTTATTACATTATGTGGAAGGAATTCTATAAATCATATACAGTGCAACAAGTCGAATTATTTAACTTGTGTGGGCGGGATTTGAGAAAAATGTGGTTTCATTAATATTATCCATTTTTTAGCATAAATAAGTTTTACTGTGAAAATCGAAAAAGTGATAAACGGGCATTATAGAAATCAACCTTTCAGGATTGGTAAATGAAGCCCGAGCCTGGCCCGGTCCGCGGGTCGGGTTCGGACAGATTTCCATTAACGGCATTCGGGCCGAGCCGGGTCTAGTCATTAGTCTTTTTGGGCCGGGCCGGGCCGGGCTCGGGCCTAACTTTTTTCCTGGATTGTCGGGCCTAACTTATTTTTTCCGTACGAAGCAGGGACTGATTTCATTCTTCCTGATCTCCATGGACGAAAATAATCAGTTCCAGTTGAATCATCCCATATGAAAATCACCTTCTCGACGTGGCCAAGTCTCTTCAAAAATCAGCAAAATTTGGTGTGATTTAAAAGTTTTTACAAAAAAGGCATATTATTATTCACTTTGCGGAAGAGTTCTGAGCAAAAAAAAAAACTTATCTTAGTCAACATTTAAAAACTTTTTTTTTATTAAAGTCGTCATTGTTAAACAATTTTTTTTTTTTTTTTTTTTTTTTTTTTTGAAAGAATCGTAGATTTCTAGACTTATTAAAATAGAGTTAAACGCATGAAAAAACCTGCCTATGACGGAATTTTCTTTCAAACTGAAAACTGGAATTTTTTTTTAACACTTCAGTTGAATTGTTCATCCATACAAAATGAATACAATAATACGCAAGAAGAAATTATATTAAAAATATACAGCTGCATAGAAGGGAACGTATTTTTCTTTCCAATGCAATTCGTCTTGGAAGATTTTGCTTTTACTATATAACACTTTTTAGATTTTTATGTCTCCATTACATTGAATATGGATTAATAATACCAATGATAACTGAAACGTTTACATACATACAAAGGTTCATTAAAAGTATAAATATCGCAGCTTACGCACTTCTGCATAAATGAAGATTATAAACACGCGAAAAAAAGTTTAAGTTAAAAGACTAAGCTAAGTTTGTTTGGTCAGAACTCTTCCGTAAGAGTAAAGATCAATGGTCTGTAGAAATTCACTCGGGCCGGGCTGAAATTTTAATTATTTTTCCGGTCCGGGCCGAGTTTGGGCCTTGTTTTTAGCTATTATATCGGGGCGCTATTTTTTTCTCTACGGGCCGGGCCGAATTTTTTTATCTATGGATTGGGCCGGGCTCGATTCTGGTAATTTCGGCCCATGCAGACCTTTACCGAGAACGCTTGGTAATAGTTGGTTCAGGTTGTGAACTCTATAACAATAATTTATTGTATAGGAATGTATGGGCGCAAGTGACGCGTTGGGGTACAAATTCCAGGGGCTCAAATGTCCCTTTTATTATTTCAAGTATTCTCATTCACATCAGAAAATTCCTATACTATTATTTTCTTTATTTAAGCGAGACACTTTATGATTATTTAAAGAAAATATTCTTTGAAAATTTCTGGTTTGAAATCAGAATTTCTCATTAAAAAAAACTCCATTTCTGTTTTTGTATTTTCTGTGTTTGACAAATTTGCTAATTTTTTTTTATTCAAAACTTTCGATTTCATACCAAGAAATTTAAAAAAAAAATCTTTTTGTAGTGATGAAATGCCTATCTTAAATAAACAAAGGAATAGTATACAGGGTGAGTCATAAATATCGAAACAATAGGCTATCTCCTTAAATATTGCCCCTAGACCCATATTTTCAACTGCAAAAATTCATAAAAAAAGTGAGATTTTTTATAAGATAAATTCCGAGAGTCTATTCGAAAAAATAAATAAATAAATAAACTTAAATTTTTTATAGGGCCCCGTAGGGCAAAATTCCCAATCAGGAAATTATTCTTTATCCATTCCTAAATCTCCATATCTAAAAACCTCACAGAAATATTAAAATCCAAAATTTTCCGAAATTCGTGACTTACACCACTTAACCATGCCTGTAAATGAAGAGTTTTTGACTTATTTTGAAAGCAAGTCAGTCCACAAATTGTCCGTTATTAAATGTCGATTTAAGATAGTGCCTCTTATTTGGACATAATAAAGCAGAGTATTGATTTAAAGCTAAACTTGTTTTCAAAATATGTTAGTAGTCTGCACTGGATGTCTGCATGGATCGAAATATCTAGGTCCCGTCCCAAACCGACCCACAAAGAGAAGTTCGGCCGAGCCAGGAAAAATGTTAAAATCATAACCCGGACCAACGTGGAAAAAAGTTTAAATCGTAGCTAGGCTCAGCCGTGACTTTCTACATAGTTTTTTACTTCGGTGAAATTAAAAATTGTTTCGTATGGAGGCGTTTTGACCAAAAATATTTATTATAGCTTTTCGTTTTTTATAGTTATACTTTTTGTTATTATAGAAGCGCCAAATGCTGAGACATATTTATTTTATCAAAGAATCTCTATTTATATGTAAATGTTTAACTTGTATTTTAATATCATTAATCCATACCCTATGTGTTGGAGACTTTGAAAAATGTTATGCAGTAAAACCTTTTAAGATGGAATCACATAGGAAAGAAAAAATACGTTATAGAGAAATGTCCTTCCTAGAAGGTGTAATTGGAGTTTATTTTTTTCTCAGGTATTATTATATTTATTTTTCATGGATCAAAACATTTTTCGTTTAAGACAGAATTCCATCATAGGGATATTTTTTCACTGGTTTTATTGTATTTAATTTTTTAGCCTTTAAATACACTATTCTTAAAAAAAAAAAAAAAAAAAAAAAAAAAAAAAAAAAAAAAAAAAAAAAAAAAATTTTTTTTTTTTTTTTTTTTTTTTTTTTTTTTTTTTTTTTATAAAATAAAAGCGATTTTAAAATCTGTGTGGTTTTCGTAAAGGTTTTGATTGAATCAAATGTTACTTATTTTATGCACTCATTAGGTCAGTCAAGAGACAGTGATTTTAATACAGATTGTTCGAGACCGGGATTGAAAATTTCGTTCCATTGCAGACCTAGGAAGAAGGAAGCAGACCCCTCTGATATGAAAAATACGTTAGGCCGGCCAGGCGAGTCTTCAGAAAACTGTAACGTCTTGGTCCTGTCTCGGCCTGGGCTGAAAATACAGATTTTTTAACAGCTTTTCCAGGACGATAAAAAAGTCTGAAATTGTAAGAGCTAAATTTACATTAAAAAAGACTTAATCTACATCTTAGAAAAAGCTTTGTTTTAAATAACTGACAGACATATAAACAGTACGCTTCATTTTTCTGCATAATGAGGTTTTTTTTTTTTTTTTTTTTTTTTTTTGTAAAATAAAAGCGATTTTAAAATCTGTGTGGTTTTCGTAAAGGTTTTGATTGAATCAAATGTTACTTATTTTATGCACTCATTAGGTCAGTCAAGAGACAGTGATTTTAATACAGATTGTTCGAGACCGGGATTGAAAATTTCGTTCCATTGCAGACCTAGGAAGAAGGAAGCAGACCCCTCTGATATGAAAAATACGTTAGGCCGGCCAGGCGAGTCGTCAGAAAACTGTAACGTCTCGGTCCTGTCTCGGCCTGGGCTGAAAATACAGATTTTTTAACAGCTTTTCCAGAACGATAAAAAAGTCTGAAATTGTAAGAGCTAAATTTACATTAAAAAAGACTTAATCTACATCTTAGAAAAAGCATTGTTTTAAATAACTGACTGACATATAAACAGTACGCTTCATTTTTCTGCATAATGAGGTTTTTTTTTTTTTTTTTTTTTTTTTTTTTGTAAAATAAAAGCGATTTTAAAATCTGTGTGGTTTTCGTAAAGGTTTTGATTGAATCAAATGTTACTTATTTTATGCACTCATTAGGTCAGTCAAGAGACAGTGATTTTAATACAGATTGTTCGAGACCGGGATTGAAAATTTCGTTCCATTGCAGACCTAGGAAGAAGGAAGCAGACCCCTCTGATATGAAAAATACGTTAGGCCGGCCAGGCGAGTCTTCAGAAAACTGTAACGTCTCGGTCCTGTCTCGGCCTGGGCTGAAAATACAGATTTTTTAACAGCTTTTCCAGGACGATAAAAAAGTCTGAAATTGTAAGAGCTAAATTTACATTAAAAAAGACTTAATCTACATCTTAGAAAAAGCATTGTTTTAAATAACTGACAGACATATAAACAGTACGCTTCATTTTTCTGCATAATAAGGTTTTTTTTTTTTTTTTTGCCTCACTATTTATGTTTTTAAATTATTAAAAGTTAAGTATTGTTAAGAAAAAAAGTACAAACTTGAAACATGTCATTTTTGATTATTTTACATTAGTTTTGTTTCGGAAAATTTGAAATTTTTTTGTTTTTGAAAATGTGATTTTTTTTTTTTAAGTTATATTATTTCTTAATAAATATTTTTAATAGTTTTAAAATTAATATTAAAAAACAAAAACTCTGAACAAAACTAAAATCAGATTTTGATCTTTAATTATAAGGAAAGAAATTGAAATCCAATAAATAATGTTTCGAGTTATAACGATTTTTAACTATCCCATTTATTTAAACCTGTACTAACCATATGAAATTTTTATTAATTTTACGAGAAATTTTAATGTGTGATTTTCTTAGCAAACTATATGACTAACCATCACAAAAAAAAAAAAAAAAAGAAAAAAAAAGTCAAAATTCTATCTCAAAAGATAGATTTTTTACAAAAATTTCACCATTTTTTATTATTATTTTTACAACTGAAAGTATGGGTCTAGGGGCAATATTTAAGGAGATAGCCTATTGTTTTGGTATTTATGGCTCAGCCTGTATAAATTTTCTCGTGTGAAGGAAAATTTTTGAAATAGAAAGGAGCCAAATTGACTACTTAAAGTTTTTACCATAAATTTAGAATTACCCTGTATTTAAAGTTGTGTTTGAAGGGGAAAAAAAAATGTTTAACATAAAATAAATTATGTTGAAAGAATTTCTTTTCCATTTTGAATAACTAAGTACAAAATAAATAAATAAATAATTTATGTAAGCAATTTAAATTAAATTAATGTTTTTTTTATTTTAATTAGATTTTAAATGTAAATTAAATGTAAAAAAATTAAATTTTTAAAATTTTAATTAATTTTTAAAAGTTAATTTAATTTAATTTAAAATTTAATTAATTCTTAAATGTAAATTAATTTTTTTTAATTTATATTTAATTTATGTTCCCTGGAATTCACAATCAAGTTAGTCGTGGATGATAGAGATCCTAATGTTCGAGACTATGAGCGTCTCCCCACTTTTTTTTCCAGGACTACACCACTGTATATAGTGTTATCACTTCAGGGGGAGGGAGTGTCTTGCTTCAATATCATTTTTGATCCAATCAAAACTTCCTCTATTTATTTGTAACATGATCTTTGATTCAAAATAGTGTGTTATCTTTTTTTTCTGTCTGTTATCTATTTTTATAAAAATACAAAGTTATTATTAAAATCATTAATAATTATAATTATTATAGAATTATTGAATTCTAAAATATAAAATACCCCACTCTTTGACATCTCTATTCTTCTCCATATGTGTATGCATATATAATCACGGTTCGAAAAAACTATATGTGAAGTATATTTGAAATGAAGCTTGTGTTTACTGATAAATTAAAGAGAAAGAATGTTGTCCTCTTCTTTTGTTGATAAGAATTTCTATCTGCATCCTATCTCTCCTTCGTTCGATCCAAGTGTAACAAGACTTTATTACTGTTGAATGCATTATATAACAAAAAGCTATTACAGTAAAACCCCTATCTATCGTTGATGCATCCATCGTTTTCCCGCATTTATTGTTTTATTTCTGCGGTCCCTGCACAAATTATACTTAAATAATGTTAAAGAAACCCTCAAGCATTGTTCTTCAAAAATCATTTTCCCGCATTCATCGTTGTAAAATTTTTCTTCTCACCGAAATGAAATTGAAAGTCATGCGAATCCATATGATGTACAAACTGGAATTACTTCTTTATCTTAAAATAACTCATTTGTGCTGCTTGTGTTGATGATGGCGACAATAATGCAGATGAAGAAGTGGTTGTACAGCAGAGGATGTAATTATGATTCCATTGATTAAGATGTTGAGACATGTGATGTCCTAAACATAGAAAAAATGTGTAATAATGCAAAAAATGAAAATAATGACGAAGAAGCAGAGGATAATGTTCATAATGATGAAGCTGAGCCACCTGTGCCAACTCTATCTGATGCAATTACAGAAATTGAAACTATATGAACTTTTATACATGCATATAAAATTGCAGAAAAATGTTGTATATCTTGAAAATCTATTTTTTGATTTAAAAAAAAAAAAAAAAAAAAAAAAAAAAAAAAAAAAAAAGAACGAAAAAATTATACGAAATTATTGATTTTTTAAATAAATATAAGTTTTTTATAACTTCGGTTTTTTAATACAGTTTAGTAAGCAACAAATTAGTATTTATTACATTGCATGCATTAGTGATGCGTAAAACATTGTGTTTTTTCGTATTTTCTAGATATTCCGCATTCATCGTTTTTTTCCGCACCCCTTAAAAAACGATGGATCGGGGTTCTACTGTATAAAATACTTTTAAACAGTAGTTATTTCTTTTAAGTGTTATTTGAATAAAGCGATATTTTACTGACTTCTTTTCATTTGAATCAATAAAATATGTGAATAATAAATGTAACCAATTTTGTATATGACTGCAAACAAAAGAAATCTAAAAAAAATTACATTTTAATAACGATATCATTGCCGGGGGGGAGGAAGAGGTCGAAAGGTGATAATGTATGATATCGAAAGGGAGAGATTCAAAATCACCAAAAAGTTGATAATGTTATATTTGCATAGCCTCATAGTAAAATAAACAGAATACATTAAAAAAATGCAATAGCTACGATCGCAATCCATTTATTCAGGCAAAAATTTAAAAAATATATATCTAAATCTCACATTGTCCATTTTACGTTGAGCAGAGATCGACCAAAAATGCGGTTTTGTTTTCAGCTTCGCCCAAAATCTGAGTTTCGCTGAAAATTCGGCCGGACCGAAGTTATCTGTGTTCCAAAAATGTCGTTTCTTCCTTCGAAAAATTTCACTATTACTCATTGATTTGAGATGAATGAGAAACTCCTAATTTCTTCTTATGAACTTCACTGTTTGTAATTATCAGTCATGACTGACTCAAACGTAGGTACAAATTATAAAGCAAGGAATGTAGATATGACTAAACTTTGAAGACTCTTTCTATGTACTCATTAAAAACTGCAGACTCAACCGTAATAAAACAATTTTTAGTTAGAAGGCGCAGAAGTGTTTCGAAGGCAGTTTGAGAAACGTCTAATATAACGATGATGATTCACAAAACTCTTATAAAATATAAATCGAGGTATAAATACCTAAAACTAAAATCTTTTTTTAATTAAATGAAATTCCTATAATTAGAAAATCACTTTATGTCATTGATGAATAAATTACATTCTGTTTTGTATGAAAATAAAAAAATTGGGTCAGAGGCACAGAGCCAATTTGGCCCACGGTTATAATTAATAAGTAATTATGTATATGTAAGCATTAATAATTTTTTTTTAAATGGACATTTTCATTTTCCGTTTCGATTTTGACCAAAAATAGGAATATTACCGAAATTCGGTTTTGGTTTCAGTTTCGGTCTTCAAAACCTGCTTCGGTCGATTATTCGTTTGTATAACTTTTTACATGCAAAACTCGTAATCAATCAGACTGCTAACTCCTTTCTCCAATGTTACCTGTATGGTCTTTGAATAAATTCATATTCTTCAAATTTCACTTTTTTTTGTGTGTGTGTGTGCACTCTTCTTAACCCATTAGTGCCTAGCGTCGCATTTTTGGGAAATTTTAAATAATTCAAGTAAGCGCTTTTCACACCAATAAAAATGAGGATAAATAAATACTTTCTCCCTGGAGACAAATTTCGCGATAAATTAAGATAAAAGTTATTCTTGTTTAAAAAATGGTTGGAAGTAAAAAAATTTAATTTTAACGAAGAAAATAATTCAGGCATTAATGGGTTAAAGAACTTCCTGTGCTTTTCGCTTGGCTAAATATTCCTAAAATACTTATTTAATTTTATATTTTCAAGCGTTGAAATTTTAGTGAATTGCCAAACTGTGCAAGCAAAATAGCAAAGAAAATAAAAACCTCATTTAAAAAGAGCACACACACACAAAAATCTTCCGATTTGAAATTTAATTAAAAAAAAAAAAAAAAAAAAAAAAAAAAAAACATATGTCAAACATAAATTATGAAACACTTTTCCAAACATTTGAAGATGAGGTCTAAATAAACAATTCAGAAAACGTATAACATATATGAAAATCAATTTCATCAATTAACGTCTGTAGTCGGAAACATATTCCAATTCTTCTGTGCAGCCCTGTATATGATCTGTTTTGCATATATACTACACAGTATGAAACAATTTACTTCAGTTAAGAAGCGCATAACACAATCGAAAGCGTATTTTTAGGAATTAATTAAAGCTTATAGATGGTACTGTAACCGAATTGTTTTGTGTCAAAAAATAAAAATAAATTCTAAATGTTATCTACTATATTCTCTATAACACATTGTGTGATCCGTATTATTTACTTGATGTTTAACCCTTTCCGGAGCGGACAAATTCTGTTAATAAAGTGAAAAATTATCGACTGACACCGGAATTCACAAACGACTTTTTAAGAAATCAAGAACTCCTTAATTTAAGCTTTTATTGTTAAAGCAAGGTTTTATTAAAATATTATTGGTGCCACTTGCAAGTTTGGAATTAAAATTATGTGTGTCCAGACCGCACACACTGCTCCGGAAAGGGTTAAAGCTGCTGATCGTGTAAAATTTTGGTTTAGAAGTAATAAAATTTAAGAATAAAATAATGAGTACGAAACTCATTAGGAATTTTTTAATTTTCAATTTGGGAAAAAAAAGATAATTAAAAACATTGTTTTTTAGAACTAAATATCAATATTCTAGCATAAGAATTATACACAGACTCCGGAAACATATTTTATAACATAAAAATTTTTGGAGATTTCTTGCAAAATACTTTGTTAGGTGCGTTCGTAATTCTGTAAATACGTAGCATCAATAGTCGTCGTTCAGTCCGTCCGTCTGTCCGCATAATAACAGAGCAAAAACTACTCAACGGAAATCAAAATTGAAATTTAAAATATATAATTGTTGCATAATTTTGTCAAGTCATTTCTAATTTTATGAAAATCGGATGTAAAGTTTAATTACAGAAACAATCAAAAACATTCCGTTACATTGGTCAATAGGAGAAAATAGTTTCAAGGGCATTTTAATGATGCTATATTCATTCAAACTTAATAGAATTAATATGCATCTATGAAGTATATACTAAAAAATACATTCTGCACAATATGTGGTGCAAAGAATATTTGTTATTGATTTACAAGGCCAGGCAAAAGTATTCCATTGCACAATGGTCTAGGGGAACATTGTTGTTGAGTGCGTTTTAATACTATTAAAATATTTCACATTTTACAAAACTGATATGCGTTGCTGAGGTTTACTATAAGATATTTTATGTATAATAGAAAACAGATAGCATTTACAGAGACGCACAAGATTTCGGCCACTATACTGTATTCGATGTACTGTATATACTATTACACCAAGATCTGAATATTTTTAAAACTTTGTTATAGTACGGACGCACCTCATTTGCTACGTTTGACGTGCAATTTCCACCTTGTTTTTAATATTAAATGAGTCGATGTGAAAAATAAATGATTAAAAAACTCTATTTACGTTCCCTTAGGATCGTTTAGAAAGATTTTTGACTAAATTTATAATATCAAACATTGATTTTATGTATATTTAAGGTTATTATCACGATCTTTCATTTAAAAATAAAACTAGTCGAATGTGGCAATCCCAAAACTTTCTTCTATCTCATTCATGTTAATAATTAAAAAAAAACCGCTATCGCAATGCCAAAATGAAATGGCATTCTATATGTCCACCCTGAGGATTCTAATGGTATGAAATTCCATGCAATAGTTCTTGAAATAGGACTATTGCGAATATCAGGAAAAATGCAGAATAAAAGCGCCACCTGGTGTGTAATTTACAGAAAAACACAATCAACAATAATATTTATTAAGGTAAACCTAAATCTGAAATTTGATAAAAAAATTCGCCCAGTAGTTCTTAAGATAAAGCTATTGCGGAAATCGGGAAAAATCCTGCATAACGTCACCTATTGAGCGATTGACTCCAAAACGTAAGCCACTTCATACGAACGACTAACTGGATCCGTAGTTTGATGCATTAATTCTTGAGATAGAGCTATTGTAGAAATCGTGAAAAAGACAGCATTGCAGCGCCACATGTTGAATTATTTACACCAAACTGTAAACAGAATCTGAATTTGGTGAAATCCGTGCGTTAGTTCTTGAGACAGAGCTGTTGCGGAAATCGTGAAAAAGGCATCATAGCAGTGCCACCTATTGAGCGGTTTGCACTAAAATGTATACAGCATCCATTCATGTCAATGATTAACAGAATCTGAAGTTTGATGAAAATCCGTGAAATAGTTATAGAACTGTTGTGGAAATCGTAAAAAAGGCAGCATAGGAATGTCACCTGTAGATCGATTTACACCAAAAACTAATCGGTATCAATTTATATCAGGGACTACCTGAATATAAATGTTTATTAAATTCTGGGCATTAGTTCTTGAGATAAATTTCTAACAAAATTTATGTCACATACAGATATTTTTTAAAAACATGTTTTTTGGAATCTGTGACCCCTAAAACGGGTATCCGTCAAAAACCGGAATTCGAAAATTTTTACGAACCCAATGCTTTTTTTTGTAAATGTAGAAGAAAGTAAAAACACAGCAGACGTGTGCATGCGTAGTATGCCCGGTGTACGCTGCCGAAGGCAATGTTGATTGCAACTCAAGGTATGTTCGAGTAGATATTCATTAAAAAATGAAAAATCATACTAATATGAAGGTAATAAATTAACTAGCATTAAAATAATTTTTGTTTAAATATATAAAATTTTTCACCATTGATTTTAGGTATATTTAAGGTTATTATCATGGGCCATGGGTGAGGTTGCGAGGTCAGGTAGTATTATACAAAAATATTTCACAAACTTTTGACTAGACATAATAATTTAAAACGTAAAGATTTAAGCTAAATCAAAGCAATAAGAATCTACAGTCATTTTAAATTGTATGCCATGTGAAGTGCGATTTATTTTATATCTCCACCTTCCAGACGAGTCCGATAGAACCGACAGGTACGACCAAATTCAAAACATTTATGCAAACCATATTTTTTTAAAAATAAATATGTAGACTGATAGATGAACAGGTGATTCAGTAGATGGGATACTCAATAGTGGAGCTACTCCACACCCTGTGTATGAGTTTTTATATAGCAAACCATAGAGAAGCCATGGAAATAGGCCGAACCTTAACACTATTAGTGCTAAAATACATAAAAAGAAAAGAGAAATAAAATAAATAACAGGCAGAAATTTTTTGACATGATAATACGAGAGAAATTAAAGTTGTAGTTTAATAATCACAATCATCAGAAGAAGTAAAATAACAGAGTAATGTAATAGTGAGTTTAAGAAAGAATAAAGGTTTACTCTGTCGTGACCAGAAGCAAAAAATTAGATCTTAAAAGATTTCCATTTCCTCAAACAAAAAAAGACCGTTTTCAGTGCCATATATTTATAGTACAGTAGAACCCCGATAATTCGGATTAATTGGGACCAGGCCCAAACCGGATTGTCGAAAATCCGGATTATCCGGAGAATGTGAATAAATGAAATAAAATAAAACATGCTCACAGAAAATCACCTTTATACTGAACTTATTCAATATTTACAGACAGTAAAAACGATTATTTTGTAATTATAAAATTTGTCATATTCTGCTATGCCAGTTTTGCGGGCCGCATGATCACACATTTCCTAGCATAAGTGCTTCGTTGGATGTAGTCTCCCTATGACATTCACAATAAATCATTAATTGTTCAAAATGGGAAATTGCTTCATTATAGTTTATAACCTCTGGTTGATCATCATTGATAATGGTTTCGTCTGCATCATCTTCCTTTTCTTCAGTTGTGCACAAAGCGATTATTAAGTCATCTGTAAGCGAGACATACTCTTCATTATTTTATGCTTCCAACCAATTGCTAATGTCGCTGATATCAATATCTGAGCAACCATCATTTTTTAAAAACAAGTTGACAAAATCAGTAATTTCTCTTTCATTCTCGTTTATTCCTCCTTCTATTTCGATTTCCCGCAAGTGATTTGTAGAAGGATTTTGGCACGAAGACAAGGAAACAGTCCCAAGAGACCTGTGGACTGGCTGACAAAGATCGGAAAGCGGTCCTTATCAGTCAGTGTGTCTATAAGGACTATTTTACTTTGCTTTCTTGCAATACTCTGAGTGAAACCTTATTAAGCAGTGAGCTTTTGATATTTCTAAATGGATTAAATAGAAAATTGCTAAAATTGGAATTGCCAAAGCTTAAATGATGCATAGTTGTTCCTTTCAAAGATAACATTAAAGAGTTCAAATAAGAAAGCTTTGGGTATTCATCTGAAGAGATTTTAGAAAATACTTTTTTATTCAGAATAGGAGGTTGAAATAAATTTATGTTATGGAAATTTGCCGATCACTTCTCAAACTTGAAAAAAAAAAAAAAAAAAAAAAAAAAAAAAAAAAAAAAAAAAAATCGGCCAAACCGATCCGGATTAACGGGGTCCGAATTAGCGGGGTTCTACTGTATAAAGATAACTTGTTTAGCTCAGAATAGACAGTAAGTTAAATAATTAAATCAAATAGTTTTAAATAAAAATTCTGGTCCAGAATATTTTCTATAAGACATAGGAGGCTGAAAAAATTTATTTCATGTTTATGTTTCATTATTATGTTAAGTTTCCAGTTTAGTTACAAGGTTAATAAATACATTTGAAGCACAGATGAATTATATCTTACCGTCAATGTAAGTGAGAGTATCAACTGCAATAATGCTACCCACTTGACTGCTCAGAAATTTTATGTTGTTTCCTTCTAAAAACAGTTGTCTGAGTTTCAAGCCGTGGAAAAGATCCTCGGGCATATGCTGAAGTCTGTTTTTTCTGAAAGGATAGTTCTGTTTTCAATAGAAACTTTATCATAAATTTATATTTAAAAAGCATCAAATATCGAATGGTGTTACTAATTTGAGAAAAAAAAATATCTTGGCCGATCTGAAAGAAATATTTTTCCAATGATATTTGATCCTATTCTGAAACGCAGAGCCGTAGATAGAAGTGAATAATATAGGGTGTGTGTGTGTGTGTGGGGGGGGGGGGGTCATATTTCTCTCTATATCACTATCTATCTGACGCAGAAATATAAATTGGTGCATATTCACATTGTAGGTATTACGTTTCTTATTAAACTGTTGTAATAACTTCAGTTTATTCTTTTTGTAAAAAGAATATGATGACGGAAATTTTGAGTGCATAACGAGTGCAGTATTAAATATCATGTTAGCTTCCTACGTGCAAATAGGATGAGCGAGTTTCGGAACACTTATTGTAGTTACAATTTAGTATTTCTGCAAAACTGTGTGAAAAGGTGTCTAAACTAAATTAGATATTTGAACAGTATTTCATTTGATTTTCGGAACAGAAATTTCGTAGTGACCTCGGAATTTTTTCCAAGGGAGACTCAATTTTTTTTTTTTTGGGGGGGGGGGCTTCCCCCGCCCTATTACCTACGGCCCTGCTGAAACGCAACCGTCTTTCTTAGTCTTTTAAAAAATTTAGGGGCATTAAAGAAGGCTTTTTTCATTTCATAAACGTTTCCGTAAATTTTGGTTTTGGAATTCGGATTGACCTTTCTTCATATGTTTCTAAGATAAAGGATGAGTTTCTAAAATCATGGCTTTATTATATCTGGTTCCCTTTCTTATGCAATATTTTAGAGTTTATAATAAAAATGTGGGCGAGGACAAAATATTTATTTCAAGAACTAATTTCAATTAACAGTTTTTAGGAAGGACATATAACGAAAATTAAGAATGTATACTCATATCGCCTGTAGGAAGCGCATTTAATCATCAAAACAAACTAGAAGGAATTAAAGTTTGAAAAGTAAAATAAATAATAAAAAATCTTAAAATAAATAATAAAAATAAAATTTAAATAAGAAATTTATAAAATGTGTTTTTTTTTTTAACTAAACTTTATATATGTTAAGGTCTACAAAGGAATTTATTCTGTTATTTATTTATCTATTCAAATTTTCAATTTGGCGCCCCACCCCCAGCCCACCCAACTATTCTTTATACAGGATGGCTACAGATTCTGGAAATCATAGAATCAGGGAAATATCAGGGAACTTTATAAAAAATACTCAATCAGGGAAATTTTTCTCTATGCCAAAATATTTCTGTTTTCACCTTACCAACAACATTGATTTGTTGCCAAACAGGCTATGTTTAAACCAATAATAAGTTGTGATAAAGAGACATAAAGCCTTACCTGCTGCCAAGCGATGTCTGTCTGCATCAAAGCTAAATTGTCCCATAAACCTAAATTTTCAAAAGTTAGTTCATTCGTGATATTTCAATGAAATTCGTTAATTTTAGCAATCTTTTGACGAAATTGGCACATTTGTCGCAATTTCTTGACGAAATGTACACTTTTTCGCAAGTTCTTGATAAAATTTGCATGTTTTTCACAATTTTTTGATAAAATCTGCACGTTTTTCGTGTTTTTTTTTTTTTTTTTTTTTGTACAAAATTTGTGCGTTTTTCGTGATTTATTGACAAAATCTTTAAAAATCTTTAGTCGAGATTTGCACCTTTTTCGTGATAATAAGATGAAATTTGCATGTTTTCGCAATCTATAGATGAAATTTGTGCATTTTTCGGGATTTTTTGACTAAATTCTTGCTTTTACGCGAACTTTTCATGATATTCGCATTTTTTTTTTTTACGCTAGTCTTGAAGCCCGCATATAAAATTTGCATTTTATATGCGATATTTAAAACTAATTTCGCGCTTTTCACGATCTTTTGACTAAATTTGTACTTTTTTCCGCGAAACTTTGGAGAAATGAATGTTTTTTTTTTATATAAAATCTGTTAGCAAAATTTCGCTTTTTCTCGCAATCCTATGTCGAAATCCATGTTATTTCAAGCGATCCTTTGGCGAAATTAGCAATTTTTTTTTTTTTTTTTTTTTTTTTTTTATATATGATGCCTGCAACACTGTAGCTTTTGTTCCATATCTGTAGTAATTAGGAATAAATCGTAATACTTGACACCTCTGCTAAATAAATTTTTGTTTTTTCCTCCCAAAAGAAATATTTGCAATCTGGATAAGTGTGTTATACGAGAAAGCAGCATACGTTAAAAAAAATAACGTACATATTCTTTAATAATAAAAACCAGGGAAATCTGATACAGATAATCAGGGAATCAGGGAACTTTTTTTCATCATTTCTGTAGCCACCCTGTTGAAAAAGAACAAAAATAATGCTGGTGGTATAAATTTGGCACCCTCTAAATTTCCGCGCCCGAGGCGACCGCTCCTTTTGCTCGGCGCTGCCTGTAACGTTCAAATTCACTTTAAGATCTCTATAGTAACGATGCAACTATTCATGCTCCATTCTGAGACTTTTACAAAATCTCACTATGTGGAAACTGTTTTCATTTCCATTTTTTATGAATAAAAGTCCTTCGAAATCAATTGGTTATGTCTTTCCGGGAGAAATCACCAGAATAATTGCCATTTGCCTTGAGATATTTGCTTCTAAACATCGAAAAAAGAAAAACTTGTGTTTTCAATTGAATTAGATCTTAGACCAATAATTCCATGTAAATTAATCGAATTTGACGGTTTCAGAATAATACGACGTTGCATCAGCTGCCAGTATTGTACGCATTTACTGCATCGATCTACGCCTTTCATTATTTTGACAGAAATTTATGCAACTTATATAACATGTATGTACTGAATTTTCTCCACACGATAAAAATCGCAATTATGTACGGATTATCTTCAGATTCACCAAAAATATTGAAATGGCTAATATTTCAACGGGGATTGCTTACTAAATTTGGTGCATTTCCACCACTTCTCCTCTGTTGATTTGAACTCCATTCTGACATTTGATATTTTGTGCTGTCTTATACGGTCGATTTAACATTAAGAAGTTGTCTCTTTTGAAATAGGCAGTACTGGTCTGTTATTTGTTTCTTAGCGTTTGTTTGTCTGGACTTTTTTTTTTTTTTTTTTTTTTTAGTTTTGCCTGGCAGACCGAACATTCTGTTTGATGTGGGGAAAACAACAACAACAATTTCCAGAAAATATAACTTCGCTTTTCGAATCCGGCCAATTTTAACACTTTTCTAAATGAAAACTAATGCAAAAGCATTAACTAACAATGCATTATATTTAGAGATGTTAAAATAACATTTTTTTAAATTTATTTTATTTTTTGTCTTTGCGTAAAGGAGTTTTTAAAAACTGCTTTAACAGATAGCATACAGGGAAACAGCTAGTTTGTAAAATGCAAAAACGTATTTCATGTGCTGTGACGTCAACCCATCCCGTCGAGTTTTTAGAACATGTGGTCTAGTCTTGTTTTGCTTTTTACAGAGTTTAAACTGCAGAAACTAGTTTTAGGTAGCTTTCATTACAAAAAGTAAAAAGCTACCTATTGCAGCCTTCCGGAGGAAAGCGCTTCCAGAAAATTTTGGTATATTTTCACCGATCATGACCCCAGACCCCAATCTGATTTTTCTCATGCTATAACTAACGTATTTATGAACCGATTTGAATGAAACTTGGTATGTACATTGTACATACAAATATCTCAACCGAGTTCGTTGGCCAGCATCACCCGCCATCTTGTTTCAAAATGGCGGCCATTTAAATTTAAAAAAATTTTAAATTTAAAATTAAATGCGAAAAAATAAAAAATTGAAAAACATTTTTATTTTATGTGTTAGACCTTAAAACACCATATCCAGAACACTTTTTCTTTGTCTATATCTTAAAATAGTCCTTCCGGCAGTGCCGGGAGGAAGAGGTAGCTTTCATATACTTATATATTTGTTTATTTATTTTAAATTAAGTTATATTATTCAAAAATACTAAGCTCAAATTAGTGGAACCTGATTATGAGCTTGGTCGAAATCTTAATTCAGGTGCACATGCACACTCATATTGAAATCGATTAATATATACGAGTGCTGTCGCGGGCAAATTGATTTTTAAAAAAATGTCACCCACGTTAGAAATTCAAACTGCTCAGGCGTTTTTTAAGTTAAAGACAAAGCAAAAAAATACTCCTGAATTCATTATTAAGATAAATACTTTAAAAAGAACCTTTTTTCAATTTCTAATTTTTTGTTTGTACATCATTATACATTTAAAAGATTTTTGACAAACTTAAATGGCTTCCATTTTGAAACAAGAGGACGGAAGAAGTTGGACAGTGAACGTGGTCAAGGCTATGTACTATGTGCACACGGAGTTATATCCAAATC
Source organism: Maratus speculifer (assembly GCA_964019185.1). Lineage (NCBI taxonomy): Eukaryota > Metazoa > Arthropoda > Arachnida > Araneae > Salticidae > Maratus > Maratus speculifer. The sequence continues at coordinate 35,945,714 of OZ025296.1, forward strand.
AGTTTATAAATACGCGTGTTATCACGTGACGAAAATCAGATCATTTCAAGATATGAGCAACACTAGAAATTAAAAATGCCATTTTTTAAGATACAGACGAAACAAAAAAGGCTCTGGAATCTTTGTATCAAGTTCAAATGCATAAAAGAAAAATCTTTTTCAATTTCTCACTTTCTTGTACCTAATTTTAAATTTTTAAATTTATAAAAATTTTTTAAATGGCCGCCATTTTTAAATAAGATGGCGGATGGAACTGAGTATCGAACTCGATTCAGGCCTCAGTATATACTATGTACACACCAAGTTACATCCAAATCGATTCAAAAATACGCGTGTTATCAGGTTATCACGTGACAAAAATCAGATCTTTTCAAAATGTCAGCCATAAGAAAAATGCAAAGTGCTATAACTCAATCATTTTTTAAGATATTGACAAAATAAAAAGTGTTCTGGAATCGTTGCTTTAAGTTGTAACACGTAAAAGAAAAATATTTTTCAACTTTTAATTTTTTCAGATTTAATTTTAAATTTTTAAAAAAAATTAAAATGGCCTCCATTTTGAAACAAAATGGCGGATGATGCTGGGCAACGAACTCGGTCGAGATATTTGTATGTACATGTACATACCATGTTTCATTCAAAACGGTTCATAAATACGCGTGTTATGACGTGACAAAAATCAAACCGTTTCAAAATGTCAGCCATAAGAAAAATTCAAAGTGCTATAATTCAATCATTTTTTAAAATATAGCAAAATAAAAAGTGCTCTGGAATCGTTGTTTTAAGTTGTAACACGTAAAAGAAAAATATTTTTCAGCTTTTAATTTTTTCAGATTTAATTTTAAAATTTTAAAAATTTTTTAAATGGCCTCCATTTTGAAACAAAATGGCGGATGATGCTGGGCAATGAACTCCGTCGAGACATTTGTATGTATACTATGTACATACCAAGTTTCATTCAAATCGGTTCATAAATACGCGTGTTATGACGTGACAAAAATCAGATCGTTTCAAAATGTCAGCCATAAAAAAAAATTCAAAGTGCTATAATTCAATCATTTTTTAAGATATAGACAAAATAAAAAGTGTTCTGGAATCGCTGTTTTAAGTTCTAACACGTAAAAGAAAAATATTTTTCAACTTTTAATTTTTTCGCATTGAATTTAAAATTTTTAAATTTTTAAAAAATTTAAAATGGCTGCCATTTTGAAACAAAATGTCGGATGACGCTGGCCAACGAACTCGGTCGAGACATTTGTATGTACTATGTACATACCAAGTTTCATTCAAATCGGTTCATAAATACGTAAGTTATCGCATGACAAAAATCAGATATATATATATATATATATATATATATATATATATATATATATATATATATATATATATATATATATATATATATATGTCAACATTTGAACGGAGGGTGGTTTTGGGGTCTGGGGGTCATGATCGGTGAAAATATACTAAAATTTTCTGGAAGTGCTTTCCTCCGGACGGCTGCAAGGTAGCTTTTACTTTTTGTAATGAAAGCTACCTAAAATGATTGGGTTATAGCACTTTGAATTTTCTTATGGCTGACATTTTGAAACGATCTGATTTTTGTCATGCTATAACTAACGTATTTATGAACCGATTTGAATGAAACTTGGTATGTACATAGAGCATACAAATATCTCGACCGAGTTCGTTGGCTAGCATCATCCGCCATCTTGTTTCAAAATGGCGGCTATTTAAAATTAAAAAAAAAATTTTAATTTAAAATTAAATGCGAAAAAGTTGAAAAATATTTTTATTTTTAATGTGTTAGATCCTAAAACACCGATTCTAGAACACTTTTTACTTTGTCTATATCTTAAAAAATGATTGAGTTATAGCACTTTGAATTTTTCTTATGGCTGACATTTTGAAGCGATCTGATTTTTGTCATGTGAAAACACTCGTATTTATAAATCGATGTGGATGTAATTTGGTGTGTACATAGTACTTAATAAAGCCTGGACCGAGTTCGTTAACCAGTTCCATCCGCCATCTTATTTAAAAATGGCGGTTATTTAAATTTAAAAAAAATTAAAATTTGAAATTAGGTACAAAAAAGTGAGAAATTGAAAAAGATTTTTCTTTTATGCATTTGACCTTGATACAAAGATTCCAAAGCACTTTTTGTTTCGTCTGTATCTTAAAAAAGGTCTGAGTTATAGTACTTTTAATTTCTAGTGTTGCTCACATTTTGAAATGATCTGGTTTTCGTCACGTGATAACACGCGTATTTATACACCGATTTGGATGAAACTTGGTGCGTAGATAGGACTTACTAATGCCTGGACCGAGTTCGTTGGCCAGTTCCAACCGCCGTCTTGTTTCAAAATGGCGGAATATTATTTTTTTAAATTTAAATTTTAAAATTAGGTGCAAAAAAGTAAGAAATTGAAAAAGATTTTTTTTTGTGTGTGTGTTTTGACTTTGATACAAAGATTCCAGAGCATTTTTTATTTCATCTATATTTTGAAAATTGGCTGAGTTTTAGCACTTTCAATTTTCAGTGAGATTGACATTTGAAACGGTCTGAAATTTGTCACGCGTTAATACGCATATTTATAAACTGATTTCGATATAACTCCGTGTGTTCATGGTACTTACCAATGTCATGACCGAGTTCACGAGCCAACTTTATCCGCCATCTTGTTTCAAACTGGCGGCCATTTAAATTTGTCAAAAATTTTAATTGTATAATGATGCATAAACAAAAAATTAGAAATTGAAAAAAGGTTCTTTCTAAACTATTTATCTTAATAATAAATTCCGGAGTATTTTTTGCTTTGTCTTTACATTGAAAAACGCCTGGGATATAGCAGTTTAAATTTCTAATGTGGATGACTTTTTTTTTTTAAATAGTCAATTTGTCCGCGACAGCACTCGTATATATTAATCGATTTCGATGTGAGTGTGCATGTTCACATGAATTAAGATTTCGATCAAGCTCATTGGGTTTTTTTTTTTATCCCTCATACTGCTTTAAGATGGATAATTTGACGACCCTATAAATCACTTAAAATAAAACCAGGTTGAATAAAAGATGACTAATTTCTAAAAATTCCTATTAAGGGTGTATTCGAAAAAACACTTTCCCACCTTCGACAGCTCGAAATTTTCCGATACAATTTCAGACATTTTTAAAAGTAGAAACATGAAACCTGCTGTGAGGATTTTTGAAGAAATGTACAAGGTGCCGTGTGATGTCATTTTATACTCCAATCATTAGAATTTGATTTATGAAGAATTATCTTTTCAGTATGACACATTTTTCGTTCACAGGCCTCCCGCTTCGGAAAAATCAGTTCAAAATGCCATTTTTGATGGCTTTTTTTTGCAATATTTTCCGCTTTTAGCAAAGAATCGACAGTCACGGCACCTTGTGTACTTTCTAAATAAGACAATTTGCCAGTTTGATGCATATGACAGCAAAAATGAATTCAAAAATAAATCGAAAAATAAGGAGTTTGAATCGAAATAGACCCTTAATATTCAGTATTGACAAAAACTAATATTCAATCTTACATAATCGTGTTCCACTATTTTGAGCTTCGTATATTTGATTTATATAACTGAATTTAAAATAAATAAATAAGTATATGAAAGCTACCTCTTCCTCCCGGCATTGCCGGAAGGACTTTTTTAAGATAGGGTTCCGTACTTAAAAAATGAAAACGGAATCATTCCGGTGTCTCTCTGTCCGTCTGTCACAGTCATTTTACTCGTAAACTACGAAAACTCGTGGAAAGCTCAGATTGGGGGAAGTAATAAAGACTATTGACCCACATATATACAGATTATTAAACATTTACAAATATATTTAGGAGGAGAGTAGGGGGCTAATTAAGTTACTTGAAGGGAAAAAAAATATTTTCTTTGTATATCGTGTGGAGTATCTTGTAAAAGCTTTCATTACGCTAAACTCAAGTCGAAAATATAGTGCAAAAATATGCCCTCCCCCCCCCCCATCTAATTCAGAATCTACTGATACTGAAACTAAAATTATGAAAAAATTAGAAGTTGTCGATGTTACTTTAAACCTCGTCGGGAAACTATAGCGATTACTCTAGATAGCATAGCTTTTGAGAAAAGCACATTTTTCTCTTACACACAAATTTTGATTTGTGGGTATTGAGCAAAGGTGTTTAGGAACGTTGGGAGTACCTATCATAGCAGAAGTGTAAAAACATTATTGATAATGGTTTTCGAAAAAAATTCGTCGGTAATTAGCCGAGATATTAACCCTTAAGAACAGGGACGGTTTGGAAGTAAATAATGATGGGGCGGCGTACTCTGCATATTATCGGCTTTTAAAGCCTAGATACCAAGTTTTAATAATATATTTGTGTAATGCAATACCTAGTAGCAGTTACAAAAAAATGTCATTGACTGGGGCCAAAAAACTATAAGTTAACCCTACCCCTAAAAAAAAAAAAAAAAAAAAAAAAAAAAAAAAAGAGCGACTTACGCGTTTAAAAATTTAACTTAACCGAATTATTTTTCAAATTGTATACTTATTTGATTATTTAAAATCTCAAACAAAAGAAACTTTCAAGTACAATCTTTTAAAGAAGTGAGCTTTCAAGATTCTAAAAGAAAAATTGTCAACCAGAATGCCTGAAAACTTACTTGAGATCTAATGTTATCAAATTGGAGGCGTCATCTGGTAGGTGAGACCGTTCAAACTTCTCCAGAAGATTGTTATACAGTTCCAAGCCTTTTAGATTCGAAAAGGGTCCAAATACATTTTCCGCAAGCCATCTTAATTGACAATTAATTATCCTTACTACAGTCACCTGTCCGCCAGCTATTTTCCCAAAACTCTTGTCTAAGCGTAATAATTTGGATCTAAATGCAATAAATTCAAAACTTTTTATAGGCGTGTGTTGAATTTCAGATAGCACTGTCCAGTTCCAACTAACTAAGTTTGATGAATCACTTACATCTATCATAACATCTTCAAATTTCAAGTTTTTAAAAACAGAATATTGTGGCAACAATGGAGATAATAGCGGCACGTGACTCCCTTTAGAAATCTCTAAAGTAAATCTCTTGAGGTAAGGCAGATTTGTAAACGTACCGTTGGGAAAAGCTGGTAGACTATAGTTCACAAATTTCATAAATAAAATTGGCTTTGGAAAATTTCTTGTGCAATTCTCAAACAATGGGATCGCACCAAGGAATTCTTCATAGCCACCGTTTGAAAAAACAAACGTGCAGTTTCCTGTTACAAAGTCTGTTTGTATATTAATATCGCATTTGAGTTGTTGACAGTACATGATCAGAAAAAATCCTAAAAATAGTCTTTGTTTCATTTTGTACAGCAATAACACTATTCAGAATTTGTTGATTAGATGTAATTTTTAGCAACAATGATAAAGTACAAATGTTACTTTTCAAATTTATCCATTCATTTTTAAATAATTATTATTAAAATTTATTTATAATAAATATATTTCATTTTGAACTGCATTGTTCTTTAAAATTTAAATTCAGTTCCAATATCTCTAAAGTATAATTATTATTTTTAACTCAGTTCCAATGTCTCTAAGTATATTGATTATATCATATTCAGTGCCAATGTCTCTAAAGTACAATGATTATCTTTCATTTTTTCTCATATATCTTTAACATGAAATCATTTAACTTCATTTTTCTTGGAATGAACTGGAACGTTTAATACTTGAGAACAAACGAGATATTTCATTGATTTCATTTTTTTTTTTTTCATTTCATATTTTTAATTGTTTGCTTTACATAATTGAATTTAGTGCCTCCAAATAATTTTCTTTCTGTGTGTGTGTAATGACGGTAACAGTACAATTACATGTAACAAAGTACAGATTTCATTTACTAATATTTTTCTTAGATATACCTATTAACAAATCTAAGTGATTATTTTCTATTTTGGTTTAACATGAGATAAAATTATCTTTAAAAATAAATGCAACAAATTACAATTTTCGCTTAGATAACTTGGAGTCCATATCACAGCGCATGAAGTACGACACATGTATAGTACTTGCATACAGTATCGCCTTTGCAAAATTAACTAGTATATCTAATGTCTGAAAATTACAATCAAACAAAACAAAAACGCATTTTCACTTACTAATTATCGCAGGGTAAAATCCAAATCTGACATGAAAGTTTTTTTTTTTTTTTCCCTCGGGCATGAGATAACAATAAAAATCAAAATAAATGCATCGTAATAATAATTTCATGGACTTTACAAATGGATTTCACGGCCGTACCACCACGAACTTTGATAACTGAAGTACTGATAGATCATTCTCTGGGTATGTGATTAAAAAAACTTGAAAACGACAATCAAAATGATAAAATATCATTTGTCTATCGCTATATCAAATGTAAGAATATTTATTTAGCTCTGAAGCGAAAGAAAGATTGCCAACAGAATAACAACACTTTAAAAATTTTTAACTGAAATAAATATTTCTTGGTGGATTTATAGATCCGATACTTATTAGTGAGAGAGTAGATATTAAATTGTAAAAAAGATAGAGTAAAAAGTATATTGATCTGTTTTCTCTGCTCTTCTGAATAAATTTTTTTATAATTTTTTCCTTTAAAACATATTTTATTTCTTTCTTTTACAACATAGCAGCTTTTTGTTTGTTGTTGTTAAAAACTCATTAATACACACATATATATATAAAATCCCTTCTGGTTCGGCCTACTGGCGGAAGTAGATTTCGAAGTTAAGTACTAATTTCGCTAACAAAAGTTAAATCAAGGTTAGAAATAAACCTAATTTAACTATATCATTGGTCCGCTTTTGACGAATTTTTAACTTCCTTTCTCTGTAAGAGCTGTTTATATCAGAATCATGTTAACGCGGTATTTAATAGGGAAGAAAAAAAAAACCTTTCTATGCTCTACAGCTTGAAACTTTCTGGCACATTTTTAAACTCGTTTTTTAAAAATGACCTCCGTTTTTATTTTTCGTTCAATTAATTAGAAACAATTACTTTTTCAGTACGGGCATTTTTTTTAGTTCCCAATACTATCTTTCTGGAAATTCGGTTAAAAATGCCCACTTTAACAGCCTTTTTAGCACTTTCCTATAAAGTTGAAAAGCACTTATGCATTCGATTTGTCTGCCCACGCTCTAACCCTCGTAAATATACTCGGATTTTCATGCAATTGATAAAGCTTATTTAGGGTCACAAAAGCACGTTTGTTATTGTATATGAAATATGTACGATTAATGGTTCATTTAATGGGACACTGAAAAAGAATTCGATTACATTATGGTAAATGGGGAAAAATCGCTTGGAGAATATTTTAATGACATTATGTTATTTTAAATGTATTGAAACTGATCTAAATCACCGATTTTCTCTACCATCACGTTAAAACAGAGCATTCATAGCATTTTTTTTTATTAATTTACAGGGGCACACAAGAGAAATTGGTTACAGTACTATCTTTGCGTAATAATTGCTGGAGAGTACTTTTTTAAAATTCGGTATGCGCTTTTAAATGTAATCAGTTTTTGCTCTTTATGTATAAATTCTATACATCATATACAGGGCTGCACAACAGTATTCGCATACCATCCGCCTTATTAGAGGAAATTGCTGAAGGGGAATTTTCAACTGAATATATGTATCTCTTAAATGAACTAAATTTTGCAATGCATGTTGTTAATAGATACAAATCTCTACATCATATACAGAGCTGCTAAAAAATTCGGATAATTTTCCGATTGTAGACGGGAACAGCTGAAATTTGAAATGCGTTATACATTTCCATATTGTGAAATGAGACGTAATACGTATTTTAATTTTTTTAAACAGTGCAGTTTTAATACATTATTCTGAATGTGTTGGAAAATGCTTCATAATCTATCCCTGACGCATGATTTTTTCTTTCTTGTTTAAAAGATATTCTGCCTTTATTTAAAAAAAAAAAATAAAAAAAAATCGACTAATACTATATGGTTTCTGACTAAGAGAACCTGCAAACTGGATGCGTTCGAGAGAAAAAATTAATTTAACAATAAAGGGGGAAAAATCATGCGTGAAGAATAGATTATTAAGCACTTTCCAACATATTTGGAAAATTGTAATAAAACTGCACTATTTCACAATTTGAAATATTATATTTATTTCAATAATAAGAAACGCATTTTCTATCCAGGCATTATTATACAGGAAGTAACTTGTATTAAACCTAAGCAACGTATATCAGTTTTATTATATCTGAAATAGTTTAACATAATTAAAATATGCCGGAAATAATGTTCCTCCCTTATATTATATCTAACGGAATTCTTTTATGTGGCTCTGTAATGAATAATAAATATATAAATACTTTTATAAATACATCCAAAGTTATTCAGACAATACCATTAAATAAACCAATGAAACCAGTATTTTTACAATCATATTATTAAAAACAGTTGAAGTTTGAAGAGAAATAGAAGGCAGATTACCAAAATAATGAAAGATAAATGGATAAAAAGACTGTAGAAGGCTTTTCTATTAAACTACTTCTTTAGGGGTGTATAATTTAACAAAAAAGCAAAAACATCCAACCAGTTTCTGTTATGAGTCGTGCTGAAAGCTAAGAATTCGACTCACAATACAACCGACTGGCTGGAAGCTATTCACATGACAAATTAGTAGAAAGATACTCACTGAAGAAAATAAAATCAATATGACAAAATAAAATAATATAATATTCCTTAAAAAAAGGATATATATACTAAAATATTTACCATTACCCAAATCCTAGCAAGATTTGTAGTGCAATCAGATACAAACTACATGTGACTTTCTAACAGTCAAGGTTATGGTCTTAGTACAAATCCCTGCATATTCTACAAAATGTATATTTTAGTGCCCTTCATAAACGCATATCAGTTTCATTATGTTTCGACGGATGTAACATCATTTAAAAGCACTTGAAATTATTTTATTCCCTCCACCGTAATATAACGGTAATACTTTTGACTGTCATAGTATTTAAGCTATACATCCAATTTTATTAAAATTTGAAATTACTCAACGAAACTCTGCAACAAATATACATGTTTAAAATCTAAAACGATTCGGTTGGGTAGTTTTTGTGCTATTATATGCAGGCAGACTGACTGACGGATCAGACGATGACTATATAGGTGCTATGTATTTATATAATTACAAACGCACTTAAAAAAAAACCAGTTAAATTAAAAAGTACATGCCTAAATTGAAAACGCATTTACAGCAATTATTACTGAAAGACAGTATGGGGCCGTCCATTAATCATGTGATGTTTTTTTTTTTGGAATTTTTAACTCCCCCTCCCCCTTGGTGATACATGGTGAGGTTCAAGACTACCCCCCCCCCTTTTACCATATATCATGTGTATTTTTTAGTACCTACAAAAAATCTTAATTTTTTTAGAACATTTATTATAAAATACAGGTTCAAGTATCATCAAATTTCAGATCACCTATTTTAGACATTGTCTTAATGCAAAACGTACAAGGTTAAACAATTTACGTATGTATTCAGTGCCAAAACAACAGAATAACTGACACTGACAAGCTGAGTCCGGCAGGCGCTTGTCGCGGGAACTTCACTTCGTTCGTTGCCTGGCAACGGTGAATCAAGGTCAAACTACAAGCCGCTTTCGACTTTGTAGGCGTTTGCCGAAAAAATAAATACACGAAACGCGGCTTTTCGGTTCAGTATCGCGCGTTTGCCGAAAAAATAAATACTCGTGATATATTACTTCACCCCCCCCTCCCCCCTTGTGATATTTCGTGATTTTTTTATGGACCCCCCTACCCTCTCGAGCCTCGCATGATTAATGGACGGCCCCTATTGTAATCGATTTCTTTTGTGTGTCCATGTAAATTGATTAAAAATGCTATGAATGTCCTGTTCTAACGTAATCATAGTGAAATTCAGTGATTTATATTAGTTTCAATAGATTTGCAATAGGTAATGTCATTAAAATACTCTCAAATGATTCCCCCTCCTCTCATGGACCATAATGGAATGGAATTCTTTTGGGTGCCCTGTAAATGAACTAATAATCCCACATACTTCACATTCAATACCAAACATGCCTAAGGGACCCTTAATAAGATTCATCAATTGCATGAAAATCCGAGAATATTTACGAGAGTAAGAGCTTGGACAGACAGACAGACAAATTGAACACTTTTCGACTTTGATGGATTTGAGTACAGCCTTAATACTATATTTTTTTTCTTTAACCCCTATTTTTGTTTAATTTGTTTAACAATTGGTGCTATCAAAAAATTGTCAATATACAAATTGTAGATAATATTAAGAAGATGCATAATTAATTTAAATGGATAAGATATCTTGTGGATTGACGAAGTTAGTTTTTTTTTCCGACTCCTCACCCCCCCCCCCTCCCTTTTTTTGCGACAAGAGTTAGTTCTATCAAAATATTGTCAATATAAACGTTGCCAAAAGCATTAAGAAAATTTATAATAAATTTAAGTGAATTTGACACCTCTGGAATTGGCGAAGTTCCCTACTTTTTTTTTTTTTTTTAGTTTTTTGAGTCCATTCGAAATTTTAGAATGATGAACATTAAACATTAGAAATTCATAAAATTCTAGGCATCATAACTCAATAAGTTTTAAGCATATAAGTATAAATGTTTACTATTTTACTTGTTAGAAAGTTTTTCTAAACTTTCTTTTTAGGGAAACTTTTTCTAAATAAAGCTTATAGGACCCGAGCATTGGATAAAATTTGCAATTTCTTATCTATTAAAAAACTAATCTAAATCGATTTTTATTCTATGCATAACAAAATTTGAAACATTTTAAAAATTGGAACTACAACTCTAATTAACGATTTAGAAATTAGTTGTTGGTAAATCATAAGAGACACCCTGTATAATAATACATATAATTTTAACAAGACGATAAAAAAGTGCATACAGCATAAATTATGAAACACTTTCCAACACATTCAGAATACTATATGCTTCAGAATGCTCCGGGGGGGGGGGATACCCCCCTCCCCACCGTCCATCCCTTGAATTCAACACTGCATGCATGCATGAAATATATCTATAATTTAGAAAAATCTGTTTCGTTCTTATCATTTTGCTCCCAGTGCATTATCGAGTAAAAATGCAAAGTATTATATACTAGCAGTTACTCGTGACTTCGTTCACATAACATTTAAAGAAGAAATAATTGATCAATCAAGCAAAAAAATTCGATGATGAAAAGCATGTGTAATTAATTTTTTATCGCGAATTTATGGTAAAAAACTTCTGATAATCCCTATTTGCTAATTTGTTTGCTGCTTAAAACTTTCCTTTCAGCGATTAATACTAATAGATAGAAACATTCTTTAATTCTTTTGGTCAGCCCTGTAGTTTTCCAAGTGCCTATAATACACGAAAGTATCTTTCTAAAATTTAGTTCAAACAAAAATATTTCTTATTACTACCTGAATTACATTTTCAGAAATATCATCCGAAGACAACCTTGTATCCAGTACTTTGCGGGACCCTGTATATCATTTTATATATATACTACAAACATTTCTTAGTTTACTAAATGCAGTTCAAAATAAAAATGAATGTTTTATTTAAAAACCACCTTTAAGTAAATTACGCTCATATTCAGTAGCCTTTCCGAGATCTTTTGTGTAACCCTGTGTATCTAAATTTAACTATTTATACTATTACCATTTATACTCTCCATTTAATATGCATACATTTAGCGAAACTTAAAAGCACATATCATAATTCAAAATGCATTTCATCCATGCAACAGTCATCATCCATCATATACAGTACTTCGAATAGAATATATAATATTTGAAAACTTTTGTGTGTCCCTGTAAAAGCTATGCACTTCGTATTATGCATGAAATAACTCACATTAAGCCTTAGCAACGTATACCAATTTGATTATACATGAAATCGTTTACCATAATTAAAATATGTCGGAAACTGTTCCTCCCTTTATTCTTATGCAATGGAATTCTTCTGTGTAACCCTGTAAATGAATAATAAGTGTCCTTTTCACTACATACTTTACAAAATGCATATTTTAGTGCACTTTGTAAATGCATATAAATTTGAATATGTTTCACAGGATGTAACATTGTTAAATTTAATTAAAACGATTTTACCCCATAATGCCGTAATGTAAGGAAATTTTTTGGCAATCCCTGTAAATAAACTAATCATGGTAGAAAATTTATTTTCAATAGGTATTCGTGCTAGGTAAACGTTAAGAACGTCTAAAAATTTCATGGAAATCGGAGTATATTTACGAAAGTTAGAAAGCGACCAGACAGACAGACAAACCGAAAGCATAATAACTTTTCAACTTTGTTCGAAAGTGTTAAAAAATCGAGCCAAAAATATATTAATCAGTAGTATTATTTTCCGCCTTTTCCCCACAAAAAATTTCTACCATTGATAATTATGAGTTTTGAATAAAAATATTCATTTGTATGTAACTTATAACTTATTAATTAATATAAGTAAAAAATATTTCTGATTCATTTTAAATATGACGTCATTATTTATCTCGCTCCATTAGCTACTGATATTCATACCCCTTGTATTTTTAACGACTGCTATAAAGTACCTGTTTTATTTCAACTATGACGTCACATTTTCATAAGTGAACCATTTTATTAAAAATATAATTCTTTTTCATTCTTTTTACTTTTAATTTATGTCGCCATATTTTACGCAAAAATTCCCATTAACTAAACAAATATCCTTGTTAAATATATTATAAAAAATACACCTTTTATTTTTATTTCAAACATGACGTCATATTTATTTTCTTTTAAATTATTTTATTATAGTTTTTCGCGTGGAAGTTATTTATTAAAAATTCATTGCCGCTGAAAAACTATTATTCCAATTTTTTATTTTCTTGGCAACAGGAAAGGAAAATGGTTAAATTTTATCTGAAAAATGCCTATTGATTTTGTATGAAAAATTATTAAATTTTGAATTATTAAGGAAAATATTTGAATAAAATAAATAAAAATTAGCCTATGTTCATTCCACTCCTATAATCTATCCATATGCAAAGATTCAAAGACATTAATCCATCCGTTTTGAAGCCAAGTTCATTCCAATTTTTCGGACACACTTTCACATTTATAATATACTAGCAGTTACCCGTGACATCGTTCACATAACATTTAAAGAAGAAATAATTGATCAATCAAGCAAAAAATTTTGATGATGAAAAGCATGTGTAATTAACTTTTTATCGCAAATTTATGGTAAAAATCTTCTGATAATCCCTATTTGCTAATTTGTTTGCTGGTTAAAATTTTCCTTTCAGCGATTAATACTAATAGATAGAAACATTCTTGAATTCTTTTGTTCAGCCCTGTAGTTTTCCAAGTGCCCATACACGAAAGTATCTTTCGAAAATTTAGTTCAAACAAAAATATTTCTTATTACTACCTAAATTACATTTTCAGAAATTATCATCCGAAGACAACCTTGTATCCAGTTCTTTGCGGGACCCTGTATATCCTTTTATATACAGGGTGATTCAGCTCGTCGGTGACAAACTTTAAGGATCGATAGAGCACACCTAGACGAACATTTTTGAATAGGGAATGTAGGGTCCCTGACGCGATGGTAAGGCGCTAGGCGCTTTCGAAAATTTGGGTGCCGAAATTCGAAACGTCATAAAAACTAGGGAAATGGTTAGATTTTCTTGTTTGTTGCGTCGAAATGATTCTGTTTGTTTAGACTTTCTTCAGTACCAATTTGATAAGCGTATCTCTTAAAACATGGATAGGGGGCGCTGCAGACTTTGGAGAGCTAGACAACAACTTTAAGCCCGTTATTTTGATAATTTAACACATGCTCGCCAAAGTTTATACTCTAACTTAAAGTTTGAACCCAAAAGTAGAGCCCTGCAAAAAGCGTAAGAGCCGGAATAAAATGTCAAAGTCCAGGGTGGTCGAAACTCGAAGGCTCCTAAGAGATAAACAAACAGATTTCTTGACTTATGGCATGCATTTTCATGATTCTGTTTGCTGGGGCTCTCTGAAACTCAGTTGAACGGTACAAAAAGAAACATCGATAGGGGGCGCTTTGGGCAAAAAACATAATTCGTTGACATTTCGGACGCTAACTGGAAACGGGGCGCTACGATCAGTTAGAAACAAAACAAGAGAGTAATTTACTTATCATAAGAAGCTATTAAAACTGCAGTTTGTTTGTTTTTTTTAACAAACATAGCTGGTTTCAATCATGCACAATGCGCGCAATAAAATTTACATAAGGTGCTTTTTGCTGATTTATCCAAAAGATATCGTACCATATCGATATGCAAAAGATACGTAATGCGTAGACGACAACGCGAGATGACGTAGTTGTATGCGCAGACACGTCTTTTGAACGTGCGGTACCTACTTAAGCTTCGGGTTACTTGTCTGCAGATCGGTAGTAGGATGGAACGGTACACAAACTCTGAATTGGCTGACATGCATTTGGCGTATGGCGCTGCTGGTTGTAATAGAGCTGTGCAAGGTGACGTCACGAACAGGTTTTTGCTGCTGCTGTAGGACAACCATCGCTGCCTTTATCAATGCTTTTTGTGTTTGTGTGTCCTACAGCTTTCTTCATTGTTCTCCAGTAAAAGTCACGTGATGTGAACTGCTCTATGGACGAGCCGCTCAGCGGTTGTTCGCCGAGCGTTACCCCAACAGGCAAATCCCCTGCCATGCCTTCTTCGCTCGAGTACACCAGAGGTTGTCCACAACGGGATCTTTCGACGGAGGCAGGCCTGAACGGGAGTGATCAGTGAGCACCCCCGACAACGAAGAGGCTGTGCTTAACCTGGTTGAGGACAACCCAGGTCTTAGCACGAGAGATATCGCCAGACATGTTGGCATTTCGCAAGCAACTGCGTGGCGCATCTTACGTTCCCGGAATCTGCACCCCTACCACATCCAGCGGGTGCAGTTGCTCAGAGAGCAGGATTTTGGCCCTCGAGTGGAATTCTCAAGATGGTACTTGGCGATGAGATCCAGGGATCCCCGTTTTGTAAACAGCATTTTGTTTACGGACGAGTCCACCTTCAGCCGGGAGGGAATGTGGAACGCCCACAACAGTCATGTGTGGTGTGATGAAAATCCACATGAAACCAGAAGCCGAGCAGCCCAGGAGCGTTTCTCAGTAAATGTGTGGGCCGGCATTCTGGGGGATTGCCTCATTGGCCCTTATTTGTTACCTGAACGGCTGACAGGTGGAAATTACCTGATTTTCCTGGATCAAGTGCTGCCGCAGCTTCTGGAGGAGGCGCACGTACCCGAAGGTTCGCGTCGCCAGATGTGGTTCCAGCACGATGGAGCTCCGGCCCATTACACGAACGACGTGCGTCTCCATCTAAACGCAAGGTATGGCCAGCGGTGGATCGGGCGTGGGGGTCCAGTTCACTGGCCTGCCCGATCACCAGACCTCACCTGCTTGGATTTCTTCCTTTGGGGTTACCTGAAGGCCGAGGTATACCATACACCTGTCAGCAGTGCTGAAGAACTTGTGGCGCGCATTGTGGCAGCTGCAGGGCAGATCAGAGATACTCCTGGCATTGTTGGAAACACACACTCCTCAATGCGACGGAGGTGCGAAGCCTGCATCATGGCCCAAGGTCGAAATTTCGAGCATCTTCTGTAGTGTTATTTTTTGTAAATAAATTTCCAGTATCATTGATGTTTTTGGTCTAAATTTATTCAGAAGTGTTGAGCAGAGGTAGAAAATGTGTTTTCATTATTACTAACTGATCGTAGCGCCCCGTTTCCAGTTAGCGTCCGAAATGTCAACGAATTATGTTTTTTGCCCAAAGCGCCCCCTATCGATGTTTCTTTTTGTACCGTTCAACTGAGTTTCAGAGAGCCCCAGCAAACAGAATCATGAAAATGCATGCCATAAGTCAAGAAATCTGTTTGTTTATCTCTTAGGAGCCTTCGAGATTCGACCACCCTGTACTTTGACATTTTATTCCGGCTCTTACGCTTTTTACAGGGCTATACTTTTAGGTTCAAACTTTAAGTTAGAGTATAAACTTTGGCGAGCATGTGTTAAATTATCAAAATAACGGGCTTAAAGTTGTTGTCTAGCTCTCCAAAGTCTGCAGCGCCCCCTATCCATGTTTTAAGAGATACGCTTATCAAATTGGTACTGAAGAAAGTCTAAACAAACAGAATCATTTCGACGCAACAAGCAAGAAAATCTAACCATTTCCCTAGTTTTTATGACGTTTCGAATTTCGGCACCCAAATTTTTGAAAGCGCCTAGCGCCTTACCATCGCGTCAGGGACCCTACATTCCCTATTCAAAAATGTTCGTCTAGGTGTGCTCTATCGATCCTTAAAGTTTGTCACCGACGAGCTGAATCACACTGTATATACTACAAACATTTCTTAGTTTACTAAATGCAGTTCAAAATAAAAATGAATATTTTATTTAAAAACCACCTTTAAGTAAATTACGCTCAAATTCAGTAGCCTTTCCGAGATCTTTTGTGTAACCCTGTGTATCTAAATTTAACTATTTATACGATTACCATTTATACTCTCCATTTAATATGCATACATTTAGCGAAACTTAAAAGCACATATCATAATTCAAAATGCATTTCATCCATGCAACAGTCATCATCCATCATATACAGTACTTCGAATAGAATATATAATATTTGAAAACTTTTGTGTGTCCCTGTAAAAGCTATGCACTTCGTATTATGCATGAAATAACTCACATTAAGCCTTAGCAACGTATATCAATTTGATTATACATGAAATCGTTTACCATAATTAAAATATGTCGGAAACTGTTCCTCCCTTTATTCTTATGCAATGGAATTCTTCTGTGTAACCCTGTAAATGAATAATAAGTGTCCTTTTCACTACATACTTTACAAAATGCATTTTTTAGTGCACTTTGTAAATGCATATAAATTTGAATATGTTTCACAGGTTGTAACATCGTTAAATTTAATTAAAACGATTTTCCCCATAATGCCGTAATGTAAGGAAATTTTTTGGCAATCCCTGTAAATAAACTAATCATGGTAGAAACTTTATTTTCAATAGGTATTCGTGCTAGGTAAACGTTAAGAACGTCCAAAAATTTCATGGAAATCGGAGTATATTTACGAAAGTTAGAAAGCGACCAGACAGACAGACAAACCGAAAGCATAATAACTTTTCAACTTTGTTCGAAAGTGTTAAAAAATCGAGCGAAAAATATATTAATCAGTAGTTTTATTTTCCGCCTTTTCCCCACAAAAAATTTCTACCATTGATAATTATGAGTTTTGAATAAAAATATTCATTTGTATGTAACTTATAACTTATTAATTAATATAAGTAAAAAATAGTTCTGATTCATTTTAAATATGACGTCATTATTTATCTCGCTCCATTAGCTACTGATATTCATACCCCTTGTATTTTTAACGACTGCTATAAAGTACCTGTTTTATTTCAAGTATGACGTCACATTTTCATAAGTGAACCATTTTATTAAAAATATAATTCTTTTTCATTCTTTTTACTTTTAATTTATGTCGCCATATTTTACGCAAAAATTCCCATTAACTAAACAAATATCCTTGTTAAATATATTATAAAAAATACACCTTTTATTTTTATTTCAAACATGACGTCATATTTATTTTCTTTTAAATTATTTTATTATAGTTTTTCGCGTGGAAGTTTTTTATTAAAAATTCACTGCCGCTGAAAAACTATTAGTCCATTTTTTTATTTTCTTGGCAACAGGAAAGGAAAATGGTTAAATTTTATCTGAAAAATGCCTATTGATTTTGTATGAAAAAGTATTAAATTTTGAATTATTGAGAAAAATATTTGAATAAAATAAATAAAAATTAGCCTATGTTCATTCCACTCCTATAATCTATCCATATGCAAAGATTCAAAGACATTAATCCATCCGTTTTGAAGCCAAGTTCATTCCAATTTTTCGGACACACTTTCACATTTATAATATACTAGCAGTTACCCGTGACATCGTTCACATAACATTTAAAGAAGAAATAATTGATCAATCAAGCAAAAAATTTTGATGATGAAAAGCATGTGTAATTAACTTTTTATCGCGAATTTATGGTAAAAATCTTCTGATAATCCCTATTTGCTAATTTGTTTGCTGGTTAAAATTTTCCTTTCAGCGATTAATACTAATAGATAGAAACATTCTTGAATTCTTTTGTTCAGCCCTGTAGTTTTCCAAGTGCCCATACACGAAAGTATCTTTCGAAAATTTAGTTCAAACAAAAATATTTCTTATTACTACCTAAATTACATTTTCAGAAATTATCATCCGAAGACAACCTTGTATCCAGTTCTTTGCGGGACCCTGTATATCCTTTTATATATATACTACAAACATTTCTTAGTTTACTAAATGCAGTTCAAAATAAAAATGAATATTTTATTTAAAAACCACCTGTAAGTAAATTACGCTCATATTCAGTAGCCTTTCTGAGATCTTTTGTGTAACCCTGTGTATCTAAATTTAACTATTTATACTATTACCATTTATACTCTCCATTTAATATGCATACATTTAGCGAAACTTAAAAGCACATATCATAATTCAAAATGCATTTCATCCATGCAACAGTCATCATCCATCATATACAGTACTTCCAATAGAATATATAATATTTGAAAACTTTTGTGTGTCCCTGTAAATGCTATGCACTTCGTATTATGCATGAAATAACTCACATTAAGCCTCAGCAACGTATATCAATTTGATTATACATGAAATCGTTTACCATAATTAAAATATGTCGGAAACTGTTCCTCCCTTTATTCTTATGCAATGGAATTCTTCTGTGTAACCCTGTAAATGAATAATAAGTGTCCTTTTCACTACATACTTTACAAAATGCATATTTTAGTGCACTTTGTAAATGCATATAAATTTGAATATGTTTCACAGGGTGTAACATTGTTAAATTTAATTAAAACGATTTTACCCCATAATGCCGTAATGTAAGGAAATTTTTTGACTATCCCTGTAAATAAACTAATTATGGCAATTATTCGTGCTAGGTAAACGTTAATAACGTCCAAAAATTTCATGGAAATCGGAGTATATTTACGAAACTTAGAAAGCGACCAGACAGACAGACAAACCGAAAGCATAGTAACTTTTCAACTTTGCTCGAAAGGGTTAAAAAATCGAGCCAAAAATATATTAATCAGTAGTTTTATTTTCCGCCTTTTCCCCACAAAAAAATTTTTCCATTGATAATTATGAGTTTTGAATAAAAATATTCATTTGTATGCAACTTATAACTTATTAATTAGTATAAGTAAAAAATATTTCTGATTCATTTTAAATATGACGTCATTATTTATTTTGCTTCATTAGCTACTGATATTCATACCCCTTGTATTTTTAACGACTGCTATAAAGTACCTGTTTTATTTCAACTATGACGTCACATTTTCATAAGTGAACCATTTTATTAAAAATATAATTCTTTTAATTTATGTCGTCATATTTTACACAAAAATTCCCTTTAACTAAACAAATATCCTTGTTAAATATATTATAAAAAATATACCTTTTATTTTTATTTCAAACATGACATCATATTTATTTTCTTTTAAATTATTTTGTTGTAATTTTTCGCGTGTAAGTTTTTTATTAAAAATTCATTGCCGCTGAAAAATTATTATTCCAATGTCTTATTTTCTTGGCAACAGGAAAGGAAAATGGAATGATTTACCTGAAAAATGCCTATTGATTTTGTATGAAAAATAACTAAATTTTGCATTATTAAGGAAAATATTTGAATAAAATAAATAAAAATTAGCCTATGTTCATTCCACTCCTATAAACTATCTATATGCAAAGATTCAAAGACATTAATCCATTCGTTTTGAAGCCAAGTTCATTCCAATTTTTCGGACACACTTTAACATTTACAATATACTAGCAGTTACCCGTGACTTCGTTCACATAACATTTAACTAAGAAATTATTGATCAATCAAGCAAAAATTTTCGATGATGAAAAGCATGTGTAATTAACTTTTTATCGCGAATTTATAGTAAAAAACTTCTGATAATCCCTATTTGCTAATTTGTTTGCTGGTTAAAATTTTTCTTTCAGCGATTAATACTAACAGATACAAACATTCTTGAATTCTTTTGTTCAGCCCTGTAGTTTTCCAAGTGCCTTTAATACACGTATCTTTTTAAAATTTAGTTCAAACAAAAATATTTCTTATTACTACCTAAATTACATTTTCAGAAATTATCATCCGAAGACAACCTTGTATCCAGTTCTTTGCGGGACCCTGTATATCATTTTATATATATACTACAAACATTTCTTAGTTTACTAAAAGCAGTTCAAAATAAAAATACATATTTTATTTAAAAACCACCTTTAAGTAAATTACTCTCATATTCAGTAACCTTTCCGAGATTTTTTGTGTAACCTTGTATATCTAAATTTAACTGTTTATACTATTACCATTTATACTCTCCATTTAACATGCATACATTTAGCGAAACTTAAAAGCACATATCATAATTCAAAATGCATTTCATCCATGCAACAGTCATCATCCATCATATACAGTACTTCGAATAGAATATATAATATTTGAAATCTTTTGTGAGTCCCTGTAAATGCTATGCATTTCGTATTGTGCATGAAATAACTCACATTAAGCCTCAGCAACGTATATCAATTTGATTATACATGAAATCGTTTACCATAATTAAAATATGTCGGAAACTGTTCCTCCCTTTATTCTTATGCAATGGAATTCTTCTGTGTAACCCTGTAAATGAATAATAAGTGTCCTTTTCACTACATACTTTACAAAATGCATATTTTAGTGCATTTTGTAAAATCATGTAAATTTGAATATGTTTCACAGGGTGTAACATCGTTAAATTTAATTAAAACGATTTTCCCCATAATGCCGTAATGTAAGGAAATTTTTTGACGATCCCTGTAAATAAACTAATCATGGTAGAAACTTTATTTTCAATAGGTATTCGTGCTAGGTAAACGTTAAGAACGTCCAAAAATTTCATGGAAATCGGAGTATATTTACGAAAGTTAGAAAGCGACCAGACAGACAGACAAACCGAAAGCATAATAACTTTTCAACTTTGTTCGAAAGTGTTAAAAAATCGAGCCAAAAATATATTAATCAGTAGTTTTATTTTCCGCCTTTTCCCCACAAAAATTTCTTCCATTGATAATTATGAGTTTTGAATAAAAATATTCATTTGTATGTAACTTATAACTTATTAATTAATATAAGTAAAAAATATTTCTGATTCATTTTAAATATGACGTCATTATTTATCTCGCTCCATTAGCTACTGATATTCATGCCCCTTGTATTTTTAACGACTGCTATAAAGTACCTGTTTTATTTCAACTATGACGTCACATTTTCATTAGTGAACCATTTTATTAAAAATATAATTCTTTTTCATTCTTTTTACTTTTAATTTATGTCGCCATATTTTACACAAAAATTCCCATTAACTAAACAAATATCCTTGTTAAATATATTATAAAAAATACAACTTTTATTTTTATTTCAAACATGACGTCATATTTATTTTCTTTTAAATTATTTTATTATAGTTTTTCGCGTGGAAGTTTTTTATTAAAAATTCATTGCCGCTGAAAAACTATTATTCCAATTTTTTATTTTCTTGGCAACAGGAAAGGAAAATGGTTAAATTTTATCTGAAAAATGCCTATTGATTTTGTATGAAAAATTATTAAATTTTGAATTATTAAGGAAAATATTTGAATAAAATAAATAAAAATTAGCCTATGTTCATTCCACTCTTATAATCTATCCATATGCAAAGATTCAAAGACATATCCATCCGTTTTGAAGCCAAGTTCATTCCAATTTTTCGGACACACTTTCACATTTATAATATACTACGTGTTACCCGTGACATCGTTCACATAACATTTAAAGAAGAAATAATTGATCAATCAAGCAAAAAATTTTGATGATGAAAAGCATGTGTAATTAACTTTTTATCGCAAATTTATGGTAAAAATCTTCTGATAATCCCTATTTGCTAATTTGTTTGCTGGTTAAAATTTTCCTTTCAGCGATTAATACTAATAGATAGAAACATTCTTGAATTCTTTTGTTCAGCCCTGTAGTTTTCCAAGTGCCCATACACGAAAGTATCTTTCGAAAATTTAGTTCAAACAAAAATATTTCTTATTACTACCTAAATTACATTTTCAGAAATTATCATCCGAAGACAACCTTGTATCCAGTTCTTTGCGGGACCCTGTATATCCTTTTATATATATATATACTACGAACATTTCTTAGTTTACTAAATGCAGTTCAAAATAAAAATGAATATTTTATTTAAAAACCACCTTTAAGTAAATTACGCTCAAATTCAGTAGCCTTTCCGAGATCTTTTGTGTAACCCTGTGTATCTAAATTTAACTATTTATACTATTACCATTTATACTCTCCATTTAATATGCATACATTTAGCGAAACTTAAAAGCACATATCATAATTCAAAATGCATTTCATCCATGCAACAGTCATCATCCATCATATACAGTACTTCGAATAGAATATATAATATTTGAAAACTTTTGTGTGTCCCTGTAAAAGCTATGCACTTCGTATTATGCATGAAATAACTCACATTAAGCCTTAGCAACGTATATCAATTTGATTATACATGAAATCGTTTACCATAATTAAAATATGTCGGAAACTGTTCCTCCCTTTATTCTTATGCAATGGAATTCTTCTGTGTAACCCTGTAAATGAATAATAAGTGTCCTTTTCACTACATACTTTACAAAATGCATTTTTTAGTGCACTTTGTAAATGCATATAAATTTGAATATGTTTCACAGGTTGTAACATCGTTAAATTTAATTAAAACGATTTTCCCCATAATGCCGTAATGTAAGGAAATTTTTTGGCAATCCCTGTAAATAAACTAATCATGGTAGAAACTTTATTTTCAATAGGTATTCGTGCTAGGTAAACGTTAAGAACGTCCAAAAATTTCATGGAAATCGGAGTATATTTACGAAAGTTAGAAAGCGACCAGACAGACAGACAAACCGAAAGCATAATAACTTTTCAACTTTGTTCGAAAGTGTTAAAAAATCGAGCCAAAAATATATTAATCAGTAGTTTTATTTTCCGCCTTTTCCCCACAAAAATTTCTTCCATTGATAATTATGAGTTTTGAATAAAAATATTCATTTGTATGTAACTTATAACTTATTAATTAATATAAGTAAAAAATATTTCTGATTCATTTTAAATATGACGTCATTATTTATCTCGCTCCATTAGCTACTGATATTCATACCCCTTGTATTTTTAACGACTGCTATAAAGTACCTGTTTTATTTCAACTATGACGTCACATTTTCATAAGTGAACCATTTTGTTAAGAATACAATTCTTTTTCATTCTTTTTACTTTTAATTTATGTCGCCATATTTTACACAAAAATTCCCATTAACTAAACAAATATCCTTGTTATATATATTATAAAAAATACACCTTTTATTTTTATTTCAAAGATGACGCCATATTTATATTCTTTTAAATTATTTTATTATTCGCGTTTGAAATGAAATAGACGCCCTCTCGCGGACAAAGTCTGAAACGAAATAGAACTGATACCGTGAGCATCTTCCGCTGAAATCAGTGTTTAAAAGGCCGATAAATAAATAAACAGTTCTATAACGCATGCAACGTTGGGTTCTTTGTATTAAAATTATCTAAAATCAAAATTTTATACACAAAGTTTAGATCTATAATATAAAAAAGTACATTTGACTTACTCATGGCAAAATAACCTGACATCAACACAATGCTTGCATGATTCGCTTGCTCCAGCTTTGCAAGAGCAAGAAAAATTTTTTATTTTCAAATTTTTGTTTTCCTTTACTAGCAAACCTGAAATAATATGGGGATTTCCTTTTGTTTGGCTTGTTTGTAAACACGAGCCTACAATATCTATTTCTTCTTCTTTGCATTGTTTAATGCCGCACATTACTAATCTCTTTGAATCAATAATTGCTTCAGCTTCTCTAAAGCAATTACTAGATTTTCCAGCATCTAGAAATTCTAAAATTGTCGATATTTCTAATTTATCTCCCATAATTAAATAAACAAGTTGGAAATTGCACGTGAAGCGTAGCAAATTAGGTGCGTTCGGACGATAACGAAGTTTTAAAAATATTACGTTCATATATCAATCTCATAACATTGTAAATAGTGAACTACAATTAAAACGCTCATCAAACAATGTTCTCCCTATACCATTATGTAATGGAATACTTTTGTGTGGCCTTGTAAATCAATAACAAATGTTCTTTGCACCACAAATTATGTAAGATGTATATTATAATATGTACTTTATAGTTGCATATAAATTTTATTAAGTTCGCATGAGTGTAACACGATTAAAATGCATTTGAAACATTTTTCCCCATTGACCGTAATGTAATGGAATACTTTTGATTGTCCCTGTAATTGATCTATGCATCCGATTTTCATAAAATTTGTAATAACTCGAAAATATTATGCAATAATTATGTATTTTAAATTTCAAACGTATAGAATATATTTGAAACTTTTTCCCCATTGACCATAATGTAATTGAATACTTTTGATTGTCCCTGTAATTGATCTATGCACACGATAAACAAAAAATTTGAAATAACTCGACAGAATTATGTAATAATTGCGTATTTTAAATTTCAAACGATTAAAATGCATTTGAAACATTTTTTCCCATTGACTGTAATGTAATGGAATACTTTTGATTGTCCCTGTAATTGATCTATTCGTCCGAGTTTCATAAAATTTGAAATAACTCGAAAAAATTATGTAATAATTATGTATTTTAAATTTCAAACGTATAGAATATATTTGAAACTTTTTCCCCATTGACCATAATGTAATTGAATACTTTTGATTGTCCCTGTAATTGATCTATGCACACGATAATCAAAAAATTTGAAATAACTCGACAGAATTATGTAATAATTGCGTATTTTAAATTTCAAACGATTAAAATGCATTTGAAACATTTTTTCCCATTGACTGTAATGTAATGGAATACTTTTGATTGTCCCTGTAATTGATCTATTCGTCCGAGTTTCATAAAATTTGAAATAACTCGAAAAAATTATGTAATAATTATGTATTTTAAATTTCAAACGTATAGAATATATTTGAAACTTTTTCCCCATTGACCATAATGTAATTGAATACTTTTGATTGCCCCTGTAATTGATCTATGCACACGATTATCAAAAAATTTGAAATAACACGACAGAATTATGTAATAATTGCGTATTTTAAATTTCAAACGATTAAAATGCATTTGAAACTTTTTTCCCCATTGACCGTAATGTAATGGAATACTTTTGATCGTCCCTGTAATTGATCTATCCATCCGATTCTCATAAAATTTGAAATGACTCGACAAAAATATCTAATATTTATGTATTTCAAATTTCAAACGATTCGGTTGGGTAGTTTTTACGTTGTTATATGCGGACAGACGGACGGACGGACAGACGGACGGACAGACGGACGGACTGAACGACAACTATAGGTGCTACGTATTATATAATTACGAACGCACCTAAAAAGATAAAAAACTGCACTTTAAATAGCTCTTTAAACGGGTTTCGCTATGCTACAGCATGGAACTAACAGACTACGTAAACAAACGATTATCAGGTTTATACAACGCCACCTTTCGGTCATTACAAACGCGAATAGCTTTTCGCGTGGAAGTTTTTTATTAAAAATTCATTGCCGCTGAAAAATTATTATTCCAATTTTTTTATTTTTTTGGCAACAGGAAAGGAAAATGGTTAAATTTTATCTGAAAAGTGCCTATTGATTTTCTATGAAAAATAATTACATTTTGAATTATTAAGGAAAATATTTGAATAAAATAAATAATAAAGAATACTGCCCAGTTAAACTGATGGCATTGAGCTCACAGGCTACAAATACTAATTGTACATTAAAGCCTTATATTTTCAAGGGTTAATTCCGTTCGAAAAAAAAATTAAGAAGGGGAAACAGCTCTCCCCTTTCCTCTTTTTTTATACTTAATCATTGAACCTCCTATACTATCAAAGACATGCTTTATCATATAAAAAATCTATATCCAAAATTCAGAGCAAATTAGATAATTCTTAATAAAAACCCATTTAGCATTTATATAATTTAAAAGGAGTTATCCCCTTCTTTTATACTTAACCATTAAACTTCCAAAACGATTCAGAGATTTGAACGAAATCTGAAAATTCTGCTTGAAAAACCTATTTATATAAATTAAGAGGGGGGGAGGCATTAGAACCCCTGTTGCCCCTATTTATACTTATTCAATGAACACCTAATAGCAGTCACGGAATCGCCTCATCAGAATGATCCTAATCTAAATTTTGAACGAAAACTTAATTCTGCATGAAAATCCCATTTATATCAACTAACGGGGGGGGGGCATTAGAACCCCTGTTCCCCCTATTTATACTTATTCAATGAACACCTAATAACAGCCACGGAATCGCCTCATCAGAATGATCCTAATCTAAATTTTGAACGAAAACTTAATTCTGCATGAAAATCCCATTTATATCAACTAACGGGGGGGGGGATTAGAACCCCTGTTCCCCCTATTTATACTTATTCAATGAACACCTAATAACAGTCACGGAATCGCCTCATCAGAATGATCCTAATCTAAATTTTGAAAACTTAATTCTGCATGAAAATCCCATTTATATCAACTAACGGGGGGCATGAGCCCCCCGTTCCCCCTCTTATACATATCGAATGAACTCCGAAAACTAATCAGGGAAGCGCCTTATCAGGATATACCTATATACAAAATTTCAAGTGGATCCGATATTTTTATCATGAGTTATCGCGTTACGCACATACGCACATACATACAGAACGGACGGGCACATAAGCTCTCAGGCTATGATAGCCTGTGAGCTAAAAAATAGCCTATGTTCATTTCACTCCTATAATATATCCATATGCAAAGATTCAAAGACATTAATCCATCCGTTTTGAAGCCAAGTTCATTCCAATTTTCGGACACACTTTCATATTTATAATATACTAGCAGTTACCCGTGACTTCGTTCACATAACATTTAAAGAAGAAATAATTCATCAATCAAGCAAAAAATTTCGATGATGAAAAGCATGTGTATAATTAATTTTTTTATCGCGAATTTATGGTAAAAAACTTCTGATGATCCCTATTTGCTAATTTTTTGCTGGTTAAAATTTTCCTTTCAGCGATTAATACTAATAGATAGAAACATTCTTGAATACTTTTGTTCAGCCCTGTAGTTTTCCAAGTGCCTTTAATACACGAAAGTATCTTTCTAAAATTTAGTTTAAACAAAAATATTCCTTATTACTACCTAAATTACATTTTCAGAAATTATCATCCGAAGACAACCTTGTATCCAGTTCTTTGCGGGACCCTGTATATCATTTTATATATATACTACAAACATTTCTTAGTTTACTGAATGCAGTTCAAAATGAAAATGCATAGTTTATTTAAAAACCACCTTACGCAAATTACGCTCATATTCAATAACCTTTCCGAGATCGTTTGTGTAACCCTGTATATCGAAATTTAACTATTTATACTATTACCATTTATACTCTCCATTTAATATGCATACATTTAGCAAAACTTAAATGCACATATCATAATTCAAAATGCATTTCATCCATGCAACAGTCATCATCCATGATATACAGTACTTCGGATAGAATATATAATATTTGAAATATTTTGTGCGTCCCTGTAAATGCTATGCACTTCGTATTATGCATGAAATAACTTACATTAAGCCTCAGCAACGTATATCAATTTGATTATAAATGAAATCGTCTACCATAATTAAAATATGTCGGAAACTGTTCCTCCCTTTATTCTTATGCAATGGAATTCTTCTTTGTGACCCTGTAAATGAATAGTAAGTGCCCTTTTCACTACATACTTTACAAAATGCATATTTTAGTGTACTTTGTAAATGCATATAAATTTGATTATGTTCCGCAGGCTGTAACATCGTTAAATTTAATTAACCCCTTGAGGGGCGGTGGTTTCATAGATATACCACTAAATTTTAATTCCCAAATGCCCCATTCGCACCGGAATTTATTAAAAAAGATTACGGTTTATTGAATGCGTGAAGTATAGCGTTTTCTTATTTACAAATGAAGTTGTATTCAAATTCCGGTGTCAGTCATTAATTCCAATACTTAAGCAATGAATTTGTCCTGCCCCGCAAAGGGTTAAAACGATTTTTCCCCATAATGCCGTAATGTAAGGAAATTTTTTGACTATCCCTGTAAATAAACTAATCATGGTAGAAACTTCATTTTCAATAGGTATTCGTGCTAGGTAAACGTTAATAACGTCCAAAAATTTCATGGAAATCGGAGTATATTTACGAAAGTTGGAAAGCGTCCAGACAGACAGATATAAGGATAATAGTCTAATATCCGGCTGCAGAATCAGTGTACCCATCGAGTGTTTGCTGAAAACCAAATTTTTACACATATTTATGATTAGGAGAATTTATATCTACCAGGTTGCCTATCAAAATGTGGCCGCTAGTATTTTTAATTAAATTATTAATAATTCATAATCCGTAAGAAATTTCACTGACTTGTTTTTTCAATAAAATGTTGTCTACTTTACGGCAACATCTATAAAGACTCTGAAAAATCACGGTTGCCTTTGCGCACCTGGCCGCACCTCTTCGCAGCCAGGTATACACAAGTATGATTTTGTTACATTTATACACCCACAACGTACATTCATAATTTATATATCAAATTAAAGCTAATTTTTTTTCTGTTTATTATTATATACGGTTGCCTAATTAAATCTGGCCGCAAATAAGGGTTGCCGGCTGTTAAATATAGTAAATATTAAAAGTAGAGTAAAAGAGAGCTAGCGCGTAACACCACTAGTCAGACGAGGATAGCGATTGCCAGCTGTCGGACGGTTTAAAGCCATTGCGCATGCGTCAGATGCTAGTGTTCTCAACGGATCTGTTGCGACTTTTATTCTAACAAGGAAGGTCTCCATACGGGCATACTCAGAAAAATCTGAAAAAAATACAGAATGTTCTTCTCATATAGTTATATACGTTTATAAAAAAAATTTCGGCGGAACATCCTTATAACGTCCGTAAAAAAAATAATAAAATTTTCGTTTATTTGGCGATTTATCTGCGGTTGGCGAAAAAACGAAATTTTGAAAATATGCTTTTACGCTTCGAATTAGCGTTGCAAAGGTTAGAAAAAAGCCGGTTAAAACCCGGGAATAAACCGGGATTTTAGGAATAAATTATTAATAATTTATTCCTAAATAAATTATTCCTAATTTATTCCTAGCTTTTTGGACAGTAAACATTTTAATCGATGTAAGCGGCTACATCCCTTAGCTTCTAGTGCTTTGCAGATTCTTCATTTTGAACAATATTTATCTGAAATTGACACGGATGGTGTGGAAACTTTGAACGAAGACTTAAACATGGTAATGAATACTTCGTATGGAATCAATGAGAGCATTATTTTACCTGATTCACTGCATATAATACTGGAGGGTTACAAACAATTTTGCGAAATAACACTTCAGGGCGGTCATGGAAAGACAGCTCAATATTACTTGCAGTATACTGAGCTTATAAAATATTTCTGCGATTTTCTAGAAGTATTCGTTGCAGTAATTTTGAACTCTACTTGGATTCTATCTTCGAAATGTGTGGTTACTTTTTTGCATTCAATCAGCCGAATTATGTAAAATGGGCTGTTATGTATTTAAATAACTTAATCAAGCTGAAGGTTGAAAATTCTACTTTACTTCACGAATTTCGTGAAGGTGCATTTGTATTAGACGCACAAAATCATGCTTGGGCAGATCACCTGTAGATTTGACTTTAGAGCAGACAATTAATGCTGATGCCGGTAATACCTTGACTGGTGTTAGCCATTTCACAAACTCGATCGCTGCACGAGAAACATGGGCTCTTAGTCATAGTGTCAGAACAAAAATTATGTCATTTGTAAAAGCAGAAATCGGATTTTCTCAAACAGATGATACTTCTTATACGTTAAAGAAGAATCGAATTGAGAAAGAATCAAAGACTCTGAACAGCATTGTTGAAACGATTAAGAAAACAATGAATCCTTTTTCTGAAAATGTAGACAAAGATAGTTTGTTCAATTTGTCAACTGGTAAAGCGGCATCTTCAAATGTTACCAATTTTTTACTAAACGTTAAGTCCTTAGGTCAAGAACAAAAGTTAAAGTTTTTTTCGGATTGCTCTGAAGATTCAACAAGATTCGTGAGACCAATAACTGGTAATAAAATACATAACTTCGCTTCATAATGTGCTAAAAAAAGTATTAAGAGTGCCACCGGAGACAAAAAAACATTAATTAAAATGGAACGAGATATTTTTGGACGTCTGTTAGCAATTGCTATAAATCAAAAAGTTGACATTGGACATTGGCTATCTTTTCCTCTTGCACCTGTACCTCCTGCACTATTCCACTGTTCAGGCGACATGATGAAGACGGACAAGTCAACTTTAACCCTTTCAGGGGCGGTGTTTGCAGTCTGCAAACACTTAATATTACTGTTCCAATTTCGAACTGGCGCCAGTATAATTTTAGTACAATTTCGATTTTATAATATTCGCGAAAAACAGCTCTTGATTATTTTCAAATAAATTTTCTCTTAAATTGTGGTGTGAATCAATTATTTGAACATTTTCGGAGCAGAAATATCTTGCCCCTAAAGGGGTTAAGTAAGCAATTGACGGCAAAGATTGCACCAACTAATCCGGGACAAGTCGACATAGAAATCATTGATGGTTTCTATTATTTATATTTAATTGGCTCTACTTTACCACAAACATTTGGAAAAATTGCAGAATCGATATTGATAAAACTATGTTCAAAAAATGCTCCAGTAGTTCATATTATCTTTGATAGATATTTAACGCCTTCCATTAAAGATTGCGAACGAGAAAACCGAGAAGGAATTGATATTCCATACACAATTAATGGGCCTTTGCAAACAAGACCAGGCCCTTATTAGCGCATGGGCAAATCGGGACTTTGCCCATGGGCCCCAAACTTTAAGGGGCCCCCAAATCCATATATTACATTTTAAAATTCTTTCTTTCTCCAACTCTTCTGTATGTTGAAATTATTAAATTCATCTTAAAGTAATGTAACAAATTACTAAAGTTATATAAAAGAGTTTTGATTTGTGCTAAACAAAAAAGTGTACTTCTATTAATTAAGGGATTTAATTTGGAATTGACGGAGCTAAGAATTTTCTTCTATTTATATCCAAGGTGCGGAAATATGTTTATGCATTTCACATACACATATAAGTGACCATGAGCTCTATTTGAATAACGTTGCAATGATTTGAAAGGGGCCCCCTAATTCATCGTTGCCCGGGGCCCCAGTTTGTCATAATCGGGGCCTGAACAAGACCCAATGATTTTCTAAAGAGCTTAAAGAACTTTCGTTTCAAAGAAGCCCTGGTAAAATTCTTAGTTAATCATTGGGCTGATGATTCTTTTGCAGCAGTATTAGGAAATAAAAAAATTTACATTACTGTTGAAGAGAAATGTTTTTCATATTGTTCTGCTGGAAATCTCGTAGTGAAAACTGAAGAAACCGAATTATCATGTTCACATGAAGAAGCTGATACAAGAATTATTTTTCACATAAGTAAAGTACCTGAAAATTTAAAAATTCTGGTGAAAGCAGCAGACACTGATGTTTTAATAATTTTATTAGGAAATATCCATAAATTTCCTAATTTGCAAATTTGGTTGGCCAACAGTACATCAAAAATAATAATAATAATAATAATAATAAGGACGAAGTTTACATCAATTGTACGGACTTATCAATAAAATTAGGTGCAACTTTATGTCTTGCTTTGCCTGCTTTTCACGCATTTACGGGTTGCGACTATACAGCTGCATTCTTTAGCAAAGGGAAAGTTAGACCCTTGAATGTATTTATTAAGCACCCACAAATTCAACAAGTTTTTGCGTCTTTGAAGAATCCTCATGACATTTATAACGAAACCAAAATCGATGCAGTTCAACATTTTACGTGCCTTATGTATGGACTCCCAAAGTGCCAAAGTGTAAATGCCGCAAGATTGTTATTATTCAACAAAATGTACGCTTCAAAAGAAAGTAGTGAAAAATTTATGAAAAGAATTAAAGGTTTTGACTCAACGCACATTCCACCGTGCTGGAAATCTTTAAAGCAAAAATTATTGCGGACAATCTTTGTTAATTCGATGTGGTTAAATGCTACTGAGCCGGATTGCATCAAGTTCAGCGCTGAAAATAATGGTTGGCTGTTTTTAGATGGATTTTTAAAACCAACATGGTTCCTGGGAGACTCAACTCCAGCACAAGTTGAGAGTGTACTGTGTGATTCCACGAACAAGCCTTCCGATAATAACGACGATACGGATATTTGCGATGAAAGTGATAGCTGCGATGATAGTATGACTGAGAGCTCCGATGATTCAGATTTTTAAAAAAGAGTCACGGAAATATAAAATACATTTTAAAAATTTATAATTTGTTTAAATTGATGAATATGTAAAATAGATGTAATACTTGAATAAAATCAAATCTTTTTTCATACAGTACTAGCACAACACAATTTTTTTACATAAATAACCTTGGTTTTATTCATCATCAATATCCATTTTTTTTGTAATTTTTAAATTTGTCATTCATTTTTTAATTTTTTATTTTGAAAAGAAAGACTTTTCTTTTGGAGTACAAGGGGGGCGCCGCCCCCCTGCTCGCTATGCTCGCCAACATCCCGCGTAATCGCTTCGCGATTCCAAATTATTGGCTACCCCTGCTTGCTGCGCTCGCC
This sequence comes from Maratus speculifer, assembly GCA_964019185.1. Classification (NCBI taxonomy): domain Eukaryota; kingdom Metazoa; phylum Arthropoda; class Arachnida; order Araneae; family Salticidae; genus Maratus; species Maratus speculifer. Next base: position 35,978,795 of record OZ025296.1, read on the forward strand.
AATACCCCATGGTATGAATAAGCAGTTGCAGACCTTTCAACTGATGTGTCACACGACTGGTGTTGTAAAGAAATTAAAAATGTGCCCCCCTGGGGGGCAGAGTGGGAGGCGACACAAAAGACATCCATAATATGAATAAGCAGCTGCAGACCTCTCAAATGATATGTCACACGATTGGTGTTGCAAAAAATTGAAAATGTGCCCCCCTGGGGGGCAGAGTGGCGGTGACACACAAGACATCCATAAAATGAATAAACAGTTGCAGACCTTTCAAATGATGTGTCACACAACTGGTGTTGTAAAGAAATTAAAAATGTGACCTCCCCCCTGGGGAGAGCAGAGTGTGGGGGTGACACACAAGACATCCATAATATGAATAAGCAGTTGCAGACCTTTCAAATCTTGTGTAACATGACTGGTGTTGTAAAGAAATTAAAATGTGTCCCCCCTGGGGAGCAGAGTGGGGGATAACACACAAGACATCCATTATATGAATAAGCAGTTGCAAACCTCTCAAATGATGTATCAAACGACTGGTGTTGTAAAGAAATTAAAAATTTGGCGAAATATTACAGTTATCGCCAAGTTGGCGTCACTTTTGACAACTAATTTTGGTCGCCAAATTTGGCGATATATCGCCAAGTTGGCGACAAACTTGGCGATTGTTGGCGATGGTAACCTTTCCTCTCTTTATGGTAACCCATACGGCGATGCATAGATGGAGCCCTTTCCTGATTGGTCTATTCGGCTCATGGAAGGAGTGGACAACCCGGATTGGTTAGTTCCGGAAATCTTCCACATCAGCATCATTCCAGGAGTCATTCCTTTTAAGGCTAGTTTTTTTTTACTATAGAAGGATTTATTATTTTGAGGCGTACCTACTATTGTTTGAATCGGAGGTTGAGAACAATAGCATCTGACGCATGCGCAATGGCTTTAAACCGTCCGACAGCTGGCAATTGCTATCCTCGTCTGACTAGTGGTGTTACGCGCTAGCTCTCTTTCACTCTACTTTTAATATTTACTATATTTAACAGCCGGCAACCCTTATTTGCGGCCAGATTTAATTAGGCAACCGTATATAATAATAAACAGAAAAAAATTAGCTTTAATTTGATATATAAATTATGAATGTACGTTGTGGGTGTATAAATGTAACAAAATCATACCTGTGTATACCTGGCTGCGAAGAGGTGCGGCCAGGTGCGCAAAGGCAACCGTGATTTTTCAGAGTCTTTATAGATGTTGCCGTAAAGTAGACGACATTTTATTGAAAAAACAAGTCAGTGAAATTTCTTACGGATTATGAATTATTAATAATTTAATTAAAAATACTAGCGGCCACATTTTGATAGGCAACCTGGTAGATATAAATTCTCCTAATCATAAATATGTGTAAAAATTTGGTTTTCAGCAAACACTCGATAGGTACACTGATTCTGCAGCCGGATCTCGTACTTTAAGGATATAAGGATATTTATAACAATTCTTTTACAATGTTTTCTTTATGTTTATATTGAGTATTTAGTATGATACAATACATTTAAACCATAGGTGTAACTTAGGCTCTAAAACTAGGGGGGGCAAAAGTTTTGAAGTCCTTTTTTAGAAAGTTATACCTCCCCCCCCTCTCCAGTCATCGTGTGCCCGCATATACCCTTATATATTTAAAAATTTTAATATTTAAAAAACAATAAATGTTCAATCATATACGATAAAAATCCGAAAATAGTAATTTTATGTCTTTAATTTTATGACGGCCGATTATTTGCATGTTCACTGTAGTCCCTTGGGAAAGTGCCCTTCGTCAGGGTCTTGCTAAGGAAATCTAACCTGTATTTACACAAGGTTCAAAGGAAACCACGAAAACTCCGAACGATTAGACCGACGGGCGCGATTGGGATCGAACCCAGCATCTCCCGTCCACCAGCTTCGAGAGCAGAACCCCTTAGCCACTGGTGGACCCATTTAAATAAGGATTCATAAAAAATAATGTTTAGAATAAAAGAACAAAAGGTGGGTTAAAAATACCGTAATTTTTGAAGCTATATAATAAAAAATAGATTTATGGAAATATTTCTCTGATTTGAGAAAATATTTCATTTATTAAGGCTATTGTCAAATCCAAAAGAGCTACTTTCTGACACATTTCTGAATTCATTTCTTTTCGGAAACTCATAAAATTAGCAGGTGTTCTTATTCAGAAACTGTGTAATCAAATGGCGTTATCCATTTTTTGATAAAGACAACGTATCTTTGAGATAATACTGATAAAATTTGGAATCGAATTTTCAGAAGCGACATTACTAGAAACTGTAAAAACCTGAAGCCGTAATAAATCTCTCAATTGCCAACAAGTAATTTATTAATAAAAAATGGAAAACGCTAATTGATTCCAAATTTGCATTTTTTCCGCGATCCTTTGATCAATTTGAGTTTTTTTTCGCAATGCTTTGACAAAATTCACGTTTTATCCGTGATCCTTTGACAAAATTCGCGTTTTCCACTATCCTTTGACGAAAATTGCATTGTTTAGCGATATTCAATCAAATTTGCTTTTTTTCGCGATACTGTCACTTTTTTGACAAAATTTGCGATTTCTCCGCTATTCTTTGACAAAAAAGATTTTGGGTTATTTTACAATATTCAACTAAATTTGTTTTATTTTAGCAATTCTCTGAAGAAATTCGATTTTTTTTTCACGATTCTTTGACAAAATTTACATTTTCCCACGATCTTTTGCCAAAATTCGCATTTTTTCTGTAATAGTTTGTCAAATCCGAATTGCTTCACTATATTGAATATATTCAACAAATTCTGCGATTTTTTCGCGATACTTTGGCGAAATTTGTGCTATTACTGCGATTCTTTGATTAAATTCGCTTTTCTTTCGGCAATCCTTTCGCAAATTTTCTCTCTCTTTTTTTTTTTTTTTTTTTTTTTTTTTTTTTGCAGTCGTTTGAAAAAAATTGCGGGTTTATTTTGCAATTCTTTGATGAAAATCGCTTTTTTCTTGATCCTTTGACGAAATGTTAGTTATTTTTCAATTCTTTGACGAAATACGAGTATTTTCTGCGACCTTTTAATGAGATTCGCATTTTATCCGCGATTTTGTGACGAAATTCGTGTTTTTTCAGCTATTCTTTGGCGTAATTATAAATTTTTTATGCGAACGATTAACAAAATTGATATTTTCGCGACAATTTATCGAAATTCGCCATACTTTACGGAAAGCTGTTTTATGTCTGAATTTTTGGTCTGATGACCTTTTTTTTTTTTTTTTTTTTCTGAATTTTTTTCACCGAATGCTTTAAAATTTCGGAAAATTTGGTACAAATCACATGGAGATTCGTGAATTTTTTTTGTATTTGATTGATGAAGCTCACTACTTTAAACTTAAAGGATTATTATATTTTTGGAAACTTTCCATCGCTTTTCATTCCTTGAAAATGAGCACTTTTTATTCCAGCACTTTTCCTATTTTTTAGGTGCGTTCGTAATTATGTAAATACGTAGCACCTATAGTTGTCATTCAGTCCGTCCGTCTGTCTGTCTGTCCGTCGGTCTGTCTGTCTGTCTGCATATAACAACGCAAAAACTACCCAATTGAATCTTTTGAAATTTAAAATATATAATTATTACATAATTTTGTCGAGTCATTTCAAATTTTATGAGAATCGGATGGATAGATCAATTACAGGGACGATCAAAAGTATTCTGTTACATTACGGTCAATGGGGAAAAATGTTGCAAATCCATTTTAATCATATGAAATTTAAATTACATACTTACTACATAATTTTGTCAAGTCATTTCAATTTTTTTGAAAATAGGATGCATAGATCAAATACAGGGACAATCAAGAGTACTCCGTTACATTGCTGTCAATGGGAAAAAAAGTTTCAAATGCATTTTAATAATATTACACTCATTTGAACATAATAATATTGATATGCATCATAAAGTACATATTATGATACAGATTTTGCATAATCTTTTGTGCAAAGAACTTTTGTTATATTGATTTACAAGGCCACACAAAAGTATTCCATTACATAATGAGTATAGAGAGAACATTGCTTGTTGCGCATTTTAATTGTAATGAACTATTTATAATTTATTGAGATTGATACATGAGAGTGATATTTTTAAATCCATTCCATTATCCTACGAACGCACCTCATTTGCTACGCTTCACGTGCAATTTCCAACTTGTTTTTTAATAGAATACGAACCATGAAATCGGTTTCTGTGCATTCGCGAGTGCTGGGAGGGAAAAAGATGAGTCTTTGATGAGAGTTCTTTCTGATTTGTAATTAATAACTTAACTATTTATCAGAAATTTAAAATTAAGAATCTCAGGTACATCAGGAGAGGCCTTGAAATATCTTCATTTAAATTTTCAGATTTACATGCGATAAATTTTTCTAGCCAATCCATGCACAGATAGAGCAAAACTGTATTTTATTGATATAGACATGTTTGTTCATTTATGAATTTTAAAATGACACAAATCCAAATCATCATCGAAAAACTTAATATGATAAGAAATTTTTCTATTTCCCGTTTAAGTAACTACTCTAGGGCTACTTAATTACAATTTACACGTCCATCCCGCTACACATGCATACAAATAACTCTTAAAAAAAAAAAAAAAAAAAAAAAAAAAAAAAAAAAAAAAAAAAAAAAAAAGTCTCCTAGATTTAAATTCAACATTTCTGGAGGGGAAAAAGAGCAGTGGAAATATTTTTTATTGAGTATAGACTGTGGCATTAAGAAAATTACTAAGATATATGTCAGAAATTACTGATATGAACATAAAGATATTACTGCTGGTTATTTAGAATTATCCAGTATTTATTTTAGTTTGCCCCCAAAATATAGCACATAAATGGTTAAATGAGAAAGAAGAGAAAATCGAAATCTAAAATTGGCTCTTAACCACAGACCAATACAAACTAGTTGGATGTGTCAATCCCGAAACTTTCTTCTATCTCATAAATACATGATATATATATATATATATATATAAAAACGTGGTGACTTTAAAGTTACTTATTATCGAATTTCCTCGAACATTTGAGCTAGCCTAATGAGATTCTGGTATCCGAAAAGCCTAAAACGCAAAATGTAATTAATATTCTGAGAAAATGAGCTTAGTAGTGCCTCTTGGTGGGTAATTTATACTGAAACCTAATAAGCATCTATTGGTGTCAAGACCTAACAGAATCTGAAATTTGATGGAATTTCGTCCATTAGTTCTTGAGATATAATTATAACAAAAAATTTGCAAAACGTAGCACAGCAACACCATATTTTGGACAATTTATGCCAAAATGTAAAAAAGCGTCTAATTATGTTATGGTGTAAAAGAATCTGAAGTTTGATGAAATTCTGTGCATTAGTTCTTGAGATATATCTAGTTTTTAAAAAACGTGTAAAATATAGCACAGCAGCACCATCAGTTGAAGGATTTATAACAAAACGTAATCATCGTGTAATTATGTTATATGTCATTTTGTAACAAAATCTGAAGTTTGATGAAATTCTGTGCGTTGGTTGTTAAGATATAGCTATCGGAAAAATCGTGCAAAATGCAACATAGCTGTACCACCTGTTGTAAGGTTAATACCAAAATGTAATCAGCGTCTAATTATGTTATATATTCTAGTGTAAAAGAAACTAAAATTTGATGAAGTTCTCTGCATTAGTTCTTGATATATAGCTATCGCAAAAATCGTGCAAAATGTAGCATAGCAGCGCCACCTATAGGGAAGTTCACACCAAAACCTTATCAGCAACTATGTATCTCAAGGTATCGCGGAATCTGAAGTTTGGTGAAATTCTGTGAATTAGTTCTTGAGATATAGCTGTCATAAAAATCATGAAAAACGTGGCATAGCAGCGCCACCTGCTGGCCAATTTACACCAAAACTTAATCAGCGTCTATGTATATCAAGGGGTAACAGAATCTGAAGTTTGGTGTAATTCTGTTCATTAGTTCTTGAGATATAGCAATCTTGAAAATCATGAAAAACGTAGTATAGCAGCGCCACCTGTAGGCCAATTTTCACCAAAAACCAATAGGCACTAATTCATATCAAGGTCTAACTGAATATAAAATTTTATTAAATTTCGAGCATTAGTTCTTGAGATAGAGCGCCCACAAATTTTTTGTCACATACAGACAGACAGACTCACAGACAGACACACAGACTCACAGACAGACGGACAGACTCACAGACAGACATTTTCTAAAAATAGTCAAAACGTGTTCAGGACCTTCTAAAACGTGTAAATCCGTCGAAAACCGGAAGTCGAAAATTTTCATGAATCCAATACTTTCTTCTTGTAAAGATAGAAGAAAGTAAAAATAGTCAAAACGTGTTCAGGACCTTCTAAAACGTATAAATCCGTCGAAAACCGGAAGTCGAAATTTTTCATGAATCCAATACTTTCTTCTTGTAAAGATAGAAGAAAGTAAAAACTGGAGGTGCAAAAGATAAGTCTTGCCCCTGTTCCTGGAAAACTAGGGGGGTATATGCCCCCGTTGCCCCCGCCAGATTACGCCAATGCGCATTTTCTTTCTTTTCTATCCAGTTCCGTCTAAGGATTTTACTGTATACCATTTTTCAGATTTTTAACACTTCTATACAAGGAATATGGAATTCCGAAAGGAATATGGATTAACAATATTAATAATGACTAAAATTTGCATACAAAAAATAGAAATTCATTAAAAAATAAATATCGCAACCTGCGACTCTTCTATAAGAATGAAGATTGTAAACATGAAAAGAAAGTTAAGATAAATATTTTTGGTCAGAACTCTTCGTACGAGGAAAATTTTTAGCCAAATTGATGTAAAAATCAATGTTTTGTCGAAATTCAATCAGACCGGGCTCAGACATAAATTTTAATTTTTTTCCGGGTCGGGCAGGACCAATATATTTTTTTTGTACGTGTCGGTTCGGGCTCTCTCCGAACTTTTAATTTTTGTATCGGGCCGGGTTGAATTTTTATTTCTATCTGTCGGGTCGGGGCCCGAGCCCGAATATTTCGGTTCATGCAGACGTCTACTTGGCCGTCGAAGACTCTAGTTCCTATTTGTATGTAAACGCACGGAGCAAAGTGTGTTCAGATTAGAGCTACCAGATGTCCCGTTTTACGTACGATGTCCCGATTTTCAAGTGCTCCAAGACCTGACTCTTGAATCTCTGAGCGAGACGCCAAGAGTTCCGATTTTTCATGATCCATAACTTCTTTTAAATTCGTTTTATTACTATACTATTCGTTATTCATTGGTCTATATCGAATGAAACTGAATACAGTAGAAACTGCGAAATCGCCTAAGCCCGTCTATAAAGCAACATTTTGATTATAACGCCGAAACAGGGCCGTAGCTAGAAGTGAACAATAGGGGGGGGGGGGCTCATATATATAAATATATTTTTTTGTCTCTCCCTGACGCAGAATGATAAATTAGTACATATTCACATTGTAGGTACTATGTCTCTTATTAGACTGTTGTATAAACTTTATTTTATGCTAAGAAAACTACATGATGATGAAAATTTTGAGTGTATAACTTGTACAAAATTAAACATTATGCTAGCTTCATATGTACAAATAGGATGAGGGAGGTGTTGGAACACTTATTTTAGATACAATTTAGTAATTTTGCAAAACTCTGAAAGGGTCTCAAAACTAAATTAGTTTTTTGAACAGAATTTCATTTGAATTTTGTTACAGAAATTCATTGAGTAACCTTGGAATCTTTTCCAGGGGGGGCTGAGCCGCCCATAGCGCCCCCTTAGCTACGGCCCTGCGCCGAAAGGAATAACATACAAATGACAAATCTACCTGCTGAAATGGAGTCTCAGTTACTTTATAGATGTGTTTATTGGTGTAAAACCTGTGTATTTTGATTAATAAAACTTGTAAAATCTATACTTGTGTACAATGGAATCCTATTTTAGAAGCATAACAATTTCATAGTTCTACGTAATACCATACAATTATAAGTGCTCCTCCGGAAATTTTCCATAAACAGATTTTATTTTTTAGTCCTTAGCGATCCCTCTTACACGCATTTTACTATATAAGATTACTGTGTTTATTTAATTCAGTAAAACGCTATAAGACGGAATTTCAAGTGTAATTGACCAAAGAAAAATTCAGTTTTAGATAAGTTTCCTTCTTATCAGGTATATTTGTATATTATTTCTTCGTAAGGAAAATTAATATTTTCCGTTATAAATAGATACATTATACATAACAATACATAAAATACAAAACATGATAATACCATGATAAACATGGTAAATGATACATAAAAGGTATACGAATTATTGTAAGTTTTCTCTTCCGATTTAGAAGCTATTGTTCCTCCTTTACAATCTCCCTGTCTCGCTTTTTGTGACAATGGGCCATCAGGTTCAGAATCAGACACCCCGGACAATTTCTTCAGACGTGTTGGCGCTATGGTTATATTCAAGGCAAGCTCGATATATTCGATAGAGCTGGGGGGTCAGGAAGTTAAAATGCCATGTTATATTATCCCAAGGAAAAGCACAATGGTCAAAGTCAAGACACAGTAATCATGATATCTTCTCTTACGCTTGTATACAAACAAACATCCCTGCTAAAGTCTTTCTACTTTATACAAAGAGAAAAAAATGAGAGGAAGAATATTTTTACTGCAAAAGTTACTATGGCAGGAAGTTTTTAATAGAAATTACTTATGTAAACACGACAAACATTATTTCTGATTTAAAAAAAATGCAAGATAGTATATAAATTATTAAATTATAGAGGTGAAAAAAAGGAAAAAATAAATACAAAAATGATTTTAAACTAGAAAACAAGACAAAAAACTGGAGGGGCAAAATTCATATCTTGCTCCTGCACTTAAAAAACTGGGGGGGGCATATGCCCCCCCTTGCCCCCTCCAGATTACGCCCATGATTTAAACTGTTTTTATAACGATTAAAATAATTATATTTTTTATTTAGGCAATTACAAGATCGTTCATTTTGCACCCCGGTATATGCTTCCATTAGAAAATATTTGTTAAATTCCATTCAAGGAAGTTTAAAAATCTAATTTACCTTGCAACTACCTTTTTTCTTAGATTAATTAAAGTGCATATATTGTTGGAAAAAAAAAATGATTGGGTGAGATTCAGCCCACCTTGCCTCTCATCTGGTTTCGTGTCTGATGGTCAAATTCAATTCTTCTAAATGCATATGCCAAATATTGTTTGGTGCTGCCATCTATTAAAAAGGATCATAATAAAAATAATTTGGTGCTGCTATCTATTGTCTCTGTGTAAAAATAAACAGATAATTATCTATTTTGTATTAATATTATAAAGCTGATATATTTGTTTGTTTGTAGTAGGTAATCGCAGGAACTTCCAAACCAATTAAAAAATAAAATAAATAAAAAAAATGATGGTAAAAAAATAATGGTGACACATTTTACTCCAACACACGCTACTTTTGAGCGAGGTGTCACTAATATCAAAGTGGCAGAAGACCAAAAATAATTAAATAAAAATAAATAAATAAATCATCATCTTAAAAAACGATTTTTGTGATTTTGTTATCTTCAAATTTGGCATTGTGGCTTATCATACAGCACGATAGTGCTGTATAGTAGAGCTCAGCTGCATCTCTAATGTTAAAGTCCAAAGTTTGCCTCTTAAAATAAACCATGGATTCGAACGAAAAAAGTACAGAACTTTATTAAAAGAATTAAAAGCCATACCAATTAAATACATTCAAGGTAATTTCTCGAATAAAACATTCACAATTAGAAAAATTCTAGAAATTGAATAACAATTAACATAAAAATATTCCCGAAAGAATAATAATTTAACACAAAAGCATTTCTAATCAAAACGAACTTACATCCAACGGGATTTGAACTCTCTACCCGCTGCTGAGCAGCTAAATGCCTTACCTCGAGAGTCCTAGTTTAACACCAGAGATGCTGCAAATTTTGCTATAGTACCTATATAAATACCAGTATAAGTCTTGTGCTGTCATCAACAGCTCCGATCCGATTGTTTTATTTTTTATATGCCTGACGGCTATTTTCCTACTTTTATTTTAGCTACCCGAAACAATCGCCAAATTGGTTTCCTGCGCCATGACTTTCATTAAGGGTGTTCTTAACTGCTTCGCTCAACAAGAGCAAAACATTTTGAAACATTTACAAATTCATTTTTTAACAGACAGTTATAAAACTGTAATGACTTACTATGGAAGCGATTTTGAATGGAACTCATTTTTCCATTTTATGATAATTAAATTACCTATCCAGTTCTAAGCTATTTCGATGGCGTAATCACCCGTTTGCCTCCTGCTTTTTGACCGGTTCTTCTGCTTTCGTCGGGAAATGTGCTCAAAAGTGTCAAATTTGAAAGCTTGTTAAGAAAAATCTATTGTTTTTTTTAAAAAAAAGAAAATTGAGTGCAATTAGACAGTTTCTGATTAATAACACCTGCTATTTTTATGCATTTCCGAACAAAAATAAATTAAAGCATGTGTCACAAAGTTGTCCTTTTTGATTTAAGAACACCCTTAAAAAACACATAAATTAAAAATACATGTATCAGATACATTTAACTTGCACGTTTTTCTTTCATTTTATAAAAAATACTATAAGTAAATAAATAAAGGTACTTTTTCAGTAGTTGTACATAACGAAAAATTCTTGGCGGGAAAAGAAGTTTGGCAACGTATATTCTGGCAACCTATTTACTATTTCATATACACAAGCATTTTTTTCTCATGCGATAACAATGTATTTAAGGTACTACTTAATTATCCCGTCGACCAAAGAACGATAGACAAACTGTAAGATTACATGCCAATAATGGATGAACATAAATGTTACACTTTCTTGACATTAAACCCGCTACACTTGTTTGTTAAGTGATCAAATGATTTTAATTCGATGATTTATTTATATTTTTATGAATGTTTTACTAATTTATTTGAAATTTTATGCCAATAAGCGACTAGCTCTTGATATTAATTGAGAAAAATATAATATGTATTTTATTAAAGTTACTTTACGGTTATATCCGCCGACATTATTTGGCTATTAAAAAGCATTTAACTCCTTACAAATTTCCGCTAACATTGATATTTTTGGTACTTACGTATTAATGCCACCACAGTAGAAGTTGTGCTAATGCGCCAATAAAGAGCGATCTTGTTCGTGCCTTTTTAGCGTTTTTTTTTTTTTTTTTTTGATGTTGTTGTTGTTCATTTTGACGTCATTTTTAGTACTTTAGTACTTTTTAAGCCTATTTTTGACGCCAATTTTTGTGCGCGTGCGAACAAGATTGCTCTTTATTGGCACATTATCGCAACTTATGCTGCGGTGGAGTTAATACGTAAGTACCATATTTTTTATATTCCTTAATAAATTCTCATATTACATTTAAAATACTTCAATGTTATTAACATATGCGATATCTTACAAATATCTCTTTATGGTTTGATTTAATAAATTCTGCATTAAAATATGAAAACTTTTATTAGTATTCTTTTGTCCGAAATCACCTGAATAAATCAAATTTTATATTTGGTACATCTCGACGTCATAACTAAACATCATCATTAAAGTAATCCTTTTCGTTAATGACTTTTATTTTTTTTTTTTTTTAAATCTAAATTCATTGATTTTCTAAACTTAAATTTTTTTAATGGCAACATTTTTCCTTTTGAGTAATTTGGCGAATAGTTTGTCGATTTCTATAAATGGGTGAAATTGGTCGACCTGATAATCAAGTAGTACCGTACGTAAGTAAATAAAATAGGCATGCATTTTTGGCACAGATGTCATATACGCACTACGTTGGCGAATTTTTTTTCTGACGCCAATGTCATATGCGCATCGGAGTATTTAACTGAATCCAGAGAGTCGTTATTTTGCTTGACATGGCAACCCGGATGTTGTTCTTTACTTATTAATAAATAATTTATTTTTATTTTTTTAAATATATAAATTGTTTTGTTCTATAGTTATTAAACAAACCTTTTTTTATTTATTGTTATTCCTTTCAAAAAATATATATGTAACTGGTATTCAAAAACGAGATTTTCACCAAATTGGCTTTAGAAAAAAATTAACGCCAATGTGATTCGTATATGACATTTGTGCCGAATTTTAATATAGAAACAGAAATAATTCGTACGACAATAAAAATTAAAGTTCATCAGGTTTGTTTTCAGAGCTATTTATATATTTTGGCATCATACCCTCCCTTTTTGAAGCCAAAATAGCACCAAGCTTTGGCAAACAGATGTATATTAATCAGACATTCATAAAATAAGTAATAATTTAACTGACCTAGAATCATTCAAAGTACCTTCAAAAAAAGCTGACACATTCTCACGTCCGAATCATCATGGAGCGCCCGATTCACCGCTCTTGTGTTGCGCCAAACCGGATTTCTTACTGGTACGCCCTTACCTTACGTCTCAAAGGCTCAAATAAATGTTTATAAAAATTTAAAACCATATTTTTACGCTTATCTTTTAAATGTACTGTAGATTTTTCCATTCATGTCTAATTATTCATAAAATAATAACTGTGAAAAGTATTGGTATGAACGTTTGTACTTAATAATTTTACATATCTTTTTGTCTTGTACAATTAAAAAAAATATATTAATGTCAATCTTGTGTTAAATCAGTCTTTGAAATAAAATACTACGTGATTGAAAAACACGGTTACGCCGCTTTAGCGGTTAAAAAAATTTGCTATTCGGTCTTCCGGCGTCATTTTTGATTTATTTGCCAAACACACCAACCAGAACAGGATAATGAACTTTTCCGCAAAATCTTGCCCTGGTCGCCTAAATTTGTTGATTTCATCATGTGGACCTTCAGATAAGCAAGTAAATAAAATTATGAATAAAAGTATCATATTACAATGGCTAGCATAAATTTAAGAGAGACTAAACTTTTTGCCAGAGGCGGCTTTTAACTTAAATAAATGAGAATTTAATAAATAAAAAAAATATTTCACTTCGCTCGTCAAAATAGATAGTGAATATGATACATGAAAATAACAACAAATAAGTATTTTTTTTTCACGTGATTTATCTAATCTATTTATTTATGTTATATACATAGCAATTTTTATGTTCATTTAAACTTACGTGCAACAATTACAAGAAGTAACAAATGTAAGAAAAAGACTATTTTCAGCAGGAAATTTCAGACAAAAATTCGATTTTCTCAGCGACCGTCAAACATACAAAGATGGAAAAAAAACTGTTTTAAGTTTAAGCATGAGGGTTAAAATAAACCAAAAACGAAGTTAATCCATTCACGTTAGCTAGACTTAGTTGAATTTTTTGCCTTAATTTTTTCTTTTAAAATTAAATAAAAATCTATTCTAAGCTGCAGTGATTTTTTTAATGCTATCATTTTATTCGTCTCGTCGAGTTCTATCTTAAAAAAAAAATTCACTGCCGTATCTCAACTGGTTCGCCAGAAATTTTAGAAAGTTGTTTGCACTTTCTATTTCTTAAACATATTATACCAAACGCTACCGCGTTTGCTATGATACTTGTCATTCAAATTTTTTGATAAAAACTGAAGATTTTTTTATATCTTGAAAAGCAAAATATTTGCTGCCAAAATTTTATTGTTGTCTGAGAAATAAACCAAGGAGTCGAACGAAAATAATTACAGTATGCTCACAACTTTATTCAAAGAACTTAGAGTAAATACTTTGCAATAAAAACAAATAATTATGTTTTTCACGTGATTTATTTAATTTGAATGAATTATGTTACATGCATACAACATTTATACTTATTTAAACTTGGTGGCAATGAATAAAAGAAACTACAACAGCAACAATAAGAAACAATGTTCAACCGGAGCTTTAAGACACAAATTTGATTTTCTCAGCAATCGTCAAACATACAAAGATGGAAAAAAAAATCGTTTTTAGGTTTTACCAAAAGGATTAAAATAAACCAAAAATGAAGTTAATCCATCTATAAGATCGTTAGCTATCGCTTGTTGAATTTTAGGTCTTCATTTTTTCGTTAAAAGTTAAATAAAAAACTATAGTAAACTTCGATAATTTTTTTATTGCTATCATTTTATTCGTCTCGTCGAGTTCTATCTTTAAAAAAAAAAAAAAAAAAATCACTGTCACACGTCAACTGGTTCACCAGAAATTTCAAAAAGATGTTTGCACTTTCCACTTCTTAAACATATTACACCAAATGCTATTGCGTTTGCTATGATTTTTTTTTTTTTAGCAACAGAATACGAAGTTTGCTGTTTTTTCGCGATCTTTTGACGCAATCTGAAGTTTTTTAGCGAAGTGTTAATGAAATTTGCCGCTTTTTCGCAACCTTTCGACGAAATCTGCCGTTTTTTTCGCGATCTTCAGGTGAAATCTGCCGTTTTTAGAGATATTGTGGCGAAATTTGACGCTTTTTTCGAGGTCTTTTCACGAAATTTTAGTTTTTTTTCCCGAGATCTTTTGACAAAGCCTGCCCTTTCTTTTGATGAAATCTGCATTTTTTCGCAACTTTTTGCCGAAACTTGCCGCTTTTTCGCGATTCTTTGACGTAATTTGCGGATTATTTATTTATTTTGTGATTCCTGGACGAAATTAGCAGATTTTCGTGATCTTTTGACGGACTTTTCGTTTTTCACAATCCTCTGACTAAATTCTGTTTTTTTTTTTTTTTTTTTTTTTTTCTTGCGATTTTTTGATGATTTTTTGTTTATTTTTTAAATTTTCGGAAATGATTGCCTTAATTTTTCGGAAAATTTAGAATAGAATCACTTCTAAACGTTAAAAGATGAAAAAGAAAATTCTTTGGAGAAAACGGAAACTGATACTTTGTACGCTAAGATATTAAATTTGGGAGCAGAAAGAAAAAACAAAATGGCCGTTTTGGCACGGATACAGTCAAAATAATTCATTTGTAACAGACATTTTCGTTTGGTGAAAGTTTGTGACTCCGTGGGGGGGGGGGGGGGGAGGGGATGAATCTTAATTTTAAGTGCTTTTAGGGGGGGGGGGACAAAAAAAACAAAAAAAAAAGAAAGAAAGAAAGAAAGAAAAAAAAAAATACTCATTTTTTTAGCTTCAATTTTACATAAGCCCAGTTTATTTTTCCGGTGTATTATAGATTAAAGATATGATTAGTATATCAATTTTGGACATTTTTGCACCGAGATTGGGATGGATAACACAGCACCACGGGTGATTCTGAAAAAAGAAAATGTATCTGAAATTTACAGCATCGTTTTTGAAACATTACAGCAGAAGGGAAGGGGGAGGGGGATCCTCTCCCAATTCTGTTTTTTTTTTCCGATCCTTTGACAAAAATCGCGTTTTCCTACAATCTTTTGACGAAAATTGAATTTTTTCCCGCGACCTGTTAACGATAATTGCGCTTTTTCCGCGATCTGTTAGCGATAATTGCTTTTTTCCGATTTTTTTTTACAGCCCATTTTAAGTTAAATTTTCATTCCCCCCCACGAAACGTAATGATCTCATACACCCGAAAGATCGGTAGAAAAACCCAGAAATCCGGGGTACACCTGGACCACAGTCACCCCTGGGTCTCAAGAAAGCCACATGTAAAGAAATATAATCTATGAAGTAAAGCAACTGTATGAGTACAGTTTGAAAGTATTTTCAGTGAATTTAATATAAAAATAGAAGTTTGATGATTAAAGTTATGAAACTTATAAATTTATGATGAAATTATCTTATTTAAGATAAACATAGAATTTAAGATACAGTCAAACCCCGTTAATACGCGCCCCACTTAATACGCGAAACCGCTTAATACGCGAATTTTCTTTGGTCCCTTGAAATACTCCTATCTTGCGCATGTAAAAACCCCCCTTTAATACGCGAATGGTTAATACGCAAACCCGTTTAATACACGAAATTTTATTAGTCCCTAGAAAAAAAAACTATGTTTAATATGCGAATGAGCTTTGTTCTAAACATACGAGTTTTTAGATGAAGTGTTTTCCCAAGCATTTTATACAACAATTATTTAACTTATTTTTTGTACAACGATTATTTAAACCCAATTAAATTGAGCATTCTTTCCTTCAAAACCACACCTGACTAGATTTGGTACCGATCCGAGGCTAGCTCAAGAATGCCCAATCAAAACGCTCCCGATGAAATCTCATAAGCGAGACGAAGCTAGCGTTGTGCAAAAGTTAAAGACATTATGTCTACTTTGAAAAACGCCTGTTTTCCTTTGGGAAATATATAAAATCTCAGTGTAAAATTTTAATGGAACTTCAAATTTTAAAAAACTACAGCATTTAGACTTTTTTAACTTATGCATTTCAGCCTATCATGAGACTCTAATTAAGAATATGTAAATTAAAAAATAATTGATACAAAACTTTTTGAAAAGTAGTTACCTGGTTACCAGTAAAAACCTGATTGATTTGTGGTGGTTTCGCTCGTTTTCTGTACGCATAGGCTCAAAAAATCAAATTACTCAAAGCAAAATGTACCTTCATTTCTAATGTCAAATGTATCTTCAATACTTTTCTTGCGATTTTCGTAATTTAAATATATAAATGTAGACAAAAAGGGAATTAAATTTATAAAATCATACAAATCTGAAATTCATGTAAGATTTATTCATCGCGGACACGGTCTGCGCTAGTCACCTAGTTTTTATAAAAGACAAAAATGAAAAGAACTTTTCCCCATAATTAAGAACAGATGTGACCCCCCCCCCCCCTACCCTAAATTACAGCGGTAGAACCGATAGATGGAGCATGCGCTACAATCGTTGTTTCATCAGTGCTGTGATATTTTTAAAAGAGAATTGCTTGTCGCTCCCAGTATTATGAAGTCTAGAATATCCATCTATGCTTTTATAATCTAGTCTAAACTATGGCGGAAGAAGCAAAATATATTAAACGAAAGGCTATCTCCATCACTGAGAAGTTACAAATTATAAATCTATACGATGCCCAAGCAGTCTCAAATAATCTGCATTCGCCAAAGAAAAATTCATACCTGAGTCAACTTTAAGTACTTTGTTAATGAATAAGAATGCCATCGTTAACCAAGCTGTGTTTAAAGGAACAAAGAACAAGAAAATATAAACCACCAAGTTTGAGGACATAAAAAATGCTCTTCAGGAATGGTTTGTTCAAGGTTGTGTTTGCTCTGTGAATATCCCAATAAACGGCTTGTTAATACAAGAAAAAGGTTCTGAAATAGCAGCAAAAATGAGATTGCTAGATTTTAATGCCTCAAATGGATGGCTGGATCGATTTAAAACTCGATACCGCATAAAATTCAAGCAAATGTGCGGTGAGTTAGCTGCAGTCAACATTGAAGATGTTCACTGTTGGAAAATTAATGTGCTTCCGCAGCTTGTAAAAAACTACTCAAATCGGAAAATTTACAACAAGGACGAATTTTTCTTTTTTTTTACAAACTGACACCCAATAAAATAATGGAGAAACATGTCATGGAGGCAAAATGAGCAAAGAGCGTCTTACTATTCTGCTCGATGCCAACTCTGATGGATAAGATAAATTAAAGCAGGTGGTAATAGAGAAATCACGCAACCCATGATGCTTTATAAATGTCAAGAATTTCCCCTGCTTCTAAGCTTGCGTAGAGCATGGATGATGGGCAACATTTTTACAATATGGCTACATAATTTTGATCGGCATATGAGAAAAGAATCATGCCCTGTGTTATTACTTGTGGACAACTGTCCTGTGCATCCAAAAGATAACGAAGACCTGAATAATGTCAAAGTAGAATTTCTACCTTCAAATTCGACTAGTGTCACCCAATCAATGGACCAAAGAATAATTAACAGCGCCAAAGTAAATTACAAGACTCGCCTCATACAGCGATACCTTCACCAAATGAAACACGGCAGCAATCCTTTTTGCTACGAGTGTCATCCAATTACAGTCCTCGACGCTATGCAATGCTTACTACAGCACGGGGGAGAGTTACACCAACAATTACAAATTGCTTTCACAAAGCGGGTTTCGGAAGTAGCGAGGACATCATTTACGCAGAGCCAACATCGCTCCTTAATGTTGAAGAAGATTGGTTGGCCGCACAAGAAACTGTAGGGGAAAATTTTGTCGATTTAAACACGTTCATTAACATCCACAAAGGTCTAGTTACCTCCGAACTTAGAAGTCTGGATGATATCATCGCCAATGTAACTGCGACTGACATACCGAATGAGGAGGAAAAAGATGATGAACCAGCACTTCCGGCCCCATACACATTCTCCAAAGTTACAAAGACATTCAATTTCCCCAGACAATATGAGTCATCACTGGGTGAAGGACCCTCAACAAGCGTACTTTACCACTACCTAAACATCATGGTGGTGGCGCGACCGCAGGTGAAACAGTCCAAAATCGACAGCTACTTTTCCAAAAAGTAATTTTATGACATTGACTTCAGTAAGTCTTTTTTAATTGACATTTTTTATTAGCAACACTATTTATTATTGTATCTATCTGTTCTGCATAGCTAACAGATTTCAATTTTGTTAACATTAGTGTTAGTTAATTTGTTGATGTTAGCAGAAATTTTTGTGTTCGTCTTTCTCAATTTTATGTGCCATATATAATAAATCTAAATTTGCAAAGACATAGGATTTTTACTTGAGAAAATAACGATTATTTGAGTTTTCAGCTTTCAAACGTTCCTACTTAATAAGCACATAATGATTAAAATAAAAAAAATGTTATTTTATGTCTTAAAAACGCTAAAAACTGACAAAAAATGTACTATTTTCTGCATAAATTGTTGTAAATAAACTACTCGACGGAAATTTGCAACCTTCGGTTAATACGCGAACCCGTTTAATACGTGAATTTCGATTGGACCCCTGATTCGCGTATTTAAGATAAACATAGATTTATAAACTTACCTTTAACACATATACAGTACAGTACAATACAGTACAGTAGATTTCCTCAAATCTGCATAGCTTGGGACCAGAGATTGTGCGGATTTTTTGTCATTGTTTGTTTACATTTTTTAAACAGTAATTTGAATACAATAAAGCAATCAAAGTTCTAATGAATGATTGCAATATAGTAAAATATTATGATAACTAAGTAAAGCAATAAACTAAAAAGATAAAAGTGAAAAATAAAGATCAAGTAAATAATCAATAAAATACAACTAAATATGCACGGGAAAAAAAAAAAAAAAAAAAAAAGATGATACATTTTCCTTGAATTATTTGATGAATCTTTCCTCATGAAAAGTACTCTCAATTAATTCATATAAAAATCATTGTAATAATGACCAAAAAAGCTTGATTAATACATAAAAATATTTGATAAAAAGATTGTGATTACCACTGATATCAGCAATATCTTGATTAAAAAAAAATTATACTTTTTTCGCGGAAAACCACAAGTTCAGTCATATTATTAACCCCTTCAGGAGTCTAACTGCATGTATGCATTTTAAAATTATGCTTTAAGCACTTATTTTTGATACTACTAAAACAAAGAGTAAAATTTGCTTTAATTGACATTATCTTGATTGATAAACTAAATTACTAGCGTCTAGACCCTGCCATAAACAACGGCTCTTATCAGAAATGTACCCAAGAAATTCCCTAGCATGTCACACAGGTTCATATGACATTATTGTCTGGGGTGAGGTTTAGACGCTAGTGTCTGCCTGTGTGTTTGTTTGCTTGTCTGTCTGTCTGCTAGTCCATTTGCTTGTCTGTCTGCTTATTTTTCTGTTTGTTTATACGTCTATTTGTCTGTTTGTTAGTCTGTTTATTTGTCTATGTTTGTTTGACTGTCTGTCTGTTGACTTGTCTCTTTGTCTGTCTGTTAGCTTGTCTGTCTTTTTCTCTGTTTTTTTCTCTGTCTGTGTTTGTTTATCGATCGGTTTGTCTGTCTTTTTGTTTGTTTGCCTGTCTGTTTGTGTATTTGTTTATTTCTTTGTCTCTCTGTCTGTCTGTTTCTTTGTATTAGGGTCAAGAAACGGCAGGAAATCATATTTTCCATTTAAAAAGGGAAATTATTGGCAGCATGGGGAATTTTTTGGGTGTATTTGTGATAAGAGCCATTGTTTGGGGTAGGGTCAAGATGCTAGTAACTAAATTTAATTATTAAGTAAAATGTGGTATCAAGTGAATAAAATTCATATAAAAGATCATGGTCCCGAACTGGTCAAGAATTACATATTAAAATACATATAGAATGAAATAAAGCAAAAAAATTCTGTAATTTTGCCCCTGAAATGAAAGTTTCATTGTTTACATCTGTAAAAAAGTGTGGATTTTAAGAGTGCAGATTTGAGGGAGTCTACTGTGTTAAAATATGTTATCCAAGACTTTACTAAAACTTGAAACTGATGACAGGAAAGTTAACTGTCATACTCAAAACAATATTGCTGAAATCAGCGTCCAAAATCTTGTTAGCAAAATGGTTTTTGTAACTCCAGTGGCTTAGATAACCCCAGATGGGTAACTACTGTCACAACAAATTAAATTATGTTTGTATTAATTTTTTCTTCCTTTTTAAAAATTTGGCTAATTTTACCTAAACATTAAGATTACTTTGTACTGGAATTTCAAAGAATTTGCTATTGCCAAGTTGAATTCATTTATGGTGATGCACTTTTATCACCAAGGGTGTTGATACTTCATCCAAATATCTCAAAGCTTGGCAAGAATTTGATGCTAGCAGATATGATTATTTAGTTTTAGTAAATGAGATTAGCAAGAATGAAAGCAAGTTTACAAGAAACCATGTTTGTTAAAACTTTCTAATTAAAATTAGATAATGGAAAAAAATTGCAGTCTTGTTTCAAAATAATAATCATCTTAGAATTTTAAATTACTATATCTTATTTAATAAGATACAGGAGAAAAAAAAATCCTAAATATCTTAAGACCTAACACTCACACAAAAAGTAAATTTGGATTTCTATTTTTTTTTTTTTTTTCTAATTTAGAAATTTTTAAGAGGCAGTTATTTTTAAAGATGTCAAATCAAACTGGGTAATGAACTTGGCAAGCCCTTAACATATGCTCATTCGCATCAAAATTAGTTTAGATAAAGTGCTATCACCTGACTAAGATCAGATTTATCCATCATATATAGGGCTGCTATGGATGACTATTTTTATATTTCCTGCACACTAGTTTTAAAAAATAAATTTTGTACTATTTTTCTCTTGCACGTACTGTTAAAATGCAGAAAGTGATACAAGATAGAATTAAAAAATAGTCACAGTGACAATCCTAGATATATGTAATGCAAATAAGAATTCTATTCCAGCTTCTTATAACTTATGTTCTGGTGAATGGATTTTGATGGGACTGTTAGATAATTATTCAGGAAAGTTGTACAATCAGGTGAACTTTATTATGGAAGATTACTTTTTTAAAAAGATTCTGTAGAATGAATTTTAATAGAACTTGCATTTTTAATTAGATAATTTTTCTGAAAAGCTTTTAATACATATCATATTATTATTTGTTGCTCAGTTATGGAAGTATGCGGAAAAGTGCTATAATCAATTGAACCTGATTGATAAAGACTAGCCTTTCAAACAATTCTACTAGGTGAATTTTAATGGAACTTGCACTGTTAGTTAGATATTTTTTTAAGGATTGCTTTAATATATCACATTCAACTGTTCTTTATCAAAGTCTACTAAACTAGTCGTTGGAGGCCACCATAATACTTACCCATCATTTATATGCATATGAAAATAAAATATGTGAAAACTATTTATACAATGTATTTCAATTCCAAAACTAAATTTAAATGTTGTTAATACACATAGTAATACTCTATTAATGAATTGCTGATGCACCAATTTCAACAAATTATATAAAACGCCAAACTACTAAAGAAGTACCAAACTACGTAAAAGAAGCATCCTTATAACTCCAAAAATAATAATTATATTAACTAACAGTTTGCTGCATCGGATTAAGCGTCTCATTTTCAATTAAAATAAAGAAGCATCCTTATAACTCCAAAAATAATAATCATATTAACTAACAGTTTGCTGCGTCGGATTAAGCGTCTCATTTTCAATTAAAATATACCTCTGAATTGAAATTTGTATGAAATACAGGATCATGAAAAATCGAAGAATGTGGAAAACAAGATTACAAATATCTCGACAACTAATAATCGGATCGACTTCATTCTTTATGTAAAATTTGTGTTTTTTTATTGCCTTTTACATGCATTAGTTTAAAAAAAAAAAAAAAAATGCGAAAATTTTTATATACCTTTCATCAGAACAAATTTTTCGAGAATCCGGAAAAAATAGTTCCGGATAATCGAGGTTGCTGATATTCAATAGGCTTCGTCCCATTCTTACATACTAAGTACATACAAAATTTCAAGTCTCTATCTCAATTTGTTCGTGAGATAGAGCGTTTACAGACAGACAGACTGACAGACGGCAATTTTTTTTTTCTAAAAATATGTTTTTCGAAATCTCCAGTGTCTAAAACGTGTAAATCCGTCAAAAAAAAATTTCCGATTTTCAAAACGATTGCAAGACTTACCCTATACTACGTATGATGGGTAAGTAAAATGATCATAAAAGGTTTAGTTTTTGACAGCTCAAATTTTATATGGTACATTAGAAATATAGTAGCGCAAAAACATATCATTTACAGTAATTTGGAAAGTCATTTCAGATAAAAATGCATACTATTTTAAAACTTATTCAAATTACAGATATATTTCTTTTGATTCAAGGTTTATTTGGAAAAAACTAATGTGCATAGCACATAAAGCCAGCAAGTGTATACAGAAATTGACATTTGGACGGAAGATGGTTTCGAGGCTGGGGTTCATGATTTGAGAAAATATCTTGAATTACTTTCTTTTGGATGGCTTCAATGAGTAGCTTCTTAATTTTTGTAATCGAAGCTACCTAGTAAAAAGAATAAATAAATTATTATTTTTCTAAAAATTAATTTTTTTTTTTTTTAAATGGTGAATGGAGTAAGTAAAAGGAAAAAAAAAAAAGAAAGAAAGAAACTGTTGTCTGAAG
Organism: Maratus speculifer; assembly: GCA_964019185.1. Lineage (NCBI taxonomy): Eukaryota > Metazoa > Arthropoda > Arachnida > Araneae > Salticidae > Maratus > Maratus speculifer. The sequence continues at coordinate 36,001,883 of OZ025296.1, forward strand.
AGAGAATTTAGATGATTATTCAATACTGATTAGTATAACAAAATCACAACAGAAAATAAATAATTTATAAGATGCGGAGATGAGGGAAGTCAATGAGAGAGAAGCAGATATTTTGAGGGAAATGAATAATTTAGGTGATAGATTATTCATTGTTACTATAGAGTAATAAATAGGTCAGGAAAAAATAAAATATTTCTAAGTGTTAAACTTACTATGTTTGTTTGATATTGTGTGTGTAGTTGGAGGGAGGGGGGGGGGGGATTTGGTAGAATTTAGATGACTGATTATTTGTTGTTACAAGGAAAAAAAAAAAAAGATTTTTTAGAAATTTTAAATTTTGTGTGTTTGGGTGACAAGCTGTGGAAGATGGAAAGAATATTGTGGGAGGAGATTTAGAATTTTTTTAAAGAAAAAAATCAACTGAAATGTAGAAGATTTTCACTCTGTATTCACCTTTTTTACTTTTAAATTACAGCCCTTTAATTGATTTTTTACTTTACTTATAAGTCCCCCTCTCCTCCCTAAATTTATATGTTCTATCCTTTATAGGAGGGCTTACAATTTTGAGATTTTTATGGTAAACAAACTAACAAAAAACTAAATTAATATAAATTTAATTAATATAGGTTTAATTTATATAGCATTTTTGAATAATGTCTAGTAAATTATGTCTAATTCAACTAGAAATTCACAGTTATGTATATAAATATCTCTTGTATATTTTGAATTCTACTGCATTGATTACTGCTGGTGCTGATGAAAAATAATATGAATGCACAAAATAAGTACGTGTATACAAATATAGGTGCCACTAACACTCATTAATTTTTCTAGTACATAATTTTTAAAAATGTAAATGGACACTATCTTTAACACACACAAACAATTATTCTATTAGATAAAATCTACTTGGAATTAAAGTAGTAGTAAGTAATCCATTTAATAAAAATTGAGTGTTATTTATAACATTAATAGAGATTTTAAAATGTAACAAACAGTAAGAAACACCTGAAAATTTATACTTTCAATAATGTTTTTAAGCGCATCAAGTTATTTTATTTCATACACACACATATGCAAAAAGGAACAAAAATGAATAACCCTTTTAATATGCAAAAACATTATTTATTTACCAGAAAAAAATACAATTTAGAATTTGTTTAATAAAATGTTTAATTTAATTAAATGTTCTCCATTAAAAACAAATTAAAAAGTTTATCAAAAATATGGTTTGTCTTTTTCATAGATATCTTCTAAAATATCATAAATATTCTCATCCTGGAAACGGTCAACCCAACTCTGAATAAGGCCTTCTGGTGTCGACTCATAATTTATTAGACGAACAGTGCCATCTAAAAAAAAGAGAGAGAGATGATTAAACAAATACTAGACAAATTAATCATATCAAAATGTACTAAATATAAACATCTAATCTCAAAAATATTTTGTATAATTTAAAATTTAACATAATATGTGTGACACATTAGACATAAATCAGCTATTTAAACAGCTAAAAAGACTACTATTTCAATTATATATTCAAACAAATAATTAGGAAAATGTAAATTTAAGATTATTTATTGAAGAATATTTGACCAAAATCAATAAAAGTAGACTTGAAGAAAACATTTTTGTTAATTATTTTTCTGGATACTAAATTAAAGAATAAACAACTAGTAAAATAGTTTATCAATAGGATAAGAATGAAAAATAGAAATATATGCATGAAATGCAATTTTCCAAATAAGCAAAATATATCCAAGCAAAGATTTGAATCAGGGATCTTTTGTCTGAAGCTGCCAAAGCTCTGAAAACTGAACTATCCTAACCGAATCTAGAGGATCTAATCCACCCAGCTAACTGTATGATCATGGCATCTGGTCTGATAATTGAATCAGCTCAGCAGAATAACTTGTAGGTAATGGAACTCCAGTAACTGCAATTTGTTCTGTTGTGCTGATTCATGTATCAGACTGAATGCTGTCAGTCTTGCTACTCATAGAGGGGAAATTAACTGACATTCCAAATGCATTTCACAAAAATACTAGTCCAGTGGTGTAATGCATAGTACACTATAGTGGTGTAGTGGACACACTGACGGTAAAACAAATATTGCATCACTCTAAAACATTAACATTTTCTGAATACCGATGATGATTGAAAGTTCTTTTTTTAAGCACCATCCCCACCTCACCCACACAAACACACAAAAATTACTCTGAGGACTACAAATGGAATTACTGACTTTAATAATTTATAATTATTATAAGTATTCAACAAAATTTTAAACCTCTATACAACATTTGTGCATTGAGCCATCATTTACTTCAACTATATTACAAAATCACTAATGTTCAGATAAATCATATTTTCAATTTCAGGCAAAGCCAGAGAAGAAGTAGACATTTCAGTGGGGAGGTGGAATCTTGTGATAATTAATTATTGCAACTTGAAAATTAAAAAGTGGAATTTTTTAAAAAAAATCAATAACAATGAATTTTAAAAATTATATACCACTTGCTATGGTGGATTTTGGCCAACTTACTAATTCCCTGTTTTTACCAGGTTTTTCAGGTAGTGTAGCAACATGAATGTAGTGGAAAATATACAGGGATATCCTTTCAGTCATTATCCAGCCATATACTTTCTGGATTTTTTTAAGTAGCACTGTACACCCTCTGTTTTTCAAGAAAGTTATAGTGTGTACAACTAGGGAAATCATACTTCAGACTTTAGGCAGGCTGCAAACAGAAGTTTCCGACTTTATGCGGGCCACAGTATACTTATATAAAGGTTTTTAAAAAAGTAATTAAAATAATAGTAGTCTTCAATGCTATGTAATGTTATCACTATATTTGTCATGGAAGATATATCACCAAAAAATGTAACACCCCTCCACACCTTTCCAAATAATAAACTTTGTAACAGATTTCTATTGCAAATGCTGTAGAAATGTGCCACGAATTTTGCCATTTGAAATTGATACTCTAAAATGTTTTAGTGCCAATTTTTAGCCTGCAAAAAAATTTAACCCTAAAAAAATAGTTATTAGCTATGTAATATAGATATGAAACTTAATATTATAACAATGCTGAATTTTCAAGGAGATTTTCTTTAGTAAATCCATGTTTTTCTCAATGGAAAAAAAAAAAAAAAAACTGTAGAAATATACAATCTAAATTTAATTTGGCTTGATATTTAATTATTGTTGACGATTAAAAAATGTGTATATTACTATAGGACAAACAGGATTAATATGCAAAAAGAACATTTGACTAAGAAAACAGTTTACACAATTTTCAGTTAAAATCTGTCCTGCTATACATAATTTTTTTCCATGAAAGTATACAAAACAATGGTGAAGATCATAAATACTTTTTATGCATATTTCAATTAATTATATAAATATTGATTAATGTGCCTCAAGCACACATAAAATGTCACCAGGCCACAGGTTGAATATGGCTGATCTAGGATATACTATCTCCTTGAGAGTATACCCTCTGTTATTTTTACCATTGTATTTTGTAAAATGTGGATCCAATGACAAGATAAAGTACTACAACTTGAATGAGATGCATAGACTTCTAGCTAAAGGTGTGAATAACACATTATCTGGAATGCATTCATTGTCAGGGTAAAATACAGAAAGGGAAAATGATGATTCAGAACACTGAATTTCGAGATGTGCTTAAGGTGTTTGATAGTGAAGCTAATATATCAGAGGAAACAAATAACTTGAGTTGTAAGTTTGCCATCTCTCTTAAAGAAAGTGCAAATACTCTGACATCAATAAATTGAGCTCATTATATATATATTTTTTTCCTGTAAAAAGGGGAGCTGTTGAATTACCGTTTCACCTTTCCCCATGTAGGTTCACACACTACTGATAGTAGGGTGGAGTGAAAAAAATTCTTTTTTAAAAATCAAAAAAGGGTAGGTGCCAAAAGTTGCCTTTATACTAGTACATCAACTGCGTGAAATTTTACCACTGAAAAAAAATGGCTTGAGTGTACACTTTTGCTCCAAAAATCGAAATTTTGGGTAAAATTAGACATTTTTTGAAAAAATAAAAAAAAATTGCTACAGAACTGGTTATTATTTAAAAATGTTACTTAAATCTTTATATTTATCTGCTTAACATATTTAAATTATAAAACAATATCTTTAGTTTGTATAATTGGAGCAAATCTGATAATTTTTGGTAAAAAATCAAGCGTTACCTCTCTATTGGAGCATACAACGAATTGTTGTTTTGAATGCATTTCTTACCTATCTGCTTTCAAAACTACCCTGAATATAACTCGTGGAGGTGGCTGCATTTCATATGCCACTTGTCCCAACCCATTTGTGAGTGAATTTATAGACTCTGATTGCCAATATGTGTTTATATAAAGCAGAAAATTGTATTCGCTTTATGAGCTGTTTTTTGTGTGAGATGCTTTCTAAATTCTTATTCCCCAGTTCTTCTGAGAAATAGCTTTTCTTATGAATTAGCATTGCAATCTACGGCAGAAATTTCTAGTCTGTTCTGAGTATCTTTTTCTCAATTTGAGAAAATAATTGTTCAAAATTATTCTCTGATATTAAAAAATTGCAATAGGAAGTGAGTAGTACATAGACAAATATTTCCCTATTGATCCAGTGAATCAATGTAGATTATATTGACTTCTCTAATAATTGATGCAGGGAGTTTTCACTGAATTTGAAGTAGCATATGATCCATTATTATACACAATTCTAAGTTTATCCCTTGCAAAATGGTTCACAGCGACAAATAGAATTCTCCTAATTTTAAACGAGTACTTATTGTCGATTAAAGTCTGTACATTCCCTCAAGATTTACTATGCATTATAAGTTTATGCCAGGACAGTTCACCATCAAATGTTGTCCACTTATAAAAAGGGGATCTAAAAGTTAATGGGAAATTACCTGGCTATGAAAATACTTAGAAAATAGCACAAAACTAACGCAAAAAAAAAAAAAAAAAAATAAATAAATAAATAAATAAATAAATAAAATAAAAAAAAATAAATAATAAAAAAAAAATGAAAAAATAATAATCACAATAACGGTTGCTCTGCACATGTAGAACAAATTCTCATTGCAATTCTCTTACAATCACCATCACATTAAACAGCTCGCTTCTCAACATATAATAAATGCAAAAGTAGAATAAATGATGGCATACTTATAGTTGAAATACCTGAAATCATCTTTGAAGCAGATGATTACTTAAAAAATATAATTGACTGAAAAAAATGTTGTGGTAAGCGAACTTCCAATCACTATTCATCAACTGGATGCAAGTTTGATAAAGATAATAAATGGCCGAAGAGATCCCTTTAATAATATTACTGTACATTACTCTGCTTGCCATTTTTTTTTTTTTTTTTTTTTTTTTTTTTGTATTGGCTGTGAAAATATACATGAAGATATGTCACAGCAGCATGTGGATACAAAGAACAGATGAACTAAGTGGATGCATCGAAAACATGCCAAATATTTTCATAAAGAAAATTACAAATCAACATGTAAATAAAACACTATACTAAGATTATCGAGTAGTTGGGACGAGTGTGTTATGAAATATAGCCGCCTTCACAACGCAGGGTTGGTATAAAATCAGGTTTTTTTGAAAAAACCCAAAAACCATGGTTTTTTTGGTTTAAACCGTTTTTTTTTTAAAAATATGATTTCCTATTGCATATACATGCATATTTATCAATAAAAATAAATGTTTTTGAATATATAAGTAATAACTTAATTTAAAAGTAATTCTAATCAATGTAATAATTTAATATACAATTAGTTATGTAGAAAATGGAAATCATTTAAATATTAAACATTTTTAGAAAAAGCTATGTCTTTTTTTTTCTTAAATAAAATGTTTTATATAATGAAACATTGACACCTAATATACAATCTTTTAATTATTAGCACTATAAATGATGAAGAATATAAATATGATGCAGTTTCATATATATTATTTTCTCAAAATAATGTCTTTGACATACTTGTTATATGAGATGTCTGATTTTTCTGTTAGAAGACTACATGAATTACCTTTTATTGAAAATAAAGCTTTTTATAAAGAATTTTCGGAATGATTTGAATTTAGCAGTAAAGTCTACACACTTTAAGAAATACTAGATAATACCCGTCAAGATTTGACGGTAAATAACTTGAATGTTTCATCAGAAAAATTCTTGAATTTTTAATTAGTTGCTTTTAAATTTACTTTTCAAATTGTGATGAATTACTGTATTAGATAAGAGATTTTATTTTATTTATTTATTTTTTTTAAGACTACTGATTGTCTAATTTATTCGATGAAGTAAAATAGTTTTAAGTTTATAATTTACAACTAATTATGTTTGTATTTTATCAGCAATTAAACTAAAATACTGTGTAAGGTTTTTTGTTTACTACGGCCTATTTTCTTTCTGCCCCCCCCCCCCCCTCTCAAGTAAAAATATTTACGCGATCATTCAAAGCTGCCATGACTTTTATTTTTACCTATCTCATTCTCTAAAATCCTAAATTTGAAATTTGATGCAGCTAAATATTTATAATATAATTCTTTTGTTACTTGAATTTTCTTATAAATTTTTACGCATCTTTTCAAATATTAAATCATGGGTATCAATATAATTTATTTTATAGCTGTTATACTAATATTTTTATTTATTTCCCCCTTTTTTTAATGAATGAAAAACTTTTCTTTCTTATAGACATTTATATTCTTGATAATGGTAGAAAAAATGTGACGAAAATTGTAGATCAGTTCAATTTATGTAATTGATAATTGCATGTAACATATTTTAGGCTAAGTATTTTAAACATAAAATAACTATTTTTTCAAGATATTTTTTCAGTGTTAAATTTTGTTCAATTATAAAGCATTCAAATAATAGTAATAATAAAAATCCTAAAACTTTTCTTACTAATAAAATATGTTACTATTGAAATAAATTATCGACAAAAAATCGACACATATCATTCTGCCGTGTTTGGATTCGAACCTGCATTCTCTACAAAAACTCAAAGCTTAAAACAGCTGCGTTACCCCACTACGCTATCAGGAACACACTGAGTAATCATCTATAATGGAGAAAATCTAGAATCAGTTGACGCATGCGCAATTGTCTGGAATTTGGAATTTAATTTTACAGAAACTGTTTTGGGTTTTAATGTTTATGATAACTATAATTATTAATTAACTAATTATTAATTATTAATTAACTAATATATTTTTTTTCTTTATAGATATTGATATCAGCTACAACTTAAAATGCTAACATTTCCAATCTTTGTGTGTAACGGCAATTTATAAGAAAGATTACCAGTCGTAACTTTTAGCCTCAGATCATTCAGTTTATCTTCTATGTGTAGTACGACAACTTCCGAACAAAACCGTATTTTTGAATTGTTAATAACACTGAAAGAGACAAATAATAACTTTGTGATAAAAAGAAGAGCTTGTTTACAATAAGATCGAATAAATTATATTTGAGATGCAGACGCATTTAAAACGAAGCTTTTAGCTGTGGAGTGATAGTTCAACTGAGCGATATATCTCTATGCATGTGCAGTACATCACTCCAAAGGCAGACATGTACTTATGTACTACGCATGCTCATACAGGAAATTTTAATTCAAAATTGTGGCTAATTAATAAAATTTTTGAACAAACAAATGCACGATGACAAATCTATGGCCAAATATCTTTCGTTTAAAAAAAGAATGGTGTGATTTGATGCTGTAGTTTGCTCTCACGGACTGTCTAAAGGAATTGCTTAGCATTTTAAATATATAGATTGTGTATTGCTATTTGACATTTCTCCTCTGAAACTACCAGGTTTAAAAAAAGACGACAAACAAAGTTCTTAAAATAAACAAAAATACCTATTTAATAGCTTTTAGGACTATTGAAAACATTGATCTTGAAATATAAAGCAGTTTTATAAATACTGTCTTCCCCTAAAGCATTTAATAGCCATCAGACTACACACTATATTTTAACGCTTAGTACTTTTAAATGTCTAAACAAAAAATTACTTCTTTTTAGGAATTTTTATGAGGCTTTCTTTCTATTATGTCTCAAGCAAACCTTGGCTTGTCCCTTTCTCCCCAATTTTCTCAGCTGATCTAAGTTGGTTATGCAATAGAAGATTTAAATATAACTTATTGCATATTTTAATTAAATGTAAACAGGTGCTTCCCCAGCACTAAATTTTTCAATGTCTTCTTATTTGAATTTATATCTTGAGCTTTTTTTTTTTTTTTTAAATTATTATTCTTAAAGATAATCGCCCCAATCAAGAAAATTTTCTTTTAGAGTTTGATTGAAATCTTAAAGGTCATTTTATGTTATTAACTGTAAATCTGCGTTTTTGAAAGGAAAACATTTTTTTTCTAAATATTACATACTTTTAATCCATTTTATCTTTTCCAAAATAACATAATTTGTTTTCTTTATAGCTTCAGATATGTTCATCATTGCATGAAATTTGCATTCTACATGTATACTAACATGACCTATGTCTCATGGTGACTGCTGAGATAAGACTTAAAAATAGAAATTATTTGCATGCAATAATTTAGTACACTTAAATTACAAAAATGAGAAAATATTATATAGATTTGTTCGAAAAAACCAATTGGTTTAAATTATGCCAACCCAATTAGTAACAGAATAAAATCATAATGCAAAATCCCCATTCCCAATGTAAGAATGCAAGAAAAACAAAGGCTTAACCCAATAAACACAGAGCAAGAATCTGTCAATTATTTATTAGCATACATAACAAAAAGAAATCAATGGAGAAAATTACTTAAGAATGTTACATTCGAGGCTTTGAGGAATGATCAAATCCTTAATAAATCTCAACTAATCAAGCAATTTAAATAATAAAAGTGCATTTTTAACTCGAGTTTGCCCTTCTGGCTATGAATGTTTTACAATTAATGTTATATATATATATTTAAACCTTTAAAAAAAAAGGTAGAAATAAAACTAATTTTTTTCTAACCAGCTAATTTTTTAAAAATTGGTTATTCTGTCATGTAGACTTATAGTTTATATGAAAAGCTGGGTTGATTAAAAATATTTGTCATTTTAGAAATTTATCAATTCATCATTTTTCTACAACTTAGCTTGTAGCTTCTGCATAACTTGGATTTTGCATTTTTCAATGTGTAAAATAAAACATAAAAAAACCATAAAAAAAAAAACATTAGTTTAAACCATGGTTTAAACCAAACAACCCTGCCACAACGTATGTCCAAGGTAGTTTTGAAAACAAGAGCTGTATTAAAAACAACAATTTGATGTATGTCCCAATAGAGTGGTAATGCCGTTTTCTTACCAAAAGTTGTCTGATTTGTTCCAGCAATACGGAATAAAGATCTTGTTTTATAGTTTAATTAAGTAATTAATAACAAAGGTTTAAATAGAATTTTTAAACACTAATCAACTTTGTAGAAATTTAAAAGAAAATTGAAAAAATGTCAAAAAATATAAAATTTTACCCAAAATTTTGATTTTTGGAGCAAAAGCGCACACTCAAGCCATTTTTTTTCAGCGGTAAAATTTCACGCAGTGGATGTACTAGTATAACGGCAACTTTTGGCACCTACCCGTTTTTGATTAAAAAAAAAAAAAAATTTCGCTCCACCCTAACCTATAGATATCTATTAATGTCAAATCAAAATTGTGGGTAAATAAATGCTTGTTAATTGTGTTGTATGCCTCTGTATCCACATAACTGTCTGTTAAATTCACAAAAATCTGTATTTTCATCATAGACTACTTCATTATCTGAAAAGCAAAAACAAGTCATTTTGATCTCATTTTCAACTGTCCCTTATTCAGAGGTTACACATATGTCCTATATCAAGGGACTGAGACTGGAAGTTTTGTTTCTTATTTGGAGGTTTCACTGTAATATTAGGTAATAAATGATTGTGTTTAAGGTTTCTCATCATTTAACACGGTATTCTGTGATTGGGGAGTTTCAGTGGAAGCAGGTTCTCAAGGATTTAAATACTGTCATTGTAGTGACACAATAAAATTTTTATATTAAGAATTTTTATCTTAACTTACTTTCAATAACAGTATTAGCTTGCATAAGGATATCTCTTGGCTTCTTTCTTGCTAGAACAATTTCATGATAATCCAAAAATGGATATTTGCCTTCAGATGTTACTGATGAATACTTATCAAACATGGCCTTGGCTCTAGTTATATCTGCTGTGCCTTTATATAGCTGAAATTATTTTTTAAACATTATATCATAACATAATAAATTAGTAGTCAATAAAGGTTTTTAAAACTGAATAATTTTTACCAGATAAACCAAGTGTAGCTTAAGTATTTTTATCTGATGATGAAACATTAAACTATGTTTTGTGCCATGAATATCATTCTCTTGCAAAATGCCTGCATTATTTAAATCATCTGTTAATGAAAGGGTGAATGTCATAAAATGTAACAATGTGTTGCTTTAATTGGTTATAGTAAATAAATAAAGTAAAAGCCTTTTATAATGAATTTCTATTTCTAATTATTCTGAATACCTTTATTAATTGAAAGTTAAAAGCAGAAAATGTGTAAGGTTTTATAATTTTTTTTTTTAAATATTTGATATATTGATATATTTGTCAAGTTGAACAGTTTAATATTTAGTCTAACCATATATTTGGTATTCTGGCTGAATAGATATTGAACATTCGGTGCATCTTTCGTATTTATACAGCTAAATTGTATATTACTAGCCGACCTTGCCGACCAGTTTGGTCTCCCTTAAACGCATACTAAGTATTAAATCATGTTGCTTTTATTCATAATTTATTTTATTTTTTTTTCCAAATTAGAAGATTCTGTTAAAGAATTAGGCACATATATCATATATGCACCACATTGGCGGAATTTTAACAAAAAGGCAAATATATGCCGCACATGATAACTAGGCAATTGTTATTTATTCGTTAATAAACTGTTTTTGTTTACTTATATATATATATTGTTACAAATTTTGTAAATAGTTAGTGTTTGTACTGTAAAATAATGTAAATAATCTTATTAAGCTCCATTTCTTTACTAATATTAGTTTTTGTTACATTGTCTCTGTTATCAAGCAAACTTGTCTATTATTTTCAGTGAATGTCTATGGCAGCTTTGCGAAATATTTGAGATATCGCCAAGTTGGCGTCACTTTTGGCGACTAATTTTGGTCGCCAAGTTGGCGACAAACTTGGCGATTGTTGGCGATGGTAACCCTTCCCTATTTATGGTAACCCCGCTTAGGTCTACTGATACATTGTTTGTTGTTCCGTGGTTTTCCAAGTTTTTCTAGAAATTTCTAGCACATGCTACAAGACTATATATAAGGAGAGCGATACGAGCTGTTGTTGTTGTTATTTACCAGTCAGTCATTGAGTGAGCTACTAGAGATTGTCCAAGCAAGTTTGCTTGATGTATTGAGTTTTATCTACGTTGTTTTGAATGTGATATAGTGTTGAGACATTGTATAAAGAGTCTCTGCGACCTATATTTGTACTTGTTCGATAGATTTAAACAGTTATTTTGGAATATCTTGTAATATTTGTGAGTTTCGAAGACTCTGTTGTTCTGAAGATCTGTAAATAAATTATTTTCTACTTTTCTAAGAGAAAAGAGTTTGAAGTTGTCTAACCATAAGATCGAAAGAACCCTATATACACAGCAACATTTGGTGTCTGGAGTCGGGATCTTATGGTGAAAACAAGAACAATGGATGGTCAACTGAAAGAACTGTTAGAAGCTATTAATGGAATAAAGGCAGAACTGACGAAAGGCCAAGAAGAGTTGGCGGAAAAAATGAATAAAGGCCAAGAAGAGTTGGCGGAAAAAAATGAATAAAGGCCAAGAAGAGTTGGCGGAAAAGATGAACAAATGCCAAGAAGATGTGACTGAAAAGATTAATAAAGGCCAAGAAGAAATGAAGAAAACTTTAGAAGAAAAGTTCTCGTCGGTAGAGAGAAGAATAGGCTCGGTAGAAGAGAAAATAGAGGAAGTAGAAGAGAAAATTCAGAATGAAGTTAGTAATGTTGAACAGAAAATGGAACGGAAAATGGCGGAAGTAGAAGAGAAAATTCAGAATGAAGTTTGTAAAGTTGAAGAGAAAATCAGTAACGTTGAAGAGAAAATACTAGGTGAAGTAGATGAAAAGCTAAATAAAAAAGTACAAGATCTTGAGAAGAAACTTTCAGCGTCTAGTGGTAATTATGAAGAATTTAGGAATCCGCCTGCTTCTCCCGTGCACATTAAGCTGTCGACATATGATGGAAAGAGTTCCTGGCAAGTTTACAAGACCCAATTCACCATTGTAGCTGAAGCGAACAAATGGAGTGACGAGGTGAAAGCTTGTCAACTGGCAGCATCTTTAAGAGGAGAAGCCGCCGACGTGCTGCAAACATTGCCCGATATGACGCAACTCAATTTTGAGACTTTAAGTTGTGCACTTGAAATGAGATTCGGCGAAAAATTCTTCAAGGATTATACGAGAATACAAATGAAGAGCCGCCATCAAAAATCGAGTGAAACCCTTCAAGAGTTTGCCTCGGAAATTGAACGGCTTGCAAATTTAGCATTCATTGACTGTCCAACAAATGTACGGGAAATGCTGTCACTGCAATATTTTGTAGACGGAATAAAAGATCCAGAAGTGCAGAGAGCGGTACGAATGGCAGATGTACAGGATTTAAAGGCTGCACTACTATATGCCTTAAAGTTGGAAGCAGCTACACAAGCCAGCCGAAGAGATCGTCATTCAGTCCGAGGGGCAACGGTGAACAAAAGCTCAGACACTGAGAACGACGTCTTGAAAGAAATTAGGAAAATAAATCAAGAAATTGAAGCTTTAAAATACGGAAGAACAAGTTCAAGAAGACAGAATCTCACGTGCTGGGGATGCAGTGATACAGGACATCTCCGAAGAAATTGCCCCAAAATCCACGAACGTGAGATAAATTCAAACAGTCAGCAGGGAAACTAAATTTTGGCCATCTCGCGGGGCGGAGGTTGCCAGAGAATGAAAAGCCCCACTTGAAAATCCTCCAGATATCAAAAATGAGTGGCGGTGATAATGAATTATATGTGATAGGCTTTATTAACGGAATTCAGTGCCGTATGATTGTCGATACAGGAGCCAATGTGACTGTGGGGAAAAGTTTTTCCCATCCATTTCTATTTTATTTAATTTAAATATCGTTTTGTAAAGCCAAAATGGAACTTGCAATTCTTGCTTACGTTTTCCCCGCCGAATCGGCGTTTGTTTACGTTTTTCAATGGCGCGGTTGAGTTGTTTCGTGTCGTGCTCAGTCATGGAGCGTATTCAGTAATTACTACTTGCGATCGCATTCGCCTGTATTAAAGTTTCTTTTAAGTTACAAATATTATTTTGATTTAATTAAGTAACAAAAGCATTTTTAAAGTAATTTTCATGTTTAAAGTAATTTTTCTAAATGTATTTAATGAATTTAATTGAATGAGGAAAAAAAAAAAAATGTTTAATATAAAATGTTAATTATCGTATAACTTATGCAAATTGCATAGTCGCTTGTGATTGGCTAGTAGGTTTTCGTTCCAATTTAAAGGGACAGTTTTCATGTTTTGGTGTGTGTGAAATGTGTAAGCAGTTCGAACGGCGTTTTAAAGATGGTTTTCAATTCAACACTCTATTTAAAGCCTTTTCCGATACGTTGAAGTTAATTTAACAATATTTTGAAGTGCAATTTTGAAGTCCGCGTTACTTACAAAAGATATGTTTAAAAGGTTAAGTTACTCTAAAGTCAAGAGCAAGTTCCATTTGTGGCCCCTGTTATGAGTTTCATCTGTGATATAACAAAGTATGTTTTTCCAAGGTATCCTTATATCTTCAATAAATATATTGGAAAGAATTTTGAGTCGTCGTTTACTGTAAGTATTTTGCATTTATTTTATTTACAAGAAGTTAAATTGATTTTGCCTAGTTATGAAAAATAACTTCAAAGTACACATTTTCTCTACTACATTTTCTACAACTCTGCTAAATTTCTCTAGTAATAAGTAAGGGGCTCCATAACCCCGCACAGAGACAATAATAAGAGAAGATTTGGCTCGAAAATTGAAATGTAAACTCATCTGGACTCCACCATGCGTTACCCTGCAAACTGTGACGGGCGACAAGATAGGCATATATGGAAAGGCCAATTTAACTATCAACTTTGGAGGAACGAAATATTACCATACGGCATATGTGGCTGACATAACAGATCCTTGCTTAATCGGACTAGATTTTCTGAAGAAGTTTGACTTCAGACTTGATTTCAAAAATAACAAAATGATCTCAAAATTTGAAGAAATAAGTCTTTTTGGATTAAATAACGAAATTGAATGTAAACAAATAGTAATAGCCAAAGAAGACATTAATCTAGATGCAAGAACAGAATGTTTGGTTCCTGCTGTAATTAAAAATAAAACTAATTATCGATTTGGCCATATAGATTATCCAGAAGACAATAGTACACAAGCAGGAGTATTGGTGGCTTCTTCTGTGGTAGACCTCTCGAAAAAGACCATTCCAGTCAGAATTGCTAACATCAGTGATAAGACGAGGACTATCAAGAAAGGAGAGGTGATAGCGTCATGTGCTCCTGTGACGTGCATAAGTCAAAATTCCAGTCACTCTGAGAAATCTTCAGATAATTTAGTCAAGGATTTGTTACAAAATACAGACTTAAATCCAAAACAGTTGGAAGCTGCGGAAAATTTAATTAGAGAATTCCAAAGTTTATTTTCCCAAACATCTGAAGACTTTGGACGAACTAAAATGGCACAACACCGAATTGACACGGGAGATCACTCTCCTATTAAACAGCACCCTAGACGATTACCTTTTGCCAAGCAAGAAGAGGTGCAGAATTTAATTAAAGATATGGAAGAAAATGATGTCATCGAACCATCAACAAGTCCATGGGCGTCTCCCATTGTATTAGTAAGAAAGAAGGATGGTTCTACAAGATTTTGTGTAGACTACCGCCGACTGAATGACGTCACCAAAAAGGATAGTTACCCTCTGCCAAGGATTGACGACACTCTTGACACACTTGCGGGCAACACTTGGTTCTCGACTTTAGACTTGAAGAGTGGTTACTGGCAGGTAGAGATCCATCCCGACGACCGCGAGAAGACTGCCTTTACAACGGGACAAGGATTATGGCAGTTCAAGGTAATGCCTTTTGGTCTATGTAACGCACCTGCAACTTTTGAACGACTTATGGAAACGGTTCTTCGGGGACTGTCATATGAGGCATGTCTTGTTTATTTAGACGATATCATAATCATAGGAAAATCTTTTGATGAACATCTGAACAACCTCAGGCGGGTGCTACAAAAATTAAAGGAAGCTAATTTGAAGTTAAGCCCTTCGAAGTGCAGTTTGTTTCGTAATGAAGTCGCCTACCTTGGACACATCATTTCGGCAGAAGGAGTTAGGACTGATCCGGAGAAGATATCAGCCGTGAAAAATTGGAATCGTCCAGCAGATGTTCACCAGCTTCGAAGTTTTCTAGGATTATGCACCTATTACAGAAAATTCGTCAAAGGCTTCTCGATGATTGCAAGACCACTTCATAAATTAACAGAAGCCAATCAAAAATTTATGTGGACACAGGAATGTGACGCTGCTTTCGAAAAGCTTAAGGAGGCCTTGACATCCACTCCAATTCTGTCGTATCCTCAAATCGATAAACAGTTTATACTTGATACGGATGCAAGCAACGAAAGCATTGGCGCTGTACTGTCCCAGGAAATCGACGGCCAGGAGCGTGTTATCGCCTATTTCAGCAAGTGCTTGTCAAAGGCCGAGCGAAACTACTGCGTAACAAGAAAAGAGCTTCTTGCTGTAGTGAAAGCCATAGACCACTTTCATCACTATCTTTACGGTCGAAAGTTCTTGATCCGAACTGATCATGCTTCTCTAACTTGGCTATTGAATTTTAAGAACCCTGAAGGCCAGATAGCCAGGTGGATACAAAAGCTTCAAGAGTACGATATGGAGATACGCCATCGAAAAGGCTCATCACATGGAAATGCAGATGCTCTCTCAAGAAGACCCTGCTCAGAGAATTGTAGATACTGCGACCGGGCTGAGAAGAAATTTAATGTCAAAGGTCCTATAGTAAGACAAGTTACAACTGGGTCTACATCATCGCAAGATCCGTGGAGTGAAGAGAGCCTGCGTAAAGATCAACTTGCTGATCCTGAAATTAAGCCAATTCTAGAGCTGAAAGAGGAGTCCAACAGGAAGCCCAGCTGGCAAGACATGGCCCATAACCATCCTACGACTAAACGTTATTGGGCTCTCTGGGATTCCTTACATTTGAAGAACGGCATCTTGTACCGAAAATGGGAGTCTGACGATGGAAAGACATGTAGATGGCAACTACTACTCCCTAAGTCGAGAATTTCTATGGTCCTTCAAGAACTGCATGGTAGTCCCACAGGAGGTCATTTTGGTGTAATGAAGACCCTGCAAAAGGTTCGAGAGCGTTTCTACTGGAATAATGTTCGCAGTGACGTGGAGAAGTGGTGTCGAGCTTGTGACACCTGTGTAGCATGTAAAGGTCCTAAGAGGCGCACCCGTGGACGATTGCAACGTTATAATGTAGGAGCTCCTTTCGAACGAATTGCCCTAGACATCCTGGGTCCACTTCCTAGAACATCTGATGGCAATAAGTACATCCTCGTTGTCATGGACTACTTCACTAAGTGGCCTGAAGCCTATGCCATTCCTAATCAAGAGGCGGTAACCGTAGCAGACATACTGATTCAACACTGGGTTTCCAGATACGGAGTTCCTCTTCAAATCCATTCCGATCAAGGAAGAAATTTTGATTCGGCTGTGTTCAAGGAAATGTGTGAACTACTCGGCATGGACAAAACCCGAACAACACCTCTACACCCTCAATCGGACGGCATGGTAGAGCGGTTCAATCGTACCATCCTAAATAGCCTCTCTCTCCTGGTGTCTAGAGACCAACAGGACTGGGACAAGAAATTGCCTCTTTTCCTGCTTGCTTACAGGAGTGCCACTCATGAGGCCACTGGTTACCCCCCTTCTCAAATGCTCTTTGGTCGTGATCTTCGTCTACCTGCGGATCTTTTGTTTGGCCGTCCTCCTGATGCTCCTTCATCGCCTGAGGAATATGTCGATGAACTCCAGGCGCGGATTGAGGAGATTCATTGTTTAGCGAGGAACCGAATTGGACTGGCATCAGAAAAGATGAAGACACGGTACGACACAAAGGCAACAGGACATGAGTTCAACGAAGGTGACAAAGTTTGGTTGTGGAATCCGATACGTCGTAAGGGACTGTCGCCAAAATTACAAAGAAACTGGGACGGTCCTTACACAGTCGTCAACAGGCTGAATGACGTCGTTGTACGCATACAAAAATCGCCACACGCCAAACCGAAGGTCGTACACTATAACCGGCTAGCCCCTTATTTTGGCCAAAGTGATTAGAAATTCGAAACTTGAATTTCAGACCATGGTCATGAAAGTCACTTTTTGTAAATATGTAAATAGTAATTAGTTCTTATTTATGTAAATTTTATTATTATTGTTATTATTTATTTATTTATTTATTTATTTATTTGTTTATTTATTTTAAGTGTTTTCCTCTAACTCAAGGATTGCACTGCCCGGGACGTGCAGTCTTTGAGGAGGGGGTAGTGTTACGAATTTTGTAAATAGTTAGTGTTTGTACTGTAAAATAATGTAAATAATCTTATTAAGCTCCATTTCTTTACTAATATTAGTTTTTGTTACATTGTCTCTGTTATCAAGCAAACTTGTCTATTATTTTCAGTGAATGTCTATGGCAGCTTTGCGAAATATTTGAGATATCGCCAAGTTGGCGTCACTTTTGGTGACTAATTTTGGTCGCCAAATTTGGCGATATATCGCCAAGTTGGCGACAAACTTGGCGATGGTAACCCTTCCCTATTTATGGTAACCCCCCTTAGGTCTACTGATACATTGTTTGTTGTTCCGTGGTTTTCCAGGTTTTTCTAGAAATTTCTAGCACATGCTACGAGACTATATATAAGGAGAGCGATACGAGCTGTTGTTGTTGTTATTTACCAGTCAGTCATTGAGTGAGCTACTAGAGATTGTCCAAGCAAGTTTGCTTGATGTATTGAGTTTTATCTACGTTGTTTTGAATGTGATATAGTGTTGAGACATTGTATAAAGAGTCTCTGCGACCTATATTTGTACTTGTTCGATAGATTTAAACAGTTATTTTGGAATATCTTGTAATATTTGTGAGTTTCGAAGACTCTGTTGTTCTGAAGATCTGTAAATAAATTATTTTCTACTTTTCTAAGAGAAAAGAGTTTGAAGTTGTCTAACCATAAGATCGAAAGAACCCTATATACGCAGCAACAATATATATATTTAAATGATATAAATTGTTTTGTTCAATAATTATTAGTTAAACTTTTTATTTATTTATTATTATTTCTTTTTAAAATAATAGAAAAGAGTTACAAAATATATATGTAACTGGTATTGAAAACGAAGTTTTCGCCAAATTGGCATTAAAAAAAAAAATTGCACCAAAGTGGTGAGTATATGATATCTTTGCCGACAAATCAAGCACTCGGTATTTTTATGCTAACTTGGCGCATTGCCAAATATTGTACCTGTGGCATTTTTTAAATTTCATTTAAAATATATTTAATAATACAATCCTTTCACTCATTTCATTTATAATAACATAACTTTAATTGGAAACTGAAACATTTAAAATTAATGATTATTAATTATAACAATAGAATAAGAAAAACAAAACAAAAATAACGATATTTTGAAGCTCCATAATTTTTTTTAAGTCTTCAAGTTTCGAGAGAGGTTTTATTGAGACTTGTAGAAGTGTTATCTCGAATGATTCAAATGAAGCTCCATGGAATAGATGTGTTTCATTTCGGCATTGCCATTAAACAATTAACAAATAACTGTGATTTTTGTGGCACATACATTAGCGTAATATATATATAGATATTTAAAAAAAAAAAAAAAACATTGCTGATTGTACGAGCATAAGGCACTGCGCAGTCTATGAACATTATCAATATGAAAATGGTATATAAAGGTGAGCTCTAAAAGAAAACTTACTGTGTACTTCAATAAATGAATTTTTAAGAACTGAATACAAAGTTCTGAATACTATTCTTAAAAATAAAAGTTTTGATTAAGAAATTTAAAATTTAAGACAAGGCTTGTTAATGCCATTTACAATTTTTATTATTATTTTTTAAATATTGTAATTTATATACATATATATTTATTTACACTAGTAAACAATATAACACTTGCAAAGAAATGTTGGCAAAATACTTAAACATTTATGTCAGATTTACTTAATTCACATTTTTTGCTCAAGGAAATAAATTTTATCATTATCTGAGAATGATCTATGAAAGATCCTTTGATAAAAATCTCTTCTTTCTATATTTTTTCATGTTTTATATGGTCCTGCTAACCTTTGAAAATGAGAAATCATAGCACACAAAGCTCAAATTAATATCTGGAGTTTGGTTGGTTGATTTTTTGCGTTTTGCAGCCATTTTTTGACATTCGCAAAATGAATAAGGTTTCAGTCTGTCAATTCAATATAGTCAATTTTTTTCTTTCAAAAAATTTTTTTTCAATTTTTAAAACTTCTCCTTTCACAGTTTTTTTTTTTTTTTTTTTTTTTTTTTTTTTTTTTTTGTAAAAGTAACCAGATTTTAATATTTTAGTCTAATGCAGTAAATTTTGCAATTTTTTTTTGTGATTATTAAATGATATTAAAAAAAATTTTCCCCACAGTAGTTATTCATGTTTTTCTATTGCAAGTCTTTTTTGAAATTTTTTTACCTCAAACTTTTGACAAAATTTGCATTTTTTACTGCGATCCTTTGATGCATTTTGCATTTTTTACACAATTCTATGACAAAATTTGTGTTTTCTTCATGCAATCTTTTGATGACTTTTGAGTTTTATTGATGTTTCGATGAAATTTGCATATCTGACTGATCTGACAATGAAGTTTATGTTGTTTTTTTTAGTGATATTTTTACAAAATTGATTTTTTTATTTAGTAATTTGTTGAAATTCACAATAGTTTATCGCGTCAGATCAATAACTTTTTGCAACTAATTAACAAAATTCATTATTCGTTTATACAACATTTTGATGAAATTTGCAATATTTTCCTCTCGATAGTTTATCGAAATTTGTGATTTATTTATGCAATATTTTGATAAAATTTGCAATTTCTTTCCGAACTCATAGTAAAGTTAGTGATTTTATTCAATGAACAATTGAAGATAATCACTACTTATTTCTGAGATATTTGGTGAAATACCTAATAATTTTCTATGATTCTTTGAAGAAATTCTTATTTTTCCTGTTTGTTTCATCAATTGATTCAAGGAAATTCCATAAAAGAGAAAAAATTTGCAACTTTTTAAAATATATTCGCAGAAGAATTTTGCAGGGAGAAATACTGCACAGCATTTTCATTATGCAGGACTTACCTTTTATAAGTGTGAATCGTGCAATACCACACAATATTTCAAACCATGCTCTCAAAAAACTTTTAAAATGGCACTCCTGTTTCTAAAGAAGGCAATCTCTGTAGAAATATTTACAGAAACACAATTCACTTATAATTAATATCCATTAAAAGGGTTTTGTGTTAAAAAAAAAAATTTGTTTTGCAGCCCAGATTTTTTTTCTTTACTTTTGAGCATTTTTTAATGTCTGAATTTTCAAACTAATGATCAATTTTTTAAACTTTCGGAAACAAATACATTAAAATTTAGGAAATTTTGGAACAGAATCACTTTTGAAAAATATGGTGCATGGACTAAAATTCACAATTGGAGAAAAATACATTTGAGGAGTTTTTTACCCTTAAACAAACCATAGTTTGAGACCATTTTCATAGCATTGTAGTCTATGAATCCAAATCATAGTAGCTACGATTTTTTCATAGCAGCTGGCTGGTCTGTATACATGTTTCTAAGCAAATCATATTAAAATATGTGTATGTAATTTTTAAAAAACAATCCATTGATTGTAAAAGTTGAAACAGCATAAAAAACTAGCAATAAATCAAAATTAAAATAATAAAACTTCTATCACCATAAAATCAAAGCAATTCAAACGACTCATCTCCAACCAGAAAATATAACAGCAGAGTTTCCCCCAGAGGGTTTCAGGAGGGCGCTGCGCTCCTCCTACCCTTTAGTTTAAAAATTAGCGCCCCTCTTGCCCCTCATCCAAAAAATAGCGCCCCTCTGGTCACCCATTCAAAAAAATAGCGCCCTTCTTGCCCCACATTTGAAAAAACGCAGACCTTCAGCGATGATGAGAACGCGCTATAGCGTGCAAATTACGCAATAAATCGGCGACGAAACGCAAAAATAACTCTTATGCTTCCCACGGGACGCGTAATTTCGTTAACAAATCGCGAAAAAACGACAAATTTCGTCAAAAAATGGCGAAATAATGACTAATTTCAGGCAAGAATCGCAAATAGCTAATTTTGTCACAAAATCCCGAAAAAGCGGCAGATTTCCTCAAACGATCGTGAAAAAACGACAAATTTCGTCAATAAATCGCGATAAAACGGAAATTTTTGTCAAGCAATTCGCAAAAAACGGAAAATTTCGCCTAATGATCACGAAAAACGGCAACTTTCGTCAAAAAATTGCGAAAAAACGGCAGATTTCGTCAAAAGATTTGCGAAAAAACGGCAAATTTCGTCCACAAATCGCAATAAAACGCAAAATTCTGTCAAAAAATTCGCAAATAACGGGAAATTTCGCCAAAAATTCGGGAAAATATCCAGAAAAAAAGGCAAATTTCCTCAAAAGATCGCAAAAAATGCAAATTTTGTCTTAGTAGCACAAAAAAAGAAGTTAATGACAGAATTGAATTTTTCTGTTCTAAAAACTAATTCTCCTGCTTCAAAATTGTGTTTTTGTTGCTCCAAAAGAGAATTTTTCTAATTCACAACCATTTTTGTTTAAAGAGAAAATTGCACCGGGGCATATTTAGATTACATTAGGGGCGTCCCCCTCCCAAATTTTTCTTATGACAGTCCAGAAATGACGTCTGTAGTTTAAATTTGGTGCCTTTTAAATTTCCGCGCCCGAGGTGACCACCTCCCCCCGCACGGTTCTGTTCACAATCCGTCACAAATTTGCCGTTTTTTCGCGATCTTTTCACGAAATATGTCGTTTTCCCCCCTTTTTAAAGCAAAATCTGCCGTTTTTTCGCGATTTCTTAACTAAACCTGCTGTTTTTGCGATCTTTTAACGAAATCTGCCCTTTTCTTGCAATCTTTTAATGAAATCTGCCCTTTTTTTGCGATCTTTTAACAAAATTTACCTTTTTTTCAATTTTTGGCGAAATTTTGGGACTTTTTTCTGGATTTTTTGACGAAATTTCTGTATTTCAACAATTTTTTGAACCACTAGATTCTAGATTCAACGCTATAAAAGTGCCCCTAAAAATCAAAAGAGTGCCCTGAAGAATGTAAAAAGTGCCCTTTTCAGAACAGTAGCGCCCTGCCCCTTTTTAAACCTGGGGGAAACTCTGATAACAGTCTATCATTATTCACTATAAATATGTTACTACATGTCATTATTATAAAAAATATTACAGCTTGTTCCTTTACAGAGATATGTTTACAATAGTTGATGACGGGCTGTTATATTTTCTAGCTCCTCTTGAGAATTGCTTTGATTTTATGGGGATTTATGTAAAGTTTTATCTTTATATGAATAACTAGTTACAGAGATAAGAAGATGTAGTTAAAAGATCCACAAAACTCTACTTTTACCATTGATAAAGTATTTTTCATATACTCATAAAAAAAAAAAAAAAAAAAAAAAAAAAAAAAAAAAAAATTGAAAGCAATATTTTATTTTGTACACTGAATACTGTTGAAACCGACAGGTGATATTTAGTGTATTTTAAGATTAGAATTTTCACAACTAATGGACTGTTTTTTAAAAATTACATACACATATATTAATAGCATTTGCTTTGAAACATGTATACAGACCTGCCTACTGCAACAAAAAATCGTAGTTGCAATGATTTGGACCTATAAACTACTATGCTACGAAAATCGGTCTCAAACTACAATTTTTTGAAGGGAGGGGAGAGGAAATCTAAAAATGTATTTTTTTTTCCTGTTGTGAATTTTAGTCCGCACAGTATATTTTTCAAAAGTGTTTTGTTCCAAAATTTCTTAAATCTTAATGTATTCGGTTCTGAAAATTAAAAAAATGATCATTAGTCCGAAAATTCAGACATTGAAAAATGCTCAAAGGTAAAAAAAAAAAAAAAAATTCTAAGATAAAAATCCTCTTAATGGATATTAATCAAAAGTGAGTTGTGCTTCTGTATTCATATGACTTGTGCTTATTTATGACTTATTTTTAAAAGCTTCATAAAAATCTTCCCTCCCCACCCATACAAAACAAAAAGAAAATGATTTTCGACTTTGATTATTAACAAGAAAAAAATTATAAATTGCATCAAAAACTGTTGCTCAATTTTTTTTTTTTTTTTTTTTTTTTTTTTTAACTGCCAAAAACAACAACAACAAAAAAAAAAAAAAAAATAATAAAAAAAATAAAAAATGTAACACATTTTTTTAAAAACTATTTCACATCACAAACGTATAAGAGAAAACAAAAATACCTGAAGTTTCATTAGAAAATTGCCTATTGCTTTTTTCCCAACAGTTTTGATTTTGTTGTAGTCTATTGAAAGTAATAAATCAGGCTTTCCATCAGTTCCAGTAATTCGCTCAAGATTGACAAAATCTTCTCCAGCTTCTAAGCATACTTGAAGAATAACAAAACGAGCTCTAGAATGGGCCTAAAATAGTGAATTTAATTTTATAAAATTAAGAATGCTTACAAAAATTCTTAAATTTAATTTAAATCTACTTATAGAGAAGCATTGAAAAATAACATTTTCTCAGAACATGTCAAAAATATAATAATTATCTATTATAAACAAAAAACATGTTACATGTATTGCTATAAAACTCAATACAATTGAAAGGACTTTTTAAATGTACATTTTAGTTTTCATTTCATATAGAATATTTAATAAATTCTTTCTATTGTGTTGTTGTAAATAGTATATTGTATTGATTGACTGCACAGTTTTTAAAAGTTTGCAAGTACAACTCTTTAGACGAATAAGTACTACAATTTATGGCACTATAAATACTACAAAGATATTCTAACTTTTAAAAGGTCTTGTACTGTGAAGACAGGGTTCCTAGACAATTCTGGTAAAAAAATTCCCTGGCTTTTCCAGAATTTCACTGATTTTTTTCAAAAAAAAATCTGGCTTATATACTGATGTAAAACCCTCCACAGTGGAACTTTAATCTGGATAAATACTAGAAAAAGGTATGTGTATAAAATATGTTGTATGTGGCATATAAAATATGCTGAATATGCTGTATGGATTTCTTACTTTTAATTATTTTTTAAATATTGTTATACAGTTTGCATAAATTTTATATAAAATTTTTAAATTGGGTAAATAATTAATTTTTTTTCTTTTCACTTGTTCTGATATTAGAGATTCTGAAAGAAATAGTACATCAAAAATTCCTTGACCTTTTCAGATTTTATAAAAAAATTTTTGCTATTTTTGACTTTTTGCTTAAATTTTCAAATTTCCTGACTTTTTCTTGTTTTTCAAGAGAGTGTTTCCCCTGACACGTAGGAACCATGGAAGTGTAAAAATTTTCAATAAGCGCTTTTATGCTTGTTGGTAATTTTGTTGGTAATGCAATATAATCACTATGGGTACAAATGGAAACATGGGAATCTGATTTTTATGGAAAATAATTCTACATATTATTGAAAAATCATGATTGTTAGTATCTGTCGTGTTGCAAATAAGATTTTTAAAGTGAAAATTTATTACTAAATATCCGACATCTTTAAATTAAAAAAAAAAAAAATTACATTTAATAAATCAAATAATTATATGCTTAGCTAATAAAAATTTTTGTAGCAGAATTTTAGAAGTATGGGAATCCCACAATAACTTTTTTCTATGAAATATAGTCGAATAGGGAAAAGTTAGCGATAAAAATCAAATAAAAAAGGATAAAGTAGGGCAAATTTATTTTAAAAAATGGGAATACAAACATTGAAAATAAATAAATAAAATAATAATAATATTTAAGATAATTTATTGAATTGATAAGTAAAATACATATTTATTGCTATCATTTTTCCTTTATCAATTTACAAATACAGTAGAGTGCCGATTATCTGAATAAGTTAGGACCAAGCTTAGTTTGGAAATATGGGGAGACAATTAAGGGATGTTCTTGAATAAACTAAAACTTTTTACATTTTATCCAGCACCAGTTAGTGCTGACGTTTTTAAAAGTTTTTTAAATATTATTTTTATTTTTAGCTTTTTAATTTTCTTTTGCCTTTTTATTATTACTTTTTTTTTTGCCTTTTTATTTTTTAAATTTTTTTATATTTAATTTTTTTCCCCATTCTATCAATTTCTGAACTCCAGAGATTATAATTTAAGAAGAAAAGAAAATCAATTGTTGTTTGCTTTAAAAAAGACATTCTTTTCAATGTTGCCATATCTCAAATTATTCTTAAATAGATTAGTTTGAAAGGATAAGTGTTCTTTTGCCGTTCAAACCATTTCATATTTGTTTCTAAAAATTCAAAGACTTCTTTATGTGATAGATCATGCTCATTTTCAGAGCATTCATTTTCATATTTTTTTTAATTTCTTTTTCATTGTTACTGCTCCCAACAATCATTAATAGGGGATTTGATTTCACAAACTAAATCTGAAGAGAAAACTAATCAGATGTGGCAATCCCAAAACTTTCTTCTATACTATACATGTTAATACATCATGAAAAATGCAACATAGCAGCACCAATGATTAGATGGTTTAAACTAAATCAAGTCAGCAAAAACTTACATCAACTTATTACTAAATCTGAAGTTTGATGAAAATAAAGCTATTTCAAAATTGATGAGATAAAGCTATTGCAAAATTTAAAAACTCTAAATAACAGCGCCGCATGTTGGGTGATGTACATCAAAAACTAATCAGGATCAATTTTTTATCAGGTGCTAACTGAATCTGAAGTTTAGTGTAACCAAGTTGAACATGACATTCAATAATTATAGTTTAAACTATATTTTATTAACTTGTAGTTTATCTTAACAGGATATTTAAATTTTTATAATGATCTAAAATGATTTAAAAAATTAGACAATGATCTGTCATAATAGGAGGGGGATTGAAAAATAATTAAGAGTGGCAGTGTATGGCTTGCACAGCACATATTCCAGCCACTAGGTGTGCACACACAACTCGCAAGGAAAGGGCATCTGGTCTAGGGATGCACCGAATAGTGATTTTGGCTGAATACCGAATATTCGGATAGCCAAATAGTAAATGTTGGGCCGAATATCGAATATTCGGCCAGCCTAATAGTAACTATTCGGCCGAATACCAAGTATTCAGCTTTCCAAATACTTTTTATATTTCAAAGTTTAAAGGTATTAAAATGTTACTTCTTAAAACAACTTTACATAATATTTAATAAGAGAAACTTATATTTTGATAAACAAGAGCTTTTTATAAGAACATTCAGTATTGAAAAAAATCTGCCTTTTTTATTTAAGAAGCATAATTATTATTTTATAATTTTATAATTATTATAAATTTTATATTATTATATTTTATAATTATTATTACTTTTCCAATTAGTAAAATTTTAAATTTCATTTCTTCTACGAATTGAAACAAACATTTTGAAATCAAAGAGAAATAATGAAAGAATAGTTGAAGAAAAACTGTACAGTCTCATATTTGTTCTTTTTAAATAACTCAAGGCAGATTTTTTTTCAATATAAAATATAAATACTTTCAACTTAATTCTGAATGAAGGAATGTCTAGTTCATAGTTCTTTTCTTATGAATAGTGGCATTTACCATCCTTCCCATCATATCATATTTTACAGAAATCAAAGCATGCGAGTTGAAAATATAGTTATGGTATTTTATTTATTGTTAATGCAACAAACGAAAACACAAGTTTGACCTAGAGTGAGATGAAATATGAAATACAATGCATTTATGATTCAATAAGTTGATTATGATTATGGTTTCATAAATAAAAAATTGTCTGCCTTGATAGCTATTACTAATCTCAAAAGCTTTCCTTTCTTGTTTAAGGATTTTTGGGAAAAGCAAGAAACAGATTATTTACTAAATAGAATTTAGGAACTTGCATCTGCACTCGCATCATTTATTCCTAAGGAGAATCCTAATAAATCATAATTTTAATCCTTCTCATGGTTAATTTTCTTAAGTTAAATTTTACAAATAGCAAATAAATAATGTAAAAACGTTCTATATTATTTAAATATGATTTTATTTCTAATTATTTTAAATATATTAATAAATTGACAGTTAAAAGTATAAATTGTGAAAAGTTTTTTAAAATGTGTTTTAAAAGGCTTTATTAAGCATTGGATTCAGCCGAATACTTTGATATTCGGCCAAGCTGAATATTCAGCTTAACCGAATATTCGGTAACATGGTCGAATATTCTGAATACCGAAGAGATACCGAATATTCGGTACATCCCTAATCTGGTCACAGTGTATTTTTTGTAAAATCACTTTTATAATGTCAGACTTAAGAGAACAGTGTGCAGCTGTGAAATTTTGATCCAGCTCGAGAAAAAGGCTGCAGAAATAGTTTTGATGTTGTCAGTAGCTTACAAAGATGCTATGGGATACTCAAGTAATAAGCATAGAAGTGGTTTTCTTAAAATATAATATATACACTCAGGAACATTGAAAATAGCAACCCAAGAAGAAAGCATCGGATTGAAATGAAATTTAATACACATAATGATACAGATGAGAGATTCACTTGATCTCAAAATAAAGACAAACGAATACAGGGTGTGCAACAACCCAAATACAGGGCAACTTCAATAGCGCGTTGGACCACCTCCAGCTGCAATACATGCTGCCCCACAGTCCGGCATAGAGTTGATTACACACCTGATGTTGTCCTGAGGCACATGGGTCTACAAATCTTGCACAGCCAACTCCAAATCATGCACTAAATGACACGATAGCATCTGACGTTTTAGCTGATCCCACACATGCTCTATAGGGGACAAGTCAGGGGAGTGGGCCGGCCATGGAAGAGTCTGAAATTGACGTAGGAAGTCTTGAGCAACTCTTGCTGTATGCAGACGAGCATTATCTTGCTGGAAAATCAGCCCTGGGAGACCATTTAGGAAAGGTCCTACATGGGGTCGAAGAACATCATCAACATAACATTGGCCCGTTAAGTTTCCATGCATCACAATTAGAGTGGACTGGCTATCATAGGCTATGGCCTCCTATTAAGTTAAACAGACTAATAATTTATATGATTTGATTGCTTGCATTGTTATAGCTTTAAGATTAGACATTTTATTTATTATCCTGTTTCAATGTTTAATGAAAGTATGCAGTAATTTTCAGCACATAAGCTGATGTAATTTTCAGCACTGATTTCTGATTGGAGGAAATGAAAGGAATAGTATAAATTATTAGTCTGTTTAACTTATGTAAGATTTATATAAAGAAATTCAGTTGTACTTGGCGTAATATATCATTCTTACAGTAATCTAGTCCCATGAGATACAAAATAATCTTTTTAAATATACTTTATTTTTTTTTCATTTATATATTTATTTTTATTGTTAATTCATACTTAATGCAAAATTATACCCTTGTTTAACTGATAAATGAAAAATTTAGGTATTATGCATATGAAAGTTAGAAGTTTGAAGAGTTCTCTAAAAAATTTTAATAAAACCCGAAAAAGCCCGTTTTTTTTTCAGAAAAGCCCCAAAAAATCCAGGTTTTAGATGACTAGGCCGAGCAGGTTGGGCTTTTTCAGAAAAATCCAGGTTTTTTTTAAACCCTGGTGTAGAGGTGCCCTGGTGAGTGGTACAATTCCTCCCACACTGTTCTACATCACACTGCCCGCACAGCTGGTGTAATGGTCTGGGGAGGCCATAGCCTATGATAGCCAGTCCACTCTAATTGTTATGCATGGAAACTTAACGGGCCAATGTTAGTTGATGATGTTCTTCGACCTCATGTAAGACCTTTCCTAAATGGTCTCCCAGGGCTGATTTTCCAGCAAGATAATGCTCGTCCGCATACAGCAAGAGTTGCTCAAGACTTCCTATGTCAATTTCAGACTCTTCCATGGCCAGCCCACTCCCCTGACTTGTCCCCTATAGAGCATGTGTGGGATCAGCTAAAACGTCAGATGCTATCGTGTCATTTAGTGCATGATTTGGAGTTGGCTGTGCAAGATTTGTAGACACATCTGCCTCAGGACAACATCAGGTGTCTAATCAACTCTATGCCGGACTGTGTGGTGGCATGTATTGCAGCTGGAGGTGGTCCAACACGCTATTGAAGTTGCCCTGTATTTGGGTTGTTGCACACCCTGTATTCGTTTAACTGTCTTTATTTTGAGATCAAGTGAATCTCTCATCTGTATCATTATGTGTATTAAATTTCATTTCAATCCGATGCTTTCTTCTTGGGTTGCTATTTTCAATGTTCCTGAGTGCATATATTATATATAAGAAAACCACTTCTATGCTTATTACTTGAGTATCCCATAGCATCTTTGTAATCTACTGACAACATCAAAACTATTTCTGAAGCCTTTTTCTCGAGCTGGATCAAAATTTCACAGCTGCACACTGTTCTCTTCAGTCTGACATTATAAAAATGATTTTACAAAAAATACACTGTGACGAGATTAGGGATGTACCGAATATTCGGTATCTATTCGGTATTCAGAATATTCGACCATGTTACCGAACATTCGGTTAAGCTGAATATTCAGCTTGGCCAAATATCAAAGTATTCGGCTGAATCCAATGCTTAATAAAGCCTTTAATTAAGCCTCACTGTTGTATTTCACAATCTTTTAAGGAAAATTACTGCTATATTTCACGATCACTTGACGGAAAAAGCTGTTGTATTTCGCGATTGTTTGGCGAAAATTGCTGAGTAATTTCGCAATCATTTCACGAAAATTCCTTTTTATTTCTCGATCGTTCGACGAAAATCGTTATTTTATTTCATGTTCACTTAACGAAAATCGCGAGTTCTTAAAAATAAAAAAAAAAGCGGAAATCCGCCATTTTGCGGAAAAGTGGCATCCCTGGTTTTAACAACATAAAAATAGTGAAGGGAAACAACAATACAAAAAAGTGGCAGTGGTTTGTAACAGCACAGTCAAACGAGTTTGGTTAAGATTTTTAATACTAATTCATTTGTAATTGTTGCAAAACAAATTGCTATCTGATTAGTTTTTTAAGCAAAAACTAAAAATTTTGGCATAATAAGAAGCAATTTTAGATTGGAATATTTAAAACTCTCGAGAGTTTGTTTAAAAAATTATGAATTACATTCTATGTATATATAGATATATATTTAATAATAAAAAAAAAACACATTTATAACCAATAATATAATAGATACCATTTTCTAGAAATTTCAAATATGTGAATCCAAAATTACAGCTAATTCTGCCTAGTAGTTCTTAAATTATATTCAAAATACTATCCACATTGCAATCTGTTTTTCAATTATCACAAATGAGTTAATTATTTCAATATTCTAAATTTTAAATAATTGTAATTCCTAAACTACTTGAAGAATGACTTTCCTTTTGATATTTTAAAATAAAATTTACCAGAAAATTCAAATATGAAATCAAAATTAGGTATTTTTTATTAGTCCAGTACAATTGCATATGAAGATGACCTCTCTAACTTATGTGTTTAACAAACATTGGACAAAGACACAATTTCTGCATGAACAGTTATTTTAGAATTTTTTCTAGAACTAATGAGCAATTAAAATTATTTTTTGGGGGGCAGAGGAGAGGGGAGCGAAAAGGAAGATACATATAGAATTGAATTCAACAAACCTGCAACCATGATTGTGTCTTTGGTGCATACATCTTGAGAGATTCAATACCAGCTCGCATCATTCCTAACCAGGCACAATGCAATACTTTCTCTGCCTTTTCTCCTTCATGACCAAATATTCTAAAATAAATAGATAAATAATAAAGATATTTGCATTAATATGCTCATCAGAATGAGCAGTCATACATACAGTAAACAAAATCTAAAATTTGTAATCCTCAAATTTATAAATTATATTTCTTTCTTTTCTTTTTTGATGTAAATAGTTCAATTTACACATTCTTAAAATTTTTGCTTTAATAATTAAGAAATATAATACATCAGAAGATCTTAATAATATAAGGTTACATTTTTGAAATTTAAGAAGTACCTTGACCTTTTTTTTTTTTTTTTTTTTTTTTTTTTTGTAGAAATATTGCTCTTAAGAGCAGGGGTTCTCAAACTATGGTACACATACCAGTACTGTTAAGTGAAATAAATAATAATAATAATAAGTTTACTTTCGTTACAAATATACAGGGAGGTTATAATTAAAAGTTATCCTGTTTGGACCTATGTAGAGTCTGTTCTGGTAGATACATATCGATGAAACTTGGGATATACATTAAATGGCAGAAAGACAGTAATTTGTCATGAATGATGGTACATCATTTCATTTAGAACTGGCTTTGGCTAAGTAAGGTGATGCACTATCTTTTATGACAAATTATTGTCTTTCAGATAAAGTAGCTTCACCAGTAACATGCGTTTTTTGTTCCTGCCCTCTAGGTGAAAACTGCCATCTATCGATCGAAAATTAAAGTATTTTTTATGGTAAATTTCTTTTTCTCATGGTCCATTTAATGTATTTCCCAAGTTTCATCAATATTTGTCTACCAGAACAAACTTGACATAGGTCTAAATAGTGTAACTTTAACTATAACCAACCTGTATATCTTTACTTCGATTACAACAAACTCTGATCTTATATTAATTAAACAAATTTTTTCAGAAGGTGTATGAATTTTTTAAGTAGATTACATTTTAAAGTGTATTTTACTAATGACACAAACGTAACATCCATATAACAAGAAAAAAAAAAAAGAAAAAAAAAAAAAAAAGCAAACAAAGTGATTTTAAATGTATATTTTTTATCCATGTTTAACAAAGGTATGCAGTATTTATGTTTGTTATTTAAATATATTTGTATTTGTCACTAAAAAATGATGCACTTTAGATTGATAAGTACACTATAAACTATTATAAAAAATAAATTATTCCTTCACATATTTTTTCAAAAAATTTCATTTTCTTTTCAAACAGTGCCTGCAGGAATAGTCTTTGTATTTAATATTCAGATAAAAGTAAGATTATTCTTATAATCTTATTTAATATATGCATTTGAAATTTAATAAAGACAAATGATTACGGCACAAGTCTAATAACAGCAGAATTTGCAGAATACTTTCCTGAAAATTTAAATTTTAAATTTATTTGAAAAATTAAAAGCTCAGTATACTAAATAATACAGGAGGAGGTGAAGACGGCATAAAGATCGTAATATTTTACTAAAAATTAAAAGATGGGTTTCATATTCTGAAGGGTAAAATCAGTGTTAAACAGCAATTTAGCTCTAAATTGCGATGTTGGATGGTTGATAAATCGATTTAAGAAATTTCTACATACCATTTTCTAGTATACATACATATGTATGTATAAATACACTAGCAGTCTTCGCCCGCTACGCTGGTCAGTTATTCTAAAGAAACTTTGAAGCAAACAAAATTTTTATATCATATTAATTTTTTGCGTGTTGATTAATTCGAAATCCAGACTTTCTTTTATATACATAGATAAGGATTAAAAATTTCAGGTTTTTGCGCCGAAGAAATCGCCAAATAAGGAAAATGTAAAGTATCTCACGAACTACTGGATTTAAAGGAATTTGCTTTATATCATTCGATTGAGAATGAAAAAATACACTAAAATATGTTATCAGTTGAAAAATAACTACAAAATCCGATTTTTAAGGAGTATTTTAAAAGTTCGTTCGCTTTGTTACAACCCTTCGGGGTGGAATTTCGCAAAATCCCTTCTTAGCGGCACTCGATGTTATACGAAGTATTTTTACACCAGTTTTCAAGATTTTTGATTCAGTAGATTTTTTTGTGCTGCGATTAATACGAAATCCAGACTTTCTTTTATGTATATAGATACGGATTTTCAGGTTTTTGAGCCGAACACATTGCCAAATTAAGAAAATATGAAGTATCTCACGAACTACTGGATTTAAAAGAATTTGCTTTGTACCATTCGATTGAGCAAGAAAAAATACACTAAAATATGTTATCAGTTGAAAAATAACTACAAAATCCGATTTTTAAGGAGTATTTTAAAAGTTCGTTCACTTTGTTACAACCCTTCGGGGTGGAATTTCGCAAAATCCCTTCTTAGCGGCACTCGATGTTATACGAAGTATTTTTACCCCTGTTTTCAAGATTTTTGGTTCGGTAGATTTTTTTGTGCTGTGATTAATACGAAATCCAGACTTTCTTTTATATATATAGATAAGGATTCAAAATTTCACGTTTTTTGCGCCGAAGACATCGCCAAATTAGGAAAATGTGAAGTATCTCACGAACTACTGAATTTAAAAAAATTTGCTTAGTATTATTTGATTCAACAGGAAAAAATACACAAAAATATGTTATATGTGGAAAAATAACTACAAAAGCCGATTTTTAAGGAATTTTTTAAAAGTTTGTTCCTTTTTTTATTGTGTTTAGGAGTGGAATTTTCGTAAATCCCTTCTTAGCGGCACTCGATGTTATAAGAAGTATTTTTAACCCAATTTCCAAGATTTTTTGTTTGGTAGATTTTTTTGTGCCGTGATTAATACGAAATCCAGACTTTCTTTTATATATAAATACATTTATAAGTATATGCACCCATATATGTATATGTATTGATATACATGTATTATGTGTTATAACATCGACACCTGCTAACTGAAAAGTATTGATTCTGGTTACTTGCTCTCTTATTTTGCAGAAATTTATTACACTTGCCATACTTAATTTACATAAAAGTACGAATCATTTGATTACTTAAATGAAATTATGACATCACAAATTATTGAATATATTGATTGAATATATTGTTTAAATGAAATGCTTTTTATGCCTTAACAAACTTACTGTAATTAATATTTACAATTCTCAAGAATTAAGTTTAGAAACAATTATTTAATACTAAGGCCATTTTAAACATTTATAAAAAAAATTAATTTTAATCATGATTTAAAAAAAATCCAGTTGGCCAATGATTTAAATCAACTGATTAAAATCATTGACACCTTAGTGAACTATTACCTTAACTGAACTATTTTGATTGATTTCAATATTAAAAAATGCTTAAAATAATTCTTAGGATTTAAAAATGCCTGTTTCATCATATTTATCATACACTACCAATTTTCATTTTTATGTACAATTTTTTTTTTTTTTTTTTTTTTTTTTTAATGATTGGAAAAAGAGTAAAGCTCTTAATAAATATGCCACATTTGCAATATTAGTTACTTAAAAACATTATAAAAAAGGAACTAAAACTTTTTTATTAGTACAGAGAAAGAGAGAGAGAAAAAAAAATGGGTTCAATATTTTTAAATATGTAATTGATTGACTAATAGATATTTTTTTCTCCTGTCATCGTTTGAAGAAATTTGCAATTTTAAACAATGACTAACAGATGAATTTTACCGTATTTTTTGCAATTGATTAACAAAATGTGTGATATTTTTCCTGAGATAGATTGATGAAACTTCCAGTCTTTTTCCATGATTGAACAATACATATATATATTAATATTAGTGGTTAATCGATGAAAACTGGGTTATTATTTTTTTAAACATTTTAACATGAATGATGAAATAAAGCATTTTTAAAAAATCAATAATTGTCAAAGATTGTGACTTTCCTGAATAAAATGATAGAATTTACTTCTATCCTCTCTATCAATAATTAGCAGATCATGATTGTTTTCCACATCCGATTACCAAATTTTGCAGTTTTTTAAAAAATCATCAGTAGATATAGTTTTAATAAATATAAAAATTGTTTTGAATCTTTTTTTTTTTTTTTTTTGCTATTTAATTTTTATTATTTGCACTTATTTCTAACAAAAGATTGATTTTCCAGAATTCTGCAAAAAAGAAATGCTCTAGGGAATTCAATAAATATAAACCAATATATTCTTGAAAATCACATTACAGAATGAGTAATTTTCCAGCTTGAAAGGAAACTAAAATCTACTTTCATAAGAATTTTTTTTAAACGAGGTAGAGATTTATATATTTTATACTTTATTACTATTCTATTATATTCTACACAACAGTTCAAGAGAAACTCTAGAATGCTTGAAGATGTAGGCATCTACAACGCATGTGAGTAAGGAAAAAACAATAGTTAACATACATACTTTAAAACATCTGGTTCAAGAGATAAATGGAGAGCTGTACACTCAGCTCTGCATTCTTCATATGGGGATGCAAGAGAACCAAACACTGAATCATAACTCTCTCCAACATCATAGAATGTAGTAATCTGAAATTATATAATGCGATTGCAACATTATGAAAAAATAAAAATAAATAAAATAAAATAGTAAATGCAGAATTAAAAAATTTGGATATGTAAAATTAATGTAATTTTAATTATTACTATTACATACAATTTTTATTAATCATTTTATTATTGAATTTAGAACTTTAAGGACTAAGACAAAGACAAAAATAGTATAACTATTAATGCTATGCTAAATTATAACAGTTTTTATATACAAGGACTGGTCCATAAAGAATGACTATTTATTCATATAATTCATAATAAAAAATTAAATTTATTTTATATATAGTTAGTTTAATGTGAAATAAATATATAGTAATTTTAACATTTCTTCTTTTCTAATAATACACTAGTAGCAGACAGTATTACCAGGTTTAGTATCGCAAAAAACAGGACACAGGAAGAAAAAAGTAGGGACGGAAGAGATTTGACCAAAAGAATTATATTATTATTATTATTATTATTATTTTCATGTTTGTAATCTTCATTTATGCAGAAGTGCCGTAGGCTGCGATACTTATGTTTTTAATGAACATATGTTTGTTGTATGTAATTGTTTCAGTTATCTTTAATACAGTGCGTGTCAAAAGTTTAAGCACAACAGAAAATTTCAAAATAAAATTTTATTAATGAATGAAAGTTAATTTCCTTTTCACATAATCTACAAATTGTAGTTTTAAAGACATAGTTAACAGATTTATGTTATAAAATTTATCTTAAATAATAAAATTTATCAAAACAACAAAAAATGAGAGCGTCAAAAGTTTAAACATAGTACTTTTTAGTCTTTAGCAGAACAATAATAATAAAAAATATATACTTGATTATTGCTCCTTTATGCTGAATTACTTTAAATATACGGTCTTCCATCAATAAAATGAGATTCTGTATTGTTTCTGGTTCAATTTTAAACCAAGCGTTCTCAATGGCATCTTTCAAATCTTTAACTGAAGAATACTTCTTTCCATTTGGATAAACTGCTTGAGTGAGAATACCCCACATATTTTCTATAGGGTTTAAATCGGGACTAATTGCCGGCCATTTCAAAACTGACACTTTTTTCGACTTAAGCCACGATGAAGTTGAGTTTGAGGTATGGATCGAAGCATTGTCATGTTGAAATAACCATTTTTCTACCCCCAAAACCTCGGCAACAGGAAGCAAATTATTGGCAAGTGCCTCTTGATAGTTTTTAGAGTTTTCACGACCACTGATGAATGCTACAGATGTCTGACCATTGAAAGAAATAGCTCCCTACACCATTACAGAACCACCATTATGTTGTCGGCTAAATACACTTCTAGGTTCTTTGATGAGATCATGCCAATAGTATTTAAACACATCAGGGCCATCGAGGTTCCATTTTTTTTTCATCACTGAATATGACATTTAATCACTTTTCACCAAATGACATATGCTCTTTGGCCCATAGTAATCTAGCTTCTTTATGGTGTCGTTTAAGACACGGTAATCGAGCTATTTTACGTTATTTGATGTATTTGAATTCCAAAACGCTTCTATGAACAGTTTTTTTTCGATATTTGTGCTCCAACTGCATGTTTTATTTGTGAAAGGGAGTAATTACAGGTTGAAGCCAAATTTCTGATACGTCTATCTTCGCGCAAACTAGTCCCTTGCGGCCTTCCTGAACAAAATGTTCGTTTTAAATTATTACCACGAGCCAAAATTTGATGAGTACCTCGTTTTGATCGTTTTAATGTACTTGCAATTTCAGAAATAGGCTTAGATTTTGATCTCATACTCCATATTTTTATCACCTCCTCCTCTGAAAATTCTTTCGACCGAGGCATTTTGTACTAACTCGTAAACAACAACTAACAGCTTCTTATACACCCAGAAATTGTTTGCATGTGCAACCGCTTACGTCAGATTGTAAAATATGCATAAAAATGATTTTGTGCTTAAACTTTTGACACGGTTATTTTTGTTATATTCTCAAACTCCATGGTTTGAAATAAAATTTAAAAGTTAATTTCAAGGAATATGGTGTTAAAATAGATATTATTAACATATACAAGGCAAATATCGAAATAAAGTGAATATTTAAAGTTTTTTGTCATATTGTTTTTATTTTCTTCAATGAATATCTTTTTACTAATTTGTAATAGTAAATAACTTCCAATCAGTTGGGTGCATTGTGGGACAAATTACTTAGCTTTTAGCAGAAACTGGTTGGTTGCTTTTGCTTTTTCATTAAATTATGCACCCCTGACGAGTAGTTTAATGAAAAAGACTTCTAATGTCCATTTATCCATTTATTTTTTATTATTTTGGTAATCTGCCTTCTATTTCACTTCAAATTTCAATTGTTTTCAATAATATGATTGTAAAAATACTGGTTTCATTGGTTTATTGAATGGTATTGTCTGAATTACTTTGGTTGTATTTATAAAAGTATTTATATATTTTTATTCTCACATATTATTGTATTCATTTTGCATGGCTGAACAGTTTAAAAGAAGTTTAAACGAAATTTCCAGTTTTCAGCTTAAAAGAAGATTCTGTCATAAGCAGGTTTTTTTTTCATGTGTTTAACTCTATTTTAATAAGCCTAGAAATCTATGATTCTTTAAAATGAATAAATTTTAATGTTTAATTGTAGAATAATGGCAATTTAAAAGTATATGCCTTTTTTGCAAAAATTTTTGGAGCAAGCCAAATTTTACTGATTTTTGAACAGACTTGGCCACATTGAGAAAAGGATTTTCTTTTGGGATGATTCTACCAGGACTGAATATTTTGGTCTGTGAAGACCAGAAAGAATGAAATGAATCCAGACTTTGTACAAAAAAAATAAATTAGGCACTGCCTGGCCTGATCCTTCAGGGAAAAAGTAAGGCCCCAGCCCGGCACGGCTCGAATCATCAGAAAAAATTAAAGCCCGGGCCTGCCCTGAATGCCATTAATAAAAATCGGCCCATGTAGATCTCTACCCTGGATCCCTTTAAGTTTTTATGCCCTAAATAGTTAATAACTTGCATTCTTTTTATCCAAATCTTCTTTGTTTTTAAAGCAAATTCTCCATTTAGCTGTTCACCCATTTCTACATTCCAGTTAAAACTGACACACGAGGACTCAGTACAAGGCCCCTTGAAGGCTGCATGTCCTAAAATGTT
This sequence comes from Maratus speculifer, assembly GCA_964019185.1. Lineage (NCBI taxonomy): Eukaryota > Metazoa > Arthropoda > Arachnida > Araneae > Salticidae > Maratus > Maratus speculifer. The sequence goes on from OZ025296.1 coordinate 36,040,768, forward strand.
AATAATTGCTTCTTCCTTTTATTTCAATCTTCATTTTTGGGATACTTTTTTCAATTGTTATTCTCTTATTTCTATATTCCAGTTAAAGTCTTGGAATCCCCTAGGGTCTGGTATAATTGCTTTTTAACTTGTTGTACACCATGCATCATTCACCCCTTAATTTTTTTATCTTCTCAGTGTCCTCAGTCTCGTCCTATCAAGGTATTTTACTATTATAGTATTAGACATTAGGGTGATTCCGGAGAATAATATCCTTTGGGAATTCTCAATAATTGCTCAATGCCTGGCTCCTTTATAGGTGTTCGGTTTCTGGGGGTCGTTAGGGTGAACCGGGAGGGGGGATCAAGGGAATGGAATGCTCGGCTCTTCGAGCTGGGAGGGGTTTCTGTCATTGCTACCGGACATCACACTCTTGAGTTCAGGGCATGTGGCGTGCGTTGGGCAGCTCACATCCTTGAACGATTGCAGACCGGCAGTGACATCACATTGGGAAATCCCTCCCATGCCAGTTTTGAGCATTCTGGGTTCTTCAGAACCTCTATTGTAGCAACAAAGGCTTCCTGCTTTGCGGGAAGAGATAGTTTAACTACTCAGTGTATAATTTTAAAGTTGAGTCTTGGACTCTTCTCCTCAGACAAACATTCATATTTTTATGACCCTAGGACTAAAGTCCAGTCCAAGGGAGATTTAATTTTTGTGCACCATGCATTTTTCACCTTCTAATTTCCTTAGCTTCTCAGTGCTTAGTGTTAAAGTTGAGTCTGTTGGACCCTTCTATTCCAGACCAACATCAACATATTTTTACTGGGATCGTAGGGCCATTTTTTAAACATTTAACTTTTTTGTATATTATTTCTTTAAAATTTTACTCTAATGAATAATTCATAGCTTATGTTTAATTTTAACTAACTGAAGTACTATATACTAAGATTTTTTAACATGTTTTCATGTTAAGATCCTGCTCTAAACTATACAATATTAATAACTCCTTTAAAAATGGTTTGATTTGTTATATTCAGTTTGCACTGGAAACATAAGACATCTTAGACAGCTGTTTTTGAAGTAGTACCCTCCCAGAATTGAATGACTACTTACATAAAATAAAACTTACCTAAAGTATTTCAGTGAAAGTAGCTGTGTCTGTAATCTGAACAAATGTAAAGTATGTGCATGACTTAAAATAAAAATACCCACATCAGCAATCAATAAAAGCAAAGCTAGCCAATGAGAGTGAGTGGCAGTTCCTGTACTACCTGAAGCAAGTTGAAACTCACTGAGAGAGTTTGTGGAATTCTCTTGAAGTGTTCGGCAGCTTGAAATATTTTAAGTAATCCAGTGGGAACAGGGTATTAGGCTTTTCTTTTACTAACAACTTCTTAAGTCCAGCTACTACATGAAAGAATTTTTTTTTTTTTTTCAAACTTCAGCTACCATAAAATTTGAATATTAATCACTTTTTTGGGGTCTTTGTTGCATTTTCTTTAAAAATGATTTGAATCGCTTGCAATTTTCTTTAATATAGTTCAAGCACACTCAGATTATTAAAAAAACTACTAAAAAGTATTTTTGTATACAGTTAAATTCCAGTTAGGATCCTGGACTTTAGTGGCCAGTACAAGGCCCCCTGAAGATTTTGCATCCTAAATTATTAAAAATTGTTTGTTTTTAATCTAATCTTCAATTTTTTTTTAAATTTAGTAATTCTCTGTTTCTACATTCCAGTTAAGATCCTGGGCCCCCATATGGTCCAGTTGTAATCCTATTGTCCCTTGAACATTTTGTGTATTATGTATTTTTCATCTCCTAATTTTCCCACCTTCTCAATGCATAATTTTAAATTTGAGTCTTGGACTCTTTGTCTCAAGACAAACACTCAAATGTTTTCATCCAAGTCCTAGAGTCCTTTTATAGGCATTTTCCCAATTTTTGTGTATTTCTTTAAAATATTATTCTAATGATTAATTTGTACCATATGTTTAATTTTAACTAATTAAAGATCTAAAAGGCTAAATACACTGCTCAAAACAATTAAAGGATATCTGAAGTTTTATATAAAATAAAAATATAAAAATGAAATTTTTTTTGCCGAAAATAGAAGAAGAGAATTACAAATGCAAATTTTTCTGGTTTTCAAACTGTGGAGTATGCAAATTTTGAGTTCAACGTCAAAAACGTCCCTTCAGCGGCAGCGAATGAAATTTGACTTTCAACTGGATAGAAGAGAATGAAGACAAGGATGATTGGCATTCAGTGATTGCTTTGTTTCGATGAGTATGATGTCTCAGCAAAGTCATTTGACAGATTCAGAAGCTTGGAAAATTGTTGGTAGGTTAGAAGGGGGCCAAACTCAAGCCGAAGTAGCGCAAGCCATTGGAGTGTCACAAAGTGTCATTTCCAGGATCTGGAACCGTTTTTTGGAGAGTGGATGTGCAGGCCGAAGACCAAGGCAAGGTCGTAGACGGACAACAACGCCCAATGAAGATCGGTATTTAGCGTTAACAGCTCGGAGACACCGAAACATGAACGTTACTCTTCTCCAACAACACCTTCGCTTGGCTACAGGCACCACGATTTCAACTCAGACTGTCCGAAACTGGCTCCATGCTGTAGGTCTGTATGCTCGCCGACTGATGGTATGTGTTAGATTAACATCAAGGCATCGTCGCGACCGCAGGGAGTGGGCAACCGAGCATGTCAACTGGAGGAGAAATGAATGGAGCAATATTCTGTTTTCTGACGAGTCCCGTTTTTCTGTGCATCCAGATAATAGGTGTATTTTCATCTGGAGGGACCGTGGAAGTAGGAATAATCCTGCGTTCGTGCACGAAAGTGTCAGATTTGGCGGTGGAGGAGTGTTGGTGTGTGGTGGCATCTCCATTGACGGGCGCACTGACCTCTACATCATTCGAGATGAAGCTCTGACTGGTCGTCCAATATAGGAATGAGATCCTCAGACCTATTGTAGTCCCTTACGCTGCAGCAATCGGAGATAACTTCATTTTAATGGACGATAACTGCAGGCCACATCGTGCAAACCTGGTGGAGGATTTCCTTTTCGAGGAAGAAATCGTTCGAATGGAATGGCCAGCGTGTTCTCCAGACATGAATCCAATCGAGCACGTTTGGGATGCTCTAGGAAGACGAGTTTCTGGCCGCCAACAACCCCCACAAACTCTCCAAGAACTGGAAAGAGCTCTTCTGGAAGAGTGGGGCAGAATATCCCAACTCGTCATTAATAGCCTCATTGAGTTCATGCCTCAAAGGTGTTCAATGTTGCTGGCCGCCCGTGGAAACCATACCCCTTACTGAAAATGATTTTCTTTGAAGAAAACACATTTTCTTTTTTTTTTTTTGCATATGCACAAATTGTGTTTTTTTTTTCCTTTTGTACACAAATGCGCAATAAAATGCATTTTTTTCTGCCAAACGTGTAATTTATTCTCATATAACCTACTATGTCTGTCGACTATGTATCAATCAGCTAAAAAGTTTCCCAGATAAAAAATCCACCTAAAACTGCAATATCCTTTAATTGTTTTGAGCAGTGTATTAAGATATTTTAAGATATTTTCATATCAGGGCTCTGCTCTGAATTATCAGTTGGTCCCTTTTTGATCCCCTGTAGCTCACTTAAAAATGGTCCAATTCATTAGCTTTAATTTCTGTCTAATAACTTATTAAGTTCATCGGCTACTAGATGAATCTCAAAAAAGTTCTCAGATCTTAGCTACCAGTAATTTTGAATACTTATTGCCTTCTTGGAGCCCTTGATGTAGCTTTTCTGAAAATCATTCAAATCACTTTCATTTTTCTTAAAAATATTGGTAGGTTCATCAAACTGCTTTAAAAACCACTAACAAATATTTTTATATCCATCTATATTCAAGCTAAGATCCTGGCTCATTGCAATGTGGTATTAGACCCTTTAAAATTTTTGCACGACAAATTGTTGATAAATTGCCCTTCCTTACTCCAATCTTCATTTTTGAAATCGTTTTTCCATTTAGTTATTCTTCCATTTCTACATTGCATTTAAAATCTTGAGATCCCCAAGGGTTCAGTCTGGCACCTCCTGAACTTTTTTCAACCCCTATTTTTCTTTTTTCTCAAAATTTTAAAGTTTAGTCTTTGACTTCTCTTCCTAAACGAAAAACTACAACATTTTTATAGTGTCCCTAGGCTGCAAAGATAATTTCTAATATCTATTAAAAAAAAAAAAAAAAAAAAAAAAAAAAAAGGCTTTCAGTATGTATTTGATAGGGGAAAAGTGCATTAAGTCAAATAGAAACTAAAAAGAACCATCAAAATCTGGACAACAAATAAGGATAGTTATTAGAAAAAAAAAAAAAAAAAAAAAAATCAATCTTTATAAAACAGCCTTCATAAAATCTATGTTGCTTCAAAAATTAATAAAAATTTAATTATAGACAATGAGAATAGGTATTCTGATAGAAAGAATATTCTTCATGAACTTATAAGAAAAACTTTAAACAAAGAGATTTGAAATATCTGCATATGAAACTAACTATAAATTATAAAAATGTAGAAAAAAAAATGACTACACAAGCAGAAGTAAAAAGATAAAATATTTAGAATAACCTTTTCCCTGGTTTCTAAATGTTTGACTTTGTCTACATCAAAGTTGAAAGTTCCATCTTTATTCTTTTGAAACAATTTCCCACTTCCATGACCTAAAAGCTCATGTAAACCAACTTGAACTTCAAAAGATTCAACAAAATAATTTTCCAGAAGCTCCTGAAAAAATAAAATTAATTAAGACTGTTGATATCAATATTATATTCATTTAAGAGTACAAGAATAATATATATTTATTTAAATTAAATCAACTATTTTTTTAAATAATTAATAATAGTAATGATCAACTTGTAATTAGCTGTTAGCAAAATGAGGACTCTATCTCATATATATATATATATATATATTTATTTATTTATCTTTTTTTACGTCTTTTACTAAATTATTTATATAAATTTTAATATTTTTATAAACACATTAAATAAAATTAATTTCAAAATTTTAATTCCTTTCTTTTCTTTTAATATTTAAGCATTATAATTTTGGTTATTTAATTTATTACCATTATATTATATATTTAATTAATTAGGATGTAAGAATGATTTAATCATTGATATTTTATAGTACGGTACATTTAATTATGTGAAACATTAATTAATAAATTAATTTACATTAATTTTGACAAAGATTATGTTGACAGCAGAAATATTTGTAACACTTCCCCAAAAAAAGGCATACTTTATGCCATGCCCATAATAAATACACAAAGTCAGTGAGAAGACTCATGAAATCCTTATTAATATGCTACAGTTAATGAAAGAGAAATTTTCTTAAAAATGAAACATATTTATAAAAATTATAATCTATACTGTTTTCAGTTATAAATAAACTGGAAATTGCATGTCAAGCATAGCAAATGAGGTGCATTTGTACTATATGGAAGTTTGAAAAATATTCAGATCTTAGTGTAACAGTATACAGCACTTCGGATACAGTAGAGCATCCGCAATCTTTAATGTATCCCTGTAAATATTACCTGCTTTCTATTATACAGGAAGTAATTTGTAGTATACCTCAGCAACGTATATTAATTTCATATAATGTGAAATAGTTTTAAAAAGTCCCAAACAATGTTTTCTTCTATATCTTTATGTCATGGAATACTATTGTAACCCTGTAAATTAATAACAAATATACTTCACATTACAGATAGAACAGAATATATATTTTAATATATACTTCATAGCATATCAATTTTATTATGTTCAAAAGAATATAACACCATTAAAATGCACTTGAAACTATTTTTTTCCATTGGCCGTAATGTAACGGAATACTTTTAACCCTCTAAGCGTTTGGCCCGTAATATTCCGTACACTAAGCTCCAGGTTTCACTGCAATATAAGCAATGTTTAAGATAGTATAATTCTATAAATTTAATGAATTTTCAAAGCATTGAAGAATGATTAAGACTCTCAAGGATTATATTTATATTCCTAAATAAGATTTTTTATGTAATATTGAAAGAATCATATTTTATTAGCAATTAAGACAAAATGCAGAGAAAACAACATTACAAATTTACCGATTTGCAAGACGCTTGGAGGGTTAACTGCCCCTGTAATTAAACCACACATCTGATTTTCATAAAATTTGAAATGACAAGACAAAATTATGCAAGGATTATATATTTAAAATTTCAAATGATTCGATTGGGTGGTTTTTGCTCTGTTATATGCAGACAATTGGACAGAACAATGACTATAGGTGCTATGTATTTCCATTATTACAAATGCAGCTAAAAATATGACAACATAAAGAAAAGAGAAAAGGATATCAGTTCAGCATGATAATATGTGATGTAAAGGAAGAACAGTGTGTAAGTAAAATAAAAAAAAAATTGCATGATGTAATTAAGGGGACAGATTAATTTTTCAATAATTTTGTTTATTTTAAAACTACAGTTTAAATGGTGAATTCACAGCATTTCAATGTTCAACTAACATTGAAACTGTACATTTTGAAATAAATAAATATAGAAATAATGAAATAGCTGCATACATAGTTTAAATTTTTAAAAAATTTTGATTTTTAAAAGTTTTTATTACTTTTTAAAATATTGATATTTCTGATTGACTTTCAAATGTTTATTATACAGGATTGCAAATGGAGGATTCCCAGCAAAACATGACTAGCAAATTCTCCAACTTTTCATGACCAAATCTCAATAAATTCTTTGACCAAACAGACATGCAACAAAATTTGCTACCAACTTTCTAAATCCTTTGTCAAAATATTTATCTGTATTTTTGCGATTGTTTGATGGACTTTGTGACTTTTTTTCCCTGAGACGATTTAATGAATTTTGTCTCATTTTCATTTTTTCTTCAAAACGTTCCCATGACTTTTTAGAAAATATTTGTTAATTCCCTGTATTTTTCTCTGACTACTTTGAAATTCCCTGACTTTCAAGGAAAATGGGAAGCCTGATATGGATTTTCAGATTCATCTAATATTACATTTAATGTAATTTTCTTACTGATGCATATAATGTAAAATAATGAAATTTAATTTAATGCATCTTCATATGCTTTTATTAAAAAAAAATAATAATAAAAATAATAATAATAATAATAGTAACAAAAAATCTAAAGGTTAATTCCATGTAAATTTATCACATATACAATAAAATTTATGTACAAAAAAGTTTAAATCTCTACCTCATCAAAACCTACAAAAGCCTTAGCATTTTTAATACAAGAAAATGAAGAAAATATAAACACGCAGAAAAAGTCATTTAAAATTTTAATTTGTGTGGATAACATTAGTTGTATTAACAAAACTTACAATATCTCCTGCTATAATTGCCATGTTGCTAAAAATGAGGTGTCAAAATATTCATAATTTCTTAATTTAATAATAATAATAATAACAATAATAAAGACTATCATTAAGAAAAAAAATGTATTCCTTGATTCGTTTTCAAGTAAACCATCCTGTTAATAGATATATATAAGCAGGGCTCAAAATAGAAAAAATTCATGAACCAAGACTTTTTTTTAAAATTATTGTTCGCTAGATTTTTCTGTTGGGAAGTATAGCTTTATGTAAACATAGCTTTATGTAATAAAGTAGCTTTATGAAACTTAAAAAAAAAAAAAAAAATAGCTTAAAAAATTATCGTTGATAGAATAAGCTTCTATCAACATGTTGCTTCCAAAAAAAAGCAAAAAGATAAGGAACTGTGTCCAAATATACTGGTACATGCAATATTGTGTATGCTATATCACCATTATTCAATGGATATATAGATATAGCCCATCTTTTTTGCTTCATTTTGGGAGCAACATATATTGAGCTTATTCTATCGATGATAATTTTCAGAAATTTCAAGCTATGTTTTTGAGACTTTTTAGAGAAGTTGCTCCATACATTTTGGTAACACATTATGTACATTATACTTTGATTACATTCGCACATGCACGTGAAACATTCTTTAGTAAACCTGCTAATTTCACATATAATTTTTATTATTTTTGAATTCTGACTACAGGGTATTGTGTACAACATTATTTGCCATATTTTCTGAAAAGAACATTTTTTTTATATTAAGAACTTTGCAAATTACAAGCAAAAAACGTGGCAAAATTTGGGACTGTTTTTATGAAACTCTTAACTTTTCTACGAGTATACTCTTAACTTTTCCATGAGTATTCACATAAAAAATTAACACAGTTTATTACAGTAAGCTACTTAATCATAATCGACAGTTTGAACACTTTTGCTGCACTAGTTTTGACAAGTTTATCCCAAAAAAAATTTTTTATATACAAATTTTTCCTAATTTGTTGACGATTCTTTAAGGAGAGAAAAATCTTTGTGAAAATATATGAATTGTACTATTCTGTTTACACACTTGGAGTTTCAGGATAATTCCTCATGTATTTTTCTAGATATTTAACAAAACGTCTAAAACTGCAAGTGATCAGTTAGTTACCTTTGGCCATATAATGCACTTTTTATGTAGAGAAATTTACAGAAAAGACGACGGAAGTTATCTACTTACACAAAGATGTAAAATAAATCAATTAGTAAAAGATTTACAGCTTGAAGAAGCCAAACCAACTTAAAACCCCAATAGAAACTATTATAGTTTAGATAAAAAGAAAATCTTGTATCATTTAAAGATAATTATAGAGAAGCTACAGGAAATCTTTTATATATTTTCTTGAGCAAAATACAAGACATTACTGCTCCTACAAATATACTAAGTCAAAGATGCAATAATTCAAGACAAAAAGACCGGAATGCTGTTAAAAAGGTAATAATGTACTTAAAAACCATGAAAGACTAATCTCCAAATTTTTTCAAAAGAATATCTTAATATAGTTGCATACTTAGATGTAGACTGGAGTCCCCTTAGATGCTACAGACAGAAAATCCACCTTAGGAGATGTAATCCTCTTGGACAATAGCTGCATTTATCTGTTTTTAAGAAAATAAACATGTGTGACATTATCGCCAGCAAAAGTTGAATATGTGGCACTGTCATAAGGAACTCAAAAAGTGTTATGGATCTTAAACTTATGTAAAGATCTCAACTTACAACAATATTTTCCAATTAAAATTTTTGAGGATATCCCAGTCAATAATTAAATTGGTTGAAAGTGAATTTATAACTTAACAAATAGGAATGATGTTCCAGTTTGCTATGGTACATTTCGAGCCCTGTATATAATAATAATGAAGTATCTTTAACCTTAGTTTAACTAATTATAGTAAACTACATAATAAAAACATTCAAATTCATAAAATAAAGTCTTTACAATTAAAAATGCAAAATAATTTTATCTATTATAGTGTAACAGTCTTAGCAAATTCAGCACCCCCCCCCCCCCCCACACACACACATGCACATAATGAAGAGAAGGATTTTTTTTCAACTAGATAAATCAAGATTGGACTAATTTAGTTGAGGTTTACTCTAACAGAGCATAGTCTGGACATTTTTCACTATGAAATTGAAATAAATAACAATAATTCTACTTCAACCTTGAAGATTCTTTTTATACACTTATCAATAACACACAATTATTTAGCTTAGACCAGCAGAACTGCAATAATTTTCTTCCCCTTGGAAATTTTAGTCTTCAACTTCATGCTCATTCACACAATAAAAAAAATTTTGCAGATGACCACAAATTGTATCACCCATGGCTGAGCATATATCTGTATGCTGTATTTTATGCTTGACATAAAATGCATCTTAAGTTTTTACATTTTTGAAATGAAACAATTTTAGCTATCATTTTGAATTATGGTTTCTGGATAACAGGCCCCATACTATAATAAACATTTATTAATGCATAATATAACACATTATTACACACATTTCAAACCTCACTAACATGAAAGGGGTCTATGCTAATGTTACAAAGCTAAATAACATAAATACTGATATGAAAACTAAGCATAAGTAACAACATAATACAAATTAATGAATACATACATGAAAAAAAGTCAAAGTATAATACTTACTTGATCACTTTTGCTCAAATAATTTGCATTCGTTACTGAGCTGCAGCTGATAACATTTCCTAAGGTGACATTCTTAAAGCCTTCATTTTGTTTAATTTCTTGATCTAAATTAACACATACATATAGATACAACCATTAATTACAACAATATATAAAACATTAAATTTACTACAAAATTACCACATTGAAATATGGGAAAAAATTAATTAAAATGAATATAATAGAAATTTGTAGAACCAAAGCAGAAGCAGAATCTGCAGGCCCACAAATACTTTGGAACAACAAATAAAGTGTGCGGTTTCATCTTTGCATTAGCCATGAAAAAGGTAAAATGATATAAATTTGGGGCTACTAACACACATAAAATCAAAATAAAATGGAGAAAAACATTAAAAATAAATTATAATAACATTATTAAAATGGATAGAAAAGGGGGAAAAAAATGGCACTACACTGTTATCCTGTTGACCAAAATACTATCGCCAAATTATAAGATTAAATGCCAATAATGGATGATTGTGAATGTCAATTCAATGACATAATATTCGATACACATGTTTAAAATGTCATCAAGTGATTTTTATTTCGACTTTTTATTTATATTTTTATTAATATTCTACTAATTATTTGTTTTTTTATTATTTAAAATAAAAATTATGTCAGCATGTATAATTTAGCTATTAGCTTGGCGATTTGTATAATTTGGCGAAATCGGTTGACAGGATAACATAGTAGTACAAAAAAGAAAAAAACAAACAAACAAAAAACATACCAGACATTATAGTTACCCCTATAATGATGTAGCAAAAAAAGACTATTAGGATTATAAGTTTATTAAATGCACTATATATCTATTGTAAGATGCTTTAAGCACATACTCTCAGTAGATATATAAGTATAATTTAAATTAATTATTTAATGAAAACCATTATTAAATATAATCTATATATTTAAAAGACTTGCGTGTTTTTTTAGTCATCAGCCCTGAATTTTCTACTCAACCGATTTTGATAGTTATTTTTTTTTAATGAAAGCTATTTATTTGTAGTTGTTCCCATTTTAGCTATTTTTTAATTTATTTCCATTTTTATATTTTATTTTTAATTTTAAATGCTTTTTACAATATTTCTTCAAAATGGTGGCAACTCAGTTTAGCTTTTCTCTCAATAATAATAAGATAAGTAATTAATCTATTAAATATTAAAAATATGTAAATTTAATATGGATGAATCATTATATTATTATAATTTCCTATAATTAATAGTACCATATTATAAAATCTCTATGATTAAATCATTCTCATATCATATTGTAATAACTTAATAAGTAGATAATATAATGACTAGTATTAAAAAATGCTCTGACGAGCACCAAAAAAGGTTAATATGTTTTTAAGTATGAAAAAGGGTTTGACAAGTGCTTCTGTTAATTATTGAGCATGAGGAAAGACAAGGGATCCCTTCTTGGCTACAACTCACTTCAATAAAAAAAAATCATATTTGCGCTTTTTCCGTGAAAACAAATCAGTCGCAGTTACTATAAAAATGTATAGTGTAAAGACATAACCAGTAAAGATGCAGCTCTATCTAGACATAAATGTAAGGGAAGACGACATAGTGCCAAAAACCTAGTTCCTGCAGATATCACATCCATGCATTGCCACCAAGCATGCCCTAAGTGTATAATTGCACAGAAAATTGATTTTTAGTACAGTGCAGAGTGAACAGTGCAGTTAACATCAGGGATGTAGTGCAGGTTATACGCCGTATACCTTCTGGACTTTTTAATAGAACACCATATACACTGTTTCTCAAGAAAGATTTTTTGCCGAAAGACATAAACAGCAACAAAAATAAAATTAGATAATTTTAAATTTATTTACATAATCTAGAAACTAATATATCTATATTATTGTTTTTTATATGCAATTTACTTCTGTTTGTATACAAAAATAGTTAAATGGCTTCTTTATTATTCTAATAAGTTAAATAAATATTGAAAAAATATTTGTGTATATGAAAAGTGAATAAATTGCTAGAAAATATATTGCTAAATTTCAATTACTAGCCAAGTCCATTTTCTCTATCTCACCAAGTCCCCTATAAGGGAAAAGTACCTAAACTGCATTGAAATAGTGCAGTTAAGAGATCAGATAAATATAGTACAGTGCCATTTAGAGGCTATTTTATTAAATAGCATCGGTATAAAGATATAACAACTTACATTTTCATATATTACATTTTAAATTTTGACTCGAAAAACCTCAAATATGCAGAGTTTAAATTAAATTGCAGTGAACTATATTATGGGATATTAATGGTTTTAAATGGGAATTTCGCCAAATTAGTAAGCTAAAATGTGCCAAATTGGTCACAATTTGGTGTTATTGTAGTAACAATGTCATTGGTATTTTTCAAAATTACTCATTACGTTATTACAAGGAGGCTGTCCAATTCCTGGCTATGCAATTGTGACGAACACAGACTTGGATTTTATGTAAATAGATATACATAAGTATATAGGATGATTGAATATTGGATATTTTAAAATTTTACTGTGCATGCCATGTTTATAATTTCTCTCAGTTGGTTTCAGAAGCTTGCAACAATGGCTATCTGCCTTTTGATTTAAAAAATAACACTTTTGTTGAACCTTATTCAAAAAAATTATTCCCTTACTCATTTACGTACTAAAAATTTGTTACATAGTAAAAACTGACTGACTATTGTATTTTGAAAAATAGCACCTTGACTTTTAAGTATTATAAGTGCCTACAAGAATCTTAAATTTGGCCTTAAAAAGTACTTCTTTCCCACCAGCAGCACATTAACTATTATAAATATTCTGCTATTTATATAAAATACTTATTCATGTTAATATCAAACACTTACAATTTGGAATATTAATTCCAGCAGGAATGCCACTGCCAGCAAATGTCAAAACATCCAAGGAAGTAAAGTCAGGACGTAAAAATGTATCTTTTTCATATTCAGCAGGCCAAGGCAACAAGGGAAGAAATTTAGTAGCAGCATTTACCAAATCTGCAAATTTTACACTCATGGGTTTGTTGACTAAAGCTACAAAACCTATTGATAAAAGAAAAAAACATATATTCTACAGTAAATATCATTTCTACAAGTTCACTAAACCAGAGAAAGATTGGCTGCCTGTACTAGTTAGTTGATCAGACTTCCTTTAATTTACCATCTGATTAATAAATTAATTTTCAGAAAAAGATTCTTTTCCCTTTTTTATAATGAAAGAAAAAAAAAGAAAGAACGAAATTGTGCATGGCACTTTCACGTATGCTATGCCATTAACTCTTAATTATGATCTAAGAATAAAAATCTTGTCTTTTTAGAGCTTAATTACAACATTATATTAGTTTATTATCTGCAATCTAATAAATTAATCATGAATCTGAAAAACAGAAATTCATTCTCACATATATTTCTCTTTTAATCGGAAAGTATTATGGTTCTAGTGAGAGTTGTCACTAACTAGTACAGTTATCTCATTATATTATTTAAAGCATATAATATTAAAATAACTTCCACTACCTTCAAATTCAGCCCTCATACCAGTTGGGTCTCTGTAAGTCTCAATAAATCCTATATACCTACAGATTTAAAAAAGTAATTTTCTTTAAAGATAAAAAGATAAATAAAGAAGAAAAATAAATTATCACTAAAAGGCAATATTTATTATTTTTTTAAATCCACTGTGAATGGTTAATACATATAGTTATTCACTGTGAAAATACCTAACAGGATGTAAAACAGACACTAGCAATTATACTATTTCCTATTTTAAAGAATGTAGATATAAATTTTCTTTTAAAATTAAGTGGAATATTTAATGCTTAATTAGTAGATGAAATGTCCTATCTACTAGAAGAAATACATTAATGTATTTTTTTTTTTTTTTTTTTTTTTTTTTGCAACTGCAGCAGAGCAATAAATATCTATTTATCTGTCTATGATGCATGTATGTACAAACATATATTATGCCAGCCCAACAGCCTCAGTGGATTATCCGAGTGGACAGTGAACATTTAAAAGTTTTTAACATGAATCATTTTTTAAAAGAACTGCCATACTAACCTTTTGGTGACGAGTAACCGGTATATGTCCGGTACATGTAGGCCATGCAGATACAATCATTAAAATGTTTTTAAGTTGACAATAGTCGCAATTAAACATAACATTGCTTCTTTGTGTCTTTGTTTTTTGAGGTGTTTGATATCTGAACATAAAAATCTCTTGTGAAGGTAATCATTAACTGAGCAGTTTGTTAATTGATCGATCACCCACAGTATTCTGAATCAAATAAATCATTTTTTCATGTACTGTTAATAATCTTTTCTGCATATTATTTTATCACTAATCTGGATGACACAGTTATTTTTGTTGCTATCAGGTGGTCTTCAAATGCTAAGCATAAAATTTGTAAGCAGATTATAGATAATATGCTACTTTAAATTTCACTTTTCATAAGAAAAACTTTCATATATAATTTTAAATAAATGCAGAGAAGAAATATATTCATTCATGACAGCTTTAAAATTTTTATATTGTTTTAAAATAAAACTACTTTAAATTATTTACAAAAACAAAGCACTTCAGCTGCTGAAAACTGATTTGGTGATGGTCGAATATCAGATTTGAAAGACTAACTGTTAGAGAAATTTTTACTTTTAAATTTAAACTTCTGTTAAAAAAGAACAATTTTTTTTCATCATAATTCCTAGAACATTATAACAAAAGTATGCATTAACATATGTCATTATTTAAAATATTGTATTTGTTTTAAAAATTGCACTTCAAGATATATAACAAAAATAAAGAGCTTAAGTAGCCATCAACTGTTTCTTTAATAATAGTTTGAATTAAAATAAGTGCTTTACTTCGCTCTTGCTACAAAAAAAAAAAAAAATTAAAAATGTTTTAAAATTACTTGAAATTGTTATGATTGAAAATTGAAATTTAACTAAATGATTACTTTAAAATGCAAAATCGTTAACATTTAAAATCTCTGTATAATAAAACACAATGTAATGCATAACGCACAAAACCATTTTTTCCCTCCAAAAACTGTCTTTGAAATTGAATCTCCCCACCCACCCCGAGATCAGTATGTTGGTCTGTGTGCAAGCAAAGCTTGACAGCAGAAACAGAAATTTGCTAATAAAATGGAAAAATGGCAATCCATTTTTTTTCAGCGGTAGTGGTGGTTGGGGGGTATAAACAAAAAAATACAATTTCAATGTGCTATAAAAAATGGTAATAATAATTCATTAATACTATTTCAATAGTTGTAGCAGACTTTTTTAATTAAGAAATTTCATTGGATATTGTAAATTTTGTGCTATGGAAAATAAAAGAACAAGTGTGAAAAAGCAAACTGAACAGTTGAGCAATTTAAAAGAAAGAGTTGAATGGCTGATTTCAATCTAATCACAGAGCAAAAAGACTAAATAATACATGCCTGTTACATTAATTAACCATTTTAGTATTTCAGGTTTTCATAAATCTGTTTAAAAAATAGATATATTAGTGCTCTTTTAGTAGTTTAGCACTATCAAAATTTATTTAAACCTCTAGTAACGGGCGATTGTTGATAATTCAGCAACTAAAAACAATCATTATCACAGAACATAATTAAGACAACTATAAATTAATTTCCAAATTCTACAATTGAGATGCTAAGCGACTGCCTTATAGAGAAGCTAAAACTAAAATTGCAAAATTCAGCAATTATTCCAAATGGAAAATATAATTGTTATGATGGGGGATTAAACATACTAAATATAAACACATGTAAAAACAATATATAATATTTTCTTAAAGAAATTTAAATTGTAGGATAATTGATAATGTTGATAAAGCCTACAGTTTCAGTACTTGAGATTTTATGTATGCTCCTTTTCTCATTCATATTTAACTCTATTGCACAAGAATGACGAAAACATTTTTTTCTGGTTTTTTAAAAGTAATGGAATAATAATAAAATTCTGAAAATTTTATCCCATTTTGTCAGTATTATTAGAAGGAAATATGAAATATATATATATAAAATAAATAATTAATTAACAATACAAAAAAAAACAAAAAAATATTTAAATCTTCAAGATATATATATATATATTTATTTATTTATTAAGTTTTCTGTGAAAAAAATTTTGTGTTTTATTGAAGCACACATTTTTAATTTCCACAGTTTTTCAAAAATTAGTTTAAAAAGATTTTTTTTTTCACATTCTTAGATCTTAATATTCTACTTATTATTTTTCACCATTTCAGTGCAGACTAAAATTCTCTCTTTTAATCCCTATTTGTAGAATACTTTAATATAAAATCATTAGGTCATCGCCCTTAAATTTGTCTTTAGTTTTTCAATAATGCACTTCATTTTTTATTTTTCTCCCTTCGTTTTTTAGCTCACAATCATGTTTTTTCAATTTAAGTACCATGGGGATCTCACTCCTTCCTCCCTTATAAAAATAGCTATTTGTTATATTGAAAGATTAAGCAAAATTCCGTAATAACTGCTAAAGATCTATAGCTGCGATTAAAATTAAACGAAAGGAAAATTATATTAAACTGGCTTTTAACCCTTTAAAACTTGAAGATTTTTGGAAGAAATGAAAAGTTTTGGAGATTAACTTGACTTAAATTAATAGGACGATATATTATTAAATATATGTATATTTTTTAAATACCCGATATAAGGTTATGCTAAGGGAGGATCCAAGGAATTATGTAAGTGCAGATTCAATTTCAACTAACACAAAAGCTCCTTTTGTTTTGCTCTCCTTTAGAATCATTTACACAATTGTGTAGGTGAGGTCTTAAAATATTAATGACTTTTTGAATGGTCAAAAATATAAAATCAATGTTACAATGTATAAAAAAAGAAAAATACAAATTGAAAATGATACAATATTAAAAACCCAAAAGATTTTTTAAAGAATGTTGAATTAGAAAGGAAACGGGAATTTACGTTTCAATCACAGGTCCTTTATCTTTGATCCAATAACGTGATCCGTCTTTATGACGATCTATGGAACCAATATGAAAACTTTGAACATAATTTTCAATCATCTTTACTTCATTTTCATTTGCTGCATATTCCTAAAGATATTTTCAATAAATTAAAGAAAACAGACAAAAAATATATCATCTAACTAAAATTAATATACATCTGTCACCATGTAAACTTTGAAAATCATACAATTTTTAAGATGTATTTTTTTTTAAATATGCAGACATAACATTTAAAATGTCAACAAAAAATATAATATGGCTTCTTAAGTGCAAGTTCTCTGAATGATTCATCAGATAAAACTATTATTTTACATCACTCTTACACAAGCATGAAAGTGCGAAATAGGAAAAAAGGGGGAAAATTTTCTTGATTATACAACAGGGCCAAACTTGTAAAATCTAGATATATTTTAACAGATATTGATACAGTTAAATGAAGTATAATCATATACATGATTGTTATTATTATTATTATTATTTTTTTTTTTTCGGTAGCTTAGAAAGTTTTTTTTTTTTTTACATTAGCAATACAAGTATCGATTCATTAAATCAAAAAAGAAAATTGAAGACAAGTTTTCTAAAGGTATAAATCCAAATATATCTGATAAACTTATATGAAATACAGAAATTTAATTTTTCAAAATAAATGTTATAGTGGATGGTTTGTCTGTTTATAATTTTAACCTTTTATTATTTGTTTATTTTAATCTTCATTTTAAATATATGCATGTCACTCTGATGTTTATTCCAAAAATATATTTATAAAAATGCATCAATGAAATTACCCAAAAGTGTTGTACAACTAGAACAAAATATTCTATTTAAAAAAGAAAACTACAAAAATTTCCTTTTCCTTTTAAGATATTTTAAAGAACTTCATTTACATGACTTTCAAATACTTATAGTAAAAGCTCATCATTGATAGGCAAAGTTTGCCTAAATTTTTCAGGACCCCCCCCCCCCCTCCTCCATTTATATGCTCCCAATATTTTCTTCGCATTTTTGAATCAAACCAGAGAATGTCCAAAATTGCTTTAAAAAAGGTGGAATTCCTCTTTTAGGAGGAACTCTTTCATGCCTGATTATAATGAATCAATGTAGTTTATAACATAAAATATTACTAATCAACTGTACTAAAGAACAACAATGTTTGTACTGAAATTTTCCTCTTTCAATCACAATAAATTTGATTCTAAAATAAAATATTAAAAATATGTAAAAAAATCAAAAGAAATGTATCAAAAATCATTAGTATGGGAAAACATGTGAAAATTAGGAGTCTTCTGTCGAAATCAGGATACTTCACAAGTTAGCTTAGGTTTTAATATTTTTCACATAATAAAAAAAAATAATAATAACAAAGTTTATCATTTAAATCAATAATGTAGAATCATCTGATTAAAATAATGATTTAAATCATCGATTTTAATCCTTGATCTAATTAAGACATATGGTAATAGGGTATTACTCTGTTATCCCGTCGACCAATTTCGCCAAATTATACAAATCACCAAACTTAATAGCCAAATTATACATATTGACATGATTTTTATTTTAAATAACAAAAAAACAAATAATTAGTAGAATATTAATAAAAAAACAAATAATTAGTAGAATATTAATAAAAAAAACAAATAATTAGTAGAATATTAATAAAAATATAAATAAAAAGTCAAAATAAAAATCACTTAATGACATTTTAAACACGTGAATCGTATTTAATGTCATTGAATGTAACATTCACGATCATCCATTATTGGCATTTAATCTTATATTTGAATGATAATTTTTTGGTTGATGGGATAACCTAGTAGTACCGGTAATAGTTTTTTTTTTAGGTAGATGACACTAATCTAATGTTTTAAAAAAGTAAGTAATATTAATGATACAATTTGATAAGAGAAAATAAATATGTATAATCAGCATGAACTTCAGATTGTTTTCTGCATTAAAATGAAATATCTAAAAGTGATTTAGTTATCAACACCCAGAAATTAGAAGAAACTGTCTAGCATGGCAGCAAGTGCTGCAGATTAAACCTTAGAGATTAATTCACCAGCTTCAAAAAGAAAAGGCTGGGCTTTAAAAAAGCTGAAATTTAAGTCTCTAGATTTATGGTATTTGTTTCATAATTTTATAATATTTTCTTTATAAAGGCAAATTTTTCTTATTTTATGAGATATTACTGTCTTAGTAGACTTGAGCTAGTATTGTTGGATCGCAGATAAATTTTAGTATGCTGCAGACTGTGACAGGAAATATGAGTATATTTCCCTCCTATTCTTGTTCCTCCATTCAACCACTCATGCTTTCATCCTATTTCAATCTCTAATATTTATTATTAAAGTTTAAAACCATTTTTAAAATAAATTCTATTTTATTTTTCCATTTATTAAATACCTAAGTTTAAGTAAATTAAAGTTTCAGTTTAAACATTCTTTTTATTTCAATGTTTAAACATCAACTTAAAATAAAATAAATCTTTATTTCATTACTCACTTATTTATTACGAGCTGTCAACTTCATAACAACTAGCGGTATTCGAGCTCAGCGTATTCCCTCAGCCTGCCTTGTCAACAAAACGCCGATATTATCAAAGTTCAGACTGACAGATTACCGGGGGCATCGATAGATGGCGTAGCGTGTCTGCAATCTCCGACGCGTGCCTCTCCTTCACAGCAGCATACCATTGGTCCGTTTTCCCCGATCCTTCTAGAGATCGGATGTGACGTATGACCAGAAGGAGGAAGTCACGTGAGGGGGAGTTGCCCAAGACAGGAGTCTGAACTATTTATATTCCCGGCGAAACTTTCGCTTTTCAACTTTGACGGCGGCCAGTGTCAACTTATGGAAGTGTCTTTAAATTGAAGTGTCCTTTTAAGAGTGCCGATAAGAAACATGAAGCGATGAATATTATTAGGGAAAGTAGTAGGTTATATTTTTAAATGTTTTTATCCAAAACTAAAATGGATTTTAATTAGAATTTGAGTTTTATTACGACTGCTACTATTCTACTGTGGACTTGGACTTAGTCACAGAGCTCGTATTAGAAGATGGAATCTTCAGAGCGGAATGTTTGGCTGAAGAAATAGACCATGTGAAAGTGTAAACATGGGAGGTCAGCCACCGGCAGTAAAGGTTCAGAAAGGCTCTTTCATATTTTTCAAATCTTTTTAATAGTTTTTTTAAATTGTTTCTAATCTCTCTTCTTTAAAGTCTTTTTCCTTCCAGTTTTAATCTGATGTCATTTAAAAATAAATCTGGTCAACTCATCCAGTTTTTAAGTGAATCTCTTTCTATGAATGTTGTTAGACGGTTTCAAAGGGACCGGGAAATATTTCTTTCTGTCTCCGCGACACGATATCGATATAGGCAATGGTGGTCTGGGATCTAGGACATGGACGACCATGCCAGGTATCTAGAGTTGTTTATTGGCGGTAACGCGTGAGATTCTTTTTGCCTTTCTATCTTTCCTGAACCTGAAAGTCGGTAACCGCTGCGTGGTTCGTTGGAAATTAACTTTCTAGATGGGAGGTTCACTTAGTTTTTCTTTTTCTCCTTCCTCCAAACAGGTGTTGTAGCAGAACACTAGTTTAGGAATACACACTTAGTGGCAGGAAGTGTTGTATTAGGGAAATGCTAAAGTGGCAGTTTAGTGTTTCGAGGAGAACAGTAAATAATAGAGTTGGCTTGACTAAGGTCTTTTTGATAAGTCTTTGGGAGAGAGATTTAACATGTAAAACTTAAATAGAATATTTAAATTTCTTCTTGGTCTTTAAAGTGGCGTTGGCATGTTTTGAATATGTCTGGTCAATATGATGAATTGGGATGGATTGGATAAGGTATTTTTAAACAAGTTTTTTTTCTTTAAATAGATATTTTTTTGACAATTTAAATTAACATTTCATATATTTAAAGTAAATTAAATTGAAAGTTAAATTTGATTTAAAGTTAAAACATATTTGCATATATTTTATAATTTGAAATACCTTTTTCTTTTTGGTGCTCTATTTCATTAAATATTGATATAGAGTAAGCAATGGTTGTTGGATTTACATTGTGAAGAACTTATGTCATATTTAAGAAATAGATTTTAAATATTACTTTTTCTGTTTTACTTTTAATGTTACTCAATAAAGTTGTTATTTGTTTTAAACTTGCTTAGTTATTGCATTAATACACTTTTACATAAAAATCCTTTTTCATAGTTGGAATAAATTTGGTAGGGCTTTCTAATTCAGCTTTCGCTCCACTAGCGTGGAGACTCTGTAAACACTTTTTAATACGATAGTGACACCTATCTTTGGTGTTCACTATCAGACTGACACAGAAAATTCTACTTCTGGGCCCAGAAATCTAGAAAACTCCTTCAATGCAAGCTTGGAAGAAGAAAGGGGAGGCATCATAAAAAAGCGAAAGCATGTTTATTGCATAGGTGCATAATGTACACACCTTTCAAGATATTGATGTTATTGTTACTGCTTTTATTTTATTTTTCATGTTGCAGTATGGGGCTTCGTGGAGCTTTGACACGGCACTATGCTACGATTAATTATACATGATATTCCCTTTTTATTGCATCTAGTACAGTGTTACTAAATTAGAATAATGATATGCTTATTGACCACCAAGAACAAAATTGTTACAAATAAAGGTTCAACGCAGATATGATTTGCTTAATAGATATTTATAGCTTTAATTAGGAATATTTATGAATAATGACAGTAAATTACAACAGTATATAAAATTTAAAACATAAATTTACAAAAATTACCTTGGCAGACATTAAATACTTGTTGCACATTTTTAAAAGTTTGCTATAATCTCCTCTAGTAACAATAAATTTATGACCATTGAAAGTATTTACAGACATCACATCCTTTTCTTCATCATCATCTGGCAATTAAAGTAATGTTAACTTTTAAAATAGATAAAATAAAACACGAAAAACAGTGGTTATATAGATAACACATTAATCTGACACAAGATCAACAAAGTAACCAGCCTCAAAATTCTTTTACTAATCATGTATATCATTTCTGTAGGCAACCTCTTCTTACTTACCCATCATACGTAGTATAAGGCAAGTCGTGCAATAGTTTTGAAAATCTGAATTTTTCTTTTACGGATTTACATATTTCAAATACTAGAGATTCCAAAAAACATAATTTTAGAACAATTTTTTTGCCGTCCATCTGTCTGTCTGTAAATGCTTTACCTCCTAAACAAATTGAGATAGTGACTTGAAATTTGGTGTGTATTTAATATTTAATAATGGGAAGAAGCCTGTTGAATATCAGTTACCTTGATTATCCAGAACTATTTTTTTCAGACTCTTAAAATATTCATTCTATATAAAATTTTTTGAATTTTTTTATTTTAAGAAGTGGATGTAAAAAACAATAAAATAACACAAATTTTGCATAAAAATTAAAGTCAATCGAATAATTAGTCGCTGAGATATTTGTAATCCTATTTTCCACACTCTTCAATTTTTAATGACCCTGTATTTCTTTCAAATTTCAATTCAAAGATATATTTTAATTGGATATGAGGCGCTTAATCCAACACAGTAAACAGTTAGTTAATACAATAATTATTTTTGGAGATATAAGGATGTTTCTTTTATGCAATTGGGTACTACATGAGTAGTTTTGCATTTTATATACTAATTTGTCAAAATTGGTTCATCAGCAATTTATTAATAGAGTATTACTATGTATTAAAAATATTTAAATATACATTTAAATTTTATTTTGGAATTACAATGCATTTTATAAATAGTTTACATATGTTTTATTTTCGTATTTTATATTATGCATATCCATGACAGGTAAGTATTACAGTGGCTTAGAGGTCTGCACGGGCCCGGGCTTGGCCCGTACCCGGCCCGGCAGAACTAGAATGTTTTTTCAACGGGCCGGGCCGGGCCGGGCCGGGCCGGGCCGATACAAAAATTGTTTTGAATATTTTGAACATAAACGATAAAATATAAACCTATTTTCAACGAAAATGGTTTTAACCAGAATAAATATAAATGTGCGTCACGAGCCATACTAGTTTGACAGCATCAATATAAAAATGTAACTTGTGCAGTGTAGAGATCGGCATCGGACAGTTACATTGTGTGTAACCCGTTTTAATATTTTTTAAACTGACTCGTGCAGGGCCAAGATCAAAATTGGAGATCAAGGCATTATTTTTCTACATTATAGACTTGCCGGACAGAAAGAAAACTTAATTGTTCTCAAGATCTGTAGGGCAGATAACATAATTTGTAAAATTATGAACAGCGATAAAGAACTTATGTTAGCTTAATCTTTGGATATATACTTTTTGATGGTTTTTAAATTAATTTTTCAATAACGCAAAAGTTTGACACATTTTTACATTAATTTTTAATTGTAAAAATATAAAAGTGATAAGCCTGACTAAAGAAGGAATTTGGAATCAAATAGAGTTTTTCATTTTTGGTAAATAAAATACTTGTATAACCTTGTTGAGGTACAATTGTTTCTCAAATGGTTGCAGGTTTTTCTCCTTTCCCATGCTATCGCTTCCGGAAATTCTATTCAAAACGCTAACTATGACAATATTTTATTTGCTTGCAGTGTTCTTAAATTGCTTGTATCAAAAAAAGGATAACGCCATTCGATTATATAGTTTCTGAATAAAGACACCTGCTAATCATATGCATTTCTGAAAAAAAAAATGAATTTAGAAATTTATAAGAAAGGAGCTTCTTTGAATTAACGTATGAATTTGGATTTAAAGTCTTTAATAAAATGATATAGAAATATTTTTATAAATCTTCTTTTACTAAACAGCTTCAAAAGTTACGATGTTTTTAAATTTCTTTTTTTTTTTTTTCTTTTATTCTAAGCCATATTAATTTTTTAATGAATCTTTATTTGAATGTTGAAAGCCTAAGAATCTTAGTAATCATTAATGTTACTAATGCGTATTTCCTGTAAAATATACTGTAAAATCATTCCATAGATATGTATGCAGTATTCTTTTTAAAAAATCTTAATTATATGATAAAAATCTGAATTTTTTTGAAGTCGTAGAAATTGTAACGGGCCAAAACGGGCCAGGCCTGTTTTCCCTGATTTCTCAACAGGCCGGGCTGGGCCAAAATTTTTTTCCCATGGGCCGGGACGGGCCTGGAAATTCCGGCCTGTGCAGACCTCTACAGTGGCTCCCAACAACTAATTTTTTAGGTAGATTTCATATGAAATACTACCTATTCAGGGCCGTAGCTAGAAGTGAACAATAAGGAGGGGGGGGGGGGGGGCACAAGAGAATGTAGGGAGGCTCATAATTTTTTTTCTCTCTCTCTGACGCAGAAAGATAAATTAGTGGATATTCACATTGTAGGCACTATGTTTCTTATCAAACTGTTGTAATAACTTATTTGATGCTAAGAAAAGTATAGGATGATGAAAATTTTGAATGTATAACTGGTGTAAAATTCAACATAATGTTTGCTTCATACGTATAAATTGGATGAGGGAGTGTTGAAACCACTTATTTTAGATACAATTTAGTAATTCTGCAAAACTGTGAAAGGTTCTCAAAACTAAATTAAATTTTTGAACAGAATTTCATTTCAATTTTTGGAAGAGAAATTCATTTAGTGACCTTGGAATCTTTCCTAAGGGAGGCTCGAAATATTTTAGAGGGGGGGGGGGGGGCGGAGCCACCTTTAGCTACAGCCCTGTACCTATTACGTTCTCTCCTATGTTGGAATTTATGAAAAATTTTTGCAGATCTATATCGATCATGACCCCTAGACTCCAAAACTACCATCAGTAAAATATTTTATACCTATCTATCTATTATTACTTTTTTTTATGGCCACGATAATTTCTATAATTCTGCTCAAATCTCTTCCAAACTGATACATAAAAACAAGGGGTATAAAATTTTGGGCAAGTTTGTTAATGGGTAAAATCTGACCAAGGGGATGGAAATAGGGAAGGTTTATCTGTAACTCCATAATAGGGAAGGTTTATCGGTAACTCCATAATTTTTTAATTAAAATAGATATTGAATCCGTTTAAAGTTCATATTACTTCTAAAATATGGGCCTAAAGTTTATGCATGACAGATTTTTGATAAAATTAAAAATGAGCTCAAGGGACGAAAAAAATAGAATTTTGAGGAGAAAAAAATTCATAATTTCGTCTATTTTTTAAATATCAAATCCAACTAAATTTATTATAAATTTTCTTAAAATTATCTAAAACTTTTGTATTTACAAGTTTTTGATAAAAGCAATTCTTATTGGGGAGGGGGAAGGAATTAGTGCTTGTAGGTGAATTATCATTTAAACACTCAATATTCCGTGAGATCCTTTGTTTAAATAAGGAATGTTTCAAATCATACATTGAAATATGAGCATTTTTAGAAGAAATGAAAGCTTTTCAAATTAATTATCAAAATCTATGCATAGTTTTTTTAATGGATTAAATAAAATACTTTTTCTGAAAATAATTAAATAACAAAATTTGGTGATAAAACTTGGAGAATTATTAATAAGCAACCAAACTTATTAACTAATTTATTAAACAACTAGTAGCATAAAAGAAACTCTTACATTATAGAGAAATTTTTACTGCAATAAAGTATCAGGAAAACTCAAAGGAATATGGCAGAAAATGCCAAAATATTTTCATGGGTATGATACCAATTAATATAGAGAAAAACTAAGAATAACAAATAAACAAGGTAAAATAAGAAGCTATCAACAATCAAGGAAAAATAGAGATAAGCAGCTGAGTTACACCAAAAATGATAGTTATGCATAAATTTAATGCAACATTTAATCAATCTTCTCAATAATAATAATAATAATTAAAGCTTCTGCTGTCGTTGCTGTAAATAATTTTTTTTGTGACAGAAGGTCTTTTTCAACTTATATTAAGAACACTATAGCATATAAAAATAGGTATTTTTTTTTATAGAATGTTTGATAAATATGATGCAGCAGAAATTTTTTAAAGAATTATTTTAAGCACTACTTAATGTTTCAAAGTTCCATTAAAAATGTTTTACAAAATTAAAAACTATGCAAAACAATTTAACCATCATTTGCAAGTACATACTTGATGATCTTGTAGTGGATTATGCACAATCATTTTTTTTCATTTGACCAAGATTTTTTTTTTTTCAAAAATTTTGTTATTTTAATAGAAATTTATTCCATATTTTAAAAAGGTCAAGTTTTCATATTGTTGCAAAATTTTAAAAAAGTGCAAATAATATTTCCAAACATTTTACAAATGAAAATTACAATTACACGTGGATACTAAAATAATCAAAATTCTGTTATAAAAGTACAAATAATATTAGTTCCAAAAACTTTTCTATTGAAAATTATATTTATATAAGTGATTTACTTCACAGTCCATTATTTGTCCATTTTGCCTCTTCAAAACAAAAATGATA
This sequence comes from Maratus speculifer, assembly GCA_964019185.1. Taxonomy (NCBI): domain Eukaryota; kingdom Metazoa; phylum Arthropoda; class Arachnida; order Araneae; family Salticidae; genus Maratus; species Maratus speculifer. Next base: position 36,067,341 of record OZ025296.1, read on the forward strand.
TCTCTCTTTCAATTAAAACTTTATTTATACATGAATATTAAAAAAGAGAAAGAAATTATTCGTGAAAATTACATTATATTTTAAATGATACATTTAAAAGTCTTATTTCAAAAACTTCGCATAGTAAGACAATAAAACATTTCAGGGAGAGGAGGGGGGGGGGGGACAACATTATTTACTTAGCCATTTTATCAAAAGCTGATTATCAAATGTTTAATTGGTGTTATTTAATCAATCATGAAAACAGCAATTGGCTGTTGTAACAGCAAATGATTCAGCCTTAGATACAGAAAAATTCCCCAGTCAAAAAGAAAAATTATAGCAACCTGGTTACAATAGAATACCACTGGTCATTTCATTATAAGTCAATCATAAGGGATCTTTTTAAAACAGATTAGTGTGTTTTTAGAACCTGCAATGTCAGGGGTACAACATTATTTATTTAGCCATTTTATCAAAAGCTGATTACCAAATATTTAATTGGTGTTATTTAATCAATCATGAAAACAGCTATTAGCTGTTGTAACAGCAGTTGATTCAGTCTTAGGTACAGAAAAATTCCTCAGTCAAAGGAAAAATAATGGCAACCTGGTTACAGTAGAATATCACTGGTCATTTAATTATAAATCAATCATAAGGAATCTTTTAAAGCAGATTAGTGAGTTCTTAGAACCTGCAATGTCAGAAAAACGCATAAATAAAACCATCATATACATTTCTAATTACATTATTTTTTATCAAATATAGTAAATTCTGTCAAACGCAGATTCAGAATAAGACAAAAAATTATAGCTCTCAAAAATCTTCAAATTGGGAATAATCTATAAAGTTTGTATTAACCTCCTGGTGACAATAAAAAACACCCTTTGAATTAATTTAAATACTTCTAGAATTGTTAAAATTACATCTAGACTTTTTAGATAGATGCTTGCATGTTAGAAGCATCGATATATCAACTAATGTATCTTTGGAGATTTTTTATAATAATTTTAAACTGGTTTTTGTAGTGCTATGTAAAAATTGTCTCAGGACTGAGGAGGTTAAGAGAAATACTGTCTAAGTCAGAAAATTTCTTCGGTCTTGATTGATTCTGCCTTAAACAGAATTTAATGTATATTTATACTAGCAAAAGCCATGCATTGTTTGGATTTGTGAAGCATTATTTCATAAGAAAAACATTTGAAAGTAGTAATTTTTTTTTATTTTTGCATCTTTATTAAGCAAAAATGTTCTTTTATGTTTTGGCGTATTTTAATTTTAAAAATGCAAATTCAGCCAAATAACTAATTTTATCGGAATTTTTTTTTATGACATAAGGCTGGTATAAATAAAAATATTTTCAGAGCAAAATTTTACAAAATGTTTTTAAATTTTCAACTAAAAGCTCTTTTAAGGATGTTTTAAAAATTACCAACAGCCTCTGTTGTTTTCTCAAATGGTTTGAAATAAGTTTCTTTGCAATTCCAATCTTTGTAATACATATCAGGTAATCTTTGATAGTTTTCTTAGAATAATGTATTCCAAGAGAGCTTGAAGAAAATTACTTCTTCAAAATCTTATTTCCTTTTTTGAAATCTGCTCTTGTTGATATCAATTATTAACTGCAAAACTTTTCATTCTAATTTCTTTTTTTTTTTTTTTTCCTGTATGTTAGAATATGATACATTTTGATATTGTAGAATCTCTCGTAAGGAAATGTTCTATTGAATGCTAAACTTTGAAGGATTTTCCCTCTCGACAACACTATGTACATTAAGCCAACTGATGTCTCTTTATCCCCCAATATCTACAACTGCTCTTTCTAATGTTATACCTTGACATTTATGACTTGTTACAGCAAAAGCTAACTTCAGATGAAATTGATTTCTTGTGCAATTTGTATTTCCATTTTTTCAGAATTTAGTTGTGGGTGGAATCAGAACACAGCCATTCTCTTTAGTTGAACTTAAGTATTATAGAAAGTAGAATACCAAATACATGAAAAGCAGATGGATAAATAGACAAAGGAAAGCTTTTACATTAAACCACTTTTCAGGGGTGCATAGTTCACATACAAAAGCGAATTATTCAGCTAATTTCTGTAACGTGTTGAGCTATAAGTTATAAAATTCGACTCATTATGCACCCTACTGGCTAGATGGAAGACCAATACAAAATAGAAAAAGAGGAATTTAAATGAAAAGCCAATAATAAATAATAATAATTTATAGCTAATATATCCTGTGTAAAAGTAACAAAGTGTGGATCCATCATAAGCACACGTTATGAACTGTTTAAAAAAGTACATGTACAACTGATATAAGGTTTATAAGTTACAGTTAGTAAAACAGAAATAGATGATAAAGTTAAAATAATAATAAAAAAAAGTATTTAGTAAAACATTATATTATTCCACTCATGCTATGATTAAAATTAATAATCGTTAGTCTTAATATTGTTATTATTTAATATAGTTATTAATTATATTATTTTAATTTTGAGCTTAAAAAAATTATTACTACTACTTCAGCATCGAAACATTTCATTTTTAGTGCTACCGTCTATCGGAGTAAATAAATTTTAACACATGTGAAAAAACAAAGGAAGCTAGCTCCATTTTCAGTGCTTCCGTCTATTGGAAAAATATATAAGTTAATAACATCATTCAATGCAATTATCATTTAGTTAAATAACATCTTTAGAATTATTTCTGGATAGAAGCTTGAGCAATAAAATTATTTAAGCATTTAGTAGCGGCTAAATGCATGCAACTTAACTTAAAAATAACCTTTAACTACTCAACAACCCATCTCATTTATAGTAAAATATTATTAACAATAAATAAAAATAAGTACAATTAAATAACAGAGTCAATATTAATATTATAGGTTAGTAATTCCATCAATCCAATCACAATACAAGTATTAGTCATACAGTAAAACCTTGTTAACATAAACAAGCTTAACATGAATTACTTTTAACATTAACTGTTTTTACAATCGAATGCAAGATTTGATACTGATAACATGAAACACTGTTAACATGAACAAAAATTTGATTCCCCTTGCGGTTCATGTTATTAAGGTTTGACTGTACTAAAATTTAAATTAAAGAACAACAATAATGTAATAGTCTTTTAATTTTTATAATAATGCCAATAATGTTAATTATAAATGTAAATTTTTTTTTAAACCAAATGCAAAGGATAACCATGTTTTATTGCAATATCTTGAACAATTTTTAAATTATACATTTAAAATTTAGAAGAACAGATATTTTTAATTCTATGAGCAAAATTAAGTAAAATATTTATATATACAGATTTGTGAAGGCATGAATTATAATGAGAAAATAGGTTTACTTTGAATGGAAAATCATTGTGTTTATCATAAATATCAAATAAGATTTTATTATTAGAAAGAGTAATATTAAGATCAAGAAAATTAATTTTATTATTAAGCATATTATTATAACTGTACTTAAAATTCTTATGGTATTTAATTGGAAATGTATAGTTATATGAACTTTTAGAGTATAAGATGATTATATCATCAAGATATTTATAAAAAATAACAACTAACAATAGAAGTATTATGTTCATAATAATATAAGTAGAGTTCTGCACAGATTGATAATATAATCCTACCCTGAGGGAGATCAACCTTTTGATTTTATATTATATCATTAAATAATATATAATTATAATAAAGTATAAATTTAGTTAAAGTTTTGAAGTAAGATAAAGTTACAGTTTTTAATAATTTAAGTGAATCCTTACATTCTTTAAATAATAAATTAATTATTCTATACATATCTGTAATAGGAATTGTATTGAATAAATCATTAAAGTCAAATGTTTTGATGTATTTAATGTTTTGTAAATTTTTTATATTATTTACAAGATGTAAACTATTTTTTATATTATAAAATTTATCATTAGTTTTAGCAATATCTAGCATTTAGTACACATTGTTAATATATCTTTATTAACATTACAGTCAAACCTGTCTATCTCGAAACCTGCTTATGTCGAATTTTTTAAATTTCCCTGCATTTTCATTTAAAAATCAATGTATTTTCCAAACTTATCTCAAATTATTTTTTTTTCCAAACCTGCATATCTCGAATTTTTGAAAGAAATGTCAGTTTTCAATTCAAGATCTGACATTTTTGTAAAAAAACATTCCATTGCTGCAAGAATAAAAGTTTTTAAATCGCCAGTTCTCATTTCTGTGACATTCCTAGAAGAGGGACATCCTTGCCCCTCTCAGCGTCGCGGGAGTTTCCAAGATGGGGGATGGGGAGTTTGGATTAAAGGAAGAAAATGAAGGTCCAAATTTTTCTCCAGAAAAACAACTGGTTCTTGGTCACTTAGAAGATATGTGATCAAAAGCACTCAGATAAAAAATGGGAGGGAGGGGGGAGGGTGAAATGCATGGGAAATACTTGGGCGCTATTGGCCGAAATGAAAAACTTCTCCTCGGCGCTTCATGTAGAGAGAGAGAGCTGGCCACTACAGTCATTTAGTTAAACGAATACAACACATTTCTCTGTCTAATTTTAGAGCTAAAATGTCAGGCACAAAAAGAAAATTAAACGTTTTATCGATCGAAAAAAAGATGAAGATTTTGACTTTTTTGAAGGAAAATCCTTCTATGATAAAAAGTGTGGTCGCATCGAAATTTGGAATTCCACCCAGTACTCTATCCTCCATCATAAAAAATAAAGATTGTATAGAAAATAACTTTGAAAACAACAATAAAACCATGAAAAAAAAAAACCATGTATGCTTTTTTTCCCGATGTGGACAAATGTACAAAAAAATAGTTTGAGCAATATTCTGGAGAAGAAGTTCCTATCAGTGGCTTAATGCTTTAAAAAAAAAAAAAAAAAAAAAAAAAGCTGAAGAATTTGCGAAAGAATTGGGACTTGTAAACAGGTTTCCGTTCATTTTTGTTTTATTAGAGAATTTTAATGTTGAATCAGTTGCTGTTTAAGAAATCCAATGGCTGTTTTTCATCTTTGATTAACCACTTCACTGGCAACAAGTATGAGAAAACAGTACTTTTACCCTTGAATTATCTTGGGGAAACAGTGAAGTGGTTAAATAAAATCAGTTAAACATTTGCAAATAAGCTAATATAGAATTAATTAAGTAAACAGAGTTTTTTGTTCTGGTGTCTTTGAACAACACTATAAAGAAGCTATTTTAAACATGACATAAAAATCCCCAAAGTTTCCTTTTTTTTTTTTTTTTTTTTTAATACTTTTATAAAAAATATTTTTCTTGTTAGAAAAGAAATGTATTTGGCACTGTCTAAGAACTCACAACAATTGTTAAAAAGATCAACTTAAAATAAAAATTAAATATCTCATGTAAATATATTTTTTAATTTATTTTGCAATATTATTGTTTGGTCATTTTAAACATGACATAATTTCTTTTATTTACTGCTTTTAAAGCATACTGATTTTATTATTTAAAAATTTTATTTCCCATTTAAAATTCATGAGAAAATAATTTTGCTGTTAGAAAAGAAATATTTTTAATTGCAATGCTTTAAAATTGAAAACAATATTTTAAAAGATTATCCAGAAATGTGAAATAAATGTGTTGTGTAAATAAATAAGTTTTAAAAATTAAACTGTTTGGCAAGATTATTATATGGCATATGACATAACTTCCTCAATTTCTGGCTTTTAATGCATATTAGTGATGGGCGATTCTGGAAATTTTGAGCATCGATTAAAATCGATATCGTATAAAACAACATCGATCATAATAAGAATCGATTTCTCAGTTCTAGAATCGATACTAGAATCGATATTTCGATATTCAGATTCACACAGAGAAGATCCAAATTACTAATTCCAAAACTTAGGCAATCAGCAGGACCGTAATTACGGCCTCCCACCTCCCCATCCCCATTTTGGGAGGCATAGAATTAAGCTATTGCAGATTTTAGAGTCGGATAATAAGAATTTTAAATTTTAAAATGATTGTCACTTATGATTGTCACTTACACAAAAACTTTGACAAATTTGAGAGACATAATTCAACTAACAACAACACTGAGTAACTTGGCATTAAACCGAGGATAAAGAGTGCCGAGAGCGTGTAACTAGGATGAGAAACAAGGAGTATAGACACACAAAAAAAAAAAAAAAAAAAAAAAAAAAAACTTTTTTTTTTTTTTTAATGCCAACCAAATGTTACACGAGATAGTTTGGAAGAACAAAAACTATGCCCCATACCCAAGGGGGCAGGTAAACCCCACTCTTGACGGAAGGGCGACCATAGCCCAAATGTATCTTTTGTCGAAGTTTCAAAATGAGGATTTACAATAAAATAGAACTAGAATTGGACATTTTAAAAATTGCATGCATACTTTGAACGGCCCATTTAGTAAAGATTGGCGAGGAAGGGAGGGGGGGGGGGGTTAAAACGGATGAACATTGGGAAAAAAAAAACATAATAAACTAAAAACCCAAATAACTGAGCTTCTAAACAAAAATATAGTGTTTAACCTAGTGTTGAATTCATGGGATGGCCCGCGGGGCACATGCACTCTTTGAAACTATAAAAAGTGCCAAGAGCATGTAACTAGGTGAAGAGAAAGGTAGTAACAGAAAAAAACGAGGAGATAAAAGCTTTATAACGATATGTTACATAAGAGGTGTGGAAGAAACAAAAAATATGCCCCAACCCAGGGGGGGCAAGGTAAATCCCAAACGGACAGAAGGGCGACCCCGGCCCAAATGTATCTTTTGTTGAGGTTTTAAAATATGGATTTATAATAAAATAGAACGAGGATTAGACTTTTTTAAAATCGCAGTCATAATTTGAACGATCCTGTAAGTTAAGATTCGTGAGGAAGGGGGGGGAGGGGGTAGGACGGGCGAACATAAAAAAAATAGTGGCATTCTGAGGGTGCCGATAGAAGTGAAACCTTGAACAATTACACTGTAAAAAAAATTCAAGAGGTTACTAAAAATTTCTTTGTAAATTTGTATTCCACAGAATTTTTAGTAACCATTGCAAACTTTTTTTTGCAAACGAAACAAGCATTTCTTTTGTAAACTGAATCAAAAGAATTTTTTGTATAACTAACTTAAAAATTTTTAGTATGAGCCACCAAGCAAATTTTAGTAATAGCTCCAAAATTATTTTTAATAACCATTACGTGGGCTCAAAGGGCAGGGAGCTTCCTTCGAGCTGCATCCAGATTTCTGGAGTGGAAGATTTTCGGCAAAACCGCAATAGATGACAGCACCAAAAATTGCTACTGCTCCGTCAGGATATTCATAATTCCTTTATTAACGAGTACTTACACTGCATACATTCGGGGCGTACTTGGCAGTGGCCAGTATCGAACCCGGGACCTTTTAGCCTGGAGTCCGTTACTACAACCACTATGCTATCAAGGCCACACTAAGCGAGTTTTAGTAATAAAATTAAAAATATAAAATTATTAACTCTATTCGTTGCTAACTTTTTTCTAGTAATTCTTACAGATTTTCTTGTAACCGACTAAGATTACTAAAAATTTTTTAGTAATTACAAGGATCACTAAAGTTTTTTTAGTAGATCGACACTTTTTTTTTACAGTGTACGTGCGTATTTTTTGAATCGTTAGTAGGATATATAATGTTGAATCGTCAGGAAATACTTTTAAAAGAATTAAAAAAAAAAGGTTCTATAATATTAAAAAACATATCAATATCTATAAAAAAACGCGCGATACCATATGTCCAGCTATTGAGTTAACTCACTATAACTACTTTTTTACATTTTAAAACGCGATAAATACACCAACCAAAATTAGACCATACTATCGATATCTTAATCCTTATCAAAATAAATCATTTTGTATTAATGCCTGTTACAATATTTGTAGATTACTTTTTGAATTATTCAAATCGGACATTCAATTCAAAAGATATTACGAATTTAAAGATGACAATCTAAAGAAATAATAGCGCTGCTCAGTACTCCGTGGCCAATAAGCTTAGGGATTACATGTGCAATCAAAAGATTGCGGGTTCGAACCCCAGTTTCGCTGATATGTATCATTTTTTTTTTTTTTTTCGAAGAAGTTTGAAAACTTAAAATTTTAACACATTATGGGTCCGTAACGTGACTTGAAATGATAGGAGAAAATTTCTTATGCTAGATTTGTAATGTATGAAGCATAAGCTTTCAATAGACATTTTGTATCAAAAAATGAGAACCCTCCCCCCTCTGCCCCCCCCCCCCCCCAAAAAAAAAAAGGTCCTATAGGGAAAATCGGGAAAATGGAATAGCAAAAAGAACGGCGAGAAATGGTTAGCTATACTAGAATTTTTCTCCCCACTGTAAAATAGAAGCAGTAATAGCCTTTTAAAGATTGAAATGAAGTGAAGAAATAAGCAAAATTAGGTGAGTGACCGACAGGGGGGGATGAGGAGTCCATAGCTCTAGAGGGTACCATGTGGCTTAAACTTTTAAGTTAAAAATGGTAGAGATTTAAATGAGCGAAATTTTAAGGTGCATATTGGGGGAGGGTGCAAGCCTCCCCTCAACATTTTTTTTGTTTGTTTGTTTCTTTCTTCAAAAGAAACAAAAAAGTATGCCCCCCGGCGGGGCGCAGATAAACCCCAAACGGGCGGAAGGGTGATCCTTTATTTATCTTTTGTCAAGAATTTAAAATGTGGATCTAAAATAAAACAGACCGAGAATTGGACATTTTCAAAACTGTATGCATATTTCGAACGGCCCTGTAAGTTAAAACTGACGCGGAAGGGGGGAATTAGAAGAGACGAGCGTGAAAAATAAAACATAATAAACTAATACTTCAAATAACTGGACTTCTAAACAAAAATATAACGATTTAACCTACTGTCGAATTAATGGGGTGGCCAGTAGGGTATACCCCCCTCTCCCCCAAGAAGTTATGAGATTTTATGCTTTCTAATGCACAAATTACGATTCCCCCTCTCTTACAGAGCTGTAAAACATGATGCCTTCCTCTGGAGTCGCAGAAAAATACCTGCATTGAACATTGATTTAGCCTAAAAAAAAAAAAAAAAATCGAAATCGAATCTAAAGATCGAAATCGAATCTAAAGGTCGACATCGTATCTAAAGATCGAAATCGAATCTAAAGATCGACATCGTATCTAAAGATCGAAATCGAATCTAAAGATCGACATCGAATCTAAAGATCGAAATCGAATCTAAAGACCGATCTTACGGACAGAATCGAATTTACATTTTTACTTTCTTTTGTAACTTTACAAGAAGAGAGTATTAGATTCGATTTCCCGTTTTTGATGGATTTATATATTTTAGAAGGTCTTTAACACGATTTTATGGTTTTTAAGAAATATCTGTCTGAGTATGTGTCTGTCACTCTGTGAGTCTGTATATGACAAAAATTTCTAACCGTTCTATCTCAAGAACAAACGTACGGAATTCCACAAAACTTTAGATTTAGTTTGACTTTGATATAAACTGAATCTAATTAATTTTTGGTACTAACAGGTCTAATAACCTAACAGGTGGCGCTGCTATGCTGCATTTTTTGTGATTTGCACAACAGCTATATCTGAATAACAAATGCACAGATTTTCATCAAATTTCAGATCCAGTTAGTCCTTGATATGAATTGATTTTTTTTTTTTTTTTTTTTTTTTTTTTTTTTGCATTTTTATGTTTATCACTTCTCAGATGACGCTGCTATGCTGAATTTTTCACAATTTCCACTCAGCGCCATGTGAAAGGGGGGGGGGGGCGAAAGGAGGTGGTCGTTCCGAGCACGGAAATTTAAAGGGCGCTAAATTTTTACTTCTAACATCACTTCTAGCCTATCACAAGAAAAAGTTAATTGGGCGGGGGTCCTAAATTGGAACTTTGAACCGGGCGCAATTCTCTTTTCGCACGCCCCTGTTTCCATTTTAGCTTTATCTCAAGAACTAATGCACGGACTTTCATAAAAATTTAGATTCAATTAGTCCTTGATATTATTTGATGCTAATTATATTTTGGTAGAAATCGCTTAAGAGATGGCGCTGCTATACTGCATTATTCATAATTAACGCAATAGCGCTATCTCAAGAGCGAATTTTCATCAAAATTCAGATTCAGTAAATCCCTGACATAGATTAGTGTTATTTAGTTCTTGGTGTAAATTGCCGTACAGGTGGCGCTGATATGCTGCATTTTTTATGATTTCGCAATAGCTGTATCTCGCGCTTTCATGGATTTTCATCAAAATTCAGATTCAGCTGGTACCCGATGAAAATTGAACTTGATCAATTTTTGGTGTACATCACTCAACAAGAAACGCTATTTTGCACCGGGGGGGGGGGGGGGGGGGGGGGTTCTGAAGTTTCTTTAATTCTTCTATCTTAGACACTAATACACTGAAATTTTGGAATTGGCATATCCGACTATTTTATCTTTTAGAAATTACATTACCTCTTATTTATTATATATTATCTATTTATTACATCTTATTAAATTATATTGCCTTCAGAGAAATCGATTAAAAATTTTAAAGTATCGATTAAATTGAGTTGGCCGTAGTATCGATTAAATCGATTTAAAAAATCGAAATCGCCCATCACTAATGCATATTAATGCATTTATTATTTTAATATTTTCATTCTCTTTTAAAATTCACATGTAAATATAATTACAACATTTAATTGTAATTACAATTAATGACATAGTTATAAAATATAATATGTAATCATTTAATTCTAATTTGTAAAAGTTTTTTTTTTTTTTTTTTTTTTTTTCCCCTGTGTGTGTTATTATATATTGTGTATAAAAAAAATTATTTGCAGGTGACTATTATTAGTCACCTGCAAATAATTTTTTTAATTGAAAGAAATATTCTTTGTGCTCTTTTTTCAAAATGGCAACTTAAAATGATAACTTTGTCTAAAATAAGTGAAAATACCTCTTGAATAGATGAAAATTTGACTTTAAAATGGAAATAAAACACCAAAGAGTTAATCAAACTAAAAGAATAATTGCAATTTGCATACCAGGAACTTCTAATGCATAAAATGATCTAAAAATGATTAAATTTTTAAGTATAGTTTTTGCTCCTATAAAACTTTAGGATAAAATATCTCTTAAAACAGTTATTTGATTAAAAACTGTCTGCATCGGTGTGTTTATCAAACATTTATCTATAATAATACTTATTTTCATTTTTTTTTGTGTGCAGTAATTTTGTTAATAATAATGAAAAAAGACCTCAGTCACAAAAAATTCAATGTCAGCAGCAGTGACAGCATTAATTACTTTTTTTTTTTTTTTTATTTGAGAGATACAAACATTATAATAAAGTTTAAGAAGCGTCCCCCTCCCCTTCCTCTTTCATATTAATAGCAATAGACTCAAAACTTGCTTAAAATGCTTCCTCATAAAATAATACAAGTGTGTATTTTTACCTGTTTGTAGCACAGATGCTAATCTGATTTCATAACAGCTAGCACCAGTTTCATCAACTGTTTTAAATAATCTTGTATTATAAGCTTCAAGAGCCTGAAAAATGGATGAAAATTAATGAAACATATAAAAGTAAGTTACAACTTTAGGTATTTTGGTTTAAATTACATTTTATAAAAAATAAATATATATATTTTTTGTTTTTATATAAAAACAAATTTGGCTAAATAGTTATAAAATAATAAAAAATAATATAGTATATTTCAATAAGATGAACATTAGTCATAATTTTATGTCAATATGCTAAAAGTAACAAACCACTTACTTCATACTGATAAGTGTTAAACCCACATAGGAATATTTTCATTTACAGTTTGCCCTTTTGTGAATTAAAAAAAAAAAAAAAAAAAAAAAAAAATTAAATATTTATTCAGTTGGACAATTAACAAATAACGAATGCAATTAAATTCTTCTAAACTTATTGCATGATTTGTTCATAAAAGTGAACAATAAAATAATGTGTTGATGCTGTAGTCAAAGAATGAAGGTATACATACCAAAACTCAATTTTAAGATTACCACAGTTGTTTAAGAGTTTTGATTTATATACTTTTGGTGTGCATCCATAGATTTCAATTAATATCATCTGAATTACACATGACTGAATTGCGTGATGTCAATTCCATGATAAAGACAATATCAGGTTTTTCCAGCAATGCTAAATGAAATCATCAGTATTATGCCTGCCATGTAGTTAAATTATTTTTATTCTTTGCAAATTCTCTCCCAATTTTCTATTTCATAAAATGTTTATACTTTTAATTAAACTATGCATATGTCATTCAGATGGCATTCCTATCTTCTACTTAAGATAGCTTCTGCATATACTTTTTATTATACATATTATCTTACTCAGCTTTCAAATCAACACTTATTTACATTTGACAAGAAAATTTGTTCATAAAATGGAAAAATACCTTAAACAGTAAAAGAAACAAACTTTATTATGAGAATTAGATATCTAAATAAATTTTTGACAATTCTTAATTGAACAAAAAATGTAGAATCTTAGTTGTAAAAAACGATCAAAACCACTTATTTTATAGGGGTAAAAAATCCTGAAACAGTTTCCAATGAATTAATTATTGGATCAAAACACAATTTTACATGTTCACATCTGCCAATTATCAAAAGTAAAGTTAATGACATTTTTTCAATTTCATCCTTGATATTTTGTATTAATTAAACTTGATAAATTTCAATAAAATAAAATAACAGTAGCATATTATATAACCTTTTTATCAAAGATTTTTACAGTCACTTCAACTCTTGTTTTGTTTATGGGGGCAAAGGGAAAAAGTTATGTGCATTCTTCACTCAGTAATAAGAACTAAAATACCTAAATACAAATCAAAAACGAATTAAAAAGATTCACGCATAGAGGCATGCAAAGAGAAGGACGAGGAGACACGGGCACCCAATGCACGGAAATTTAGGGGACACAAAATTTATGCTAATAACCTTGTTTGTTTCTTTAAATATATATATAGGTGATTCTCTCCAAATAGGCAAAATAGGAGTTATGAAGGAATGACTGTGAGGGAGTGATGCTTTTTAACAAAATGCCCATTTATTTTTTTTTATCATTATCTGAATTGAGATCAGGCTTAGTTGACTTTCACTATCTATATCTAAATACTCATAAATTAGTATTAATTCTTAAATTTTAATATTTACCTGTATTCAATGGATTCTGATGAGAGAGTGATGAGGTCCTAAGTCTTCCCCATCAGACTCAACTTAATACAGATAAATATTTAAAAATAATAATTATTACTAATTTATAAGTATTTAGATATAGTGAAAGTCAACTATGCCAGATCTCAATTCAGATAATGATAAAAAAGTAAATGGGCATTTTGTTAAAAATCATCACTCCCTCACAGTCATTCCCTCATGATTCCTATTTTGGTCTATTTGGAGAGAATCACTCATATATATATATATATATATATGTATGTACATATTGAGAATTTTTTTGTGACAGAATGCAAACTAATATACTGTGCTGTTATATACATTCATCCCACAACTGTTTTCCAGATCCTTTTTGTCAAAATCTTATACCATTCAGTTGTTAAAATTAAATCTTTTAAAGTTTCAAAATAAACATGAAATATATATTCAATAGAATTTATTTGTGTTTCTACACTTTACTGAAACTTTGCCCCAGGCACAGTTTTCTCTTCACATGCCACTATTCATACACACAGTTTAAAACAGTAAAGAATTTCTGTAAGATGTTAAGAATGAAAAATTCCAAGATTGTGAATTAGTAAGGATGAACCACAAAACAATACTATAAACAACATTGATTTTTAAAATGTATGCTTTTATTGTACGATAATTAACTTTAAAAAAATTTCATATTTAGTATAAAAAAAAGGTTGTTTTATTATTATGCAACATTATTATTGTGATTATCTGCATCAGAAATACCTATAATGATATTTCTATTAATGCTTTCTACATTTTTCCCCCTTAGGATAGCTATACACTATGAATACTAATAAAAGAAAATTTTATTCAGTCTGTATGTACACGATGACTAGCAAAATCTACCACACATACAAGGTTGAAAATTTGTGCAAGGGTAGTCCAACGCCACTCCTAATGCACCTGACACTCAGGATTTTAAATTTCTATAATTAGGTGAATTATTAACTAAAAATCACAACACACTCTCATCAAAAAATAATTTTTCTAAAGTGCAGAAGTTAAACCCCTATCCCCCCCCCCCCAGGATATAGTCCCGCTCTCATATATGTGAATTTTCTTTTTTGAAAAAAGTGCCAGTTATAAGGTCCCTCCTCCCCATTCAAGTTTTATTTGCGAGCACTTTCAATCTATCAATTTTTTCAGCAAATTCTGTAAGGTTTTTGATTTGATATCTCTTAATGAATTATCTTATGCAAATTATTTTTATCTAATCTCTTCAGATACGATTGTATCAAAATGGCATATGCTCTAAATTTTAGACTATTAATTTTTTCCTGGATTTTTATGCATTGAGATTTAATAGGTTGTTAAGATTGATTTGTGTTCATATTTATTTCATATCTAAATAAATTATTTTATGTAAATTTGCTTCACTAATTTATTTTTTTTATTAGTGAAAACTAATTAGATTCTATGGAAGGGGGAAAAATTGTCAATTTGATCAGATTTTATTTTACAAATTGTATAAATCCTGCAAAATTCATAACAAAATAATAGCCCCCTTTCTTCTTCCCAATTTACTTATTTTTTTCACAAAAGTTCTAATTATAAGCTTCCTTTATAATTTTTAGAATTTCCTGTCTGAGAAAGGGAGGCTTACTTTTGGTACTTTACGGTACTTCATTTTGAAAGTCAAAAGCACTTGCACATACCTTGAAACCAGATTTACATAGTTAAATAGGATGAAGAATCATATGTGGTGATTTGATGCTATTTATTTTATTTTATTTCAATTTTTATTTTTATTTATTTATTTATTTATTTTTGAATGGTCAAATTATACAGTATAGTTAAAAACAGAAGACATATTTTGCAAGAATGCACTTGTGCATCTTAATCTCAACTTGTCATAATCAGTTTAAAAAAACACCAAAGTTAATCATTTGGAAAAAAAAAAAAAAAAAAAAAAAAATAAAAATGGCTGGTTTTTTAGAAATTATAACAAAAGAAAAAATATATATGTACAGTTGAAATCTTCTTCGGAGATTTAATCATTTTTCAAAAATACAAATTTTAATACATTATAGGGAATTTAATTTTAATCATGGGTAATTTGCACTTCTTGCACCATTTTACAATCTCTATCATTCAGGGATGCCACTCAGAAATTAACAAAAAAGAGGGAATTATGCATGAAGAAAAATTAATGACATTTTTTACAACATTTATGTATAAATTTTGTAAAGTTTATTGTTTATAATAAAATAAAGAATTAAAGTTACAACAAACCATTAAAAAAAAAAAAGAAAAGAAAAGAAAACATCTATTTTTTTTTCGTTTGGCAAAAATCAGTGTTTTATACAGCGATTGTTTGACGAAAATCGCCGTTTTATACCGCGATCAGTTGACGAAAATTGCCGTTTTATACCGCGATCAGTGACGAAAATCGCTGTTTTATTTCACAGTCATTTGAAAAAAATTGCTGTTTTACTTTGCAGGCGTTAGACAAAAATCGCTGTTTTATTTTATGATCGATTGACGAAAATCGTTATTTTGTGATGCTTAACAAAAATAGCAAATTCTTAAAAAAAAAAAAAAGAAAATCCACCTTTGGCAGAAAAGTGGCATCCCTAATCATTTGAATAATTTTAGGGATCAAATGATTTACTTGCTATAAATCTGGAAGTCCAATTTATTGACAATTTACAGTATGCATATCAAGCCAAACATTGATACACATAGATTAAAGAATACAATGTTAGACACATTAGAAAGGGGGAAAAAAATCAGAAACAAAAAGAGAAAACTTACCTGTTTCTTAAAAAACTCTTTAACTATTTCATCATCTTCTTTTGTGAAATTTTTTGAAAGGTATGTTGTTTTGCCCTAGATAAAATTAATAAAATGAATTTTGAGAAAATACAAATTCACTATTGAGAAAATACAAATTCCTGTCAAATATTTAAGCAGTCATGAAAAAATTAAAAACAACCAATTAAAAAAAAAAAAAAAATTGTACGTAACTGTTCCTTTCCCTCCTTGAGCTTGCTAAATTTGTCTCGGCTAAATTAACTTTCTCCTTTTATTAATTTTTTTCTTTTTTCTAGGAAAATTTAAATTAAGTAAAGTTTTTTTACTAATTAAACTACTGATTATTTTAAATTTATAGACTTAAAAATATATTGTAAGAATTATAAAATGAATTGTTTATCTCTGTTAAATAAATGGCCTCTAGATATACTGATTAAATGGGAGTAAATATTGAGGAATCACTAGTGCATTTGATAAATTGAGAGATTTTTTATAATGATGATGATATGATAAATATTTAAAATGTAAAAAAAAAGATTGCAGAAAGCATTTTGGAAATTTTGTTTAATTCATCAAATTTCTACCAAGCATGAAACATAAAACAGTGAATTTTTCATAACACACTTCAGTATTCGTGTCAAATTAATGTATTCTTAATGGAAAATTTTAAGAAAAATCATGAATTGCAAGTAAAAAATTACATGTAAATTTCAAGATGAAGATTGAATGTCTATAAAAGAGTGTTTTTTAAAAATAGTATTACTTTTATACTAATTAAATCTATGTTTGTTCTTAGATTTAAATTTAGAATTTGTGGTATAACAGGGCAATATATAACACATTGGCTGATAAGTTCCTGGTCTAATGAAGAAAACAAAACTTTTTTTATCAAAATTTATTGGGCTTTTACTTGTTATTTATTTTACTTATTATTAAAACTCAAGATATTATATTATTATTAGATATTATATAATATCATTAATATTATTGAGTATTATTACTACTTATTATTTACTTTATTTAGTTATTATATTTGGTCTTTTTTATTTTGCAGAAACAATTTCAAACAACTCTTGGAATCATTGACTTGTTATAGGTTTAGGTCTACTGTTAGCACATGCAGCACCCATTTCGAAAACAGCTTTGTCATAGACAAATGTTCATGCAAAATAAAGCATACACGTTCTTTTGATATGTTTAGAGTGTCAGCTGTCTCGTGCAACTTCACTTTACGGTTTTCTAAAACAATTTTGCAGATTTTCTTATGTTTTCCAGTGTAATCTACCCTTTTTGGGGCAGCCAGAGTATTATGTGTCATTGATGTTTCTACTACCATAATTAAATTAAGTAAGCCAGTCAATAAAGACTGGTTTTCCTGGTGCAGAGTCCGGATAACATTTATCAAGCCAAGCTTTTGTTTCAACTGTGTTTTTCTCCATCAATTAGCAATTTTTCATCTAAACATGAAATTCCCTTTTTTTCCCGTTGTTTTGAAAATACAAAAACGACTAACTTTTGAAGCAACCGTCAGACTGTTATAAAATTTTTACAGCTACCTTTTTAAGGTTAATATTTACTAAACAGAATCATAGCAAATGCAATAGCATTTGATATAATATGTTTAAGAAATGGAAAATGCAAACGTCTTTCATAAATTTCTGGAGAACCAATTGACGTATAACAATATATATATATTTTTTTAATATAAAACTTGACGAGATGAATAAAATGATAGCATTAAAAAAATTATTGTATTTTACTGTAATTTTTTATTTAACTTTAAACAAAAAAAATGAATACGCAAATTTCAACATTGTGTAGCTAACGATCCTGTGAATGGATTAATTTCATTTTTGTTTTATTTTTATCTTCTATATAAAGCTTAATTTAGTTTTTTTTTTTTTTTTTTTTTGCATTTTTATATGTTTGACGGTCGCTGAGAAAAGCACATTTGTGTCTTAGAACCAGGGTTGGGTTTTTGACATGACAGTGGTAAAAACTGTGTTTTTACCAGTTTATTCTATCAAAAACCTACCATTTTCAATTTTCCTCTAATTTATAGTGTGAGTGTAGCATACAATGCATTTCTAAATTGATTTTTCCTTGTTGTTCTTGTTATTATTATTATTATTATTATTATTCACAACTACATTTGTTAAATTTATTTAAAAGAAAAGCATTTCTTAAATATGATAAATTAAAAAATATTGAGTAAAAGGGAGAACAACATTTTGCATTATCTCCTTTAATATAGACTCTACTAACTGCAATGGACATTAATATCAAATGATAATAATAGGTTATTATAATTATTAAATAACACTCAATTTACATTTTTAATAAATTCATTTTAGAGATGCAAGAATGCGTTTTATGCTATGATAACAGATGCCAAGCATGGACAGGTCATTGAATAAATTTCAATATTTTTAGATATATTTTAAAAATGCCTATCTTATGTATTTCATAAATGAAATGGTGATTTTCATTTTCACTTCAATAAGCAGAATCTTAAAATTTTTAAATTAATAAAATTTTAAACTGTAAGACCTGATATCAAGTGAAAGCTCTTAGACTTAAATTTTAACACAACAAAATAATATTTAACAAAAATTGGAATAAAATAACAATTTATATATTTATATACCATAGTTTTTATTTGTTAACTGTTTGAATCTTCCAGACCATTCAAGCTCCTATATTTTTAGATGTAAATTTTTACTCGAATAATCATGATATATTTTTTAAATCTAAATTTATTAAAGCTATTATAAAGTCAAATTATTTATATCCTGTATATATTTTATTTAAAATTATTTAGGTAATAGTTAAATATTTAAAGTGAATTGAAAAAAATAACTTATGAGTTTTGAAATTTCTTCAAAAAGTCTAATTTTTTTAGACTATGCCAAATAGCTTAAGATTATTGTATAGATCTTGTAACAGAGATATATACATACTAGTATTCTAATGCAATTATTTTTTATTTCTCTTGGATAGATAAATACACTTTAAAGTTTTTTTGATATTGAATACTTCATGAAAAACAACTTAATACCAAAAATAAAATGAAAATTAACAATAATTATAATGTAAAAAGGGGTTTCTGACATAATGGTAAAAACCATGATAAAATCCGGTAAAAACCGTCATGCATAGAGATGGGAATGCTCGGAAAAAAACCGGAAAAATTGGGAAAAAAAACAGTTTTTTTCGGTTTTTTTCCGAAGGCTTAATTTTCAATTTTTCCGAACTGGAAAAATTGAAATTTAATTTATGAAATAATGTAGTGAAAATTTTGTAATAGCTACATTTCATACTTTTTATTGTATTTATTTTTATGTTGAGTGTCCCACATGAAAACTTTAATGTGGGTAATCTGATCTCTGAGCAGAAATCTGTTTGAGAAGACTTGAAAAGATCCTTCACATTTTTTTCTTGTTTGAAACACAAGACCCTTCACAAAATTTCTCTTGAAAATAGACATTTCAGAAAAAAGTTTAATCTACAAATTGAATCTTTCGCAAATGCAGTGATTGAAGAAAAAAAAAGTCTCATGCCATATAGCTGCTGAATCTTATCAAGTTGCATATATGCATAAATAACCTTATTAAAAATGTCTAAATAGGACTCTAAAATAGTAATAATTTCTTATTCACAAATTCTGAATATATTTTGTATAAATATATATACAAAAAATTCACAATTTCACAAAAACAGGATTACATGAAAAAAATCTAGATGTATAATTAAATGCTACTTCTTTTTTTAAAAATTAATTCATGTGCAAAATTATTTCAATAATATGCCGATTAATAGAAATGGTAAAATTAAAAAATTAACATAAAATTTGAAGCATGCATTTTTTTTTTTTTCTATCTTTTCAAGAAGTAAGTCTTGAATTTGTGAAAATTTTGACTTCCATTTTTTGGTGTATTTAAATATTTTAGAAGGTCCTGAACACGATTTGATAGTTTTTGGAAAATATCTGTCACACTGTGAGTCTGTATGGGACAAAAAGGGCGTAGCCGGATAAGCAATGGAAACATGCCTTTCAATCAAATTTCTTGATTTTTTCCCCATGTGTGGCTACTTATTTGACAATGTATTTCCCTTATTTTCACCTTATAAATATTGATATTTTATGAGATAAAAATGTTTTTCGATTTTTAAAAAAACTTCATTTTCTCAAAAACT
Source organism: Maratus speculifer (assembly GCA_964019185.1). NCBI lineage: Eukaryota > Metazoa > Arthropoda > Arachnida > Araneae > Salticidae > Maratus > Maratus speculifer. Next base: position 36,087,489 of record OZ025296.1, read on the forward strand.
ATTGGACCGAGTTAAATGCCATTTATAGTGTTTATATAGGAACCAAAGCCGCATAACTGGGAATTTTTGTATAATTTTCTGATTGTAATAAGTATGTGAAAAAGCGAATTAAAATTTTACAAAAGTAAAAATAATATCTTATAGTTGTCCGAAAATTACCATTTTCTTGCAAAAAGTTACTCATATGTGCCGAAATATTATATAAAAATACCAAAAGTTTTCATTGGGTACTACATATAAATATTTAGAAAAATGTGTATAAAAATTATTAAAATTCATTTAAAGGCGTTATTTGGGGCGGAGCTACTCAACTTCGATATCCGAAGGCTTTTTGGAACAATGTCAAAAGACGATGTGTCAGTTGATGTATTTTAGATTTTATTAAGCATATAAGCTATAATTTTCAAAAATGTCGATACTATTTCGATATCGAAAACTGATGTTTTGTTTCGTAGACAGCAGAGAAAAATATTTTTGCTTGGAAGATACTAACATTCTTCGATATCGAAATGTAACACCAGTTATTATAATGATTTTTATTAAAACGTTTTCACTACTTTTAACGAAGGAAAATTAAGAATAAGTAGTTCCTTTATTATTACTTTTTTGCTCTAAAATTAATATAGATGACTTATAGCTATGATTAAATCATAATAAGTTCTTTTAATTCTGACATATTATCTGTAATGTGTGGTAACAGACAAATTTTTTTTCAAGATATACGCAACTAGCAATATTTTTTTATTCTAATGGCACATTCCTGAGGCTAATTTATTTGTTGATAAATATTAGCGAAAGGAACATAATTTGAGTTAAAAGAAATAAACAAGTATACTGATAACATTGGATGATATTTTGTACTAAGAAGTATAGTTCTGTAATTTTAAACCGTTTAATATTTGAAAATAAAATAAAATAAAAATGTTTTTTAAATAAATTACAATTTTTTTTTTCATAAATAAATTATAGCTCAAAAACACAGCAGAAAAATTACAAGGAGATTAAAACATTGCAAAGATATAGCTATTTCTTGGCTTATTATATATATAAAACCCCTCCGTGTACGACGATTCCGGGGACAACCCATCCACGAGAAAAATAAACCTATTGCAACTGCGTCCACGTTAGGCTTAACTATTCCGAGCTGTTCACAAATATTCTAACTGTTCAACTTATGAAGATATACATGTGAAAGATTTATTCATTACTCATTTTCTCTAAAACCTACAAAAACTATTTAATTATAATATTTAAGTTCTAAATAAAACAACCAGCAATTACGGAAAAAAACAAACCAAACAAAAAATGTATACAAATCAATACTGTTGCCATTCAAGAATGACAAATTCCGTGATTGAATCTTTAGAATGACTCCTTTGTAACATCACGACTCAAGAATGATCAGGTGCGTTCGGGATCTATGCGCGCTGAGCGCGCGCGCTCAGGAGACAGAATTGTCAGGATATATGCTCTATGGTCTCATCACTGTACATGCTTGTGGAAATAAGCCAAGTTTGGAAGAGCTCTAGATATAACCTGTTTTACTTGCCTTTTATTTCAAATATAAATAAACCTTTCTGTTATTTATATTCTATAATCCAGTCTTTAAATTCATCTTACTTTTATTTACAATAGACGAATGTTTCAGCTCACGGCATCTTTGTTTTGCTTTTGGCTAATTAGCTTTTCTCATATTTAGCCGGAAACTGCTTTAGTACAAGTGATCTTTAATAGATGGCATAAGCAGCTCTATTTGATCACGGTCGTTAGTGCTATTACTACGCATGACCGGAAGTGTACTGTTAGAACCGGCAGTAGAGGGAGCTGGTGATGCATGCGTAGAATCCATTTCTGCGTGACTGTATCGTATATATACGGAGAGTTCGTTGACCTCAAGTGCAGTTGACGTTCTCCCTTCAGTCGTGAGATGTTGGAGCTTGTTTTTAAGATGCTGTTTGAAGGACTTCGTACTTTTAATCTACTTCGTGTTAATACCCGGTGAAACTTCTGTTTTTCTGACTGTTAGGCTAAATAAGTCGCTGGTAGACTATAGACTTTTAAATACAGTTTTTTTCTCGGAGTTCGTTATGTCAAGTTAAAGGCAATGGCATGTTTTAGTTTTGAGATAGTTTTTCATCATTTGTCAAGCCTGGTGTTTTTCATACAACTCCAAAGGAAGTAGATCTAGATGTTGGACTTGTTGTTTTTATGAAGATACAGTGGATGTTTTGGTTTCGCCAGTGACGTGCTATTTTGACAACGGAGGTATTTAAATTAGTTCTTTCAGGTTGCCATGTTTTTCACACTTATAGTTTTATTTTATTAAACATTGAATTAAAAAATAAGTTTTTCGGTTTGAGCTCCGGGGTAAATATATTTTATTATTATGAAATGTCTTTTGCTTAAGTTATATTTTTGTTAATGCAATTAAATGGATTAAGTCAACTATTGTTATTGAAATGAAAGAATTAATCGATAATGTTTAAATGAGATTTTAATTATATTTTATATAAATTATATTAAATTGTTGACTATATATATAGATATATTTTATTTCTGCTTTTAAATAAATATCTTTGTTTAATTTAATTTGTTGTCTTTACTTTTCCACCACTACATATTTTATTTCAGGTTTAATCAATAGATTAATACTTTAAAATAGTTTCTAATTTACAATAGCATTACTTTGGGTCAACCATATTTGTGTTAGGCTATGTCGAAAGGTCAGCTTATGTTTAACCTTTTACTGTGCAAGTTAAACTCTGCTTATAGATCAGGTATTACTAATGTAATATCTGACAAGAATACGTGGAGTGGATCTTAGAGCGGAATAGCACTCGGTAAAAACTCCTGAGTTCGCGCGCGAAGCGCCTGTAATACCCTGTTCGCACTGAGATAGTTGAGTCACTTAACTTTAAGTCACTTACATTTTTTGAAGCGGGATACCCGGAATTAGGCTTCACCTGTTCGCACTTGCTAAATATTTTAAGTGACTTAACTTGGCCAAAATGACATCTGGGCATGCGCATAAGTTCTGAAATTTGTAACTGCAACTCCTAACTGTTTTTTTGTTTACATAGCAATTATCCTGCCATATTTCAATTAAAAATTAATTTTGTCATCGTCCCAATTTATTTTGCTGGAGGAAATAACAGGTTCAACATTTTCCATTTTTGACCTTTGATTACAAAAAAACCCCACAAACGCACGTGTTAAGCGATTAGGGTAAACAAATAACAGTTTGAAATAATTTATAATTATTTTTAGGACTCAACTCCAATAATTTAATAATCAGAATTAAATATTCTAAATAATAATTAAATATTCAGAAGGCACATTTCCACTCAACTCATAGTTAAGAGAGTAGTGCTTGCTTAAGTGAGTTGCAGAAACTTGCTTAAGCAAGAATCTTGATTCCAGGTACGACCGCTTCAAAAAACTTCAAGTTAAGTGACTTAACTTTCTCAGTGCGAACAGGGTATATCTCCCAAACACGTTCATTGTTTACTCTTTGTTGTTGACATTTGCTTTCGATCTTATAGAGTGTTTTCTTTTAAGTATTAGCTAAAAAATGGGCCAAAATAGGAAATTTTTTTATCCATTTTAGATATTTTTATTATTTTCTTTCAGTATTTTTCGATATATTTTGACTGTAGTTTCACAATATATTCTTTTATAATTGATTTTTTTGCCTTACTTTATTCTTTTAAAATTTATGTATTTACGATTTGTTCACTACAATCCCCCCATCCACCAGACAGTTTTGTTATAGTTTTAAATGCAAATTTTTGTTAAAATTTTCTTTTTTTATAGATTTTTCCCCCCATGTTTAACTGCTGTATTTTTAAAAATTGTTTAAGCCAGTGGCTGATTGACCACAGTTGTATTTTTTATCATCACTTTAAAAATGCAAACACGTCATTTTGACGGGCTGTCTTCTAGTATATAATAAACATATATGCATACATATGTAGTCGCGTTGAGTCCTTTAGGCTTCACTTTCAAGAACAGTGATATTTATGGGAAAAACAGCTGACACGTGACAATGTATTGCACTATTTTATACTTAAAAATAAAAACTTATTTTTTTTCTGTAACCACAATTTTCTTTCCAAGCATATTTTGGATTGTCATTTTCAGATGACATCGCCAGAATTAGAAATCATTCACTACAATTAATCAGCTTCCGATCGTGGCAGTTAACAACTACATACGCATTTCACATGATGGTAAACAGAGTATTCCAGTTGTTGGAAAAGCTTGATACTACTAACTTGAATTTATCTGTATAAAAACTGGTGATAAACATTTTAATTTAAATTGTTTGTGATCATTGTCGTTACGTTTGGATATCGAAGAATGTAGTTTTGTTTCTAGGCCGAAAATGTTCTTACCTCTAGTTTTATCCAACACCAATAATAATTTTTGATATCGAAATAGTATCGTCAGCGTTAAAAATAATGTCCATGTGTTCACTAAAATTTAAAATACAACAATTCTGTAAGTGTATATTCCAAAAATTCTTAAGGTCTCGTAGATCAGTAGCTCCGCCCCAAATAACGCCTTTAAATGAATTTTAATAATTTTTATACACATTTTTCTAAATATTTATATGTAGTACCCAATGCAAACTTTTGGTATTTTTATATAAAATTCCGGCACATATGAGGAACTTTTTACAAGAAAATGGTAATTTTCGGACAACTATAAGATATTATTTTTACTTTTGTAAAATTTTAAATCGCTTTTTCACACACTTATTACAATCAGAAAATTATACAAAAATTCCCAGTTATGCATCTTTGACGCCTATATAAACACAATAAATGGCATTTAATTCGGTTCAATAGCTTTTGAGAAAATGAAGTTTTTTAAAAATGGAAAAAACATTTTTATCTCATAAAATATCAATATTTATAAGGTGATAATATGTGAAATACATTGTTAGATAAGTATCCACACATGGGGGAAAAATCAAGTAATTTGATTGAAAGGCATGTTTCCAATGCTTATCCGGCTATGCCCTTTTATGGGCATTCGATCTCAAGAACTGATGCACATAATTTCACAAAACTTTAGATTCAGTTATACCTTGATATAAACTCGAGATGTTTAGTTATTAGTGTATATTGCACAACTGATCGTATACTTACTATGCTGCATTATTCATAATTTCCACAATAGTTCTATCTTAAGAATTAATGTATGTATTTTCATAAAACTTCAGATTAAGTTAATCTTTGATATAACTTTGTGCACATTACTTTTTGGTGTAAATCGCTCAACAGATGACGCTGCTATGCTGCATTATTCATGATTATCTCAAGGACTAAAGGACGATTTTTTTATCAAACTACAGATTCAGACAGTTCAAGTTATATATTAAGATTGTTTAGTTTTTGGTGTAAATTGCCCTATAGGTGGCACTACTATGCTGCATTTTTTCAAAATTTCGTTATAGCTGATTAATTGAATGTTTTTTCAAGGTATTGAATCTAAAATTGACCTCCATTTTACCTCAATAATGTACAGTAATGTCGCAAAAACAAGGGCAGTTTGCATTAGAAAAGTACAACTGCGATAAAAAAAAAAAAACCCATATTTTATTACAAGTAAATTATAAAATTCCAAATTATACATTCCCTTTTGATTAAACTTTGATTTTTTGTAGTTTTTTAAAGCAAACTAGAAATTTATCTCTGTATGTAACTGCTTTTGTTAATTCCTCACGAGCATTTTCTATTTGCAGCGTTCTGTTTTCATAACTTTTGAGTTCCATTCTTAGAAATATGAAATTACCATATGGAAACATCATTGAATATGGTTTGTTACTCAAGAATAGAATACCAGATTTCAGGATAAAAAGAAAAAAATTACGTTTAATTAAATTTTAAAAAAATATTTTTCTGATTTCAGTGAATAAAAATCTACCAGTCAATAAATCCTATGCTATTTGTTAGTTGCAGACCTGAGTAAGCCAAACAAAAACTTAGTTTTGTTTGAATTTAGATTAAAAACTAAATCAAAACTTTGAGTTGAGATTGGAAAGCTATACCAAAACTAAACATATTTTTTAAAGGAAATAAAATTACAATTGTAAGAAAAGAGTGTAATAATGTAAAAATATACATAGTTTTAAACAAACAATGGAATTTTTTTAATACTGGTATTGATAATAATGACAAAACTGCAACAATTTTTTTTAAACTAGTATCATTTACTTAAAAACTATACTTATGTAAATGGAATGCAATTTATTTCATTCCAAACTGCAGACATATTGGCTCAGGTTTTTACATTAGGTCAATAAGTAGTTAAACATGTAACTGAAAAATCATTTCAACAGAGAATGATATAACAAACAATAGTGTTTTAAAAATTCTTAAGCTGTGGAAAAAAAAAAAAAAAAAAAAAAAAAAAAAAAAAAAAAACTAAAATTTAAAAGCAGGCTTTGCTATTTTCTTTTTATTTTGTAATATAAAGTGAAAATAATTTTCATTTAATACAAATAAATGGGAAAAAAATGTTAATTTTTTAATATTCTCTAAGAGAATATAATTTATTTGGGAGAAATAGTCATGAAAAATCAATTTTTCCATTTTTTTCCGAAAAAAACCGGTAAAAAACCAGTTTTTTTCCGCCACTTATATTTTTCCGGAAAATTTACATCTCTAGTCATGTATCAAAAACTTGCCAACCCTGCTTAAAACTCCAGTTGAACATTGTTTATTGTTGATATTGTTGTTTTTTTTGTATTCATTGCCACCAAGTTTAAATAAATATAAAAATTACTATGCATGTAACATAATTCAATCAAATTAAATAAATCATGTGAAAAACATGCTTATTTGTTTTTATTTTCATACATCATGTGTATCTTCTATTTTGACGCACAAAGTGAAATATTTTCTTTATTTATTAAAGTCATATTTATTTTAAATCAATAGCCGCCTCTGGCGACCAGTTTGGTCTGCCTTATATGTATGTTAATCACTGCAATATGCTGTTTTTATTCATAATTTAATTTACTAGCGAGAAAATGGGAAAATCTTATGGAGAAATCGGCACAGATGTCATACACGCACTACATTGGTGTTATTTTTTTCTGACACTAATTTGGCAAAAACTTCATTTTTAAATATCAGTTACATATATGTTTTTAAACTATTTTTTATTAATTTAAAAAGGAAATAATGGTACTATTTGATTATCCCGTTGACTAAAAAACTTTCACCAAACTATAAGATTAAATTCCAATAATGGATAATCATGAATGTCACATTCAATGACATTAAATACGCTATATGTGTTTGAAATGTCATTAAATGATTTTTATTTCAACTTTTATCTGTATTTTTATTAATAGTCTACTAAACTAATTATTTGTTTTTCCATTTTCTAAAATAAAAATTATGTCAATATGTATATTTTGGTTATTAGTTTCGCAATTTGTTAATTTGGTGAAATTTTTTAATGGTATAACCAAGTAGTACTGAAATAATAAATAATTAAAGTTTAGTTAATAATTATAGAACTAAACAATTTATATAATTTAAAAAATGAAAATAAAAGTAAATAAACAGTTCTTTAATAAATAAACAACAATTTCCGGGTTTCCATGAAAGGCATAAATTGCCATTTTGTTGCAATCGTGCCAATGTGGTGTGTACATGACATCTGTGTTGAGAAATTAACAAACTTATGTAATCAAGTACGATTTGAAAATGAGTGAATGAAAATCTATGTAGGAGCCGATAGAGCAATGAAAATCTACGTAGATATCGTAAAACCGCAAGAAGGTTACCACTGTAGAAAACCAATTCTGCTGCTAAGTTTATTGCCAAATTTGGTGACCAAAATAACTCACCAAAAGTGAAGCCAATTAGATGCTAATTCCGGTACTTTTGTCAAATTCTTTTAGACTCCCATTGTAATCCAATAGTCCTTTAAATAAGCGTTGATTCTGTCAAAAACTTCTCAATATAAAAGTTGAAGATAGTCTTAAGAAGATTTATAGTAAATTTAATTGGATTTGATATTTTGAAAATTGACGAAGCTTTAATTTTAGAAAAACCTTTATATAACCCTTTTATCTAGAAGTTATGAGGATCCTTTCATTTTCACAAAACATCTTTTAATTTCCACCTCTTTTGTCTGATTTTGCCCATTAACAAACTTGACCAAGATTTTCTGTCCCTTTATTACTTACCCATCATACGTAGTATAGGGTAAGTCTTGCAATCGTTTTGAAAATTGAAAAAAAAAAAAAAAAATTGACGGATTTGCACGTTTCAGATACTGGAGATTCCGAAAAACATATTTTTTTTAATTTTTTTTTTTTTTTGTCGTCCGTCCGTCTGTCTGTCTGTAAACACTCTATCTCCCGAACAAATTGAGATAGAGACTTGAAATTTTGAATGTATTTAGTATGTAAGAATGGGACGAAGCCTATTTAATATCAGTAACCTCAATTATCCGGAACTATTTTTTTTCGGATTCTCGAAAAATTCGTTCTGATGAAAGGTACATAAAATTTTTTGAATTTTTTTATTTTAAAGAGTGGATGTAAAAGGCAATAAAATAACACAAATTTTGCATAAAGAACGAAGTCGATCGAATTATTAGTTGTCGAGATATGTGTAATCCTGTTTTTCGCATTCTTTGATTTTTCATGACCCTGTATTTCAATCAAATTTCAATTCAAAGATATATTTTAATTGAAAATGAGACGCTTCATCCGACGCAGTAAATTGTTAGTTAATATGATTATTATTTTTAGAGTTATAAGGATGTTTCTTTTACGCAATCCGGTATTACTTGAGTATTTTGGAGTTTTATATAATTTGTCGAATTTGACTCATCAGCAATTCATTAATAAAACATGACTATGTACATTAAAACTATTTAAATTTGTGTTTAAATTTTATTTTGGAATTGCAGTGCATTTTATAAATATTTTACACATGTTTTATTTTCATATTTTATATTATGCATATCCATGATGGGTAAGTATTACGGTGGCCCCCAATGACTAGTTTTATGTATTAGTTTGAAAGAGATTTGTGCAGAGTATTTATTGTGTCCATAAAAAAAATGATAGATATAGAAAGATAGATACATTTTTTAACTGGGGATGGTTTTGATGTCTAGATGTCATGATCGGTGTTGATTTGCAATTTTTTTTTTCAGAAATTCAAACATAGAGGAAAATGTAATAGCTAGTATTTCTAACAAAATCTAAATAAAATGTCAAAAGTTTAGTTATCACTATTTTTGAAAAGCAATTTCAGCAAATATCTTAACTTCTAATATACACAATAAAACTAAAATTCGTTTTTATTTAGAAATGCTTTTGTGTTTGATTTCTGTTCCTTCGGGAAATTTCTTATGTTAATTGTTGTTCAATTTCTGGAATGTTCCATTTGAGAAAGTATTTTGAATATATTTAAGCTGCTGTAGCTTTCAATTCTTTGAATAAAATTGTGAACACATAGTAATTTTTTTGTTCAACTCCTTGGTTTATTTTTTAGATATCATACATTTTATATGACAATGCAATGACTTTCTTGATTATTCTAATTCAACTATAAAATTTTGACTGCAGCGAATTTTTTGCTTTTCATAATATAAAAAAATCTTCAGTTTTTATCAAAAAATTCGAATGACTATAATTTAAAAATGCTCTGACGAGCACCAAAAAAGGTTATGTCTTTAAGTATGAAAAAGTGTTTGACAAGTGCTTATAATTGAGCATGAGAAATGGCAAGGAGTCCCTTTTTGGTGCAGTTCACTGTCAATACTAAATTTGAAATAATCATATTTGCACTTTTTCTATATAACAGAAATTTGTGTAAAACTTTCAATCATACTTTACATGTTAATTGCAGTTGTGACTCTGCACTGCAACAGCACTACAAATTAGTTTTCTATGCAGTTCTATATGGTGGGTGTGCTTGATAGCACTGCATGAGTGAGATGCGCTGCAAGAACTAAGATTTCTGGTACTATTTTGCTTTACATTAATCTTTCATCACACTGTATCTTTTCTAGCTACTCTTTACACTATGCATTTTTATCGTAACTGTGACTGATTTCTTTTATATGGAAAAAGTGCAAAGATGATTTTTTTCAAATTTTATATTGACAGAGAGCTGCAGCCAAGAAGGGACCCCTTGTCCATTCTCATACTCAATTAGAAGCACTTGTCAAACACTTTTTCATACTTAAAGACATACTAACCTTTTTTGATGCTCATCAGAGCATTTTTAATACTAGTATTAAATCTGTATTTGTGGCATTATCTGAGTATCAGACCGGGATCTTACCAGCTGATGTGTATAAGTACAGTATAAGAATGAAATAATATTAACCATTCCAATATTGTGCTAGATAAGATGCAGTTGGGTAAATTAAATCTTTTACTCAAATAACAACCAAGCATATGAAATATTTTTGATGCATCAGTTTAAATAAATAAACACAGTATGGTGACCAGAATTTTTTCCCTTCCTTACATAATGGTGAACATTATCAAAAAGGATATTTCTTGTTGCCTGGATAAAACATGTAGCCAATGAGAAATTTCATACAAATTATAAATTTGAATTTTTTACTTAAAAAAATTAACTGTATGAATATTTTCACTCAATAAAAAAATCTACTTATTTAAAATGCTAACATTTTCACAATGACCAGATTTAATAAAAGATGTTTAGATGAATCCTTACTTCATACAATCATTGAAATAAGCCATTTAATCAAATCAAATTATTGTTCTGTTCACAAATGGAATTAAATCATTTATAAAACAGCTACTATATATTTCTAAAGTAACTAGAGACGATTCATTACATTACAACAATATAAAATCATTTTTATTTTAGAAGTAAAATTTTTAAAGAAAGGAAAAAAAGCTACACACAAAGATATGTTTCCAATTTTACACATTTTATAAATATTTAATTTCAGTTTCTGAAGACAGTATTAAAAAACAACCACATACTTACAATATCAGGTAAACCAAGTTGCTTTTCTTTCTCTTCAAGAGAAAACATGGGATCAATGCATCGAGTCAATAAACTCTTTATCTTTTCAGGTTCCAACTCTGCAGCCTTACTTGCCATCACAATTTTTTGGAATTTTTCCTACATGTCAAAGTTAAAGGTCTTTATTATATCCAAATGTTCATTTCATATAAGAGTCAAAAGAATATCAAAAACAGATTTTATACAAGTATGTAGTTTACAATTAATAAAAATAAAAGATTTACCTTTGGTAAATTTGGAATAAATTTTGTGTCACCAAAACCTTTATAATTCCCCATGTTACTAAACAACCCTGAAGTATATATAAGAAGTGCCTGTAAAATAGAATAAAGATAAATTAAATGAATTTGATGCAAGACATACTTTAAATATAATAAATAAATTCATGTAAAACATTTCTCATTTAAAAAAATCTACAATCTCTTAGTTCTAAAAGTGTCATAGATGAACATTTGCTATAAAATATTTATCAATCTGAAGTAAAATTATTAATGTTATAAGACTTTATACAATGTTTTTTTTTTTTTTTTTTTTTTTTTTTGGGCCAATGAACATAATAACAGAACATATCCGTTATTGTTATCACATTGTTAAAACAAGACTTTAAATCACTGTATAAGCATATCTTTATATGCTTGAATGCAAAAAATATTTGTTTCCAATTACAGAAACCGTCCCTTCTGAATTTTCTTATCTAATTATGATAGATATCTGTAACCCAATGAAAATACATTTACATTCATGTTTACTTATTTTTCTTTCAATGACAAGCATATTTTGTGATGCATTTACTCATGTAAAAGTTAAAAATGCTCATTTATTTGTAAGCTATAGGGGAGAGGGGTGGAATGGGATACCAGGGTAGAATGGAATGGGGTTGGCATGATTTAAATCAACTAATTTAAATCAACTGATTTTTTTAAAATCATTTGATTTAAATCATTTTTTTTTAATGTTGGAAATTAGTCAGCAGAGAAATAAGAAGTGGATGTAAATAAGTAGCAGGTGTTTTTCTGGTATTTCCAGGATTGCTATCAGGAAGAATGTAGCAGGTGCAGGTGTCCCCTTCCTAATCCTTTAATTCTTTGTTCTTTTTTTATAAACTTTAGGGGATGAGGCAAAACACAGATACACTTTATAATTCATATTTCGTTTGCCAATCTTGGCAACTAAATGATTTGAATCTTTTTTGTTTTACAAGTACTCATCTCCCTAAAGCATGGTACAATAGTGAAGGTGGCACTGCATTACTTATTCCAATAGATGTAAGGTGGAATTCATCCTTATGTTGACTGCTTTCAATCATACATAAAAAAAATTGGACAAAATTAGTAAAAGTTTGTGAAGAACAGCAAGAAAATATAAGTTCTGATATCAAGAAAACAGTAATGGACTTAAATATTAAAAGAAATGCAGAACATATGATTGAAGTTTTGAAACCCCCAGCCTTAGATACAATCTAAAAAGAGGTTTGTTCCTTTGCCGAATGCACATATCAATGGAAAATTTTGGGTAAAGAGTTAGAAAATGTATTAGATAAAGATAGAATTACAAAATTTAAAGCAAGATATAAACAAGCTATTAATGGCTGTCACTTTGCTGGAGTTTAACTAAGTCCTTCTCTTTTAAATCAAAATAAAATTACACTTAGTGTAGAAAAAAAAAAAAAAAAAAAAAAAAAAAAAAAAAAAAAAAAATGAAGGTTTGGCATTTATTAAAGAAAACTGTCCAAATCTTCTCATTACTGTAGCACATTTTCAAGCAAAAAATGGGCCATTCGAAAAATACCATTGCTTGAGAAAAAAGTTTCAGATATTATGACAGATTATGAATGGTGGAAGTCCTTTTATGTAATGGGAGGTATAGGTGAAAACTGGGAAATTCAATTAGTAGCCAGTGGCCGGTAGGCCCAGTTTCATTAGTGGCCACTTTTTAAAAATTAGTAGCCACTTTTTAAATGTAGGTCAAAATGATTTTTTTTTTTTCTTTAGCAACTAATATACAAATATTTAATGTTTATTATAACCTAATAAATTAGTAATAATTATAATCTACTACAAATATTTGGTTAAAAATAAAACTGGCATTCCACTGAATAGAAAAATATGAATTAGTAATTACTATTGCAGATAAAATTATAAGTGATAAACTACATTTAAATATAGATTAATGCATTTTATGAAACAAGCAAGGAAATTGTATTTTTAAATTTTATGTATTTTAAATTTAAAAATTATTTCATATATTTCTTGGATATTTTACTTTTACTTAGTAGTATCTAAATATCATTGAGATTTCAAGTGGTAATTATTAAGTTTGGCAAGTGTACAGATAAATATAGATATTCTTTGCTTTGGCCGAGATTTCAAAACTCTGCATGTCTTATTAAGGCAATCAGAGAGTGCCAATGAGTTGGTGGGGTGGAGGAAGTGTGCTTGGTGGCAGTGAAGTCAGGTGCTAAATTTGCAGCATTAGTCGCCTAGTGGCCAGTGCTAACTTTGTCCTGTATTTTTAAAGTAATTGGTTATAATGTTTCAAACTTTCTTGACACCTACACAAATTTCAATCATAAATTTAAAAAAAAAAAATTGTACCTTCCAACTATTATTGGTACAATTAGTGAGCATATGGCAAGAGAGAAAGATATAAGAGACAGCAATGTCTTTAAAATATCCTTGCATCCAGAGGTAAAAATAGTCTAATTTATTTGAAATGCAAGTGGAATTAAAACTGATGGCTATATTTTGTATGAAAAAAAAACTGTTTATTGAAAACATAATCCAAATAAAGGGTTCAGCATCAAAATATAGAAAGTACAGCAAAGTTGCTAAATCTGCTTGCATCCAATAGAAAGAATTAACCAATTCACTAATTAGATATAAACAAAGTAGAGGTGCATATATTCATGAAAAAAGCTGTATTTCACAAAGCAAATTAATAAGATTTTTTAATCGCCGAGTGGCGACTAAGGTGGCGATCAATCGCTGATTTTTAATCACCATGTGGCGAGTGGCGACCGTTAATTTACATTTATAATGGGAGGCAAAGAGAGAATCAGCGAAATTGAAATTGAATTTATTTACCGAATAACAACAGCCGTGGCTTCATCTGCTGGAGTAGAAAGACATTTTTCTTCTTTTGGACTAGTTCATTCAAGCCTTCATAATAAATTAGGAGTGGACAAAGCTTTTAAATTAGTGTTTTTGTTCAAACAATTAAATCCCTGATTTATTTTTATTTGCTTGAAAAATATTGAATTAATTGTGATTTTTATCCCTTAGTAAATAGCTTGCATTAAATAAATATTTAATTTTTTTTTTTTTATTTTATTTTATTATTCTCTATTCCTTTACAACATATTTAAGTTTATATCTTATTTAGTATGCACAATTCAATTACAAATTAACAGAATGGCTTTAGATTAAAGCCTAGATGTTTAATTTTTAGTACCAATCAGCAACTAGAATGTAGTATTTTCTTAACTATATAATTATTTCTTTTATTTATATAAATAATAAATATTATTATTTCTTTTTTAGTTATTTATTGTAAAAAAACTGCTCCATGTATTGTAAAAACATAAAAACACAATAATTAAAAAATTCTAAAAAAATCAAATAAATCTGATTTGAATAAAAAAAATCTGATTTAAATAAATAAAAAAAATCCGATTTTTTATGTTTTTTTCCAACCCTGGGAATATGGCATTTATTTCCTGCGAGTGGTGCAAGAGTAGTGTGCTTCATAATTCTCATTTGGGTGCAGGATGTCGAGGAGTAATGACTGACTAATTGTTGGAATTCATTAACTCATTTTTGCAACTTTTAGCTATAAATTGCGTGTCTTACTATAATAATTGGAAAATTTCAAAGCAAGATAAGTTTTCTTTCTGTATTTTGTCCCAAATAGCTTTAATTCCATTGAATTAATCATTTAATTCCATGATACAATGATTGAAACATTCCTAAATAATATGAACAAAATAAAACTAAAATTTCAGGTGAGCTCACAGCTTCAGAAATTGAAAATTTATATAAATTAGTATTCAAATTCTTCAGGTTTTACTATCACTAACAAAATTTTAGGCTGATTTTTTAGAGTCAAGAGAAGCAGACTAGAGGTTTGCACGGGCCGGAATTTCCAGACCTGACCCGGACCGTAGGAAAATTATTTCGGCCTGGCCCGTTGTAAAACTCAAAAGTTCGGCCCAGCCCGTACAGAAATCAGTAAAGACTGGCCTGGCCCGTAACAATTTCTAAAAAATTCAGATTTTTATTATATAATTAAGATTTCTTTAAAGAATACTGCATACATATCTATGGAAAGATTTTACAGTATATTTTACAGGAAATACACATTAACAACATTAATGATTACTTAGATTCTTAGGCTTTCAACATTCGAATAAAGATTCATTAAAAATTAATATGGCTTAGAATAAAAGAAAGAAAGCTAAAAACATCGTTACTTTTGAAGCTATTTAATAAAAGAATATTTATAAAAATATTTCTATATCATTTTTTTAAAGATTTCAAATCCAAATTCATTCTTAAATTCAAAGAAGCTCCTTTCTGATACATTTCTCAGAGTTTCCCCCAGAGGGTTTCAGGGGGGGCGCTCTGCCCCTCTTGCCCTTTAGCTTAAAAAATAGTGCCCCTCTTGCACCCTCTTTCTTTCTCTCTAACCGATGACCAGGCCCCTACCTGCCGAGTTACCTCAGCTTAACGGGTTAGATACCTGGTATCGGGGCGGATGACCGCCTAATCGCCGCGAGCGGCAATTAACCTGTTATCTTCGCTGCACACGTCCTCTTATCTGCAAAACTTATTTTTTATTTGTACATACTTTGTTTTTTCGGTTGCTTATTATTACATCCTGTTGTTGTACTGCAAATGGCTACTCAAGTTGGTCTCGTAATTTAGAACCTTGATCAGATGACGAGACCTTCACCTGGCAAGGCACCTCCAGAGGTATAATTCACAGGTAACTTGGAGGACTTTGCACCCACGACGGATTTTACATGCACCAGGCGCCATTAGCGTACATGACTAAAAATAAATAAAAAACATCGGGATGAAAAAAACCATTGGGCTCGGCCGGGATTTGAACCCGGGACCTCTCGCACCCAAAGCGAGAATCATACCCCTAGACCACCGAAAAACTAGCGCCCCTCTTGTCGTTCATTCAAAAAAAAAAAAAAAAAAAAAAAAATAGCGCCCTTCTTGCCCCACATTTGAAAAAACGGAGCCCTCCAGCGACTATCCGAACGCGCTATAGCGGGTAAATTATGCAAAAAATTGGCGACGGAACGCAAAAAATAGCCTCATACGCGTCCCGTGGGATGGGAAATTTCGTCAAAAAATTGATAAAAAATGGCAAGTTTCGTTAAAAATCGCAAAATAACGATTAATTTCCGGCAAGTTTCGCAAAAAAATGGCTAATTGTCTCAAAATTTCACAAAACGGCAAATGTCCTCAAAAAGATCGTGCAAAAACGACACATTTCTTCCAAAAATCGCAATAAAACGGAAAATTCTGTGAAAAGTTTTGTTTTCGCGATATTTTCACGAGATTTGTTTTTGATTTTCGTTTTTTCGTGATTTTTTAGCAAAATATGTAGTTTTTTACGATCTTTTAACAAAAACTGCTGTTTTTGCGATCTTTCAATAAAGTTTGCCGTTTTTTTTTTTTGCGATTTTTTAAAGCAAAATATGCCGTTATTTGCTATTTTTTAACAAAATCTGATATTTTTTTTGCGACCTTTTAACAAAATCTGCTATTTTTTGTGATCTTTTAACAAAATTGGCCATTTTTTCATGATCTTTTAGCAATATTTGCTGTTTTTTCGCAATCTTTTAACAAAATTTACTTTTTTTTTTTTTTTTTTTTTTTTTTTTTTGCAATTTATTTATTTATTTTTTTTTTGATGAAATTTCTGTTTTTTCACGGCTTTTTAAACCGCTAGATTATAGATTCTCTGATGCTGATCTTTACACTGTACATTTTTATATTGATGCTGTCAAACTAGTATGGCTCATGACTCACATTTATCAGACATGCTACAGGCTCAGCAAGAAAAAAGCTGAACTTTCACGGCCTCACAGACTTTTGGCAAAATCTGCGTTTTTCTGCAATTTTATAACGAAATTAGTGTTTTTCACGACCAATTGACGAATATTGCACTTTTTCTCCCACAGCCTTTTTAATAAAGTTTGCATTTCTCCAAAATCCTTTAGCAAAATTCCCACTTTTTCGTCAAAATTTGCATATTTTCCGCGATCTTACGTCAAAATTTGCGTATTTTCTGCGATTTTACGTCAAAATTTGCGTATTTTCCGCAATCTTACGTTAAAATTTGCGTATTTTCTGCGATCTTACATTAAAATTTGCGTATTTTCCGCGATCTTTCGTCAAAATATGCGTATTTTCTGCGATCTTTCGTCAAAATTTGCATATTTTTTGCGATCTTTCGTCAAAATTTGTGTGTTTTCTGCGATCTTTTGTCAACATATGTGTATTTTCTGCGATCTTTCGTCAAAATTTGCATATTTTCCGCGATCTTTCGTCAAAAGTTGTGTGTTTTCTGCGATCCTTTGTCAACATATGTGTATTTTCTGCGATCTTTCGTTAAAATTTCCGTATTTTCCTCGATCTTTCATCAAAATTTGCATATTTTCTGCGATTTTTCTGCAAAATTGGAGCATTTTCCGCAATCTTTCGATAAAATACGATTATTTGACAGAATTAGAGTATTTTTTCCGCAACCTGTTCACAAAAATTGTGTTTTCCCAGCAATTTTTTAACGAAAATCTCGTCTTGTTCGTGATCATTTAACAAAAATCGTGTTTTTTCTCGCGATCCTCTGTATAAAATAGCATTTTTTCCGCGATTGTTTGATGATTTTATAGTTTTTTTTTCGATCCTTTGGAGAAATTTGCGTTGTTTCTGCAATCCTTTGAAGAAATTTTCTTAATTTAGCGCCGTTTGACTCACGTTTTTGTTGTATTTCATCGTTACCTCCCCCACCTACACTGTCAGAAAAATTCGTCAATATACACTAAGTTATCGTTATTTTTTCACAAATAATTTCTGTTCTCCCAGAAAACGTATTTGTTCTGTGAGTTCATTCCGAGCGTCGAAAAATGAGGAAAAGTTTCCGTTTATATCCAGCACGCATGCGCATTGGGTCTGTTAGTAATAAGTTCGAATTTATTTTTAAAATGAAAAACAAAAATATTCTATTGATTAAAATGTCTAATTTAGTTTTAAAAGACAAAAATGTTTTCGAATTTAAAAATAAATAACAATTACTTTCTTTATTCGTTCAAAAATTCTCACAAATAGAACATCCATGTTTTTTCTCTAACATTCTACGTAATATATTTAAAATTCACATTTTTATACTATATTAATACTAAACGTAAAAAAAACACAGCCACAGTTTCATTAAAGATGAAATCTTTCCGAGATTAACTGCATAATTAAAAGCTTTTTAACGAAATACACCAACCCACACCATATGAAATGAAGGGTTCTATTTTAACGCACAATCATCATGAGCAGCCGTAGCGCCGTGGATTAGCGTTGGTCTGGTAATCCTGGGATCCTTGGTTCGATCCCCGCCTCTTCCGCATTGATTTTTTCCAAACTTTTTTCAAGTGACGGATATTTTTCCTCTTTTGACAGAGAAAAAAATAAACAGAAAATCGTCAATATACAGACAATTTCTGGCAGCAGTGCTGCCAGTGCATTTTCTGTGAAAAGACGGAAGTTTTTTTGAGAGTGTACATATAAATACCAACAAATTTTAATGCATATTTGCATTGATCCCAGAGATAATAAAATTCGTCGCCGAAAAAGCGGAATTCCACGTTTCCGCGGAAAAGTAGCATGTCTGATTTATACTTATTCTCGTTAAAACCATTTTTGTTGAAAATAGCTCATATTTTATCGTTTTTGTTTAAATCTTCAGAACTGGCCGGCAGGCCCAAAATTTTTTTTTAATCGGCCTGGCCCGTTGAAAATACTATTCTAAAACTGCCGGCCCGTTAGAAAATTTAAAACTATTCTGCCGGCTGGGCCCCGTGCAGACCTTTAAGGCAGACAAAAATAAATTAAAAGGAAGAAAAAAAAAAAAATAGTACTTTTTTTTTGGTAAGAACCAAGGCTAAACTTAAAATGGATTCGCAAAACAAGCCTGTTGTGTGCATGCATATTTACAGATACATTCACAAATATATAGAAAATTTACTTACAGTAAATTCATCTTCACTGTAGTCACACTTTTCAAGAGCAATTTGTTTTAACTCATTAAGTGGTTGAGCTTTGAAAAGCTTATGAAGTAGTATAAAAATGAGAGAACTTTCTAGCGATGTCTGAAAAAAAAAAAAAAAAAAAAAAAATCAAATAAAAGACTTACACATTAATTCTTCATATATGAATATAAATATTACTTAAAAAACAGATATCATACAATAAAATAAAATAAAAAACAGAAAAATAAGAATTTTGTTTTAAATAAAAAAATTTTAAATTGCATTTTTATTTATTATATTCTGTTATCAGAGAATTATTAAAGAACAGAAATGAACTTATTTCTTAAAGTTTACCAAAGCATATACAGTAGACTCCCTCAAATCCGCATAGCTTGGGACCAGAGGTTTTGCAGATTTCTGGTCATTGCTATGTTTATATTTTTTAAACAGTAATTTCGATATAATTAATAATAAAATCAAAACTATACTGAATGTTTAGAATAAAATATTAAAATAAGTAATAAACTATAATAATAAAAATGTAGACAATTTTTTAAATAATTAAAATACTAAAAGCAAAGGTTAAGTTAATAATAAATAATGTATGCTTAAATATTCATTATAAAAAAAACATGCATTTTTTCTAAATTATTCAACAAATCATGCCTCATAAAGGTGTATTACTAAATCACATCAATATTATAAAATAAAGATTTCAGGTATAGCCAGACTTAATAATAAAAAAAGCTTGATAAATACATAAATATATTTGGCAAGAAGATTATGCTTACCAGTAATATCAGCAATATCTTTAAATTTTTTTAGAAATATATTTATTCTTTCACGAATTCAGTAATATTAATAAGAATTACAAATTAAAATATATATAGCATTAATATAAACGAAAAAAAAAGTAAAATCCTAACACTCTATCTGAACTGAATGTTTCGTTGTTTACATTCGTAAATTATGTGCGGATTTTAGAGAGTTGTGGATTTTAGAGTTGCGGATTTGAGGGATTCTACTGTACATAGTGTGTTTAAGACCCTGGCAATCAACTAGATCATGTAGAAAATAACAATTGCTTTCTAAAAAATACTATGAAGGGACAATGACTTAAAATCTCATTATGTGATCATTTCATACCCATTTGCCCAAAGGCTTCTGCTTGGCCCAATTTAATTTTGATGTAATCACTATAAGACAGGGATGCACAACCTATGGCCCGCGATGCCTATTTCGTCCCGCCAATCCCAAAATAATAATAACAAAATAGCAATTTTTTTTTTTTTTTTTTTTTTTTTTACTTGAAAGTTTACATATTTTTACTTAATTTTTCAACTGAGAGCGGCTTGCATTTTTTTAATCAAAAACAATCACTATCCTGATTGACTGGTTGGATGACGCGATAAAAGCATGCTATTTGTAACTTGCAGACATTCAACTGTTAAGTTGCGGTATGTCTTCACTACTTTAAGATCGACAGAGAGAGATTCAATGCGAGCGCATCGCATCTACAATGAGACTAAAACTGATGGAATTGAAAACACAATTCCATCGGGGTTGATTGTTTAGCAGAGTCGCGTCAAAAACAGTGTTAGCGTTAATGCTGATTTTGTAACCCCATAAGTAGTTAAATTAATTTAATTTTAACGAAATGCCCAAATGAATATATAATTAAATGTTTAGTCAAAGATAAACGTAAATCAAATGAAATAATGACATGCAAAATTAAAACTTAACAATTAACATTTATTAGTTCGTAAAATAAAATAAACATAAAATATAAAACAAATATGAAAAAAAATAATCTATGGTATCTCTAATCAAATCATATTTAAAACAAAATATATTTTCTTTCTATTAAATCCATAAACCAAATATATAAATAAGTATATTGCAAAATAAAATATATCAAGACAAACAATAAACCAAAGTTAAACCTATCTGTGAAAAAAAAATATTTAAAAACACTTTATAAGTCCTTTACTATCAAACTGTCTTTATCAAGTGAACTGGAGCTTGCTAAGTCAAAAACTGGAAAAATGATTTCGGTTCCAAAAGAAATGTATCGAAGGCATATGCATCCGTCAATAGAGTCCCAAAAGTCCATGACCAAAAAACCGAGGAGAAAAACCACAGCAATTCCTTACGAGCAATAGTTGAACTTCACTCAAGAAGGGGAAGGTCAAAGTCCAATTCTCAGGATCCCTTCTACTCAAACGTCTCGCAACATCGCTGGCTATCACATCACTCCAGGTCAACGAACTTACATCAATGGCGGACATCTTCTTCTGGTCTCCAAGTATTTAGATTTAGAACGAAAGTCTCAGATAACTGAATATATTCTATAAGCTTAGATGAAATGTAAGAACGGAATAAAATGCCATTATTAAATGAATGTTCTATTTCAACAAATGATTAACTTGACTGATGACACAACTGACTTCCAGAAAAATAACATCAAAATACAATATCTAACAGACGAAACTGAGAAGACAAAAACAAAAAAATACGAAGCCACTTTTCGCCGGTGAGACTGAAGTATATATACTTCTCAAACGGATTGAACATCAACTTTCTCCCTGCCGTGAGACACACCCACCAATCACTGAAGGATGAATGGCTGATGAGATCGTTACGTCGGATCGCGTAAGCGATTACATCACCGACTCTCATCGTTACGCCTCCACATGGCGATATGGGGAATTATGTTAAAGGCCGATGTTTACGTTTGAAAATGTGTGTGAAAAATAAGTCTGCCGGGAAATATAAATTAACATAGAACTAAAGTTTAATTATACAGTTTATGGACAACAATTAACTAAAAATGAGACTTCTATTATAAAAGGTAAGTGTACTTTAAATTATATTGAATTATAAATAAAGATGACTATTGTATTTATATGCTGTAAATTTAAGTCTTATATGAATAAAATGTGTAATGATTAGTGCCTAGATGGAATGGCCTGACACTCACGCCAAAGGACATTTCTTACAGTAAATGTCAGTCAAAAAATATTGTCTTACAGTGGCAAGAACATAGGGTCTGTTTCCTATCAAATGCCCCCCCTCTTGCCATCTGTACAACATGCAAGGACTATGCCCAAAGGGAAAACTGAAGGCTATCAAGAAAAGACAACACCTTAAACAAAAATGCAGTTATCCCCTCGAGCTGACAAGCCACTAAAAAAAATATTTCCACCAACACCTCTTCATTACAAGCCACAGTACCTAAACCATCTTAACTCAAAAATTTATCCAGAAGTTTCTTAAAAAAATATTTATGGAAGACCAGTATATCCTTAAATGAGCAAGCCCCAGCACACCCGAAATCGAAGATATTTAAAAACATTTACATAAATACATACACAAAAATTATACACATCACATAATCATGTATTAGTAAAAACTTTCCTCCAGTCCATGATTACCAGCTTTACATTTTCGTATATATAGTTTCAAAAACACTTTCTGTACTCTAATTGAACTTTATCCATACAAAAAGTTATACTTTATCAATTATATATATTGATTATAACAATTTACATTAGAAATATCAATTATTCTTCTATGAAAATACACATTATAAATCTATTACAATATTTTACAATTTTCACTTAAAGGAACTAAACACTTGTACTAGTTTCTTTTCAAAATTACACTTTTACTTTAAGTTCTGGCAGAGCAACTTGTAAGATATGTTGAATTCTAACATATAAAAAATCTAACTGAGCCCCCCTTTTACATAACAATTCCAATAGAATTCTAACTCGTTAACACCAGCTGACATTGTTCCTTCCCAAGAAAACTTCTTAACCAACTACAATTACTGTAAAAAATTACTATTATACCTTATCTTCACCTGACCAATGACTAAGAATCCTTACACGTGGGACATAACAGAACTAAACCTAACTAGCCCAACCATTTGGGACTAACTAAAAAAAATTTCATTTTCAGGGGACATAATACACATTCTACCCACTCATGAAATGCATTGAAGATCCAAGGATTAGTCCCAGTACTAACCCAAGGATGTCAACACCTCCATTCAGCACCAATGCCAAGGCACGCATTCACTCGATCTCTTTCCCTCACATAAAACGTATACACATAATCACTGTCGGCTCAGACCACAAAAAAATTCTTAAGCTGTAGTTCACCTCTGAATCCTGAATAACACACATAAATTTATAGGGCACATCACATTCATACTCACACTCAAACTACCTTTCATCCCTATTGAAAATCCACATGCTCTGGCGCCAAAGTCTTCACTCCCAATCTCTCAAAATATTTGACGAAGGTAAACCACAGACATGGATGAGTAATCACTACTCTCTCACCACAAATTTTTCAAAAAAAAATGGATCGCCTACATTTCACAGCGACTCCTTAACACTTAATATTACTAAAAAAGAACAACTAATCTGCCAGCCAGACTTCGGGGTATTCCGATCAACAAAGACGTCATTTTCTTCCAAGAAAGACTAACACATCAAAAGGGTCTTTTCTCAAAGAAATCCTGAAACATCAGACATCTCTTATTTTATTCAGCGTTTCACAAACAGCTGCCCGCCAGAATTATGTTTTTAAACTCAAAATTTATCTTATTAACCAAGTAAAAACAAAATCTAGATTAATTCAAATTAAGTAAAACAGGTCAAAAATTGATTAGATCTCAATCCCCCCTCACATACATCACACTTATGAAGAGCAACCTAGGAATTCTTTTTACACTCTTCAATTAACCCCCTGACTGCCGCCGGCTGTTTTTTTCACACACTAAGCTGCAGGTTTCACTGCAACATAAGCAATATTTAAATTAGTATAATTCCACAAATAAAACCCAGTTCTGAAAAATTAAGTTAGGATTGATGCTATCAAAGATTATACACCAATACTAATAACGTATTTTGCATCAGGTTGGAAAAAACATCTTTTTTTTTATATTTTTAATAAATTACAGAGAAAACAACATTACAATATTACCCTTTGGCTGGACAGTCAGGGGGTCAAAAGGATGCAAAGGGGCAAAGATCAATCAAGAAAAAGACTTCTCAGATAGGACATGACATGGGTCATTCAAAAATTCAGCCTAACTTGCCTCCAAAAATTTTTAGAATGTGAAACTAACAGTGGAGTTTATCTCAACACTATAATAAAGTACATTCTACAAACCCAATAAAGTCCATCTGGCCTGTAACTCACATGATTCTCTAAAAAGTTAATTCTATCTAATCCTTTATCTTAAAATTCAATCTTAAAGAATTTTAAAAAAAATACCATTTTCCATATAATCAAATCCTTCAATTAATAACTCTTTAAATGAAAAAGGCTGATTTAATCAAACTTTTACTTTAATCAAAAAAATATTAACTAACATTATTTCTCAAAAAAAATTGAGCCTAACACAAAGTTTCTTATTCTGTCTAACATACATTAACAGTTTCTTATTCAATCTTCAAATTTACCAAATTCCTTCAAAGAAAAATTCTCCAAACTGTCATTTCAGCCACTGTCAAAAATTTAAACTTTCATCTCTTTAAATCCTTACCAGAAAATTCAAAGTACCATCCTGAACCACTTTTAAACTTTCTAAAAACATCTCAAATGTCCAATACTTTTCAATATCCATCTAAATTTCCACCAAAAAGTTGAGTCAATTCAGCATGCTATCCATTAACTAAAAAAATTGTTTAACCTTTAATAAAAGTAACTAAACTAAAATTTAAGATAAAGGCTGATTCAGTCCCAGCTGGCCATACAACATCAGACCACTTAAATCAGGTTCAAAGCACTTCTTAAAATACCTTATCCTTTCTCAAAAATTCTTCTGGAATAAATGAACCAAACTGGTTCTTAACACATATAGCCTTTATACACAACTGAACCAGCATTAACTAAAAACAGCAACTTAACCTAAAAAAAATTATGTCTCCTTGCCCAACACTTGAAGTCCACTATTAACCTTTACACATTAGGTTATTTAAAAAAGCAGTGCATTACCAAAATTTATAATAATGGCATATGCTCTATAAATATAGACCATCAAGGATAAGCAAAAACATATTTTAAATCTTTAAATAAAAATATATAGATATAATCAAACAAAAATATAAATCTTTACAATACTTTATTAAAAAAATAAAAACCATATAGAAATCATGTTTTAGATAGCAAACAATAAAGTTACCAACATTGCTCAAAAACACGTAGAGGACATTTGATAATTCATTAATGGATGTCATTTACACAAGAATCTAAAGTTAAATATTCAGTGCAGGACAGAGTTAACAAAAATACATGAATCCATGACATCATATTACACGTTTAAGAAAACACTCAAATTTTTGGTTCAAAAAGTCTCTAAAGAGATTCATAAGTAGTCCTAAATAGAACAAGATTATATCAAAAGAAAATTGAGTTCTTTATTTTTCGATGTCATGACTTTAAACTAAAAAAATCACTTTAATTTATTAAACTTACACTTTTAAATAACAATCTATTGCAAAAAAAATCAAAATAGTCCTCTCCCCAAAAAAATTAATTCTATTTCTTAAATTATAAATTCATATTAATGAAGTAAAAAAAATTAAATTGGAGCAAATCTCATGCAGAAATATTAACCTTTAAGGCCTGGGCATCTTAACCTCTAACACAAAATAGTTAAGACATCGCCCCCTTTATTTCAAAGCATTCCACACAAAGATTTGTCCAAAACTGTAACATTTAAAAATATAATTACTTTAATATAAATTACAACCTTTTATCTTTAAAACTTTTTACTTTAAATGTATAATTTATTATGAAAAATCACATTAAAAGTTTAGATTTATATTACAGAATCTTTACATTATGCTATAAAATTATCTTAAATCCATACTTTAAATTACTATTGAAGCAGAAACTAACATCTATATGGGGAGTCAAGACCACAAAATTTCAAAAATATCAAAAATTTGAGTATAGCTACAGTAAAGTTTTCCGTTAATGCTTTAAATTTAACTTTACATAAAAGTCATTAAGGTAAGTTTTCACCAAGAAAAGTTTCTCCTGTTTTTACTAGTACACACTTAAATTCTTAAAAAGCAATTTCGTTAATACCTTAAATTTAAATCCAATATGAGAATCATTAATTTATTCCTGTCCAAGTACTAAGCACTTTAACTCTAAAAAAAAATAACTTGAAATTTCTCATTTTTACACAACATTAATCCCTTACTGGGACTATTTTTAACTCTTTAAAACGTATGCCGTTTTTACATTATCACAAGAAATTCAAGATTTAAAAACATCTCATTAAATAAATGATGAAAGTATGGTGATCCAGGTGGCAATTCTATTCTAACACTCTTTAATTTAGCAACATTGAAAATTACACAGCAAGTTTAACAATGTTACATCAAAATCTTTTAATATATATAACTTCTTACACTCTACTATCTCTTTACACAAAATAAGTTAAATATATCACTAGATGGCAATCATTTAAACTGGAGAAAACCAGGAAGCCTTCCACATCAGTCAAGCTTTAAAAACTCATGACAAAGTATTTCAAAAAGTCATTTAAATTTCGAAAAAATTCAAAAGCAAACTTATTCCTTTAATTTAAAAGGGTATTTAAATTTCAAAGTCAAAAAAAACAAAATTCACATCTTAATTTTAAAGACATTTCTTACTTTCACAGGGTTCATACAGAATTCGGAAGAAAAAATCCAAGCAGTACATAAAAAATCCAAGGAGTCAAAAAAATTTTAAGGATTTGTCACTTTTATTGTTATTTATGTGGTATGCACTTGCACAGCCCCAATTCCACAGAGATTCCGCGAGTTACCCACCACAAGAGGGGTGGGTATCTGCGATTTTCAGACGAAATCAGCGATTTATCTGTGATATTTTAGCAAAACTGGCGATTTACTGAGATCTTTTGTCCAAATCGGCAATTTTTCTGCGATCTTTTGACGAAATCGGCAGTTTTTCTGTGGTTTTTTTAATGAAATCGACATTTTTAGGCAAAATTTGCATTTCTACACGATCTTTTCTGAAAAACGGCATTTTATATCCACGATCTTTTGACGAAATCGGCGTTTTTCCCGTGATCTTTTGATGAAATCGGTGTTTTTTAATGATCTTTTGACTAAATATTTGTAAGCAATTTTTTATTGAAAACAGCGTTTTATCTGCGATATTTGGTGAAATTGCCGTTTTAACCGTGATCCGCACATGAAATTCGCGTTTTTCAACGATCTTTTGACAAAGTTCGTGGACAAAAACATTGACGAAATCGTTGTTTTTTCACGAAATATTGACGAAATGTGTGCTATTTCAGCAATGCTTTCACGAAATTTGCATGTCTCCGCGATTTTTTTTTCGCGTGGAAATTTCAACTAAGTCGTCAGATCCATTTGCTTCAATGCATTTCTTTTTCGGACTCGGAGGCTGTAGAGTTTCATCACCTGCAGTTTCGTCGTCAGCTTTTTTTTTTTAAACTAGTAGTGGCGTTTTTATTAAACAAATCTAAAACATTTTTATGTAAAATTGAGCGATATTTAGCTGTCTTATCCGGATGATGCCTTGTATAATGAGTCTTAAGATTTTTTTTTAACAAACTTTCGTCACATTCAAAACATTTTACTTTTTCCGAATTCGAAGCCATACCATATCATAATATTATATCTACGGAATCACACGAGCTAAAAAGAATCGCTGTAGTAGTTAACGAAAAAACTCGAACTTATTTCCACGTGGTCTGATTAATAATCACATGTCTATATTCCTAGGTCTAAAGAACTAATATAATAGGTATACCGAGGACGTGACGTCAGCTAACTCCAAACAAACGATTGCTATCGCTCCTGCAACGCGTTGAAATCGGGGTTGAAAGGGCATTTGGAGGCAAGAAAGGAGGGGGGGGGGGGGTGAAAACGAAATGTCCAAGGTGTCTTGGTAGTGAGGTTTACGGTAATTTCAGAGCTTCGAATTCACTTGGGAAATTCCGTTTGCCTTTTCAAAAAAAAAAAAGATTGCATTCACTTTTTTTTGCTTTCTTTTAAGAATTGTTTTTTGTCTGCAGGTGTCCCAAAAAGTCTGCGACGCCCGTCGCAGCGTCGCGCACATTCTGCCACGGGGGTGGCAAACCGTACAAGTTGGCAACTATGCGAAACTGATAATCCAATTTCAAATTTTCGGAAAAGGATGCCTTAAATTTTCGGACGAGAATCACCCCTGAATCCACTGTTATCGGCAAAATTGAGCGTGATAAATCGTATTATGAAGAAGAAATCAAAGTTGTATATCTAGCTGTGAAGGAATTAAACAGTGTAATCACTTTTTGAAATTAGAAGCTTAGAGGTGAATCTGGATTATTCTTTTCACTTTTTTTTCCCTTATGGCCATGAAAACTAAATCACTTTGGTGGCTATTAGTAATGATCCCAACCAGGCAGTGCTGTGCTTCTGATGAATGATGTGCATACAGGATTTACCATGCGCTTTACAATCGCAATTTTTTTTTTTTTTTTTTTTTTTTTTTTTTTTTTGGGGGGGGGGGGGGGGAGCAATATTGCTTGCATGCAAAACCACCGCTTAACTTGAAAAATCCTGGGTACCTGGGAATTCTAAAATTCTGGGTCCTTTTTTATCAAAAGCGACTCCCCACTAATAAGTCATTATTTTAGATGCAAAAATTGAACTTGTTCATTTACAAATGAAAAATAAAATGCAATAATCATTGTTTTAATAATAAATAAATAATTAAAACCAATAATTTTTGTTTAAACTATTAAGAGAAATTTTCTTTACTTGTTTAAAAGTAAATGTGCAAGATACAAATTTAACTATAAAATATTGAACATTTGAATGTAGAAAATAACAAATATCACTATTGTTTGCATTTCTTTCTTTCTTTCTTTTTTTTTTTTTTTTTTTTTTTTTTTCTTTATAAAGGGACAAGACTGATTTATTGAAAAAGACATTTTTGCTGAAAAAAAAATAATACTTTTGTTGAGGAGTAAACTGATGAAACTTTTTGTTTAATGAATGGGTGTTTTTCTGAGTCACATTTACTCAGTAAGACTTGGAGCAGTCAGAAACAGATTGTGAAGCAGAAAAATCCGTTTTTGGAGCAGGAAAAAAAAATCGAAGCAAAAAAATTAGTTTTTGGAACAGAAAAATTCACTCCCAGCATTAACACTTTTTTTTTTTTTTTCCCCATGCCCGTTAGACAAAATTTGAGTTTTTTCACGATCTTCTGACGAAATTTGCCGTTTTCCGTGATTTTTAGACAAAATTTATCGTTTTTTCGCGATTTTTTGAGGAAATCTACCATTTCTTGAGATTTTGTGACGAAATTACCCATTTTTTCGCGAATCTTTTGAATAAATCTATCTTTTTTTGACGAAATCTATCGTTTAATCGCGATTTTTATTGACAAAATCTGTCATTTTTTCGCAATTTTTTGAGAAAATTTGCCGTTTTTTTTGGCGATTTGTGACAAAATTAGCCTTTTTTTGCGATTTCTTTTACGAAATTTGCCATTTCTTCGAAAATTTTGACGAAACCTGTCGTTTTAGCCAATTTTTTTGACAAAATATGCCGTATTTTCCGAATTTTTCGACAAAATTTGCAGTTTTTTCGCGATTTTTTTGACGAAATCTGTTGTTTTTTGCGAATACTTTGACAAATTTTGCCGCTTTATCGCGATTTTTACACGAAATTTGTCGTTTTTTTGAGGTAATCTGCCGTTTTTACGAAATTTTATGAGGAAATTAGCCATTTTTGCGAATTCTTTGACGAAATTTATGGAAAAATAGTCCTTATTTTAAAAATTTTTAACGAAATTACGCGTTTTACGGGATGCGTAAGAACTATTTTTCTGCGTCCCGTCGCCGATTTTTTGCGTATTTTACGCACTATAGCGCGTCCGCGGCATCCCCAACCGCAATACAATTTAAGGAGTTTCTAAGGAATATTTTGTTTATATAAGTAGTTCTAAGTACTACTTGGGAACGTTTTCATTTCTAAGTAGTTTCTAAGGTGTCCAAGGAGTCTGTGCGAACCCTGTTTCATTTTATTATAACATTCCGTGATCAAAATATTCAAAAACAAATTTCTTTACAGACAGATCTCCTGGTTTACTACCATAATTAAGCACAAAAATTTATATCCTCTTCCAATCAAAAATACAATGGACCCCATCAAGCTCCACTGCATATACTTATATATAAAAAAACTTTATATGAGCACTTTATACAATAAGTTACCCATAAAAGTATATTAAATTACTTTTAAGTTATTTTAATTTTGCTTATAAAAAATTAAACTTATCATTAAATATTCAATTTATATTCAAAATTAAATTTAAAGGTCAGCACTTTTTAAATTTACAAATTCATATTTCAAAAATTGAATCTTTACACTAAAGTTATACAAAAATTTGTTTTAAAAAAAATTCTTAAATTTACTAATTAATACCTCAAAGTAAAGTTTTTACACCAAAGTCATATTTAATTAAATACAGATTCATTTTATTCAAAAAGAATTAAAAAATTTAAACCTACATTTTTACATCTCTGACTTTAACGTACGGCCCCCCCATCTAAAACTATTTCAAACATCCGGTAGAAAATTTTTACTATCAATAATTATTAAATCTTTAAACAGATATAACTTACTATATTTCAAACATTAAACTTTAAATATATTATCATATTCAAGGAAGGGTATAACTTTAAAAAAAATCGTAAATATTTTTATTAAACTTTTAAAATTCATTTTTATAAAGGGCACAACGTTAGTTGCAAAAAGCCCATAACCAATATGATGGAATTGAAAACACAATTCCATCGGGGTTGATTGTTTAGCAGAGTCGCGTCAAAAACAGTGTTAGCGTTAATGCTGATTTTGTAACCCTATAAGTAGTTAAATTAATTTAATTTTAACGAAATGCCCAAATGAATATATAATTAAATGTTTAGTCAAAGATAAACTTAAATCAAATGAAATAATGACATGCAAAATTAAAACTTAACAATTAACATTTATTAGTTCGTAAAATAAAATAAACATAAAATATAAAACAAATATGAAAAAAAATAATCTATGGTATCTCTAATCAAATCATATTTAAAACAAAATATATTTTCTTTCTATTAAATCCATAAACCAAATATATAAATAAGTATATTGAAAAAAAATATTTAAAAACACTTTATAAGTCCTTTACTATCAAACATCTGTCTTTATCAAGTGAACTGGAGCTTGCTAAGTCAAAAACTGGAAAAATGATTTCGGTTCCAAAAAAAGTGTATCGAAGGCATATGCATCCATCAACAGAGTCCCAAAAGTCCACAACCAAAAAACCGAGGAGAAAAACCACAGCAATTCCTTACGAGCAATAGTTGAACTTCACTCAGGAAGGGGAAGGTCAAAGTCCAATTCTCAGGATCCCGTCTACTCAAACGTCTCGCAACATCGCTGGCTATCACATCACTCCAGGTCAATTAACTTACATCAATGGCGGACATCTTCTTCTGGTCTCCAAGTATTTAGATTTAGAACGAAAGTCTCAGATAACTGAATATATTCTATAAGCTTAGATGAAATGTAAGAACGGAATAAAATGCCATTATTAAATGAATGTTCTATTTCAACAAATGATTAACTTGACTGATGACACAACTGACTTCCAGAAAAATAACATCAAAATACAATATCTAACAGACGAAACTGAGAAGACAAAAACAAAAAAATACGAAGCCACTTTTCGCCGGTGAGACTGAAGTATATATACTTCTCAAACGGATTGAACATCAACTTTCTCCCTGCCGTGAGACACACCCACCAATCACTGAAGGATGAATGGCTGATGAGATCATTACGTCGGATCGCGTAAGCGATTACGTCATCGACTCTCATCGTTACGCCTCCACATGGCGATATGGGGAATTATGTTAAAGGCCGATGTTTCAGGGTTGCAAAAAAGCCAGGCCGGCTGGCTTTTATTGATTTTAGCCGGCTTTTTTTGGCCAAAATTGGCCTTTTTTGGCCATAATTGGCTTTTATACGGTGAAGCCTTTTTATTATAAGCAACACATTTTTAAGTGTCTTTTAA
Source organism: Maratus speculifer (assembly GCA_964019185.1). Lineage (NCBI taxonomy): Eukaryota > Metazoa > Arthropoda > Arachnida > Araneae > Salticidae > Maratus > Maratus speculifer. The sequence goes on from OZ025296.1 coordinate 36,119,904, forward strand.
CTAATTTTAATGATGTTTAATTTACTTTGAGTTTAATAAATTTGTTTCTTAATATGAAAAATTGAGATTTTAATTATGATTCATTGAGAAATTGGGTTATAACCCAAATTTTCAATAATGAAGGCATTAATACTAGAATAACACATTGATGGAGTTGCTAGTGGTTTATAGTCAGAATTGCAAATACAGTCGAACCTCGTTAATACGCGAATCAGGGGTCCGATCAAAATTCGCGTATTAAACGGGTTCGCGTATTAACTGAAGGTCGCGAATTTTCGACGAGTGATCTATCGAATAACAATGTATGCAGAAAAAACACATTTTTTGTTAAATTTCAGCATTTTTAACACATAAAATGACATTTTATTTATTTTAATCATTATGTGCTTGTTAAATAGAAATGTTTGAAAGCTGAAAATGCAAATAATCATTATTTTCTCAAGTAAAAATCCTATGTCTCTTCAAATTTAGATTTATTATATATAACACATAAAATTGAATAAGACGAATGCAAAAATTTCTGTGAACCATATTAATTAAAACTAATGTTAACAAAATTTAAATTTTTAATAGCTATACAGAACAGATAGATGCGATAATAAATAGTTTTGATATTAATAAAAAGTCAATTTAAAAAATAAACATACTGAAGTCAATAATGTCATAAAAATTACTTTTTGGAAAAGTAGCTGTCAATTTTGGCCTGTTCAACATGCGATCACGCCATCATCATGGTGTTTTCCACCTCATTTAGGTAGTGGTAAAGTTTACTTGTTGAAGGTCTTTCGTTCAGTGACGACGCATATTGTTTTAGGAAATTGTATCTGTAAGTTTGTGAATGGAGATGGAGCCGGAGGCGTAAGCTCATCATCTTCTTCCTTCTCATCCGGTTTGTCAGTCGCAATTGCATCGGCGATGATATCATCCAGACCTCTAAGTTCTGAGGTAACTAGATCTTTATCGATATTAATGAACGTGCCTAAATCGACAAAATTTTCTCTTACAGTTTCTAGTGCGGCCAGCTAATTTTCTTCAACATTAGGTTGCGAGGTTGGCTCTGTGTAAATGGTGTCCTCGCTGTTTCCCAAAACCGCTTTGTGAAAGCAATTTGTAATTGTTGTTGGTATGACACTCTCCTATGCTGCGACGTCAGTCGTGCAATTTTCTTTGGAGTTGTTAATTATTCCTTTGTCATTGGCTGCGTGACACTCGTCGAATTTGGAGGTAGAAATTCTACTTCGACATTATATAGGTCTTTTTCATCTTTTGGATGCGCTGCGCAGGGCAGTTATCTACAAGTAATAACACATGGCGTGATTTTTTTTTCTCACACGCCAATTAAAATTACGAAGCCGTGTTGTAAAAATGTTGCCCGTCATCCATGCTCTACACTGGCTTTCGTTCAGGCAGGATAAATTCTTGACATTTTTGAAGCATCGCGGGTTGCGTGATTTCCCTATGACCAGCAGCTTTAATTTATCTGATCCATCAGAGTTGGCACCGAGCAGAATAGTGAGACGCTCTTTGCTCAGTTTGCCTTCGTGACATGTTTCTCCTTTCTTGGCCATTGTTTTATTCGGTGTAAGCTTGTAAAGAAGCCCAAATTTGTCCACGTTGTAAATATTCCAACTTGAATAGTTTTCTACAAACTGCGGAAGCACATTAATTTTCCAACAGTGGACGGACATCTTCAATGTTGTCTACAGCTGACTCACCGCACACTTGCTTGAATTTTATGCCATACCGAGTTTTAAACCGATCCAGTCATTCATTTGAGGCATTGCAATCCAGCAATCCCATTTTTGCTGCGATTTCAGAAGCTTTTTCTTGTAATAACGAACCGCTTGTTGGGATATTCGTACAGCGCGTTTGAACAAACCACTCGTGAAGGGCCTTTTCCATGTCCTCAAACTTGGTGGTTTTTGTTTCATTTTTTTCTGTTTCTCCAACCACAACTTGGTTAACGATGGCATTACTATTCTTTAACAAAGTCCTTAAAGTTGACTCAGGCATTCCTTTTTCTTTGGTGAACGCAGACTTATTTGAGAAATCTTAAGGCATCGTATTGATTTATAACTTTTAACTTCTCAGTGATGGAGAGAGCCTTTCGTTTAATATGTTTTGCTCCTTCCGCCATAGTTTAGACAAGATTATAAAAGCATAGATAGATATTGTAGACTAGATAATACTGGGAGCGACAAACGAATCTCTTCTTTTAAAAATAGCACAGCACTGCTGAAACAGCGATTGGAAAGACTCTGCGATTGTTAGCGCATTGTTAGCGCATAATCTGCGATTGTTAGCGCATATTCCATCTACTGGTACTGCCGCTTTAGCTTAGGGGATAGGGGGGGGGTCACATAATTTCTTAATTATGGGGAAAAGTTCTTTTCATTTTTGCTTTTTATAAAAACTAGCTGACTCGCGCAGCCCGCGCCCGCGATGAATGAACCTTATATGAATTTCAAATTTGTATGATTTTTAGGATGAGCGAAGCGAATCCTCTACTAGGCCACTCAAATGACACTTTGTCGTACACTTTACAAAAAAACTATACAGTATTTTGACTTGAAATTAAACACAAATATAAATTATGATCTGTAGATTTGCAGAATATTATTTTTTAACAGAAATATTTTTCAAAAAATTATTACTTTAATTAATTTATTTTACATGTTTTTCCATTACGAACGCATTTTTTCAAATAAAAAGTGAAACACGTACTTTTTCAGAAGAAAAACTTAAATCATGGGGTCAGTAATTATAGCTAGAATCATCATTAAATAAATAAATAAATAAAATATATTTTCATTATTCTGACAAAATATTTCAAAAACTGCTTTCAGATTTTCAAACTATGCTCATTTTTTTTAACTATGTATAGTTTCATGATTTCTTTTATAAAATTTATAAAATACTTTTTAAAAAAATATAGCATATTTTTAATGAATTAAAATTTATGAAAATTCTTTTATTCGCGTTTGAAATGAAATAGACGCCCTCTCGCGGACAAAGTCTGAAACGAAATAGAACTGATACTGTGAGCATCTTCTGCTGAAATCAGTGTTTAAAAGGCCTATAAATAAATAAACAGTTCTATAATAAATAAATAAATAAACAGTTCTATAACGCATGCAACGTTGGGTTCTTTGTATTAAAATTATCTAAAATCAAAATTTTATGCACAAAATTTAGATCTATAATATAAAAAAGTACATTTGACTTACTCATGGCAAAATAAAATGACAGCAACACAATGCTTGCATGATTCGCTTGCTTTGCAAGAGCAAGAAAATTTTTTTATTTTCAAATTTTTGTTTTCCGTTAAAAATTTCCTTCTAAAATTGTCGATATTTGTAATATATCTCCCATAATTAAATAAAAAAGATAAAAAACTGCACTTTAAATAGCTCTTTAAACGGGTTTCGCTACAGCATGGAACAAACAGCATTACGTAAACAAACGATTATCAGGTCTATACAACGCCATCTTTCGGTCATTACAAACGCGAATTAACATTCAATTATAAAAGTATTTTTCTGTGTTAGGAATTCAAATGCACAATTTATTCTTATTTTGTGAAATCATTTAAGCAGACGATATTTATGAATTTTAAAAGAATTACATTATGTTTTTGAGAAGTGGCAATAAAAGAATTGTAAACAAATAAAATTCATTAATATTTTGTATAATTCGAAAATATTTTTATTTATACCAGTCTTATATCATAAATAAACAATCTGAGGAAATTCTTAGTAATTAGGTTGAAATACATTTTAAAATTAAAATGCGCCGAAACATAAAATTACATTTTTGTTTAATAAAGATGCAAAAGTAATTTTAAAAGTATATTATTACTTTCAAATATTTATCTTATAGCATAATACTTCGCGAATCCAAACAAAGCATGGCTTTTGCTAGTATAAATTTAATTCCTTTTTATCTACATTTATATTTTTAAATGACAAAAATCGCAAGAAAAGTATTGAATTCAAGGTACATTCTGATTTGAGTAATTTGATTTTTTGAGCCTATGCGTACAGAAAGCGAGCAAAACCACGACAAAATCCTCAGGTTTTTACTGATTTCATAAAGTTTTGTATCAATTATTTTTTTAATTTACATATTCTTAAGTAGCATCTCATGATAGGCCGATATGCGTAAGTTAAAAATCGCTAACGGCTGTATTTTTAAAAAATTAAATTTCCATTAAAATTTTACATCGTGATTTTATATATTCAACAAATGGAAACAGGTGTTTTTCAAAGCAGATTTAAAGCCTCGTCTCGCTTATGAGAATTCATTGGGAGAGTTTTGATTGGGCAGTCTTGTGTTTGGATCGGGATTCAAATCTAGTCAGCGTATGGTTTCGGGGGAAAAAATACTCAATTTCATTGAGTTTAAATAATTATTGTATAAAAAGTAAGTTAAATAATTTTGGAATAAAATGCTTGGGAAAATACTTCATCTAAAAATTCGTATGTTTAGAACTGAGCTCATTCGCGTATTAAACGTAGTTTTTTCTTTCTAGGGACTGATAAAATTTCGCGTATTAAACGGGTTCGCGTATTAACCATTCGCGTATTAAAGGGGGTGTTTTATATGCATAAGATAGGAGTATTTCAAGGGACCAAAGAAAATCCGCGTTTTAAGCGGGTTCGCGTATTAAGCAGGGCGCGTATTAACGGGGTTTGACTGTATGTCAGCTAAATTATAAAATGGCCATACCAAGTGATTTTTCTGATTTACATTGACCTTTAATCCTACCTTTGTTTTTCCATTTTTACTGCTTTATAAAATTAAAGGTTACTTAGTTACATGTTTTATTACTTAACTAATTTTAAGAGTTATTAAAATGTCATGTTTTATTCGCTATAAACATTTAAAATCATACATATAAAAAAACACCATTTCTCACTATTAAAAATAGTATTTCGAATTATGCAGATTTCATAATATATTATATTTCACAATTTATTTCAGTATTCTCAATTAGCATATGCATGAATATATTCATTCATGCAAGTAGGCATATATGCACTTTTAATTAACAAAGAGCTATTCAAAATTTTAATCCAGCAAATTTTATTAGAACATTTTTTGTTGCTTAATTTTATCTAATTATGTATTAAACTTTTCTCAAATATTGAATCCTTCCTAATTTCTCTTTCAACATTGTTCATTTTATGACTTAATCTTTACATATTGACCTGTAACAATGTTTCCATGAATGCTTTGATGTGTTTCATTTTGTTAGTGTTCATTTTAGGCCATATTTGAAGGGTGCAGCACCCTGCCCTTTTTAAAAGTAGTAAAATGCACCTCTGATTTTACCCAGAAATTTTTGATAAATATATTTTTTTTCTATTATTACTTACCCATCGTACGTAGTATAGGGTAAGTCTTGCAATCGTTTTGAAAATCGAAAAAAAAAAATTTTGACAGATTTACACGTTTCAGACACTGGAGATTCCGAAAAACATATTTTTAGAAAAAAAAAAAAAATTGCCGTCCGTCGGTCTGTGTGTCTGTCTGTCTGTAACCGCTCTATCTCCCGAACAAATTAAGATAGAGATTTGAAATTTTGTATGTGCTTAGTATGTAAGAATGGAACGAAGCCTATTTAATATCAGTAACCTCGATTAACCGGAACTATTTTTTTCGGACTCTCGAAAAATTCGTTCTGATGAAAGGTATATAAAAATTTTCGAATTCTTTCATTTTAAGGAGTGGACGTAAAAGGCAATAAAATAACACAAATTTTGCATAAAAAACGAAGTCAATCGGATAATTAGTTGTTGAGATATTTCTAATCCTATTTTCCATATTCTTTGATTTTTCATGACCCTATTTTTCATTCAAATTCCAATTCAAAGATATTTTTTAATTGGAAATGAGGCACTTAATTCGATGCAAAAAACCGTTAGTGAATATGATAATTATTTTTAGAGTTATAATTATGTTTTCTTTTACGCAATTCAGTGCTACTTGAATAGTTTGGCGTTTCATACAATTTATCGAAATTGGGTCATCAGAAATTCATTAATAGAGCATGATTATGTGTTAAAAATACTTAAATATACGTTTATATTTTATTTTGGAATTGTAATGCATTTTATAAATTGTTTACATGTCTTATGTTTTCATATATTGTGCTATGCATATCCATGATGGGTAAGTATTACGGTGGCCTCCAACGACTAGTTTCTAAATTTGTGTGAAATTTCCAAAAATGATAGAATTTTTTCATTTCTTTAAGAAGAACATGAAACTATTCAATCATGTTTTAATTTAATTGTATTTCTAATTTTTATATCATAAAATCATTCGAAATTAATGTTACTTGATTTATCATATTTAAAAATTATGTATTTTGCTGCTTTCTTTTTTCCCTTTCTAAAGGCAATAACAATTTTTTTTCTTGAAAAAGTGCCCTTTTATGATACAGTAGTGCCCTTTTTAATGAATAGCACCTTGCCCTTTTTATAGCTATAGGGAACACTAATTTTGTCATAATTCCATTAAATATAATTCTTAAGAATGTGTAATATATGTAGAACTATGAAATGTAGAAGTTTGAAACACATTTTTTGAGTACCGTATTTTCGGGAATACCCGCCGCACCCACCGTAAGCGCCGCACCAATGACAATCTGTTAAAAAAAAAAAGTACATCGACGTAAGCGCCGCACCATCGTAAGCGCCGCACCCAAGCTGCTGATATTTATACAGTATAAATCTCTAAATTCCGAAATCGTTCGTAGACGCGGCTTTTAGTTATTTCCGAATTTTAGTGATCTTCAAAAAACAACTTTAAAATGTAAGTAAAAATTATTGAAAATCATCATTAAAAAAGAAAAAAAATTACATATTTATAAAAAAAAATCATAAATGGCACATTAAGTTATTTAACAGCAAAGCCAAGCATTTAATCTTATTAAAATTAAATATACACAGAGCATTTTCACGATTACGATTTTATTTATATGTTAGTATTTAGTTGCTTTAATTTAGGCCTACTGGTCATTACTTTTTCCCCAATTACAATGATATTAGCTCAATCTCTGTAATAAAATTCCTTTGTTCCAGGCCTAATATTTTATATAAACTGTTTATGAATTTTTCTGTTGATATTTCTTTGTTTTCTTATTTTACTATATCAAGATAAATAAACTTGGAAATGAATTAGAAGAAATGATTGGTACGGCCATCTGTCGGCAAAATGCAGAATATAATCTAGATTATACTAAAAAGTTAAATACATTTTTGGTGCTGCCATCTGTCGATAAGATAGGATAACTGAACTATATAAATATAAAACATTTGATGATCATTTATGCTATCTGTATTTGAGGTTTCCAGATTTTAGAGACTGTTACAGTATATAAAATATTTTCACTTGAACAGTTAAAAAAAAATTTTTTTTTTCACTTAAGTGCCTAAAAAATATATTTAAAATGTAAAGAAATATCGTATAGAGACACTGACGAAAAAAATAAAATAAATAAAATAAGCTGTTGAAGAAAAAAATCATTGGACGAAAGACACTTAGATTTAATGTATGCAAATGCCTTAAAAACTGTAGTAAAAATATTACTGAAAAATGTGATGTAATAAAGCGTATTGCTATAAGAAAATATTTTTTAAATGCATACTAGTTTATGTTAACTCCTCAGATTACTGCAAAAAAGCAACATTTTGTCACTGGATCAATAACAAACAGAGAAAAATATAATAAATATCAGAAACTTATTTATAATATTATAATCTTACCTGTAAATATTGCAGAATCATTTTTCCCTTGACTGTTGATTTATTATTATTATGTATTTGTTTTTCAATTTAATAACGTTTCCTATCACTGATCCGTTATAAATAGCAGGTATGTAATTTTAATATTAAGATTTCAATTTTTTGTAATATTTATAAAATTTTCTAAAAAAATATTGGATTACATATAATAAGAGAACACTACTTCAAAATATCTTTAAAATATGAAAAATTATTATTGGAATGAAGTGAAAATATAGAAAAAAATATATACAAGATTTTATCAACATGTTTAAAAATCTTCAAATCCATCAAAATCGGAATTTTCACTGTCGGAATTAAATAGTTCTAAAAATTGTTTATCAGTTAATACGTCACAATTTTCATCTTCACTATCATCAGATTCAGATGAATCATCACTAACTGTATTTTCCATGATATTGGCTGCTTTGAAGCCCGACATAATAGTTTTAGCACTAATGTCTTTCCATGCCGATGAAACCCACGACGCTACTTCTTCGTAAGTGGCTTTGCGCATTTTTCCAGAATTTGTAAATGAATGTAGCCCTTCCATCATCCATTTTTCCCACAGTTTTCTTACTTTGGACTTGAAAGATTTATTCACAGCCAAGTCAAGAGGCTGTAAAACTTTAGTTAATCCGCCAGGGATTATTGCTGGCTCGGCTGAGACTTTTTTCAAAGCAGTTTTTACGGAATCACCTTTGTGGGCACTCATTGAGTCCATAATAAGAAGCCCACTAGGCTGAAAAAAAGAATTTTTTCTTTTCCTCCACACTTCCGCCAGCCACTCATACATGATTTCCTCCGACATCCATCCCTTTTCGTTACACCGTATTACGACGTCGGAAGGAAAATTTGCCTTAGGCATAGTTTTGCGCTTGAAAATAATTAGTGGTTTTAATTTGTCTCCATTCGCAGCGCAAGCTAAAACACAGGTAAATGAGGTTCGCTCATTACCAGTTGTTACGATGCCGATTGTTTTTTCCCCAATGGTGTTAACAGTTCTACTGGGGGGGCAATCAAAAGTTAATGGAACTTCATCCATATTAATAATCTGTGCTGTTGAAAAGTTGTTTTCCTTGATTTTTTCAGCGACATACTTTAAAAAAGATGCTTTTGTCTTTTCCCAATCTGCAGGCAGTTCTTGTCCCACAGTTGTCCTGGTTCTTACAGACAAATTATTTCTCGACATGAACCTAAAGCACCAGTTGGGACTACCTTTAAAATTTGTAAATCCCATGTTCGATGCCATAATCCTCGCTTGAAACCGTATCTGAACAGTTGAAACGGGCATTCCTTTTTCCCTTTGCTCCTTTACCCACTTGGCTAAATTTCTCTCCAGATTTGGCCAAACAACAACGCCACTTCTTCGTGCCCTCTTAGATTTTGGCATTTCCTTCAAAATAGATTTTTCAGCTCTCCATCTCCTTACGCAACGCTCATCAACTCCATATTCTCGTCCTGCAGCACGATTACCTATTAGCTCTGCCTTATCAACCACAGCAAGCTTGAAAGCGGCGGTGTAACTTTTTAACTTTTTGGGAGCCATTTTCACTTGAAAAAAAAAATAAATTGCTTAAATAAGAGCGTCAGACAAAAAGAGCAGAACAGTACCGTAAAATAATTCTCAGCTAAAAAGAAAAAAAAAAACGTGTTTGTAGTACGCAATTAAAATCCAATCGGAAATAGGCGCAATTACTTGCGCCAATGAGAGGAGCGCAGCAGGATGCTAGCTTCCTCCCTAGCATCTTTTCCTAGTAGCGTTCAATTCTAAGTGCTCTTTCCACAGACTTCTAGTTCTTTCCACAAAGTTCTAAACTTTTCTTCGAATCTTGGTCATCCTTGTGTAAATGCGGTTTAGGTTCCCTTAGAAAGACCCCCCACGGAGGGCACTTATCCTAGGGCCTATATCCCTCCTGCAGATAATCGGCCGTCATAAATAACACTATTAACACCACAAAGTTCTAGTTCTTTCCAGCAAAAATCCGTCAGATTTTCGATCAAAGACTTTTTCAAATTAATTTTAGTGTAGGATTTTTTTTTTTTTTTTTTTTTAAGTTAAGATATTATTTCAGTCACACACAAAGACCTCCTTAATGCTAATCCTATGGATGAAATTTATAAAGATATCGTGTTTGCATTTCAATATTTTTAAATGATTTTTGGGCATTGGATAGTTCAAGTCCATCTATATGCAGATCGTTTTATACTTTTTCGATTTTGAAGATTGTTTTCACTTTCGAAACCGACTCCCAAAATGAAAGTGCCCTCATTGAAAAATACCTGTAAGCAAAAAGCGAAAAATGTTCTTTCTACAAATCTATCAGAGTTAATCAATGCAAAAATCATTTAAAAATATTTAAATTCAAACGAAATATCTTTATAAATGTTTCCCATAGGATTAGCATTAACGAGCGGGTCGCTTGACTGAAGTAGCCTCTTAACGAAAATATGATACAGTTGAACCTCAACATTTTAGAATCAGCGGGATCACGGCGATACCGTATTTTCGAGATCTGTTAAAAAATAATTTTAAAACAATATCATGCCCCCCCCCCCCCCCAAAAAAAGCAACTTTTTCCTCAGTGTAAAGAAATGACGATCAAGTAAATTGGTGAAGTAAATAATAAAATACGAATTACATTGAAACACAGCACATATGCTAAAATTAAATTACACATGTTAAACCACAATTGATTAATAAATATATATATAACCATTGTATAATACTACAAATCATTATCCACAGCGAATACAATCCACAATTGTTTATCATGCCTGCGGCAAAAAATTGATTCTTAAATAGCTTACAGCACTACAAATTCCTTTATATAAATATATACCTGCATATCTTTATTTAATATTTTAACTATTGATAATTGATTTAATGATTCCTTTTGTGGTAGATTAGTTTATTTTTTATTTGGTACATACGCATCTATCCTTGTTCATTTACAAAAATTTTGTAAGTTTAAATATTTCTTGCTCAAATTTAGACTTTATATTCATCTTAAGTTATTTCGATGATTATATTATGAAGATATAAATTAAGAAAAGAAAAAAAAATCCACAAATCCACTTAGCGTAAAAAAAAACTATTTTCGTTCTTTTTTTTTCTACTGTATTCAAAGAAACAAAACAGAAGCAATGCGATATTAGCCGACTTACGCATCAAGGTCAAAGGGCAACATGTCCGCACATTGAGTCATGAAGAGGATGAGGAGAAAAGGTGACTTTAAATAACCAGTGTCTCTCTCTCTTTTTTTTTTTATTAGCAGAAACAAGAGATAACAAAATTGCACGTTTGCTTTATAGTTATAAATACTTACTTGAGTGCTTTTATTAGGCACTTCTTTAAAAATAAACATAGTAAAAGGAAAAAAAAAGGATAAAATAAGTAGTTTTGTTCAGAACTTTTCGTACGAAACAATTTTTAACCATATCATAGTAAAAATTAATCTATTGAAAAAATTCACTTGGATGATGCGGATATTTTAAATTTTCCGGGTGCCGGATTGTTATTTTTATTTATTAATTATTATTATTATTTTATATGGGCCGGACCGAGCTGATCCCCCCCCCCCCCCTATAGATCGGACTGCTTCACTCAAGTAAAAACATCTACTCGCTAATGTTAATCCTATGGATTTTTTTTTTTTTTTTTTTTTTTTCAAATGCGTTTGCATTTCAATATGCTTAAATGATTTCTTTGTATTTTATATCTGAGATGTTGATCCCTAAGAAGACACCTTTTCGATTTCGTTTACAGATGTTTTTAGTGGTATACTTTGACTTTTAGAACCAGTTTCGAAAGTGAAAGTATACTAATAAAAAAACCTGTAAACAAAATCGAAAAAGTAAAGACTCTTTGTGGAGATTGACTTCCGTTATCCAAAGCAAAAAATATCATTTAAAAATAATGGAATGAGAATGACACTTTTTTTTTCTTTGAGATTAACATTAGTTAGCCGATGTTTGCACGTGGGTGAAATAGCCCTTAAAGTTGCCAAGTTAACATCGACTCGTGTAGCACATTTAAACTTATTCTTGCAAAGTCATATGCATTGAAAATTGTTTATATTCTATTGGCTTCTTTTAAATGTTTATCACGGAAGTCGGCCTTTTATTATTTTTTTATTATTCGCCAGGCCCGTTTTTGTTGTTTATCACCTGAATTAACTCATTTGGGGGAAAAAAAACTTGCTGATTCGACCGGTTTCAAAGTTTGGATTATTTTTGCCGGATAAAAAAAGAGTGAGTTATTGAAAAAAATAAAGAAAAATCTTGCTCTCTAAAGTTTTTACTATGTATAGGAAGTCTATTTCAAAAGAGTTCTATACCGGGATTTGAGCTCTCTTTGGGCAGTTTTATTTTCTAACAGGAAGGAGGATCATTAGAAGAAAAAAATGTGACAGCTGTACATTCCAATATCCTACAGGTAAAATCATTAATAGATGAGGGGAAAATATAATAATTTTTAACATGAGAACCGGTGAGACCAACATTATTTTTGAATAATGTTGATTGTTTAAAAATAAACAACTAACGCATCACGGACACCTGCGGTTGAGAGACGTTTTCAAATGTTTTGATACCAATTTGAGAGCATATAATTGTTGATTAAACGAAAAAAAAGTGTCAAAATCATTTGACAAAATAAAAAAAAAAAAAAAATCATCGTACCCGCCGCCCCGGCGTAAGAGCCGCACCTACAATATTTTATACTTTTAAACTCGTATGCGCCGCGGCTCATACGCCCGAAAATACGGTATATTTTCTTTTTTCCAAGATTTATATTTTTCAGACATAATGCCTTCACAGTTGACTCCTAGCAGTTATAAAGACTTATTTATTTGAAAAATTAAATAGAAATTTAACTTTTTTAGTAGTAAATTATTAAAAATGTATTTAAAATAAATCAATCAAAATTTAATATGGATTCAATACAAATTAACACTTTAAAAATAAAAGCCGGCTTTTTTCAATTTTAGCCGGCTTTTTTTAAGTGGATAAAACCAAAAAAAGCCGGCCGGCTTTTTTTGGCCCGGCTAAAAGCCGGCAACCCTGCGATTTTTACGTTTGAAAATGTGTGTGAAAAATAAGTCTGCCGGGAAATATAAATTAACATAGAACTAAAGTTTAATTATACAGTTTATGGACAACAATTAACTAAAAATGAGACTTCTATTATAAAAGGTAAGTGTACTTTAAATTATATTGAATTATAAATAAAGATGACTATTGTATTTATATGCTGTAAATTTAAGTCTTATATGAATAAAATGTGTAATGATTAGTGCCTAGATGGAATGGTCTGACACTCACGCCAAAGGACATTTCTTACAGTAAATGTCAGTCAAAAAACATTGTCTCACAGTGGCAAGAACATAGGGTCTGTTTCCTATCAAAAACTGAGCTCTGATTGGCTGATAGCATGTAACAAACGTAGTGTCTAGTGGCTGAAGGAATGTATCTTCTCAACTCAATGTTTACCTTTGGATGGAATGCTTGTCAGCGTGGTCGGCGGTCGGTTGATGTTTATTACTAGTAGATGGAAAAATAAGCGGGGGAAAAAAGAAAAGGCGATTTTCAAAATTGAAAATTTGTCGATTCATGGACAGATAAGTACTGTTTTATTAATCATAATGACATGATTATTTGTCTTTTGTGCAATTCTACTGTAGCTGTAGCCAAAGAATATAATGTGAAACGGCATTATGAAACAAAACACAGGGCGTTCTCACCTATTCAAGGATATGAACAATCAGTAAAAATTAAACACCTGAAGAAATCTTTGATAAATCAGACCAATTATTTTGAAAAAAAAAGGCATCGGAATTGGATTCCTGCGTTGAGGTATCCCTGAATATTGCCCAGCTGATCGCTAAACGCGGAAAACCGTTTACTGATGGTGATTTTGTGAAAGATTGCTTGTTAATTGCTTCAGAGAAACTTTGTCCCGAAACAACAAATAAATTTAAAAATTTAAGTTTGAATAGAATGAGTGTTCAGAGAAGACTTCATCAATTAAGTGAAGACATTGTAGATCAAGTAAAGCTTGCTGCTTCACATTTTTAATATTTTTCACTTGCTGCTGACGAATCTACCAACATTACCTCAACAGCTCAACTCCTTGTTTTCATTCGAGGTAAAAACAAGGATTTCTGCATTGCAGAAGAACTTCTTGGAATGTACTCTATGAAAGGTCAAACAACTGGCAAAGAGCTTTTTCACAGTTTATTAGAATTATGTAATGGAGCTGCTTTGAATATGGACAAAATTGTTAGCATTACAACAGATGGAGCACGATCAATGACTGATGGAATTATTGGAATGATAACTCTGCTAAAAGAATATCTGGGAGAATGTGAAATGGAGTTACTTCAATATCACTGCATCATACACCAACAAAATTTGTGCGCCAAAGAATTAGGTTAAGAACAGCTAACGAAGCAATCAATTTTATTCGCAGTAGTGCATTACGTCACAGAGAATTTAAAGAATTTTTGGCTGAATTTGAGGATATTCCTAGTGATGTTGTGTACTACACAGAAGTAAGGTGGCTCAGTCGTGGAAAAGCACTTAAGCATTTTATTGAATTATTTGATAAAATTATTACGTTTCTCAAGGAGCATGGAAAGGAAACCAGGCGCTTGGAAGAAGCCAGTTTTCAGTGTGATTTAGCATTTTTAACTGATATTACAAGCCATTTAAATGAATTGAACATCAAACTACAAGGAAAAAACCAATTCATATTTCAGTTGGTTAACAATGTAAATGCTTTTAAAAGAAAGTTGGTGTAATTTCAACAACAGTTACGTGAAAAAAATTTTGCTCATTTCCCATATTGCAGAAAAAAGAAAGAAAAATTTCCAAAAATGAAATTGAAATACGAAAATCAGGTGAAAATTTTAATTGATTCATTCCATGATAGATTTTTAGATTTTGAAAAATGCCATTTTCAAATTGAGTTATTTTGAAATCCATTTACAGTGGATGCCAATTTGGCACCTGAAAATGCTCAATTAGAGCTCATTGACTTACAAAGCTCAAGCTTTCAAAAAAATGAATTCAAAGAAAAGTCACTGGTTGAATTTTATAAGAATTTGCCTGAAGAATTTTCTTATTTAAAGAGCAATGCATCTATGTATGCAACTATGTTCGGAAGCACATATCTATGTGAACAAACTTTTTCTATGATGACTATCAACAAATCAAAGACCAGAAACAGACTAACTGATAAAAATCTTTCAGCCGTTTTACATATTGCTACTGCAACTTTAGAACCGAATATAACAAAAATAGCATCAAAAATACAATCCCAACCATCACATTAATTGTCTTGTCTGTGAATTATGTATGTTTATTTGGTTATTAAAATTAATTTATAAATGTATATAAATTGAGAATTGAGTATGTTTTCATCAAAGTGGTGGATTGACTTTTTATATTCGATTGGGAAAAAAAATGTGTTTATCAATGCAAAGCCACATTGGCCCCAGGTAAGCTACTTTTCCTTTTTTTGGCCCGTGGGTTGAAAAAGGTTGTGCACCCCTGCTATAAGACATACAAATAGGTCTGAGAAGGACATTCACAAATTGCTAATAGTAATAGTAATACAGTTAGCACACTGTATAAATGTCAGTAAAATTCATGATACTTTTCGGTTAGCAGGGCACCAGTGTTATATATACATAAATATGATATGTCTAAATACTTATGCATATTTATACATTATGTGGATATGTATGCATATATGTGTATATATACACACATATGTATGTATGTATATATAATACTGGCACCTGACTAACCAAAAAAATCAAATTCACTATGCCACAGAAAAATCATAGTTCAAATACATCAAAGCAAATAAAATTCAAGCACTTTTCAAGGAGTTATTTAAATATTTTCAAGAACAATTTAGATATATTAAACAATCAACATTACATCCATTAATCTACCAGTGTTCCACAAATTCAGTTCAGGCTATAGTTTGCATTTCAAGCAAACAATGTTTACAATTACTCAAATGCAATTTATTTAGGATTATTTGATTATTTTACATCGAAGCCAAGCTTCATTTAACATTCAAGTGCACAATTCTCAATTTTCATACTGTTCTCATGATACTTGCAGCAAAAAAGGAATCTCACTACTATTGGATTAAAATAAACAATAGACGAGGGAAAAAATCCCCACATTGTCAGCCTATTTCAAAGAATTTTTATCAGATCTTCAAAAAAATTTAGATAATGCATGTGTGTATGAAAAATATAAAATATTATGTAATAGGATGGCTGGGTGGGTAGATGTTAAAGTATGGAGAAGGGTGGTGTTGTCTGGATAATACACAATAGTTAACCACTTAACCGTCTGCCCCGAGATAACTCGGGGTTAAAAGCACTGTTTCCCCATACCCATCGCCGGTGAAGTGGTTAATTAAAAAAATAAATTTAAAAAAAACTGAGGGGGGAGAGGCATTTGCTAAATTGCAATGTTTTATACTGGATGTTCAATTAACACATATGTATGAATAATTGTATAGCTATATTAATTAAATCTATTAATATAATTTAATAATTAATCTTAAAGATTAACTTGAATCTAATTAATGTTAAAGATTAATTTGAATCTAACTTTTAACAATTTGGATAATACCTAAAATATTATTTCTAACTGTATAAAATGCATACATTAATTATGTATTGTCAATAGGCCTGGGCCTTAAATTGATTTATCTCTTAAGAGCCCACAATAGTCACAGGAAAAGTACACAAAAAGACCCGGATGACCATGTAAAGTCTATGGGAGCGTTCTTTTCTAATATCTCGTTCAAATTTTAATATTTTGACATGATTTTTTTGCATAAAATAGTTCAGGACAATCCACAACCGGGCTAGTTTTCACTTTTTCGATTTTGGTTATATATTTTTTATATTATGATAGTTTCAGTTTCAGAACCGGTTTAAACCAGTTTTGAAAATTAAAGAAATTTTTTTAAAAAAATCTAAAACCAAAATCGAAAAAGTAAAAACTAGCCCGGTTGTGGATCGTCCTGAACTATTTTATGCAAAAAAAATCATGTCAAAATATTAAAATTTGAACGAGATATTAGAAAAGAACGCTCCCATAGACTTTACATAATCTACCGGGTCTTTTTGCGTACTTTATCGCGATTCAGCCATCGCCTTACATCACTATTTAGTCAGTCTTAAATCGTGATTTAGCCATTGGTTTTAAATCGATTTCAAATAATGATTCAGAGTTAACATCAGAAAATTGAGTTATCTACTTTGGTGTATATACTGCTTGCATGTCAAACTAGTGTTAAATCGATTTAAGCAAACTTTGCAAGCCTCAATGCTTTCTGATTTAGGAAAAAGGTGATGTAAGAAAAATATGATTTAGGGAAAACAGAGCAAGTTGGTGTTAAATCGATTTAGAGGATCCGATTTAAACACACATCACAAACCTCCGTGTTTTCGATTTAAGAAAAAGGCAACTTAAGAAAAAGACTACATATTTAAGAAAAACATTGAAAGCTGGTGTTAAATTGATTTAGTAGGATTTGATTTAAAATTAGCAGCGGTCACTTGCCATGTCGATATTAAAAATGTGAAAGTGGCAATTAAAACATTTCCTCCGTTTGCCACCCTTGTCGTCATTCGCCAAGAGGCGGTTAAAAAAATCTATTTTCGGTCGCCCAGTGAAATGCAGTTTTTTTCATAGAAGTAGGGATCTCTACATTGATTACATCTAATTAGAAAAGTGTTTTCTTCTTTTTCCTACTGGATGCAAACAGATTTCAATGACATAGCTGTATTTTCAATATTTTGGTATTTTGCAGAGTTCTTTTACTGTGTTCAGTTTAATTACTTTTTCGAGAAATGCAGTTTCATTTTGCAAAAATATATTCATCAGCATTGATTCCACACACATTTCAAGTAATTTGTTGGCTATCGATCGCCATCCTAGTCATCACTCGCCAAGTGGCGATTTAATAGATCTATTTTCAATCGCCAAGTGAAATGCAGTTTTTTTCATGGAAATATGCATTTCTTCATTAATTACATTTAATTAGAAAAGTGGTTATTTCTTTTTCCTACTGGATGCAAACAGATTTCAATGACATGGCTGTATTTTCAATACAGTAGACTCCCTCAAATCCGCACAGCTTGGGACCAGAGGTTGTGCGGATTTTAGAATTTTGCGGATTTCTGGTCGTTGCTTTGTTTACATTTCTTAAATATTAATTTGAGTGTAATTAATAGTGCAATTGGAATTATAATGAATGCTTACAATTTAATAAAATATTAAAATAAGTGATAAACTAAAATAATAAAAATTTAGATAATTTTTAAAATGATTAAAGTACTAATAGCAAAGGTCAAGTTAATAATCAATAGTGTATGATTAAATATTCATTATAAAGATTAAATGCAATTTTCCAAAATTATTCAACAAAACTTGCCACACTTGCATTACTAATTCACATCAAAATCATAAAATAAGGATTTTTTTTTTTCAAGTTTAGCCTGGCTTAATAACCAAAAAATCTTGATTAATGCATAAATATATTTGGTAAGAATATTCTGATTACCAGTGATATCAGTATCAGCAATATCTTGATTTTTTTCCAAAAAAATTTATTCTTCCTTCATGAAAAAAACATGAATAGAGTATTATTAAGAAAATTACAAATTAAAAAATATATGGAATTGATACAAAATTAAAAAAAAATCAAATTTTGTCCCAATATCTGAACTGAAAGTTTCATTGTTTACATCCATAAAATGTGTGCGGATTTTAGAGAGTTGCAGATTTCTGGTTTGCGGATTTGAGGTAGTCTACTGTATTTCGTTTTCTTTGCCGCATTCTTTTATCTATTTCAGCTGAATGTTTTTTTCAAGAAATACAATTTTATTTTGCAAAATATAATCATCAGATTTGATTCCATATGCATTTCAAGTAATTTGTTGGTCATCGATCGCCACTCTAGTCATCACTCGCCAAGTGGCGACTTAAAATAATAATTATTGATCGCCAAGTGAAATACAGTTTTTTTCATGAAAATATGCATATCTACATTGATTACGTCTAATTAGAGAACTGGTTAATTCTTCTTTCTATTGGATGCAAGCAGATTTCGATGACGTTTTTGTATTTTCAATATTGCGGTGGTTTTTTGCCATGTGCTTTTAGTATATTCAGTTTGATTATTTTTTCAAGAAATATAGCTTTATTCTGGAAAATATATTCAGCAGCTTTGATTCCAGATGCATTTCAAATAACTTATTCCTTTTTTCACACTGGATGCAAATGGATTTCAAGGACATTTCAGTATCTTCAATATTCAATTTCTGTTGCATGATCAGCTCTTGGATTATTTTTTCCCCCAAGATATACTGTTTAATGAAGCAAAATATAATCACCAGTATAGATGCCAACTGTATTTGATGTGTGTAGTGCATTAAAAACACATTTATTTATTAATTAAAATCCAAATAACATTTTATTGTGTTTTAGTTAAGGAAAGTTAGGGAAGTTCAGGAAAGTTAGTTTATGGAACAGAATAATTCTATTCACCAGGCATTAACTTTCTTTTCTTGCCCCTTTGACGAAAATTGCGTTTTAAAGCGATTTTTTGACAAAATTTGCCGTTTTTTCGCGATCTTTTGGCGAAATTTGCCGTTTTCTCGCGATCTTTTGACGAAATCTGCCGTTTTTTCGAGATTTTTTGATGAAATGTGCCGGTTTTTTGCGATCTTTTGACGAAAGGTGCCGGTTTTTCGTGATATTTTGACGAAAGTTACCTTTTTATCACGATTTTTTCCTGAAAATTTTGTTTTTTGCGAATCTTTTGACAAAATTTGCCGTTTTATCGCGTTTTTTGGACGAAATTTGTCGGGTTTTTTTGCGATTTTTTGAGGAAATCTGACTTTTTTTCGGGATTTTCTAACAAAATTAGCCATTTTTTCGCGAATCTTTTGACGAAATTTGCGGGAATTTATTCGTTATTTCACTATTTTTTTAGTGAAATTTCTTTTTTTGCGATTCGTTGTCGAAATGCACCTTTTTTTCGCGATCTTTTGACGAAAAGTTCTGTTTTTTGCAATCTTTTAAAGAAAATTACCGTTTTTTGATAAAATTTACCATTTTTCGCGAATGTTTCCACAAAATTTTCCGTTTTATCACGATTTTTGGACAAAACTTGTCATTTTTTTTCTAGGAAAACCGACTTTTTTTCGGGATTTTATAACAAAATTAGTCATTTTTTCACGAATTTTTTGACGAAATTTGCCGGAAATAATTCGTTATTTCGCGATTTTTTTAACGAAATTTGCCTTTTTTGCGATTCTTTGACGAAAATTACGCGTCCCGCGGGACACGTAAGCCCCATTTTTTAGCGTCCCGTCGCCGATTTTTTGTGTATTTTACGCGCTATAGCGCGTCCGTGGCATCTCTGTTACATATTTCTGAAATCCGCGGAAAAAGCGGAATTTTGGGGGAGAAAAATCTGAAACTTATCAAAAGCGGAAATCCGCCAAAAAGCGGAAAATTCCCATCCCTGTAAATCGCGATGTAGAGAAACGATGTAGCCTCGCCTCAATGCTTTTCGATTTAGGTAAAAGGCGATGTAAGAAAAAGACGATTTAGGGAAAACAGAGCAAGTATGTGTTAAATCGATTTAGCAGGGTCAAGACCATAGCTAGAAGTGAATAATAGGGGGGGGGGGCTTATTTGTTTATCTTTCTCTGACACAGAAAGATAAATGAGTGCATATTCACATTGTAGATACTATGTTTCTCATTAAACTGTTGTAATAACTTCATTTTATGCTAAAAAAAGTACATGATGATGAAAATTTTGAGTCTATAACTGGTGAAAAATTAAACATCATGTTAGCTTCATATGTATAAATAGGATGAGGGAGTGCTGAAACGCTTATTTTAGATACAATTTAGTAATTCTGCAAAACTGTGAAAGGGTCTCAAAGCTAAATTAAAACAGAATTTCATTTGCATTTTCGGAATAGAAATTCATTGAGTGACCTTGGAATCTTTTTCAGGGGGGGAGGGGGGGGGGAGCGGCCCATAGCGTCCCCTATGTGTCAAATCGATGTAGCAGGATTTGATTTAATACAGATAAAAATTAGCGGCCGACACTTGCCATGCGGTAATTAAAGATATAAAACTGGCGATTAAAAAAAACTTTTTTCGATCGCGAAGTGAAATGCTGCTTTTTTCATGGAAATACGCATCTCTACATTGATTACATTTGATTAGAAAAGTGGTTATTTCTTTTCCCTTCTGGATGCAAACAGATTTCAATGATTTAGCTGTATTTTCAATATTTTGGTTTTCTGTCATGTTCTTTTAGTGTATTCAGATGGAATTATTTTTCCAAGAAATAAAAGTTTTATTTTGGAAAATTATATTAATTCATCAGGTTAAATTTCACATGCATTTCAAGTAAATTTATAGGACATCGATCGCCACATTAGTCGTCACTCACCAAGTGGCGATTAAAAAATCTATTTTCAATCGCCAAGTGAAATGCAGTTTTTTTCATGGAAATACACATCTTTACATAGATTACATCTAATTAGAAAAGTGGTTATTTCTTTTTCCTACTGGATGCAAACAGATTTCAATGACATGGCTGTATTTTCAATATTTTGTTTTCTTTGCCGCATTCTTTTATCTATTTCAGTTGGATTTTTTTTTTTTTTTTTTTTTTTTTTTTTTTTTTTTTTCAAGAAATAGTTTTATTTTGCAAAATATATTCATCAGATTTGATTCCATATGCATTTCAAGTAATTTATTGGTCATCGATCGCCACTCTAGTTATCACTCGCCAAGTGGCGACTTAAAATAATAATTATTGATCGCCACGTGAAATACAATTTTTTTCATCAAAATATGCATATCTACATTAATTACATCTAATTAGAGAACTGGTTAATTCTTTTTTCTATTGGATGCAAGCAGATTTCGATGACGTTTTTGTATTTTCAATAATTGCGGGGGTTTTTTGCCATGTCCTTTTAGTATATTCAGTTTGATTATTTTTTCAAGAAATATAGCTTTATTCTGGAAAATATAGTCATCAGCTTTGATCTCACATGCATTTCAAATAATTTATTTCTTTTTTCACACTGGATGCAAATGGATTTCAAGGACATTTCAGTATCTTCAATATTCAATTTCTGTTGCATGATCAGCTCTTGGATTATTTTTTCCCCCAAGATATACTGTTTAATGAAGCAAAATACAATCACCAGTATAGATGCCAACTGTATTTGATGTGTGTAGTGCAT
The DNA here is from genome assembly GCA_964019185.1 of Maratus speculifer. Classification (NCBI taxonomy): domain Eukaryota; kingdom Metazoa; phylum Arthropoda; class Arachnida; order Araneae; family Salticidae; genus Maratus; species Maratus speculifer. The sequence goes on from OZ025296.1 coordinate 36,142,017, forward strand.
TAAAAACACATTTATTTATTAATTAAAATCCAAATAACATTTTATTGTGTTTTATTTGTAACTGATTCACTATTTATACCTGAGAAAAATAAAAATAAAAGTCTCAAGGTTAAAATCTAAATTAATCCATTCTTAGTTTATATTTTTATGCATTATTTTGATGGAAAATTATTTTTCATATGTTTGTGTAACATTAGAATACTTTAGTTTTAACTAATTATTTAATTAATTAAAAATATTTTAAGAGGTATGTTAAGAGTCTGTAATGTTTCAGGTAATTTGTTTTTTTACAGCAGAATGAGGGAGCATTCAATGGATTTTTCTGTAGATTTGCGGTTTTCTACTTTTTATGTAATTTACTTATCATTAAAAAGATATATTTAAGATTGTTTTTTTACTAATCTTACAGGCATAGGCGTAGCGTGACCAAAACTTTTGGGGGGGCACCAGCGAAATAAAAACTGCGCCCCTTGGCAAATTTTCTATTTGGCGCCCCCCCCCCCCCCCCCCCCCGCTTCGCCCCAAAAAAAAAGCAATAAAAAATCTTTTTCTTTTGGTAGGCGTCATAAAACTAACAAACATAAATTAAGTCTATTAAATATTTATTTAGCGTTTATTTTGGAACTTTAAAAGGTTTAATTTTAATTAAGAAATTCAGAACTAAAACATACAGAAATTTGCATTTTTTGTCAAAGAGTTCACAATGTTTTAAAACAGGGAGGAAAACGACCAAGAGAGATAAAGAAATTCCCTGAAAATGATTGTCGGTCAAAAAATGGCTCGCAGAATAAATTTCGTACATGTGGTGACCGTCTCTTTAGCATGTCCTTCCAGTGGAACATGCTAGAGGTCTACATTTAGAGGAATTTCCATGTACGGGCTCAGCACGGCCCGGCGTGGGTATTAAAAGTTTCACCCGAGCCCGGCCCGTTTATATTTTCATAGTTTAGGGCCAGGTCCTGCTCGTACAAAAAATCAGTGAAAAAACATAAGTATTAATTGGATAATTTTACAGTATATTTTAAATTACTATGCGTTTACAAAATACTCTGAAAATACTCAATAGCAGCATTAATAATTGCTTAGACATTTAAGACTTTTCAATATTCAAATAAAGATTCATAAAACTTGATGTAGGTTAGAATTTTAAAAAAAAGTTGGTTAAAAAAAATCCTAACCTTTGAAACTATAAAAAAGTAGATTTTGAAATACAAGGGTTGTCGAAAAACGAGTTTTCCACGGAATTAAAAAAGAAACAAAACATAACTATCCGGACTGGATCCTGTTGAAGTACTCGTTGCCCTCAGCGTGGTATCGCTCTAAAAAGCGCGAAAAAGATTCTCATTGCAGGAAACCACCTCAAAACACCTGTTTATCTGGAAACTGTGCGCCAAGTGGGTGCCTAATCAACTTGCACCTTAACTCAAAAACAAACGTGGGAAAGCAGCATTGATGTTTCTGTAGCGATATCACGATGAAGGAAATGAATACCTCAACAAGATTTTAACGGTTGATGAGACGTGAGTTGACAACTGTAACAAGTTCCTGCCTCCATTCCCAGGTGGCAGACTTGTATGACACTGGACTCAAAAACTTATCCCACATTGTGACAAACGTTTTAATTCCGTTGGTTCTAATGTGGATTTGTAGTTAAAATATAGCTGTATCTTTTGTAATAGTTCTTTTTGGGTAATTATATTTTGTTTCTTTCTAGCCACGAAAAAATTATTTTATGGATGACCCCCGAATTTTTCAGTAAATTATTATTCTGATCCAATTTAGCTATTTTCTGATACATTTCTGAATTCATTTCTTTTCGAAAACACATAAAATTGGCAGATGTTCTTATTCAGAAACTGTGTAATCGAATGGAATTTTCCATTTTTCGTAAAAGACAAAAAATCTTTGAGAAAATACTGCCAAAGTTGTCATTTTGAATCGAAATTCCAGACGCAATCGTACTAGGGAGTAGAAAAACTTGTGATCAAGTGATTAGAATATGTTATAAATCAAAAAGTTATTTATTTATTTAAAAAAATGGAAAATGCTAATCGATTACAAATTACTTCAATCATCAGCCTGTTAATTTTATGCCTTTATAAAGAAAAATGAGTCAGAAAGTGTGCCAAATTTCATGTTGTTGAGCTGGGAATTTGAGAGTAACCTTAAGTTGTACTTATAAAGATTATATTAATATACGTTCATTATCGCTAATAACATTTTTACAGAACATATTCCTTGCCCTGAGAAAAATTAAACCTAGTTTTGTCCCATCTCGACTGTGTAAAAAATGCAAGCCTATTCTTAGCCCGGTACAAGACTGCTGAAAAAAATTAAGCCCTGATTCAGATGCCATATAACTGTCCGATGCCGATCTCTATGCTGGACACTTCGTACAATTCTTTATTGATATTGTCAAACTATCATCGGCTCGTGACGCACAATTATACATATTCTTGCGAAAGTCAGATTCATCGGCCTAGTAGAGATCTTTATATCGGGCCGGTAGGCCTGCTTCATTTTTTTTATCGATCCGGAACGGCAGGTTCGCTCAATTTTTTTGCTGGCCCGGTCCTTTACATTTGTTTAGAAGCCCAATTAATCTATTAATTTTCTTCAAAACATAATTGCTTGTCCTACTGTAAACAACTAGATCCAGTTTCGCTTTGACCCGACTATGCTGAAAAAAAAAAAAAAAAAAAAAAACATATAATGTATACATAAGACTCAGTCCAGCACGACTCTGCTTATGAAATTGAGTTTGTGCTCAGATACGATATGATTGTCCGATTATATGATCTCTAATCTGGGCATATTATAATTTCTATAGTGATTTTGTCAAACTAGTATCGGTTCGTGAAACACATTTATAATTTTTATTTTCGCGAAATTTCATAACCAATGAAAATGGTCCATATTTTATCGGATTCGCTTAAATTTTTATGTAGAGCCGTTAATGAATGAATAAATGTGAAATGAATGAATAAATAAAATGAATAAAAAACTAGCCATTGGGGGCCACCGTAATACTTACCCATCATGGATATGCATAATATATGAAAATAAAACACGTATGAAATATTTATAAAATGCATTGCAATTTCAAAACAAAATTTAATCGTATATTTAAATTTTTAATATACATAGTAATGCTGTATTAAAAATAATGCGATATGTATACGTGCCGCAAAAAGACTTAAGAATCCTTGTTTATATGCGCCAGCAAAATTGTACTGTAAAATTTGCCTTATTTAATTGGAGCATTTTCCTGATTTAATAATGCACAAATTTCTGTTTTGCAAAATTGTTGACAAACATTAAAAATTTCGTAAAAGGCTCCCGTCGCGAAGGAGTTAATGAATTGCTGATGAACCAATTTCTACAAATTATATCAAACGCCAAGCTACTCAAGTAGTACCGAATTGTGTAACCGAAACATCCCTATAACTCCAAAAATAATAATCATATTAACTAACAATTTACTGCGTCGGATTAAGGGTCTCATTTTCAATTAAAATATATCTTTGAATTGAAATTGAAATACAGGGTCATGAGAAACCGAAGAATGTGAAAAATAGGATTACAAATATCTCGGCAACTAATAATCCGATCGACTTCATTCTTTATGCAAAATTTGTGCTATTTTATTACCTTTTACATCCACTCATTGAAATACAAAATTTCGAAAAACTTCATATACTTTTCATCAGAACGAATTTTTCGAGAGTCCGAAAAAAATAGTTCTGAATAATCGAGGTTACTGATATTAAATAGGCTTCGTTCCATCCTTACATACTAAGAACATACAAAGTTTCAAGTCTATCTCAATTTGTTCGGGAGATAGAGCATTTACAAACACACAGACGGACGGCAATTTTCTTTCTGGAAATAAAAATGTTTTTCGGAATCTGCAGTAAATAAAATATGTAAATCCGTCAAAAAAAAATTTTTTCGATTTTTAAAACGATTGCAAGATTTACCCTATGCTGCGTATAATGGGTAAATAATTAAAAAAAAGGCAATTTTGACTTAAAAATATAAATTTTAATTTAAAAATTTTAAATGTTAATCATGTTTGAAGATCGATATATTTTCCAAAAAATGTAATTCTCTTTAAATTTTTTAAAAAGTTTTAAATTTTACAAAAAAAAAAAAAAAAAATTAAATCATCTTTGTAATTTACAAAAATATTTATTTTTGAAAACATATCTTTTAAAAGAAAAAATAGTATTTTTCATATTCTTTGCTACAAGATTCATTGAAAATATGGACTGGAAATAACAACAACAACAACAAAAAAAAAACCCTAGTAATAATAAGATGAATAATAACAATAATAAATCCCGAAGACAGTTGAATATATTATTGAAAATCATGGTGAAAATTTTCAGGACTTTTCTAGTTTCAAAATATATACTAATGAAAATGAATTTGTAAATATATAAAGAAAATATATGCTGCCAGACGCAGAAAATAAAGAATTTAAACAGACATTTAAGCGGATTCTCGAAAAGATATTTTTTTTCCTTGCATAACAACAAAAAAAATCCTAACTTATATTCTGACTAAATTTTAAACTTAAAAGCATGACAATTGTAATCGTGATTATTGAAGAGATTTATGATCAAATGTTTTTATTTTTATTTTCCATAAACGAATTAAATCTTAAGGCAGGTTACTGTCTCAAGGAGGTAATTTTTTTGCCTCACTCTCACTATCACCGCCCGGAAATTCAGTTCGAAATGCCAAATTTGCAATCTTCTAAAAGTATTTCTGAGTTTATCGAAAAGTGATAATCCTATTCAGTTATAAAACGGAAAATAAGAGCACCTGTTCGGATAAAAACTAGTCGTTGGGGGGCCACCGTAATACTTACCCATCATGGATATGTATATGAAAATAAAACATGTGAAAACTATTTATACAATGCATTGCATGAAGATAGATATGTCAGATATTACATTAGTAATACCTGATCTATAAGCAGAGTTTAACTGGCACAGTAAAAGGTTAAACATAAGCTGACCTTTCGACATAGCCTAACACAAATATGGTTGATCTAAAGTAATGCTATTGTAAATTAGAAACTGTTTTAAAATATTAATCTATTAATTAAACCTGAAATAAAATATGTAGTGGTGGAAAAGTAAAGACAGCAAATTAAATTAAACAAAGATATTTATTTAAAAGCAGAAATAAAATATATCTATGTATATAGTCAACAATTTAATATAACTTATATAAAATATAATTAAAATCTCATTTAAACATTATCGATTAATTCTTTCATTTCAATAACAATAGTTGACTTAATCCATTTAATTGCATTAACAAAAATATAACTTAAGCAAAAGACATTTCATAATAATAAAGTATATTTACCCCGGAGCTCAAACTGAAAAACTTATTTTTAATTCAATGTATAATAAAAATAAAAACTATAAGTGTGAGAACATGGCAACCTGAAAGAACTAATTTTAAATACCTCCGCTGTCAGAATAGCACGTCACCGGCGAAATCAAAATATCCACTATATCTTCATAAAAACAACAAGTCCAACATCTACTTCCTTTGGAGTTGTATGAAAAAAAACACCGGGCTTGACAAATGATGAAAAACTAAAACATGCCATTGCCTTTAACTTGACATAACGAACTCCAGGAAAAACTGTATTTAAAAGTCTATAGTCTGCCAGCGACTCGTTCAGCTCAACAGTCAGAAAAACAGTAGTTTCACCGGGTATTAACACGAAGTAGATTAAAAGTACGAAGTCCTTCAAACAGCATCTTAAAAACAAGCTCCAACATATAACAATAGTTGACTTAATCCATTTAATTGCATTAACAAAAATATAACTTAAGCAAAAGACATTTCATAATAATAAAATATATTTACCCCGGAGCTCAAACCGAAAAACTTATTTTTTAATTCAATGTTTAATAAAATAAAACTATAAGTGTGAAAAACATGGCAACCTGAAAGAACTAATTTAAATACCTCCGTTGTCAAAATAGCACGTCACTGGCGAAACCAAAACATCCACTGTATCTTCATAAAAACAACAAGTCCAACATCTAGATCTACTTCCTTTGGAGTTGTATGAAAAACACCAGGCTTGACAAATGATGAAAAACTATCTCAAAACTAAAACATGCCATTGCCTTTAACTTGACATAACGAACTCCGAGAAAAAAACTGTATTTAAAAGTCTATAGTCTACCAGCGACTTATTTAGCCTAACAGTCAGAAAAACAGAAGTTTCACCGGGTATTAACACGAAGTAGATTAAAAGTACGAAGTCCTTCAAACAGCATCTTAAAAACAAGCTCCAACATCTCACGACTGAAGGGAGAACGTCAACTGCACTTGAGGTCAACGAACTCTCCGTATATATACGATACAGTCACGCAGAAATGGATTCTACGCATGCATCACCAGCTCCCTCTACTGCCGGTTCTAACAGTACACTTCCGGTCATGCGTAGTAATAGCACTAACGACCGTGATCAAATAGAGCTGCTTATGCCATCTATTAAAGATCACTTGTACTAAAGCAGTTTCCGGCTAAATATGAGAAAAGCTAATTAGCCAAAAGCAAAACAAAGATGCCGTGAGCTGAAACATTCGTCTATTGTAAATAAAAGTAAGATGAATTTAAAGACTGGATTATAGAATATAAATAACAGAAAGGTTTATTTATATTTGAAATAAAAGGCAAGTAAAACAGGTTATATCTAGAGCTCTTCCAAACTTGGCTTATTTCCACAAGCATGTACAGTGATGAGACCATAGAGCATATATCCTGACAAATGCCCCCCCTCTCATCATCTGGACAGCTTTAACACTCTTGCATACAGGAAAACCACTTACAAGTCACAGAATCTCTTCTTGACACCCATGGTACATCTGCAGTCGATCATTAAAAACTAAAATCTCAAAAATAACCAATATAACCATTATCCATTAATATCCTTCCAAGCCTTTAAGAAAGGCAATAGCATGAATATACCCATATCAAAAAAATTAGTTAAAGATAAATTTGAGCCCCGAAATAAATATTTACATCAAAAATGACATCACATAAAAATAAAAGTATAAAAACAAACAGCCAACATTCTCCTTTTTCAGTCCATCTTACACTAAATATGTATTTAAACATTTCATCTCTATATCAGTCCATAAACATTACATTGTAATGGGAACAACACAATATACTCAACTACTTAATACTTTAACTTACATCAGTAGGATATAGATTCTAACATCTTGATTTAATCATGCTTTCCTTATATATAAATGAAAACACCCATCTAACACTAATATTTTAACTTAACACTATATTGTCTATAAAAATTTTAGCATCAAAAATTACATATTAAGCTTTCTAAAAAAATCTTTACACTTTAAACTATTTCCAATATCCCTACACAATGAGGCAATTTCTATCTAATCAAATTACACCAACACAACCTTTCAGGATCACAATATCTAATACTTAACAACTGAACTTAACAACTAGAACAAAAATGTCCCATGACACCCGCAATGCAGCTTGACTCAAACCATGGACCAAAAGTAACATTCATGCAGACCTAAAACCGGTTCATTAAGTCTACAATCCTGGTAAGCACACAGTGTTCCCAACATCATCCATTCAAAACAGCAAAATCTTTAATATGAGTACATTTAGCTACAACTTTACCCCAAAAAACAGGTAGAACACTCAATTAAAGGTGTACGTCACATTCATTCAACTTTCATCACCGAATGCACCCGGTTCCCTTTCACACAACCACTCGCTTTCGGGTACCCTGGACATCATTCCCATTCTCTCAAAAATAACAGACAAAGGTAAACGTAGCATCGGATATGAAATATCAAGGTAATCCAAAAAAAAAATTTTAACAAGAATTACAAAACTTTCCTGTAACACAAATTTCGTTAGAACACTGACTTCAACACCATTTTTCCTCATTGATCCAAACTAATCAGCACTGCAACCATAGGCATCACAAGACATATTCAGGGACCAGTAAACCAACTTTAAATGGTCAATTTCCAAGACTTCAACATTCCTTATTTGTGTAAAGACACTATACCAAAATTGTTCACCCAGCCTTGATTAGAAATTACCTCTTCAAAATATTTCCAATTCCTAAAAATTTAACCTTTTTACACGTATTCTAAAGGACTCTTCGGAAATTCCACAATACCAGACTAAAGAATCCAGAAATTCCAAACTTTAAATTCTTACAAAAATATCTGCTAAATTTTTCTATTCTTCATCCCCTTTCATACTTCATCCCTGGAGAAACAACCTAGGATAATTTTTACGTTTCCCCCAGTTAAGTATTTTTCAGGGGAATCAAATTACACTATCTCCCAGAAGACTTCATTACCGGAATCCATTTGGCCAACTTTCCTTCCAAAAAAAATCTTACATAACAGGTCTTAACTTTAAATAGTGCCTGTTTTTAAAACTGAAAGCCCTATATCTCAACTTTTATTTAAAAACCGGCTAACAGTCATTTAATGATCCTAAACCATCCAGCAGAAAACTCCTTATAACATCCAATAATCCAAAGAATTATCCAGGAATTCCAATATTAAAAAAATTTACATTTAAAAATTCTAAAACTTATTTTCAAATTTTCTACATCTTTTCCAGTAGAACCACAGAGCCCCCCTTTAAAATCAGTTTCAAATCTATTAATTAAAAATTCTAAAAATAAATTAATCTGTAAAAAAAAATTCCTTTTCATAAAAACTGATCAATAACAATATATATAAACATATTACTTCAATAATTTAGCACAATGTACATTTTAAAATATGAAACAAATAAAAGAACAAAAGTTAACTTTTTAATCCACATGCTGCTCATCTAGAAATACTTTGACCACCAGTAAGGCCACAATTGGCTCAGCAAAAATGTCCTTCACTCTAAAAGCTCTGGAAAACCCTGGCACAATGTCAAAGTAAATATGCATACTATTAGGAATACTTTTTCCAAACTGGCTTAAAAACAAACTTACCAGTATATGCAAATCTTTAAATACTTCCATTAAAGCAACAGTTAAATCATATCAAGATTTTTATAAAAAAAATAACAAAGTTACTATTGTACAAAAAAAAAATAATTCATAATTTCAGTAGTAGTTGCATGACCATAATTGCCTAGAAATTTAACTTTTATAACAGAGACTTAAGAAATTTTTCCCTCATCTAAAACTAACTCTGCTAAAGTACAAGTCACAAAGTGAAATATTAAATCTCAAAAAGACACATGCATGGCCTAAAACAATCAAGGAAAAGCTATTAAATTTCTCAAAAATTTATTATACAAAGAATACAGCATTTTCCCCATGATGCACATCATGCAGATTAACACTGGCCACAATAACACACGCAAACCAATTCATTTCGATTAGGTTCACAAAAATATGGTAGGTATCATGCTCTATCTCCTAAAACTACTCCCCATTAAATCTCTCCAAAACAACAGTTAAGAATTTATGTAGAAATAAAAAAATAAACTAAAAACCAGAGATAAATCACCTGTCAAAATGAGATTTAACTTAACTATTAATAACAAAATAAAAAAAATTTAAATCTCATGAAGTCTCAACTTCTAAAAAAAAAATGAGCATTTAACTAGATACCACCAAAAATAGCCCTATCTGCATACACATCACACCTAAAAATGCATCTAAAAGTAATATTGTCAGCTATCTTCAAAAGCTACATACTATTTAAAATACTTCGCCAACTTAATCTCACTACTCAACGATGGGAAATTGTAAACATCTGAATATCAACTCCCACCGCCGAGCAGTGAAGAAATGCAAAAAAAACAAGATTACTCTTATCTAAAACCAAATTTTACCTTTAGCTCCTGAAAAATCCATTTTTAAACCATCTATTTATTCAATTCATTACAAAGCCATAAAATTTCTATATTTTAAATCTCTGATCTAATTCCCCCAAAACAAACACCTATTTAAACATGTCAAAAATTAAAGTCATTATAAAGGAATTAAATGATAGCAAAAAGTAATTTCTATAAATTATCAATTAATGAACTATTGCTTCTAAACTTTATTAACTTACAGACTTTTAATTTATATTCCTACAAAACTATTAAAAATTTAACCACTCAACCGGCGATGGGCACGGGGAAACATGCTTCAACCGCGACCACCCCACGGGAACCGGCAAAGTGGTCAAACTCTACCTATAGAAATAGACCTCTCAAAACTATATAAATCCTTAAAAAAATATTCAAACTCGTATTTTCAGCTCGTGAGTCCAGGTTATCTCAATACCTTACAAAATTTAGAGAAAAACCACCCACGCTAAAAACATAAGTTTTAAAGATAAACTATTACTTAAAAATTTGCCTCAGTTATCTTATTAATTTTCAAACTTCTAAAAATTAAACCACAAGGATTACCTTTGTATTAACTAATCAAGGGAAACAAAAAATACTTTTATCTTACTAAAAGACTAAACCTGAAATAACTAAACAATACAAGATTCATAACTTTAAATATTTATATTGTAAAAGCATTAAGTTCATAATCTATTTAAATTTACATTAGAACCTCCTTCTTTAAACTTTATTTTAAACTCAACTTCTCCCTTAGCCATGCATATGCTTTAAACTCAAATAAGGCAAGGTCATGCATATCAAAGATTACTTAGCATAAAAAAAATTCTTTTAACTTAAAAAAAAAACAAATCTTATCAAAAACAATTTTCACACATCTAAATTTTTATTCATAACTTCAATAACCTTCAAAAATTAGAAAAATAAATAATTTCCATTTAACAAGATGAGGGCCTGCAGTCCAAAAAAAAATTTACATAATAAACAATGATGGGGTTTCATTTTTCTTTAACACAAAAGAGCAATAATAGATATTTTGAACTGACTGTCAAGAGATGTCATCACATTAAGCAAAATTCTGGAGCTTCTTCTCAATGTCATACTAAACAATTTCTGGAGCTTCTCACACTAAAAACTCCCGGAACTTCTCAATGTCACACCAAACAAAGTTCTGGAGCTTCTTTTCAATGTCCCATAATTCAAAAGTTCCCACTTCAGCAGAGGCTTGATTTATCCAAAAAAAACACATGTAGAGAGTCTCTAATACTGACAATGGAGCCCATCACGCTCCACTGCCAAAAGTTCACTTCATAGCAAAAATCACAAGAGGCTGGCACAGTCCTTGTCAACACAACACAATCACTCCATCAGGCGATCTCATTAAAAGCACCATTCATTGAAGTAAACAGGTTGACATAAAACCGCTAAGCAGCCTCACTTGACAAATCATTCTGTCGTTGAAAGCATCTTGAACATCTTAGACTCTGCAATATATTAAGCAAGTTGCCATGTCTCACTATTTATGAGCTCACCATATCAACTAAATTACTAATTATCAAAATATCTTAATGATATCTGAATTAAATTTATTTATAAAAAAATCTTTAAATTTACTCCCCTAATGAAAAAAACTATCCAAATTAACATATTTATTTAAAGCTACCATAAATTTAAACAATCTTTAAATTTCTATAAAAATCCAGTCCAATTAATCTGCTTTCAAGTTTTAATAAACTTCTTAAATAACAAAAATCAATCCATTTCAATCACATCTTTATAAATATATTCAATCTTATTATACTAACTAATAAATTTCTTTAAATCAACAAAAAAAAACAATTTGGTTAACTTTGCCTTCAAATATTTAACTAGCAAAAAAAAAAAAATACCACTACATAACTTTTATTAACCTTAAATTATAGCATTAATCCACTTTTAACCCTTAAAAATTTTAAATTCAGACATTTACTATATATTAAATTCTCAAAGATCGTTAACTTTAAATTTTTCAAAAATTAAACCTTAAGTTTCTAACCTTTACCTTCTAAATTACTAACATTTAAACTTTAAATTTCTAACATTTAAATTTTAAATTTCTAACATCCAAATATTAAATTTTCTAACATTTAAATTTAAAAAAATAAAATAAACCTAATTATGAAAATTTCCAATTCTCATAAAAATTTTAAACTTCTAGCTTTTATTAACATTTTAAACTTCTAATCCTTATTAACATTAAGTTTCTAACATTCATTGACGTTTTTAAATTTCAGATAAACCTTAAATTTCTGACATTTTAAATTTCTAACATTGATTAAACTTTTTAAATTTCTAACATTAAACTTTTTAAATTCATAAACTAATTTTCAGTAGTATGTTAAAATTATCAAAAACATCGGCCCCCCCCAACTAAAACTATCTTTAGCGTCCAACAAGGGCCGATAAAATCCACCATACAAAAACGGCTAAACCATTTACGGTCAAAATAGCCAACCACTTAAAATTTTCAAAAAAATTTTAAATTCAGAATTTATGAAAAATATTTTAAATTTAATTAATATAAATCAACTTAATCGTAGCTAGGGCGAAAGGCTTAAAGCCCATAACCCTTATGTCAGATATTACATTAGTAATACCTGATCTATAAGCAGAGTTTAACTGGCACAGTAAAAGGTTAAACATAAGCTGACCTTTCGACATAGCCTAACACAAATATGGTTGATCTAAAGTAATGCTATTGTAAATTAGAAACTGTTTTAAAATATTAATCTATTAATTAAACCTGAAATAAAATATGTAGTGGTGGAAAAGTAAAGACAGCAAATTAAATTAAACAAAGATATTTATTTAAAAGCAGAAATAAAATATATCTATGTATATAGTCAACAATTTAATATAACTTATATAAAATATAATTAAAATCTCATTTAAACATTATCGATTAATTCTTTCATTTCAATAACAATAGTTGACTTAATCCATTTAATTGCATTAACAAAAATATAACTTAAGCAAAAGACATTTCATAATAATAAAGTATATTTACCCCGGAGCTCAAACTGAAAAACTTATTTTTAATTCAATGTATAATAAAAATAAAAACTATAAGTGTGAGAACATGGCAACCTGAAAGAACTAATTTTAAATACCTCCGCTGTCAGAATAGCACGTCACCGGCGAAATCAAAATATCCACTATATCTTCATAAAAACAACAAGTCCAACATCTACTTCCTTTGGAGTTGTATGAAAAAAAACACCGGGCTTGACAAATGATGAAAAACTAAAACATGCCATTGCCTTTAACTTGACATAACGAACTCCAGGAAAAACTGTATTTAAAAGTCTATAGTCTGCCAGCGACTCGTTCAGCTCAACAGTCAGAAAAACAGTAGTTTCACCGGGTATTAACACGAAGTAGATTAAAAGCACAAAGTCCCTCAAACTGCATCTTAAAAACAAGCTCCAACATCTCACGACTGAAGGAAGAACGTCAACTGCACTTGAGGTCAACGAACTCTCCGTATATATACGATACAGTCACGCAGAAAAGGATTCTACGCATGTATCACCAGCTCCCTCTACTGCCGGTTCTCACAGTACACTTCCGGTCATGCGTAGTAGTAGCACTAACGACCGTGATCAAATAGAGCTGCTTATGCCATCTATTAAAGATCACTTGTACTAAAGCAGTTTCCGGCTAAATATGAGAAAAGCTAATTAGCCAAAAGCAAAACAAAGATGCCGTGAGCTGAAACATTCGTCTATTGTAAATAAAAGTAAGATGAATTTAAAGACTAGATTATAGAATATAAATAATGGAAAGGTTTATTTATATTTGAAATAAAAGGCAAATAAAAACAGGTTATATCTAGAGCTCTTCCAAACTTGGCTTATTTCCACAAGCATGTACAGTGATGAGACCATAGAGCATATATCCTGACAAGATATAGCAGAAGGAGAACAAAGACGGCGCTTCCACTTTCGTCCCTAAAGTCTTTCCGAGTCTGGCTGGCATTTCCGGCAGTTTGGGAGCAGATGAAATCTAGCGCCCCCTACGTCCCGCTAGCTGACTAGTCGAGAGACCAGTCAAACAGGTCATGTGATCGAAAGTGAGTGCAGCATCATTAGCGTCACGCTATGCACTGGGCAATACTTTGGGGCTAAGTTCTGTTGGGAAAACCCTACCTTCTCTATTCTCCTTCTACTATTCTATCTCCATGATGCATTGCAATTCATAAACAAAATTTAAATATTGTTAATATACATAGTAATGCTATATTAAAGAACTGCTGATGTACCAATTTCGACAAATTATATAAAACGCCAAACTACTCAAGTAGTACCGAACTGCGTAAAAGACACATCCTTATAACTCCAAAAATAATAACTCTATTAACTAACAAATAACTGCGTCGGATTAAGCGTCTCATTTCCAATTAAAATATACTTCTGAATTGAAATTTGAATGAAATACAGGGTCATGAAAAATCGAAGAATATGGAAAACAAGATTACAAATATCTCGGCAACTAATAATCCGATCGACTTCGTTCTATATGCAAAATGTGTGTTATTTTATTGCCTTTTACGTCCATTCCTTAGAACAAAAAAATTCGAAAACTTTTACATACCTTTCATCAGAACGAATTTTTCGAGAGTCCGAAAAAAATAGTTCCGGATAATCAAGGTTGCTGATATTAAATAGGGTTCGTCCCATTCTTACATACTAAGTACATACAAAATTTCAATTCTCTATCTCAATTTCTTCGGGAGATAGAGCGTTTACAGACAGACAGACAGACGGACGGCAAAAAAAAATTTCTAAAAATATGTTTTTCGGAATCTCCACTATCTAAAACGTGTAAATCCGTCAAATTTTTTTTTTCGATTTTCAAAACGATTGCAAGACTTACCCTATACTACGTATGATGGGTAAGTAATAGTCGTTGGGGGCCACCGTAATACTTACCCATCATGGATATGTATATGAAAATAAAACATGTGAAACTATTTATACAATGCATTGCAATTCATAAACAAAATTTAAATATTGTTAGTATACATAGTAATGCTTTATTAAAGAACTGCTGATGTACCAATTTCAACAAATTATATAAAACGCCAAACTACTCAAGTAGTACCGAACTGCGTAAAAGAAACATCCTCATAACTCCAAAAATAATAATTCTATTAACTAACAATTAACTGCATCGGATTAAGCATCTAATTTCCAATTAAAATATACTTCTGAATTGAAATTTGAATAAAATACAGGGTCGTGAAAAATCGAAGAATGTGGAAAACAAGATTACAAATATCTCGGCAACTAATAATCCAATCGACTTCGTTCTATATGCAAAATGTGTGTTATTTTATTGCCTTTTACGTCCATTCCTTAGAACAAAAAAATTCGAAAATTTTTATACGCCTTTCATCAGATCGAATTTTCGAGAGTCCGAAAAAAATAGTTCCGGATAATCAAGGTTGCTGATATTAAATAGGGTTTGTCCCATTCTTACATACTAACTACATACAAAATTTCAAGTCTCTATCTCAATTTGTTCGGGAGATAGAGCGTTTACAGACACACAGACTGACAGACAGACGGACGGCAATTTTTTTTTTTCTAAAAATATATTTTTCGGAATCTCCGCTATCTAAAACGTGTAAATCCTCCAAAATTTTTTTTTCGATTTTCAAAACGATTGCAAGACTTACCCTATACTACGTATGATGGGTAAGTAACTAGTTGGATGTGCCAATCCCAAAACTTTCTTCTATCTCATACGTACATTTTAATATAAAAAAAAAAAAGTTACTCATTTTAATGCTTTAATAGTTTTAATTCAATACCATACCAACTTTGATTTTTATCTTAAATTTCTGCTTCAATCAATTAATCGGAGTAAAAACGAATTTCCGTCTCTGCACGAGCCGATGGACAATAGAATGATAGGCAGATTTTTTTTCAAATTCAGGGAGGACCTACTTGCCTTACCAAAAAATAATCTTATACAAAAAATTTAGTTCAGTTCTAGAACTAACTTCATACACTTTTATGCGGTGCAATATTGAAAATGGCATAAAATTCGCTATTGCAGCGCCCCCTTCCGGCGTATTTTTTTCAGATTCAGGGCGATCCAACTAGCCATAGCCATACACTTACACAAAAAATTTCGTTCAATTCGATGCATAACTTCATGTACTTTTGGTCGGTACAATATTGAAAATGCCACAAAAATCGCGATTGCAGCGCCCCCTTCCGGCCGATTATTTTCAAATTCAGGGGGGACCAACTAGTCATAGTCATGCACTTACACAAAAAATTTGGTTAAATTCGATGCATAACTTCATATACTTTTGGTTGGTACAATATTCAAAACGGCACAAAAATCGCGATTGCAACGCCCCCTTCCGGCGGAATATTTCAAAACTGAAGGAGGACCTGCTTGCCACAGCCAAAAACAATCACAAAAAAATTGGTTCAATTCTATGCATAACTTCATACACTTTTTGATGGTAGAATGGCGACATACAGACACACACACACACAGACACACGGACAGACAGACATTTTGTAAAAACATGTTTTTTGGAATCTCTGACCCCTAAAACGTGTAAATCCGTCGAAAACCGGAAGTCTAAAAAAATTTCGATTACAATACTTTCTTCTATTGAAGATAGAAGAAAGTAAAAATGGTGTGAAAAAATGCAGTTTGGATCTGAGAGTTACATTGAAAAAACAATTTCTTACAATATTTAGCAATGATAAAAATTTTAGTTTGTAGGTTTTTTTTAAAATAAAATCAATAATAAAGTATTACCAACTTAATAAAAGTTATTTTTGGGCTTCTTTTAAAATAATAAGGTAATCATGAGTCGTATTTTATATTATTTCATATTTTTGCTTCATGCGCTAGTTATAAAATGATATTTTGTGCCTGTGGGAAACATTGTTCTCGGATTTTACACCCCCCCCCCCCCCCCCCCCAAGAAAATCATAGAACAAAATTTCTTTACATTCTCAAAACATTGACCTAATGTATTTTGAATGGTTAATACTGACACTGTAACATATAACAACACAAAAGTTTATTTATTTATTTATTTTAATAAGCGAAATACATTTAATTTTGCAGTTTGCTGGATAGATATAAATACACTCTTTATAACTGGTTAAAATTTTGCATACTCTATCCAAACATTTCCTAACCGCAACTAAAGTAACTTTGGTACAATTTAATTTACTTAAAATGAGAAATCATTGTGATCATACATCAAGAGAAATTCTAGTGATAAGACATCGCGAGATAAAAAATAATTAAATATAACCGTCACTCTAAATAGGTTAATTATTTAATGTTAATTAAAATAAATACATAAGTTTGCATTGTGATTATTTACAAGGGCCCTATCACTTATAAATTTTTCGCAAAATTTCAATTTAAAATAACTTTGCCCCCCCCCCCCCCAAAAAAAAAAAAAAAAAACTTTTAGAAATATTTTAATAGGACTATAAGAAGGTTTTCCTTGTAAATCAATTGTAACCCAAAAAGAAAAATGTAACAAATATGCTACAAGGAAATTACTCCTAGAAAAGTTGACACACATAAACTTATCACTAAATAAAACAGACTGAGATAATGTCTCGATTAATCATATTTATTTACAAGTTATTAATAAAAGAAAACCATCTTTACAAAATTAAATTAAGAAACAAGCAGACTTAAGCTGCACTTTTATATTTCCTCAACATGGAAGATTACTTTGACATTATAATAGTTTCTTTCTAACTTTTGTTTCAACATCTTAATAAGGTACCCTGGGGTAATAATGCCAGACGGGGTAATAACGCCAAGTGCTAATATTTTGCATAATTATGAAATAATCTGGTAAATGACACCCATGTGTTCTGCGCAGAAGGGTTTTGAGTCATATAAATCGCAAAAAACAGCTTCAAGTTAATTTGTTTCATTTTTAGGTCTTATTGTTTTGACAAGCAGCTAAAATTAACG
The DNA here is from genome assembly GCA_964019185.1 of Maratus speculifer. Classification (NCBI taxonomy): domain Eukaryota; kingdom Metazoa; phylum Arthropoda; class Arachnida; order Araneae; family Salticidae; genus Maratus; species Maratus speculifer. Next base: position 36,159,921 of record OZ025296.1, read on the forward strand.
CTTGATCTAAAATTTGCGAGATACGTTTTGTGATGTGAAGACTATATTTTTTATCCGGAAATACTTTGTTAATTACATAAATTTGTAGTACATTTCATGGCCTTTCAAAATGTTGTTGAAGATTTTGGATATCTTCTCGAGATAATTTGTAATTTAAAATGTACAACGCAATAACTATAACGGGGTAATAACGCCAATCCTTGCAATTTTTACCCCGGTTGATTCCCTACAGGGGCAGAGCTCCATCCTAAATACTGATTCAAATAAACACAGTTAAAACTGTGCAATGTTTCTAATAATTCTATTTAAACGCTCCTTTTTAAGCAAAAAGAAGCTCACGGTTTGATATTCTTTTGCCTCATACCCCCCTCCCCACACCACACCTTTATTTTTCTTAAACTTTCACGAAAAAATGAACATTTTCAATAGCTTAGGATGCAATTTGTCAATTTCTAGAGCTGAGAGTTTGTATTTTTAGAATTGGGCAATCTACATGCAATTAATCCAACTTATTTCATTGTTTTGTTTGCATGGCGTTATTACCCATATAGGTGGGTAATAACGCCAAATAGCATTGGTCAAGAAATCACGCCATAACATTTTATGAATACATATCTGTTAAATTATTTTTTTTATATAGATAGTCAATGAGTTGCTGTATCAAATCATATATTTGTTTGAAAAATACAAACTAAAATTGAGCCGTGAAAATTGCTAGAACCTTAACGTGGCGTTATTACCCCAGGGTACCTTATATAACATACACTGATTTTAATCATTATTTTAGATTTTATCAAATTGATATACATAATCAATTTACTTATTTTATTCGCTCCTTCATTACATTGATAGCATGAAATTATGTAAAAATTCTAAGCTTAACTTATATATTTAGTAATTGTTAATAGTTACAAAAGCTAAATTTATGTAGATCCGGGTCGACATCGTGCACTTAGTTTCAAATTCTTTTTTTATAGTATATATTAAAACAAACAAAAATTTTAATTGGTGCCCCCTTCGCCTTTCGTTCTGACGTCCAAGGCACATGTCTCTTTAGCAATGATGAGAACGGGAACCGATTCCTAGTGAAATCGGTTGCCGTTTGCAATTATCGGTGAGGGGCACAATTTCACACTGAAGAGATTTTTAAGCAAAAGCTAACCTATTTAAATGACAGAAGGCATAGAGATGCATTTGATTTAGTTTTCCTTTCGAATTTTCTGGCTTTTACCAAATTCCATACTTATATATTTTTGTATGTAAAGACAAAAAAAAAAAAAAAAAAAAAAAAATCTTAATTTGACGCCTCCTTCGCCTTTCGTTTTGGCGTCCAAGACACATCCCCCCCCCGCCCCTTTCTACAACCCCTAGGGAAATCGCTTGGTTTTTGGCAATTGTCGGTGAGGTACAGTTTCACACAGAAGAGGATGTTTGAGTAGAGACTAACCAAATTAAATGTTAGACGGCATAGAGATACATTTGGTTCAGTTTTAATTAGAATTTTCAAGCTGTGAGACACTTTTTATGCAAATTCAATATATATTCTACATATACATTTTTAAATGCAAAGACAAACAAAATCTTCATTTGGCGCCACCTTTGTGTTTTGTTTTGGCGTAGAAAGGCACATGTCCCCTCTGCAACCCCCAGGGAATTGCTTTGCTTTTGCAATTATCGATGAGGTGCAGCTTCACAAAGAGTTTTGAAAGAGAAACTAACCTATTTAAATGACAGAAGGCATAGAGATGCTTTGGTACAGTTTTCCTTTCGAATTTTACGGTTGTGAGACATTATATGCAAATTCCATACATACACATTTTTGTATGTAAAGACAAAAATTTCATTTGGCGCCCCCTCTGCAAACCCTAGGGAAACCGCTTGATTTCAGGCTGTGAGACATTCTTATGCAAATTCCATTCATATACATTTTTGTATGTAAAGACAAACAAAATCTTCATTTGGCGCCCCCTCTGCAAACCCTAGGGAAATCGCTTGGTTTCAGGCTGTGAGACATTCTTATGCAAATTCTATACATATGCATTTTTGTATGTAAAGACAAACAAAATCTTCATTTGGCGCCCCCTCTGCAACCCCTAAGGAAATTACTTGGTTTCAGGCTGTGACCATTTTTATGCAAACTCCATGCATATACATTTTTGTATGTAAAGACAAACAAAATCTTAATTTGGCGCCCCCTCTGAAACCCCTAGGGTAATCGCTTGGTTTCAGGCTGAGACATTTTTATGCAAATTCCATACATATACATTTTTGTATGTACGACAAACAAAATCTTCATTTGGCGCTCCCTCTGCAATCCCTAGGGAAATCGCTTGGTTTCAGGCTGTGGGACATTCTGATGCAAATTCCATACATATACATTTTTGTATGTAAAGACAAAAAAAAAATCTTCATTTGGCGCCCCCTCTGCAAACTCTAGGGAAATCGCTTGATTTCAGGCTGTGAGACATTCTTATGCAAATTCCATACATATAAATTCTTCTATGTAAGACAAACAAAATCTTCATTTGGCGCATCCTCTGCAACCCCTAGAGAAATCGCTTGGTTTCAGGCTGTGACATATTCTTATGCAAATTCCATACATATAAATTTTTGTATGTAAACGCAAACAAAATCTTTATTTGGCTCCCCCTCTGCAAACCCTAGGGAAATCGCTTGGTTTCAGGCTGTGAGACATTCTTATGCAAATTCCATACATATGCATTTTTGTATGTAAAGACAAACAAAATCTTCATTTGGCGCCCCCTCTGCAAACCCTAGGGAAATCGCTTGGTTTCAGGCTGTGGGACATTCTTATGCAAATTCCATACAGATACATTTTTGTATGTAAAGACAAACACAATCTTTATTTGTCGCCCCCTCTGCAAACCCTACGGAATTCGCTTGGTTTCAGGCTGTGAGACATTCTTATGCAAATTCCATACATGTACATTTTTGTATGTAAAGACAAACAAAATCTTTATTTGGCGCCCCCTCTGCAACCCCTAGGGAAATCGCTTGGTTTCAGGCTGTGAGATATTCTTATGCAAATTCCATACATATAAATTTTTGTATGTAAACACAAACAAAATCTTTATTTGGCGCCCCCTCTGCAAACCCTAGGGAAATCGCTTGGTTTCAGGCTGTGAGACATTCTTATGCAAATTCCATACATATACATTTTTGTATGTAAAGACAAACAAAAACTTCATTTGGCGCCCCCTCTGCAACCCCTTGGGAAATCGCTTGGTTTCAGGCTGTGGGACATTCTTATGCAAATTCCATACAGATACATTTTTGTATGTAAAGACAAACACAATCTTTATTTGTCGCCCCCCTATGCAAACCCTACGGAATTCGCTTGGTTTCAGGCTGTGAGACATTCTTATGCAAATTCCATACATGTACATTTTTGTATGTAGGCATAGAGATGCTTTGGTACAGTTTTCCTTTAGAATTTTACGGTTGTGAGACATTATATGCAAATTCCATACATATAAATTTTTGTATGTAAACGCAAACAAAATCTTTATTTGGCGCCCCCTCTGCAAACCCTAGGGAAATCGCTTGGTTTCAGGCTGTGAGATATTCTTATGCAAATTCCATTCATATACATTTTTGTATGTAAAGACAAACAAAATCTTCATTTGGCGCCCCCTCTGCAAACCCTAGGGAAATCGCTTGGTTTCAGGCTGTGAGACATTCTTATGCAAATTCCATACATATACATTTTTGTATGTAAAGACAAACAAAAACTTCATTAGGCGCCCCCTCTGCAACCCCTAGGGAAAACGCTTGGTTTCAGGCTGTGGGACATTCTTATGCAAATTCCATACAGATACATTTTTGTATGTAAAAACAAACACAATCTTTATTTGTCGCCCCCTCTGCAAACCCTACGGAATTCGCTTGGTTTCAGGCTGTGAGACATTCTTATGCAAATTCCATACATGTACATTTTTGTATGTAAAGACAAACAAAATCTTCATTTGGCGCCCCCTCTGCAACCCCTAGGGAAATCGCTTGATTTCAGGCTGTAAAACATTCTTATGCAAATTCCATACATATACATTTTTGTATGTAAAGACAAACAAAATCTTTATTTGGCGCCCCCTCTGCAACCCCTAGGGAAATCGCTTGGTTTCAGGCTGTGAGATATTCTTATGCAAATTCCATACATATAAATTTTTGTATGTAAACACAAACAAAATCTTTATTTGGCGCCCCCTCTGCAAACCCTAGGGAAATCGCTTGGTTTCAGGCTGTGAGACATTCTTATGCAAATTCCATACATATACATTTTTGCATGTAAAGACAAACAAAAACTTCATTTGGCGCCCCCTCTGCAACCCCTTGGGAAATCGCTTGGTTTGAGGCTGTGGGACATTCTTATGCAAATTCCATACAGATACATTTTTGTATGTAAAGACAAACACAATCTTTATTTGTCGCCCCCCTCTGCAAACCCTACGGAATTCGCTTGGTTTCAGGCTGTGAGACATTCTTATGCAAATTCCATACATGTACATTTTTGTATGTAAAGACAAACAAAATCTTCATTTGGCGTCCCCTCTGCAACCCCTAGGGAAATCGCTTGATTTCAGGCTGTGAGACATGTTATGTGAGTCTACTCACATAACTAGTGCTAAATTAAATCAAAGCACTTATTCTAATACTTCCTAATATGGAGCAAAGTAAAATTGCAACAGCAGAAGCAAAGACCCTAAAGTGTGTAAAAGAGAAATAATGTTTCAATTTGTAATTAAGCAGTAGGTGTAAAAATTAGACAGAATGATGACAAGTGAATTAATTTAAAACTCAACTTTTATTTAAAATCTTTTTCATATTTAAAAATAACGATGTCTAAAAATATCATTCAAATAAATAACTTATCAATATAATTCTATAACTAAAAACAATAATTGGCTTAACAAATAAATAATTAAAAACCTCCCTCCAGTGCTCATTTCAGAATAATTAACTTTAAATAAAGAAAGTACTTGAAAGACGTAAGTTGAAGAAAAAGTAAACAAAGTTAAAAATCATCTTCACCGTATTTAATGTATTAAAAACAAACGGACGACCATCATATTAACTCCTTATCACTAGCAAAAGCATAACTACACGAGCTTCCGACAAGATAAACAGACACAGCAAATCAATCATCTATCCACCCGCAAGCAAACACCACCGTCTCTTATTTATACTCCCTCGCAGATCAGCCGGACTGGATCGCACCTTAGACCGGAAGTGGGAAACTCCCACCTTCTCCAATGCACGTGCCGAGATCATTAGCATAGGCGCGTGCCGATCTGAAAGCAAGCTCCGCGGAGAAAAAACATCAGTCACGCCGCCTGTCGATGATTCACGCTACCGTGCAGTCTAAACAAATTTACGGCGAACTCTGCGTGGAAAACAACAATGAGATCCGATAGGAACGAAGCACGATGGTTTAAAATAAATAATTCTCCCTCTGCAAATTAAATAAAATGAAACAGCTGCATCGATGGAAAAGGTAAGTAATAAATAAAAACTTAGTGGATATTGTATTTGATTAAATAAAAAATATATATTGAATACAATTGATAAGAAAAATATGGGTATGTGGCTAACAAATGCCCCCCCTCTTATCAATTGTTAAAAATACCAAAAAGGTAAAGTCCAAAATAAAATTTACCAAAAGAAAACCAGCAAAAATGAAAATTAACGACTACTCAAAAACTATACGAACTTAACTACTTAAATAATGAGCACCAGAGTGATTGTACAATCCAAATAATCTATATACTGTAAAACAAAATTTCTACATCATTCAACAAAATAACTAGTAAAAGAATTTTAAACATTCATTCAAGAACTACAATTCGCAAAAGTGAATTCATTTAAATATACAATTCAATAACAATCTTAGAACTTCAAACTTTAAAACAATTTAACATTTCAATTCATGAAAAATAACATCAAACCTTCAAAATCAAATTTCCTCAAAAAATTTTACATTAAACATTTTAAAACTTTCAATACATTTCAGCTTTGCCTCATGGCACTAAATCTTTCAAAAATTTCAGCAACAAATCAAAAATATCAAGAACAGCATCATCAGTTCATTTTCAAAAGAAATATCAAATTCAAAAGCAAATTAGGATAATTAAATTACATTTAAATTCAAAAGAAGTTTCAACAATTTCAGAAATAGAACATTCTTCCACATGTCCGTACGACATTATGTGAGCTGTAATACAACAAGAGAAAACTATTGCAAATATAACATACATTTTAATCTTCCACATGTCTGCAAGACATTTCGTGAGTTTATAATGTTACAAAGTACCTACATAAAAAGTTAGTTAGACAATACAATACATGACATATTCAAACATTCAACCTTACATACAACCTTACGTGGTGCCACGATTTCATCAATTCATTCACTCACATAGAGACAAGGAACTTGTAACAATAGAAAACTATTTAAATTTCAAAATATTCAAATTTTAATTTAAACTGTTATACTTAAAGTAAACCACTTTAAATGTAAAGAATTCCCATTTCTAATACAAAAACCTCTTCACCTGGGCGCCCGGGACACCCAAGCAAAAAAATTTCAAAAAATCAAATTCAAAATTTCCTTATACATTTTCAAATGAACTTTAACTTTATGCTAAGCAAGAAAAACTTTTAAAAGAAATATATATAGGTTGCAACCCAACAAAAGATAACAATAAAAATATATAACAAAAGGTCATTTGCAAGGTAGAAGGGAGTTAAGTGGCAGTTCCATATATTAACATAATAAAATAGGACTTACAGAATTAAAAAATAACCTGCCCGCGATAGGACCCTCCTGTGGCAATGGTCAACTCGAAAATCCACCCCCAGATGACACTCTGACAGATTACATTGGCACCCCTGCGAGCCGCTTCCTGGGGCCGTTCGGACATCCAGAAATGGACATTGAGAAGTATCACCACATTCAGGTGGGATTTTAAATATCTACCAAGCAAAAACCATAAAATAAAATATCTTAAATATTTCAATACAAATTTCCACATAAATTTAACTTCAACAAATATACATTTGATACTAATACTGATACAAAAACATAATACAATAATAAACTTCATTAATTATACAAAAATACATTTTTCAAAATTACTTAAATATATATTCAATAAACTTTGTTAATTCAAATTTTGTGAGTGGCTTAGTGAAGACATCAGCAAGGTTATCCTTGCTACGGACAAAAAGTAAGTCAAAAGTATTTTTATCAACTAAATCTCTGACAAAAAACAGCTTAACATCAATATGACGACTCCTATGGTTTTCTATGGGCGACTTTACAAAATCTATAGTAGCTCTATTATCCACATACAAAACAGATTTAACCCTTTCCCCAGTGACAATTTTCTTACTGTAACACTCATCTAAAATTCTGTCAAACCAAAGAAGTTCCTTCGTGGCCTCAGTCATGGCTATAAACTCAGCTTCCATTGTAGACAAACTTACACTTTTCTCCTTAAATGTTCGCCAAGAGATGGGAGAGTTACCTAGAAAAACAATTTGACCGCCCAACGAAGTTCTATCATCTCGGTTTGCAGCGAAGTCTGCGTCAGAAAAAGTTATCAGCTGGGGTTTTTCACAAGACAACTTAAGGGTCATTTTAACTGTATGTTTTACATATCCCAATAACCTGAGCAAGCCATACCAATGTGTCATCCCTGGATCTGATTGAAACTGACTAAGTATATTTACTGCATATGAAATATCTGGACGGGTTCTATTTGCAATAAAAGACAAACAACCGAGAATACTTCTATATGGTAATTGAGACATTTCTCTGCGTTCATCCTCAGATTTAGGACAATCGGACTTAGAATAGACAGAACCTTTACTCATTGGTAGGGAAGAAATGGGAAACCTGTACGATTCAAACCTTTTACAAACATCCTCAATGTAGGATTGTTGGTGAATTCGCAGGCCCTCCTCACTTTCTTCAAACTCTACACCTAGCAATTTCTTAGTCTTTCCCAAGACTTTTAAATCAAAATACTTGCTCAAAAGTTCTAAAGCTCTATCTATAATCCTTTTATGTTTCCCAAATAAAACAATGTCGTCAACATATAATAATAAAACTAAATCTGAATCTAAAATGTACACGCAATTACTCCATTCTAATTTTACAAAACCTATTTCTAAAAGTACTCTATCTCAAAGAACCAAACCCGACCAGACTGATGCAACCCATAGATAGCCTTATCCAACTTACAAAATAAATTTTCCTTACCAACTTCAACAAAACCTGGGGGTTGTGACATAAAAATATTCTCTGTCAGAGGGGCATAGAGATAAGCACATTTAACATCACACTGGGTGTGTAGCCAATCTTTGAGGGACACAAGTAATGAAAAGAAAAAGCGGATGACACTAAAATTAACAACCGGGCTGAATGTTTCTTCATACGATTCTCCCCTGATTTGCTTAAAGCCTTGGGCTACCAACCGGGCTTTATACCTGGCTATGTTACCTTTGTCATCTCTTTTTACTGTGTACACCCATCTGCAACCTACAGGATTAACCCCTGAGGGCAATTCTTCTAAATGCCATACACCCCTTTCGTGCATGATGTCAATTTCTTCCCTCATTGCCCTATGCCATTCATTACGTTGGTCAGATTTTAAAGTTTGATTATAGGTTTTAGGAATAATCAGATCATATAGTCAGGATTTAGTTTGGCAAATGTCTGCACTTGGGTCAACAATGTTGGGGTCAGAAACTATTCCTTCATAAGTGTTACTTCCTGTAAAATCAAACAAATTGGGCTTAAAAATTATGTCATTTTTCCTACAATAATTCTCTACCTCCCTATTAGACCTTAAACGTTCTGAACCGTTATCCACATCAAAATAGTAAATGTCATTTCGAGAACGACCAGTCTTTCTAGGTACAATTTTTCTTTTCCAGTGAGTATCGCGTAAAGTGGTGTGAGGTATATTAGGGGAATCACTACTAGTGTGAACTTCCTGACCTGCACTCTCTGTACCAGAAGATGATTCGAGGGAGTCATTGGAGCTGTCAGTGGTGACTCTGACCTCCTCAACAACGTCTTCTTCCTCGATATCACTCCCAGCAACAGGAACCCACTGATACTCCCCTGGTATGTCGCCCAGCACAGCTCCTTTAAGCGCGTCTCTGTAACTGGTGTGTTCATCGAATGATACATTTATGGTTTCTACGATTCTGTCGTTTTCAGGTAAATACACCCTGTATCCCTTAGTTCGAAAAGCGTAACCAACTAGGAATCCTTTTATAGCCTTAGGATCTAATTTAAACCGTTTTTGACGAGGGATTCCAACATACGCCACACAACCAAAAGGTTTCAGGTGTCTAACAGAGGGTTTGGTACCGCCAAATAATTCAAATGGAGTTTTTGTTTGATTTTTATGACAGACGCGGTTCCATGTGTAGGTAAAATGAAGAACAGCCTCTGGCCAAAATTTTAAATCCATACCACTTTCTTCTAACATGGTTCTAGCCCCATTTACTACAGTTTGATTATAACGTTCAACAGTACCGTTTTGTTCCGGAGTAAAGGTATTGGTCAACTCATGATTAATTCCTCTTTCAACACAAAATTCCTCAAACTTATTATTTTCATATTCTCCCCCATTGTCGGACCTAATGGCTTTCACTTGTCTGCCCAAAAACCTTTCAGACCTTATAATGTGTTGCCTTAAAATTTCAAAAACTTCCGACTTTTCTCTCATGGGGTATAATGAAACTTTACGCGAGAAATCATCAATTATAGAGACAAAATACCTCTCTCCTTTTCTACCCTCAACCTGACTTGGACCCCAGACATCAGTATACAAAAGCTCTAAAGGAAATTTTGATCTTATGTAATTTCTAGATTTAAAAGATGTTCTCCTGAATTTATTAATTTTACAAGACTCGCATTTAAATTCCCCTTCCTTTAAATTTGGTAAACCCCTAGCTCCTGCATTTCTACATGTATGTGCTATCAAATAAGGACTGACATGGGCCAGTCTCCTATGCCAAACATACATGTCGTCACGTTTATCAGCAGAAGATGCTTCAAAACTGACTTTCTTACTAATTTTACTAGGAACTTTGGGGTACAAATAGTAAACGCCATTTTTAAGTGTGGCTTTAAAAAGGGGTTGTCCGTTGCATGATATCTTCACCTCGCCATTCCCACCAGAAAAACATGCCCCATTTACATCCAATCGAGGCCCCGATATTAAATTACGTCTTAATTTAGGAGAAAACATAACATCTTTAAATACTAAAATTCTTTGCCCAAATTTCAATTTAATGGTTCCACATCCAACAATAGGAAAAGTTACACCCTCTATGGCTACTGCCATATGTTCATCATTTAATGGTGTATAATCAATAAAAAGATCTCGATCTTTACAAAAATGATGGGAAGCTGCTGTGTCAAAGACCCAGTCAGCTTCTCCACCGACCAAGTTAGCCTGAGACAGGAAAAAGGATGTAAAAGACTTACGTTCAGGACTGAACGATGAAGAGGACTTATAGTCAGGACTTCTTGCACGAGTGTCTCTAGATCTGCCTCCTTTACGTCTATCATCAGGTCTACAGGAACCAAACTTTTGATGTCGAACTGGGGATTTGGAACGTCGGAGTGGAAACCTCTTATCTCCAGGGCTAGAAGATCTGACAGGTGAAGAGCCTCGGCACGACGAAAACTGGGCTGATGGGGACTTGTCCCTGCTATATGAAGGCATATTTTGCAAAAATAGATGACACTGACTCTTGATGTGATTTGGCTTTTTACAAAAATGACACACTATTTTCCTTCCTGATTTCTTCTGATACTGGATTGATTGTGCTTCTGGATACACTTTTCTATGATCATGTTCTCGAACTTGGATTCTAGTTTCCTCCGCGACAAGTGCTGTCACTACATCTTTAAAAATAAACTCATCGTCTTTCCATCTAAGTATTATCTGTACTATAGAATCAAATTTAGGAGGTAAAAACCTCAATAATTGAAAAGTGACGTACGTATCATCAAAATCTTTATTAATGGATTTTAACTGATTTGCTACTCTTAGTAATCGAGACGCATACAAATTTATGCTCTCACTATTGGCCATTTTGCATTCACACAGCTCGGTAAAGACCTGTATGTATCTACTTCTAGTATCAGGGTAGAAATGAGTGCGTAAACAGCACCAGGCAGAAACAGGATCATCACAATTTTCTATTATTTTTCGAAAATCAGGCTCGACATTTAAATATATCATTGAAAGAGCCAATTTCTGACGAACTTTAAATTCTTTTACCTCTTTATCAGTGACACATCCAGTACTTGTTGTACTTTTCTCACTTAGAGCACAGCTACTTTCATTGAGCACAGGAGGTTTCTCAATTTCTGCCACTATGTCCCAAACATTTCTTTCCATTAACAAATATTTCATATCGGACTGCCAATTAGCATAATTACTAGAATTTAATTTCTGAATTTGATTTTGCATCATTTTGATAAAATTAAATATAAAAACCTAAAAATTTAAAAAAAATTGGGCCAGCCAAAATTTTATGTAATTAAAAACGTATTTTATTAAAAATTTTCAAAAAAAATTTATCTTTTATAATATAAATTACTTCAAAAACAAAATCTGTCATCATTTTAAAAACTAACGGCCCCCCCTAATAAAACTATCTCTTAATTCTTATTGGGCCGTAGTTAAAAACACCTTACTGCATTAATGGCATTGCCAAAAATTAAATTACATGGGTCTCTGGTGCCCATAACCAAAAATGTTATGTGAGTCTACTCACATAACTAGTGCTAAATTAAATCAAAGCACTTATTCTAATACTTCCTAATATGGAGCAAAGTAAAATTGCAACAGCAGAAGCAAAGACCCTAAAGTGTGTAAAAGAGAAATAATGTTTCAATTTGTAATTAAACAGTAGGTGTAAAAATTAGACAGAATGATGACAAGTGAATTAATTTAAAACTCAACTTTTATTTAAAATCTTTTTCATATTTAAAAATAACGATGTCTAAAAATATCATTCAAATAAATAACTTATCAATATAATTCTATAACTAAAAACAATAATTGGCTTAACAAATAAATAATTAAAAACCTCCCTCCAGTGCTCATTTCAGAATAATTAACTTTAAATAAAGAAAGTACTTGAAAGACGTAAGTTGAAGAAAAAGTAAAAAAAGTTAAAAATCATCTTCACCGTATTTAATGTATTAAAAACAAACGGACGACCATCATATTAACTCCTTATCACTAGCAAAAGCATAACTACACGAGCTTCCGACAAGATAAACAGACACAGCAAATCAATCATCTATCCACCCGCAAGCAAACACCACCGTCTCTTATTTATACTCCCTCGCAGATCAGCCGGACTGGATCGCACCTTAGATCGGAAGTGGGAAACTCCCACCTTCTCCAATGCACGTGCCGAGATCATTAGCATAGGTGCGTGCCGATCTGAAAGCAAGCTCCGCGGAGAAAAAACATCAGTCACGCCGCCTGTCGATGATTCACGCTACCGTGCAGTCTAAACAAATTTACGGCGAACTCTGCGTGGAAAACAACAATGAGATCCGATAGGAACGAAACACGATGGTTTAAAATAAATAATTCTCCCTCTGCAAATTAAATAAAATGAAACAGCTGCATCGATGGAAAAGGTAAGTAATAAATAAAAACTTAGTGGATATTGTATTTGATTAAATAAAAAATATATATTGAATACAATTGATAAGAAAAATATGGGTATGTGGCTAACAAGACATTCTTATGCAAATTCCATACATATACATTTTTGTATGTAAAGACAAACGAAATCTTTATTTGGCGCCCCCTCTGCAACCCCTAGGAAAATCGCTTCGTTTCAGGCTGTGAGACATTCTTATGCAAATTCCATACCTATACATTTTTGTATGTAAAGACAAACAAAATCTTCATTTGGCGCCCCCTCTGCAACCCGTAGAGAAATCGCTTGGTTTCAGGCTGTTAAACAGAGGTCAGGATCAAATAAAACAAACTCATTACTGACTACTATTAAATCAGCTGAAATTTAGTTTATTTGCTTGCCTGCTTGACAAGACACAAAAAAACTGAAAGAAAAAAATACACAGTACAAGATTAGAACCATGATTGTCAACATCTTTCCAAGTTCCAGCCACCAAGAGTAAGTACAACCTTCAAACTACACAGTATTCCATCTAACACTCTCTAACCAAAAAACAATTAACTACTCAAAAACCATCAAAAGCAACCAGACTGCCACCTGGTGGCCAAGACTATCCTGCCATCTGGTGGACAAACAATCCCGCCATCTGGTGGACAAAAATAAAATTTAGCCAAAACATTTTTCCTCAACAATGCTCCCCCATTTTGGTTAAATTTTCCTAAAACAAGAAATTACCCCAGAATGGAATTGCGAAATTTCAAAAACGAACTCTTGGGTAATGGCTTTGTAAAGATGTCAGCAATATTAGAATATGAATCTATTCGTAACACAGTTACATGACCTTTCAAAATATGATCTTTTACAAAATGATACTTAACATCTATATGTTTATTTGCACTATTTTCAATATTGTTCTTTGAATAGTCTATAGCACTTTTAGAGTCACAATAGATAACAGGAATAGGTAAGTTCTCAAAGTTGCATTCTCTCAGAATTCTGTCTAACCATATTAGCTCACTACACAATTCAGACATAGCAATATATTCTGCCTCCATAGCAGATTTAGCAACACAATTTTGTTTCTTTGACTTCCATGATATTGGTACACCATTCAAGTAAATAATGAAACCTGTAACACTCTTTCTAGTATCTTTACAGTTTGCAAAGTCACTGTCTGAATATCCTATCAATCCATTTAAAGTTTCATCATTCTCATATTTGACAACTAAGTTTTTTGTAACAGCAACATATTTCAAAACTTGTAGCAAAGCTTTCCAGTGATTTATACCAGGATTTTGATTAAACTGCGATAATTTACATAATGAGTAACTGATATCTGGTCTAGACCGTGTTGCAATAAACATCAAAGAGCCAAGCAAATTTTTATAAGGAATTCTTTCCATGGCAGATTTGTCCTGTTCAGTTGTTGGGCAATCTTTATCTCCTAACTCAATACCAGGGGATAAGGGTACGGAAGGCTTGACCATCAAATTTGGTTTAAAAAAATTTACTACTCTATCGATATAATTTCGTTGATGCATTCTAATACCATTATCATCCATATCAAATTGTACACCTAACACCATATTTAATTTACCAAGTTCTTTAACTTCAAACAATGAACCAATTAAAGCTTTTACTTTATTCAATACTAATTGGGTCTTGGCAAATATAAATAAATCATCAACATACACTAAGATTATAGCATCATTTTCATAATTATACACACAGTTAGTACTTTTAAACTTAGAAAAACCTACACTTACAAATTTTTCATCCATTTCTTGGAACCACATGCGTCCTGACTGACGAAGTCCATATATTGCACGTAATAACTTATAAACATTTTTTTTCTTCTCTTGATTAATGAAACCAACAGGTTGTCTTACATAAATTTCTTCTTTTAATTTACCATAAAGATAAGCACTATTAACATCAAGTTGGGAAACTAACCATTTATGAATAACAACTAAATACATAACAAAAGCTCTAATAACAGTAAAACTTACCACTGGACTGAATACATCTTCAAAGTCATAACCTGGTCGTTGGTGGTTACCTAAAATCACTAATCTAGCCTTAAATTTTTTAATCTTACCAGAAGTATCTCTTTTGATATTATAAACCCACTTTGTACCTATTATGATCTTTCCATCTTCAGGAGGAGGAACTAACTTCCACACTTTCCTCTGCTCAAATGATTTAATTTCGTCATTCATTGCTTGATCCCATTCTTTTTTCTGAGGTGAAATTTGTGCATGATAATAATGCTGAGGAATTTCAATATTATCAGTAAGAAAAACTTGAAAATCACCCATCTCTTTTAGAATATTAATAGAATGTTCCTTTTCTTTTGAACTATCAACATTCGAAGATCCACTATCTTCATCCGAAGCTGATGAAACTTCAGTTTCTCTAACATCTGTTCCATGACTTCGATTCCAATTAAAATCTTTTGGGTCATAACTTAATGATTTTTCCGCACAGTATTTTTCCATTTGATTTCTACTCCTAATTTTTGGCTCTCCTGTAGAAGGATAATAATAAACATCAACTCTTCCTTTAGATTTTCCAGATCTACGGGTAACTTCTTTTCTAGTAAATGTTATTGGCTTTGATGCATCTATGTTCATTTTTTCAAACATTCTTGCTATTTCTTTCACAGGAGATTGTTGCTTCTCACAATTCTCCAATTCAAGATTCTCAACTCTATTTGATTTGTTTATGGGACAACTATTTGCTTCTGAGAAGTCTTCAGATAAAGCTAATTTTAACCATTCCAACATTTGATTATCTATCTTGTTGACTGATCTCCTATCCATCTCCAATAACTTTTCATTGAACTTCACACTTTTAGTTTCTTCAATTCTTCCTTCCTTGGGATACCAAATGCGATAACCTCTTGTATAGATGGCGTATCCAACTAGAACACCTATTTTTGCTTTTGGCTGTAACTTATGTCGTTTCTGTTTAGGAATATTCACATAAGCGGTACATCCAATTCTTTTAAAATAGCCAACATTAGGTTTTCTACCAAACCATCGGAAATAAGGGGTTTCATTGGTAGTTGAATGAAGAACTCTATTTTTCAAATGATTTACTGTCATCGCTAATTCAGCCCACATATTCGAAGGCAGCTTTGCACTATGCAAATAAGCTAAGACACCTTCCATAATAGTTCTGTTGTAACGTTCTGAAACTCCGTTCATTTCAGGGGTAAAAACATTTGTTCTTTCATGCCGTATCCCTTCTTTTTCCAATGCATTTTGAAAAATATTCGATAAATATTCCAGGCCATTATCTGTTCTAAGTGCTCTCAACTTCTTTCCTGTTTGACGTTCTGCCATTGCTTTAAAACGTAAAAATGTTTCAAAAACATTCTTCTTATCTTTCAACGGATAGATAAATGCTCTCCTACTAAAATCATCAATAAATGTGAGGAAATATAAAGCATTTCCTATTGACCGTATTTTTGCAGGACCCCACAAATCCGAATGTACTAACTGCAAAACTTCAGTAGATCTAACTTTATCCATAGGCAAATGACTTGCTCTCTTTGACTTTGATAAACTACAACTTTCACAATCAACATTTTCTTTGAATTGAGTATCTCTAACACCAGTAACTTTATTTTCAACAATCATCTTTCTTATTATCCAGTTACTAAAATGACCAAAACGTTCATGATTCATATCCAATTGACAATGAGATTCATAAATGCTATTGTCCTCCAATGGCTTTGCACAATAACCCTGAAAAATAAAGAAGTTTTTATCTTTCTTTGCTGTTATAAATGGTGCTCCATCAGGATAATAAAATTTTATTATTCCATGTCCTCCTCTAAATGTAAATCCAGCATCATCCATCTTCTTTCCGGATACTAAATTTCTTTGGACTGATGGAACATGAAGTGCATTTTTAAGAGTGATAGTATGTAACACCTTATTAGAATAAACATTCACAACAGCATCTCCAATTCCTATAACTTGAGTAGGGTGAGGGCCAAACTTAATAAATACTTTCTCTAAAGGCTTATAAGATTGGAAAAATTTCTTTGAATTTAAAACATGACAAGTTGCAGCTGAATCCCATGTGAAAATATCTAGATTCTCTTCAACATTAGCTACATGAACAGTTTCCATTTCTGAGACATAAAATAAAGACTGTTTTTGAGATTGTGATTTCTCATTCTTCTTATAATTTCCAAACTTTCGCTGCTTTTGTTCCTTATTTAAATTAACTTTACAATTTCTAGCAAAATGACCGATGTTGTTGCATCGATAACAAACTATTTTTATTTCCCTCTGCTTATTTTGCTTTTTAAGATTAGTTAATTCATTTCTTTTCGCTCCTTGTACTAAAAATGTTTTATCCAATTGACTAAACTCTTCCAATTTCTTTTTGCTCTCTAAACGTCCATATTCAGTTAATAATTCTGTTTCCACTTCAGCAGAAGTAAATTTCTTATCTTCTAATGCATACAACTTAGTTACTATATTTTCATAAGTCTCAGGAAGAAAAGCAATTAATTGAAATGCTATTTCAGCATCATCAACAATTTTCCCAGCATCAGCTAAATCTTTGACTACCTTTTTCACTCTAGCAATAAAAACACCAATATGTTCATCCTCTTCTGGCTTCAATAAAATAAATTCTCTTCTAAGTTCAGCTATCCTTGCACGAGACTTGGGACAATATGTATCTCTTATTTTCTGCCAAGCTTTTAAAGGAGACTCAATTCCATCTAAAATAGCAACCTGGCTACTATCCATATAAGTTTTCATCAGTCCTAAAGCTCTGTCTTTCCTAGTTTCAAATCTATCCTTATCTGCTTCTGTAGCATCAGCAGACAATACAGGTTCTGGATCAACAATAAATTTCTTGCACCCAGATAATTGCAATAAAGACTCCAATCTATCTTTCCATGAGTGATAATTTGCATTAGATAGAACAGGAATAGCTTTATGACCTATTTGACTGAAATAATCTTCAGAGTCAGCCATGTTGTCAAGAAAAACTAAGTCCCAGAAATAAATAATTTAAGACTTCAAAAGCAAACAAAAGTCTCTTGAAAACAATTTCCTATATTTAATTTGCATAATATGCTAAATAATTCTTGCAAAATTCATAATAAAGCATACAGTCATATATAATAAACATCACTAAACCTAATAGCATATTTTCATTAAGCCTAACTGAAAATGTAAACAATCTTTACTAAATAAGCAGTTCACACCCAACCACATTGCTCTGCTACCATGTTAAACAGAGGTCAGGATCAAATAAAACAAACTCATTACTGACTACTATTAAATCAGCTGAAATTTAGTTTATTTGCTTGCCTGCTTGACAAGACACAAAAAAACTGAAAGAAAAAAATACACAGTACAAGATTAGAACCATGATTGTCAACATCTTTCCAAGTTCCAGCCACCAAGAGTAAGTACAACCTTCAAACTACACAGTATTCCATCTAACACTCTCTAACCAAAAAACAATTAACTACTCAAAAACCATCAAAAGCAACCAGACTGCCACCTGGTGGCCAAGACTATCCTGCCATCTGGTGGACAAACAATCCCGCCATCTGGTGGACAAAAATAAAATTTAGCCAAAACATTTTTCCTCAACACAGGCTTTCAGACATTTTTATGCAAATTCCATACATATACATTTTTAAATGCAAAGACAAACAAAATCTTCGTTTGGCGCCCCCTCTGCAACTCCTAGGGAAATCGTTTGTTTTTTGGTAATGGTCGAGGAAGTACAGTTACACACAGAAGAGTGTTTTTGAATAGAGACTGATTTATTTAATGACAGAATGCATAAAGATACACTTGGTTCAGTTTTGCTTTTGAATTTTTCGTTTGTGAGATCTTTTTATTCAAATTCGATATATATACATAAATTTTTGCATTTAAAGACAAAAAAGCCTTCATTTGGCGCCCCTACGCTTTCTATTCTGGCGCCCGGGTACAGATGATTGGGGGGACACGTGCCCCCCCGGCCCCCCCCCCCCCCCCCCCCCGACGCTACGCCTATGCTTACAGGGGCCAACGATCTCAAAAAAATAAGCAACATTGGTAATGTGGCCTTTCAATCTTTCTCCAATCACTATATGAATGTCAACATTTATATTAAACACATTTTATTATAATCTAAAAGTTAAAAAAAAAAATTGCACCCCTTTTCTCAAATTTCTCCCTCTTCCCCCCCCCCCCTCTTTTTTATACTACTATTCTTCTGATGGTAAATGAACAGCTAAATTTACCAGTGAATCTGCTTCTGTCTTATTTTAATAAGTTTTTAACTCAGTGTCCGTAAAAACAAGTGCATGCATGTTATTATCAATGAAGTGCTATTTGAGCATGTTATGGGAAGTTGCCCCCAGGCTCCCCTACTCAAGTAATTTAGATTGTAGCAACCAAAACAAGTCAGACACAATGAAAAAATCCTTTTTTATTTTATTTCTTTAAGGATGACTTTATAAAAACTATTAAAATAGATCACTAATTAAAAAAAAAGCATTCAGTTTGTGTGTGTGTGTAAAAAATATATTTTTTCGTTATTTGAACAATTAGATGCTAAATTAATACAAGCGCGCGGGGGGGGGGGGGGGGGGGGGAGGCATAAAGCCCCTATTTTGTTACTAAAAATTAAATGATAGGTTTCGTATTATAAAGAGTAACATTAGTGCTAAATCGCAATGTTAGATGGATGATAAATCGATTTAAGAAATCTCTACATCGCCCACTCCTAATTGTCAAATTAAATTATTTTTTGCTACATCATTTTTGACGTAACTATAGTGTCTGGTATGTTTTCTCCTTTTCTATCCATTTTAATAATGTTCAAATAGTATTGGAACAGACAAATTAAAGCCTTTAGTGTTTGGGGGGGGGGGGGGTGCATAAAGCCCATATTTTGTTACTAAAAATTAAATGATAGGTTTTGTATTATAAAGAGTAACATTAGTGCTAAATCACGATGTTAGATGGATGATAAATCTATTTAAGAAATCTCTACATCGCCCACTCCTAATTGTCAAATTAAATTATTTTTTGCTACATCATTTTTGGCGTAACTATAGTGTCTGGTATGTTTTCTCCTTTTCTACCCATTTTAATAATGTTCAAATAGTATTGGAACAGACAAATTAAAGCCTTTAGTGATTGGAAAGTACACAAAGCCAAGGTGCTTTTAAAATGTAAAGAGTTTACCAATTCACTACAAAGCAAATAAGAGGGCTTGGATGATGGAGGAAATCTTCAATAACTGGCTGCCTGATGTTGATAAAGAAATGAAGAATAAAAAGAAGAATGTTGCTCTCATAGTTGATAACTGTAAACCTCACAACAATCCCACATGTTTGAAAAATATAACAGTTTTTATTTTCACCAAATTCCACGTTGATCCTGCAAATGTTAGATTGTTGCATTATCAAGTGTTTCAAGGGAAATTATCAAAAAAGGTGAGTTAAGAACATTAATCTCCCAAATCCATTTGCAGTTGGTGTAAAAAATGCATGTGATTGGGTCTCCGAAAGTTGAAATTCTATATCAAGATCCATAATCCAAATCTGTTAGAAGAAAGCTTCATTCTTTGAAGAAAAGGCCAATATTGACTTAACTGAAATCATTCAGGAAGAAGAAGAATGTGTGAATAGTTTATCCAAGGTTATCAGATATTTCCAAAGATCATCAAAGCAATCTTTTACATTGAATGTTGGAGATTTTTTAAACTTAGACAATAATGTGCATATGTTCAGTGCAGGCACGTAGCCAGGGAGGGGGCTAAGGGGGCTGAAGCCTTTCCCGAAAGTTAAAAAAAATGTTTGATCTAATACTTATAGTAAAAACTGCTAAAATTTTCTTTTTTTTTCTTCCATTTCATTATAACTACGTATATTTTTATTTGTAAATATATTGATTTATTTATCTAAAGCTACTATCTAAAGTTATCAATTCCTCATTATACCTCTCATTCGGACATATTTTTTTTATTCGTATCTACCACTAAAAATATCAGTTCTTAAAATGGAATTTTTACTTTATGCACAGTAAAATTCGATGTGTAATTCATGCATCATATCATTAATTTGACTTGTAAAAAATAAGTTTAATACGTGTATGATATATAATTTAACTTTTAAGAGTCAATTTTGAAATACTTTTTTCATGTTATGATCTTTCTTAATTTCAAATATATTCATTATATCACGATATAATAAATACTTAGATCTATCGGTGTTAAAATGTTTTGAAGAAAAAGCAGCCGAATCAGTAATAGACTCTTGTAATGTAAAATAATATAAAAAATAGTGATTTTTAAAAAGCTTTTATTATAACAGGCTTTGTATTAAAAAAAAAATCTAGTAATAGCAAATTTCAAGAAGAAATGGTGCGAAGAAAGATGATAGGGAATCAACAAACTTTCAAAGGTACCATTTCCCGGCTCTTGACGGAAAAATATTGAGTTAAATTGTTTGCATATGAATCGTTAATAGAAAGAGAATGTGCACAGACTACTCTGTGCACATTCTCTTTCTATTAAAGCAAGGCTGTCCAAAGCGGCGCCCGTGGGTGCCATGGTGCCCTTTTCAGGTTTTCTTGGCGCCCTTTGCAGATTTTCTTTCTTCTTTCCCTTTTGAAGGTTTCCTGTTACTACTATTTTTTTAAATACAATTCCCCTGTAAAGGATACTTTATTTAAAATTCTTGGTGTTTTTATGAGAGATATTTTAAAAATCTCTACAAGTATATTTCACGTTTGAACATTTATAACATACTCAACGTATTAAAAGAAAAGGCAACAGCACATGATTAGTTTTTTTACTAATCATGTGCTACTGAATTTTTTTACTAATTTATAATTATGCATTATAAAACTTTTTACTAAAACTATGCAATAGAAATTAATAAATGTCGGCAATAACGTTTTTAATAAGTTAAAAAATAAAATGTAGAAAAAAAGCGATCCCTTCTCCTTCGTGCACGACAGTTCAGCATTTTTGCTATTTTTAATGACGTTATTGCACTAGCCATTTGGCTGTTCCATAAGACGGGATAAAGGCTGTCTTTTTCTCCCCCAGATCATTGAAAATTTAGGTAATTTTGTTTTTAAAAAATCTATAAAATCTTGAGAAATGATTTCCACCGATGAATATTTTTTCAGATTCTCTTTTTGGAACCATTCATGAATCTCTTTCTATGCTTTTTATAATAACAAATTTACACCTCCCAAAAAATGCAGTTATTGCAGAGTATTTGAGCCCCCCCCCCCCCAAAAAAAAAGTAACAATACCTTAGATTACATTTTTATTTTAATAACAGATGACATTTCATTTTCTGGTTCCTTTCAATATTAAAATATTTGAGATAACCCCTCGCAGAAATATGTATTATTCAAAATTTATCCCAATTTACTTTTTTTTTTTAACATGGCATTTTAGATCTATAAAAGCTTTATGATTTATGACTCATTTGCAGATATATATTGCTAGTAACATTAAAAGATGATTTTCTTGCATGGTTTGAGCGAAGTTAATATTGGCGCCCTTCATTGTTTGCCAAAATTTGAGATTCGCCCCTGTTTAGTAAAAGGTTGGACAGGCCTGTATTAAAGATTCGAGGGAAAGTTTGTTCGACTTTTATAGAGTTATCAACTGTGAGGATAAATACTCTTTAAGCAGGGATTTTTTTTTTCTTTTTTTTTTTGGGGGGGGGGGGCGCTTTTTCACAGTGCATCCTAAGGAATTTTGTAAGAGGCAACATCTAACTTCCAAGCAATCTTATTTTGTACAGAGCAAGAAATGCTACAAAGAGCTAATCATATACCGATCCTCTAATGTTAGAGAACAAATAAAAAAAGATGCTAGGCTGAGAACTCTTCTAAGTTTTATAGTAAAGCCTGAAGATGTGGAATTGAAACAATATAAATGCCCATAGAAGTACTACTTCTTACTTCAGCCCAGACTAGAGATCTGCACAGGCCGGGCCTCGGCACGAAGCCCGAGCCCAGACCGGCCCACGGGCCGGGTTCGGGCCGATTTCCATTAACAATATTCGGGCCGGGCTGGGCTCGGGCCTTAATTTTTTTCCTGGAGTATCGAGCCGGGCCGAACCTAACTTATTTTTTCCGCACGAAGCCGAGACTGATTTCGTACTTCCTAGTCTTCACGGACCAAAATTATCAGTTCCTGTTGAATCTTCCCGTATGAAAATCTTTTTTCTCGACGTGGAAAAGTCTGTTCATAAATTAGTAAAGTTTGCCTTGGTCAAAAAATTTTTGCAAAATAGGCATATACTTTTAAATTGTCATTATTCTACAATTAAACATTAGAATTTATTCTTTTTAAAGAATCGTAGATCACTAGCTGTCTTAAAATAGAATTAAACACATAAAAAAAACGTGATTATGACAAAATTTTCGTTTAAACTGAAAACTGCAAATTTCTTTTAAACTGTTCATTCATGCAAAATGAATACAACAGTGCACGAGAAAAAAAAATATATTAAACATTTACATCTGCTAAAAAAGAAACGTATTTTTTTCTTTCCAATGTCTTAGAAGATTTTACTTTTTTTATGTATTAATAATACTAATGATAACTGAAACAGTTACATACAACAAACAAAGGTTCATTAAAAACGTAAATATCACAGCCTATGGCACTTATGCATAAATAGAGATTATAAACATAAAAGAAAAAAAAAAGACTAAGATAAGTTTTTTTGGTCTGAACTCTTCCGTTAGAGTAAAGATCAATGTTCTGTAGAAATTCACCCGAGCTGGGCCGGGTTCGGGCTCAATTTTAAACCTTTTTACGGATTAGGCCGAGCTCGGGCCGAAATTTTAACTTTCGGGCCAATATTTTTTCGTTCGGGCCGGACCAGGCCAATATTTCTTTCGTTCGAGTCGGGCCTGGACTCGGGCCAAAATTTTAACTTTCGGGCCAGGCTCAGGTTTGGAAATTTTGGCCCGTGCAGACCTCTAGCCCAGACATTCAGAATGAAATCATTCAAACATGCTGGGATATAGTTACTGAAGAACTGATTACCAAAATAAATAACGTGATCTGTTTTAAGTTGAATACTGATGAAACTATGGACATTTCAAGAACAGAATAGTTTGCACTTTGAGTTAGATATGTGGAATAGTACTTATAAAATGTACAAATCCTAGTAATTCGGGAAATTACTTTAGATTTACTCAAATAAATGATTTGTCGTCGAAAATATAATAGAAGAAATAGTACAACGTCGTAATGAACTACGTAATGATATGGCTAAATGCATCACAAGGCGTATGTCAGAGAGACTAATATGGTTGGACATGATAATGGAATCAAATCTACAATTCATGAGAAATGTCCCAAAATCAGATAACTCCTATTTGCAATCCATTGTTTGAACCATAAATAATCCAAGAACACATACTGATTCCTGCCATCCAAATCTCGCTTGGAACAGTTTATGAATTGATAATTTTTTAGAAAACACCCTAAGGTAAATTTGATCCTTAACAAGCAGTTCCATCATATGTCCCAAAATGATTTCTTCGCCTTTGAAATGCAATATTTATAGAAAATCAGGAAAATATGATAAATTTTGTAAAGTTGTTTGAATAAATTTGCATTAACTTAGAAAATATTTCGGAAAATACATGAAATATTTCTTCAACAATTACAGACCTTTCTTGGCAATCATGGAATGGTAAAAAATGCTTTTTTCACATGCCTATTCTTTTATGACAATCTTTTCAGTTTGACAAAGCCATTTTCAGCTCATCTTCATGAAAAACCTCGTGTCACAATTTCATGCTAAAGATCTTTTAATTATTTTACAAAACATAGAGAAAAGGAAATGTGCATGAAAATCTATTGAGAGACATTTAATTCTACATTGAAACTTAAATGTCTTTCAAATTAAAATTAAAATCCTAAGACCAAAATTTAGACAGACTACAAATACAAACCTTTGTAGAACAATCCCTTTGTAGAAAGTATTTTTCAAAATTTGAATGACAAATTCATTTCAAATGAAGACATTCTACCCGATTTTTAAATACTTTTTTCACAAACATAAGGTGTTAATGTCGTAAGTGTAAGTTGAATATGAAGTATGGTTCCGAAAGAATTCGTAATATTGATAGAAATACAGAGGTCCTAAAAGTTTTAGAATACTGTAATGCAATGCATTACAACACAATAAAACACTTGCTGATAGTCTTGGCTGCTATCCCAGTAAAAATAGCCAGTGCATAAAGGTCTTTTTCGTCAATGAGAAAATTAATTTTTTGCCTCAAAGCATTGCGATTGATGAGAGACTACTGTTGGTGTTTTTTATGACATCCAGTTACCTACGCGAGGACTATAGGGCTGAAGGGATGTGGGGGTGCTTTCCATAGGAATAGTTGAAAGAGAACCTAGTCCGTAACTATAAAATTTATTCCCAGGTTCGAAGAAAATTATGGCAAACTCCAAACGAGTGGGCTGACCGGCAAGATTGGGTTCGAAGCCAAAACCTACATGAGAGACTGAGTGGCCTTGCAATGATATATCCATTCGCTGGGACATAACTCTACATGTTAATCATTTTAAGACCCCACACCCGCAATGCAAGACGCTAATATTAATCCTGCATTTTAAATCCATTAAAATTACTTGCTTGCATTTTAATATACATATTTTAAATTCTCATAAAGATGCATGAGGTTCATCTCAAAAAATACCAGATTGTGCTTTTTTATTTCCTTTGCGGTTTTTTCCCCTAAATACACTTTCGGTTTTCGAACAGGTACTAAAGTGTTCTTAGAAACCAAAAATTGTAACAGAAATCGAAAAAATAACAATTTTTCGAATGGATAAGTATATTACACAAGATTATATCGTAGGTAAAACCTTGTTTATTTGTTTATCCACACGTTAAATTACAGTCAAACCCCGTTATAACGAACTTCAAGGGGACCGAAAGTTCTGTTCACTATATCTGTACCGTTAAAAAAAAAATGTTACGCTCACAAAATGTGCATACTATTAACTGCTACCTATATATTCAATAATGATGTGTTAAGAGAAAAACGTAAAATCTATTAAATATATGATCATTAATGAATTAAATTAACTAAAATCTGGTTTGCACCATGTTTCAGTAGCCGGTATGCCTTTTCGCATTATCTTGTAAATTTAGAGTCAAAATCCTATTTTCACAACTGCGGAAAAGTAAAAAAATAAAAAAAATCATTAGTCAACAAGAAAAAAATTTTCGTTATAACCGATTCTTAAGATTTCGGAGGTTTGCTATAAAAGGATAAAGTAGCATTAAATACAATAGGAAAATGGTAGGGCTAAAATTTTCGTTCGTTATATCCATGAGTTCGTTATAAAATGGGTTTGCTATAACGGGGTTCGAATGTATACACATTACTGTTGACAGATGAAAAATTGAGGCCCTCCCGAAAGGAAATCCTGGCTACGGGCCTGGTTCAGTGGCACAAGAGATGAAGATATTTTAGCAGAATTAATTTCAGGTGATCAGAGTGATGAAGAAGTAGTTGACTGTTCAATGTAACAAAACTCAAATTTCTCTTGAGGATGCAATATAATTAATTAACACTTATCACTATTTCGTTGCAACAGTACTAAATGTTTCAGACATGCATCTGAACGCATTAAATGGGCTACTGAAATATATGTGCAAACAGATGTCATTTACATCAAAAAGTAAGCAAATAAAATTAACAGATTTCTTTTCTAAATAATTTTTGTTTCTGAAATTTTTTTACCAAATAAACATATACTTGTATTTTTTATGTATATTCTTAATTTGTTTACTCATTACATTTACTTATTTGCGTTTAAACATAGGATTTTATATATTCAACTTGTCTATAAAGACATTTTATCAAGGTCACTACAGTATTGTTACAGACAGGTTTCACTGTATTATGCATTCTACTTAAAATGTTATATATATATATATTGAATTCATAATTGACTTAGGTAAGATAGAGACTACTAACAAGAGATATTAAAAAACAATAAAGACATTTACTTAATAAGTAAGAAAATGTAAAATAAAATAGTGAGAAACATTTATGAGTGAATTAAAAAATAAATATAAAGTAATATAATTTCAAATCCATCTTTGTAAAAATAAAAACAGATTTTATTTTTTTTGGTCTGGCTATAATCTTGTAATTCTGCCCATCTCCTTTACAAAGTTATTCAAATTAAATGTAAAGAACAATAAAACATTACCTGAGGAAGAACAATTAGGGCTCCATAAAAACTGGCTTTAGATAAGTAATGTGCATAATGTTTTTCTTTGCTTGTCAAAGCATCAAAAGCTTTATCACAGGCAACTAGTTTTATAGGCGTTTCATTAGGATAAATGAATTCAGACATTTTCTGAAATAACATGAATTATCAATATAAAAATATTTTTTTAAAAAATCAGAGCATATATTTTTTAAAATTATAAAAATAGAAACTATAAATAACACTAAATAAACCTCATAAACTATAATGTAAAAAAAAAATTTTTTAAATATACTTTAGCTTGTTTAAAGAAAACTGTGTAATTTCACTTATTTAAAGTTACAAGAATGGTTTATTTGTAATGTCTCTTATTTCAAGAATAATGCAATATATGAGCTAGAAAGCATCAAGAGAAGGGATCTGAAAATGAAATTGTGACAAATGATTAAAGACATATAAATTTCTTTCTTAAGAAAATTAAAAATTATAATTCATTTTAAAGAAGACATTCTAGTATTAACATGTTTGCCATAATTTTAAAACAAAGGAATTTAAATAATATAAAAATTAATTATTTGTTTAAAAGTGTGTGTTGTTTATGAGTGTTGTAAGTGTCAGGGTTGCCAGATTGTACGTTTTTCCTGCAAGTTGTATGTTTTTAAGCATATTTTACAACATTTACAACAATTAATGGTTTATTTTGAACATCAGGTGGAGACTACACCCCATAAACTAAGTATGTTCAAGTGTGACCGTGCGGCCCGCAAAAGTTATACAAAACTAGCACAGCAGTAGATTTCATAATTACAAAATAGACATTTTTACTGTCTGTAAATATTCCATATGTTTAATATAAAGGTGATTTTCTGTAAGTATGTCTTATTTCTTTCTTTCTTTTTTTTATAATAATCCGGATTGGGTCTGGTCCCAATTAATCCAAATTATTGGGATTTTACTGTATTAACAAAATTTTTGACATTTGATGATGACTTTAAAGTCTGCAATGCATATTAAACTAGACAAATTATTTGCATTCAGCCTCTTTTTATAGTTTAAAGAAGTGCTAATAAGATTAGGTTTATGATATAACAAAATATGTGTATACATACAGGGCGTTTCTAAATTCATGGTCCAAACTTTAAGGGGTGATAGTACACATCAAGACAAACAATATTTAAATAGGAAACCAAGGGTCCCAAAGTCTTCCGAAGGAGATAGGCGCCATTAAAGTTTAGGGTCCAAAAATTCAAATGATTATGAAAAACAGAAAAATTGGTCGATTCATTTGCGGTTTTCACTAAAATTATTCTTTATGTCAGTATTGTCTTGAAAATAAATTATAAAGATAAATTTCAAAAAATGACGATAGAGGGCGCTTTAGACTTTAGAGTAACGAACAACTATTTTTTACCTTTTTTTTTGCATCTCATTAAAGGTTTTGTAAGCTTAGACTTAAACTTAAATTTTGAGCTCAAAATCTGAATAGTTGGAAGCAGTTAAGTAGCACAAACTTAACTTTGTTCAGAGGGTTTTAAATTCAAATGATTATAAAAAACGGAAAAATTGGTCGATTGATTTGCGGTTTACACTAAAACTATTCTTTATGTCGGTATTATATTGAAAATGAATTATAAAGATAAATTTCAAAAAATGCCGATAGAGGGCGCTTTAGACTTTGGAGTAACGTACAACTATATTTTACCGTTATTTTCGCATCTCATAAAATTTTCTTAGAAGCTTAGACATAAACTTAAATTTTGAGATGAAAATCTGAATCGTTGGGAGCGGTTAAGTAGAGCAAACTGAACTGTGTTCAATGGGGGTGGGGAGGTTCAAATTTCAAATTATTTAAAAAAACGGAAAAATTGGTCGATTTGTCTGCCGTTTTCGCTAAAACTATTCTTTATGTCAATATTTCCTTGAAAATAAATTTTAAAGATTAATTTCAAAAAATACCGATAGAGGGCGCCTTAAACTTTAGAGTAACCAACAACTATTTTTAAGCGTTATTTTTTTTATCTAATTAAATGCTTGCAAATGCTTAGATTTAAATTTTGAGCTCAAATTCTAAATCGATGGAGGGGTTAAGAAGCAGAAACTGAACAGTGTTCAGGAGTTAAAATGTTACCCTCCCCACCCCTCGAACACATTTCAAATTTCTGCACTTAATTACTCAAAACGATGCAGATTTTGAGCTCAAAATTTAAGTTTGAACTTTTACAAGCATTTAATTAGATACAAAAAATAACGGTTAAAAATAGTTGTTGGTTACTCTAAAGTTTAAGGCACCCTCTATCGGTATTTTTTTAAATTAATCTTTAAAATTTATTTTCAAGGAAATATTGACATAAAGAATAGTTTTAGCGAAAACGGCAGACGAATCGACCAATTTTTCCGTTTTTTAAAATAGTTTGAAATTTGAACCTCCCCACCCCCATTGAACACAGTTCAGTTTGCTCTACTTAACCACTCCCAACGATTCAGATTTTCATCTCAAAATTTAAGTTTATGTCTAAGCTTCTAAGAAAATTTTATGAGATGCGAAAAATAACAGTAAAATATAGTTGTACGTTACTCCAAAGTCTAAAGCACCCTCTATCAGCATTTTTTGAAATTTATCTTTATAATTCATTTTCAATAAAATACCGACATAAAGAATAGTTTTAGTGAAAACCGCAAATCAATCGACCAATTTTTCCGTTTTTTATAATCATTTGAATTAAAAACCCTCTGAACACAGGTAAGTTTGTGCTACTTAACTGCTTCCAACTATTCAGATTTTGAGCTCAAAATTTAAGTTTAAGTCTAAGCTTACGAAACCTTTAATGAGATGCAAAAAATAACGGTAAAAAATAGTTGTTCGTTACTCTAAAGTCTAAAGAGCCCTCTATCGTCATTTTTTGAAATTTATCTTTATAATTTATTTTCAAGACAATACTGACATAAAGAATTTTAGTGAAAACCGCAAACAAATCGACCAATTTTTCTGTTTTTCATAATCATTTGAATTTTTGGACCCTAAACTTTAATGGCGCCTATCTCCTTCGGAAGACTTTGGGACCCTTGGTTTCCTATTTAAATATTGTTTGTCTTGATGTGTACTATCACCCCTTAAAGTTTGGACCATGAATTTAGAAACACCCTGTATATTAATACCTTTGAAAAAAGAAACCTTTTTTTTTAACAAAATTAAATTTTAACATGATAGCATATATTTTATTTATACACAGAATACCTGATATTGTCTGACATCTCTTGAATGTACTTAATTTGTCTCCTTTTACTTCTAAAATATTTTTACATATTACAAACAATAAAATAAACTTAGCATTGTAATTCAGGGATATGTTTAATAATAATTTTATCAGTTATGGATTGTGTTTTTCCAAGTTTGAAAGTCTGATGTTCTTAAATGAATTAATTCTAGAAAAAATAAGGATGCAAACAATAATTTATTAATAAAATTAAAGAATGACAAAAGCACTACCAACACACTATAAATATTTGTTTTCCTTTTTACAAACATTAAAGAATTATACATAGATAAATTCGTATAGTTGTAATTTAAGCTTTCATAGAAACTAACTACTAACATTAAGTATGCCTAATTTCCATTTATTTAAATTTTATGCTTGAATTTGACTGCTCGATCTAATAAAACATTTCTATTAAAATCTTAAATTCTTAGTTAGTAGCCTTCATCAAGAACAAATTCATTTGGAGCATAATCTTTAAAAATTAAACTACTTAAAAATAATAATAATAATAATAACTGTTAATACTGCATGGCAGTTTATGAGCAAAGGCCACTTTTACTTTTTAAAGGGATCAAGAGAAAATCCCCAGTTCTTAAAAACATCTTTTTTACAAAATATTTGATCTCCATCTCTTCTTTTTTCCACATTTCCTTTATTTAAAAATGGTTATCAAAAAAATTATCTGGCAGCACCACATTTCTTGTTTGAAAATTTTTCAAAATGCACTCTAGAGCGATTCCACGGAAAGTGGTCTTGGCAGAGTCAAAAAATAAATTCTCAAAACATAAAAAGCAATGGTTTTTTTTAGATAGAAGAATGTATGCTCCTTCTTACTTAAGTGTCAGTTTTCATCTAAAAAATTTTTTTAAATCATATTTTAATCAGAGATTTCAACGATTAAAAAAATCAATAACAAAAGAAGTTTTGATGGTATAAATTCCAAAGTTATTTTCTTTTAAATATCAGACATAAATTGAAAATCTGTGTATCAATAAAATAGATACTTTTTAAAATTGTGTGGTATAAATTTATTCAATTGGGTCATTTAATTAACTAATAATTATGCAAATTATACATGCCATTTATTTTAGTCACACACCTAACACTTAACATAATAAAGTTTGTTTTTCTTGCAAAGTTAAATTGATAAAAAGAAAATATTAGAGATTATAAAGTAGCATTGTACATAGATGATGCAACATAACTTTTTCATAAACTGAATACATATAAAATATATAAAAAGGGCACTTAAATATTGTCACATGTAACACTTTCATGTGACTTCTTATTGAATTTCAGATACGCCTTCTTATTTTGATATCATATTGAATTACAAACATAAGAATCACTAGAAATAGTAAATATCAGTCACCAGAAATATCAAGTATCAGTCACCAATGTAAAATCCAGTGCAATATTAAAAATGTTTATTAAAAATTATACAGATCATTTGTAATATTTAATTTTTTAAAATTATTAATTAAAAATTTTATTATTTAATTAAATTAAAGAGGAAATAGTTGTATGGAAAAATGGAATAAAGAAATGACCTAGGAAGTATTACATGAATATGTTTTTAAGAGAAGCATATTCCATCTATCAGAGCTCTGTTGCTGATTCTGCAGTTTCATTCTCGAAATTCTGTTCCCTCTGTCTTAAAAATGTTTTGTTATTAAAAGATACACCAAAGGATCAGTGCAAGTGTAAAATTCATGAAAATTTTAATTTAATGCTAGATGCTGCTAACATAAAGCATGATAAGGACTTGGTTGTCAAAAATGCTCTGTGATGACAATTCTGGGTCAATCTGTTGGAAAGGTGAATGCTCCTTGCGCAAGAACGGTAATTTTCTGTCCATTAATTGTGATATGTCTGATAAAGTCATTTGGAAAGAATGGATTAAAGATCCAGAAATTGAAAGACTTCAAACAGTATCTTGTGAAGGATGCTACGGTGAGCTTCTTGACAACATAGTGATAGGACTGCGTGAATTGCAAGAACATGTAAGGGTTAAATGGATTCAGTCAGCATCTTTCGAATATGATAAGTCCAATTTTAGAGTTTTACAAGTTGATTTTGCGATGGCATACAGTTGTGAATACCAGAATGAGGTCAATCTGCACTATGATCCTGAGAAAGTATTCAACTGTTTACAGCAGCCTTTTTCAATAAAGGAAAATGTAAAACTTATTTGATATGCTCAGACACTAAAGATAAGGT
Organism: Maratus speculifer; assembly: GCA_964019185.1. Classification (NCBI taxonomy): domain Eukaryota; kingdom Metazoa; phylum Arthropoda; class Arachnida; order Araneae; family Salticidae; genus Maratus; species Maratus speculifer. The sequence continues at coordinate 36,192,368 of OZ025296.1, forward strand.
AAAGACACTATATATGCTTTTTTGGAATTATTATTCGAAACAATAATTGAAAGTGAAGAAAGCTTTTTAGAAAGTGAGAAAATTCTTTTTATGATTTATAGTGATGGCCCATCTTCAGAATTTAAAAACAAATATATGGTAAAGGTTCTTCATTTATTCTCATATAAGTATGGAGTTGAATGGTACTAGAAGTATTTTGCAACCTCACATGGCAGTTCTTGATGGGGTTGGCGGAAGAGCAAAATCTCTTGTAAGACAAAAAAAATGAGTAAATCTAACAAAGTTATTGTTCAGTCATCAACTGATTTCTTCAATTTAATAACAGAATTCATGCCTTCTACTAAAATATTGCTGTTAAATTAAGATGATATTTCTGCTAAGCAAATTAAAGATTGTCCTTGGAAAAATGTTAAAAATGTTCCAGGCATACAAAAAATGCATGTAATGTCTGCTTCAAACGGTAAAATTAACTTGTGGCATACAGATATAGATGATAAATCTGTGCCAGATTCAATAACTTATTGTGAGAATACATTTACTGCGACTGCAGAAAATCTTCAAGTAGGTGAATGGTGTATAGTTAAATATGATGACAGGGAGTATGCTGGCGAAATCCTTTCTATGCAATCTGGAGTGAAAGTTTCTGTTATGATCCCTTCAGGAAAATATTGGAAATGGCCAGAGAAGCCAGATGTTTTGCGGTACACAAAAGCCCAAGTAGTAAAAAAAAATAATGCCACCAACAATAGTAAACAATCGTGGACACTTTACATTTTCCTTTTAACATATTGATTGTAAATTTATATCAATTTAGGAGATAAACCATTCCTTGGAAATCATTTGATCAATTGCATTTCATACAGTCATACACGTAACATTTTCAAGTCACACATGTAACACGGGTATTTAATTTTTTTACTGTTATAATTTATGAATTTTTAAGTTGTTTGCATATGGAACATTTAGTTTATACATTTAGGTACACATAAAAAAAAACCTGTATATTTCACTCGGAAAAATTCACACGAAATCAGAAAATAAGACACAATGTTCATTTTTTTTCCATTTTCTGAGTCACACACATAAAAACAACTTTGTTATTAAAAAAAAAAAAAAAAAAAAAAAAAAAAAAATAGTCTAGATTAAAGATGTTGCTACAAAAATGATTCTATTTATTTCCTGTAATAATAATAAAAAATAGTATAATGTTACATAAATAACTTCATTTGCAAATGTGTCTCATTTTGCAAAAAACCACTCTCTAAATGTCACACACGTAATGGTGGAATCGCCCTCTATATACTCGAAAACACATTATTCATCATCATATGATTGAGAGTTCCCAGAGAGTTCTAATACAGTAGATTTCCTCAAATCTGCAACTCTCTAAAATCCATACATAATTTACAAATCTAAGCAAAGAAGCATTCAGTTTAGATATAGAGACAAAATTTGACTTTTTAGTTTAAATCAATTCCATATGTACTTTAATTTGTAATTTTTGTTAATATTACTGAATTCATGGTTTTTCATAAAGGAAGTATAAATTTATTTCTGAAAAAATTCAAGATATTGCTGATATCATTAGTAATCACAACCTTCTTATCAAATATATTTATGTATTAATCAAGCTATTAATAACATTGGTTATTAAGTCTGGCTAAAACTGGAATAAAACTTCCTTATTTTATGATTTTGATGTGAATTAATAATGTACCTTTATGAGGCAAGTTTCATTGAATAATTTAGGAAAAACACATTTCATCTTTATAATGAATATTTTATCATACATTATTGATCTTTGCTTTTAATATTTTAATCATTTTAAAAATTATCTAAATTTTTATTATTTATTTAAACATTTTATTATATTGCAAGCATTTATTATCAGTGGTGTAGCAAGTGGCAGGGGGGGGGGGGGGAGGTCTGTTCCGGGTGACACCCAGTCTTTATTTGCAAACACATACACATAATATTATAAGATTTTAGATAAAAAATTCTGGAATAAAATTAAATTTCTAACGCATGACACATTAGAGTTAATTTTCTTTTCTTTGAGAATGAGAAATTTTATACACAATGGGAAGTCTAAATAAAATATGCAAAAGGCAGAGTTGTATAATATAGACGCACACGCACACACAGAAAATTTTATGAACTTTCCAGAAAATTTTAGGAGAGAAACAATTTTTATTTTTGAAACTGTTTTTTTTAATACCAAAAAATTAAAAATATTCCCTCAATTTTATGTATGAATTATTTAATATTAGCCTACAATTAAAAGCAGTTTTGATTTTTAAATTTACCAAATTTTTCAGACATTTCATGCCAAAAACTTACAAAATTCATCAGTCTGAAATTTTGGACACCAAAAATTGAGAATTTTGACAAACGGTTGTCGTAAAAAATAAACTTCGTCAATCGTTTCCAGAAAAAAAGCTCCAATTTTGTCAAACTATCATAGAAAAACACGAATTTAGTCAAAGTACTGTGGAAAAAGTGCAAAATTCGTCATAAAACCTCCAAAAAATAATGAACTTTAACAAAGAATCGCTTAAAAAACATGCATTTCAACAAAGAATCATGTAAAACACTTGCATTTTGACAAAGGATTGCTTAAAAAACTTTTTATTTCGACAAAGGACTGCATGAAAAGCATGCATTTTGACTAAGGACCGTGCAAAAAAAAACCCCACAAAATTCGACAAATAATCACACGAAAAAAGCAATTTTCAACAAAAGACTGCAAAATGTGATTTTCAGCTAAAAACCGTGCAGAAAATGTGACTTTCGTCCATGAGTCACATAAAAATCAAAAACAAAATTCATCTATGAATTGCATAAAGAACGTGAATTTCATCTATGAACTGTGTAAAAAATGCAAATTTCGTCCGTGAATTGTACATATAACACAAATTTCGTCCATGTCAAAATAATAAAACATGTAATTTTATTAAAACATTAATTTGCAGAAAGTTTTTGACGAAATACAGTGGAACCTGTCTAAAGTGACCACCTTTGGGACAGACTAAAATGGTCACTATATAGAGGTGGTCACTTTATGGAATGTCTTTCAAAATGGCACATTAAAATATTGTCATCTTAAAAAATAAAATATAAATAATGAACTGATTAATTAACAATAATAACTGATTCCTTAATTTAAAATATGTGGAATAAAGGATAATTTACTTAAAACTCGCATTATTTCTTTTGAATACATAGTTGAAATTCCATAATAATTGATTTAAATAACTCATACTGACAAGGTACTCTGTAATTTATATGCATTTTTATTTTCATCGTAATTGCATAAAATAAAGGTAATGTTTCTATGACTGGTGAAATAAACTTACCCGTAAAAATCACCTTAGACAAGTGCAGATATCATTACAATAAGGGACAAATCGGTCTCTTTGTACATTAAGCAAATAGTAAGTAACTATAAGAGAGAAATTCCTGTACTTTTATTAATGGATCAAAATAAAATTTCAGAAAATGACCACTTTAGACTTTTAGTTTGAAAATTTTCGGCCTGCAGAAAAATGGATGGTCACATTTTACAGTTCTAATAACAAGGACAAAAACAGGCTAACTGGTCAATTTACACAGGTAGACACATTAGGGTGGTCACATTATAGGACAATTCTCATATTATTTTATATGAACACAAGTAAAACTTTCCAAAAGCGGTCACTTTAGCCAGGTGACCACTTTACCAAGGTGGTCACTTTAGCAGGTTCCATTGTATTATGTGCGCAGAAAGTTTTTGATTTAAATTCCCTGAGTTTTCCAGGTTTTCTATGACTTTTTTTTTTGGAAATTTCCTTGACTTTTCACAATAAAAAATCGGCTCATAAATTGTTAGAAAACTCCCCATAGCAGACAACTTTAATCTAGATAAATGCTTAAATGTGCATAATGCTCAAGTATGCAGTGTATGAATTTGCAAGTTTTAAGTATTTTTTCATATTATTTTATTGATATATAGTTTGCATAGATTTTATATAAAAATTTTAAATTTGGGTGACTAATTCAATTTTTTTTTTTTTTTTTTTTTTTTTCATTTACAATAACCAAGATACTGATGGAAAATGGTAAATAAAAAATTCCCTGATCTCTTTAAATATTTAAAAATTTCCCTGGCATTTTGCCCATATTTTCAAATTTCCTGACTTTTTCCTGACCACAGACAAAAAATGAAATCTCCTAGTATTGTCATTTAACAAGTAACTGTCTACTGATATTTCACACAATAGAACCCTTTCACAAATGTCATGACAAAGACTATTTTCTTATTCCTATCTCAATGCATTTTGTAAGAAACACAAAGTCAAATCATAAATATATTGTTATGTGGCAATCATCAAAATTATTTAGCTATTGTTAAATGTTCTCATTTTGTAGATTGAGGAAGAAATTACAAAAATAAAAGCATTCTATCAAGAATCTTTTTTTTTTCTTTTTTACCTTATTTATCATAGAATAGTTATAAAAAACAGCAGGATGGAAATGAAGCTGTCTTGAAAAAACCCTTGGCACAGATATTTTAATCTTATATGAAATATGCACATCAAGTGGCTGGTTCCTCAAACATTTAATTTTTTTAACAGGTAAGAAAGAATAATGTCTCAAAATCCTCATGGAAACCTGAAAATTTAATCATATAATTCTACTTTTACAATATATATTATATATATATAATGTATTGATATTTGCTTTAAGGTTTGAAGCCTTAAAAAACAGTTACACCAGTATTTATAATTAGACGATTAAAAAAGCAATATACAAATTATGAAAAGTAATTTAAAAGTAGTAAAGTTACAAATGACCATTAATAATGGAATATGCAAAGACACAAATTTCTTGAGTTTTGATTGAATAATTTTATAATGCATAAAAAAATAAATAAAAATAAAAAATATCCATCCATTATACTTACTAGCAGTATTCTGAGCTACAAAAATTGGCTACTGGTCATGCAATATTAAATTGAAATGATAAAATAAATAACATTATAGCAAAAGATAAGAATTTAGTTAGATAAGCTATCAGTTGGTGACATTAAATGCTTTTAACAGTTATCAAAAATTGATGTACTTTTGACTGACACCAAATAATCATTATGAAAAGATAAGCTAATAACAAAGAAAATGCAACTATTATTCCAATTATAAGTCATGATTTTATTTAAACAAATACAAGATCATTAGATAAATCTAGAGAATCAGAATAAAAAAGCTATTCTGTGATGTAATGAGTTTTTTTAAAACAGAGAAAATAAAATATTTAATGAGTATTTCTACAGACTCATAAGACATAAGTTATTCCAGAGAAAACAGCACAAATACAGTAGAGTCTTCAAAATTTTCACCTAAAGCAAAACCTTCTTCAAAAGATTTTCTGACATTCAGTTTCACTAATATTAGAAAAATTATTGAAAAATTAATTTCTTTATCTGCAACATGATTTTAAGACTTACTTTAAGATTTTATTATTCATCCATTCGAGAATTTCTTCTTTAAAAATTGTTGAGAACCTGAACTGGAATTTCTTACATAATTCAACAGAGTTCAGATGCTTTAACTTGTGTAATTCTAAATGAAAAATCTTTATCTTCATTCTCATTTTGGATAAAGAGCTAGGCCATATTTATTTCATGTATTAATTAGAGCCTTGCATGAAATTTAAAATAATTTTGTTTGCTGTTTTCTTTAGTGGACGATAGATTGTGAAGCCTTTCTGTGTTTGTTTACAAATCTCATCAATTTCTATTATTTTATATTTTCTTGTATGTAATTTCTGTAAAATGTATAAGCATTTTATTTGTGTAATATCTTGTGTCATTATAATTTTCCTATAAATTTGTTAAAAATTATTATATTTTTATTTACTGTTCTTTGGAATAATGATTATAAAGAATAATTCTTACTGTAAATTTTATTGTTTACATTTTGAAAAGCATGCAGATTTTGGAAGATTGCTGATTTTGGAGACTGTACTGTATTAAGATCTATGACATACTAGAAAGTTTTTTGATTTGACACATCCATTTAGTAATTTTTTTAATTTCATTATAAACATGTAACAGTATATATATATATGTTTTAAATATGTTAAATAAATTACAGTATATATATATATTTATATATATATATATATATATTTAGTTTTAAATATGTTAAATAAATTAAATATTTAATTTTAATTAAATTTAAATTCAAAATACTTTAACTTATAATAAAACTAAGTGCAACTTAAAGCAAAACAGTATTAAATAATTAAAATCAGAGAAAGACATCAACTAAACCTATGTTTTGAAAAAAAAAAAAAACTTTTCAACCATGGGTAACTATATTAGTAGATATTTTTATATTTTAATTTTAAAAAAATGAGGGTATGTAATCCTTTGGCAAAATATTCTACAATTATAAGCGCATTAATAAACATGTAATGTTTAAAATTTGGGTACTTACGTATTAACACCACTGCAGCTACAGATTTGGCGGTTTTTCTACACCTAAAATGTTTGCGACAAATCATAATTTAAAATCAAAACACTTTATTTAAAAACAGAGTAGTCAATTGGATTTCAGTGGAAAATGGACCGATATAGAGTTTAACCCCTCTACCATCGCTCTTGAAAAAATAAAATTGTATCTTGTGCTATTTTTGGCAAATCTCAAATACGCATTTTCGTAGCACTAAAAAATTGTGTCAAAAATCAGCAAACAACAAGGCAACAAGGAATCCAAACGATAACTGTGTGCGCGTTCGAACAACAAGATTGTTCTTCATTGGTGCATTAGCGCAACTTCTGCTGCGGTGGCATTAATACATAAGTACCAAAATTTGTTGTGCAAATTATCAGCATTCAGGGATGAAAGTGCGCTAAAGCCATTTTGTAGCAGCTTTGGAGCAGCAAAAATCGAATTTTGGAGCAGTAAAACCTATTTTTGTAGCAGCAAAAATCAGATTTTGTAGCAGTAAATATTGGATTTTGTAGCAGCAAAAGCACAATTTTGTAGCAATAAAAGCTGTTTTAGGAGCAGATTGAAATATTCTAATGCGAATAAACTCTTAACAATTACAATAATTGCTATCTTGAAAAATATTTTTACATTTGAAAGAATAAATACTCAGATTAAATTTCTTTACATGTTTCAGACCTTTCGATGAAATTTGGAGTTTTTCGCAATCTTTTAACATAATTCATGCTTTTTCACAATCTTTTGACCCTGTTTTTTCGTTTTTAACTAGATCTGCAGGGGTTTTTTTACGATCTTTTGATGAAATTTGTATGTTTTCTGAGATCTTTTGACGAAAATTACAGATTTTACGATCCTTTTGATGAAATTCTCGTTTTTTTTTTTTCACACGATCTTTTAAAGAAATCAACGTTTTTTTCACGATCTTTTGACCGTATTTAGTTCTTTTTATGACAATATTAGATATCCTTTGACAAAATTTCATGTTTTTTGTGATTTTTTGACGAAATACACTTGTTTTTCGGAATCCTTTAGAGAAATTTGTAGGTTTTTTCGCCATCTTTTCCAGAAATTAATGTTTTTTTCCACGATCTTTTGGCTGTGTTTTGTTCACTCTTTTTTTGATAATAACGATCCTTTAGCAAAACTCATATTTATCTCGGGATCCTTTGATGAAATTAGAGTGTTTTTTGATAAAATGTACAAGCTTTTCGTGAACTACAGACAAATTTTTCATGATTTATTAATGAAATTTAAGTGTTTTTCACGATCTATTGATGAAATTAGAGTGACGAAATTAGTGATCCTTTGACAAAATTTCACGTTTTATTTTTTCGAGATCCTTTGACAAAATTCGCGTATTTTTTTGAGAGGCCTCGACTAAATTCGTGTGTTTTCTGCGATTTTTTGACGAAATTCGAGCACTTTCCCCGAGATTTACGGTCTTTTCCTACAGTGTTGAATTCAGGTGGTGGCCCAGAGGGGCAATTTCCCCCCCCCCCTCCCCCGGGATTTTTGAGATTTTGGGTTTTCAATGATCAAAAAGTGCAATTCCCCCCCGGAACTCTATCATGTCCCCCATGGAGCTACAGAAGTCCCTCCCAGAGAAAAGTGTCTGAATTCAACACTATTTTTCTTTGACAGCAATTTGTTCATTTTTTGACAAAACAGCAATTTTTTTGACAAAAATCTATTTTTTTTAATTTATTTAATTTATTTTTCTTGTAATCGTTTGACACACATGTAGCGGATTTTCGTAAGCGCTTTCATTCTGCTTTCAGTTTTGCTGTCTATCGGCAGGATTCGCCGAGGAACGAAATAATTCACCACCGACACGGGAAAGACGCAGAACAGGAAGATAATTGATTTACAGAAAATATGTACAATACATAAAACAGAGGCGATTCTAGGTGATTTTTTTTTTTTTAAATTTACATCGCATTTTCGGAAATCGGTAGCGGGGAAAGGGGGGTATCCGTGATCTTCAGACGAAATCGGCGTTTTCCCGCAATCTTCAGACGAAATCAACAATTTATCTGCGATATTTTAGCAAAATCGGCGGTTTTCCCGCGACCTTTTGACCAAAATCTAAATTCTCCCCCCCCCCTTTTTTTTTTTTCCCCAATAAAATTGCCATTTGTTCGGCGATTTTTAGACATAATTTGCATTTTTACGTGATCTTTTCTCGAAAACTGCGTTTTATCCCCGCGATCTTTTGACAAAATCAGCATTTGTTCCGTAATCTTTTGCTGAAATCGCCATTTTTTTTCAATAATCCTTTGGCAAAATATTTTTAAGCGATCTTTTATCCAAAACGGCGTTTTTTTCAGCGATATTTTAACGAAATCGGCATTATATCCGCAATCTTTAGAAGAAATAGACATTTTCCAGCAGTTTTCAGACGAAATCAGTGCTTTTGCAGATATTTGGTGAAATTGCCGTTTTTCGCGGTTTGCAGAGGAAATTCGCGTTTTTCAGCGATGTCTGTGGCTTTTTTATTATTTTAGCATCAAAAAGTGTATGAAGCAGGGGGGGGGGGGTCCGCAATCTTCTTCCGGAATCGACGTTTTCCATACATAAATCAGCGATTTATCTGCGATATTTTAGAAAAATCGGCGATTTATTGGCATCTTTTGTCAAAATCAGCGTTTTTTTTGCGATCATTTTTTTGACAAAATCGACGTTTCCCGTGGGGTTTTTTTTTCCGCAATCTTCTTCCGGAATCGACGTTTTCCGTATATAAATCAGCGATATTTTAGAAAAATCGGCGATTTATTGGCATCTTTTGTCAAAATCAGCGTTTTTTTGCAATCATTTTTTTGACAAAATCGACGTTTCCCGTGGGTTTTTTTTTTTTTTTTATGAAAACTGCGTTTTCTTCGATGATCTTTAGAAAAAATTTGCATTTTTGTGCGTTTTTTTCTCGAAAACGGCGTTTTAAACTCTGCGATTTCTTGACGAAATTGGCGTTTTTTCTGTGAACTTTTGATGAAATCTGCCTTTTTTTGTTCAATGACCCTTTGACAAATTACTTTTAAGCGATCTTTTATCAAAAACGGCGTTTTTTCCCGCGATCTTTTAACGGTCCGCAATCTTCTTCCGGAATCGACGTTTTCCGTATTTAAATCAACGATTTATCTGCGATATTTTAGAAAAATCGGCGATTTATTGGCATCTTTTGTCCAAATCAGCGTTTTTTGCGATCATTTTTTTGACAAAATCGACGTTTCCCGTGGGGTTTTTTTTTTCCGCAATCTTCTTCCGGAATCGACGTTTTCCGCATATAAATCAGCGATTTATCTGCGATATTTTAGAAAAATCGGCGATTTATTGGCATCTTTTGTCAAAATCAGCGTTTTTTTGCGATCATTTTTTTGACAAAATCGACGTTTCCCGTGGGTTTTTTTTTTTTTATGAAAACTGCGTTTTCTTCGATGATCTTTAGAAAAAATTTGCATTTTTGTGCGTTTTTTTCTCGAAAACGGCGTTTTAAACTCTGCGATTTCTTGACGAAATTGGCGTTTTTTCTGTGAACTTTTGATGAAATCTGCCTTTTTTTGTTCAATGACCCTTTGACAAATTACTTTTAAGCGATCTTTTATCAAAAACAGCGTTTTTTCCCGCGATCTTTTAACGGTCCGCAATCTTCTTCCGGAATCGACGTTTTCCGTATATAAATCAGCGATTTATCTGCGATATTTTAGAAAAATCGGCGATTTATTGGCATCTTTTGTCAAAATCAGCGTTTTTTTGCGATCATTTTTTTGACAAAATCGACGTTTCCCGTGGGGTTTTTTTTTTTTTTTTTTTATGAAAACTGCGTTTTCTTCGATGATCTTTAGAAAAAATTTGCATTTTTGTGCGTTTTTTTCTCGAAAACGGCGTTTTAAACTCTGCGATTTCTTGACGAAATTGGCGTTTTTTCTGTGAACTTTTGATGAAATCTGCCTTTTTTTGTTCAATGACCCTTTGACAAATTACTTTTAAGCGATCTTTTATCAAAAACGGCGTTTTTTCCCGCGATCTTTTAACGAAATCGATGTTTTTCCGCGGCTTCGAGACGAAATCAGCATTTATCTGAGATATTTGGTGAAATTGTCGTTTTTACCGCGATCCGCAAAAGAAATTCGTGTTTTTCAGCGATCTTTTGACAAAGTTCGTTGACAAAAACATTGACGAAATCGTTGTTTTTCCGCGAAATATTGACGAAATGTGCGCGTTTTCGGCGATCCTTTCACGAAATTTGCATTTCTCCGCGATTGTTTTTTTCTGCGTGCAAAAACGTAGAAGTTGGCAGCTATGTGGAACTGGTAAGCTAATTTCAAATTTTCGAAAGAGGATGCCTTAAATTTTCGGAAAATTCGGACGAGAATTACCCCTGACATAAGAGGCGAACTCCGATTAATTGGGAATAAACATATTGAAGCAGCTTTCTCCCCCAAAGCGCGCGGCATACGTCACATGACGTCACGCTCCGAACTCTGCGATCAGCTGCAATGAAAATGAACATACGATGACTCGAGGGAAAAACAACTCCCGTTGTTTGCGGAGGAACGATAAAACTCCACAAAACATCGCGTGTTTTTCGTGACCGAATGTGCGTATTTTTCAGCGAAATTTGCGCGTTTTTCGAGATCTTTTGCAATGTTTCTTTGTTTTTCGACGAAATTAACAGCCTAAAAAAAGTTATTTGTTGTTGTTCCTGGATCAACAAAATCGCGCTAAATTTCGTTTTGGCATTAAGTGCTTTTTGGCGCAAGTTTGGCGCAAAATTGAAAAAAAAATAGCTGTTTTTTAGCAGTTTGGCGCAGGAAAGCGGTTTTGGCGCAGTCTGGCGCAATTGGCGCAGGTCTTACATCCCTGAGCATTTTATTGTACAAATTAATTATAAGCAATTATCCATACAGAAAATCTAATAGTAATGATCAGCATTTCATTGTACAAATAAACAGAATATTTTAATGTTTAAATTACATTTTTTACACAACATTACTAATGTACATATAGAAAGCTTGAATGTCGGGCAAGATTGGCACAAATCTTGACCAAAAGACTATTATGGGCAAAAAGCTCTTGTTTGTTTCTTATTTTATTGTATTGTTATTATATTTTATTTATTTATTTATTTTTTTTTTTTTTGGTGGAATGACAAACAGGTCTTAGGACTAACAGACTAATTTTGTGATATTTTCCGCAGTCCATTGGTAGATTTCACTTTCTTCTTACGACAGATTGACGAAAATTCATGATTGTTTTTCAGTGTACAAGAAAAAGTTTTGTGATTTTTTTCCCGCAACCGGATTTAAAGTGTTTTCTGGAGGTCAATCGGCAAATTTAATCTTAGACCAATTAACAAATTTCTCTGTTTGTTCTTGTGATACTGTATGTATCACAAGATATGTATGTATTGTCTGTGTACTAATAAAATTAACAATTGTTTTTCTGCATTCCACAGAAAATTTTCAGGTTTTTTCTCAACAATAGTCTGATGATTTTCACAGATATCTGCTTGTGACAGACTAGCAAATTTCATACTTCCCATGATGGATTGATGAATTCTGTAATATTTCCTACAGTTGATTTCTGTTTACGGAACTTAGTTTTTTCCTTGCAACAGGTTGACCTTTTTTTTTTTTACCATGATTGACGAAATTAGCGATTTTTTTTTTTTTTTTTTTAACCATTTGAAAAATGGTTGTTGTTTTCGGGAGAATGGACCCGATGATGTTACCACTTTTGAATGATGTTACCACTTTTGAATGATGTGGTCACTTTTGAATTTAAATTAATTTCTTTACTTTTAGAAGAGTTTTTATTTGAATTTAAATTAAATTCTTTACTTTTAGAAGAATTTTTATTTGAATAGTAAATTAAAATGGTTAAAATCATTGTAATAAAGGAGAAAACTAACAAATTTAAAAATGGGTAGACGGAAATTAACAGATACGGAAAAAGCCGAAGCCAAAGAAATGAATGAACGTGAATATCGCATTCAATGATATTAAACACAGTCAACATGTATAAGTTGCTTATTAGTTTGGCGATTCGTATCATTTGGCGAAATTGGTCGACGGGATAACTGAGTAATACTGTATTTGGTTTGGCGCAAAAACGTCTTTCAATGCAGAAAATGATAAAATCAAAAGATTATTGAGCCGCTGAAAACCAATTACGTGTTGAAAGGCGATCACGAAAAAGGAAGCAATTTAATGCCGAACCGATTAATTGTAAAACATCATGTCGCCAGGGCGACCAATCCACTAGCCATGGCGTTTTACTATCGGTCGGTTCTAACCAGGAAAATTTGAGTGCCAATAGTGATTCTAACAAGCCGGAAAATGTTATAGCTATTACTCTTGATTTTCCACCACCTAAAAAGAAAACTAAAAAGCAATCGGCTTGGGAAAAACTGGGAAAAAACTTTTTTGATTCGATGTCTGATGGACCCATTCACAGATGCATGTGCTGCGATCGATTTTGGTTTAAAACCTCCATCACCAAAATTCTGCTCTGTAAAATCAAACAATATATGCCAAAGTCTTACAAGTATAACAGTATATGCCAAAGCTGTATTTTAATAATGATTACTTTTGCACCAACAATGTTAAATAGTTTGAAATGTTTCTTTCGTCGCCAACTTTTATGCTTGGCGACAATAGAGTGATATAACTTAAACAAACCGTACCTTCAAATTGCAGCATGTATAAAGTCATTTATAGCAGTGGCACGGATAATACACAATAAAACAACTGGTATTTAGCTTAAAATGATAGATGAATGTATCGAGTGAAACATTTTTCAAATGGTTGGGGTAATTTCTTAAATTACAATTATTTTTTTATACTACTGTTCTGATTACCTGAAGACAACTGAGCTAAGTCACGTTTGATCAAATTTTATTAGTGGGTCATTTTGGGTAATACAGGTCAGGGTCACGATAATATGGCAACAGCCAATAAGTTGGCAACTCTTGACAAAATATTGATGACGTTTGGTCGAAAAATCGACTATTATGATTACGGAAGCCAAAACACGTATTTGGCGCCAAATGAAAGAATGTCGACAAATTTGCTATATGTGGCAAAAATATTGTCTTTCAGAATGTGAAGTAATTTTTACACATTCTTAATACGTTTCGAAATGCATGGTTAAACCGATCAGAGTCGAGCTAAAAAAGTGATTTGGATTGATGTCCTTTCGTTGTAAATTTAAAAATAATGTAAAAAAGTGCATACATACATAATTGTCTTACTGTTTGTTTTTGTAAATAATACTATTATAAGTAACATGTTTTATAATAATAATACGCAGAGACTGATTAAGTGAAAATACTACATCGAGTTGAACACAAAGTTAATCTTGACCGAGCTAAGCTCGGTCACTCCTGCTAGTATGTTATAAATAAATTAAACATTATTTTAAAGTCATAATCATCTTTACCTTTCAGCAACATAAGGCGGTCAGCTAATATCACATATACATCAACGAACCCTGATAATCAGTATTTGTATTATGATACTATGTTTACGTGAATAGAGCTCTGCAAGAATTCAAATATACTATAACGTGCATAATTTGAATGTTTAACAAAATTGTATGCAATAGAAATGCTACTGACAAGGAAGGTCTCCATACTGGGCTTACTCAGAATATTAAAAAATATATACTAATTAAACTACTCATGTATGTAATAAAAGATCAGTCAAATTTAGCGGCGGAATTACTGTCGAAAGTCTGTAAAATAATAAAATACATTGGAATAATTGACGTGAAAAGGCGAAAGCGTCGCGTAATTTGGTGAGCAGCACTTTTCCTTGCCAAAAACAAACGATTTTAATGTAACTGAAAACTGTTTGTTAATGGAATTTTAGAATGTGTGTAAATGACATTTAATAAATTTAAACTTAAAATGGGAGAGTTTAATATATATATTGCTTGTTTCTGCAGTTATTTATAAAAAAAAATATGTTCTTATGTATTTAAAAAAATTCATAGTGATTTTTTTTATACATTTAAGCGAGTTCAAAAATAAAAGCCAAAGTAGTTTCCATAGCGAAAATATTTCATCGATAATGCTCAATTGTACTTAATTTTGAGCTTGAAACAATTTAATTTAATTAAAATTTTGAATTTCATTTTAAATCGTAAGTTTTGATAGTTAAATTTCAACATGAATGCATATAAATATCGATATGACAAATTATAGTTAAAACAGACTAAAACTGGTGTAACTAAAGTTATTTAAATTAAATTTATTTAAAAAAAGTTCAGCATGATTTTTTTTCTTTAAGGTGTATTTGACATACAAAAGAACGTTTTAGAAATTGTATTCCATCGTCAACCGATGAAAATCGCCAAATAGCGAAATTTTCATTATTTTATTTTGTGAACGCTCTATCGAGGTTCCGCCGAATTTTTTTAAATAGCCGTATAAGAAGAACAATCTGTGATTTTTTCGGAGATTTTGCCCATATGGAGACCTTCCTTATGAGTACTCACTTTTGTGAAAATTACAATGATGGATTGCATTCACTTGTCTGTTAGTTCAATGATGACGTTTCGATGTGCATGTTAGTCATTCAGAGCATTTTCCCACGCGAAAATTGTCTTATATCTAGTATGCATTAATTCATATTCATATTGTCAATAAAGCTTATTTTATGTGCACCGGCTATTACGTCATCATATTTTTTTTTTTTTTTTTATGACCGATTTATGTATTTTGAGATTTTTTTTTCCTCTGTGCAAAATAGGAAATAACTAAAAGTTCAGTAACAGCCATGTAAGACTGAGCCCAATCAAATTGGATAAGAGTCAGCACTAAGCAAAATGAGATTGGATTTTGGAGTGTACCTGCAAAGTTCCTAAAAGATTTTGGTAAAAAAAATTTCCCGACTTTTCTACAGGGTTGGCACGGTTTAAACCAACTGGTTTTTTTCTCAAAAAAAAAAAAACAATTGTTTTTTTAGAAGAAATATAATGACATTTTCTTATTTTTCTTTATAATTCAAGTTTTATAAATTATAAGATGTAAATAATTTCTACTTTTAACACTTTATTTCAGCAATAAGCATTAGATATATTGGGTCTAGATCATTTTTTTTATGTATAGAATGAAAATCAGCATACATGTTTGTATACTCATACTCATGTGAACATATTATATTGCTCTAAAAAAAAAGCTTATAACATGTGGAATTAATCAAAGGTAAAACAAATTGAAAATATTCGATATTTAGTATAAAATATTTTAATTTTTAAAAAATGCAGCTTATTCAAAGAAATTAGTAACATAACACAGTGATTTTTAAGATTTTGCTCAAGCTGTAAAAGAGATTTTTCTTGATTGGGAAAATTATCTTGAAGAATTAAAATCAAAATGAAGTTGAAAAAGGCAGTATTCAAAAATTGGGTGCTAGTTATAGCATTTTAATAATACCAGTCTACCTTCCTCCCCCCCCCCCCCCTGTTATCTGCTGAATCTAATAATCAAAAAAGTTGGTTTCAAATTGTCATTCAAAAAACAAAACCCCAGAAAGAATTTGAAATTTATTTTTTGAATAATTGTGGAAAAGAATATTATATTCACCAAACTACATCAAATATTCATTATTAGTAATCAAAAGATTGTTTATAAAGATTTTCAGAGTATCAATTTTCATTGTGTAGAATAGTTGAGCAGAACGTGAGACTGTTTGCTAATACTGTTTAAATTAAAAAAAATAATAATAATTTTTCTACATAAATTGACTAATTATTTAATTTAAATTATTTTCAAATGAAGTTATACTACTTATAATTCAACAATGTTTATTTTTATTATTAAATATGCATATATATGTAATATAAGAGGATGTTTTTAAAAAAACCCGGTTTAAACCAAAAAAAAACCTGGTTTAAACCAAAAAAAAACCTGGTTTAAACCAAAAAAAATCGTTTTTTTTTGGGTTTTTTCTAAAAAAACCTGTTTTTTTTTTTCCAACCCTGCTTTTCTAGGTTTTGCCTGATTGTTTCCAAACATTTCCCTGACCTTTCTCAACAAAATCTCAGCTTATATATTGCTATAAAGCTCTCCACAATGGAAACTTTAATCAAAATAAATGTTAAAACAGAGTTTTCCCCAGAGGGTTGCAGGGGGGCACTCCGCCCCTCTTTCCCTTTAGTTTAAAAAATAGCACCCCTCTTGCCCCTCATTCAAAAACTAGCGCCCCTCTTGTCATTCATTCAAAAAAATAGCGACCTTCTTGCCCACATTTGAAAAAATGCAGCCCTCCAAAGATGATCCGAAAGCACTACAGCGCGTAAATTACGCAAAAAAAATTGTCTCATATGCGTCTCGTGGGGCGGGAGATTTCATCAAAAAATCATTAAAAATCCCGGCAAATTTCGTTAATATCACAAAAAAATGACTAATTTCCGTCAATAATTTACAAAAAAAATGGCTAATTTTGCCACAAAATTTCACAAAACGGCATATTTCCTCAAAAGATTGTGGAAAAACAACAAATTTCTTCCAAAAATCGCAATAAAACGGAAAATTTTGTAAAATGAGTCGCAAAAAACAGCATTTTTCGTCAAAAAATAGCGATAAAAAGGCAGATTTCGTCAAAAGATTTGCGAAAAAACGGCAAATTCCGTCCAAAGATCGCAATAAAACGGAAAATTCTGTGAAAAGTTCCCTTTTTTTTTCATGATATTTGTCGTTTTTTTTTCGCGATTTTTGTAGCAAAATAGGCCGTTTTTTGCGAACTTTTAGCAAAAACTGCTGTTTATGCAATCTTTTAATAAAATTTGCCATTTTTTCGTGATTTTTTAACAAAATTTACCTTTTATTTCTTTTTTTAAATTTTTTGATGAAATTTCTGGTTTTTTTTACGACTTTTTGAACTGCTAGATTCTAGATTCAACTGTATAAAAGTGCCCTTAAAAATGTAAAAAGTACCCTTTTTAGAACAGTAGCGCCCTGCCCTTTTTTAAACCTGGGGGAAACTCTGGTTAAAAAAATATGTGCTGTAAGAATTGCCTATTTTTTAATTATTTTTCATATTAGGTTTTTGTTATTAGTTAGGTTAAATTTCATATAAAATTTTTAGATAGGATGAATAATTAATTCATTGCATTTATAACGATTATTGAGATTTTGAAGGAAAAGTAGCGCATTTCAAATTCCTTGACCACTTTAAATATTCAAAAAATTTTCAGACATTTCCCTGACTTTTAGCCTAAATTTTCAAATTCCCTGACTCATAAGAATCTTGACAAGAAAAGAAAAAAAAGATTGGTGAACTTTAAGGAAACATTAAGAAACAGCAGGTAGTTAATACAGTAGACTCCCTCAAATCCGCACTCCTAAAATCCACAACTCTCTAAAATCTGCACATAATTTATGGATGTAAACAATGAAACATTCAGTTTACATCAGGGTTGGTATAAAAACTGGTTTTTTTGAAAAAAAAAACCATAAAACTGAGTTTTTTTGGTTTAAACCGGGTTTTTTTCAAATCATTGTTTAAATAGCATTTGCAAGAAAATAACTTGAGTTTTAGAAAGTCATGAGGATTTTTTGTAATTAATAGTTAATTAATGTTAAACATTCACATTAGTATTTATTTTTTTGATAATTAAATAACTAAAGCATAAAAATTTATAATTAAATTATCTTATAAGTTTAGGTTTCTATAGGAAAATATTCATTGTGTGAAAAAAAAAAAAAAACTATTACTTTATTAGTATACTTATATAAACCTTTTAGTAATAATTTAAGAAATAATTATATGCAGGTTGATAATGAAGAACATAGTAAAGGGCAAACGAACATATTTTACTAAATTAACAGAAATAAGCTGAAATAGAAAACATTTTCTTGTGCATGATTTAGAAATTATTTACAGTATTAACATCAACAAATGATTATTAATCTCTTACTACATATATTTACTTTAAAAATATCAATATGCATTTTATTAATGCTAAAAAATACATGTGTATTGACTTACTTGATACATCAACGAATGTAATGCTTACACAAATTAAGACATAAACTTAGAAAAATTACTTTTTTTAAAAAAAAATACAAATTTTATTTTTTCCGTTTCTTTGTTCTTCAAAAGGTGAAGATTTAGCATTAAATTTTATTATCTGTGCAAGCATCGAGTTACATGGATATTTTTGTTTTGTAAAATTTAATGTATCCTTTTTTTCTTGTTCACATAGTTCACTTTGACTGTATTGTGGTTCAAGCATGTATACTTAAAAGGGCATGGGTGTTAGGGCTATTTTATACCTGGACTAAAAACCTATGAGACTTCTTTATTTACATTTTTTTTCTCTTAATATTTTTTGAAGACCTGTCCAATTATAAATTGCATTAGTAATGGAATTTATTACTTTAGATATTATCCAGGGCAACTGCAATATAATTTAACAGTTTAAACATATCTTCAACATTTCTTTTAAAATAAAAATTAGATACAAGCTTTTGAATATTTTTATCAATAACATTCCTATTTTCTACACAAATTTTAAGTAAAGTGGAGCAATTTTTAAGGTAAACATCTAAAGCATCTGAAAATGAATCACACCTAGTATTATAAGGAAGAGCTAATTTGACAGCATTTACATTGCATGAAATTTTTACATTTAACTCTTAAACATGTTTTTGATGTATTTCTTATTCCCTCAAATGAAAACCAGATTATATTTTCCTTTCTTCTAGTTTTAGACATTCTTTTATTTCAATATATATAAGTAGCTTTCTTAAAATAAAATACAACACAAAGTAACTAGAAACAGAAAAAAATAATGTAAAAACTGCAAATCCAATCTAAGAAAAACTAAAGCTTACTAAAACCAATAGCTATGGAACAGAGAAAATTCATAGCCAATCATTCATTAGCATACAGAACAAGAGCAACCAATGGAAAGAATGACTTATGATTATGTCATTATTGATGCTTTGATACATGATACAATCCTTGGTAAATCATAATCAAGCTATCTATAAACAGTAAAATTGCATTTTTGGCTGGCATAAGCCATTTTTACATTTTTTTTAAAATAAAAAGGTTTAAAAAATAATTAAAACTAACTACCTTTTTTTATCCTCCACAGTTCACTGTAGAAAAATATTTTGCCATGTCAATTTATAGCTAGTAAGAAAAATTAGATTGATTAACGATGTTTGTCATTTAAAAAATTTAATTCGTCTTAAGCTTTGCTCGTAGCTACTCCATAACTTTGATTTTGCACATTTTAATAATGTGTAAAATAAATGAAAACATTAAGGAAAAGGGAAAAAAACCAGCATGTTTTTTTTTTTAAAAAACCACTTGGTTTAAACCACGGTTTAAACCAGCATGGTTTAAACCAAACAATCCTGGTTTACATGCAGGTGCAAATTTTGACTTTTTCAGTTTTATATCAATTCCATACATTGTTTTATTTGTAATTTTGTTAATGTTATTGAATTCATGTTTTTTCATGAAGAAAGGATAATTTATTTCTGAAAAAAAATCAAGATATTGCAGATATAATTGGTAATCACAATCTTACCAAATATATTTATATATTAATCAAGCTTTTTTTAGTTATTAAGTCTGGTTAAACCTGAAATAAAGCTTCGTTATATTATTATCCTGATGTGAATTAGTAATGTACCTTTATGAGGCAAGTTCTATTGAATAATTTAGGAAAAACACATTTAATCTTTATAATGAATATTTAATTGTACATTATTGATTATTAACATGACCCTTGGTTTTAGTATTTTAATCATTTTAAAAATTAACTAATTTTTTTATTATTTTAGTTTATTACTTATTTTAATATTTTAGTATATTGTAAGCATTCATTATACTTTTGATTTCATTATTAATTACATTCAAATTACTTTTTAAAAAATATAAACAAAACCTTGACCAGAAATCCGCAAAACCTCTGGTCCCAAGCTGTGTGGATTTGAGGGAGTCTACTGTACTTGCAATTCATAGGAATTAGGACATGGCTTTTTAAAATTAACCAAATTCTTGAATTATAGAATAAATCAATTGACTTTTCCTCTTCAAATTATGGATATGGGTTTAAAACTGAAATGCACAGAACGACAGAACATAGCATAGTTCAATTAATGAAAATATCAAGGATTACAGTTTTGACTATAATTCCATTAAGAATATAATAAAACAATTTTGTTTAGAAGTAACATACAATCACAGAAGGATATTGACATTACAGTCACCGATATGCATTATTCATAATGCACATCAGATATTGCCAGGGTTGGGTTTTTGGTGGTAGTTTTTGACATGACATGTCAAAAACATGTCGATAAGTGTCAAAAACCTTATACACATTTTTTTTGCAACCATTAGTGTTATTAATTATTTTTATTTATTTTAATAATTAAATATTAAAATAAATAAAATTTTATTTAATCTATATATTTACATTGCAATAAAATTACACATCATAATTCAAATTATTTGTCAATTGTCATGCTTGGAAAACTAACAAAAAATATTTAAACTTCTATTTAAAGCATTTTTCTTAATTACTATTTATATCTTTTAGGGATGCACCGATTATTCGGTATTTAGCCATGTTACCGAATATTCGGTCAGGCTGAATATCAAACGATTCGACCTGACGAATATTCAATTTGGCTGAATATCAAAGTATTCGGCCAAATCCAATACTTAATAAAGCCTTTTAAAACACATTTTTAAAAACTTTTCACAATTTCTACTTTTAACTGTCAATTTATAAATATATTTAAAATAATATGAAAGAAAATCATATTTAAAAAAAATAGAACATTATTTATTTGCTGTTTGTAAAGTATAACTTAAGAAAATTAACCATGAGAAGAATTAAAATGGTGATTTATTAGGATTCTCCTTAGGAATAAATGATGCAAGTTCCTAAATTTTATTTAGTAAAAAATCTATTTCTTGTTTTTCCCAAATAAATGTCCTTAAACAAGAAAGAAAAACTTTTGAGATTAGTAATAGCTATCAAGGCAGACAATTTGTGTTCATGAAACCATAAGCATAATCAACTTATTGAGTCATAAGTACATTGCATTTCATCTCACTCTCGGTCAAATTTATGTTTTCGTTTGTCGCATAAACAATAAATAAGATACCATAACTATATTTTCAACTCGTATGCTTTGATTTCTGTAAAATATGATATGATGGGAAAGATGGAAAATGCCACTTCATAAGAAAAGAACAGTGATCTAGACATTCCTTTTTTCAGAATTAAATTGAAAGTACTTATACTTTACATTGAAAAAAAAAATCTGCCACGAGTTATTTAAAAAGAACAATTATGAGACACTACAAATTTTTTTCAACCATTTTTTCATTATTTCTCTTTGATTTTAAAATGTTTGTTTCAATTCGTAGAAGAAATCATGAAATTTAAAATTTTATTAATTAAAAAAGTCTCATAGTCATAATTCTACTTCTTAAATAAATAAAGGCAGAATTTTTTCAATACTAATTGTTCTTATAAAAAGCTCTTGTTTAATAAAATATAAGTTTCTCTTATTAAATATTAAGTAAAATTGTTTTAAAAAGTAACATTTTAATACCTTTAAACTTTGAAAGATAAAAAATATTTGGAAAGCCGAATATTCAGTATTCGGTTCAGCTGTCGGACGAATATTTGGCATTCGGCCAAAATCACTATTCGGTGCATCCCTAATATCTTTATTATTATTATGTGTTGTTTGTTCTAAAAAAATTTAACAAAAAAAAAAAAAAAAAAAGATTGTGTAAAGCTGAAATAGCTATTATTCAATGACTGACAGAGTTACTTAGTTTTCAATGATTTTCTAAAAATGTTTGTTTTTGTACAGAAACAACATATATAAATCACAGTTGCAATTTGTAATACAAATGCTGTCTGAATATTTAAATGATTTATAATATGAAATCAATATAATTAAATGTTTTTTAAATCAATAATTTAAAAGAAGATGGTTCATTAAATTTAATATTCACACACACACACATTTATATAAATATATATATATCTTCATTTTATTATGTTAGTTTTAGTTTAATTAATAAGAAAAATTTGTTTATGTTAAATTTTATTTTTATATATTATAAAATAGTTTTAAAAATTTTTCTTGTTTGAGCATATTATTTCAAGTTGGTGTAAGTTTTGCCTTAATCATTTTATATGCAAAAATCTTAGAATGAGACTAATATTAAAACAATATAAAAATATAAGTGTATCACTTATATGTAATTTTATACATTAAATTGTACAAAGCATTTTCACCATGTACTCTCATTTTTAAAAATTAAAGTATTTCATCTGATTTGTATATATTTTTAATGCCATGACATAGGCATAACCAGCCTTTTGAACAGGGGGTGTGTGCAAATTTTTTAACCTGAACATGTTGAGTACAAACAATACCTTATGTAGTAAAACCTATTAAATTTTCGTTTTAGATAGGTTTTTATTTGCAGAAGGTATACGTGTGTGATGCTTTTTTTAAAAAGAAACCAAACGCATTTTTTTATTGCGTGAATAAGGATGAGAAGTTGCTCAAAACTAAATCTAATGGATAAGAAAAAGATATATAAACGTAAATAAAACATGATACATATAAAACAAAGATATCCGTAAACATAAATCTGTAATTATCACAAATTTTCATTTAAAACAGCAATGAAATACTAAAAGAAATAAACAGGACTTTAGTTACCCCGTCATTTTGATCAAAGTAGCATTAAAATAACTTGTAGTACTCAATTTAAATTGGAAAAGAATTCTTTCAATATTTTCTACACATGAATAAATAAAATTTTCAGGTTTAAAAAAAAAAAAATGAGCCTGTACGAATGTCAAAATATGGCCAGAGAAAACAAAATTTATTGAACCAACCAACCAACATCCATATTAATTTAAATTTTGCATAGCATTCTCATTTTCAAAGGAAGCAGATTTGTACAAACTCCCACTAGAGATGAGTTCGGGCTTGATTTTGGGGCCCGGGCCCAACGGTTTCAAGTTCGAGCCCGAAGGATTTTTTGCCAAAAGAGTCCGGGCCCGCTTGAGCCCAATAAAAAAAATATACAAAACAGGATTGTATGATATTTAAAAAATTTTTTTTAAAAAATGCCTCATTTTTAAAAAGTTCTTACACATGGGTCATTCCATGTGAAATCAACCAATTTAAGGAAAACTTGTTGCATCATAGTCACAGATTTTTTTTTAATTTTTATCATAGACAGACATAGTACTGAAACCCTCAAATCTGAAATTTAAAAGTAATTTTCACAATATTGGCCGAGATATGGCCATTTGAAAACTGGCCATTTTTACAAAATGGCGGCCATCTTGGAATTGTATCACTGTCTAAATATGGCCATAACTTGACAACTAATGGCTCAAAGTTTATATATCTGGTACCAATATGAAGCTATTTGTACAAAGAATGAATATTTCACATCAAAACAATAATAAATTTTCATTTTTTTACTTTTTATTATGTGCAAAGTGAAAATTTCACCCCAAAAAAGGGCAGATTGTAATGGCTCATAAAAAAAAATGAATCATCATGAATTTTTCTGAAACTTGGTAAAAACGTTGCTCCATCTGTGTGCTTTAAATAAAAAAAAATTGGAAAGGTAAAATTTGTTGTTTTAAAATAAATGGTTTTTTACAGATAAGGTGTCATTAACCAAATAATGATATTTTTAGAATCTGTGAGCATTCCTGATTCAAAAAATAATGGTTAAAATAAAATTTTCTAACATCTAAATTAATGTAAAAGTATAATCAAAACCTCATTTGTACTAATTTTGTAGAAATCTGCCTCCAGCCCCCCTCCCCCCCACCCCCCAAAAAAAAAAAAAAAATTAGACAATTCAAAAAATTTTACACTGAAAAAGATAAGATAATAATTAAGGAATATAATGTATAATTATAAAATACCTATAAATGCAATGCATACATATGGTGATTTACTTCACATATAGGGGCAAGTGGGGTAGAATGGGACAGTAGGTTTTTCTCTTTATGTATCATTCTAAATATTTCATCAATCACATATTAGATGAAGTAATGGTACCCCAATCTTCAGTTGAAAAAAGTAGCTAATTTACACAAGCTTGCAATTATATAAAGAAAAAGATTATTTCAAGAATCAAAACATGAATTCAAAATTTTAAATTTTGAATTCAAAACATGATGTAAAAATTTCATTATGTTTCTATAAGCTGATGTAATATTGCATCATGTTCTATATAAGCTGATGCAATTTAAAGAAAAGATTGCTACTGTACCTTCATCTGCTTCTTAATTGGCTATAATCAAAGTATGATGCTATCTTGCATCATGTTCTATATGAGCTGATGCAATTTAAAGAAAAGATTGCTGCTTTACTTCATCTGCTTCTTAATTGGCTATAATTAAAGTATGATGTAATCTTGCATCATAATGTCCAAGAAACTTGAGTAATTCCTTTTAAATACCATATACCACTTCTAAAGTTTTCAATGAAGTGTATTTAGACATACAATAATTATTTTGTACTTATTATACAGTGGAGATGGAGTGTTTTGTATGTAAAAAACTCAATGTTTCTCTGAGTACTGATGTTATTTCTGTTCTTCAATTATCCCCACGGGATTTACATTTATTAAAAAAAAGGTTATATTATATAATCCCAGATGAAAAAAGTTTTTTGCATGTGAATATATGCAAGGTTCACAAGGATAAATTTCTAAAATTTTATAGTTTAAATCAGAGACAGTGTTGTGATCCATTTAATAAACATCCAAATAGTAACAGAGCAAAATCACTGAAAACAATTTCTTTAGATATGTCTATGACAAATCCAGACATCCTCATTCCAGGAAAAAAATTATGTACTTCCTGCTATTCATCAATAAATAAGATGATTTCTATTGTTGACATGAAAAGCATCTCTGATCCAGAATTTAGTGAACCCACAGTAGTAATGGAACAATTAAACAAAAGCTGTGAAATGTTAGAGTTATCGCCAATAAAAATGAATAGGCGTAGCTCAAAGAGGAAACTTGGTTATTTGCAGACAAAAGTTACAAAAATTTTGAATGAAATGAAATAAAAAGTACTGTAAAAATAAATATTTAGTGTAAATAACTGCAAATTGATATTTCTTTATTGAATTATATAATATAAACACAATACTTTAATTTAGATGCTAGAAAATTTCATTTTAACCAATATTTCTTAAATTAAGAATACTTACAGATTTTAAAATAATCATTATTTGGGTCAATGACATCTTATATGTAGAAAACCATTTTTAAAACAACAAATTTTACCTCTCTAATTTTACAGTATAATGTTCCATATATAGAGAAACTGTTACATCTATGCATAATCAAATCATTATACAGAAAGCGTAAAAAGTATATGAACTAAATTTACTTTTCATTTTTGAAATAATCTTTTTATTTATATAATTGCAAGCTTATGTAAATCAGCTACTTTTTTCAACTGAAGATTGGGGTACCATTACTTCACCTAATGTGTGATTGATGAAATATTTAGAATGATACTTAAAGAGAAAAACCTACTGTCCCATTCCACCCCACTCGCCCCTATATGTGAAGTAAATTATCATATATATATGCACTGCATTTATAGGTATTTTATAATTATACATTATATTCCTTAATTATTTTCTTATCTTTTTCAGTGTAAAATTTTTTGAATTGTCTAATTTTTTTTTTTTTTTTTTTTTTTTGGGGGGGGGGGGAGGGGGGCTGGGGGCAGATTTCTACAAAATTAGTACAAATGAGGTTTTGATTATACTTTTACATTAATTTAGATGTTAGAAAATTTTATTTTAATCATTATTTTTTGAATCAGGAATGCTTACAGATTCTAAAAATATCATTATTTGGTTAATGACACCTTATGTGTAAAAAACCATTTATTTTAAAACAACAAATTTTACCTTTCCAATTTTTTTTTTATTTAAAGCACACAGATGGAGCAACGTTTTTACCAAGTTTCAGAAAAATTCATGATGATTCATTTTTTTTATGAGCCATTACAATCTGCCCTTTTTTGGGGTGAAATTTTCACTTTGCACATAATAAAAAGTAAAAAAATGAAAATTTATTATTGTTTTGATGTGAAATATTCATTCTTTGTACAAATAGCTTCAAATTGGTACCAGATATATAAAATTTGAGCCATTAGTTGTCAAGTTATGGCCATATTTAGACAGTGATACAATTCCAAGATGGCCGCCATTTCGTAAACATGGCCAGTTTTCAAATGGCCATATCTCGGCCAATATTGTGAAAATTACTTTTAAATTTCAGATTTGAGGGTTTCACTACTATGTCTATCTATGATAAAATTAAAAAAAAAAATCTGTGACTATGATGCAACACCCATTGGTTGAATTCATGTGGAATGACCCACATATATGATTCTTAAATGAAAATTTAAATTCAATCTTATCAAAATTCATATCAAATAAAAATGTACTTGATACTTAAAATTACTCTCAAAATTTTCCCAAATTTAACAAGTAAATTTGATGGACACATTTGTGTTTATTGAATAAATGCATGAAATTTGCAGAAATTACTATCAGTAAGCTTTTTGTAAAATCAAACATTTTTCAATTTTCTGTAAAAAAAAAATTATATTTTTAACTATAATCAATTCCTTTCTCTTATCAATCTTCTGTGATTGACAGATACCTGAAAATCAATGCATTTGGAAAAAATTGATGCTGTTATCTTAAAGGTCCGATGCTTTAAGAGAAAAAGAGGAAATACTTAATTGATTGCTTTCTGTCAGAACAACATGGTAATTATATTTACTTACGGAGGAAAGTGACTTCGAAAATACACAGCGTCCTCAGAATGAACTTAGTTCATGTTGACAAATAGATAGAACAATCGCTAAATTTATTTTCACAAGATAAAAGACTCGTGCACAATAGAAGATTAAATAATTTGCAAACTTCCAGCTTATTCTTGTCTACTAATTACAGAAGAAAACATTCTATTCGCGTTATATAACTAAATAATTAAATAAGATAACCTATTATATATAAAAAAAATCTTCTGCTTACAAAAGCCAAACTAAAAGCAAATTCATTGCTGTGTTTATTTTGATTGGCACCATTCAATGAATTGTCGCCGGAAATTTTGCAGACATAAATCTGTAATCATCACAAATTTCCATTTGAAAAGTAATGAAATACAGAAATTTGGGTTTTTGACGTCAAAAAGGGTTTTTTGACATGACGACGGTTTAAACCGACAAAAACCTATCGAAAACCCATAGAGTTACAATCTGCTGTGATGCACTAGAGTTTGTTATTAAATTTTAAAATTAGCAACAGTTGCCATACATTATGCTGAAATTTAATTATATTGTGGGTAATTAGCAGGTCTTTAAATATTTCTAATTAATAAAAATTAAGGTAAAAATGATAGATTTCAAATCTCAGAAATTTATCTTGAAATGGGCATGCAGAAATATTTGCACAAAAATTATGTTTAAATATCTCGTTTATTTATTATTATTTTAATCTTTAAAAAAATCTAAAATTATTTAGTATGCATTTTGTCTTAGTTAGTATTTATAAGTGTTAACAAGTTAAGAGTTATAAATGCAGGATTTTCAAAAGTGTAAAACCTGATACATGTGTTTAATTTTTTTTTAATGCTATACACATTATATACAGAAGTGTGTAAAGAGAAAATTGTGACAGGGGCAAAGTTAGAATTTGGTGCCCCTCTACCCAATTTTTTCTTGTGACAGGCCAAAAAATAACGTTTGTAGTATAAATTTGGATAGTGCCCGATAGATTTCCGTGCATGGGGCAACTGCCCCCCCCCCCTTCTCACAGAGCTGATTATATACATAATATCTAGTAGGTTAATCTGAATTTAAATATAATGCACATAATTTATTATATGTATGATTATTACACATTATAAACCATTTTTACCTCTACTCCCCCCCCCCACAACACACACACACTAATAGTATTAAGAATATAAATAATGCATTATTTTGAAAGCAAAGTAAGACTAGAAGTAATTATTCAACAACTGAATACTTAAGATATTTAACAAAATTTTATAGCATTCAGTAAAAAAAAAAAAAAAAAAAAAAAAAAAAAAAAAAAAAAAAAAAAAGAAAAGAAATAAACTCATAAGTATTTGTATAAGCTACTTTTTCAGCATAGTAAATAAATAGGCTGAATATTGTAAATAGATACTCAGATGTTTTTTATTATCTTTATGTTAGTTATAAATTCAAAAAACAACTGATGATTTAGAATTCAGAATTACTGATTTTTCAGAAAAACTAACTAACAATTGTAAAAGTCAAAACAGAAAAAATCTACAAAATACTTCTAAAACACAAAATATTATGTAGTTTTTTTTATTATCTTATAAAATACATAATTTTAAAAAATAAAACATTCATTAAATATTTCCAATTAATTTGATTACATAATCTAAATCAATCCAAATGAAATTATCAAAGTAGAAATTTAGTTCAATAATGCAATTCATTTGCATCACGTAGCATACGGTAGCACATAACCAGTTTTGAACAATTTTCTTTTCCTAATCAATTACGGAACTTGTCTAATCTTTTATATTATTTTAAACTACAGTATAGGATCCGTTATCCAGAATGCTTGGGACCCAGGGCATTCTGGATAAGGGGTTTTTCCGTAATTCGGAACACTTTACCGTAAGTATGAGAAATGCGCGAAATAATTTCATAAATAGTGAAATAAATAGGTAAATATGAATACTAATACATGTAAATACCTTAATTTATTGATTAATTTACACAAAATAAAAAAAATAATTATAATAAATGAAAAAAATTTACATATGTAAAATTTAATTTTGAGATTTTGAAACAGAATCTTTTGATTGGGATTTAGCAAACATTTCTAAGATAGTCTATTGCTTATAGCGCGTCTCTTACCCTAATTGTCCTTGTATTTTGTACAGAGACATGATTTCCTGCTAGTGGAAGTAGCTCTCTGTTGCATGCTTAAAATTAATTGTTCGGTATGAAATATTAATTTTTCATTTGATACCTTATTAACGGCTTCATTTTGCGGGTTGTCCCTTCTCATCATCACTTTCATCAGATATATTGTTTATCATCATTTCATAAATCTCACTGTTAGTCATGCGATTAGTGACAGGAATGTTTTCATCGGCTTCTAAACAATTTAGCAATTTAACTTCTGGACAATTAAAGCCTTTGGCATATGCCAACAGATCAGCAATAATTTGCTTCTCTTTTGAAATCTTGAAGCCTTCAAACTCCGGCTCATTTTCGTCACTGAAAAATAATGCAGAAGGCCACATGATACATGGCAGCATCTTTGATTGTGAAGCTTCTCTGGAAATTTTTTATTCCAATTCCTTTGTTGTAGTCTGTGAGCATTTTTTTAAGAAGTCATTTTTGTTGAGTTTTAAAAGATCTCAGAATCCCTTGATCCAATGGTTGGATAAGTGATGTACAATTTGAAGGCAAAAACACTGCAAACACATTATCCATTTCTAAGAATTCTACTTCAGGATAGGCCTTTTTTTTCGTGATCTTTTGAAGAAATTTGCCATTGACCACGATTTTTTTGATGAAAATCGCCGTTTTTCGAGATCTTTGGTTGAAATTTGCCGTTTTTCGCGATTATTTTGTCAAAATTTGCCGCTTTATCACGATTTTTTGGACTATATTTGTTATTTTTTTGCAATCTTTTGGGGAAATCTGGCTTTTTAGGTGATTTTGTGATGAAATTACCCATTTTCTCGCGAATCTTTTGACAAAATTTGCCGAAAGTTAGTCGTTATTTCTTGATTTTTAATGAATTTTGCCGTTTTTCAAGGATCTTTTGACAAAATCTGCTGTTTTTCAGGATTTTTTGACAAAATTTGCTGTTATTTTTTTCGGGATCTTTTGAAGAAATTTGCCTTTAATTGCGATCTTTTGAAGAAAGTTAACGTTTTTCGCGATCTTTTGTTGAAATTTGCCGTTTTATGCGAATCTTTTTTCAAAATTTGCCGTTTATCACGATTTTTTGGACAATATTTGTTATTTTTTCGCGATTTTTTTGGGAAATCTGTCTATTTTGGGAATTTTGTGACGAAATTACCCATTTTCTCGCTAATCTTTTGACCAAAAATTGTCGAAAATTAGTCGTTATTTCGTGATTTTTAACGAAATTTGACATTTTTTCGCGATGTTTTGACGAAATTACGCATCCCTTGGGACGCGTAAGAGCTATTTTTTTTGCAGCCGTCGCCAATTTTTTGCATAATTTACGCGCTATAGCGCTTCCGCGGGATCGCTGAAAAAAAGTTACCGATTTGCATTCTGGTTTTCGGAGCGTTCTGGATACCGGGACGCCGGATAACGGATCCTATACTGTATACACTAAGTTTGGTTATAAATAAATTTCTTCATAATATAATATTCCTGCATATTTTGAATAACACATTAAAATTTAATAAATAATATTACAAAAGATAACTTTTCCAAAGTCTGACATTTTGTTTACTATTCAAAATATGTTTTTCAAAAATTTAAATTTATTGTTCCTACAACATATTTAGAAACATTTTCCTTATTAAAAGCAAATAAATTTTACTTATTAAATATAAATATAGGTAGATATATATGTAAGAAAATACAAAAAATCAGACCTATTTATTACTTATATTAATAAACATCATAAAAACAATAAGAATAATAATATCATATATAAATAATAACAACCCCAGGGTATACACATACACTCAATCAAAATAAATTTAAAAAAAAAAGCAATTTTAGTGTGCGCACATGAAAAACTATGCGTTTTCTTTCAATAAATAACGAAGCGATTACAGGAACACTATTTGAAGATTATTGATGAATCACTAGAAAGCGAACAGAACTGTTGAAATCGAAAAGATTTACGCGTTTCATGATGACTCGATGACTGCATTCAAACATGTTGGAAATATAAGTTAATTTAAGTTTATTTTTAGTTTCCAACTATTTCTTTAATATTTTTAATTCCCATTTAATCTTTTCGTCCACGTCTGCAGAGAACAGCACGCTATCTTTTTGCCGCGATGTAATGTTTACGTTTTTCAGCTATCGTGCGGAGTTGAGTTGTCGCGCGCTTGCTTTTCAGGAAGGAAAACTTCCATTTTCAGAATCTATAGGTGGCGCATGTGTTCCGGCGGAGCATGACGTATTTTCAGTTTGTGACGTTTGCAGTACTGTGATTCGTTCAAATCAGGTAACTGTTCGTTTCGCGGTACATTATGCAAATATCTTACCTTTTGATTTCATATATATATTTGTAAATCTTTCAGACAGTCATGCATGCTTGCTTGCTTGCACTTTGCTCTTTGGCATGCATCGTTGTGTTCGTTCTTTGAACGCCTATTATGTTTCAGAAATTGCCGATGCTAATGTTTTAGCTCCAGTAGAGCTCTTGAAATTATACTATGCTTTGTTTTTTTTAAACTTTAAATAAATTTGTTATGTTTCTTTTTAAAAAAAGACTTTGTCATATTTTTTGCACACCATCTCAATTTCAGTTTCTATTTTATCTAATCTAAATTTAAGACCTCACTTTTAATTTGGGTGAAGAGGACAATGTTTAATAAAACATTGGTTATGGGCCGTTCTTTTTGCCCATTAGTGAGAATTGTTAGATATTTAATTATGAGATGGTGTTAACGTTAAGCAGTCTAAAAGTTTTTAAAGTCTAAAGATAGGGGGGCTGCGAATTAGAGCTAAAAATGGAAATTGACAAATTGAATAATTTTAATTATGCCACTTGGAAAGACGATGTATCAGCACTTTTAATGGAGAAAGGGGCATATGAACATGTAATTAACAAAGATTTAAAACTTAAAGAAGGGGCAACCGCTAAAGAAGCTCGCGACTTTGAAATAAAAAAGAATCAAGCCTATAGTACTATTTATTTAAATATTAGTAAAGATTTAAAGCCATTGATTCGTGATACTAAAATAGCTTCAGAAGCTTGGGACAGATTAAAAATCCATTTTCAGCCAGCTACAAGGGGAAGAGCTATTGGTATATTGGATGCCTATTTTAGTTGTACCTATGATTCGAATGAAGCAATAGGACTTTATGGGGCTAGACTAAAAGAAATTTTAGTGAGTATGGGAGATACAGAAATCATATTGCCCGAAATCGTAAAAACTTATCAACTTATCAGATTCCTCCCAAGTACGTTTTCTGGTATAGTGCAAGCCATTTATAGATGGGAGAAAAAGGATTTTACTTTTGATAAAGTTTTAGACGAATTAATATTAGAAGAGGACCGTTTGAAGCAAAGTAGAAGCGATATGCTTAAAGGGGAAAAATCGGCGTTTGAAATAAAATCTGTAAGGCCTAAAGAAGTCCGAAAAAAAGATAAACCCCAAACTCAGAATTGTTTTAAGTGTGGCAAACCTGGACACAGGGCAATTAACTGCAGAAATAACTCTAAAAGTTTTAAAAAGAGAAGTTACGTGACCGAAGCAAATTTTGGTCAAAATGACCATTTTCAAGATAAGTTCAATTGGGTGTTCGACACGGGAGCATCGAGTCACTTCTGCAATAATAAAGATTTGTTTGTAACCAGGGTTGGCAAGTTTTTGACACGCGACAGTTTTTGACGGTTTAAACCATGGTTTAAACCGTCATGTCAAAAACCTCCTTGTCAAAAATGTCAAAAACTGTCAAAAACCTATATTTATTTACATATATATATATATATATATATATCTACCTACATTTATATTTAATAATTAATTTTTTTTTTTACTTTTAATAAAGAAAATGTTTTTAAATATGTTGTAGTAAAAAAAATTAAATTTTTGAAGAAAAATATTTTTAAAATTAAACAAAACCTTAGATTTTGGAAAACCTATCTTTTTTACTATTATTTATTAAATTTTAATGAGTTATTAAAAATGTACAGGGATATTAAATTATGAAGAAATTTATTTATAACCAAATTTAGTGTTTAGTTTAAAATAATATTAAAGATTAGACATATTCTGTGTTTGATTAGGAACAGAAAGATGTTCAAAATTGGTTATGTGCTACATGGGGCAAATGAATTGTATTATTGAACTAAATTTTTACTTTGATAATTTTTATTTGGATTGATTTCGATTATGTAATCAGATTAATTGGAAGTATTTAATGAATGTTTTATTTTTAAAAATTATGTATTTAATTAGATAATAAAAAACTACGTAATATTTTGTGTTTTAGAAGTAGATCAGTGTAATATTTTTTTTTGTTTTGACTTTTACAATTGTTATTTGGTTAGAATTTTAAATCGTCAGCCATTTTTTGAATTTATAACTAATATACAGATAATAATTAAAAAAAAAACTCCTCTCTATAAATATCTGAGTATATATTTACAATATTCAGCTATTTATTTACTACTAGAAGATAGCCCGTCAAAATGACGTGTTTGCATTTTTAAAGGATGATAAAAAATTATAGCTGTGGTCAATCATAGCCACTTTAGGCTGAAACAATTTTGATAAATACAGCGATTAAACTTGAAGAAGGAAAAATCTAACAAAAAAATATTTCAACAGAAATTTGCATTTAAAACTATAGCAAAACTATCTGGTAGATGGGGGTGGGGATTATAATGAAATTTAAAACGCACCCGTGGTTTGCTTAAATAAAAAGTTTTAATTAAATATTGTTTTTGAAATCGTGAAAAGATTTCAAAGCGAAGTAAAATGTAGTGACATCATTTACAGCTCCCACTGTGTATCTGACCAATGAGAACGCTCCATTACGACTATGGAACGGTTTCATTGGTCAGAAAATAGATTGCCTTTAAAATCAAAGGTAACTTTTCACAATGTTTTTTACAGATTTGAAATTCTCAAGAGTCATTCACGGCTGTAAAGAAAAAAAAATTAAAGCAACCCGAATATAAAAATTTTAACAATATTGCATTTTAAATGCACCATCGCTTTCTTTTAATAAAAAGTTTTAATTAAATATACTTCTTAAAATCGTGGAAAGATTTCAAAGCGAAGTAAAATGTAGTGAAGTCATTTACCGCTCCCACTGTAAATCTGACCAATGAGAATGCTCCATTACGACTATAGAACGATTTCATTGGTCAGAAAATAGATTGCCTTTAAAATTGGAGGTAACTTTTCACAATGTTTTTTATAGATTTGAAATTCTCAAGAGTCATTCATGGCTGTAAAGGAAAAAAAAAATTAAAGCACCCCGAATATAAAAATTTTAACAATATTGCATTTAAAATGCACCTTAGCTTTCCTTTAATAAAAAGTTTTAATTAAATATACTTTTTGAAATCGTGAAAAGATTTCAAAGCGAAGTAAAATGTAGTGACGTCATTTAGAGCTCCCACTGTAAATCTGATCAATGAGAACGCTTCATAACGACTATGAAACATTTTCATTGGTGAATGAGTTTCTTTTTCTCGTGGATAGGTTGACCCCGGAATTGTTATACACGGAAGGGTTTTATATATATAATGCTGAAAAATTAGCTTATACAAATTCGTATGAATTTTTCCTTTTTTTTTTTTTTCTTCTTCTCACTGATTAGTATAAAATTTTGTTAGGTATCTTAAGTATTCAATTGTTGAATAATTACTTCTTGTCTTACCTTCGTATCAAAGTAAACATATGTATTTTTAATACTATTAGTGTGTGTGCTGTGGGGTGGGGGAGTTAGATATAAAAATAGTTTATAATGTGTAATAATCATACATATAGTAAATAATATGCATTATATTTAAATTCAAATTAACCTACTGTATATTATGTGTATAATGTGTATAGCATAAAAAAATTATTAAACATGTGTATCAAATTCCACACTTTTGAAAATCCTGCATTTGCAACACGTAACTCGTTAACAGTTATAAATATTAGTTATGTCAAATGCATACTAAATAGCTTTAGATTTTTTTTAAATATTAAAATAATAATAATAAATAAACAATATATTTAAATATAATTTTTGTACAAATATTTCTGCATATCCTTTCGAGATAAATTTCTGAGATTTGAAATCTGTCATTTTTACCTTAATTTTTATTAATTAAAAATATTTAAAGACCTGCTAATTTCCCATAATATAATTAAATTTCAACATAATGTATGGCAACTGTTGTTAGTTTTAAAATTTAACAACAAACTAGTGCACCACAGTAGATTTGTGACTCTATGGGTTTTTGACAGGTTTTTGACGGTTTAATCCGGTTTAAACCTTTGTCATGTCAAAAACCCCTTTTTGACGTCAAAAACCCAACCCTGTTTGTAACGTATAAACCGGTAAATAATACAAAAATGACTTTAGCTGTTGGTCAAGTAACTAGTCCTATAGAAGGCATGGGTAGTGTAGATGTAAATTTTAAAGTAAATGGGAAAATTAATGAAATACGTTTAAATAATGTGATGTATTCCCCAAATTTAAGAAGAAATCTCATTTCAGGAGCGGTTTGTGAGGAAAAAGGCTCAAAATTTGTGGGGAAAAACGGTAAAATTACTCTGTTTGATGAGAAAGGTGAAGAAATGTTTTCTGCTTATAGGAAAAATGGACTCTACAGTGTGAAACCTATATATCCAGAGCACCAAACTTGTGTTGACAGCAATGTAATCACTTCAAATGTTTCAGAGCTAGCAAAATGGCATGAGCGGTATTGTCACATAAATAATCAATATATCATAAATACATCACAGAATGAAAAAGTAAAAGGTCTGCCTAAGATGAAGTATCAAGAGTTAAGCTGTGAAGCATGCAAAATTGCGAAAACCAGAAGAATATCCTTTCAGTCTAAACAAGACTATAGAACGAATAGACCGCTGCAATTGCTCCATATGGACGTCTGTGGTCCTATGCCCACTTATTCGCTAGGAGGTTCAGAATACTTTTTGACGATTATAGACGATTTCTCAAAAAAGGTAACTGCTTATCCAATTCAGCATAAAAGCGAAGCCTTTGATTGTTTTTTAAAATTCCAGAAAAGGAACGAAAGATTTTTAGGGAAGAAAGTGATAGCTATTAGAACGGACAACGGCAAAGAATTTGTGAACGACAAATTTAAAGTTCATCTAGAAAGAGAAGGCATTCATCATGAGAAGACTAACACATATTCTCCTGAACAAAACGGACTAGTTGAACGTTTCAATTATACAGCATTAGATGCCATTAAAGCCATGCTGAAAAGTAGTAACATGGATGAAAAATTTTGGGCGGAGGCGCTTTGCTGTTTTGTCTATGTATGGAACCGAGTAGCCAGAAAAGGTCAAAAGAAAACACCATTTGAATATTTTTGTGGAAGAAAGCCATCTGTAACACATCTGAAAAAGTTTGGAAGTATTGCCTATGTTGGAATGCCAAAGCAACAAAGAAGAAAATTTGATATGAGGACGAAGAAGGGAATTTTAGTTGGTTATGCCCATCAAACCAAAGGTTACAGAGTTTATGTTCCAGAACTAGGTCGTGTTATCGAGACCATAAATGTTTCTTTTGATGAAGAATTTGACAGTAATATTCAACAGAAATCGAAAACTTTAAGAAGCAGACAGGAAACAAGGCGCAAAAGTGGAGCAGAGCTGGACCCAAAAAGTAAAAAGACTATCCAAAGAAGAAAGCATAAAGCAATTGAAGAAACTCCGGAATTACCATCAGAATCTGATTTAGAAGACGAAAGAAAGTACAAGTATCAAATTTCGAAGGAAGAATCAAGTACTGACTCTGAGGAAGAACAAATTCAATGCAAAGATATAAAGTGGATAAGAGAAGCAAAAGAAAGAAAAGATGGTTCAAGAACTGACATCTACTACAAAATTGAAGGGACAAAAGTATGTTTAAGGTCACATCCAGAAGCCAAAAAGTATTGCCTGAGCAACAACATCAAGTACGATCCAAATTTCTTTAATTTCTCAGGAAATGATAAGTATTGTGGACCAGAACCGAGAACTGAACCTATACTTGAAGATAAGAAATTGTCTGACAACAATGAAGAATCTGACACAGAGTTAGAAGCAAATTGTATAGAAGTAAGAATACCTAGATCATTTAAAGAAGCTGTTGAATCCGACCAAAAGAAAGAGTGGATTAAAGCCATGGAAGAAGAAATGAAGATGATGAACCAAAGAAAAGTATGGGAATTAATTCCAAAGAAAGATGGTGAAAAGATAATACATAATCGGTGGGTGTATACTATAAAGAAAAATGAAGAACAGAAGATAGTAAGGTATAAAGCAAGACTGGTGGCGAAAGGCTTTGGCCAGAAAAAAGGAGAATCATATGAGGAGGTATACAGTCCTGTTGTTAATTTTGCCATAATTAGATTATTTTTCACTATATTAGTTGGACTTTATGGATGGTTTCATCAACAATTAGATATAAAATGTGCATATCTTTATGCAAAGTTAAAAGAAAGAATAGTGATGTATCAACCAAAAGGATTTGAAGATCAGAAACATCCAGATTATGTTTGCCTTTTAAGAAAAGCAATCTATGGTCTCCGACAGAGTGGAAGACAGTGGTACTTCGAGATTCAAGACGTTTTAGAAGATTTAGCTTTCACCAGATTAGAATGGACAAATTGTGTATTTATTTTTAAGAAAAGAATTTTATTACTCCTATATGTTGACGACATAATAATATTCGGGAAGACAGCAGAACATATAAAAGAAACCATTGAACTTCTGAAAACTAAGTTTGACCTAAAACTCCTAGGAAAAACCAAGAAACTACTTGGCGTTGAGTTTGAAAATGAAGAGGGAAAGTTGTATATCCATCAGAAAGAGTACATTGAAAAAATCTATCAAGCCTATTCAAAGTACAAAATCCCAATTGTATCCTTACCTATTGCAAAAGGCGTAATTTATTCTAAGAATGACTGTCCGAAAACTGGAGAAGAAATCATTGAAATGGAAAAATACCCGTATAGAAATCTAGTAGGATGTTTAGCCTTTTTAGCAAGTCGAACAAGACCAGATATTGCATTTGCAATAAATATTTTTAGCCAGTTTCAAGAAAATCCAGGAATGATTCATTGGCAAGGTCTACTTAAACTGTTGGGATATGTTCAAGCAACTAAAAACCTCAAGTTGAATCTATCAAATCTAAAATCTCTCAAAGTAACATGCTATAGTGATGCTGACTATGCAACTAATAGAGACGACAGAGTATCCATGAGTGGAATTATCATGTTCATTGACAAAGCTCCAATCATTTGGCGAAGTTTTAAACAAAAATGTGTATCATTATCAACGATGGAAGCTGAGTATATTTCATTAAGTGAAGCAGCAAAGGAGATGGTTTGGATAAGAAGAGTTTTAGAAGAAGTAATTAAATGCAAGTTAGTTCATCCAGACTGTACCGAATACACTTTATTATGTGATAACAGAGCAGCTATGGACTTTTCAAAATCACCAATCGAAAATGCACGTACTAAACATATTGATGTAAGGTATCACTTTTTAAGAAATTTAGTGTTCGACAACATGTTTGAATTAAAATACATCCAGTCATCAAAGAATCTAGCGGATGGTTTAACAAAGCCACTGATGAAAACTACCTTAAAAGATTTCACTGATGAACTTTTTACTGATCAGTGACTGTTGCTTTAATGAACGGTGTTGCTTTAAAGACCGTGTTTAAAGTTAACAGAAATGAACTTTCAAAATTTTTCTTATATTTGCAAATTTATTTGTTATGTAAAAGATATTTGCATAAATGTTTCAATTTATTAGGAAATTTTCAGTCGCAACTTAGCATATCTTTAAAGTAAGTCTAAAATTTTGAGTATTTGTTTAATTTGTATTTCGGCAAAGTACCGTTTCGTTTTGAAAATTTAAATTGGTAATGTAAGTTTATGTGTAAATGTTTAAACTTTAATGAAAAAGAAACTTTCATTAAACCCTTTTTGTAAATTTAACTTTTCAGAAATTTTTTATGTCAAAATTTAAACTTTGTATATGTTTGGCATAACTTACCTTTTTAAAGCTTTTTTTGATTTGTTCTCTGTCAGAGTGTACGAGGGGGGCAATGTTGGAAATATAAGTTAATTTAAGTTTATTTTTAGTTTCCAACTATTTCTTTAATATTTTTAATTCCCATTTAATCTTTTCGTCCACGTCTGCAGAGAACAGCACGCTATCTTTTTGCCGCGATGTAATGTTTAGGTTTTTCAGCTATCGTGCGGAGTTGAGTTGTCGCGCGCTTGCTTTTCAGGAAGGAAAACTTCCATTTTCAGAATCTATAGGTGGCGCATGTGTTCCGGCGGAGCATGACGTATTTTCAGTTTGTGACGTTTGCAGTACTGTGATTCGTTCAAATCAGGTAACTGTTCGTTTCGCGGTACATTATGCAAATATCTTACCTTTTGATTTCATATATATATTTGTAAATCTTTCAGACAGTCATGCATGCTTGCTTGCTTGCACTTTGCTCTTTGGCATGCATCGTTGTGTTCGTTCTTTGAACGCCTATTATGTTTCAGAAATTGCCGATGCTAATGTTTTAGCTCCAGTAGAGCTCTTGAAATTATACTATGCTTTGTTTTTTTTAAACTTTAAATAAATTTGTTATGTTTCTTTTTAAAAAAAGACTTTGTCATATTTTTTGCACACCATCTCAATTTCAGTTTCTATTTTATCTAATCTAAATTTAAGACCTCACTTTTAATTTGGGTGAAGAGGACAATGTTTAATAAAACAAAACACTTTATTGGAAATAAAACACAAAGTACCCGACATTTTTGCTGATAACATTCTCTCATTATCACCATAGAAGAATAAACACATACGGCACCACACTTCGATGAAACCAGATGAACACAAACATCTTGAGTATCAGTTTCACCCGGTCATCGGAGCGCTTTGACTGAAATGATTTATAGCACTACGGAGGATGAACTATCAACACACAACTGCATGCCCCGTTCAGGCAGAAAAATCGCTCTGGTAAGGTGTGAAGAATGGCAGAAAAATAGCATCCTAGTATTCCACGATACAACCCACTTTTTGGATGAAAATTCACGAATCCCGTGTTTAAAATCCGGCAAGGCTCGACAAATGGTAGAAAAATATCTCAGTATCCCAACATGGAATACGTTTGCTGGATGATAACTCATGACGAGACATTAGCTCCTTTTCAGGGCCTCTTTCGATGTTTCGAGTCAGAATGACCACTGTCTTTGCTTTCCTTTGTGGGTCCGGTATTTTTAATGATGTTTATATTTCGTAGATTATTTTCCCGCACTAGGTATCATACTGCCGACTATGAAGAACTGTCGCATTTTCATGAAACGACAGACTTCAAGGGGATGAGTTTTAATTACGATTTATTTAAAACATAACAAAATCTTTTCGCAAGTCTTTACATTATGAGTTCTGGAGACCAAGTGCGTAGATGTATAGAAATTTCTCATCTCCCGAGGGAGGTTACCAGTTAAAAAGGCCATGTGTTTTACTTAAATTAATACGATAAACTTAGGTTTCTTGTTGCCCTGTAAAACCCGTGATTATTAGTCATGGGGCCCGTATCCACATTGAGGGGCGATTTATTAAAAAAGTAATAAATAGGTCTGATTTTTTGTTGAGTTGGCAGACTTCACAATGCTTGACAAATTGTGTGATATCGTGGGTCATGCTGCTCCAATAGTATTGTGGGGAAATTAAATTTAACATTTTTTGGATTCCTGGATGGCCAAATTCTGTATGGGTATTTATTAGTAATTTCTCTCTCAAGGAGAATGGTACTACAATTTTTTGAAAACCCTTTTT
Source organism: Maratus speculifer (assembly GCA_964019185.1). Taxonomy (NCBI): domain Eukaryota; kingdom Metazoa; phylum Arthropoda; class Arachnida; order Araneae; family Salticidae; genus Maratus; species Maratus speculifer. Next base: position 36,233,700 of record OZ025296.1, read on the forward strand.
GCGAATTATTACAATGTCATTAACTTTTTGAAATTTAGGCCCTGTTATATTATCTAATTGTTGGTGTTCTTTAATTTCATCTGACGTTAATAAATGAATATGGGGATTTACAGAAAAAGTGGGATTTCTTGAAAGCATGTCTGCTTCAAAATTGGTGGATCCTTTGTTATATTTTACAGTATAATCATACATACTTAATTTTAATGACCATCTGAATAACCTACCTGTTAAATGCTTCACCTTCTTAAGCCATACTAAGGAGGCATGGTCAGTATGTATTGTAAAAGGTTTTCCGTGAAGGTAATAATGGAATTTGTCAAGGGCATCGATTATTGCTAGACATTCCAGTTCTGTGATAGCGTAATTTTGCTCGTAGGGCCTTAATTGTCTCGAGTGGAACGCAATGGGATGCAAGTTCCCTTTTTCATCCATTTGTTTTAAGACAGCACCTACGGCTTCCTTTGAGGCATCAGTATAGACATGGCATGGGAGGTTAGGATTGAATAATTTTTAAATAGGCCTAGAAATTAATGCGTTTTTAAGCAATTCAAATGATTGTTGACAGACATCTGACCATTCCCAAGGAGCATCTTTCTTTAACAATTTATTTAGAGGGGCTCTAATTTTAGCGTACTTGTCTATGAATTTGTGGTATACGTTTACAGAACCAAGGAACCTTTGCAATTCTTTAACGTTTTTTGGAGGGATTAATTTTTCAATAGTTTCGGTGTTAGCATTGTCTGGTTTTATTTGTCCGTTACTAATTTCATAACCGAGGAAGTCAATTTGAGATTTAGCAAAGTTACATTTGGAAAATTTTAATTTTAAATTTTCTTGACGGCAAATGTTAAATATAGTTTTAAGGTGATCCATATGCTCGGCATAGGAATCGGAATAAACTATAAAATCATCAAAATAATTGGTAGCAAAATTAACTTTATGTTTATCTAGGATTCTTCGAAGAGCTCTTGCAAATTGAGCTGGGGCATTTTTATAGCCAAAAGGAAGAACCAACCACTCATAAAGACCTTGATTGGTTGCAAAGGCCAACTTCTCTGTGTCTGAAGGATGAAGTGGGATATGCCAGTAGCCAGAGGCTAAATCTAGCGTGGAAAAATATTTGGCATTGACAAGTCTGTCCAAAAGCCAATCTATACGGGGCAATGGTTCCGAGTCAGTCTTACAAATGGCATTGATTTTTCTGTAATCAATACAGAGACGCGTTTTACCTTCTCCTTTTTTATATGCCAGAGTGACGGGAGAGGAATAAGGACTGCAGGACTCTTTAATAAGTTTAGCTTCCAGTAATTCTTGTATTTGTTTTTGAATTTCTTCATTGTCCCGTGGAGATGCACGGTAAGGTCGAAGCGAGATAGGAAGTTCCGAGATGAGAGTTACCCGCTGAGGTTCCCATCTGACTCTACCTACGTCATATCTATTGCGCGCAAAAATATCCTTGAAGTCGCTTAGAAGCCCTTCCAACTGTGAGTTCCCTTCAGTAGTACAATGACTAAAACTTTTGTCATCATAATCCGAGAGAATTTGAGTATCAAGATAACAATGTCCTTGTTGCGACAAACTTTCTTGATTTGATTTGGAAGGAGAACGAAGCGGCTTCTTGCAATTCATATCACTCGTTAAAGTTAATGTATGATTGAATGAGTTTCCCTGAGAAATTTTATTGGAAATGACTGATTTTATTGAAATTTTATTGGAAATGATCATACTTAAGAATGACTCCATCCTGAGTCAGAATATTCGAGTAAAAGTCCATCGATATATGGAATTTTTGTAATTCTGGAGTTCCCAGTATCGCATATGGCAAGAATGACCTAACTAGGTATAAGGAGCTATTTTGCCTGATATTTCCTATTTTGAGGGGTACGTGAAGTTTTTCAGATGTAAGAAAATACAAAAAATCAGACCTATTTATTACTTTTTTAATAAATCGCCCCTCAATGTGGATACGAGCCCCATGACTAATAATCACAGGTTTTACAGGGCAACAAGAAACCTAAGTTTATCGTATTAATTTAAGTAAAACACATGGCCTTTTTAACTGGTAACCCCCCTCGGGAGATGAGAAATTTCTATACATCTACGCACTTGGTCTCCAGAACTCATAATGTAAAGACTTGCGAAAAGATTTTGTTATGTTTTAAATAAATCGTAATTAAAACTCATCCCCTTGAAGTCTGTCGTTTCATGAAAATGCGACATATATATATATATATATATATATATATATATATGTTACAGGCCAAACCCGATTTTAGGCCAAACTAGATTGGCCTAGTCCAAACTAGTCTATCCTAATGCCCATCGAATAGACTAGTTTTTCCTAAGCCAAACTAGTCTATCCTAATGCTCATAGGATAAACTAGTTTTTCCTAGGCCAAACTAGTCTATCCGAACGCCTATCGGATAAACTAGTTTTTCCTAGGCCAAACTAGTCTATCCGAATGCCCATCGGATAAACTAGATTTTCCTAGGCCAAACTAGTTTGGCCGAACAGTCATTAGGATGAACTAGTTTAGCCTACTATTCATTGGTTTGAACAATTTTATCCTAGGCCAAACTAGATTGTACTAGGCAAATTCAATTTGGCGTGATTTTATTGAATCAAAAGATCGCCATGGCGCCAACTTTCTAGTTTTGATCTATTTTATCCTAGGCCGATGCAATTGACGCGATTTTAGCTGACAGACTATCAAAGCCTGAGAGCTAATGTGCTCGTAGATTCTGTGTGTGTTTATGTAATCATGTACGTATGTATGAACATACTTCAGGTATGAAAGTGGGAAATGAGAAAAAAGGTGGAAAAATTTCTTCATCTAAAAAGTGGCATCAAACATGCATAGTTTAAGAATAATTTAAACAGATACAAGAAAACTAAATATGTAACTGCACTTGTGATTGCTATTTTTTTTTTTTTTTTTTTTTTTTTTTCATAACTTAGAAAGTATTAACAATGCTAAAGGTATAAATCCAAATATATCAGATAAACTTATGGGAAGTACAGTTATTAATTTTCCGAAACAAAAATTCTGAATGGTTTAGCTGTTAATCCCCCCTCCCTTTTTTTTTTATTCAAAATAAAACAATCCTACTCAATTAAGGTTTGCTTCAAAAAAAAAAAAAAAAAAAAAAAAAAAAAAATGCATTTTGAAGAAGATATTACAGAAATTACCCTAAAGTATTGCATAAATAGTACAAAATGTTCTATTCCAAAAAGGAACTTCCTTTTGCTTTGAATTATTAAAGTCTAAAAAATAAAAGGCACATTGGACATCTTCATTCACATGACTTTCAGAACAGATGCTTACAGGATGTAAACTCACCTTTCATTTTATGTTCCTTTTGCACTACAACTTAAGAACCAACTCTAAAAGGTTAGAGTAGACAAAATGTTAGATTAATAAATTTTTCAGCACCCCCCCCCCCCCCCAATTATCCTTCTAAAATTTCCTTTGCATTTTTGCATCAATCCAGAGAATGTCCAAAATTGCTCTAAAAAAGGTGGAATTCCTCCTTTAGGAGGAACTCTTTCATGCCTGATACTTATGTACGTACGTATGTCGGACTAATATATCGTAAATAATATAACGGACTAATGTGGAATTAATATAACATAAGCACCCAAGTGTTGAAATTTGGATGCGATTTAGTTCAAATCAGCCGGCTTCGCCCCTATCGGGCCACTTGTTTTATATAAAATCTCGAAACGGGCGTATGTTGAAGCGAATTGTTGTCATGTTAGTTCAAAATAAGTTTAAAGTTAAGTCAAAATAAACAGAACATGACATACTTTAGTTTTTACCCTCTCCAGTGTAACAAAAACTTCGTTGAATCGCCATTGCATTTCAGCCGAACTGCCGGCATGCCGAGATAAAAATACGTGACTTTTAAGTGTTCCAGTGCCGTGATTTATTGAATCACCGGTGATTGAACTGTTCACGTCCGTTCAGGAAACTCGATCGGCGGTGCGTTCGGAAAGGGGTTTCGTTCGGATCAACCAATGACGATTCTACGTTGGTTTTTCTCTTTGAATTGTGAATGGCAACATCTGTGAAGTAGAGTTCTGTTTGTATATAAAGACAGCTGTGTTCGATGTTCTTTGCCTTCATCTTGCTAGCCATTATTGCTGGTTTAGCAGCTGCTGCAGTTTTGTTTATTAATGGCTTAAAGAAGTAATTGAAATGTTTTAAGTTTATTTTATTTTTAAGCATAAGCTATGCTTATTTTTTCTCATCTGTATATAATCATCTTGACTGTTATGGAATAAACTAAAGTTTGCTGAATCTGCTTTGTCTTCACTCAAGTCTTCCACATTACACTTTTTAAAGACTTCCACTCGCAATTATGCAGATTTAGTTGAAAGTATAGAGCACGAATGAACTTCGAAGCGAAAAAAACATAATGACAAATATTTGAGAAAAAAATTCCGCATTGAAATACCACTATTTCCTAATAGAAATTTTTGTAAAAATGTTATATTCTTGCTGTAACATTTTAAAACTTTGTGACAGTTTATGGCATTTGATATAAATTTATAAAAAAAGTCACATTTCGGCGTGAAAGAGGGTGTGGTTGCGAACAAAATCGGGAAATATAACGGAAATTCTAGCTTTTAAAGCACCGCGAACTCAAGTAACATATCTACTAATAGGTTGTTTAACGGAGTTTCATTCAGATACAGTTTTGTTAATAATAGAGTGCGCTCCTTGGTGTTGGAATGAGGAACTAATATAACGTGGCTTAGTTAAAACTTGCTGGCTTCGGCCGCTATCTGACTGGCGTGAGCAGCAAGGATATACTTGGAAATTCGTTTGCTTTGAGGTTCTTTGGAAAAGGATGTTACATTCGGCGGTGCGTACTCAGCACGCTTGCTACGATTTGAATTTCGTTCGCATCGAAGTTCGTTCGAAAAGGAAGAGGGCATTCGGCAGTACGTGTGCAGCACACCTGCTATACGCTGTCGCAAGCTGTAGGGATGCGGCTGAAGAACCAATGCACGAAATTTAATAAAAATTTATATTCAGGTAGTCTCTGATCTAAATTGATGCTGATTAGTTTTTTGGTGTAAATCGCTCATCAGGTGGAGCTGCTGTTTTGTATTTTTTATGATTTACGCATTAGCTTTATCTTAATAACTAATACACAAATTTCCATCAAACATCAGATGCAGTTCGTCCATGAGATGAGTTGGTGTTGTTTCTATTTTGAAGTAAATCACTCAACATGGCTATGCTATGCTGCATTTTTAACAATTTTTACAATAGCTGTACCTCAAGAACTAATGAACGGAATTTAATATAAATTTATATTCAGATAGTCCCTGATATAAATTGATTCTGATTACATTTTCATGTATATCATTCAAGAGATGGCCCTTCTAAACTGCATTTTTACCGATATGTATCAACATTATTTCAGTAATTTATTTACGGATTTTCATCAAACTTCCGGATTCAGTAAATCCGTGATATGAACTAATTCTGTTTACGTTTTTATATTAATTGCTCAATAGGTGGCACTGTTGTGCTCAATTTTCCCGATTACTGAAATAGCTCTGTCGCAAGAAATAATGCACAAATTTTCATCAAACTTTAGATTCAGTAAGTCTCTGATAAAAATTAGTATTCTGTAGTTTTTAGAATAAATCTCTCCAAAGGTGGCACTGCTAAACGGTATTATTCGTGATTATTTCAATAGCTCTATCTCAGGATCTAATGCATTAATTTTCATCAAACTCCAGATTATGTTAGTCCTTGATATAAAAATTACAAAAGTACTTTTTAGTTTTTGGAGTAAATTTTACAACAGGTGGCGCTGCTATGTGGCATTATTCATAATTATCGCAATAGTTCTATCTCAAGAACAAATGCACAGATTTTCATCAAACTTCAAATTCAGTTAGTCCCCGATATAAATTAATATTCTTTTGTTTTTAGAGTAAATGGATCAATAGATAGTGCCTCTATGCAATTTTTTTATGATTTCTGCGATAATTCTATCTTAAATAGTACTACATAGATTTTCATCAAATTTCAGATTGAGTTAAAATTTGAAAGACGTTGTTACAGATTTTTCAAAAAGTTCCGGCAAGAATTTAACATTTAAAAAAGAAATTACTATTAGAAAATAGTGATATTTCGATGCCGCATCTTTTTTCTTAAATATTTATCATCATGTTTCTTTCTCTTCGAGGTTCATTCGCTTAACATACGTCCGTTTTGAGATTTTATATAAAAGAAGGAGCCCAACAGCATTTGAAGACAGCTTGTTTGAACTAGATCGCGTTGTATTAGTTCCAAATTCCAACACCAGAGTGCTCACGTTGTATTAGTTCCACATTCCATCGCCAGTGAGCGCACCCTATTGCCAACAAAACTGTATATGAAGGAAACTCCGTTAAACAATCTATCAGTAGATATGCTACTCGATGTCGCAGTGCTGCAAAATAAGAATTAAAGATTTTTGCAAAAATCACTATTCGTCAATAGTGGCATTAAACGTGGAACATATTTCTATAAATTTATATTACGTGTCATAAACTATCTTAAAGTTTCAACTAGATCAACCTAGAATTTCCATTATATTTCCTGATTTTCTTCACCCCCTCCTCTTTTCCCTTTCGTAATGGGACTTTTTTTACAATTTTTATCGTGTGTTATAAACTAGCACAAAGTTTCAAACAGTTCCAACAAGAATTTAACATTTTTACAAAAATTACTAAAAGAAAATAGTGGTATTTGACGCGCCATCTTTTTTCTTAAATATTTGACATCATGTTTTATTATGTTTCTAAAAGTTTCAAATAATGGTAATATTTAATTATCAGCTAAAACCTTAAAAAGTGCTGAGCTTTTAAAAATAATCTAGCTTCCTCTTACTCTACCCCCCATCCTAAATTTCAAGTGTCATGCTGTATTTAAGCTTTTTCTTATTTTTAAAAGGATTCAGATATTTAGTTTCTTAATATGAACAATTTCGCCTGAAGTGATGTGTGCAAAAACCAATATCTGTTATGAATTAAAAATCTTTTCATAAAACCGAAAGTTTCTATCCGATTGAAAAAAAATCTGTTCTATGTTTATATTTAAACTCAGAACCTCCCAAATTAATCAGGTAAACGCCTTATCAGAAGGAACCTATATCCAAAATTTAAAACAAATCAGTAAATTCTCTGTGAAAAACCTATTTATATAAATTAAGAATGTTACCTCCCATTGCTCCTTTCTTTATACGTAAACAATGAACACCCACAAGTGATCATGGATGTACCTTATCAAAATGATATTATTCCTAAAATTTTAATAAAATCTGATCATTTTGCATGGAAAACTGACTTAACAAAATTAAGGAGGGGGGGGGTGCGGATTAGCCTTTTGTTCACCCCCCCCCTTATTTTTATTCAATGAACCCTTGAAACTAATCAGGAAAGTTCATTATCAGGCCAAATCTATGTCCAAAATTTGAAGCAAATTGGATATTTCTATCACGAGTTATCGCATTACGTACATACGTACGTAAATGGTTACATACACACACACAGAATCTGCGAGCACATTAGCTCTCAGGCTTTGATAGTCTGTGAGCTAAAATCGCGTCAAACTGCATCAGCTTAGGATAAAATAGATCAAAATTAGAAAAATGTCGCCGTGGCGGTCTTTAGATTAAAAAATATCACGCCAAATTGAATTGGCCTAGGACAATCTAGTTAGGCCTAGGATAAACTAGTTCAAACCAATGAATAGCAGACTAAACTAGTTTATCCTAATGACCATTCGGCCAAACTAGTTTGGCCTAGGAAAATCTAGTTTATCCGATGGGCGTTCGGATAGACTAGTTTGGCCTAGGAAAAACTAGTTTATCCGATGGGCTTTCGGATAGACTAGTTTGGCCTAGGAAAAACTAGTTTATCCGATGGGCGTTAGGATAGACTAGTTTGGCCAAGGAAAAACTAGTTTATCCGATGGGTGTTAGGATAGACTAGTTTGGCCTAGGATAATCTAGTTTGGCCTAAAATCGGGTTTGGCCTGTAACATATATATGTAAATAAATATTTTTATTTACATATAAATATAGGTTTTAGACAGTTTTAGACATTTTTGACAAGGAGGTTTTTGACATGACGGTTTAAACCATGGTTAAAACTGTCAAAAACTTGCCAACCCTGACTGAAATAAATAAACATGATTTCAGTTCTCCGTCATTTTGATGAAAAAGCATTAATATGGTTTGAAAAGGAATAAGTGTGCTATTTTAAATGGAAAAAAGCTCTTACAATCTTTTCTACACACGAATAAATAAAATTTTCCGGTTTCAAAAAAAAATGAGCCCGAGTTGTCTGAGCCCGAAGACTAAAATAAAAATACAGCTTGAGTCCGTGTTGGTCCCGGGCTCTGGCTGAGCCTCTCTCATCTCTACCTCCCACCCCCTCCGTTCTCCAGGCTAATCACATGCTGACGTGCAGTGGAATTATCATTTCACATCTGTATTTCCTTTCAACTTTTTTTTTTTTTTTCTATCTAGACTTGAGATTACAAAAGAAAAAATATAAATAGCTTCTATCGTTATCGAGAATTCACGCTAATTTTGTATGAAATTGCAAAAACATGCATGAAAAAGAACGGCGTTTAAAAAAATATTCCATAAACAAAAGACATCAAATTGGGATTAAAAAACCAACTTTTTGACTAGAGATGTAAATTTTCCGGAAAAATATAAGTGGTGGAAAAAAACTGGTTTTTACCGGGTTTTTTTCAGAAAAAAACAGAAAAATTGATTTTTCATGACTTTTTCTCCCAAATAAATTATATTTTCTTAGAGAATTTAAATAATAAACATTTTTTCCCATTTATATGTACTAAATGAAAATTATTTTCACTTTATATTACAAAATAAAAAGAAAATAGCAAAGCCTGCTTTAAAAAGTTTAGTTTTTTTTTTTTTTTTTCCACAGCCTAAGAATTTTTATTAAATGCTATTGTTTGTTATATCAAATCTCTGTTGAAATGATTTTTCAATTACATGTTTGTTTAACTACCAATTGACCTAATGTAAAAACCTGAACCAATATGTCTGCAGTTTGGAATGAAATAAATTATGCATTCCATTTACATAAGTATAGTTTTTAAGTAAATGATACTAGTTTAAAGAAATAATTGCAGTTTTGTCATTATTATGAATATCAGTATTAAAAAATTCCATTGTTTGTTTAAAAAATGTATATTTTTACATTATTACTTTTTTTTTTCTTAGAATCTTAATTTTATTTCCTTTATAAAATATGTTTAGTTTTGGTATAGTTTTCCAATCTCAACTCAAAAAAGTTTTGATTTAGTTTTATAATCTAAATTCAAACAAAACTAAGTTTTACTTTGGCTTACTCAGGTCTGCAACTAAAAAATAGCGTAGGATTTATTGACTGTTAGATTTTTACTCACTGAAACCAGAAATATATATATATATATATATATATATTTAAGTTTAATTAAATGTAATTTTTTTCTTTTTACCCTGAAATCTGATATTCTATTCTTGAGTAAGAAACCATATTCAATAATGTTTCCACATGGTAATTTTATATTTATAAGAGTGGAACTCAAAAGTTATGAAAACAGAACACTACAAATAGAAAATGCTCACTATTTGAGGAATTAACAAAAGCAGTTACATACAGAGATAAACTTCTACTGTACTTTAGAAAACTACAAAAATTCAAAGTTTAATCAAGAGGAAAAGTATAATTTGGAACATAGTTGCTTATAATAAAATATCGTGTTTTTTTTTTCATTGCAGTTGTACTTTTCTAATGCAAACTGCCCATGTTTTTGCAACATTACTGTACATTGTGGAGGTAAAATGGAAGTCAATTTTAGATTCAACACCTTGAAAAATGCAGCATAGTAGTGCCACCTATAGGCAGGGGTGCAAAAAAGCCGGCTAAAATTTAAAAAAGCCAGTCCGGCTGGCTTTTATTGATTTTAGCCGGCTTTTTTTGGCCAAAATTGGCCTTTTTTGGCCATAATTGGCTTTTATACGATGAAGTCTTTTTATTATAAGCAACACATTTTTAAGTGTCTTTTAACTAATTTTAATGATGTTTAATTTACTTTGAGTTTAATAAATTTGTTTCTTAATATGAAAAATTGAGATTTTAATTATGATTCACTGAGAAATTGGGTTATAACCCAAATTTTCAATAATGAAGACATTAATACTAGAATAACACATTGATGGAGTTGCTAGTGGTTTATAGTCAGAATTGCAAATATGTCAGCTATATTATAAAATGGTCATACCAAGTGCTTTTTCTGATTTACATTGACCTTTAATCCTACCTTTGTTTTTCCATTTTTACTGCTTTATAAAATTAAAGGTTACTTAGTTACATATTTTATTACTTAACTAATTTTAAGAGTTATTAAAATGTCATGTTTTATTCGCTATAAACATAAACATTTAAAATCATACATATAAAAAAACACCATTTCTCACTATTGAAAATAGTATTTCGAATTATGCAGATTTCATAATATATTATATTTCACAATTTATTTCAGTATTCTCAATTACCCCGTGGCAGAAACACGGCGACACGGCGACGTAGTCGCGGACACAGAAATATCTTGCGGACAGTTTTTGTCTGTACTAATGAAATCAATTAAAAAAATTTGTCCGCAACTTTCGGACACTTTTGTCCGCAACTGACGGACACGTTTTGTCCGCAATTGTCGGACACTTTTTGTCTGCAATTGTCGGACACTTTTTGTCTGCATTAACGAAAAATTTTTAAAAATTGTCCAAAACTTTCGGACATTTTTTTTCTTTCGGCAGTACACAGCGTTTCCTAATCCGGACGTCAAATTCCCGCCTCTCTCGCCCATCTCGCCAATTCATTCCTGCTTTCTTCAGCGCTGCGGCCGCTAAGATGAGCATTGAGCAGCTGTCTTTGTGAAGAACACGTGCTTAGAATGGTGTCCCGGGATAAAGTTTTTTGTGCTGTGTGTGATTCTAAAATAGTACATTAAAAAAAAAATAAATAAAAAAAATAAAAATAAAAATAAGCACACATTTTTAAAGACGCCATCCTGGTCAAAGTATGACTGGAAATTATTTTAAAAAGTGGAAGATTCTAACAGGTAACTAGAGGGGGGCGCCAACAGAACAAAAGGTAAAGGGGGCACCAAATTAAGATTTTCTTTGGTGTGTTTATTATAAAGAATGATTATGTGTTGGGGGGGGGGGCGCCAAAAGCCATGTTTGCCCCGGGCGCAAAAAAGGCTAGTTTCGGCGCTGGATTCTAGTTTAAAAAAAGAACAAATCAGCTCTGAATTTGATGAGTATCACGATCAGGAAAATATATTGGAAAATAATAAGAACAATGTAAACTAGAATACTGCAATAATGAAGATATATCACCAAAAGATTTCTTTACGATCGAGCTGTGAAACGAGCAAGATATGAAGATGAAAAGTCTGCAACTCTAACTGATGTTCTACAAGCAGTAAAGAATAAATGTTACATAATTTATATTTACTTATTATTAGTATACAGTACGGGACATAATTTATTTGAAAATTAATGCATTCATAAAAAACTAATCACAGAGTAATAGCAAAGAAAACTGAGATATCTGCCATTTGTTTTGCTTATTTAAATGCTTTGTTTATTCAAGCATTTAAGTTGGAAGTCAAGTAGATATTTAAATAGAAATAATGCATATATAGCCATGAAATATTTTTGTTGAAATTATCTTTTTTCGTACTAAACATTATCAATGGAAAGCTTATCTCATTAACATCCGAGTTCTTTGATCTAAATAAACAAACCACAAGTCGTTATCAGCTTTTTTTTCTAGCAAGTGGACTTTTTTGTCGTTGGGAATAATTTTCTTAAAACTTTTTATATTTTAATAAAAATTTGGTACACAACCTAATTTATTATTATTGCAACTTGTTGAAAATTTGAACAAAATCGTACAATTAACAACAGAAATATAATTTTTTTTTTAAATTATATCTGCAATTCGCTGAAAAACTTAAAAAAATGTTAGGCTAAAAATAAAAACCGAATTGTTTTTTTCCGCAATTCTTCCACGAAATTGCGTTTTTTCCCCCACGATCAGGAGTGCCTACCCCCCCCCCCCCCCAAGGAATTTGTCAGAAAATTTATCAACCATTAAATGCCAAACTGAAACAAAAATTAAAAAATTGCTCAAATGCTAAAATAATGACGGAAACCTGTTTAAAACAAGGTCTTCACCGGTTCTTAAGCCCCCCCCCCCCCCCTTCCCCCAAGGAAATTCTGATATGCAGACATGCAACTTTTCCGCAGAATCCCGCTTTTTCGGCGCTATATATTTTATCATTCCTGAGATCAATGCAAGTATGCATTAAATTTTTTTACCTTCTTTTGAGAAGGGCGGACGAAATACACGAAAAACAAAAACCCCAAGGAAATTCTGATATGCAGACATGCCACTTTTCCGCAGAATCTCGCTTTTTCAGCGCTGTATTTTATCATTCCTGAGATCAATGCAAATATGCATTAAATTTTTTTACCTTCTTTTTTGTGTGTGTGTGGGGGGGGGGGGGGGGGGGGGCGGACGAAATACACAAAAAACAAAAACGGGAGAACAAATAGTGGCCGCCAAATTGAAATAGTTTTCGTTTTCCTCCGACATTCTCTTTCCCCTGTCTCATCGCGCGCACCAAAGCAATTAGCGATGCCGCGGATGCACTATAGGCTCAAATTACGCGAAAAATTGGCGTTGGGATGCAAACAATAATTCTTACGACGTCCCATGGGACGCGTAATTTTTACAGACGTAAATTCTTCAAAGAATCGTGAAATAAATGGGAATTCCGTCCAAGGACCGCGAAAAGATGTCGGTTTTCATCAAAGAATCGCTGAAAAAAAGACTTAATTTCGTCGGGAAATCACAAAAAAAAAAAAAAATTGTAGAAGAATCGCAGGAAGAAGAAAAATTTCGTCAATGGGCTGCAGAAAAAAAAGACTAATTTCATCGAAAGATCGAGAAAAAATGGCAAATTTTGTCAAAGAATCCGAAAAAAACGGCGAATTTCGTCGTAAGTAAATATGCTAGACAATTTTTCTAATGCTGATTTATTAAATTTAGGTTTTTGGACTTTTTTTAAAATATGCATTTAAAAAGTAGTTAAGAATATTACATATAAAATATGTAGAATACCTGATTTGTGATATATTCATTTTTCAGTGTCTTTTCTTTTTCCTAAACATATGTTGTGTAAATGTGTATATGCAGTTAGAAGAAAATACTGCATTGCGGTTGCAGACAGAATTTGATGTTAATGGGGCTTGTCGCAGACACAGTTAAAAAATTCTGCCACAGGGCTCAATTAGCATATGCATGAATATATTCATTCATGCAAGTGGGCATATATGCACTTTTAAATAACAAAGAGCTATTCAAAATTTTAATTCAACAAATTTTATTTGAACATTTTTTGTTGTTTAATTTTATGTAATTATGTATTAAACTTTCCTCAAATATTGAATTCTTCCTAATTTCTCTTTCAACATTGTTCATTTTATGACTTAATCTTTACATATTGACCTGTAACAATGTTTCCATGAATGCTTTGATATGTTTCATTTTGTTAGTGTTTATTCTAGGCCATTTTTGAAGGGTGCAACACCCTGCCCTTTTTAAAAGTAGTAAAATGCACCTCTGATTTTACCCAGAGATTTTTGATAAATATTCTTTTTATTCCGTAGTATTTCTAAATTTGTGTGCCCAAAAATGATAGAATTTTTTCATTTCTTTAAGAAAAAGAACATGAAACTATTCCATCATGTTTTAATTTAATTGTTAACATTTTTTTTTCTTGTAAAAGTGCCCTTTTATGATGCAGTAGTACCCTTTTTAGTGAATAGCACCATGCCCTTTTTATATCTTTAGGTAACACTAATTTTGTCATAATTCCATTAAATATAATTCTTAAGAATGTGTAATATATGTAGAACTATGAAATGTAGAAGTTTAAAACACATTTTTTTGAGTATATTTTCTTTTTTCCAAGATTTATATTTTTCAGACATAATGCTTTCACAATTGAGTCCTAGCAGTTATAAAGACTTATTTATTTGAAAAATTAAATAGAAATTTATAACTTTTTTAGTAGTAAATTATTAAAAATGTATTAAAAATAAATCAATCCAAATTAATATGGATTCAATACAAATTAACACTTTAAAAATAAGCCGGCTTTTTTCAATTTTAGCCGGCTTTTTTTAAGTGGATAAAACCAAAAAAAGCCGGCCGGCTTTTTTTGGCCTGGCTAAAAGCCGGCAACCCTGCCTATAGGGCAATTTACACCAAAAACTAAACATTAATATATATCAGAAACTGTCTAAAGCTGTAGTTTGATTTAAAAAAAAAAAAAAAAAAAAAAATTGTTCTTGAGGTAAAGCTATTGCGATAATCATGAATAATACAGCATAGCAACGTCATCTGATGAGCAATTTACACCAAAAAGTAATGAGCACGAAGTTATGTTTAAGATTAACTTAATCTGAAATTTTATAAAAATACATACATTAGTTTGAGATAGAACTATTGTGGAAATTATGAATAATGCAGCATAGCAGCGCCATCAGTTTGGCGATATACACTAATAACTAAACATCTCGAGTTTATATCAAAGTGTAGCTGAATCTAAAGTTTTGTGAAATTATGTGCATCAATTCTTGAGATAGAGTACCCATAAAATTTGTCACATACAGACTCACAGATATTTTCCAAAAACCATCAAATGTGTTCAGGACCTTCTAAAACGTTTAAATACACCAAAAGCTGAAAGTCAAATTTTTCACGAATTCAATACTTACTTCTTGAAAAGATAGATTAAAGTAATAGATGCATACTTCAAAATTTTATGTTGAATTTTTAATTTTATCATTTCACTAATCGGCATATTATTGCAAAAAAAGAGAAGTTGCATTTAATTACATATTTAGATTTTTTTCATGTAATCAAGTTTTTGTGAAATTGTGAACTTTTTGTATATACTTGTACAAAATATATTCAGAATTTTTGAATAAGAAATTATTATTATATTTAGGTTCCTATTTAGACATTTTTAATAAGATTATTTACATATGCAACTTAATAAGATTCAGTTGCTGTATGGCATGAGATTTTTTTTTTCTTCAATCATTGCACTTGCGAAAGATTCAATTTCTGAAATTTCTAGTTTCAAGAGAAATTTTGCAAAGGGTCTTGTGTTTCAAACATGAAAAAAATGTGAAGGATCCTTTCAAGTATTCTCAAACAGATTTCTGCTCAGAGATCAGATTATCCACATTAAAATTTTCATGTGAGACACTCAACATTAAAATAAATAAAATAAAAAGTATGAGAATGTAACTATTACAAAATTTTCACTATATTATTTCATAAATGAAATTCCAATTTTCCCAGTTCAGAAAAATTGAAAAATAAGCCTTCGGAAAAAAACCAGTTTTTTCCCCAATTTTTCCGAGCATTCCCATCTCTATTTTTGACTTACTGTGATTGATACATATTCTAGTAAATATTCTAGTTTTAAAAAAGATGAATAAAATAATTTTCTTAAAAATAAAAAAGAATCTAGGTCACACACACTTATCACATTTCAAAACATAGACTGTTAATTTTGATTAACTAATTGAACTATGCTTTCATTTTTCTTTTATAAATTTTGATTTTTTAAAAAAATAATCAATCTTGTATCTGCGCAAGCGGGGGGTGCCCGGGCACACCCCTGGTTACGCTCATGCATGATACTTTCAATTATTTTTTATTTTACATTTAGTTCCTATTTTTAAAGCAATGTGTTGAACCAAAAACATTTTTTTAGTTATATACAGGATATGTGGTTTTTTACTGTCAAAAAATTTATTCGAGTGTTTAAAACTACAATTGTGAATTTAATGTTGTGGTATAAATAATTTTAAACACTGCACTCAATTTTAGGCTTTTGACATGGCGGTTTAAACCATAGTTAAAATAGATAAAGCCGTCATACTGTCAAAAACTTATCATAACTGCATTTTGCAAAGTTTTCTTTCAATTTTTTAAGACAGCATAACCATACGTTTCTGATAATTTGAAAAGTTATAAAAATTGCTCATTTCTGTTTGTCAAACGTGTACAATGAAAGTGGGTAAAGCATGCAAAATTGAATAAAATCTAAACTAAGAAATTCATTTAGTAAACCAATTGTTAATTTTCCATTATTAGATGAAGGTTGGAAAATATACACGATTTATATAAAGCTTGATTCTGTTCCTTTGTTTTAATACAAATAATCATTTTGGATAGTAAATCATTTGGATAAGTTGATTTATTTCAATGGTATTTTGTCATGTCAGTATACATGTCTATCAACTTTTCTTTATTTATAAAAATTGGTGGAAGGGGAGGGAACTCCCCTCCTGGGAAGATTTTAATTTCAAGCTATGATATTCAAAGAAATATACTTTTTAAAAATTTCACTTCAATATATTTAAAATATTTTTATGATGTGTAAAACATGTTTGTTTGTTTTGTGTGCGACGGAAAGGATTACCAACGCAAATTAATTCCCAACAAGCTTACATGAGTTGATGCTTCTGACAAAGAATAACGTTGATCCAGTTAGTAATATCTATATCATCTAATTAATTATTAATCATAAAGAATACTGATATTTTTTATATAAAAATAATAATCTTACACGTTTCAATATTTCGAACAGGCCGGTCAACAAAAACAAGGAAATTGGTTGGTTGACACACAGCTTGGAATCTGTGAAATTTAAATTGAAGAGTGAAAATCCCAGGGTTTGTTCAGATGCGTAGCCCACGCCGCGCGCGCGCGCTTAGAAAGCGAATTTTGCATGCAGTAGGTTTTTTTTCAGTCTGTGTTTTCAAAGAAATGTCGAGCTTTATTGCCATCATTTGTGATTCTAAAACTGGGATTTGGTTTATCGAAGAGAAATATTAATTGTAAACGAAATCTCTTTTGTATATTTTGTTTTGCAAGTTCCGTTTTTTTTCTTCTTATGAGCTTGTCGTTTTTTTTTTATCCAGTTTGTATGCCAGATGCATAGGCGTAGCTTCGGAGAGGCACGGGTGGGCACATGCTCCCCTAATCTTCAGACTCCGGGAGCCAGAACAGAAAGCGTAGGGGGCGCCAAATATATATATATATATATATATTGTCTTTACATGCAAAAATTTATATGTATGTATGTATGGAATTTCATAAAATGTGACACAGCCGGGCAATTTAAAAGGAAAATCGTAGCAAATGCCTTCTGTTCTAATTTAAACAGCTCAGTCTCTACTCGAAAACCTCTTCTGTGGGAAACCAGAGTTGAGTTCAGACACTTTTCTCCGAGAGGGACTTCGGTGGCTCCGGGGGAGGGGGGATACTGTAGAGTTCTTGGGGGAAATTGCACTTTTTGGCCACTGAAAACGCAAAATTTAAAATTTTCCAGGAAGGACATTTCATTGCTCAGGGGGATGTCCCCCCGGGTCACCCCCTGAATTCAACACTGGGAAACTGTACCTCACCGATGACTGCCAAAGGCACTCTGATTTCTGTAGGGATTACAGACGGGGCATGTGCCTCGGACACCAGAACGAAAAGCAAAGGAGCGCCAAATGAAGATTTTGTTTGTCTTTCCATATAAAAATAGGTAGTGTATATATTGAATTTGCATAAAAGTATTTCACAGCTGAAAAATCAATGGCGGATCTAAGGGGGCTTGCGATGAGGCTATGCCCCCCTCGGGCTAATAAAGGGTTCCCAAAAAGACATGCATCACATGAAAATAAATTGGAGCTTAACTCGGGCCCGTCCCGGGCCGCGCCTTTTATAATTCGCGGGTCTCGGGCTGGGTCAGGTCTCCTCGCATTCAGAGCCAGACTGTGTCGTGATCATTATTTTTCTGCAGATTTAGGTCGGGCTCTATGGCGGGTCTAAGGGGGGGGGGCGAATGGGCGATCGTCTTCCCCGCTTGGGCTGATAAGAGATTCCCAAAAAGACATGCATCCTCGTAAGAAATGAATTAGACCCTATCTCGAATGGGCCGGTGCGGACCGCGCATTTTTAAATTCGCGAGGCTTGGGCTGTGTCTGGTCTTCCATGTACATATTAGAGCTGGACCATCAGTTATTTAATACTATCATGATCATTATTTTTCTGCAGATTTGGGTCGGGTCTGACTTATTTTTCTTCCAGATCAAGTCTGGCCTGGAATCATTCTTCTTAGATGTCTGCATTAGAAATGAGACAGGTTCAGACTGAGCCCGTGTCCGATACGAGCTCGGGCTCTATTTTTATACTAGTCTACCGGCTCGCTAATATCCAATTCGTTGACCTAGTGGCGTGGTCGGTAGCGGCAGCTGCTGTCACACCGTGGGTTCCTGGTTCGAATCCGGGTACGGACATGGATGGTGTGTTGTCCCTTTGAAGTGATTTTATAATAAAATAGATGTAATAGATTTGTGTAATAAAAATTGTTCTGTATTGTCTCTATTTCTGTGTATAATGGATCAATCGAGGCGACAGCCATAGCAGCTACAGGCCTCAAAACACTTCAATTCAAATTCAAAATATCCAATCCCTCAAGCGCACAACGCTTGACGAAAGTCAAAGAGTGTCAAATGGTTTTACGCTTTTATTTTATACCAAACTGTCCTCTTGAGAATATTAAATTTAAACTTTTGTTTAACAGTCATTTTTATGTAAAAAATAGCTTTAAAATGATAATTTTGGAACATTTTTTATAAGTATTATGCAATTTTTTTCTACTGTATAATTTCATTATCGGGCTTTTGCTTTTGATGACGCAAAATGTTGTTGGCTCAGGCGGGACCAGGCTGTGGAACAAGAGCCCGAATTTATCTCTAGTCCGTACTCACCAAAATTTCCCTGGCCGGGGCTCTCATTAAAATAAAAGCTAAATTTTCGGTCCGTGACCGACCCAGCCTAGAAGTATGCACGGGCCCGGGCCTGGAAGAGGCAGCGGAATTGTTCCGAATTTTCTAATGGGCCAGCAGATTTAGAATAATTTTCTCAACGGGCCGGGCCAACAAACAAAATAAACAGGCCAAGTTGGGAAAAAAATTGAATGGGCCATATGGGCCGGACCGATAAAAAATGTAGAGGGCCTACTGGCCATTTATAAAGATTTAAGCAGGAACGATAAAATGTTTAAAATAAATAAACTATAAAAGTTTGGCAACATCAATACAGAGATGTAACTTTTACAGTATAGAGACCAGCATCAGAGAGTTACATTGTGTGTAACCCGGGTTTAATATTTTTTTAAGCAAACTCGTGCCGGCCCGAGATCAGGCTTGCATTGTTTTTCTACATATAGACGAGCCGGGCTGGAACTAGACTTAATAGTTCTCAAGATGTGTAGAGCGGACGATTTGTAAAATTATTAACAGCGATAAATAACTTATGTTTTTAACTTATATTAACGTAATCTTTAGATATATACTTCTTGATCGTTCTTAAGTTCACTTCTCAACGAAAGTTTGACACATTTTCTGACTAATTTTTACTATAAAAGTATAAAGTTGACAAGACTGACTATTGAAGGGATTTGAAATCGAATAGCGTTTTTCATTTTTGGTAAATAAGATACTTACAGAACCTTCTTGAAATAAGAGATTCTTGTCAAATGGTTGCAAAATTTTCTACCTTCTCATGCTGTCGCTTCCAAAAATTCTGTTCAAAACGCTAACTTTGGCAGTATTTTCTTAAATTTCTTGAATCAAAAAATAGATAATGCCATAGTTTCTGAATAAAAAGACATGGTAATCTCATGCAATTCCGAAAAAAAAAATTAATTCAGAAAAGTATCAGAAAGAAGCTCCTTTGGATTTAAGAATGAATTTGGATTTGGAATTTTTAATAAAATAATATAGAAATATTTTCATAAATCTGCTTTTATTATGCAATTTCAGAAGTTACGATGTTTTTTACTTTCTTTCTTTTTTTTTTTTTTTTTCTTTTTTCCTTTTATCTAAAGCTTATTAATTTTTTAACGAATCTTTATATGAATGTTAAAAGTCTAAGAATCTAAGTAATTATTAATGTTGCTACTGTTAAATATACTGTAAAATCTTTCCATAGATATGTATGCAATATTCTTTATAGGAATCTTAACTAGGACTTCCCTCAGAGGGATTAGTCTGAGCAATATTACTGAGAACATATATTTAATAACAATTCGGAAAAAAAAAGAATAAGAAAAATTGCAATTTAACAAATTACAACGATTATTTAGAAAATAATATTTTCAAAGACCATACTTTCAGACTTATAAATAATTTCTATATTAAAAAAAAAAAAAAAAAAAAAAAAAACGACAATAATAACATTATTTTTAGGATGATCAAAACGCAGCTTACGTAATAACAGAGTTATATTAACATGTCTGGACATTTAGAGTCGCGTTAATATTCTTGAGCAAATCATAAACAAATATTAAATGAAATTTCAGTTTAACAATTTTCGGTGCTGTAATTTTTTTAATTTTTAAACATCGCACATTTTCAATTTTCACACCGTCGTATAAAGAAAAAAAAATACTTTTAAATGCAACTTGCTTGAAACCTATATCTAAATTTGTTATTGAGTTATTAATTTTTTGTTAGTTTTTAATAATTTTTTTGTCATTTTGGCAACAGAAGTATTCCATTTCTAGACATTAAGCATGAACCAATCAGAAAATGAATGAAATCAAAAGCAGAAGTATTCCATACTAGCTAACCTGCCCGGCGTTGCTCGGGCTCGTCAAAAAACAGAAAGAATTGAGAAAAAAAACTTGAAAAATCACAGTAAAAAAACTCGAAAATTTAAAAAATACTGCACGAATTTCGTCTAAACTTCATCAAAAAGGGTCGGGCTAGAAAATTGAAACTGGATTATTTTTACCAATGTGGAATAATCTTACAAAATCGAAAAAACATTAAAAATCACATAAAAATATAAATCAAAATTCGTAAATTCTGTTTCGAAATTCGTATAAACTTTGTGGGAAAGAGGGCAGAATTTACTACATTCGGTTAAAAATTGAATTTCTAAAAATTCGAAGCGGATCGCAAAGAAATGTAAACAACACATTAAAAATGGCGAAATTTTCAAAAACCACGGAACTAAAAATTTACTCTATTTGAATAAAAGTTTTTTAGCTCACAGGCTATCATAGCCTGAGAGCTTATGTGCCCGCCCGTTCTGTATGTATGTTCGGAATTTAGGAAAAAAGGTCAACGGAAAAAACGTCAACGGCAAAAAAGGCAACGGAAAAAACGTCAACGGAAAAAAGGGCAACGGAAAAAAGGTCAACAGATAAAAACGGCAACAATAAATGTCAGTTCTTCAATAAATCGAAAGTTGATATACATTAGTTATTAAGGGAGGTATCTTAAGTTATAGAATACCGATTCTATGTTTCAAGTAAGCATATAAGTGTATCGGTTAGTACACGTGTATCGGTTATTTCAACTCGATTGATGAATAGCTTGCATACATATAACAAGTTGGAAATTGCACGTGAAGCGTAGCAAATTAGGTGCGTTCGTACGATAACGAAGTTTTAAAAATATTACTCTCATATATCAATCTCATAAAATTGTAAATAGTGAATTACAATTAAAACGCTCATCAAAAAATGTTCTCCCTATACCATTATGTAATGGAATACTTTTGTGTGGCCTTGTAAATCAATAACAAATGTTCTTTGCACCACAAATTATGTATGATGTATATTATAATATGTACTTTATAGTTGCATATAAATTTTATTAAGTTCCATGAATGTAACACGATTAAAATGCATTTGAAATTTTTTTTCCCATTGACCGTAATGTAACGGAATACTTTTGATTGTCCCTGTAATTGATCTATGCATCCGATTTTCATAAATTGTGAAATAACTCGACAAAATTATGTGATAATTATGTATTTTAAATTTCAAACGTATAGAATATATTTGAAACTTTTTCCGCATTGACCATAATGTAATTGAATACTTTTGATTGCCCCTGTAATTGATCTATGCACACGATTATCAAAATATTTGAAATAACTCGACAGAATTATGTAATAATTGCGTATTTTAAATTTCAAACGATTAAAATGCATTTGAAACTTTTTTCCTCATTGACCGTAATGTAATGGAATACTTTTGATTGCCCCTGTAATTGATCTATGCATCCGATTTTCATAAAATTTGAAATAACTCGACAAAATTATGTAATAATTAGGTATTCTAAATTTCAAACGTATAGAATATATTTGAAACTTTTTCCTAATTGACCATAATGTAATTGAATACTTTTGATTGCCCCTGTAATTGATCTATGCACACGATTATCAAAATATTTGAAATAACTCGACAGAATTATGTAATAATTGCGTATTTTAAATTTCAAACGATTAAAATGCATTTGAAACTTTTTTCCCCATTGACCGTAATGTAATGGAATACTTTTGATTGCCCCTGTAACTGATCTATGCATCCGAGTTTCATAAAATTTGAAATGACTCGACAAAATTATGTAATAATTATGTATTTTAAATTTCAAACGATTCGGTTGGGTAGTTTTTGCGTTGTTATATGCGGACAGACGGACGGACGACAGACGGACGGACGGACAGACGGACGGACAGACGGACGGACTGAACGACCACTATAGGTGCTACGTATTATATAATTACGAACGCACCTAAAAACAGCGACTTTCATATCTTTATGCAAACTTCGACCGAGGACATTCTTTGGAGTGAGAAAAAAGTTTAAAACATACAATGAAAAAAAAAATGGTACAAATACATTTTAAATAAGATGGAAAAAATGGCAAAAAAAATTTTTTTTTTTTGTTCTCTTGATATTTAATTATGTTATTAGAATGTTAAGGGGGATAACAGAAAATGAGTCGAAATGTGGAGATTTGGCAAAGAAAACTCAGTTTTAGATACAGCAGCATAAACCATTTAAATTAAAATTTAAAAAATAAGGAAATTTGTTATGGTGATTCTATTAATTATAGTAATAATAATACAGTAGAACCCCGCTAATTCGGACCCCGATAATCCGGATCTCCGGATAATTCGGATCGGTTTAGTCATTTTTTTTTCAAGTTTGAGAAGCGATTGGCTAATTTCCATAACGTTAAGTTGTTTCATCGTCGTATTCTAAAAAAAAAAAAAAAAAAAAACTTTTTCTGACATGCTTTCGGAATAATTAAGCAAAGTAAACATTATTACTATCTGCAAATATTCAATAAGTTTAACATAAAGGTGATTTTCTGTTAGTATGTTATATTTTATTTCATTTATTTTCTAATTCTCCGGATAATCCGGATTTTCGATAATTCGGATTGGGTCCGGTCCCAATTAATCCGAATTATCGGGGTTTTACTGTAATTGAATAAAAAATTGTATGTATAAACATATTATTTCATTTTTCGACAAGTGAATTTCATTTTGTTATAAGGTTGTGTTTTCTCACGATGACCTTTATCAGGCTTTCGCGTGCGAAAATTCTGTCGGAAACACCATTTTGGACCGCATTTTCTGGAAGGCCACCTGCATTCATCGAAAAATGAAAACATTATTCGGCTTTATGGTTTCTAAATAAGTCCCCTTGTCAAATCCGCCCCACCAGTGGCTAAGAGGTTGTGCTCTCGAAGCTGGTAGACGGGAGGTGCTGGGTTCGAACCCAATCGCATCCATCGGCCAAATCGTTCGGAGTTTTCCATGATTTTCTTCTAACCTTGGGTAAGCTTGCGTAAATATAGTTAGAAAGACCTCCACGGAGGGCTCTCCTATAAGGGCCTATATACCCCGGGCAGATAATCGGAAGTAACAACAATAACAATCCTTGCCATTTCCAAATCGGTAAATGAAAAAAATGTGCTGGAAAATAAAAGACCGATAAAAACATGAGCATATATAAATATAATGTAATAATATTATTAATAGTAATAATTGAATCATAGATTAATATTTTATTATATTTATATAATTTTATAAATTTATTTATATTTATACATTTTATATTTTTTAATATTTAAAATAATTATTATATTTAATAATTATATACTATATTATTATTACAACATTACTATTATTAATATTTATAATGTTTTATATTTAATTTTTTATATTTATATTTATATATTATAATATATATAATATACAGTATAACACATAATAATTAATATAATAACATAATAAAAATATATAATAATATATAAATATTATTTAAATATAAAATTATTAATGAATATTTAATTATTATTTAAATATCATTAAATATTAAATATTATAAATTTTTATTCATTTCTTATTCTTCTTCTAGAAGTATTATCGAAAAATGAAAACATTATTCGACTTTATGGTTTCTAAATAAGACCCCCCTTGTCAAATCCGCCCCACCAGTGGCTAAGAGGTTGTGCTCTCGAATCTGGTAGACGGGAGGTGCTGGGTTCGAACACAATTGCATTCGTCGGCCAAATCGTTCGGAATTTTCCATGATTTTCTTCCAACCTTGTCTCTTTCTTGTCTTGTAATTATTTTTTTTAATAGAACCGCCATAACAAATTTCATTATATTTTAAATTTTATTTTAAATGGTTTATGCTGCATGTTGCCAAACTGAGTTTTCGTGTACCAAATTTTAAAATTTCGACTATTTTTCTGTTATCCGTCTGAACATTCTAAATATCAAGACAACAATTTTTTTTGTGTCTTTTTTCCACCCTATTAAAATATATATACTTGTATTTTTTTTTTTTTTTTTCACGTTTGCCCCTTTTTCGTCAATTAAAGAATGTTTTTGATCAAAGTTTACATAAAGATATGAAAGTTGCTGTCTTTATACATCAGCTTTTACCTATTGCCCTTTTTTCCGTTGCCTTTTTTTCCGTTGACGTTTTTTCCGTTGACCTTTTTTCCGTTGCCCTTTTTTCCGTTGACGTTTTTTCCGTTGACCTTTTTTCCGCGCACCGTATGTTCGTACGTAACGCCATAACTCATGATAAAAATATCCCATCCACTTGAAATTTTGTATGTAGGTATATCCTGATAAGGCGCTTCCCTGATTAGTTTTTGGAGTTCATTCGATATGTATAAGAGGGGGAACGGGGGGCTCATGCCCCTCCCCATAATTAATATGAATGGGTTTTTCATGCAGAAATATTAGTTTTTTGTTCAAAATTTACACATAGGATCATTCTGATGGAGCGCTTCCGTGATTGGTATTAGGTATTCATTGGATAAATATAAACAGGGGGAATGGGGGTTCTAATGTCCCTCCCCTTAGTATTTATATAAATAGGTTTTTCATGCAGGGTTGTCAGATTTCGTTCAAATCTGTGAATAGTTTTGGAAGTTTAATGGTTAAGTATATAAAAGAGAAGGATAACTCTTCTTATATTATATAAATAGGTTTTTATTAAGAATTTTCCGATTTGCTCTAAATTTTGGATATGGATTTTTTATATGATAAAGCATGTCCCTGATGATCAGTTTAGAGGGTTCAATGATTAAAAGGGAATTAAAGAGGACTAAAAGGGTATAAAAAGGGGAAAGGGGGGAGCTGATCCCCCTCCTTAATATTTTTTTTCGAGCGGAATTAACCCTTGAAAATATAAGATTGTAATGTACAATTAATATGCGTAGCCTGTGAGCTCAATGCCATCAGTTTAACTGGGCAATATTCTGTTTATAATCTAATTAGTGGCAAGCAATGCAATGCGAAAAAAAAAATCGCAATAAAAATCTTTAATGTAGCAAAAATCTCACTGGAGATAATTTATCATATTAGCAAAGAAATTAAAACCGAATTCCTTTTCAGTATCTGAAAAAATCGCAGTGAAACCAAACAAGCAGAAAAAAAGCTAAAAAAATGCATTAAAATCGCTGTAGGTAAAAATAGGAGAGCAAAAGGCTAACCAAATTCCTATTAGGGCAGAAGTTTAAAATCGAATTCCTTTAAAAAATGTAAAGGGAAAAAAGTCCAAAAATTGTATTGAAAATCGTATTAAAAATCGCAATGTATTAAAAAATCGCTGGGGTAAAAATTTACTGTTAAAAGATTTAAAAAAAATACCTCAATCTAAAAATTAATTATACTAAACAAAATGTTTAAAATCGAAATCGGATACTGAATGTTTAAAAATTTTATTAAAAATCGCTAAATATTTGGAAGTTAATGGTTTAAAAAATAATATTAAGGCAGGAAAAAGGATTGTAATCGGGAATTATTCATGAATAACAAAATGTAGACATGAAACGCCAAAAATTCTATTAAGAGATAAAACATTAATCAAAAAAATCCCAAGAAACTTAAAGAATGGCTAAAAAATCGTATTGAATATTATATTAAAAATCGCTGAATGCTTGGAAATCATAGCTGTAAAAATTTAATATTCAGTCGGAAAACATTTTATCGAAAATCGTTCATGAATAACAAAAAATCGACACAGAACAACTAAAATCCCCAAAACTCGCTAGAAATCACGTTGAATATCTCATTAAAAATTGATAAAATTCAAAAAGCGTGAAGAACAAATTGCACTATTTATGCTAAAAGTCAGAAACCGAAATTCATTTACCAATGTCAAAAACCGGTTACGGAACTTGAAAAATCACTAAAAAACAGATTAAAAATCAGTAAAATTAAAAAATCCGGACAAAACTTACTATAGAAGGATAAAAATTTATATCAAATTCCTGCGGACAAAATTTACCATTATGGGACAAAACAGTATAATATGAATTCTTTCATTAATTAGAAAAATATCGTCACAAAACTTTAAAAAAAACACCCTAAAATTGCATGAAAATACGCTAAAAATCTGAATCGTTGATGACAAAATTTACTATATTAAGCTATAAATTATAAACAAAATTTCTTTTCCGAATGTGAAAAAATCGCCGTGGACTCGAAAACGTCTCAAAATTGCATTAAAAATAGATTACAAATTGTTTTAAATTTAAAGATAGCAGGAGACAAAATTTACATTAATAGTGTAAAATAGTGCAATCTGAATTCGTTCTTAAATAACAAAATATCGAAGCAAAGAATCTCTAAAATTCGCTAAACATCGCTAAAACTGCACTATCGGAGCACTGTAATCGGAAATCATTTACAAATAATAAACAAGTGGGAAATTGCACGTGAACGTAGCAAATGAGCAAATGAGAAAATAATTATATGTTTTAAATTTCAAACGATTAAAATGCATTTGAAACTTTTTTCCCCATTGACCGTAATGTAACGGAATCCTTTTGATTGTCCCTGTAATTGATCTATGCATTCGATTTTCATAAAATTTGAAATAACTCGACAAAATTATGTTATAATTATGTATTTTAAATTTCAAACGATTCGGTTGGGTAGTTTTTGCGTTGTTATATGCGGACGGACAGACGGACGGACAGACAGACAGACGGACGGACTGAGCGACAACAATAGGTGCTACGTATTTACATAATTACGAACGCACCTAAAAAGGAAATTCTAATCCACTCTTTCTTAAAGAATTTATATAACCAACAATATTTAATCTGAATATAAATATGAGTGGTACTTACCTTCTGTTGTGTTATTAGTTTCTTATGCATGTTCCAAACGCTCTATTTCTATTATACAACACATTATAATCCTTTAGATTTTTTTTACTACACATTAGTTCTTGAGAATGAATCAAGTCACCTGTGTTCACTATTTCACTATTATGACCAGTGTTCTCAATCATTTCAAAAGGTTCAATTAAAGACGGAGAGGCCACAATTAAACAGTGTTTATCAATAGTGAGAGAGCACTATCCTGGAACATAGTTCTCGGACACCATCAAAGATATACTGATAAGTAGAGAAAGCTCGGCTAGGCAATGAGCAGCAATATTTTTAGAGCACTATCTTGATTCTTAATTTTCAGATACTGTCAGCAACACTAGGAAAGATGGAGAAAATGCGAATAAATGGTGCACATCAATCATCTGTAACCACTACCTTGAATCATAATTTTCAAACACTGTTGACACTATCGGGATAGGTGGGGAAAAAGCGATTAGATGGTATGCATTCATACTCGGCAGAAGCTATCTCATAGCTATCAGGTATTGCTGGAACTGTATCGATAAATATAGAGATCACGGTTAGACGGTGTAAGAACACAGAATGTAGACTTGTCGAAGAAATGCTGAAATTGACACAAGAAATAAGCTCATTCTTCACTTTTTAAAATTTATTTCACACGTTAAACACTCACGACACAAATAACAAAAAATTGAGTAGCATTTTATATCACATATTCCATAACAAAACCTAAACAACGCTTCGCCATCTCACTACACAAAAACTCCGAACGGCCACACACTCCACTGAAAAAAACTGTTCTTTTTTTTGGAATGTTCTTTCCTTTCTTTTAGGACGAGTAGCGCCATCTATCGTAGGCTTAGGAATTAAGTTCTCTAGAATTAAGTTCTTTACAGACTCCTCCCCACCGGGGGAAAACTTTTCCGGGCCTTGTCGAGGAAAAGTTTCTTTTTAAAACATAGTTCTGGTAGCACTAATTCCAAAAACATTTTTAGTACCTTGAACCGGACTTATTCCCACCGTAAAAAGAAATAAAAGTAATCTATACAAAATAAATTTACAAATACAAATTATACCTTTTTTTAAAAAAAAATTGTTTACACATATACAGTAAAGCCCCGATTATCCGCTTATATATATATATATATATATATATATATATATATGTATGTATATATACATACATATATATTTTTTTAAGGAAAATACAATTTAGAATAAAGAAAACGTGTTTCCAAAGCAAGAAGCAAACACAAGTGACTGATTATTTTAGAAAGATGTAACTCAACAATTTTTGTACGGTATGTTGCATATCTTTTTTTTCTTTGCTCTTCTTTATTTTAGTGATTTAGACGCAGAGCAAATGTTTTTGCAGTACTGTACACATGTATGTACAATAAAACACAGTTTTATGTTGAAAATTTTATTTTTCGTGTTTGCACTCTATTTTTCGGTTTATCCGCGATTTTTGTTATCCGCGCTGCTTTTGCCACCCAATTGCGCGGATAATCGAGGCTGTACTGTATAATAAATTCAGAATTAACTGTTATACAAATAAACATATGTACATATTAGCATTCTAATCAATTAGACTTTTATAGCTCGACTTAAACTATCAGCATTCCGATGTTGTTTTCCCTTTTTATGAACAATTTCATAATTGAAAGACTGTAAAATCAAAGTCCATCTTAAAAGTCTTGGATTAATTCCGCTGTTCTTTTCTAACCATACTAAAGGGTTATGGTCTGTCTGGATTTGAAATTTTTGATGGCCATCTAAGTAGCATCGTAGTTTTCGCACTGCAAACACAATAGCTACGCATTCTTTTTCGGTGGTACTAAACTTTCATTCTCTGTCTGAAAACTTTTTGCTCAAGTACATTATAGGATGTTCTTCATTATTTTTATTCAACTGGGATAAGACTACACCAATTCCCAAATTTGAAGCATCACATTGAAAGGATGAAAGATTTTGTAAAGTCTGGGCTAATATAAGACAGGATTTTCAGAAAGTTTAACTTTTAGTTCATCAAATGCCTTTTGACAGTCCTCATTCCAGTCTATTGTTGACTTGCGAATCTTTCCTTTTAATAAATTAGTGAGAGGCGTTGCAATTACAGAAAAGTCCGGAATATAATTTCGATAATATCCAGCTAAACCCAAGAAAGATCGGATTTGAGTTTTAGTATAGTAGGAACTGGAAACTCTTTTATGGCTTGAACTTTCAGTTCTCCTGGAGTTCTAAGACCTTGACCCACTAAGTGTCAAAGATATTTGACATAAACTTGGGCGAATTGACATTTAGATGGTTTAATATGCAGTTTTGCTTCTCTCAGTCTTTTAAAAACTTCTTCTAGGTGTTTTAAATTATCTTCCCAAGTTTGCGAGAAAACCGCCGCGTCATCCAGATAAAGCACCGCATATTCTTCACAGTTTTTCAGCAATCCGGCCATAAGTCGGCTAAATTCATATGGAGCATTTTTTAAACCAAAGGGGAGGCGCAACGGAATGTACGTCCCAAAATTCGTCACAAAAGCTGCATATCTTTGAGCACGCTTGGTTAACGGTATTTGCCAGTAACCTCTGGTCAGATCTAAAACTGAAATGTACCTGGCTGAAGAAACCTTTTCTACTAATTGCTCAGTGTCGGGTAAAGGATAAAATTTCGTTCGAGTCACTTTATTTAAACGGCGATAATCTATGCAGGGTCTTGCTTCTCTACCGGGAACTTCAACTAAAATTAATGGAGAGGCAAAGTCAGATTCACCTGGCTCAATAACTTTCAGTTTCAACATTTTCTCGACTTCAGCCTTTAGAATTTCCGTCTGTCTAGGCGACATTTTATAAGGCCGGGCACAGACTGGGTTTTCTGACTCCAGTTCAATATCATGTTCAACTAAATTTGTGCATCCTGGTTCAGTCGAAAAAGAGTCAGCATATTTTCCAATAAGTTGTCCTAATTCTTCTTGTTGATTTTCATTTAATCTTTTATTTTCTTGAATTTCTTGCCATACTTCTAACAACGCATTGTCTTTATTTTCTTCATCCAATTTAGGAATTTCATCCTCTTCTTTATCATTAGAGATAGTTTTTGTAGTAAGTAAATTTACGTTTTCCACACTTCTTTAATGGTAAGGTTTTAGCATATTTACATTATACACTTGGGACTTCTTCCCTTCTGGATTGTATATAACGTAGTTAGTTTCTGATAATCTCTTTAGTACTCTTCCAGGTCCTATCCAACTAACTGACAGTTTATTTGGTTTTAATGGGGCCAGAATTAAAACTTGATCACCTTCCTTAAACTCTCGTTTTCTGGTTTTGATATCATACCAATATTTTTGTGTTTGTTTCTCCTTTTCCATATTTTCTGCAGCAAGTTCTTGGCATTTCTTCATTCTGTTCATTAAGTCAAATACATAGGATATCACACTATCTTCTTCTATCTCTTGCTCAGTCAAATTTTCATAGAGTAACATCATTGGAGTTCTTAAGTTCTGTCCATGGACTAATGGACTCTATTCTCCGTTTGAGTTCGAGGCTGTGATTTCTGCAATGTTTCTCCAAAACACGTGACCTCACGTCACAAAAATATGTTCCGTTACTATTCTACGGCATACAACCACGAGTTAGGAAATGAGTCGTTGCATAATTAGCGTCTATGATGTGGGGAATGTTTCCCCAAAACACGTGACTTTGACGTCACCAGAATAGAGTCCATTCTGCTGGACTAAATCCAGTACTAGCATGAGTTACAGTTCTTAATGCAAAAAGAGCAGGAGGAAGTACCTTCTCCCAATCAGATCCCGATTCTAAACAAAGTACTCGGAGTATCCGTTTCAAAGTCCTGTGCATTCTTTCAACTGGGTTATTTTGTGGATGATAAACTGAGCTTCGCACAACTCTGACGCCAAATTTCTCTAAGAATTCCGTTGTAAGTGCACTCATGAATGACTTTCCTTGATCAGTTTGTAGTATACGAGGAAATCCAAGTCTACTGAAAATTTGTAACAAAGCATCAATAACCGTCGTAGAATACAAATTAGGTGTAGGAACTGCATCAGAATATTCCGAAGCTAAGCAAATTACAGTTATATTATGTATTTGTTCCCTAATGTACTGATAGGTAAAGGTCCACAAGCATCAACATTTAATTTTGTAAATATTTCTGAAATAACTGGAACAATCTGTAAAGGTGCTTTCTTTTTGTCCTGAGGCTTCACAACCCGTTGACAGTAATCGCAAGTTCGGACATATTCTTCGATATCTTTGAAGCAATTTAGCCAATAAAAGGTCTTAAACAATGCATCTCTAGTTTTAGCCACACCCAAATGAGACGCAACAGTTTCATGACAAAATTTCTTTAATTGTTCACGAAATCTTTCAGGAACAACTAATAATTTCCTTTCAGTACCCTTTTTATCTTTTCTTCTATAAAAAAGCATACCTTTCTCCAAAATAAATTTTCTATCTTTAGTATTTTCCGTTTTGGCATCTTCCATAAGAGGCTTGAGCTCTTTGCTTTTCCTTTGCTCTTCAGAAAATTCCTTCGGAGAAATTTTGATAAGTTCTTGCAATGAGACAGTTTCGCAAACTGGTAAAATTGAGCCTTCTTCGTTTTCTATCTTCTTGTCTTCAGATTTATCACTTTTTTTCTCATCCATTTTCTTATCTTCATTCGCTATGTTATTGCTGTGATCTTTCTCTAAAGTTACATCAGAAAATTCGTGCATTTCAGGTTCCTCCAGAGGAACCTCTGCCTCCAGAATTTTTTTCTGAGCTCTGGTTTGCACAGCATTTATCATGCGCTCTCTCAATGCCTTTTCTTTTTTACAATCTTCGAATAATTCGGTTGTTTTATTTCCCAGCAAATATCTTCCTAAATCTACAGAGTCTCTAGAGACAGAAGCTTTAGTTATCACATGTCCCATTTCACATTCCAATTCAACTTCTGCGAGAGGTAAGCAAAATAAACCGTCGTGTAAGGGCACCCGAACCCACACTATTTCGTTAAGATACATATGTGGCTTCACATATTTTTTTGCAATTAAATCTATTGTCGCACCTGTATCTCGCAAAATTTCCATTTGTACACCATTTACTTTCCCCACACTAAGGTAAGGCGTTATTGAAGAATCTTGTTCATTTTCAACATCAACATGCGAAATCACTTCTGTGGATTTCTTAATTTTATAACATTGAGGACGAAGATGATTGCTCGATCCGCACTCGTAACAACGTAACGTTTTCCTCTTCTCAAATTCTCTCTCTCTCTATGATTTCCTGAAAACGATTCTGATTTAATATGCATTTTTGGCTTATTATCTTTAGCTTCTTTTTTGGAGTCAAAGTTATTTGAATTTTTAAACTGGGGTCGAAAATTAGAAAAATTCTTTTTAGGAAGTTCTTTCTTTTTTAAACTTTCTTTGATACTTTCATAGTCATCAAATTTTTTTGCCAAATCTAAAGGGGTCATAAAATTTAACCAATTATCTAGAAAATGTTCTTTTGTTTCCGCAGGCACTCGAAACTTTAATTATTCTGTAATAATTAGATCTTTAAGTTGATCAAAATTTTCAACACTTAATTCTTTAATCCAAGCGGTAAAATAACTAGTGAGTTCTTGCGCGTAGTTCCTCCAAGATTTGTTGGGTGTTTTATGATGACGATAAAAACATTGTTTCAGTTTTTCACTATTCAACTTGTATCTTTCTAATATAAGACTTTTAACGAAATCATAGTTAATCGCGTCTTCGGGTGATTCCCTGGCTAACATATTTGAGACCTCTGTGGGTAAAACAGCTAACAAATATGCCACCCAATCAGTTTTCGACACTTTAGCCATCTCTGCTCTTCGCTCAAAATTAATCAAAAACAGACCCATCTCATCAGATTTTTCGTCGAATTTCGGAACAATTTGTATATTTGGCCCGAGATCCATCTTTTTCTCTGACAAATTGTTTTGTTCAAGAGTTCTTTGCTCTAATTTCTTTAATTCTAGTTCATGTTCACGAGCTTCTTTAGCCAAACCCTCTTGCCTTTCTTCTTCACGTATTTTTTCTTCCCTTTCTTCTTGACGTCTTTTTTCTTCTTTTTCTTCCTGTCGTATTTCTTCTTCCTTCGCTTCTCTCTTTTTTCTATCCTCAATTACGGTATTTAATATTCCTTTAACAAAATCTTCATCATAATCGTCTATTTCTAGAATAGCTTTCTTCAGATCCGCGAATTTTAAATTCCCTACATCCTTAATGCCAAGCTCACTAGCTACCAACTGTAAGTCCTCCCTCTTCGATCCCTTTGTTAAATAAGACATCTTCGTTGTAGCGAAATCGAAACAAAATCAGAATGCTGATTTTTTAAAATTTATATAACTCCCAAATTTCCCTTACTTAAAACTAACAACATTTCAAGCAAATAACAAATTTAATTAATAATTCAATTCTAAAACATACTTCAATTAAATCCCCTACTTAGATCTATTATTTCAATCAAATTGAAATCCCAATCACATACGAAAAATTGACCAATATACAATAACACAATATACCAATTTACTAAAATTCTTAGTAAATTAAACACAAATGCAAATAAAAAAAATTAAATAAGCATATGTAATACCATAAAAATACAATTAAGATAATTTTTTTTCGAAATTCACAACTGTATTTCAGGTGTAACAGTCCAATTTTATTTCTAATCAATATTTATATTACGCAATAAAAATTAAACCAAACAGCATTACGTAAACACCAGAATTTTTCTTAATTCTCAAACTTTTTATGCAATCGTAACGAATTATTTGCAAAAATATATATTAAATAATTCTCACAACAATTTTATTCTTTACATGAAAAGAATAAACTTTAAAATATTCAACTCAATTTTCTTTTTCAAACGATAATAAATCTTTTATCTAGATATTTTAAAAAGTTTTTATTGTTTTATAAAAACCTAACAAAGAAATCAGAATTATTCTTTTCCCCAATCAACACTTTTATTTCGTCATACTTTCTCCTTAAAACAAATAACAAAACAAAAACATCACTGCATTTATTTCCAAATTAGGAAACAAAAAACAAAATACAGTAAAACCTCTAAATAAAGCACACCTCGGGAGCGCAGAAACTGTCCGCTATTCGGAGGTGTCCGTTATTGGGAAAACCTCAGAGGTTTAAAAATTTATAAGAAAAGCTCAATGTTTCATTAATTGACTTTATATGAGGAGCCTAGAAGCCAAGGGGTACAAGTGACAAAATTTAGATTTCGAGTAAATTGAGTTCAAAGTTAAACATCAATTGTAGTTCAACGAATTGAGATATGAAACTTTTGCTTACTTCTTAGTGATCTTTGAACTCTTATTTAAATAACTGATTAAAAAAAAGTGGAATACAATTTTTCTTTTTATTTATAACTAAGCACTGTTTATCGTCATTCGGCACTTGTACCCCTTGGCTTCCAAGCAAAGCAGTAATGAAAACTGCTTGAAAGCTAAAGGGTACAAGTGCCAAATGAACACAAGAAATGAAAAATTATTAAATAAACGTTGTATTTATGAAAAAAATTAAAAACAATGTTGATACAAATAAGTGAAAAGACAAAATTTTGTTTTAGTATAAATTCTAAAAAAGGAAAAATTATGAAATAAAAAAAATGAATTTACGAAAAATTTATGAACAATGTTGATATAAATAAATGAAAGGAAAAACTTTTGTTCTAATATAAGTTTTAAAATTTTATTATAAGTTTATAAACATTGTAATTTATATTTTTTAACACTTACCAACAAAGTTGAAAAATGAATATGATTTTGGTTTGTGAGTCGGTCTGTCCGCGCCCTAACTCTCGTAAATATATTCGGATTGCCTTGAAAATTTTGGGAATTATTCTTTTATACCTCAACACAAATGTATTGCAAATAAAGTTTCTAACACGATTAGTTTATTTACAGGGACAATCAAAAGTTTTCCATTACAATACAGTTTATGGGAAAAATCGTTTTAAATGAATTTAAAAGATGTTACACCTTGTCGCATAGTAAAATTTATATGCATTTACGAATTGCACTAAAATAAACATTCTATAAAATTTGAGGTGAAAAGAATAATTATTATTTATTTACAAAACCATACAAAAGATTTGCATTACCTAATGATAAAGAGGGAATTGTTTTCGACTTATTTTAATTATATTACAACTTTCACGTGTAATAAAATTCATATATATCGCTGAGGCTTAATATAAATTATTTCGCACATAATACGAAGTACACAGTATTTACAGGGACACAAAAAAGATTTCAAATAGTATATTCTATCCGAAGTACTGTATATATTATCAAGGATGATTGATAGATGGACGAAATGCCATTTTAGTTATGAATTGCACTTTTACGTTTCACTAAATTTATACATGTTATATGACACATATAAATGCTATACTTCATATACAAGGTTACACAAAAATACTCTTAAAGGTTATAGAACATGAGCGTACGTTACTTAAAGATTGCTTTTAAATAAGTCATGTATTTCTATGTTGAACTGCATTCAGTTTACTAAGAAATGCTTGTCAAATATAGATAAAATGATATACAGGATCACGCACAAAATTTTATACATGGTCATCGATGGATGATAATTTCTGAAAATGTGATTTCAGTAGTCTTAAGTGTGTTTTAGTTTGAAGTAAATTTCAGCTAAATACTGGCGTATAATAAAGGTTCAAGATAAACTACAGAATGGACAAAAGTATACAAGTATGCTTAAATCTATTAGTATAAACTGCTGAAAGAGAAATTTCAAACTATTATGTTTTCTTGCTAAACTAATTTTTCCCGTTATACAGTATATATCAACCGACTGATAAAACATAGGGCTGCTCAAAAGGATATGAATATATATTTGGCAATGGATAGTAACTCTTTATTAACCTAAATAGCAAAAATTTTTAAAGATTTCATGGAGTTTTGGGAAGTGTTCATAATCTATGCTTAACGCATGATTTTTCTTACTTGATTACAGCTAAAATGCATTTACTTAATGCATAAAAAAGCAAATGTCTTTGTATGTCATTGGTCGCGCTTCTGCTATATAGACGTTAACGGACACAACTGTACTTATACCCCTTGGCCTCCACACGTTTCACTGTTTTAGGAAAGAGGTTAAGTAACTGACCCGTATAACTCAGTACATAATGAAAAAAACCCTCTTAACTCTTTACCTACAAATAAATAGACATATTTTCAGATAGCCTGTGCCCTTAAATCAATTTTTTTCAATTTTGTCACTTATACCCCTTGGCTTCTGGGCTCCTCATATGTCCTAAAATCTCTATTATATTATTAATCAAATTAAAATTATTTCTTTATCAATTTCTTAAATTTCTACTTTATCAATATTATTTCTTAAATCAATAAAATTGAATTAAAATTTTGTATACCTTTATCTACTGCTTATTACATTTTTACGAAAAAAAATCAATGTTACGTTACGCGAATTCGAAGCGAAATAGAAAGTGGTGTGTGTATTATAGAATTCTGCAGATGAAGACATTTGTACTTCTAGAGATTAATGAGCAAAAAGTTTTAAATCTTTCTTGCATGTGTGCAGTGTTGAATTTAGATATTTTTCTTCAGGAGAAATTTCGGTGGCTTCGGGGGTAAGGGATATGTTAGAGTTCCAGAGATAAATTGCACTTTTTGACCATTAAAAGCATAAAATTTCAAATCTTCATGGGGAGAATTTTCAAAGCTCTTCAGGAACGTCCCTCCCTTGCTGCCTCCTGGATTCTGGATTTAAGGGGGATTTTTCCCAGTCCCTCCCCTACATTTATCTGTGAACACAAAATCTGTGACACATTGCTCTGTTAAATTTAGAAGTTTTTTACTTTTTAAACTTTTTTTTCTCGTTAAAAAATAATTTTTCATCATTTATCGCCAAAATTACCGTCCGCTATTCGGAATGTCCGTTATTTAGAGGTTAAATATACAAAAATTTAGATTTTGGAAGTGGGGATTGAAAAACTGTCCGTTAAATAGAGGTGTCCGCTATTCGGGAGTGTCTGTTATGGAGGTTTTACTGTATAATTTATTCTACTTTTAGAATAAACTAAATAACCAAACACAGAAAGAACCTTTCTTCTTTAAATTGGCATTCATCCAATAAATCGAAATGTTGTAATGACAACCTTTATTTTTCGAAATCTTTCGTTCTTAAAATAGAATATATACCATTTTCACAAATTAAATCACTTTGATTCAAAAGAATTTTACCATCATAATTCTTACTAAAAATTAAATATAACTGTATTACTTTCTTTTTTTTTCTTTATTTAAGAAATACCTTTTCTTTACTTAAGAACAATTATCAATATTCTAAAATATCATAGCATACGAATTTGAAAGTAACACTTTGTAGCAAGAAATAAAATAATAACAAAAGTAATTTTATACGCTTTTTAATTTTTGATGGGAATAAGTCAGTAATTCTAATACTCTTAGAGCTTGAATTTTTTTACTCCAACTAACCCGCACTTTTATTAAAGATTGTAATTAATTTACGAAAGTAAAACTAAAATTTATTAATCCAGATTAAAAAAATTTAATCGATAATAAATATTTCAAGGCATTAAAAATAAAAGAATTTGGAACTGGCTTACTTGTTTAATAGCTGAGTTTTCATCTTAGCTAGACTGGCTTTTTTTACACCAAGAATTCGTCACACTAGTTGCCACCAACTTCACGTATGTAAGAAAACAGAATGTAGACTTGTCGAAGAAATGCTGAGGTCGACACAAGAAATAAGCTCATTCTTCACTTTTTAAATTTCACACGTTAAACACTCACGAGACGATCACGACACAAATAACAAAAAATTGAGTAGCATTTTATATCACATATTCCATAACAAAACCTAAACAACGCTTCGCCATCTCATTACACAAAAACTCCGAACGGCCACACACTCCACTGAAAAAAATTGTTCTTTTTTTGGAATGTTCTTTCCTTTCTTTTAGGACGAGTAGCGCCATCTATCGTAGGCTTAGGAATTAAGTTCTCTAGAATTAAGTTCTTTACAACGGCATGCATTCATATTTTGCCGAAACTATTTTGACTCACAGCCGAAAATATAAGTGACTCCCATCACGATTTCAATGGACATAGTCCTAAAATCCTTTCCCATGGAACCGAAAGGAGAGGGTTCTTCTATGTTTCACAATTTTTTCGCCACTGATCCCAGCTTTACAAGAAACTCCGCTCCGAACATTTTTACCTCCCCCCTCTTTCCGAGGGGGTGAAAGAATGCTAGCCAATGCCTTCAATCCTCATAGCGAAGCAAAAATTTCTAAACTAAAAAACTTATACTCCAGTGCCTACGATCCGTGCTTTCTATGGGGTCTCCTGTGTAAGTACAGGATTCTTTTTCCCCCACTGGGGGTCAGAGGGTGGACTCTGATTGGATTAAAACACTCTCGCAAGTATTTAATCCAAATAAGGTAATGCCAAACGTAGAATCACGTGATGTATACAGACCCTACTTCAAGAGCAGGTGCAAATTCACGCGCATGCTATTTCCACTCACAAACATCCATTGTCGCTTAGCTTCCCGTTTTTATGACCGTCATAAAATTTTACAGAGTACTGCATATTTTTAGGGCGTTCTTTCCAGGGAGAGTTTACGGATGAGGGAACATTTTAGAGCCTGTTGTTACTATTCTTGAAAATGACAATTTCAATTCTTCACGTGGGCCATAAAAATCGTACTTTTTTCTCTTAACAACCTTCGGATTAGACTGTCTCTCTGTGTGGCCCAATTTACGTGGGAACCTGTTGCTTTTCATCACACTTATATGGCTTTTCGGAGGAAACATCTTTACAACAAAAAAAAAGGCTTTTAGTTTTTTTATTTACATAATGGAACAGGGGTGGTCTTGAGAATTTAGAGGGAATGTTTTTTCACACACAAGAGAGTTAGGAAGGGCAGAAACATAAATAAAAATAAAGAAATTTTTTTTAAAATAAAGGTAATTGATATAAGAACTCCAACATTATACAAAATGGTATACACTGTTGTATTTCCCATGAAAGTATAATGTTTTTCAATGTTTAGAATATGTATAGAATTTAATACTAAATAAAATATTCAACTTTAGCTCCTTTTTTTTTTTTTTTTTTTTCATTTACCGATTGCAGACGATAAAAATCCAATGTTTTCTTGGTCATATCGCACTTTTATTATTTAACATTGAAACATTTCATTCTTTTAATTTAAAATCTATTTCATTATACATATATTCGGAATAACTTTAATTTTAAATGAAAGAAATCAAATGTTGTTTTGTTAAGCAAAAAACTATTGTTCATTTATTTGTTTAACTATTTTGCAATTCTAGACATTAATTTTCCTAAAATCGTAGATTAGATTCTCTCTCTTTTTTCTTTTGAGAATTCATATTAATAAAAAGAATATTGCCTAGTTAAACTGATGACATTGAGTTCACAGGCTACGCACACTAATTGTACATTACAGTCTTATATTTTCAAGGGTTAATTCGGTTTAAAAAAAAATTAAGGGGAGGCGGACAGCCCCCTCCATTTCTCCGTTTTATATTTAATCATTGAACCCCTTAAACTAATCAGGGATATACTTTATCATATAAAAAATCTATATCCAAAATTCAAAGCAAAACGGATTAATTTTTTAATAAACGGATAAAATTTTTAATAAAAACTTATTTATATAATTTAAGAGGAATTATCCCCTGCTCTTTTAAACTTAACCAATAAACTTCCAAAACTATTCAGAGATTCGGCTTATCAGAAAGAACCTACATCTAAAATTAAAAGCAAATCGGATAATTCTGCAGAAAAACCCATTGATCAAATTTAAGGAGGGCGAGGGGGAGGAATTTCAAGTATCCCCTTTACACTTAAAACAAGTTGGAAATCGCACGTGAACGTAGCAAATGAGGTGCGTTCGTACGATAACGAAGTTTTAAAAATATTCAGATCTTGCTGATATAGTAGAGCGTACTCCGGATACAGTATAGTAGTCGAAATCTTTACGTTTCTGTAAATATGCAGGAAGTAATTTTTATTACACCTCAGCAACGTATATCTTATTCATAAAATGTGAAATAGTTGAATATAATTAAAACACGTACCAAACCATGTTTCCCCGTATAGCATTATATAGTGGAATACTTTTGTGCGGCCCTGTAATTTAATAATAAAAATTCTTTGCATCACAGATTGTACAGACTGCATATTTTAGTATATATTTCATAGACTCATGCCAATTCTATTATGTTCGAATGAGTGTAACATCATTAAAATTCATTTGAAACTTTTTCCCCATTGACCGTAATGTAACGGAATCCTTTTGATTGTCCCTGTAATTGATCTATGCATCCGATTTTCATAACATTTGAAATGACTCGACAAAATTACGCAATAATTATATGTTTTAAATTTCAAACGATTAAAATGCATTTAAAACTTTTTTCCCTATTGACCGTAATGTAATGGAATCCTTTTGAATGTCCCTGTAATTGATCTATCCATCCGATTTTCATAAAATTTGAAATGACTCGACAAAATTATGTTATAATTATGTATTTTAAATTTCAAACGATTCGGTTGGGTAGTTTTTGCGTTGTTATATGCGAACAGACGGACGGACAGACGGACGGACTGAGCGACAATAGGTGCTACGTATTTACATAATTACGCTCGCACCTAAAAATATCCTCACAGCTAATTAGGGAAGCATCTTATCATCATAAACCTGTATCCAAAAATTGAAGCAAATCGGTTAATTCTGAAAGAAAAATCATTTACCAAGTTAAGAAGGGTAATCCCACCGATCCCCATTTATACTTATCCAATGAATTCCCAAAACCAATCAGGGGAACGCCTTATCAGAATGAACCTATATCGAAAATTAAGCAAATCGGTAAATACTGCGTGAAAAAACATTAACATAAATTAAGGGGGTTACTTCCCATTTCCCCGTCTCTTAGACTTACCCAATGAACTCGCAAAACAAATCATGGAGGTGCCCTCATCAGAATGATCCTATGTCTAAAATTTGAATGAAATCTGATAAATTCTGCATGAAAAACCCATTTAAATAAATCAAAGGGGAGGGGCATTATCCCCCCCGTTCCCCCTCCTTATATTTATCCAATGAACACCTAATAAAAGTCACGGTGACACCTCTTCAGAATGATGCTATATCTAAATTTTGAACGAAAACCGATAAATCTACATGAAAAACCCATTTAAATAAATTAAGAGGAGGGGCATTAGCCCTCGTTCCCCCTCATATACATATCGAAAGAACTCCAAAAACTAATCAGGGAAGTGCCTTAACAGATTTTAAATATATCCAAAATTTCAAATGAATCTGATATTTTTATCATGAGTTATTGCGTTACGCACATGCATCACGTACATACAGAACTGACTCAGGCTTTGATAGCCTGTGAGCTAAAAATTCAATCATAAATTTCAAGCTATTCTCTCAATCATGACAGATTAATCAAGTCTACCAGATTTATTGCAAAATATTTGTTAGATTTTTTTTTTTAAATTTAAAATATGTGTACTTAAAAAAGGTCTCATTGTCATTTTAATTTTAGGGTAAAAGTCAGTATTTTTCATAGCATTAGTACTTTACTTTTTCTCCCGAAATTAAAATGATATTGCGACAATTTTTTTAAATGTACATGATTTTATCAAAACAAATTGTAACAAAAATATTTTGCAATAAATCTGGTAGACTTGATTAAACTGTCATGACTGAGTAAAAATTCAGAAAATATGCGCAAGAGATACACAGATAATGGATAGCTGAGCATATACCGGGTGTCCTGAAAAGGACTGAACGATTTTAAAAATCAATAACTTGCAAACTTTTACAGATATTTAAAAAATTCTTGCACTAGAGTCATCTAAAAGGTCAAAAGTTTTTTTTCTGCGATTCTGGATTTTAGTTCGAATTACAAACAATAGATGGCGCTGAGAGCGCTAGGTGCTGTATTGAGACGGATATTGACTTCACTTGGCACTGAAGCAAAATAAGGAGGTTAAAGCTATGGAGTAGATCTTATTCAAAAATGAACTTTTGCTTTTACCGGCCGATTTTGAATGCAATCCATATAATTTTGATGTTCCTGGAGTCAGCGCAATAATAGAGAAAAATATTATTTTCATGGGTACGACTCCTTTGAGATCGAAATGCGGGAAACAACAACGTTCGAATTACCGACTTTTATTTATTTATTTATTTATTTATTTATTTATTTTTTACATTCCAAGAATGTAAGTATTTTGAGAACAGGATATCTTATTTATTAGCCTCCGATGCTATTTCTTTCAGACTAGCTAAAAATGTCGTGTCATCAGCCCTGAATTTTCTACTCAACCGATTTTGATCATTATTTTATTTATTATTTTTTTTTTAATGAAAGCTATTTATTTGTAGTTGTGCCCATTTTAGTTATTTTTTAATTTATTTCCATTTTTATATTTTATTTTTAATTTTAAAAGCTTTTTCATGACATTTCTTCAAAATGGTGGCAACACAGTTTAGCTTTTCTCTAAATAATAAAATTTTATTTTCCAAAATGATTGCGTATAATTATGCACTAATTGAGGTAAAATATATATATATATTTACTGAGAAATAATATTAATAATGTAAATAAAATAACAGAAAATAATTTATGATAAAAATTAATGTTTCAATCAAAATAAGAAAAATTTCAAATGAGGAAAATGAAATCATTCAGCAACCAGATAATTGGGAATTACAATATTATTACGGATGCCTTTTTCATATTACTAATAACAGTAACTTTTAAAAAACATCTGAAGAGAAAATGACGTCACTATTTAAAACATCGCATTTTTACTCATAACGATATTAGGTACTACTCTGTTATCCCGTCTACCAATTTCGCCAAATTATACAAATCGCCAAACTAATAGCCAAATTATACATATTAACATAATTTTCATTTTAAATAACTAAAAAACAAATAATTAGTAGAATATTAATAAAAATATTAATTAAAAGTCGAAATAAAAATCACTTAATGATATTTTAAACACATGAATCGTATTTAATGTCATTGAATGTGACATTCACGATCATCCATTATTGGCATTTAATCTTATAGTTTGGCGATAATTTTTTGGTCGACGGGATAACCTATTAGTACCCGATATTACATTTCAATATTTCTTTTCATTATGGACACTGAGATTGAGATTTTACTTTCAGATGACTTCAGTTAGTGAAAATAATGTCACAGTAAAAATGAAATTATTATTTTTTTTTAAATAAAACTATTTTTCTGTGAGTGCATATAAAATAAAATTTCTGGATTTCGCCGGCACTCAGATTACAATTTTAACTGAAGATGTACGAATATTTGCAAGCAAAATTGTAACTGGCAAACTTAACATTTAGTTTGTAAATATATTTATTATATATTGATTCAATAATGTAATTACTTTTGCTTTTTTTTTAAACCAAATCGATCGGGTCTTTTAAACATTTCACTCGTCGAATTCGACGGGATTCCACTCGTTTTATTGTAAATTGCATTTCTTTTTTCTCAAAGTCTATAAAAAAGCGTTTAAACTAAAGAAAAAATCCGTTTTTCATGAATCTAGTCAATGAAGAAGTAGCACGTCAAATTGTATCGCTTTATTATTCCGCAATTCCAATGTCTCAGAGAGAAATTGCTAATCAATTGGTATTTCACGCCGTTCTGTTTGCTATTATATTGATAAACACAAGAAAAATGAATTTAGTTCATTGCAATCTAAACGAGGTCGTCCTTCTAAAAAGACCTCTATTGATTTTTTTTCTAATCGAAGGCGAAACTCAATTCTGCAATGGCAGAATCTACATTCAACTTGTCCATTTATTTATCT
Source organism: Maratus speculifer (assembly GCA_964019185.1). Classification (NCBI taxonomy): domain Eukaryota; kingdom Metazoa; phylum Arthropoda; class Arachnida; order Araneae; family Salticidae; genus Maratus; species Maratus speculifer. The sequence goes on from OZ025296.1 coordinate 36,278,292, forward strand.
GGGTATCTTTTAAACCCTTTTTTATGTCATCTAGTCATGTCCTGTATTGTATTCTAAGTATGTGGGATTAACAGTTAATTTACAGGTACACCCAAAAGATTGCATCACATCATAGTCTATGGGGAAAATCACTTGCAGTGTATGTTAATGAAATACACTATTTCAAATGTATTGAAACTGATATAAATCACTGAATTTCAGCATAAGATGATTATGATAGAATAGAGTATTTGGTATTTATAGCATTTAACGTTCATTTACAGGGGCACACAAAAAGAAACCGGTTACTGTACTGTCTTTAAGCAGACTTCGAGTCGATTACAGAGGACTGTAATCGATTAAGATTACGATTATTTTCAATTTCAAAAAATAGATTACGATTATGTCTCTATTTATGCAAGACTGATTACGATTACATAATCGATTATCCATTTTTTTAATTTCAAGATTACGATTACGTTTGGATTACGATTAATATTTTTTTGTTGGATTACGATTACCGAACTAGTCGATTACGATTACAGTTCGATTACAGTAATTCCGTAGTCTACATGTTACAAACTAGAGTTACAAATTTACAAAATATGCGTTTCCTTTAATTTATTTATTTTTAAAAGAAAAATAAATCATTTATATTAAATGAGCTATTCTTTTCTATATAAATAATATATGTTTTCCTTTTTGAATATTTTAGAACTGATTTCATTATTATAAATTTATTTTGAAATTAAGAACATTTCTAAGGATGTTTGATTAATAGAATAGGTATATGTAACATGCGAAATTCTGATTTGAAATTCACGAATACCGGTGTACGTAGAATGAGCCCCCCCCCCCTCCCCTTACACATACACTAAAATTTGGGGGGGGGAAGAAACGTGTTTCACATTTTTTTTTTTTTTTTTTTTTTTTTTTTTTTTACGTAAAATTTAAGCATGAAATGAGTTTAACTAAGTTATTCTCCTCAGAACATTCTATGCAAGGCATTTAGGCAAATAAGCAAAACAAAATTAATGAAGAAAAATTAAATAAAATAAGCTTCTACCAAAATTTTCGAAATGGAAGAATTAAAGCAATTCATTCTTTTTTCTTTCATTTGCATACCTCTGTCCAATTGAACCTTAATTTAAAACAAAATTGAGACACATAAACCTTAACAGGCAAATAATAATAATAATAATAATAATAATAATAATAATAATAATAATAATAATAATATAAAATACTGTATAGGTGTATATTGGGGGAGGGGAGAGGGGAAACAAACCTTTCTGGGAAAAAAATCAACTACCTTTTTTTCCCCATTATTTATTTATAACTCATTTAGAGAGATTTTTTTTTTTTTGGTAGTTTTTTTTCCTTTTTAAAATAATCAGAGATAAAAAAATTTGGTGGCTACATTTCAAAATTCAGGGGTTCGTCATTGAATTTGTCGGCGTATAAGCTAAAGAAATTTACTAACAACTAAGTATCATTAACATTGTCTTTCACCCTTAAAGAAATCTTACTTACACCCGTATATTTATTGATAAACCAGTCTTACTTTCTGTTTTTTTGGAGGGGATTCTCATAAAAAAAAAGTATTAAAAAAATAATAATAAATAAAAAAATAAAAAACAATCTTTTATTATTAGAGCTTTTGTAAGAAAACTGATCTATATGTTTAACTTATCCAGATATATTAAAATACAAATTTTGAATAAACAGACTTTATACTTATGATTAAAAACACTATGTAGTTAATTTAATATAAAAAATTCCTTTCACTACAATTTTAAAGAAAAAGATAAGATATAACCAGGGGTGCAAAAATCTAGGCGCCAGCAGGCAGTCTCTCACCACTAAATTTATTTCGTTATTTTTCACATAATGTTTCGTGTAAAATTCTTGTAAGAATGCTATTACATTTAAAGCAAAGAAAACTTTTAAATTTTATTGGTGTGAGACTGCTCGCTGGCGCCTAGATTTTTGCACCCCTGGATATAACTATGCAATATTTCTAAAATAAATCCATACAATATGTATATATCTATTAAAAAATTACCTGCATGTGGGTGTTCAAATTGGACTTTGTTTTTATGGAGACCAAGACATCTGACGATCACAATTTACATTTGTATTTTAAAAATTTCACGCCTTTTTCATTAAATTCTGATACAGATTCCGCGAAATAATCTTCAATTTTTTTATTATTCCTTTTAGCCATCTCTTTCTCTAGAACCTTGTAAACAACTACTTAGATATAACCAACCACTAAGAAATCCAAAATGCGAATGAGCTGTTCGATGAATTGTCACATGTAATTTAAGCATATTTTTTTTCTTTTTTTCCCATTTTCTTTATTTTCCCATTCCCACATTTCAAAGAGGGTGATGTCTGTCCAAGGGTGATGTCTTGCTAAGTGCCCATAATAAAACCATAAATAAAATATTTTTCTTTCTTTTTTCTTTTCTATCCTTTATCACTTTCACTCAATAACCCGCGGAACAAGACCCCTCGAATGACCAGAGTGTTTTCCTCCAATACCCATATATATCTTTTAACGAAGTCAGACTATTTCTATGTTTTTATACTATATACAAGGGGCAGCTCTCTATAGCGTTGACTACATACAGTGTAAAGTATGCATTCTGTTTCACCCCAAACTGCTGCCTGACCTATGACCTCTTCTCACTTTTAACTTTAGGGGCGATTTAACGAGCTCCAAACGTCGACTACTCTTTCCTTGGCTCACCGACCAAATATTTTCTGGATATGGCGAAATGAAGAACGGGAAAAAAAGGTGTAATCGAAGAACGTAATCGTATTTTTGTGCTCGATTACGATTATATAGCTTTTTGATACAGATTACATTGCGATTATCTGCATTGCGATTACGATTAGATTATGATTGTAATCAAAGTGAAATCTTTTGATTATGATTATATCGTGATTATTTCGAAATTAAAATTTACGATTACGATTACAATGCGATTACGCAGTTTTTGTAGTCGATTATAATCGATTACGATTACACGATTACGATTACTCGAAGTCTGTCTTTAAGTAATAACTGCTGTAAATGCGTTTTCAATTTCGGCATGCGCTTTTAAATTTAGCTGTTTTTTAGATACATTAGTATTTATATAAATGCATATCACCTATCCTCGTCTCTGGTGCGTCCGTCCGTCTGTCTGTCCGAATATAACAGTGCAAAAATTACTCTGTCGAATCATTAGAAATTTTAAATACATATTTATTGAAGAATTTTATCCAGTTATTTCAAATTTTATGAATATCGGATGTGTATTTCCAATACAGGGACAGTCAAAAGTATTCCGTTACATTATGGCCGACGGGGAAAAAGTTTCAAGTGCTTTTTGATGATATTACACCCGTCCGAACATAATGAAATTAACATGCATTTATGAGTTAAATTGAAATACAAATGATATAGAATATGCTGCACAAAGAATAGTTATTATTCATTTACAGGCCCACACAAAATAATTATGTAACATAACGGTATAGAAGGAAACATACTTTGCGGCATATTTTAATTTTGTTACACATATAATAAAATTGTTATAAGTTAATTAGGTTTACTACGAATTTCTTACTATATAATAGAAAATATGAAATATTTACAGGGACACACAAAAGATTTCGGAAACTATGCTGCATCAAAAATGCTGTACGCTAACGATAATTGTTTGAAGTTTTAAGTTTTGATATGATTTTTTAAAGCTTCAGTACATTTTTGCATGTTACGCTGTGTATATAATTGGTGCAAATCATATACAGGGCTACACAAAAGAATTCGCACTCCTTACTAAGTGTGTAAGTAAATATATTAGGTGGTTTGTAAATGAGTTATGCATTTTTTTACGTTGAACAGCTTTAAGTATATTACGATATGTTTAAAGAATAGAAATGAAATGATATACAGAGGCACTCAAAAATTGGATTAATAGCCGGCTCTGGATGGTAATCTCCGGAAGTGTGATTTCATTAGTTTAACCCTTTCCGGCGCAGTGTTACAATCCTTCAACACCTAATTTTAATTCCAAACTTACAAACGGCACCAATAATATTTTAGTAAGATTTTACTTTTACAATGACAGCTTAAATCAGGGAATTCTTAATTTTTAAAAAAGTCTTTTATAAATTCCGGTGTCAGTCAACAATTTCTCATTTTACGAACAAAATTTGTCTGCGCCGGAAAGGGTTAAAGCATGTTTCGGTTTTAAAAAGATTTTAGCTAGATAAATGGCGTGTATTTAAAGATAGTAGGAAAAGTACAGGGCTACACAAAAGAGTTCAAATATGCTACCGTCTATTTAAATAAATTGCTAAATGTCAAATTTCAACTTAACGTGTGTTTTTAACGCTTTCCAACATAGTTAAAAATTTTTATGATTTCTTTTTAGTTAGCCGTCTGCCTGTCTGTCTTTCCAAACTCTAACTTGCGTTGAAATAATTGAATTGGTCTGTAAGTGATATATGTTAATAAGATTTATTATGCCGTGATGTTGGGTATTGTAAACAAACTATGCATAATTCATGATTCATTTACACAGACACTCAGAACTATGCCATTACATTATGTTCTGTGAGGATAATTATATATGTAGCTCCTATATTCGTCATCTGGAATGTTCTTTTATCTTTCCGCACATAATAGCGCAGAAACTACACAACAGAATGCTTTGAATTACAATATATTTACTCGTTGCAGAATTTTCGTTACTCATTTAAAGTTTTATGAAAAGCGAATCAAAGTTTAAAAGGACATTAATAAATGTTTTATTCATTCTATTAAAACCTATTCTGCGTGACTAATTCAATGATATCCAGTGATAGGTGATGATTCTAGGTTGTCATTATGATTATAACTCATTTAAGGTGGAGGTATAGAATTATTTCCCTATTACCATGAATTTAATATACATAATCGTAATAAATTTTGTATTTGGGTATTTTTACAAAAGAGTGCAACAGCTATTGCACCAAATTTTCAATGCTTATACTATAAACATTCTTTGTTCTAAAGAATAAACCATTTCCGCAATTTTTTTACAACATACATAAAACTATACTAAAGAACTTCTTTAACCTCTTCAGTCCTGGAGTACCCATTTGGGTACATTAAAACAAAAGCCAAAATTACGCCCAGAATTTTTTTATAAATGCATGGATTTCTGCTAGCACTATTCAGATACATCACAGTGTCCTATATTACCAATAAATGTGCTATATGTTTAAAGATGGAGGAACCATGTGACTTTGAAAATGGAACATTTCCAAGATGGATGACATAAACAATTTTCCAACGACTTCACGTCAAAGTATGTGAATAATATAAATTTTTGAGTGAATTAAAAACAATATATTGCATTTTTTATAAACTATAATGTTTCAAGAATGATTTGGAGTTGTTTATAAATGTTGTTCATATGTGCATGGATGTGAAAAACAACTGTAAATATGTTGTACCCATTTGGGTACAATGGGTCTTAACTATACATTTCCAGCTAAAGAAACTAATTTTCTGTGTAACTATTGTGTACACTTGGTTATTAAAAAAAAAATTTAGGAACGAATAAATTATTTAATTTAGTCTTACAAAACAGTTTAAAGGGACTTTTCTCATTTTTTAAAATAACATGAAGTAGTATACTGAATAATATACTGCTAAAGTATGTCATAATTTTTAATAACATTAAAAATTTTAACACGTTTTGAAAGGTTGTATAGTTGTACAAGCCCGCATGTATTAGTCAAAAAAAGTCTATAATAAATTATACTTTATTAGAAGATTATTATTAAAAGGTATGTAGTATATGTATAGTGGCATGTGTAGTAGTATGTGTATATTATCTGTGGCTTCCAGTAATAATCCGGTAAGGCACATTTTTAATATTTTGAGTAATTAACGTTTAAAGTTTTTAAATGTCTTTTTATCATTACTTTTATAAAATAGATTAGAACTTAATAATTTTCATTACATTCAATAAGGATATAATAGCTTCTCTTTTTTTGCCAAAATAGTTATATAAAAATATTTTTTATTAATTGAGAACCAATTAAAAAAAAATGCAATTTTTAAATGAAAATTTATAGTCACCCTATTTTGGGAAGTATTCAATTTTTTTCAGTAATATGGCAGATTAAAGCACTCTTTTAAAGCTACATTTTCCCAAATTATCTCAATTTTTTCAAAAATGTGCCATACCTGGTTATTAAAGGAAGCCACAGATACATCAAATACAGAGATAGATGTATAGAAGCAAAATATGCATTACAATTATTACACGATGTGTATAATATTTTTGCGCAATACATAGCTTTAGGTAAAAAAATCATTTAAGTTGTTTAAATTGATATAACTTTTAAACAATAAATAGTTTTATTTTTGTAAAACAAAATTGGTTTTATTTGTTTAAAAATGACATTTTTACTCACTTGCGACCTGATGTACCCATATGGGTACATAAATTTTAACTATTTAAAAATTTTTAAAATAAAAAACTAATTTTATTTTCTTTTTTCTAAGCCTAAAAGCACCATAATTTGCTAATAAAATAATTTTTCTATGCAGCAGATTTTTCTCGGGACTGAAGAGGATAAAACAAACTAGCATTTCTTAGAATATAATTTTTTTTTTTTTTAAAATAGCAAAATTGATTAATTTTTAACAACAACAACAACAAAAAAAAATACTAAATCGTTTCACTTTATTTTAAAATATGATGCACAAAGTATTCTTTAAGTTAGATGATAAAAAGTAATTTAATCCGAGAAAATACGGCTTTTTTAAATGTAAAATCGTCTGCAAAACTCGTATGCTGCTTGTTACATTCATTTCCAGTTTCCAATCGCTGCTATTACATAAAAGGATTTATTATTTCCATGACAAAAACACATTTTATTGAAATTATACCGACTGAGTCCAAAATCGGGCTTTATGTCGAGTGCACAGGTCAAATGTATGTTGTTCAATAAAAACAAATAAACTAAAGTTCAAAATCGGGCCCTAAGAGCAAGATTGCATTGTCAAACGAGACCCACTCCACAGCCTTAAACTCCTTATTTTGCTTCAGTACCAAGTGACGTCAATATCCATCTCAACAACGCACCTAGCGCTCTCAGCGCCATCTATTGTTTTTAATTCGAACTAAAATCCAGAATCGCAGGGAAAAAACTTTTTACCTTTGAGATGATTCTCGTGCAAGAATTTTTTAAATATCTGTAAAAGTTTGGAAGTTATTAATTTTTAAAATCGTTCAGTCCTTTTCAGGACACCCGGTATTATGTCATACTAAAAACCCGCGTATTCCTCATCACTCTGGCCACAAGTTGGCCAGCTATGTTAATTTACGACAGATTCCAGGATTGACTTTGAACGCTTGATACGTATGCAGTTTTGCATACTTTCAAATTTACGATATTTTAAAGTGTAGTTCCGTTGCTATGGGCAACACAGAAACAAAAATTAAAACAATAAGATACGTACATTTAAAGAAATAAATTTATGAAAGAAACCATTTTTATTATTTGAACGCATAGATAAAATATCTCCATAAGTTATACCACGGCCGAACTCGATCTGTCACGCGCTATACGGCCTTAACAAACACCCGTTTTCGCTGGAATCATTAAAGTGTCAAAGAAATCGATAGATGGCGCTGATTGCTCACCTCATCCGTACGATTTAAAGGGCAAAACTGGAACAAACTCTGCGTATTAAATGACATCTTTTTATCTTATTAAATGACATTTAAAAACAATCTAAGCACAAAATTTTATATGTTTGAAGAGTTTTGCTCCATTTATTTTCAAAGAACAATTAAGCATTAGAAATATTTATTTACTATTTTCAATCCAAATTTTTTTAGTTATCTTATATACAGTAGACTCCCTCAAATTCGCAAACCAGAAATCCGCAACTCTCTAAAATCCGCACATATTTTATGGATGTAAACAATGAAACTTTCAGTTTGGATATTGGGACAATTTTTTTTTTTTTTTTTTAAAGTTTTGTATCAATTCCATATATTTTTTAATTTGTAATTTTCTTTATAATACTTAATTCATATTTTTTTCATAAAGGAAGATTAAATTTTTTCAGAAAAAATTAAAGATATTGCTGATATCACTGGTATTCACAATCTTTTTACCAAATATATTTATGCATTCATTTAAGATTTTTTAGTTATTAACCCTGACTAAAATTGAAAAAAAAAAAAAAAAAAAAAAAAAAACCTTATTTTATGATTTTGATGTGAATTAGTAATGTATTTTTATGAGGCTAGTTTTGTTGAATAATTTTGGAAAAATATATTTAATCTTTATAATGAATATTTAATCAAACACTATTGATTATTAACTTGACCTTTGCCATTAGAACTTTAATCATTTAAAAAAATATCTAAATTTTTATTATTTTAGTTTATTACATATTTTAATATTTTAAAATATTATAAGCATTCATTATAGTTCCGATTGCACTATTAATTGCACTCAAATTACTGTTTAAAAAATGTAAACAAAGCAATGACCAGAAATCCGCAAAATTCTAAAATCCGCACAACCTCTGGTCCCAAGCTGTGTGGATTTGAGGGAGTCTACTGTATAAGGACTATTAGCAATTTGTTATTGCCTTCTCATAGAAAAATAAATAAATGATATTTAGTTTAAACAATTTACACTTCGTTTTTTTTTTCTTTCTTTCTTTCAATCTTCAAATTTCTTGCTTTTTAAAAAAACTCAGGAAACAAAAAACTACAGATGCTCTTTGAAATTCACTGTATTTAACATCATCTGTATCATAACCTTTATCAATTTTAATCTAATTAACAAATTTAATACTGATTATGTCTTTATAAAAATTTGCTTCGATGTCTGTTGAAAAACTGGTATTTCCTGATTTATTTTGATATGATTTTTCTGCTTCATGGTCTATTATATCATTAGTGGAGGTTTCTTGAGTTTCTGTATAAGAATTTGAATCCTTCACTAATTTTTGACGCTTATTATTGAGTTCAGCTTTCACACTGTAGGGTCTTTTAGGATTATTTATTTCCGCAGTAGTGTCATTACGAATCAACTGCCGTCTGCTTTTCAATGTAGGAATTTTATATGACGGATAGTTTTCAAAAATGGAAGGCACTGCATTCGAGACTAGTTTTTTTTATTTTCAATCCAGGAATAAAATCCTCTTGCTTGAAATGTTTACCACATACTACAGATGATGGCGATTTATCATTTACCGTAAAATTATCCCGGGAAATAACTTTCAGCCACTCTTTAAATAGATCCGAATTTGCAGGAAACTGGTGAAACGAAACACCTTCTTTATTCCTAGATGATGAGCGGCAATATGGTACACAATAATATACCATCTTTATTCAGTGCTGTAGTTGGAAAAAAATATTTCTGGGAACTCACCTTTTCATAATGTCGATGTTGATGCTACCAAATTTTTGCTAAGTCAAAACTCATGTTAAAAACATTGAACCAAAAGGTAACTTTTTTCAGTTAACAGTTATAATTATTATATTCTAGTTTTTATAGTATTGTATTTGTATAGAGTCCATCCAAAAACAATATTTAATCAATTTCACAGTATTTTTTTTCATTATAAATTAATAAATTGAAATAACATAAATAAATAAATATATTACTTATTGGCACATATATCCTAGAAATATACATAAAAAACTATAATGAAAGGGGTTTTCTGCTCTTTTTAATTTAAGACAAGATTTTTCACTTGCTAACTATATTCCTGACCACTACCAAGATTTCAGGATGGTTCAGCATAAAAAAGTTTGAAGGGAGGTCCTACATGGCTTATGAATATAAATGCAACAGATCTTCTTGAAACTATCTTAAATCTTTCTTTTGGTCAGGGGGAAAAATGCTTGTACGTATTTTTTTATTATTATTTATTATTATTATTTTACAGTGGTTAATTAAATATTTCTAGGAACGGCGTTCCCACACGTTCCCACTCAATTGCAGCACTGTCTTTATCATAAAAATAAAATAAATAATACTAATCTTAACACTAAATCATTTGTAAAAGCTAACGTAAACAAGTTCAAACAAGGCTTCATTCGAATTTGACGCCTTGACGCCGGTGTTGACTGAGGTGGGCATGCAGTGCCAAATTCTAGCAGCGGCCGCAGCCGGAACTATATTTTGATTCCTTCCCTCCTATTAGTGATGGGCGATTTCGATTTTTTAAATCGATTTAATCGATACTACGGCCAACTCGATTTAATCGATACTTTAAAAGTTTTAATCGATTTCTCTGAAGGTAATATAATTTTCATTTTCCTTCAAAAGTCGAAGATAAAATAGACGGATGTGCCAATTCCAAAATTTCAGTGTATTAGTTTCTAAGATAGAAGAATTAAAGAAACCTCAGAACCCCCCCCCCCCCCCTGCAAAATAGCGTTTTTTGTTGAGTGATGTACACCAAAAATTGATCAGGATCAATTTTTATTAAGTACCAGCTGAATCTGAATTTTGATGAAAATCCATGAAAGCGCGAGATACAGCTATTGCGAAATCATAAAAAATGCAGCATATCAGCGCCACCTGTTGGGCAATTTACACCAAGAACTAAATAACACTAATCTATGTCCGAGATTTACTGAATCTGAATTTTGATGAAAATTCGTTCTTGAGATAGCGCTATTGCGTTAATCATGAATAAGCAGTATAGCAGCGCCATCTCTTAACGATTTCCACCAAAATGTAATTAGCCTAAAATAATATCAAGGACTAATTGAATATAAATTTTTATGAAAGTCCGTGCATTAATTCTTGAGATAAAGCTAAAATGGAAACAGGGGCGTGCGAAAAGAGAACTGCGCCCGGTTCAAAGTTCCAATTTAGCCCCCCCCCCCTATTAACTTTTCTTGTGATAGGCTAGAAGTGATGTTAGTAGTAAAAATTTGGCGCCCCCTAAATTTCCGTGCTCGGAACGACCGCTTCCTTTATCCCTCCCCCCTTTCACATGGCGCTGAGTGGAAATTGTGAAAAATTCAGTATAGCAGCGCCATCTGAGAAGCTATATACACCAAAATGCAAAAAACATCAATTCATGTCAAGGACTAACTGGATCTAAAATGTGATGAAAATCCGTTCATTCGTTATTTAGATATAGCTGTTGCGCAAATCGCAAAAAATGCAGCATAGCAGCGCCACCTGTTAGGCTATATGCACCAAAAATTAATTAGATTCAGTTTATATCAAGCTCAAACTAAATCTAAAGTTTTGTGGAATTCCGTGCATTTGTTCTTGAGATAGAACGGTCAGAAATTTTTGTCGTATACAGACTCACAGAGTGACAGACACACCCACAGACAGATATTTCTTAAAAACCATGAAATCGTGTTAAAGACCTTCTAAAATATATAAATGCATCAAAAACGGGAAATCAAAATTTTTCACGAATCTAATACTCTCTTCTTGTAAAGTTACAAAAGAAAGTAAAAATGTAAAATCGATTCTGCCCGTAAGATCGATCTTTAGTTTCGATTTCGATCTTTAGATTCGATGTCGATCTTTAGATTCGATGTCGATCTTTAGATTCGATTTCGATCTTTAGATTCGATGTCGATCTTAGATTCGATGTCGATCTTTAGATTCGATGTCGATCTTTAGATTCGATGTCGATCTTTAGATTCGATTTCGATTTTTTTTTCTTTTTTTCTAGGCTAAATTAGTGTTGAATGCAGGTATCTTTCTGCGACTCATCATGTCAAATGCATCATGTTTTACAGCTCTGTAAGAGAGGGGAAATCACAATTTGTGCATTAAAAAGCATAAATCTCATAACTTCTTGGGAGGGGGGGGGGTAATCCCCTGCGGGCCACTCCATTAATTCGACACTAGGTTAAATCGTTATATTTTTGTTTAGAAGTCCAGTTATTTGAAGTATTAGTTTATTATATTTTATTTTTCACGCTCGTCTCTTCTAATCCCCCCTTCCACGTCAGTTTTAACTTACAGGGTCGTTCGAAATATGCATAGATTTTAAAAAATGTCCAATTCTCGGTCTATTTTATTTTAGATCCACATTTTAAATCCTTGACAAAAGATAAATAAAGGGTCGCCCTTCCGAATATTTGGGGTTTATCTGCGCCCCGCCGGGGGGGGGGGGCATATTTTTTTGTTTCTTCAAAAGAAACAAAAAAAATTTGAGGGGGGGGGGCTTGCACCCTCCTCCAATATACACCTTAAAATTTCGCTCATTTAATTTTTTACCATTTTTAACTTAAAAGTTTAAGCTACATGGCACCCCCAGAGCTGTGGACTCTCCCCCCCCTGTCGATCACTCACCTAATTTTGCTTATTTCTTCGCTTCATTTCAATCTTTAAAAGGCTATAACTTTGCTTCTATAGCAGTTACAGTGATGAGAAAAATTCTAGTATAGCTAAACATTTCTTGTCTTTTTTTTTTTTTTTTTTTTTTTTCAGTTTCTCGGTTTTCTCTATAGGACCTTTTTTGGGGGGGGCAGAGGGGGTTTTCCTTCATACAATATGCCTATTGAAAGCTTATGCTTTATACATTACAAATCTAGCGAAAGAAATTTTCTCCCATCATTTCAGGTCACGTTACGGACCCATAATGTGTTAAAATTTTAATTTTCAAACTTCTTCAAAAAAAAAAAAAAAAAACATTGATACATATTAGCGAAACTGGGGTTCAAACCCGCAATCGTTTGATTGCACACGTAATCCCTAAGCTTATTGGCCACCGAGTACTCAGCAGCGCTATTATTTCTTTAGATTGTCATCTTTAAATTCATAATATCTTTTGAATGGAATGTCCGCTTTGAATAATTCAAAAAGTAATCTACAGATATTGTAACAGGCATTAATACAAAATGATTTATTTGGATAAGGATTAAGGTATCGATAGTATGGTCTAATTTTGGTTGATGTATTTATCGCGTTTTAAAATGCAAGAAAGCAGTTATAGTGAGTTAACTACAATAGCTGGACATATGGTATCGCGCGGGTTTTTTTTTTTATAGACATTAATATGTTCTTTAATATTATAGAACCTTTTTTTATTCCTTTAAAAGTATTTCCTGGCGATTCAAAATTATATATCATAACGATTCAAAAATACACACGTAATTGTTCAAGGTTTCACTTCTATCGGCACTCTCAGAGTGCCACTATTTGTTTGTTTGTTTGTTTGTTTGTTTGTTTTTTGTTTTTTTTTTTTTTTTTTTTTCATGTTCGTCCGTCTTACCCCCCTTCCTCACCAGTCTTAACTTACAGGTTCGTTCAAATTATGACTGCGATTTTTAAAAAGTCTAATCCTCGTTCTATTTTGTTATAAATCCATATTTTGAAACCTCAACAAAAGATATATTTGGGCCGGGGTCGCCCTTTTGTCCGTTCGGGATTCACCCAGACCCCGATCATGACTAATTGGGGCCCCTGGGCAAAAATAAATTAAGGGGCCCCCATTCGAGCCGTTGCAACATTATTTAAATAAAACTGATGGTGAGTCATCTGCTGAGTCATAAACAATATTTTCACACCTTGAATTTTAAATAGAAAAAATTTCTTAGCTCAGTCAATTCTAAATTAAGTACCTTAATTAATAAAAATACTCTTTTTTTCTTAGTAGAGAGCAATAATCTTTTGTGTAACTTTAACAACTTGTAATATTACTTTAAGATAAATTTAATAATTTCAACTAGTGGAAGAATGTTAAATACTGTAACATATGAGTTAATCAAGTTACTTTCTTTTGCATCTTTTTAACTTTACTACACTACACATACTGATTATTTTAAATCACTAAAATTTAAATGTGATTTAAGCTCATTGCTAATATAATGTATTAAAATCAAAATAGTATTTCTTATTTAATAGTGGTTGAGATTAGCTTTGCGAAAGCACTCTGTGAGTTCAAAATGGAATTGCTTTTCAGAAAGTTAGGTAAAATCTTTTAAAAATGAAATTTGTATTTTGTATATGAAAAATTTCAGGATTGGAATTGGAAAAAAAATAATTATTTTGAAACCATTACATAGATTTGGGGGCCCCTTGAAGCCCGGGGCCCATGGGCAAAGTCCCGCTTTGCCCATGCGATAAAAAGGGCCTGGATTCACCTTGCCCCCCTGGGTGGGGGGCATATTTTTTGTTTCTTCCACACCATCTCATGTAACATATCGTTATAAAGCTTTTATCTCCTCGTTTTTTTCTGTTACTACCTCTCTCTCCACCTAGTTACATGCTCTTGGCACTCTTTATAGTTTCAAAGAGTGCATGTTCCCCGCGGGCCACCCCATGAATTCAACACTAAGTTAAACACTATATTTTTGTTTAGAAGCTCAGTTATTTGGGTTATTAGTTAATTATGTTTTTTTTTTTTTTTTTTTTTTTTTTTTTCAAGTTCGTCCGTTCTAATCCTTCGCCCCCCCCCTCTTTCCTCGACAATCTTTACTAAATGGGCCGTTCAAAGTATGCATGCAATTTTTAAAATGTCCAATTCTCGTTCTATTTTATTATAAATCCTCATTTTGAAACTTCGACAAAAAATACATTTGGGCTATGGTCGCCTTTCCGTCAAGAGTGGGGGTTACCTGCCCCCTTGAGAATGGGGCATATTTTATGTTCTTCCAAACTATCTCGTGTAACATTTGGTTGGCATTAGAAAAAAAAAGTTTTTTTTTTTTGTCTATACTTCTTGTTCCCCATCCTAGTTACACGCTCCTGGCACTCTTTATACTCGGTTTAATGCCAAGTTACTCAGTGTTGTTATTAGTTGAGTTATGTCTCTCAAATTTGTCAAAGTTTTTGTGTAAGTGAAAACCATAAATGACAATCATTTTAAAATTTAAAATTCTTAATATCCGACTCTAAAATCTGCAATAACTTAATTCTATGCCTCCCTAAATGGGGATGGGGGGCGGGAGGCGGTAATTACGGTCCTGCTGATTGTCTAAGTTTTGGAATTAGTAATTTGGATCTTTCTGTGTGAACCTAAATATCGAAATATCGATTTTAGTATCGATTCTAGAACTGAGAAATCGATTCTTATTACGATCGATGTTGTTTTATACGATATCGATTTTAATCGATTCTCAAAATTTCCAAAATCGCCCATCACTACCTCCTATTGTATTCCGCGCAACTGTTATAGCCTGTAAGATCGAGTGAAGCCTTGGTTATACTTACACACCGAATTTAAAGATTCTGATAAATATATAAACAAAATTGCAAAATAATATCAATAATCTATGATTCTAATTGTATCATCATCCATAATTTTTTAAATCCTTCAATGATATGAGCGATTTCCTTTCAAGAAATAAAAATGGAAATATCACTTGAATTGTCATAGAAAAGCATTATATTGCGCAATAAAATATTCTATATTTTCCGAACGAATGAACCATATATAGTGAAAAACTATACAGCTAAATCCGGGTACCTCACCGAGATACCCACTTAATTTCAAGTTAATCGGATGCTTTTGCGGCAGTTATCGCGGAACAGACAGACAGATGGACAAACAGACGGAAACAGACAGACGTTAGTTTTAGAAAATTTACTTTAATTTTTATACCATTTATACAAATTGAAACTTAATTCTTCTAAACTTTAAAGAAAAAAACTAGCGTCAAAATTATATTAATCAGTTTTATTTTCCCTTTTTTTTTTCAACCAAAAATATCTTTCACTGGTTCTTATGAATTTTGAATGAAAATTTTCATAGATACAAGGACATTATAACTTACAAGGAAGGTCTTCATACTCTTGCACTCGAAAAATGCACATTTTAAACAGTTAAAGTTGTCTATCTTTAACCTACAGTTGTTTTTTTAATCATAGGTCTAAGAACATTAATATTTAATGCACGGCGTACGTAATATACAGTGTCTCACAAAAGTGATGGGACACTTGTGCTTTATAAAAAGAAACTGCAATAAAATAAATAAACAAACATGCGCAAAAATTTTTTTGGGTGTGTTTCATATTTAAAGTTAGTAACAATTATTACATAACGTACATTTTGTCAAAATATTAAAATATTAATTTAGTAAAAATACAATTGTTCAGAACGGAGCAAAAAATGGCTCACATAAGTGATGGGACACTTACTTTTCCATCAAATATTTATCCAAAAATTTTACTTTTTTAAAAGGTTTTAATATTTTGTTGGATTTCCTTTTACTTTTAAAACATGATTTAATCTTTTTGGGATGGATTCGACTAATTTTTTTGTGATTTCTGGAGTGATTTTACCCCATTCTTCTTGAACCGATTTTAGTTGTTGTTTTGAAGAAATGGTGTGTTTGCGAATTCTTGATTCCAATTCTTGCCAAATATTCTCTATGGGATTTAAGTCTGGAGATTGTGGTGTGTTTTTATTATTTCAGGACAGTTATATAGCAGCCAGAGTCTAACGTTCAGAGCAGTGTGCTTGGGGTCATTGTCCTGGTAGAATTTAAAATCGTTATAAAGGTTCAATTTTCGTGCTGAAGATTTCAAATTTTGCTTTAAAACATCAATATACTTGTACTGATCCATTATACTGTCAATAAAAACAAGATTACCAACTCCAGCGGACGACATACATCCCCATACCATAACTCCTCCTCCACCATGTTTTACTGTTGGTACCAAGTTCTGTTTGCGAAATTCTTCCCTGGGTTTTCTCCACACCAAGATTCTACCGTCAGAACCAAATATATTAAATTTACTCTCATCAGCAAATATAACTTTATTCCAGTAATCAGAATTCTTATTTATGTTGGATTTTGCGAAAGCTAGTCTGAGTTTTCTATTCTTTTCACTTACGAAGAATTTTTTCCTTGGCTACTCTACTGTGATATCCAGCAGATCGAATTACCCTTCTAATAGTCTCAGGATTAACAATTATTCCATATAATGCTTGTAAATCAGCAGCAACTTTTGAAGCACTATTTCTTGGATTTTTTTTTTTTTTTTTTTTTTTTTTTAAATATTTCGAACGATAATTCGCTTTATTCCATTGGGTAGCTTTGATGGTCGGCCAGGTCTTCTTTTATCCTGAATCATATGATTCTTTTTATATCGTTTAATGATATTGAAAACTGTTGAACGACTCAAGTTAACTGTTTCAGCAGTTTTTCTAATAGATTTTCCACGTTCAATATGCAAATTAATAACTAATTTTCGAATTTCAGGCGAAGTTTCTTTTCATTTAGCATTCATGGCTACACAGAGCTAAAAAACACAAAAATTCCAAAACAAACTGGAGAGAAATACTGGCTGTGTTCAGCTGTTACGCGCGCTGCACGCGCACGCTAGGAGCCACGGACATGGAGTGGATACTTATACTTGGTGGGATG
Organism: Maratus speculifer; assembly: GCA_964019185.1. NCBI lineage: Eukaryota > Metazoa > Arthropoda > Arachnida > Araneae > Salticidae > Maratus > Maratus speculifer. Next base: position 36,295,649 of record OZ025296.1, read on the forward strand.
TGCGTTCAGTCCTCGCTACTGTGCCACCAGTTACTGTAACTGTTCGCTCAGTAACAGATGGAGAACAGATCAAGGATGTAATTACTTGTAGTGCCAATTATAAAGATAATCTGTTACAAATGAAAGTGAGCTGGCTGGTCGAATGGTCAGAGTGCTGAGCTTGAACCCAGACGATTCGGGTTCGAAGCCTGCGCGGGCCAAAAGTTAGTTTATGATTTTTTTTTTTTTTTGGTTGCTTTTTATTAATAAATAAGACATTTTTATTAAAGGTAAAATTTATATTAATAATACAGAAGCACATGTATTTCTATTATAATAATAAAATACTTATTTAAATATGAGAAAATGAGATTTTTGCGGAGAAAGTTTTAATATTCCAAATTTAGAATATTAAAAGGATAATTAGAACGATATTAATATCGTTCCAAAGTGATTTATATATATATTAAGAAAATGAAAAAAAAAAAAGTTTTCTGCGAAAATATCCGTATACGCATAAAATAATTATTAATGTTCTTCTTCTTTTTTTTTTTTTTTGAAAATTTTAGAAGTAATTTTTTATTGAGATTAGGATGCAAATATAATGCATGCGTGGATATTTTACGGTGTTAAAATCAAAATGGAAAATATTATAAAAGCAAAATGTAAAAGATATACATTTTTTTAAATTAAGAATATCTGCATACATATATTTTAAAGAAGTGAAATATTTGGAGTTTGATTTCTAGTTTTATAATGAATAAAGTATGATTAGAATGTTTATAATTTTTCTATTAAAAGTATAAATAAGTGTTTTGCTTATACTAACATAATTTCGGATGTCGTTTGTTTTTCATATTTTATGACATATTTTGGCCTGTTATCCACACGATATTAAAATATCCAATCATTAAATAAGAAATATATACATACTAAAACTTCTTCTGAAAAATTATCTAACTAACAATGCAAATTCCATTGAAATCAATCCAGTATTGTAGATTACAAATCAATCTTGTAATATGTGGATACAGGGCCATCGCTAAGACTTTTTATTGGTGGGGGAGAAAACCTTAATATTGTCAAGTCAAATTTTTATATTCGCCAACTCGTTTTATAATTTTGCCAAGTTAACGCACTTTGAAAATGTAATACAATTCTTATTTGTAAAAAAATTAATAATATTCCCAATTAGAGTTGTAACTTTTGCAAATTCTATCAAAAATAGAAAATGTATTGCAGTTTTTATTAAAATTTTAATTAAATTTGACATAAAAGTTTTAAATTTGCAAAGTGTAACAACATTTGTCAATGTTTTGGGAGGGTACCCCCACCTTTTAGCTAGTCCCCCGTGTGGATATCTCAACCTTGGTTTATCAACAGCATTCTATTAATTACAACAATAGAATCAACAATATTCTATTATTTAATACGAAAAGTATAAAGCAACTGATAAATGATTTTTAAATAAATAAAAATAAAATTATTTAAAAAATTAAATCACCAATTGTTAAATTGTATCAGTCAACCTACCAACTTTGACAACAAACAACATGCAACCAATAAGAGATAAGCACAAAACGCACAATCACGTGATCAAATCGCCCATCATTTTTTTTGCGTCGCGCGCGTCAAGGTTTGAGCAGGGTTGATTGTCATTTTTTAAATGCTAATCGGGCTTAATTACATGAAATAGGTCACGTGATACTTTTCCGGAATACTTTTAATTTTATTTGAGTGGTCACAGGTATGTATTTCTGTTACGAAAATCATATTTTGAAAGGATAAAGAGATATGGTATTTGTATTTACCAATTCTGAACCATAAAAATAATACAATAATTGAATAAGTTTAAAATTCTCTTCTTCGATAGCACCTACTCCAAGCAGAATCTTCTGAGCGCGCGCGCACAAAAAAAGCCGCTTTTGAACACGGCCACTGCAGACGATTTTATAAATGATTGCCAATTGCTTTTAATTAAAAATAAAACCCCCAAAAATATTTTTATTGCTTATTTCAGACGATTTTTGTTGCATATATAATGGTGTCCCATCACTTATGTGAGCTATTTTTTGCTCCGTTCTAAACATTTGTATTTTTATTAAATTAATATTTTAATATTTTGACAAAATGTATGTTATGTAATAATCTTTACTAAATTTAAGTATGAAACACACCCACAAAAAAATGTGTACATGTTTTTTTAATTTATTTGATTAGTTTCCTTTTGTAAAGCACAAGTGTCCCATCACTTATGTGAGACACTGTATATTACTCGTTATTATAATCATTCTAAAAATGATGTTAATTATTATTATTAATTTAAATGTAGAATTTATTTATAAGTCTTTAAAATTTGAATCTTTGAAAATATCATTTTCCAAATAGTCATTGTAATTTGTTAAATTACATTTATATATATATAAATTTTACTGTATCAGAAGATAGAGTTAAAAATAGATTGTGAAATTCCATTTTTACATACAAATACCAAGTTAAATTAAATAAAAGAGTGGCTAAGGCTATCATAGAATGAGCGTAAAATGTCACTATTTTTACGTAATTTTAATCGTCTGCGAATATCCGTTATCATTTTAATCTATTCACAAAAAAACTTTTTTTATTCAGTCATAAAAAAACATTATAAAAAATAGAAACTGCACAGACTTTAACTTCACCTATTAGATAATGATGGTGATAATAATAATAATAATAACAACAACAACAACAATAATAATAATTCCCATTTTTCCTTGGTTCGGAAAAGTGAATTCGTCAAATTTCTTTATTATGTAAAGCTTTATTTTTAATTTTAAAAAAAGGCATTCGGAAATGTTATTTTCCTGGTTATGTTTAAAATCGTCTGCTTGATTTATGCATTCATCTATTTATTTTTTTATGAATATGTTGGCAACAAAATAAATTGTTTGTAATTTTGTTTTAAGAATTAGTAATCCATAAAAAAAAATCTTATATTTTATATCCTATTTATACCTTTATACCTTTTGACGTTGTAAAAATATTTAAAGCCAAGATTAACAATTAAAAAGTATATAGAATATAACTTTTTAGATTATTTCAGATGTATTTAAACTTCTTTTACGAAGTAAAGTTATTTAATGACATTTTATCATTACAACGATCGGTGTTAAGGATAATTGTAGCATGCATAAAGCAGATGAATGTCATGCGTCTTTGTTGCCAGAGGATCAAAAAGATATTGTGAAACTCATACGCCAAGGAAACATCATTTATAAATTTGCAATAAAAAATGGGGAAACAATTCAAAGGTAATAAAGTCTGGTTGTCTAATAAAATATTTAATAGGAAAAATATTGATATAATATTTTACGAAATTTATATGGATAATACGTTATCTTTAAAAGAATTATTACAATAATTATATAATAAATTTAATTTTTGTTTATTGCCACAGGTACATAAAACATTATGGGGAAATAAAAGTACAACAAAAAATACAGGTACGTTCATTGTTTTAATTTCGAAGTATATTTAAATGCATTTAATAATAGTTTTAAGTACTAGCACATGCGCGTAGCCAGGGGGGGGGGTGCCCTGGGTGGCCGGGCACCACCCCCCCCCCCCCCGCTCGCGCAGACCCGAGCTTGATTATTTTAAAAAATCGAAATTTATAAAAGAAAAAAGAAGAAAATGGAAAGCCAAGTTAGTTCAATTAGTTACTCAAAACTAACAGTCTATGTTTTGAAATGTAATAAAAGACAAGACCCACATTCTTTTTTTTTTAGTTATTTTGTTAATATTTTTTAAAATTAGAACATTTACTAGAATCTGTATTAGTCACAGTAAGTCAAAAAGTTTTTTTTTAAATCCCAATTTAATGTCTTTAGTTTATGGAATTTTTTTAACGCCGTTCTTTCTCATGCATGTTTTTGCAATTCTTTAAGAAATTAGCGCAAATTCTCGACAAGGATAGAAACTATTTATATCTTTGCTTTTGTAATCTAAAATCTAAATAAGAATTAAAAAAAAAAAATACAGATGTGAAATGATAATTCCACTGTGTGATTAGCCTGGGGGACGGAGGAGTCTCACAAATCTGCTTCCTTTGAAAATCAGAAATAATGATACACAAAATTCAAATTAATATGGGGAATAGAGATAAGATGGGCTCAGCCCGGGCCTGATATGGTCTCGGGCTCAATTTTTATTCTAATCTTCGGGCTCGAGCTCATTTTTTCTGAAACCGAAAAGTTATATTTATTCATGCGTAAAAAAGATTTAAAAAAAATTCCATTTAAAATTGCGTACTTATTCCTTTTCAAACAAGTCATTTACATCAAAATGACGGAACTGAAGTAGTGCTTATTTATTTTAGCATTTCCTTGCTATTTCAAATGAAAGTTTGTGATAATTACAGATTTATGTCTACATAATTTCCGACGACGACCTACTGAATGGCGCCAATCAAAATAAACACAGATATGAATTAGCTTTTTGTTGGCTTTTCGTTAGCATATATTTTTTAACAGGATCGTTTATTTATTTATTTAATATTTAATTACATAACGTGAAGATAGTACTTTCTTCTGTTATTAATAGACGAAAATTAGCTGGAGGTTTGCAAATTGTTTAATCTTCTATTGTGCACGAGTCATAGTCGTTTTTCATGTGAAAATTAGTTGTTGTTCTATCTATAAGTCAACATGAAGTCTGTTCATGCTGAGGACGATATACATTTTCGAAGTCAACTTTCCTGCGTAAGTAAAAATAATTATTATGTTATTCTGATATAAAGCAATTATTCAGTGTTTCCTCTTTTCCTATAAAAGCATTGGACCTTTAAGAAAATAAAGTCTTTTTTTTTAATTTTACGTTGATTTTCAGGCACCTATCAATCACGGAAGATTGTTATGAGAAAGGAATAGGTTATAATTAAAGATGCACATTTTTTGCAGAAAGTTGAAAAACGTTGTTCGATTCGTCAGATTACAAATAGTAATTTCTGCAAATTTCATGCATTTATTCATTAAGTCACAAATATGTACATGAAAATTACTTTTTAAATTAGGGAAAATTTTGAGATTAATTTTGAGAGTCAACTGCATTTTTATTTGATACGGATTTTGATAAGATTGTATTTAAATTTTCATTTAACAATTTTATCTGTGTAAGAAATTTTTAATACTATAATAATAAATTTATAATACAATAATGATAAACAAAAATAAATAATTAACATAATAATAAATTTTTAATACCATAAATACCATACAATTTTGTTTTGTATATTTTTGGTATCGGGCTCGAGGTCTGGTAACAAAAATCTTTCGGGATCGGATTTAAAACCGTCGATCTCGGGCGGACCCGGGCCCCAGAAAACGAGCCCGAACTTATCTCTAATGGGGAATGGTCTGTTGGTTGGTTAAGTTTCGTTTTTTTACGGCCATATTTTGACATTAAAAAAAAAAAATGTTATAGAGCAGAGATGGGTTCTTTTTTTTTTTTTGGAAATGTTTTTTTTATTTATGTGTAGAAAGATTGAAAGAACTCTTTTCCACTTTAAATTGTATACTTATTCCCTTTACAAGTTACTCTATTGCTACTTTGATCAAAATGACGGGAGAAATAAAGCCGTGTTTATTTATTTTAGTATTTCATTGCTGTTTGAAATGAAAATTTGTGATACTTACAGATTTATGTTTACGAATATCTTTGTTTTATATCTACCATATTTTATCTGTGTTTATATATCTTTTTCTTATCCATTAGATTTATTTTTGAGTAATTTCTCATCCTTCTTCGCGCAATGAAAAGTTAGTTGCGTTTGGGTCCGTTTAAAAAAAAAGTACCATACAATTATACCTTCAGCGAAAAAAAACCTGTCTAAACCGGAAACTTGATAGCTTTTAAGGGGTTCCGTTTTATTAGGTTTTATTACATAAGGTATTGTTTGTACCCAACATGTTCAGGTTAAAAAATTTGGGCCCCCCCCCCCCCCCCCGTTCAAAAGTCTGGCTACGCCTATGTACATACTAAAAATTCTTTAATGCCGACGATGTCCTGGAGAGACTGCTGCACGAAGAGCTACAAAATTTGGTGGGAAGTTCCTCTATATACAGTGTCTCACAAAAGTGATGGGTCACTTGTGCTTTATAAAATGAAGCTGCAATAAAATAAATAAACAAACATGTGCAAAATTTTTTTGGGTGTGTTTAATATTTAAAGTTAGTAAAGATTATTACATAACATACATTTTGTCAAAATATTAATTTAGTAAAAATACAATTGTTCAAAACGGAGCGAAAAATGGCTTACATAAGTGATGGGACACTTACTTTTCCATCAAATATTTATCCAAAAATTTTACTTTTTAAAAGGTTTTAATATTTTGTTGGATTTCCTTTTACTTTTAAAACATGATTTAATCTTTTTGGGATGGATTCGACGAATTTTTTTGTGATTTCTGGAGTGATTTTACCCCATTCTTCTTGAAGCACCGCTTTTAGTTGTTGTTTTGAAGAAATGGTGTGTTTGCGAATTCTTGATTCCAATTCTTGCCAAATATTCTCTATGGGATTTAAGTCTGGAGATTGTGGTGTGTTTTTATTATTTCAGGACAGTTATATAGCAGCCAGAGTCTAACGTTCAGAGCAGTGTGCTTGGGGTCATTGTCCTGGTAGAATTTAAAATCGTTATAAAGGTTCAATTTTCGTGCTGAAGATTTCAAATTTTGCTTTAAAACATCAATATACTTGTACTGATCCATTATACTGTCAATAAAAACAAGATTACCAACTCCAGCGGACGACATACATCCCCATACCATAACTCCTCCTCCACCATGTTTTACTGTTGGTACCAAGTTCTGTTTGCGAAATTCTTCCCTGGGTTTTCTCCACGCCAAGATTCTACCGTCAGAACCAAATATATTAAATTTACTCTCATCAGCAAATATAACTTTATTCCAGTAATCAGAATTCTTATTTATGTTGGATTTTGCGAAAGCTAGTCTGAGTTTTCTATTCTTTTCACTTACGAAGAATTTTTTCCTGGCTACTCTACCGTGATATCCAGCAGATCGAATTACCCTTCTAATAGTCTCAGGATTAACAATTATTCCATATAATGCTTGTAAATCAGCAGCAACTTTTGAAGCACTATTTCTTGGATTTTTTTTTAATATTTCGAACGATAATTCGCTTTATTCCATTGGATAGCTTTGATGGTCGGCCAGGTCTTCTTTTATCCTGAATCATATGATTCTTTTTATATCGTTTAATGATAATGAAAACTGTTGAACGACTCAAGTTAACTGTTTCAGCAGTTTTTCTAATAGATTTTCCACGTTCAATATGCAAATTAATAACTAATTTTCGAATTTCAGGCGAAGTTTCTTTTCGTTTAGCATTCATGGCTACACAGAGCTAAAAAACACAAAAATTCCAAAACAAACTGGAGAGAGATACTGCAGATGATTTTATAAATTATTGCCAATTGCTTTTAAGTAAAAATAAAACCCCAAAAAATATTTTTATTGCTTATTTCAGACGATTTTTGTTGCATATATAATGGTGTCCCATCACTTATGTGAGCTATTTTTTGCACCGTTCTAAACATTTGTATTTTTATTAAATTAATATTTTAATATTTTGACAAAATGTATGTTATGTAATAATCTTTACTAAATTTTAGTATGAAACACACTCACAAAAAAATGTGTACATGTTTTTTTTAAATTTATTTGATTAGTTTCCTAAAGCACAAGTGTCCCTTCACTTATGTGAGACCCTGTATAAAGTTTAGCACCTCAAAGGCCGATTTTTGACTTTTTAATATAATTTTTATGCGATTTTTAGCAGATTTTTATGATGTTTCGAGGCGGTTTTTCTCCATTAGAGGAAGGAATGTGGTTTCATCCTTTTAGCCTAATATAATGAATTTTGCTCTCTTTTCAATATAATTTATTTGGATTTCGCGTAATGAGTTTTGGATTTTTAGTGAATTTTTTAATGTTTTTTTACTATTTTGCGCTGTATTTTGATATTACTAAAAGGAATTTTGACTCAAACTTTTAGTTTAATGTAATAAATTTTGACTACGAACATAGGTATGCAAAAATAAAACTTCACCCGAACCAAAATTTCAATTTGGCGCCCCCCCCCCCTTCGAACTTTTTCTGTGATAGACCAAAAATGACGTTGGTAGTATAAATTTGGCTCCAACTAAATTTCCGTGCCCGGAGCAATCGCCCCTTTCGCACGGTGCTGCCTGCTAAGATTCATGAATTTCAGCGATTTTTAATGCGATTTTTCGAGATTTTTTGCACTTGATGTCGAAGTTTCGTCATTTATGAAATATTTCCAATTACAATGTTTTATTAGAATAAATTTTTAACCCTGCTATTTTTTAATATGAGTGATTTTTTATGCATTTTTCAAATTTTACCCAACTACAATAAATTTTTATTCTCGGGATGCATTTACATTTAGTGATTTTTAAGGATTTTTTTTAGTGGTTTTTAAAATTTCATGGCTATTTTTTGAAATTTGTAAAAGGAATTTAATTTAAAATTTTTATTCTTACTAAAAAAATTTGCCATTTACGAATTTTGAAATTTAGCAATTTTTAATGGGTTTTAGCAATTTTTTTTTTATTTTTTACATTTTGCGTCAATTTTTTGCCATTCATGAAAGTTTTCCAATTGCAATGTTTTACCCTTATATAATCTAGCCTAATGTAGTTGATTTTTCCATATATCTATAATTAATGCGATTTTTCGAGATTTTCTATACTTTGCGCCGATTTTTTATCATTCGTAAATGATTTCCTATTACAGTGTTTTACTCAAATACAGTAAACTAGCTGCTTTTGGCGATCAGATTGGTTTCCCTTGAACGTAAACTAACCATTAAATCATATTTCTTTTATTCATAATTTATTTTAATTGCTTAATTTTTTGCTAAATTAGAAGATTCTGCCAGAAAAATAGACACAAGATGTCATATACGCACCACATTGGTGCGACTGCAACAAAATAGCAATTATATGTGCTTCACATGGTAACCCGGCTATTGTTACTTATTTATATACTTATTTGAAAACTGTTTGTTTATTTTTATTTTCTTTTTTTTAATGATATAAATTGTTTTACTCTATAATAGGGGTGCACAACCTTTTCAAGAGAAGGGCCACTTTCAAATATGTCTGGGTGGTCAAGGGCCACATCAATAACATGGAAATAATTCAATTTCGAAGGTGATCTGTGGGCTATAATCGGATCAGAGATATATTTTCATAGGGAAGTAGGAAGGATACACCTTTAGGTTTGATTGACAACTGAAAATATCCAATTCAGTTGGTAAGGATATATTAGCAGTTTTTACGTTTTTATATATAACAGATATAGCAAGGATTATTCTTAAGATGTAATTGTATTCTTTGACTTTATTCAAGAAAGTAAATTCTGTCTTCTTAAAAGTGCTAAAACACAAAGTTAAGTGGCTGGTGCCGAAAAAAAATATGAACTTTATGAACGAAGGAGAGGGAAGGAACCGATTAATAAGATATTTCTGGACCTCATTACTGAAATTTCCTATTTTTCAATGCCCAGTCAACAAAATTTGCAGATTTCCATGCCTGATCAACCAAATTTGGGCTTTTTACGAAAGTGATTAACAAAATTCACAATTGCTACGAAACAGACCGAGATAATTCAATCTTTCCGTGGTTGATCAACAAAATTTGTTATCCTTATAAAACCGATAGACAAAATTCACGATTTTTACGAAACCGATTGATTATATTCAGAAATTTTACAACGCCAATCGACAAAATTCGCGATTTTTAAAAAGCCGATCGAAGAAATTCGCGATTTTTATGAAACCGATCGCTGAAATTCGAGATTTTTTGCGGCTGATCGACAAAATTATCGATTTTTACTAAGCTGATCGACGAACTTATCGATTTTTACGAAGCAAATCGGCGAAATTCGCGATTTTTATAAAGTCGATCGACGAAATTCGCGATTTTTACGAAACCGATTGACGAAATTTCCGATTTTTACACAATTGGTCGGTGAAATTCGCGATTTTTCTTAGAATGATCAATAAAATTCGCAATTTTTCTGAGGTTGATCGACGAAATTATCGATTTTTTCGAAGCTGATTGACAAAATTCGCGATTTTTACGAAGTAGATCGACAAAATTCGTGATTTTAACTAAGCCGATCGACGAAATAAACTGAATTTTTACGAAGTCGATCGACGAAATTTGCCCTTTTTACAAAGCTGATTGGCGAAATTCGCAATTTTTCTTCGTGATCAACAAAATTTGCGATTTTTCTTCTGTTGATCGACGAAATTATCGATTTTTGCGAAGCTTATCGACGAAATTCGGGAAATTTAGGAAGCCGATCGAAGAAATTCTAGAATTATACGAAGCCGATTGACTAAATTCGTGATTTTTACAAAGCTGATCGACGAAATTCGCCATTTTTACAAAGATGATCGGCGAAATTTGCCATCTTTCTTCGCATGATCGATAAAATTCGCGATTAATGATTTTTACGAAGCCGATTGACTAAATTCGCGAATTTTAAGAACCCGATCCAAGAATTTCGCGATTTTTATTAAGCCGATCGACGAAATTTTCGATTTTTACAAAGCTGATCAGCGAGTTTCGCCATTTTCTTCGCATGATCAATAAAATTCGCTATTTTTATGCGGTTGATTGAAGAAATTATTGATTTTTACGAAGCTGATCGACGAAATTCGCGATTTTTACGATGCCGATCGACCAAATTCGCAATTTTATTTGAGCCTGATTGACGAAATTTGCAATTTTTCCGCGTGAGATCAACAAAATTCGTGATATTCCCGTCTCTGACCAACGAAATTCTTAATTTTTCAGAGCCAGATCAATAAAACTCGCAATTTTTCTGTGTCCGATCGTCTTTAACTGACGAAATCTGCATTTTTTCGACGTCCAATCAACGAAATTCGCGATTTTTAACTAATTTTGACGAAATTGCATTTTTTTAATGCGAAAAGTTGAAATTTGCGATTTTTTTCTCTCGATAAACTTACAAAACTCACGACTGTTTCGCAGCTGATTAAAAAGAATTTTCAATTTTTCCGCGCAAAATTCTCTATTTTTCCGTGCCTTATCAACGAACTTTGCGATATTTTTGTCCTTGATTGATAAAATTCGCGGATTTTTCGTGCTCGATCAAGGAAATTCGCGTTTTTTACACGCGATAAACCAAGAAAACATCCGATTTTTTCGCAGCAAATGAGGACGATATTTTCTAGCCCGATCGATGAAATCTGCCATTTTTCACCTACGATCGACAAAATTCGCGATTTTTCCGTGCCTGATCGGCAAACACTCATGATTTTTCCGTGTCCGATCGGCTAAATTTGCTACTTTTTCCGACCTTGATGAGCAAAATTCGCGATTTTTTCACGCCTGATGAACGAAATGTGCGATTTTTTCGTGCTTAATCAATGAAATTCGCGACTTTTCTGTGCCCGAAGAAATTTGCAAAAGTGACTGAGGAAATTTTATATTTTCTCGCGATAAAATGACGAAATTTACACTTTTTTTCAAAAAAAAAGTTACAATTTTTTCTAGTTTTAAATTGACGAAGTTTGCGGGCCATATGTTAACCCATCGCGGGCCACTTTTGGCCTGCGGGCCATAGGTTGTGCATCCCTACTCTATAATTATTAACTAAGCTTTTTTTTTTATTTATGATTATTCTCTTTTAAAATAAAATCAATTATTTAAAAAATATGCATGTAGCTGGTTTTTGCCAAATTGGGCCAGAAAAATAGCGTGCCTATGTGGTGCCAATATGACATCTATGCTGACATCTGTGACATTTACCCATTTGTTTAGTTCCTTGGCGATTTTATGCCATTCGGAAACCTATTTCGATTTCAAACGTTTTGCCTAAGATAGATAGTTTTCGATTGTACTGTTTTAGCATTTAATAGGATTTTCGGCGTTCCATGTCAACATTTTGTTATTCATGAACAATTTCTGATTACAATCCCCCCCCCCCTTCATATTACTTTTTTAGGCATTGGCTTCCAAATATTTAGCGATTTTTAATGCAATTTTCAATGTGATTTTTAGCCATTTTTCAAGTTTCGCAGCGATTCTTTGACATTCGGAAATTGATTTCGATTTCAAACATTTTGTTTAACATAGTTAATTTTTTGATTGCAATATTTTATCTTTTAACAGTAAATTTTTTACCCTAGCGATTTTTTAATATTTTGCGATTTTTAATACTATTTTCAGTGCAATTTTCGACCTTTCGCATTTTTTGACATTTTTCAAAGGAATTCGATTTCAAAATTCTAGCCGAACAGGAATTTGGTTTTAAACTTTTAGTCTTCATGGTAATTGTTTTGCTTTCCTATTTTGATCTCCATCGATTTTTAATGCAATGTTTTAGCTTTTTTTGTTTGTTTGAGTTCACGGCGATTTTTTTTTTTTTTTTTTTATGCGGAAAAGGAATTCGTTTTTAAGCTTTTTTCTAATATGAAAAATTTTCTCCTGTGCAATTTTTGTTGCTTTGAAATTTTTTTATTGCGATTTTTTAAATTTTTTATTCGCATTTCACTGTTTGCCATTTTATTACACTAATTAGATTCAAAACTTTTATCCAAATAGAGAAAATGTTTAGTTCCGTGATTTTTGAAATTTTTGCCATTTTTAATGCAATGTTTACATTTTTTCGCGATCCGCTTCGATTTTTTAGACTCAATTTTCGACCGAATGTAGTAAATTCTGTCCTCTTTTCTTCTAAGTTTATTCAAATTTCGAAATACAATTTTTGAATTTTGTTTTATATTTTTATAAACTTTTTAATGCTTTCGCAATTTTGTAAGATTTTTTCACATTAAAAAGCATCCAATTTTAATTTTCTAGCCCTTCTCTTTTCGATGAACGTTAAACGAAATTTGTGCTACAATTTTTAAGTGTTTCGAGATTTTGATTTTGATTTTAAAGTGTTTTTTCACAATTCTTGCTGTTTTTTGACGAACCCGAGCAACGCCGGGTAGATTAGCTAGTTATAAATATAATAACGATATTTCTAATTTTGTTAGAAAAACACTCGAAATCCATTCTTTTAAAATGAAAGTATGAAAGCGTACATAAAATAGGAGCAACTGTAATTTAAAATATACAAATTTGATTAGTTTAATTTCTGCTTTCAAAATATTTTGTTTGTTTTCATGTTTAATTTTTCACAAAATAACATGTGTTTTATATATTTCAGAATGTCATGCTTTACATAATAAATATGGATGAGCCCGAACCTGCAGAAGTTCAACTCTCGACTTCTTTGTTCCAAGTTAAAATAAGTATCCTTTAAGTAGGTTAGATTAAAAAGTGAACGTCAAATTAATTTCGATAAAACATAAGTAAAACATGCGTAAGTTTTTTTTAATTTTTTTTATTACAAATTCTATTACAATATTGTTGTTTTTTAAAAAGATTGTAAAAACACTGCTAGCAAGATTTATCTGTAGCCAGGGCCATAGCTAAAGGGGCGCTATGGACGGCTCAGCCCCCCCCTGGAAAAGATTCCAAGGTCACTAAATAAAATTATGTACCGAAAATTCAAATGAAATTCTGTTCAAAAATCTAGTTTAGTTTTGAGACCCTTTCATAGTTTTGCAGAATTATTAAATTGTATCGAAAATAAGTGTTTAAACACTCCCTCAATTCTATTTGTACATATCAAGCTAACATGATGTTTAATATTGCACTAGTTATACATTCAAAATTTTCATCATCCTATTCTTTTCTTAGCATAAAATGAAGTAATTAGAAAAGTTTCATAAAAAAAATATTACATACAAAGTGAATATGCACTAATTTATCTTTCTACGTCAGAGAGAGAGAGAAAAAAAATTATGGGCCCCAGCAGTGTTTTAGCGCCTCCGGCGTGCATAATTTTGTGTACTGCTGGCCAATTAGGGACATTGTTCAAAATTATAGTCATTATTATTCCTTCTCAGAGAACGTCACGTATAAGGTTTATGTGTTGTTCAAAATCCTTCATTATTTTTACTAGTAATTTTCATGGAAAAGTTTGCCTCATTTAGTCATAGAATGCCTCAAAAAAATTAATTCTCAGTTACCGTTGGTAAAAATTCTGTCAAAGGACGCCTATTGGGAAGGGGGTATTCAAATTACAAATAAATTATGTAGAGATTTAAAATATAACAAATCCGCTGAAATGATATCTATAAAATTAAAATTCGTATCACTATATTTTCTCACTAAAACGATTAAAAAAATAAAATAAAAATCCCTGCCGGCTCGGCTTACAGGTGGAGGTAGATTTCGAGGTTAGGTACAAATTTCACCAACAAAACCTAATCAAGATTAGAGATAAACTTAGTTTTATCTTTAAGAATGACCTCTAGAAACATTGTGAAAATTCTAATACACGCGTATATATATATGGAATAGATTTAAAAATGGGTGAAAACAAAATCGGAGAACTTAATTATATAGAAAAGGCGCGATCTTCTTGTAAGTTGCAAGAAATTGACTATTCCATGATTGATGAACAAGACATAATTGCAAATCGACCAAAATTAATTGGCAGCGCCAGTTGGGCACAAGCATATTTTTCATTTGATTTGGATTTTACAAAGTATAATAGAATAAACATTGCGATTTACAAAAAATCATTTTAACGTAAAAGTTACATTATCTTTGAAATTTTTAACCCATATTTCTAAAATTTAAATATGAATTTTAAAAATATGTTCCATCCCTCCCTTAAAGAGGGAGGGAAGGGACATTTTTTCCTTATATTTAATTAGTTTATTAATCTAAAATTATAATTATTATAATCAGAGTGACAATTTTTAAGTGTGTTAAAATGTTTCAAGATGTTATTTTCCGGAACGCGCTAGCAGTATATCCGGCGCCTGTATGCAGAACTTCACTTGGCGCCCTATACCCCCTCCCCTCGCCTCTGAAAATAAAACGTTATTCCCCCCCCCCCCCCCCGAAAAAAAATCTATGAATATATCTATAAATGCATAGTTGCCATTCTTTTGGAGTTTTTTACCAGGTCAATAAAGTTTTTTGAATCAAAATATATATTTAATAAAATGTGTTTTGTTTCTTTATAGTTCGCACTTTATTTCATTTATTAAATAAAATTTCTGGTTCCAAACATGCTTAAATTACTTGAAAAAGAAAGAAGTGTGGCAGCTATGTAAATAAAATTCGTAACACAGTAAAACATGTGAAAATGGAAGTACTCTATCAGAATACTGCGCAACGGTAGCATTTCATTATCATGGAGAAAATAGTAATTCAATGCAATAACAATAGACTGCATCTAAAAGAAAAAGAAGTTTATTTTTATTTTGCATGTATTGGCGATGGCTCCACCGCCTGTGTGCCGCACACTTTGCAGACTGGGTCGGCGCGCCCCTGGTTATTCTTTAATTTCCATTTTGTACTAGCTAACATAATTAATAAAAAATATTTTTGTAAAGCTTGTCCCATCCCTCCTTATTCTCACCTACTTTAGACGAATTTTATTGTGTGCCCTGTAAATGAGCTATAGATCATACTTTAATCACTTTCAGTAGGAAACATTTTGTTATGAACATAGCTAATATGAATAAATTTTGTAGCTTTCCAAGCATATTTAAGGTATACAAAAAGTGACTTATGGACTAGTCTTTTTTTTTTAATTATCCTAGTAAATATTAGTAAGAAAAAAAAAAAAAAAAAAAAAAAAAAAAAAAAAGCACGGAAAACACAAGTTAATTGAGAGAAACTACCCATTTTTTATAATTGGGATGAGATTTCTCCACCTGTGGCAGGGAATTTCCTTATAAAATAAAAGAGGGCTCTTCCTCCCTACGAGCAACGCTCGACAATCCCATTGGGATACTACAAACTCTAAAATCATGCGAATTTCAGCGGCTTTTAAAAGATTGCGAAACATTGAACTATAATTTAACAAGTAAGAAAAATCATGCGTTGAGCATAGATTATGAAGCATTTTCCAACATTAATGAAATCTTTAACAAAACTTTGTTATTTAGGGAAATAATAGTATATAGCCAAATATACCCACATATGTATTCCAGTACTTTTGAACAGCTCTGTATTTCATATGTCAGTTGATATAATGGGGAAATTTAGTTTAGCAAGAAAATTTTCAGTAGCTTGAAATTTCTTTTTCAGCATTTCATACTATTACATGGAAACATACTTGAATACTTGAACATACTTGAAAACTGAAACATACTTGAAATTGTTCAGGCCTGTAGTTTACATTGTACCTTTATTACACGTCAGCATTAGGCTAAAATTTATTGTAAATTAAAACGCTTTTAAAACAACTGAAATCACATTCTCATAAATTATCATTCATAGGCGTCCACAGGGCTCCCAACAGATTTTAGCTCTCAAAAAGGGGGAAAGGGGACCATTTTCATTTAAAAAGGGGACTTTGGGGGACCATTTTTGTTTAAAAAGGGGACTTTGGGGGACCATTTTTGCTTAAAAAGGGGACTTTGGGGGACCATTTTTGCTTAAAAAGGGGACTTTGGGGGACCATTTTTGCTTAAAAACGGAAACCAAATAAGGATCATATGTGTGTAAAAATATAGCACAAATTTTCCTAAATAAGTAAATTTTTAAAATTAATCCCAGAAAATATGTTAGATGGTTACCTTTATAAGATTTCATTAAATAATGTACAAAATTTTATTTAAACACATTTAAATATGCTACTGAAAAAATATATAAAGCATTCAATATTTTGGCATTCATCTTGATAATTCTCGTTACAGGTAAAAATCTAGTTGGATGTGCCAATCCCAAAACTTTCTTCTATTTCATATGTACATTTTATAATTAAAAAAAATAGTTACTCATTTTAATGCTTTAATAATTTTAATTCAATACCATACCAACTTTGATTTTCATCTCAAATTTCTGCTTGTCAATTAATCGGAGTAAAAACAAATTTCCGTCTCTGCACGAGCCGATGGAGAATAGAAGGATAGGCAGATTTTTTTTTTCAAATTCAGGGAGAACCTACTTGCCTTACCAAAAAAAAAAAAAAAAAAATCATATACAAAAAATTTAGTTTAGTTCTAGAACTAACTTCATACACTTTTAGGTGGTACAATACTGAAAATGGCACAAAAATCGCGATTGCAGCGCCCCCTTCAGGCAGATTTTTTTCAAATTCAGGGAGGACCAACTAGCCATAGTCATTCACTTACACAAAAAAATTGGTTCAATTCGATGCATAACTTTATATACTTTTGGTCGGTACAAAACAATATTGAAAATGGCACAAACATGGCGATTGCAGCGCCCCCTTCCGGCGAATTTTTCTCAAATTTAGGGAGAACCAAGCAGCTATAGCCATATACTTTCACAAAAAATTTGGTTCAATTCGATGCATAACTTCATATACTTTTGGTTGGTACAATATTGAAAATGGCACAAACATCGCGCTTGCAGCGCCCCCTTCCGGTGGAATATTTCAAAACTGAAGGAGGACCTGCTTGCCAGAGCCAAAAACATTCACAAAAAATTTGGTTCAATTCTATGCATAACTTCATACACTTTATGATGGTAGAATGGTGACATACGGACACACACGCTTTTGTAAAAACATGTTTTTTGTAATCTCTGACCCCTAAAACGTGTGAACCCGTCGAAAAAATTTCGATTACAATACTTTCTTCTATTGAAGATAGAAGAAAGTAATAATAGTGATCAGTTAATAAAAACAAGTGGCTAAGTGTGATCACAGATCACTCAGACGGTTTTATTTAATATTCCTTTCAAAACGTTCTAAACTTTAATAAACCAAAATTGTTAATAATGAAATTTGTTAAAAATTAATAATTGTTTATAATGATTAAATCCTTACATAAATGGGGATGATATAACACAGTGAGAATGGAGGTAGAGATAGAATGAAGAATAACATTATTCATAACCTGGCTTTTCATTTAAGATATTACGTGCCATATTGTAGATTACATTTTTGAAAATTTATTTCAATAGCGTCCCCTGATGACTGAAAGGGATGAAAAGATGCTAACCGTTGAGATATGTTGAACAGATTTTTTTTTCTTAATTTTTTAGAAAATTTATGAAGTAAGGAACGCAATTAAAATTAAACCATCTACTAATGATGAAAAAATGAGTTAAGACGGTGGGAAATGGCTGCTTAGGCCAAGAGTTTTAAAAGGATGTGTGAAAAAAATCAATTTTCTGATTCCCCACCCCACACACATATATACATGAAGAAATGCCCCTAATTGTCTGGGGTCAAAATAGACCCTAGCAAAATGTTGGGCTCGATAAGATACCTCCTTCGGTCAACCCTTAAATTAAGATTGAATTTTGCTGTAGTTTAATTAGGGGTTGAGTTTGAAAATTGCTGAAGTTTTATGAAAATCAGTGCATTAGTTCTTGAGATAGAGCTATTAAGGGGGCTCAGGGGTTGAAAACTTTTCAAAAAATTGACTTTTTTTAATGATCTAGTTTGATTATTCAATTAACTCTTAACTCAATGCAAAAAACCACATAAAAATATTTGCATTTTTAACGGAGTTATAAGAATTTATGTATCAATACTTTCATAGGCAAATGAATATTATCTATAGAATGAATTAATATATTTTAGATAGTTTAATATTTTGAGTATTTTTAATGAAAAAAAAATGTATTTTTTAGGGGGTTTTTAAATTTTCAAATTTGAGAGATTTTTTAATAATGTTTGTTTTAAGTGATAGTTATATCCTTAATTCATTCTATAGATAATAATGTTATATACATGCACAAAAAAAAATAAGCCATTTCATCAAATAGTTTTCTTAAAATCTTGGTGTTACTCGTCGAAAATAAAGTTTTGAGAAAACATGACTTAAAGTTGAATTTATATGGGTGCGGCTATGAAAGTGTTTATACATAAATGCTTATAACTCTGTTAAAAATGCAAATATTTTTATGCGTTTTTTTGCATTGAGTTCAAATTAATTGAGTAATCAAAATAGATCATAAAAAAATCGATTTTTTGAAAAGTTTTCAACTTCTGAGCTCCCTTAATGAAATTGTGTATAATGCAGCATAACAGTGTCACTTGTTGAGCGATATACACTAAAAACTAATCAGCTCTAGTTTATATCAAGGTCTAAGTGAATCTAAAGTTTTGTGCATTATCTGTGCATTAGTTTTTGAGATAGTGCTTTTTAACAGACATTTTCTAAAAACCACTACAATTGTGTTCAGGACCTTCTAAAATGCATAAGTCTCTCAAAACTGGAAGTCGAAATTATTTCATGTATTCAATATTTCTTTTTGTAAAGATAAAAAACTAGTCGTTGGGGGGCCACCGTAATACTTACCCATCATGAAAATAAAATACATGTAAACTATTTATAAAATGCATCGCAATTCCAAAATAACATTTAAACACATATTTAAATAGTTTTAATATACATAGTAATGCTTCATTAATGAATTGCTGATGAGCCAATTTTGACAAATTACATAAAATGCCAAAATATTCAAGTAGTACCAGATTGCATAAAAGAAACATCCTTATAACTCCAAAAATAATAATCATATTAATTAACAATTTACTGCATCAGATTAACCGTCTCATTTACAACTAAAATATATCTTTCAATTTAAATTTGAATAAAATACAGGGTCATGAAAAATCGAAGAATGTGGAAAATAGGATTACACATATCTTGGCAACTAATAATCCGATCGACTTCGTTCTTTATGCAAAATTTGTGTTATTTTATTGCCTTTTACGTTCAATCCTTAAATTAAAAAAAATCGAAAATTTTTATATACCTTTCATCAGAACGAATTTTTCGAGAGTCCGAAAAAAATAGTTCCGGATAATCGAGGTTGCTGATTTTAAATAAGCTTTGTCCCATTTTTACATACTAAATATATACAAAGTTTCAAGTTTCTATCTCAATTTGTTCGGGAGATAGAGCGGTTACAGACAGACAGACGGCAAATTTTTTTTTTCTATAAAAATATGTTTTTTGGAATCTCCAGTATCTAAAACATGTAAATCTGTCAAAATTTTTTTTCGATTTTTAAAACGATTGCAATACAGTAGACTCCCTCAAATCCGCACTCCTAAAATCCGCAACTCTCTAAAATCCACACATATTTTACAGATGTAAACAATGAAACATTCAGTTCAGATGTAGGTGCAAAATTTGACTTTTTAGTTTTATATCAACTCCATATATTTTTTAATTTGTAATTTTTGTTAAGGTTATTGAATTCATAATTTTTCATGAAGAAAGTATAATTTATTTCTGAAAAAATAAAGATATTGCTGATATTATTGGTAATCACAATCTTACCAAATATATTTATATATTAATCAAGCTTTTTTAGTTATTAAGTCTGGCTAAACCTGAAATAAAACTTCAATAATTTATGATCTTGATGTGAATTAGTAATGTGCCTTTATGAGGCAAGTTTCATTGAATAATTTAGGAAAAACACATTTCATCTTTATGATGAATATTTAACTGTACATTATTGATTATTAATTTGACTTTTGCTTCTAATATTTTTATCATTTTAAAAACTATCTAAATTTTTATTAGTTTATCACTTATTTTAATATTTTAACATATTCTAAGCACTCATTATACTTATGATTCCATTATTAATTACATTCAAATTACTTTTTAAAAAATGTAAACAAAGCAATGACCAGAAATCCACAAAACCTCTGGTCCCAAGCTGTGCGGATTTGAGGGAGTCTACTGTACTTACCCTATACTACGTATGATGGGTAAGTAAAAAGTAAAAAAAAAAATGTGAAAAGGCATTTTACTCTAACCATTTTCTTTAATATGATTCAGAGTTGTGGACTTTAAATTAATTTTTCTTAGTTTTAATTGTCTGTTTCCGCACAATTTAATGATTCTTTCCATTCAAAAAAGCTTCACTTTTTTTTTAGGTGAGGGGGGGGGGGGAGGGGTGGTTGAATCATGCCAAGGCCCGCTATTGAAGACTGGCCAAGCAGTAGTTTAATATAGTAACTTTTGTGTTCTACAATTTTCTAATTTTTAAGAATTTTAATGGGATTCTTAAAATTCGTCTGTATTCTGTTGTGATTTTTTAACATTTAGATTCATGAAAGAATTTTAATTACAATGCTTTTTTATACCCATTATAATGCTTTTTTTACGCCCACTTTAAAAAATTTTGTCTTCTTGGATTTTTAGGCTTTTAGTGATTTTCAGAGTTTTTTTTTTATTTTGCGGCGATTTTTTTCTGACACAGAAAAGGGGACTTGGGGGACCAAAATACAAAAAAGGGGACTAAAGGGGACCTTTTTCTAAAAAGGGGACTTTTGGGGGAAAAGGGGGACCATTTGGGAGCCCTGCGTCCATGTACCGAATTCTTTGTGTGGCCCTGTACATCCTTTTATCTATATTCTGCAAACATTTCTCAGTAAATTGAATGAAGCTCAGCGTAAAAATGCATAGCTTATTTAAGAACCACGTTTAAATAATTTACGCTCATATTTAGTAACGTTGGTGAGCTCTTTTGGGTAGTCCTGTATATCAACTATAACATTTATACACACCATATAATGTGCATATATTTAGCGAAATATAAACGCGCTATCATAATTAAAATGCATTTCATCCCTCCATCAGCCATCATCGGGCACATATACGGTACTTCGGAAAGAATATACTATTTGAAATCTTTTGTATGGCCCTGTAAATGCTATGTACTTCATATTATGCAAGACAGTAGCGTATAATTTATATTATATTAAGCTTCAGTGACATACATCAATTTTATTATGCATGAAACAGCTTAATATATTTAAAATATGTCACACACAATTCCCCCTTTTACCATTATCTAATGGAATTCTTTTGTGTGGCCATGTGAATGAATAATAGCTACATTTTCACCTGATATTTTATAGAATGCATATTTTGATATGTTTGACAGGGTATAACATCTTTAAAATTCCTTTGAAACGATTTTTCCATATAGGCCGTAATGTAATGGGAAACTTTTGATTCGCCCTGTAGATAAACTAATCATGGTAGAAACTTCATTTTCAATAGGGTTCGTGCTAGGGTAAACGTCAATAACGTCCTAAAATTTCATGGCAATCCGAGTATATTAACGATTTTTCCCCATGGGCCGTAATGTAATGGGAAACTTTGATTCGCCCTGTAGACAAACTAATCAGGGTAGAAACTTCATTTTCAATAGGGCTCGTGCTAGGGTAAACGTCAATAACGTCCTAAAATTTCATGGCAATCCGAGTATATTAACGATTTTTCCCCATAGGCCGTAATGTAATGGAAAACTTTTGGTTCGCCCTGTAGATAAACTAATCATGGTAGAAACTTCATTTTCAATAGGGTTCGTGATAGGGTAAACATCAATAACGTATAAAAATTTCATAGCAATCCGAGTATATTTACGGGAGTTAGAGCGCGGACAGACGGACATCCGGCCAGACAAACCGAATGCATAAGCACTTTTCAACTTTGTTGGAAAGACGATCGTACTTTTGCTGGGAATGGATTTTTTACACTTTTCCCATTCAAATATAAACTTTGACGTTTCTTTTTAATTAATGTCATTTATTGTATGCGTAGAAATATTAAAACCGCGCTTTTCGTACCTTTTTAAACTAATCGAATCAGAACATTTTTCTTCATAAGCCTTCGATATATTGTTTATTTTCCAAAGACATTTTAAAGCAAAGTATATTCTTATTTTTTCATTTAAATTAAAATGGTACAGAAAGTCAAAATCGTTACAAAAATGTGTATGGAAAAAAACATTTTATCCATGGTTTGTAGGAGCACATTTCCAGAAATTTCCTTTCTTTTGCCATTTCTATAAGGAAAAAAAAAAAAAAAAAAAAAAAAAAAAAATGTAAAAAAAAAAAAAAAATTATTATTTATATTTTTTTTTTTTACTTAAATTCTTCTTCTTGAAAAAACTGACCACCCACTTATAAATTTAAGAAACATAGTGAGCACATAAGAATTTTTTTTAAGAAATGTAGCATTTATGTGTAATTAGTTTTTAATGAATTCTGAAAATTTTGGAATGTTTGACTTATATACTTTTTGAAATGACTAATTGATCAGTTTAATCTAATTCAATTTATTTTATTAATTTCTGGTTTTTTCCCTTAATTCTCATCAGATATACTTCCTTGGGATTTATCTAATAAAGTATTCTTCGAAAACCCACTAAATAACACAAAATATTTTGGAGCAAAACAACAATATAAATGTATTATATGTGAAAAAGACATTACAGTTTCAAATTCTGGTAAGTCACACATGTATTCTCATAGGAACTAGGATTGTAGCAAATATAGCCAAATGCACTCAATGGAGTAACATAATTTTTTTTTTTTTATGCTTAATTGCAAGTATAGGATAAAGTTTTTTTTTTTTTTTTTTTTAAATTTTAAATTTAAATTAAATGTCAATTCAGATTGATTTTTCAAACAATATTGTTTCTTTAAAAATTTTATGAATAAAATGTATTTTTTTATAGTAATTTAGTAATTTAAGCACTTTGATGCTGTGCTGATAAGACAGCATCACTTTTATAAATCTATATATAATAAAAAAACATTTAGGATAATTTTATAAAAACAATATAAGGTGATTTGTATGCATTTATCTCAAATATAAATCCATTGCCATTATTAAATGTACTTTCACTTTTAGTAATTTTTACTTAAGAAAAATTAACACAAAAAATTAAGAAAAATTGCATTTTACTATAAATATAGTCTAAGTGTTGATTCAAATACACGTTTGCAGCTGGATTCTATTACAGTAGTAGGAATAGTAGTCTCATAGGTATATGCATTCTCCTTTTTATAAAACTGCTAAACTCAGTAAATGTCTGAGTAACAAAAAATTTGCAGTTTAGATTATATACTATGTGGCCAAAGGTGATCGGCCACTTGCCATTTTAGACGTTTTGTTAAATATGTAAAAAAATACTAGAGGAATTACTTTGAAATTCTACTTGTGTAAACATAATAGTATAGGCATTTCCGCAAAGAGTTTTTCCCGAAACTCCACAGAAGACTGTCAACAAATTGAAAAAGAACAAATATCTTTTGGATAACCCTGTGAAAACTAATGTAGTAAAAGTGTTTAAACTGTAGATTTGTAATTAAGTGGCTTATTGAAATAAATGGTGTTCATTTTTAAGAGGACAGCATGTATACCCGTAGAGAAATTAACGTTTTTATGAAATAAATCCCAAATTTTGCCAAGTTTTTAAATTTATAATTTACAGAATTCTTAAAATAAAAAAAAAATATTCTTTTCAGAAAATATGATAAAAAACATTGTATATAATATCCTGTAACCGGAATTAAGTAATAACAAAAATTGTATGAAAAATAAGCAGATTTATTAAATAATTTTCATTGTGCATACGAGAATACTATCAAAATTTCATTTACATATTGTTTGCTAAATGTATTGAGCAATTTTTGTTAAAGTCTCAAAAACGTAGCATGGAAATTCTGAAAATTATCATTAGAATAAGCTCAAAATCCATTGTCTCCAAAATGAAGAAAAAAAGATAAGGGGCTGTATCCACATATCCATTGATTAGTGTCAATATAAAATATAGAATATTGCGCATACTACTATATTTGGATATAACCCCTCTCTTTTTTTTGCTTCATTTTGGAAACAATGGATTTTGAGGTTATTCTATTGACGATAATTTTCAGCTATGTTTTATATGAATTTTCAAGCTATGATTTTGAGACTTTCACAAGGGTTACTCTATACATTTAGCTAATGCAATATGCAAATGAAATATTGATAGAATTCACAAATGCAGAATGAAAAATTATTTAGTAAACTTGCTTATTTTTCTCACATTTATTATTATTTAATTTTATTACAAAATATTGTGTACAATGTTTGTCATATTTTCTGAAAAGAGCATTATTTTATATTAACAACTCTGCAAATTATAAGCAAAATACTTGGTAAAATTTGGGATAATTTTTATAAAAACCTTTATTTTTCTATGAGTTTACATTCAGTCCTCATAAAAATGAATACAGTTTATTACAATATGCTACTTAATCATAATCTACATTTTGAGAGTTTACTACATTAGTTTTGACAAGGTTGTCCAATATTTGTTCTTTTTCAACTTGTTGACGGTCCCTTGTGGGCTTTCGGAAAAAAATATTTTTTTCAGCAATATATGACCTGTACTATTACATTTATAAACCTGGAGTTTCAGGATAATTCCTCATGTTATTTTTCTAGATATTTAACAAAATGTCTAAAATTAAAGGTGGTCGGTCACTTTTGGCCATATATTACACATGTTCATCTCTATTTCAAAAAGCGATTCAAAGTTGACAATCCAAGATATTCCGAGGTAGAATAAAATGTTTTTCAGGGACACAATACAATATTTTTTTAATTAGCTGAACAGTCCGCTCCTAATAATAGCCATAAATAGCATATCTAAAATAAGTGATGAATTATTTTATTTATTATTTTCTTTTAATGAAAACGTAAATAAAAAAGGCTATTTGAAGCTTGTTTAAAAAAATTGAGAACAAAAATTGATATCTAGTTAAAAAAAAGTGTTGTCTTCTCATCTCTCTCTCATATATCTATATATATATCTATATATATACAGTTGATATATACTTTGTTAACATGAACCTCAGGGGGAATAAAAGTTTTGTTCATGTTGACAGTAATTCATGTTATCAGTATCAATTCTTTGTATTCGTTTTTATAGGGGATTGTGAAAACAATTCACGTTAAAAGTAATTCATGTTCAGCGTATTCCTGTTAATGAGGATCGACTGTATATATATATATCTTCACATCAGGAGCCTTAACTTTAACCCTTTCCGGCACAGCCAAATTCCATTCGTAAAAAGAGAAATGATTGACTGACACTGGAATTTGCAAACAATTTATTTAGAAATTAAGAACTACTTCATTTAAGCTTTCATTAAAAGGGGAAAATTTTATTAAAATATTCGTATTGCCAATTGAAACTTTGGAATTAAAATTAGGTATGCCCGAAGTGAGACCACTGTGTCGGAAAGGGTTAAAAAAGTAATTTTTATAAATTACCAATTTTATTTTAAATATATAAATAATTTATACTCTTAAATAATATTTTTCTTATTTTAAATGATTTATATTTTTAAGAAAGATAAATTTATAATATTGTACATTGTTTCCCATTTGTACTGTACTTCCTCAATTACCTAATGCCAACTCTTACTCTTTTTTTTTTTTTTTTTTTTTTTTTTTTTGCTATCATTAAAATTTAATAGAAACATTTGCCTCATTTATTTGCAGATTTCCATTATTAAATAAAGTAAAATTTACTATTAAATTTTAGACAAAACTTGAAAAATTTGACATTCTGCCTGAAGAACAATTATTATATGCTACACATGTTTTTGGACAACTCTTTGGAGTTTTGAAAAAGATAATTCTCAGCTTTCTGAAATCTAAGATTTTTGCACTTTGAGTCTTTTCTTCTCATTAGTGCAGAAATTTCTGGCGATATTTAAAATGGTGATTACCAATTGAGCAATTTATCTTTGGAAAGAATATTTTCAAAGATCAGGAACATTTAAAAATTGACATGATTTTGATAAAGTTTCATATAGTAGGGAAGAAAGCTATTAAAAGTAAATAAATAAATAAATAAAATCCTCATGTAAATGGCAGACAAGTCTGGAGCAGCTACTCCCTTTGCTCCACTCTAGCTTTTCCACAGGTAATGATGTATAATTGCTAATACATGATTATAAAACAACAAAAGTTCAAGAATAACTAAATTTAAATTAATAAACTGTAAATTGTTTTAATTTTCTATAGAATGCATAATTGAAAAAGGAGCTATGAAAGATGAAGAAGAAAGGCTCACAAAATTCTTGGACGTCCACAGTCTAAATGCAGAAAAACTTTCAAAAAAGACTAATAAGAAAAAGGAAGGAGTTTTCACTCGACTCTTCAAGTATGAATATACAATGCACATATTGGTATTAAAATAAGAAAGCCAAAGAGGCTAAAAATATAAATATAATATATACTTATATAAAAAAAAAATGTCATAGAAAAAGAAATGACATGGACATTGGCACAAACTTTTGAAAGTTACTGGATGGGCTAAAAAAATTTTGAACAAATACAATATTGGGTGGCCTCAATTAATAATGAGTGGATGGAGATATCAAATTATTGGGTGGGCTCGTGCCCCAGTCCCATGGGCTCATATAAGTTTGTGCCACTGGACATAGATCTTGAAGAAATGCTCATTAATTTACTCATCATTCAGTTATTTTAACAAATATATACAAAAAAGATTAAAATAGTCCTAAAATCATAATTGTGGTATTTTAAGGTATAGTTAAATTTATAAAATGGATTTGTAATTAATTATTATTTATAGGTTGATTAATTAGTAAATCACCATTAAAGATTAATCTTTAAAATTTATCTACTTGAGATCAATTTTTTACAAATTTGTTGATATGTTAAATGCATCTTTAATCTACTTTGTAAAATATTACTTAAATTGCTGAAAAATCAGAATTTGTCTTGTAAGCTCAAAATAATCTCATGTTTTTATTATATTTATGATATTATCAATCATATTACAACTTTCTTTATAAACTTTATTCCTTACTCTAAGTATGTCTAAAAGAATAATTTGTATAAAAGGTAAGTTGCAGCTCATGGTAGGGATCAAAGTGTAATTTTTAATTGAAAGATTAAAAAATATATATATATATATATTTTTTGAATGCAAAAAAAGGTAAGATCTCTAATCAGGGCCGTAGCTAAGGGGGCGCTATGGGCGGCTCAGCCCCCTAAAATACTTTGAGCCCTCGCCCCCCCCCCCCCCTGGAAAAAGTTCCAAGGTCACTAAATGTTCCGAAAATTCAAATGAAATTCTGTTCAAAAATCTAATTTAGTTTTGAGACTCTTTCACAGTTTTGCAGAGTTACTAAATTGTATCTAAAATATGTGTTTCAACACTCCCTCATCCTATTGGTACATATGAAGCTAACAGGATGTTTAATTTTGCACCAGTTATACATTCAAAATTTTCATCATCATATACTTTTCTTAGCATAAAATAAAGTTATTACAACAGTTTAATGAGAAACATAGTACCTACAATGTAAATATGCACTAAATTAACTTTCTGCATTAGAGAGAGAACAAAAAAATATGAGCCCCCCCTACATTCCCTTGAGCCCTCCCTATATTCCCCTGAGCCTCCCCCCCTATTGTACACTTCTAGATACGGCCCTGTCTCTAATTTTCAAAATAAACTATTTCATACCATTTATTTATTGTCATAATTGAAATGGATAAGAATTATTAATATAATACTCTCTCAAAAATCTCACAGCTTTGCGAATTACTGAAAATTTTCATGTTAGATCATTACATTTACCATCATTTTAAAGCCTCATCAGAATAGCCATATCTTTATGAAATAATTTTTATATATAATAGATACTATTAAAAATTAATGTGCAAATAATTTATTAAAAACTTTATTATTACAAATTATAACTTAAACTTATTAAACATTTGATAAACAGTAATTTATGAGCATTAATTTTATATTTAAAAATCTTTTCCTGCAATCAGGAAATAATTAGCAATTCTTCTTCAGTCATGAAAGCCTGTAGTATTAAAAAAATTCAAACATTTATTTTTGTGAACAAGATCCTTATCAAACAATCCCTTTGATTCTACATCTGTGAATGCTTAGAAAAGTGCAATATACTATACCATATTTTCATCTAAGACATACTAAATGACTAGTACTGAGCAATGAAATATATGATAGAGAAAAAACTTTTGTATTGTTAGAAAAGATAACATAGCTTTTTTAAATTTTTCTTCTTTTTTGAAGCAAAAATATAGACTTATTTCTCCAATACAATTTAAAATAACAAATTTAAAAGAAGGAAACTTTTTTCTTAACTTAGTTATTATTTAATTAATAGTTTACAAGCCTTTTCACAAATTAAGTGTAAAGACTACAAAAAATAAAAAGTGTAATGACATGGATATTTAAAATGAACGCCAATGATTAAACTGGGATATACTGAATGTAAATTCAGTATCTTTTTTAATTTGGTTTAATTCATAAAACTTGTGAAAACATTTTTATTTTTGTAATTTTTTAAATGAAAACTTTATAAAAAAGAGCTAAGCAGCCTTTTTTATTCTTTATCATTATGATCACTTCTGTTTAGAACAGCCTTAAAAATGTTTAAAATGAGCAAAAT
Source organism: Maratus speculifer (assembly GCA_964019185.1). Taxonomy (NCBI): domain Eukaryota; kingdom Metazoa; phylum Arthropoda; class Arachnida; order Araneae; family Salticidae; genus Maratus; species Maratus speculifer. The sequence goes on from OZ025296.1 coordinate 36,325,014, forward strand.
AAATTATTTTCACACTTCTTCCATACTTTTGGTAGTAAATCTAAAATTCAGATGCTATGAGTTCTAAAAGTATTTTAATTATAAATATTGATTTGACTTTTTTTTTTTTTGATTTTTAAAAACAGATTTTTCAAGATAATTTAATACAGAAGGAGCAAGAAATAATGTTCAATGTTTTGAAGAGTGTGATTTGTCAACTGTCAAAGCCCTGGAATGTTTTTAAATGTATATAATAATCTTGATGCAGTTATTAATAAATTAAAACTCTTATTTTGAGTGTGTATTTTTTATATCAAAACTAAACTTGCATAAAAATGTACAATGTTTCTTAAAATACTGGAAAAGTAATTCTTTTTCTTCTTAGACTTTACAGAACAAAATTGCTCTAAAATAGCAGAAACCAAAACAGTTCTTGTTATCATATTAACAAAAATCTAAGACATGCTTCTTTGTCTCATTAACAATTAAATTAAACTAATTTAATTAGATGCATCTTGCAATTAAGTACAACTTGCAATACTGTAGAAACATGTATTATATTAGAAAGTTTGTTTTTTAATCCTACTGCTCTCATATGAACATATAATGTTGGTGTCATTTATGATGGTCGATTACCTCACAGGTCGATTACCTCACAAATTCAAAGTGGGATGCTCTCAACGCGTATTTATGCAATATTCGAAGAAAGCCAAGGAAAACTCTGAACGATTTGGTTCAAAGCTAGCACTTCTTGTCTACCAGATTTGAGAGCAGAACCTCTCAGCCATTGGTGAAGCCATATGAACATATAGTCGAACACGATAATAACATAATCAGTTATAGTAACAACTTGGTTATAACATCAAATTCTGCAGTCCTCACGAAATTTTCATAGACACAAATGTTATAGTAACTTGTAAATACTGACTTAATTTAAATGGCAAAAACAGTTATTGCATAAAAAAATACGTAAACTAATATATTTATTTTCAGAAAATGGGGTAGTATAATCTGTTTTCCCAACAAGGAAGTCCAATTCATCACCAATGGGACACACTGAAATCACAGCTGGCTCAAGTTCATGCCTACCTGCAATGTTTTGGACCTGTTCTTCAATATCAGCCAAAAAATAACTCTGAGGGGTAAACAGGGAGAAACTTTATTTATTTTGACAAAGAGCATGAAAGGTCAGTTAGATTAGATTAGATTAGGTGGGGAAACAGGAAGAAATCTAATGACACTTGGTGCTTGGCCAAAGAAATTAACGTAGAAAGAGTGTAGCATTTTTGATCTGACAGTAACATGATTCATTTTGTTTTCAGTTCGCTCATGCTTTGAGTGAGAAACCTTGATCATTATGGCATCTGTAAAAAGAAAAATCCTTTCTTTAGGAAATAAAGTTAACATTATGAATGCAATGGATATAGAACAGAAAAAATCTGAAGTTTATAGAGAATTTGAATTAGAAAATTCAACTGTGTGCTCTATCTGGAAAACAGGGAGAAAATTTTAAGTGCCTTTGAACAAAATGACAAGAATGTTAGAATGAAGAAGCTGGATAAGAAAGGCTTTGATGGGGGCAGTGCTAAAACGGTTTAAACAGCAAAGAACTATGAACATACCAATCAGAGGTCCAATTCTTTTGACAAAAACAGAACATCTTGCCAAGTTGCTTGAGTATGAATATTTTGTTTGCTCCAACTGTTGGTTAGATTGATTTAAGGCACATTACTCAAAAGGTTTTACAAGGTATGTGGTGAAAAAAAAAAAAGCATTGACAGTGTGTTCAGGATTGGCTAATTGATGTATGATCAAAAGTTGGACAAAGCTACATAGACAATGACATTTTTAGTGCAGATGAGAATGGCCTCTTTTTTAAGTTTACTCCTGACAAAACACTTTCATTTAAGGAGACTGTTCACTCAGCTTCCGAATTCACTTCACTAATGTAAATCTATGGACATTTGATGGATTCGCATATTTAAAATATCTCTTTGAAAAAAATTAATATTTTTAACTTCTATTTTTTGAATACACTTCTTAAAAGATGTTTCAGTTTTTCTTAGTTCTCAAAATGTTTCTAAAATATATGCTTAATTTTATATGAAGTGTTAAATTTTTACTCACAGTTAGTCAGCTTTTAACATATAAAATATTAAATTAAGCATAGATTTTAGAAACATTTTGAGAACTAAGAAAAAGAGAGATCCTTTAAGAAGAGTACACAGAAAAAAAAAAAGATAAAAAATCAATTTCCCCAAGAGATATTTTAAATATATGAATGCACCAAACTCTATAGACTTAACATTACAGAGGCGAGATCATCCCCCTTACGAACAAAAAATGTTCTGTGTGAAACTGTGAAAGGAAAGAATTACAGTTCGTGTGTGTGGAAACATGACTTTAACAGAAAAGAAAACCTTGACCCTGATTAAAAAGTCTAGATATCTACATGTTTAAAAAATGTTAAAATGCTTTTAGTCAACTATCATCACAGCAGGGCCGTAGCTAGAAGTGAACAACAGAAAAGGCTTCTAATTTTTATTTTTCTCTCTCTCTGACGCAGAAAGATATATAAATGCATATTCACACTGACCATGTTTGTTATTAAACTGTTGTAATAACTTCAGTTTATACTAAGAAAAGTGTATGATGATGAAAATTTTGACTGTATAACTGGCGCAAAAGTAAACATCATGTTAGCTTCATATGTGCAAATAGGATGAGTGAATGTTGAACACACTTATTTTAGTTACAATTTAATAATTCTGCAAAACTGTTAAAGGATCTCAAAACTAAATTACATTTCCAAATAGAATTTCATTTGAATTTTCGGGACAGACATTTCTTTAATGACCTTTGAATCTTTTCCAGGAGGGGCGGGGGCTCAAAATATTTTAGGGGGGCTGAGCCACCCATAGCACCCCCTTAGCTACATCCCTGCATCACAGTCGAAAGGCTTGGATGACTTCAGAGCTGTTTGAAGCTGAATTGGGGTGATGGGATAAAGAACTCTACAAACAAAAACAAAAAATTCTACTCTTAGTAAATAACGGTCCTGCCCATTCGAAAGGGAAAAATTTGCAGAGAATACAGTTAGTGTTCCTATCCCCAAATTATACAAGCAAATTGCAACCTATGAATCAAGGTGTAATCAGAAGCCTTAAGAGCAACTATCAGGAGGTAATTATGCACATTTTAGAATGCTCAGATAAAAATAAGGTTTGCAGTATAAATTTTTTAAATGCAATTAGTTTATTGGATAAAGCTGAGATACGTCACAGAAAAAAAATACTTGGAAGTATTTTAACATGCTAGTTTTGGGTCAACAGAAGAAAGTGTTTATAAAATCCTACAAAGAGAAGACTAAGAAGAAGATTTGCCTTTGTCAGAGTGAAATAATCAATTTGGAAGATCAGATTTACCATTTTATGAAAATTTGGGCAAGTTTGTTGCTGTAGATGATGATGATGTGATAACATCAGAACTTAAGCCTGATTTGGAAATTGTTTGAGAAATGTAGGAAACAGGGGAAGCTCTTAGTGATGATGAAGTACCACCATCTGGAATCAAAGATGCCAAGCAAGCAATAACATTATTGTTACATTTTTATGAATCCCAAATCACAGATATAATGATCTTTAAATTTATCAGACACATTGAAAATGACATAGAGAGAAAAATAAACGAAACATTTTGCTCGAAAAATAAACAAAAGATGATTGAAAGTTTTTCCTCCCTGAGTATGCCCTCCAAGCTTTAATATTATCATGTTATGCAGGAATAAATTAATTTTTTCTTTGGCAAAACATAGTAAGTGTATTTGTTACTCATTTTATAATTTATTATGCAATTTACACAACCATTATTTTTTTATAAATAGTAAATTAGGATAATGTGCAACGTTCTTTACTTATACCCCATACTTTTGACCCATCTCAGTTATTATGACACTCAGTTATAGTATCATAATTATTGCAGTCCCTTCAATGACGCTATAACCGAGTGTGAATGTATAGGAAGAATTGAAATTAATAAATAGGCCAGTAAAAAAGACAGATAAGAAAGCAGAAGTGAATATTTATGCAGTAAAATACCTGATTATATAGATGGAGGAATGCCTAATAGGAATGAATATCAATTGAAAATAATACAGAAAATAAATATAGGATTTACCATAATTAGGAAAGTTCCTAGTTCTTTTCTTTCAGATTTTCTTGTGTGCTATATCAGTTTTAAAGAAAAATCAATATTTTTGTGGCTAAAACTTAAGGTGCATCTTAGATAATAAATATAATCTTCAGCATATATATATATAAGAGCCAGGTGATATATTGATAAAACAGATATACAAATAGTTACAAATACAGGGTGATTCAGCTCGTCGGTGACAAACTTTAAGGATCGATAGAGCACACCTAGACGAACATTTTTGAATAGGGAATGTAGGGTCCCTGACGCGATGGTAAGGCGCTTTCGAAAATTTGGGTGCCGAAATTCGAAACGTCATAAAAACTAGGGAAATGGTTAGATTTTCTTGCTTGTTGCGTTGAAATGATTCTGTTTGTTTAGACTTTCTTCAGTACCAATTTGATAAGCGTATCTCTTAAAACATGGATAGGGGGCGCTGCAGACTTTGGAGAGCTAGACAACAACTTTAAGCCCGTTATTTTGATAATTTAACACATGCTCGCCAAAGTTTATACTCTAACTTAAAGTTTGAACCCAAAAGTAGAGCCCTGCAAAAAGCGTAAGAGCCGGAATAAAATGTCAAAGTACAGGGTGGTCGAAACTCGAAGGCTCCTAAGAGATAAACAAACAGATTTCTTGACTTATGGCATGCATTTTCATGATTCTGTTTGCTGGGGCTCTCTGAAACTCAGTTGAACGGTACAAAAAGAAACATCGATAGGGGGCGCTTTGGGCAAAAAACATAATTCGTTGACATTTCGGACGCTAACTGGAAACGGGGCGCTACGATCAGTTAGTAATAATGAAAACACATTTTCTACCTCTGCTCAACACTTCTGAATAAATTTAGACCAAAAACATCAATGATACTGGAAATTTATTTACAAAAAATAACACTACAGAAGATGCTCGAAATTTCGACCTTGGGCCATGATGCAGGCTTCGCACCTCCGTCGCATTGAGGAGTGTGTGTTTCCAACAATGCCAGGAGTATCTCTGATCTGCCCTGCAGCTGCCACAATGCGCGCCACAAGTTCTTCAGCACTGCTGACAGGTGTATGGTATACCTCGGCCTTCAGGTAACCCCAAAGGAAGAAATCCAAGCAGGTGAGGTCTGGTGATCGGGCAGGCCAGTGAACTGGACCCCCACGCCCGATCCACCGCTGGCCATACCTTGCGTTTAGATGGAGACGCACATCGTTCGTGTAATGGGCCGGAGCTCCATCGTGCTGGAACCACATCTGGCGACGCGAACCTTCGGGTACGTGCGCCTCCTCCAGAAGCTGCGGCAGCACTTGATCCAGGAAAATCAGGTAATTTCCACCTGTCAGCCGTTCAGGTAACAAATAAGGGCCAATGAGGCAATTCCCCAGAATGCCGGCCCACACATTTACTGAGAAACGCTTCTGGGCTGCTCGGCTTCTGGTTTCATGTGGATTTTCATCACACCACACATGACTGTTGTGGGCGTTCCAAATTCCCTCCCGGCTGAAGGTGGACTCGTCCGTAAACAAAATGCTGTTTACAAAACGGGGATCCCTGGATCTCATCGCCAAGTACCATCTTGAGAATTCCACTCGAGGGCCAAAATCCTGCTCTCTGAGCAACTGCACCCGCTGGATGTGGTAGGGGTGCAGATTCCGGGAACGTAAGATGCACCACGCAGTTGCTTGCGAAATGCCAACATGTCTGGCGATATCTCTCGTGCTAAGACCTGGGTTGTCCTCAACCAGGTTAAGCACAGCCTCTTCGTTGTCGGGGGTGCTCACTGATCGCTCCCGTTCAGGCCTGCCTCCGTCGAAAGATCCCGTTGTGGACAACCTCTGGTGTACTCGAGCAAAGAAGGCATGGCAGGGGATTTGCCTGTTGGGGTAACGCTCGGCGTACAACCGCTGAGCGGCTCGTCCATTACAACCAGCAGCGCCATACGCCAAATGCATGTCAGCCAATTCAGAGTTTGTGTACCGTTCCATCCTACTACCGATCTGCAGACAAGTAACCCGAAGCTTAAGTAGGTACCGCACGTTCAAAAGACGTGTCTGCGCATACAACTACGTCATCTTGCGTTGTCGTCTACGCATTACGTATCTTTTGCATATCGATATGGTACGATATCTTTTGCATAAATCAGCAAAAAGCACCTTATGTAAATTTTATTGCGCGCATTGTGCATGATTGAAACCAGCTATGTTTGTTAAAAAAAACAAACAAACTGCAGTTTTAATAGCTTCTTATGATAAGTAAATTACTCTCTTGTTTTGTTTCTAACTGATCGTAGCGCCCCGTTTCCAGTTAGCGTCCGAAATGTCAACGAATTATGTTTTTTGCCCAAAGCGCCCCCTATCGATGTTTCTTTTTGTACCGTTCAACTGTGTTTCAGAGAGCCCCAGCAAACAGAATCATGAAAATGCATGCCATAAGTCAAGAAATCTGTTTGTTTATCTCTTAGGAGCCTTCGAGTTTCGACCACCCTGTACTTTGACATTTTATTCCGGCTCTTACGCTTTTTGCAGGGCTCTACTTTTGGGTTCAAACTTTAAGTTAGAGTATAAACTTTGGCGAGCATGTGTTAAATTATCAAAATAACGAGCTTAAAGTTGTTGTCTAGCTCTCCAAAGTCTGCAGCGCCCCCTATCCATGTTTTAAGAGATACGCTTATCAAATTGGTACTGAAGAAAGTCTAAACAAACAGAATCATTTTGACGCAACAAGCAAGAAAATCTAACCATTTCCCTAGTTTTTATGACGTTTCGAATTTCGGCACCCAAATTTTCGAAAGCGCCTAGCGCCTTACCATCGCGTCAGGGACCCTACATTCCCTATTCAAAAATGTTCGTCTAGGTGTGCTCTATCGATCCTTAAAGTTTGTCACCGACGAGCTGAATCACCCTGTAGATAGTTACAAATACTATACCTCCAATCCTGATATATTAAAACCACAGTTTGGCATCTCGGTATACTTGTTAAAATGAAAACTCTTAACAGGTTTAAAGTTTATGACACAGCAATTTATCTTATAACTCTATGAATTTTAAATATGGATTGTAAAAATGTTATCAAATTGTGAGTAACATCATGCTATTAATAATATATATATATATATATTTGTATTATTTATTTCATCATTTTATTTTTCTTTATTTATAATCACACATGCAAAAGTTATCTTCAATGTGAAAAGACTTATAAAGCTTTACTCACTGATGCTTTTTGATCCAAATCTCATATAAATTCTAAGTATGAGCATTTAAAAAAAAAATATGGTATAAAATTTATATGACATCTTTATGTGGCTTTAAAAGGTTTGTTTAAAATTAAATTTAAATTATTTTTGATTTGGTAAAATATATTTTTTACACATCTAAAAATACTTTTAATTTTTCAATTCACCGTTAAATATATAATTTTCATATAATTTATACTATGCATTAAAATGTATTTATTTTAATGAATTGATTTATCTTTTGTGTCACATTATTCAAAATTGTAAGTAATATTTATGCAAATGGTTTCTTTGCAACAAATTATCCAAACTAAGTAAAACACATGAAAATGGATAATTTGAATTAAAAAAACCATTTCACATATACATATTTTTTAATTTTGCTTAAACTCTGAGATATTTTAATAGTACAACTTAATTCTAGAGAATCTATTATCACTAATGTAAAACAAAATGACTGGACAAAATAAGTGGTAGCATGGCAATATAGGTGGCCAGTGTAGTTAACTTTTCTTGTGTATAAATTCATTAAAATGTAAACATAAACATTTTCAAGAACACCAAATATATTTAGCAATAATTCTATTAGATAAAATTGACTTAAAATTTAAATATAATAATATGGTAAAACATACAAACAAAATTAAGTGTTATTTACACTCTTATTAGGCATTATTTATGCTTCATAAACACATATTTTTGAAAATCAATTAACTTAATAAATATTCATTTTTAACAATTACTGTTTAAATTTTATAAAATTCAAAGAACATATTTTATGGAAAATAATGTAACTAACTGAAAGCAACACCTAACATTTTTTTTTTTTTTGAACAATGTTTTTATGCTTATTAAATTATTTTACTTCAGAACTCAGGAGTAAAATGAATAAGTATTTTAGTATATATTAGCAATGGGAAATACAGTTAATTTTTATTTACAGGTTTCATATTGTTTCATTCTTGCACAAGTAACAGGTTCCAACAACCTGTTACTTTTATTACATATAATTAATCACTGCTTATGATATCAATGGACAGGGGGTGCAAAAATTGTTTCTACTCCCAACATTCCTCCCCAATCCACATGAAAATTTCCCCAAAAATTTTCAGTATGTTATAGGTAAATTCTGTATTACTGTAGGTATAGAAAATTTATTTTTCCAATATTTCTCAACATTTGAGTGAGTATGCAGGGATGATTTTCATTGAAAATTTCTTTTCTGAAATTCACAGCAAATTTTCTGAAAGGTTACAGCAGAGTGGGGAAAGGGGGGGGGGGATAATCTCCCAGTGCTAACTATGTTTGTTTGCAATCTTTGACAATATTGGCATTTTTTAGCAATCTTGATAAAATTTGTGAATATTTTGCTCTTTTTTGATGAAATTTGAAGTTTTCTTGACGACATTAGCAGTTTTTATTTGTGATCTTTTGATCTTTTAATGAAATTTGTGGGTTTTTTTCACCCCTTTTGACAGAATGTTTGTTTCATGATCTTTAGACGAAATCTGTAGTTGTTTTCACGATCTTTTGATAAAATCTTGTTAAAAAATTGAAATGAGTTAACACCATTATGGTTAAAAATTTAAACTCTACAAGACAAAAATTTACCAAATTATGTCAGCATAAATTTCATGCATTTTCAGCTTTTAACTAAAAACTCATTTTTCATTCACTATGACTAAAATACTGAAAATTCATAAAATTGAAAGCATCATAACTCAGTAAGTTTTGGCTATATAAAAATCAACTTTTACTGTTTTACTTGTTAGAACATGGAGGAATATTTTCTAAATGAAACTTATGATGGAATCCAGACATTGTATAAAACTCGGAATTTCTTAACCATTTAAAAATTACTTATTTTAACATACATCAATTTTTAAATGATGCAGAACAAAATAAAATATTTTTATAATTGGAACTATACCTCTAAAACTAATGGTTATTAGCTATGTGTAAACAATAATTAGAGATACCCTGTATAACAATAGACACAGTTTTAAAACTCTATTTTTTTTAAAGCAAAGTTTTGATCCCAGGTTGCATTGCAGCCATATCCATCAATGCATATTTAGGTGAATCTCATAAGAATACGAAAATATTATTTATACACTTTTAATCAAATTCAATTCATCCAAACAAATTTCTTACATACAAATATGTTTTTCAAATTAATTACAATTGTATTAAAACTAATAGACTGGGAGGTGGCAGCACAAACAATCACGTCATTAAGTTCATGGATGAAATTTTAGGATTAAAGATAATCTCGACTTGTATATTAAAACACAATCTGTCTGCCAAGTCATATCTTAAAATCCCGAATTTAAAAGTTGACTGGTACCACTGTGCTTTCCTGCTTCCGGTTCTCCATGTTTTCATACCTTTGGTTGCAGAAAAGCATAACGTTAAATTTATGAATCAATCGCTGAAATTAGGTTTTCATGTGTTTTGCTCCAAGATATGATTTGGCAGACTGATTGCATTTTAATATGTGAATCGAGGTTTAATTAATCCTAGAATTTCATCCGTAAACTTGATGAGGTGATTGTCTATGCTGCCGCCTCCTGGTCTATAAGTGTCTTCAAAAATTTTACATTGCTTTTCTTTTTTTTTTTTTTTTTTTTTTTTTTTTTTTTCCGTAAAATAAAAATATGGAAAGAAAAAAAAACTGTCCACCCCTCATTTTTTAAAAAAATTAAATAGTAAAAAAGTAAATAAATAAATAAATAAAAATAGATAAAAAGAAAATAAATCATCCCCCCCCCCCCTCACTAGAAAAAAAAAATCTAGCTTCATAAACCGCCTCTCACAAATTTGAATATTTAAAATCAAAGAAACTAATATCTGCCAAGCAATGGGCCAAAACTAATCTTATCTGAAACTTAGTAAAATTAACACTTATTTAGTAAAATATGTGACATTTAAAAAATACAATCATAAAATACGTTATACTGAATTTCTTAATAAGTTTTGTCAAATATAGATTCATTAAAACCCTGAAAACGGAATTGAAAAGAATCTAAAAACATTCCGCTTTTATGCAGGATCCTTATAATACTGTATCATCCCTAGATGCTATGCCCCTTAATGCTATTGCATACCCTAGATGGGACTATTTAACAATATCATGCTAAACATAATCTTGAGAAAAATCAGCAAATCTTCATTTGGCTCCCCCTTTGCCTGTTGCCCAGGGCACATGGCCCCCCTCCCCTATTTTCGGCCCTGGCCAGGCGAATACTGTCCAAAAATCAAATTTAAAAAACATCTTTGCACTACAGAAAGCATTCCATATCCATTGCTCAATCTCAATTTCATTTCCATTACAAAAAATGCGAGAACCCTTTCCATTTTGTTGAAAAATACTCTATCTACTCATATTGTTAGCCAAAACCATATTTATCTAAACAACAATTGGAGTTATTATAAGTTATATCCACAATCTGTGATTTTGTAACTATGAAGATTAAAATGATTTTTTATTTCATAACTATTACTTGGAATAAAATAACTGTCGAATTTTAAACAATAAGAAAAACTTTAACAGATAGCCAAAAAGGAATAATAAAATACAGGTTTCTCTCAGCCAATGAATGGCCAGTCTTTTCTATTCAACTGAAGTGTGGCTGGTATATTTAGAAATTGCTTTCCCAGCTATTAAGTTTTAATCATTTTTCATTCAATTGCCTGCCATTTCTTTGTTTATTTGCTGGAGTCTCACAAATGCATGACAAGCAGATTTTTGATTCTTTTTCTCATTTGGCACATTGTAACAAGAGATTATAAATGTTTAAAATGATGATACTTCATACATTTTTGATGAAGTACATTTTAAAGCTCTTTTTTAATTAATACAGAAGCCTATTTCATAAACTTTATTTTTATTATAATTTTAATGCATATTTCTAAAAAACATTTGTTTCAAATATTTTTTTTTACACTTTGCTGGGATTGCGTTCTAAATTTAACAGGGACTTTTAGCAAATCTGTTATTATATAATGAACTATACAACAATAACATTGTTATTTATCTTAATACGTTAAATAATTTCTATTTCTACTATGCATAAACATTGTTTATTTGACAGATTTTTTTTTTTTTTTAATAATTATAATACAATTTAGTGTAGAAAAATTCTCATCAAGATACTTTTGTTTTAAAACAGACAACTTATGTTTAATAGACAGCTGCTACATTCAAGCAACTTATTTTTTTTTAAGTTTATCAAAAATATGGTTTGTCTTTTTCATAGATATCTTCTAAAACATCATCAACATTTTCATCCTGGAAACGGTCAACCCAGCTTTGAATAAGGCCTTCTGGTGTCGACTCATAATTGATTAGATGAACAGTATCATCTGAAAAAATGAGAGATGGTTAAAGAAGTGCTAGACAAGTTTATTATATCAATATGTATTAAAAATAAATATTTAATTAAAAAAATATTTTTTTAATTTAAAATTATGTGTTTTTTTTTTACACAAATTAGATATTTAAAAGGAATACTGGTAAAGTAAGAACTAAAAGTAACACTACATAGTTCAGGCATTTGGTGCTCAAAAAGACAAATAAAAGAAAGTTTTGGTTTAGTTTTGATATTTGTTGTCTTTATGTTTTATGGGTTGCTGAACATGAATCTGATGTTTTCCAACAAAACCTTTTCCGGGAAACACATATTTTATTTTAATTTTTTAACATGTAAAAAATGTGACTTTTCTTTGTCTTTTAAAAATAACTCAAAAACTATGAGCTTTAGGTAAAAGTCAGCAATACATAAATTAAATTGGATAAAATTTCTTACATTTTATGTATTAAGAGTTTTTCTTTCATCAGCGGTCCAGCCGTGACAGTGGTTTAAAAATGGGTGTAAAAAGCAAACAATTTTTAAATATCTGGAATATTGGTGCTGTATGTCTATTTAACATGAAAAATAAACATTTTACAATGGAATTGCTGATAATAAATACGATGACTCATCATGAGTCATTATTTAATTATAAGTAATTACATACACACAGCCATCTTTAGTGAAATTGAGGTCTGGTACAAGAATTTCTGTGAGGCTTTTCCTTTACAAACTAGTTAACACCTCCCCCCCCCCCACACACACACACTTTCCCTGCATGATATATCACAAATAATCATTGAAATTATGGTTACTGTTTATCTAAAATCTTTAACAGCATCAGCTTCTGAACACTTAACCACTTCACCGTCTGTCCAAAGATAAGTTGGGAGTAAAAGCACTGTTTCCCCATACGTGTCGCTGGTTAAGTGTTTAATATCATAACTCCAAAATAACAAATATTTTGGAGTATGACAAGGATTAGATATACTTAGCAGTATCAACATTGTATCTGAATCCTTTGTTTGATGTCTTAGCAACTTTTCTTAAAGTTCTTCACAGGTCTACGATTGTCTGAAATCTAAGTCTTGGTCAAGCTCGACCTTGCATTTTTCTGTAAATTATGATTGGGCTAAATAATGACTTCATTCTTTTCACTGCAAACTTGGACCAGGCATGGAATTCACATTATTTAGCCAGAGTCGAATCCCACTTTATTTTAACAGAAACAAGTTAGTTTTTATTAACTAATTTCTAACAAAAAAAATTAGTCCAAGTCCATGTTGTTTTAGCATATGTTTTTCGTTGCTCTTGTTATTTGTTCTTTTTTAAATAATAAGGATATTGTATTTTGGTTTAACACAGTTTTGAATTCAGCCTTTTCCTCACAGTGGTATTCAGAGATCCGGTGGAGAAATTGCTCTTTTTTCCATTAAAAAGCATGAAATCTCAAACCTAGGGGAAGATATTTTGATGTTCTGGAGGAGGGAATCGCCTCCCTCCCTGGGACACTCCCTGAATTCAACACTCTTAACAGGATCTTTAAAAACTCAGTTTGGTTTAACAAATTACTAAGAAATATTTTTTAAAATCTGCGTTATTTTTTTAAAAGTAGAGGTCTAAAATTAATATTTTCTTTAACTATCTTTTCCTTTCATTCTAAACTACATTATTAAATAGTAATGATGATAATAAGTGCTGATGCACAGTTAAAAATATCATAAAAATTACCTCTTTTCATTAAAGGCTATCTATTTTCTGACAATAAGAATGCTCTACAGGTGTTTTCAGATTGTTCTTATTGGTCAGAAAATAAATAGTCTTAATAGAGGTAATTTTTCACAATTACTTTTAACAGTGTGTAAAGTGTAGAGTTGCGGAAAAAACACACACACACACCAGACCATACAATTTATTATTAGACTAAAATAGAGCGATATGACAGGCACTGCTAAATTGAGAATGGTATCTACTTTTCGAATATGAATGCAATTTTTGAAATGGGAGTCGTGTTACATATGAAGCATTGTACCAATTTTCATTTTTCATATTTTAACATCCAGTTTTGATACTTAATTTGATTTTAATGGATCAAAGCAATTCAATAAAATTCATTTATATACTTTTTCTTAAATTTTTTCAGAGTCTGAAGAAGTCAAAGTTTGAGGATGATAATGTTAAATGCAAGTAACAAACTTTATCTTTTCTATAAATTGTTCAATTCAAATGCTCTCAGACATTTCTTTTTATTCAAAAACATTTTTTTAATGTTAAAAATTATTAATAAATTTAAATTTAAAAAAATTACAAATTTTGATCTACATTGTTTCGTTTTTATATATATTTATATATACAACCTAGTTTTGCTGAAAACACAGCTATGAGATTTTACCTTCATGATTACTTTAATTTTTAAGATCTGGGAAAATTTTAGAGACTAACCGGAAACCAATATAAAATTTTCTTTTAATTAACATGAGTTTATTTTACTGTTTTACAGTTAGACTTTTACATAGGTTACTCGCAATGTGCTCAGCAACAACTCATTGCCAGGGCCTAGAGTTACCACACAACTGGGCAGCCCATTGAATGCTTCATGTTAATGTGTATTTAGAATTTTTATACATTTTCTTTCTTGGTAACTTATTGAATGCTAATCAACTGAACTTATTGAATAACTGAGCTGTCCGGCATTGCCTGGGCCCATAATAATATTCTTAAATGAACCTGAAATTTCTACTGCAAAATCTTATAAAAAGACCCCATCTTGAACCAAACCTCTGCTGCCAACGATAACGTTTAGCAGCATACCGTGCATGCATGGCAAAATCTAAAAGAGTTTCAAATTTTTATTTCTCATTCTATACCAGGGGGCAAACTCTATTCTTAACAAAGCTGTTTCTGAATGAAACAAAATTAAACAACCTACCCAGGATATAATAGTCAAGAGGCTGGCGAACTTAAGCAAGATATTTGGTGAAATTATTATTAGAAAATAGGGTTAAAAGCATTTTTAAAATTTTATATTAAATAAGTATTATTTATTGCAGGTCTCTAAAAAATCCACAGCTAAAATGTACGTTTTTTATGTAATTAACAATTTTTTGCATTTGTATGAAATTGAAAGCTATATCCTAGGAGACAGCATAAAAATTAATGGCTAAAAAAAGTGCTGGCAGAACAAAATCTAAGGAGAACTAAAACTGGATAAGGCAATACAATTTTAGTAAATTTTTTTTGTTATAACTTTAAGATTTAGTATACATTGATATATTTTAAGCATATTATGTTTACAGGCTAATAAATAAAATAAAAATATATAAATAATAATATTAACAATGAATCAAAGAGAGAGTTATCAAATTTATATTAATTTTGTCAAGTTTCACTATTAAAACATCTGGTATACTTATTGTTTTGATGAAAAAGAAAAATATATAGTTTGCAACAAAATATGTAAAGAGTTCGAGTGTATTCGAAAAAAATTGACATAAATATTTAAAATAATTGGATCAAACTCTTAATGTCAAAAAATATAAAATTATTTACATGCTGAAAATGACAGATGCAATGTAAAATTTGTACTGTAAAAAACAAAAATTAGAAAAATCAATCAAATATTTTTTAAATTTTACTTTTAACCAGCAATAAAAAACATCATTATACAAACAGTAACATGTCATCCATAATACAGATAATTTTTCGAACTTGTTATATATGTATATATAAAAGAGCTTACCACAAACTGAACATAAGTATTTAGTCTTTAACAATGATGCTTTAACAGGACCATACTTTCAATGTATAAGCAGTCTCATAAATGACACATTACCAGTTAAGGTTTAGAGTCTCAAAGACTGTCATTTTTTGATTAAGGATTAAAACACTGTCACTGAAATTTGTATACAATAAAAATGTCATCTTAAAACTTTTTGACATAACTTACTTTCAATAACAGTATTAGGTTGCACAAGGACAACTCTTGGTTTCTTTCTTGCTAAAACAATTTCCCGATAATTCAAAAATGGATATTTATCTTCAGAGGTCACTGCTGAATATTTATTAAACATAGCTTTAGCCTTAGATATATCTGCTGTTGCTTTATATAGCTGAAATTATTTTAAGAACATTATATCATAGCATAATAAATTAGTATACATTTTATGATAGTTTTTAAAATAGTGAATAATGATTATTAGATATATACACTGAGATGAGACTTTTTCTTTTCTACACTAGATCACTAAATTGAAGAATAGCATCATCCATGTTACAAACCATGCATTCTTTTAAAAAATATTACATTTATTAATTTCAAAACAAATCAGTAATAATTTCTGAGTATACCCTTTAATAACAAAAATAATGTGAGAGACCTTATGAAAATACAAGTCATTTTCAGATAATGATAAAATCTGGCCTAAAAAAAATGTTTCAATTTATAATTTTTAAATCCTATTATTCTATATGATTGAAAATTTATCTCAGAATAATTAATGAATTTATGAAAAATTCTAAAATTGTCTTTACTATCCATGAAATATGTTCCTTGCCTTGAACTCCGAAATGCTTTGGTAATGGCATTTTAATGTTAAGCCTATTTTAGGATAAATTGAAAATGAAATTCAATTTTCAATTGAAAACTGATAGCATACTTATTCTGAAAACAGTTTTATAATTTACTCACAAAAGCTAAATAATAAATGTATCTCAGCAATAATAAACTCGGTAATGATACACATTAAATGTATCAATTTAAAATTTGAAAAAAAAAAAAAAAAAAAAAAGAGGAATAGAATGATGTAGTACTTACAAAGAACATAGAGGGAAAGAACTGGGAATACACTGAAAGGGAAGATCCAATCATAGGCACATTTCATTGCATCTGCCAATTCGCCAAATTTTTTTTGTGGTAAATCTATTAAATGTAGTAAATCCCTGTGAGAATTCAAAATGACATTTCTTTGACAGTTCATTTTCAAACATTGAGTTGTAACAGATTTTTTAATGTGATCTGTTATTATACATTGCCTGTATTGCAAGTAGATAACCGATGAATATGTATAATAGAAAGATCTTCATTGATGCAGGACTCTAAAATAATAAATTTTATCTACTGAAAATTTCATTTTTACTCAAAAACTAATCCCCAAAAAGGGGTTTTGATTATCTCCATAAAAGGCAGGTGGAAAACGCACTGCTTTTGTGCGGATAATGGTGAATACAGCACCATCACTTATTTTGATAATTATCGGTATTGGTGATCACATCAATGTGTGTAAAAATTCCTTATGTATGTTAAAATTCCCTAATATTTCCAGGTCAGTGACCAACTTGACTATATTTTCAACAGATGTGCTTTGATTTCTGTAAAATATAAGAATGTGACCAGAAGAACTAGAAATTGTCACCATGCATATATAAACAACCCTGAACTAGACATTTCTTTATTCAAAATGCAAATGATAGTACTTCAAAATTCAGCTTATTTCATACAAGCAAAATTAATGATTCAAGTTTCGGTAAAACATCATGATTATCATTAAAGTTGTGAATAGAAATTTAGTCTCAGCTTGTAGTGACACTCCCTGTATTTTTGGTGGAACAATTGGGATGTTTCTTGCTCAGATAAGAAAAAAAAGTTAGTTTTGACTATACTATTTTTTCTAAAACTTTACTCCAATATTTCAGGAACAATCTGTATATTTCTAATATCTGAAAATAATTGCCCATTCTAGACATTGCTGTTTGGTGTATTTAAATTTTTACCAAATCGAAAGGAAATTTAATGTTATTCTTGTTGAATTGCTATTATTTGAATAGATTGTATTATTTATTTTTTTCTTCTTTAGCTCCTTCCTGATAAATGATGTATGACTGTGAAATTTTACTTCTAATTTCTACAAAATTTCTCTGATCTTAACTTATTAGTGGAAAGATTTTGTTTATAAAATGGAAGTATCTGCATTAAATACTATGTAAAATTGTTTTGCTTTTTAATAAATTAAACTCTGAAATATAAAAGTATTGAGCCATCCAAATATTTGGTAACTGGTCCAATGATTATTAGCTATATATTCAGTATCTGTTATACCATTGCGCTGAATATTCAGTATTTGGTCAAAATCACTATTCGATATATGCCTAATATGAAGTTAACCTATTCACTTTCTTTAATATCTCAAAATAGCAAAAATAATAGTTGTGTTAAAAATTTTAATAAAACAGACACCATGTAGTGCCCAAATTTATGAAATATACTTGTTATTTAAAATCAAATGATATATAATAAGTAGTGTTTAGCTGAAAGGATATATTTGTAGTACCATGTAATAGTAGAAATTAAGGCTGCACCTTAAATCAATTTAAAGTTTACATCGGAAATCCAATTTAGCCACTGGTCTTAAATTGATGCATCAGAAATCATGATTTAGCCAATGCCTTAAATCGCGATTTAGCCACTGGCTTTAAATCGATTTAAAATAAAGTAGCATCAGAAAATTGATTTATCTACTTTGATGTATCTACTGCTTGCATATCAAGCTAGTGTTAAATCGATTTAGCATGATCCAATTTAAGAAAACATTGCAAGACTCAATGCTTTCTGATTTAAGAAAAAGATAATGTAACAGGAAAACAGCCCTGTTTTCCTGTTACTGGGCAAGCTAATGTTAAATCAATTTAGCTGGATATGATTTAAGAAAATGTGAAAAATGCAAATGAATTTCAAGGACATTTCAATATCTTCAATTTTCGACTACTGCCATATGCTCACCAGTTGGATTATCTTTCTTCAAGAGATGCTGTTTGATCATGAGAAATTGAGATCATGAGAAATGATCACTCACCAACTTAGATTTCAACAATATGTAATGTATGTAATGCATTAATAGCACGTTCAATTATTAAAATCAAAGTAATATTTTATTGTGTTTTATTTATGATTCACTATGTCTGAAAAAAAAAAAGCTTAAAATCCAAATTTATCCATTTTTAGCTTGTATTTTTATGCATTATTTTGATGAAAAATGTATTTTTATATGTTTGGATAATATTAAAATATTTAAGTTTTAATTTATTATTATGTAATTAGTTAAAAATACTTTAATAGAGCTTTGTAATGAGTCAGGTAACTTGATTTTTACAGCAGAATGAAGGGACATTCAATCGATTTTTCTGCAGATCTGCAATTTTCCATTCTTTTGAAAATTTTTGCCATTAAAAAGAGAAGTATTTTAAGATTATATTTTATTACTAATCTTACAGGGTGCAAACAGTCTCGAAAAATCAGCAATTCCACTATTCTGGCTTTTCAATCCTTCTCCATCCACTATATGAATGTCAGCATTTATGTTAAACAAATTTTATTATAAACTAAAAGTTTAAAAAAAGAAATAAAATTGCACCTTATTTTTCATATCTCTCCCATCTCCCCCCAAGTTTCCATTTTAGTACTTTCCTCATCATGGTAAATGAGCAGATAAATTCATCACTGAATCTGTTTCTGTTTTACTTCAAAAATTTTTTAATTCTGTGTCTGTAAAAACAAATGTATGCATATTGTTAGGAATGAAATGCTATTTGAGTGAATTAGGGGAAGTTTCTCCAGTCCCCTTCCTTAAGTAATTTAGATTGTAGCATCCAAAACAAATCAAACACACACACACACTAATATATATATCTTAAAGAATGGGTTTATAAAATGTATTAAAATAGGCACTAATTTTTATAATATAAAAAACAATTCTTTTTGGGCATTGAGTTTGTGTGTATATGTGTAAAATATACCTCTTTTCAAAGGTATTTGAAAAATTAAAAGATAAGCATATTAAATACTACAGGGTGGGGTGGGGGTGCATAAAGACGGTATTTTGTTACTCAAAATTAAAAGCTACGTTTCACATTCTAAAATGTTAAATCACAATGTTAGATGGATGATAAGTCAATTAAAAAAATTTCTACATTGCCCAGTCCTAGTAGAGATATGTAACATGAATGATACATAATTAAGATTCATACATTATTATCTTATACTATAATGCGAGCAAAAATTGTGTGTGTGTAAATTTTCTCAAAAACGGCTCTAACGATTTTTGCAAAAATTTGGATTTTACCATTTTTGGACACAAGAAGACCATTGGGCTAGGTCACAACTCGAGAAAATTCGATTATTGGGTCATTTTGGGTCATAATAGGTCAGGATCAAGCTATTTATATCTAGAGAATAGCTGGATCGATTTTAAGGAAATTTTGTATCCAATCGGTTTTTGGCACGAGAAAACTATTGGGCTGGGTCACATGTACGAAAAATTTTGATTAGTGGGTCATTTTTGGATCATTATAGGTCAAGACATTTTTATCTAAAAAACGGCTCTAACGATTTTAACCTAATTTTATATTTTATCATTTTGGATTGCCAGAAGACCATGGGTTAGGTAATCTGCTTGAGAAAATTCGGTTAGTGGGTCATTTTTGGTGTCATTGTGGGTCATGCTATTTTTATCTAGAGCTTTTCTCATGCAATTTTGACTAAAAATTGTATTCTATGGTTTTCGGCATGAGAAAACATTGGGCTAGGTTACATGTTCAAGAAAAAATTTTAATGGGTCATATTGGGTCATTAAGGGTCTGAATCAAGCTATTTATATTTAAAGAACGGCAAGATCAATTTTAACAAAACTTTGTATGTAACAGTTTTTTGACATGAGAAAACAAATGGGCTAAGTCCCATGTTTGAGAGATTTCAATTATAAGGGTCATTTGTGGGTCATAATGGATCATGTCAAGCTACATCGAAAGAACAGGTGGATCAATTTTAATGAAATTTTGTATGTAACAGTTTTTTGACATGAGAAAACAAATGGGCTAAGTCACATGTTTGAGAGATTTTGATTATAATTGTCATTTAAAGGTCATGATGGGTCATAATGGATCATGTCAAACTATATCTACAGAACAGGTGGATCGATTTTAACAAAAATTTGTATACAACTTTTTTGGCACAAGAAAATTATTGGGCTAGGTTACATGTTTGAGAAATTTTGATTAATGGGTCATAAAGGGTCAGGGTCATGCTATTTATATTTAAAGAATGGCGGATTGATTTTAATGAAATTTTGTATGTAACAATTTTTGAATACGAGAAAATTAATGGGCTAAGTCACATGTTTGGGAGATTTTGATTATAAGGGTAATCTGTGGGTCATAATGGGTCATGCTAACTTTATGTAGAAAATGACTCGTATCATTTTGACTATACTTTGTTTTATATCGTTTTCGGGCAAGAGAAAACTGCTGGGCTATGACACATGCTCGCGAAAATTCGATTAGAGGGTCATTTTGGGTCATAATAGGTTAGGGTCATCTTAATTATATGTAACAACAGCTCAATCAATTTTACCTAAACTTTGTAACGAAATGTTTCTTTGTCACGAGAAGACTATTGGGCTGAGTCGCACGTTAAACAAAATTATATTAGTGGGTCATTTCGCTTTATTGCAGAATGCTGTCAAGCTAATTTTACCTAAGAAATGACTTAAACGATTTTGATTCAATTTTATATTCCATTCTTTTTGATTACCTGAAGACCACTGAGTTAAGTCATATACTTGACCAAATTTAATTGGTGGGTCATTTTTGGTAATACGGGTCAGGGTTACGGAAATATGGCAACAGCCAATAAGTTGGCAATATTTGACAAATTATTGGTGACATTTGGCCAAAAAATCGATTATTAAGATTACGAAAGCCAAAGCATGAGTTTGGTGACAAATGAAAAAATGCCTCCAAATTTGGCTATATATGGCAAAAAATATTGTCTTTCAGCATGTGAAGAAATTTTTTATATACAGTAGACTCCCTCAAATCTGCACTCCTAAAATCCACAACTTTCTAAAATCCGCACATATTTTACGGATGTAAACAATGAAACATTCAGTTCAGATGTAGGTACAAATTTTGACTTTTTTAATTTTATATCGATGCCATATGTTTTGTAATTTGTAATTTTTGTTAAGGTTATTGATTTCATGTTTTTTCATGAAGAAAGAATAATTTCTAATTTATTTCTAAAAAAATTAAGATATTGCTGATATCATTGGTAATCACAATCTTACTATACATATTTATGTATTAATCAAGCTTTTTTTAGTTATTAAGTCTGCCTAAACCTGAAATAAAGCTTCATTATTTTATGATCTTGATGTGAATTAATACTGTACCTTTATGAGGCAAGTTTCATTGAATAATTTAAGAAAAATACATTTCATCTTTATAATGAATATTTAATTGTACATTATTGATTATTAATTTGACCTTTGCTTTTGTATTTTTATCATTTTAAAAACTATCTAAATTTTTATTATCTTAGTTTATTACTTATTTTAATATTTTAGCATATTGTAAGCATTCATTAAACTTTTGATTTCATTATTAATTACATTCAAATTACTTTTAAAAAAATATAAACAAAGCAATGACCAGAAATCCGCAAAATTCTAAAATCCGCAAAACCTCTGGTCCCAAGCTGTGCGGATTTGAGGGAGTCTACTGTATTCTTAATAGGATTCCAGATGCATGGTTAAACCAATCAGAGTCGAGCAAAAAAAGTGATTTGAATCGATATCCTTTTGTTGTAAATTTTAAAATAAAGTAAAATTTATGAATATGTGCATACATAGTTTTCTTATTGATTGTTTTTGAAAATAATCCTATTATAAATTACATGTTTTACAGTAATAATACAGAGTGAATGACGCAGTGATAATACTATATCCAGTTGAACCCAAAGTTAATTTTGACCGAGCTTAGCTTGGTCACTCCTGCTAGTCAATTGATAATTTGTTGAAAAATAATTCTTAAATGAACACTCTGACTAAAACTTTACTCCATGAGTAAGTCATATTAAATGAAATCTTCTAATGAATTTTATTTCAATAAATGGCTCAATGAATTATAAGGTAAAACATATGCATCTACTACGGTAATAAGATTTGCAGCTTAATAACTTTATAATACAAACTCAATTTCATTGTTACAATCATTTCCCCCTCTCCCCTCTTTTATGCTCAGATTTCCCTAAAGCACTCCTTGCTGTCTGTAATTTTTCAAAAATCCCTTAAAATTTTATGATGTGACTGGACTACATTTTTTTCCAGCCTTCTTTAAAAAGCCAGGATTTGTAATAGGGTTTTCAGTCAAATGACATATTTTACAGAGTTTAGTTTTAAGCAAATTTAATTTCATTGTATAAATCTGTTTATCATATAAAATAAACATTTATATGCAAGTTTAAATATTTTCATTCTATTTGCATAATTATTTAAATTATGCGTACATAACTATTCTCATACATTTAACCACTTCAGTTCCAAAGCAAAAATAATACTACAAATACTTTTATTCATTGTTTTTTCCAAACAAAATGACATTGCAAATGACAGAAAAAATATCTTTTATGAAATTGATCCTTTAGGTGCTTAGTGATTTAAATTCAGAAATATGAATCTGAAACTACAAAACCTCTTAGAACATCAATTTAATAACCATTAACCTAAATTAACTTAATCAATACTTCAACAATTCAATAATCTACAAATCCACAAAAAAAAAAAAAAAAAATATTGAAAAAGATTTAAGTTAAGTACTTATGAAAATTTATCACTTCCTTGATCACACTGTCTTTCAGTGTCTAAAAGACATACATTTTGCAAACTCAGATGAAAATAATTTTTATTTTATGAGGAATTTAGCTTAGATGCAGGCATTTATTTGTTTGATTTCAACACAAAAAACATTCAGCTATTACAAAGTGATGTAAAAAAAATCAGACTTTTTTTTATAAATATAAAAAACAGAGGTCTCCAAATGGGGATCCAGGGACCAAAGAGGTTAAAACTGCAGTATTGCTGATTAGAGTTTGACATATTTGCACGGCTGAACTATCCTAATTCCTAAAAACTCCTTCTCTGGGAATTTTAAGCATGACTTGAAGATTTGAGATGCAAACTCTCAAATAAGAAGTTGTTTATTTATTGCTACTAACTTTACTGTTTAAAATAATCAGTTATCATTAACTGTTATGAGCAATGGAAAACTTTGAAAATGCTTTATATATGCTCAATTAAAGCTTACAGACTTAATATTGATTTTTAGTCTATATACCACAGAAATGTTTTAAACATGCTCAAAGAAAGGTGTAGAATAAAAGTAGAGGAAAAACAAAAAATATCTGATAATAATTTACGAAAGTCATAAAAGGTAAAACAAAGCATATAAACCTGAAACATGCTTTAATTAGATGAAACAAGTATAATTAGAAAATCATTCTGTATAATTAATGAATAACTTACATTTTATCTCGCATGGAAATTAGAAGTTTTGGTCAGAGGTGTACAGTTTAGATTTTAAATTCTCATCTGAGTATGTAAAAAGCATATTTTAAAGTTAAAAAAAAAAAAAAAAAATGTATATACCACACAATTTGGATAGTCATTTATAAAAATGAACAATTTTTATATGAATGTGATATGTCAGATATATCTTGTGTGCTTTCTCCATGTTTTATAAAAATTAATATAATTCATCTTTAGCAGTCATTGTCAAAGTCAATAGTTGGCAGCAAATATAAGTTATTTCAACAATGATATGGTAAGTTTGGCAAAAAAATTATCTTGCTTTTCAAATTGCTGCTAATTCTATGCAGAGTGCATCATCACTGCATCAAACTATTGCAATGTTTGTAACAATATGGTAGTGGTTTTAAACATAGCAAAAGTATAAGTGCAAGATGTAACATATGTTAGCATATTTACAGGATATTTAATAATAAAATAATTAAGTTTATCAAATCAGCATTTGGTATAATCATTATTTTTTAGCCAGTTAAAATGAATTTTATCATATTTGGGAAGACTTATCTCATGCTCCATTTTGTACAGCAAGCAGCCTTCGAGATCATCTTTTATCGTGTTGATGATCAATGACTAAATAGTACTGGTGAGAATTGCAATTACAGAAGATAAATTATAAAAAAATTGCTGAAACCTATCAAAATATTTTTTTTTTTTCAAACTCGAGGTTTTGTTGTATGTTTTATCTCATTTTCAAAAAAAGGCTAAGTTCATAAAAAATGTCAAAAATGTTTTAGATTAACCCCATTATTTTGAGTTATGAGCTCTTTTTAATCATACGAATTGAATAATTTCCAACATATAAATTTCCCAAATTGAAGGCATGGCTAGACAGTTTTTTTCCGTCCTTGAATTAGTGTAGGAGCCACGTTTAGTGAAAATAGTTAGAACTTCTTTTGATACATAGCAACATTTTCAGTGCCGAGTTAGTTTTAACTTGTCAAATTAAACTTTTCCGAATTTCACAACTTATTAGTTCATTTTCTTGTTCTCAACAAAAGTAGTTTTCATTGTGAAAATCTGAAACTTTTTAAATTAGAGACAATGATACATATTGGGTACAATTACAAATACAGATAAGCACAATTAGATTTTATTAACGGACACTTTAAAGCAAAAGATATTTTAAATATTTTGTTCTATAACTATTTCCCTTTCCAAAAATTATGTTAATTTAACTTTTATATATCAAATTCCTAAATAACTCATATTGATTTATATATGCTTATATTAATTAATTATCATTAATTAAATTGCAATTTTTTTCAGTAATTTCTTTTTAAATTTTACTAATAAAGAAATAAAATCCTAATTATATAAAATGTATCAAATGAGTGTATATTCAATGTATCATTATCAAAATAAAATACTGCTCTTACTTATTTTTTAAGTTTATTATTTATTACATATTTTAGTAGAAGTATTCTGCAGATCTTTCCAGTTTAGACTCACTCTCCCTCTTTCTTACAATTAGTTATTTAAATAACTGACTTTCAAAAGGTTTGATAAATATTCTTCATTTCATATAAAACAAATGAACACAATTTTGCATTTTAGTTAACAAGCTAAAGTTAAAATACATACATATTAATTTTTTTGATGTCAAAAATAAACAAAAAGATAATATATTTTTTTTAATGTTATTTCCCATCATAATCTTACAGTAATATCAATAACAGAAACGAAAAATAAAAATACCTGAAGTTTGTTTAAGAAATTGCCTATTGTTTTCTTCCCAACAGTTTTGATTTTGTTGTAGTTTACTGTAAGTAATAAATCAGGATTTCCATCTGCTCCTTTAATGCGCTCAAGACTCACAAAATCTTCACCTGCTTCTAAGCACACTTGAAGAATAACATAGCGAGCATGAGCATGAGACTAAAAGATATAATTTAGCAAAATTAATAATGCTTGCCCATTTTTTCTATATGACACTTTAATTTACAATCTACATATAATGCAAATGGGAATTTTATTTCAATCCAAATACTTTAAAATTTAAAGTTCTGCTAAACAGATTTTTATGAGTCTTACATTTTCAGTTAGGTCATTGTTGAGCAAAAGTTTGCTGCATAACATATTCTTTCACATTCCTTAGTTATAGAGCTATGGGAGAAAGTTCTATAACTAGAACAAGGATTTCAATCTAAATATTTACCTTAATAATCTAACAAATTTTAAATTTTCAAAAAATCCCCGGACATCAATACGAAAAATTAGACAAATAAATAAAAATAAATATAATAAAAATAAATAAATGTAAATTTGGACAAATGATCTCCAATTTTGTCAATTGTACGCAGAAAAATATCTCCAGTTTAATCATAGTATTGTGGATAAAACAAATTCCGTTAAAGGATCACTGAAAGAATGCCACTTATCTCAAAAGTTTGATGAAAAATAGCATACAATTGACCAAAAAAAAAAAAAAAAAAAAAGACAATTCTGACCTCCACACTATCAAAGAGAGAGAGAGAAAAAAATACTTAAAAATGGGTGTTATTTTTATTTATTTTTTTCAAATTTATGCCAGAAAATTAGTTTATTGGCTGTTCATATAGAATCTTCGTATAGAAAGTGCACCAAACTTTGAAAACTTCAATATGAACACCTAACTGTGACATCAAATTTGGTTCCTTCAGTAAATTTTAATTCAGGATACTAAATAGGAAGTCATTCAGTCATATAGATTAGAAATTATATAGATTTAAAGCTTGGAACTCCTAATATTGAATTATTCTTTATTTGCTGCAAAACAAATTGTGATGTATAACATGTTAAAATTTTTTAGGCAAAAATCAAAAACTTCTTCTGCAGAATGATTTGGATTTGCATATTAGAAGCTTTTAGAAATACTTTTGTTAAAAAATTCATGAGTTAAGATTCCATATTTTTCTAAAAATTATTTTTTAATACAATTTTGAATCTATGAATATAAGATAAATGGTTTTCTAGAAGGTTTAAATATGTGAATCCAAACTTACAGCTCATTGTGCCAAATAGTTCTTAAGTTATGCTTTAACTATTAACTATATTAAAATCACTTACTGCACAAACTTTTTTTTTTTTTTTTTATCTAAAAATTAATTTAATATTAAGAATTTGAAATTTTCAAACTGCCATAATTCCCAACTACTTGATCAAATGATTATCTTTTGATGTCCTAAAGTAAAATATACTGAAAAAAGCCAAATATGATGCTGGTGTAATTAGGTGTAACTAAAAATTTTGAGTTTGCACAATTTTAGTTAACAGATGTCCCTTCAACTTATTTATTTAACATAAATTGAAAAAAGACATAATTTTCAGTTGATTGACTATTTTGAACTTTTTTTAAGGATAATTTGGAAATTAAAATGGATGTTTGCTTCTTCTTTTATTTGGTTGACTGTACATAAGTGTGTGAATCCAACAAACCTGCAACCATGATTCTGTCTTTGGCTCATACATCTTGAGAGCTTCAACACCTTTTTGTAACATTTCTAACCAATTGCAACGTAATATTATGTCTGCCTTTTCTCCTTCATGACCAAATATTCTAGAAAAAATAAAAAAGTTTGCATTAATATGCTCATCACATTCAGTCTTATACATATGAAATAAACAATCTAAAAATTATAACTCTCCAAATTATAAACTAAATTTCAATCTATTCTTTAATGCAAGTAGTTCAATTTATACTAAGTAAGCTTGTAAAATGCAAGGAATTAAAAATAAATTCTTAAAATGCATGCTTAAATAACCAAGAAATATATTAGGAATATAAAAGTAAACAATGTTAGAAGCATCAATTATATTAAATTACAAGCAAACCGGTTTCGGTAGCTTATAGCTTACCATCATCAGTGCTAAGGGAGATGAAAATTTGCTCATCTATATAGGAGAGATGGGGGATTCAAGTTGAAGGTTTAATAACCAACAAGATAACAGAGAACTGCAATAAGAGAATCGATGGGAAATGGAACTGAAGGAGAGATAAATGGGTAGATGGGAAAAAAAAGTTTTAATGTAATATTTCTAGCAATCTGATAATGGGATCATGGCGAATTTAGAAATGACAATTTTGGTAAAATTTTTGTAAATATGGAATGCGTAGGTTTGGAGATTATTTTACCTGAAGTCAAAAATATAGTTCATCTTCAGGTAATGTTTTGCAATAGAGGATTAATTGATTTCTTGTTTCCTAATATAATTTTGATGTTCTTTAATACATTTTTTAAAAAAGTATTTAGTTTGTCCAATGTAGGAAAGACCGCACTGGCAATTAATACTGTACATATCCCATGAACTGAATAATTCTATAGGATCTTTAAGTTTGGAGAGGATAAGTTTATTGGTAGGATCAAAAATTATTTTGAAGTCATATTGTCAGAGAATTTTAGCAATGGAAAAGCTTGATTTAGGAAAGAAAGGTAACACAATGCTGATATTGGAAAGAGTAGAAGCAGGCGCGTGCGAAGAGAAAACTGTGCCCGGGGCAAAGTTTCAATTTGGCGCCCCTGATCCCCAACTTTTTCTTGTGAAAGGCCAAAAAATGACGTTGGTAGTATAAATTTGGCATCTCCTAAATATTTGCACCTGGGGTGACCACCCCCTTCATCCCCCCTTTTCACACGGCTCTGAGTAGAAGACTGATTTGAGTTTGAGGAACAAGGGTGCTGTAGTTCCAATATCTCAGTCAGTATGAATTATAGAAGGATTGTAACCTCTATCTATCGGTATGGCTTTAATGTATTGAATTTCCCTATTAAATGACTGAGAATCAGAACAAATATGTATTGCATGATTTATAAAGGTATAAAAGGCGGACATTTTTTGACTTGGAGAATAACAAGAAATGAGCGTGGGGTGGCAAAGATAGAACAAATTTTTTATGATAAACAGATGTAGAGAAACCTTTACAGTGAGAGTTACAAAGGTATCCAGAAATGGGAGAGAATGGGATTTTTTCCTTCTACTCATTTCTCTCTCCTTTGGTTCAATTACCCATCCATTATCCTATTGGATATTACTTGCAATCAATTGGTTTATTAAACCTTCAACTTGAATCTCCCATCTCTTCTGTATATATGAGCAAAATTTCCATCTCTCTTAGCACTGACGACGGTAATCTATATGCAACCAAAACCGGTTTGCTTTAATTTAATATAATTGGTGATCCTAACATTTGTTGATTTTTATATTCCTATTATACTGCACCAAGCTCCATCTCAATAACAAGAAATATATTACAATAATAGGCCTTTACAATACAACATTTGATGATGTATTTATCTATGTAATATAATGCACAGCTCTATAATGCTATATTTTATAATACTGAGTTTCAGACATAATTTCGTCTTTACCTCCATAATTGAGAGAATAAAAAATATGACATTAAAAACTTTTTAGAAATGAGTAATATAAGGATTTTGCCCAGGCATATTTGAACCATATTTATAAGGCAAATTTAACAATGCAGAAAGGATGCATATTTACAATGTAGAAATGATGCATATTTATAATGTAGAAATGGAAAACATGATAATCTGCACAGATTCTGGTCCCAAGGAATGTAATATAAAGATCTTATTGATAGATTCCAGATATGTTTGGCTTTGCTTACAAAAAAAATAAATAAATAAAAAAAAAAATAAAAAATTAATAATGTGTGATGTGTGATCCATATAATACAAAATTCTATAATAGGCACAACCTTTTGTCTCAAGCTACATATTTGCTCAATCTTATGTGATTATCCGCAAGCAAGTGTCAAGCAATTTTGACATACTTTTGAAAAAAATCCCAATATTTATTTTTTGAAAGTGATTATCTATTACATGTAATTCTTATATAGAAATACATTAAATATTCAAACATACTGTCCTTTTTACTGTTTTTTTTTTTTTTTTGTAATTTATATGAGGTATGCTAAAACACAGAGATCAGCAGATTATCCCTAAGTTTCTTTCTCATAAAATTTCAAAATTTGTACACATAAAAAAGTAAAAAACAATGACTTTTAAAGAGCAAAACCAAACAAATTTAAGGATCAACAAATTGAACTATTGAATTTTAATGTGGTTTTTTAATACATGGCTTTATTATTATTTTTAAATGCAATTTTTATCAATGATCTATTGACAAATTTTGTTCCATCAATCACCTCTGATTAAATAAATTTACTAACATTTTGACTAATAAAATTTGCATTCTTTTTAAAATCACCCTTTGATAAACTAGTGAAATAAGAGATTTTTCTTCCACTATTACCCTGCAACTGATTGACTAAACTCACAAGTTTTATTTTTTGTGACAAATGAGTAATTTTTTTTTTTTTTTTTTTTTTTTTCCTGCAACAGATCTGATAAATTTGGGATTTTTTAAAAGAATGATAAACAAAATCAGCAATTTTACAGATGACTGTTTTACAAAATAACTGATTTTTTGTTCATGTATTTCACTTAATTCCTGCTGCAATTGATTACTTTAACGATAGCAGACATTATGTTTTTGATAAAAATACAAAAGTGTTTGAGTCCATTTTTGCAAAAATTGATTTTTTCCTTTGCACCTATTAATTCCAAAATGGTAATTTTTTGAAAATATTGATGAAAAAAAGAGAAAGCTTTGCAGAAAAATTATATTGTGAATTGAGAAACTTTACCACATCTTATCCTACATTTTCAAAGAAATTTCAGAATGTGCAACATAATCACATCTATGCATATAAAAAGAAAAAAAACAATGACAGATAACATACATACTTTAAAATATCTGGTTCAAGACATAAATAGAGTCCTGTACACTCAGCTCTGCATTCTTCATAGGGTGATGCAAGAGAACCAAACACTGAATCGTAACTCTCTCCAACGTCATAGAATGTAGTAATCTGGAATCATAAAATACTATTACCTTTCTTATTACAAAAAAAAAAAAAAAAAAAAAAAAGAGAAATTAGATTAAAAAATACATATAGTAAATCTAATAACATTACATTTTGATTTATTTTTTACTTACTTGGAGAAAAAAAAAAAAAAAAAAAAAAAACCCGAAATGCTAATGAAATAAAAAGTTATTCTATTTTAATGACAATGGAGAATAAGAGTTAGAGCTATAATAATAAGAGATAGCATAACAATTGATATATGCTCAATTGCAGCATAGTTTTTAAATATGGGGGCTGATCCATAAGAATGATTATTTACACAAATTTTTGTGCAGAAATTTAACAATGTTGTATTATTAGTTCAATGTGCAATGAATATGTAGTAGTTTTAATAATTCATTTTTACTTTAGTATGCAAGTAACAATCAAGAAAGTATAGCCTATGGCTAGAGGTGAGAATATATATTTTACTGTGATAAAAAAACTGCATTTACAGTTACTTTAAGCAACAACAAACTACTTTTCAAAAGTAGTCACAGCTTCTGTATTTTGAGATTTTGTCAGAGGATTTAATTTACACACAAAATTAAAGATATTTATAAAATAATAAAGTGATCTCTCATTATATTGGGTCTGCTAGGATACAATTAAATAAGTGTGGCACAAATGAAATAATAAAAAAAAAATAAAGAAAACAAGCAAAACAATATTTTGTGTTTGACTCTAAATTGTTATCTACAATGCTATGTTACAAAATTTCTTAGCATTATTAAAATTGAGAGAAATTTAGGTAAAACAATCAACATTTAAATACAATTGCTTAAAAAACTACTTAAATCTGGAGTGACACCAATCGATTTTCCAAATATTTTACAGAGTACTGTGAATTCAAATAAATGGTTTTCTTACAGTTAGCTAGTCAATGATTTTAATTAACTGATTTCTTCAAAATCATTAAGTAAATTTTTCTAAATGTCATAATGACTAACATAAAGAAAGAATATTACCCATTTATGCACAATCATATGCTGCATAAATTTTATTTATTATATATACAGTAACTATTGTATTTGGATAAAAAACTACCACTGACATGTATTTACCAATATGTTTCTTTATTTAACTCTCTAATATACTATTAATATATTCCTTGTATTATGTTCTGCCGAGAGTTAATTACATTAAGCTGACTAATTTTATAATCTAAAAAATTACAGAAAAACAACTTAATGCAAACAATAAATAAATCTATAAATAAATTTCATGGTATGAAAAATGACATTAAATATGAAAACTAATTAGTGAGTAGATAAGTGTTGCCAGAAAATTAATTCCTTTGATGCATCAATACTTGATTTTAACAAAAAGTTAAATGGGAAAAATCCATGGCTTCATCTTATGTGCTGCTATATCCAAGGCTGACATTTGCAGAAGAGATTCATAAATTTTTTTGTACAAAAATAGATTTGCAAAATGGTACTTGTTTTTCAAAATAGCACTGGTTCTTATTACAGCTACTTATTTTTTTTTTTATATCAAACTACACTATAAATTACTGTAAAAAAGCAATAACTGTTGTAGTTCTTTACTTGTAGTGTACTACTTCTAATCCTTGCCTATGGGAATAATGGAGACAACTAATTGAACATTTGCTTTTGCCTGAAGAAATGGATTTTAAGAAAACCTAATCCTCCAAAGCTTATGAAAAGTTCAAGAAGGCTTTTGAATAGTCTGTTCTTCTCTATAGTATAGCAAGATGATGGATTAGGATGTTTGAAGAAAGATAGCAATTAACTTCAAAGCAAATAGGAATTGGTGACTGCACTGATAAATTCAGTGACTGCACTTCAAATCAATATTAATGCTCCTTCTACTATAATCATTGAAAATTGTTTAATATTATAAGTATCATAAAAAATACTGCACTAAATGTCCCCTTGGGTAAGGAAACTATACATGAAATGTGTTTGTGTGCATAGGATTCTGAAACTTTTTAACTAGAACAACAGGAAGTTCATGTCATGGTTTGTTTACAGTTGAAGGCAATTTAGGGAAGGAGGAAATTTATTTACTAATAATGAAGAAAGACCTTTGTAAGTAGCATTTTCTAAGATCAGAAGTAGTGGAGAAGCAGAGGCTATTTTGAAGTATCTATCAAAAAAAGATTCACACTTTGACTTTGATAAAAAAAAAAAAAAAAAAAAAAAAAAAAAATAGAATTGCGCCAAATAGAAACTACATTGAAAAAGGATAATCAAAATTCGGATGATGACACTTTGTTATAAATATATACATTATAAATATAATCACTCTTTACAGTGGTCAGCCTTAGACAGAAAGGTGAAGGTAAAAAAAAACCTTTTTAATTTTAAGGTGTATTTTATTAACTTCTTTATCCGTTAAGTCTGTCAATACAGAAGGTTTTGTTAGCTTACATGAATTCCAATTAATTAAATTTATGTATTCAGAAGCATCAAAGTTAAGGTGAGGAATATCAAAACTTCTCACATGTTTATTAGCATTTGATTTTATATGTTGTTATCCTCCTAAGTCCAAGTCCAAGGTCTCTTATTTAGGGGAATCAGTTAACAAGCCAAAAGCAAATTCTCATTATTGTCAAAACACACATTTCACTGAAAGACTTGATTGATGCTGCCTTTAAATACTGTTTTTCAAGGTGCCTGAAACATTTAATTATTTCCCATAAATGAACAGATCTACTCTTGCAAGAAATTTATAGCTTGACATTAAACCACATATGACTATAAATTTAATTAACATATTCAGTGAGAAATTTTACATTTTCAGAATCATACAGGACAGATATAAATGATAAATTTTGTTGCCTGTTGTTAACCAATGAGAATGGTCAAATTTCTGGGGTTTCTAGGTTTCTTTCTATTAAATCTTGAAGAAATATTTTGCTTTATATCCCTTGATGAATTTCAAGATCCATACTTAAATCCCCAAAATTAACTTGTGGCAAATGTGATTCAATTATTTAATAGTCTTTAATTTTCATTTATTCACATTTTTCAAGTTGATTCCCTGTTAATCAAAAAAAAAAAAAAAAAAAAAAAAAAAATGTATAGGTCCCATAGTTTTACTATCAAGATGTTGAAAAAAGGTGTAAAAAAAAAAGTTCATTTGTATGTAAAAAGCAAATTATCTATTGTAAAGTTTTTTAAACTTTGCTTCCAATATTTTGATAATTCCAGATTTGTGTCCTGTATTAACAGCAGTTCTTTAGTACACTCAAATTTGAAGTGTCCACATCATTTTGAAAATACATCAAAATTTCATGAAATATGACCAATATATTTTGATCCTGGTTTTTGAACTAAGCTTGCCTTGTGTTCTTCATTAATTTTTTTCAGCATATTTTCTTCTCTTTTGCTTTAGTTATGTTATATCCTTTCTGCCATCTCCAAATAACAAACTTTTAAAAACTAACTTATCTCATCTTTCTTGTTCTTTTCCACTTCTTTTCTTTTCATTTTGTCTTCTTGAAGTCATTTTGTCAATTACCTATTTATTATTATTATCAGAAATACCCATGTCTTTTAAGGTGTTGTAAGACAATATTTAATAATTTTCATAATCAAATAATTAATTTTAACTATACAAATTTTAATATTTAATTTTAAACTATTTTATTTTAATATTCATAATCTAATATTTAACATTTAATTTACTTAATAAAAAATAGCTAAACTTTATTTAAAAAATAATCTTACTTCATTATTGTAAAAAGATCGTTAAAGATAATTTTTAATAAAATAAAAATCTTAATAGTTTGCTTTCGAAATCCAGATGTCATGTCAAAGAACAGTCCCTTATGTGTTGTGATTGATCTTAAAATCTTGCCTTCAATATCACTCAAAAAAACCTCTTAAATCATCATATATAATTTAAATCATATTTTTATGCATCAATTTTTTATGTCTCTATTT
Source organism: Maratus speculifer (assembly GCA_964019185.1). Lineage (NCBI taxonomy): Eukaryota > Metazoa > Arthropoda > Arachnida > Araneae > Salticidae > Maratus > Maratus speculifer. The sequence continues at coordinate 36,359,993 of OZ025296.1, forward strand.
TCATTTTATTGTGAGAATATAAGTATTTCTATATCATTATAATTTAATTGTCATTCTGTGCGGAATAAGATAAAGGTACCATTTTATGATCTTGATAAAGATACTTGATTTATTTAGAGCTCATACTGTTTTCTTTAATTTGAATCCATATTGCACATAATATAATAAATTACATATTTATAAGGGATGTATTCTTTCATACTATTAACAAGTTAAACTGAAACTAGGATAAGATATTATTTTACTGCCTGGTTATTCTCTAGTTCAGGTGAGTGATGATTGTTTGTTTATTTTTCTACCATGAATCAATTTTATTTATTTATTTATTATGCCTCTATATGCAATGTGCTAACCATTTAACTGATCACTGGTTTAAGGGGACAAAATAATACTAATTTAATATAATTTAATCATTAAACTTTAATCTTTTATTCATTTATTAATTTTATATTTTATGTTTTTTAATTTATAACAGGTGTCATTTACAATGGTCCTTGCAATTCTGTTTAATACTCTAGTTCTTTCAGCTGGTTGCTTATTAAATTCAAGGCTAGCAGAACTATTCATTGCATTTTCAGAACTATCTTCTTCAGATGGCGAGTCATTCATCAAAACATCACTTTTTTGTTTTAAATTTATTCTTTCTTTGATATTTTATTTTTCCAGTTTTGCTACACTGCACATAATTTTCTTTGTAATTACTATATTTATTGATTCTCTTGCCATCATCCTTTTTTTCTCTTTGGTCTTTGAGAAAGTTATGCTTACATTTTTGTTCTGATGCACAACAATATTTAGAGCATTAAAACAAGTTTTTTGGATGATTATCTAAAATTTTGCATTTTCATATTGATTATGAGATTACTCTTTCTACTCTTAATGTATCTATTTTTTCAAATGTTGACACTTATCGTGATAGTTGGTAATCATTTTTAAGATTCATGTTTCAGAAACCATTGGAATTGTTCTCAGCCATACATTTCTAATTTTATCTGCATCGGCATTAGATATTTCAGAAACAGTGTGTTCTAAACTCAAACTGTCAAATTTTAAGTTAAAATGAACCCATAAATAACATTTTATAACATCGGCATTAGGTATCTCAGAAACAGTGTGTTCTAAACTCAAACTGTCAAATTTTAAGTTAACATGAACCCATAAATAACATTTCATAACATCTCCATAAGTTGGCAAAAGGTAATATATCTATTGTTACTTATTTAGGTTTACAAAACACAAGAAACTTGAACAAATTTCTAGTTTTCTGTTTATTAAAAAAGTAATTGACAAAACTGTTAACACATAAAAAACACTCTTTGCTAATTCAAAGTAACTTCTTATGACTTGCAGACAAGTGAAACAGTGAAAATGAAAGCCAACACCTAATATGCTGGCTCTTACCAAGGTTAAATAAATAGGAGCCATCTCTTCCATAACATATTCTCTTTATTACCAGACATTAATACTTTATTGTTTTAATTTAGAAAAATATAAATTTCTTAATAAGTTTAAAATAATTTTAATGAAATTATTTGGTTTCAACTGCTTTTAGGAAAAATCAGATGCTTTGCGGAACCGAAAAATATTATTTTAATATTTAAATAAAAAACATTTTCTTTTTATGGTATTAAAAAAGGAAAAAAAATTCACTATTACAATACAAAATTCGAAAATTCATTTTTTTAGTTTCACCCTATTGGACAGCTTTTATAAAACTGTATTATTAATAAAATTTCAATATATTTTATAACAAAGACATTTAAAATATCTGCATGTGAAACTAAATATATGAATTGTATAAAGAAAAAATGTAGAAAATTATAGAAAAATGACTGCAAAAACAGAAATAAGAAGATAAAAATATTTAGAATTATAAAGAGCTCACAAGACCTTTTCACCAGTTTCTAAATGCTTAACTTTGTTGACATCAAAGTTGAAAGTTCCATCCCTACTCTTTTGAAATAATTTTCCACTTCCATGACCTAAAAGCTCATGTAAGCCAACTTGAAGTTCAAAAGACTCAAAACAGTAATTTTTCAGTAACTCCTGAAAATAATAAAATTAAATGAATGTAAAATTATTATTACTATTAACGTGTCAAGTAGCTGTAAACTTCAAAATTCAAGAATTAGGTTACATGAATGAAAATATAAAAGAATGCAGAAAAAAATTGAAATAAGATTTATAATACAAAAATCTCTCATTTCTAGATCAGAAATCATCGCTTATGTCACACTTGATTTGTAGGGGGTAGGGGAGGTAGAGATTTCACAGAATGTGATAGGGCTAAATGTTCTGAGTATGTTCCATGGAGTTGCAGTCAAATTCTGTTAAAAATAGAATAAAGGAGCCACTGAAAAGTTGTAGTAACTAAGTTCAAACTCTAGTCATTCCAAATTATGATACTTCTAGAGGCAAATTAATGAGTTTTAATTAAGAATATGAAACTATTAATTATAGTGAGCTGCTACAGTGAATTTTATCCTTAAGATTTTATGAGAAGTAAAGAATAATGGGAGGAAAATGCAATGGAAAAAGGAAAAGAAATTATTCTTTATTGATTTATTATTTGCAGATGAGGATGGAAAGAAGACAAATGATCCTATTCTGAATGTTTTCTAGAATCAGTTTCAACCTATATTTGTACTTTTCTTAATTAGGCTTATATTGCACAAGAAATATTATTTGTTTGCCCTTTTTTTTTTGTTTTCTTCTTTAAAGCAGCTTTGGGCTTTCATGAACAATAAAAAGCAACAGGATTTGTCAGAGGAAAGGTTAGTTTCACTTTCCTCTTCATCATTTTCAATAACAGAATTGTTTACTTTAAAACGGTATGATTTCTCTAAGGAGAATGGGAATATATATACACACATACATATATTATATTTTAATGTGTTGATTTTAGCTCATTATTTCAGGCTTTTTTGTAATATGTAATAAACTATGCTATATGTAATAAACAAGTTTCTTGCAATGCATTTTTAAACTGAATCAATCATTTACAGACTAATTCTCAATTACAAGTGAGTTTTGTTACATTTGAGCTTCTATAATTTAGTGTCATCACATTTTCTGTTATTGATAAAAGACATGGCAATTTTACAAAAAACGTCAATATTACCAAAGCCACAGAATACTTTGAACAAAATCGAAAAAGTAAATACATCTTAGTACTTTGCATTTGGTCTACTGGAAAGTTTATTTTAACTGTTTTTTGAACTGTCATACTTTAACTTTTGTAATTTGAGGATGCCAATATTTAAAAAATAACTTGATAATGCAAACTAATGAGTTAAAAAAATATATATCTTGAAAACATCCTATAAAGACAAAGAGATTCTAAAATAAAAAGTCATCATCCCTAGAACATGCAAGCTCTGGTTACTTACTGGTTTTTTATTAACTTTAAAAGAACTAATTTTCTAAGTAACAGCTTTAAATTGAAAAATTTAATACATAGATATTTTTAAAATACAATTAAAAAAAATATGTATAATAATTGAAATTTATGAAAAATATAAATTAAATATATGTTTTGTAGCATGTAAGTAGATTTTTAACTATAAATTTTACATGTTTAAATAGTTAATGAATAGTAAAAGAAAAAAAAAAGTAGGTAATTTATACTTCTACAATCCTAGAAATTTTTGTTGTTATTCAAAACTATTCACAAAGAAATAAAATACATCAGTAAATGTAGAGCAGACTCTCGATTAACCGGAATTCTCCCCCCCCCCCCTCCACACACATAAAAAAAAAAAAAAAAACAAGTGCGGAATGCAGGTGTGGGAATATGCAGGAAGACTGAATTCTTTTAAATGTTTTCTGTGGTATTGGAATCTTTCCAGCAGACCAATTTCGCTCCCATTCTAGAATGCTGGTGTATCAAGACATGATTCAACCATTTTTGCAATATCAATGCTATTTGGATTAATAGTTTTACATTCTGTTCGTAGTACTAACATGCCAAAATACAAGTATAATATATATAATATAATAATATATATATATAATATATAATAATAATAATAATAATATAACATAATATTTATTTACTTAGTATAAATAAAAAACTAGAAATACAGTCACCGCCAAAAAAATCTTGACACTTTCGATTTTTGATGTTTTGTTAAATATCTAGAAATATACACAAGGAATTATTCTGAAACTACTGGTGTGTAAACAAAATAGTACACGTCATATATTTTGACAAAGATTTTTCCTCGAAATCTAGCAGGGGACCGTCAATAAATTGAAAAAGAACGAAGATCTTTTGGATCACCCTGTCAAAACTAATGAAGCAAAACAGTTTTAAATTGTAGATAATGATTAAGTGGCTTATTGTGATAAGTTGTGTCGATTTTTATGTATATAGCTTGAAAACTCGTAGAGAAATTAAAGTTTTTATAAAAACGGTCCAAAATTTTTCCAAGTTTTTTACATAATTTTCAGAGCTCTTCATAAAACACAATAATCTTTTCAGAAAATGTGACAAACAACATTGCACATAACACCCTGTAATCAGAATTAAAAAATAATAAAAAATGTATGAAAAATGAACGGGTTTACTAAATAATTTTTTACTGCACATGCGTCAACGCTATTAAAATTTCATTTGCATATTATGTTAGTTAAATGTATAGAGCAACTTTTGTGAAAGTCTCAAAAACATAGTTTAAAAACTCTAAAAATTATCGTCAATAGAATATAGTCAAAATCCGTTATTTCCAAAATAAAGCAAAAAGATAAGGAGTTGTATCCAAATATAGTAGTACGTGCAATACTGTGTAGGTACTAATCAATGGAATATGGATACAGCCCCTCATCTTTTTGCTTCATTTTGGGAATAATGGATTTTGACAATATTCTATTAACGATAATTTTCAGAGTTTTCAAGCTATGTTTTTGAGACTTTCACAAAAGTTGCTCTATACATTTAACTAACATAACATGCAAAAGAAATTTTAATAGCGTTGACGCATGCACAGTAAAAAATTATTTAGTAAATCCGTTCATTTTTCATACATTTTTTATTATTTTTTAATTCTAATTACAGGGTGTTATTTGCAATGTTGTTTGTCATATTTTCTGAAAAGATTATTGTGTTTTATGAAGAGCTCTGAAAATTATAAGCAAAAAACTTGGAAAAATTTTGGACCGTTTTTATAAAAACTTTAATTTCTCTACGAGTTTTCAAGCTATATTCATAAAAATCGACACAACTTATCACAATAAGCCACTTAATCATTATCTGCAGTTTAAACTGTTTTGTTTCATTAGTTTTGACAGGGTGATCCAAAAGATCTTTGTTCTTTTTCAATTTATTGACGGTCCCCTGTCAGATTTCGGGGAAAAATCTTTGTCAAAATATATGACGTGTACTATTTTGTTCATACACCAGGAGTTTCAGAATAATTCCTTGTGTATATTTCTAGATATTTAACAAAACATCAAAAATCGAAAGTGTCAAGATTTTTTTTGGCGGTGACTGTATAGTAAACTTCCTCTAATCCAACATCCTACGATCCGGAATGCTGGATAATCTGGTGTGACTTTCAGAAAACTGGTGTTTCTTGTTCAATCACATTTTCTGTTTTTAATAAATTGGTGGAGCTTCAAAATGAGGAATTAGTACTTAATACACATCACAAATGGTTGAAATTCACAAATTTATAAATAACTCATTCATCCAGCTGACAAATGAGGGAGGGAGGTGTTAGTAAACATTTATGTGAATAATTTGCAAAACCAAACTGTTGAAGGCAAAAATATTTTTTTTATTATCACAACTAAATATTTTTTCCATTTCAGAAAAGATTGTTCAACTTAAAATGGAAATTGATATCAGTCATCAAATAATAAATAATGAATGTGGATCATTAGATTCAAATGTTTCTTTTATTTCTGAAAAATATAAATTTTAGAGGAATTTTTGGTGTACATAAAAATTTATATTAATCGCAAAACATCAGAATGCATGGTTGATAGAATTTTTCCTGCATAGTATATCAGCACTTGCATAGGGTCACCACATCATATACAGTTTGAATTCTTTAATAAAGGAAAGAAAAAGACAACTACAAAACAGACTGATAATTGAGATTTTTTTAAGATAGTTTCTACAAGTAGATCCTCTCTGTAGACCTACAGTGCCCATTTTCATTTTATATTCACCTACATATGTTTACTTTACACCGTGAGTATTTTGTTTATTCCATTCAAACTGTTTAAAGACTAAAAATCATGTTTTACTGTAACATTTTGTTTAGTTCTGACTTGTATATATATATTTTTCCCAGCATTCGTCTTGCAATCCAGAAAATTTCATAATCTGGCATGTTTTAAGTACCGAACGTGCCAGGTTAAGATGTTTACTGTAACTTATAGTCGGCAGGATGAACATTAAGTAAAATCAGTAATGCATGAATATGAGATTGGTGATCAAACCGCGTGAGACATTATGAAAAAGAAACAAAATCTAATTGAATTTTCTGAAAGAATTCCAGTATCAGGATCTGTTTGTGTGATTAAGCGAGACTTTTTTTCAAAAAGCATAAAATATCTCATATTCACAAAGGACATTTTCATCTTAAACTGCAAATAATATTGGGCATAACAATATTGTGTTGTATTAATGCCTCCTGCTCACTTTTCTTAATTTGTGTGTTATTAGAACTGCATACGCTACATTGGAACTGCAAAATATCTTGGATGACAACAAAAATCTTTTCTGGAACATGTCAATCTTATTCAAACTACTTATTTTTATTCTTGACAATGCAACTAGTCAGCCAGCCGAAGAAATTTTGAAATTGGAAGCTGGCAATATCTTTGTGAGTTATCTGCTCCAAAATGTGTCAGTTGTAACTCAACCTATGAATAAAGGGATTATGTGAAACCTTCATACAATACACTAGAGGTCTGCACGGGCCCGGGCTTGGCCCATACCCGGCCCGGCCCACGGAATCATTTTGAATTTTCTAACGGACTGGGCCGGCAGATTTAGAATAGTTTTTTGAAGGGGCCGGGCCGGCAAAAAAATTGAACGGGCCAAGTCGGGCCGATAAAGAGAATTTTCGGGCCTGCCGGCCCATTCTGAAGATTTGAACAGTAACTATAAAATATGAGTTATTTTTAACGAAAATGGTTTTAACGAGAATAAGTATAAATGTGGCCATACTAGTTTGACAGCATCAATATAAAAATGCACAGTGTATCGGCATCGGGGAATTACATTATGTGTAACCCATTTTAATATTTTTTTAGCCGACTCATGCCGGTCCGAGATCACGCTTGCATTATTTTTCTACACATAGACTGGCCGGACCGGTACTAGACTTAATTATTGGCAGAAAACATGATTTGTAAAATTATTAACAGCGATAAAGAACTTATGTTAGCTTAGTATTCGGATATATACTTCTTGATGATTTTTAAATTAATTTCTCAATAATGCGAAAGTTTGACACATTTTCTGATTAATTTTAAATTGTAAAAGTATAAAAGTGATAAGCCTAACTATTGAAGGGATTTGGAATCGATTAGCGTTTTTCATTTTTGGTAAATAAAATACTTGTATAACCTTGTTGAGATGTAATAGTTTCTCAAATAATTGTAGGTTTTTCTCTCTTCCCTTGCTACTGCTTCCGGAAATTCTATTCAAAACGCTAATTATGACAGTATTTTATTTGTTTGCAGTATTCTTAAATTGCTTGTATAAAAAAATGGATAACGCCATTCGATTATATAGTTTCTGAATAAGGATATCTGCTAATCTTATGCGTTTCTGAGAAAAAAAAAAATGAATTTAGAAATGTATCAGAAAGGAGATTCTTTGAATTTAAGAATGAATTTGGATTTGAAATCTATAATTAAATGATATAGAAATATATTTATAAATCTTCTTTTATTAAACAGCTTTAAAATTAACGATGTTTTTAGCTTTCTTTCTTTTTTCTTTTATTCTAAGCCATATTAATTTTTTAATGAATCTGTGGAAGAATCACATTTTTATTAAGTTTTTTCCATCATTTTTTCATTAAGTATATTAAGTTTTCATTTTTTATGTTAAGTCTATAATTTATTCATTAAGGTACCTTTTTATTGTTTCACTAATTAAAACTACTAACCTACTAACAAAACTAATCACTAACCTTCAACAGCATGCAGATATCCATTTTGTTTACATTTTGATTTAACTAGTTTTCAGGTAAAAATTATGGTTGGTTGGTTGCTCACAAGATATCAAATATTTGTCAACAAGTGTTTTCAATGTTACTCAACTTTATGTGTTTTATGCAAAATAGTTCCAGCATGTGCTGGCTAGTGGTGATTGATTGTCATCTATTATAAAATGAGAAAGTTTCTCATGTTTGTTAGCTTGTTCATGTTTCAATGTTTACAGTATTCATAATTAAAGTTACTACTGTGATGTTTCCAAGATGCTTTCAAGATGCTTCAAGGTACATTAATAAAGCTGCTGTTGATTTTAAATCAGGTTGTGTTTTTTTTTCAAGTCATTATTTTACAAAGCTCCTTCAGATTTGTAAGTAGACATTTTATTTTCAATTTACAAGATGTGCATTATTTACTTTTTCATTATTGACTTCAAGACAGTTAAAGCTTATCAATTTTTAAAGTAATTACTCTGCTATATATTTATTACAAAAAGAAGTACAGAATCTTTATTCGAATGTTGAAAGCCTAAGAATCTAAGTAATCATTAATGTTGTTAATGTGTATTTGCTGTAAAATATACTGTAAAATCATTCCATAGATATGTATGCAGTATTCTTTAAAGGAATCTTAGTTATATGATAAAATCTGAATTTTTTAGAAATCGTAGAACTTGTAACGGGCTGGGCCTGGCCTGTTTTCGCTGATTTTTGTAAGGGCTGGGCCTAAAATATAAAAATTTAAACGGGCCGGGCCGAACTTTTGAGTTTTACAACGATCCGGGCTCGGGCCTGGAAATTTCGGCCCGTGCAGACCTTTACAATACACATAGAATTAGCTTCTTAAACTAGGAGAGAAAGGATTTGATAATTTGCTTTCTTTCGGAAAAATCTCACAGTTTCGGATGCTGCATGATATTTAGTAAAAACACTATGGTTAAGAAATCTTGGAGGGCAATTTTATTGGATGAAGAAAATGAAACTTCTACTGAAGACAATGATGGCACTGATTTGCAGAGAAAAATCTTAGAAGATTTCAGAAAGTGTTAACATGTGAAGAAAGAAGCAGTGCAACAATGGATTAATGAAGATTCAATATTTTAATGTTACAAAGATTTAAGTGATGACAATATTGTATTGTGTGTTTGTGTTGCTTGTGGTTCAGAAGACAAAATAAACGTCAAAGAATGTCCTGAAAGTGATTGCAAAAATCTTATAAACCATAAAAAATTCAGTCACTGTGATGCATTGGTACACAATCAGGCATTACTTAATTACTTGGAAGAAAATAAAAGTATACCCACTGAAAAAAAAAAAAAAAAAAAAAAGGATGTTGGGAAATTTGCATAGTAAAAATCATCAAAGAGTAAATGAAAATCAAAAACAGTCATCCTTCACAAAACAGTTATATTTAAGGTTATTGTCACCAGCTGAGGCAATGCGGGGTTGGTCAATTGATTAAAGTATTAAAATGATTTAAAGAATAGTTTTCTCAGCAGCAACTAATAAATGTTAAATACTTTCTAGTTGTTGATTATTAAACTTTTTCAAAGACAATAAGTACATTTATTTATATCTTTTTAGATTGCAATTCTTTCAGAATTTAAGTGTACATATATTAAAAGTAAAATTGTAAAAGTAAGTTAAAAATATTAAATATTAAAGCAAAATAAAAAATAATATTATAAAGGAGTTGAAATTCTTAGATATTAATTAAAGAATATTCATAATTTTAAAATTTCGAGCAAGATGGGTCATATACAGTAAGAGTTATTAAAACAAAGATTTGCCTTAAGCTAAAAAATTGCTTTCTGGATACAAGTATACCATATAATTGATAAGATGATAATCTGCCTAAATTTGAGTTTTTCAATGATCCCTTGAAATTTTGCCTTAGAAGGTTTTACAGTACTATATTTATTAACAAGCTTACTTTGGTCTTCTCTTCCAACATTCAATACTAGGAAATAAAATTCAAACGAAAACAAAAATAATATGAATATGAATGAAGATTTTACAAAAGCTAACCATAATAAATACTGATAAGTAAACAAAATGTAAGTCTCAATATAACATTAATATACATATCTAAATATAATGCTTACTTGATCCTTTTTGTTTAGATAGTTTGCATTTTCAAATGTGTAACTGGAACTGATAACATTTCCTAAAGACACATTTTTAAAACCTTCATTTTGTTTAATTTCTTCATCTAAATTAAAAATAAATAAATATATTAAAAAACAGAGGAGGAGGGCATCTGATATATTATAAAAATACATTTTATGCCAGATGCTGAATTAGCACACATATATGAATAATTGTATAGTTATATTTATTAAATCAATTATCTATTAAATCTATAAATATAATTTAATAATTAATGTTAATGATTAACTTGAATTTAATTTTTAGCCAAATTGGGACAACTAAAATATTATAGTCTAAGTGTATAAAATGCACATATTAATTATATATTTCATTCTTGGTTCTATCCTCTACTACTACATTAATAAATTTTAAAATAGCAAGTAGTCACATTAAATGAAATTAATTTACATATTTAAATTCCTCACCTCCTTTTTTTATTTTTAAATATCTAAGCCAGCAGTTTCCAATCTTTATTAATAATTGACCCACCTTCAAGTAAAAAAGTTTTTTGCAACTTACCTAACATAAGGATTGATATCAGTATGGAAATTGTATGACCTCTAAACTATTGGACATTTTCCCATGAAAAAGATAAATTTTTGTACGAAGGATACACTATTAACAAAAACAAGAAATGGTAATTCCAGTGTATGCAGTGGAATAATAATTAGAACATACAATAATTTGAAATCATTTGATTATTACCAAAACATAACTTTAAAATCAGTGAGATTTCTGGCAATGACATTTACCGATAAGGCAAGGATGTGCAAAAAGAAAACTGCACCTGGAACAAAGTTTCAATTTGGCGTCCCCTCCCCCAAACTGTTTCTTGTGACAGGCCAAAAATGATGTTGGTAGTATGAATTTGGCGCCCCCTAAATTGCTGCGCTTGGGGCGACTGCCCCCTACTTCACATGGCGCTGCGATGAGGACACTTATATCATGATAAAACTAGATATTTTTAACCTTTAGTTACTGGCTAGACGCAGTTGTTACTGTATTTTTCTTTTTAAAACAGCAATGTAGAGAAAGCATGTTCACAATAGTATGTTGTGTTGAATCACATTAAGGAATCCAAAGCTGATTTCCATATTTATGGATGTTCTGCTCATATATTCATACTGAAGAAAATTAAGGATTTTCCTTGCTGTTCAAATTGTTATATTGTTGAAACATTTGAAATAAAAGATATATTTTTGTGGCAAACTTCGATTGTTCCGCAACCTAAACTGCTGATTAGGGTGGGTTAAAAAATTTTTTTTTTCGATTTTCGATGATGGCGGGTGCGGAAAAGTGGCCACTGGTGGCACTCAGCTCACACAAAAAATTTGAGATTTTTTGAACAATTCCTTACCCTGCCGCAAATGGCTTGAAGTTGTGCAAAAATGCTGATTTTTGAACTTTTTTAGCAAAAAATTAAAAAATGTTAAATTAAGTTTTTTTGGTTGTATTTAGTTGAAAAAATATATTTAATGTACCGAATGTTTAAATAACCTCTAATTATGTATTATTTTAGTGCTATATTCTTTTAAAATTTACAGCTTTTAGCTTGTTTTGCATTTGGTACCAATGCAAAACAACCCAGAACTCACCACGAGGAGATAGTTACATGTTGAGTTTTAGCCACTCTCCTACCCACAGAATGTTATATTCAAAATGCACTGAATCGCATTTACGCTACAAGGTCCTTTTCAGAAATGAACTTTGGTATCTTTTTCTGCACTTGCAATTTTGCTTTAATTCCTTCACTCCCACATACCTCTGATGCAGCTATTGTCACAATTTTAACGACTCTTTCCACAGCCTGGGAGTAACTTGGAAAGCAGACTAATGATTCATCCAACATGGATCCTAAAATTACGTTTTCTCCAATTTTTTCTAGTAAAAAGGTTTTTGTTAGAGGAGATTTGCTGATTTTGGCAACGACCCCGTCGATACACTCATAATGTTCCGTTGCTTTAAAGTTTAGCTTTGGAACTTGAAATTCTCGTACTATGTTAATTTTTACCTTTTTTTAATTGCGGCATACTGTTATTAGTCCCCATGCCATTCTTCTAATATGTTGCCTAAAATCGGTTGCCATTGCTATCAGTAAATTCTCGAGATGATTATAGTATCCATTTGTTTGGATGACTGGATGCATTGGCTCTTTTACGTCATTTGGTAATATCGTTGAAAGTTTAACTATCTGCAACATATGTCTAGATCCGTCCGCGCAACCTGACATTTTTCTTACAGAAAACCTCACGGGCTCATAAACTTGTATCACGTTCTGAGCGAGATACATTTTAACACTTTTTCAGGATTTGAACTACTAACGCACAAGCATAAAATTTTGCAAGCAGTTGTGATCCATCTGGATTTCACAATTAGCCCTGGTTTTCTGTTTTTCAGTTCTCAAAGACATACTCCGGTTTAAACTGCTACACAAATATCAAATAAGTACTTTTGATCGGTCCTTTATTTAGATCCTCATTATTTTCCATTTCTGATATCCATGAAACAGCAATAGGCTCAAACAAAATGACATGTAGATTTTCACATCCCCTAGCACTGATTGGTTTGGCAAAGGTGTTAGGTCCTGTGGTTCCACCATCAAGTTTAGAGAGTAGATATCGGAGTGGAAGTTTATTCCTATGAAGAATCCATATCAAATGTTGCAGCTCTCTTTCTAGTTTTTTTTTTCAAGATACGCAACGACACCATTGCACTTAACAGCAGTGCCATCACACTCGAGAGCTGTCAGTTCTGAAAAGCTTAACTTATACTGACTTAGAATATTATATAATGATTTTGTTATTTCTTTTCCGTGACCGGAATGAGGTGTCAAGTGACCCAGGTATTCCTAATCAGGTCACAGTGATGTATTCCTCACTTTTTGACGGTGCCGCTTGTTCTTTTTTCCCCTCTGAATATACTTTTATCTCTTCTACCATCAAAAAATATGCTTTTAATTTTCCTTCTTTCAATAACTTTTTTGGCCTGTATCTTCTTTCCAAGTTTCTATTTCTCTCTTCAGACTTTGTCTTTATCAATGACAAGATTCATATCCTCTGCTGTCACAATTTCTACATGGTGAAGCAACCAGTAGTAGTGGCGCATGATTATCAGCATAAGTTGGCAGTTGTAATACTTTCAATACTCATGATGCCTCCAAAACACTACTTTTTACACTATCGCGTGTTTTTACATTACCACAGTCCTTCATACTAGCCATTTCTAAGCTCGTCGTAATAAAATGCACAAAACATTATAATGGAACATTAAATGATCCAAAAAGCACTGTATCTCACTAGAAAAAGATTTCACATTAACACTAAACAAATGTCGCAGGTAACTGAGCAAGGAAAAATAATAAGAATCCTTTATCGCATTTTGGCTCTCATCTATTTCGTCCTTCACTCCCTGAGTATTACACCGAGTCATTGCGCTCGCTTAGAGTCCTGCTTCATCCCCTTCCAGATTTGTTTTTGAAGTATACTGCTGTCTGTTGCATGAATATTTTGTCTATGTTTGACACATAGAAAAAATATAAAGAAGACCAAGGGACATAAATAAGAGAGAAACTAACGATCGATTTAAACAAATACAACTTTTGCCTGTTATACGCCAAAAAGCTATAAAAATAGCCTAAGTTATAATACTCATAGATATTAAATAATGCATGATCAGATCTTATTTAAACATTTGCCTTTTAAGTAAATACAACCAAAATAAATTTAACATTTTTTAATTTTTTTCGAAAAAAGTTAAAAAATGAGCATTTTTGCAAAATTTCAAGCCATTTGCGGCAGGGTAAGGAAATGGACAAAAAATCTCCAATTTTTTGTATGAACTAAATGTCAAAAGTGACCACTTTTCTACACCCGCCATCATCAAAAAAAAAAAAAAAAAAATAATAATAATAATAATAAAAAATTTTGGTCCACCCTATTGCTGATCTAAGCAATATAATATTGCATGTAACACTTATTATCACTATAATAAATATTTATTAAATAATATTAAATAATAATATTAAATAATAAATTTATTTATTGATATTTTACAGTTTGGTACATTTAATTATGTGAAACATTAATTAATTAAACATCCATACGTTTTATATATTATTAATATTTAATAAGTCATTTATATATTTCTTATAATGTTATTAATTTAATAAATTATTTTAAATTTAACTTATATATCTATAGAGGGTACATGCTTTGAGGCATCATACAATGACACTTTTAAATATATAATTCATTTTATAATTTGCACCTTGTTCCATGACAATTTATTTTAAATTGTCATATATCATAACAGATGGCAGCACTACAGTATTTTATTGGACAACAAAGTAGAGAACATTTTTATCTGCACCATAGAGGGTTCTGTTTCCATATGTTGAAGTTTCTACCTTACTATACTGAGAAATATTTCTTGGTCTATTATTGAATTTTTTTTTTTTTTTTTTTTTTTTTTTTTGGGGGGGGGGGGGGGCTAATAGTTGCATATAATCATGCCAATATATTTTTTGATGCATCATTTAAAGTGGATATTTAGTGGTGGTATTTTTTTTTCTTTTTTTTTTTCTATCCAATTTAATCTTGAACAATATTTTAATGTCTGTTTCTTCAAATTCTTTTCTAGTTTTTATGTGTGTTGGTAGCCCCAAATATGTATTATTATCCTTATTCAAGGCTAATACAAAGATGAAACCACACACTTTATTTGTAGTGCCAAAGTATTTGTGGGCATGATGATTCTATTTTGGCTATACAAATTTCAGTTACATTCCTTTTAATTAATTTTTTTTCTATGTTTCAATGTGATAAAACAAATTAGTACAGGCAATCATATAACTACAATAAACTCTTTCTTATCAGATAATACTGATGGAACCAGAAGTATGCCCAGTCATCAGCAAAGGAACAGACAGCCAGTAACCTTTTTTGTAGAAAATATGCAGAAGAAATATTTTAATAAAGAACAAAATATTACAGATAAAATAATAATTTTAAGAAAATGACTAGTAGAAGAAAAATATTCAAAAGAAGATTAAATTGTTCATACTCTGTTTAAATGCAAATTTAATTAGTTTATCATATTGTGAATCTCATACCATACTGTACAAATGCTTATTTTTTTAATTTCAAATGATTCAAAAAATTTCATCGTCATTCAAGTCCATCATACTTATTTTATCATTCTAATTTTTGCAAGAGAAATATTTTAGAAATGCTACACATTCAAAACCAATGTTAAGAACTTCAAGACAACATTATATATAGCAACAAATAAATTCCGAATAACAATCATTAATAGAAATGAACTATTAAAAATAGTTTTAATGAACTAATAATCATATAATTTTAATTTGAGCACCTAATTGAAGCTGATTTCAAGCTGATGAATAATTTATTAATTAATATCACATCTATGATATTAATTATGGTAATGTACAGTTATTTTATATTCATGATTTTTTTTTGTACACCTCAGGCTTTTTTCCACCATGTTCTCTTAATGTTTTTTTACAACAGGAAAATCAGCAATTTTGGAAAATATATGACAACCTTCTTCATTCAGGTCTGACAGATATTTGAGGAATATTTTATGGGTTCGCAGACTGAACTTAAAAGGGTCAAGAGGTCAGACCTAACTGTACCACATGATATAATTTTGTAGGAAGCCACTAACAGTTAATGCAAAATTGCAAAGTCCTTTTTTTGAACATATGGATCAGTATCTAATTAAATAATGCTGACACAATATTCATTGTAAGTTAAAGTTCCAATATAAGACTAAACTAGAGGCATCTTCTTTGTAAAGAGGCCTAATTTATCTAACAGGAATTATTAAGCATCTAGAATGAATTCATTGAAGAAAGATGAACATGAAAATTCAATCAATATAAATCTTTAATAAGAAATCTTTGTAAACAATTTTTGAAATAAGGATGATAATTAATGTGACACGTGAGAGTAATTACAAAATCTGTTAAGCGCTACATTAACGTAGCAATATGTTAATCAAAATTTTAATTACTAGTTTTTTCTTTTATCCTAAATGTATTTTATGGGAATGTATTTCATGTAAATCATATATATTTTTTAATGTTATTTTAATTCAAGCATTCTTTTGATTTATCATTTTGTGTTTAGCTTACTTAGAAATAGGCAGTGTTAATAATTTTTACAGTGTTTTTTTAATAATAGCTTTGGAATCACTCATAAAAAAGTCACAACAAAAATGTCTCATAATGCCTGTTCCATTTTTGAGAGGAAAATTTTTATTTAGGGAACCTGAATATAATTTAATTTAATCTGATTCTAACTAACTTATCCTAGAGCATCTTATTTTAATTTAATTCACTATCAATCATCCAAGACTCACTACGAGTTGATTATTAACTTCCTATAAAAGCTCATGGTATCTTGTATGTTCCTGAAATTGTATAATCAAATATTATAATTTCTTTAAACAATTTTACTTCAACAGCTAGTTATTTACACAATTTTTTACAGGCAAGGCTGTTGCATCTTGCCTACCTTTTGGTTAAAAAAAATTACCCTTTTTTGCTCAGCAATCCAAAAACATGCTATTATTTAGTATTAAAATAGTTCCTTAATTTTTAAATTATAAAACTGCCAAATAAGTTTAATATCTGAAAGTGCCCTTAACCACTTAACCATTTGCCCTGAGATAAGACAGGGCACTGTTTCCCTATGCCTGTTGCCAGCCACTTTTAAGAATCTAAAAAGTACACATTTTCCTAAAGTAGCAAACTGCTTATTTTTAAATCTGGGGGAAAACACTGTTATTTATATAACAAACGTTTATTCATATTAATATGATATGATATACTCACAATTTGGAATGTTAATTCCAGCAGGAATGCAGCTGCAACCAAATGTCAAAACATCCAAGGATGTAAAGTCAGGACGCAGGAAATTATCTTTTTCATATTCAGAAGGCCAAGGCAACAAAGGTAGGAATTCAGTAGCAGCATTTACCAAATTTGAAAATTTTACACTCATGGGCTTGTTGACTAAAGCTACAAAGCCTATTAAAAGAAAAAAAAAAGTATATTCTACAGTAAATATTTTTTTTAATGTAATATATTTACATAAACAGACAAAGATAATGTGATTGCATTAGTAGTTTACCAGACTATAGGATTGTGATTCGTCAGTAATTCACAGAGTGTATGAGCATTAATAAAAATAACATTGTCTAGTTAAACTAATGGCATCGAGATCACAGGCTATGCACACTATTTGCATATAATATATAATAATGCCTTATATAATAATGCCCTCCGAAAACAAATTAAGGGAGGAAATAGCCCCCCCCTTTTTCTTTCTTTATAATTAATCATTGAACCCCTAAAACTAATTAGTGACACACTTTATCATATAGTAAACCTGTATCTGAAATTCGAAACAAGTTGAATAATTCTGCATAAATGCATCTATGTAATTTAAGGAACCTTGTCCCCCGTTCCCTTCTTTATACTTAAGCATTAAACCTCCAAAACTGTTCAGAAATTCAACTTATCAGAAAGTACCTACACCTAAAATTTAAAGCAAATTGGATAAATGTGCACAAAATTCTATTTAACTAACTTAAGGGGGAGGTAATCGCCCGTACCCCCTTTATACTTAACAAAAGAACACCGCAACTAATGAGGGAAGCTTCTTAGCACTGTGAACCTGTATCCAAAAATTGAAACGTTTGTTAATTCTGCATGAAAAACCATTTACCTAAATTAAAAGGGGTACTTCCCCTTATTCCCCCTTTATACTTATTTAATGAATTCCAAAAACCAATCAGGGAAATGCCTTTTCAAAAAGAACCTTTATACAAAAATTGAAAAAAAAAAAAAAAAAAAAAAAAAAAAAAAAAAAAAAAAACCAGCAAATTTTGCAGGAAAAAACCATTAACCTAAATTAAGAGAAGAGGGGGAGATCACTGCGTCTTCTTACCCCTATAGCCAACTAGCTTCGGTCTTCCCTAAAGAACCCTAAGACAACAAGGCTTACTCGCACTTGTATCAATTTTTTCTCACATAGTTTTTTTTTAAAACTTGAAAGTGACCAGGTTCTAAAGAGGGTTGTCAACTACTTGTGCAGTCACAGTATAATTTAAAACATACATTAAAATTATTTCCAATACCTTCAAATTCAGCCCTCATACCAGTTGGATCTCTGTAAGTTTCAATAAATCCTATATACCTACAGATTTAAAAAAAAAAAAAAAAATAATAATAATAATATAAAAAGACAAATAAACAAGAAAAATATACTGCTATAACAGTAACTTTTTAAATTCAATGTAAATTGTTAATACATGTAGTAATCTATTACAGAAGACCTTAAAGGATGAAAAACAGAGACATGCACCTGTTCCAGGTAATAAACATAATTTTTGCTTTTAAGTTGAACAATTAAATACTTATTTATCAGATGGATTGGCCTACCTTTTATAAGAAATATATTAATGTATTTATTAGTAACTACAGTAGACTAATGAGCATTATATATTTACTTGTCCATGATGAACACATACTATGACAGAGTTTCAATGGGATAATCCATTTTGATAAATAATATCTCAGGGTTGCCACTCTAATCTTGAAAAAAATTCCCTGTGTTTTCCCTGTACTGCAACGCATTTATTCTATATTGAGTGTGCAAAAATATATGTGTGTATGTATGCTAATTAGACATCTTGACATTAGACAAAATGAAAGACGAAAAAAAAAAATATGTTTGAATATTGTAGGGGAAAAAATCCCTGTGTTTTCCAGATTTTTTGGGATTTATGCAAAATTCCCTGGATTTTCCCTGTTTTGGGAGGGGATTTTGAAATTCCCTGTGTTTTCCCTGTTTTCCAGGTTCTCCAGGTGGCTTGGCAACCCTGTATCTCATCATACCATTTCAACTTTAATTTTCCCCTGAGATAAGACACACACATACACACACACACAAAAAATAATAATAGCAGACACCAGATAGTTTAATCTCAAAATGAGCAAAATGAAAAGTTAATCAAAATTAGATTACTTTGTCTCAAATTTAGTAACATAATTTAATTCTAATGAATGAAAATGAATTTTTTTTTTCTTTTAAACATGAAGACACTTTTACAATTGGAAATAAGATCATTTTCCCTTTAATCTTCAAAACTATTAATCAACAATATGATGGACAAACTTGGAATTAAACAATGAAATTCGATCATAATAATATTTAAAGAAATTTGTATACTTTTTTTTTTTTTTTTAATTAAAACAAACCAGTGATGAATATGCATTTGGATTTGCAAATTTAAGATGCATGCTTATTTTATGATTATGTATTATTTGATTATGCTTACTTAATTTATTTTTATGAAAACGATAAACTTTTTCATTGATTAAAAGCTATTTTATTGGATAACTTAGTGGAAATTATTATACGATTTTTTTTTTTTTTTTTTTAATTTTTGGAAAATTTCAGGGACAATTGTATTTTTCACATTTTTAACATTACAAATATGTAATAACAGTATTTTTGTGCTAGTCAGGCAAATATGGTAAACTGTCAAACAATATTCCCATCATACTAATGAATTTAACCCTCGTTCCATGTGACTGTATTATTTGGGCCAAATGAGAGTACTTAAATTTGAGCAAATCAGCTTCTTATTTCAAACAGTTTTGATGGCTTACTGCAGCTGTGTTAATTAAAACCCTGAGTTCCTACATGACTGAACTTAAATGGGATGAATGAATACTCTCTTTATCTCTTGTTTGGATATTCTTGTGAAACCTAGAAAATAAAAGGTTAAAGATCCAAAAACGGCAGAGATGATTAAGAGTAAGGAGAAAATGAAAAAAATTCTGAAATATACAGCAAATTTTTTGAAAGGCTTTTTTATCATGATTATTTGTCAAAATTTGAGTTTTTCCCTTGATTCTTTTGCTGAAGTTGACAAATTTTTATCTCAAAATGGAATCAAGAGGAAAAAAAAACAGAGCATTGTTTCTATAAAGTGTGAATGATCTTCTGTAAATTAAAACGCAATAACAGTTCCAGCAAATAAAATATAATGCTAATTTAGTACTGATAAATTAAATAGAAAATTATCCTTTAACCTTTTTAAAATTCATCAAACTTGATATATTAGATTTTTTAGATTTTAAAGGTAATGTTTTTTATTTATTCAAAAGAATAAGGAGTGAAATTATAAGATGATTTGAAATGAATAGTTGATTAAGCTGACAGATATAGTGCATTTTATAACATACTAGCTGACCCGCCCGGCGTTGCCCGGGTCCGTTATAATAATGTTAAACGAACTTGAAATTTTTATGATTTTATCTTCAACTCAAAATATGTGTTAATACACTGTTAAGAATTTGACCCTTTTGCTGCATCGTCACTCCACCGCTTTTATAGAAAATGATTACTTCAGCCTATTTTGGAGCATTGTCATAAGTCAAAAGAGATATATTCTATAAAAGCGGGGGAGTGATGATACAGCAAAAGGGTCAAATTTTTTACAGTGTACATTATATTAAATACGTGCCCCCTGACTGTGTCAAAAATTGGTTTTTAAAAAAAAACTAATATTTAGCTGCAAAAATACCTAAAATGACTGCAATGGGAAACGCAGGAGGGAATATGTGTCCAACGATTTCGTGTTGATATTTATCCTTAAAATTACTGTTAAGTGACTTAACTAAATACTTTTTTCACATAGATATCCCAAGTGAAATATTTTGAATTTCAAACTAATTATATATCACTCTTAAATCTGACTATACCGTGAATGAAATCGATTCTCGATGATTCGCTAAAAGGTTAGTATATAATATTATAAATTCAGAGCCATTTTACAAAAATAGGTGTATATTTTTTATCAAACATGCGTAATGTTCATTCTATGAACAAAATCCTAACCGTAACCTAATTGTATCGGAATCATAACTTGTCTGTAACTTAGCTGTATCTTAACAGTAACCTAACTGCAAGTTAAATATAACATAAATGTAACTTGGCCGTCACCTAATCATAACCTACCCATAATCTAACCACAACCTAACCGCAACTTAACCTTAACCTAACTGTAACTTAACCTTGACCTAACTGTAACCTAACCGGAAAATAAAATAACAAAAGGGTCACCGGAACGTAATTGCAACCTAACTGTTATCTAACCGTAACCAAGTTCTAATTTAACATTTACTATAAACGAAATATTTTAACCATCTCGCACTAAGTACTTAGTTTCACTTTCCACCGCTACGGAGCGCATTATGTTTTGTAGAACATCCGAATTTTAGGTTCGGATTGGATTCAAGTTCATGGAAATTATTTTGTCTTCTTCGGATACAGTTATGGTTGTTTGGAATATTTGTGTTCAGTTTAGATTCGGTTCAATTCAGATTTCGTAGGGGTTTTTTCCCCTTCAAATGGGATTTTTAAGTTCGGGTTGTACTTATATGAAAATTATTTTACCTAGTTCCAATGAGGTTATACTTCACTGAAATATTTTTGTTAGGTTCAGATTAAGTTTGGTTCAAATTTCGGGATTTTTTTTTTCTTTTTTTTACAAATTTTTTGGTTTGGAATGGGGATTATGTCCATGGAAATTATATTGTCTTGTTCGTATTTGGTTATAGTTATTTGGACTATTTTCGTCGGATTCAGATTTGGTTCGATTCAGATTTTAGGTATTTTTTTAAATTGATTTTTAAGGTTCTGGTTGGATTCATGTCCAGGGGAATTATTTTGTCTTGCTCGGATCGGGTTTTGGTTCTTTGGAATATTTTTTTCGGGTTCAGATGTCGTTCAATTCAGATTTCGGCTTTTTAATGGAATTTTTAGGTGGGTTACGCATCAACGGAAATTATTCTGCATTGTTCGAATAAGGATATGCTTCTCTGGAATATTTTTGTCAGATTCAGATTTAGTTCATTTTTTAGGTTCGGATTGGGTTCATGTTCATGGAAATTTTTTTGTCTTGTTCAGGTCCGGGTATGGTTCTGTGGAATATTTTTGTCGATTCAAATTTCAGGTATTTTTTTGAAATGGAATTTTAGGTTCCGATCGGTTTCATGTCCACGAAAATTATTTTCTCTTATTCGAATCCGGTTATGGTTCTTTCGAATATTTTGATCGGATTCAGATGTAGTTTGCATAAAACTTCAGGCTTTTTTTTCAAATGGAATTTTTTAGGTTCGAGTCAGGTTTATGTTCATGGAAGTTTTTTTGTCTTGCTCTTATCAGGTTATAGTTCTTTGGAATATTTTTATCGATTTCAGGTTTCGTTCTGGTCATTTTTTGGGTTATTTCAGAGAAAAATTTTAGGTTCGGGTCGGGTTGCATATACACGAACATTATTTTTCTTTGATCGAATTGGGGTATGCTTCATTTGAATATTTTTGTGGGATTCAGATTTGATTCGGGTCAAATATCAAATCCATAGTTTTTTTTTCAAATGGAATTTTTAGGTTCGGGTTGCGTTTATGCTCATGAAATTTTTGTCTTGCTTGGATCGGAGTATAGTCTGTTTTTTTCTGGTTGGGATCGGGTTATGTGTTAATACGCCTAAACATTATGTTTTGCTACTATTCTTTTAGTGACTATTTTTTATATATAATTTATTTTGCTATTTGATAATTTATTACTGTGTATGAATCGTCTGCCTATTCGAACAATTGTACGTCAAAGAGCCATTTCATTTTTGTTTTAAAAACAAATTAAAGTCTTAATAAAATTTTAACTTAAATAAATGCATTCAAATTTAATCAATGATTTAAAAAAACTGCTAAAAAAGCCTCATATATACATATACATATATTAACTGCAACTTAGCCAACCACAAATACATTCTAATGTACGAAGTACCAACGATCTGACGTAATAGCTATGTCCAAAAATCCTAAGTTAAACTGACATTTTGCCAGTCTATGAATTTTAAAGGTCTTTGGGAAAAAAACAGTCACTTTTGAAATGTCAAAATCTCAAATTGGTTTCTTTTATAGAGTAAAAAGAAATTAATAGAGTGGAGGTATTATCTCTGGAGATGATGCTTAAGATGTAACCCTACATTAAGTCCAATTAAGTACCAACAAAAGCACCTGCTTTGACACGCCTATCAATTGGCGAAATTTTAAAATGAAGGGCCAAAATCACAGTCAAGTGAAATCCAGCCACCCCATTGGTCGTGTGGTAAGGGTGAAAATCACGAACTTGTTTCTCCATTTGAAAAAGGTGAGGGGGAAAGTATTTTTTAAGCGATTGTTACCGCCTGTTCTTATTTAAGATAAACCATCGAAATTAACTCAATTAAGATATTTTGATGCCATTTTATAAAATGAGAGTGAAAAATTTAGATTATAAATGAAAAGAGATAAGATTTACTTCAAAACTGCCGCTACGATTTTTTCTCGGAAAAAGGAGTATGACAACATTTACCCAAATGCTAAGAGATTGTTCCCTGAAAAGGACGCGGCTCAATGACCAATGAGGTGTTTGGATTTCACCGGACTGTGATTTTGGCCCTCCATTTTAAAATTTCGCTATCAATTGAAACAGGTTTAAACCTGCATTTTTTCTCTCTCGTTTTTAAAAAAAGAACTAATTTATCGCTTCACCGGTAAAAATTTATTAATTATTTTATCATATGTGTTTTAAATATCAATATAGAAAATTATTTCAACGTTTTGCTTGAAAATATAACATTATTTTGTTAGTACATTAAAATCGTCTGCAGTCAGAAATTTATATTTTAGATTAATATTTATTACTTAAGTTTTCATACATGATTTTAAAAGAATGTTTTCATCATTATATTTTAAATATTTATTTACATGCAATTATTAAGTCATAAACATTTTTCATCTACGTTATAAAGTATTGAAAATTACATTAATGAAGGAAACTTTTAGTTATACAATTTTTAATTCGTATCAAATGTTTTCAATATCTTATTTAATTTTAATTTGATATTTAATTATTGCTAATTTTCCAATTTCTTTCATTTTAAAAGCGAATATTTATTCTAATAAATAATAATAGAACGAAGACCATTTTAAAAATTTGCTATTTCCTCTTGAAATATGCTTCAACTGTAATTCATTTCTTTCAATTCGTCTTATAATACAAAATCTCTTCCACATCCTTTTGTTTGCCACATTAAATTTGAGCGATAAATGGTTTCATATCGCAAACCTTTTTTGAGCTTACTTCACCTCCACTTATCTTATTCCTCCATGGGTTTCTTTAATTCTGTCTCAGCTTTCTTATTACTTCTGCGAAAATTTTTACACAACCAACCAACCGTAAACAAATGAAAGAGAAAAAAATTTGGAAAAAGGTGATTTTTTATGAGAGTGACCTCTTGATTTTAATTAATTACTCAGTTAATAATTGGAATTTTGAAATTCTGAAGCTCAGGTGCATCAGGAGAGATATTCGGCTACTCTCAAAAAAATTTTGAGCTTTGTACGTGCTGTAGATTTTGCTAGCCATCGCAGACACACACACAGACAGAGCGTTTTGTTCTTTTATTAGTATAGATAGTGTAACTTTTGTTTTTAAAATTTAAAATTGATTATAACATTATGCATCTGCCCAAGAAAGAAGGAAATTATTTTAAATACATAATACAATTTTTATATTTTCAACTATAGAAATAACTATTTATTCTACTGAAATACTATGTCCAATTTCTTATTAACTACTAAAACCTAATTAGAAGCAAGAAAGTGTATAGCATAAATTAAAATTAGCAGAAAAGTGAATTACATAAAAATGACTCAATGACTTTTTGAATGGTCAAATGTATAAAATGAATGTTATAATACAAATCGAAAAGGATGATAAGATATGAAAAATCATAAAAGTAAAAAATATTTTTGACAAAAGAATAGGAATATCAATTACGTTTCAATTGCAGGTCCTTTATCTTTGATCCAGTAACGTGATCCTTCTT
Source organism: Maratus speculifer (assembly GCA_964019185.1). NCBI lineage: Eukaryota > Metazoa > Arthropoda > Arachnida > Araneae > Salticidae > Maratus > Maratus speculifer. The sequence continues at coordinate 36,385,294 of OZ025296.1, forward strand.
TATGATAGTCAACGGAACCAATATGAAAACTACGAATATAACTTTCAATCATTTTTACTTCATTTTCATTTGCTGCGTATTCCTAAAAGAATTTTTAATAAATTAAAGAAAATAGATAAAAATATACCATCTATAGTGAAATTAATATATGACTGGCAACATGTCAATTTTGAAAATCGCATAATTTTTATGATGTATTAAATGTAAATGATGTATTATGATATAAAAAAATCTTGATACAACTTATAGTGCATGGTAAAAAAATGCACTTAAAAGTTGTATCAAAATTTTATTTTATATCACTTCTAAACATGAGAGAAAGTTTAATACCAGCATTACACACAGTGCATGCAGCAAAGAGAGTTCAGAAATTGTTTTATGTATTGATTCTATGGACGCTTGATTATATCTATTTCAGATATAATCAAGTGTCCATATGAAGCAAATATGATATGAAGCAAATATTAAATCATCATAGGTTAATGGCTGTATAAACCATATTATTTGAAATACAACATTATTGTCCTCAATCATTTAGAAAATTAAATAACTAATGATTATTAAGAAAAACTGATGCAGGCAATTCAAAAATTTGCTCTTGAGAAAGATATGTATTTCTGAGTGAAGCAAAGAAAAAAAAGAGACAAAATTTTTGTAGGAAAGAGTAATTTAGACAAGTAGCTCTTTTCAAAAGTGGATCACTATGTAGCAGTTTAGTCCAGTGTTCTTGCTGATATTTGATACACGTTAGTAATTTGGCTAATTAAAAATAGAAAACATTTGCCAAATGAAAAAAGTAATTGCAAAATAGATTCGCCGAGTAGCATAAAAAAATTATCTTTAATCTTTCAATGTACCCCCTTTTTTCGATATGTTCTAAAATAACCTAAGTTTTTATAAATGTGACAACAATTCTTATTAATCTAATTTCAACTATCCGCTATATGCATAGATATGAAAAATGAATTAGAAAAGAAAGAAAAATAAAAAATTGAGCACTAGCAATTTGGCGAATTTAATCACTTGTTTACTCACCAAATGAAGAATTTAGTCGCAATTTGGGGCAATGGCGAGCGGCAGCGAGAACTCTGTAGAGACCTACACGGGCCAAGTCTTGGCCCGAAGCTCGACTCGGTCGATTTTCATTAATGGCATTCGGGCTGGACAAGGCTAGGGCCTTGGTTCTGAAAACTCAGGCCGGGCCAGACGGACCTAGTCCCTAATCTTTTAGGGCCGGGCCGTAATTTTTTTCCCTGGAGTATCAGGTCGAGTCTAACTTATTTTTTCTGTACGAAGCCGAGACTGATTTCGCTCTTCCTGGTCTTTACGGACCAAAATAATCAGTTCCTGTTGAATCTTCCCATATGAAAATATCTTTCTCAATGTGGAAAAGTCTGTTCAGAAATCAGTAAAGTTTAGCTTGGTTCAAAATTTTTTGCAAAATAGGCATATACTTTTAAGTCGTCATTATTCTACAATTAAACATTAAAATTTAATCTTTTTAAAGAATCGTAGATCAGTAGGTGTCTTAAAATAGAATTAAACACATAAAAAACATGATTATTATGGAATTTTCGTTTAAACTGAATACTGCAAATTTGTTTTAAACTGTTCATTCATGTAAAATGAATACAACAATATGTGAGAAAAAATATATTAAACATTTACATCTGCTAAGAATAAAACTTATTTTTTTCTTTCCAATGTCTTAGAAGATTTTACTTTTCCCATATACCATTTTTAATTTTTTTTTTTTTTTTTTTTTTAATGTATTAATAATATTAATCATAATTGAAAGATTTACATGCAGCAAACAAAGATTCATAAAAAACCTAAATATCGCGGCCTATGGCACTTCTGCATAAATAGAGATTATAAACATGAAAGAAAAAAAAAAGACTAAGATAAGTTGTTTTGGTCTGAACTCTTCCGTTAAAGATCAATTTTCTGTAGAAATTCACCTGAGCCAGGCCAGGTTCGGGCCAAATTTTTAACTTTTTTCTGGGCCGGGCCAATATTTTTTTCATTCAAGCCAGGCTGCACTGAAATTTTAACATTCGGGCTGGGCCAGGCTAGACTCAGCCAATATTTCTTTTGTTCGGGCCGGGCCGGGATCAGGCCAAAATTTTAACTTTCGGGCCGGGCTCGGGCCTGGAAATTTCGGCCCATGCAGACCTCTAAAATCCTGGTTTAGTCCACTAATATGGGTGGAGGACAAAAGAAAAGAAGAGATCAAAAGAATTTTACAGCCAACGCTTGTCAGCTCTCCTGACAGACCTCTGCTGTCAGCTACAGTCGAATTTCTTCTTACAGATTTCCAATACTTGATTACACAATCTCAATATTAAGAATAAACAAAAACATTAAGATTTTGTATTGAAAATAAGATTTTTATTCTAAAAATGTGGCATTTTACTGAAAAGAACATCATCCTCACTTTGTGATATTTGTTGAGAATTCATTGATTCACATGACAATGGGCAGAGTTTTGACAGTCACTGTAAGGTAATAATCCCAAGCTGGTCAGAAAACTACAGTTACTATTGTTTTTCTTTTAGTATGGAATAAATTTTTATCTTGAAAACAGAGTTATTCTTGATATGCTCTGGTGATGGATGATTCTCAAAAATTCACCAATTGATAAAAATCGTAATCTAAAAAAACACAATCGATGTCATCAATTAATTTTGAGAATCTACTATTGAGATGTTTTACAATCGATTATTAAAATCATTGCTTTTACATGTTTATAAAGCAGATTTTAGCAAATAAATGGTAACTGAAAACAGATGGAATTAAAAAACAACAACAAGCCGAAAGAAGGCTATAAGGAACCACAACAGTGAAAATATCATATGACAGCATTTCATGGTTGCAAAAAGTTGAAAAGTTCCAATTAGGTATGAAAAGGTAAGGGGAGTTTAAGTATCAAAAATTAGTTTTTTTTTTTTTTTTTTTTTTTTTGGGCAATTAGTAGCAAAATGGCCAAAGAAAAAATAATGAAAAGCACCCTTAGTGGCATGAACATGAAATAAAAGGATAATAAATGAGATCAAAATCTGTTATTGATTTTTGTATGTCATTTGAGATAAGTTCTACTATTTCCCTGTTATTAGAAGACTGGGAAACCAAACATGCCAGAGTAATGAAAGTGCATAATATGAATAAATGGTCATAGGGCTCTCCAACAATATATCACATAACAAATATCAGATCAATTTAGAAAAGAGCCCCACACAGCGGCAGAATGAGAGAAGGAGTGTGCGCAGTACATAAAATAAAACTGTAGTCATAGAACTTTCCAATGGTATGTCACAAGAGGGATATCAACAAAAGATAGAAAATCATCTCCTTTAGAGTTTCAATTATTGCACCCCTCCCCTCTCCTCTGGAATACACATGCTCTCTCTCTGAAATTTTTATATATTATAAATTATTTATCAGAGGTTTCCATGAAAAAAAATCAAAATGATATATTAATAAAAAGAATATTGCCCAGTTAAACTGATGGCATTGAGCTCACAGGCTACGCATACTAATTGTACATTGCAGCCTTGTATTTTCGTTAATTCCGTTTGAAAAAAAATTAAGAAGGGGAAACAGCCTTCCCTTTCTCCTTTTTTATACTTAATCATTGAACCTCCTAAACTATCAAGGACATGCTTTATCATATAAAAAATCTATATCCAAAATTCAGAGCAAATCAGACAATTCTTAATAAAAACCCATTTAGCATTCATATAATTTAAGAGGAGTTATTCCCCTCTTTTACACTTAACTATTAAACTTCCAAAACTATTCAGAGATTTGAACGAAATCTGACAATTCTGCTTGAAAAATCCATTTATACAAGTTAAGGGGAGGGGCATTAGAACCCCCGTTCCCCCTGTTTATACTTATTCAATGAACACCTAATAACAGCCACGGACTCGCCTCATCAGAATGATCCTATATCTAAATTTTGAACGAAAACTGTTAATTCTGCATGAAAATCCCGTTTATATCAATTAAGGGGAGGGGCATGAGCCCCCCGTTCCCCCTGTTTATACTTATTCAATGAACACCTAATAACAGCCACGGACTCACCTCATCAGAATGATCCTAAATCTAAATTTTGAATGAAAACTGTTAATTCTGCATGAAAATCCCATTTATATCAATTAAGGGGAGGGGCATGAGCCCCCCGTTCCCCCTGTTTATACTTATTCAATAAACAACTAATAGCAGTCATGGACTCGCCTCATCAGAATGATCCTATATCTAAATTTTGAACGAAAACTGTTAATTCTGCATGAAAATCCCATTTATATCAATTAAGGGGAGGGGTATGAGCCCCCCGTTCCCCCTGTTTATACTTATTCAATGAACACCTAATAACAGCCACGGACTCGCCTCATCAGAATGATCCTATATCTAAATTTTGAACGAAAACTGTTAATTCTGCATGAAAATCCCGTTTATATCAATTAAGGGGAGGGGCATGAGCCCCCCGTTCCCCCTGTTTATATTTATTCAATGAACACCTAATAACAGCCACGGACTCACCTCATCAGAATGATCCTAAATCTAAATTTTGAATGAAAACTGTTCATTCTGCATGAAAATCTCATTTATATCAATTAAGGGGAGGGGCATGAGCCCCCCGTTCCCCCTGTTTATACTTATTCAATAAACACCTAATAGCAGTCACGGACTCGCCTCATCAGAATGATCCTATATCTAAATTTTGAACGAAAACTGTTAATTCTGCATGAAAATCCCGTTTATATCAATTAAGGGGAGGGGTATGAGCCTCCCGTTCCCCCTGTTTATACTTATTCAATGAACACCTAATGACAGCCATGGACTCGCCTCATCAGAATGATCCTATATCTAAATTTTGAACGAAAACTGTTAATTCTGCATGAAAATCCCGTTTATATCAATTAAGGGGAGGGACATGAGCCCCCCATTCCCCCTCTTATACATATCCAATGAACTCCAAAAACTAATCAGGGAAGCGCCTTATCAGGATATACCTACATACAAAATTTCAAGTGGATCCAATATTTTTATCATGAGTTATCGTGTTATGCACGAACGCACGGGCACATAAGCTCTCAGCAGAGATGGGCAGTATCGAAAATACATGTATTTGAAATACATTTTCAAAATACATTTGTATTTTGTATTTTAACCCGACTAAACGAAAGTATTTTGGTAATGTATTTTAAAATGATTTTCTCAAGTATTTTGTATTTTGAAAATACATTTCATACTCAAAATACATTTCTGTATGATTTTCAGCTGCTTCGTTAAAATTGCAGATGTAAGATTCTCAAAAGCATAATACAAGTATGACTGTTTTGTTTTGACTTATAAGGTTCGTTTGTGGAAGTTTATACAAACATACTTTTCAACTGCTGGTACGATAGGCATTGCTGCTGAATCATTACAGTTCTAAAGTTCTAGGTTTTATAAGTATAACGCTGCTATGAGAATGATAAAAACTACTGTGTTATAAACAGGAAGAATTATTTTGAGTTTTGCTGTGTATGGTGCTTTTTAAAGAATTACAGAAAGACTTGTAATGTAGCAGTAGAAAGGAAAGAAACGTAATGCAATATTTAAGTCTCGTAAAAGAATAGCTGATATTTTTTCAGCTCCGGGTGATAATGTATCAAGTGAATTAATTAATTACGATAGTTACACGTTGCGCTAGCGCTATACTAAATGGGATTTTTTTAAAAATTTCTGTTGATAATAACGATAAAAATAAGGCAGTATGCCATATGTTTAAAACAAAATCTACCGTTATAAGAGAAACATTTGAAGCATTTTTGATTATAGATTTGTCCTTACTGGAGGTACACGTTTATCTAGCATGACTTCGTAATTATTATTATTAGTTTTTTTTTTTTTTTTTTTACTCATTTCATGTTTAATTTGTGCTATTAAAAAAAAAAATACCACAATGAAAATATAAACTGGTAACAGACCAAAATGAAAGTTACTGTGGGAAACGGAAGTTTTATTCTTTTTTGAGTTTAGATCGTAAAGTCACAGATGAAAATTTTAATATCAATAAGAATATAAATTTGGTTAATTACTAAAACATACCTTTTTAGAAGAATATTTATGATTTTGAATGTGCGACATGTGTATATATTTGTTTAAAAGAAAATTAAAGATAATAATAAAACATTTTTTATTTTGTACCGATTTATCACCATAAAATATTATTAATTCTGTAGTTATTTATGCATCCCGGAGTTTCCAAGATTATTTATGTATCAACCTAGATCGATGTTCATTGTACAGAGATTTGCAAAATGCTTAACGTTTGGCTTACAAATTAGTGATACACAAATATCAATAAATAGTTCTTTAAGAGAATAGTAGTGTATTCATACTTAGGAAAAATTAATAGCAAATATTAATTTGCAATCATTATTACAAATATACCCCCATAACCCCAACACCCATACGTTTAAAACGAAAACATTTAACTTGTTAATTTAATATTTCTTTTTAGCTCACAGGCTATCAAAACCTAAGCGCTTATGTGCCGCCAATTCTGTATGTATGTATATAACATGATAATTCATGATAAAAATATCCGATTTATTTGAAATTTTGGATATAGGCTTATTCTGGTGAGGCGCTTCCCTGATTAGTTTTTGGAGTTCATTCGATAAGTATAAGGAAGTTGAGAAAGAACGAGGAGCTAATACCCCTCCCTTTAATTAATATAAATAAGTTTTTCCTGCAGAATTATCAGATTTCATTCAAATTTTAGATATAGGATCCTTCTGATGAGGGCACCTCCGTGATTAGTTTTGGGAGTTCAGTTGATAAGTGTAAGGAGGGGGAACTGGGCTAATCCCTCCCCCCTTAATTTAGATAAATGGAATTTCATGTAGAATTATCAGATTTCATTAAAATTTTAGATATATTATATCATTCTGATGAGGTGCCTTCGTGCTTAGTATTGGGTGTTCATTGGATAAGTATAAAGGGGGGGGGGGGTAACATTCTCCTTAATTTAGGTTAATGGGTTTTTCACGCAATTTGCTTCAAATTTTGGATATGAGTCCATTCTGAGAAGATGCTTCCCTGATTTATTTTGGGAATTCATTGTATAAGTATAAAGGGGGAATCATGGGTACTATCCCTCTTAATTTAGGAAAATGGTTTGTTATGCAGAATTAACCGATTTGCTTCAAATTCTAGATACAGGTTCATAGTGATAAGACGCTTCCCTCATTAGTTGTGGGGTTCTTTTTTAAGTATAGAGGGGCACGAGCAATTACCCCCTTAAATTAGATAAAAGGGTTTTTATGCAGAATTATCCGATTTGCTTTAAATTTTGGATATAGGTTTTTTCTAATGAGATAAATCTCTGAATAGTTTTGGAGGTTTAATGATTAAGTATGAAGGATGGAATGGGGAATACTCTTAAATTATATAAATGGATTTTTATCAAAATTATCCGATTTGCTTCGAATTTTAGATGTAAGTTTATTATATGATAAGGCGTATCCCTGATTAGTTTTTGAGATTCAATGATGAAGTATAAAGAGGGGAAATGGAGGGGGACTATTTCTCCCCTTAATTTGTTTTTCAAAGGGCATTATACCTTGAAAATAGAAGGCTATAATATACAATTAGTGTATATAGCCTGTGAACTCAATGCCGTCAGTTTAACTGAGCAATATTCTTTTTATTAATTTATTTCTTATTTAGTATTCATATAAAGCATACTTATACTTGCGTTGTAGTGATTGAGACATTAACAATTTATATATATATATATATATATATATTTAACCAATTCCAACGAAGGAGGTTATAAACTCTTTTATATATAAGTTTTGTGTATACCTCCTAGAATAACTGTTGAAATGATGCTTCCATTTTCAATCTTTCATCTCTTTTTATAGTCTTCTATGTTTACCAGAAGAAAGCATTGAATTCGTGAAAACATTCAACCTCAGGGTTTTGATGGATTTATATTTTTCAAGCCCTAAACACTGTTTAATTGCATTTAGGAAATGTCTGTTTGTGAGTTTGTATGTGACAAAATATTTGAGGCTCTTTGTTTCAAGAACTAATGCACTGAATTTAATAATACTTTAGATTCAGTTAGACGTGGACATAAGTTGTTGTAGATTAGTTATTGTTGTTGTGAATCTTCCAAGAGATGGTATTGCTAATGCTCTATTTTTCACGATTTCAAAATAAATAAATAAATAAATAAATAAATAAATATAATAATAAAAAGTTGTATTTTAAGAACTAATGTATGTATTTTCATCAAACTTCAAATTCAGTTACACGTTAACATAAGTTGCTGCTGATTAACTTTTGGTGTAAATCGGGCCACAGGTGGGTGGCTCTGCTATGCTTACATTTTTCACGATTTCTGCATTAGTTCTATCTCAAATACTAATGCTCGAATTTTCATCGAATTTCAGATTTAGTTAGACTGTTATATTAAGTTGTTAAGTGTTGGTGTAAATCGCTCAACATGCGGCGCTGCTATGTTGCATTTTTCAGGATTTTAGCAAAAATTAATGCATTGAATGCCATCAAACTTCCTGTTTTGTTATTTATTACTGTTAATTGTTAGTACTGATCACCGAAATTCGGAATTAAAAATCTGTTTCGATCGATTCTTAATTAAAAATTTTCCAAAAAGAAATTTATTTTTGAGTGATTTCTAAATTATGATTTTCCCCCCTTTGAAGGTCAATCGTAATTTCTAAACATAGATTTGAGTTGTGAATCATTTTGATAACACTTTACTTTTTGCGTAAAATGAAACTGAATTATATCCAAGAAAAATTTATGTATCTTATATTCATTTGATCATTTTATCTGTAATTATTCTTCGTTTATAAGGCATATTCTCCCATAGATTGATTTTTTTTTCTAATTTTTTTTCCTTTTTTTTACTTTGATACTTTATAATTTCAAAGAATTTAATCAGTGTAGCACAAATGTCTTACAGTTGCACTAATAAGACATTTATTCGGTCCGTAAGAGGTTTATATGGGCCGAAATTATAAATCAGCTCCAAGCCATAGAAAGATCTTTTAGCTGGCCTATAAAGTACCGAGCTAAAAAGCTATTATCCCTTGCATTTTGCAAACACTAATAAGAGATCTGCACGCGCCGAAATTGTTGGGTCTAGTCCAACCCGTACAAAGATCTTTTTAGTCCGGCCCATTTCGATACAAAACAAACATTATTGGCCCGGCGAGGTATAAATTTAAGCATCAGCCCATAACACATACTGGTATAAAAGTAAAATCTCGTAATAAGCCCTTCTCTATTATAAAAGTTAAAAAGTTTGGTCAAGCCCCGCTCTTACAAACACTCAATTAGCCCGAGACGACTAAATTTTAAGAAAATACACATTTTTGCTTTGATATGGTTAAAAATCAGCTTATACGAGGAACTCTGACCAAAAATACTTTTATCAGCTTTTTATCATGTTTATAGACTTAATTTTTAAAAAGCAATTTGGACTGTGGTATTTATTTCTTAAATTAATCTTTATTTTTATGTAAGTGTTTTAGTGATAAATAATATCGTTAATCTCTATTCCATGCCTTGAAAACTTAAAAATCTGGAAAATGCTATACAGTAAAATCTTCTAAGCTGCAGTCGCACACGATAGAATAAAAAAAAAATCCATTGTAGACAAGTTTTCTTCTTAGCAGGTAGACAGTATGTTCTAAATGCATTATATTCGTTTTCGTTGTCATTAAATTTATTTTGCAATTTGCATGAATCAACACATTAGCCTTTTAAGAAAAGATTTATAGACATACTCAGAGTTCATTTTACTGTGTTTTATTTTTATTACCCAGAAACATATTACTAATCTTTTGAAAATAAAATTAAATTTTTTAATTGTAAAATTATAACAATTTAAAAATACATAATATTTTGTAAAAAATCGTTGGATTGGGTTAGATTTAAGCGGCTTTCTTGTAGGCCACACCAAGATGGGATGAGCCAATGGTTTTTATACAGGCTGGTCAGGACCAATAATTAAATTTGAAGCTACTGCAGTCCTTTAGGAAGAATGAAGTCCAGACCCAATCCGGTCTGGAAGGAATGAGTCAGGTTCGGCTCGAGTTTGTCGTAAACAGTAAAGCCTGGGACCCGAAATAATGATGACAAGGTCCATTTGAACTTACACTCCAGAAAGAAATAAACCCGACACCCGACCCGGAACAACTGAAGAACAGGACCGGTCGGGCCCGGCCCGAGTGCTGTGGGTAAAAATTGGCCCGAAACCGACCAGCTGACTGTGCCCGAAATGGCCCGTACAAACCTCTAATCTTATACACAAACTTTTAAAAATTTTCAAATGTATTTTGTATTTTAAATGTATTTTGAAAATACATGTATTTTGTATTTTGAATTTTCTTAATTCGAAAAGTATTTTGTATTTTGTATTTTAGCTTCTAAAACTAATGTATTTTGTATTTTGTATCGAAAATGATTTTTCGATGTATTTTGCCCAACTCTGGCTCTCAGGCTATGATAGCCTGTGAGCTAAAAAATATGGGTATACGGATCCAAGAAAGTTTGAAATTTATTCTTCACATGTGGGTTTTCTTTTTCTTCCCAGAATACATCCGAAAATCACACAGCATACACTTTAAAATATTTATATTTAATAAATACAATTTACCAGAGGGCTTTATCAAAAAACTACACCTAAAATTATATTTACTCTTGAAATAGTTATGATTACAAAAGTTCACTTATTTATCACTCCCCCTTTAACTCTACTGAAATTTAATTCCAGGAGGAAAAAGGTTCATAATATGAAAAAGTGGTCCAAAAACTTTGCGATGATATATCATATAGTTTTTTCTCAGAAATCATGCAGAATTTTTATATTTATTAAATAATATTTACCAGATGGCACCATCAAAAACCTATATCTAAAATGATATTTATACTCGAAATAGCTGCAATTATTGCTCCCCCTTCCCCCTCCTAAAATTTAACTTCAGGAGGAGAAATGTTCATAATATGAAAGAATGGTCCAAAATCTTTCCGATGATATATCACATGACAGGTCAAGAAATGTTTGAAATTTACTCCTCACCCAAGAATTTATTTTTCCTCCCCAGAATAACCTGGAAATCACACAGCACCACTTAAAAATTTTGATACAGTACAAAGTCTCAAATCTGGACATCCGAAATCCGGAATTCTCCAAAACCCGGACATTTTTCTAACTAGCGTTTTTTTTTGGTAAGTATCAAATTTTGAATTTTTAAAATGATTGAAAACTTGTCCACTACTATAACAATTCTTATAGGCCCTAACGAAAGTTTGGGATCAGCGTGACACGGTCCAATAGCGCCGTCGAAAGGGCGGGGGGGGGGGAGCGTTCCGGGAGCAGAAATTTAGGGGGTGCCAAATTTATATTATCAACGTCAACGACATTTTTGGCTTGTCACAGAAAAAGAAAAAAGTATCGAGTTGTTAGCAAACAAAAAAAAAGAAAAAAAAAAGGAAAAACCAAACCTTTTTTTTTTTTTAAACGTTTACTGAGATTTAAAAATAAAATCCATATCTTTTGAGTAAATTCGCCAATTTCTCTCAAATTTTCAGCAAGTTGAAATAATAGTAAACTAGTCCGTGTAACAAATTTTTATTAGAATACAATCCGTTATTAGAAAGTTACAACGCCTACCAAAAATGTCCACTTAACAAAAATTGAAAGGAAAAGTAATTAACCATCTGCGGTTTATTTGTGTTCACTCATCTGGCTGTTCAATGAAATCGGAGGAAGTTGAATGTTTACTGAATCCGATCTACTTTGGATAATGTTCTTTGCTACGCAGAAAGAAAACATGGGTTGATTTTTTAAAAATTTATTTATTCTTTTTAGCTTAAGATTCTACTTTCATTTATTCTTTTTATCTAAACATTAAAAAAATGAAATAAAAAATGCAAAAATATACAATCTAAAATGAGATGTTTATAAAGCTTAGAAAATCATCAAGGCTCTTATCCCCATCATGCGAAGAGTCCGCATGCTAATGGTAACCCTATGGGGAGGTTAATTTCTATTATCTTGTTTGCATTTCGACATTTTTATTTTATTTTATTTTATTATTTATTTATTGCAATGAATAACTGAGATGCATCTCGATATCGCTCCTTTTTTACTTTTTTGTATGCGATGGCAAATATTTTTTGGAGTTACTTTAACTTTCAAAACCGGTCTTGAGAATGAAAATTCCATTCTAAAAAAAAAATCTGCAACCAAAGTAAAAAATGCTTGAATCGTCATTTTTCCCGAATCGATGCAGAGTACTCAATCTTCCTGGTTGTAACAAAGTTCCTGGTTGTAAGTACGCTGAACATGCCCTTTCTAAAATTTTATATTTTTTGATTTTAAAATCTGGCAACACTGATTCAATGTGACTTGACTTTTGATTCCATGTGACCATTCTCTTTTTTATTGATCGCAGAGTTAACACGCTTTTTTAAAATTTTCTAATCAAGTTTCTCTTTTGCTTAGGTTAAAATAATTGCTTAAATGTTTATAAGACATGTTTAAAAGACACAATAGTGAAAAATTGAATTTATTAATTAACATTTGTTGTGATTCAGATAAGCTTTTATTTATTTTTATTTAAATAATAATCTGATATCTACTTTAGCTTTATATTTTTTTCCAGTATTGTAAATGTGTTTCTGGTGTAAATAATTCGTGGGGAAAGGGATTCAATGTGGATATTTATTTATTATTTTTTTTTCCCTTTAAAAAACTTTTTTTAAGATTATGTCATTATTATTTAAAATATCTTCTTGGATATTATTATTTTTCAATACTAAAAATGCAATTTTGATATAAATCACGTACTTTTTTTAGAAAAAAAGGGGGAGGGGAGGGGGTAGATTCTAAAAATGATCTGAAATTCGGAATCGCCGAGGTCCGGAGGATTCCGGATTTTGGACTTTGTACTGTATTTAATAAATATATTTAATGGAGGATTTCATAAAAAAGAAAAGTCTAAAATGACATTTATTGTCGAAATAGCTACGATTTAAAAAAAAATCCCCCCCTTCCCCTGCTGAAATTCAACTCCAGAAGAAGAAAGGGTCATAATATGAAAGAGAAGTCTGAAAATTTATCATGATATATCACATGATGGGTCGAAAAAAAGTTTGATATTTACTTTTAACTCGTGGCCATGGGTTTACTTTTTCGTCCCAGAATACACTCGAAAATCACATACTTCCCACTTTAAAATTTTTATAAGTAACAAATAATATTTATCGGTGGACTCCATCAAAAAACCATACCTGAAATGATATTTATTGTCGAAATAACTACAGTTTAATAAATTCACCCCTCATCGCTCCATCCTTCTCACTACCTCGCCCTCTTAAAATTCAATTCCAAGAGGAGAAAGATTAATAATATGAAAGAATGGTTAAAGAGCTTTTCATTAAGTCTCTCATTTCAGCCAATCTCATCTCATCTAGATTCCTACTAAAATGACTGTGGCATCTCGAGCGACTTGTGGTTCCAGGATGAATTTCTACCTTGATGACTGCTGCTTCTCAAGTGATTTGGGGCTCTGTCATGATTTCTTCCTTCGATAATTTTCTACCTCGATTACTTATGACTCTCCGATGAATTCCTTTTTCGATGATGCAAATCCACGATAATTTACATTCTCAGGAGAGAAGAGGTGTGAAAAGGTCTATTGAGAAGAGTTTATCAAGGAAAGAAAAAGAGGCATGACAATAACTTCTGAAATGAAGCCCTAATTTTCAATGTTTCTCGTATTTTAGCCCTACCAAGCTGTCACATACTTGTCACATATACAACCCTCCGATAAATAATATTTATTAAAAAAAATTTCAAAGAGAGTGATGGAAAGTAGACTAACATATTTTGAAAACCATAATGATTTCTACAATACATGTCATTTTAGGCGTGGTTTTTTGATCGAGCCTTCTGATAAAATATTATTTATCAAATATGAAAATATTAAAATGCAGTCTGCATGAATTTGGAGGTGAAAGGGTAGACCCAAGGGGATAATGTTCAAACTTTTTTGGACCTGTCATGTGGTATATCATCAGGAAGCTCTTGAATCAATCTTCCATATTATGAGATTTTCTTTTTCCCCTTCCTAATTTGACTCCCATGGCAGGGGGAAGGAGGGGGGGGGAGGAACATGAGAAATCATAGAGGGGGAGAAAAAGAACAACATAAGATAGCAAAAATTTGCTAAGTGCATGTGGTGCATAGCAGACATGTTTTGCAAGAAATTGCTGCAATTGTTTTTCATTTTACATTCTACTTTTCAGTAGGGTACTTCATAAAGTTCTGAAACAGCAGCATGCTACAATCAATTTATCTGATATTTTTTTTATGTCAATGCAACACAGTACTTCTAAATTAATACAATAATGTTATGGTTATTAACACACACACAAAAAAGTCTACTACAGATATGACTTGCTTAGTAAATATTTATAATTTTAATGATAAATAGCATCAAAAATTATAACAATGCAACAGAATATAAAATTAAAGCATAACAATTATTTTATTATTAATCTTAATTATTTAGCATGAAATTTACAAATAAAAATTACCTTGGCAGATTTTAAATATTTGTTGCACATCTTCAATAATTTGCTATAATCCCCCCTGGTAATCATAAATTTATGACCATTGACAGTATGTGAAGATACCACATCTTTTTCTTCAACATCATCTAACAATAAAAATAATGATAGCTTTCAAAAATATAGGTAAAATAAAATAAGAAAAATAACAGTTATAAATTTAGATAATATATTAACCTTGACAGGATCATCAGAGAAACCAACTTTTAAAAGTTCATTTAGTAATGCAAGCCGTAATTTTTAACAACCGTTCTCAAATTTTTAAAAAATTTACAGGACATGATCAGATTTTCTGAATTTAGATCAATATATGTATCTAAATTTATGCAAAGGAAATATTCTAATGATTATAGAAAACTAAAAACATCTTATACTATACTTATAACTAGCTATAGTACAATTATGAATAGGGATGTACTAAATAATAATTTGGGGAAAGACCAATTGTTGAATGCTCATAAGAGAATCATCAATTAAACACATAAGCTGTTTCAAAAAAGAATTCAAATATGAGCATTTTTAGAGGAAATGAAAACATTTCAAATTAATTATTGAAATCAGTGCATCAATTGAAAAGTTATATTAATAAATTTAAATATCCTTTCTTGAAAGTAATAAAAACAAAGTAATTTAGTGATATGGCTTAGCAATTTATTAATAAGTAACCAAACTGACAAATTTATTTATTAAACAAATAGTTGTATAAAAGAAAACCTTCTACCACAGATTTTCTTTTCTTTATATAATGAAGTAACAAAAAAGCACATATGAATATGACAAATTTCGAAAATTAATCTATGTGTTACTAATTTATGCACAGAGAAACAAAAAGTAACAAATAAATAGGATTGTCAAACAAAAACTTTTTAATCAATTTAAGAAAATATTTAATGGATCCTTTATGATATACTATAAACACTATGTGAAATTTTGACATAAAAGGAGCAATTTTATGACATAAGTTTTATCTCATTTTTGTTTAGAAACACATGAAAGTGACAGGTGTTATAGTTCAAAAATTATATAATGAAAAGATGTTACTCCCCTCACTTTTACTTTCTCTCTCACTCTTTTCTTTTGGTTTGTTTGTATAAACACAATAGATATTTTAGAAAACATAATCAAAAATGGCTTAACTAGCATTTTAAACAGAAATTCCCTATGAAAGCAGAAAAACAAATCTAAGGACGGAGAAAAATGCATCACATGATCAAAAAAGCTTATATTTCAATAGGCAATTTATCAAAAAATAGTAAAATCATTTTGATTCCAATAGTTAGGTGTGCCAATTTTATACCATTATATTATTAATTTTATACCTTTATTAATTTTATACCTTAATTAAAAATGTGTAAGGCATTGTGTCCCAAAGTTTTGCACTTGTTGAGTAGTGAACTTGAAAACAGCCTTAAGCAGCAGACTTTCTACAAACTAAAAATGATGCAAAATGAATATTTCTAATTGAGAGAAAACATTACCTGCCCGGGAATTATACCAGATACTTGGCTTATGGGGAAAAGAAACGGAGAGCATCTTTTGTTCAGATAAACTTATTGGTATGTCACATAGACAGCTCAACAGATTATACCACAGGTAAAGGAGTTCCATATAAATAATGGGTACATAAATAAACTATAATTTTAACACAAATAAGCTGAGCACTTTTTCCCTCTGATGGAACATTAATTTTGTATGGTAACTTTACCAATCAGTTTGATAGTGTTAAATAACAGTTTATAACTAATTCTTCATAAAATAGTATTTGTGTGCATTTCTACCTGTCTGTAGCACAGATGCTAATCTGATTTCATAACAGCAGGCACCAGTTTCATCAACAGTTTTAAATAATCTTGTATTATAAGGTTCAAGAGCCTGAAAAAGGGAAGACAATTAAAATGAAATAAAATATTCAAACATAACGCTTAAATTATTCAAATTATAAAGTGTCTATCAAAGTTAGGAGAAATAAAATGTGGGTACTTTGGTTTAAACCAGTTACATACATATATATATATGTTCCAAAGTATTTGGGGCTTGACGATTCTGCTTTGGTTCTACAAATTCCATTTGAATTCATTTTATTTATTTATTTAATTTTTCCTCCATGTTCAATGAGGTATTTTTTTTATTAAATTCAAATGGCTCACATATTGTAATACAATTAATGGTTATATATATATATTCAGTACAGTCTCCAAAATCTGCAATTCTCTGAAACCCATGTGCATTTCAAAATATAAACAATGAAATTTGCAATTGCAATTAAGAAATATTGTTTATAACCTCCTCAATCCTGAGGCAAATAGTACATGGGACTACAAAAACTAGTTTAAAATTTCTATAAAACATCTCCAAAGATGTATCATTCTTTAAATCAATGCTTATTATATGCACACATTTATTAAAAAGATCTAGAAGAAATTTTATCAATTCTAGAAGCATTTAAATTAATTTAGAGGGTGTTTTTTAGTGTCTACTACAGCCAACATCAGGATTGAGGAGATTTATCTTTATTCTAAATAACAGTGACAAAAATAAAATAATTTTTAACATAAATTTATGGAAAAATAGTAATGACACAGGATATTACACAAATAAAATGCTTTTATTTTACAGAAACTTGTATACAAGAAAATGTAAAATAACAGATTTCGATGTGTTATTCAAACAAGTATGAAAAATCATGTGTTAAGCATAGATTATGAAGCACTTTCCAACACTTAATGAAATCTTTAACAAAACTTTGTTATTAAGAGAAATAATAGTGTATAGCCAAATATACCTAAATATGTATTTCAGTACTTTTGAATAGCCCTGTATTTCATATGTCAGTTGATATAATGGGAAAATTTAGTTTAGCAAGAAAATACCCAGTAGCTTGAAATTTCTTTTTCAGCAATTCCTACTATTAGATGGAAACATACTTGAATACTTTTGTTCATCCCTGCAGTTTACATTGTACCTTTATTACATGTCAGCATTAGGCTAAAATTTATTGTAAACTAAAACACTTTTAAAACAACTGAAATCACATTCTCATAAATCATCATTCATAGGCATCCATGTACCGAATTCTTTGCGTGGCCCTGTATATCCTTTTATTTATATTCTGTAAATATTTCTCAGTAAATTGAATGAAGCTCAGCGTAAAAATGCATAGCTTATTTTAAAACCACGTTTAAATAATTTACGTTCATATTCAGTAACATTGGTGAGCTCTTTTGGGTAGCCCTGTATATCAACTATAACATTTATACACACCATATAATGTGCATATATTTTATTATGCATGAAACAGCTTAATATATTTAAAATATGTCACACACAATTCCCCCTTTTACCATTATCTAATGGAATTCTTTTGTGTGGCCCTGTAAATGAATAATAGCTACATTTTCACCTTCAAAATTCCTTTGAAACAATTTTTCCCCACAGGCTGTAATGTAATGGGAAGCTTTTGATTCGCCCTGTAGATAAACTAATTATGGTAGAAACTTCATTTTCAATAGGGTTTGTGCTAGAGTAAATGTCAATAACATCCTAAAATTTCATGGCAATCCGAGTATATTAACAATTTTTCCCCCATAGGCCGTAATGTCATGGGAAACTTTTGATTCTCTCTGTAGATAAACTAATCATGGTAGACACTTCATTTTCAATAGGATTCATGCTAGGGTAAACATCAATAACGTATAAAAATTTCATAGCAATCCGAGTATATTTACGGGAGTTAGAGTACGGACAAATGGCCATATGGACAGACGGCCAGATAAACCGAATGCATAAGCACTTTTCAACTTTGTTGGAAAGTGCTAAAAACATCAAAAAGTTTTAGTATTGGTGCCATCTATTGGCAGTATAAGAAAATAAGCAAATTAATTTATTTTATATTCATGCAAGGCTTCAATTAATGTATGACACAAAATATGACATGGCTTTTTATTTATCCGAAAAGAGGATGAAGTTAAAGATCTTTCATTTAACCTTACCAGAAACTAAAGCATCTGAAATCTGTTTAATTAAGCAAAATATTCCAATACACGTTCACAAGAGTTTTTAAAGAAGAAATTGTTAAACGCACAAATAATTAAAATCAAGTCTTAAAATCATGTTGCGAATGATTATTTATTAATTATTATTATTATTATTTTTTTTTTTCAAATAATGAACCCACCTGAATACAGTGAAATGGAATCTGACAGTGAATGCCAGAAATTTTTTTGAAGGTTTGGTTTTAGATGAAAATTTTAAAGTTCTTGGAGTAGCAGTGTTTAACAGAGCAGTAGGATATAATAATTATTTAGAGAATTCAAAAGAAACTTCAAGAGAAAATAGAAGTTTTCAAAAAAAGGATTTTTAAACAGTTGCCATTTTTTTGTTAATTTTGACTGGAATTTTAAAGAATTAAAATTGAAATTTAACGAGATTTTTGCAAATCAGGAATCAAAAACTGCATAAATTGTCATAGATGATGCTGAGTTAAATGACATTTTAAATAGTGCTGAAAAGATTATGAAAGCCAGTTGATAATGATTTGACAGTTTTTTTTAAACTTTTAATATGATAAAAGAATTGATAGAAAGCAAAACCAGTGAGAATAAAAGTGACAGTAGATAGTATGGAATTATCATAAAATTCTAGCGTTAAATTATATTCTGATGTTCTTTTTAGCTTTGGAGAAATTAAAATTTTTGCATTCACTCAAAATGATAGCGAATTATACAACAAATCTGTAGAAATGTTTATGCATTTATAGAAAGAAATATAGTACTTTAAGAAAAACAAAACAATTATGAATGATTTCTTTAGTGTAAAATAATAGTTTGCATAACAGCATTATTTTTAAGTGCAAAAATAAAATAATTTCTGACAGCTATTTTGATTTTATTGTAATGTAATTTTGACCTTTTAAAATATGAAACCTGTGAATAATGGTAACCTTCGATGTACGAATATTTTATCATGCTCCCAGTGGTAGCCATTATTCAGAGGTTTTACTGTACTAACTTATTTCATGTTTGTGTACTTTAAAAAGTTACATGGAAAAATGAATTTTTTTATAATTTTTTAAAGCACACTTTACAAGAGTTAGACTTAGCTTTGCGAAATCCTTTGGCCCAGAAAGTGAAATAAAATTTTCTGCTTCGTCTCAGATGTGCACTCTGTTGTGAACATGCAATTTATATACTTTTACTGTGCATTCATGGAATTCTATGAATATTAAGTGTATTACAGTCAACTGAAGAATAACATCACTTTCATGAAAAGACAATCAGCTATTTTCAGCAATGATAAATGGAGTCATCAGCATTATGCCTGCTGTATAGTGAAATTATTTTTATTCTTCAAATTTTTTCTGAAGTTTGCATTTTATTAAACAGTTTTTTAGTCAAACTACACATGTTATTAGGACTGACATTTCTTCTTCTATTTAAGATTGTTTTTGGATACACTTTACATATTTATTTGCATTTGGCATGAATTTAGGTTCATTTAATGGGAAAACCATTAAATATTACTAATAATAAAAACAATTCATTTTTTAAGCGAATTGGAAATCTAAATCTTAGTTAAACACCAAATAAACTTGTGATAAGTTACAACTAAAATAATACACTTTGTTAAAGTCACTAAAGCCGGGAAATATCAGAAATTTAATATGTCAATATATCAATGAGTTAATATTGATATTTGTGATATATTACAAGAACTTCTTTAAATTGTGAAAGAATAGAAATTTTGTTAATTTCAGCGTATAAATGGTATAGTACCTGCAATTTAAGTAAAAACAGATGTAGAGAGCAATGAATCAATGTCTTATTTTTATATGTTCACACAGCATCACTAAAATAAGTATATATATTTAAACAAAAATTATTTTAGAAAAGAAAGCAATATCTGATATCTGTTTGCACTTATATCTTTTATTGCAAAGTATTTTTCTTAAAAAAATAGTACATTTTTTACTAATTCTACTCTATGCATCATTTATCAGTAACATTTTAACTATTTAATTACTTAGCGAATAACTGACAAAATTACCAAAGTACAAGTTAAAATTTAAAAAAATATATTTTCGTTTAAATAAATTTATTTATACAAAATAGTGTTTTTTTAAAAAAGGAACCAATGTTCGATATCCAGTTGCATTTATATCATAGGTTTTTTTTCTTTAAAAATGTTAGGTTACTTATTCTTCCTATTTCATGCATTATTCATTAATAATGTTTTAACTAAGTCATTTTTTTTTCTCATGCTTAACTGAGCATATTATAAAAAAGAAAAAAAAATGTTCTTAAATTTATGACCTTATTAATTTTAATATGCTTAAAAAAAAAAAAAACGAATAAAATAAAATTATATGAATGTCAATGTGCGCTACAGAGACAATCGTAGTAGTTTCATCATTAGTAGTTAGAAACAACTCAAGAGCAACCAAAGAACAAACTGAGAAACTTTGCCAAGATAATGAAAAACGATCTTTGGGAAAACCAAAAAGGCAAAGCATTCAGATAACGAAGAATATCATTAGCATATTTTGATTGGCTGTTCTCGAGCCAAAGTTTCTAACTAGCTGCTAAGCTATTCTTGACTCCACACACATTTTAGCCTACATTTCAACATATTAAAGCCTTGATATGTTGAAATAGGTCTAAACTAATAGCAGTGTCAGAATCAAACAACAGAAGATAGCAGCTTTATTCAGTACAAACAGGCAATGGAATTTCTATTGTAATAAGAACAAATGTAGATAACGTACTTAGGTATGTTGGGACATGAACAAAAGAGATGATCGCAGAAGGAGGATATTTAGATTTGAAGAGAGGGAGGCAGTGAACAATAGCACTTGCAGAGTAAGGATTGGAGAAGGTATTGCAACATTGGAACAGAATAATTTGTGCTTCTTTTCATGGTTTGATGTCGTGGCACACAAAGAAAAATGTTTTTCTAACAGGGGTGAAAGTGAAAATTTTTCAAAGGACTGAAATATTTTAATATGTTTCAGTAACATTTTAACAAAACGTAAACTCCAACATAATGTAATATTTAAAAACTAAATTTGAATATTGGGTACATTATATATATATACGTATGAAAAGCTAAAATAACATAAAGTATAATAAACATCAATTATAATAATAATTGATGTTTAAACTTTGAAATTTTCTCATTTCTTTAAAATAAAATTACCATGCAATAAAAAGTTTAATTTTTTAATTATCTGCGATCTTTTGGCAAAACTTACATATTTTTCACGATCTTTCGTCAAAATTAGCATATTTTTCCCGATCTTTTGCCAGAATTCGCGTAATTTTCCCATCTTTCGGCAAAATTCGTATATTTTCTGCGATCTTTCGAGAAAATTAGCATATTTTCTGCGATCTTTTCAGAAAATCTGCATATTTTCCTCGCTCTTTCGCCAAAGTTCTCGTATTTTTTTATGTCTATTTTCCGTAATTTTTCAACAAAGTATGCATATTTTCTGGGATCTTTCGACGAAATTTGCATATTTTACCATGATTTTTCTACAAAATTCAAGTACTTTCCATGATTTTTCGATAAAATTCGAATATTTTTCTGTGACCTGTTCACGAAAATTACTTTATATCCCGCGATTTTCTGAAGAAAATAGTATTTTTTCCATGACCGTTTGATGAATTTAATTTTTATTTTGAGATCATTTGGGGGAATTTGCGCATTTCCTCGCAATCCTTTGAAGAAATTTGCTTAATTTGGCAGGGTTTGTACTCGTGTTTTTTTTTTTAAATCCGTTAAGCCCCCCCCCCCCTTGCCGATAAAAATGTCAACACAGTTTAATGCATATTTGCATTGCTCCCAAGAATAATAAAATTCACCGCCGAAAAAGCGACTTTCGGCGGAAAAGTAGCAGTCTGCAAAATGTCCACTATGCTTAAGTAGTGTTTTCTTTCCATTATTTAAGTACTTAAGTGTTGAATGTCATAAAATACAGTAGCAACAGCCTTTATCTTTTAGCTTTCGGCATCACATGCTAATATTTTTCTCCTGCTCATAGGCTCTTTTAGCCACTCAAATCTCCACTTGTTTTTCAGTCCCGTATTGTTTACTTTTAACGAATACCATTCTTCGATAAACTCGATTCCTTGCATTTTTAAATGGCAAAGAATTTAATACATAAAAATTTTAAGCTTCAAAAGCATAGACATGAAAACAACGAAAGAGCAAAATCGCAACAAGTATTGCAATGAACAACTCCACAATAACCTCTGTACACAAGACCCGACTACTGCGCATTCTGTTTCACGCAGCATGTAGAAAATTCTCTTCTGGCTCCAGCCAATTCATTCAGCAGCACGGTGCGGCGCTGGTTTTATCCACTGCTGTGAGCAAGCATGACAATGAAGAGAAATTGGGAATATGAAAGCAGACGCGTAGTCGAAAACAAAGTAAATGAACTACAATGTCAGTCAATTTCTCAGGCTAGCTTTTCTCAATTAAAATATTTATGACCAAGAAAGATTTTTTTTTTTTTAATTTTGGAATTAGAATTCTAGAGAAATGAATATTTTCTTTCCGTCTCGTTCCGTCTTTTTAAATATAAAAAAAGACAGAATTCCGTCAAAAGACGGAAACTTTCACCCCTGAATACATGAAAATATAGAACTTAGATATTGATATTGGAATAAATCTGAAGAGTCAGCACTTGTTATTGTGATAATTAAAAAATAAAATTATTTTTCAATATACTTATAAATAGAGATGTAAATTTTCCAGAAAAATATAAGTGGTGGAAAAAACTGGTTTTTTACTGTTTTTTTCGAAAAACCCCCCAGAAAAATTGATTTTTCATGATTGTTTCTCCCAAATTAATTATATTTTCTTAAAGAATATTAAATAATAAACATTTTTCCCGTTTATTTGTATTAAAAGAAAATTATTTTCACTTTATATTATAAAATAAAAAGAAAATAGCAAAGCCTGCCATTAAAAGTTTTTTTTTTTTTTTCAAAGCCTAAGAATTTTTATTAAACCCTATTGTTTGTTATCCCATATCTCCGTTGATATGATTTTTCAGTTACATGTTTAACTACCAATTGACCTAATGTAAAAACCTGAGCCAATACATCTACAGTTTGGAATTAAGTAAATTATACATCATATTTACATAAGTATAGTTTTTAAGTAAATGATACTAGTTTAAAGAAATAAATTATTGTAGTTTTGTCATTATTATGAATATCAGTATACAAAAATTCCATTGTTTGTTTAAAAAATGTATATTTTTACAATATTACATTTTTTTCTTAAAATTATAATTTTATTTCCTTTAAAAATATGTTTAGTTTTGTATGGCTTTCCAATCTCAACTCAAAAAAGTTTTGATTTAGTTTTATAATCTAAATTCAAACAAAACTAAATTTTAGTTTAACTTACTCAGGTCTGCAACTAAAAAACAGCATAGGATTTATTGACGTTTAGATTTTTACTCACTGAAACCAGGAAAACATTTTTTTTTTAAGTTGAATAAAATGTAATTTTTTTCTTTGTATCCTGAAATCTGGTATTACATTCTTGAATAAGAAACCATATTCAATAATGTTTCCATATGGTAATTTCATATTTCTAAGAGTGGAAATCAAATATTATGAAAACAGAACACTACAAATAGAAAATGCTCGCTATTTCAGGAATTAAAAAAAGCAGTTATACACACAGATATAAACTTCTACTGTGCTTTAGAAAACTACTAAAATTCAAAGTTTAATCAAGATGGAAAGTATAATATGGAACATAGTTACTTGTAATAAAATATGAATTTTTTTTTTCATCACAGTTGTACTTTTCTACTGCAAACTGCCCATGTTTTGCAACATTACTGTATATTATGGAGGTAAAATGGAGGTCAATTTTAGATTCAACATTTTTTAAAAAACATTCATTGAATCAGCTATAACGAAATCTTAAAAAATGCAGCATAGTAATGCCCCCTATAGGGCAATTTACACCAAAAACTAAACAACATTAATATATATCAGAAACTGGCTGAAGCTCTAGTTTGATGAAAAATCGTTCTTTAGTTCTTGAGATAGAGCTATTGCGATAATCATGAATAATGCAGCATAGCAGCGTCATCTGTTGAGCAATTTACACTAAAAAGTAATGAGCACGAAATTATATCAAGGATTAACTTAATCTGAAGTTTTATGAAAATCCATACATTAGTTCTTGAGACAGAACTATTGTGGAAATCATGAATAATGCAGCATAGCAGCGCCATGGGTTGGTCGATATATACCAATAACTTAACATCTCAAGTTTATATCAAGGTGTAACCGAATCTAAAGTTTTGTGAAATTATGTACATCAGTTCTTGAGATAGAGTGCCCGTGAAATTTTTTTCTCATACACAGAGTCGTATAATATAGACGTACGCGCGCACGCCGTGCGCAGAAAATTTCATGAAGTCTGGAGAAAATTTTAAGAAAGAAACAATTTTTATTTTTGTAACTTCTTTTAGTACCCCCCCCCCCCAAAAAAAAAAAATATATATAAATATATATACCCTAAATTTTAGGAACGAATTATTTACTGTTAACGCGAATATCGTCCAAAAATATAAAAAAAATTGCGAATTTCAACAAAGAATCGCGTAAAAAACATGCATTTCGACAAAGAATCGCGTAAAAAAACATGCACTTTAACAAAGAATCGTGTAAAAAACACATATTTCGACAAAATACCACGCGAAAAGCGTGAATTTCATCCAAAAGCCATGCTAAAAAAGGAAATTCCATCCATGAATCACGTAATAAACGCAAATTTCGAGCATGCATCTCGTAAAAAACGTGAATTTCGTGCATGAATCGCATAAAAAACGAGAAATACGCCCAGTAATCTTGTAAAAAGACGCGAATTACGTTCATGAAGTGCATAGAAACGCAAATTACGTCCCTAAATCATGTAAAAAATGCGAATTACGTACATAAATCGCATGAAAAACACAGATTACGTCCGTAAATCACTCAAAAATGCGACTTTCGTCGGCAGAAAACACATAAATCTCAAATTACGTCCATGAATCGCATAAAAATAAACGAATTACGTCCATAAATCGGGTAACAAACGCGAATTCGTTCATAAATCACGTAAAAAACGCGAATTACGGCCAAATCGCCCTAAAAACGCGAATTACGCCCATGAATCGTGTAAAAAAACACGAATTACGCTCATAAATTGCATAAAAAATGTGAATTACATTCATAAATCGTGTAAAAAAGCACGAATTATGTTCATAAATCGCATAACAAATGTGAAATCATTCATAAATCGCATAAAAAAGACGAATTACGACCATAAATCACTCAAAAATCACGAATTTCGTCGCCAGAAAGCTCAAAAAAGCAAATTACATCTATGAAGTGCATAAAAATAGCGAATTACAACCGTAAATCACATAACAAATGCGAATTACGTTCATGAATCGCATAAAAATCGCGAATTACGTCCATAAATTGCTTAAAAAACGCAAATTACATTCATAAATCGTGCAAAAAACGCAAATTACACCCAGCACTAAATTAATTTGCAGAAAGTTTTTGGCCCAATATTGTGTGCGCAGAAAGTTTTTGGTTTTATACAAGTCTGCTCATACAGACTCACAGAGTGACAGATATTTTCCAAAAACCACCAAATCGTGTTCAGACAAAATAAGTGTTCAGCGAAATTCGTGTTCCACCAAATCAAACCTTCTAAAACATATACCAAATATACATACACCAAAAACTGGAAGTCAAATTTTTCACAAATTCAATACTTCTTGTAAAGATAGAAAAAAGTAATAAATGCATGCTTCAAATTTTATGTTAAATTTTTAATTTTACCATTTCCATTAATCGGAATATTATTGAAATAATTTTGCACATGAATTAATTTTAAAAAAGAGAAGTTGCATTTAATTATATATATCTAGATTTTGTCCCCATGTAATCCTTTTTTTTTTTTTTGTGAAACTGTGAACTTCTTGTATATACTTGTACAAAATATAATCAGAATTTGTGAATTAGAAATTATTACTAAATTTAGGTTCCTATTTAGACATTTTTTATAAGGTTATTCATACATATATATAACTTGATAAGATTCAGCTGCTATATGGCATGAGTTTTTCTTCAATCTCTGCATTTGTGAAAATTCAATTTGGAGATTAAACTTTTTTTTGAAATGTCCATTTTCAAGAGAATTTTTGCAAAGGGTCTTGTGTTTCAAACAAGAAAAAAATGTGAAGGATCCTTTCAAGTCTTCTCAAACAGATTTCTGCTCAGAGATCAAATTACCCACATTAGAGTTTTCATGTGGGACACTCAACATAAAAATAAATAAAATTAAAAGTATGAGAATGTAGCTATTACAAAATTTTCAATGTATTATTTTATAAATGAAATTTCAATTTTTCCAGTTTGAAAAAATTAAAAAATAAGCCTTCAGAAAAAAACTGAAAAACGTTTTTTCCCAACTTTTTCATTTTTTTTTTCAGAGCATTCCCATCTCTACTTATAAATAATCCAGCTCTAAAAATCACTATAAAATAAAAACAAAGCAAGGCCCATTTTAGGCTAAAACAATAATAGCTTGGCATTAGCTGAAATAGACAACTTCAGCATTTACTCACATAATTGCTGCACACTATGGGTTTATGGGCACAGGTCATCAAAATTTAACCTTTTAGGTTATAACATATAAAGAGAAACTCAGAATTTTTATTTATAAACTTGCTAAAACAGTGTACAATGAGATAAAATATAACAGTTTAAAATCTACTACCATTCTGTATGTAAACATAAAAAACAATGATAAAATCATCCCTACGGTTTCAACCAAAATACTCGTCAATTCTCAAGGGAAAATAAAGATGAACTGACACAGGCACATTCTCTAGCTTGATGATAGATGAAGGTAAAACACGAGGAACAAAAAAGAGCAAGAAACATGTCATGTGGGGGAAAAAACTCTACAAGAAGTACCATGCGCAGACATGGAGAGGGAAGACAAACAGATAAGGGATAGCAAAATAATGAAAAATATTAAAACTGAAAAAGGAAATGATGGATTAAATAAGCTTCAATAAATTAAACCAAATACTAGGGATTGTAAAAGAATTATTATTGTTACATACATCATGCTAACATGTAAAAACCTCAATAGATTCTCTAATTAAATATATGTAAAGATTGTGCTGACAGGAGATAATAATAGCACTATCAAAGTCAATGTTATTAATTTTATTATAGGCATATAGCCTAGTGAGAGCAGTAGTCAAATTATTGAGTATTTTATGCTCCTTTAATCTTTTGAAAAAAAATTTCTCAGTCATACCAATGTAATGTTCATCCACTTTAATGTTCTGGAATAAATATGGGATATTTATAGTTGGGAGTAAGGATTAAATATGTGATTGCATCACATCTACACAACCAATACATCACTACAACAAGAGCAATATCAAACGTTCTGGTCCACACATAAGATTTTAATAGTATTTAAATAAAATAATTGCCGACTCTGCAACATTTTAACAAGAAATTCTGCAAAGTAGCTAATTTTATGGTACACCAAGAAATGTTGATTTGGCTCCATTTTAATTGCAATAAACTTTACCTGGGTTGGCTCCATTTTCTGCTGAGCTTAGTTGTTACCATGCGTGCACTGCATTCAACTTTTATGCATCGTCTTTATTGGCCTGTGACCTCACCATTTGACAAATATGCAGCATACGAACAAACATAAATGAAGACTGGAGGAAATCTTTCTTTCCAATGACAACAAATCATAAAAGATGCAATTTTTAGTTAAAAAAAAAAAAAAAAAACTGAAGATAAAAAGGGATTTTTCTGGGAGGGGAAAAATATGCACAGAACTCTTGCAAGTTATAAGTGAAACTTCTTGGGTTCTAGAAGCAGTTAATTTTATGCATTGCTCTCTTTGCTTTTATTAGCAATTTTATTATTTTCAAAATACACTCCTGGACAAAATTATAAACTCAGAAAATTTTTAATTTGTTTACATCATAATAGAAATAATCTTAGCTTTGCATTAATAAAATAATTATTAATATTTATAATAAGACATCTTAATTTAACTCATAAATAAAATGGAGTAAATAATTTAAATAAGAAAATACATAACTTAAAATAATTAACATTATTTGAGACCTGGACAAAAATATAAACTCAAAGTTATGAATTTCTATATTCTGGCAGATTTGATATAAATAAATGCATTTTATTATAAAAAACTAATAAATGGAGTCATTATGGATCAATATATTTCAATACATCAATACATGTTTTAATTTTTCTTGTAAAATAATATTATGTGAGACCTGGACAAAATTATAAACTCAAAGTTATGAACTGCTATACACGGCATTTTTTTCTAAATAAATGTATTTTGTGATAAGAAACTAATTAAGTGAAATTTTTTTCCAGATTGGTATTAATGCAAACAATATTTATTCACATTTTCAATCTATTAAAAATCATTTATTGAGTTCCTTTGAATTACTTTTAGAATAATTTTGTTTTATTTAATGCATATTGTTTATCGTTTGCCATTATATGTTATTCTTAGAACAATCAAAATCAACAACTTTTCTAATACCTCAAGGAAAGTTTCTCACAGAGGTACAAGTTGGTAATATTTAGGTATCCAGAGCTTCGAGAAAAACTCAAAGCAAAATTGCTTTGCTAATTAAATTTTTTGCAGAAGGAATAAAGAACATTTTAAGGAATCCGTCAGTGTTAGGAAAGAAAAACGGAGTGGTCGACGTCCAAAGATAACAAAAAGAAATCTAAGATCTATTTTACGAACAGCATCTAATACTGGAGATTCTTCTAGCCGAATTGTAAATACCTTAAAGCTAAATGTAAGCTCTCGAACTATCAGACAATTCTTCAACGAGCGCCAAATATGAAATAGAATAAAATGAAAGCTAAGCCAAAAGTTGAGCCACATCACATGAAAGCTAGACTTCACTTTGCACAACAACAAATGTCATGAACAACAGTTATCTGGTCAGATAAAAAGATGTTTAATTTAGAAGGTCTAGATGGCATAAGATATTACTGACACGGTATTAAATATGATGAACAGCATATCTTTAGTCAAAACTTTGGTGGAAGATCCGTGATGATGTTGGATGTTTTTTCTCAGAATGATAAAACTGCTCTGGCTTTTCTTAATTGAAAACAAAAAACAGGACTACCAGTTAATGCTGGAAGGTAATCTTTTGCCATATGGACCATTGATCGCTGCAATAAATTGGGTATTTCAGCAAGATAATGCAACAATACACTATGCAAAAAAGTAGAAGAAAGTGGCTGCAGCGCTGGCATGTAAATGTTTTGATTTGACCCGCCCGCAGCCCTGATCTAAATCCCATTGAAAATTTTTGGGGTGTAATGGCTCGAATAGTCTATTGCGATGCCTGTTAATATCAAAACACAAATTATTTAAAGATGGCTATACTTTCAGTCTGGAACCAGTTGTCTATGGAGAAGTTGGAAAAACTTGTTCAATCTATGCCGAGTCGCATATTCGAAGTTATTCAGAAAAATGGCGGTTTAACAAACTTTTAAATGCATGCATTAATACTTTGCCCCAGGATTCAAAAGTACTTTCACTTCTTAAACTCTGTAATTTTGTTTTCAGTTTACATATGTACTATATCTATGTTACTCACCTTTTTTAAAAAAAATTATAAAAATAAATTGATGTATTGAAATATATTCATCGCTAAAAACTCCATTTATTAGTTTATTATCACAAAACGCATTTATTTATATCAAAATAGCAGAGTGTAGAAATTCATACTTTGAGTTTATAGTTTTGTCCAGCTCTCACATAATGTTATTTTTTTAAAATAAAGTATTTTCTTATTTAAATTATTTGTTCCATTATATTTATCTGTTATATTAAATTTAGATGTCTTATTATAAGTATCACATATATTAAAAGAATAAGAAAAAAAAGTCTGCATACTTAAAACTGGTCTCTACGCATCGATACTTGCGCCGATATCTGAGAACGAGAACCAATCGGAGAAGAGTACTTACACTCTGTAAACACATATTTCCAGCAAGCGGTAAATATGGGAATGCATTATCACTGTTGAATGAAAATGAATGCGAAAAGAAGGATTTCTTTTTCTTTTCATAATTTTATTGTTCTTGGTTAATATAATGATCTTCATTTTTTGGAAAAACATTTTTTTTTTCCGTTGTTTACTTTATGCAAGTTATTTTACTTCCATTTCTATTCTTTTTTAGGTAGCAAACAGAGCTTAGGCTTAATGTAGATGAGCCTAGATTTTTTTTTTTCGACAGTTTCCTATGAAATTGAAACATTCAATAGTTAATGATTAAAGTTTTTATTTATTTTCTTGGCCGATTAAGCATTTTCCGAGTTGTAATTTTCAAATTTGTATTAAGTACGTGTAAAAAAACCTGGTTAGATATCACGTTTTTTTTTTTTTTTTTTTTTTGTTTGTTTGTTTGTTTTGTTTTATGGAGGGAGAAAAAAGCAGGGATTTTTGACCAATGTTATTGACTTTATGGATATAAACAGATTCGCAAATCACTATTTATTTTTTGCTTCATTTTCTTATAATACTCATGTCAAGAAAACTGATTTTTTTTAATATATATATCTGCGATATCTGTGATTTTTTTTTTTTTACCCCTTAAAATTTCATTTTTGAGCTAACTCATAATGTTTAGGAAGTATTTACATTACATTGTTTCTGCCGAAGAATGGTGAATTGCATATGAAATGAAAAAAAGCCCAGTTTTAAACAGCTTTGCAAGTCATTAATATTTATTTAATGTTTCACTTTTTTTGTCTTGAGTTGACTCGAAGTTCCCTTTTCAGAAAAAAATACCCTTTTTTTTAAAAGTGTTCCCGTGACAAAATTTGCTGAATTTTTTTTTTTTTTTTTTTTTTTTTTTTTTTTTGGGGGGGGGGGGGGGTTAAGGGACAGAGGGCAGAATATTTTGATGAAATTTGCTATATATATATATATATATTTATATTTTCAATCTCTTGATCTCTTAACAATGTTTTTCCAAAAATATGAAGATCATTATAATCAACGAAGAAAAATAAAATTATCACAAGAGATCCCTCTTTTTGCATGCATTCATTCGTGATAATGCAGACCTTATGTATCATATTTACTGCTAGCTCTTTTTTTTCATGATTATTTGGCAAAATTTGCGTTTTTTGTAGTACCTAGACAAATTTTGTGTGTTTTCGGGATCTTTTGACGAAGATCACATTTTTTATGATACCTGGAGAAAATCAGTCTTTTTCTCAAGGTCTTTTGATGAAATTTGTCGGTTTTTTCTCACGATCTTTCGATTTAATTTGCCCTTTTATTGAATTCATGATTTTTTTTTGTGAAATTTGTCATTTTTTCGTTATTTTTTTGAAAAATTTGTCGTTTCTTTTGCTATTTTTTGCGATCTTTTGATGAAATGTGCCTTTTTTTCCATCTTTTGACAAAATTTGTTGCTTTCTTACAATATGATACCAGGACAAAAATTATTTGTTTTCTCAGGAATTTTGGGTGAAATTTGTCATTGGATATCGAATTTATTCTTTTTTCGTGATTTTTTTTTTGTGAAATTTGGTTTTTTTTGTTATTTTCAGAAATTTGTCATATTTTCGCTTTTTTTTTGCAAAAATGACCTTTTTTTTTTATTTTTTGATGAAATGTGCATCTTTTTTTCATCTTTTGACAAAATGTGTTGTTTTCTGACAATCTGTTTACCAATATTTGCGTTTTTTGAAGTACCTAGACAAATTTTATGCATTTTCGCAATCTTTCGACGAAATTCACGTCTTTTATGATAACAGGAAAAAATTATTTGTTTTCTCAGGGATTTTTGGTAAAATTTGTCATTTTTTCTCGCTATCTTTCGATGTAATTTGCCATTTTATCGAATTTATCCTTTTTTCGTAATTTTTTTTTGTGAAATTTGTCGTTTTTTTCCATTATTTTCAGAAATTTGTCATATTTTTGCTTTTTTTTTTTTGCAAAAATTACCTGTTTTGTGATCTTTTGATGAAATGTGCCTCTTTTTTTCATCTTTTGACAAAATGTGTTGTTTTTTCACAATCGGTTTACCAATATTTGCATTTTTTTGAAGTACCTAGACAAATTTAAAGTATTTTCATGATCTTTTGACGAAATTCACATCTTTTATGTTACCAGGAAAAAATTATTTGTTTTCTCAGGGATTTTCGGTGAAATTTGTCATTTTTTCTACTATCTTTCGATGTAATTAGCTGTTTTATCGAATTTATCCTTTTATCGTGTTTTTTATGTGAAATTTGTCTTTTTTTTTTCATTATTTTCAGAAATTTGTCATATTTTCTTTTCTTTTTTTTTTTTTTTTTTCAAAAATTACCTGTTTTGAGATTTTTTGATGAAATGTGCCTCTTTTTTTCATCTTTTGGCAAAATGTGTTGTTTTCTCACAATCTGTTTACCAATATCTGCATTTTTTGAAATACCTAGACAAATTTAAAGTATTTTCATGATCTTTTGACGAAATTCATGTCTTTTATGATACCAGGAAAAAATTATTTGTTTTCTCAGGGATTTTCGGTGAAATTTGTCGTTTTTTCTCGCTATCTTTCGATGTAATTTGCCGTTTTATTGAATTTATCCTTTTTCGTGACTTTTTTGTGAAATTTTTTATTTTTTTGTTATTTTCAGAAATTTGTCATTTTTTTCACTTTTTTTTTTTTTGCAAAATTTTCCTTTTTTGTAATTTTTTGATGAAATGTGCCTCTTTTTTTCATCTTTTGACAAAATGTGTTGTTTTCTCACAATCTGTTTACCAATATTTGCATTTTTTAAAGTATCTAGACAAATTTAAAGTATTTTTACGATCTTTTGACGAAATTCACGTCTTTTATGATACCAGGAAACAATTTTTTTTTTTTCTCAGGGATTTTCTGTGAAATTTGTCATTTTTTTTCGCTGTCTTTCGACGTAATTTGCCGTTTTATTGAATTTATCCTTTTTTGTGAAATTTTTCGTTTTTTTTTTTTGTTATTTTCAGAAATTTGCCATTTTTTTTTTTTTTGCAAAATTTACCTTTTTTGTGATCTTTTGATGAAATGTGCCTCTTTTTTTCATCTTTTGACAAAATGTGTTTTTTTCTCACAATCTGTTTACCAATATTTGCATTTTTTGAAGTACCTAGACAAATTTAAAGTATTTTCACGATGTTTTGACGAAATTCACATCTTTTATGATACCAGGAAAAAATTATTTGTTTTCTCAGGGATTTTCGGTGAAATTTGTCGTTTTTTCTCAATCTTTCGATGTAATTTGCTGTTTTATTGAATTTATTCTTTATTCGTGATTTTTTTTGCACAATTGTAATTTTTTGTTATTTTTTTGAGAAATTTGTCTTTTTTTTCACTATTTTTAGCTAAATTTATCTTTTTTTGCGATTACCTAGACAAATTTTATGTGCTTTTTGAGATCTTTGGACAAAATTTGCATCTTTTATGATACCTAGACAAAATTTGCCATCTTGAGGTCTTTCGGTAAAGCTTATCGTTTTTCTTGAGTTCTTTCGATGTAATTTGCCTTTTTTTTTTTTTTTTTTTGAAGATCTTTTTGAAAAATTTGTTGTTGTTTTTTGCAAAATTTATCTTTTTGTGATTATTTGATGAAATTTGCTTTTTTTTCAATCCTTTGACGAAATTTGTCTCAAATCATTTGTTAAAATTTGTTGTTTTCTCACAATATTTTGAATTTTTTTTCACAATATGTTTACAAATTTGCCATTTTTTAGGGATTTTTTGTCAAAATTTGCCTTTTTTTTCGAAATTTTTTCATGAAAATTGCCATTTTTTAGACGTTTTGGCAAAATTTTGATTTTTTACAATACTTTCGCGAAATTCGTTTTATTTGGGACACCTAGACAATTTTTTTTTTTTTTTTTTCAGTTTTTTGAAAAATATTTTAGAGATCTTTTGATGAAAATTTGTTGGTTTTTGCAATCTGTTGACAAAATTTGCTGTTTTTTTTTTTTTTTTTTTTTTTTCTTAACATCTATTCACAAAATTTCCGGGTAATTTTTTTTTTTTTTTTTTTTTTGGGGGGGAGGGGGGGGGGGTGGTATTTTGAGGACATTTGCTATTTTTTGTGATTATTTGCTAAAATTTGCATTTTTTATGGTACCTAGACAAATTTTTGTACATAGCAAATGATTTCTAGCATTTTTTAAAAAAAAACTTAAACAGTTGAAAAATAATCTTCAAACATGTTCAAGAGTCTGTGACGTGTGTCACAGCATTGCACCGATTCTGTGCCTGGGATCATGTCATGTTGGTGTTACGTTGATAAATGGAAAAGCATATTGAAATTTTTAATAAATATTATATTAATCTTTTTAAAAAATTTTATAGCGGCAAAATACTTTTTTCTTTGGTTCTTTCATATTGTTGCCATCAAGTTTTGATGGATTTCACCTAGCCAGAATAAATATTATCATTAATTTTTTTAATATGTGAAATTTACATGTATTTTTGATTTATGAAAAGGTAATAGAAAAGTTAGTTGAAAATGCAAATGTTTATTTGTTGAATGGGGTGGGTAATATAACGACAAATTAACCATTGAGAGGATCATTGTTATAGTTGTTGCTAAATAGCAAACAATAAATTCAGTCTTATTTTGCTGCGAAGTAAGTGAAGTATGTATATTTTGTATGAAATGAGTAATGACAGTAATTTATAATTTATTCATGTCATGTACAATTTATTGGTGTTGTATTTGTAAATGAAAAATTATTAAATGAGAGAGATTCTAATTCTATGACAGCATGTTTGAATGTAACTCTGCCAGCGGGTCTTTTGCTTGGATGTAAAATGCAGGTTTTTCTTTTATTTATTGAAATTTTTGCTGAAGATTAGTCATTAAAAAATCCTTTAATAGCTGGAAAATACCTTTTTCTTTCTTTCGTGCCGTCAAGTTTTGACGGGTTCCATCTAGTTCACCTTTATTTTATTAATTTAAAGCTAAGATTATTTCTGTTTTGATGTAAACAAATTAAAAATTTTCTGAGTTTATAAATTTGTCCAGGAATGTAGAAAATGGTTACATAACAGTTAACTTTTGTGACATTCACCCAATTTATCCTACTGCGACTACAGAAGTTTCTCTTCAAAAAGTTCAGAGAAGGCGTGAAAAAAATTTATGGTATTGATTAATCCAGTTAATTGGACAATCTGGTTAATCGGTATCTGGATAATCAACGCTCTACTGTATATCAATTTCAATATGTTTGAAATAGTGAAACATTATTAAAACCAACTGCAAATGATTTCCCCCCATAAAACTTAACTTAAATGAATTATTTTGAGTTTAACTAAACTATATGTGTTGCACTACACTTCATTTTCAATACTAAATATGCCAGAGCAAAATTCAATAACATATCAATTTTATCACAATCAGAGTACATTTATATGAGCTGGAGCATAGACAAGAGACAGATGGGCTGACAAACGAAATTCATAATTACTTTTCAATTATGCTGGAAAGTGTTAAAAAGAAAAACTTACCTGTTTCTTAAAAAACTCTTTAACTATAGCATCATCTTCTTTTGTGAAATTTTTTGAAACATAAGTTGTTTTGCCCTAAAACAAATTTATGGAATCAATTTAAAATTTACATAGCATCAAAATGAAGGACCAGCTAACACTTCATTAAATCTACTATAGATATAAAATGCAAATGGAAATTTCATTCTGATTGCTTGAGTTCTGCTGAAATGGATTTTGATGAGATTTACACTGTTAGTTAGAACATTTTTCAGGGAAGGTTTTAATATATAGTATTTAATTTTATGATACTTAGTTATAGATTTATGGGGAAAGTTCTACAATCAGGGGAACTCAATTATGAAAGATAATTTTTTTTCAAGATCCTACTCAGCAGATTTTGATGAAGCTTGAATTGTTAGATAGCACTGTTAGATAATTTTAGGGATATTTTGATACATTGCAAATCATTCTATTATTAAAAAAAAAAAAAAAAAAAAAAAATACTATTATACAGGATCAACTAAAAGTTTTTCCTTAGCAGTCTTAATTTAGACTGACACATTAGAAAATATGATAAACTATTATGTTTCCTAATGTGTCAGACAAAATTCAGATAATAGCACAATGACATTCATATCGTTTTTAGCAATGTGGGAAAACATTTCAGGTACGGCTTTATATTGTTTAAAAATATAAGGTCAAATAGCCTTATATATTTTGCTTGTTTAAATCAAGGTTCATTTGGAGTGGGTATTAACCAACTAGTGTTTTGAAAATTCTGCTTACATTTTTAATCTTGTGATATAGTAAAATTCATTTCAGCCATTTTAAATAAATAAGTTCTATAGAAAATGCACTATGAATTAAATTAAGAATTGTAAAGGACAACATTAAAATGTGATTTTATCAAAAGCAATAACTCAAAAACAGTTAATAATTGCTATTCTTTTTAGTTATTTACAAATAAGGACAACAGAGAAATAGAAAAATAAATAGAACATGCATTTCTCTATAGAATTTTAAAACACAAAAATAGGCAGGAATAACAACTACTATGCTTGAATAAGTATCTTATTCATTATAAAAGGAAGGAAGGAATTTATTACACTGCTTGTCACTATCAAGGTTAAAAAAAAAGAATAATTAAATAAATTTAAAAAAATCTAATTTGAGAATTATACTGTAGAACTTAAAGAAAGCACTGGTTGACAAAAATGTTCAGTAAATATTCAAAAACTTCAGAAAATAATTAGGGCAAGCTTTCTAAAATTTTGCAAGATAAAAATTACAGCATCTGATCACAGCAAAACATCACTCAAGATAATGGAATCTTTAACAAACCATGTTTAATAAGGAATTATATGTTAAAGCAAGCTCAAGCTAGAGACTTGTGACTGGAGCACCAAAATAAACATGATTTAGTCAATCCATGATTTAAAAAAAAAAAAAAAAAAAAAAAAAAAAAAAACTAATGAAAATTTGAGCAATATTACTATAAATATCAATGTATGGGGAACCCTAAAGTCTGAACACAATAATTTTAAACTGAATTGTTAAATTATACATTGATAAAAGCTTCAGAAACATGCCATTAAAAAGTAATGTTCGATATGAAAAACCAATAAAAAACACACAATTTCCTAAATGGCAAGTACTGACAGTAGAACTCTCCAATGCAAAAGAAGAAACACTTTCAATGGACACATGCACATATCAAAAGGAAAAGCAACTTGCAAACCACAATAGCTGTCAAACAGTGAGCAGAGGTAGACTCCAAGCTCGGTATGTGCAAAGAATGAAAACATGTGCCGACTGCAATCCCAATGCACTAATCAGAAATTAATACATGAAAAATAAAAACATTGTGGCATTTTTCTCACAAACATATTATACCATTTCCCTTATAAAAAAGAAGTAATAGGGTTGATTCTAGAAAGAAGGGGCCATTGGGCAGGAATTTTTTCAAAAAGAGTATATTTGTACCTTGTTTACAAGAAATATTTTGAATTGGTTTGTTTAGAGTCCCCAAATAGAATTTGCGATATTTTCTGTGATCAATAGAATTTTGCGATTCTTTCTCCCTACCCCTCAACTCTCCATCACCTGAAGAATTTCACATTATTTTGTCAAGTTATCAACAAATTTCACATTTTTTTTTTTTTGTGCCACAGAATTTTTTAGTAGTGACTGAAGAATTTTGTGGCTTTTTTTATATAAAAAAATGGGCAGAGTGCATCTATACTTAAAACAAAAAGGACACAGTGTGGCACTCTTAAAAAAAATGTTTAATGGGATTTGCAAAAATTCTTATTTGTTATCAGAAAGTAGGGAGGAGGACTCTTCAGCAAATGTGCATGACTGGAGTAATTTTCAATAATATATATATTTTTTAAATTTGTAATGAAAACTGCATTATAAGTATAGAAAAATACCATACATTTTCGCATATGTTGAGACTTTATGAGCTTTTCTTTGGTTCCAAAGTAGAGGGTTGGCTTATACAAGAGTATAAGAAAACTTCAAAAATTAATATTTTAAAATGAGAAAAAAAAGACAGTAAATATAGAAAATCTAAAAAATTTCTATAAATACTTTAAAATTCTTTTACAATAAAAAAATGTAACAATTCCCATTCCCTATTCAAATCATTATCAGAATTTTAAATCAGCTCATTAAAATAGTTTTCTTTCATGGATACATCCGTATGAATATCCACTGTTGTCTAACTCACCATCATCACAATTGCTGGCCGTCTTTTAGTAAAAGGGTGGTATCTGCAGTTCCATTTATCACATTATAGATGCAACTAGGGATGTACCGGATGTGGATTTTTGCCGGATGCTGGATAATGAATATTCGGTACGAAATTTTACCGAATATCCAGTATCCAGCTGAATAATTTCTCATTTTTAATTTTGATAATATTTCAATTTTATGCTTGTTTAAAGAAGGGATGCACCAAATAGTGATTTTGGCCGAATACCGAATATTCAACCAACAGCTGAACCGAATACCGAATATTCGGCAACCCAAATAGTAATTGTTGGGCCGAATACTGAATATTTGGCTTTCAAAATACTTTTTATATTTCAAAGTTAAAAAGGTATTAAAATGTTACTTTTTAAAACAATTTTACATAATATTTAAGAAGAGAAACATATATTTTGCTAAAGAAAGGCTTTTTATAAGAAGATTTAGTAAATTGAATTTAATAGTAAATTGCATGAATTGAAACAAACATTTTAAAATCAAAGAGAAATAATGGAAAAATGGTTGAAGAAAAAATGTAGTCTCATAATTGTTCTTTTTAAATAATCAAGGCAGATTTTTTGTTTCAATATAAAATATAAATACTTTCAACTTAATTCTGAATAAAGGAATGTCTAGCTCATAGTTCTTTTCTAATGAATGGTGGAATTTTCCATCCTTCCCATCATATATTTTACAGAAATCAAAGCATGTGAGTTGAAAATATAGTTATGGAATCTCATTTATTGTTACAGCAACAAATGAAAACACAAGATTGATCTAGAGTGAGATGAAATACAGTGTGCTATGTCTCAATAATTTGATTATGATTATGGTTTCATGAACAAAAATTGTCTGCCTTGATAGATATTACTAATCTCAAAAATTTTTCTTTCTTGTTTAAGGACTTTTATTTGCGAAAAGAAAGAAACATTATTTACTAAATAAAATTTAGGAACTTGCATTTTCACATTTATTCCTAAGGAGAATCATAATAAATCACAATTTTAATCCTTCTCATTGTTAATTTTCTTAACTTTACAAACAGCGAATAAATAATGTAAAAACATTTTATTTTTTTTAAATATGATTTTCTTTCTAATTATTTTAAATATATTTATAAATGGACAGTTAAAAGTGGAAATTGTGAAAAGTTTTTAAAAATGTGTTTTAAAAGGCATTATTAACAGGGATGCCACTCAGAAAATAGCCAAAAAGAGGAAATTATGCGTAAAGTAAAATTTACGACATTTTTCACAACTTTATGTGTGAATTTTGAAAATTACATTGTTTATAATAAACTAAATAAAAAATTACAGCTTTTCTTTTGTTGTAAACTTTTAATTTATAAGAGTAAGTTAAAATGATTTTTCTTTAATTCACAGTATTTTACATCAATTAAGGTAACCCAGCAACAGATTCAGTGAATAATTTTATATATCGCATCATTTTAAACCAATTCAAGTAAACCAGCAATAAATTCAATGATTATTCCGCGAGTGAATAGCAAAATTTTGCAGGTTTGTTTTTTTAATTTGACGAAAATAACTGTTTTATTTCATGATCGTTTATCGAAAATCGCCGTTTTATTTAGCGATCGTTTGATGAAAATTGCCGTTTTGCATCATGATCGTTTGATGAAAATCATCGTTCCACATCGTGATCTTTTGACAAAAATCATCGTTTCACACTGCGATCGTTTCAGAAAAATCACCGCTTCGTTTCGCGATTGTTTGACGAAAATCGCCGTTTAATATCGCGATCGTTTGACGAAAATCGTCGTTTTACATTGTGATTGTTTGACGAAAATCGCCGTTTTATTTAGCGATCGTTTGATGAAAATAGACGTTTTACATCATGATCGCTTGACGAAAATCATCGTTCCACATCGCGATCGTTTGACGAAAATCGCTGTTTCACATCATGATCGTTTGACAAAAATCATCGTTTCACATCGCGATCCTTTGACAAAAATCGCCGTTTCACAAAAATCATAGTTGCGTTTCGCGATCGTTTGACGAAAATGGCCGTTTTATTTAGTGATCGTTAGACAAAAATCGCCATTTCACATTGCGATCGTTTCAAGAAAACCACCATTGCGTTTCGCGATCGCTTGATGAAAATTGCTGCTTTATATCGCGACCGTTTGATGAAAATTGCTGCTTTATATCGCGACCGTTTGATGAAAATAGCCGGTTTTTTTCGATCTTTTAACGAAAATCGATGTTATATTTCGCGATCGTTTGATGGAAAAGGCTGTTTTATTTCGCGATCGTTCGACGAAAATCATTATTTTATCTCATGATCTCTTAACAAAAATCGAGAATTCTTAAAAATTAAAAAAGGCGGAAAAGTGGCATCCCTGTATTAAGTATTGGATTCAGCCAAATAGTTTGATATTCGGCCCAAACTGAATAGTTTGATATTCGGCTTAACCGAATATTTGGTAATGTGGTCGAATAGGCCGAATACCAAATAGATACCGAATATTCGGTGCATCCCTAGTTTAAAGAAAAAAAAATTAAATTATTGTAATTTTATGCTATACAAGTATTAATAGATTTTAATTCATTTATTAAGTCAGAGTTACTTAAAAACAAATGCATAGTAATAATTAAATATTGAAATATAATATTATTTTGCCTTTTCATTTTTACTTATGAAACTTCTAATTTTAAATGCATATTTTTTTCCTACCTTTTCTTTAGTCTCTCCCCAGATTTAGGTAGTGTCTTGATGTTTTTTAGATGCATTGTATCGATTAATGAGGCATTGATTGCTCTAAAAATGTTATTTTATTATTTTCTATAAAATATGGGCTTGATAATTGTAACTTGAATGCAGAGTAATTGGGAACAATAGAGAATATTTTTCAACTACTGCAATCATTTAAAGAAATCACAAGAATTATGAGCAAAAAAGAATCATTCTTATCTGAAGTCATTCCAGACGGTAGCAACTTTAAAACGTTAGTCGTCAAAAAGTGGATCAGAATTCTTTGGGGTTGGTAGCATGAAAGAAACTTTAAAAACTGAATTAGATGAGCATTTCTCTAACATTAACAAAACTGATTGTTATTTTTTGTCAACTCTGTTTGATTCATGTTTCAAAACTGCTTTTTTTAACAATGATGACGAGATTTAAACGGCCAAATTTGCTCTTGCAGAAAAAATGCCAGAAATTGATTGTAATACTGATAACTTGAATATAAATGTTAAAAAAGAAATGAATGGCTCTTTCTATAAGAAAGTGCATAATTCATTTTAACAACACTTCAATGAAATTGCTAGAGAAACAGAAATAAGTACATCTACTGAAAGTTTATAAACAAAACATTCAAATGAATCGAATCTTTACTTACCACAGCCACTGATACCAAGGGTGGACAATCCACTGACATGGTGGCAAGAAAATAAACATTATTATTCTACTGTGTCAAGATTAGTAAGGCAGTACTTGTCTGCCCTTGCTACTACTATTGAAAGTGAACATTTATTTTCAGAAGGAGGAAATATTTGTGATCAAAAACGTAACAGATTATAGCCTGAAAATGTTGAACGCCTAAACTTCCTATATCATAATTTACTTTTAATAAAATTTAATTATAAATAATTAATTGTAATATTTTAAATATACCTTCATTTACATATAAACATTATAATTTCATAATTGTGAAAATATATGAGTATTTTTTTTAGTTAACATTGCTTTTTAATAAGATAAGGTTGGCAAAGAGCAAATTAATTTTATATATATATATTTTTTTAAATGTAAAAAACAGAATAAAAATTTTTTTTCACTATTTGGCAACCGGATATTGAAATATCCGGCCGAAACAAATATCTGGTTTGAATGCCGAATAAGCAGGATATCTGGCAGGAGCCGGATATCCGGTGCATCTCTAGATGCAACATCTTTCAAAAGATATTGTCAAATGATATTCATGTGGTAATTCAATCCGAAAATAGGATATTTGAATTTTATGAACAAGCAAGTCACAACAGAATAAGCAAGACTCAGTTAAACAGATTTTGCAACTGCCCAAATTGGAGAGAGAAATAATTTTGGAGATTGTATTTTTCTCTATTACTATGTACAAAAGAGTGGTATTAAGAACAGTAGGTATTCACTCGGTGAATTTTTTCATCACTATTTCTTATCATTGGCTTACATTTGGGTTTTTGAATTTGGACAATTTTTCACTGAAAAACGATAAATTCAGCTTATATACAGATCAGCTTAAATATGAAAATATATGATTTTTTTCTTTTAAAGTCATCCAGCGTAGTGCATTTTGATGGGATTGTCCTTTCTCTCACCTGCAGTTCACTATATTTTCAAGAATAATTGTGAACTGTCATTTTTACTAATTATGACAAAGCAGAGTCAGACCTAAAGGAACAGCATTGACTTTCAATTGCAGTGTTTCATGAGATCATTTGAGCATAAATAACTTTCCTTAGACTGAACTATTGTGTTCACAAGAGTGTTCATGTAAAGCCTTCAGGCTTCTTTGAATTGAAGCAAATTTGATGGGAAAATTGTGCAGGATAAAAATCCATATTCAATCCAATTTCCGATTAGTTCAGTTATCATGCTTGGAATTCTTGTTATTCCATTAAGAATGAGACCAGGCAGAAAAAATATGCATTTGATTTTGTGCAAATGCTGAAAAAAAATTAACTAGCATGCTTTGATTGTAAAGAAGAGCAATTGGATACTGTGAACAGTCTTAAAGACCGTTGGACATATAAGAAGTGTAAGAAAGGGCTGCCGATTACATAGGATGGGTTAAAAAGAACTGCTGGGCATTGCACCTTGCTAAAATGACTTAGAGTCAACAATAAGTAACCACTGATTATATCCTTCATTGTTTTCTTGTTATAACTGTTATATATATAGTCAACTCCCTCATATCTGCACATGTTGCGCAGATTATAGATTATTACTTTGTTTACATTTTTATCTCCTGTAATTTTACAATAAATTAATGAATAAATCAACTGGTAAAAGATAAAGATACTTTAACACATTGAGTTTAAAAAGCACATATTTAAGGAAAAATTGTTTGAATTTTATTTCACTATTTCTTTTTATAATTTTGAAACATAGTATCAATGGTCATTCATTTCTGAACTTTTGATTTTAGTTGTACTATTTTTGTTGTGATATATAGACATAACTTCTTATTCTAAAACAAAACTCTGTTTCTGAAAAAAATCCAAATATTTATAATCCTTAATCAAATCCAGATCAAAAGTTACTTTTTTACCTTCATCATCAGGCTGTGTCAGAATTATCTTGATTTTTAGCAAAGTTTAACAGAGTAGTACTTATACTGTCATCCTTTCTGAAAGTCTGTAATTAGAACTTTATCTCAAGAAAACATTCATTCAATTATATTTTGTCCATTCAAAAAAGAACAAGTACAGCAGTTAGTGAACATTTTGCAAATCATAAAAGTTCTGCTGATTTTTGTTTTGCACTACCGAAAATAACTCCTGATTTATTATATATATATAGTGGTGTCGCAGAGATGTAAAACGGAAGTGGTACATTTCGTCGAGATATCATTTCATAGACAGGTACACTTAGTCGACATATCATTTCGTCGGCAAGTACATTTAGTCGACAAATACACTTCGTCGGCATAGCAATTAGTCGACAAGTACATTTAGTCGACAGGTACACTTCGTCGACATAGCATTTCGTTGACA
Organism: Maratus speculifer; assembly: GCA_964019185.1. Lineage (NCBI taxonomy): Eukaryota > Metazoa > Arthropoda > Arachnida > Araneae > Salticidae > Maratus > Maratus speculifer. The sequence goes on from OZ025296.1 coordinate 36,430,034, forward strand.
AGTAAACTTAGTTGACAGGTACACTTCGTCGACACATCATTTTGTCGACATAGCATTTTGTCTACACATTGTATGTAATTTACCTTTCGTCGATAATTTCATTTGTGAACACATGGATTTTTTGTAAATTATTATGAAACAAAAATATTAACGTCGCTTATACCTTAGCCAAAAAAAAAAAAAATGTTTTCAGGGTACACCACGAGGAGGTGTATGAGCAACTACCCCATCAAATTTTTATTGTTTAAATTTGTATCTAATATATCTATATTGTAAAAAATTATACTGTGCAAATACATTACAAAAAAAAAAAAAAAAAAAAAAAAAAAATACAATACATAAATTACATTGCGAAAAAAATATAAATTAAAACACATTAAAATTGCAGTAAAAAATAAATTTATAATGAGATATTATGTGCAATTCTTCTTAGAAAATCTAAATTAGATAGATTTTTTCTATTTGCCAAGACATTTTGGATTCTCTGTTCTTTGTGTTTTTTTTCTGCATTTTGTTTTTTCTTTGGCGGTTTACCCCATATAATATTTTCTATTTCAGATCCAGTTTCCCTTTGTTCCTTGCGAATTTCCGAAATAATAGCAAAAATCCCGACATGTGCACGACCTACCAAAGTATTCCACCGCTTATGCCAAGCTTCTACTTTGTTTTGTGTTCGAGGAAATCCAAATGCATTGTTTTCATATACAGACCATATTTCTGGTGGGAAAAGAGGATGCTTTCTTCGTATTTCACCATTCGAGAAAATCTTACATATACGCCCATGTAAATAATTTTCTTCGAACCACTTAATAATAGGCTCAGCGTCATCTGGCATAACTGTTTTCAGTTCATCAAATACAATAGGAATTTCTAAAAGGCTTAAAAATGCCAGAGCCGGTATTTGTGTATTAAAATACTAAAAGTCTCTTTTGGACCATTTTGAATGTTCCATCCATAATCCAAAATTTTGCATCGGATAAATATTTCAAATTATCACTTGTTGTAAAAATCAAAATTATCCTGCCTGCAGCTTCTATGTCTCGGCAAAAAGTTATCCCAGTTTCTGTAGTTAAAAATTCACTTGGTAATGAAAATTCCTCCAAATTTTTTGGTTCAGCAGGAAATTGTTCTCTACGAGCTCTTTTAATTTTTTGATGCAAACCATTCTTGGAAGGCATGTATGGAAGAATTTCAGAAGAAGTTCCTGTGATAATATTCTGTATTATTTGAACTGGTTGATCCTTTGTTGTTTTCGCAATTTCAATCAGTTACATACAGGCTATTATGACTGGTGTCCTACTTGCTTCTGCTGCATGATTATGTTTGGAAATCTTGTGTTGGTACATGCTGTCCATTAACCAATGTAGTGACTGCTCTTCCTAAACATTTCCGATCCTCGCATTTTCAATAATAACGATCATTTTGATTCCAATCCTTTGTCAAAAAAAAAACCATCGACTGTAATCGAATTTTTATTTTTTTTGTTGTTTTTATAACTTCACAGACTTTAGACGATACCTCCAAATCCATTACTATAACTAAATTAATTCAAAGCGTGATCCAACAAAATACAACTATAACGGGCATCAAAACTCAAAGCAACCTCTGTCAACAACTACAAACCTGTAACTAACATCAAAACTCCTGCCAAAGAGCGTAGATAAGGAGTTTTAGAAAACTTTTAAAAACTCCAATCTTTTCCCACGCTTGTCTGATTGATGGCTTACCTTTGTACTTTTGTCCTAGGGGCGTGAGTGCGGATTAGTACACAATAGGCATTTGCATTCCAAAGCTTTTGCATTGTTTGCTGGTGGGAAAATTTCTTTTGACTTTCTATAAAATGATATTTTTTGCAATTATAAGTCAAATGGAAGATAAATTTAGTTTAGAAAAATAATAATTTTAAATAATTTTCATTAATAACAGAAACATTCATAATTTAAATGTATTTTTATAAAGAATGTTTGAGATATTCTCAAAAATAAAAAATGTTTGATAATTAATTCAAATAGGAAACAATAATTTATTATAATTACTATTTTATAAACTTTGTAGCCTTTAGAAAAGATTTATAAAAATCTCCATAAAAAAAAACTACATTAAATTTTTATATTTAAAGGGACCTTTACTTTTTAATCCAGATATGCAGAAGCTGTTTTCAAATTCAAATTGGATATTTATTAACACATTCATCATTTCATTCTTATTCGAAAACACTTAAAAATTGCCCATCTTAAATATAATCACCCATTCTAAATAACCCATGTAAAATAATTAAAATATTAATCTTATGATAAAGCAATTAAGAAATAGCTTGAATAATTATTTAATTTCATAATTATTTTATTAGTTATTAATATACCAATTGCTAATCTTTTTTTAAACTCCTTATTTTGTTTCATTAGTATGTTTTCATTACTAAGTGTTGATTCTAAATAAAATTATATTAACAATTAACTTTCTTTGTAGATTGTTCATTACTGAAATGACTAAACCAGCGCTATCTCGTGATTAATACGTTAATACTTATGTGCAATACATATCAGAAATATATGTCGACGAAGTGTACATGTCGACTAAGTGTAAATGTCGACTAAGTGTACTTGACGACGAAATGCTATGTCGATGAAGTGCACCTGTCAACTAAGTGTACTTGTCGATGAAGTGTACCTGTCGACTAAGTGTACTTGTCGATGAAGTGTACCTGTCGACTAAGTGTACTTGTCGATGAAGTGTACCTGTTGACGAAATGATATGTCCAGAGTTTCCCCCAGGCTTAAAAAAGGGCAGGGCATTTCTGGTCTGTAAAGGGCGCTTTTTACATTTTTCAGGGCACTTTTTCCTTTTTAAGGGCACTTTTATAGAGTTGAATCTACAATCTAGTGGTTTAAAAAGTGGTGAAAAAACAGAAATTTCTTCAAAAAATTGAAAAAAAGAAAAAAAGGTAAATTTTGTTAAAAGATCGCGAAAAAATCGGTAAATATTTTAAAAGATCACAAAAAAATGGCCAATTTTGTTGAAAAAACGCAAAAAGCAGCATTTTGTTAAAATATCGAAAATAACAGCATATTTTGCTATAAATTGCAAAAAAACTTCAAATTTCAAGAAAAAATTGCGAAAAAAACGGTAAATTTTATTAAAAGATCGCAAAAAACGGCATATTTCGCGAAAAAACGTCAAATCTGGGGAAAATATCACAAAAAAAAAAAAATGGAACTTTTCACAGAATTTTCCGTTTTATTGCGATTTCTAGACAAAATTTGCCATTTTTTCCGCAAATCTTTTGACGAAATCTGCCGTTTTATCGCTATTTTTTGACAAAAGTTGCTGAGGGCTGAGTTTTTTTTTTTAATGTGGGGCAAGAAGGGTGCTATTTTTTAGATGAGGGGCAAGAGGGACGCTATTTTTTTAACTAAAGGGCAGGAGGGGCGGAGCGCCCCCCTGAAACTCTCTGGGGGAAACTCTGGATATGTCGATGAAGTGGTGTCGACAAAATGATATGTCGATGAAGTGATTGACGACGAACTGATTGCCACCCATGTAAAACAACCAAGAAGACGACCACAAGTAAGATGGAGTGATGAAATTAGAAAAGTGGCTGGTGTAAATTGGATGATGAAAGCACTAGACAGAAAACATTGGAAAAATCTGGGGGAGACCTACATCCAGCAGTGGATCGAAAATGGATGATGATGATGATATATATATATATATATATTTTCAATTGAAAAATAAAGTTTGATTGTAAAAATTTAAAGGGAGTAGAAAAAACTAAATACCAGGCAAGAATCAAATTTGTGCTTTTCTGAATTTCTTTCAAATGATTAATGGAAACCAGATTATTGCTATTAACATCTGAAAAAGTGCATGAATTATAAAAGTTTGTAGATTATAGAGTTGCATATTTGAGGTAGTTGACTATATATTAGTAAAGTGTGTGAATTATGTTATTTCAAGTATAATTAAATCTTGTACAAGACAAAATACATTAGGATAAGTCAATATTATTACTAAAATGACAATCAAATGTACATAATAAAAATATATTGGAATTTTTTATACATTTGACTAAAAATAAATAAATATAGTACACTAAAAAGATTTTTTTTTTTTTTTAAATAATGGTGGCCATTATAAAAAGAAGAAAAAAAAAATTTTGTTTGCTGTCAAAATAAAACATTCAAGTTTTACTGCAAATGAGAATTTTTATACTAATTAAAAAATTAGACTTTTGATTAATAATAATAAAATAAATAAATAAATAAACAAATGTGATGAACATTTTTGGAAGAAAAAAAAATTACATATTTGAAATCTATGACATAATGAACATTTTTAGAATGTTTAAAGATAAGAGCTGTCTAGATGAATTACTACTTCATAGAATCATTGAAATCAACCATTTCATTGAATTAAGTTATTGGTCGCAAAACAGCTGGCTAAAATTAAAAAAAAAAAAAAAACCAGGCCGGTGGCTTTTATTGGTTTATTGGTGGCTTTTTTTTTGGCCATAATTAGATTTTACACAGTGAAGCATTTTTATTATAAGCTATACATTTTTAAAGGTATACATTTATTTGTCTTTTAACTAGTTTTAATGATGTTTAATTTACTTTGAGTTTAATAAATGTATTTATTAAAATGAAAAATTGGAATTTTATTTCTGATTCATTATGAGAAATTGGGTTATAACCCAATTTTTCGATAATGAAGACATTAATACTAGAGTAACACATTGATGGAATTGCTAGTGGTTTATAGTCAAAATTGCAAATATGTCAGCTAAATTACAAAATGGTCAAACCATTACCAAGTGCTTTTTCTGATTTACATTGACCTTTAATCCCACCCTTGTTTTTCCATTTTGACTTTTATAAAATTAAAGAGGGCAGTGATTATTTAGTTACATGTTTTATTACTTAACTAATTTTAAGAATTAATAAAATGTCATGTTTTATTCTCTATAAACATTTAAAATCATACATATAAAAAACACATAATTTCTCACTATTGAAAAAAGTATTATGAATTATGCATATTTCATAATATATTATACATATTTCACAATCCATTTCAGTATTCTCAATTAGCATATGCATGAATATACTCATTCATAGAGTAAATATATGCATGAATATTTTCATGCAAGAGGGCATATATGCACTTTTAAATAACAAAGAGTTATTCAAAATTTTAATTCAAAAATTTTTATTAGAACATTTTTTGTTGCTTAATTTTATATAATTATGTATTAAGTGCTCCTCAAATAGTGAATCCTTCCTAATTTCTCTTTCAACATTGTTCATTCTATGACTTAATCTTCACATATTGACCTGTAAGAATGTTTCCATGAATGCTTTGATGTGTTACATTTTGTCATAATCCAATTAAATATAATTCTTATGAATGTATAATATAAATAGAATTATGAAATATAGAAGTTTAAAATACATTTTTTGAGTATATTTATCTTCTTTTCGAGATTTATATATTTTTTTCAGACGTAATTCCTTCACAGATGACTTCTAGCAGTTATAAAGGTTTATTTATTTGAAAAATTAAATAGAAATGTATAACTTTTTTAGTAGTAAATAATTCAAAATATATTAAAAATAAATCATTCCAAATATAATATGGATTCAATACAAATTAACACTTTAAAAATAAAAGCCAGCTTTTTTCAATTTTAGTCAGCTTTTTTTAAGCGGATAAAACCAAAAAAAGCCGGTTGGCTTTTTTTGGTTAATATATATTTTGAGGGTAACTTTGACATTTCATCACATTTATCATAATAAAAAAGATTTTAAAATTAAACTGTTTGATCTAATTAATATAAAAATGCTAGACAAAAAGAAAAGTTTTTAATTCAATACATTTTATAAATATTACATTTCAATTTCTGAAGACACTATTTAAAAAAAATCATATACATACAATGTGAGGTAAACCAAGTTGCTTTTCTTTATCTTCAAGAGAAAACATGGAATCAATGCATTGATTTAATAAACTCTTCATTTTTTCAGGTTCTAATACTGCAGCCTTACTTGCCATCACAAGGTTTAGGAATTTCTCCTACATATCAAAGTAAAGGGTAGTTTGTATCTTTATTTATTGTATCATATACTCATTTTATATAAAAGTAAAGAAGATATATATAAGATTTTATAGAACTTTATAGTATTCATGCAAAGTCATTCCATATAACATGTGGGGCAGCTTTTTTTTTTTTTTTTTTTTTTTTTTTCAAATGCTATTATAGCTACAACTATGTTAACATGAAAAGGCTGTCAGTTTTTTGTTATTTTAAATGTACAGTTTACATTTTGACAGCTTGTAAGTTAATAGATACAGGTACAATAAGAGTTACATGCGTCACATTATTTTTCAATTTTTCATAAAATGACCCAGAAAATGGACAGATTACTTAGATCTAGAGATTAAAATGTGGAGGTATTTAAACATATTAAAGGGTCATTCTATATCACATATGGAACAGCTTTTATATGTATACTGCTGTTTTAACAATACTGTTGTATCCTCAAATTAAAATAACTACGGTAATAAAAAATCGATTTTTTTTTTTTTTTGGGGGGGGGGTTAAAATATAAACTATACATTAAAAATAACAACAATGTATAAATTAATATAAGTATGTATGTAAGTGTCACATGTAAGACATTTTGTTTATTTTTCATGGAATGCCCAAGCAACAAAAAAGATTTACCTTTGATAAATTTGGAATGAATTTTGTGTCACCAGCACCTTTATAATTTCCCATGTTGCTAAACAATCCTACAGCATACATTAGAAATGCCTGTGAATAAAAATTTCAAAAATAATAAGTTTAAATGAATTTGACAAATCATGTTTTAAATATAAAAAAATAAATTGGTACTTCTTTGTTGCCCCTACATTTATGATTATACCAAGCTTGTAGTTAAAATTTTACCAAGATCACCGCTAAGCTTATATAGGTGCCATATGTCTCTATATAGGTAATATTTATATCTTATATGTCATACACGTGTTGTGAACATGCTGTATATATGCATCATACGATTTTCTTGTACAGATACAATGTGAAATGCCATAATGTCTTACATTTTGGTGACATTTTCAAGGGTTGGTACAACATAGAAATACCTTAAAATCATGTTTCTTCAAAAAATCTTTCATAAAACAAATCTACAAACTTTTTGTTTTATAAGGATATTTCATAAATCAACAATTGGTATAAACTCTTTATCAATCTATTTGAAATAAAAAGCTAAACATCAAGAGTAAATTCATACTGTGATTTTTTTAACTGACCATTTCATGAAATACCAATTATGATAACTGGATAAATTCTGGCTCATTATTGCATTAATATTGTTAAAATTATCAAAAGTCATGTCAAACAACGGGCTGTTGAAAAAAGTGCATGAGCCAAGAATTAATTGTCTGAGCGAAGCGAAGTCTTATACACATAGTACGTAACAATATCAAAAGTTAAAAAAAATTCTTTCGTCAAGCAAATCTAAAAAAAATACTTGTCAGATTTCGATTCTGTTTGTACCAGAAGGTACCCATGGAATAACTGGTGTGCGCAGATTTCATATCTTAGTAAAATAAAAATTCCAAGATATTATTTTCAGGAAATAGACTGTTATGACAATGTAGAAATTTACTGTTTTAGTGATGCAAGTATTAACAGGGTTGCCACTCTAATGTTGAAAAAAAAAAATTCCCTGTGTTTTCCCTGTACTGCAACGCATTTATTCTATGTTGAGTGCACAAAAATATATGTGTGTATCTATGCTAATTAGACATCTTATAATTTACCATTACCCAATTAATTGAGCAAATATAATGCATTATATGATATGAGCAAATAAAAAAACCCTTTAAAGTTGTTACACTTATTATTAAATCCCACATTTTACATTAATAATAATAAAAACAGTAAGGCAATACTCAAACATTTTGCTAAAAAATACTTTGAAATACTTGTAAATGAATGTCAAAATATCTAAAAACTTTGTATCTAATAATTTAAAGAATATAAAATTTTAAAGAATCTTATCAAAAAATCAATTATCTTGAACATAATAACACAAAAATTGCAGAAATAAAAAAGAAAAGAAAAGAGGAAAAGCTACTTACTTTATGCATCCAAACTGATATTCATATTAAAATACAGGACACATAAAATATAGGACAACTTTGATACACAACACTGGTTTATTTTTTATCTTAAAAAATATCATAAGATTATATTCGGCTTTCAAAATGATAGCCGAAGAAAAATAATTTATGTTTGGATATAGTAGGAAAAAAATTCCCTGTGTTTTCCAGATTTTTAAGGATTTTTTCAAAATTCCCTGGATTTTTCCTGTTTTGGGAGGGGATTTAAAAATTCCCTGTGTTTTCCTGGTTTTCCAGGTGGCGTGGCAACCCTGATTAAGGGCTATGGAAGTGTTATATATCTTAGATATAATGACAAGTTTTGTTACATCAAAAAGCAGATTAGCTCTCAATAAAAAGTTAACTTTAACGTGTTTAGAATTGATGGGTGCTCTGATTGGAGCTAGACTTGGAAAGCGAGTAATGTCTGTTCTCAAGATAAGTAAATGAAGACAAAGTACACTATTGGAGCAATTCGAATATTGTGCTTTATTGGATCAAGAGTTCGTCAAGTACTTGGAAGCCATTCGTAAGTAACAGAACATCGGAAATACAAAGTTTAACAGATTCGAAGAACTGGCGACATTGTCCCGGTAGCTCAAATCCTGCTGATCGACTTACAAGAGGACTCTCACTTCTCAACCTCAAGAAAGATGATCTGTGGTGGTCAGGGTCTCCATGGTTAGTTAAAGATTCAAAATTATGGCCCAAAGAAAACAGAGAAGTAGATGAAGATATGAAACAACTAGAAGCTAAAAGAAATGTGATTTTCCAAAATATTTGTTCATCAGAACATCAGAAACCACTTATAGAGATTGAGCGTTTTAGTTCTTTCTTGAAGGCAATTAGAACATTGGCAAGAGTTAAAAGATTTGTTTTCAATTTAAAAAATTCAATTAAACGTAAAGATACATTATCTGCTGAAGAATTGAAAGAAGCTGAAGAATTATTAATCAAAGAAGTACAAATGAAAAATTATAAAGAAGAAATTGAGTCATTAGAAAAAGGAAATTCTGTTAAGAAAACATCACAAATTTATTCCCTGTGTCCATATTTAGATGAAAATAAAATTTTACGAATAAAAACCAGACTTAATGAAGGTACCTTTGATTAAAATGAGACCAAACCAATCATACTGCCGAAGAATGAAAAATTAACAGAATTGCTAATTATGCAAGAACACAGAAAATTGCGACATAATGGAATTTCTTTAACGCTTGCACAAATCTGGAAAAAATTTTGGATTTCGCAAGGAGGACAATCTATCAGAAAAAATCTTAGAAAATGTCTAATTTGTAGAAGATATAATGCAAAGGCAGCTGAACAACTAACTGGGCAACTTATGAAGGAAAGAATCTCACAATCCCCTGCATTTATCGTTTTAGGATTAGATTTTGCCAGCCCACTAACCATCAAAACAGATAATAAAGAGACGTCAAAATCATATATTGTACTGTTTACCTGTGTCGCAACAAGAACCATACATTTGGAAGCAGCCAGGGATATGACTACAAAGTTCTTTATGATGTGTTTTCGTTGATTTATTTCAAGACACAGAAATTGTAAAATGATTTTTTCTGATAATGCATTGAGTTTTAAAGCTGCTGACAAAGAACTACAATAATTTGAAAAAATCATTAAAGATCAAGAACTTCAGGACTTTAAATCAAACAAAGGTATTATATGGAAATTTATCATTGAGCATGCCCTGTGGTGGGGAGGGTTCTACGAAAGACTCTTAAAAAGTGTAAAAGAACCCCTAAGAAAAATTTTGGGAAGAGCTCTCATAACATTTGAAGAATCGGCAACAATTTTGACAATAATAGAAGCTATAATCAACATGAGACCCCTTACATATACAACAAGTGATTTTGGCGAGCCACTTACAATGGTTCACTTTCTTTAACTTGGAAGAGAAAACATTAATTTTCCACTACATTTTGCCGAATTAGAGAATAAAATCTCTACCCAAGAAACATTATTAAGGAGAAAAGGATACCAAACTGTTGAAACAGCTGTGAACTAAATGGAAAGAACAATACTTACCGAATTTAAGATCGATCCATCAATTTAAAACTCCCGAGTGACACAAAAATCTGAAGATTGGGGATGTTGTCTTAGTGGATGGTATTGCTAAATCTAAACTGTTATGGGACTTAGGAGTTGTTAAGGAAGTGATTCTTGGAAGAGATCAGCTTATTCGAATTTATTACCTTTTTCTACTATTGTTTGAATATAAATGTAATTTATTTCTTACTATAAATTCATAGTTTGAAATGCATTTTTTATGTGTGTATTTTGCAATTGTTAGTTTATCCCTTTAGAATAAATGTTTCATTTGTGTATAATTATACTTTTTTTTTTTTTTTTCAAATTGAAAGCATTATTGAAATATTAGCAATAGTATTTAATTTGTTTATATTATGTATATATATATATGTATATAGTTTATTTTATTCAGGTAAAATATCTGGCCACATATGTTCATGTAGCTACATGTTATAGAAGTGTCATTTTATATTTATATTAATCACAATGTTATTATTTTATTGTTTAATGCTTTATATATCAACATCTGAACATTGAAATTTTTTCTGTTTTATTATTTGAGTTATGGTTTAAATTAATGTTTATTATAAGAATTTGGTTTTATTGATTTATCATTATGTACTCTCATAAGTCCAAGTGGGGAGTATGTGGAGAATCATGTTTTAACACCAAAAAGGCAATGAAAGTCTGACCTTAGCTGAATGAGTGGCAACCCCCTGGGCAGATTATTTTGTTTTGTTTGAGTTTTCGGAGAATACGAGATATGTGTTGACAAAAGAAACTATTCTGAGAATGTCGAATCTTTAATGTAAATGTACTATATTTGTATATAATATGTATATATTTTCTTCCAATTAAATAAGAAGAGAAGATAGCCATCTCGATAATTTTGAGAATATGTCAATCAAATTAAATTTGTGCTAGAATAATGCCACTGAACGAAACTGATGTAACATTGTCTATGTAGCTATTTGCTACAAATCTCACTTTCTGAAGTCTAAACTGGACAAAGGTTTATAAACACACCAAGGCAAAGGTAAAATTGCAAAAGTAACCTGAAATTAAAGCAGGTATATCATATACGCATCGGGTTCAGAGCAAATTTGGTAAAAAATTATTTTTGAATAATAGATACATGTATATTTTACAATTATTTTAAACAGGAAATAACAATAAAAAAGAACACGATTAATTAATAAATATAGAAAAAAACTATTTATATAATTTGAAAAAACATAATAAAAAAACAACTTATTAAAAAATAAACAATAATAGCTGCGTTACCAAACCATGCAAAATAACGTTTTTTTTTACACCTATTATGCGAAAGAGTTCCATATTCTCTTCTGGCTTTTTTGGCGAGCTTTTTTATTTATTTTTTGACATTAAATGAATCGATGTGATTTGGGGTTCCATTTTTAATACTTTCAAACAAAGTTGAAAAGTGTTTATGCATTCGGTTTGTCTGTCCTTCTGGCCATCCAACTGCCTGGCCTCGCTCTAATACTCATAAATATTAAATTAAATAATATTAAATAATTATTTTAATGCAATTGGTAAACCTTATTAAGATCCACTAAACATGTTTGGTATTGTATATGATGTATGTGGGATTAAAGTTCCTTTAGAGGAGCACCCAAAAGAATTCAACTACATTATAATCTATGGGGAAAAACATTTACAGTATATTTTAATGATATTACGCTATTGCAGATGGATTGAAATCGATATAAATCACCGAGTTTCAACATTCATAGCATTTTAAATCCATTTATAGAAACACATAAAACAAATCAGCAATAATACAGTGTTTTAGTAATAATTGCTGAAATGAGATTTCAATTTTGGCATGCACTTTAAAATTTAACTATTTTTTAGGTATGTTCGTAATTTTATAAATACGTAGCACTTACAGTCGTCGTCTGATCCACCCGTCTGTTTGCCTATCCTGCTATTTGTTCGCATATAACAGCACAAAAACTACCCAACTGAATAGTTTGAAATTTTAAATATATATTTCGTGCCAAATTTTGTTGATTCATTTAAAATTTTAGTAAAATTGGATATATAGTTCAAATACAGGGGCAGTTAAAAGTATTCCGTTGCATTGGGGCCGATGGGCTGAAATAGATCCAAGTGCTTTTTAATTATAATGCCTGTCGAAACATAAAGAAATGGATATGGATTTATGAAGAGCACTAGAACATAAATTTTGTAAAATATGCCATACAAAGAGTACTTATTATTCATTTACCAGGCACCACAAAAAAATTCCAAAGCATATTGGTATGAGGGAGGGGGGGGGGGGCAATATTTTTTTCCAATCAAGAGATTTCATTCATAGAGTCATTTTCACATTTGTCATCACAAGGTCTTTAAAATAATAACTTATTCAGGTAAAACTGCATAATCGAGTTCCCGGGAGCAGAATCGGCACAATGCTGCGACACATGTTGCAGACTCTTGGGAAGGTCTGCAGACTATTTTTCAACTGTTAAAAATTTAGCAAAAAAAATCTAAAAATTTTGGTCCTAAATCCAAAAATTCAGACATAAAATGGATCGCGAATTTCGACAAATAGTCTTCAAAAAGAAATCAATTTTGTCATAGATCGCGAAAAACACACGAATTTCGGCCAAAGATCGTGAAAAAAAAAATCCGTCAAATTTTGTGAAAAAATCATGAAAAAACGGCAAATTTCTTCAAAAGATTGCAAAACAGCATTTTACGTGAAAAGGTCGCGAGAAAACGGCAGTTTTCGTAAAAAGATCACGAAACAACGGTGATTTTCTTCAAAAAATCCCCAAAAAAAGCCAGAAAATTTCACCAAAAAAAATCACAAAAAAGGGAACATTTCTTCAAAAGATCGAGAAAAAAATGGCAACTTTTGTCAAAAAATCCTGATAAATCATCAAATTTCTTAAAAAATTGCGAAAAAACGGCAAATTTTTAAAAGATCGCAAAAAAAAGCAGTTTTCTTCAAAAGATTGGGAAAAACGTCAAATCTTGCCAAAAAAGCACGAAAAAAAATACAAAGTTTGTAAAAATATCGCAAAAAATGACATCTCACCAAAAGATCGTGAAGAACCTGCAAATTTTGTCAAAGGGGAGCCCCCCTCCCCCTCTTTCTGACAATGTATGGTGTTAAAAATTCTGAGAACAAAGGCAATTTCTTTTTAAAAGTATACTATTCTTTTATGTCTATCGCAAATACTTGGGAGGTTTGAGTCCATATAATGTAATGCAAGGGATTGGTCTGCAGACTTTTTTAAAGTTTTTAGTTGTGTTGCAGACTGCAGAAAAAAATTCTGCTACTGTGATCGAGTTCACTTGAATATATTTGGGCCTACACATTTTGCTGAAAAAATGTGCTCAGTTTTCTAAATCACTTGTGATGACACTTTAACAGCTCAAAGCTCATGCAGACGAGATATTAAAATCTCGTGTCGTACCTTATTCTATAAGCATTGCCAATTCCTTTCATTTAATGCATGCTAAAGTGAAATACGGCTGAACTTCTTGAGAATAGGTTTGAAAAGAAAACAAAACAGCATAAGTAGTGGCCAGCATGCAATATCCATTTATATCCGATTATCATATCTGGAACACACTCAAACAACACATCATATTCCTTTTTTGGCGTTTTTGGGATTTTTATGTATCACTTTTTGAAGAGAGAATTCCCTAAATTCTTATCGACACCTTCATCGCATCAATAGAATAGATGTAGATATTATACTGTTATATTTACTAACTATTCTGTATTAACTATTTAAGGGGTCCACACATCATATAAAAAATTCCCTCTTTCTATTCAACCATCATGATTTGTGCCATTTTTAGGTACTAAAATTGGTGTGGAGCGTATGTTTATGTTCTTAACGTAATTTCAAAGAGTTCAAATTCCGATAAAGATATGTTAATGTTTTATTGTCTGTGTTACTTTTAATGTATTGAGTATTTCCAATTTTATACCCATGCGTGGCTGTTTTGAATAATTTGCATAGTGTTTAACCATATATACGAATTTATATAGAATATTTTGAAATTCTATAATTCACTTTGGTAATTTTCGTCATTTGAACTTGTGGCAGTATATGATCAGTTAAAGGTAGAATCTCATTTATTTTCTTTTGTTTTTCGCAAATTATTGTTAAATCTATGTTCTCAGCAATATCATTCAGACTAATCCCTCTGAGGGAAGTCTAAGTACCACTTCTGGTGTATGTTTAGAGGTTTATCCTAAATTATGTAATATAAGTATGAACAATATTGGTTTCATACACCAATACCAGGGTACTGGCACTTCTCAATGGTAAAATCATTCTCTTTTTCATAACTTTCTATTTTGGTCAATTGCTTGTTTTTTTTTTCTTTTTATCTGTATGTGATTCTAATTTTATGATTTTTTATTTATCGTAACCTGGTTTTTATATGTAGAGATGAAATTTTGCAATCAATAATTGAAAACTTTTATATACCTTTCATCAGAACGAATTTTTCGAGAGTCCGAAAAAAACAGTTCCAGATAATCGAGGTTATTGATATTAAATAGGCTTCGTACCATTCTTACATACTAAATTTATACAAAATTTCAAGTGTCTATCTTGCTTGGGAGATAGAACGTTTACAGACAGACAAACAGACAGACGGCAAAACTTTTTTTTCTAAAAATATGTTTTTCGGAATCTCTACTATCTAAAACGTGTAAATCCGTCAAAAATTTTTTTTTCCGAATTTCAAAACGATTGCAAGACTTACCCTATACTACGCATGATGGATTTTGTAAAAAGGATTGTGAGTGTAAAAATACTCCACCAGTTTTACTAAACTTGCAAGTAATTTTTTTAAATTACCCCAGAAAAATATTTTAGATGGTTATCTTTATAATTTGTCATTAAACAATGTACGCAGATTTATTTAAACACATTTAAATATCTTACTGCAAGAGTATAAAAACTAACCAATATTAGCATTCACCTTGATATATTCTCCTTAAAGGTAAAGAATAACAGAGAGTATTGAATTGCAAAAAGCACAGCATAATAGCGACTCCTGTTGAATATTAAAATTAGATTAATATAACTGTTAATTAAAAACCCCAAACATAAAATTTAGTTACCCCCCCTTTTCAGTCTTGACAAAATTTACTTTTTTTTTTTTTGCAATTTTTTGACGAAATTTGCATTTTTTAGGAATTTTAATGAGATTTTTTAATGAGTTTCTTAAAATTTGTAATCTGTGGTATTTTTTTTAACATTCGTGAAAGAATTCCAATTATTACAATGCTCAAGCCTACAGTAGTAAATTTATTCTCTGCAATTTTCAAGCTTTTAGCAACTTTTTTTTTTTTTTTTTTTTTTTTTTTTTTTTTTTTTTTTTTTTTACAGCATTTTTTTTTTTAGTCACTGAAAGGGGACTAAGGGGACCAAAATGCATAAAAGGACTTTTTTTTTAAAAAAAAGGGGATTTTTTGGTGAAAAAGAAGACAATTTGGGAGCCCTGGACTTGTCCAAGATTGAATTCTAGAAGTTTCAAACAAGTATAACAAAAAATACATTTTAAAGCGTATGATATGTGTGTAAATTAACGGTCGCCACTCGCCATGTGGTAATTAAAGTTGTAAAAATGGAGATTAAAAATCGGCGATCGATTGCCAGCCTGGTCGTTACTCGGCGATGAAAAAATCTTATTAATTTGCTTTGTGAAATACAGCTTTTTCCATAAATACATGCATCCCAACTTTGTTTACACCTAATTAGCGAATTGGTTAATTATTTCTTTCTATAGGATGCAAGCAGATTTAGCAACTTTGTTGTATTTTCTATATTTTGGCTTTTTACCATGACCTCTTTATTTGGATTATGTTTTCAAGAAATAGTTTTTTTTTACTACAAAATATAGTCATCAATTTTAATTCCACATGCATTTCAAATAAATTATACCATTTTTACCTCTGGATGCAAAGAGATTTTAAGGACATTGCTGAATCTTATATCTTTCATTCTTGCCATATAATCACTAATTGTACTTGTAATAGTTGTTACATTTTTTTTTTTTTTTTTTTTTTTTTTAAATACATATATATATGATTAAAGTTTATGTAGGTGTCAAGAAAAATTGAAACATTATAGCTAATTACTTTAAAAATATAGGATAAAATTAATTAGCATTCGCCACTAGGCGAGTAATACTGCAAATTTAGCATCTGACTTTACTGCCACCAAGCAGACTTCCTCCACCTCACCAACACATTGGCACTCTGTGATTGCCTTAATAAGACATCCGGAGTTTTGAAATCTCAGCCAAAGCAAAGAATATCTATATTTATCTGTACATTCTCCAAACTTAATAACTACCATTTGCCAATCTTGATGATATTAGATCCTACTAAGTTTTAAGCAAAAATAAAATATCCAAGAAAGATGTGAAATTATTTTTAAATTTAAAATTTAAAAATACAATTTCCTTGTTTGTTTTATACAATGCATTAATATATATATTTAAATATAGTTTATCACTTATAATTTTATCTGCAGTATTAATTACTAATTCATATATTTCCATTAGCAGAATGCTAGT
The DNA here is from genome assembly GCA_964019185.1 of Maratus speculifer. Classification (NCBI taxonomy): domain Eukaryota; kingdom Metazoa; phylum Arthropoda; class Arachnida; order Araneae; family Salticidae; genus Maratus; species Maratus speculifer. The sequence goes on from OZ025296.1 coordinate 36,446,831, forward strand.
TTTATTTTTAACCAAATATTTGTAATTTCATTACACACTAGCCACTAAATAAAGAAAAAAGTCATTTTGACCTTTTTTAAAAAGGTGGCCACTAATGAAACTGGGTCTACCGGCCACTGGCTACTAATCAAAATTGCCAGTTTTCACCTATAGCGGATGACACATAAATTTATATAAATTAACTAAAATAATTACAAAGTCGGGTTTTTCAGGCTCTATTATCCATAACCACACTTTTAAAAACCAAGAGAGAAATACAAAGATTTATAAATCGAAATGAATTAATAGGACAAAGTAAACAAGCAGATGAAGAAAAACAATTTTTGCTGTGAAAATCAAGGCTGAACCTTAGATGAGTTTGCAAAAGAAGCATGTTGTGTGTATGAGTATTTACAAATACATTTAGAAGTGTACAGAAAATTTACTTACTATAAATTCATCTTCACTGTAATTACACTTTTCAAGAGCAATTTGTTTTAACTCTTTAAGTGGTTGAGCTTTGAAAAGTTTATGAAGAACAACAAAAATTAGTGAACTTTCTAAAGATGTCTGAAAAAGAAAAAAAAAAAAAGTAATAAAAGTTTTTAAAAGGCTGAAAACATATTTTATCACATCTAAACCTCTAGTCTAAGTGGTTGTTTGCCTGCGTTTTTCCATTTCCTCAAAACAACTTAAATCAGTTGAAGACAAAATTTTTAAAAATATATTTTTATTTTAACATGCATTGTGTAAATTGCAAATATGTTTTGAACATTTAAAGCTTTAATTTACTAACAAATGTACACCTATAGTCAGAACCTATACAAATTATAGGACATTTCTTTGTTTATATTTTAACATTTGAAATTTATCTACTAATGAAATAAATCCACTGCAAATAATAACAAATAACATAAAAAATGAAAGTTTTTTTTTTTTTTTTTTTTTTTTTTTTTTTTTTTTAAAGAAAATTATTTAATATTAAAAATACATTTAACTGATATAATAACACAATAAAAAACATTTCCATTAATTTTCTACTTATTTTTGAATCTATCAAATACTGCAATGATAGTGATTTGCTTTACAATTTTTAATTTTGAAGCCTTTTAAGAGGTCAGGATATCTTGATCAGTAACAAAAGTTTGTTATTCTATAAAACTATATTTATCTCCAAGAATTAACTCCTCTTTGAAAGCAATTTTATCTTTTCTAGCATTATATTATGTTTTTCTCGAATTCAGCACAGAAGATATTTTTGTACCAGATACTTTTTCTGACTTATGGAAATTCATCTTGAGAAGCCATCCAGATACTAAATCTTCTGATGCAGAACTGAGAAGAGGAGCTAATGCTTTTTTCACAAACTTTTAATATTTCAACTTTGAGGGTGTGTATGCAATACATAATATAAATCCACAAATTTAGAATCATCATTTTGGTTGTCAATAAACAGCATAGATGGCCATAGATTTTTCCAGCGATTAATTCAACATGACACAATGCTGCTAATAAAGTTGAATAGTTCTGAAGGCAATCTGTGAATGAGATTGTTTTGATAACAACCACATTACATCCTTTTGCATAAAGTTAAAGATAACAATAATAACACCAATAACAATTGAGTAAATTGAGTCTTTTCACTGCTGTTACAGCTATTTCATGATTCAGTAATGATTTTGAAATTTCAAGATTCATTAATAGTCTTGGAATTTTATGATTCAACAATAATCTCACAATTTTATGATTCAATAATAATCTCTCAATTTTATGATTCAGTAATAATATCTCAATTTCATGATTCAATAATAATCTTGCAATTTCACGATTTAGTAAGTGCATTGATTATATCCACACATCCATATGTTTTTACTACTAGTGTTAGACATGAAAATGAAATGATATGATTAGATGACACATTACTCTGAAGTTCATTATTTACAGACTATAGAAGCCAATAAATGTGTTCTAAATAAAGAAATCCTATAATAATTTACAAGATAGAGAAAACATTTTCTTCTAAAGAATGCAGAAATTCCTTAAAAATTTCTTAATAAATTCATTTGATCAATCAACTTTTATTATGGTCAGAGTCTACATTAACTTGCTTAAAAAACGACATAATCAATTGCTTACATTTGAAATACATTATAAATTATAGAGTTGCGAAATAGAACAAGTGAACTGTTTGTATGAGTGAACTGTATGTTTAATAAAGTATACCATATCCCCCCACATTAGCCATTATGCCGCAAAATTCGAGGGAAACCACATTTTAAAATTTTAATTCCTGGTATTTCCCGGCATGCTGGAAAAAGCGAGGAACTCTAAAAACGGAAAGGAATGTGGTTCATTAGTTATATTCAATAGCAGCGACTTCTGTTGGGGAGGAGGGGTGCAATATACAGTTTATCCCCACTTTTCTAATTATTTAGTTACCACATAAAAAGAATATAAACATATTTCAAATGTTTTATACATTTTAAACTAAGCTTTCAATCCACCACTCATTCGATATTTACAATGTAGAAATAGATCATCCCCTAAATGATTACATGAAAAAAATATTCTCACAATACATAAAATAAGAAAAATATAATAATTATCTAAATATATAAAGAAAGAAATATTTGCTTATCTTATATCAAAAAAGTAATTTTATAAGAAAACTAAGGGCCACTGCTCCCTGCGACACTCCCCAACTTCCGTTTAGACTTTAAAAACACGGTAATTGTCTTTTCTTTAAAAATATTACCAAATTAGGGAAGATAGAATGATATTGTCACGCACAACGACAATTTTCTGTAATTGGGTTGCCATGTTTTTCTGTTTAAATGGGCCATTTTTCGATTATCATGGTTTCATTCATCGCTGCTTTTTTTGTATATATTCATATAAAGTAAAAATAATTTTCTTTTAGTATAAACAAATGAAAAAAAAAATATATATTTAATATTTTCTAAGAAAATGTAATTTATTTTGGAGAAACAATTGTGAAATATCATTTTTTTCAGCTTTTCAATTTTTTTCAACAAAAAAGCTGATTTTTTTTTTTTTTCCAGAAAATTTACATCTTTATGGGTGTGCTATACTCATAAAAATGAGCACAGTTTATTACAAGAAGCCTCCTAATCATGTGTAACAGTTTCAAGACTTTTGCAACATTAGTCTTTACAGAGTAATTCAGAAGATATTTGTTATTCTATAATTTATTTATGGTTCCCCATGGAGTTTTGGGAAATTCTTTTATGGAAATACTTGACACCTACTATGCTGTTCACACACATGAAGTTTCTGGATTATTTCTCAAGTATTTTTCTAGATATTAAAAAAAAAAAAAAAAAAAAAAAAAAATCTAAAACTGCATGTGATCATCACCATTGACCATATAGTGCAGTTGCTTTCATTAAGACATGATAAGAACTAATAATAGTAATAAGTGATAATGAAGAGTAATAAAGGCATTTATTTATTATTTGATATTATTTAAGTACATTTTTTATTTCTTTAGTGAAAAAATACGGCCCTTTTTGTTTACCTGGGTGCCAGTGTTATATATACCTATATATCTACATATATATATCGACATATATATGTACATTAGAAATGCAATGATTATTCGGCTGTAGTGCTATTCAACCTATCCGCTGAATATTCATCTTCAGGTGAACATCAAATCCATTATTCGGCCAAGGCCGAATAATACTGTAAGAAATATTTTTATATTTACACAGTAAAAATTTTTTATTTGAAAATTTATTTTCATTATGTATAATAAAACTTTTATTTGAAATTAACTAATACATTTTTCCCCTTTAATTTTCATACTCTGAATGGATTTTATCTTATCCATTTTTATTGTATAAAATTTTTTATACTGTATCAATAAAAACAAAAAGTATCCATAATAAGTAATATAATCTATTAAATTTAAATTTAATCTATTTAATTTTTTATAACAAAGCAATACAAACTATTCTAAATTTTTATGCCTATTGGGAAATTTAATATTAATTTCTTGTTACATTAAAAAAAAAAAAAAAAAAAAAAAAAAAAAAAAACTTTTTTTAACATTTTTAGTTAGACCTATGAAGAACATAAATATATATATGATAGATTAAGTATAGATATAGTGTAAATATAACAAATATTTAAGTCATATATGCTACAATACCTTTTTTTCAGTAAAATGTGGCTAAAAATTAAATATGATTTAAGTAATTTTTTAAGGATATAACTATCTTTATTACATAATAAAAGAAATGTTAAGTACTAAGTTCTTTTAATTGGTATATGTATATTTTACATCACTGTTTAATTTTTGATATTCTTTCACCTGAAATTTCAATTTATGTTGTCTAGTGCTTTTTAAATTTCGTGATTATTTAAAAAAGTAATAGCAACAACATAGATAATATCTATTAAATTGTAATAATACAGTATCTAAAATACTACATAATCAATATTTGTAAAAAAATATTTTCCTTATAGATTATTTCCTTCCATTAAATCTGAAAACATTCATTATACACATCTTAATACTGTTGTCTGCTGGCATAATTTAACTGGGAGCTTTTAAAGATCATTTTAGAGACTATTCCTTTCTTTTAGTGCTTTTTTCTTAAGATAATTTTTTTCCAATCTGAAAATTAAAATTTACGTTTTCTAGTACTTTTAAAAATTTTTCATTATTTTAAAATGTAACAACAACATACATAATAGCTATTAAGATATAATTAACTGTAACTTATGCCTTTTTTTAGGGGGGGGAGGGCAAATTATAATACTGAACAATTTTTAGGCCGAACAAAACCAAATGTTTTATCAGAATAAAATGATGCTTTAAAAAATTAAATTTGCATATAAATATTTTTATACATACAGACAACACACACATATATGGGTCATTTTCAAAAAACTTGTACATTCTATGTCCCCCAACTTTAAGAATTTTTAATAACTAAAATAAAGTTTTAAAAATAAAATTTAAGCATTTACATTACTTGTCTGGCTGTTTAGAGTAAATGTGGGCTAAATATTATCAGAAATTAAAAATAATATTAGTGTAGTTATGGTTTCAATGTGTCAGCTATAGCTAAAATGCCATGTCCCCTCTTCCCTTTTTACTTTTTTAACTGCTATAAAATTATAAATCAATTGTCAAAAGTGCTAATTTTTTCAGTTGTGACAATTGTTGTATGTCTTATTTGTAGCATAGACCATACAGAGTTGGGCAAAATACATCGAAAAATCATTTTCGATACAAAATACAAAATACATTAGTGTAAGAACCTAAAATACAAAATACCTTCCTATTCAAAAAAATTCAAAATACAAAATACATGTATTTTGAAAATACATTTAAAATACAAAATACATTTGAAAATTTTAAAAGTTTATGTATAACATTAGAGGTTTTCACAGACCGTGTCCGGCATGGTCAGCAGTACGGTTTCGGACATTTTTTTATCCACAACACTCTGGTCGGGTCGCCCCGGATTTGCTCTTAAGTCGTTCCAGGATTGTTAGAGCCAAGTATCCGGTTTATATTTTCCTGAAGGATAGTCTCAAGTGAACCTGTTCATCACTTTTTCGGGTCTCTGGCTTTACTTTTTTCTCTCCAAGTTCGAGTCGGACCTGATTCGTCCAGACTAGACAAATTTATGTCCAGACTGGACCGTGACTGGACTTCATCCTTCCTAGAGGTCTGAATTAGTCAAAAATTGTAGTATTTTTCCGAGCCCAGCCCATATGTTGGCTCATCCCGTCCCGGCCTGAACTATCCGAAAATCAGTACAATCTGGCCCGACTCAACAATGTTTTCCAAATAATGTATGTATTTTTAAATTGCTATAATTTTACAATTAAAAGTTTTGATTTTATTATTTTTAAAGAATGGTAAATAGTATATACAATAAATTAAATAAAAAATTAACAACAATAAAATTAAAGCACAATAAAAGGAACTATTAAAATTAATCTGGCAATAAGTCCTGTTCTTAAATCCAAGTAGTTAAGGCTCCAGTCCCTGCCCGCGAAGACACTCGCGAGCTAATGCTATTGGGGTAATGCTATGAAGAGGCATTTTTCTAATAACTCTTTCGCATTTTGACATTATTAGATTTTTTTTTTTTTTTTTTTTGCATTGGATAGCTTACCTCCCTCTCAAGATCGCTCTTTGACTACTTTTTCGATTTTGGCGCAGATATTTTTTAAAAAGTTAGGTTCACTTCCTGAATCGTATCTGAAAGTGAAACTAAACTTTATAGAAAACATCTGCGACCAAAATCGAAAAAGTAGCCAAGGAGCGATCTTGAGAAGACCTCAGTTATCAAATGCTAAAAAAATATTTAAAAATGTCAAAATGCGAAAGAGTTATTAGAAAAATGCCTCCTCGTAGGAATAGCATTAGCTCGCGAGTGTCTTCACGGGCAGGGACTGGGGCCTTAACTTTATGAAATAAGTTTTGATTTATCATTTTTACTACCGATCTGCGTAGGATTTGAAAATTCTGCTTTAATTTAACACAATCTGAATTCAGGAAACAAACAACCAACTAGACCAAACCATCTTGATTCCTCTCCCTCCCCCCCCCCCCCCAAAAAAATAAATAAATAAATAGCTTGCATCCGACTCAAACTACACAACGGGTTGGTTCTCGTTCGGATAAAATCATGTTACTTACCTGATACAGAACAGTAATTTAAATTCATTTTAATCATTATAATAAGTCTTCCTTTTATATCGTTCATTTTAACAGCAATACACAATGATATATTAAAATTTTTTTTACGATTGCTTAATTTTTACGAAAGTTAACGCGCATAAAACTAAATTAGTCGAATGTGCCAATCCTAAAACTTTTTTCTCTTGCATACATTTTAATAGTACAAAATTTGCTATTACAATGCCAAATTTAAATGACAACCTATGTGCATCATGAGGATTATAAAGCTATAGGCTCATTGATTTGTATGTGTTTTAAAAAAAGACATATAAGCAGTAAATAAAAAAGAAATAATAGAATTTCGGCACTAACCCTCCTACATATCTGCAACCAAAAATCCTAACTTAAAGAGCGTAAAAGCGACCCTGTTGAGCAGTATATGTTCAAGTGTAATAAGAATATCGAAAAGCGAAAGTCTAAAAGGATATGAAGTTTGATTAAATTCCGTGGATTACACTGTAAAAAAATTCAAGAGGTTACTAAAATTTTTTTAGTAAATTTATATTTTACAGAATTTTTTAGTAACCATTACAAACTTTTTTTTTTGCAAGTGAAACAAGCATTTCTTTTGTAAAGTGAACAAAAGAATTTTTTGTATAACTAACTTAAAAATTTTTAGTATGAGCCACCAAACAAATTTTAGTAATAGCTCCAAAATTGTTTTTAATAACCATTACGTGCGCCTGAAGGGCAGGAGGTTCCTTCGAGCTGCATCCAGACTTCTGAAGCGGAAGATTTTCGGCAAAACTGCAATAGATGGCAGCACCAAACATTGCTAACTGCTCCGACAGGATTTTCATAATCCTTTACTAACGAGTTCTTACACTAGATACATTCGAGGGCGTATTTGGCGGTGGCTAGTATCGAACCCGGGACCTTTCAGTCTGGAGTCCATTACTATAACCACTATGCTATCAAGGCCACAGCCAGTGAGTTTTAGTAATAGTTATTAAAAATATAAAACTATTAACTCTCTTCGTTGCTAACTTTTTTCTAGCAATTCTTACAGATTTTCTTGTAACCGAATAAGATTACTAAAAATTTTTTAGTAATTACAAGGATCACTAAAGTTTTTTTAGTAGATCGACCCTTTTTTTTTACAGTGTAGTTTTTAGAATGTAACCATTCAAGAATCGGTATAATAGCAGTATAGCAGCACTACTTGTGATATGATTTGCATGAAAACCTAATCAGTACAAACTTATGTGAAAGTCTAACAGTATATGAAGTGTGGTGAGATCTAATGCATTAGTTTTTGAGTTATGACTATCGCTAAAATCCTGTAAATCTTGAAAAATGCAGCTTAGAAGCATCACCTGTTGAGCGATTTACACCAATACTTAATTAGTAACAACTTATATCAATATCCAACAACGTTGGAAATTCGATAAAAATCCGTGCATTAGTAACTTCAGATACAGCTATTGAAGAAATCATCGAAAATGTAGCTCAGCAAAGTCACCTTTTGTGCAACACATAAAAAAAATTAATTAGCAATAACTTATGTTAATGTCTAACAGAATCTGAAGCTTTCTAAAAATCCGTGCATTAGTTCTTGAGCTATAGAATTTTTGCGGAAAAATACAGCTAGCAACGCCACTCCTTGGAAGATTTACACCAAAACCTAGTCTACAACAACTTATCGCAACGTCTAACCGAATCTAAAGTTTGATTGAATTCTGTGCATTAGTTCTTAAGATAGAGCCAGAGGCGTGCGAGGAAAAAAAACTGCACCCGGGGAAACGTTTTAATTTGGCGCTCCCCCCCCCCAACTTTTTCTTGTGACAGGCCAAAAAATGACGTTGGTAGTATAACTTTGGCGCTCCTTAAATTTTCCTGCGGAGCTACTGCTCCCTTCACAATCCTCCCCCCCCCTTTTTTTTTTTTGGCACGGCGCTGGATAGAGCGCCCACAAAATTTTTGTCACTTACAAACAAACACACAAGATAGACACTTTCTAAAAACAGTCAAATGATATTCAGGACCTTCTAAAACTTTAAATCCATCAAAAGCTGAAGTAGATTTTTTCACGAATCCAATATTTTGTTCTTAAAGGGAAGTAAAAAAGAGCGAGAGATTGAAAATCGAAGTGTCAGTTCAGTAGTTATTCTTACACATATACATAAACATATATAAAAGAATTGTATAATCTATTTCGTTGGAAGCTGTTTAAAAAGTATATATAATTCGATAGAGCTTCGATCATTACAACGCAGATATAAGTATATTTCCCATGAACAATAAATAAGATATAAATTTATAAGAAATATTAAATAAACAACATGTTAAACATTTTTATTTAAATCCAGGAAATATCGTAACATATAGAAATACGACGTTCGGAATATCATGACATCAAATAATTTTTTATTGTTTTTTAAGTGATGGTTTTCAGCGTTCAATAGATAATTGGTGTCTTAAATTTATGCATCGCTCTTTTTCATGGTCTATTTCAACACTTTGAGGTAGTGTTGAATTCAGGGGGTGGCCCGTGGGGGACATCCTCCCTCCGGAGCAATGAAATGTACTCTCCGGAAATTTTGAGATGTTGTGTTTTCAATGGTCAAAAAGAGCAATCCCCCCGGAACTCCATAATGTCCCCCCCCCCCCCCGGAGCCACATATGTCCCTCCCGAAGAAAAATGTCTGGATTCAACACTGCTTTGAGGGACATGCAATTGTGGCTCTTTAATGTTAAATTCATACCGGAATAATCGAAAAATTTTAGTTTGAAAAATGAAAAAGCAATTTTGAAACACTTTTGAACTAAAGTTAAGTGTAAAAAATTTAGTTAAAAGTTTATAGTGCGAATCTTGATTAAAATTAGGTGGGATATAATCAGTTTGAATTCAGACACTTTTCTCTGGGAGGGACTTCAGTGGCTCCGGGGGGGATTATAGAGTTCCTAGAAGAATGTACTTTTTGACTATTGAAAACGCAAAATTTCAACTTTTCCGGAGGGGGACATTTCATCACTCTGGCGGGGAATGTCCCCCCCCCCCCGGGCCACCTCTTGAATTCAACACTGGATATAATATATTTCAATGCCCCTCAAAAAATTAAAGATTCTACAATCTTGAATTAATCATAGCATTAAAATTACTTTAAATACTCATAACGTTTTCTCCATCTTTCATATTGTAAAACTGGATTTGAAACACATGCATACTGTATTTGTTATAATGGTTGCAAATTAAACATTGCTATTTATTTTCTTTAGCATGAATACACTACTATTCTCTTAAAGAATCTTTTATTGATATTTGTTTTTGATTAATTTGCAAACCATTGTTAAACATTTCCGAACTCTGTACTATGAACATCGATCTCGCTTAATACATAAATAATCACAGAATACATAAATAATTGCACAACTAATTATGTATACTTTTCTATGCTTATAAATCGGTAAAAAATAGTGTTTAATTATTATTATTTTTTTAATTTTATTCTAAAAAATAATGCACATACCCAGAGCCAGCGATAGAGGGAGCAAAGGGGATAATTGCCCTGGGCGCGGAAATTTAGGGGGCGTCAGATTTATACTACCAATGTCATTTTTAGCTTGTCACAAGATTAAATTGGCGCGGGGTGGCGCGAAATTGAGTCTTTGCCCCAGGCGCGGTTTTCTCTAAACATGCCCTTGCACATATCCGCACATTTAAAACCATAAATATATATCGAAATCATAAATATATAACAAATCTACTGTAGGGGATGATTTTGTATTTAATTTAATTAATATTTTTATCAATATTAAAATTTTCATCTGAGAAAGTTTCGTTTGCGACCTAAATTCAAAAAGGAATAAAACTTCGCTTTGGGACAGCGACTTTCGTTTCGGTCGCACACCATTTTATATTTTATATCTTCACTATAAAATAAAACATAAAATGAGGAAAAAAATGGAAATCAGGCTATATAAACATGTATCTCCATTAACGACAGGTCTATAGCCAAAACTCCGGTATTTAACATAATCAATCGTAAATATAATTATTGAAAATCTGATCTTCTTATCAATAAATAGAACTATTTATATAATAAAATTCTCTCCCAATTAAATGAATATCAGGGGTGGGTTAAAATATGACCGAACTTTGATAAAAAGGATACAAAGAAACTAAACAAAATATTGCAATCAAGGAATAACGGTATAAAACTAAAAATCTTACCTTTAAATGTGTTTTAAAATTAGCTGTTGCGTCGAACACTTATAACGGTAGACTTCGTTGTACACATTTGGCATGCTACTTTAACTTTGTCATTACTATCAACGGAAATTATTTTAAAAAAATCCCCTCTAATATAGCGCAACGTGCACTATTGCAATTCATTGATAATATCGTTATCCGGAGCAGGGGCAATATCAACCATTCTTTCACGAGATTTGAACATATATTACATTTCTTTCTGCTACCACATTATTTTTCTTTCTATGGTTCTCAAAAAGTACTAATGACAGCAAAACTGAATGATTCTTCCTGTTTATCACACAATAGTTTTTGTCGTTCTCACAGCAACGTTATAATTATAAAAACTAAAATGTTAGAATTGTACATGTACAGTTCAGTAAAAATGCTTAAGTAAAACAGAAACATTCATTTTAATACTTATCATAGCAATAGTTGAAAAAGTATGTTTAGAATAACTTCTAGAAACGAATCCTATCAGTCAAAACAAAACAGAGAGGCAGGTGTTTTACTTTTGTGAATCTTACATCTGCGAAGCAACCTGAAATCTACAAAAATGTATTTTGAGTATGAAATGTATTTTCAAAATACAAAATACTTGAAAAAATTGTTTCAAAATACATTACTAAAATACTTTTGTTTAGTCGGGTTAAAATACAAAATACAAATGTATTTTGAGAATGTATTTCAAATACATGTATTTTCGATACTGCCCATCTCTGAGACCATATAATACATTTTTTAAAACTCGGTTTTTTATATAAATGGAACAATTTATTGTTGTCCCCAGATTTTTTCCCCTCTGTTACTTCCACTCTGTTACCATATTTATTGTAATAAATTATTACTACTAAGTGTTCAACACAAGGTTTTGCAGTTCTTCGAACTGTCTATTTTTAGATGAGGCCACCATTTTTTAAATTATTAAGTTATTTTCACTGTGGTGTTGAACTAAAGTATTTACAAGATAAGGATGTTTTATTCAGTTTCCCCTCTGTTACCAGCTTATTTATGTGAAATTTATTTTTTTTTACACTTTTATAAAATTTTAACCATAAGATCAAATGGTGCTTCTTAAATAAATAAGCTTAGTTTTTCTTGTTTTTAATTCACTTTGTGCTGATAAAATTATTTGCAGTTTTTTTCCCCTCTGTTACCATGCTTATGGTAACAGAGTGGAACAGAGTAAGAAACTACTAAAAAAACAAGTTTATTTAAACATTGTTCTTGAAGGCTGCACATTCATGTTCTTAGAACAGAATTAAAAATATGCATTTTTCTTTTTAAATATAAAATAGTAATTTTTGTGGTGAGCTAGTTGCCATAAACATTAGGTTTTAATTTTCTCAAACAAAATGCTTCTTTAATTGTAGTCAAATTGTAGTCATTTATATTTATGAATCAATACTAGTAATTTATGAAAAAATAATGCAACATGAAATACCATTATTTTCGAAAATTAATTTTTGTAAAAGCCTTTCATTCTTGCTTGGTCTGTTTCAAATTTTAGGATATTTTATAACACATGATAAAAATGTATTAAAGAAGAAAAGATCATTATTTAAGTAGGAAAGAATTTATAAAAAAGATACACCGTGTCAAATACTACTATTTTCAAATAGCAATTTCTGTAAAAATCGTTATTTCTTGGGTTTAAAGCGTCATCCAATTGGCACGCGAATTTGTTAAAATTTGAAAATCTAAGGCGAGCTGTTAGAAATTGAAACATAGATTATAACATATGATAAAAATTTATAAAAACAATGCCACATGAAATACCAGTATTTTCGAATAGTAGTTTTTTGCAAATACAGTAGACTCCCTAAAATCCACACATAATTTACGGATGTAAACAATGAAACATTCAGTTCAGATATAAGAACAAAATTTGACTTTTGTAAGTTTTATATCAATTCCATATATTTTTTAATTTGTAATTTTTGTTAAGGTTTTTGAATTCATCTTTTTTCATGAAGAAAGAATAATTTATTTCTGAAAAAAATCAAGATATTCCTGATATCATTAATAATCATAATCTTACCAGATGTATTTATGCATTAATCAAGCTTTTTTAGTTATTAAGTCTGGCTAAGCCTGAAATAAAGCTTCGTTATTTTATGATCCCGGTGTGAATTAATAATGTACCTTTATGAGGCAAGTTTCATTGAATAATTTAAGAAAAACACATTTCATCTTTATAATGAATATTTAATTGTACATTATTGATGATTAACTTGACTTTAGCTGTTAGTATTTTAATCATTTAAAAAATTATCTAAATTTATATTATTTTAGTTTATTACTTATCTTTTATATTTTAGTATATTGTAAGCATTCATTATACTTTTGATTTCATTATTAATTACATTCAAATTACTTTAATAAAAATGTAAACAAAGCAATGACCAGAAATCCGCAAAATTCTAAAATCCGCACAACCCCTAGTCCCAAGCTGTATGGATTTGAGGGAGTCTACTGTATCTTAAATTCTGTCTTGATCTGCTTGAAACATTGAAACTTCATGATAGCTTATAACACATAATAAAAAGTTATATAAAAAAATTGCCTGGTCTAATCCTACTATTTTTTAATAGTATTTTTTGCAAAAATCTTAAATTCTTGCTTTAAAGCACCACTACCTCGACTAATATATGATAAGATTTTTTTTTTTTAAACTAAGCAGTGCGTTTGTCATAGCACATGATATAAATTTACTAAAGAGAATGCCTTGCCAATGAAGATGGAAATAAGCACTCGCCAGTCGCCACCCAGCGACTAAATGTGAAAAACTGGCGACTAAAAATGTGGAAAGTACCGACCAAATGTAGGATTCTCCAAATGGTGTTTTGTAAAAAAGAATCGCGGGAAAAAAAAACCCTGTGAATTCTGACAAAAAAATTTTAAAAAACCCAAATTTTGAAAAAAGATCGCAGAAAAACATGAATTTCATGTAAGTATCGCAAAAAGAAATAGTCTAAGGATCGCAAAAATCGCAGATATCATTGAAAAATCGCGATAGAACCATAAATATCATTAGAGAATTGAAAAAAAAAAAAAAAAAAAAGCAATTATCGTTAAAAAAAAAAGTGTATTTGTCAAAAAATCAACTAAAACAAGCACGTTTTTTGTCAAAAACATAATAATGAACGGAAAAACGCGAATTTTATCAAAGAAACACTGAAAAATATGAATAGCGTAAAAAAAATCGCAATAGCAAATGCGAATATCGTAAAAAAATTGCGTTAATTTTCGTAAAAATCTTTAAATTCTTGCTGGATATGTTTGAAACATTAAGATCATATACAATACATGAAATAAACTTATAAAAAAAATATGTCACATCAAATATCACTCCACTATCAATCAGCATTCTCTTCGGTTACTTTTTTTTCCACTCTGTTACCGCCAATTTAAGTTGGTTTATTTCCCTAAAAATTTTATCAGTCATCATTTTTAATAATTAATTGTGTAACTTTAACTAATATTTTATTTATGTAATATTTTTTTATAATTTAACTGAAAAAATGTGAATGCACATTTATCTAAAACTTATGATTTTTCCAAAAAAGTAACAGAGAGGAAATCTTTTGTATTTTACAAAAATAAAAATAAAAATAACAAAACAACAGTTAGAATTTTCTGAAAGTAGCAATCATGTAATTAAAGGAAATGTGATATTTACTGTTTTAGGTGTTTTATTTTTTTTTAATAAAAATTTTTGACTGTTGGTAACAGAGGGGAACATTTTACTGCTGCAAGTTCATACTTTATTTTTTATTTGATATTCCAAATCAAAAAGTGAACTGCTTTTTCAGTTTTATAAGCAAGAAATGTTTTAGTATCCTCTAATATTTTTATAAGTTGCATTTAAAATTTTTTTTTTATTTGTGAAAAATTTCGCAAATGTACAAGTTTTTTGAAAATAACCAATATATATATATATATATATATATAACACAGGTAGCCCAGCTAACTGAAAAGTAGCAAAAATATTTTTGATTGCATAAAAAGATGTAATATGAATTAATGGTGAACTACCTTTCCAAAAATAAAAACTAGCCTTTTCTTTTGTTCTGAAGCCAATTGCAGAATTTTCTGTGTTAAATTGCATCAAATCAGAATTTACCTGAAGACCAACAATGCTGAAATAAGCTACTATCACAAGAACTTATAGTTATTCATCAAAAAGTAAAAGATAATCTAAGAAAGAAAATGTTACAAGACATAACTTTAGAAGCAAAGTACATTTTAGCAATGTTTAAAAACACAGTTTTTTTTTTTTTTTTTTTTTTTTTTTTGAGATAGGTTAATTTGCAAGTGCAAGGTCTAAAAGTAATCTGTACTACTCCATAGTTTCTGCTACATGGGAGTTAGTCTAAAATCTGGCAACCTTACCCATCTCCTCTACAAAAATATTTAAATTAAAAGTAAAGAAGGATGAAACATTACCTGAGGAAGAACAATTAGGGCTCCATAAAAGCAAGCTTTGGATAAGAAGTGTGCATAATGTTTTTCTTTGCTAGTCAATGCACTGAAAGCTTTATCACAGGTAAGTTGTTTTATAGGCGTTTCATTAGGATAAATGAACTCTGACATTTTCTGCAATAACAACATTATCAAAATAAATATAAATTAAAAGTTAAAAAAAAAAATATATATATATTGGAACATTAAAAAGATAGAAAAGAAACCACAAACTAGAGATGCTCCAAATATTCAATATCTATTCAGTATTCAGCCATACTGCTGAGGTTAGGTCGAATATCAAACTATTTCGTCAGCCAAATATGGGACTATTCAGCCAGCTGAATAATAGTTTTGGCAGAATACTAGAAATATTCGGTCAAACCAAATGCAAATACTTATACCAACTATTTAAAAACAACTTCTACTTTTAACAATTCATTACAGTAACAATATTTAGAATAATGAGAAACAATTATATTCAAATAAAAAGGAATGTTTTTTTAAGTTATTTATTTGCTATTAAAAAGTATCACTTAAGAAAATTAACCAATAATGAAGATGCACTAATGGACATATGATTTTCAAAATATAATTATGTTAAAAATATTTTTGTTTACAGCCAGTTTATTATGATTTCTAGGAACAGGAAAACAAAAGCCAACTAGTTATAAGATTTAAAAATTATCTGCCAGTGACCATCTTTCTTATTTGAAAATTTTACAAAATATGCCCAATATATTCTAAAATACATTATTTCTATTTCTCTTTGTATATTGTTTCTTAGGCACATCCCACACTGAGACAACAGGGAAACACAAAGCAAAAAATCCAGTTGAAAGAAAGAAGAAAGTTGTTTCAAATCTGTTTTAAACTAGTTTTTCCCCCGAATGCAAGCAACATATCTTTCTTTCTTTCTAACCAATGACCAGGCCCCTACCTGCTGATTTATCTCAGCTTAACGGGTTAGATACAGGGCTGGCAAGTTTCTGCCAGGGTGGTTAAAACCAGCGGTTATAACCGGTTGAAACCGGCAAAAACTGGCAGAAACTAAGAAATAATACCAATAAGAACTTTAACTTTGAATGTTTCATAATTCACACATGTATTTAATATATAAAGAATTTAGTTAAAAAATTAAAATAAAGATTTTGATTGTTATTCAAAGTAGCAAAAAGTTTCATAATGATCATATAAATATACTTTGTACATAGAATAACTTTCTGTCACTCGAAAAACAGAAATTTTCACTATGTTAATCTGATGTTGTACAAGTTTAACTATTGATATTATTATTTACGGTTGAATTTCCATTTAAAAGTTTTAAAAAATGAAATTTAAAAAAAATTCTATGATATTTTAACATCACTTATCAGAGTTTTTTAAAATAAATAATACACTGCAATAACTTAAAAAATATCTACTACTATATACAAAGATACATGTTTCTTGTAAAAATATATAAGTAAATAATTGTAGTACAAAAATAACAGAAAAAAATAATAATGAAATATCTCGTGCAATTATTTTACAATGCTATTCTAGGAACATTCCATGATATAGGATTAATTTTGCTAATCTTTCTTAACGTAGAAGGCTTTTTAATTTGTTCTGAATGAAAGAAAAGTTGGAAAACATTCTTTCAAGACCAGCATTATTTGCTGGTAACGTCATTATTCAGGATGTAAAATTTGAAAAATTCTCCTTTTCACTGGTATTTGTTTTTAAAGACAACCAGCCACAGAAGGCAAGACATTTTCTAGTATAAGAAATATGTTTCTGGAAAAGGAGTCAATTTTCTTACAAGGGCATGAAATTTAAATTAATATACATACAGCATAAAATTTAGATTAATACCAAAACAGCAATTTCTTTGAATTTTCTTTATGCTTAAATGTTAATTTCGATCCCATATACTTAGGATGAAATAAATAAGCTAGCATTGCATTAAATGTGATTTCAATTTTGCATTTGTGAGTTTCCATGATATTGCCATTGTTAAATAAAGTTAAGCATACTTTATGAGCAGCTGCAATAGAACAGGCATGTTTTTTACTTTTATCTAAAGCAACAGCAATAAATTTTAACATTTGTAACAGATATTTAATTTCTTTATAAATCATGATATTTATATAGGATTTTAATGACTGCTATGGCCTTAATATCATTTCATTTTCAATCATCTACAAATAATATAGCTGATTCTTTTGTGAAAAATTCAAAACAATCAAATTCTAATACAAATTTATTTATTTTTTAATTAAACTATTCACAATATTCTATTTGTTATTTATCTTGAATAAAATGTATATAAACAACATAATACTACTAAAAAATCTCACATTATATCATGAAATGCCAGTTTCTGCTGATTTAAACCAGTTATAACCACTTTTTGCCACTGGCAAGGCAGAAATTATTTTCTGCCGGCAAAAACCCAGCCCTGGTTAGATACCTGGTATCGGGGCAGACGACCGCCTAATTGCCACACAGCGGCAATAAACTTTGCTTCGCATGCCATCATTTCTGCAGTACTTGCTTGTCATTGAGCATACTTTGTTTCGCCTGTTAGTTAATGGTACATCCTGTTGTTTGAACTGCAAATGGCTTCGCAAGATGGTCTCGTAATTTAGAGCCTTGATCAGATGACAAGACCTTCACCTGGCAAGGCACCTCCAGAGGTATAATTCTCAGGTAACTTGGAGGAATTTGCACCCACGATGGATTTTACATGCACCAGGCACCATTAGCGTATATGAGCTTAGGTGTTGCCTAAGAAGATTTCCAAACAATTCATCCTTTTTTCTTGTGAATATTCCAGAGGCAACAAACTATGGTCTTTAATGATATCTCAATACTACTTATTGAGAGAGAATAACTTTTCCTGCATGCCATCAATGATTCCACTCTTGGTGATTGCAAGGTTAATACATATTAACATATTTAATTGGACTATTTAATTTTAGATTAACCCTCTAAGTGTTTGGAATGTAATATTCTTTCCATTCACTTTCTAGGTTTCACTGCAATATAAGCAATATTTAAGATAATATAATTCTACAGATTAAAAAAAAAATTCAATATATTTTAGAATGATTAATTCTCTTAAAGATAACATTCATATTTGTAATTGAGTTTTTGTATGATGTTGAAAAAATTATAATTTCTAAGCATTTAAACCAAAATTCTGAGAAAACAACATTACATTTTTACCCATCTGTAAGATGCCCAGAGATTAATACTAATAGAAATTTTAAAAGTTTATTGGTTAGCACTTTTAAATAATAATTTAAAAAATAGTCTATTAGTTTTTAAAAAGTAGCCACAAATGATATACAAGCGAGAAATGAAATTTCCTAGTTTTATCGATTAACAGTACTTGTCAACTGATATTTCATACATTAGAATCTCTTTACAAATTTCATGACAAGACAGTTATGTGATAATCACTCATCAAAATATAATTTTAACTGTCTTAAACATTCGGATTTTATAGGCTAAAAGGAAAAATCACAAAAGTAAAAGTATTAAACAAAGAATTTTCTTTACCTTAATTTTATCAGAAAATTTATTAAAAACAGCAGGATGAAAATGAAACTGTCTTGAAATCTCCCTTGGAACAGATATTTTAATATTATATGAAATATGCACACTAAGTGATTAGTTCCTCAAATATTTGATTATTTTAATATGTAAAGAGGAACAATACTTCAAAATCCTCAAGGAACTCTGAAAATTTAATAAAGTTATTTATTTTTTCTTTTTACAACCTTAGGAAAAAACTTTCTATTTTAAAATACTGATATTTGCTTTAGCTTTTCAGTCTTAACCCTTTAAGAGCCCACATTAGTCACTGAAAAAGACTCAGGTGATAATATTAAGTCAATGCAGGCATTATTTTCAAATATCTCGTTCCAACTTTTTTTTTTTTTTATAGGATATTGAGGACGATCTACAATCAGGGTAGTTTTTACTTTTTCAAACTTGGTTTCAGATTTTTCTTAAAAAAATCACTTTAAATTTCAGAATTGGTTGGAACTGGTTCTGAAATTGAAAGTATCATAATATGAAAAAAATATAATCAAAATCGAAAAGGTAAAAACTAGCCCAGCTGTAGATTGTCCTCAGCTATTCTATGAAGAAAAAAAAAAAAAAAAAATGAAGCAAAAATATTAAAATTTGAGTGAAATATTTGAAAATAACTCCCCATAGACTTAACATTATCATCGGGGTCTTTTTGAATGACTCAAGTGGCATCCTAATTGTTATGCCGATACATTCACAGGTAGTCAGTCATATGTGAACAAATTTTGTCACTTCTGTGACTTTTACTGGATAAAACTTTAGCTGATACACTGCAGTTTCTTTTTTAATTTTGTTACTTCCGGGATAATTTTAAATGGTTAAATGCTCAGTAAATGGTAACCCTGAATGGATTTCTTGATTTTAAGGGCAAAATGCTTAATTTTAAGAAATTGTAGGAGTTAGAAGATGTGAGTGAATAAAAGAAATCAACAACTTTTTAATAATTTTTCCTAAAATTATGTACCGATTAAGGAATTAAAAAAACATTTTAATTAGTAATAATAATTAAAAGGATTAATAATGCAATACGCATAATGAAAAATGGTTTAAAAGCAGTGAAATTATAAATGAACTAAAAACTTCAGTATTAATGTAATTATATACAAAAAAAAATCATATTTTTTTTTGGAATATTAAAGTAATATACACAAAGGCACCAACTTAAAAAATGTATGAGTTTAGATTAAATAATTTTACCATATATAGTCAGATGAACAAATACAACTGTTAATCCATTTGTCTATCAGTAGTGTTCTGGGTTATAAAAATTGGCTACTGATTATATAACATTCAATTGTAACAATGAAATGACAAGAGTGGCACTAGAAGGCGAAAGGTTAAGGGGGGGCAAACACCCTCTTGTTTGCATATTCTCCCCCTCCCCTTTGTTCCTCACGTCAAAATGGAAAGGGCAAATATTTTGACTTGGGTGTAGAGCAGTTTTGTAGTTATATTAAAAAAAAAAAAAAAAACATAAATAAATAAAATAAAATAAAAAGAGAGTATATGGGTCATTTTCAAAAAACTTGTACATTTGGGAAATTTTTCCCCCCCAAAAAATTTTTTTTTTAATGCAACTTATAAAAATATTAGATGATACTAAAACATTTCTTGTATATAAAACTGAAGACAGCAGTTCACTTTTTGATTTGGAACGTCAAATAAAAAATAAAGTATGAACTTGCAACAGTAAAATGTTCCCCTCTGTTACCAACAGTCAAAAATTTTTATTTAAAAAAATAAAACATCTAAAACAGTAAATATCACATTTCCTTTAATTACACGATTGCTACTTTCAGAAAATTATAACTGTTGCTTTGTTATGATTATTTTTATTTTTGTAAAATACAAAGGATTTCCTCTCTGTTACTTTTTTTGAAAAATCATAAGTTTTAATTAAATGTGCATTCACATTTTTTCAGTAAAATTGTAAAAAAATATTACATAAATTAAATATTAGTTAAAGTTACACAATTAATTATTCAAAATGATGATTGATAAATTTTTTAGTGAAATAAACCGACTTAAATTGACGGTAACAGAGTGGAAAAAAAAGTAACCGAAAGGAACGCTGATTGATAGTGGAGTGATATTTGATGTGGCATATTTTTTTATAAGTTTATATCATGTATTGTATACGATCTTAATGTTTCAAACATATCCAGCAAGAATTTAAGATTTTTACAAAAATTACTATTGGAAAATAGTGGTATTTGGCGGGGTATTCTCTTTTGTAAATTTATATCATGTGCTATGACAAACGCACTGCTTAGTTTTTAAAAAAATCTCATCATATATTAGTCGAGGTAGTAGTGCTTTAAAGCAAGAATTTAAGATTTTTGCAAAAAATACTATTAAAAAATAGTGGGATTAGATCAGGCAATTTTTTATGTAACTTTTTATTATGTGTTATAAGCTATCATGAAGTTTCAATGTTTCCAACAGATCATGGCAGAATTTATGATATTTGCAAAAAAACTACTATTCGAAAATACTGGTATTTCACATGGCATTGTTTTTATAAATTTTTATCATATGTTATAATCTGTGTTTCAATTTATAACAGCTCACCTTAGATTTTCAAATTTTAACAAATTCGCGTGCCAATTGGATGACGCTTTAACGCAAGAAATAACGATTTTTACAAAAATTAGTATTTGAAAATAGTAGTATTTGACGCGGTGTTCTTTTTTATAAATTCTTTTCTACTTAAATAATTATCTTTTCTTCTTTAATACATTTTTATCATGTGTTATAAGATATCCTAAAATTTGAAACAGACCAAGCAAGAATTAAAGGCTTTTGCAAAAATTAATATTCGAAAATAATGGTATTTCACGCTGCATTATTTTTTCATAAATAAATAGTATTGATTCATAAATATAAATGACTACAATTAAAGAAGCGTTTCGTTTGCTAAAATTAAAGCCTAATGTTTATGGCAACTAGCTTACCACAAAAACTACTATTTTATATTTTAAAAGAAAAATGCATATTTTTAATTCTGTTCTAAGAACATGAAACGAGAATGTGCAGCCTTCAAGAACAATGTTTAAATAAACTTGTTTTTTTAGTAGTTTCTTACTCTGTTACACTTTGTTCCACTCTGTTACCATAAGCATGGTAACAGAGGGGAAAAAAACTACAAATAATTTTATCAGCAAAAAGTGAATTAAAAACAAGAAAAACTAAGCCTATTATTTAAGAAAGCACCATTTGATCTTATGGTTAAAATTTTATAAAAGTACTAAAAAAATAAATTTCACATAAATAAGCTGGTAACAGAGGGGAAACTAAATAAAACATCCTTATCTTGTAAATGCTTTAGTTCAACAGCACGGTGAAAATAACTTAATAATTTAAAAAATGGTGGTCTCATCTAAAAATAGACTGTTCAAAGAACTGCAGAACCTAGTGTTGAACACTTAGTAGTAATAATTTATTACAATAAATATGGTAACAGAGTGGAAGTAACAGAGGGGAAAAAATCTGGGGACAACAATAAATTGTTCCATTTTTATAAAAGAACAAGTTTAAAAAAATATATTATATAATCCATGCTACAGATAAGACATACAACAATTGTCACAACTGAAAAAATTAACACTTTTGACAATTGATTTATAATTTTATAGCAGTTGAAAAAGTAAAAAGGGAAGAGGGGACATAGCATTTTAGCTATAGCTGACACATTGAAACCATAACTACACTAATATTATTTTTAATTTCTGATAATATTTAGCCCACATTTACTCTAAACAGTCAGACAAGTAATGTAAATGCTTAAATTTTATTTTTAAAACTTTATTTTAGTTTTTAAAAATTCTTAAAGTTGGGGGACATAGAATGTACAAGTTTTTTGAAAATGACCCATATAGTGTAAAGCAGAGGATATACGAAGACATCATGGATGTTCATATGCAGTGTATACACTAATGCTTTATTTGAGAAAAAGAGGGAAAACACAGATAAAAAAAAAATCCTGAAAGTATACAGCATATACCCTCCACTACATCCTTTGTATAGAATCCTACATCAGGTAGCAAGCCAATTTTTCGTGCACACATACACAACCGGACACTGCTCACTTGTAGTACCTTTCAACGAAGAATCCAAAATGACAGAGATATTGCTAAGTTAGGAATGAAATCTTATCAAATGTTTGAAGTTCTAAAAAAGCAGCTCGTTTCTATGCTATCATCACATTAATTTTATAAATATGGAACAATCTTCCATTTATTGTATAAGAGTTAAATGCTATCTTATTGTATCAAAAGCGAGGGCTTTTGCCCAAGAAACAACTATTATGTGAAAATGAAAATGGCCATAATATGAAACTGTATGTCACCAATGATGAAGCCCCGACAGCAGAATTTTTTTCTGCAGTCTGCAAAACGAGTAAAAACTTAAAAACAGTCTGCAGACCAATCCCTCGCATTACATTATATGCACACAAACATCCCAAGTATTTGTGATAGACATAAAAGAAAAGTATACTTTAAAAAAGAAGGCCTTTGTTCTCAGAATTTTTAACACCTCATACATTGTCTGAGGGGGGTGGGGACTCTCCTTAGACAAAAATTTTTAGTTTTTCACAATCTTTTGACGAAGTGTCATTTTTGCGATCTTTTAACGAAATTTGCATTTTTTTCGTGATTTTTGGACAAGATTTGACATTTTTTTCGATCTTTTGCCAAAAACTGCTGATTTTTTCGCGATCTTTTGAAGAAATTTGCCAATTTATCATGATTTTTTGACAAAGGCTGTCGTTTTGTCATGATCTTTTGACGAAAACTGCAGTTTTGTCGCAATCTCTAGAAGAAATTTGTCGTTTTTTTGCCATTTCTTCATGACCTTTGAAAAAATTTGCCGTTCTTTTGTGATTTTTAAAAAGAAATTTTCAGTTTTTCGTGATTCTTTAATGAAAACTGCCATTTTTTTCTCGATTTTTTTAAAGAAATTCCCTGTTTTTTCGTGATTTTTTGAAGAAATATGCAGTTTTTTCATGATTTTTTGAAGAAATATGCAGTTTTTCGTGATTTTTTTAATGAAAATTGTAATTTTTTTGCGATTTTTAGAAGAAATTTTCAGTTTTAACGTGATTTTTTGATGAAATTTGCCTTTTATTGCTATTTTTTGAAGAAATTTGACATTGTTTTGTTATTTTTTTATGAAAACTGCCGTTTTCTCGCTATTTTTTCACGAAAACTGCCTTTATTTGTAATCTTTTGAAGAAATTGCCTTTTTTATCATGTTTTTTTTATGAAAACTGTCGTTTTTTCGTGATCTTTAGAAGAAATTTTCAGGTTTTTTGTGATTATTCGATGAAACTTGCCGTCTTTTCACAATTTATTGAGAAAATTTGCTTTTTTTCGTGATTTTTTGACTAAAATTTCTGATTTTTCATGATTTTTTGAAGAGATTTACCATTTTTTGCGATGTTTTGAAGAAACTTGACGTTTTTTCTGCGATCTTTTGAAGAATTTTGCCATTTTTCCCCGTGATTTTTGAACAAAATTTGCCATTTTTGGACAAAGTCTGCTTGTGTTTTTCACGATCTATGATGAAAATGATTTCTTTTTGAAGACTATTTGTCGAAATTCGCGATACATTTTATGTCCGAATTTTTGGATTTAGGACTGAATTTTTTTAATTTTTGCTAAATTTTTAACAGTTGAAAAATAGGCTGCAGACCTTCTCAAGAGTCTGCGACGTGTGTCGCAGTGTTGCGCCGATTCTGCTCCCGGGGATGAAGCTGTTATGAAATGGACTTGAGTTTAAAAAATGCTGTCACAAGGGAGAAATTGATTGAGGCAGTTTGGAATTCAGCTTAAAATCCCAGTTTTTATGCAAATTTCCCGAAAAATTCTTTGCCTTTATCAAAAAATGAAAAAAGCTAATCAATCACACTTATTCTGAATTTGTGCACTTTCAAATGTCTGGCATCTGAGACTGAAAATAAATGACTTCATGGATGTGTCAGAAATTAGCTATTTTGGATTTAAGAAAAATTTCAGAAAAAATCTAATTGTTGAGAGAGGAGATTTGAAAAAAATTAACAGAGTTTTCCCCAGAGGGTTTCAGGGGGGCGCACCGCCCCTCCTGCCCTTTAGTTTAAAAAATAGTGCCCCTCATCCAAAAACTAGTGCCCCTCTTGTCAATCATTAAAAAAAATAGTGCCCTTCTTGTCCCACATTTGAAAAAATGCAGCACTCCAGCGATGATCCGAACGCGCTATAGCATGTAAATTACACAAGAAATCGGTGACGGAATGCAAAAATAGCCTCATATGCATCCCGTGGGATGGGTAATTTCGTCATAAAATTGCTAAAAAACAGCAATTTTCGTTAAAAATTGCGAAATAACGACTAATTTCCTGCAAGATTTGCAAAAAAATGGCTAATTTTGTCAAAAAAGTCACAAAACGACAGATTTTTTCAAAAGATCGTGGAAAAACGAAAAATTTCTTCCAAAAATCGCGATAAAACGAAAAATTTTGTCAAATGAGTCGCAAAAGACGGCAACTTTCGTAAAAAAATAGTGATAAAACGGCAGATTTTGTCAAAAGATTTGCGAGAAAAATGACAAATTTTGTCCAAAAATCATAATAAAACAGAGAATTCTGTGAAAAGTTCTGTTTTTTTCGCTATATTTTCACGAGATTTGTTGTTTTTTCATGATTTTTTTTAGCAAAATATGCCGTTTTTTGCGACCTTTTAACAAAAACTGCTGTTTTTACGATCTTTTAACAAAATTGCCCGTTTTTTCAAGATCTTTTATCAATATTTGCTATTTTTTCGAGATCTTTTAAAAAATTTACCTTTTTTTTCTTTTTTTCAATTTTTTGATTGAGTTTCTGTTTTTTCGCGATTTTTTGAACAGCTAGATTCTTGATTCAACACTATAAAAGTGCCCTTAAAAATGTAAAAAGTGCCCTGAAAAATGTAAAAAGTGCCCTTTTCAGAGCAGTAGCACCCTGCCTTTTTTTAAACCTGGGGGAAACTCTGAAATTAACATATATTTAATTTTTTTAATTCAGATGAGAGTGGGGTGTAATGACCCTCCGCCCCTCTTCCTTGGATTAAAACTTGTTTTAATCATTCAAAAGCGATTGAAACTATTAAATAACTTAAGTTTACATAAATTATTCAAATTATATGCTTATGTGAATAATATATATGTTATACATTTAATAAATTAATACTGTTAACTATAAAGATGAAAATAAGGAATTTTGCTTAGTAGCCACTTATTGGCTAGTGAGAATATCTTTAGTAGCCAGTAAGTAGATTTGTGTCACTGAATATTTAATTATAAGATGTAGATGAGTTTAGAATAAAAAAGTAATATATGAACTAGATAAAAATAATTTATATTTTTTGGAATAAACTTAAGATATTAATTTCCAACCTATTTTAAATTAAGTTAACAGTCAAAGTTATTTGCAACAAGCGTATGTAGCAAGCTACTTAAATCCAAGGTACTTACGTATTAACGCCACTGCAGCAGAAGTTGTGCTAATGCGGCAATAAAAAACAATCTTGTATTTCACACGAGCACAAAAAAATGGCGTAAAAAATAAGCAAAAAAAGCTCTAAAGCACTAAAAAATGTCGTTGAAATGACCTAAAAAAGCACTAAAAAGAGCGAACAAGATTGTTCTTTATTGGCACATTAGCACAACTTCTGCTGCAGTGGCGTTAATACGTAAATACCAAATCCAACTATGCTCAGGCACTTGTGTAGCTAATGACATAAAAAAACCCCTACCCTCTTATTTTATAATTATTTGTCAAAAATTAAAATCTGCCCTCCCCCCCCCCCCCAAAAAAAAAATTACTGTTTAGCAGGTTTAATTAAATAATAATAATAAAAAAATCCCACAAATTTTTTAAAAAATAAAGGGAGAGGGGAGGGGGGGTTACTTCTGATACTAATATTATATGTTTCTTCCTCGATCCTTTGACCCTTAGAACCTCGGTTATTCGAAAGTCAGCTTAACCGAAAGACCTTAAAATTCTACAGTCCTTTTTAAATGTGAAAAAGATTTATTGTCAACACTATTTTTACCGATATTTAAATGGCAGCTTTCAACATATTTTGATTTATGATACTATTTTATTTGTATGCTTTAGATCAAAACAATTCCGAATCCTTTTTAACACATTGAAGTGTTGTTTTAAAACCTTTTAGCTTTAAAAATTACAAGCAAAATAAGTAAAAATGAAAACTTTGAAGGGTGTAATACTCGTAGAAATAGTGTAAAAAAACATGTTTTTTATGAAATAAATAAAGAGTCAGCTTACTTTTTTTTTATAAGATCAGTATTATTTCATTGCAGTCTACAATGTGCAAATTGTTGCATGTATTATTTTATTTGTTACTTAAAAAATTTACCATATGTAATTGCATTCTTTGGCTCTGCGTTGCGTATGCATCTCTCTCTTCATGTTAAGCAAACTCCTGTTACGTCACTATTAGCGTTGACAGATTCTATTTTAACGATTCGATTTTAACTAGTAAGTTACCACTTTGCTGTTGAAGCGATTTATAATTTCGGTTTGTAAATCAGAGTGCTTCATACATGTTATCAGAACATATTTTATTACAACTATGCTCTAAATTACAATCATATTTTTTATCAAACAAGTTTTCACCAAAAGCCTCCCGCCTGTTCGAAACTCCTATGGAACCCTGGTTAACCCAAAATGCTTTGGTCCCATGTTTTCTGGATAACTGGGGTTTTACTGTGCTAAGTTTTTTTTCATGATCTTTTGCCAAAATTTGTGCTTGTTTTTGCGACTTTTTAATGAAATTTGCGTCCGTTTTACGATTTTTGACGAAACTTACACTCGTTATTTGTGATTTTTTGACAAAAGTCACTTTTTTCACGATTCTTTGACAAAATTCGTATTTTTGCACTTGTTTTCACAATTTTTTGACGATATCTAGGTTCTGTATAACAATTCTTTGATGATTTTTTTACATTTATTTCACGATTCTTTGACAATATTTGCATTTTTTCATGATTTTTTGAAGATATTTGTGTTTTTTCATGCAATTCTTTGCCAATATTTACATTTTTCATGATTCTGTAACAATATTTGCTTTTTTTTACAATTCTTTAACGATATTTTTTTTTTCTTTTTTTTTTTGCGATTCTTTGACATTGTTTGCAATTTTTTTTATATTATTCTTTGATGATATTTGCATTCTTTTTGTGATTGATTGACAATATTTGCGTTCTTTGGCTATATTTGCTTTTTTCGTATTCCGTTTGTGATTCTTTGACGATATTCATGTTATTTTCCCGATTCTTACACAAAATTCACAACCTTTTTTGCGATCCATTTATGAAATTCATGTTTTTCTGCAATCTATTGACGAAATTTGCATTTTTTCCGCAATCATTTCTTGAAATTTTCTGGTTTTTATTCCAAGATTCTTTGACGAAATATTTTTTGGAAAATCCTGCATTTTATCAGTATTTTCCATTTTTTAGTCGCAGAGCGATGAGTGCTTATTTTCATCTTTACTGTTAACATTAATAATTGCTAAATACGGTGGAATTAGTTTGCCTTATGTAATTATGTCAAATAGAGGCATATTTCTTAAATCTTATTTTTGTGCCCTTATTGTCTTTTGCATTATAAAAATTTGCTAGCACAATAAAAATTGACTTGCAGCATCTTTGAAAAGTCCAATTTTTAAACATTAAAAATATGTCCTTAAAAAAAAGGGGAGAATGTCGGGAGGATAAAAATCTAAAAAGAACTTACTTACAAATCTAAAAAACGCCTTACAAATAAGAAAAAAGTTCTTACAAACAGGGTTGGCATGATTTAAATCAACTGATTTAAATCAAGATTTAAATCAACTGATTTTTTTAAAAAAAATCACTTGATTTAAATCAATTTTTTTGTAATATCACATGAATGCACATATCAAAGGAAAATTTTGGGTAAAATTTAGAAAATGTATTAGATAAAGATAGAATTACAAACTTTAAAGCAAGATATGAACAAGCTATTAATGGCTGTCATTTTGCTGAGGTTTTATTAAATCCCTCTATTTTATATTGAAATGAAATTTTGCTTAGTGTAGAGGAAAATAATGAAGGTTTGGCATTCATTAAAGAAAATTGTCCAAATCTTCTCACCACTGTAGAACATTTTCAAGCAAAAAAATGGTCCATTCCAAAAATTACCATTGCTTGAAAAAATAGTTCTTGATATTATGATTAGTGGAAGTCCTTTTATATAATGGGAGGTAAAGAGAGAACCAGCGATATTGAAATTGAATTTATTTATCAATCGACAACAGCCGTGGCTTCTTCTGCTGGAGTAGAAAGACAATTTTCTTCTTTTGAACTAGTTCATTAAAAACTTCGTAACAAATTAGAAATAGACCAAAGCTTCTAAATTAGTGTTTTTGTTCAAACAATTAAATCCCTGATTTATCCCTATTTGCTTAAAAAATAGTGAATTAATTGCAATTTTTATCCCTTAATAAATAGCTTGCATTAAATGAATACAGTAGACTCCCTCAAATCTGCAACTCTCTAAAATCTGCACATAATTTATGGATGTAAACAATGAAAAATTCAGTTCAGATGTAGGTACATATTTTGACTTTTTTAGCTTTATATCAATTCCATATATTTTTTAATTTGTAATTTTTGTTAATGTTATTGAATTCATGTTTTTTTCATGAAGAAAGAATAATTTATTTCTGAAAAAAATCAAGATATTGCTGATATCATTGGTAATCACAATTTTGTCAAATATATTTATGTATTTATCAAGCTCTTTTAGTGATTAAGTCTGACTAAACCTGAAATAAAGCTTCATTATTTTATGATCCTGATGTGAATTAGTAATGTACCTTTATGAGGCAAGTTTCATTGAATAATTTAGGAAAAACACATTTAATCTTTATAATGAATATTTAATTGTACATTTTTTATTAGTAACTTGATCTTTGCTTTTAGTATTTTAATCATTTTAAAAATTGTTCATTACTTATTTTAATAGTTTAGTATATTGAAAGCATTCATTATATTTTTGATTTCATTATTAATTAAATTCAAATTACTTTTTAAAAAATATAAACAAAGCAATCACCAGAAATCTGCAAAATTCTAAAATCCGTACAACCTTTGGTCCCAAGCTGTGGGATTTGAGGGAGTCTACTGTATTTAATTTGTTTTTTAAATTTTATCATTTTCTATTTACTTATAACATATTTAAATTTATTTCTTATTTTAGTGTGCACAGTTCAATTACAAAATAATAGAATGGCTTTAGATTAAAGCCTGGATGTTTAATTTTTAGTACCAATCAATAACTAGTACATAAGTATTTTCTTAACTACATAATTATTTCTTATGTTATTTTTATAAATTATAAATATTATTTATTTTTTTTTAGTTATTTATTATATAAAACTGCTCCATGTATTGTAAAAACATAAAAACACAATAATTAAAAATAGGATTCTAAAAAAATCAAATAAATCTGATATTTTTGATTTTTTTCCAACCCTGCTTACAAATACAAAAAATATGCCACTTTCCATTCACAGCACCCTGTCCTCCTTCAAACCCACAATAACTGCAGTTGGATGATTAAAACCTATATATACAATACAACCCTGATTTTATATCACCACCACATGGAAAATATTCACAGCAATCGATTAAAAAACATTAATTTGAATTTTTAAAACTATTATTAAAAATATTAAAATGAATAATTATCTACAATGCAAATTCCTGCAAGGAAATTTTACTATGTTAGATTCCCATATTAATCTATTATATCTTCAAAGCCTATTGCTATGCCAAGGAGGAAATGAGTATTATTTTTAAGCAAAACATGTGATTCTGTGTTTTACCTTAGTTTTTTTTTTTTTTTTTTTTTTTTTTTTTTTTTTTAAATGCAGTTCTATAGTAAAATAAATATTGAACATTTCGGATTTTTTGTTTCACTTTTCTTAAGATAGTTCAAATTTTATTGTTACAGCCCTAATTCCTCTCAACAGACTTGGGCTGAGCTTATTTTTTACTGACAAATTCAGATCAGTCTTTTTTATTCCATTATTATAGTTTTTAAATTGCCCCTATAGCGAGATCAGACCATCTTAATTTTTGCAGCAGACTTGCACCGGAAAAACAAATGTGTTAGTTATTATTGAAACTTTTCTGTGGTCTAAATTTTTGCAGATTTGTACCATACCAAGAGGAATTAGCTAGTTGTTATATTAAGCTTCCCTATGGTCTTAATTTTTGTTGCAGACTCATACCAGGCTGGATGAGCTTGCTACAGAATAAATCAACTAAACATCAAAATTAACTCGATAAAGTTGAGCCGTTGCATAACTAGTGTGAGTGTAGGCTGTAAGCCATTTTAGCAAGGTGCAGACATTTTAATTTCTTTTATGTGCCTTGTAGCACTTTTAAATTCTTCTGATGCCCCTTTTAACACTTTTTATGTACCCCATGGAAATCCAATTGATCATGGGAAAATATCACAAATTCTAGGGCTCTAAACAAACCAGTACAAAATATTTTTGGTGAACAAGATACAAGAATGCTCCTTTCTTAGAACATTGTTCCCTTTTTGAAAATGTATCCTTTTTTTAAGAACAGTGTTCAGTTTTTGTAAAACTCTTGCTTGGCAGCCCTTTCTTTTCCAGAGTCAGCATTAATAACTCACTCAATTTATATAGTGATAGAATAAAAAATTCTCGTTTTTGAGCTTGCACTCTTTCCAGTCTTACACTTTCAGCATATTGCATTCCAACATTTACTGTGTACAGCTAAAAGATTACATCCAGGTTATTTGGACTAATGTAGAAAAATCATTGTGAAATACAAAAGAGAAAAAAAAAAAAAAAAAAAAAAAAAACAGTCAAAATTTGCCCCGGTGAGCTAAAACAATGTAACCAGAGATGCATCCTGAATACATAAAAAATTGACGTAGAAAACAAAACAATGTTAAAATTCGCTAAAATTTCGAAAAGAACGAAGGGCAAAGCTTATTGTTTTCGGCGAAAATTTTGAAACCGAATTCTTTTTACAAAAATAAAAATGCATAACTCATAATGACAATGTTTGCGCATTATTTTTAAGCAAATTATTGAACAAGGTTAATTGATGCCTTTGATATCAGACATTATTGATCGAGTAAACAACGATTGTGATCTAACTATCGATTAATAATAATGATGATTGATACTTTTTAAAATAAAAATGACAATGTTGCGCTAGTTTAAGTTTCTTTTAGATAATGGAATATAAACAAATCGTGTTCGTATTGACTTTTTATTTTCCTTACAAACAGTATATGCCGGTCTGGACAATAGTAGTGAATTCTTGCTCTTGCTCTTTGTTTATTTTAAAAAAGGAAGCATGTAATAGAGGATTACAGTTACAGCTACAGAAATTAAAAGAGACTACAACTTTAATAATGCGATTCGGGTAGATTTAGTGAAACAAGATTGACCAATTAGAAGTCTGCATTTTGGTAAACCCCAAAAAGTTCGCAAAATACAGGCTTTTGATTGGTCAAATCTCGTTTAGTTCATCCGGATGACGGAATCATGAAACCTTTCGATTTTAGCGCCATCTATGATTAAAGCTGTATTTAACATCGTTTTCTCTTTAATCCTTTTACTTTCTCTTTCTCCCTTCTCTGGTTTGGTTTTGGTCAAACATGGCTGCTCATGTATGTCATCATTTAAATCTGTGTAATCTTTAATGAAAATATTATTATATTGCCATAACAATATTTTTTATGGTACACAAATAATTCCTAATCTGTAATATTCTATTATTTCAGACCTTGTACGCTCTTCCAGACAACTTTCGCACTCAGAAAATCTTGATTGCTTCACAGTACAGTGGCTCATCTGTTAAGTTATCTGAAGATTTTGTGTTTGGAGAAACTAATAAAAGCGAAGAATTTCTTAAAAAATTTCCCAATGGAAAGGTATTCACAATTATTTTTGTAATTGTATTAATGTATAATGTAATTTGTGGAAATTCGATGACGTGTGACTTGACCGACGTTTTTGTAAACGAACGTTTTGTAAACGTGTTTTTTTTTTTTAGATTGTTTCCCGAGTGTTAAAAACTTTGTTAACTTCAGATTTCGTTTAATTTCAATCTGTCAATCTTCAGACCAAGTGTATGTTGTTTATAAAATTAAATGAGTAATCATGGGTGCAAGTTTTTCTGTCCTGAGACGAAATTCAGTCTTTTAAAAATTCCCGAGGACGGAAACGAGACTGAAAAATCTCGGAGGACGGAAGTGGATCGCAAAAAACATGCGCTTTTCGTCAAAGGATCGCGAAAAAAAAAAACCCATTATTTTCATCAAAGGATTGCGGGAAAAAAAATTATTTTCGTTAAATGATCGCGGAAAAAAATTTCATTTCTGTCAAAGTATAAAAAAAAAAGAAAGACTCGTTTGAAGTTAAAAGTTTTCGTCAAAAGCTTGTAAAGTAGGGATGCACAACCTGTGGCCCGCGATGGATTAACGTGTGGCCCGCGAGTTCTGTCAATTTACAACTGGAAAAATATTGCAATTTTTGTGCATATGTGACAGGAAAAAATCGTAAATTTCGTCAACTTTCTGCGGAAAAATATAAAATTTCGCCACTTAAGAATTGCAAGTTTCATTGACCGGTACAGAAAAATTGCGAATTAAGTGCAGAAAAAAGCGAATTTTGTCGATGAGGCTTGCAAAAATAGCAAGTTTCATTCATCAAATCATTTCATGCATCAAAAATCGCAGGATTTGTTCACCAGGCATAGAAAAATCGTGAATTTTGTCGGGCTTACGCGAAAAATTGCACATTTCGTTGATCAGGCAAGGAAAAAATCGTAAATTTTGTAGATGATGCTTGAAAAAATTGCATGTTTTCTCGGTTTATCACATGAAAAAAAGGCGAATATCGTTGATCTGGCACGTACGAAAAAGTTGCAAATTTCGTTGATAAGCCACGGATAAATCGCGAATGTATGGATGACGCAAGGAAAAAAGGAAAATTTCGTTAATTGGCTGCGAAACAATCGTAAATTTCATCAATTTATCCAGAGAAAAAAAGCGCGAGTATCATCTTACCGCGTAAAAAAATGCAGATTTCGTCAGTTAGTACAAAAATATCGAATTTCGATGATCTGGTGCGGAAATGCGTATTTCGTGAATTAAAAGTAGAAAGAGTGCACATTTCATCGATCGGACACAGAAAAATCGCGAGTGTTATAAATCGGATTCCGAAAAATCGCAAATTTCGTTGATGGGAGACGAGAGTTTTGCGAATTTTGTTGATCACACGCGTAAAAATTGCTAATTATGTCGATTAGGGTCTAATATAATCTCAAATTTCCTCGATCGGGAGTGGAAAAAACGCTAATTACATGGATCAGGCAACTAATAAAATCGCAAATTTCCTCGATCGGCTGTGAAAAATCACGAAATTTCGCGATCAAGCGAAAAAAATCACTAATTTCGTCGAACGGCTTTGTAAAAATCATGAATTTCGTCATTCAGGCGTGGAAAAATCGGGAATTTCGCCATCTAGAACGGAAAAATCGCGAATTTCGTCAATCGTCTGAGTAAAAATCGCAAATTTCGTCTGTCAAGTGCGGGACATTCATGAATTTTGTTGATTAGACTCGGATAAATGTGAATTTTATTGATCATGCGATGAAAAATTGCGAATTTCATCAATCAGCTTTGAAAAATCACGAATATCGTCGATCAGCTTTGTAAAAAAAAAAAAACGAATTTTGTTGATCAGGCGAGTAAAAATAGTAAATTTTCTCGATCACCTTCGTAAAAATTTCGAATTTTGTTGATCAGGAGCGGAAAGATCCTGAATTTTTTCAATAGACTTCGTAAAAATTGTGAAGCCGATTTCGTCGTTCAAGCTCGGAAAAATTGCAAATTTTGCCGATCATGCGAAGAAAAGTCGTCTATTTTGTCGATCCCGCGAAGGAAAATCGCAAATTTTATCAACGAGGTTCGGAAAAATCGCGAATTTCTTCGATCAAGTGGGGAATAATCGCGAATTCCGCCGATCAGGCGTAGTAAAACAGTTAATTTCGTTGATCGGCTTCAGAAAAATCGTGAATTTTGTCGACGAGGCTCGGAAAAATCGTGAATTTCGTCGATCAGGTGCGGAAAAATTGCAAATTTCGCATATCAGGTGCGGAAAAATCGCGAATTTCGCCGATCATGTGAAGAAAAATTGAGAATTTCGTAGATTTGCTGTGCAATAATCATGAATTTTGTTGATCAAGCTCATAAAAATTGCAAATTTCGTTTTTCAGGTGCGGAAAAATCGCTAATCTCGTCGATCATGTGCGGAAAAAAATCGCGAATTTCGTTGATCATGTGAGGAAAATCACAAATTTTGTCAATCAGCTTTGTAAAAATAGCGAATTTTGCTGATCAGGTGTGGAAATGATACAAATTTTCTCGATCAGCTTCTTAAAAATTCCAAATTTTGTCAATTAGTTTTATAAAATGTGCAAATTTGTTCGATCAGGCATGGAAGAATTACAAATTTCATTGATCGGGCACACAAGATCGGGAATTTTGTTGATCAGGCACAAAAATTCTTGTCGATTGGCTCCTTCTCTCTCTTTCGTTCATAAAGTTCCCATTTTTTTCGGTATTAGCAATTTATGCTTGTTTTTTAGCATTTTTAATAAAACAAAACTTATTCTCCTGAAAAAAGTTGAGGAATATTTTTACATCTTGAGAATATTCCTTGCTACATCTGTTATCTATGAACTAAAATCTGCTGATATATATATATGCTTACCATGTGAATTGGATATTTTAACTGGGTAAGCAAATTTAAGGAGTAACACCCCACCCCCCGCCACTCCCCTCTGAAATTAGATTTTTTATCCGATTATAGGCCACAGATCACCTCTTTTAAATCTAATTATCTCCTTGTTATTGATGTGGCCCTCGACCACCCAGACATATTTGTAAGTGGCCCTCCACTTGAAAAGGTTGTGCACCCCTATTGTAAAGGAAGTTTGTTTCCTGTTAAAAGGTCGCAGAAAAGACGTCATCTCGGTCAAAGAATTCGAAATAGACGCGGTCTGTTGAAGGATCGCAGAAAAGATGAGTTTTCTGTCAAAAGGTTGCAGGACAAAATGCAATTGCTGTCGAAGAATCGAAAAAAGATGCTGTTTCTGGTCAAAGAATACTAAATAGATGCAATTTTCGTCAAAAAATCGTGGAAAAGACGCGAATTTTGCCAAAGGATCGAGAAAAAGACGCGATTTTCGTCAAATGATCGCAAGAAATTCCATGATATTCATCAAATGATTGCAGGGAAAACCCCGATTTTGTCATAGGATCGGAAAAGAGTTGCAAATTTTGCCAAAGAATCGCAAAAAGGACGTGATCTCTGTCAGAGGATTGCAAAAAAGACGCTATTTCTGTCGAATAATCACAAAAAAGACTTTATTTCCGGTCAAAGAATACAAGATAGGTACAATTTTTATCAAAGGATCGCGATAAAGATGTGAATTTAATCAAAGGATTGTGGAAAAGACACGAATTTTGCCAAAAGATTGAGGAAAAAACTATTTTCATCAAATGATAGCAGGGAAAACTCAATTTCTGTTCAAGGATCGTGGAAAAGATGCGAATTTCGTTAAAAGATTGTATAAAATACTTGGATTTCATCGAAAAATCACAGATTTCAGTTAAAAATCTTGCAAAAATCACAAATTTCGGCTATATAAAGTAGAAAATTGCAAGTTTCGGTTTAAAATTGTGTATAAAATTGCAAGTTTTGGTTTAAAATTGTAAAAAAAATCGCAATTTTCGGTTTAAAATTGTAAAAAAAAAAAAAATCACAACTTGTCGTAGAAAAATCACAAATTATTGTCAAAAGATCAGGGAAAAAACTAATTTCATCATAGGGTCGTGGAAAAAACACGAGTTAGATGCATATGTGCTCACTCGGGGGGGGGGGGGGGGGGCATACATACATATAATATATTGCCTCGGTAAGGAAATATAATTAAGTACTGATAAAATCATTTTGGAAGTGATATGATAAACTAAAACATAAGGTAGATGATCCAGTTTTGGACATAAAATAAGCTGTTCATTCATAATGTATATGTTTTATTCAGGGCTCCCAAATGGTCCCCTTTTTAGAAAAAGGTCCCCTTTAGTCCCCTTTTTTGTATTTTGGTCCCCCAAGTCCCCTTTTGTGTCTGAAAAAAATCGCCGCGAAATAAAAAATTTTCTGAAAATCACTAAAAGCATCCCAGAAGACAAAATTTATTAAAGTGGGCGTAAAAACATTATAATGGGTATAAAAAAAAAAGCGTGGTAACTGAAATTCTTTCATGAATCTAAATGTTAAAAAATCACCACAGAATACAAGTAAATTCTTAAAAATTAAAAAATTGCAGAACACAAAAGTTACTATATTAAGCTACTGCTTGACCGGTCTTCAATATTGGGCCATGGCATGCTCCACCCCCCCCACCCTAAAAAAAAAAGGCAGTGGCTTTTGCACAAAAATACTTCGCTTTTGAAATGGCCAGCCCAAGCACCCAATCTGAATACTATAGAAAATCTTTGGAATGAACTTTTAAAAAATGTTTGAAATTATTATTAAAACTCCAATTCAGCATGGACGGAATTTTCCTAAAAATTTCAAGATGATTGGAAAAACGTACCACAGACGATTTTCAACTGTTTATTGAATCGATGCCAAGTCGCTGCACCTCGGTACATTTTGCTAAAGGTATGACATAGTGATGGGCGATTATGGAAATTTTGAGAATCGATTAAAATCGATATCGTATAAAACAACATCGATCATAATAAGAATCGATTTCTCAGTTCTAGAATCGATACTAGAATCGATATTTCGATATTTAGGTTCACACAGAGAAGATCCAAATTACTAATTCCAAAACTTAGACAGTCAGCAGGACCGTAATTACCGCCTCCCATCCCCCATCACCATTTAGGAAGGCAGAGAATTAAGCTATTGCAGATTTTAGAGTCGGATAATAAGAATTTTAAATTGATTGTCACTTATGGTTTTCACTTACACAAAAACTTTGACAAATTTGAGAGACATAACTCAACTAATAACAACACTGAGTAACTTGGTATTAAACCTAGTATAAAGAGTGCCAAGAGCGTGTAACTAGGATGAGGAACAAGGAGTATAGACAAAAAAAAAACTATATTTTTCTAATGCCAACAAAATGTTCAGTGGCGCCAAATTGAGAGAAATTGTTATATATCTATATTGGGGTGGGGGCGCA
Organism: Maratus speculifer; assembly: GCA_964019185.1. Classification (NCBI taxonomy): domain Eukaryota; kingdom Metazoa; phylum Arthropoda; class Arachnida; order Araneae; family Salticidae; genus Maratus; species Maratus speculifer. The sequence continues at coordinate 36,485,104 of OZ025296.1, forward strand.
AAATTTCTTGCTGGCCCCGGGCACCAAAAAACATAGCTACGCTACTGAAAATGTTGCATGAGATAGTTTGGAAGAACATAAAATATGTCCCATTCCCAAGGGGGCAGGTAACCTCCACTCTTGACGGAAAGGCGACCATAGCCCAAATGTATCTTTTGTCGAAGTTTCAAAATGAGGATTTACAATAAAATAGAACGAGAATTGGGCATTTTAAAAATTGCATGCATACTTTGAACGGCCCATATAGTAAAGATTGGCGAGGAAGGGGGGGGGACGAGGGATTAGAACGGACGAACTTGAAAAAAAAACATAATTAACTAATAATCCAAATAACTGAGCTTCTAAACAAAAATATAGTGTTTAACTTAGTGTTGAATTCATGGGGTGGCCCGCGGGGAACATACACTCTTTGAAACTATAAAAAGTGCCAAGAGCATGTGGCTAAGTGGGGAGAGGGGTAGTAACAGAAAAAAAATGAGGAGATAAAAGCTTTATAACGATATGTTACATGAGATGGTGTGGAAGAAACAAAAAATATGCCCCCCACCCAGGGGGGCAATGTGAATCCCAAACGGACAGAAGGGCGACCCCGGCCCAAATGTATCTTTTGTTGAGATTTCAAAATATGGATTTATAACAAAATAGAACGAGGATTAGACTTTTTTAAAATCTCAGTCATAATTTGAACGAACCTGTAAAGATTGGTGAGGAAGGGGGGGGGGCGGTAGGACGGGCGAACATGAAAAAAAAAATAATAAAAAAAATAGTGGCACTCTGAGAGTGCCGATAGAAGTGAAACCTTGAACAATTACGTGTGTATTTTTGAATCGCCAGGAAATACTTTTAAATGAATAAAAAAAGGTCCTATAATATTAAAGAACATATTCATGTCTATTTAAAAAAAAAAAAAAAAAAAAAAAAAAAAAAAACCCGCGCGATACCATATGTCCAGCTATTGTAGTTAACTCACAATAACTACTTTCTTACATTTTAAAACGCGATAAATACACCAACCAAAATTAGACCATACTATCGATAACTTACTCCTTATCCAAATAAATCATTTTGTATTAATGCCTGTTACAATATCTGTAGATTACTTTTTGAATTTTTCAAATCGGACATTCCATTCAAAAGATATTACGAATATAAAGATGACAATCTACAGAAACAATAGCGTTGCTGAGTACTCGGTGGCCAAAAAGCTTAGGGATTACGTGTGCAATCAAACGATTGCGGGTTCGGACCCCAGTTTCGCTGATATGTATCATTTTTTTTTTTTTTTGAAGAAGTTCGAAAAATTAAAATTTTAACACATTATGAGTCCGTAATGTGACCTGAAATGATGGGAGAAAATTTCTTTTGCTAGATTTGTAATGTATGAAGCATAAGCTTTCAATAGACATATTGTATCAAGAAAAAGCCCATCTGCCCCCCCCCCCCCAAAAAAAAGGTCCTATTGGGAAAACCGGAAAACTGGAAAAGCAAAAAGAACGGCGAGAAATGGTTAGCTATACTAGAATTTTTCTCATCACTGTAACTCCTATAGAAGCAAAGTTATAGCCTTTTAAAAATTGAAATGAAGTGAAGAAATAAGCAAAATTAGGTGAGTGATCGACAGGGGGGGGGGGAGAATCCACAGCTCTGGGGGTGCCATGTAGCTTAAACTTTTAAGTTAAAAATGGTAAAAAATTAAATGAGCGAAATTTTAAGGTGTATATTGGGGGAGGGTGCAAGCCCCCCCCCTCAATTTTTTTTTTGTTTCTTTTGAAGAAACAAAAAAAAATATATACCCCCGGCGGGGCGCAGATAAACCCCAAACGGGCGGAAGGGTGACCCTTTATTTATCTTTTGTTAAGGATTTAAAATGTGGATCTAAAATAAAATAGACCGAGAATTGGACATTTTTAAAACTGTATGTATATTTCGAACGGCCCTGTAGGTTAAAACCAGGGTTGGAAAAAAACATGTTTTTTATTAAAAAAAACAAAAAACATGTTTTTTTTGTTTAAAACATGTTTTAAACGTTTAAAACGTCTTTTTCTCATTCAACAGCACAATTTTGTTTAAAGTGAACAAAAATTATTAAATATAAAGAATGAAAATATTTTCAAACGGCAGTTAGGAAGAAAAAAATTATATAACAAATACCAAACGTTAATTAGCAATTTTATTTTTTATTCTAAATGAAAACATTTAATTTTTAAGTTCTTTAAAAATGGTAACAAGTTTGTCAACACCTTACAACAGCCTTATCAACACCCTAATGATTTCTGGTTTTGCTTTGCACAAAACAAAAATTAGAAAAAATTCTTTCTAATCCAGCAGTAGAACCTGCAGCTGTATGTAACTGTTTTATGATATTCATGGCATTTTTATCAATGTGATTTTCAAGGCTTAACCACCACGATAAATGTGTTATTTCCACTTTATATGATTCTCCAATGGCAAATTTATGATTGGTAACTGCATGAAACATATAATCGGAGAATGGAGCTGACTTAGCTTTATAGTTTATAATTATTGGAATTAGTTCAGGACATAATTTGACAGCAAGGCTTGTGCCTTTTTCAGTCTCATCAATTACAAGTGATTCTCCTTTAAAGCGTAATGAAATATGTAAAAAGTATGTAATAAATATGTGAAAAATTAGTTAAGAAATAAATATTTTTAAGCATGTCCATTTTTTATTATTAAATTATTATTATTACTTTGAGAGATTATTCAAACTGAAAATCTAAATAGATAGATTGGTTGGTAGGTAGCATACTTTTATAACTCTGAGGACAGAAAAGCAAATTTAAGCAATTAGAATTTAAAAGGAACTAAAATTAGATAAGTTTTTTTTTTTTTTTTCATTTCAGTTTATTTTCATAAACGAATTATTAAAAAGGAAATACTATTAAAAGAAATTTAAATTAATGTTGATTTTTTTATATGAATATTTTAAACTGAAGTCATTATAATTTTAATAAAGAAAGAGAAAAGGAAAACAAAAAATCTTTCTCAACTGCTAAACAAATATCTATATAGTATTGTAGCATTATCTATTGATGGAAGAAAGAATTATTTATAGTATATTGAGAAGGTGTTTAGCCCAGATATTTTACTCAATATTATGTTCTGAGCACCAACTGCTGAATATATTCAGAAAAAAGGAGAAATAGATCTCTCAAAATATACAAGTAAATACTTAAAAGGTGTGGTAAAAATAGATATTTATTTATTTATTATTTACCTTAGATCTTTCGGATGCCCTCGCATCCATTTTCAAAGGAATATAAAAGAAGATAATTCATTTGAAACAGAAAAAGGTAAAAACAAAACAAAAGCAGTCAGCGTGTACAAATAAGTCACGATGAATTCATCAAAACACCAAGGATATTGTACCAGAGTGCGGGAATATTATAAGAAATGATGTCATTACAAACAGTATCATTGTTAAGCAAAATTTTGAGGGATTCATGGATAATTGAAGAGTAATGCTCTGATGTTGAAAAGAGTATTTTAGCTTTGTCGAAATTTATCAAAATATTTTCTTTTTGTTGCATTCGAGATAAGGCTGTACTTGGCTTGTTGTATTGCATATCTGAAAAATGCTCTATCAGTCTTACTTTTAATTTTCAAAAATTAATATATTAAAGAACTTTGATATTACATAAAAAATCATAATTGAGATATTTAAAAAAATAAATTATGTATTTCCAAATTTAGAGGAAATAAATTTACTTTGAATAATTAAAATTAAATAACTAATTTATAATTTTAATGAAATTTGAATGTCTTTTAGTATACACAGCTAATTAAAAATTTTAATACAATTTTATTTCATAAATTTTAATTTGTGACATTATTAGCAATAATCATGTTTTAAACATTGTTTTAAATGTAATGTTTTAAACGTGTTTTAAACAGTTGTTTTAAACGAAATGTTTTAAACATAACAACCCTGGTTAAAACTGACGGGGAAGGGGGGATTAGAAGAGACGAGCGTGAAAAATAAAACATAATAAACTAATACTTCAAATAACTGGACTTCTAAATAAAAATATAACGATTTAACCTAGTGTCGAATTAATGGGGTGGCCGCAGGGGATTACCCCCCCCCCCCCCCCAGAAGTCATGAGATTTTATGTTTTTTAATGCACAAATTACGATTCCCCCTCCCTGATATAGCTGTAAAACATGATGCCTTTCTCCGGAGTCGCAGAAAAATAACTGCATTCAACACTGATTTAGCCTAGAAAAAAAAAAGAAAAAAAAATCGAAATCGAATCTAAAGATCGACATCGAATCTAAAGATCGACATCGAATCTAAAGATCGACATCGAATCTAAAGATCGACATCGAATCTAAGATCGACATCGAATCTAAGATCGACATCGAATCTAAAGATCGAAATCGAATCTAAAGATCGATCTTACGGGCAGAATCGATTTTACATTTTTACTTTCTTTTGTAACTTTACAAGAAGAGAGTATTAGATTCGGGAAAAATTTTGACTTCCCGTTTTTGATGGATTTATATATTTTAGAAGGTCTTTAACACGATTTCATGGTTTTTAAGAAATATTTGTCTGTGTGTGTGTGTGTGTCACTCTGTGAGTCTGTATACGACAAAAATTTCTGACAGTTCTATCTGAAGAACAAATGCACGGAATTCCACAAAACTTTAGATGTAGTTTGACCTTGATATAAACTGAATCTAATTAATTTTTGGTGCATATAGCCTAACAGGTGGCGCTGCTATACTGCATTTTTTGCGATTTTTGCAACAGCTATATCTGAATAACGAATGAACGGATTTTCATCACATTTTAGAACCAGTTAGTCCTTGACATGAATTGATGTTTTTTGCATTTTGATGTATATAGCTTCTCAGATGGCGCTGCTATACTGAATTTTTCACAATTCCCACTCAGCGCCTTGTGAAAGAGGGGGGGGGGGACGAAAGGAAGCGGTCGTTCTGAGCACGGAAATTTAGGGGGCGCCAAATTTTTACTACTAACATCACTTCTAGCCTATCACAAGAAAAAGCTAATAGGGGGGGGGGAGCTAAATTGGAACTTTGAACCGGGCGCAGTTCTCTTTTTGCACGCCCCTGTTTCCATTTTAGCTTTATCTCAAGAACTAATGCACGGACTTTCATAAAAATTTAGATTCAATTAGACCTTGATATTATTTGATGCTAATTACAATTTGGTTGAAATCGCTTAAGGGTGTTCTTAAATCAAAAAGGGCAACTTTGTGACACATGCATTAATTTATTTTTGTTCGGAAATGCATGAAAATAGCAGGTGTTGTTGTTCAGAAACTATCTAATTGCACTCATTCTTTTGTTTTTTAAAAAACGCAATAGATTTTTCATAACAAGCCTTCAAAGTTGACACTTTTGAGCATATTTCCCGACGAAAGCAGAAAAACCGGTCGAAAAGGAGGAGAAAAACGGGTGATTGCGTCATCGAAATAGCTTATAACTCGATAAGTAATTTAATTATCATAAAATGGAAAAAAAAAGTTAAATTCGAAATCGCTTTCATAGTCAGGCATTAAAATTTTATAACTTTCTGTTAAAAAATGAATTTGTAAATGTGTCAAAATGTTTTTCGCTTGTTGAGCGGATCAGTTAAGAACACCCTTAAGAGATGGCGCTGCTATACTGCATTATTCATGATTAACGGAATAGTGCTATCTCAAGAACGAATTTTCATCAAAATTCAGATCCAGTAAATCTCTGACATTGATTAGTGTTATTTAGTTCTTGGTGTAAATTGCCCAACAGGTGGCGCTGATATGCTGCATTTTTTATGATTTCGCAATAGCTGTATCTCGCGCTTTCATGGATTTTCATCAAAATTCATATTCAGCTGGTACTTAATAAAAATTGATCCTGATCAATTTTGGTGTACATCACTAAAAAAAAAACGCTATTTTGCAGGGTGGGGGTGGGGGGGGTTCTGAGGTTTCTTTAATTCTTCTATCTTAGAAACTAATACACTGAAATTTTAGAATTGGCACATCCGTCTATTTTATCTTCGACTTTTGAAGAAAAATGAAAATTAGATTACCTTCAGAGAAATCGATTAAAAATTTTAAAGAATCGATTAAATCGAGTTGGCCGTAGTATCGATTAAATCGATTTAAAAAATCGAAATCGCCCATCACTAGTATGACAACAACATACTAATTATAAATCTAGTTGATCACAGTGATTTTCTGTTATAACACAATTTTTTTTTCCAAACTTTCCAAGATGGGCAATAACTTTTAAAAACATGCGTTTTTTTTTTTTTTTTTTTTTTTTTTTCAATTAATTTTGTCAGTTGTATTTATTGATATTCATTTGTTATTCCACAAATAAATTTCTAACTATTATTTCAATAAAATGTATGAGTATCACTTTGAGATTCTTCTTTATATGGATATAATTTCAAAATAACGAAAAACTTTATGCCGGCCGAAAACTTTTGACCGCCACTATAAATTGTTGGTTAGTTTTTGGTATAAATTGCTCTACATGTGGCGCTTTTATCCAGCTTTTTTCATGATTTCTGCAATCGCTCAATCACCAAAACCAATGCACAGAATTTTACCGAACTTCAGATTCGGTTAGTCCTTAACATGAATTGACATTTTTTATATTTTGGTGTAAATTGCTCAACAAGTGGCACTGTTAATCTGCATTTGTTGCGATTTCCACAATAGTTCTATATCTAGAATTAATGCACCGAATTCCATCAAACTTTAGATTCAATTAATCCTTAAGATGAATTCACCTTTTTTACATTTTGATGTAAATTCATTTATTCATTTACAAGTAGCGCTGCTATGATGCTTTTTTAGGATTTCCGCAGTATATTTATCTAATTTAGTGCACAAATTTTTGTCTAACTTAGGATTCAGTTAGAGCTTGACACAAGTTGTTACTCATTAAGTTTTGGTATTAATCTTTCAATAGATGGTGCTCCTAAGCTGCATTTTGTGGAATTTGCACAAGTTTAACGATATTCATATTTGAAGAACTAAACTAATGCACAAAATTTCACATCTTTAGAATTCTCATGATGGGCATAGATTGCAATTTAATTTAGAATTGTGATAGTGGATTTTGAAGCATTAACATGCATGAAGCAAAGTTTTGGGATTGCCACATCCAATTAGTTTGACAAGGATTGTTCCCAGGGGTACAGAATATTTACATGTACTGCATTTATAGATTTTAAACTTGTGCATATATGCCTATTTTTTTACACTATTTCTGAATATGTAATTTTCTAAAAAATTGATTAAGATTTTATTTTATTCAAATATCGCTTTTTAAAAAGAAATGCTTTTGTATGACATTATGAGTATTTAAATAAATCTAAACTTTTCTCCACTAATTATCATTATTTTATGTCTGATTTTTTATTATAGGCTATATAAAATGAACTTATAGGCCCCTTTTATTTATGAGGAGTAGTAGTTAGCACTAATCAGAATATTAATTTTAACCAAAAAAAAAAAAAGAATGAAATTAAAAAAAGTAATCAAAACATCGATTTTAAAACCTCAGATATTTTCTATAACACACAAAAAAATTTTAAGAAGTGTGTGTGGGGGCGGTGGGATTAAATTTCTAACTTTCTTTTTTAAATCGCCAGAGTCTAACTTAAGAATTTTAAGCAATTTTCTAACTCAACCCGTAATTAAACTACAGCGAGATTCAATCTCATTTGAAGGGTTGACCAAAGGAGGTATCTCATCGAGCCCCACATCTTGCTAGGGTCTATTTTGACCCAGGCAATTAGGAGCATTTCTTCATGTACATATTTGTGTGTGTGTGTGGGGGGGGGGGGTGGCGAATCAGGAAATTTTATTACACATCCTTTTAAAACTCTTAGCCTAAGCACCCATTTCCTACCGTCTTAACTCATTTTTTCATCACTAGCAGATATTTTAATGTTCATTTGCATTCATTACCACTCCATAAATTTTCTAAAAAATTAAGAAAAAAAAAATCCTCTCAACATATCTTAACAATTAGCATCTTTTCATCCCTTTCTGTCGCAGGGGATGCTATTGAAAAAAATTCTCAAAAAATTTAATCTACAATATGTCCTGTAATATCTTAAATGAAAGGCCAGGTTATGAATAATGTTATTCTTCACTCTCTCTCTCTACCTCCATCCTCACTGCCTTATATCATCCCCGTCTATGTAAGGATTTAATCATTATAAACAATTATTAACTTTTAACAAATTTAGTGATTAACAATTTTGGTTTATTAATTAAAGGTTAGAATGTTTTGAAAGGAATATTAAATAAAACCCTCTGAGTGATCTGTAATCATATTATAGATTCACTCATTTGTTTTTATTAACTGATCACTATTATTTTTTACTTGTAATGAGAATTATCAAGGTGAATGCTTAAATGTATTAACATTTTTTTTTTATTATTTAAGTATATTTTTCAGTAGGATATTTAAATGTGCTTAAAATTGAAATCTTATAAAGATAAACATCTGACATGTTTTCTGGAGTTATTTTAAAAATTTACTTTCTTATTTAGGAAAATTTGTGCTATATTTTTACACACATATGATTCTTTTTTTGGTTTCCATTTTCAATAAAAATAGTCCCCCAAAGTACCCTTTTTAAACAAAAAGAGTCCCCCAAAGTTCCCTTTTTAAACAAAAAGAGTCCCCCAAAGTTCCCTTTTTAAACAAAAAGAGTCCCCCAAAGTTCCCTTTTTAAACAAAAAGAGTCCCCCAAAGTACCTTTTTTAAACAAAAAGGGTCCCCCAAAGTCCCCTTTTTAAATAAAAATGGTCCCCTTTCCCCCTTTTTGAGGACTAAAATGTGTTGGGAGCCCTGTTTATTAACCAAATTGAAAAATAATCCAGTTTTAATTTTGTTTTTCTTGTTTTTTAAGTGAAATTTTCAGCTAAAATCAACAGAAGTATGCTTCATCTGATTTTTTTTTTATCAATTCATAAAGACATTTCCATTTTTTATATACACAGACATGCTATTTTTCTGCAGAAACGCGGAATTCCGCTTTTTCGGCGTTGAATTTTATTATCCCTGGGATCGATGCAAATATTTATTAAAATTTGTTGACATTTTTATCAGGGGGGGGGGATAACAGGTGAAATACAACAAAAACCTGAGTGCAAACCGCGCCAAATTAAGCAAATTTCTTCAAGATATTCCTGAGAAAAGCGCAAATTTCTCCAAAGGAGCTTTAAAAAACTAAATTCATCAAATGGTCGTGGAAAAATACTATTTTCTTCTAGAGATGCACCGGATGTGGATTTTTGCCGGATACCGAATAACGGATATCCGCCACAAAATTTTACCGAATATCCGGTATCCGGCCGAATAATTTCTCATTTTTAATTTTAATAATATTTCAATTTTATGCTTGTTTAAAGAAAAAAAAATTATTGTAATTTTATATTATGCAAGTATTAATCGATTTCAATTCACTTATTAAGTCAAAATTACTTAAAAACATAGTAATAATTAAATATTGAAATGTAATAATATTTTGCCTTTTCAATATTACTTATAAAACTTCTAACTTTACATGCATATTTTTTTCTACCCTTTCTTTAGTCTCTATCACCAGATTTAGGTAGTGTCTTGATGTTTTTATAGATGCATTGTATCGATTAACTAACAGAAAAAAATATTTTTACCCTGTTGACACATAATTAACAAAAATGGGATAATTATGTATGTTACTCCTCTTGACTCTGAGTGAGCATTACAGTTTTTCTATTAAGCTCTTTTTGCATTGTAGAGCAAGTTTCAGAATGAAGTTTATTTAAAATATCACTTGCAATTTTAACATGAGCGGGTGACTTATATAACAAGGCGTAGTTCAATTGTTTTCGAAATTTTTACTAAAATATGTTTTATTTAAAAATGCAATTTGTATATTTAATGATTTTTTTTCTTTTGTTTTTACCACATTTTTTTCTATTGTTGACTGCTTAACTTGTGCAATTGATGTTCCAGCAAAAATTGAATGGTTTCTTTATTATCACCATCATTTTGTTCTTGATTTTCTAAAGAAACACACTTTGAATCTGGAGTATGAATATTCATAAATAAACTCTTTAGTTTGTTGGAAACTTTATTTTTCTACATAGTTTTTAATCCTCAATACTTTAGCACTTATAAGATGGCCCCATTGTACACATTTCAGACTCGGATTTTTGACGTATTAACAGCAACTTCATAAAACTTTTAGATTAGATATTTATACCTTTCTCTTTTGTTGATACAGCAAAACCTCCTAATAAGGGACACCTCTATTTAAGGGACAAAAGTTCTGGTCCCAGTCCCTTGGAATAGGAAGTGTAATGTATTTACCTCTGAATAAGGGACACTCGATTTAAGGGACGCTTGAAAATAAGATTAACCCTTTCGACTCGGGCGTTTCTAACACAAATTTTATTCAAATAACATCACTTAAAAAAAAAAAAAAATTAAATAACAACTTTTATTTTCCTTTGTTACTGGTATGACAAAAACAAATTTTGCTAAGAAAAATGCTACCCAGTCACACTGGACATACAAGTGCAAAATGTTAAAGGGGTTGATTTTTGCATTTGAGATAATGAGGCAGTTATGTTGGTACAGAGACATGCAACTAAACTGATGAACATTTATTTATCCACATTTCAGATGAAGATATCGAAGTGTCTTTATCCCTATTAGAGCCAGAGGTGGCAGTGCAGACAATAATTTCATTGAGTTCACAGCTAAAGTTCCAGAATTGGTTAAAAGTCGATTCATAAATTAAAATTCAATTGATCTGCCAAGTCATATCTAGGCGGAAAATACATATAAACCCAATTTTAGTGGTTGATTCGTAGGTTTATCATTGGAGTATCCTGCACCCAGTCTTCCATATTTTCATAGATTTGAGTGCAGGAAAACATAATGGTAAATCTACGAGTCAACCCCTAAATTCAAATTTTTAGGTGTTTTCCACCAAAATATGACTTAGTAGACCAATTGCGTTTTAACATGCATATTGAGTTTTGCTAATTCTAGAATTTCTGCCGTGAACTCGATGAGGTGATTGTCTTTGCTGCCACGTCCCAGTCTATATTGAAAAGAATGCTGAAAATTGTGAGGGATGACTCTGAAAATTAAAAAGAAAGGAAAATTGTGAAATAAAGAAGTTTACAGATGCTTTAAAATATGCAAAGCAGTTGAATACTTTTTTCGTAAATACTGCTTATAATGAAGGCCTAAAACTTATAAGTATGGTAAATGAATGTCTGAAAAGTTTAATAGTAGAAAAATTGAAATCTGCAAAACAGTCACTTTTTTATTGATTACTTCACAAGTAAGATTTTTTAAAATATTTGCATTATAAAAACATTTACGTAATAAATTTAACTTTTTCAAAAAAATGTATAACCGACTCCAAAAGAAGTGCTAAAAAGAATTAAATAATTCTATAAAATTCTCTAACGACAAATCGTTATCCAATAACCACACATCGACTATCGGTATACCGGTGTCGTGTACCATCATGTACCGGTATAAAGCGGTTAAATTTAATATATAGAATTTAATATCCAACAAACATAGATTTTCCAGAGAATATTTTTTACAAGAGATTAATTTACATATTTTTGATTTAATTTATGTATATATACATATAAAAAGTAAGGAATTACTTTTTGAAATTGGTGCCAAACTATCTGAAGTATAGTAAGAATTGTGGATATGTTATGTCTAGTACCATAAATAAAATGGGGAAATCATTATCGATATGATTGTTTGGCACCAACTTCAAAAAGTAATTCATTACTTTTTATATGTATATATTCAAAAATTAAATCAAAAATATGTAAATTAATCTCTTGTAAAAAATATTCTCTGGAAAATCTATGTTTGGTGGATATTAAATTTAACCGCTTTATACCGGTACATGATAGTCGATGTGTGGTTATTGGATAACGATTTGTCATTAGAGAATTTTATAGAATTATTTAATTCTTTTTAGCGCTTCTTTTGGAGTCGGTTATACATTTTTTTGAAAAAGTTAAATTTATCTATTATAAAATTTGATGATGATTTCCTGGTGGAATTCGATTGTACGCCGAATGATCCTTTATTTCTACACAGACATAAATACATAATCCATATTATTTTACAAATTCGTGGACATACAAGGACAAGATAGCACAAGGAAATATTACGACACAAGAAAACTACAACCGGGAGCTGCACATAAGGAGTGTGTGCAACGGAGCCAGTGGGATACGAACCCACAATCTCCTACGCTCTCAAGAGATTAGCAGCATGGTGTCTTAATCACTCGGTCACAAGGACCCCCTTGATGACTCATTTTTGTCCAGAATCTTTTCAATCAATCGTATACTGTGCTCCATGTGTCGTCATATTCACATCGAGGAATCCTACATGAACAAAATCTGAAATCATTCTGGTGTCTAATCCGGTACCCAAATCTGAATCTAAAGATAATTTTGTTACACATATCTATGCACTTTATTTTGCATTGATATATAGAGATAATGTTTTCTTCCGGAGCAAAATATATACTAAAGGATTTTTCATCTTTTCAACAACTTAAGGATGTCGATTGGTATCGATGTCTATTTCCGCTTTAGTGGATGCGAGAACTTGTCGATTTAAGCTTTAACATTTCGGAAATTTATCGCATCCAGCAAACTTTAAGGCCGCACACTAGGCACAGAAAAAGACCCGGATGATAATGTGAAGTCTATTATGGGGGCGTTCTTTTCAAATATCTCGCTCAAATTTTAAAATTTGTACGTGATTTTCTTTGCATAGAATAGCTGAGGATATTCCACAACCGGCCTAGTTTTTACTTTTTCAATTTACGTTTCAGATTAAAAAAAAATATTTTTTAAATTTCAAAACCGGTTTAAACGGTTCTGAAATTGAAACTATCATTATATAAAACATACATAAGCAAAATCGAAGAAGTAAAAACTAGGCCGGTTGTAGATCATCCTCGGCTATCCTATGCAAAAAAAATAATGTAAATATATGAAAATTTGAGCGAGATATTTGAATGAACATACCCATAGTCTTTACACTAACATCCGGGTCTTTTTCTGAGACTAGTGTAGTGCCTTAAGGTCCACATTGAAATCTACAGACTTCGTAAATGGGCATTGAAAAGCTGACAATCCATCAGTACACGTTAAAATTATTGTGAGAAATCACCTTTGTTTTTAAAGCTATCTATTTTCTGACTAATGAGAGCGATCTAAAAACGTCCATGGGGCGTTTTCATTGGTCAGAAAATAGATAGTCTTTAAAAACAGAGGTAATTTTTCAAGATATTTTAAACAGGGTACACTGTTAAAAATTTGACCCTTTTGCTGCATCGTCCCTCCATCGCTAATATGGAAAACGATTACTTCAGCCTATTATGGAGCATTCTCATGGATCAAAAGTGAGACATTCTATAAAAGCGGGGTAGTGACGATGCAACAAAAGGGTAAGATTTTTTACAGTTTAAAGTACGCGTACACAATCAGAGCGCGTCAAGTTGCTTCTATGATTAAATGCATAGCAAAGTAATTCTAAATGTTCGTATGTATTGAAATACCCTTTTCAGTCATAAAAACGAAAAAGGAAGATATTAGCAAAATCACACCATGATTCAACATGCGTCTATATAAAAGTAGGAATATTTGAAGTTAAGAATGTTCTTTGATAAACGCGATTTTCCAAAGTACAGAAAATTTAAGAATTTTTATTCCAGAACGAGTCGCATGAACGAGTTTGTTTTATGGGTGAAAGAAGTTAACTAGCTTAACTTTAATGGTAAGCTTATCAAAATTTTTTGTCATTTATATTTGTCCAAATGTAAATCTAGCACATAGTAATGTACTTTAATCACTTTGTGAATCCGGCATAACAAGCACCCTGATACACAGACACTCTTGCTTTAACGTGAAAGGCTCTTTAGAGATGAATTTTCAGCTTTTCGATATCGAATTCTCATGTCTGGATCGATGTGCATCTTTCACTTTGGTGGATACGAGAATTGTTCCAGCTAAGATTTCGCACTTTGGAAAAAAAACTAGCATCTCTGCAACAGTGGTTAGGATCCAGAAGGATTATTCGCTGTTAAGCAAAACAAGATTGACCAATCATAAGCCTTCATTTTTGAGAACTTTTCTTTGTTCGAAGGAGAGAGTCTGGAATACATGGAGTAAAAATCTGCTATCGACACTGTAAAAAATTTGACCCTTTAGCTGCATCGTTACTCCATCGCTTTTATAGAATTTCTTTGTTTTGACCAATGAGAATGATCCATAATAGAGCGAAGTAATCGTTTAGTATAAAAGCGATGGAGTGACGATTCAACAAAAGGGTTCAATTTTTTACAATGCAAGCAGCGCTAAAAATTTGTATCCTTTAAATGTGCAACGATGCTATTGAATTCCAAAGTGTCGATCACAGCGACATCTGCGGCATTTTCGGGATACATTATCTAGACTAGCAATAATTCTTGCATTTTTAGAAAATGTCCTGCAGATGTCGCTTCTATCTTTAAATTTCATTAGCATTGTTGCACATTTAAAGAATAGAACATTTTAGCGCTTTTTTTAAGTGTTACAGAGGGCATGTTCAGCACAACTTACCGGTTACTTACCGACCACTTACCGATTGTAGACAAGTAAGAAATGAAAATCAAAGCGAAGTGTGACGTCAGCTACAATTCAACAGAATAGTTTTCATTTATGCCACAATTTGCTTTCGTACTGCCCTACAATCGGTCGGTAACATTGGTTACTTTTGTAAGTTGCTCTGAGTAGCCGAGCCGATAGCCGATATAGCCGATTTCCACACTATATCCCCTAGATACTATATTTCCGGTTTCTTGCATAAGAGAACTTGTAGGTAGAATTTCCGCAATCCAGGTAGAATTTGCACTGTTAGCGAAACCAGATTAACGAATCAGAAGCCTGAATTTTAGCAAATTTTTCAATGTTTTAAATAAATTTTCTTGTTAATAAATCTCGTTTCGCAAACAGCGCAAAATTTATGTGAATCTTGGCCCTCGTCCAGTTAGGATTTTGCACTTTGAACACTGTTAAAAATTTGAAACTTTTACTTTATCGTCAATCCATCGCTTTTATAGAAAATGATTACTTCATTGTATTATGGTGAATTCTCATTGGTCAAAATAGAGATATTCCATAAAAGCGGTGTAGTGACGATGCAGCAAAAACTTCAAACTTTTAACAGTGAAAAGATCGTGTGTCTATGTAAGTGTAACATAAAAGCATGCAAAATGAACACATCTAATTGGTCGATTGCTTCAAAATGAATTTGAAATTTAAAGTTTTTATTTTTAAAAAAGTTCTAATTATCATATTTTTATGAAAATTGAATGGGACCACATGGGCCTCATACGCTTTCAAACAAAAAAACAATGATCAAAATCGGTTCGTATTTGCAAAAGTTATGCGTGAACAACAAATACATACAGGTCGAAATCATAACCTCCTCTTTGAAGTCGGTTAAAAAATACAAATCAATAACTCTACAAATCATTTACTAATTAAATAAGCAATTAAAAAATTAAATTAATTAATTCTCTAATACTTTTGTGCCTAATTAACGTAATTTATAACCCTCGAGTACATTTAAACTTCAATTTTAATATTTTGTTTTTTTATGTCCTTATGAATGATTAATTTAAAAAATATATAAAAACTCCGAATAAGGGACACCTCTATTTAAGGGACGAAAGTTCCGGTCCCAAGGGTGTCCCTTATTCGGAGGTTTCACTGTATTAATAATTCAAATTAATAATAAAGTTATTAACAAAACACTTGAGAAGAACTATAAAAGTCTACTACTTCATTACAAAAAAAAAAAAAAAAAAAAGCAAAACAAAGTTGAAATTGTAGTTGATATTCTAGTTTTGGTTTTACAATTACAGTTATGACAGAATTATTGAACACTGCAGTTAAATTTTGACTGGTGAAAATTACAATAAAACTTTTGAGAGGTGTAAAATTACTTCATTACTGAAATTTAAGAACAATTTTTAAGAGAAATAAAAAATGTGAAGTTGAAGTACATATTCTAGTTTTGTTTTTACAATTGCTGTTATAGGTTATGACAAAATATTGTCATACTTTAAATATATCATCATTTACATATAAACATTATAATTTCATAATTGTGAAAATATACAAGTATTTATTTTTGTTAACATTGCTTTTTAATAAGATAAGGTATGCAAGGAGCAAATTAGTTTTACATTTGTTTTTAAATATAAAAAACAGAATTTAAAAAATGTTTTACTATTCGGCAACCGGATATTAAAATATTCGGCCGGAACGAATATCCGGTTCGAGTGCCGAATAAGCAGTATATCCGGCAGGAGCCGGATATCCGGTGCATCCCTATTTTCTTCACAGGATCGCGGGAGATATCGCAATTTCCGAGAATGTATTGTGGGAAAATACGCGATTTTTGTTAAAGGATCACGAATAAGACACGATTTTTGTGCAAGAATTGCAGGGAAAACGCGATTTTCGTAAACAGGTCGCAGAAAAATACTCGAATTTTGTTAAAAGACCGTGAAAAATACTTCAAATTTATCGAAAGATCGTGGAAAATACTCGAATTTTGTAGAAAAATCATAGGAAAATATTCGAATTTCATGGAAATATCGTGAAAAATACAAGACAAAAGATCGATTAAAATATGTGAATTTTCCCAAAAGATCGCGGAAAGTATGCGAATTTTTTAAAAGATTGAGGGAAATAGGCATATTTTGTAGAAAGATCGTGGAAAATAAATCTATTTTGTAGAAAAATTATGGAAAATATGCGAATTTTTTTAAAAGATCGAGGAAAATACGCGAATTATGACGAAAATCGAGGGAAATAGACATATTTTGTAGAAAGATTGCAGAAAATAAATCTTTTGTTGAAAGATTGCGGAAGATAAATCTATTTTGTTGAAAGATTACGGAAAATATGCGAATTTTGTCGAAAGATCGGGAAAATTACGTGAATTTTGACGAAAATACGCAAATTTTCAGAAAAGATTGCAGAAAATATTCAAATTTTGACGAAAGATCGCGAAAAATAAGCAAATTTTCTAGAAAAATCGAGGAAAATACTCTTTTTTTTTTTTTTTCAAAAGATTGAGAAAAATACGTAAATTCTACTGAAAGATTAGGAGAAATCTGAATTTTCTCGAAAAATCGCGGAAAATATGCAAATTTTGTCAAAAAAGGATGAAAAAATCGAGAATTTTGCTAAAAGATCATGGATACATGCAAAATTATTTGAAAAAACATTGGAAATGCTAATTTTGTTTTAAAAGAATGGAGAAAAACGCAAATTTTGTCAAAATGCTACAAAAAAAAAAATACAAATTTCGTCAAAAGTCCGTGAAGCCGTGAAAGTTCAGCTTTTTTCTTGCTGAATCTGTAGCATGTCTGTATACATATAGCAGACAAATATATGTGAGATGAAATAAATGCTACACTAAAAACTTTATTTTATTTAATAACAATTAAAGCATTTGTTAAATTGTATGATATGGGAGTGGCCAAAACTGGTAAAAATTGGACAAAATTATTTAATGAGTTATAGCTCAAAATCAAAAATATTCTGTAAAAAGTTAATATAATGAACAAAAAGCCAATTAAATTTACTAAAAAATGGTGTTATTATAATTGGATATGATTCTATCAGTTAGGAACTATAAAATGTGTATTTCAACTTTTCTCTAAATGTGGCCAAAACCGGGGCATCCACCCTATATTTATTCATTAATAAAGTTTTTTAATTAAGTCTGGCTTAATTTGAAGTAAAATATTTTATGATTTGGTTGTGAATTAGTAAGGAAGGGTAAGTGCCTTTATGAGACACATTTCATTATATAATTCAAAATAGATCTCATTTTTTACTATACATATTTAATTATAATTAAATATTTATAAGGATGAAATGTATATATCTTTACTTTTAGTAATTCATAATTTTTTTAAATTATCTTTTTATTTTAATAGTTTACTTTATTGAAAGCATTTACTATCATTTTGATGGCATTGAAATTAATGTTTAACCCGGGAGAACTCTCTATGAGAATTTCTCTCATGGTGCCCAATTCTTTTCTTTTATTTTACAGTCACTTAATATAAAATTTTTTGTTTGGCTTAGTACTTTTATTCAAAAAAGAGGTAATCGAAATCACATTTTGAAATTTTATTAAAATGAAAAATAGTCTTAAAAAGGGTAAGATGGAGAAAAAAATCTCATGCGCGAGTTCTGATGGGTTAAAAGTGTAAACAAATGAATGACCAGAAATCTGCAAAATTCTACAGTCCACACAACCTCTGGTCCCAAGCTGTGTGGATTTAAAGGAATCTATTGATATAGGGCAAAATTGGGAAATTTCGTTACCGGCCACTGGCCAGTAAGACTGGTTTTTCAAGTGGCCACTTTTTTATTTAAAAACATTAAGCAGTAAAATTTCTATAAGTATTAATCTAAAACTGAACAGCCCAAATAAATATAATATAAATTTATTGAAACCTAAAAAAGTAGAAGTCTGATGAAATATAAGTAAACTAGTATTAAAAAATGCTCTGACGAGCACCAAAAAAGGTTAATATGTTTTTAAGTATGAAAAAGGGTTTGACAAGTGCTTCTGTTAATTATTGAGCATGAGGAAGGACAAGGGATCCCTTCTTGGCTACAACTCACTTCAATGCCAACTTTAAAAAAATCATATTTGCGCTTTTTCCATATGAAAGAAATTTGCGGTTCTTTAGTAGAACTTTCCACCGTGTTTTAGATGTTAACCAGGGGTGTAGTCGTAAAAATAAGATAGGATATATGCTCTAAGCAGAGGGATACCCTAGAATGTGTATACTATAAGCTTTCTTGAGAAATAATGTATATGGTGTTCTATTAAAAAGTCCAGAAGGCATACGGCGTATAACATGCACTTACATCCCTGATGTTAACTGCACTGTTCACTCTGCACTATACTACAAATAAATTTTCTGTGCAATTATACACTTAGGGCATGCTTGGTGCCAGTGCATGAATGTGATGCAAGAACTAGGTTTTTGGCACTGTGTCGTCTTCCCTTACATTTATGTCTAATTAAGCTGCACCTTTACTGGTTATGTCTTTACACTATACATTTTTATAGTAACTGCGACTGATTTGTTTTCACGGAAAAAGCGCAAATATGATTTTTTAAAAGTTGGCATTGAAGTGAGTTGTAGCCAAGAAGGGATCCCTTGTCCTTCCTCATGCTCAATAATTAACAGAAGCACTTGTCAAACCCTTTTTCATACTTAAAAACATATTAACCTTTTTTGGTGCTCGTCAGAGCATTTTTTAATACTAGTCATTTAATTTTTTGATAAAAACTGAAGATTTTCTAATATCTTAAAAAGAAAAATAACTGCTGCTGTCAAAATTTATAAAATGATAACAACAGCATAAAATTTTGATGTATCAGAATAATTATAAAAGTCATTGCATTGCTATATAAAATGCATGATAAGAAAAATAAACCATGGATTTAAACGAAAAAAGTACAGAACTTTATTAAAAGAATTAAAAGCCATACCAATTAAATATATTCAAGGTAATTTCTCAAATAAAACATTCACAGCTAGAAAAATTCTAGAAATTGAATAACAATTAACATAAGAATATTCCCGAAGGAATAATAATTTAACACAAAAGCATTTCTAAATAAAACGAACTTACATCCGACGGGATTTGAACTCTATACCCGCTGCTGAGCAGCCAAATGTCTTACCACGAGAGTCCTAGTTTAACACCAGAGATGTTGCAAATTTTGCTATAATACCTATATAAATACCAGCATAAGTCTTGTGACTGTCATCAACAGCTCCGATCTGATTGTTTTATTTTTTATATGCCCGACGGCTATTTTCCTACTTTTATTTTAGCTACTCGAAACAATCGCCAAATAGGTTTCCTTCGCCATAATTTCATTTTAAATATAAAGCTGTCACTAGCTTTATTTAAAATACATGACTTTCATTAAAAAACACATAAATTAAAAATACATATATCAGATACATTTAACTTGCACGTTTTTCTTTCATTATATTAAAAATACTATAAGTAAATATATAACTACTTAATTTATCCCATCGACCAAAAAACGATAGACAAACTGTAAGATTATATGCCAATAATGGATGAACATAAATGTTACACTTCCTTGACATTAAACCCGCTACACTTGTTTGTTAAGTGATCAAATGATTTTAATTCGATAATTTATTTATATTTTTATTAATGTTTGACTAATTTATTTGTTCTTTTGTTATTTAATATAAATTTTATGCCAATAAGCGAACAGCTCTTGATATTAATTGAGAAAAATATAATATATAATTTATTAAAGTTACTTTATGGTTGTATCCGCCGACATTATTTGGTTAAATAAAAAGCATTTAACTCCTTACAAATTTCCGCTAACATTGATATTTTTGGTACCTTCGTATTAATGCCACTGCCGTAGAAGTTGTGCTAATGCGCCAATAAAGAGTGATCTTGTTGTTCGTGCCTTTTTAGTGTTTTTTTTGTGTGTGTGTGTGTGTGTGTGTGCTCATTTTGACGTAATTTTTAGTATTTTAGTACTTTTTTAGCCTATTTTTGATACCATTTTTTTTTGTGCGCGTGCGAACAAGATTGCTCTTTATTGGCTCATTAGCGCAACTTCTGCTGCGGTGGCGTTAATACGCAAGTACCATATTTTTATGCTCTTTAATAAATTCTAATATTACATTTAAAATACTTCAATGTTATTCAGATATGCGATATCTTACAAATATCTTTTTATGGTTTGATTTGATAAATTATGCATTAAAATATGAAAACTTTTATTAGTATTCTTTTGTTCGAAATCACCTGAATAAATCAAATTTTATATTTGGTACGTCTCGACGTCATAACTAAACGTCATCATTAAAGTAATCTTTTTCGTTAATGACTTTTATTTTTTTTAACCTAAATTCATTAATATTCTAAACTTAAAACTTTTTAATGGCAACATTTTTCCTTTTGAGTAATTTGGCGAATAGTTTGGCGATTTCTATAAATGGGTGAAATTGGTCGACCTGATAATCAAGTAGCACCTTACGTAATATAAATAAAATAGGTATGCATTTTTGGCACAGATGTCATATACGCACCATGTTGGCGAATTTTTTTTCTGACGCCAATGTCATATGCGCATCGGAGTATTTAACTGAATCCAGAGTGTCGTTATTTTGCTTGATATGTCAACCTTGATATTAAAGTAATTTTAAATCAATTAGTATATTTAGATAAATATTATAACAGAATCATTAATAAATAGTGAAGAAAAACTTCGTTTAATCTTGCTTTAAGAAATTTAGCTAGACACATAATAAAGCCGTTTTTAAAAAGGATAATGGAACACAGAGTTCAATAATAAAAAACCTCAACGGAAAAGATGTTGCCAAAACACAATAATGTAAAACCATTTTTTTTTTTTTCTTCAACAAACTGCAACACTTTCCCTTGTTAAAAGAAAAAAAAATTACACTGATAAATCTAAGTTAAAGTTCAGAGTAGTGATGGGCGATTTCGATTTTTTAAATCGATTTAATCGATACTACGGCCAACTCGATTTAATCGATACTTTAAAATTTTTAATCGATTTCTCTGAAGGTAATATAATTTTCATTTTCCTTCAAAAGTCGAAGATAAAATAGACGGATGTGCCAATTCCAAAATTTCAGTGTATTAGTTTCTAAGATAGAAGAATTAAAGAAACCTCAGAACCAACCCCCCCCCCCCCCTGCAAAATAGCGTTTTTTGTTGAGTGATGTACACCAAAAATTGATCAGGATCAATTTTTATTAAGTACCAGCTGAATCTGAATTTTGATGAAAATCCATGAAAGTGCGAGATACAGCTATTCCGAAATCATAAAAAATCCAGCATATCAGCGCCACCTGTAGGGAAATTTACACCAAGAACTAAATAACACTAATCTATGTCAGAGATTTACTGAATCTGAATTTTGATGAAAATTCGTTCTTGAGATAGC
Organism: Maratus speculifer; assembly: GCA_964019185.1. NCBI lineage: Eukaryota > Metazoa > Arthropoda > Arachnida > Araneae > Salticidae > Maratus > Maratus speculifer. Next base: position 36,507,220 of record OZ025296.1, read on the forward strand.
GCTGTTGCGTTAATCATGAATAATGCAGTATAGCAGCGCCATCTCTTAAGCGATTTCCATCAAAATGTAATTAGCATCAAATAATATCAAGGACTAATTGAATCTAAATTTTTATGAAAGTCCGTGCATATGAACAGTCCGTGTTCTTGAGATAAAGCTAAAATGGAAACAGGGGCGTGCGAAAAGAGAACTACGCCCGGTTCAAAGTTCCAATTTAGCCCCCCCCCCCCCTATTAACTTTTACTTGTGATAGGCTTGAAGTGATGTTAGTAGTAAAAATTTGGCGCCCCCTAAATTTCGGTGCTCGGAACGACCGCTTCCTTTCGCCCCCCCCCCCCCTTTCACATGCCGTTGAGTGGAAATTGTGAAAAATTCAGTATAGTAGCGCCATCTGAGAAGCTATATACATCAAAATGCAAAAAACATGAATTCATGTCAAGGACTAACTGGATCTAAAATGTGATGAAATCCGTTCATTCGTTATTCAGATATAGCTGTAGCGCAAATAGCAAAAAATGCAGCACAGCAGCGCCGTCTGTTAGGATATATGCACCAAAAATTAATTAGATTCAGTTTATATCAAGGTCAAACTAAATCTAAAGTTTTGTGGAATTCCGTGCATTTGTTCTTGAGATAGAACGGTCAGCAATTTTTGTCGTATACACATACAGACTCACAGAGTGACAGACACACACAGACAGATATTTCTTAAAAACCATGAAATCGTGTTAAAGACCTTCTAAAATATACAAATCCATCAAAAACGGGAAATCAAAATTTTTCACGAATCTAATACTCTCTTCTTATAAAGTTACAAAAGAAAGTAAAAATGTAAAATCTATTCTGCCCGTAAGATCGATCTTTAGATTCAATGTCGATCTTTAGATTCGATTTCGATCTTTAGATTCAATGTCGATCTTTAGATTCGATTTCGATCTTTAGATTCGATTTCGATCTTTAGATTCGATGTCGATCTTTAGATTCGATGTCGATCTTTAGATTCGATGTCGATCTTTAGATTCGATTTCGATCTTTAGATTCGATGTCGATCTTTAGATTCGATTTCGATCTTTTTTTTTTTTTTTTTAACTAGGCTAAATCAGTGTTGAATGCAGGTATTTTTCTGCGACTCCGGAGGAAAGCATCATGTTTTACAGCTCTGTAAGAGAGGGGGAATCGCAATTTGTGCATTAAAAAGCATAAAATCTCATAACTTCTGGGGGGGGGGGGGGGGGGTAATCCCCTGCGGGTTACCCCATTAATTCGACACTAGGTTAAATTGTTATATTTTTGTTTAGAAGTCCAGTTATTTGAAGTATTAGTTTATTGTGTTTTATTTTTCACGCTCGTCTCTTCTAATCCCCCCCCCCCTTCCGCGTCAGTTTTAACTTACAGGGCCGTTCGAAATATGCATACAGTTTTAAAAATGTCCAATTCTTGGTCTATTTTATTTTAGATCCACATTTTAAATCCTTGACAAAAGATAAATAAAGGGTCGCCCTTCTGCCCGTTTGGAGTTTATCTGCGCCCCGCCGGGGGGGCATATTTTTTTGTTTCTTCAAAAGAAACAAAAAAAATTTTGAGGGGGGGGGGGGGCTTGCACCCTCCCCCAACATACACCTTAAAATTTCGCTCATTTAATTCTCTATCATTTTTAACTTAAAAGTTTAAGATACATGGCACCTCCAGAGCTGTGCCCTCCCCCCTGTCGATCACTCACCTAATTTAGCTTATTTCTTCACTTCATTTCAATCTTTAAAAGGCTATAACTTACCTTCTATAGGAGTTACAGTGATGAGAAAAATTCTAGTATAGCTAACCATTTCCCTCCGTTCTTTTTGCTATTCCAGTTTCCCGGTTTTCCCTATAGGACCTTTTGAGGGGGGGGGGGGCAGAGGGGTTTTTTCTCATTTCTTGATATAATATGTCTATTGAAAGCTTATGCTTCATACATTACAAATCTAGCATAAGAAATTTTCTCCCATCATTTCAGGTCACGTTACGGACCCATAATGTGTTAAAAATTTAATTTTTCAAACTTCTTCGAAAAAAAAAAAAAAAAAAAAAAAAACATTGATTATATATTAGCGACCGAAACTGGGGTTCGAACCGCAATCGTTTGATTGCACACGTAATCCCTAAGCTTATTGGCCACCGAGTACTCAGCAGCGTTATTATTTCTTTAGATTGTCATCTTTAAATTCGTAATATCTTTTGAATGGAATGTCCGATTTGAATAATTCAAAAAGTAATCTACAGATATTGTAACAGGCATTAATAAGGATTAAGGTATAAGGATTAAGGTATCGATAGTATGGTCTAATTTTGGTTGGTGTATTTATCGCGTTTTAAAATGTAAGAAAGTAGTTATAGTGAGTTAACTATACAATAGCTGGACATATGGTATCGCGCGTTTTTTTTTTTTTTTTTTTTTTTTTTTTATATATAGATATTAATATGTTCTTTAATATTATAAAACCTTTTCTTATTCATTTAAAAGTATTTCCTGGCGATTCAAAATTATATATCCTAACGATTCAAAAAATATACACTTAATTGTTCAAGGTTTCACTTCTATCGGCACTCTCAGAGTGCCACTTTTTTTTTTTTTTTTTCATGTTCGCCGTCCTACCCCCCCCCCCCCCCTTTCTCACCAATCTTAACTTACAGGTTCGTTCAAATTATGACTGCGATTTTAAAAAAGTCTAATCCTCATTCTATTTTGTTATAAATCCATATTTTGAAACCTCAACAAAAGATACATTTGGGCCGGGGTCGCCCTTCTGTCCGTTTCTGATTTACCTTGCCCCCCTGAGTGGGGGCATATTTTTTGTTTCTTCCACACCATCTCATGTAACATATCGTTATAAAGCTTTTATCTCCTCGTTTTTTTCTGTTACTACCCTTCTCTCTACCTAGTTACATGCTCTTGGCACTTTTTATAGTTTCAAAGAGTGCATGTTTCCCGCGAGCCACCCCATGAATTCAACACTAAACACTGTATTTTTGTTTAGAAGTTCAGTTATTTGGGTTATTAGTTAATTATGTTTTTTTTTTTCAAGTTCGTCCTTTCTAATCCCTCGCCCCCTCCCCCCCCCCCCTTCCTCGCTAATCTTTACTAAATCTAGTACTAATCTTTACAATTTTTAAAATGTTCAATTCTCGTTCTATTTTATTGTAAATCCTCATTTTGAAACTTCGACAAAAGATACATTTGGGCTATGGTCGCCCTTCCGTCAAGAGTGGGGTTTACCTGCCCCCTTGGGAATGGGGCATATTTTTTGTTCTTCCAAACTATCTCGTGTAACATTTGGTTGGCATTAGAAAAAAAAAGTTTTTTTTTGTCTATACTTCTTGTTCCCCATCCTAGTTACACGCTCTTGGCACTCTTTATACTCGGTTTAATGCCAAGTTACTCAGTGTTATTATTAGTTGAGTTATGTCTCTCAAATTTGTCAAAGTTTTTGTGTAAGTGACAACCATAAGTGACAATCATTTTAAAATTTAAAATTCTTACTATCCGACTCTAAAATCTGCAATTGCTTAATTCTATACCTCCCTAAATGGGGATGGGGGGGGGAAGCGGTAATTACGGTCCTGCTGATTGTCTAAGTTTTGGAATTAGTAATTTGGATCTTCTCTGTGTGAACCTGAATAACGAAATATCGATTCTAGAACTGAGAAATCGATTTTTATTAAGATCGATGTTGTTTTATACGATATCGATTTTAATCGATTCTCAAAATTTCCAGAATCGCCCATCACTAGTTCAGAGTCTACATGAGTAGCAGCGATTAATCCATCATTTACATAAAGAGCTACGAGAAGTTTACTTCCTTCTTCCTCTCGAATGAATAAACATTGATCTGCTTCACTGGCCTTAAATCCAAGATCTAACATAAATTTTCCAAAACATTTATGCCAGCATCGAGGACCTTGTTTCAATCCGTATAAACTTTTCTTGAGTTTACATACATTGTTGGTGCCATCATTATAGCCTTCAGGTTGCTGCATGTAAATTGTTTCATCTAAATCGCCATACAAAAATGCGGTTAAAACATCAAATTGCATAAGATGCATCTTTTCGCTTGCTGCAATACTTATTAGTGAACGTACAGTTCCTAATTTTGTGACTGGACTGAAGGTTTGATTATAATCAATACCTTTTCTCTGATTGAAGCCTTTAATCACAAGTCTTGCCTTATATTTATCAATGGTACCATCTGGATTTTTCTTAATCCGAAAGACCCATTTGCAGGGAAGAGCCTTTGCTTTATCTGGAAGTGGTGTTAGTGTCCATGTGTTGTTTTCCTTTAAAGAATTGATTTCAGAATCCATGGCCTTTATCCAGAAATTACGTTCTTTACAATTAATTACTTCTTCATATGAACTTGGTTCTTCTCCTTCAGACATAAAAACTTACTACAGATGCCATCACGTAATCTTCAAAATATTTAGGCTGTTTTAGTTCTCTTCGATCTCTTAATTCCATAGTATGTGATTTCTTTTCATCCTCTTTTTTATTTTCTGAAATAACGTGATCTTCTGAGTCTTCTTGATCATTCTTTTCCTCATTTTTATCTTCAGGTAGTTGCCTATTAGATTCAATTAAAGGTATTTGTACTAAATCTTCACAATTTGTTAACTTTTTCTCTTGAAAGATTACATCTCGAGAACAAATAACTGTATTATTTTCTTTTATCCAGATGCGATATCTTTCATCGCCGTCATATCCCAACAAATAACCTTTTATTGCTTTTCTGTCCATTTTTCGACGCTTCTGATCTGGTATGTGAGCATAACAGGGTGATCCGATTATGCGCACGTGTCTTACTCGAGGTTTCTTCCCTATCCACAATTCATAAGGGCTTACATTTGGTAGAGAACTTTTACCTGTTCTGTTTAAAATATATACAGACGAATTAATCAGTTCCGCCCATAATGATGAAGGAAAATTGATTTCAGAATTAGAATTTTTCAAAGTTCTTGCCATTTCAACAAGGGTTCTATTTTCACGCTCACTTCCGCCATTCTGTTGAGGGGTATAGGGAGCAGTTAATCTTTGATTAATTCCATTTTTCTTCAGGATGCTTCCAACATTTTCATTATCAAATTCTCCTCCGTTATCACTTAAGATTTCTTTGATGTTGTGTCCTAAATTTTTAGCATGTGCTATCATATTTTCAGTAGCTTGCGCAACTTCTGACTTATGACGAAGAAAGAATACATATCTAAATTTTGTAAAATGATCTTTAAAGTTGACAAAGTAACGATATTTTCTAAAGGATTCATCAAAGGGTCCACATACATCTGTTGAGATAAGCTCTCCAGGTTTTGTGGTCTTCTGTCTAGTGCCAAATTTTAAGCGATGTGCTTTCCCATATATACAAGCTTCACAAAGCTGATTATCTAATCCAACTTTGATGTTCATTTGCTGTTCTAGAACATTCTTCACATGACGCTTGTCCTGATGTCCCCAGCGCTCGTGATATAACTGTAGAAGAGAATCACTTGTTGTAGCTATGTTTACTTCCACTGGATTACTTGGAATAAGTACTTCCATATGAACTTTGTATAAACCACCATTTACGTTTCTTGTACTGTACATTACAACATTATTGTTGATTTTTAACCAACACTCTTTGACAGTTGATTCGAATCTGCTGTTTTTGTTTCTATCTTGTGCTGCCAGTACTGAAAACAGATTCTTACTAATACCTGGTACAAACCAAACTTCTTTAAGTTCCTTAAATTGTCTCTTTCCTTTTATTTTCATCATTACCTTTAAAGTTCCCTTTCCTACAGCCGGTAATACTTGCCCATTTGCAGTGGTAATACCATGTGAGGTTTCAAATTTTTCAAATTCTGTAAAATAATTGCCATAATTTGTAATATGTTTTGATGCACCATTATCAACAAACCAATCATAACAATTTTCTTCAGACGAAAATGCATGTTTGTCTAGAGCTATTAATGACATATTTGCCGTAGAACTATCTTTTCTTAAGTACTTATTATTCTGATTGGGCTTAGCTGGCTTTCCATCAGCTATCCACTTTCTACAATATTTTACCCAGTGACCATTTTGATGACAGTAATTGCATTTTCCAACTTGCTTTTTGGTTTTTAAAGGCGTTTTTATCCTACTGGTTTTTACTTCTAATGCTTCATGAATTTGGACATCACTTTTTGACTTCTTCTTTATTTTCTCTTTCTAGAGAACATAATTGAGTTGTTAACTCGTCAATTGTTCTTTTATCTTCATTCAGAAGTAGCCAACTTGACTTGAAAGAACGGTACTCTTGAGGCAATGTGTCTAGGATCTTGCAAATTAGTAGCATTTGAGGTAATTGAACTTCTTGCTTTCTTTGAAGACCCAAATTTAATTCGCTCCAAAGATTCTTTAAATTCGATAGATGAGCAGCCATACTGTCATCCACTTTCCACTTACACTGAAAAAACTGTAGACATATATTGTACAACTGGTTATCAGAGGTGGCTTCATAAAGCTTCTGAAGCTCTAGCCATACTTCTCTTGCATTATCAAATCTCATGATTTTCTGCATAGTTTCCTCTGTCATTGAATTTGTTAGCACCATCATAGCACAAGTATTTGCCTTTTTATATTTGCCAAGATCGTCTTTGTACTTCTTCAAAGATGCTTCGTTAGCTCCATCGGGTGGTTGATCCGGTTTGACTAACTTTCCTTCAACCAGTTCTAAAGCATTAGTATAATAATTTAAAGCAAACTTGATTCTGTATTTCCACATCGGCCAATCGTTTTCTCCGATTAATGGTTTTATCTGCAACTTTCCTATATCCATAATTAGACTTTCACTCTTAATGAAATATCTTCTATTTTTTAAATATATGATAATAACCACTTAAAATTCAGTCCACTTCGATCATTTATTTCCTTCTAGGACTTTCTTAGATTCTTGGGAAAAAATGATTTCAGGACTAACGTTAGACAAAAAGAAAACGAAGAAAAACCTACTTTTCTTGCCGATGCATTAGGCTTAATGCTATAACTATATACTAAATATTTAAAAACTTTGCTTGAATTATTACAGCGCACATAGCATGCGGAAAACCCATAACCTAAAGTAATTTTAAATCAATTAGTATATTTAGATAAATATTATAACAGAATCATTAATAAATAGTGAAGAAAAACTTCGTTTAATCTTGCTTTAAGAAATTTAGCTAGACACATAATAAAGCCGTTTTTAAAAAGGATAATGGAACACAGAGTTCAATAATAAAAAACCTTAACGGAAAAGATGTTGCCAAAACACAATAATGTAAAACCATTTTTTTTTTCTTCAACAAACTGCAACAGATATGATGTTGTTATTTACTTTTTAATAAATAATTTTTTCTTTTTTTTAAATATATAAATTGTTTTGTTCTATTAAACAAACCTTTTTTTATTTATTGTTATTACCTTTCAAAAAATATATACCGGGTGTCCCAAAAATGACTGATGGATTTTAAAATTCAATAACTTGCAAACGGTGGCAGCTATTTAAAAATTTTTTGCAGGAGGGTTATGTACAATGTCAGGAGTATTTTTTACCGGAACTTTTGATTTTAGTTCGAATTTCAACCAATAGATGGCGCTGACAGCAATTGAAGCCCAGGTCGACGCCGAAACTGACCTCACTCAACACTGATCACCTGGCCTTCAATCGCTATCAGCGCCATCTATTTTTTGAAATTCGAAATAAAATAAAAAGTTACGGTAAAAAACTCCTGACATTATACATAACCCTGCTGCAAAATTTTTTTAAATAGCTGTCACCGTTTGCAAGTCATTGAATTTTAAAATCCATCAGTCATTTTTGGGAACCGGGTATGTAACTGGTATCCCAAAACGAGATTTTCGCCAAATTGGCTTTAGAAAAAAACTAACGCCAATGTGATTCGTATATGACATTTGTGCCGCATTTTAATATAGAAACAGAAAAAATTCGTGCGAAAACAAAAATTAAAGTTCATCAGGTTTGTTTTCAGAGCTATTTATATATTTTGGCATCATACCCTCCCTTTTTGAAGCCAAAATAGCACCAAGCTTTGGCAAACATATTTATATTAATCAGACATTCATAAAATAAGTAATAATTTAATTGACCTAGAATAATTTAACGTACCCTCAAAAAAAAAGCTGACACATTCTCACATCCGAATCATCATGGAGCGCCCGACTCACCGCTCTTGCGTTGCGCCAAACCGGATTTCTTACCGGTACGCTCTTACCTTACATCTCAAAGGCTCAAATAAATGTAAAACCATATTTTTACGCTTATCTTTTAATTGTCCTGTAGATTTTTCCATTCATGTCTAATTATTCATAAAATAATAACTGTGAAAAGTATTTGTACTTAATAACTTTACATATCTTTTTGTCTTGTATAATTAAAAAAAAATAATAATATTAATGTCAATCTTGTGTTAAATCAGTCTTTGAAATAAAATATTACGTGATGGAAAAACACGGTTACGTCGCTTTTGCGGTTAAAAACATTTGCTATTCGGTCTTTCGGCGCCATTTTTGATTTATTCGCCAAACACACCACCAGAATAACTTTAATAATAATGAACTTTTCTGCAAAATCTTGTCCTGATTGCCTAAATTTGTTCATTTCATCTTATGGACCTTCAGATAAGCAAGTAAATAAAATTACGAATAAAAGTATCATATTACAGTGGCTAGCATAAATTTAAGAGAGACTAAACTTTTTGCCAGAGGCGGCTTTTAACTTAAATAAATGAGAAATTAATAAATAAAAAAAATATTTCACTTCGCTCGTCAAAATAGGTAGTGAATATGATACATGAAAATAACAACAAATAAGTATTTTTTCACGTGATTTATCTAATCTATTTATTTATTTTTATGTTCATTTAAACTTACGTGCAACAATTACAAGAAGTAAATATAAGAAATATATAAGAAAAAACTAAGTTCAGCTGGAAATTTCAGACCAAAAATTCGATTTTCTCAGCGACCGACAAACATACAAAGATGTAAAAAAAAACTGTTCTGAGTTTTACCATGAGGATTAAAATAAACCAAAAACGAAGTTAATCCATCCACGGAAACATTAGCAAGACTTTGTTGAATTTTTTGCTTTCATTTTTTCATTAAAAATTAAATAAAAAATTATTCTAAGCTGCAGTAATTTTTTGAATGCTATAATTTTATTCGTCTCGTCAAGTTCTATCTTTTAAAAAAAAAATTCACTGCCGTATCTCAACTGGTTCGCCAGAAATTTTAGAAAGTTGTTTGCACTTTCTATTTCTTAAACATATTATACCAAACGCTACCGCGTTTGCTATGATTGTATTATCTCCTTGTAAAAAAGTGGCCACTGATAGACAATTTTTCACTGGCCACTTTTTCTCATGTACTGGCCATGCGGCCGGTGGCTAGTGCTGATTTTGCCCTTTATCTACCGGTTATATATTAAGAAAGAAACCACACTTGTGTTCACTTGCAACATGTAGAATTATAACCTCTATTCAAAGGCATGTTCTTGCCCCAGAGAAGAATGTGCAATATCTAGAGGGAAAGCAAATTTAGTATACAAAGGCATGATGTTAACATTTTGTTATATCATGTAAAAATTACTAATATATTGTCTCAAACTTACTAGATATTTATCAAACATTAACATTTTTTATTTTCCTCTTGACAGTGCTCATCTTTGTCATTAAAAAAGTAATTCATATTTTAATAAGTGAAATTTTCAGTCAATTTCACTCAAATTACCAATAAATCAGCTACATCTTTGATTGGTATTTAATAAACATCTTTTCATGACTATCCTGTTCTGGTTTAAATGAATGTCAGATTTCTATTTTCTTTAATTTTCAGGGATGCCACTTTTCCACCTTTTGGCAGATTTCCGCTTTTTTTAATTTTTAAGAATTTGCGAATTTTGTTAAGCGATCACAAGATAAAATAACTATTTTCGTCGAACGATTGCGAAATAAAACAGCCTTTTTCATCAAACAATCGTGAAATACAACAGCCTTTTTCGTCAAGCGATTGCGAAATATAACATTGATTTTCGTTAAAAGATCGAAAAAAAAACTGCTATTTTCATCTAACAGTCGCGATATAAAGCAGCAATTTTCATCAAACGGTCGCGATATAAAGTAGCAATTTTCATCAAACGATTGCAAAACGAAACGGTGATTTTCTTGAAACGATCTCAATATGAAACGGCTATTTTTGTCAAACGATCGCTAAATAAAACGGTGCTATTCGTCAAACGATCGCGAAACGAAACGGCAATTTTTGTCAAAGGATCGCGATGTGAAACGATGATTTTTGTCAAACGATCATCATGTGAAACGGCTATTTTCGTCAAATGATCGCTAAATAAAACGGCGATTTTCGTCAAACAGTCGCAATGTAAAATGACGATTTTCGTTAAACGATGGCAATATAAAACGGCGATTTTCATCAAACGATCGTGAAACAAAGCGCTGATTTTTCTGAAACGATCGCAATGTGAAACAATTTTTGTCAAAAGATCGCGATGTGTAACGGTGATTTTCATCAAACGATCATGATGTGAAACGCCAATTTTCGTCAAACGATTGCTAAATAAAACGGCGATTTTCGCCAAGCGATCATGAAATAAAAGTTATTTTCGTCAAATAAAAAAAACAACCTGTAAAATTTTGCACTCGTAGAATAATCATTGAATCTATTGCTGGGTTACTTGATTTGGTTTAAAATGATGCGATGCATAAAATTCTTCACTGAACCTGTTGCTGGGTTACCTTAATTGATGTAAAATACTGTGAACTAAAGAAAAATCATTTTAACTTTCTCTTATAAATTAAAAGTTTACAGCAAAAGAAAAGCTGTAATTCTTTATTTTGTTTATTATAAACAATACAACTTTCAAAATTCACACATAAAGTTGTGAAAAATGTCGTAAATTTTACTTTACGCATAATTTCCTCTTTTTTGCTATTTTCTGAGTGGCATCCCTGAATTTTATTGAAAAATGAAATTGTAATCAGAGCCATCCTTAGGGGTGTGTGTGACAGGTGCGGCTGCACAGGGCCTTGAACCTGAGTAAAAAAAAAAAAAAAAAAAAATTCTTTAATAAAAAGAATTTACAATAGAACATTTTTTAATTTTAAATTTCTGATTTTAGCTTAGAAAAGATAAACATTTGACATAAAGTATAGCCCATATTGTTAGTGAAACACTTTCACAATCAACTTGTCACCATTACTTTTGAAATTGGTTTAGAAGTTGGAGTTCAGGGTTGGCAGGTTTCTTCCAAGTGGAAGAAACTGTTTTTTTTCTAGAATTTACCATATACTTTCAATTTTGTAAGATATAATAAATATCTTCTTCCTATAATCTTATATGAATTAATTCCATTGGATCAAAACAAATGTAATTATATATGCTAAATTAATAATTCCATCAGTTTTTTAGCCAAGATCCCATACAACGCCTGCATAAAGATCTTCAACCACTGGCTAAATGAAAAGAAATTTTATCCAAAATTAAAATGTACAAAATTGTTATTCATTTCAATTTAACCAACATATTTTTTAACAGACTTCAAGGAAAAGGTTATGATTTCGACCTGTATGTATTTATTGTTCACTCATAACTTCCGTAAATATGAACCAATTTTAATAGTTCTTTTTTTGTTTGAAAGTGAAAGATGCCTACATGGTCCCATTTCAATTTTATCAAATACTTGCAATTAGAACTTTTAAAAAAATAAAAACATGAAAATTCCAACTCTTTTTGAAGCAGTCATCCAATTAGAAGCGTTCTTTTTTCAGGTAATCGCAGGCTTTCATGTTGAGCACACAAGTCAGATGTGTATGTACAATAAACAAATAAAATTTCAGGCTATAACTCTGACACTGATACTAGATCTTTTAATTTCATTAAATTCTGGTGACTAGAATGTTTTTTAAATAACAAAATGTGGATTTGATAAAAATATTGATTGGTCGCAAATCATCTTTCATTGTTGCAACGTTTTCAAGTCATAACCATATTAAAACTATGCATTCATATGCGTTAGTGCCAAGTTGTTGCCAAGCTTGGTATTTTTTTGAAGTCGGTTAGTATTTTTAAAAAAAAGCATATTTTATTTAATTATTTAAATTTCTGAAATTAGTGCTAAATAGTAGGGATTCTTTACCAATGGTAGAATGAAACCCATTTAAATAAAAGCTTTTAATTTACATCAATTTTATTAATGTAAGTAGTGTACAATAATTACTGTATTAAATAAAGATCAACTGAAAATACAGTTTCACCTTTGCCAAAAACCAAGTTTTGTCAAAAATACTCTAAAAATTCAGCCGAACCAAAACTCCCAGTATTCCAAAAATCTTGTTTCTTCCTTCAGAAATTTTCAGTATTAGTCATTGATTTGAACTGTATCAACTCAAATGAATGAACTTCAATTTCAACCAACCCTTCAATTCAATTAACTTTCATTGCAATGAACTTCATTGTTTATAATTATCAATCATCTCAAAGAAATTTTTTAGTTTAAACTGCATTAGTATTTCAAATATGCTTTGAAAAAATTCTAAAATAACAAATATGATCATTTACAAAAGTCATTATAGAAGAAAAATCAAGATGTGTATACTTTAAACTATTTTTTAATTAAATGAAATTCATATAATTAGTAAATCTTCCTGTGTCATTGATGAATTATGTTTTATTGTATATGAAATGTTTATGGATAATTAACAATTGTGCATAATTAATAAATATTATACATATAATTAATTTACATTTATGTATCTATTAATTACTTTAAAATTACTTAAATTTTTTTATGTTCACTTTTGGCAAACTTTGAATTTTCTGAAAATTGGTTTTGGCCTTAAAAAATCATTTAAAGTCTTAATTTTTTTTTTTTTAGTAAAATGCAGCATAGTATAACAAAAAAGTTTTTTAGCAGTAGGATGCTGCAATCAGTTTCTCAACTTAAATTGGATGAATGCAAAAAATGAGGACCCCCCCCCCCCCACACACACACACACGTCCTACACTTCAAGATAGTTTAAAAGCATTTTGACATACCCATAGATATTTTTAAAACACTACAGCATTGAGATATTCATGCTAGATGTTAGTATAAATAATTACAAATTTATTTGTTTACATTATTATTTGTTTACACATTTATTTGCACAGTTTAAAAACAGACATTTTTATATAAAAATATTTTTTTTATATGCAAAGTAAACAATTTGTAGGTGGGTTTTTTTTTCTCACATAAATAGCATAAAAAAAAACCTCTACCTCTAGAGTAGTAAAAAATCCATCACCTGAAAATATCTGCTGAACCTAAAGTTTGTTATTAAAAAAAAATCACTTCTTTGCCCCCCCCCCCCCCAAAAAAAAAAATAAAAAAAAATAAAAAAAAATCCAATTTAGATTCCATATAATTATACTTTAATTTTTTTATATAGCTAATGTACTTGAAGCATTTGTTTTGCTTTCTGGTAGTTTCTTCCAGTTTTTTCTGTTTCTTCTGGTTTTTTCCAGTTTATTCCACTGTTCTGGAAGAAACCCAACCCTATTGGAATCTAAAAAGAAAGGGTAAAGTAAAATCGTAAAATCCTTGCACCAGGCCTCGCTTTAAATCGTTCTCCATAAGGATAGCTCTGATTTTAATTCTTGAACATGATTTTAAAAAAATTTGATTTTTACCAAAAAGGAAGATCAAAATGAGCACATGATATCGCTATTCAGACTTAGAATTTTGATCTGCTAGCTAGAATATCAACATATACTTCCGAAGATACCATTAGCAGATGAATTTGTACTTAAAATTACATACATAAAATTAAACTGTAATATTAAGAACAAAGTGGCAAATGTTCTAATAGAATTTTGAATTTATATTCCATTACATTATCTATTGCTAAAATGATACATTTCTTCAGTATTTTTAACAAAATTATTTTGATTTTGATGTAAATTGGTCTACTTGTAGCAAAAATTCACCACATTTTAGATTTTGCACAATATCTGCAATTGTAAACTGTAACTGTAGCTGAATTGTTAATTTTTCTTGCTTTTGTTTTTTCCATGCTTCAATATTTATTTTGTCAGAATTACATTTTCAATATTAATTCTGGTTAATATGATCAAACTCAAGCTTTTTTATGAGGAAATTATAAATTTAAGAGGAAAAAAAATCTAGATGTTCAATATCAATAACAATTTTTTTTTTTTTTTTTTTTTTTTGACAAAAAAAAAGTGACTTATTATTTTGCAGTTATGTTGTAAATTGCACTCATATCTAACATAAGGAAAAATTACTGTGTAACACTAATTTTCACACAATAACTGTTAAAATTGTATGTTTTTAGAATTAATGCCAATATTAAGGAGCAAATGCTGCTTAGTGTAAAGGATTCTCTTTTTATCTTGAAATTAAATTTTGTAGCAGAAATGTTAAATTAAAAGCTACTTTTATTTGTCGCTTGTTAATTGTACCTTTATGTGCAACACTAGTCACAGAAAAAAACCCAGATGATGATGTTAAGTCTATGGGGGCATTCTTTTCAAACATCTCGCTTACATTTTAATGTTTTTACTTTTTTTTTTTTTTTTTTTTTTTTTTTTTTTTTGCATAGGTTAGTTGGGGACGATTCACAGACAGGCTGTTTATATTTTTTCAATTTTGGTTTCAGATTTAAAAAGAAAAAATTATTTTAAATTTCAAAACTGGTTTGAACTGGTTCTGAAATTGAAACTATCATAATGTGAAATATACACTGCTGGCCATCGTAAATGCAACACCCTGAAGGAAGCATGCAAATAATATGAAATTTACAACATGCATTAGCTGAGGGGAGATATGCAAATGATTAGAATTTCAGCGCAGACGCATATCAAGCACGCCTGTGGCGCCACCTCAAAGCGCTATTTAAAGCTTGGAGATTTCGACGGTTTCAAGTACAGCAATTGTGTTTTTCTTGCTTTTTTTTTCAAAAAAACGATAAATTATGCCTCGTAGGAAACAAGGATCATCTTTTAATCAAGTATCCGAGTTTGACAGAGGAAGGATAGTGGCATACCGAGATTGTGGGTTATCTTTCAGGGAAATCGGTCGTCGTGTTGGACGAAACCAAACAACTGTGATGTGGATATGTGATTTTCCCCGTGATCTTTTGACGAAACTTGCCGGTTTATTCGCAATCTTTTGATAAAACTTGCTGGTTTTTTCGCGATTTTTTGCCAAACTTTGTCGTGTTTTTTCGTAATCATTTGGCGAAACTTGCCGTTTTTTTCGATCTTTTGACAAGCCTTCCCATGTTTATTTGCGATTTGTTGACGAAATTGGCAGTATTTTTTCGCAATCTTTTGGCAAAATTTTTCGTTTTCTGTAGGGCTGGGAACATCCCCCCCCCCCCCCCAAAATTTTTTTTTTTTTTTTTTTTTTTTTTTTTTTTTTTTCTCCAACCCTTTGGCGAAAATTACTGATTATTTGGGATTCCTTGATGAAATTTGTGTTTTTTCGCGAGCCTTTGATGGAATTAACAGATTTTATTGCGATCCTATGACTAGATTCTTATTTTTTCTGTAATTCTTTGACAAAATTAGCTTTTTTCTAAAGATTGTGACGAAATTAAGATTTGTTTTCACGATCCTTCATAGAAAATTGCATTTTTTTGTGATTCTATAACAAAGTTCGTCTTTTTCCCAAGATTTTTTTGACGAAATTAACTTTTTTTGCAATTATTTTATGGAATTCGCGTTTTTTTTTTTTTTTTTTTTTTTTTTTTTTGGGAAGAAATTTGCATCTCTATTTGCAATACTTTGTAGAAATTTGCCTTTTTTTATGCTATCCTATAAAAAAAAACTTTTGCTTTTTTGTTATTTTTTGAAAAAAAAAAAATCGTTTTTTTTCTCCCATATTTTGCCGAAAGTGGCGATTTCTTATACGAGCAATTGATGAATTTTTTTTTTTTTTTTTTTTTTTTTTTTTTTTTTTGTGACTATTTCTTGACATTTGCGATTTTAGTTCTGATTTTTCAGACTAGACCTTTTTTAATTTTCGGAGCTGAATGTCTAATAAATTTTTTTAAAAGCTAGGCGTCAAATTTGATGACCAAGAATAATTTTCTAGTCGTCAAATTCAATTTTTTAGTTGCATTTGACGACTAAAAACTGCTAATTTCTAACACTGTGTGTCATACTATTTAACAAAAAGCTCTTCTCTTCTCCAGCACTCATCCAATATTTACAATGTAAAAATAGTTTATCATAAATTATTACATGAAAAGAAATATTCTATGTAAGACTGCGATTTTCATGAAATGATTGCTAAATAAAATAGTGATTTTCGTCAAACTATTCGGGCAATAAAATAGTGGTTTTTGTCAAAGGTGATAATCGTCGTGAAATAATACAGTGATTTTTTTGTCAAACGTTCACAAAATTAAATGGCAATGGAATGAAATGACAATTTTTGTCAAAGGATCACGAAAATGGTGATTTTCTTCAAATATTCGCGAAAAGACCCAACAAGTTTTCCAGGGTTGCCACGCCGCCTGGAAAACCGGGAAAACACAGGTAATTTTTTTCCTGTTAAATCCAAACATAATTTTTTTCTGTTTTCAAAATAAAATTCGCGGAAGAAAGAAAATGTTGGAAAAAAGAAATGGAAGAAAGAAATGTGAAGAAAGAAAGCGGTGCGAAAATTAACTTTAAGCATTTCTTCCATGTGTCTGTCTACACCCCTTCTTTGCCATGCGAATAGTTGATTCCACAGAGCATCTCCTCTCAATTCTTCCATCTGCGACTGCACGTAGTGTTCTTTCCCTTTCTCCTTATCATCTGTTTCTCCCGTCGTCGCCGCGTCAGTTCCAGACAGGCATGATATTATTTCGCAGATCCGCGATTTTCTGCTTTTTTGTCATTTTTAGCATTTCAGATTTTTTATATCGTCAAAAGACCGTGTGAAAAAAATTAGAATTTTCGCAAAAAAAAGCGCGATTTTCCGCTTTTTTGTCATTTTTAGCTTCTTCGATTTTTTTATATCATCAAAAGATCACGTGAAAAAAATAGAATTTTCGCAAAAAAAAAAAAAAATGATTTCCCCCAAAAAATTGCGAGAAAAATGCAATTTTCGTCGAAAGATCCCAAGATCTCTAAAAATATGTGATTTTCGACAAAATATTGCAAAAAAAATGCTAATTTAGTCAAGAGATCGCGAAAAAATGCTGTTTTCATCACAATATCGCAAAAAAATGCTGTTCTTGTCAAAAGATCGTTGAAAAACGACGATTTTAATCAAAAGGCTGTGAAAAAAACGTCAATTTTCTTCATAAAGTCTAGAAAAAAAACATCAATTTTCTTCAGCGAATCGCCAAAAGAACGGCAATTTTCTTTATCGAATAGCGAAAAAACAGCGATTTCCGTAAAAAAAAAAAAAACCAGTAATTTCTGTCAAAAAATGGCAATTTTTGTCAAGCATGAAAAATGTCGATTTTTTTTTTTTAACAGCAATTTTTGATGCAAGATAAAAAAAAAAAAAAAAAAAAAAAAAAAAGGCAGAAAATTTTGTTTTTTGCAATATTGTCTTCAACTTTTTTTTGCAGTTGAGTGATAAATATTTCAAAGTATTTTTCAGCTGAATGCTTGAGTATTGCTCTACTGTTTTTATTATTATTAACATAAAATTTGGGATTTTAATAATAAGTGTAATAACTTTAAAGAGTTATTTTTATTTGCTCATATTACATAACGTATTATATTTGCTCAGTTAGTTGGGTAATGGGAAATTACAAGGTAGTTAGCTGGCATACATACACGCATATATTTTTGCATACTCAATATAGAATTAACGCGTTGCAGTACAGGGAAAACACGGGGAATTTTTTTCAAGATTAGAGTGGCAACCCTGTTTTCGCTATCGTCCTCTGAATAATTATGGAATCTTGTTTTTTTACCTTTATTGATTTAAAATAATGTGAAATAAAATTCCTCATGAATTTTAATGAATCTTTTGTTGGTTATCATATGAAACTTACTATGGAACCAAAAAAAAAAAAACATTTTCATTTACTCGTATAACTTTTCGTGCATAATGAAATCTTATCATATTTTAGCCTGTTTGACCAATGCATATTTTGTTTATTTTAAATTTTTACTTTATGAGAATACTTATGTGAATATCTACATGCATGTTTGTAGGTGAGGATAGAAAATACACTGACGGGAAAAAAAAAATCCCAACACCAAGAAAGACTTGTGTTAGCTAAACGAAATTTTGTAGGCGTGTTTATACATGTGAAAGATGACATTGATTTAAATTTCATGCTTCGCACATAAGTGTGGCGCTAGCAGCGCCACTTACAACTTTAAAATCAGGTTTGCTTTAAATGAGTGCTGTAAAGTTCGTGAGCATTATTTATCTCCAAAATTTGACGAATTGAGTTGAGGTTGATCATGAATGCCTTTAAGAAGACGAAGAAGCTATTATCATCAGCTCCCGAGTTGGAAAGAGGTCGTAAAGTAGGGCTACAAGAAAGTGGATTTTCTTTCCGCGATTTTGCAGAAAGACTTGGACAGAATGTATCCACTGTGCATGATTGTTGGGAGTAGTGATCAAGGGATGGTACTGCCACAAGAAGACCAGATTCCGGGTGAACACGTGGCACTACTGAGAGGGAAAACCGTCGTATTTGGCGTACGGCTGTGGTGCATCGTACTGCGTCTGCGACAGAAATTCGAGCTGCAGTTGGTACCACAGTGACACAACGAACTGTTAGAAATCGGTTGTTTCAAAAACAGCTCGATGCAAGGCATGCATTCCACTGACACTAAGTCATTGCCATTTGCGACGTCAAAGGTGTCAATCCAGAGCTCAATGAAAGATGGAGTAGAGATTTGTTGTGTTTTCTGATGAAAGCAGGTTATGCCTTGGTGCCAATGACGGCCATGTGCTGGTCAGAAAGAGGCCAGGGGAACGTCTGCAACCAAACTGTCTGTGGCCTAAACACACTAGACCTACAATCTGGGGTCATGGTCTAGGGAGCAATTTCCTATAACAGCAGAAGCACTCTCGTGGTTCTCCCAAGCACACTGACTGCAAATGTGTACGTCAGTCTGGTAATTCAGCCTGTAATGCTGCCATTCAAGAAAAGCATTCAAGGGGAGTTTTTCAGCAGGACAATGCTCGCCTCCATTCTGCTGTTGTAACGTAACATGCACTACAGAGTGCCGACATGTTACCTTGGCCAGCGAGATCACCAGATCTGTCTCCCATTGAGCACGTATGGGATATCATTGGATGAGAACCCCAGTGTCATCCCCAGCCAGCATTGAACATCCCGTATTGACACAGCGTGTACAACAAACATGGAACTCTATACCACAAAGTAACATTCGGCACCTGTATGACACAATGCATGCACGTGTGCAGGCTTGCATTCAAAATTCTGGAGGTTATATCGGCTATTATTGTAACGGCATTTCATTTTTGAGATGCATTTTATTGACCTTAAATTAACCTGTGATCTCGAAAATCTAATCAATTAAACATATTAACTAGACAAATGCACTGCCCAAATTTCATTACTCTACAATAAGTTTTTCTTGGTGTTGGGATTTTTTTTTCCGCCAGTATATATAGCAAAATTTTGCAGCTGGGTATACTTGACACGGATTATAGCACATTGGCATATAGTTTAAGTTGTAAACCTCTATTCAAAGGCATGTTCTTGTTTCAATGAAGAATGTGCAATAACTAGAGGGAGAATAAATATAGTATACAAAGGGCATAATATTACTTTGTGCCTTGAAAAATCGCTAGTACATTGTTTTGAAAATGTTTATTTTTTGTGCTAAATGTACTAGAAAGATTTTGTAATTGGATTATGGCTAGTAAGAGTTCTAGTTTTAGTTATCTAATTTTTATCCATACAGTAGATTCCCTTGTATCTGCTCAACTTGGAGCCAGTTGTACAGATTTTAGAATTTTGCTGATTTCTGGTCATCACTTTCACATTTTAAAACAGTAATTTAAATGCAGTATTGCTATAAAAAAAAAAGGCATTTGTAGCTTTTTCGCTAATAACTGTTAGCTAAAAAATGTTTAGAAGGGGAGGGGGGACAGCTTGTATATTTGCCCAGGGTCTGCCATCTTGTTTTCTGCTTTGTCAGTTCAAGCTTAATTTTTGAAAAATCAGAGATTAAACATAAAAACAATGGAAATAAAGAAACTTTGAAAAAGTAAAACCAGGGATGTAACTGGTCTGAATTTCAAGAAAAATTTAGACTATCATATCGAAAATTTTTAAATTGGTTATAAATCGAAAAATTCAGACATAATTTGCTCATTTTGTATGGAATACAGGGTTCCCAGCGTCATGGAAAGTCAGGGAAAATCTGGAAAGTCATGGAATTTCAAAGTAGTCATGGAAAGTCAGGGAAATTTCAAAATATGCATGAAAAGTCAGGGAATTTAGAAATATTTTCTAAAAAGTCATGGAAAATTCTTGGAGAAAAAATATAAAATGATACAAAATTCATCAAATAATCTTAGAAAAGAATCACGTAATTTCAGGCATGAAAGAGTTCCTCCTAAAGGAGGAATTCCACCTTTTTTAAAGCAATTTTGGTCATTCTCTAGATTGATGTAAAAATGCAAAGAAAATTTTGAAAGGATAATTGGGGGGGGGGGGGGGGAGCTAGAAAATTTACTACTTGGACATTTTGTATACTCAAACACTTAGAGTTTGTTCTTGAATTGTTGCACAAATGAGGCATAAAGTGAAAGGTAAACTTCTACATATAAGCATCTGAAAGTCATCTAAATGTCTTTCAAGAATTGAATCTTTTTTAGATTTCTAAAACTCAAAGTGAAAGGAAATGTCGTTTTGGAATAGAATATTTTATGATAATTATATAACACTTTTGGATAATTTTTGTGATTCCTTTTGTGAGATGTATTTCTGAAGCAAAGATTAATTTAGCAGAAAGATTGTTTTCTTAAAAAGGGAGAGGGAATTTAACAGCTAAACTATACAGAATAGTAATTTTGGAAAATTAATGACTACTTCACATTACTTCATCAGATATATTTGGTTTTATACCTTTAGCGTTATTAATACTTTCTAAGTTGAAAAAGAAACAGCATCATACATATAGTTATTTAATTTTCTTAGATAAGTAGCTGGTAAAGTGACACTTAAATTATAAGAGTTTAGTGTCGTTGTATGGATGGGAAAAATTTTCCACCTTTTTTCTCGTTTACCACTTTCATGCCTGTAATTTGTCGAATAATTGGGGAAAAGAAAATTTAGAAATTTGAAAAACAATTATTGAAAAAAATCACTAGTTTTGACAAAGAAGTCTGGAAATAAGTAGCAAATTTCATTGTATATCTGCTTGTTCAGGGAATTTTTTGAGATTTGGTCAGGGAGTCATGGAATTTTTCAAGATTAGGTCATGGAAAGTCAGGGAATTTGCTATTCATGTTTTGCTGGGAACCCTGGAATAACCCATTGTCATTCCATACAAAATGAGCAAATTAGCTGTGGCTGACATGTTGTTATTACTTTTTGTTAAATAAAAAAAAAAAAAGATAATTATTCAGAGGTTATAAAATTTGCAAGCCAAACTTATTTCTGTTAAATATTTCTCAAGATACAGAACTTCAAACTTGCAACTTTGGACAATTGCACACAGGCCATTGATTCTACATCACAAGTTTTTTAAATATTCAAAACTGCTAAAATAATTTATTTTTTGTCAAAATATTTTGCAAAACTCTATCTATATATATAAAAGAAAGTCTGGATTTCATATTAATCACAGCACACAAAAATCTACCGAACCAAAAATCCTGAAAATTGGGGTAAAAATACTTCTTATAACATTGAGTGCCGCTGAGAAGGGATTTTCGAAAATTCTATCCCTAAGGAAGGTTAAAAAAAGAAAACTTTTAAAAAATTCCGTAAAAAAAAAAAAAACGGCTTTTGTAGTTATTTTTCAAATGATAACATATTTTAGTGTATTTTTTCATGCTGAATCAAATGGTATGAAGCAAATTCTTTTAAATCCAGTAGTTTGCGAGATACTTCATTTTCCTAATTTGGTGATATCTTCGGCACAAAAACCTGAAATTTTCAATCCTTATCCATATGTATAAAGAAAGTCTGGGTTTCGTATTAATCACAGTACACAAAAATCTATGAAACCAAAAATCTTGAAAATTGTGGTAAAAATACTTCTTATAACATCGAGTGCCGCTAAGAAGGGATTTTCGAAAATTCCATCCCTAAGGGGGGGTAAAAAAAAGAACGAACTTTAAAAAAATTCCTTAAAAATCTGCTTTTCACTTATTTTTTAACTGATAACATATTTTAGTGTATTTTTTCATCCTAAATCGAATGGTGCTAAGCAAATTCTTTTAAATCCAGTAGTTCGTGAGATACTCCACATTTTCCTAATTTGGCGATTTCCTCTGAACAAAAACCTGAAATTTTCAATCCTCATCTGTGTATATGTTAGGACTGGGCGATATCAGAATTTTAATATCGTGATATATCGCTGACCAAATATCGATAATTTTCGATATATCGATATATTTCAATTCATATGTCACTCCATTATAGGGTCATAAATGTAACTGTCTTCTGTATAAAATACTACAAACTCATAATAGTATATATATATATATATATATATATATATATATATATATATATATATATATATATATATATATATATATATATATATATGTGTGTGTGTGGGTGTGTGTATGTTAATTATCAAGAAAAATCAAAAATATCAATATCTTAACATATTCCAAGGAACATAAATTTTAATTTTTATGTATTGATTCAAAATATGCAAACCTTTTACCTGCAAATCTGATCTAAAATATGTGTTATGGAAAACTCTTGGAAAGTTAAACATTATAAATCATTAAAATGAAACACGAAAATGTATATAAGACAACAAATAGACATTAGATATATTGAAAGAAAATACTTTAATTACCTTTAAACTTAGAATTTTTTTATTACAATACAAAAAAAAAAAAAAAAATAAAAATAAAAATAAAAAAAATATTATTTTTGCAATTTTGGGCAGTAAGGAACACCTTCTTTTCGTTGTTATAATAAATAATTCTATTATTAGTCAGAATACAAATGAAAGCATTAGAATAATCAAATAATTTTAAGAAAACACGAAATTTCTTTAATAGAGTACAAAGTCCCAAATCAGGACGTTTTGCTAACTACCGTTTTTTTTTTCTTTTTTATTTTAATAATAATGTTGAATTAATCTCTATAATGATCTTTTACTTTTTCGATTTTTTCTAGGATGCTTTTACTTTCGAAACCAGTTTCAAAAATGAAAGTATTCCAGTAAAGAAAAAAAACAAACTTGAAAACAAATATTAAAAAACGGCTTTTGTTGAAAGAGATCAACCTCAGATGTGCAAATCAAAAACAAAAAATAAATAAATAAATAAATAAAAATAAATATATAAATAAACAAAAATATGGAAATGCAAACGAGGTATAAAAAAAAAGGTTAACATTGAGCGGATATTTTTGCATTAGTGAACTCTTGAAATAAAAAGGAGCCATGATATTCAAAATCAAAACTATCCTCATTCTTTTATGAGAGATAAACGGTTCGATTTTTTTTTTTTTTTTTTTTTTTTTTTTTTTAAATTTATAAAAAGGGTTTTGTGAAAGTATCAACTAGTTTCAGTTGTTTAAGTGCGCGAAAAACACATTCAATTGCACATACAAACGAAAAAAGGGGGGGGGGGAGAAGAAAAACAAAACCTTTTATTCTTTACCATTAAAAGGGAAAAAAATTCATAACTCCTAAGTTAATTTACCGATTTTTTTCAAATTTTCAGCAATTTGCAATAATAGTAAATTAGGCTGTGTCACAAATTTTTATTAAAATATAATAAGTTATTACAAAATTTGAGCGTCTTTTACAAGTGTCCAGTACAGAAGAACCTCAAAGAAAACGTAGGTAACTATCCATCGTTTGTTTTTGTTTATCGAACTCAGCGAAATCGGAACTTGAATGTTTATACAATAATCATATTGTCATCTGCTGTGGATGGGTAATATGTTTTGTCAAGCAGAAAGACACCATCCATAGAGTTTTAGTGATCTTTCGAAATGAAAAGTATTTTCCTTCCTAATTTAAGAAAGATTTTCATTTTTTTTTTTTTTTTTTTTTTTTTCAAAAACCCCGTACGCAAAACGCTTAAAAATACTAGTATCCAATAAACTCTAAAACTAAGGTGAATCACAATGAAAAAAGAAAAAACTTCCGCTTTAAGTAAAATTTATGCTTAAAATAAATGACATAATAGAATTATCATACATGTAAATTATTAATAATATTAATAAAAAAATGTAAAATAATATGTGATTTAATATAATTATTTATTAATGCTATTAATAAATGAAAAACAAACATACAAGAAATATCGATTAATTGTGCTCACATTCTTGAAAATATGTCAATCAATTCTGCATTCCGGCTGCAATAACTGTACACAAGCTCACAGGAAAACAACAGTCAGCCACCGATATGGAGTCAACAAATAATTGTATCGGAAATGCCCGATCCTCGAATGAGTGCTTCAACTTCGATTCTCGAACGAACTCCGATAAATAAAGCGGTACATCAGAATAGTAGAATGTTCGCACATATTCCGGTATGTGCGCGACACCAGCGCAAAAAGTAGACGGTTCACCCATATTCCGGTAAGTGCGCGACACCAGCGCAAAAAGTAGACTGTTCGCCCATATTCCGGTAAGTGCGCGACACCGGCTCAAAACCAGAAGTATCACGCAAGTGCCGATTACGGCGCGAACATTTGCAAAAGTAAACAACTTTTGCGCCGATAGAGGTAGATTCGGAATTCCGTAACTCCGTAATTCCGAAAGTATGATGAAATACCGTTTTAAACGATATATCGGAAGGATTGAAATCTCAATATCGTTACCGCGGTCTTAAAGAAATATCGATATATAACGATATTACGGTATATCGCCCAGCCCTAGTATATGTATATATATATATATAATCTCTCCCTTAGGAAGTTCAACGGTGGTCTAAAATAATATGTTTCGCCATATCTCAGAACCAAATTCAGGTAGAAGCAATTCAAGATAAAATAAAGAATACTGCCCAGTTAAACTGATGGCATTGAGCTCACAGGCTACAAATACTAATTGTACATTAAAGCCTTATATTTTCAAGGGTTAATTCCGTTCGAAAAAAAAATTAAGAAGGGGAAACAGCTCTCCCCTTTCCTCTTTTTTTATACTTAATCATTGAACCTCCTATACTAATCACGATCATGCTTCATCATATAAAAAATCTATATCCAAAATTCAGAGCAAATTAGATAATTCTTAATAAAAACCCATTTAGCATTTATATAATTTAAAAGGAGTTATCCCCTTCTTTTATACTTAACCATTAAACTTCCAAAACTATTCAGAGATTTGAACGAAATCTGAAAATTCTGCTTGAAAAACCTATTTATATAAATTAAGAGGGGGGGGAGGCATTAGAACCCCTGTTGCCCCTATTTATACTTATTCAATGAACACCTAATAGCAGTCACCGAATCGCCTCATCAGAATTATCCTAATCTAAATTTTGAACGAAAACTTAATTCTGCATGAAAATCCCATTTATATCAACTAACGGGGGGGGGGGGCATTAGAACCCCTGTTCCCCCTATTTATACTTATTCAATGAACCAGGGTTTGAAAAAACCCGGGTTTTTTTGAAAAAGCCCAACCCACTGGGCCCAGTAGTCTAAAACCCGGGTTTTTTCGGGCTTTTTTGAAAAAACCCGGGTTTTTTCGGGTTTTATCAAAATTTTTTAGAGAACTCTTCACATTTCTAATTTTCACATACATAATGCCTAAATTTTTCATTTATCAGTGAAACAAAGGTATAATTTTGCATTAAGTATAGATTAACAATAAAAATAAATATATAAAAGGAAAATATAAATATATTTAAAAAGATTATTTTGTATCTCATAGAACTAGATTACTGGAAGAATGATGTATTAAATCAAGTGCAACTGAATTTCTTTATATAAATCTTAAGTTAAACAGACTAATTTATGCAATTTCTTTCATTTACTTCAATAGAAATCAGTTTAAAATAGTAACATTTATGTAAATATTTTTATTTATGTGAAGAAAAAAATAGAATTCACACACACACACACACATATATATATTACAATTTAAGCAACATTTATATTGCAATAGTATTAAATTGGATTATCTAAAAGTCAATGTCGGTCATATCTATAAAATTAGATCGTAAATGGCAATACACTTTTACTAGTTTAGTTTTGCTTTTGTATGCTATCTGTAAACAATCTTTTAAAGTATCTGGATACATTTTAGATTAGATTTTATTAGGGTTTTTTGGATATTATCAAGGTTATTTATGTTAAAGAAATATGGTTCAGAATGTTTGAAAACAAGGTACTTATACTACTAAATACAATTTAAAATAACTAATTGATTACAAAAAGTTTATGAGGTTAAAGGTTAAAATGTTATGACAATAATAAACATTATAATTTGCTTTTACAAAAATTAATTATTAGTAATAATTTTAACAATGAAATTATTAAAGTACTATGTTAAAACTTTTTCACTCTTTTTGTTATAACAGGATTTTTAGCAAAACATTACTGGCAAATTCCTTGACATTCCATGACCAAATCTCAAAAAATTCCCTGACTTTCCCAAACCAAATCTAGAAAAATTCTCTGACCAAACGAGCATACATCAAAATTTGATACTTATTTTCACAATCTTTTGCCAAAATTAGCAATTTTTTTCTGCAATCATACTTCAGTCTTTTTTTTTTTTTTTTTCCCCCAACTGTTTAATGAATTTTGTGTCATTTTTCATTTTTTCACTCAAATGTTTTCCATGACTTTTTTAGAAATTATTTGTAAATTCCTCGACTTTTCCTGTATATTTTGAGATTTTCCTGACTTTCCATGATGCTGGGAACCCTGTATAATCTGTCACCATTTTTGTGTTGAAAATTACTGTATAAACTTTCATTGAACATTGAAGCAGGATAATAAATGTTGCAATTAATCTTAAAAGCTATAACAATACAAGCAATCAGGATGGGGATCACATTTCAAGCCCATCATTAGGTATACATTAAGATTTAAAGCACTTGGATGCATTTTAAAATATATAGCCATGAAAATCTTCCTTATTTACAAACTAATTTATTTTATGGTCATTTTATCAATACTTAGAAATTCTTTTAAATATGGTTAGTTTGAAATATATTTAAATTGGCATTTATCTTTCTATCTTCATATCTTAGATTAAATAATGATACAGTTGTGAAAACACGAGAAAATTTGAAAAAACCCACAAATGGGTTTTTGATGGGTTTTTTCAAGTGGGCCCGCCCGAAAAAACCCGCCCGGGTTTTTTCGGGCTGGGCCCACTTCGGCGAACCCTGCAATGAACACCTAATAACAGCCACGGAATCGCCTCATCAGAATGATCCTAATCTAAATTTTGAACGAAAACTTAATTCTGCATGAAAATCCCATTTATATCAACTAACGGGGGGGGGGGGGGGGGGCATTAGAACCCCTGTTCCCCCTATTTATACTTATTTAATGAACACCTAATAACAGTCACGGAATCGCCTCATCAGAATGATCCTAATCTAAATTTTGAATGAAAACTTAATTCTGCATGAAAATCCCATTTATATCAACTAACGGGGGGGGGGGGGCATTAGAACCCCTGTTCCCCCTATTTATACTTATTCAATGAACACCTAATAACAGTCACGGAATCGCCTCATCAGAATGATCCTAATCTAAATTTTGAACGAAAACTTAATTCTGCATGAAAATCCCATTTATATCAACTAACGGATTGTCGAAAAAATAGATTTCATCAATCGTTCTAAGAAAAATTACCAGTGACACCAGCAAATCTTGATTCTTTTTTGTTTTCACAAATTTATATTTGTTTTACAAAAAACCAAGTTTTGTCATATTATTGAAAATCATATACATATAGAATGATATAAAATTAAAAAATTATGCTATTTTGCCCATACAACTGATCTAAAAGTTTCACTGTTTACGTCTGTGATGTGTTGATTTGAGTCTAATGTATCTGAAATCTGCTTTATGCTTTTCGCTTTAAAACATTTTGTAACATAATTAGTTTGGCAAAGTTTAACAAAAAACAGGGCTCGAAAAGTAGCATTTCCAGGATCCTGGTGAATCCAGATATCATAACATGTATTTTTTCCACTCCAGTTCCCATGTATAATTCCCCCCCCCCCCCCCCCCCCAAAAAAAAAAAAAAAAAAATCTTTACCTGTTTTGTGGAATGCATAATTTCATCGAAATATTACAGAAAAGCTTGAATCTCATCCAAAAAAATCCCAATAAAACAGCAAATTTCATCTAAAACACTTTTTTTTTTACCTCCCAAAAAACCATGATAAAGCAGAAATTTTGTTAACCGCGAAAAAACACTTATTTTGTCAAAATATTGGATAAATTTCATCAAAATACTCACACAATTTTTTTCTGGAAATCTATACTTTTCATTTAGTTCCCCAGCTGGGAACCTTAAAATTTTTAGAATTTTCGAGCCCTGCAAAATATGTAAATGGAGAAATACAAAGTATTTATAATGCGATTTGATAATATTGTAAATAATATTTCTTACACTTACTAATAGCTATTGTTAATACTATATACCTTCAGATATAAATTTGTCTTATATTTTAAATTAGGTGCCAGCATTAGAAACATCAAGCAAGGCATACATATCCGAATGCTATGCCGTAGCCTATTATGGTAAGATTAGTTGGTTTTAACTTCATTCTTTGTTTTGTGTTTAAAGATAAAGTTAAAATTTTAATGTAATTTTAATAGAAAACTAGTTATTCTATCATATGTTCATAAAATTCAATGATTTTTTCCTGCATGTTTTAAATTTTAACCTTTTTAAGTATCCTGTAACCAAGTTTTCCAGTCGCATAATATTTGAAATCAAGGGCTGATTTAATATAAAACTTACATTAATTTTATTTTTTTGCTGTGCATAACATAAATATGTATGTAAGGTAATCATAAACAAATCTCCATAAAAAATAGTTTTCATGGGTATCATTTTATGAATCATTAAACATAAAGGTGAAAATGTGCCGAACACTTAAAGGGTTTATAACATGGAACAATTTTAGTTTTAGAATGTAGAAGACACTAGAAATAGGTATGCATTGGAAAGATTGTTATTTAACTAACATACTTCACGTTGCCTGGATTCTGTGATATCTTAAATGAACTTTAAACTTAAGTCAGAGTTTCCCCCAGGTTTAAAAAAAGGCAGGGCGCTACTGTTCTGAAAAGAGCACTTTTTACATTTTTCAGGGCACTTTTTCATTTTTAAGGGCACTAAATTTTGTTAAAAGATCGAAAAAAAACTGCCAATTTTGTTAAAAGATCGTAAATAACGGCATATTTTGCTAAACAAATCGCGAAAAAATGTCTAATTTCGTGAAAATATCACGAAAAAATGGAACTTTTCACAGAATTTTACGTTTTATTGCAATTTTTGGACAAAATTTGCCGTTCTTTTTCTGGAAATCTTTTGACAAAAACTGCCATTTTATTGCTCTTTTTTTTTTTTTTTTTTTTTTTTTTTTTTTTTTTTTTAAACGAAAGTTGCCGTTTTTTGCAACTCATTTGACAAAATTTTCTGCTCGATCGCGATTTTTGGAAGAAAATTTTTTTCCACGATCTTTTGAAGAAATATTCCATTTTATGAAATTTTGTGACAAAATTAACCATTTTTTTGCGAATCTTGCTGGAAATTAGTCGTTATTTCACATTTTTTAACGAAACTTGCCGTTCTTATAGCGATTTTTTGATGAAATTACCCGTCCCATGTGACGCGTATGAGGCAATTTTTTGCCTTTCATCGTTGATTTTTTGCGTAACTTACGCGATATAGTGCGTTCAGATCATTGCTCAAGGGCTGCGTTTTTTCAAATGTGGGGCGAGAAGGGCACTATTTTTTTTGAATGAATGGCAAGAGGGGTGCTATTTTTTTAACTAAAGGGCAGGAGGGGCAGAGCGCCTCCCTGAAACCCTCTGGGGGAAACTCTGCTTAAGTGATTGTATATCATTCTCTATTTTGTCTTAGGTTATGTTTTGATGGCTAAAACTTAACATAAAAATAAATAGGAGTACTGTTTGATGTGAAACTGTATTTAAATATGAGTACATAACTGTTCATTTTTCTCTATATAAAAATACTGTTAAATATATTTGTGGATTATTTTTCCATAATTGCATTAAAATGTGGAATATATTTCTATCATTATGGGTTTACAGTACTTACATGTTCATTTTTCTCTGTATAAAAAATACTGTTAGGTATATTTCTAGACTATTTTTCATTAATTGCATTAAAATGTAGAATATATTTCTATCATTATGGATTTTGGTTAGATTAAAGCGAGTATGGACCAATGAAAATTTTGTCTGAGTCAACAAAAACTTTTCCAGATTTGGGTAAAGTGCTGTACTCTAGTTCAGTTTTTTAAGATACTTTTTGATATTTTCATTATTCATCCTCATTTTTTAGCCATTTTTAATAAATGAGAATATTGTATTGAATAAATATTCTCTTGTTACGGCTTGCTATCCATTTATTGGATTGTGAGTAACCATGAGAGATAGATAAATGCAAAAAGAGATTATTTCTTTAAATGAAATTTAAAGAAAACATTTCTTCTTTTCAACAATCCATTTAATTTATTCTGAAAATGTTTTGATACAATTTTATTTTTCTTCACACATACTACTGTCTTTGCCAAGTATGTTTTAGAACTTTTAAGAAATATCTTCTAGCCTCTTAAATGATTAAGAACAAAGGAAATCTATTATTGCAGTGTTTTATAACATCTTGTCCCTCCCATCCTGATTAAAAATTCATAATTAACAACTAAAATTGTAGACCATTATCAGAGCTGCCAAGTATTAAGATTTATCTTTTATTATTATGGATATGCATCAAAAGTTATAACATTTTGGGCATTGGATGAAAATTATCAAGCGAAAAATGCAAATTTCGACCAAGGATTGCTTGAAAAAAACATGAAAATTCATCAAAAGATCATGGAAAAAATGCAAATTTCATCAGAGTCGTGAAAAAATGCAAATGTAATCAAAAGTTTGAAGAAAAGTGCAAAATTAGTTCAAAGGATTGCATTAAAAAAATGCAACTTTCATGTGGAATTTGCATAAAAAATGTGAATTTTGACAAAAATTCATGCAAAAATGAAAATTTAATTTGAAATTTTTTTTAAAAATGCACAAATTTAGTCAAAAATTGCCAAAAAAAAAATTAAATCAAATTTTATAAAAACATGAATTTTTGGGGCACAATGATAAAATATGCATATGGGGACAAATGCAACAAAAATGAGAGTATGAACCGCACCAAATTAAGCAATTTCTTCAAAGTATTGCCAAAAAAAAAGAAGAAAACTATAAATTTATCAAACAGCCATGAAAAAAAATACTATTTTCTTCAGAAGATCATGGGAAATAATGAAAGTTCCATCCAAGGATTGCAGGAAAAGACACAAGTGTTGTTAAAGGATCACGAACAAGCTGCAATTTTCGTGCAGAAAAATTCTCAAATTTTGTCAAAGAATCCTGGAAAATACTCGAATTTTATCGAAAAATAGTGGGAAATACTCAAGTTTTGTAGAAAAATCGTGTGAAAATATGTGAAAGACTGTTGAAAAGTGCGATTTTCGTCAAAAGGTCACAGAAAATGCGGTAATTTTGTTTAAAGCTATCTTTCAGGGGGAAAAGAAAAACGCTTATCGTCAATAGATGGCGCGGACTTTCACACTTCTCGACGGGGGGTGGAGCGATAACTTTCATTTTTTGGTAATCCTACTTTTTTGTTAACTACAGCTATTTTATATATGGCCCCTTATTTTTCCCTTGAAGTGTAGGAGAAAAGGGGTGGGCCCAGCTGATCTTTATCTTGTGCGAAGAAAAGGATCTTCATGTTCAATCCGACAATAGTCAGTTTATTATTTCTTAGGATCAGGATCTGCATGGGAGATTCTGAGCTGTGAGCTAGAATATTGTTTCGAATGCAATAGTAATATTGTCATTGTATAGTTCTGAAGCAGTCTTTTGGAACTTATCTTTGTTTAGTAAGCTACAAAGACATAATTTTAAAACACATTTTTTAATCGTTATAGATCCTAATTATGATATTTTTAATACTTACTTTTCAATTTTTTTTTTTCTAAACTATATTAGTTTCTTTAATGTATTGGATTGCTTGAGGACAGGTTTAAATATGATGTAAAATTACTGTATGTGGTATAGCAATCGAAAAAAAAAAAAAAAAAATAGTATATACCATGATAAAAAGTTTATTAAATCCAACTAGCTGACCCGCCCGGCGTTGCCCGGGTCCGTATTAGCAATATTAAACGAACTTGAAATTTGTATGATTTTATCAATAACTGGAAGCATGCAGAAATGCATTGTCTGAAATACGTCGCAGCTGACTTTGTGAAAAATCAGTTTTAAAAACAACAACTAATATTAAACTCTAAAAATACTTAAAATGAGCAATGAGAAACACGGGAGGGAACATGTATCCAACGATTGCGTTAGTTTCGTGTTAAAGTGTTGATATTTTCTTAGCAGACGATTTTTTGTGATAAATACATTATCTGTTTTATATTTCTTCTTAATGATATTCCTCTGGACCGAGTTGGCGCATTGCCAAGATTTGCTTCCTCTGGACCGAGTTGGCGCATTGCCAAGATTTGCTTTCCCCTGTGCCTCAATTAATTATCCTCGGAATTCCTTTTATTTATAGAGATTGATTTTTTAATCACCAGGTTTTAAAACATTCACCTTTTATGTAAACATTTTAATAAAAAAATTTTAATTTTACTTAAGAAAGGTGTTATAATAAAAATAAATGAAATTGACATGTTTCGGAACCGTCGAATAAGTTCCATAATCATAATATAAATAAAAAATAAAATTTCAAAATATTTCACGGTCAATACAAATGACAGGCGACAATGAGATATAAATAACAAAAAACACGCGCTCTATTGTAAAAAATTAAATTAAAATATAAACCATGATCTAAAATATAAATAAAACTAAAATTTCAAAACATTTCACGGTTAATACAAATGACACGTAACAATGATATATAAATAACAAAAAAAGAAAAAAAAAACACAAAAAACAGGCGCTCTATTGCAAAAATATACATTAATATAATTTTCATAATAATTAATATAATTTTTTTACAATAGAACGTCTGTCTTTTTTACTTTCTTCTATCTTTACAAGAAGAAAGTATTGGATTCATGAAAATTTTCGACTTCCGGTTTTCGACGGATTTATACGTTTTAGAAGGTCCTGAACACGTTTTGACTACTTTTAGAAAATGTCTGTCTGTGAGTCAGTCTGTCTGTCTGTATGTGACAAAAAATTTGTGGGTGCTCTATCTCAAGAACTAATGCTCGAAATTTAATAAAATTTTATATTCAGTTAGACCTTGATATGAATTAGTGCCTATTGGTTTTTGGTGAAAATTGGCCTGCAGGTGGCGCTGCGATACTACTTTTTTACGATTTTCAAGATTGCTATATCTCAAGAACTAATGCACAGAATTTCACGAAACTTCAGGTTCTGTGACCCTTTGATATACATAGACGCTGATTGAGTTTTGGTGTAAATTGGCCCGCAGGTGGCGCTGCTATGCCACGTTTTTCATGATTTTCATGATAGCTATATCTCAAGAACTAATGCACAGAATGTCACCAAACTTCAGATTCCGCGATACCTTGAGTTACATAGCCGCTGTTAAGGTTTTGGTGTGAATTGCCCTATAGGTGGCGCTGCTATGCTACATTTTGCACGATTTTTGCGATAGCTATATCTCAAGAACTATTGCAGAGAACTTCATCAAATTTTAGATTCTGTTACACTAGAATATATAATATAATTAGACGCTGATTACATTTTGGTATTAACCTTGCAACAGGTAGTGCAGCTATGCTGCATTTTGCGCGATTTTTCCGATAGCTATATCTCAACAACCAACGCACAGAATTTCATCAAACTTGAGATTTTGTTACAAAATGACTTATAACATAATTACACGATGATTACGTTTTTTTATAAATCCTTCAACTGATGGTGCTTCTGTGCTATATTTTACACGGTTTTTTTAACTAGCTATATCTCAAGAACTAATGCACAGAATTTCATCAAACTTGAGATTCTTTTACACCATAACATAATTAGACGCTTTTTTACGTTTTGGCATAAATTGTCCAAGATATGGTGTTGCTGTGCAACGTTTTGCAAATTTTTTGTTATAACTATATCTTAAGAACTAATGGACGAAATTCCATCAAATTTCAGATTCTGTTAGGTCTTGACATAAATAGATGCTTATTAAGTTTTAGTATAAGTTACACAACATGAGGCACTATTAAGCTCTTTTTCTCAGAATATTAATTAAAGTTTGCGTTTTAGGCTTTTCGGATACCAGAATCTCATTAAGGTAGGTCTAATGTTCGAGGAAATTCGATAGTGGGTAACTTTGGGGTCACCACGTTTTTTTTTTTTTTTTTTTTTTTTTTTTTTTTTTAATATTAAAAAGTACTTATGAGATAGAAGAAAGTTTTGGGATTGACACATCCAACTAGTTTTTTTTTTTTTTTTTTTTTTTTCTTGTTATTTATTCTCATTGTTGCGTGTCATTTGTATTGACCGTGAAATATTTTGAAATTTTAGTTTTATTTATATTTTAGATCAGGGTTTATATTTTAATTTAATTTTTTACAATAGAGCGCGTGTTTATTGTGTTTTTTGTTATTTATATCTTATTGTCGCGTGTCATTTGTATTGACCGTGAAATATTTTGAAATTTTATTTTTTATTTATATTATGATTATGGAACTTACTTGACGGTTCCGAAACATGTCAATGTCATTTATTTTTATTATAACACCTTTCTTAAGTAAAATTAAAAATTTTTTAAGGCGAGCTTTACTTTGCCGCCCCTATGACATTTTTTTCTTTTTACCACTACTCAAACTTTTAAAAAAATAAGTAAATTAGTATAATAACTATAATTTATTTACATACATATAAAATGCATTATAAAATATATTTATATTTAACGAATTTAAAATAATTGAACTGCTTTATTTATTTTATTTTATTTTTGTATCTTTTTAAAAATAACAACATCTATTTTGAAATTAAATTAATAAATAATATTATACTAGTATATATAAAAAGGCCAGAAAGTCTCATATAAAGAATAACAGTAATACTTCAAAATCTTTTTTACCTTGTTTTTCATTTCGAAAAATCAAGCACGTTATGGATATTAGAAAAAAAATTGTTACAATAGGTAAAGAGTATTTTAAAAATAAATATTACTGAGACAAAATATGTTAAACATTTAAAATAAATCACATTGCGCATAATATTTGTGTATGAATTTCAAATAGAAAGAGAAAAATAATGAGTTAGTATAACAAGTTATTTATCTTTTGAAAATTGCATATACAACACAAAATCGCATATTGATAATATTAATAAGAAAACAGCTACTAAAAATAAGACAAAAGTTTAGAGAAGAAAGTAATTTCTCTTGATTTAGATTCGGCGAAATCACACATTATCATGTCAAAATCAATATTATAAAATGAAAAAATATAAATAAACAAATAAATTTAGCGCAAACTTCGCAATATATTATTGATATTAAATAGAAAAATGATGATAGACAGAGAAAATTACCTAATCATTTCAAATGAAAACTAACAATTAAAACATTAAAAATATTGTTTTCAAACACACAACTATCAACAATGAAATATTTAATTCAATAATAAATTTACCTTGATTCTTTTTTTTTTTTCTTTGTGAAAATCGTTTGCTATGTCACGCTAATCAATATAGAAAACAATTAGATTTTGATTTGCTAAAATAATTTAATCACAGCTAACCTTATGGGCGCTGCGTTTCCGGGCATCTAAAAAAATTGTATTTTTTCAAAACGCGAAATCGCAAGAAAAATAGCAAAATATATAAAAAAAAAATCGATCCATAAGTTCTTATTAAACGTTATAGAAAAGAGAACAAAATTTACTATATTGGATTGGAAGATTGAATTTCTTTTACTAACGCGAAAAAATCACAGCGAATCGCGAAAAAAATAAAAGGGGGGGGGGCACTAAAAATAGTATATAAAGAATTGTTAAAATTTCAAAAATTTCAAACAGTAAAATTTATTTAAGATAAAAAAGAATTTCTTTTGTAAAGTCAAAAAACCGCCATAGAGCCCCCCTCCCCTTAAAAAATAAATAAATAAATAAATAAATAATAAAATAAAAATAATAAAAAATAAATCATAAAAAATTCACAAAAATTCGAAATTTGCTAAGCGAATTTCGATTAAATTTAGCTGAAACGAGGACAAATTTTTGTACATTAGATTAAAAGATTATAACCGGATTCTTTTTTTAATAACGTTAAAAAATTGCTTCGAAACAAAAAAAAAAAAAAAAAGTAAAGGTTGCTAAAGATTAAAAAATTGCAGAAAGACAAAATTTATTACAGTGCTTTAACCTATTCTAAAAGGAATTTTTTCACAAATAAATAACATCAATAACAAAATTCCTGTTACGAATGTCAAAAACTCATGTTGAAGATAGCATTAAAAGTCGCGAAAAAATAATAATCAATAATTTAAAAAATTGTACTACGATTATCAAATCCTAATAATAATAATAAAATATATATATATATCTCTTTTTATTTCCGCCTCACGTGGTTTGCCGTTCCAAAAAATACAATTCTGGATTTGGTTTGAAGGAGGATTTCTTTTGAGACTTATAGCAACTGAGCTGTTGTCTCGAATGATCCAAAACTTGAGCAAACACAAATATGATTGAGAATGAAGATAAGACAATTCTGGAATTAATTACCAAAATAAAAACTAATACACGTTTATTACGTGATTTATTTAATCCATTAATTTATGCTAGATACATAATAATTTTTATATCTATTTAAACTTTGGCAACAATTAGAATTAGAAGACAAATAAGTAAATAAATAAATAAAAATAAAAGAGATGATATTAAAAGAAATATTTTAATTAAAATAATAGTCTTTTTCAAACTTTTATGATTTGTTGTGTTACAAGAGGTATTCAGCGGTAAGTATACAAAATTTGAATGCTCTGACTTATATAGAATTTGTGTACGGACTCTGTGACAGACAGACAGTGGACAAGGACGAATAGAGTTTCGTCAAATGAACGAAACTCTAAAAATCGCCGCAAAACTCGGAAAAACGATAAAGATCATTTAAAAATTGTTTTAAAAAATACAGAACAAGATTGAATATATTTTAATAATAATAAAATATATATATATATCTCTTTTTATTTCCGCCTCACGTGGTTTGCCGTTCCAAAAAATACAATTCTGGATTTGGTTTGAAGGAGGATTTCTTTTGAGACTTATAGCAACTGAGCTGTTGTCTCGAATGATCCAAAACTTGAGCAAACACAAATATGATTGAGAATGAAGATAAGACAATTCTGGAATTAATTACCAAAATAAAAACTAATACACGTTTATTACGTGATTTATTTAATCCATTAATTTATGCTAGATACATAATAATTTTTATATCTATTTAAACTTTGGCAACAATTAGAAGACAAATAAGTAAATAAATAAATAAAAATAAAAGAGATGATATTAAAAGAAATATTTTAATTAAAATAATAGTCTTTTTCAAACTTTTATGATTTGTTGTGTTACAAGAGGTATTCAGCGGTAAGTATACAAAATTTGAATGCTCTGACTTATATAGAATTTGTGTACGGACTCTGTGACAGACAGACAGTGGACAAGGACGAATAGAGTTTCGTCAAATGAACGAAACTCTAAAAATCGCCGCAAAACTCGGAAAAACGATAAAGATCATTTAAAAATTGTTTTAAAAAATACAGAACAAGATTGAATATATTTTCCTAGAAGACAGTAACTGCATTTTTTCCTCAAATGTAAGGAAAAAAAAAACGCTAAAAAAATAAAATAAAATAATAAATTGTTTAAATAGCAGCTGATAAAATTCACTATATTAGGGTAAAAGTTTGATACCGAATTAATCTTAGAAACGAAAAAAAAAAAAAAAAAAAAAAAAAAGCGAAATGACAGAAAAATTCCAAAAATTGATCTATGTAATTAAACTTTATTAAAAAAATTTTGTTATTAATCTTAAACGTTAGAATACATTTCCTTTTACTAATGACATAAAATCAAGAAAGGAAATAATAAAAAAAAAAAAAAAACCTTTGAAAAATCCCAGTGGATAAAATTTATTACAATGAGAAGTATAGCATTCTAACAAAAATTCACTGCCGAATGTGTGTGTATACATATATACATGTATGTAAAATCGGCACAAAAAACGAAATTATGCAAAATTTTGCTTTGAAAACCGCGGAGACAAAATTTAATATTTTAGTCTGAAACAGAATCCCTTTGTGAATGTCCAAATATCACCACAAAATATAAAAAAAGGACAAAAAACTGCAAAAATTTCTAAAATCGTGATGTACAAAATGTACTATATTCGACTAAAAGTTTAAAACGTTTCTTTCCAATATTAAAAACTTCAGCAGAATGGAAAAAATCCACTAAAAATGGTATCAAAAATCTCACTAAAAATCGTTAAAAAATAAAAAGTCGAGGACATTTTTTACTACACCATTTTAAAAGTTTAAAACCTAATCAAGAAGGAATTATATGTTCAGTATATATTACAAGTATTTTTTTTTTTTTTTCTGTTAACCAACTGATAACCAGGCCAGTTACCAACATTTGGAAAGAACTTTATTTGGAAACTAGAAATGAAATTACAAGAAATCCCCCCCTAATAAAGTTTATCATATTTCAAGAAGAAAAAGGAGGATTTTTTTAACCTTGGGAGGAGGGGAATAAACATTTTGTCAAATGGTGTATCGTTTCATGTGGATTTTTTTTTTCTTCTAAATCGAATAACACCATCTTCAAGTCGATACGATCAATTTTTTTAAAGTTACGGCACGTTTGATGAATAAAATGGCAAAAATTATATTTATTCCCTCCACATACGCAGAAAACAAACTATATCATTAGAAAACAAATGATTAAAATTTTATTACAACCAGGGCTCGAGGGCCCGACTTAGATTGTGAGGGGAACTGGAGTAAACGTAATTCGGGGAGGTCCCCTTTCTACCTTTTGGATTTTTTTTTTTTTTTTTGAATTAAAAGAAGTGTCTAAAATTAAACTTTATACTAATTGTCTGTATATGTAAATTTCTTACCAAGTACTATTCGCATTTGTATACAGAATAGCACAAAAGAGATAACTTTAAGAAACTATTGAATACACTTTTCCATTGGTTATGGAAATATAAGAATAAATGTGAATCATTAAAATGTAAATACATTTGTGATGTAACTGTTACATTGAGGGGAGAAGGGGGGGGGGGCATGAGGTTCGAAAGCAAAGGAGATATGAGAAAAGAGCCACATAAAGTTTAAAATAAACAGATAAATAAAGAATTTTTGTGACTTTTGGCCTTTTTTATTAGTTAGGCATAACAAAAAAATTATATTTGCCCTTGAGGGGGGGGGGGGGGGGCTCAATCGAAAGACCCGACGTCCAATGAAGTTGCCCTGCATGGGCCTTACTTAGTCAGGCCCTAATTATAACAATATAGTATCCTATAGCTTTTTAAAGAAATTTTTATTAATGTTTCCTCCTAGGGTGATAAGTTAAAATCATCAATTATGACTAATTAAACCTTTCTAATGTACCAGTAATCAGAGACGATATATTTTCTCCACTAAAAGAAACTAAGCGTCCGTGTTTTAATACAATCTTTTTAGAGCATCCCAATAGATCAGATCTAATCACCTACAAAAATTTTTTTAACTTCTGACAGTAGAAATATTTTTTACAAAATTAAATTAGTGAAAATTTCGACAAAATCTGTAAAAGATTGAATGTTTCGCCGCGCTTTCGCCCTTCTATAGCACACTTTTAAAGTTTCCAAGAAACCAAAAGTATGTTCTTACAGATGAATCTTCTAATCTATAGCTTATCTAGTTGTAAAGTGTATGAATTTTACGATAATTCTTTTAAAATACACTGGCGAATGCAAGTCATTTCGCGCCGAACAGAAACAACATATCCTGCGTTGAAAGTAACTAAAGTCCGCAGTCTAACAAAATAAAACGTTAAGATATGTATTTTTTACAAAATGAAATATGGAATATTTTGACAAAATCGGTAAAAATCTGAGTGTTTTTTCGCGGTTTCATTCATTTTTGGTATGCAAGGACTCTTACAATCAAATTAAGCAGAAAATAAAATGCAAAATAGCAGACACTTTCAATTTAATACTTTTTTCACTTAAAAATATAAATTTAGATAGAATGGAGACTTAAGACATAAAATTCTATAAATTTTAGGTCAATTTAAAGGTCATTCATAACGCGCTCTTCTTAATAACTGGGGAAATGTAAAAACAACATCAAATTTTTTGCGGCCCCAAATTTTCGCGTCCGGCTCGCCCCCCCCCCCCCCCCCCCCCCCCCCCCCAAGCACGGCCCTGTTCAGAACTTTTTTCTATGCAAGAGCAAAGTAACCATCTAACACATTCCAAAGGAAGTAGAAAGTTTCCCTCTCTTTCACATCTTTACACATTCTTATCTCTCTTGAACGGGATCCAGCTGACGTCACACGGGGCTTTCTGCTTTGAAGGGGTGAGTTCAGAGCGGCGAGGGAAGTCTCCCCCTCGATAAAGGGGGGCATCTCTATTCCTCTCTTGCAAAAAGTGCAATTATGGGGTTGCTCGAATAAACAACCTTTTCCTTCATTTCTTTCACAGTCTCTCCAAATAAAAAAGCTTTTTTTTGAAAAACAAAAGGACTTTTTGAACAAAATTTTATGTAATAAGGTATAAAATCTATCCTTTATTGAATTTATTAGAAAAGTAATGATAACATTTAAAAAATGAAACATAAAAACGATAAAAAACAATCCTCTTTTAATCCATACGGACAACAAGTAGAACCCGTATCTCCACCTGTTGGTGTCTATTGAAAACAAGGGGGAAATTTTAAATTAAAATTAAAAAAAAAACGGTGATATATTTCATCCAAAAAATTATACCAA
Organism: Maratus speculifer; assembly: GCA_964019185.1. Taxonomy (NCBI): domain Eukaryota; kingdom Metazoa; phylum Arthropoda; class Arachnida; order Araneae; family Salticidae; genus Maratus; species Maratus speculifer. The sequence goes on from OZ025296.1 coordinate 36,548,621, forward strand.
TTTTAAGATACGAGTCTTATCTTTCACCAAAAAAATTTTTAAATCAATCACTGCAATAGCAAATGCGTTATAGTGGTTTTTAGAATGTATCATAAGCAGTATATGAGAAGATAATACTGACGGTTACCCTTAAAAACTGCAGAAAAACTCAAATTTTGTCAATTAAATGTGAATATTAAATTATTCCTATTTCTAATTTAAAATTAAAACATTTGCAACAATGATGTATGCATTTTTTAAACTTTAATCAAACATTATTCTAAATTATATCTTGCTATTGCAAATTACAAAGCACACTTGCAGTTTTATTGTTAGTATAATAATTTTCACAAAGCTGATCATATTTATAATAGTATAGGTACCATGTAAAGTTACTTCTATCAAGAAAAACACAGCCAATATATATATTAATAGGCAAAACTTTTAGCAAGTAGATATTTACATTTTTATCATGGAAATGGAATATTAATATTCAGATATCCATTCTGACTTGAAAAATCTACAGAAGGTTTCATAAACCCTCTAGTGAATGAACTATGCACTAAATGCATGAAAATTACATGCTTCTAGATAGTACTAGAGCCTAAGTAGTCAAAGGTACAACACCTTCTTTGATTTCTTGTTCAACAAATGTTCATCCCTACTGATAATTTTAACTTTGTTAAATTACTTATGCTGTTCTATTAGCTTAAAAATCTTTTTTTATGTATTGCGGCCTGCCTAATGTCAGAAACATTTGTTTGCAGCACACACACAAAAAAAGGCTGAGTATGGCTGTCTTAGAATATTACATTTAGATTTCAGTTATAATTACAATATCTGACAGGTATTTTGTGTCCTGCGTAGAACAAATTTCTCATTTGAAGTAAATTTTCATGTGCAGGGCCGTTAAAAAATATATAGTTTGTCCATACAATCAGACATGCTACTTTTCCATGGAAACATGGAATTCTGCTTTTTTTGCGATAAATTTTACTATCCCTGAGATTGATGCAAATATGCATTAAAATCTGTTGATATATTATTTGGAGGGGGAAATGTAGAGAGGAAATGAAAAAGAGAAAAAAAATTGTGATTATGAACTGCACCAAATTAAGCAAAATTCTTCAAAGGATCATTTTAAAAAAAACTATAAATTCATCACACAATATTCATGCCACGGAAAAAATACTATTTTCTTCAGAGGATCGTGGGAGATAATGCGATTTCCGTCAAAGGATTGCAGGAAAAGACACAATTGTTGTTAAAGGATCACGATTTTCATCAAAGGATTGCGGGGAAAATGTGATTTTTCATGAACAAGTTACATTAAAATTCTTGAATTTCGTCAAAGAATCATGAAATTGTGTGAAAATATGTGAAAGGCCGTTGAAAAAAAGTGCGATTTTCATCAGCTGGTCACAGAAAAAAACAATTTCGTTTAACCTCTTCAGTCCCGAGCAGTGATAGAAATTGGGAGATAAAAGGCAGGCGTCAAATGACGACTACTGTAAAAACCTTAAGCGTCAAATTAAGATTTTTAGTTGCAGTTTCTAAAATTCATATTAATATTACTGTAATACTGCATATAATTTTGGAGTGATTTGGAGTAAAAGAATAATTTTGAAATTCGCATCAAATTTTCTTTAAGACAAGAAAAAAATCCACTCCCAGTATTTTATTTTTTTCCTTGGGGGGGGGGGGATCGCACCACTTTTACGAATTTTGCGTTTTTTGCTATCTTTTGGCAAAATATGCCGTTTTCTCGCAATCTTTCGACGAAATTTGCAGCTCTTTTTGCGATCTTTCATCGGAACTGGCCGTTTTTTCCGTGATCTTTTGATGAAACTTGCCGGTTTTTTCGCAATCTTTTGATGAAACTTGCTGTTTTTTTCGCGATTTTTTAAAAATATTTTGCTTTTTTGCGATCTTTTGCCAAACTTTGTCGTGTTTTTTCGCAATCATCTGGCGAAACTTGCCATTTTTTCGATCTTTTGACAAGCCTTGCCATGTTTTTTTGCGATTTGTTGACGAAATTGGCAGCATTTTTTCGCAATCTTTTGATAAAATTTGTCGTTTTCTGCAGGGCTGGGAACCCCCCCCCCCATCCCCCCTTTAATTATGTGTTTTTTTCGCAACCCTTTGGTGAAAATTACTGATTATTTGGGATTCCTTGAAGAAATTTGCGTTTTTTCGTGAGCCTTTGATGGAATTAACAGATTTTATTGCGATCCTATGACAAGATTCTTATTTTTTCTGTAATTCTTTGACAAAATTAGCTTTTTTCTAAAGATTCTGTGACAAAATTAAGATTTGTTTTCACGATTCTTCATATAAAATTGCATTTTTTTGCGATTCTATAACAAAGTTAGTCTTTTTCCCAAGATTTTTTTGACGAAATTAACTTGTTTTGCGATTATTTTATAGAATTCGCGTTTTTCTTGCGATTCTTTGACGAAATTTGCATCTCTATGCGCAATACTTTGTAGAAATTTGCCTTTTTTTACGCTATTGTATAAAAAACTTTTGTTTTTTTGTTATTTTTTGAAAAAAAAAATCGTTTTTTTCTCCCATCTTTTGTCGAAACTGGCGATTTCTTATACGAGAAATTGATGAAATTTGTTTTTTTTTTGTTTTTTTTTCCGTGACTATTTCTCGAAATTCGCGATGTTTTTTTAGTTCTGATTTTTCAGACGACCATTTTTTTTTTTTTTGATTTTCGGAGCTGAATGTCTAATAAATTTTTTTAAAAGCTAGGCGTCAAATTTGACGACCAAGAATAATTTTCTAGTCGTCAGATTCAATTTTTTAGTTGCATTTGACGACTAACGACTGCTAATTTCTAACACTGGTCCCGAGAAAAATCTGCTCCATAGAAAAATTATTTTATTAGAAAATTATTTTGCTTTTAGGCTTAGAAAAAAGAAAATATTAGTTTTTTATTTTTAAAATTTTTAAATAGTTAAAATTTATGTACCCATATGGGTACATCAGGTCGCAATTGAGTAAAAATGTCATTTTTTAAACAAATAAAACCAATTTTGTTTTACAAAAATAAAACTATTGTTTAAAAGTTATATCAATTTAAACAACTTAAATGATTTTTTTACCTAAAGCTATGTATTGCGCAAAAATATTATACACATCTTGTAATAATTGTAATGCATATCTCAGGGGTGATTCTCGTCCGAAATTTCCGAAAATTTAAGGCATTCTCTTCCGAAAATTTGAAATTGGGTTATCAGTTCCGCATAGTTGCCAACTTGTACGGTTTTACGCGCGGAAAAAACAATTGCGTGGAAATGCAAAATTCGTGAAAGGATCGCCGAAATAGCATACATTTCGTCAATATTTCGTGGAAAAACGACGATTTCGTCAGTTTTTGAAAACGAACTTTGTCAAAAGATCGATGAAAAAGGCGAATTTCCTGTGCGGATCGCGGAAAAAACGGCAATCTCTCCAAATATCGCACATAAAACGTTGATTTCTTCTTGAAGACCGCGGGAAAACGCCGATTTCGTCTTAAGATTGCGGATATAACGCCGAGTTCGTTAAAAGATCGCGGGGGAAAACGCAGATTTCGTTAAAAGATCGCTGGAAAAAACGCCGTTTTCGATAAAAGATCGCTTTGAAATATTTTGTCAAAAGAATGTTTGAAAAAATACGCCGATTTTGTCAAAAGATAGCGGGAATAAAATGCCGTTTTCGAGAAAAAATCGCGTAAAAATGCAAATTTTGTCTAAAGATCGTCCAAAAAAACGATGATTTCACTTAAAAAACATGGATAAACGCCGATTTCGTCAAAAGATCACGGAAAAACCGCCAATTTCGGCAAAAGATCGCGGGAATAAAATGCCGTTTTCGAGAAAATATCGCGTAAAAATGCAAATTTTGTCTGAAGATCGTCGAAAAAGCGCCAATTTCACTTAAAAAACATGGAAAAACGCCGATTTCGGCAAAAAATCTGAATAAATCGCCGATTTTGCTAAAATATTGCTGATTTCGTCTGAAGATAGCGGAAAAACGCCGACTTTTGCCCGAACATTGCTGGAGGGGAGGGGGGGGGGGGGAACTCACGACCCCATCCCCCCCAATTTCCGAAAATGCGATGCGAATTTCCGAAAAAAAATTTCATCCAGAATTACCCCTGGCATATCTTGCTACTACACATCTATCTGTGTATCTGATGTATCTGTGGCTTCCAGTAATAACCAGGTATGGCACATTTTTGAAAAAAATTGAGATAGTTTGGGAAGATGTAGCTTTAAAAGCGTGCTTTAATCTGCCATATTACTGAAAAAAAATTGAATACTTCCCGTCATAGGGCAACTATAAATTTTCATTTAAAAATTTAATTTTTTTTCAATTGGTTCTCAATTAATAAAAAATATTTTTATATAACTATTTTGGCAAAAAAAAGAGAAGCTCTTATATCCTAATTGAATGTAATGAAAATTATTAAGTTCTAATCTATTTTATAAAAGTAATGATAAAAAGACATTTAAAAACTTTAAACGTTAATTACTCAAAATATTAAAAATGTGCCTTACCTGATTATTACTGGAAGCCACAAATAATATACACATACTACTACACATACCACTATTAATATACTACATACCTTTTAATAATAATCTTCTAATAAAGTATCATTTATTATAGACTTTTTTTGACTAATACATGCGGGCTTGTACAACTATACAACCTTACAAAACGTGTTAAAATTTTTAAAGTTATTAAAAATTATGACATATTTTAGCAGTAAATTCAGTATATTACTTCATATTATTTAAAAAAATGAAAAAAGTCCTTTTAAATTGTTTTGTAAGACTAAATTAAATAATTTAATCGTTCCAAAAAAATTTTTTTTAATAACCAAATGTACACAATAGTTACGCAGAAATTTAGTTTCTTTATCTGGAAATGTATAGTTAAGACCCATTGTACCCAAATGGGTACAACATATTTACAGATGTTTTTCACATCCATGCACATATGAACAACATTTATAAACAACTCCAAATCATTCTTGAAACATTATAGTTTATAAAAAATGCAATATATTGTTTTTAATTCACCCAAAAATTTGTATTATTCACATACTTTGACGTGAAGTCGTTGGAAAATTGTTTATGTCATATATCTTGGAAATGTTCCATTTTCAAAGTCACATGGTTTCTCCATCTTTAAACATATAGCACATTTATTGGTAATATATTACACTGTGATGTATCTTAATAGTGCTAGCAGAAATTCATGCATTTATAAAAAAAATTTTGGGTGTAATTTTGGCTTTTGATTTAATGTACCCAAATGGGTACTCCAGGACTGAAGAGGTTAAAAACTGCAGGAAAACACAAATTTTGTCAATGTTGCAGAAAAAATGCAAATTTCGTCAAAAGTCCATGAGGTCATGAAAGTTCTGCTTTTTTTTCTTGCTGAGCCTGTAGCATGTCTGGTAATGTACTGTTCTATGCAAAATTTAGTAATAAAGCATAATGCATTATTTCATTCATTGCTTAAAAGATAACTTCAATAAATGCATTGCTTTTTTTTTTTTTTTTTTTTTTTTTTTTTATCTTTTGTCTTGTTATCAGAAAAGCATATTCAAACAGTATCTGTGCTGGTTGTGAATGCATGATGCAACAGCAATTTTCCAGCTTTTTTTTATGAAATGACAAAAGCAAAAAAATTGTTTTTTAAAATCATACACAATTTTTTTTTAAATATAAAAGACTGTTCTGAGCAAGAAAACATTTTTCATTGCACAGTGTTAAAACTAAAATGGTCATATCTCTTAACCTCCTGACTATTGCGACCGGATTTTTCCGTTCACTATGCTGCAAGTTTCACTGCAACATAACCAATATTCAAATTAATATAATTCTACAAAGAAAAGCCAGTTTTGAAAAATTAAGTTACGATTAATACTCTCAAAGCTTATACACCTATACGTAATAAAATATTTTGTATCAGGTTAAAAAAAAATATTTTTTTAATACTACCTCTGACAATAAAGTTCGGTGAATAGTCCTGTAACATTAATGTTGAAGAAATATTATCGAAAGTTACCGTGCCATCCTTCGAATTAGTCATCTCCCATAACTATGCACCTCTGAGATCTGCTTTGGATGTCCTGGGAAATTCGCAAGAAGTCTTCTTTTGGGATGCTGTTCAAAAGCTTCATCACGTTTCGTTGAAAGTCAGCAATATGGTCATTCAAAGACAGTTTGAGTCGTGAAAATACAAAGAAGTCTGGAGGATTGAGATCTGGCAAGTATTTTGGATGTTTAATTTGCACATCCCCTCATGAATTTCTTTCGATGTCTTGCAAAGCTTAAAACCAAACTTTAAGCTGATCTTTTGTTCGTTCATTTTCCTGTTCTCAGTTAAGAACCAACGCACTGAACAAGCACTTAGTAAAGCACGTCTTACACAAAATGTAAACGACACTTAACTAAACAATGGTGGGGGAAGATGGTCAACACTTGCCCCTATGCAAGTACAGCGTTTTGTTTCCGCAGTGTTGCTAGTTCCGAAATCATTCACTGAACTTTATTTTCAGAGGTAGTATTTGCAATAAATTAAGGAGAAAACAACGTTACAATTTTGCCCTTTTGCTGAATGTCAGGGGGGTTAAAAAGAAAATTTTATATTGAAAGCTGCTTTTATATCCAAAATAATTAAACTCGCAATTTTGGGAAATGAGTTTCATTCGTGAATACAAAAAATTGCATTAATATTTGTAAAAATATAAAGAAGCCTAATATATAGTTCAGAAATTGAGCATTGTAAGACAATTTTTAGGACTTGACAGCTACAGAAATAGAAATGTTGTCATATGGAAGCAATTAAATTTGAGAGCAGCTTGAAATTCAATTTAAATGTGATATCATGATCATACTTAACATTAAATCCTATAGAATTTTCTTTTTTATTGAAACTGTTTGGCAGGAGAATGGAGGTGTACCAAATTATTTTTATGCTAATTATATTGTAAGTAATTTTCATAAATATTATTCTAAATAGAATATTTTTATTTCAATTTAAACAGTTGGTAATGATCAACTTAGAGGTGCTAGTCTTGAAGATAGAGCACAAGTTTTGCAGTGGCTAAGTTTTGGTGACAGTGAAATCTTGCCTCCTGCTTGCACATGGATTTTCCCTCTATTAGGAATAATTCAATATAACAAACAAGTTTGTATGCTTATTTATAGATCATTTTTTAAAATATTATCAGTTTTTTTTAGCTAGATACAAAGATTAGTTGTTATGTCAATGAATATCCATTAGTTTTAAATCTAGAAGGAAAAGAAAAAATAAATAAGATACCAGGCAGGAATTTTTCAAAAAGTAAACACTATTCTGTAAAATGGGTACAAATTTTTTCAAAATGGGGACATTTAAAAAAAGAAATGCATTTTTTCAAAAGACTTTTTAAAAAAGAGCACACTTGTATTTTTTTCACAAAAAATATTTTGAACTGGTTTAGTTCCTTACAATTAGTGATATTGGGATCAATTGAATTGCTATGGGGTGCATTAAAAGTGTTGAAAAGGCCGGCGGATGCATAAAAGAAATAAAAAGGACCGCTGGGTGTTGCGTCCTGCAATGGCTTAGAGTAACATTATTGTTATATATCACATGTTATCAAAATATTACTGTATTCTAATATTTCCACCACATTTGATTGTGTTATTCAGTAGTCTGTCCCTGAAAAGGGTTTTTAAATACACACACAAGAAAATCAAAGCGTTATGATTGAAGAGATTTTTGTAATTGTTGAACAAGTAATATTTTTTAAAAATCCCTGCTGACTTGGCCTACAGGCAAAGGTAAATTTTGTAGTTATGTACAAATTTCACAAAAAAAAAAAAAAAAAGTGATAAACCCAGTTTTATTACTAAGAATGAACTCTAGAGACCTAATTTTTTTGTGAAAAATCTAATATACACACATACTCGTATATTTAATTGATTTAAAAATGACCAAAAACAAAATGAGAACTTCAAAATGTTAAAATTTGCCGATGTTTCCCTACTCTGGTTTTTATGTTTTAACAAATTTGCATGATGTTATATATTCGCTTGCTTTTTGTCCATTATTTTTCTAATGTGACGTAATATTTGCTTTTTAAAAAAATCTGTTAAGCTATTTATTTCATTTTTCATGTTGAAATCAAACTTAGAAAAATTATGACGTAATATTAAGTTTTTCTTAAATTTGTTAAACAGTTTTTCATTTTTCACATGCAAATCTTGGAATAGGAAAGTAATTGTTGTAGTAAGAATCTTACTGTATTTCTTAATTGTTGGCTACTGCTATAACAAAAAATGTAATTTTTCTGTCATTGTTCCATAAGAACTGGTTTTGTCAGAGCCATGAAGGGTTTAATCAAAGTAAAAGAGTTGTAGCTTTTTGGCTATATACAGCCAAGAACTTTTCGCCAAATAAAGGAAAATGTTTCATTTATACAAAATTTCTATATACATGAGTGTTATTTTTAATGTTGCACTATACAAGCAATACATCACTCTGTAAGGTTGACCTTTCAAGATTTACCCATAAAATTATTATAGAAAAAATGCAAAAATTTTTAATTGTCCTTTTTCAAATTAGAAGAGTTTGGTTTAAACCATGGTGGTTTTTTATGTTTTAAATTCTTTTTTCCTAATGTTTTTATTTTACATATTGAAAAATGCAAAATCCAAGTTATGTAGAAACTACAAGCAAAACTTAAAATTAATTTCTTAAGTGATAAACATTTTTAATCAATCCAACTTTTCTTACAAGCCATAAATCTACTTGGCAGAGTAACTAACTGATTTTTCTAAAATTAGTGGGTGAGAAAAAAGAATTTTTAAAAATAGCTGAAATGGCATTTTTGAGCTAAAAAATAAACATTTGTGGGATAATAACTCGATTAGTTGAGATTTACTAAGGATTGTACAAAGTACTGTTCAGTCTTATGGTCCTGTTTTAGTGAAATTGTACACAACTTTTAACATTTGTGAAAAATGTCACAAGTTTCCTAATTTGAAATTATATTTAAATTTTTGCTTATGCATTTTTAAGATGTATATGTATCTTAAATACATACATTTCTTTATGTAAAAGTAACTAGTCAGATTTTACTTTTAAATGTTTGTGAAATGTTCAGTTTAGAAATGGGGGGGGGGGGGGGAGTGAAATGCCTTTTTTTATGACAAGGGATTTTTGTGAAGGGTACTGTTTTACGATAAATAACTTTATGAAGAATTCTGCTTTGGCGTGAAAATTTTTGTGACGAGTCCTTTAAAAGATTAAATTTCTTCTTTAACAGATCACTGCTATATCATGCCTCATAGCCTTAATAATGACATAAGTAATTTTCTCCATTGACTTATGTTTTGTATGCTAATAAATCATATGTTGCAAGTTTTCTTTGCTCGGCTATTGGGTTTAGTCTTTTTACATTCCTATATTGGGATTTGGAGTTTTTGCATTATGATTCTATTCTATTACTAGCAGTATTGGCACTGTTTAAACCAATTTTTTAACCATTTTTTCTGCTCACAAAAAAAGCAAATTGTTTTAGAACAAATCCAGTACAATATATTCTCATTTTTATAATTTAAATGTTTCAAATTGGATATAAATAATTCCTCCATTTAACAATCATATCTCAGTGTTCACCCGTGAAATTTTTGTGAGTCTAGATCATGTTTGTATGCATGTAGAATGCTAATTGCATGAATATATCTGAAGCTGTAAAGAGAATACAGTAGACTCTCTTAAATCCGCACAGCTTGGGACCAGAGGTTGTGTGGACTTTAGAATTTTGCAGATTTCTAGTCATTGCTTTGTTTACATTTTTTAAACAGAAATTTGAGTGCAATTAACAGTGCACTCGGAACTATAATGAATGCTTACAATATAATAAATTATTAAAATAAGTAATAAACTAAAATAATAAATTTTAGGTAATTTTTAAAATGATTAAAGTACTAATAGCAAAATTAATAATCAATAGTGTGTGATTAAATGTACATTATAAAGATTAAATGTATTTTTCCAGAATTATTCAAAAAAACTTGCTTCATAAAAGTACATTACTAATTCACATCAAAATCATAAAATAAGGTTTTTTTTTTTTTTTTCCCCCAAGTTTAGCTAGGTTTAATAACCAAAAAATCAGGGGAGATTCTCGTCCGAAAATTTGAAATTGGGTTATCAGTTGCGCATAGTTGCCAACTTGTACGGTTTTGTGCGCTGAAAAAACAATTGTGTAGAAATGCAAAATTCGTGAAATTATCGCTGAAATAGCATACATTTTGTCAATATTTCGTGGAAAAACGATGATTTCAATGTTTTTGTAAACTTTGTCAAAAGATAGATGAAAAACGCGAATTTCCTGTGCGGATCGTGAAAAAAATGGCAATTTCTCCAAATATGGCAGATAAAATGTTGATTTCTTCTGAAGACCGCGGGAAAACGCCGATTTCGTCTAAAGATCGCAGATATAACGCCAATTTCGTTAAAAGATCGCGGGGAAAAAACGCCGTTTTCGATAAAATAAATCGCTTAAAAATATTTTGTCAAAAGAATATTTGAAAAAATAAGCAGATTTCATCAAAAGATCACGGAAAAAAATGCCGTTTTCGAGAAAGTCACTTGAAAATGCAAATTTTGTCTAAAGATCGTTGAAAAAACGCTGATTTTACTTTTAAAAAACAAGGGAAAACGCCAATTTCGTCAAAAGATCGCAGAAAAACCGTCGATTTCGGCAAAAGATCGCAATAAATCGCCGAATTTGCTAAAATATTGCTGATTTCGTCTGAAGATAGCGGGAAAACGCCGATTTTGTCCGAAGATCGCTGGAGGGGGGGGGGTCACGACCCCCCACGAAAAAAATATTTATCCAGAATCTCCCCTGCAAAAAATCTTGATTAATGAATATTATATTTGGTAAGGAGATTGTGATTATCAGAAATGTTGTCATGTTAGTTCAAAATAAGTTTAAAGTTAAGTCAAAATAAACAGAACATGACATACTTTAGTTTTTACCCTCTCCAGTGTAACAAAAACTTCGTTGAATCGCCATTGCATTTCAGCCGAACTGCCGGCATGCCGAAATAAAAATATGTGATTTTTGAGTGTTCCAGTGCCGTGATTTATTGAATCACCGGTGATTGAACTGTTCACGTTCGTTCAGGAAACTCGATCGGCGGTGCGTTCGGAAAGGGGTTTCATTCGGATCAACCAATGGCGATTCTACGTTGGTTTTTCTCTTTGAATTGTGAATGGCAGCATCTGTGAAGTAGAGTTCTGTTTGTATATAAAGACAGCTGTGTTCGATGTTCTTTGCCTTCATCTTGCTAGCCATTATTGCTGGTTTAGCAGCTGCTGCAGTTTTGTTTATTAATGGCTTAAAGAAGTAATTGAAATGTTTTAAGTTTATTTTATTTTTAAGCATAAGCTATGCTTATTTTTTTCTCATCTGTATATAATCATCTTGACTGTTATGGAATAAACTAAAGTTTGCTGAATCTGCTTTGTCTTCACTCAAGTCTTCCACATTACACTTTTTAAAGACTTCCACTCGCAATTATGCTGATTTAGTTGAAAGTATAGAGCATTTGGTTATGGGCCCAGGCCCGATAAATAACCATGCATTTGTTTTTTAATGTGGAAGTGAAGATTTTTTGGAGTTGAACTTTCTCTGTGCCGATACTTTCCCGGTGTGAGCTTCGTCGACGGCTGATTCTGTGGACTTTTCCTGTAAAAAATTTTGCCGATTCCAAAGGTTCTAATCGACGGGGGCTGATGGATGCTATTCAAAACATCACCCTGCTCAACGGCAGCAACTGGGAGACATGGTAACATGAAGTAAAAGTTTTGCTGTTGCACTTCGGCGCTTGGGATTTTATTGAATCTGCAGAGGAAAGTGAGAAGCCTGTTAAAGAAAAGCTAGATTCAGTACCTTCTGAAACCGACACTACAAAGCCTGGAGATGATGGGAAAGAGACACCTACAAAACCAGAGGAGCAACTTACTTGGAGAGAAAGGCAAGATCTGAAGTTGAGGAAAAATAGAGCCTATACAATAATTTTCCAGTCCCTGAGTACAGAATTTCGGCCATTAGTTTCCAGTACTACAGATGGAGCAACAGCATGGAGAATTATGCATATGAACACTTCGAACCAACAACGAGGGCTCGTGTGATACAGCTGCTAGATGTGTTTTTCAGTACGAGATACGTTCCAGGTGAAAATTTGGGCCTGTTCTTATGTCGAGTTAAGCAAGCCGCCGAGCGTCTTAGAGATGTTGGTCATCAGTTGCAGCCTTTATACCTGGGTTACCAAATGATCCGTAGCCTCCCTGACAGCTTTCAAGCCACTGTACAAGCAATTTATAGATGGAGCGACAAGGACTTTGTACCTGATAAAATAGAAGCAGAGCTCTTGTTGGAAGAGAATCGTTTAAAGTTGTCCCAGAAGGATCTGGCTGATGTTAATGTTGCTTATGCCAGTGAGTCTCTTGTGAAACCAGGTAAACAAAAATTTGGTCCATGTTTTTATTGTAAAATGTATGGTCATGTAATTTCTAATTGTAAGCTCAGAATAAGTAAAAATAATGGCCGAGATTCTAAGGTTAATGCTCCTGACACATCCAGTAATAGTAAAAATAATTTTGAAGTTAAAAGTAAAAGTAATTATTCTAGACCTAATGCTAAAAGTAAATTTCAAAATAAATCTTTTAAAGTTAATTCTAAAAATAAATCTTTTCAATCAGAAACCAGTAATATTGAATGTAAAACTACTTTTAATCATACCTTCTCTGAACTGGAATGTAGTTTAATTGAACTTTCTCCCTAACTGTGCGAGGCAAATTCCTCAGATCTGGGCTACGGAAATACCCAATGGGTTTTTGATACGGCCGCTACAGCGCATTTTTGTAGCAATAGAAAATTATTTTTAGACTTTCAGCCAGTATCTGATTTGCACATGTCTCTTGCAGTTGGGGAGAGAGAATGTCCAGTTGAGGGAAAGGGTACAATTCAATTTTTAATAAAATGTAAAAATGGTAAATTTAATCGTATTATTTTAAAAGATGTTTTGTTTAATCCTCATTTAAGAAGAAATTTACTGTCAGGAGCAAAGCTTGAAAAATTAGGACTTAATTTTGCTGGTAAAAATGAAAAAGTTTTTGTATTTGATAAAAATGGTAATGAGCTATTTTATGCATTAAGAAAAAATGACTTATATTTTTTAAAACCCTCTAAGTACATAACTCAATGTGAAGGAAATAACTCAGTCAATTTTTCAGCAAATCAAATAGAAAAAGTAAATGTTAATGAATTGTGGCATGAAAGATTCTGCCATATTAACAGCGAATATGTAGTTAACACAAGTAAACTTAAATGTGTTAATGGTTTACCGATGCTATCAAAATTGACTGAGGATTGTATTTCTTGCAAGTTAGCCAAATCAAAACGAATATCTTTTAAACCAACAGGTCACATAAGGTCAAAATTTCCTCTCCAGCTGCTGCATATGGATCTTTGCGGCCCATTTCCGGTTGCATCTCATGGGGGTAGTCGTTATTTTTTGTCTATACTAGATGATTTTTCTAGAAAAGTTACAGTTTATACCCTGAAAAATAAGTCTGACGTTTTTGAGACCTTTCTTAAATATCAAAAGAGAGCCGAAAGGTTTTTAGATAAGAAAGTAGTCTCAGTCAGAAATGACGGAGGCCTTGAGTTTTGTAACCAAGAATTTGACAAATTTTTAGAAGATCAGGGAATAAAACACGAAAAGACGAACCCGTATTCTCCGGAAATGAATGGTTCCGCAGAACGTTTCAATTTAACAGCCCTCGATGGAATAAAAACCCTTCTTAACTCTAGTGGTTTATCCCAGAAATTTTGGGCGGAGGCTCTTTTGTGTTTCACCTATGTGTGGAATAGAGTCTGTCACAAAAATTTTAAACAAACGCCCTTTGAATTATATTGTGGGAGAAAACCTTCTGTATCTCATTTTAAAAAGTTTGGTTGTCTAGCTTATGTTGGTATACCTAAACAAAACAGGAAAAAGCTCGATATGAGAGCTAAACTGGGTATAATGTGTGGGTATGCACAAACTACAAAAGGTTATCGCATTTGGCTAATAGACGAACAAAAAATTTTTGAGACTATAAATGTAAGGTTTGATGAGAGTAAAAGGGGGGTGGATGTCATAAAAGAATCTAAATTTCCATCTTTTTCATATTTTGATTTTCCTGAAGATGGGGATATTTTTCCTGTAATAGATGAAATTTTTGAATCTAAAAATAGATGTGATAGCCCGTCTGAATTAAAGGAAAGTAGTTTAAAATGTCAGAGTCCTGTAAAAATAGTTTCAGAAGTTAAAACGGATGGAAATTTGGATTTAATACCATGTACATCCATTAACTGGGTAAGAAGTGCTGTTCCTCGTAAAAATGAACCAAGGACAGACATTTATTATGGTATAGAGGGTACTAGAGTTAAATTGAGGTCCACAAATGATGCAGTTAAGTATTGTGCAGCAAATAACATAAAATTTGATGAAAACTTTTTTGATTTTAGGGGTAAAAATTGTCAATCGGGTAAAGTTTCAAATTTTTTTAATGAAGCAAATTTAGTAGAGGTTAAAATCCCCAGGAGTTACAAGGAAGCTGTTAAAACCCCTGAAGCACCTGAGTGGGAGGAGTCTATGAACCAGGAAATGCAGGTCATGTATGACCGCAATGTTTGGGATTTAGTCGAACCACCAAAAGATGCACAAATTTTGGGTAACAGATGGGTCTATACTGTAAAACGAGATCAAAATAATGAAATTGTAAGATTCAAAGCACGCCTTGTAGCTCAGGGGTATAACCAAATTAAAGGTTTAAGTTATGATGAAGTATTCAGTCCAGTTGTCAGTTTTTCCATAAGGCTCTTTTTCAGTATTTTTGTATGTTTTTTTAAATGGTTAAACGTTCAAGTTGATGTAAACAATGCATACTTATATGCAGATTTGGATAAGGTCATCTATATGCAGCAGCCGGAAGGTTTTGTTTTAGAACAAGGTAAAGTTTGTAAATTAAATAAATCTTTGTATGGTCTCCACCAGAGTGGAAGACAATGGTTCTTTGAAATTGACGATGTTCTTTTAAAATTAAATTTTCAGAAACTTAACTGGTGTAATTGTGTTTACATGTTAAAAGATAAACTTGTTCTTTTGCTGTATGTTGATGATATTATCATATTTGGAAAAACTAAAAGTGATTTGGAATTTGGTTTTGATTTATTAAAGAAATTTTTTAATTTAAAGGTTCTAGGGAAAACAAAGAAGCTCTTGGGCATAGAATTTGAAGAGGATGGTGATAAATTGTATATACACCAAACTTCTTATATAAATAAGGTTTGTGATTTGTATTCTAAATATAAATTTCCCATAAGCTCTGTACCTATGTCTAAAGGACTTGTTTTGTCAAAATTGGACTCTCCTGTAAATCATCAAGAAATAGAAGAAATGTCTAAGTATCCCTACAGAAACCTAATTGGATGTTTAAGTTTTATTGCTGGTCGAACACGACCTGATATAATGTATGCAGTAAATCTACTTTCCCAATTCCAATCTAATCCCGGTATAAGACATTGGCATAGTTTATTAAAATTACTCGGTTATTTACAGTATACTAAAGATTTTAAATTAGAATTATCCAGAGTAAATGAACTAAAGCTTTATTGTTATTCAGATTCAGACTTTGCTGCAAATCGTGATGACAGGGTTTCCATAGGAGGTTACATTTTACTTTTAGATAGGGCGCCAATTTCTTGGAAAACCTTTAAGCAAAAATGCATTAGCCTCTCTACTATGGAAGCCGAATATGTTACTCTCACAGAAGCAGCAAAGGAATTGATGTGGATGAAAAATGTAATTGAAAATGAAAGTTTAAAATTAAATTTAATTGAATGTTCTTTATTCTGTGATAATCAGGCAGCAATTTCCTTTTCTAATTCACCAGTTGAAAATCAAGACTAAACATATCCACATCAAATATTTATTTCTCAGAAATTTAGTTTATGATAAAGTTTTTAAATTAAAATATATTTCTAGTAAATTAAATTTAGCAGATCCATTTACAAAACCGCAAGTAAAAGAACAATTAATGAAATTTTGTAGGCAAATTTTCAAAATTTAAACTCACAATTATAGTTACTCTGTTCATTGCCATGTCCATTGACATGACATTGATCAGACTATCTTTTTTTTATAAAATTAAAGTTTGTTTAATGATAGGGAGATGATGAAAGAAAAAAAAAATTATACAATTTAGTCGTTTCTGATTAGTACCTGGCCGGTGATCTGTAAAATTTTCCCCGACTCCATAGTAATTAGACAGACTGTTTTTTTTATTGAATATTGTATTTTTGATTAAGTGTATTTTTGAATAAATTTATGTAAATTTTTTGTAATGCCCTGGAGAGGCTAAAAAGGGGGCTGCTTGTTGTCATGTTAGTTCAAAATAAGTTTAAAGTTAAGTCAAAATAAACAGAACATGACATACTTTAGTTTTTACCCTCTCCAGTGTAACAAAAACTTCGTTGAATCGCCATTGCATTTCAGCCGAACTGCCGGCATGCCGAGATAAAAATATGTGATTTTTGAGTGTTCCAGTGCCGTGATTTATTGAATCACCGGTGATTGAACTGTTCACGTTCGTTCAGGAAACTCGATCGGCGGTGCGTTCGGAAAGGGGTTTCATTCGGATCAACCAATGGCGATTCTACGTTGGTTTTTCTCTTTGAATTGTGAATGGCAGCATCTGTGAAGTAGAGTTCTGTTTGTATATAAAGACAGCTGTGTTCGATGTTCTTTGCCTTCATCTTGCTAGCCATTATTGCTGGTTTAGCAGCTGCTGCAGTTTTGTTTATTAATGGCTTAAAGAAGTAATTGAAATGTTTTAAGTTTATTTTATTTTTAAGCATAAGCTATGCTTATTTTTTTCTCATCTGTATATAATCATCTTGACTGTTATGGAATAAACTAAAGTTTGCTGAATCTGCTTTGTCTTCACTCAAGTCTTCCACATTACACTTTTTAAAGACTTCCACTCGCAATTATGCTGATTTAGTTGAAAGTATAGAGCAAGAAATATCTTGAATTTTATCCAAAAAAAAAAAAATTATTCTTTCTGCATGAAAAAAACATAAATAAAGTATTATTCAGAAAATTACAAATTAAAAAAGATATGGAATTGATAACTAAAAAAAATCAAATTTTGTCCCAATATCTGAACTGAAAGTTTCATTGTTTACATCTATAAAATATGTGTGGATTTTAGAGAGTTGTGGATTTCTGGTTTGTGGATTTGAGGGAGTCTACTGTACTTAAAAATGTGAATTTTGTAAAGATAAAATAAAAATGTTCAATTTTTAGAATAAAATATTTTTCTTTTAAAAAATGCAAATTTAAAATTAATAACATAAAGTGACCTTTTTAAAATTTTAGTCAAACTGTAAAAGAAAATTTCCTTAATTACGAAGATTGAAGAATCTGATGCTAGTGAAGTACCTGTTTACTTTTAACTAAAATGTGCAATAAGTATATTTAAATCCTTTATTGCATAACCAAATCCACTATTTAGATCTGACAAGAAATTGAGGTGAATTCAATAAGATTCCCTTGATGCCATAGAAAAAAGTCTAATAAAAATGCCTAAAAAGATATACTACTAATTTTTATTTTAGATTCTTAAAAGTAACAGGAGAAGAGAGGGAATGTGCATGTTAAGTCTAATGGCTGTTTAAATATTTTAGTGGATGGTAATTTTCATAAAACTACTTTCCATTTTAAGATCAATGTTTTTAGTTGTCTAGTCTAAAAAGCTGATAATGACAAATAAGCATTTCTGTTTATTTTGCTGTTTTCTACCTGGCAGTTTCAGAAGAAAAATGCGAAATGGCAATACACAGTACTTCTAGAAACATGTAAAAACCCCTCTAAATTCAAATCATTCCAGTATTTCTTTATAAAAAACATTATTTTAAATAAGAGTTCATATAACATAAAAATTGAATATCCCCGATAACATATTTTAAAGAAAATTTGAATGGCCATGTGAAAGTATATAAAACATTGTATATTTATTTTTACAGTACTAGAAAAATCAAAAGATTTTCAAGATATCAATGTCTCACGATGTAGATAATTTTATTCATAGAATGATGTAGCTTTTATTAAAAATGTTTAAATAATTTAAATTTTCTATATAACTGATTGTAATTATTTCAATTACTTTTAAATAAAGTTATCTTAGTTATGTGTCCAACAATGTTTATTTTTATCGATAAATATACATGAATATGTAATAGAAAATTTACCTTAAAAAAAACCTTGGTTTAAACACACGCACAAAAAAAACTTAGTTTAAACCAAATAAACCATTTTTTTCAGTCCTGACAAGAATGAAATATTTCTTAATTATGTTTTATTGTATTTAATATAGAACTATCTCTGAACAATTTAATTGCATTAAAATAATTTGATTTATTCCTTATAATAAAGTAGTATATATATATAAATGTTTTTTCAAAAGCTTTTGATGTATTTTATTGGTTATAGTAAATTTACCCATAGTTTAAAAATATTAAATATATATATCATAAGCATACTGAATCCCGGGTGACCACAGACCTGGAAAACCTTAAAATGTCAGGAAATTTAAGATTTCGGGAAAAATCAGTTAATTCTGCTTAAAATCACGAAAAATCCGTTGTCGTTTTTTTTTTTTTTTTTTTTTTTTTTTTTTTTTTTTTTTTTCCCATGAAGCTACTCTTTTGGGCAATTCATCCGCTGTTCCACCTCAGCTCTCTCCTGCTATATTGCAATGCTTTGTTTATCTTGTGTTGAAAATGCGATCACATAGCTAAATGGTGTTACTCTTTTATTGTTATTTCACACCTGAATACGGAATAAACATTTTTCAATAACTGTTCATGTTGTGTTATTTCGGATTGGATGTGTGGACAGTCGTATTTTTTCTTACTTGGATTCAGATAGAAACCCTAGTTATTAATGGCGATGCGGTTTCAAGTCTATTGGCTTACTAATCTAGAGTTTAAGGATTGGATTAGAGAAGTGCCTAATGATGTGCCCAGAGCAAAATGCATCATATGCCACTATTCATTTATTTCAACTAGTTATATAAAATATAAAAATCTATTTTTATTTTACTTCTGATTATTTTAATCAATTGGATCATTCTTTTAAAACTATAACATTGAGATACATCAGGGAAAAGTTTAAATATATCCGGGAAATTGAAAATTATATTCCTGTGGTCACCCTGGAATACCATTTTCTACCAAACATGATTTTTTTTCCCCCAAATGTTAGTTTGAAAATGCAAGCAATTTGTTTAAAAAAATGTAACTTCTGCTCTGTTAGCATTGGGAAAGAAAAAATGAAACACTAAACTATCTTTTGGGGTGTTAACATTTTTTTTAAATAGTATTTATTTTCTACTTTTCAGCCTTTAAAATGTTTCATTGTTGCAGTACATAGCAACTTGGCAAATTTTGGAGAGTGTTTATAGACTATAATTGAATCCATTGTTAATTTAACATCATTTCTAAGGACATGAAATTTCAAAAATATGAAAGTAGGAATATTTAGGCTTAAAGAATGTATTACCTTTTTATATATTTAACTTCAGTAAATGTATTTGTATATTGTATTTTAAAATGTATAATTTTTAAAAATTCTATTTGATGTGATATTCCAGTTTCCTTTTTAATGTAGAACACTGAAAAGGCTAAAGAAGATGTGAAAAGAGTCCTTAAAGTTCTGAATGATCATCTTCTTACCAGAACTTACTTAGTTGGTGAACGAATTACCCTAGCTGATATCTCATTATGCTGTAATCTGTTATCTCTATATCAAATGGTAAGATTAATTAAAAAAAAAAAAATCATTCAAGTTTGCAAGTTACTTTAATCAAGCAAAAAGATCTATTCGCCAGTGCTAATCCAATGGAAGAAATTTTAAAAGATATCTCTGTTGCATTTTAATTTTACTTTTTAATTTTGTTTACAAATGAGACATTTTTAATGAAGATACTTTAGTTTTCGAAAGTGGTTTTTAAAGTGAAAACATACTCATAAAAGAATAATAAAAAAAATGCCTGCAATCAGTCAAAAAAAGTAAAAAATGACTTTAGTATAGATCGATCTCAGCTATGGGAACATCCGCTGTTACTCTTGTGACTATTTGAGCAAATTTTCATAAACTTAAATTATTTTCATAAAAAATATTATAAAGATAAAAATTAACATAACCAGTTAAATGCCATTGTGGTCTACTTTCATAAAATATATCTAATTTGTTCCAAAATGTATTTTAATTTAATATTTCTACAAGTAAAATGCTTTTTGTTACAGGGTTCGCACGGACCTTAAAAGTCCTTATAAACTCCTTATATTTCGATAGTCCTTAATAAGGATCTTTAAAGTCCTTATTTTTTATTGAAAGTCCTTATTTTTAACGTGAGCTTAATATTAACGCGATCCGTAAAATGTTTTAAAAAAATCGCCGAACATTCCAGGAGTCAGGGTTCGCACGGACCTTAAAAGTCCTTATAAACTCCTTATATTTCGATAGTCCTTAATAAGGATCCTTAATGTCCTTATTTTTTATTGAAAGTCCTTATTTTTTAACATGAGCATAATATTAACGCGATCTGTAAAATGTTAAAAAAATAATCGCCAAACATTCCAGTGGTGATTCCCGTCCGAAATTTCCGAAAAATTAAGGCATCCTCTTCCGAAAATTTGAAATTGGCTTATGAGTTCGGCATAGTTGCCAACTTGTACGGTTTAGTCGCGGAGAAATGCAAATTTCGTAAAAGGATCGCCGAAAAAGCACAAGTTTCGTCAGTATTTCGTGGAAAAACGACGATTTCGTCAATTTTTTTTGTCAACGAACTTTGTCAAAAAATCGCTGAAAAACGCGAATTTCTTGTGCGGATCGCTCAAAAAACCGCAATTTCACCAAATATCGCAGATTTCTTCTGAAGACCGCGGGAAAACGTAGATTTCGTCTACAGATTGCAGATATATCGCCGATTTCGTTAAAAGATCGCGGAAAAAACGCCGTTTTCGATAAAATTGCTTAAAAATATTATGTCAAAAGATCATTGAAAAAAAACCCGCCGATTTCATCAAAAGATCACGGAAAAAACGCCGATTTCGTCAAGATCGCGGGGATAAAAGAACGTTTTCGAGAAAAGATCGCGTAAAAATGCGAATTTTGTCTAAAGATCGTCGAAAAAACGCCGATTTCATTAAAAAGAAACACGAGAAAACGCGGATTTCTTCAAAACATCGCGGAAAACCGCCGATTTTGATAAAAGATTGCAATAAATCGCCGATCTTGCTAAAATATCGCAGATAAATCGCTGATTTCGTGTAACGATAGCGGGAAAACGCCGATTTCGTCTGAAGATTGCCGATATCCCCCCCCCCGAATTAAAAAAAACACGAAAGAACGCTGATTTCGTCAAAAGATCACGGAAAAACCGCCGATTTCGACAAAAGATCGCAATAAATCGCCGATTTTGCTAAATATCGCAGATTTCGTCTGAAGATCGCGGATAACTCCTCCCCCCCCCCCACGCCGCCGATTTCCAAAAATGCGATGTTAATTTCCGAAAAAAAAAAATTTCACCCAGAATTGCCCCTGAAACATTCATAATCTGCCAAATATGGCAGCTGAAAAAAAAATCAAGTTTCTTTGTTATAATTCTCTTATTTCTGATTGGACATTAAAGCTGCCTTTTCTGTTTTCCGATTGCAACGTAGAAACCTCGTATCCACAAACACCAATCGTAATCGGTATTCACCATCTAAAATTTCCTTTTCTTTGATATAGAGAAATGAATAACAAAGAAGATATTTCACCAAATAACTGCATCAATCTGTTCTATGATCCGCTGATCTGTAGTCTTATTGACTCTTGATTGTAGTCTTATTATTTCACTGGATATGTGTAGTATGTTTAACAGCAACAGTCTTCCTCTGCAGGAAATCAATTGAAGATGACTTAGATTTTATAAAGAAAAATTATGGCTTCTTGAAAAAGAAGTGTCGGAGTTATAAAATAAGGCCAATGAATTAGCTGATAAAACTGAATCAACTAAAGATATTCAGTTATTTATAAAATCAAACTATTCTAGAAAATCTGCAACAGAAAAAAAGGAAGAAATTTCCTCCCTGACCAAAGAAATAGATGCTAAAAAACAGTTGCTAGCCAACTAATGTTATATATTTAAGTATTTAAGATTAAAATTTAATGTAAGTAATTACGTGTACTGTCCTTTTTTAAATTTAGAAAGTCCTTATTTTTCTTTTAATGAAGCCCTTACAAAGTCCTTATTTTTCATTTAGCAAACTCTGTATGAACCCTGAGGAGTGATTCTCGTCCGAAATTTCTGAAAATTTAAGGCATCCTCTTCCGAAAATTTTAAATTGGGTTGTCACTTCCGTATAGTTGCCAACTTGTACGGTTTAGCTCGCGGAAGAATGCAAATTTCGTGAAATGTTCGCCGAAAAAGCACACGTTTCGTCAATATTTCGTGGGAAAACGACGATTTCATCGATGTTTTTATCAACGAACTTTGTCAAAAGATCGCTAGAAAATGCGAATTTCCTGTGCAGATCACAGAAAAAACGGCAATTTCATCAAATATCGCAGATAAAACGCTGATTTCGTCTGTAGACCGCTTTAAAACGTAGATTTCGTTTAAAGATTGCGGATATAATGCCGATTTCGTTAAAAGATCGCGGTAAAAAAGCCGTTTTCGATAAAAGATAGCTCAAAAATATTTTGTCAAAAGATAATTGAAAAAAAAAAACGCCGATTTCGTCAAAAGATCGCGGGGATAAAACGCCGTTTTTGAGAAAAGATCGTGGGGATAAAACGCCGTTTTTGAGAAAAGATCACGTAAAAAATGTAAAAAAAGATCGCAATAAATCGCCGATTTTGCTAAATATCGTAGATAAATCGCCGATTTCTTCTGAAGATCGCCGATAAACCCCTCTTCCAATGGGGGGGGGGGAACTCGTGGAATCCCCCTCCCCCCGCGCTGCCGATTTCCGAAAATGCGATGTGAATTTCCGAAAAAAAAAATTCACTCAGAATCATTCCTGAAACATTTCATAATCAGCCAAAAAATATGGCAGCTGAAAAAAAATAAAGTTTCTTTGTTATAATTCTTATTTCTGATTGGACATAAAAGCTGCCTCTTTCGTTTCCCGATTGCAACGTAGAAACCTCATATCCACAAACACCAATTGTAAACGGTATTCACCATCTAAAATTTCCTTTTCTTTGAAATAGAGAAATGAATAACAAAGAAAAGATATTTCGCCAAATAATTGCGCCAATCTGCTCTATAATCCGCTGATCTGTGTTTGATCGTAGTCTTATTCAGGGATGGGAATTTTCAGCTTTTTTTGTTTACAGGGATGCCGCGGACGCGCGTAAAATACGCAAAAAATCGGCGACGGTACGCAAAAAAATGGAGTTTATGCATCCCGCGGGAAGCGTAATTTTCGTCAAAAAAAATCGCAAAAAGAGATTTCGTTAAAAAATCGCGAAATAACGAGTAATTTCTGGCAAATTCCGTCAAAAAATTCGCGAAAAAATGGCTAATTTTGCTACAGGGCAGATTTCCTCAAAAAAACGACAAAAATCGTGATAAAACAGCAAATTTTTCAAAAAAAAAAATCGCGAAAAACGCAAATTTCATCAAAAAATTGGGATAAAACTAACTTTCGTCAAAAGATCGCGAAAGTTCGGCACATTTCGTCAAAGAATCGCAAAAAGGGCAAATTTCGTTAAAAAATCGCGAAATAACAAATAATTTCCGGTAAATTTCGTCAGAAGATTCGCAAAAAAAACTAATTTTGTTACAAAATCCGAAAAAAAAAGTCAATTTCCTCCGCGAAAAACGGCAATTTTCATCAAAAAATCGTAATAAAACGGTAACTTTCTCCAAAAGATCGCGAAAAACCGTCACATTTCGCCGAAAGATCGCGAAAAAATGGCACAATCTAGTCAAAAGATCGCGAAAAAACGGCAGATTTCGACAAAAAATCTCTAAAACTCAATTTTCGTCAAAGAGGCACGAAAAAAAAAAGTTAATGCCAGGATAGAATTTTTCTGTTTAAAAAACTTTCTTGCTTCCAAATTATTATTTTTTTTTTCTCTGCTCCAAAAACAGATTTTCCTGCTTCAATCTGTTTTTCATTTTCCAAATCTTTCTGAGTGAATGTAACTTCTGAAAACACCCATTCATTAAACAAAAAGTACCCTTTTACTCAAGAAAAGCATTCTTTTTTCAAGAAAAATGTCATTTTCAATAAATCAATTTTGCCCCTTTTTAAAAGAAATGCGAACAATAGTGATACTTGTTATCTTCTACACTCAAATAAGCATTATTTTATAATTTAATTTGTATCTTGCTCATTTATTTTTTTAAAAAGTAAAGAAAATTTCTCTTAATAGTTTAAAAAAAAAAAATTGGCTTTAATTATTTATACATTATTACTAAATCAATAATTATTGCATTTAATTTTTCTTTTGCAAATGAACAAGCTCAATTTTTTCATCTAATTAGAGAGTTGGAGAGGGCAGCGATTATGATATTGGGAATAGATATAAAATTTTTGTGATGAGGGGGGAGAAGGAGAAAATGAGAATTTGTAATTTATTCCTGTAATGTAATATACAGGCTGGTGTGCTTGTCTTCATTTGCTTGGAAATCAAGACCTGCTTTTGTTGCTTGAATTATCTTTCACAAACAAAATGTTGTGCAATTTTTCATTTGCACAGGTGATCATATTGTGGTGCAATTTTTCATTCACACATGTGAATACAGTATGGTTCAATTTTCCGTTCACACATGTTTTCAGTCTTTTTGCTTTTTTGCAGTTCCCATCCCTGCTTATTATTTCACTGGATATGTGTAGCATGGTTAACAGCAACAGTCTTCCTCTGCAGGAAATAAAAGGAAATTAAAGATGATTTAGGTTTTATAAAGAAAAAAATATAAGGCTTCTTGAAAAAGAAGTATCGGAGTTAGAAAATAAGGCCAATGAATTAGCTGATAAAGCTGAATCAACTAAAGATATTGAATTATTTATAAAATCGAATAATTGTAGAAAATCTGCAAAAGAAAAATTTCCTCCCTGGCCAAAGAAATAGATGCTAAAAAAGTTGTATGCCAACTAATGTTATATATTTTGTTATATAATTACATAATTATGCTTATGTAAAATTTCAATCTATCACAATTAAAAATTAATGCAAGTAATTATATGTACTGTTCTTTTTTAACTTTAGAAAGTCCTTATTTTTCTTTCAACGAAGCCCTTACAAAGTCCTTACAGAGTCCTTATTTTTCATTTAGCAAACTCTGTATGAACCCTGTGTTATAAAATAAATGCTACATGCAGACTTGCCAAGTCTCCCGATTTTTAATCATTCTCCTGATCTCCCGCTTATCTACTATTTTCTCCCAATTTCTCACTTTTCTGCAAATTTTTCCCGGTTTTCTACGATGTATGAAAATTTTGTCATCTTCGTTTCCCGTTATTATATAAAACAGAACCAGCCAACCAATTTATCATAACGAAGGAAGCCAGAAAACCATTTCTCTTCAGCGATTGGTTAGTGGGTTTGATGTCATATCGTGAGGAGGTGTGGTTACGGCGCAACTGCCCAATAAACGTGAAGTGTCGCGGTTTTAGATAGATAAATAGTTGTCTGAGCGAAGCGAAGTCTTTATACTCAGAGATACGTAACGATATTAAAATTCAAAAAAATTCTTTCGTCAAGCAAATCTCAAAAAGTACTTGTCGGATTTTGATTCTGTTTGTACCAATAGATACCTATGAAGCTAATCTGGTGAATGCACTACATACGAAAAATTAGTTCCAAATAGTTTAAAAGTTATATTAAAAAAACTGATAGAAAAGCACAATTTATTTGCATACGTCACAGAAACTTGGTGTGCGTCATTTTTCACAGACTTGATATTTTCATAGTCAACCGAACCAAAACACATGGAGTAAATAGTAATTGTCTGAGCGAAGCGAAGTAACCTACTGAATGCACTTACTACGAAAAATAAGTTCAAAATAGTTTTAAAATTATATTTAAAAAACTGATAAAAACACGCAATTTGGCTACATATGTCACAAAAATTTTATGTGCGTCATTTTCACGAGCTGGGTGTTTTAATTAGATTTCCAAATTGAAGCACATGGCGCAAAGAAAATATGCAAACGATTTTCATTTAAATGCAACAAAACATATTAAAACTTAAAAAAACAAACTGAAAAAAAAATCTTTTTTTTTCCGTTAATTGAAAATAAAGAGACCATAATTCTTAGATGCGATACTTTTTATAATTGCGTTCTATAATCGGCATTAGCATCTTTTATATTTCGCGCGTGCAAATTGGAAACAATTCTTTCGTGTTTGAATAAAATACGAGTTTAAGTTGGATTAAAAGCGTTTTAACCTCTTGAGACGTGCCATTTGCAGTCTGCAAACGGTTAATTTTAATACTTAAATTGCCAACTGGTACCAGTAATTTTTTAGTACAATTTTGATCTCATAATATGCGTGACGAAACGGTTTAGATTATTTTCAATTAAATTTGTTCGTAAATATCGGTGGGAATTAATTATTTGATCATTTTTGAAGCAGAAATGCCTTGCCCCTGAAAGGTTTAAGCAATGTATCGTGTTTAATGCGATTGAATGAGACATTCCCGATCATCCATTACTAGCATTTAATCTTATAGTTTGGCGATACTTTTTCGGTCGTCAATATAATCAAGTAGTACCAAAAAAAAAAAAAAAAAAAAAAAAAAAAAACAATAGTTGAAGCAATAAATAAAAGTTATAAATAATAAACATAATAAAAAATATACATAAAACAATAAATCGAAAATATTAACACTTACAGCAATATTCAAAATCAAAGTTTTCACCAATTTGGTGACAGAAAAAATCGCGCCAACTTGGTACGTATATGACATCTACGCCATATTTATGTGTAAAAATAAGTATAAACGTTCATCAGGTATGAAATCTGACTTTCTGAAGCCCAAATTGGACCAAGATATATAAAAATACCGAAGTGAAGATATTAAAGGAAAAGTACCATGAAAACAGGACGGAAATATCACATACGTATTTGGGGTACTACTTGGTTATGCCGTCGACCAAAAAAAATATCGCCAAATAAGATTAAATTCCAACAATAGATGACCTTGAATGTCCCATGCAATGAAATTAAACAAGATACACGTGTTTAAAACATCATAAAATGATTTTTATTTCAACTTTTTATGAATGTTTTACTAATTTAATTGTTCTTCTATTGTTTAAACTAAAAATTTAGTCAACATGTATAAGTTGGCTATTAGTTTGGCGATTTGTATCATTTGGCGAAATTGTTCGACGGGCAAAAATCATTTTTTAATTATTTTCTATTATAGTAAAAAGGAAGTAACAATAAATAAAAACACGATTAAATACAGATTAATTTAATATAGGAAAAAAAACAATTGCCGGGTTACCATGTCATGCAAAATAACGATAGTTCGATGCCAATTATGTGGAAGAGTTCCAAATCCTGTTCTGGCATTTTTGGTGAAATTTTATTTTTTTATTTTATTTTATATTATTTATTTTATTTTTATTTATAATTTTTTTTTTTTTTTTTTTTTTTTTGCATTAAATGAATCAGTTCCTTTTTTTTATTTTCCAACAAAGTTGAAAAGTGTTTAGGCATTCGGTTTGTTTGTCCGTCTGCCCACACTCTAACATCCGTAAATATACTCGGATTTTTTATGCAATTGGTAAACCTTATTTAGGGACCCCTAGGCATGTTTGGTATTATATATGAAGTATGTGAGATTAATAGTTTATTTACAGGGACACCCAAAAGTTTTCCATTACATTATGGTCTATAAGAAAAATCTTTAACAGAGTATTTTTATGAAACTACACTACTGCAAAGTATTGAAACTTATATAAAACGATGAATTTTATTACGATTACGTTTGAACAAGATATTCATATAATTTTTAATCCGTTTACAGGGACACTCAAAAGAAATCGGTTAAAATACTGTCTTTGAGCAATAATTGCTGGTCATGTGTTTTCAATTTCGGCATGTGCTTTGAAATTTAACTGTTTTTTAGGTGCATTCGTTATTATATAAATACATAGTACCTATAGTCGTCGTCTGAACCGTCCGTATCTGTGTCCGCATAGAACAGCACGAAAATTATCGAACCGAATCGTTTTAAATTTTAAATATATATTTGTTTCTGAATTTTGTTGAGTTATTTTAAATTTTAGTAAAATTGGATAAATAGTTCGAATACAGAGACAGTTTAAAATATTTTGTTACATTATGGCCGATGGGATGAAATAATTCCAAGAACATTTTAATGATGTTACGCACCCATCGAAACCTAATGAAATTGATATGCATTTATGAGGAGCACTAGAATATATATTTTGTAGAGCATGCCGCGCAAAAAATATTTATTATTCATTTGCAGGGCACCACAAAAGAATTAAATAACAAAAAGGTACGGCGGAAGGGACATTAATTTTTCAACTTTACTAATCTGGGGATTTTATCATTTTCTCAATTGTCACTAGCAAGCTTTTTAAATAATTACTTTTTGTGGTAAATTTCGAGTTCATGTTGGCGTATTTGAGCAAGCATGTTTAGCGTAAAAGTATGCGAAGATTTATAAGTCATTTGTGGTGACATTTTTACAGCTCAAAGCTTATGGAGACGAGATTTTCAGATCTCTTTCGTACCTTATACTATAAGCATTGTATATTCCTTTTATTTAATGTATGCTACAGTGAAATACTGCTTAACTTCATGAGAACAAGTTTGAAAAGAAAGAAAAACAGTGTATGTAGTGGCCAGCAGCACAATCCATTTAAATCCGATTGTGCATATCTGGGACACACTCGAACGACGTAATGCATTTCTTTGTTGGCGTCTTCGGGATTTTTATGTCATTTTTTAAATAGAAAATTCCCTAAATTCCCATCGAGAACCCCATCATATCCATAGAAAACAGATGTAGATATTATATTACAGTAGAACCCCGCAAATTCGGACCCCGTTAATCCGGATAATTCGGATCGGTTTGGTCTTTTTTTTTTTTTTTTTTTTTTTTTTTTTTTTTAAGTTTGAGAAGCGATTGGCTAATTTCCATAACATTAACTTGTTTCATAGTTGTAATCTGAATTAAAAAAAAAAAATTCTGAAATCTTTTCGGAAGAATTAAGCAAAGTAAACATTTTTACTTTCTGTAAATATTCAATAAGTTTAACATAAGGATGATTTTCTGTAAGTATGTTTTATTTTGTTTCATTTTTTCTCATGCTCCGGATAATCCGGATTTTCGATAATCCGTATTGGGTCCGGTCCCAATTAATCCGAATTATCGGAGTTTTACTGTATCAACTGTTCTGTATTAACTATCTATACACCGTGTAAACAAATTCTCTCATTCTACTCAACCCTCATGATTTGTGCAATTTTTTGTGCTGTTTGTATTTTTTACGTCATTTCAAAGAGTTCAAATTCCGATTCAAGATATTTTAATGTTTTATCATTTGCATTACTTTTAATGCATTAGTTACTTTCAATTTTATACCGATGCATGGCTGATTTGCATAGTTTGCTTTCCCATTTTTTAACCATGTATAGGAATTTTTACGTAATATTTTGCATATCTACCATTTACTTTTCTCCTTTTTAACATTTAAATTTGTGGCACCATATAATCAATTAAAAATAATGGTACTTATAGGTTATCCCGTCGACCAATTTCGCCAAATTATACAAAACGCTAAACTAATAGAAAAATTATACATGTTGACATAATTTTTATTTTAAATAACAAAAAAACAAATAGTTAGAAGAATATTAATAAAAATATTAATAAAAAGTCGAAATAAAAAACACTTAATGACATTTTAAACACGTGAATCGCATTTAATGTCATTGAATGTGACATTCACGACCATCCATTATTGGCATTTAATCTTATAGTTTGGCGATAATTTTTTAGTCGACGGGATAACCTAGAAGTACCAAAATAACATATAATTTTTTATTAAATTTTTGGAATATAGACTTTCTATTTGGAAAATATTTGGTAGAGAATTGGGAAATCTGAAGTATATCTGAATGTTTTTGCCACGATGACCAAAAAAATGTTAAAAAGTAACAAAAAATTAATAACTCAATAACAAATTGTGGTACAGATTTCAAACAAGTTGCATTTATAGGTAATTTTTTATTCTTTATACGACGGTGTGCAATGTTAAGAAATTTAAAAATTTACAGTACCGAAAATTGCTAAACTGAAATTTCATTTAATATTTGTTTACGATTGGCTCAGGAATATTAACGTATATCTAAATGTCCAGGCATATTAATATAACTCTGTTATTACGTAAACTACGTTTTGATAATTTAAAAATGTTATTATTGGTTTTTTTTAAATATACAGGGTTCGCACGGACCTTAAAAATCCTTATAAACTCCTTATATTTCGATAGTCCTTAATAAGGATCCTTAATGTCCTTATTTTTTATTGAAAGTCCTTATTTTTCAACATGAGCATAATATTAACGCGATCTGTAAAATGTTAAAAAAATAATCGCCAAACATTCCAGTGGTGATTCCCGTCCGAAATTTCCGAAAAATTAAGGCATCCTCTTCTGTTCAGTGAACCCAATTTAATTAGAACAATTTAAGTGTTAGTTATTCTGTTTGATAACAGGTGGCAGCACTATGAATTCTGTGCTTTGTTTTAAAGTCAGAATTATGATGTCACAGTTCAGTTGAAAATGGGACTTATAGGTATCAAGAGGTGCTCTTGACTCACCTGTTATTATTTTTAATATATTTTTAATTAACTTCGCCCAAAGTTGGCTGGGGTTTTATTTATTATTTGAATTCATCCTTTCATGTCAGATGAAAGAATTAGTTAGAAGATTTTTCATTATTGGTTTAAAGTGAAACCAGAAGTTATAATTCATTGTTGTGCAAAATTTATGTAAAGATTTATGTTTTGTGGAGTATTGTGATGTGTTCTGTGTGAAACAAAAAATAAAAAATTACAAAAAATCTCAAGCATTTTCATTGGAATATTTTCAACAGAGAAAAAGTGGAGGCACCTAGGCTAGATTGTGAGTACTTTTAATTTTAATGTTCTATGATGCTGTAGCATAAGTTTAATTTTGCTAGAGAAGTTAGCAAATATAGGAACAATTAAGTTTATTTAAAGTGATTAAATAAGATAAATATTCTGCATTATTATATTTTGATAATTGTTCTTGGAAAGAATAGAATTGTTCTGAAGAATAACATATTGATTTATTTACTTGTTCTATAGAACATTATGATTTATTTGCTTGAGAATTTGAATATTTGATTACTATAAAGAATTATTATATTGCATTGAAGAATTTAGAAGATTATTTTTGAATTTATGTGCATTTAAGAACAGAACATTCTTCCATTGTTTATATGAAACAGCATTCTTAAGTGATAGAATATTATACAGAAGTTCTATTTTTGAATTTGATTTGTTCTGTTTTTGAATTTCATTTAGTTTAGGTTTTGAATTTAATTTGATTTCTATTGTTTTGAAGCAATTATGATTAGTTTTGATTTCAAGGTATATTTTTGATTAGTTTTGATTTTGAAGTATAATTTGATTAGTTTTGTTTTGAAGCTAATTTGATTAAATTTTATTTTGGAAATCATTCTGCTTTAAGTAATTGTATAAAATGGAAGATTATGAAAAAAAGGCAGCTCAAATTAAAATTGAGAGAGGTAGGGTTAAAGGCTCTGTAACTAGGTTAGAGAATAGTTTTGAAAATGTGAATACGAAAAATGAAATTTTGATTAGGTTACAGAGATTAGATGATTTACTTAAAGAATTCTTAAGATTAGATTCTAGCTTAAATGATGAAGATTCAGAGTTAGCAGAATTTGAAGAGAGGTATTTCCAGTTAAAAACTAAATACCAAAACAAATTGGATTCTTTGAATTCTACTGAAGTTATTAATGCTATAACGCACAATTCTACTCAAGGTGGTTCTATTAATATTCCTAATCAGTGTAATATTCGACTACCTAAGTTAAACATTCCAGTATTTTCTGGAAAATTTTCTGAATGGACAAATTTTAAAGATATGTTTGTTTCCACTGTTCATTCACAAGCAGGTTTAAGTAATATTCAGAAATTTCAATATCTTAAAGGATTACTTTCTGAAGAACCAGCTACATTGATTAAACATATTCCTCTTTCTAATGATTCTTATCAAGAAGCGTGGGATAAATTGCTAAACCGATATGATAAGAAGAAACAAATAGTAAATTCTTTGATTAAATTATTTTTAGAACAAAAATCAGTTCTGCATCCAAATAGTATAAATATCAGGAATTTGTTGAACATAAGTGATGAAGTTATTAGGGGTTTAAAAGCTGTTGGGGATGAAGCTACAAGTAGAGACCCATGGCTAATATATTTATTATTCCAAAAACTAGATCCTGAAAGTAGAAGACTGTGGTCTATTGAAAGTGCAGAAAATGAATTTCCCTCTTTACAAGAATTTTTTGATTTCTTAAGTGTAAGATGTTCTTCTTTAGAACTCATCTCTAGCAATGGAAATGATATTAAACATTCCAAAAGCTCAAATTTTGTAGGTTCCAAACATAATTCAAATGACAAATCAAAAGTTTGTTTAAAATGTCAAGGAACACACCCACTGTATAAGTGTATCAAATTTAAATCCATGGATGTTGCTGCTCGAAAAAACTTTATTAAGCGTAATAACTGTTGTTTTCTATGTTTAAACTTGCATAAAATTAAGGAATGTCCAAATTCTCATTTAAAATGTTTTAAGTGTGAAAGTAAGCACAATACACTCTTACATGAAGAAAATAAAAGTAATAATGCTTACTCTGTTAAATTTGAAAATAAAGTAGTTCCCGTTTCATCTGAGAATAAGGATCATCAGTTAAATGAAAATTATGTTCATGAATCAACATCTCATGAATTGCAAATTAATTCTAGTGCTTCTTTTAATGATTCTAAATGTGTTTCTTTTCTACCTACTGCTAAAGTTTTACTATATGATAATGAAAACAAAGCTTACTCTTTTAGAGCTTTGCTGGATTCTGGATCAGAATGTTCGTTTGTCAGTGAAAATGTTATAAGAATTTTAGGATTAAAAAGGAAGAACGACAGAATTCTTTTAAATGGAATTACTGGAGTATCAGCTGGACAAACTCGAGGTTCAGTAACTCTCAAAGTTGGATCAAAGCTTTCAAATGAATCCTTAAAGGTACAGGCATACATTCTGCCTAAAGTGACATCTCAATTACCTGCAGAATTACTTGATACAAAAAACATAGATTATCTTAAGAATATTACCTTAGCAGATGAAGATTTCATGAAACCACAAGAATGTGATATTATTCTAGGATCTGACTGTTTCTTTACTATTTTAAGATATGGTAAAATTGTTAGTAATGAGAATGAGCCAATTGCCCAAAATACTATGTTTGGTTGGGTGGTAGCTGGAAAATTGCAATCTAATTGTAAATATTCTTCTAGTATCAATTCACATTTTCTTAGTGTAAAAAATGAATTAAATGTTGATTTATTATTACAAAAGTTTTGGCAAGCAGAAGAAATAGATATTAAAAATCCGCATTTGTCTGAAGAAGAAAAATTTTGTGAACAACATTTTTGTTCGACTTATAAGATAACTCCAGAAGGTAGATTTCAAGTTAAGTTGCCAGTTTTTAAAGATGTAATAACATTAGGAGATTCTAAATCTATGGCAGTTTCACGATTGTTTGCTATGGAGAAAAAATTTCAGTTTGATAAAAAATTTGAGAATGAATACAGAAAATTTATGAATGAATATGAAGATTTTGGTCACATGACACCTGTTGACAAAGATTCAAATCCTACACACAACAAAGTATACTACCTTCCACATCATTCTGTTATAAAAAGTGATTCTATTTCTACAAAGTTACGGGTGGTGTTTGATGGTACATGCAAACCACCTAATGGTAATTCTTTGAATTCTGTTTTGGCAGTTGGACAAATTCCTCAACCAAATCTCTTCACAGTTCTTATTAGATTTAGAACAAATCCTGTTGCTTTTACCGCTGATATTCAGCAAATGTATAGACAAATTCTGATTGCTCCAGAAGATCAAGATTTACAACGTATTATTTGGCGAGAATCAGCATACTCAGATTTAAAGGAGTATCGTCTGCAAACTGTCACTTATGGAACAGCATCAGCTCCATTTTTAGCAACTCGTTGCTTATTTCAAATTGGAAAGGACATAGAAAACGATGATCCTGTTACAGCTTCAATTATTAAAGATAGTTTCTATATTGATGACTGTATGTCAGGTTCAATCTCAAGTGAAGAAACTATTAGAGTGATTGATAAACTTTCACTGGCTTTAGAAAATAGAGGTTTTCATTTACGGAAATGGAGGTCTAATTCTTCTGATGTATTGACTCATTTATCTTCAAATTCTCTTGAGTCAACAAACTTAGAAATTCATCCTGATGATTGCTCCAAAGCCTTAGGGCTTAGTTGGGATTCTACAAATGATGTTTTCATCTTTAAAGTTAATTTACAATTTGATGATAACATAACTAAAAGAAATTTTCTTTCACAATCAGCTAAATTATTTGATCCATTGGGATTTTTGGCTCCTTGCACTGTTGCGATAAAAATGTTTTACCAGCAATTATGGTTAATGAAGTTAGACTGGGACACTGCTCTTCCTGAAAATTTCCAAGCAAATTGGAAAAAATTCCAACAAGAATTTGAACAAGTTTGTTCTATTCAAATTCCACGATGGATCCAATGTTCCAGTAAAGAAATCATATTGCATGGTTTTTGTGACTCTTCAGAATCAGCATATGCTGCAGTCATCTATGTGGTACAACCTGGTGAAATAAAGTCAAAGGTGACCATATTGGTTGCTAAAAGCAAGGTAGCACCACTTAAATCTGTTTCCATACCACGACTTGAGCTAAATGGTGCTTTATTACTTTCTAGATTATATTCTACACTAGTGACTATTTTGAATACCTTCGTTATTAAATTTTATGCATGGACAGACTCTCAAGTAGTTCTATCTTGGCTGTCATCTCATCCTAGGTATTGGAAACCTTATGTGGCTAATAGAACTTCCGAAATTTTGGATTCTGTTCCATCTGACTGTTGGAGGTATGTTCCAGGCAAGGAAAATCCAGCTGACATTGCTTCCAGAGGGTTACCTCCCAAGGATCTTCCTGATTGTTCCCTTTGGTGGGAGGGCCCAAAATGGCTTTCTTTAAGTCAAGAACATTGGCCTGAACAACCTCAAATCAAAACTAATTTAGATACTGTGAATAAAGAGAAGAAAAAATCTAAATTTTGTTTTCCAGTAACTGTAAATAATTCTGTGATAGATATGCTTTTTGAAAAATATTCTTCTTTTACTAAAATTGTTGATGTTTTAGCTTTTTGTATTAGGTTTGTGAAAAATTGTAAGCAGAAAGTTGGCAAAATGAACACCAGTCCTTTGAATAAAGGTAAATTTCTTCCTTTATCAATAACCGAAAGAAGACATTCAGGTAATTTGATTATTTCTTATATTCAGCAGCTATATTTCGGAGATGAAATTAGTTGTATTAGATCAAATAGACCTGTTTCTAAAAAAAGTTCTCTTTTTTCACTTAGTCCTTTTATTGATAGTGATGGTTTGCTTAGGGTGGGAGGTAGGCTGAGAAATTCACCCCTCCAATATAATGCAAAACATCCTGTCATTTTGCCAACTCAGCATAAATTAAGTGTGTTAATTGTTAAATATTTTCATGTTATGCATTTTCATGCTGGGTTAAATTTATTAATGGGCATCATAAGACAGAGTTATTGGATAGTATGTGCCAGGAAGATAATTAAAAATTGTATTTATAAATGTGTTACCTGTTGTAGATATAGAACAACTTCTTCCAAACAATTAATGGGAGATCTTCCTCTTAACAGAGTTACTCCAAACAGGCCATTTTCTGCATGTGGAATCGATTATGCAGGGCCTATTAATATTTTGAAATATCGAGGTAGAGGAGCTAAAACTACCAAATGTTATATTGCTTTATTCATTTGTTTCACCACTAAAGCTCTACATTTAGAGTTAGTAAGTGATTTGACCTCTGAGGCGTTTATTGCTGCATTAAACAGATTTTGCTCTCGAAGAGGAGCTCCTCAGCATATATATAGTGATAATGCTACAACATTTGTAGGTGCTAAGGGGCAACTTTCAGATAAATTTATTTGTCATATTGAAAGTAATGAAGAAATTTGTTATTTTTTGTCTCAAAGAAATATTGAGTGGCATATGATTCCTCCAGTAAGTCCACATTTTGGTGGACTATGGGAAGCCGCTGTTCGTTCTGTAAAATTTCATATTAAACGTGTTATTGGTAATACTAATTTAACTTTTGAAGAATTTTACACATATTTGACTCAAATTGAGGCTATTCTAAACTCTAGACCATTAGTAGCAATTGATAATGATAGCATAGACAGTATCAATATATTGACTCCATCTCATTTTTTAATTGGAGATGTTATTACTTCGCCAGCTGAACCGGTATATGAAGAAAATTTATCCTTACGGTCTCGTTGGCATATTGTACAAAAAATGAAATTATGTTTCTGGAAAAGGTGGAGTATTGACTATTTGAGCTCTTTGCAAAATAGAAAAAAATGGAGAGTACAAACTGAAAATTTTAAAGTAAATGATATTGTAATTTTGAAAGAGGATAATGTTCCTCCTTCTGTTTGGCCATTAGGCAAAATCATTGAAATTCATCCGGGTAAGGATGGTATAGTCAGAGTAGTGACTGTTAAAACCGTTAGGGGTGTCTTTAAAAGACCTATTGTAAAACTTTGTTTACTTCCTTTGCATCAAGAATAACTTCTTGATGGGTGGGAGTATGTTCAGTGAACCCAATTTAATTAGAACAATTTAAGTGTTAGTTATTCTGTTTGATAACAGGTGGCAGCACTATGAATTCTGTGCTTTGTTTTAAAGTCAGAATTATGATGTCACAGTTCAGTTGAAAATGGGACTTATAGGTATCAAGAGGTGCTCTTGACTCACCTGTTATTATTTTTAATATATTTTTAATTAACTTCGCCCAAAGTTGGCTGGGGTTTTATTTATTATTTGAATTCATCCTTTCATGTCAGATGAAAGAATTAGTTAGAAGATTTTTCATTATTGGTTTAAAGTGAAACCAGAAGTTATAATTCATTGTTGTGCAAAATTTATGTAAAGATTTATGTTTTGTGGAGTATTGTGATGTGTTCTGTGTGAAACAAAAAATAAAAAATTACAAAAAATCTCAAGCATTTTCATTGGAATATTTTCAACTCCGAAAATTTGAAATTGGCTTATGAGTTCGGCATAGTTGCCAACTTGTACGGTTTAGTCGCGGAAAAAACAATCGCGGAGAAATGCAAATTTCGTAAAAGGATTGCCGAAAAAGCACAAGTTTCGTCAGTATTTCGTGGAAAAACGACGATTTCGTCAATTTTTTTTGTCAACGAACTTTGTCAAAAGATCGCTGAAAAACGCGAATTTCTTGTGCGGATCGCTCAAAAAACCGCAATTTCACCAAATATCGCAGATTTCTTCTGAAGACCGCGGGAAAACGTAGATTTCGTCTACAGATTGCAGATATATCGCCGATTTCGTTAAAAGATCGCGGAAAAAACGCCGTTTTCGATAAAATTGCTTAAAAATATTATGTCAAAAGATCATTGAAAAAAAACCCGCCGATTTCATCAAAAGATCACGGAAAAAACGCCGATTTCGTCAAGATCGCGGGGATAAAAGAACGTTTTCGAGAAAAGATCGCGTAAAAATGCGAATTTTGTCTAAAGATCGTCGAAAAAACGCCGATTTCATTAAAAAGAAACACGAGAAAACGCGGATTTCTTCAAAACATCGCGGAAAACCGCCGATTTTGATAAAAGATTGCAATAAATCGCCGATCTTGCTAAAATATCGCAGATAAATCGCTGATTTCGTGTAACGATAGCGGGAAAACGCCGATTTCGTCTGAAGATTGCCGATATCCCCCCCCCCCCCCCCGAATTAAAAAAAACACGAAAGAACGCTGATTTCGTCAAAAGATCACGGAAAAACCGCCGATTTCGACAAAAGATCGCAATAAATCGCCGATTTTGCTAAATATCGCAGATTTCGTCTGAAGATCGCGGATAACTCCTCCCCCCCCCCCCACGCCGCCGATTTCCAAAAATGCGATGTTAATTTCCGAAAAAAAAAAATTTCACCCAGAATTGCCCCTGAAACATTCATAATCTGCCAAATATGGCAGCTGAAAAAAAAATCAAGTTTCTTTGTTATAATTCTCTTATTTCTGATTGGACATTAAAGCTGCCTTTTCTGTTTTCCGATTGCAACGTAGAAACCTCGTATCCACAAACACCAATCGTAATCGGTATTCACCATCTAAAATTTCCTTTTCTTTGATATAGAGAAATGAATAACAAAGAAGATATTTCACCAAATAACTGCATCAATCTGTTCTATGATCCGCTGATCTGTAGTCTTATTGACTCTTGATTGTAGTCTTATTAGTGATGGGCGATTCTGGGAATTTTGAGAATCGATTAAAATCGACATCGTATAAAGTGACATCGATTATAATAAGAATCGATTTCTAAATTCTAGAATCGATACTAAAATCGATATTTCGATATTTTACACAGATGAGCTCAAAATTAGTAATTCTAAAACTTGGCTAATCAGCAGAGCCGTAACACCTCATACTCCTCACTCCCATTTAGGGAGGCACAGAAGTAAGCTATTACAGCTTTTAGAGTCGAATAATAAGGATTTATCTTTTATTATTTTTAGATACAATTTTAATAATAATTTATATTATATTTAACTTTATTTTTTTTTGAAAGATCTCGCTTAGATAAAAAAAATAAAAGGGAGAAATGATTTGTATATATATATATTTTAATCCGAAACACATGTATTTTCTACATACTCCTTCAACCAAACAAATGGAGCCTTACTTTCTTTAAACGTCATTCTTCTTAAAAATTCGCATATGAATAAAATTTTAAAAGCTCTAAATTTATTCAAAAAAAATTTTTTTTCAGTCTTTTTAAGACCTTCTATAAGGGTGTGGGAAACGCAAATATTGCAAATTTTCTTTCAAAATAGCTGTGATGATTTAATTGCACAATCAGCACATGCTAATTATTAATTATCCACCAATTTAAAAGCAGAAATTCTGCTTAACCCTTTCCGGCACGGGCAAAATCTGTACTAAAATGAGAAATTATCGACTGACACCGGAATTCACAAACGATTTTTTTAAATATTTTGAATTCCTTAATGTAAGCTTTTATTCTAAAAGCAAAATTTAACTAAAATATTACTGGTGCCGCTTGCAAGTTTGAAATTAAAATTAGGTATCCCAGACTGGGCACAGTATGCCGGAAAGGGTTAAAAAAAATATGTGACTAAACTTTTTTTCTCTTTTAAAATATATATCGCCTCATCTCATTTACAGCTTATAAAATATTATTCTTTTTTAATGTTTACCAAATTTTCAGCAGTTAACAGAAAAAAAAAAAAAATGTTGTTTTCATAAGAATAATTAACAGTGAAACAACATACTTTTCTCTGGTTAACAAAGAAATAAAAATACAGCGGAGCGTCGATTATCCGAAGAAGTTGGAAGCGACCTAAGTTCGGATTAATGGATAACTGTACCTTCAATGGTCGGGCAGCGCATAACCTATCATCGGCCACAAATCTGTTAATTCTGCACAAAAAGAACCATTTACCTAAATTAACTGTTTACAAGCCGAATTAATATCGCAATGTAATAATAATTTTGTTTTTCTCATATTACAACTTCAAATGTTTTGATTTATGCATACAAATTTAAAAATGGTCTTCTTGAGTATTTTCTCGAATTCCAAAAACATTTAGATTCCTAGTGGTCAAATGTGAGTAATATAGAGGAACGATAAAAACAAAAATTATATTTTTATGTAAATTAAGGAATTTGCATACTCTTTATACCTGTGATAAATGCTTAAACATATTTTTTTTTTTTCAAAAGTTAAAATCAACCTTATATTTTATAGGAAAAATAAGAACATCGTAATTATATTGGAAAATATATGTTTTGCATTGCAAATAATACTATGTTCCCTTTTGGGAACATTGGCGTTTAAACGGTTAAGAAGAGTAGCCCCCAAATCCTTTTACATAACCAATGAATACCCAGAACAAATCAGAAAATCACCTTATTAAAATGAAAATATATCCAAAATTTGAAGAAAATCCGTAAACCCATGCCTGTGTTGAATTTTGTCCCTCCCCGTCCTTCACCCCTATGTGTTACTAAGGTATAATGGTCAACATTATTCGATTGCCATACCTTAGAATATCTTGACATCCGTAAGTCTTCAATAGTACGCCTAATATTTAAGTTTGAAATTTTTACTTTTAGGAAAATCTGGTTTGAAAAGAAAACCTTAATCCTTTCTTATACGAAATTTTACATCAATTCTACCAATCAATTCAAGATATTTGAAATCTACAATTCAAGACCTTTAAAATGATACACTACAAACTGAGGTAAGGGAAAAAGTAAAAAAAAGGCTTAAAAATGCCCACTGGAGTCTGAAAATTGAACTATATTATAAAGAGATATACAGATATGGATAGCCCAGGCCAAGACCTTTGCAACGATATGTCACATGACCCACCCATACCTGTATTGAATATTGTCCCCCCTGCCCCCCCCACCTCCTATGTGCTGCTAGGGTATAATGGTCATCACTATTCGATTGACCATATCTTAGAATATCTTGACATCCGTAAGTCTTAACCCTCTAAAATCAACGGTTCGCCTAATATTTGAGTTTTAAATTTTTACTTTTAGAAATATCTGGTTTGAAAAAAAAAATGGTAATCCTTTCTTATACGAAATTTTACATCAGTTCTACCAATCAATTCAAGATATTTGAGCTCTACAAGTCAAGATCTATAAAATGATACACTACAAAGTGGGGGAAGGGGAAAAAACCCCCAAAAAGCTTAAAATGCCCCCTGGAGTCTGAAAATTGAACTATATTATGAAGCGATATGCAGATATGGATAGCTCAGGCCAAGACCTTTGCAACGATATGTCACATGACCCACCCATACCTGTATTGAATATTGCCCCCCCACCCCCTATGTGCTGCTAGGGTATAATGGTCATCACTATTCTATTGACCATATCTTAGAATATCTTGACATCCGTAAGTCTTAACCCTCTAAAATCAACGGTTCGCCTAATATTTGAGTTTGAAATTTTTACTTTTAGAAATATCTGGTTTGAAAAAAAAATTGGTAATCCTTTCTTATACGAAATTTTACATCAGTTCTACCAATCAATTCAAGATATTTGAGGTCTACAAGTCAAGATCTATAAAATGATACACTACAAAGTGGGGGAAGGGAAAACCCCTCAAAAAAGCTTAAAAATGCCCCCTGGAGTCTGAAAATTGAACTATATTATGAAGCGATATGCAGATATGGATAGCCCAGGCCAAGACCTTTGCAACGATATGTCACATGACCCACCCATACCTGTATTGAATATTGCCCCCCCTGCCCCCCACCCCCTATGTGCTGCTAGGGTATAATGGTCATCACTATTCGATTGACCATACCTTAGAATATCTTGACATACTGAAGTCTTACCCCTCTAAAATCAACGGTTCGCCTAATATTTGAGTTTGAAATTTTTACTGCTACCATTAAAACAATAGAAAGGGAAAGATCGATTCAACCTGAAACGTAGATCGATTTCAAGCTTATCAAAAAAGTAACAACACTACTTGTATCTAAAAATCGATTTCAAAATGCGATTTCAATTTTAGTAAATCAAAATAAAATCGATTCTGACATCGACATCGAAATCGACATCGACATCGATCTACTACACAAGGTGCTGTACTGATTCGATCTACTACAAAAGATCGATCTACTACTTGCATCCAAGATAGTCTTGCGATTTTGCATCTAGGCTTTATCACCTTGTAATGTGATTGGTCAGTGATTTTGCGTCTGTTTTTGACTCAAAGGACTGGCAAGATTTTCGGCGGAGAAAAGGAAACTGTGAAGATAGAGGATTTAAATAGGGTAGACGGGAAAAGGTTTGGTTTATTTTATGACAGCCGATTATCAACACGAGGGATATACACTGTTAAAAATCTGCTGCATTTTGCTGCAACGCACTCCCCTGCTTATATAGAAAACGGTTACTTGGCCGTGAAATGGAGCTTTCTCATTGGTTGGAATAGAGATATTATATACAAGCGGTGGAGTGCGTTGCAGCAAAATGCAGCAGATTTTTAACAGTGTAGGTACAAAGGGCAGAAGATGTCCTCCGTGGGGGGAAGGGGGGGGGGGCGAGGAAAGGAGAGAATCTTCTGCACTTTGATAGACTTCCTTTTTTTATTATATATATATTATTATTATTATTATTATTATTTTGAAAAACTATAAAGAAGAAGATAATTACAAAAAAAAGACAATTCCCATTAACTTATTTAAAAACGGGGGGGGGGAGAGTTATGTAGATTATTAAACATGTTTATACACCCATATATAATTCTAGACATATGTTGCTTATTTTCTTAAAAAAAAAAAAAAAAACTTTGCTTTTTTTTTCTTTGTTTGTATGATGTTATTTAAAAAATAATAATAACCTAATGCTTACAAAATTCGAATATATTGTTAAATATAACACATTTTACTGTTTTTATAAATTGTCTGCCTTTCAGTCTGTCTATTTGTTTGTCTCTTACAAAATTTTGTGGG
This sequence comes from Maratus speculifer, assembly GCA_964019185.1. Lineage (NCBI taxonomy): Eukaryota > Metazoa > Arthropoda > Arachnida > Araneae > Salticidae > Maratus > Maratus speculifer. The sequence continues at coordinate 36,591,678 of OZ025296.1, forward strand.
CGCTCTATCTCAAGAACTAATGCTTGGAACCTCTTGAAACTTTAGATTCAGCTAGACTTTCATATAAATTGGTGCTGATTACTTATGGTAAAAATCGCTCTACAGGTGGCGCTGTTATGTTGTATTTTTCATGATTACTGCAAGATAGATACCTCAAGAACTAATGCACGTATTTTTGCCAAACTTCAGATTCGGTTTGATATTAACGTAAATTGTTGATGATTAAGTTTTGATTTAAATCTAATGGCAGGTGACGCTGCATTTTTCCTGATTTTTGCGATAATTGCATCTCAGAAACTAATTCAGAAAATTTCATCAAGCTTCACATTCATAAGTTTGGTGCTTATTAGGTTTCAGTGTAAATAACTATGCAGGAGGCATTGCTATGCTGCTTTTATCAGCAGTGTTGAATTCAGATATTTTTCACTGGAAGGGATTTTTATGTCTCCTTGAAGGAGCATTCTATACTTCAGAGAAGGGGGGGGGGGACTCTTGTACATGAAGCTTCAATATTTTCGTGAGACATTTCAAAGTTCCGGGGCGGAGATGTTTCTCTTCGGGCTGACCCCTGAATTCAACCGCTTTTTCAGGATCTACAAGATTTTATTGATCATATCTCAAGAGCTCCTGAACGGAATTTCATCAAACTTAATAGTCTCTTAGATATTATCATACGTTGTTCCTGATTAGGTTTTTGTGTAAGTTACATTATACTACTCTGCTATACTGCATTTTTCACGATATTAGTGATATCTTAGAAATTATGCATGGAATTTAATCAAATTTCATATTCGGTTAAACTTTCACATAAATAGATTCTTATTACGCTTGTCTTATTAGGCTTGAGTGTATACTGCACAACAGGTGTCGCTGTGATGCTCTTTGAATTGCATACATTTCGGTTACAGACATCTAGCGGGGGTGGACCGAAATTCAGCGATTTGTTTGGAAAACGCAATGCTTTCTTTTAAAATGTTCATACTTCAACCTATACTTTTTAAATCTTCATGATGGGTATAAATAATTTAAATTTGACATTGACAATGTGTTAGTGCATTTAGAAGTTTTATCATGTATGAGATAGAAGACTTTTTGAGATTGGCACATCCGACTGCTTTATCTTCAACTTTTGAAGCAAAATAAAAATAATATCTTCTGAGAAATCGATTAAAAATTTTATAGTATCGATTAAATCGAGTTGACAATATATCGATTAAATCGATTTAAAAAATCGAAATCGCCCATCACTAAGTCTTATTATTTCACTGGATATGTGTAGTATGTTTAACAACAACAGTCTTCCTCTGCAGGAAATCAATTGAAGATGACTTAGATTTTATAAAGAAAAATTATGGCTTCTTGAAAAAGAAGTGTCGGAGTTATAAAATAAGGCCAATGAATTAGCTGATAAAACTGAATCAACTAAAGATATTCAGTTATTTATAAAATCAAACTATTGTAGAAAATCTGCAACAGAAAAAAAGGAAGAAATTTCCTCCCTGACCAAAGAAATAGATGCTAAAAAACAGTTGCTAGCCAACTAATGTTATATATTTAAGTATTTAAGATTAAAATTTAATGTAAGTAATTACGTGTACTGTCCTTTTTTAAATTTAGAAAGTCCTTATTTTTCTTTTAATGAAGCCCTTACAAAGTCCTTATTTTTCATTTAGCAAACTCTGTATGAACCCTGATATAGAAATCATTTATAAGCCTAAAGTTATAGACTTTGAAATATTATTTTCCAAATAGTCGTTGTAATTTCTAAAATTACATTTTTTTTTAAATGGGGTATTTTTTCGTTCTTTTTTTTTTATACTTTTTGCAAATTATTATTAAATATATGTTCTCAGCAATATCGCTCAGACTAATCCCTCTGAGGGAAATCCTAGTATAAGATATTGTTATGACTGTGTTAGCTGCTATTTTGAATATTGTCGATCACATGGAGCGAAATCACATTTAATTTTTTATTTCGTGATATGTTTTGCAATTTTTTTATGAATTCGTAAATATGACATCAAAAAAGAAATGTGTCTTATCAGTCTTCGTTTACCGAAGAATTTAAACACACCGTGCCGATGCCAGATGTTCTTTTGATTTTAAAATTTCGCATGGTGGCAGAGCTGAGTTTGTAAAACATATTGGAACAAAAAAGCATCTGGATAATGTAAAACGATCTAAATTGACTAAAAAACTTTCATTTTCTGTTGATGAAACTGATCAATGTACTATTAAAGCGGAATGCCTTTTTACTTCATTTTTATTGGAGCACAATATACCGCTGAGCGCTTCCGATCACGCTTCATCACTTTTTTTAAAAATGTTCCCGTACAGTGAGGGACAATAAAACAATCTCCTGATTTCTATGCAAAAATCTCCCGATTTTTTACTTTTAGAGGTTGGCAAGTCTATACATGAGTGGAACACATGGGTGTTTCACTGGTTATATCAACTTTTATCTTCATTATATTCTTCTTTATATATGGCTCTGAAGAAAGTGACTGAGTCACGATAACAATAATATACAATTGTAATATATATATATATATAGCAAAAGGAAATATTCTGCCAATGAGCAGATATAATCTCGTTCTAATAAATATGCAAATAGTTTTCACTGAAATGAGTTTGTACCAGAAATTTTCTATTTGGCAGATTTTCTTTTAAATAATAGAAAACTTTAGATTGTGTACGTTTCACATCAAGAAATACCATAGCCATCAATTCCAAGTTAAATAATAATAACTTTCAAATCACAAGATTAAAGCGAAACTGCTTGAAAAAATAATTGACAGATAATATATCTGAAACAAAGAAATTGGTATCAACAAAATTATCTGGTAACTATTACATGCATTCTAAATTTAAGCATTTTGTTGAGTTGTAAAAAAATATTATTTGCATCAACACTAAGTAAAAAAATTACAAAAATAACTTTCTAGGAAAGAGATTAAGGTAAAGTTGCTTGAAAAACTAATTGTGACAGACACGACTAACGTGACAAACATGACAAAATGTAATGCTTTATATTTCACTCAAATTTTAAATTTATCTTTCAATTTTTTTATGAACTGTTCTTTTTGACACATAAAAAGAGAAAATAAAGTGTTAATAATTTTTATCAAGTAGATTTTCTTGAAAATAAAAAAACCGACATTTTCTGTGACAGACATGACATGAAGCCTAATATAAAGTTTGGGGGCAATAGCAAAATAATTAAATTTTAGGTGAAAATTTTGGTGTTTTTAAACATACTGTTAGCCATTTTTTTAAAAGATATATTTGTTTCAAAAATCTATGTAATATTTAAATGCTTCAAGAGACATTAAACTAGAGATAAAAATAGCAGATTTTTGATTTCAAAGTTAGTCTTGATAATAATTAACTATAAAAATTTATTTTTACAATTATCTTATTATATCTTGTTATTTTCATAAAATTTGACTTATTTTCTATCAATTGGAACAAAAAAATACTAATTTAGTTCAAATTTTAAAAATGATGTCCATGTCGCATTTTCATGGAATTCACCAATAAGTTTTTTCTTTCCATACAAAACTCTTCTTGATCAAATCTATATTATAAAGGCCAAACGTATCTGTGCGTAACGCATACGTCATTTTACGAATGGCAACACTTTCCACTGCAATTTTCGCTACTGCAAATTTTACATTTGTAACCATCGCACATTTTAAATTTTAACACCGTCGTATAGAGAAAAAAAATTACTTTTAAAAGCAATTTGTTTGAAAGCTGTATCTCAATTTATTTTTGAGATATTATTTTTTTAAAATAATTTTTAGTAGCAATTTTGTCATTGTGGCAACAGAATTACTCCATTTTCTCTTAAGATTGAAAATAAAGGGGGGAAAAAATAGAAATTAAAATGCGCAACACTTTCCCATGCAATTTGGGTTTTGCAGTTTTCGGTACTGCAAATTATACACTTCTAAAAATCGTACATTTAAAATTTTTACACCGTCGTATAGAGAAAAAAATGTACTTTTAAATAAAATTTGTTTCAAAGCTGTATCTCAATTTATTTTTGATATATTAATTTTTTTATAATTTTTAGTGCCAATTTTGCAATTGTGGCAACAGAATCACTCCATTTTTTCTCAAAATTGTGAAAAAAAAAAAAAAAAAAAAATAGAAATTAAAATGTGTTTGTTATAAAATCCGGTGAATTTCGGTTTTATTTCGTTTAATAATTTGAATAATTGAGTTTTATAGTATTTTGTTAATTTTAGCTTAAAATAATATTTGCTTGAGCGTTAAGGCACGATCACATTCAGTTTTTAAGCTCAACTTTAGACACAACTTGCAACATTTTCTGATGCAAAAGAGGTGGAGTCAGCCAAGAAGGGTTGCTGGATGATGCGTAGAAAGTTTTTCCCAGCTTGGGAAGCAGGGTTACCACAATAAATAGTCAAGTCGACCGCTTTTCAGTTGGCGCATTTTGCTAGCTCTCGTTGTTAACTACTAATCTGATACCATTTTCGTTAATTTTTCGATTCGTTTCATATCTATTTTAATCTTTGAACTTTTAAAAAGGTATGGCAAAAACGAAATACCTGAGCAAAAGTAATGTGATAGTATGGAAAATATGACATACTTTTCTGAAGATTTACTTAGTTTATGAATAAGTGTAAAACAAAAAGCTGAGTTTCCTTAATAGCAGCAATATTTATTTATTTATTTTTTAGCTAAAAGAAAACCTGTGGTGTTACCACACTTTGCAAGAATTAAAAACTGATGTATTGTTTTATTTATACTTCGTCATTAAGAATCTAGTTCAATCAAGAGAAAAGTCCCATTCGCTAGTGCTGATTCCATGGAAAAAAAATATGAAGATATCTCATTGGATAGCTGAGATCGATCTGTACATAGGCCATTTAATTTTTTTTTTTTTTAATTTTTTTTTTTTTAAGATACTTTTTAATAGGCGCATTGTTATTTTCGGAACCGGTTTCAAAAGTAAAAATGTCCTTAAAACAATCAAAATTAAAAAAAAAAAATTAAATGGCCTATGTACAGATCTCAGCTATTGATTAAAATAAATAATCATTAAAAATATTGAAATGCAACCGATATATCTTAATTTTTTCCCCATAGGATTAGCATTAGAAAGCGAGATTATTCGCGTGATAAGTAACCCCTAAATAATATATTTACTAACCTTCACAGTAACTTCTCATCCAGTTTTTAGCACGATCCCCCCCCCCCTTATATAGTTGGGCATTCTATTTTTTATTTAAAATTCAAAAGATAGTAAAAGAAAATAATTCAGAAAAAGAAGAAAACATGGCAAAAAAGGATTAAAACTTGCGTATTTAAAGATAAAATGAGTGCTTCAATTAGTTTTTAAAAAATGCTAATGCATATGCTGATTTTAAGTCAATAGATAATTTTTGAGTATTTTACTTTAAATGTAATAAATAATGGATAATTTTACTACAGTTAATATATGTGTTTATATATACATACTTCTTATATTTATATATATTGTTAATATATATATATGTTTAAATATATAGGGGAGAGGGGTTAAGTGGGACAATGGAGGGGAATGGGGCAGTAGGTTTTTCTTTTTATGCATCATTCTAAATATTTCATCAATTACACACAAGATGAAGCTATGATACCCCAATCTTCAGTTCAAAAATGTTTTTGATCTGTATAAGTTTGCATTTGTATGAAGAAAAAGATTATTTCAAGAATCAAAAGTAAATTTGATTCATATACTTTTTATGTTTAATATCAATTGTGTAAATAATTTTTTTTATAAAATTAAAAAGTTTTATAATAATTAATCTTGTATTTTTATTTAACAATAATATTAATTGCAATGTCAAGTGATTTTTGATAATTTTTACTTTTTTATGAGCTTTGATAGTGTTTTGTCAATTTTCATATCTCTGAAAATATGTTAAAAATAGCAAATTTGTTATTTGTATCTAACCATTGGCAGAAATTTGAAAACAATTATTCTTATAAAATATTACTGTACAACTAGGCAGAAATACACCAGTCATATTTCCACTTATTCTGAAAAAGGACTTTAAATAGAAAAAAAGGAAAGATAAGGGATATCCCACGACTTCTTCATTTTACTAAAACACATTATTTAAAGACCTCTGAATTAGATGAAAATTATATGATTCATCTTGTACCCATCAGAAATAAATTCTTTTTCAAATAATCGTAATTCAAAAAATTATTTTTAAAAATAAGATATAATAGTCATATTTTAAAGACGCTTTTTTTTTTTTTTTTTTTTTTTTTTTTTTTTAAGAAAAATGATTTTGAAAATATATAGCATGAAAGTGCAATAAAGAGCATTATATATTTCACGTCTGCCTCACACAGAAAAAAAGTATCTTTGATAAATAATTTAGAATAGCTGAATTATTTCTCAGAAATTTTGGATATACTGCATGAATAAAACTGATTGGAAAATATAATTGCTGCTTAAATGATTAAAGAGCTTTCACTATTTAATTTTTAATACAGTATTTAACTATTATATTATTTACACTATTTAATTTTTAATACAATATGTAAATGTTATATTATTTACAATATTTATTTTTTAATATTTACAATATTTAATATTAATATTATACAATAATCCATAAGAAAAGTACCGAATAATAAAGAAATTAAGTCAATGTTTACATTAATAATTCGTCTAATAAAATCCCAAAACACTTTTAGAAAGAGATTTAAGCAGTATAACTGATAAATGTTTTCCAGTTACTAATTCGTTTGTTAAAAATACGATTAGTAAATTAATATAATTTAACACGATACGTGCATAAAAGATAAAAAGGATAAATGTGCAATGTTCTTAAAAATTGGGAACAGTAAAAATATTGTAATCGGATGTATTGTAAATTATATATAACAAGAAATAACATTCATCTAATATTTTTGTGTAATATTACATTCAATATGAAAAAAAATACTTTGTTTACTAACGTTGGCAAATTTGGCGACAAATATAAACAAAACACTATCAAATTTCCACAAACAGTAAAATATATATTCAAAACTCATTAACACTGCAATTAATCTTATTGTTAAACAAAATGTAAGATTAATAATTAAAAAAACTTTTAAATTTTATGAATGTTTACTTACTACTTAGAACATTTGTACCTTACTCTCGACTAAAATGAACGGCGTTTGCTATTTGTAATATCCGAACGATCCTTTTTTGTGTGTGTGCGGGTGTGTGACATCATAAATTCAATTAAAATATTTCTTAATTTGAACTCCTTATCGCTTATTAAACGCCATTTTTTGCGTCTAATTTCTTAAATGCTTTATTTCTTTTCAATACAAACGAGCGTGCATATACACTAACAGTCGCCATCTTAATTTCGACCGCCATTTTGAGGAGTGACGTAGGCAATCTGCTTCTACGCTATTGGTCAGATTACGTGCAGCACAGAGCTAAGCGCAACTTTTTCTACTTCGAGTGGAAAGAGTTGCACGAAATGTTTCACGTACTAAATCTCAATCACACGCCGCTTTCCGAGAAATTGTTGCAGTTAATGCTGCATGATGAGTTTAAAGTTTCACTTAGGCAGTGTGTGTGATCGCGCTTTTAGACTGACCAATATAAGATGTATTTTTTACTGTAACTAATTTTGCAGATTTATTTTAAATAAATAAAACAGTTTTTTTTTTTTTTTTTTTTAAGATTTTCTTTCGTCGAATTTCGATGGGTTCCACCTCGTTTAGATAGAATAGAGAAACAGTCCAAGCTAAATATTTTCAAAAAATGGTAGTTTTATTATTCATTTTTGTAGGTATTTCTTTTTTTAGTAAAATTATATGAAACATATTCAACTGCAAAAGCGTTTCCATTTATAGAGAAGATCACAATACATTTAAACTCATTGCTTTTTTTAAGAATTCTTATATTTTCAAAAGAGTAATTTTGGTTAATTAATCTGCTAATTTTTGTAAATTTCACAAATAAAATAAAATAAAATAAATAACTACGGATATATTTAATCAGTTTTAATGAAAAAAAATTTCTAAATTCCACATTAGTATTATTTAAAAATTGCAGTATACCTTGAGATATAAAGAAGGTAATTATTGAGGTGGACCAATTCAGTAGATAAAGGATTAAAGTACTTTTTTTTACAAATTTAGGCCATTAAATCAACAGAAAAATAATTAATGAGTGTATATGAGATAATGTTTTTAGATTTATAATTAGAAAAAAAAAATTATAAACAAATCCAAAAATTTGCTACTCAGTTATCATACAATGTCTAAATGTTTTTCTGACAATTTGCTTGATTATTGTTAAAAGCTTTAGCATTTCTAAAAATATGAAAAGTGCAAACTGAGAAAACTGAGTTTAAGCATTGGCAGTATATCTCCTTTTTATTATTTATCAAATTGTTCCAAAATTTGAACAGAATGTTCTAAAAATGCTGCGAAATGAAATCTTATATCTTCCATTCTTCTATTCTGCTGCATCACATTTCGCCAGAAGCATGAATTTGCAATGCACTCAGGTTCTTTTCTTTTGCTGATCATTACCTTTTGAGCAAGCCTTTATTACTCTTCTCAATGCACGGTTTTGCATTTGCTTCATGGTGCGCATGCTCAGTTGCTATTTTAGATATCTCCTGATCTTACCAATTGCAATGAAAGGATCATAATGTTTCTTTTACAGCGAATTAAAATATCTTTTCTTCAAAATTCTTCATTCTTCAGTTTTATTCTTCAAAATTCTGATTACTTTCTTGTGTTTCATCAGCTTTTTAATTAATAGATTTAAATTTTACATTCATTTACTTTTCTTGCCCCCATTATTTATCATTTTTTTTTTTTTTTAAATTGTTAATTTGAATCTGAATGTGTTTAGTGTTGAAGCTGTCACGACTTAATTTGTTTTTAAGTTTACTGGGACTGTAAGGCCTAGTCAGTTTGTTGATGCATGTATAGCATCGGGCTTTTTAAGAATGCTGTCATCTTCAATAAATTTGTTCAACACCAGTAATTTTACTATCTAGAACAAGAAATTACACTACAAATGTGCAAATAAAAATTGGGTATTTGTTATTATTAAAATGACATGTACAGAATCCTTATAAATATGAAACATTGAAATGTTTATTCTTAACAAATGCTTGGAAGATATTTCTTTTTGAATGAAAGGTTTCTTGTACATAAGATGGTAGAAACTTCTTGAGCACTTGTTAAAATCTGGATTTGAATGATAACTGAATTGGCCAAATTAATTTGTAGCTACTAAAACATCTCCACTATGCATATAAAAATCTTCATCTCTCATTATTTTGTATTACATAGGTAAAAAACTTTAGTCTGGGAAAGTGATTCCAGTCTTGTGGAAATTCTTAAGATAAATACTTCTTAAAATTATTTAATTTTATCCCTTTCTCAAAAAATTAACTTCGACAATGGAAAGTTTTTATGCTAGCATATTTAAAAACAGGGTTTGTGACTTTATTAAAGTAAAACTCAAAATTGGTTTTTAATTTAAATTAAATTTAGAAAAAAAAAAAGAAAGAAAAAAATTGCTTTTACATTACTTTTTGTTTAATTTACAAAATGTAAATTATACATACTCACACATGCATGGTATAAATATTACCTATATATATCAATGTTATGTAATTTTATATATGTTTATACATTTTGTATGTTTATGTATGTTATGTTGTATGTATGTTATGTATATTATGTATATGTTTTATGTATACAATATTTATGTAAATGATTCAAAGATTAAATTTTAGGTTATAGAAAAATCTTAATTACACGATGCATGGAAAATAAAATTATATTTCAAATTAATTCAGCCTTCAATATTTTAGTTAAAATAAAAACATTTGCAGCACATAAATTTTAAACAAATTTGATAGTAAAATTCAGTTGAAAACTTTAGGCTTAATACACACTAAATTCAAACAAAAATTTGTTGAATTGTTCAGAATTTACTCAAACTTAAATATAGTAGACATCACCAAGTCATAAAATGTTACCTCAACTTGCAGAAGTTTTTCTAAATACTAATGAATAAATATTTAATATATTCCTACTTGGGTTTCTTTACTGTTGTAAGATTTTATAATTTAATTCAAATGAAATTTGATAGCTGTTTTCAAAATTTTGCATTGTATTTTACTCTTTGACAGAGATTTGGCTTTCTTTTTAAAATCAGTTTGATTCCTATTATGTAAAACTGAATAAAATTAAAGTGCATTATTATGTTTGTTTACAAATTTATTTAAAAATAACTGAAGAAAAACTGATTTAAATCATGATTAAAATCAAGCTGATTTAGATCCAATGAATCCTGTTTAAAAATTATAATACTTTGTTTTGAATAAAATAAACTACAGTCGAGTCTCTCTATAACGAAACTCCATACATCGAATTTCTCTATATAACGAATTTTTAGTAGGAACGGTCCCCTTTTCGCATAATTACATTAAAAACAAACGAATTTTTTCATAAATTGGTCTTAATTTATTCAGTTTTAAAAAACTTCGAAATCGCATGGAACCAATTTTCCATCATTTATTTTTTATTTATCGTTAGCAATGAGTTTTTTTTAAATATTACTTCTCTCCTTGTTCTTTAAATCCAACGAATTCACTCAACCTCCCACACTCCTTTCCACATCCTTCTCAAAACAGAGTAAATTGGATTGATACATATGTAAGAGAGAAATCAATGAGAGGCCTTCAAATGGAGGAAAATGTTAACTGCAATTTTTTATTCCTTTCTAAAATTTGAGCAATTTTTTTTTTTTTTTTTTTTTTTTTTTTTTTTTTTTTTTTTTTTTTTTTGAGAGCTTAACAACTTAAAAATCAAAACAACAAAAAATTACAGATTTCTTCGTCAGAAATTAATGCAAGTCTTTCTTATTTGATTTTTATTAAGCTTTCAAAAAAATGTTTTCTTTTTTGAAACAGCTTAAATAATTAAGAAATAAAATGTTAAGGTTAAAATTTACTTTTAAGCATTTCAAATTCTTAATTCAAAAGATCAAAAATTATATTTGTTCAAATTTCACACATTAAATAAGATTTTTAACATCATTCTCTATACATCGAATTTCTCTATATAACGAATTTTTTACTGGAACGGTGGAGTTCGTTATATAGAGACTCGACTGTATTTATAAAACATTTTATCTCATTGTAACAGACTTCTAAGAAAAGTGACTAAATGTAGGAACTTTTACCAAATATTAATATAAATATGCATTTAATTTTTTAAAGAATTTTTTTCAACTGAAGAAGATTTTAGTTATGTGGACACATTGTCCAGAACTGCCATCTCAATTAGCTGAAATCTACCGTACTTTTCAATGAACAAGGTTTTAAAATAAACTAAATAAAGTTGTTTTCCCCCATTAAATTTAGTAATAAAAATATTATTTTAAATAATTATATAAAAGGAATTGTTTATTTCAAAAAAAAATACTGTATATTTCCCTGTATTAGTCGAGTATGACTTTCCAGTGAAAAATCATCCAAAATTGGAAAATCTTATATAAGCCGATATTTTTTTTTTTTTTTTTTACATAAATAATAGAAAAATAAATATGTTCTCCAAAATTATTGGTTTCTCCTATTTTGTACTGGGCACGTTGCTATAATTGTGTCCGCTCATTCTGTTATGACTTGCATAGTCATAAAATATGCTGTTTTTGGCAAAAATGATTTTTTTATCTTTAAAAAAACGTGATAAATGCAACTGGAGATGCTGCTACTTTTTAGGAAAATGGTGGTTCTCATGAATTAGACACTGTTGATATTCATTCTGATGTATTAATGAAATAAAGCAATTTTAAGGAGTTGCTTGAAAATTCTGATAATGATTTGGGCAATCTTTAGATTTTATTAGTAGAGTTTAAGTATTTATAGAAATTTATAAATATTTTGTAATTTTTTTTTATATTTACGTTTTGCATTTTAGAATATCAATTTCTGAAATTTTCTCATACTCATGTATAAGTGATCCTCCTACTTTGAAACAAAAAAATGCCCAAAAATTCTCTGCTTATACATGGAAATATATGGTAATTTTTTATATTTAAAAATGTAAACATTAGCTTGAGCTTTATAATGTTAAAATCAATTTTAAAATAGCCTGCTCTAAAATTGTTGATATTTGCGTAACACGTTTCAGATTCCTTTTGTGTTTGTGAATTTCTTTCATTTTTAATGATCGGCTTATGTAATTTTATATATATATATATATATATATATATATATAAAAGGGATATTTGGGTACATTATATATTATGTATTTTATACTATCTTAAATTTTTATTTCTTAATTTTTCAAAATGTGTTTAGGTTTTGGAGCCATCCTTCCGTTCACCTTTCCGTAATGTCAATAGGTGGTTTACAACTTTGATTAATCAACCAGAATTTAAAACTGTCCTTGGTGATGTTAAGCTTTGTGAGAAAATGACTCAGTTTGATGGTATGTTTATGTAATTGAGGTATATGAAATATCTTTGATTCAAAATTTATCTTTCAAGTTCATTTAATAAACTAAAATTTTAATTTAGATTTCATGTTATGTTATACATTGTTATATTATTTTTCTCTTCTATCTTCAATAGAAGAAAGTATATTGTAATTGAAAACTTTTTTTTCGACGTATTTACACTTTTTTATGGGTCAGATTCCAAAAACATGTTTTTACAAAATGTCTTCTGTCTAGGGGTGTGTATCGATATGTCACCATTCTACCTTTAAAAAGTGTATGAAGATATGAATAGAATTGAATCTATTTTTTTTGTGAATGCTTTTGGCTGTGGCAAGCTGGTTCTCCTTCAATTTTGAAATATTCTGCCGGAAGGGGGTGCTGCAAAAATGATTTTTGGGCCATTTTTCAATATTGTACTGACTAAAAGTGTATGAAGTTATGCATCATATTCAGGGTTGCCACACCACCCGGAAAACACAGGGAATTTTAAAATCCCCTCCCAAAACAGGGAAAATCTAGGGAATTAAACCTTAAAAATCTGAAAAACACAAGGAATATCCAAACATTTTTTTTTTTTTTGCTTTAATTTTGAAAGCTGAATATTATCTTATGATATTTTTTAAGATAAAAAATAAACCAGTTTTGTGTATCAAAGTTATCCTATATTTTATGTGTTCTGAATTTTAATATAAATATTAATTTGAAGGCATAAAGTAAGTAGCTTTTCCTCTTTCCTTTTCTTTTTTATTTCTGCAATTTTGCAATACTTTCGCGAAATTTGTTTTATTTGAGATACCTAGACTTTTTTTTTTTTTTTTTTTTTTTTCGCAGTTTTTTGGCAAATTTTTTAGAGATCTTTTGAAAAAAATTGTTGTTTTTTGCAATCTGTTGACGAAATTTGCTGTTTTTTTTCCCCACATTTACAGTAGAACCCCGATAATTCGGATTAACTTCGGATTAATTAACCCAGTCCGGATTATCGAAAATCCGGATTATCCGGAGAATAAGAAAAAAATGGAATAAAATAAAGCATACTTACAGAAATTACCTTTATATTAAACTTATTGAATAATTACAAACAGTAAAAATGTTTACTTTGCATAATTCTTCCGAAAAGATTTCAGAATTCAGAATATGATGATGAAACAAATTAATGTTATGGAAATTAGCCAATCGCTTCTCAAACTTGAAAAAAAAATGACCAAATCAATCCGGATTAACGGGGTCCGAATTTACGGGGTTCTACTGTATTTACAAAAACTGTATTTACAAAATTTCCAGGTGATTTTTTTGAGAGGAGAAGGGGGGTATTTTGACAAAATTTGCTATTTTTTGTGATTATTTGCCAAAATTGGTTTTTTAGGGTACCTAGACAAATTTTGGTACAGAGCAAATGATTTCTAGCCTTTTTTAAAAAAAAAAAACTTTAACAGTTGAAAAATAATCTTCAAACATTTTCAAGAGCCTATGACGTGTGTCGCAGTGTTGCACCGATTCTGCGCCTGGGATCATGTCACATTGGTGTTACGTTGGTAAATAGAAAAGCATATTGAAATTTTTAATAAATATTAATCTTTAAAAAAATTTTTATAGCAGCAAAATACTTTTTTTCTTTGGATCTTTCATATTGTTGCCGTCAAGTTTTGACGGGTTTCACCTAGCCAGAATAAATATTAATTTTCTTAATATGTGAAATTTACATGTATTTTTGATTTGTGAAAAGGTAATAGAAAAGTTAGTTGAAAATGCAAATGTTTATTTGTTGAATGGGGTGGGTAATGTAATAACAAATTAACCACATTGATCAGAGTTATAGTTGTTGCTAAATGGCAAACTATAAATTCAGTCATATTTTGCTGTGAAGTATGTATATTTTGTATGAAATGAGTAATGACAGTAATTTATTCATGTCATGTACAATTTATTGGTGTTGTATTTGTAAATGGAAAATTATCAAATGAGAGAGATTCTAATTCTATGATAGCATGTTTGAATGTAACTCGGCCAAATGCGGGTCATTTGCCTGAATGTGAAATGCAGGTTTTTCTTTTATTTATTGAAGTTTTTGCTGAAGATTAGTCGTTGAAAAATCCTTTAATAGCTGGAAAATACCTTTTTCTTTCTTTAGTGCTGTCAAGTTTTGACGGGTTCCATCTAGTATTCTTTAAATTATTAGATACAAAGTTTCTAGATATTTTAAAATTCATTTTCAGGGCGGGATTCGTGTCTGAAATTTTGAAATCCCGCTGAAAAAAATATTGTAGGTGGGATACTCCTGCCCAAACAAAATCACATATTTTCCGAAAAATTTTGCTTTTTGAAACTATGATTAACTTTCACGATCTTTTTGCGAATTTTGTGGTATTTTCATGGGACTGAAGAACATGTTTTCAGAGTTTTTTACTACAAAAAATCATTGTTTTGTGAGATTTTCTGTCGTGAGAAAGAAGTAATTCAGCTTCGAATTTTCCTAAAAATTAACGCATTCGATTCCAGAAATTATGAAACGTCGTTTA
The DNA here is from genome assembly GCA_964019185.1 of Maratus speculifer. NCBI lineage: Eukaryota > Metazoa > Arthropoda > Arachnida > Araneae > Salticidae > Maratus > Maratus speculifer. The sequence goes on from OZ025296.1 coordinate 36,606,698, forward strand.
TCAGCCCGAGAATTCAGATAATTATGCCTGAATTTCAGGGCTAAGAACCCTTTTTTATAGCTTTTGAACAGAGCTGAATTGAATAATTTTCACAATCAATTTCATCAATAGTTCGCAGAAAATGGAAATGCAGAAAATTTTGTTAGATTATCGCGATAGAAATGCCAATTTCCTCAAAGAATAGCAAAAAAAATTCCTTAAAAAACTATCCTTAAAAAATCACGATAAGACACACATTTCTTTTTTTAAAAAATCGCGGCATAAACACTAATTTCGTGAAAAGATCGTGGAATAAACGTGAATTTCGTGAAATGATTGCAGAATAAACGCGAATTTCGTGAAAGCATCGCTGAATAAATGTGAATTTCGTGAAAGAATCGTGGAATAATATTGAATTTGTTAAAGTATCACCATTATAAACAGTGCTGTGTGAAAAAGGAGTGGTCGCCCCGGACGCAGAAATTCAGGAATGCTGGTTTTCTATTACCAATATTATTTTTGGCCTGTAAGAAGAGAAAGGACATTAAATTGAAACTTTGCCTCGAGTGCAGTTTTCTCATCGCATGCCACTGCATATGAACCCAGATTTATTAATGCTGCTTAAAAAATGCAAATTTCATGAAAGAATATCGAAATAAAGTTAAATTTCATTAAAAATTGTAAAAAAAAAAAAAAACGCAAATTTTGCTGATAATAGAGGGGAAAAAAAGCTAATTTCTTTAAAGGATCACAAGAAAACGCCAAATTTGTCAAAGGGTTTTTCAGGGGCGATTCTGGGTAAAAACTTTCTTGAAATTCACAGCAAATTTTCTAAAAAGTTACAGCAGATTGTGTGAGAGGGAGTATTTACTTTTGACTCACTTTTGTGTTTTTTCTGCGGCCTTTGACAAAATTATCGGATTTTTCGTGATCCTTGGATAAAATTATTGGATTTTAGATTTTTTGATGAAATTTATGAATTTTTCACGGTTTTTTAACAAAATTTCTGGATTTTTCAGTTCTTTCACGAAATTTGCACATTTTTCGTCATTCTTTGACAAAATTCGCAGGTGTTTCTCGATCCTTTGACGAAATTTGATATATATTTTTTTTTTCCCTGCGATTTTCGTTTTCCTACAGGTTTTTTGACGATATTTTCGTTTTTTCTGTGATCCCTACCAGAAATTTGTGTTTTTTCACAAATATTTGATAAAATTTGTGTTTTTCTTTAACTATTGTTTGATGAAATTCATGTTTTTTTTTCTACAATCTTTAGTGGAAGTTTTTCTCGATTATCTAACGAAATTCATGTTTTTCCTGCAAACCTCTGACGATATTTGCTATTTTTTTGTGAACGATTTACAAAATTGACAATTTGTTAAAATTTGCAGTATTTTTTTTTTTTTTTTTTTTTTTTTTGTCCAAATTTCTGGAAAATACAGAACAGAATCTCCTTTGGATCGCTTAATCATAGATGCCAACTTCTCCGGAAATTCCGGAGTTTCTCCGGAAAAGTACCGTTAAAATACGGTAGTACGGTAATAAGGTAGAAAATACGGAAATTTACGGCAAAAAAATCGCGATGTTTTCGATCATTCGGGACCAAAAAATAACGATCTTTTTCGATCAATCATTGCAAAAAATCGCGAAATTCTGCAATAGGTCATTGAAATACATCGTAAATAAATTTCCGTCAGTTGTTCGCCACAGAAAATCACGATTTTCGTCAGTAATTCGCGCTAAAAAAATCTCGATTTTCGTCAGTAAGTCGTGGCAAAACACCGCAATTTTCGTCAGCCATTCGCGTAATAAAACCACAATTTTTGTCATTCATGACACAAAATCGCGATTTTCATCTATTAGTCCGGAAAAGATCGCGATTTTCGTCAGTTAGTCTTCAGAAAGAACAGGGATCTTCGATAGTAGGTCTCGGCAAAAGATCGCGATTTTCGTCACTCAATCTCGGGAAAAGATCGCGGGTTTCATCTGTCAGTTTCGGAAAAAAAATCACGATTTTTGTCTGTCATTTCTGAAAAAAGATTGCAATGTTCGTAAGTCACTCTCTGGAAATGATCGCGATTTTCGTCAGTCACACCAGGAAAAGATCTCAATTTTCGTCTGTCATTCGCGATAAAAGACCGCGATTTTCGTCAGTCATTCGCGATAAAAGACCGCGATTTTCGTCAGTCATTCGCGATAAAAGACCGCTATTTTCGCCAGTTATTCGCGATAAATGACCGCGATTTTCATCAGTCATTCGCTTAAAAAGATAACGATTTTTGCCAATTATTCGCGTCAAAATATCATGATTTCTGTTAATTACTCTCGAGAAAAGATCGCGATTTTCGTCAGTCACACCAGGAAAAGATCTCGATTTTCGTCACTTATTCGCAAAAAAGACCGCGATTTTCGTCTGTCATTCGCGATAAAAGACCGCTATTTTCGCCAGTTATTCGCGATAAATGACCGCGATTTTCGTCAGTCATTCGCTTAAAAAGATCACGATTTTTGCCAATTATTCGCGTCAAAATATCACGATTTCCGTTAATTACTCTCGGGAAAAGATCGCGATTTTCGTCAGTCAGTCTCTGGAAATGATCTCGATTTTCGTCACCTCTGCAAAAGATCCTATTTTCGTCTGTCAGTTGTGGGAGGAAATCACTTTGTTAGCAAACCAGTTGCGAAGAAAAAAATATTTCATGAATTTCACAGCTAGTATAGAAATCATGGATTTTTTGCTCTGTAAGGATAAAAAATATTCCATTTGTATAAATTTATTAGATTTTTTTTTAACTATATAAAAAAAAATGACAACATTTATTTAAATTTTGTTTGTATGAATAAATACAAAAGCTGTCAGGGTTGAGGATTGAGAAAGTATGTAAAAAATATTTTTAAAATATCTCAAAAAATTATGTGCAACTCCTGAAATGACTCCTGATAGGTGACTATTTTACTCCTGAAGAGGGTCCAAAACTCCTGAAATTTAACTAGTTCACTCCTGATATGGTACTTACAATGTTGGCATCTATGCTTAATGAATGCACAATTTGTCAAACGATCGCTTAATAAATACGAATTGTCACAGAATCATGTAAAACGTACAAATTTCAATAATGCATCGTAGGGGAAAAAATGTTAAATTCATCAAAGGGTCATTAATTTAGTCAAAAAGCTGCTACAAAAACGGAAATTTCATTGAAGAGTCAAAAAAAAAACAAAAAAAACTGTAAATTTTTTAGAAGGTTGTCGAATAAATGCGAATCTAGTCAAAAGGATGCTAAAAAAAATGCAAATTTCATCACAAAATCATAAATTGAGGGTCACGGGAAAAAAAATGCAGCTGTCTCCTTTTGAAAACAACACACACGCAAACATATCTTTTTATTGTTATAGGTATAATCGGAAATAATATATGCTGAACTAACTTTTGAAAAATTAGATTAACCCGAACGTCCCAAACCCTACTTGCAGCAATTTACAGGATTGGGGGGGGGGGGGGGGGAATCAAAATATTTTCAGTCCTGGCAAAATTTCAAACTTGCACCCATGATTTACACTCAACTCAAAATCAACCTGAACCAAAAACAGAATTTGCTACACCTGAAAAAAAAAAAAGTAATTAGCACAGGGATGGAATTTGTCCCTTTTTTGAAAACTAGACTATATAAAATCTTGACTTACACAATTTTTTAAAATAAGACCCATTTTGTATAATTATTCTGAGTTGTTGATAAAAAAAAATGCTTCAGTGGTATTTTGTCAAGTTTGTATTTGTATAATTCTTTAAATAACAGTAAGTTTTAAAGATTTTTTTTTTTTTTTTCTCCCTCCCAAACAGCTAAACTCCCTTCCATTTATAAATATTGGGAGGGAGACTTCTCTCCTGGAAAATTGAATTTCAAGCCTTGATTTACAAATATTTCAAAGTATTTTTTAACAGAATCTTTGAGTATCGCTTTACTGTTTTTATTATTATTAATGTAAAATGTGGGATTCAATACTTAGTGTAGCAACTTCAAAGGGTCTTTTCATTTGCTCATATCATATAATGTATTAATTTTGTTCAATTAGTAATTGAGTAATGCTAAATTATAAGATGTCTAATTAGCCTATATACATGCACATATTTTTGCACACTCAACATAGAATAAACGTGTTGCAGTACAGGGAAACACAGGGAAATTTTTTTTTTTTCATGTTTAGAGTGGCAACCCTAATATTGAACCAAATTTTTTGTGCTAGTGTATTTCTTTGGCTAATTGGTCCTCCCTGAATTTGAAAAAAAAAATCCATCAGAAGTCGGGCACTGCAATAATAATTTGTGCAATTTTCAATATTGTAACGACTAAACGTGTATGAACTTATGCATAGAATTGAATGAATTTTTTTGTATAAGTGTTTGGAATGGTTAGCAGAACCTTTTTAATAAAAAAAAAAAAAAAAAAAAAAAAAAAAAAAAAAAAATTGCCGGAAGGACGCACTATAATTGGATGTCTTTGCCATTTTTATTATTTTACCATCAAAAAGTGTTTAAATTTACATATAGAACTGAACTAAATTTTTTGTATATATGATTATTTTTGGGTATGGCGAGTAGCTCCTTTCTGAATTTGAAAAAAATCTGCCTATTGTTCATCGGCTAGTGCAGAGACGGAAACTCGTTATTACTCCAATTAATAGACTAAAGCAGAAATTTAAGATGAAAATCATAGTTGGTATGGTATTGAATTAATAATATTAGCGCATTAACTTATGTAACTAAATTTTGAAGTAAAAAATGTAAGCATGAGATAGAAGAAAGTTTTGAGATTGGCACATCCAACTGACATATTAATGTAAAATTTATTAGGAAGGCTGAAATTATTTTCCCATATTTATAAATTACAACTTTATTTTATCTTTAATGTTTCCATATTTATTTATTGAAAGTAGTTCACTTACTCTCCTAGCTAAGAAATTTGCTGACATGCAGCAAAAGCAAAGCAAAGATAAACCTGCCAAACAAACCAAAGAAAAGAAAGAGGAAAAGAAAAAGGAACCTAAACAAAAGGAAACTAAGAAAGAAAAAGAAGAATCTGAAGAACCTGATGAAACTGAAATAGCCTTAGCCCAAGAGCCCAAATCAAAAGATCCATTTGAAGCTTTCCCAAAAGGGTTAGTTTTTGGTTTTATGCATCTCAAATTAATTCTAATTTATCAGTCGATTTTAAAAACCTTCAGGCATGCAACAAATTACTTTTCTCAATTTTAGTCTTTCTTTTTCCTGAAATTGCACTTAACCTTTTGCCAACTTCTTTAAAAATTTGATTAAACACTTCTGCTGATTTGAATCAAAATGAAAATCTATTTATCTTAAATCTTTTGAAAATGCTTTGGTAACCCCAATAAAATCACTGACACTGTGCATTGATATTATTAGATGTTGCCAAGGCAGGTACATTATATACATATAAGTTTACACTATAACTCTTTTGTCATGTGCCTACGTTATGAGCAACAAATAAATCAACAAAGCCATGTTTTTTTTTTATTATTATTGTTGCACTGGTTTTGTTCACTCTTTTGTGATTATAATCTAGGGTTTAGTTAAGGAAAGTTTCAAGATAGTGATTATAAGATTTACACATAATTGCCTAGTTATTAGGGGATTTGTCTATATAAATAAGAACAGTGTTGCAGTTTAGTAATTTGTTGGAAAGTATGTCTAGTATAGACTTTAATGAGTTCTGATGCTTTTTCCAGAAGAGCAAGAGTTAACTTATCTATTACTAATAATTTTCACTGTTGAAAATGAGCAATAAGTTTATTCTAAGGAATGGAATTTTATAAATAAATCAATATCCTACGTAAATTGTTTTATAATTGAATTTATATTAAGTTTTGATGGAAGTCTATATTTAGTGCCATTATTTTTATATAAATATTTTTTTTTCAGCACTTTTAATATGGATGCATTCAAGAAGGTGTACAGTAATGAAGATGAAAGTGTATCTATTAAGTATTTCTGGGACAATTTTGATGCAGAAAATTATTCAATCTGGTTTTGTGAATATTTGTATGCAAATGAACTCACTCTAACTTTCATGAGCTGCAATCTTATTGGTGGTAAGTAAGCAATATAATTTTACAACTATTATTTGATTTGTATAAATTAAGCATTTTATGCTTGAAAATATTTAAAAAGCTCTGTGATGTTTGGCTTTTAGAATCCTTAGACACCAACACATAGCTTAGGCTCATTTTGTACAAAATAGGTCCTGTTTTTAGAAATAAGAAATTCAGTGCATTTAATTCAAAATAAATCTTGAATGTGACATACAAAATATTTTATTTGCAAGAAAATTATGTATTTTTAAGAATACTTTGCAATTAGTATTTATCAATTTATATATTTTTTTATTTTGCACAAATGCTGCAAAATTGTGCATATACAACATTATTAGTTTTATTTGTACTAGTACACCGAACCCGGGGTTCCCGGGTCACAGAGTAAAGGTGAAAAACTTTTAAAAAAATTAAAATTGAAAAGTCTAATAAATTTTTCCTACGTAATATGCTTTTTAAACTGCCAACTAATTCCAAACAGCAATTTTATATGAAAAATATTAATTATGTTATCATATAAAGCTTTGAAAATTATCGGTACTTCCGTATTAGACGCAAGATAGAAGTTATTAGCCAAAGATCTTGCCAAAGAATAAAATTGCATTATTTCAGTTTATAAAATCAACTAAGAAAATATGACACACAGATATTCTTTAAAATACATTTTTGTAAAGATTAATTGATGTATTTTTTGTAAATTAATTTTGCAACGAACTAAAAGTTATTAAATTGATAGGAAAAAACGAAATAAAACCAACAACATTCACTAGGTTTTATAGCCGACGATATTTTGACATAACACGTTTTTAATTACTATTTTTTTTTCGGTTGCTATGAAAAAATGGCAACTAAAATATACAGTGATCTGTTATTTTTCACGGAGAAAAGAGATAAATGGAGGTGAAGTATGCGATTAAAACGGTTTCATGGGCGTTGTTCTTCCAATTTAAGTCTCTTATTCGGGCCAAACGAAACAATCTCTAAGAACAGAGACCGAATCGTTTAATATCATTTTGTCTCTAAATGAAAAAAAAATAATTATATTTTAGCATTCTAAAATAGTATTTCATTGTATTATGGATTAAAACTGTATCGCTAAAAGTTTTCCTTTTTTGCGAAAGCACGTGGTTGTGTTTCATGCAATGCAGCGAATTTTAGAGTTGCTTTTTTGGCGTCACCTCCAGCCACCAAACTGCATCTCTATTCATCTTCTTCTTTTTTTTTTAATTTATTTTTTATTTTTTTTTTTACTCTATGGATATTTTTCCTTTTTTTTCCACACAAATGCAGTACTTAAGTTGCCACCATTAGAGAAAATGAACTAAAAACTATAAAAAAATGAATATCTCAAAAACAAATTGAGATACAGTTTTCTAACAAACTGCATTTAAACGTGCATATTTTTCTCCATACGATGGTATAAATGTCGAAAACGTGCTATGTCTAGAAGTTTAAAATTTTATAATAGCGAAAATTGCAAAATTAAAATTCCATCGAAAAGTGTTGCCATTCGCAAAATGACGTATGCGTTACGCACAGATACGTTTGGCCTTTATTATATAGATATAGGCATGTTTGAAAATATTAAATTTATTCTTTCTCCTGAAAAACTTTATTTAGGGCTAAACATAAATTTTGATTTTCGTTTAATCGAAATCATCAATTATCATTGTTTAATCAAAAACAGAAGTATTAATTCTTTTTTGCCTAAATTTTCATGAACTTAAATTGTTTATGCATAAGGTTTACTTTAATGTTTTATTTTTGTGAAATAATTCAAATTATAACATTGTTTTTAGGAATGTTCCAGAGGTTAGATAAAATGCGCAAGAATGCATTTGCCAGTGTGTGTCTTTTTGGTGAAGATAACAATAGCACAATATCTGGAATATGGGTATGGCGGGGTCATGAATTAGCTTTCACTGTAAGTATGAATTTTTTAGACTTTTTAATAGAAAATTTAAAGTATTATTGTTGCTTTCAAATATTTCTTATGAAATAATGCTTCGCGAATTCGAACAAAGCAAGTATTATAACTAGGGATGCAACGGATACTGATTTTGCCGGATATCCGGTATCCGATTTGCCTGCTGGATTCGGATATCCGGTACTGAATATGTTTTTAGTTATGGTGAATGTTTGTTTATTTCTTTATGCAATGCCATCTCAAATAATAAATTGCAAACATGTTTCACACACCATTGCAACTTTTAAACGTATTGGAATATAATTTACAGAAACTATATATCTTTGACTATCAGGGCTTGAAATTCAGGTTTTCCCAGGCAGAGAGAGTTTTCCTCATAACATTTGTAAATGCAGGGGTGTTAAACTGTATGAGAAAGAAGAAATTTAAAAAAAAAAAAAACTATTTTTTACATGCCATTTAAATATTTAATTTATACCAGCATGACAAAATTCCATTAAAATAATTTAAATCGACAACTCAAGATAATTATCCAAAATGTCTATTTTAATTAAAACAAACGAAAAGAATCAAGCCTTATATGTATCATATCTATTTTTCAATTGTCATTCAGTGTTATGAACAATTAATAATTGAGTTGCTAAATGAATGTATTTTAATTTAGATTTTATTCGATTTTGTGTGGTTTAGAATCTTTTGTAAGTTACTTTTTTATTTTTATTTTATTTTATTTATTTATTTATTTATTTTGTAAAATCTGATAGGCATTCATTTTTAATTTACTTGCAAGAATAATACATTTAGATGATTGTATTGTCAATATCCTGCGGTGATTGCATACCACTTAGTGGAATTATCGTCAATACTGTAATTTCTGACATTTTAGCTAATTGAATTATGTTCTTCTATGCAATGGAATTTTAAACCCATATGAAATTCTGAAAAGGGCATAATCAGTAGGTTTCTTCTATTCCATGAGAAATGGTTTATTTAAAAAGGTCATGTCCTAATTTCTGTGAACTATGCACATAAACTATTTATTGTTTCTAAATGCTTCCTTAAAGTTTGCCCTTTTTTTTCCAATCATTTGGAAAGCGGTTGATGTTAACGATTGAGAATGGACCTTGTGGTGTCTGCATTTTATTTTGTTTATTATTGGTCCAGGAAATCCATGACATATGTAGTATGTGACTCTTATTACATGAGTCATGTTTTGATCATCATAAAAATGTTTTTACTGATTTTCATTAACTGAATGGGAAACATTTAAACATCATTTAAACTTTTTTGGACAATGGATGTCCTCATTTCATTTATTTATTTATTTATTTATTATTTTTTTACAAAATTCTTTAAATTTAGAAGAATTTTTATTTGAATAGGAAATAAATGTCATTTTTAATAAAGAAGAAAATAAAAAGTTAAAAATGGGCAGATGCAAATTATCAGACATGGCAAAAAAAACGAATCTAAACAGAAACATCGTATGAAAGATTACCTTTTAAATGAAAAAAGAAGTATTGATTACAAAATGTGCGATGATTTCGAAAAATGAAAAAATATCTAATGCTGAACCATTGATTGTAAAAAAAAAAAACATGTTTTTTTTTTTTCCAATGTGCAACACAAGATCGAATCTCATTTTGTTTAATGCTGATTCCAGGCTAATTAGATAGAGCTCAGACTCTAGTGACCATTACTGCCCTTTTAGAAATTTCTTGTTTCGGCAAAAGAGACAAAATAAATTAGAAAAAAAAAAATTCACAAAATACGGAAATCGGCCATAGAAAAAATATCGCTGATTTTGTCCACCATGGCAAAAATAAATTTTTAAAAATAATCAATCGGTCAAAAGTATGACCATGCAAAAATATTTTTTTTTTTTTTTTTTTTTTTTAGCTTCCGATGCTATTTCTTTCAGACAAGCTAAAAAATGTCGTGTCGTCAGCCCTGAATTTCCTACTCAACCGAGTTTGATCATTATTTTTTTAAATGAAAGATGTTTATTTGTAGTTGTGCCCATTTTAGCAATTTTTTAATTTATTTCCATTTTTATATTTTATTTTTAATTTTAAATGCTTTTTACGATATTTCTTAAATATGGTGGTAACTCAGTTTAGCTTTTCTCTCGATAATAAAAATTTATTTTCTATTATCACATTCCACGAGTCAGAAGCTTTATTTCATCAGTGAACATGTCCTTGCATTTAAAAGAAAAAAGTCAATTGTTTTCGTAAAATTTAACCACAAAAAAATGATTGCGTATAATTATGCACTAATTGAAGTAAAAAAATATATTTACTGAGAAATAATAATAATAATGTAAATAAAATAACAGAAAATAATTTATGATAAAAATTAATGTCTAAAGAAAAATGTCAAGTGAGGAAAATGATGTCATTCAGAAACCAGATAAATAAGAATTACAATATTATTACGGATGCCTTTTTCATATTACTAATAACAGTAACTTTTAAAAAACATCTGAAGAGAAAATGACGTCACTATTTAAAACATCGCATTTTTACTCATAACAATATTACATTTCAATATTTCTTTTCATTATGGACACTGAGATTGAGATTTTACTATCAGATGACTTCAATTAGTGGAAATAATGTCATAGTAAAAATAAATTTTTTTTTTTTTAAATAAAATTATTTTTCTGTGAGTGCATATAAAATAAAATTTCTGGATTTCGCCGGCACTCAGATTACAATTTTAACTGAAGATGTGCGAATATTTGCATGCAAAATTGTAACTGGCAAACTTGACATTAAGTTTGGAAATATATTTATTATATATTGATTCAATAATGTAATTACTTTTCCTTTTTTTAAAACCAAATTGATCGGGTCTTTTAAATATTTCATTCGTCGAATTCGATGGGATTCCACTCGTTTTATTGTTAAAATGCATTTCCTTTTTCTCAGCGTCTATAAAAAAGCGTTTAAACTAAAGAAAAATCTTTTTTTGATGAATCTAGTCAATGAAGAAGTAGCACGTCAAATTGTATCTCTTTATTATTCCGCAATTCCAATGACTCAGAGAGAAATTCCTAATCAAATGGGTATTTCACGTCTTCCTGTTCACTATTATATTGATAAACACAAAAAAATGAAGTTAGTTTATTGCATTCTAAACGGGGTCGCCCTTCTAAAAGACCCTATCGATTTTTTTTTTCTAATAGGAGGCGAAACTGAATTCTGCAATGGCAAAATCTACATTCAACTTTTTTTTTGGGAGGGGGGGGGGGGGGTTGTTGAACGCCTTTTTTTAGACATAAGGAATAAGGTAGAGGATGCTATGTAGCTATGACTTATAAACGAGAAATCAATGAAAAAAAATTTACTCTACAAATAATATGAAGCGTTTTCAGAACATATAAAAGACCATTTTTGAAACAATTCGTTAAATGGAGATATATATTTCGCTATATGTAGATTATTTTTAATGTAATATGAAAAAAATTGACCGTTCCTACAAAAAATTCGTTAAATAGAGAAATTCGCTGGATAGAGTTTCGTTGTAGAGAGAGTCAACTGTATTAATACTACTTCAATATTGTTAGTTCAGTACTATACCAACTTTTATTTTGTTCTAGAATTTTTGCTGCAGTCAGTTAATTGGATTAAGAATGAGTTAATCTCGATCATGATATTTATTAAAATCGATATTCTTTTGTGTTCTGCTATACATCAGTTGTTTGCGAATAGCCAATTTTAGAAAGATACGAAGTTCGCATCGCTGCACAAACCGCCAATTCTCTGTAAGGATTATGAAAAATCAAAATTATTTTACAAAAATCATTATTACAGTACCATCTTTAGTACCATTTGCCATCATGGGCAAACTATTTTCAAATTGAAGGAAGACCAGACAGTCATTCCCAGAAATGTATCCAAAGAAATTTAGTTCAATTTTACGCATAACTTCATACAGTATTTGATGGTAGAACGCTGAAAATGGCACAAAAATTGCAATTACAGCACCGCCTTACAGCGAAATGTTTCCATATTGAAGAAGAACCTGCTGGTTACAGTCAAAAATATGCACAAACTATTTGGATCATTCTATGCATAACTTCATACACTTTTTGATAGTATGGTGGCGACACTGGGACAGACAGATGTTTTGAATAAACATGTTTTTGGGGATATTTGATCCCTAAAACACGCAAATTCGTCAAAAAAAATTTATTACAATAATTTCTTCTTTGAAAGATAGAAGAAATTAAAAATAGGTTTGTTTAGTTGTGTAACTTAAAAACCAATTAACCCATTGTTTAAATTAAAAGAAAGAAAGAAAATTAGTAAAATCAGTTTAATAAACAACTTCAAATTTTATGAAGATAGAAAACCAACGTTTAGAAATGCATGTAAGGTAGCAAACAGCTGTTTTGAATCTATTGCCATTCGCTCCCATAATAGGCATATAAGACTGTGCTTCCCTGTCGCTTTGCTCAGCTTAGCTTTTTCTAGCATGCTGAGTCTTATACTGATGAAGAATCTCGATAGTAGATTCGAAACGGCTGTTTTCTATTCTTTTCATGCATTATTTGTGCATTTCTCAATGTTGGTTTTTTATCTTTATACATTTTTGCACAAAAGCTTCATTTTCTAAAAGATGTAAATGTAAACTTTTAAATTTGTTACAGAGTTTAAATAATTGGAAAGCTGGCAATTCTTTAAACTTTTGAGAATTACCTTTTATTCATCGATAGGGAACTTATAATAATATTTCATCTTTTGCATTATAAACAAAAGTTTTTCGCATTGTTTGGGTCAAACGATTACTGTTATTTATATATTTGGTTTGTTGCATTCTGCCGGATATCCGATGATATTTCGGATATTGAAAAATCAGCCGGATATCGGATATTGGCCGGATATCCGTTGCATCCCTAATTATAACAATGCAAAATTATCAAGTGTCTATTTTTAACTAGTGTTAGCTTAATAATTTTCAAAGTAGAATCCAAAAAAAAAAAAAAAAAAAATTATTTTTGAGACTTTCTTGTAACATTTCACAATTAAGACTTGTAATACTGTATGTCATGTTTAGAACCTGATAGTTAGTCATGAACCTGAAAACATGTGAAAATGAAGAATAATTTTTTTTTTCTCTTGATAGTTTTTTCAATATAGTATTTTATAACATTAGAATTTTAACTTCTGGAAAAGTGCTTGAAATATGGGTTAGGTGCTTAAAGACAGAAACATAATACATAGTTGCCAACTTGTATTGTTTGGCCGTACAATGTATAGATTTTGTTCTGAGTGTACAGTTGTATGGATGAACCGAACGATTGTACGGTTTTATATGCAAAAAAAAAATAATTGCACGAAATATTAATTTTGTGAAAAGATCTTCGAAAAAGCACACATTTCGTCAAAGTTTCATGGACAAACGCCGATTTCGTCCAAGTTTCTCGGAAAGAACATTAATTTTGTCATAAGATTGCTGAAAAAATGCAAATTTTGCTACTGGATAATGGGGGAGGATTTTGTGTAAAGATCACATATAAAATACTGATTTCATTTGACAACTGTGGGAAAACATCGATTTTGTCCTAAGGTTGTGGATAAAATGCAGATATTGTTGAAAATACTGCAGAGAAAACCCTGTTTTCATGAAAAAAAATCGCAAATGTTGTTAAAAGATCACAGATAAAACGTTGATTTCGTCTGAAGACCGCGGGAAAAGTCTAGAAACCGTAGATAAAATGCCAGTTTTGTGAAAAGATCGTGCATAAAAGGCTGATTTCATAAAAGGATCGCAGGAAAAAATGCCGTTTTCATGAAAAGATTAGGCAAATTTTGTTAAAAGATCGTAAAAAAAATTGCTGATTTCATCAAAAAATTGCAGAAAAAACTTTTGTCAAAAGATAGCAGATAAAACGTGAATTATGTCAAATGATCACAGATAAAATGCAGATTTCGTGAACAGAGAGCGCATAAAGGAAAATTTCGAGAAAGAGTCGTGTGAAAATGAATGTCTTCAAAGGATTTCTTAGTTTTATTTTTAGTGAATCAGAGTTCCAACGCATTAGGGAAAAGTCAAAGAATTTGAAAATTTTATGAACATTTGAAGTGGTCAGGGAAAATTTTGTTCTACTTTCTGTCAAAATCTCAGTAATCATAAATGAAAAAATTTTGAAATATTTATCCAACCTAACATTTTTACATAATTTATGCAAACTATATAACAATTGCATAACATTAAAAAATAATTAATAATCATAAATTCATACACAATATATATACACAGGGGTGGGGAGTGGATTTTTTCACAAGACGAATGAATTTTTTGTTTTTGAAAAACTGCAGGCAATAGACACACTGTCAGAGACACCTTTTTAACATAGATATTTTAACTTTCCAAATTATTATAGTGCAAATATGGTAAGTTTTATCTAATATTTAGCTTACTTCTGTTTGAATATATTTCTTAATATTATAGAAAAAAATTATGAAAATACATTGTAGTAATAGTAATTTTGTCTGCAACTGCATGCAATTTTGTAATAACTATTTTCAACTGTGTGTGTGTTGCATCTTCGGGCTAGTGAAAAAAATCCTTGGCTGGTAAGATTTTTGGAAAATTCCCCTCCCTTGTGTGTGTGTGTATATATATATTATATATAAAGCGTCTATTAAAGTTGTCCTGTGGAGGTTTTACATCAATATTTTCACCATAATTGTGTAGGAACCCTAGTGAATTTACTTTATAATGAAAACCAATTAATTTATGCCATGATAGTTTCGAATGAAGCTTTGATAGAATAATTTTTGTAATACAATACAACTTTTAAATATCTTTAATTTAAATTTCTGATTCATTAAGCAAGCCTCGCAGCGTTCCTATATTTCCTAAAAATTTTAAAAAAAAATTATTTTTCCTATATTTTTCATCCCTCCACCCAGGCATGAGATTTTTCTGCGGATCCGCGATTTTCCTTTTCGTTATCATTTTCCGCTTCCGATTTTTTTATATATATATATATCGTCAAAACATTGCAAAAAAACGGGAATTTCGTTGAAAGATCGCGTGAAAAAATACCATTTTTGTCAAAAAGTCTCGAAAAAAAAAACACTATTTTCAGCAGAAGATCGCGAGAAAAATGTGATTTTTATAAAAAGATCGCGAGTGAAATGAGATTTTCGTCAAAAGATCGCGAGAAAAACGAGATTATCGTCCAAAGATCGTGAGAAAAACACGATCCTCATCCAAAGATCGCAAAAAAACTCAATTCTCGTCCAAAGATTGCGAGAAAAACGTGCGATTTTCGTCTGAAGATCGTGAATAAATGCTATTTTCATCAAAAGATTGCGAGAAAAAACGCAAGTTTCATCGAAAAGTGAAAAAAAAAACCCGCAATTTTATTCAAAAGATCGCAAAAAAAATAAAGTTTTTATAAAAAGATCGCGAGAGAAACGCGATTTTTGCAGAGAGACCGCGAAATAATAATGTGATTTTCGTCAAAAGATCGCGGTGAAAACGCAATTCTCGTTGAAAGATCGCAAGAAAAACTCTATTCTTGTTAAAAGATCGCACGAAAAACGCAGCTTTCCTCCAAAAATTGCGAAAAGCGCGATTTTCGTCTAAAGATCGCGAATAAATACTATTTTCATCAAAAGATCGCGAGAAAAACGCAAATTTCATCAAAAGGCCATGAAAAAAACCAAAATTTTATTCAAAAGATCACAAGAAAAACGCGATTTTCGTCAAAATATCGTGAGAATAACGTGATTTTTGCCAAAAGATTGCGAAAAAAAAAAAAAAAAAAAAAAAAAAAAACATGATTTTCATCAAAATATCGCACGAATAATGCAGTTTTCGCTAAAAGATCGCGGAAAACAAACTATTTTTGTCCAAAGATCGCGAAAAAAAATTTTTTTTCATCAAAGAATTTTAAAAAAACCTTTTTATGTTAAGAGATCACAAGAAGGGTAGAATTTTCCCCTAAGTATTGAAGGAAAAATGCAAATTTCATCAAAGCGTTACAGAAAAAAAAAAAAAAAAACTGGGTATGCCATTGGAAAATGTATAATTAATGTAGAGAAGGATTCCCCCCCCCCCCCCACTCCCTCTTCTCTGCTGTAACTTTTCATAAAATTTGCTGTAAATTTTAGGGTTTTTTAAGATCTTTGATTTTTTCTTGCTATTGAAACTCCTTTCATATAAATTTATTACAAAAAATTCATTTATAACCTTTATTTGAATAATTATTTTTTATGCAAATTCTGCAAGTGATGATGATTCAGAAAATAATTGTAAAAAATGTTGAATATTGAGGGAGGGGGGGGGGGGTGTTCAACTCCTGAAACCAGTATTTTAATCCTGAAATGTGTTAAAAACTTCTGAAATAGTCTGGAATGAACTTTAAATAGTCTATGTTAATGTATTAAAACATGTGTTGGTGTTATTACATATAAATGAAATTTCCTTTAAATTCCTATATTTTCTTCAAAAAAATTCCTATATTTCCTATAATATTTTTGAAGAAAGTCACTTCTAGGCCTGCATTAAGTTTACAATAGTTAAGCTTTGTGCCTCTGGTTATAAAATTTTATTTCTCTTGTCCATTACAGTTTTGCTCCAAGATTGTTCTTTATAGTTATTTTGGCTTCCCTAACTGTGTACATCAGTTTTGAAATCTGGTATTTCTGTACTTGATACAGTATTCAACATTTCATACAATAAGCATTTCAATTCAGTATTTCTACAATTAAAACTTTGTTACTGTATGTTGTGTTTAGAATTTGCCTGAAAACATATTGAAATAATAAACTATCTTTTATTCTCTTGATACTTTGTAATATTATATTTTACATCATAAAAATTTTCTTTACTAAAAAGGTGCTTTGAATGTTATCACAGAAAGGTAGTATGTGAGCCCTGTATTAAGTTTCATGTAAATTAACATGTAGTAACCTGAAAATGACTCTTTTCGAACAAGAATAGCTCGGTCTTCCTTTTTGGTAACCTGTGCTTGTGTCATGAATAAATTGCGTAATGTTATGGAGGTGTTAAATAACCCGAATTATATCTTATTTTTAAAAAAATTGAATGTGTTAATTTCATGAATATTCATTAATATTTTTTCATTTAGCTTTCACCTGATTGGCAAGTAGATTATGAATCTTACAGTTGGAAAAAACTAGATCCATCTTCTGAAGAAACAAAGAAATTAGTCAATGAATATCTTGCATGGTCTGGCGAATTTGGTGGTAAGAAATTTAACCAAGGAAAAATATTTAAATGAAGTCCCCAAAATGTAAAAATTTCTCAATAAAACAAAAAAATTGTTCCAGTTTGTGTCCTTGTTTTATTTCCTAGAGTTTTCTTTTAAATGACTTAAGCACGGTTTTATTTTTATCCCACATTATGAATTAAAAAAAAAAAACTTTTCAGCAGGGGATCTTTTTCTGAAATTTTTAATCTTTCGTCGCCATGGTAGGAACATTGTCCCAACAAAATTAAATTGGTGTGAAATATTTTGATAAAGCTGAATAAAAGAAAAATAGTTATTCTCAGCAGAGAATTTGGAAATCCTGAAGTATATCTGAATTTTTTTTATTGATTGAATTCTGAAATTTATTTTGTTTCTTGATTGGTCTTACAAGGAAGGTCTCCATACGGGCAAACCCCGAAAAATCTGAAAGAATTACAGAATGTTCTTCTCGTGTGGATATATACATTTTACATAGATGCCAACTTTTCCGGAAATTCCGGAGTTTCTCCGGAAAAGTACGTTAAAATACAGTAGTACGGTAATAAGGTAGAAAATACGGAAATTTGCGGCAAAAAGATCGCAATATTTTCGATCATTCGGGACAAAAAATAACGATCTTTTTCGATCAATCATTGCAAAAAATCGCGAAATTCTACAATAGGTCATTGAAATACATCGTAAATACATTTCCGTCAGTTGTTCGCCACAGAAGATCACGATTTTCTTCAGTTACTCTCAGGAAAAGATCGCGATTTTCGTCAGTAATTCGCGGTAAAAAATCTCGATTTTCGTCAGTAAGTCATGCCAAAACACCGCAATTTTCCTCAGTCGCGGTAAAAGATCGCGATTTTCGTCAGTCATTCACGCAATAAAACCACGATTTTCGTCATTCATGACAAAATCGCGATTTTCGTCTATTAATCTGGAAAAGATCGCGATTTTCGTCAGTTAGTCTTCGGGGAAAACAGGGATCTTCGATAGTAGGTCTCGGCAAAAGATCGCGGTTTTCGTCACTCAGTCTCGGAATAAGATCGCCTTTTTCATGAGTCATTCGCGACGAAAAATCGCGGGTTTCGTCTGTCAGTTTCGAAAAAAAATCACGATTTTTCTCATTCCTGAAAAAAGATCACAATGTTCGTAAGTCACTCTCTGGAAATGATGGCGATTTTCGTCAGTCACTCCAGGAAAAGATCTCGATTTTCGTCAGTCATCCGCGATAAAAGACCGCGATTTTCGTCAGTCATCCCATCCGCGATAAAAGACCGCGATTTTCGTCAGTCATTCGCGATAAAAGACCGCGATTTTCGTCAGTCATTCGCGATAAAAGACCGCGATTTTCGTCAGTCATTCGCGATAAAAGACCGCGATTTTCGTCAGTCATTCGCGTCAAAAGATCGCGATTTTCGTCAGTTATTCGCGTCAAAAGATCGCGATTTTCTTTAGTCAGTCTGTTGTAATTATCGCGATTTTTGTTAGTCAGTCTCTGGAAATTATCGCGATTTTCGTCACCTCTGCAAAAGATCCTATTTTCGTCTGTCAGTTGTGGAAAGAAATCACGTTGTTAGCAAACCAGTTGTGAAGAAAAAAATATTTCATGAATTTCACAGCTAGTATAGAAATCATGAATTTTTTGCTCTGTAAGGATAAAAAATATTATATTTGTATAAATTTATTAGATTTTTTTTAATTACATAAAAAAGTGACAGCATTTATTTTAATTTTGTTTGTATGAATAAATACAAAAGCTTTGAGGATTGAGAAAGTATGTGTAAAAAATATTTTAAAAATACCTCGAAAAAAATTATGTGCAACTCCTGAAATGACTCCTGAAAGGTGACTATTTTACTCCTGAAGAGTGTCCAAAACTCCTGAAATTTAACTAGTTCACTCCTGATATGGTATTTACAATGTTGGCATCTATGATTTTATAAAAAAAATTTCTGCGGAACCTCCATTCAGTATCCGTAAAAAAATAACAAAAATTTATTTATTTGGCAATTTATCACCAGTTGGCAAAGGAATGTAATTTCAAAAAATACTTTGTGTCAAATATACTTCAAGAAAAAACTTTAATTTTATAAGTTTTAAATTTTTTAAGTATAATTTTGTTATATCGATATTTATATGTATTCAAATTAAATCATCAAAATTTGAGATTTTAAACAAAATTCATAATTTAAATTTGTTTCCTGCTCAAAGTCCATTTGAGAATTGTCGATTACATTTTGTTGCTATGGAAACATGCGGCTTTTATTTTTGAGTACGCTTAAATTTATGAAGATAATTTTTCTCTGATTTTTTTTTTATCAATGAAAACATTTTTCCAGTGATTAATTAAATAGCTACTTCAACAAATAATATATATATAATATATACAAGGCTGCCAGTTGGTCCCTATTTCCCTAAAAGGTCCCTATTTTCACTAAGAGGTCCTTAAAAGTCCTTTTTTTATCTATACTGTGTCTAAGTTAATTTTTTCCTTACATTTTACCAAAATTTATCAAGAAAATTTACTTTTAAAAAAAAATTAATATTGTAGATGATAGCACATAACTGATCATAGTGGAAGAAATGAAAAAAATGTAGTGAAAAAAACCTTGCAATTTTGGTCAAAGAGTCCTGAAAAAAAAAAACCCGCAATTTTGGTCAAAAAATTTTGAGAAAATGCCTTTATCGGCAAAATTTCACGAAAAAAAATGCGATTTTTATCAAAAGATCGCTAGATAAACACGATTTTTGCTTAAGATCGCAAGAAAAACGCGATTTTCATCTAGGGATCGTGAATAAATGCTATTTTCATGACGAAATTTCGCCGAGATTTTTGCCAAATAACTGAAAAACTAATTTTCGTCCTAAGATTGAAAAGAAACGGGATTTTTATCAAAAGATTGCGAGAAAAACACGATTCTTGTCAAAAGGTTGCGAGAAAAATGCGGTTTTCGTCTAAAGATTACGAAAAAAGCATTATTTTAATCTAAAGATTGTGAGAAAAATTCATTTTTCATAAAAAATATTGTGAAAAACCCCAATTTTGATTAAAAAATCTCAAGAAAATAAGTTTATTGTCAAAAGATCGCGAGAAAAATGCGATTTTTATCAAAAGATCATTAGAAAAATGCTATTTTTGTCTTAAGATCACAAGGAAACACTATTTTTGGCAAAAAATTGCGAGGAAAATGCGACTGTCGCCCAAAGATTGTGAGGTACATGCAATTTTCGTCAAAAGATCGCCAGGGAAAGGCGATTTCGTCAAAAGATCGTGAAAAAAATGGCATTTTCGTCTAAAGATTGCAAAAATAACATAATTTTCATCTAAAAATAGTGAAAAAGAAAAAACACGATTTTTGTCTAAAGATCAGGGATGCCACTTTTCCGCCTTTTGGCGGATTTCCGCTTTTTTCAATTTTTAAGAATTAGCGATTTTTTTTTTAAGCGATCACAAGATAAAATAACGATTTTCGTCGAACGATCGCGAAATAAAACAGCCTTTTCCATCAAACGATCGCGAAATACAACAGCCTTTTTCGTCAAGCGATCGCGAAATATAACATCGATTTTCGTTAAAAAATCTTTAAAAAAACAGCAATTTTCATCAAACGGTCGCGATATAAAGCAGCGATTTTCATCAAACAGTCGCGATATAAAGCAGCAATTTTCATCAAACGGTCGCGATATAAAGCAGCAATTTTCATCAAACGATTGCGAAATGAAACGATTTTCTTGAAACGATCGCAATGTGAAACGGCGATTTTTGTCAAATGATCGCGATATAAAACGGCGATTTTCGTCAAACGATCGCGAAACAAAACGGTGATTTTTGTCAAAGGATCGCTCTGTGAAACGATGATTTTTGTCAAACGATCATGATCTGAAACGGCGATTTTCGTCAAACGATCGCGATGTGAAACGGCTATTTTCGTCAAACGATCGCTAAATAAAACGGCGATTTTCGTCAAACAATCGCTCTGTAAAACGACGATATTCGTCAAACGATCGCGATATGAAATGGCGATTTTCGACAAACGATCGCGAAACGAAGCGGTCATTTTTCTGAAACGATTGCAATTTGAAACGACGATTTTTGTCAAAAGATCACGATGTGGAACGATGATTTTCATCAAACGATCATGATGTAAAACGGCAATTTTCGCCAAACGATCATGAAATAAAACAGTTATTTTCGTCAAATAAAAAAAACAACCTGCAAAATTTTGCTATTCACTCGTGGAATAATCGTAGAATCTATTGCTGGGTTACTTGAATTGGTTTAAAATGATCAGATACATAAAATTCTTCACTGAACCTGTTGTTGCTGGGTTACCTTAATTGATGTAAAATACTGTGAACTAAAGAAAAATCATTTTAACTTACAGCTTTTCTTTTGTTGTAAACTTTTAATTTATACAGGGTTCGCACGGACCTTAAAAGTCCTTATAAACTCCTTATATTTCGATAGTCCTTAATAAGGATCCTTAATGTCCTTATTTTTTATTGAAAGTCCTTATTTTTTAACATGAGCATAATATTAACGCGATCTGTAAAATGTTAAAAAAATAATCGCCAAACATTCCAGTGGTGATTCCCGTCCGAAATTTCCGAAAAATTAAGGCATCCTCTTCCGAAAATTTGAAATTGGCTTATGAGTTCGGCATAGTTGCCAACTTGTACGGTTTAGTCGCGGAAAAAACAATCGCGGAGAAATGCAAATTTCGTAAAAGGATCGCCGAAAAAGCACAAGTTTCTTCAGTATTTCGTGGAAAAACGACGATTTCGTCAATTTTTTTTGTCAACGAACTTTGTCAAAAGATCGCTGAAAAACGCGAATTTCTTGTGCGGATCGCTCAAAAAACCGCAATTTCACCAAATATCGCAGATTTCTTCTGAAGACCGCGGGAAAACGTAGATTTCGTCTACAGATTGCAGATATATCGCCGATTTCGTTAAAAGATCGCGGAAAAAACGCCGTTTTCGATAAAATTGCTTAAAAATATTATGTCAAAAGATCATTGAAAAAAAAACCCGCCGATTTCATCAAAAGATCACGGAAAAAACGCCGATTTCGTCAAGATCGCGGGGATAAAAGAACGTTTTCGAGAAAAGATCGCGTAAAAATGCGAATTTTGTCTAAAGATCGTCGAAAAAACGCCGATTTCATTAAAAAGAAACACTAGAAAACGCGGATTTCTTCAAAACATCGCGGAAAACCGCCGATTTTGATAAAAGATTGCAATAAATCGCCGATCTTGCTAAAATATCGCAGATAAATCGCTGATTTCGTGTAACGATAGCGGGAAAACGCCGATTTCGTCTGAAGATTGCCGATATCCCCCCCCCCCCCCCCCGAATTAAAAAAAACACGAAAGAACGCTGATTTCGTCAAAAGATCACGGAAAAACCGCCGATTTCGACAAAAGATCGCAATAAATCGCCGATTTTGCTAAATATCGCAGATTTCGTCTGAAGATCGCGGATAACTCCTCCCCCCCCTCCCCCCCACGCCGCCGATTTCCAAAAATGCGATGTTAATTTCCGAAAAAAAAAAAAATTTCACCCAGAATTGCCCCTGAAACATTCATAATCTGCCAAATATGGCAGCTGAAAAAAAAATCAAGTTTCTTTGTTATAATTCTCTTATTTCTGATTGGACATTAAAGCTGCCTTTTCTGTTTTCCGATTGCAACGTAGAAACCTCGTATCCACAAACACCAATCGTAATCGGTATTCACCATCTAAAATTTCCTTTTCTTTGATATAGAGAAATGAATAACAAAGAAGATATTTCACCAAATAACTGCATCAATCTGTTCTATGATCCGCTGATCTGTAGTCTTATTGACTCTTGATTGTAGTCTTATTATTTCACTGGATATGTGTAGTATGTTTAACAACAACAGTCTTCCTCTGCAGGAAATCAATTGAAGATGACTTAGATTTTATAAAGAAAAATTATGGCTTCTTGAAAAAGAAGTGTTGGAGTTATAAAATAAGGCCAATGAATTAGCTGATAAAACTGAATCAACTAAAGATATTCAGTTATTTATAAAATCAAACTATTGTAGAAAATCTGCAACAGAAAAAAAGGAAGAAATTTCCTCCCTGACCAAAGAAATAGATGCTAAAAAACAGTTGCTAGCCAACTAATGTTATATATTTAAGTATTTAAGATTAAAATTTAATGTAAGTAATTACGTGTACTGTCCTTTTTTAAATTTAGAAAGTCTTTATTTTTCTTTTAATGAAGCCCTTACAAAGTCCTTATTTTTCATTTAGCAAACTCTGTATGAACCCTGTTATAAGAGTAATTCTTTATTTAGTTTATTATAAACAATATAATTTTCAAAATTCACGCATAAAGTTGTGAAAAATGTCGTAAATTTTACTTTACGCATAATTTCCTCTTTTTTGCTATTTTCTGAGTGGCATCCCTGAAAGATTGCAGAAAAAATTCAAATTTTACCAAAGGATTTAAAATAAAAAGTTTTTTAAAAACTTTTACATTAAAAGATCATGAGAAAGGTGGTATTTTCCCCTAAGTAACAAAGAAAAAATGCAAATTCCATCAAAGCATTACAAAAAAAAAAAAAAAAAAAAAAATTTGGAAATGACATTGAAAAAATGTATAATTAATGTAGGGAAGGATTTCCTCTCTCCTTCTTTGCTGTAACTTTTCATAAAATTTGCCGTGAATTTCAGGGTCTTTTTAGAACTTGAATTTCTTTTGCTACAGAAACTCATTTCATTTAAATTTATTACAAAAAAATCATTTATAATCTTTATTTCAATTATGTTTGTGTTTGTAAATGCAAACTATATATGCAAATTATATAAGTGGTAATGATTCAGAAAATAATTGTAATAGGTGTTAAATATTGCTGGAAAAAACAAAAAAAGCGTACTATTCCTGAAACCAGTATTTTATTCCTAAAGTGTGCTAAAAATTTCTGAAATAGTCAGGAATGAACTTTAGTTTATTTATGTTATAGTTTTTACAATGTTGATGTCTGTGTTGATACATATGTTAATATATTAAAACGTGTCAATATATTTACATATAAATGAAACTTCTTATAAAATTCCTATATTTTCTTCAAAAAAATTCCTATATTTCCTATAATATTTTTGAAAAAAGTCACTTCTAGGCCTGATGGATGTGATGCATCTGATTTTATTATTTTAGTATATAACTATTTTAATGACTGGCCATCCAGGTGGGAAGATTTTAGTTTTATACAGGAAAAACTAAGTGTTCCTGCACATAGATTTATGAAACATGTGCCAAGCAGGTGGGTTAACTCTGGAACCTGCAGCAAATTGGTTGTTAGAACAATGGAATTGTCTCCATGAGTATTTCTTAAAATATATTCCATTTAGAAAAGAACAAAAGACACTAAATACAGTGAGCTACAAAAAAATTGTTGAATATTTGAAGGAGAAAACAATGAAATGTCAGTTACTGTTTATTGTATCTAGTGCCAAACTATTTACCCAGTTTACTGCATTTTTCCAAAGGGAAGATCCTCTGATCCACTTAGTGCATGATGAAATAAAATGCCTTATCATTAAAGTCTCAGTGCGTATTTGCAAACAGTCAGCCATTAAATCTTTCAAGAATGATGTCAGTCAAGATCTCTTTGAGAGTAAAAATTTAATCTCTCCAAGAGATATTGTTTTTAATGAAGAATTGCAAAAAGAATTTTTGCAATTATCTGAAAAAGATAAAGGTTATGTTTTAAGTGATGTGCAACGTCATTATATAGCTTCTGGTAAATATCTTTACAATAAGGATATATTACAAAATTAAAACTTGAAATATCTCAGTTGCTGAAACCCAGAATTTAAAAGTACTCTGAAAAGTTTAAAAAAAAACTTTCACAAAAATTGCCTATAAACATTGAAATTGATGCCCTCTTGGATGAATGGAAAATTTGCAAGCTCAGTCAAGAAGAATCTGAAGTAAATAGGTTTCATTTTGGGCTACTTCTATTAACGCAAAAGCAGAAAAGGGGGGATTAAAATATCCAAATCTCTCTCTTTATTTTGAAGAGTAGCCTCAGTTTGTACCACGGCTGTGCAGATGTAGAACAAGGATTTTCGCTTTCACATCAAATTCTTTCCGAAGACCAGGCCTCTATGAAAGAACGGATGCTAAATGCTAAGCCAAACTTAGCAGATGCTTTAAGACATTATTATGAAAACCATGCAGCTCTAGTATCAGTAACTAGTAAAATGATAAAAAAGGCTAATATTGCATATCGAAATTATCAAAGTTACCTAGAAAATGAAAAGAGAGAAAAAAAAAAAGAAAGAAAGCACAGCTTGAAGTGGAAAAAGCTACAGAAGAGGAAGAAATCAGAAAAAAAAAAAAAAAGAAGCTGAAAAAGATAAAAGTGAAATTGTAGTTCTTGATAAAATTTTGGGAGATTTAAACAAAAATGTGAATGAAAAAGTAACTGTATTGGACAAATTGATCGATGAAGGCAATGAAAGGTTAAAAATTGCTTTAGAAAAAGGAAATTTATTTAACTGAAGCTAAAGTGGTTAAAATTTGATTGCAGCTGGTATTATCAACTAACAAGGAACTGAAAGTACACTGGTGTCCAAAATTTAAGCATAATTGGTAATTAAGTAATTATTTTTAAGTAATGAAAGAAATATGAATCGGAATGTGCTGAAACTCCAGGTGTGTTAACAAAATAGTACGCGTCACATATTTTCGCGAAGAATTTTCCCCGAAATCGAACAGGGGACCGTCAACAAATTGAAAAAGAACGAAGATCTTTTGGATAACCCTGTCAAAACTAATGTAGCAAAAGCGTTCAAACTGCACATTATGATTAATTGGCTTATTGTAATGTACTGTGTTAATTTTTACAAGGATAGCATGAATACTCGTAGAGAAATTAAGGTTTTTATAAAAACAGTCCTAAGTTTTTTAATTATAATTTGCAGAGTTCTTAATATAAAATAGTGTTCTTTTTTGAAAAAATGACAAACATCATTGTACACAATACCCTGTCATCAGAATTAAAAAATAATAAAAATTGTATGACAAATGAGCAGGTTTACTAAACAATTTTTTACTGCGCATGCGTGAACGCTATTAAAATTTCATTTGCATATTATGTTAGTTAAATGTATAGAGCAACTTTTGTGAAAGTCTCAAAAACATAGCTTAAAAATTCTGAAAATTATCGTTGATAGAATGAGATCAAAATCCTTTATTCCCTAAATGAAGCAAAAAGATGAGGGGCTGTATCCATATTCCATTGTTTAGTGCCTACACAATATTGCACGTACAACTATATTTAGGTAAAACCCCTGATTTTTTTGCTTCCTTTAGGAATAATGGATTTTGAGTTGATTCTATAGGCTCCCATTTTCAGAATTTTCAAGCTATGTTTTTGAAACTTTTACAGAAGTTGCTCTATACATTTAGCTAACACAATATGCAAATGACATTTTGATATCGTTGACGCATGCGCAATGAAAAATTATTTACTAAACATACTCATTTTTCATACAATTTTTATTATTTTTAAATTCTGATGACAGGGTATTGTGTGCAATGATGTTTGTCATATTTTCAGAAAAGAACATTATTTTATAATAAGAACTCTGCAAATTATAAGCAAAAAACTTGGAAAAATTTAGGACTGTTTTTATAAAAACCTTAATTTCTCTACGAGTATACATACTATCCTTGTAAAAATCAACACAGTACATTACAATAAGCCAATTAATCATAATGTGCAGTTTGAACGCTTTTGCTACATTAGTTTTGACAGGGTTATCCAAAAGATCTTCGTTCTTTTTCAATTTGTTGACGGTCCCCTGTTCGATTTCGGAGCAAACTCTTCGCGAATATATGTGACGCGTACTATTTTGTTTACACACCTGGAGTTTCAGCACATTCCGATTCATATTTCTTTCATTACTTAAAAATAATTACTTAATTACCAATTATGCTTAAATTTTGGACACCAGTGTAAAAAAGGATAAAGCTGATAGCTTGTCTAGTGTTATAAATTAGAAAAAAATAATTTAATTAAAAATTTTATGAGTTACAAAACTAAAAAAGGTTAATTTAAGAAATTTGTAAATATTATATTTGATTAAATAAAAGTTTAAAAAAAATTGGCTTTTATTTGTTAAAAATTTTATTTGATTTGTATAAATATTATGTTTATTTTTTCAGGTCCCTAAAAGGTCCCTATTTCAGACTTTTGGTCCCCAAAAAGTCCCTAATTTTTAATCATTAGGTCCCTAAGTCCCTACTATTTTGTACCAAAGTTACTGGCAGCCCTGTATATATATATATATATATATGCAATATAATATATTAATGTCTCTCATTGTTTACGTTTAAATTCATTAAATAAGATTTACACGCATTCTAAATATCCAACAGTTTTGAGTTGCATAATAATAGTTTGCTTTTAGCGAGGAAAAGAGCTGCCCGCCAAATAGAGTAACTCTTTCGCCTTTTCACGCCAAATATTCAAAACTATTTTTTTACATAATTTCTAATGTGATTCCATCGTTAATTTTGACGGATCCTTTATTACATACATAAGTACTTTAATTAGTATTTTTTTCATAAAATTCTGAGTATGCCCAGTATGGAGACCTTCCTTGTTAGTTAATTTCCAAAAATGGAATACAGTAGACTCCCTCAAATCCGCACAGCTTGGGACCAGAGGTTTTGCGGATTTTAGAATTTTGCGTATTTCTGGTCATTGCTTTGTTTGCATTTTTTAAAAAATAATTTGAGTGTAATTAATAATGAAATCAAAAGTATAATGAATGTCTACAATATACTAAAATATTAAAATAAGTAATAAACTGAAATAATAAAAATTTAAATGTTTTTTAAAATGACTAAATACTAAAAGGAAAGGTCAAGTTAATAATCAATAATGTACAATTAAATATTCATTATAAAAGAGGAAATGTGTTTTTCCTAAATTATTCAATGAAACTTGCTTCATAAAGGTACATTACTAATTCACATCAGGATCATAAAGTAATGAAATTTTATTTCAGGTTTAGCCAGACTTAATAACTAAAAAAGCTTGATTAATACATAAATATATTTGATAAGAAGATTGTGGCTACCAATGATATTAGCAATATCTTTTTTTTTTCAGAAATAAATTATTCTTTCTTCATGAAAAAACATGAATTTAGTCCTATTAACAAAAATTATAAATAAAAAAATGTATGGAACTGATATAAAACTGAAAAAAATCAATTTTTGCACCTACATCTGAACTGAATGTTTCATTGTTTACATCCGTAAAATATGTGCGGATTTTAGAGAGTTGCGGATTTTAGGAGTGCAGATTTGAGGGAGTCTACTGTACTTCTGTTGCCACAATGACAAAAATAGTAATAAAAACTTTTAAAAAAATAATAATTTAAAAACAAATTGTGCTATAGACTTCAAACAAATTTCATTTAAAAGTACATTTTTTCGCTATGCAATGGTGTAAAAATTTAAAATGTACGATGTTTAAAGATTTGCAGTTCAGAAAATTCTAAAACTGAAATTTCATTTAAAATTTGTTTGATGGGTCCAGGAATGTTAATGTTTAATCCATGCCTTATATAATATAAGGTCATATTAGTCAGTCTTATTAACTACATCAAATAAAAATGCAGTTAAAGTTGTCTATTTACAAATTACTGTTTTTTTTTTATCCTTGACCTAAGAATATTAATGTTTAATGCACAGTGTACGTAGTATATGCAAACATGATATTCTTCCATGGATCTGCAATTTTCTGCATTTCAGATTTTTTATATCTTCAAGGATCATGAGACAAAAACAAGATTATCGACAAAAAAAAAAAAAAAAAAAAAAAAAAAACTATTTTCGTCAAAATATTGTAAAAGAAGCGTGGATTCTGGCAAAAAATAGTGAGGGAAAAATGCAGATTGCGTCAAACAATTGCGGGAAAAAACCTCTATTTTCATCAGAAGAATGCGAAAAAACCCACACATTCTGCCTAATTATCGCAAATAAAAAGTGGTTTTCGTCAATCGCAAAAAAATCTATTTTTGTCAAACAATCGCAAAAATCTCTATTTTTGTCAGCAGATCGCAGAAATATATGAATTTTGTGAAAGAAAAATAAACAGGATTAAAACAAAAGTATTGACAATTTTGCAGTGAATAAAATAAGCTTCTGAATTGGTTTACACATGCGCTATATGAAATAATTTCTCACTTTCCAGTTCACATGTTTTTCCTCCTTTTTTACTTTTTGCAATCTCATGCCTGCATATGTCTCGTTATAATCATCCTAAAAATGTTCATTATTAATTTAAATACAGAATATATTTATAAGTCTTTAAAATTTTAGTCTTTGAAAGTATTATTTTCCAATTAGTTGTAATTTGTCATATTACAATTTTTTTTTTCTTTTTAAATTGGAGTTGTTTAGACACAAAGTTAAAAATCATTAAACATTTTTGGGGTGGGGGGGGGAGGGATTTCTACACAAAATCATTAATTTTTCAGATCTATAATTTCCCAGTAATATGCACTCCTTTTTTTTTTTTTTTTTTTTTTCATTCAGAAAGACCTGGGCTAAAATTAAACATGTTTGGTTAACAGCTGCCAATACAATGTGTTTTCATGCCACTTACCTTCTTAAGGCCCCTGTCCTCGCTCGCAACCTAATGCTGTTCCTATGGGAAAGCATTTTTCTAATAACTCTTTCGCATTTTGACATATTTGAATAATTCTTTTTGCATTGGATAGCTGAGGTGCATGCCGACAGCTCACCTTTTTTACTTTTTCGATTTTGGTTGCAGATATTTTTTTTAAAAAGCACTTTCAGTTTCAAAACCAGTTTTGAAAGTGAAACTAACTTTGTAAAAAAATATCTGCAACCAAAATCGAAAAAATAAAAAAGGTGCGCTGTTGGCATGCACCTCAGCTATCCAATGCAAAAAGAATTATTCAGAAATGTCAAAATGCGAAAGAGTTATTAGAAAAATGCTTCCCCATAGGAATAGCATTAGCTCGCGTTTCCTCGAGAGAGGACAGTGGCCTTAAATTTATGATAGGCCAAATCTGAAAAACTATTTTAACTTGATGCAAGATTTAAATTGTGGTCTACATCTGAAATATAAACCACCTGGTTTTCTTATTTCTCGAGCTGGAGAAGAAGAAAAGAACCTTTGTGCAATTAACAGACATGCTACTTTTCCGCGGAATTCTGCTTTTTCGGCGACGAATTTTATTATCCCTGGGATCAATGCAAATATGCATTAAAATTTGATGACATTTATATGTAGGGGGGGGGGGGGTAACGATGAAATACAACAAAAACACGAGTCAAACGGCGCTAAGTTAAGAAAATTTCTTCAAAGGATTGCAGAAAAAACGCAAATTTCTCCAAAGGATCGAAAAAAAAAACTATAAAATCTTCAAACAATTGCGGAAAAAATACAATTTTCTTCAGAGGATCGCGAGAAAAAACACTATTTTTGTTAAATGATCATGAACAAGACGTGATTTTCGTCAAAAAATTGCTGGGAAAACACGACTTTTGTGAACAGGTTGCAGAAAAATACTCTTAATTTTGTCAAATAACGTGATAATCGTATTTTATCGAAAGATCGCGGAAAATGCTCCAATTTTGTAGAAAGTTCGCAGAAAATACCCAAATTTTGATGAAAGATAGCGGAAAATACACATATATCAACAAAAGATCGCGAAACCCGCACAAATTTTGACGAAAGATCACGAAAAATACGCAAATTTTGACGAAACATTGCGGAAAATACGCATTTTTTGATGAAAGATCACGAAAAATATGCAAATTTTGACGTAAGATCGCGTAAAATATGCATATTTTGATGGAAGATCACGGAAAATATGCAAATTTTGATGGAAGATCGCGAAAAATACGCATATGTTGACGTAAGGTCGCGGAAAATATGCATATGTTGACGAAAAATCACGGAAAATATGCAAATTTTTATGAAAAATCTCAGAAAATACGCAAATTTTTACGAAAAATCGCGGAAAATACGAATATTTTGAAGAAAGATCATGGAAAATATGCAAATTTTGACGTAAGATTGCGGAAAATACGCATATTTTGACAAAAGATTGCAGAAAATATGCAAATTTTGCCATAAGATCGTGGAAAATATGCATATGTTGACGAAAGATTGCGGAAAATATGCAAATTTTGACGTAAGATCGCGGAAAATACGCAAATTTTGACGAAAAAGCGCAAATTTCGCTAAAGGATTTTGGAGAAATGCAAATCTATATATATAAAAGGAATTCTGAGGATAATTGAGGCACAGATAGGCTCTCATCCTCTATACCTTTTATTTATAGAGATTTTACACAGCTTAGGTAAACGCAGAAGAAATATAAAACAGATAATGTATTTATCACAAAAAATCGTCTGCTAAGAAAATATCAACACTTTAACACGAAACTAACGCAATCGTTGGATACATGTTCCCTCCCGTGTTTCTCATTGCTCATTTTAAGTATTTTTAGAGTTTAATATTAGTTGTTGTTTTTAAAACTGATTTTTCACAAAGTCAGCTGCGACGTATTTCAGACAATGCATTTCTGCATGCTTCCAGTTATTGATAAAATCATACAAATTTCAAGTTCGTTTAATATTGCTAATACGGACCCGGGCAACGCCGGGCGGGTCAGCTAGTTTTATTAAAAAGGCTGTGGGAGAAAAAGTGCAAATTTCGTCAATAGGTCGCGGAAAAGCGATAATTTCGTTAAAAAAAATTGCAGAAAAATGCAGATTTCGCCAAAAGTATGTGAGGCCGTGAAAGTTCAGCTTTTTTCTTACTGAGCCTGTAGCATGTCTGAATTAAGGTCTATGTATATGGTTATGGAGCACAATATATACATTTTTTAAGTAGATTTCATAAGAAACACATATTGCAGTCGTTTCATTGGTATGACATTTGAAAATATTTTTCATAGCTTTTCATTATGACCCTAGGAACCCAAAACTACTCCCATCTAAAAAGTTTATATGTATGTACTTAATTTTATTTGCATGATAATAAAAGTTGCAAATGTGTATGAATCTTCTTCAAACTCATCAAATACAATTGAAGACAGGATTAGAAATGGGGGGGGGGGGAGGTCAAAAATTTGAATACCACTTTAACATGACTATGACAAAACTAGCTCTTGAAGAACGATGACTGGAAAAAGAATAATAAAGTTCTTACTACAATTACTTTATTACAAGATTATAGTTTATTTTAAAATTTGCACATGAAAAATGAAAAAAAAATAGTTTGATAAATTCAAGAAAAATTATTATGTAGTAACTTTTTTATAGCAAGATTTCCACATGAAAACTGAAAATGAAATAAATAGCTTGATGGATTTTTTTCTTTCTTTTAAAGCAAATATTACATCATATTGGGAATATAATGGACGAAAAGCAAGTGAGTATATAACGTCATGCGAGTTTCTTGAAACATGATAAAAACCAAATTATAGAAATATTGACATTTTAACATTTTGAAGTCCTCAGATTTTGTTTTCGCCATTTATAAATCTATTCCATATGCATGCTTACTAGAATTTTTACAAAAGAAAAGGTTTAGGTCCATAGAGCACATTCTTAAGGATGACTGTTTATCCAGGGTTCGTACAGAGACTCCTTAGAAACTACTTAGAAATGAAAATGTTCCGAAGTAGTACTTAGATAAACAAAATACTCCTTAGAAAATCTTTAAAATGTATTGCAGTTTTGCACGTGAGCGATATTGCTCTCGGAAAAATCTTTTTATCTCTGATTATTGTAAATCATTTAATCTATATTTTATTTATGAATGTGTATATAATTGCCGAAACGTCAGTGAAGGCTTACTTTGGAGGCACGAAATTTTTTTGTCTGTGTCTGTCAGTCTGTCTGTTCCACGATAACTTCCGTAAAAAGCATCCGATTGGCTTGAAATTAAGTGGGTATGTTAGTGAGGCACTGGGATTAAGCTGTATAGTTTTTTGTAAGATTTGATTCATTCGTTCGGAAAATATAGATTTTTTTTTTTTTTTTTGCGCAATAATGCTTTTCTATGGCAAATCCAATGATTTTTAATTTTATTTTTTTCTTGAGAGAAAATGTCACATTTCATTAATGGAATTCAATGATAAAGGGATACTAAAATTTACCGGTTAAATTATTCGTATTGTTTTGAAATTTTGTCTACACATTTGTCAGATTTTTTAAATTATTACTGTAAATTTTTGAGATTTTTTATAAATGTGTTCCAATAATATAAACTAATTTGTTTTAGTTTTACTTATTTCAAATATATTTATTTCATTTTCTTTATTTTCTCTTAATGGTTCCTAAGCAACCATTAATCATAATCCTTATTTTTATAATGTTATAAATTTGAATGCATGTACAAAAATTTAAATGAAGTCAACGTCAAAACTGATGAATTAATGTGTTTGTATCTTTGAGTATAACTATAACATAGCCCAGAAAAGAACATAGGCTATGTTTTATTAATTTTATTAGGCTATGTTTTATTCACATTTTCCTTAATAATTCAAAATTTCCTTCTTTTTCATGCAGATTTAATAGCGATTTTTTAGATAAAATTTAACCAATTTCCTTTATCG
Organism: Maratus speculifer; assembly: GCA_964019185.1. Classification (NCBI taxonomy): domain Eukaryota; kingdom Metazoa; phylum Arthropoda; class Arachnida; order Araneae; family Salticidae; genus Maratus; species Maratus speculifer. The sequence continues at coordinate 36,640,594 of OZ025296.1, forward strand.
TTGCCAAAAAAATCAAAATATGGAATAATTTTTCAAAGGCAATAAGTTTCAATTGAGCAATTTCCATTCGAAAAATTAAACTAAAAAAAACTAAATATGACGCCAGAATTAAAATAAAAATATAGTACTTAGTTAAATATTAAACACGGAAATTTGTTTCGCTAACAAGAATTTTTCTGACAAAAATGGGGTCATAATTAGAAGTAAAAGAAATAAAAAATAATTATATTTTTAACAATTATTTCACCTGATAAAATTTGACGTCATAACACAGGTATTTTATAGTAGTCGTAAAAAATATTAGAAACATGGATAGCAATAACTCATGAATAATGACGTCATTGCCGAAACTTCAGTGAAGGCTTATTTTGTCGACACAAAATTTATTGTTTTCCGCCTGTCAGTCTGTCTGCCCGCGATAACTGCCACAAAATGCAATCAAAACTTTTTTTCGGAAACAAAATTGTAAAACCCTAGATTACTGAGTTTACACTTTCAAAAGTTCCTGATACATCAGATTTAGGTGTTTGTGGTGGACAGGTATGTAGAAGTATGAGGATAATGAAAAATGCTTATTAAAACTGTTACTTATCCTTATAAATCAAAATGTATAAAGAAATGCAAGTTATACGATAACCATTAGCAAATTGATAGAAAGTTACAAATTTAAGTTTAATGGGACTATGGTGGGCACAAAAATTACAGATCATGAAAATTTCAGAATATCCTAACATAACTAAATCTTTAATTGAACGCTTTTGATGGCTGAAAACTTCTTATTCTTATTTTATTCTTATAAATAATTACGTAATTTGAAAATTTTAAATTACAGTTTCCAGAAAGTTGAATATTATCCAAAGTGTGTTTAAAAAAAATGATGTGCAAAGCTGACGTTGAGGCTCGTGATCTGCAGATTTGCTAGTTTAATTAAAGTATTCAAGAGTAGATAATTGGGACTAGTATCTTACAGGGATATTAATGTTTTTTTTTTTTTCACTTTTCTGTGTATGTCATGACCAACATTCACCTTCAAAGAAAGTGATTAAGGTAAAGTGCTGTAAAGCTGACATCTTTAAGTAAAACAAATATTTAAAGCATTATCAACTTTCCAAATCCAAGATATCTTTGATTTAAGAAGAAAGAAAAACTCATTTAAATTATTTTAGAAAATTGGTAATGCTTTAAATATTTGTTAGATATTGGCTTTAGGACACTTTACCTTATCGCTGCTCTAAAAGAATAAATTCAGAAGTTGTCATATTTTTTTTTTACCTTTTGAAATTTTTTTTAAAGATGTATGCGATATCTATAATGAGTGTTTCAAATTTAACTGATCTCTGTGTATATGACCATTGGTCACTGCTTAGGAAAGTTGATTGTGTATTTTTTTATTTAAACATACAAAATCACCAAGGTTGTGAATTCTGTGCAATTTCAGCACCAATAATTAGATTCTAATAGAGAAAAATTTGTTTGAAATGTTCTATCCAAATGGGGCATTAAAAATTGAGGTGTGCAAGTGCATGCCGCATAAATAACAACAAAAGTGGCAAGTCCTTAAAATTTTTTGGACTCCTTGGATTTTTTCTCCCCAAATCTGTATGAACCCTGTTTATCTCTAATCTTTATTTAGTTTGTGAAATTTATATCTAACTTTAAAATCTACCTCCACCTGTAGAGATTTTTGCTTTACAAAAATCTATTAAATATCTCACTGAGCTTATGAATGAAAAAAAAAGTGTTTCACTTATTTTATTTTTTTTCTTCTTTATACATATAAGTTTAAACGACGATTGTAATAAATGGTCAATTCTAAACTGTAATCTTGTAAATTACTATTAAAGAAAATGGCTTCTCTTTTAAATGAAAAATACATTATCAATATCCTTCGATAAAATACTATTTTGGTATTTTAAATTAGGAGTTCCTATTAAAATTTCCTATTCTTGATACAATTTCAGTATGAAGACAATCTCTAAAACTTTTTTTTATTTTTTTAATAGAAAGACTAGACTTTTTTCAACTAAATGCTTTTTTTTTTTTTTTTTTTTTTTTCGTTTGGGAAATTTTTAAAAAAAATACCAAAAGACTTGGAAAATTTTTTTAGATTATACCGATATAACAGGACCATCTTCTGGAAAACCAGGATGAAAAATCATGCGTCCAGCACAGATTATAGATTATTCAGAATAATGTATATTAATAGTTGGAAAAACAGCAGATTCTTTTTGTTCATTTTGGCATAGGATCTATAGATTTATACTAGTGATGGGCGATTTCAAATTTCTTAGATAGATACTTTAATTTTTTTTATCTGTGTTTCTAAAGGTAATATTGTTTTTTTTTTTTCTTTCAAAGTTTGAAGGTAAAGTAGTCTGACGTGTCAGTCTCAAAACTCTATCTCGTGTTAAATTTTTAAAATTCGCTATCACAGTGTCAAATTTAAATAACTTATATCCAGCATGAGGATTCCAAAAGTATAGGATAATTGTATTGTGTAGTTTAGAAGAAAGTACAAGCATTGCTTTTTCCAAATAAATCACTGAATTTCAGCATATACCCTCTTAGATGTTTGCAAGATGAAGTTTGATTATGTTCCGTGTATTAGTGAATATCATGAAAAATACAGTATAAGCAGCAAAATCTGATTCAAATGAATAAATTTGATTATGTGATTTAAATGAAAACCTAATCAGAAACAACTTATGTCAATCTCAATGTCTAACAGAATATCAATTTTGATGAAATTCTGTTCATTAGTTCTTGAGATATGATTATGTAAATCCTGAAAACAGCACTGAATTTAGGGGGGGGGACTAGTATTGACATCCCCCTTGCAATATTTAAATGTCTCTCAGAAGATTTAAGTAGAATACCTTTTCTCAGAACTCTAGAATCTGGAGCCACAGAAATCCTTCCCAGAGAAAAACGTCTGAATTCAATACTACTGAAAAAAAAAAAGCACCAAAGCAAGTTGAGAGATTTACACCAAAATCCTAATAAGTAACAACTTTTTAATATCTAACTGAATGCGAATTTTGATGAAAATCCGTGGATTAGATCTTGAGATAGAGCTATTGTGTCACTTGCTAGTATATTTACATTAAACCATCAACAACATACGTCAACGAAAAACTGAATGGTGAAAATTCATGAATTTCTTGTGATAGTGATCTTGCTAAATTCATGAAAACTGCAGTATAGCAGTGCCACCTGTAGGGCAATATCCAGAGTTTTGATGAATTCCATGCATTAGTTCTCAAGATAGTGCTCATACAGTGTTTTGGCATAGACAGACAATTAATAAAATAGTCAAGTCGTATTCAGGACAAAACCTAAAATCAAATTCTCCATCAATTTTTTTTTTTTTTTTTTTTTTTTTTTTTTTTTTTTTTTTTTATGAATCCAATATTTTTTTCTTTTCCCGTAAAGACTAAAGGTGATTTAAAAAAAAAAAAAAAAATAGTGCTCAGTTAAACTAATGACATTGAGCTCATAGGCTATTTATACCAATTGTATATTATACTCTTATTGAAAAAAAATAACTGCATAAATAACCATTTAGATAAATTAAGGAGTATTAGGCCCTTGTCCCTCAACCCCTTTATACTTAAAAAATGAATCTATACAGGGTGGCCAATGGTTAATTTCTAAATCGTTTGTTATTTTATAGATGTATAGTTCCAATTGTAAAAATGCTTTAAAAAAGGTAAATTGTTTTTGAAGCAATTTAGGTAAAAAAAAAGTTTTATCAAAACAATACAGACATTTTTATACAGTCCCCCGGTCCTATAAGTGATATTTAGTACTTTTTTCCCACTACTATAGCAAGTAAGACAAAAAAGTCCCATTCCTCTGCGATTAAAACTGACAGAGTAATAGTTATTTAAAGTTGAAGCATCTTTTTTGCTGCAAAATAGGGGTCAGTCACAAATTTACTGGAAATAAAAATAAACGTCAGCTATAAAATTTAACATTAAACATTGAGAGTAAAATAATTTTTACAATAATATTTTTAAATACATGTTGATGTTTACATATTAAAGCGAAATATACAACTTGTACTAAAAATATAAATAAAAAAATTTGTTAAATTATGAAAAGCAATAGTTACAATTTGTTATAAAATGATGCATATTTAAAATTCTATTAGAATACTTAACCTAGTGAAATTTATTGTAATCCTATAAAATAAATAAATGGTATGCACCTAAAATAGTATTAATATTACATAGTCATTGGATATAAATAAATATGCAAATTAACCTTGATCAAATATTTGGAAGTGAATAAAAATTTTGAAATAGGAAAACATACGTACAAACTTTTAAAGTAAAATAAAAGCTTATCAAAATAACACACCTTTTTAAAATAAAATCATGAAAAGAAGCAGCTTTATTTCCTTACAAAATAAAACCTATCTAAAAATACAATTGAGGATCTTAATTTCTAAACTCGCCTTATTGCTTTTGTTTACTCTATCAGTCTATACTAACCTGCACTCATGTAACACTACATCTCCAAATTTATAATGAAAACAAATGGGTGCATTAGGTTTTTTGCGATTCCCCAAAATTTGATTTTCTTGATAAAGAGAATTTTGAAACTCTCACCTTAAATTATTTTAACCAATCTAGAAGTTAATTAAAAATGAACACTACCGTAAAACTTATACGGTGGCAACACCTTCAGTTAAATCACTTTAAAAATATTTCTTTACCTCATTTAAAACATTTTTGTAGTTGGAATTATATGTCTGTGATAAATGGAAGTAACCATTGGACCGTTCTGGAAATGGATGCCCTTTATAATACTTTAACCACTTCACCGTCAACCCCGAGATAAGCCAGGGGTAAAAGCAGTTTCCCCATGCCCGTTGCCGGTTAAGTGGTTAAGCACTTAGTGGATGTTCACTAGCTCAGTCCAATTTATCCGTTTTCAGCTACAGAAAAGTGGTTAAGTCATGAAATTTCATAACTCAGTCAATTTTAATGTTAGATGAATGGGACCTTTTTTCTCTTACTTATTAGAGTAGTGGGAAAAATTTACTAAATATCATTTATACAGGAAACTGTATAAAAAGTTAATTTTCGTAGTTTTTAATAAAAAATTTTTTTGACCTAAATCGTTTAAAAAACAATTACCTTTTTAAAAGCATTTTTGCAATTGGAAGTATATGTCTATGACTAACGGTTTAAAAATTAGTCATTGGCCACCGTTGAGAGTGGACACCCTGTATACTACTGAACTTTAAGCAAAGCGGATAATTCTGTGTGAAAAACCTATTTATCTAAATTAAGGGAGGGGGATTAGCCCTAGTTATTTTTTTATCTATATTAATACTAAACCTAACTAATTGAGGAAGTGCTTTATCATATCAATTTGAAGAAAATCTGATAAAGATTGTCTCCATTCACCCCTTTATAATTGACCACTGACCCGAAACTAATAAGTGCTTTATCAGAATGAACCTATATACCAAATTTGAAGCAAATTTCATAATTTTATCAAGAGTAATCTCATTATATACCAGGGTTGGATGGTATCTGATGATTTTTTACCAGTATTTACCATGCTTTTAGTGTTTTGGAAAAATATGTACCACCTATGAAAAAACTTATTAGTTTGACTGTCTTTTGTCATTTTTATGAAAATTTATCTACCAAGTTTTCATTTTCCCAGGGGTAAAACTTGAGTATTAATACTGTAATTCCATATAACAATATTCTCTAATTTAGTTTCCAATTAGGTAAAGATTTTTAAGTGTATTCTGAGTCAGTAAAAGAATAAATACTATATAAAAATAATGAGTTTTAATAACCATAAAAAGCCAGAAAACTTTCATTTTAGTTTTCCTCCTGTAAGAATTCAAAATTTTAAAGATATTGTACATTTATCATTACTAAGTCTAAAAATTATAACTATTATGGGAATGCACATTACAATATTTATAATATTTTATCTTAATGGAGATTAGTTTACTAATTTTTATTTAAACTAAATAGAAATTAAAAAAAAACTAAGCACACATGTTCTACACTTAAAAATCCTAATCATTTTGATAAAAAAAAAAAAGAATTCTTACAAATATTAAATGACCTCTAATGTAGTCTGTACAAATATTAGTATATTTTACCAATCTATGTCCTTGGAGCCTCTTAGCATTCTGCAACAAAATACAAGCTTTGTAACTTTCTGTATACAAAGTCTCTTCTCAATTTACCATGCACATGAAAAGTTTGAAAAAATTCACTCCATGGAGGAAAAACTACAAGGAGTGAAGAATCACTGTTAAATGTAAGAATTCAATATTTCTTTATTATTTAATGTTTTCCACCAAATTTTGCCTTGTACGTCTTTTTGTTTAAAGAACCTCTTTGGAAATAAGTACAAGTGGAAAAGAGTACAATTGAAACATAAGCTTTTTTTTTGTGAAACAGTTAACATCTGTTGTATAGATTTGGAATAGAAAATATAAAAAACCTCCAAGAACCAAGATTAAAGTGTATCAGCAGCTTTAGAGAACTAATTCTTTATTTCCCCTTTTGTTATATATATAGGAGAAATGTGGTGAATGGAATGTGGTACTGGGTGAAATGGGACAGTAGGTTTTTCTCTTTATGCATTATTCTAAATATTTCTTCCATCACACACAAAATGAAGCAATGATAATCTAATCTTCAATTCAAAAAAGAAAAATGTTTATTAGTATAAACTTGCAATTGTATGAAGGAAAAAATTATTTCAAGAATCAAATTTAAATTTGCTTTCAATATATTAATGACTTGTTTATGTATAAATGTAATACTTTCCCTATTTATGGAACATAATACTATAACTTCGAAAAGTAATTTTTAAGTAATAAAATACACAGAATAATGTACAGTCATACATATGACATGAAACTTAAGTCAGTAATTGGAACTAAGACATAAAAAGTTCAGTTAACCCATTGTCTGCTGCGGTGACTGATACTGAACTTTTTATTCAGGCTTTGTCAGTCGCCGGTGACTGGCTGTTTAAAATATGATACAAAACTAAAAATGTTATTTTTAAAGTAATTTTTAAGAAAGTATAATCCTGTAATAAATAAGTTTTAAAAAAATGTAAATAAATTTTCAGTAATTACTTTATATATATATATATATATTTCAGGGGCGATTCTCGTCCGAAAATTTAAGGCATCCTCTTCCGAAAATTTGAAATTGGGTTATCAGTTCCGCATAGATGCCAACTTGTACGGTTTTGCGTGCAGAAAAAACTATTATGTAGAAATGCAAATTTCGTGATAGGATCGCCGAAATAGCATACATTTCGTCAATATTTCGTGGAAAATGATGATTTCGTCAACGTTTTTGTAAACGAACTTTGTCAAAAGATCGATGAAAAACGCGAATTTCCTGTGCGGATTGCGGAAAAAACGGCAATTTCACCAAATATCGCAGATAAAATGCTGATTTCTTCTGAAGACAGCGGGAAAACGTCGATTTCGTCTAAAGATTGCGAATATAACGCCGATTTCGTTAAAAGATTGCAGGAAAAAAATATTTTGTCAAAAGAATATTTGAAAAAATATGCAGATTTCATCAAAAGATCACGCAAAAAACACCGATTTCGTCAAAAGATCGGGGCAATAAAACGAAGTTTTCGAGAAAAAATTGGGTAAAAAAGCAAATTGTTCTAAAGATCATCGAAAAAATGTCGATTTCACTTTAAAAACATGGGAAAACGCCGATTTCAGTTAAAAAACATGGGAAAATGCCAATTTCGTCAAAAGATCGGGAAAAAACGCCAATATCGTCAAAAGATCGCGGGAATAAAACGCCGTTTTCGAGAAAAAATCTCATAAAAAAGCAAATTTTGTCTAAAGATTGTCGAAAAAACGTCGATTTCACTTAAAAAACATGGGAAAATGCCGATTTTGTCAAAAGATCGGGGGAATAAAATGAAGTTTTCGAGAAAAAATCGCGTAAAAAAGCAAATTTTGTCTAAAGGTCGTCGAAAAACATCGATTTCACTTAAAAAACATGGGAAAACGTCGATTTCAGTTAAAACACATGAGAAAATGCCGATTTCGTCAAAAGATCGAGAAAAAACGGCGATTTCGTCAAAAGATCGCGGGAATAAAACGCTGTTTTCGAGAAAAAATCGCGTAAAAAAGCAAATTTTTCTAAAGATTGTCGAAAAAACGTCGATTTCACTTAAAAAAGATGGGAAAACGCCGATTTCAGCTAAAAAAGATGGGAAAATGCCGATTTCGTCAAAAGATCGGGAAAAAACACCGATTTCGTCAAAAGATTGTGGGAATAAAACTCTGTTTTCGAGAAAAAATCACGTAAAAAAGCAAATTTTGTCTAAAGATTGTCGAAAAAACGCCGATTTCACTTAAAAAAAAAAACATGGGAAAACGCCGATTTTGGCAAAAGATCGCAATAAATCACCGATTTTGCTAAAATATTGCTGATTTAGTCTAAAGATAGCAGGAAAACGCCGATTTTGTTCGACGATCGCTGGAGAGAGGGGGGGAACTCACGACCCCCCCGCCAATTTCCGAAAAAAAAATGTCATCCAGAATCATCCTTGATTTATTTTTAGTTTTATATCAGATTTTAGATTGCCAGGCACCAGTGACTGATGCAAGGTAAATTAATTTTCCCATTTAGATTTCATGCAATTATACTTTATTTCTTTTATATAGTTACTATATTTTAGCTTTGAGCATTTGTTTTGGTTTCTGGTGGTTTCTTCCAGTTTTTTCCATTTCTTCCACTGTCATGGAAGAAACAGATTTCTTCCAAAAGAAACCCAACCCTGTTTAAAATACTATAATTTGTAGAAAATTTTAATGAATGATTTTTTTTTTAAACAATTTTCACTCTGTGTTTTTTAGTTGACAACAGGAAAGACAAGAAGCTTTTTAATGTTTCAGCAATGTTACTTTACGCAGAGCCGGTGACAGGTTTCACGGGCCCCTGGGCAGGCAAAAATTACGGGCCCCTACAAAATCATAATCAAATCAGAGTTTTTTTTTTTTTTTTTTTTTTTTTAATTTAAGAAAGTAATGTTTATTGTCTTTTATTTGAATCAATGATTGACATAAAAATATTTACTTCAGAGTATTCTGAAATTTTACATTTCATCAACTTGACAATCTCAATGTTTATGACACAAAATATTTGCTCACAAAAGCACTTAATTTCAATCAGTTGTTAAATAATTAAAAAAGTCCCCTATAAAAAACCCTCCCCTATAAATGTAATGCATCTGTAATGATTCGAACTACCAATTAACTAGTACGTTGAAATATACCAAATAATATTTGTGCATTTGAAATGAATGTAAAATTAATTAAAAAAAATTATTTAAAAATTCCATAAAATCGTAATTTAGAGTATTTTTAAAAAGTTTTCTACTCATATCATCATTTTAAATTTCGATTTATGAGAATTAGGATATTATTATATAAAGATAATAACAAAATTGTTAAAACACACAATGAAAGACTTGTTTTCTTAATAGAATGCTAGACCACGAACGTTAATAACAATTTCACGACTCTGTGACATATCAATCGCGTTCATAAGTGTTTTAGAATATTTAAATAAATTTCATATAAAAAATTTGCTGAAAAATACCAGTATGAAATCTGAATTGAGTAGGAATTGGGAATATTCGGTCAGCGCGGGAGTCACAATAGACTAGGATGTGGGCTTGAATCTAATCGAAGTACTTTGAACGACGTATCATTTTATCTTAGAAAATCCATAAGTATCTTTAATTTTCATTTTGAAATAAATTTTTAAGACAAATATGGCTTTAAAATCTTGATTCTACATTAAACAACGAATAAAAAAACTGAAAAAAAATGTATTAATATAATTTTTAATGGAAAAGGGGAAAATAAACTGTTCCTATAAGTGGAAATCTTTGTTTTCATAATTATGGCTCTTGAGTCGTTTTTCACGATTTTTTATGTGTGTTAACAAAAACACGTTGTCAAGTGTATAAAGGAAAAAAAATGGGAAAAACTTTAATATTATACTTCAATTTTTATGTAAAGCGGCAAACATTATCAACAACATTTGATTTTTCACTAAGCACAGTAGGTACAAGACTTCTGAAGAAAGTTTTCTGAGGCATCCCCCCCCCCCCCCACCAAAAAAAAAGAAGAAGAAATAACATATTCCCCCCCCCCCCCCCCCCCTCGTCCCTAAGATTTTGGAGCATAGCTTTATTTAATTTTCCATTCGAGTTTCATTTTATACCTAACAACACCAGTAGTTCTTCACTGGTCGGTTTTTCCAAAGCAAACAAATGAAACAAGTGAACGGATTTCTTGTCAAGTTGCACCGTTTTTGCCAACTTACATTTATGCTAGTTACGTCTGTCCCGACTTCGAATCAAACAAACCTCGAATCAATTTTTTATTTCGGCACAAATTAAATTCCAATTTTCAAGATTCTGTTCATGTTGTCATAGGAAAAGGTTTGATAGTCTTACAACTTGAATTTAATCAAAGCATTATTAAATTTTAAATATTGATTCTTCGTTTAGAAAAATAAATGAATAAATAAATAAATCGTCGCAGAACGTAAAAGAATATCAGAAACTGCATAAAATTTTTTCGAAGTTCGCATGCAACAAAATTTACTGTATTGGGCTAAAAAACTGAAACTGGACCTTTTTACGTATGTTTAAAAAATTGCCTCAAAAAAGCGGAAAATTCTCGAAAAATGCAAAAAATGACAAAAAAATTTGCCATTGAATTACCTTTACTAATGTTAAAACCGCCGCAAAAAATCCTAAATAGTGCAAAATAAATAAGTAAGTAAATAAAATAAATAAATAATATGGAAGTCATTTTCATATATATATATATATATATATATTTTTCTTTTCAGTTTGACATATATTATAATACCAGATATTTTAAAAGCTGAAAATACTTACTTATAACTTTTATATTTTCTGCTGTGAATGGTGCCGTTTATTCACTATTTATTTTTCTTATTTTTGCCATGCATAAGATTAATATGAAAGGCAATCCTAACAAATCCCCATACAAATGGTTTTCATAGGTATTATTTTATAAATCTAACATAAACTAAAAAATTAGCCGAGCACTCAAAGGTTTAAAATATTAGGAGGCACTACATCCTACCAGGGCCGTAGCGACCGCTTCCCATACCCCCCATTTGGGGGGGGGGGGGCGACGAAGTCAGGGGGCCCCCTAATCGATTCTATCGACCTTTTTACCGAAGTTTATTTGTTTTGAAAATGTAAGAAAACACTTCTTTTAATGTTTTTATTTTTTCAAATTCTCCTTTTCTTATTCAGGGGTCCGCCAGGCAATTTCCCCAGGTGCACCTTTTTAAAGCTTCCCCCCCCCTCAATAATGAGGATTTTCATTAAAGGGTGCCAAATGCTTAAAATGTGCCAAAAGTGACCGAAATTCATACGTTTTCAAACATTTAGGAAGGGAATGTTGTTCTCCTTTTCCTCTCTGCTTCCAGTGTTCCCTCCACATATGCAGAAAACAAACTATATCATTAGAAAACAAATTATTAAAATTTTATTACAACCAGGGCCCGACTTAGATTGTGGGGGGGGGGGGGGGGCTTTCTAACTTTTGGATTTTTTCTTGAATTATGCTAAAGTGTCTAAAACTAACCTTTATACTAGTTGTCTATTCGCATTTGTATGCAGAATAGCACAAAAAAGATAACTTTAAGAAATTATCGAATACATTTTTTCTTCTGTTATAGAAATATAAGACTAAATGTGAGCCATTAAAATGTAAATACAACTGTGATGTAACTGTTAGATCCAGGGGAGGGGGGGGAGGGGCATGGGGTTCCAAAACATAGGAGAGATGAGAAAAGAGCCCCAATAAAGCTAAAAAGAAAGAAAGAAAGAAGGAAGGAATTTTTGCCATTTTTTATTAGCCTTAACAAAAAAATTATATTTGCCCTTGAGGGCCCACGATTGAGGGGGCCCCACGTCCGATGCAGTTGTCCTGCATGCCCGTGACTTAGCCAGGCCCTAATTACAACAACATAGTATCCTATAGCTTTTAAAAGAAATTTTTTATTAATGTTTCCTCGTAACGTGATAAATTAAAACTGTTATGTCCAATTTTGAGCCTTCTTTTTTAGACATCTTGTAATGTACGTAGGTAAGCAAAGTAAAAATTTGCAAAGAAATACTTATCTTAATCAATCTATCATTTTTTCTATAATTATCAAATTAATATTTTTAAATAAAGTTGTGACCAATTTTTTGGGATATCTTGTATATAGATGTGAATACAAAATTTATGCATGTGTGCAATGTTTTTTATTTTTAGTGTTTGCCACTTCTACATTATTTAAAAAAAAAAGAAAAAAAAATTACAGATAGATAGAGGGGGGTGTCCAGAATGATGTTTGTTCCGCCCCCCCCCCCCCCGTAGCCTTAACGGGGCCCTGTTTTTATCAAAAACCTTGTTTAGGTTTCAAAAACGCAGAAACCAAGAAACTGAAAATCCTTATTTTTTTACTCGTTTTTTCCCCCCTCGCTTTTTGACCATGGGTTTTTGCATAGAACTAAGAAAGATAAGGAAAGAGTACCGGTCATCGGATCGACTCTGAAGAAAGCCGGGTTCTTGTATAAAGCTGCTAGCGACAAAAGGATGTTTTCTTTTGAAATACCGGAATATTATGTTCTTAGAAGATAGGTTATTTTTCACACCGATTTCACGACGTGGGTTACACAAATAACATCTAGAGAATCCCCTTAAAAGTTAACAGCTTAGTTACTTAGTAGTAACCGGATTCCTTGACCTTGAAGGGAGTACTGGCCTATTCAAGTACTTTAGCAGCCCGCTAATGCATACAAGTACATGTTTGTAGACAACACAGCACTTCAGATGTGGATTTTCGTATGTTTTTTCTGATTTATTTTAGTAATACACATAGTATAGTATTTATAAAATTAAGTGTATATCTGGAGGAAAAAAGATCTACTCCTATACTAATCTGGTAAGTCATATTTATTACTTTATGTAATTTATATAGCAGTTATTAAAAATTTGAAGTATTAGAAAATTTTGCACAGCTTGGAAAAATATATGTATACTAATAGAGCATATTTTAATAACACACATTTCTCATTTACATGTTTTTCATTTAAGCGTTTTATTAGGGCTCCTTCACAAAATTCTTTTTAATAAATCACACCATTCACAAAATTCTATTCCATAAAAATATACTCTAATTAATTTTATACTGTTAGGTTTTAAGATATGTGTTTTGCAAAGGAAACAAGTTCACCTGAAATGAGAAATTTAGCATATAGACTTAAATAAGTTATTATTAATAAATGTTTGATGCGAATTTCAATAACTGGAATTCAAATTTTGTTACAAAATACAATAAATTTCATAAAAATAACTTTATTTTTCACAAAATGGGATCCAAGAAAAAATCCCTGTGTCAACTTCTGATTCCATTGCATTCATATGTTAAACTACTATTTCGTTTGTTAACAAGTAATAAGTAAATTCTCATTTAATTTATACTCTTATTTCCTTGAAAATCTAGAGTTCTAAATTCATGTCACAATAAGAAATTGTGCTATTTTAAATTTTTCTATGCTCTTTCGTTCTTTTTTTCCGTGATGCTAAATAATCTCACAGGCCCATAAAGCCCATTCTTACCAACAAAATACAAAGGGCCCCCGCAAATTTACTTTTCAAAGCTAATTTTCAATTCAATAAATTCAATCAGAGTAAAACATAAGAAATATTTTGAAGTTCAAATATTCTCAACTGTAATTCCATATATGTCTTTTACAAAATTAATTGGTTACGTATAATTATGTATTTAATAAAATATTTTTTAATGTGTATAATATGTAGATAGTCAGTTTTAATTTAATAGTAAAAACGTTATTTAATCGAAATTTGAAAGGTAAAATTTAGAATAATTTAAACATACGAAAAATGGATTTAGTAAATGAAAAAACAAATGATAGGATAATAGGGACCCCCCCCTCTGTGATGTCGGGCTTCCTCTACTTCTAATTCTTAATGGGCTCTGAAACTGACAAGAAATGGCACAGTCCTCGAGCCTGTTAAAGTGTTGCGGGGCTTATGTCTTACAATTCGAAATCTTTTGCCTCTTTTCAAAATAATAACAATTTTGCTTTCACTTTATCATTTAAGTTCTTATTTTAAAAATATTTTTGTTTATTGATTTTAAGAAAAAGTCGGCATGAACTAGAGTTTATAATTGTCTTGAAACCTGTAGTTACTAGCATTTCATATTTTAAAAGGAGGAAAATGTATATAAATTGTTATTTAAAAAAAAAATAATAATAATAATATTAAAAAGAAACTTGTAAAATTTTTATAAGTCAGTTTCTGTAAATCCTTTGTCATTCAATACTTGGTTATGCAATGAATTTGGTTATTCGGTGCTCTTTGAGGATAGCTGAGATCGATCTGTATACGGGCTGTTTTTTGCTTTTTCAATTTTGTTTAGATAATTTTAATGAGGTCACTTTCATTTTTAAAATCGGTTTCGAAAATTAAAGCATCCTCATAAAAAAAAAAACTTTGCAAACAAAATAAAAAAAGGTGAAAAAAAAAATCTGCATGCAGATTGATCTCAGCTATCCAGTGAAAAAAAATCATTTACAAATATTAAAATGCAACTGAGATATAAATTTCTTTCATAGTATTCCATTCCATTCTTCCATGCATTAGAGAATGGGTCTTTTCGCGTAACTGAAGTAGCCTCTTAAGTAGTGAACTGTTAAAATTATGTGTTTATATAATTTATTTATTTTCTATACTTTATAATAAAATCTTAGCATTATGTGCTTATTTGTATAATTGTTTTAGACAAATTTTATTTTAACATTGTTAATTTATCTTTAAGCTCGGTGGCAGAACTATCTTCAAATGTCTGCAACGCTAATAATATTTTCAAAAATAGTCTGCAAAATGCACCGTATTACATAAATATATTTTTTCTGCTATTGTAGTGATAATTAATTATGGTAACATGCATGTGTATGTGTAAATTATTTCCATCACTTACAAAATAATAATAATAATAAAACAGAAAAATCTACTTCCAGCAATATCTTTCTTTTTTTCCCTTGTGCCTTTGACGAAATTTTCGTTTTCTTCGCAATCTTTTGACGAAATCCGTCTTTATTTTCGAGATTTTTTGACAAAATTTGTAGTTTTTTCGTGATTTTTTGACGTTATCTGTCTTTTTTTCAAGATTTTCTGATGAAATTTGCCATTTTTGGGGTATTTTTTTTTAAACAAAATTTGCCCTTTTTTCCCCAAGTTTTTGATGAAATCTGCTTTTGAGGGATTTTCTGACGAAATTTGTCGTTTTTTCGCGATACTTTGATAATATTTGCGTTTATTTTCGCGATCTTTGGATGAAATCGCTCTTATTTTGCGACAAAATTACGCGTCCCACAGGAAAGAGGTATTTTTTGTGCTCCATGACCGATTTTGTGCATAATTTAAGCGCATTAGCGCATCCGTGGCATTACTGAGTCTGCAGGTGTCCTTAAAAGTCTGCGACGCCCGTCACAGTGTCGCGCGCATTTTGCCACGGGTTCTTTAAGCAATGCATATTTATTTCGTATTTGTGCAGAGTTATGAATGTTAATAATAATTTTAATAATGATTTAAAATACTTATGATAATTATTAAATTTGTTTATTACATTAATATAATTTAAAACTCATTGGAAACTTCAATATAAATATTTTTTTAAAAATTCAGTTGAAAGTGGGGGGGCAAAGTTATATTTTTTTGGGGGGGGGGGGCTCAAAACACCTTGCTACGGCCCTGCATCCTACAAATTATGCTCACCAACCCTC
This sequence comes from Maratus speculifer, assembly GCA_964019185.1. NCBI lineage: Eukaryota > Metazoa > Arthropoda > Arachnida > Araneae > Salticidae > Maratus > Maratus speculifer. The sequence goes on from OZ025296.1 coordinate 36,656,482, forward strand.
AAATAATCTGACGATAGCAGGTAAACAAGAATTAAAAATACAATGTATTTTGTAAGTGATAAAGATTTTTGAAAAAAATATTCACTATAATAAAGTAGTAAATGGATGTTTCAGACAAAATATACAACTTAAAAATACAATAAGAACATAATAGAATGTATTGTAGAGGTCTGCACGGGCTGGGCAGACAGAATTAAAATAATTTTTTTAACAAGCCAGGCCGGCAAAATAATTGAACGAGCCATACGGATCGGGCCGGATTGATAAAAGATATTTAGCGGGCCTACCGGCCCATTATAAAGTTTTAGGCAAGAAGATGAAATATGAGCTTTTTTCAATGAATATGGCTTTAACGAGAGTAAACATAAATGTGCATCACGAGTCGATACTAGTTTGACAGCATCAATACAGAAATGTAACTTATACAGCGTAAAGATCGGCATCAGACAGTTATATTGTGTGTAACCCGGGTTTAGTATTTTTTTAGAAAACCCGTGCCGGGCCGAAATCAGAGCTGCAGTGTTTTTCTACATATAGACGAGCCCGGCAAGAACTAGAATTAATTGTTCTCAAGATGTGTCGGGGCAAGACAAGATGATTTGTAAAATTATTAATAGCGATAAAGAACTTATGTTAATGCAATCTTTGAATATGTATATACTTCTTGGTGGTTCTTAAATTCACTTCTCAATAACACAAAAGTTTGACACATTTTCTAACTAATTTTTAATTGTAAAAGTATAAAATTGAAAATTCTGACTATTGAAGGGATTTGGAATCGAATAGCATTTTTCATTTTTGGTAAATAAGACACTTGTATAACCTCGTTAAGCACACACATACACACACACACATATATATATATATATATATATATATAACTACTTTTATAAATACATCCAAAGTTATTCAAACAATATTATTAAATAAACCAATGAAACCAGTATTTTTATAATCATATTATTAAAAACAATTGAAGTTTGAAGAGAAATAGAAGGCAGATTACCAAATTACTTAGAAATATATGGATAAATGGACATTATATAATCAGAGTAGTTCATGTATTACCATACAATAAACCAATGAAACCATATATATATATATATATATAACCATTAATTGTATTACAATATATGAACCATTGAATTTAATAACTTATACCACAATGAACATGGAGGAAAAAAATAATTAATTAAAATGAATATGAATGGAATTTGTAGAACCAAAGCAGAATCTTCAGGCCCCAAATACTTTAGAACTAAAAATGAAGTTTGTGGTTTCATCTTCGTATTTGCCATGAAAAAGCAAAATAATATGAATTTGGGGCTACCAACAGACATCAAACCAAAATTAAATGAAGAAAAAACATCAAAAACAAGGCACATCAAAATTACTAAATTATTAACTACTTTTATAAATACATCCAAAGTTATTCAAACAATATTATTAAATAAACCAATGAAACCAGTATTTTTATAATCATATTATTAAAAACAGTTGAAGTTTGAAGAGAAATAGAAGGCAGATTACCAAATTACTTAGAAATATATGGATAAATGGACATTATATAATCAGAGTAGTTCATATATTACCATACAATAAACCAATGAAACTATATATATATATATATATATAAATAACCATTAATTGTATTACAATATATGAACCATTGAATTTAATAACTTATACCACATTGAACATGGAGGAAAAAAATAATTAATTAAAATGAATACGAATGGAATTTGTAGAACCAAAGCAGAATCTTCAGGCCCCAAATACTTTAGAACTAAAAATGAAGTTTGTGGTTTCATCTTCGTATTTGCCATGAAAAAGCAAAATAATATGAATTTGGGGCTACCAACACACATCAAACCAAAATTAAATGAAGAAAAAACATCAAAAACAAGGCACATCAAAATTACTAAATTGGATAGCAAAATGGAAAAATGAAAAAATTAAAAATAATTATCGTCAACATAATAAATTAATAATTTAATTAAAAACGGAGTATTGTGATAGCAGAAAAAATAAACCATATACCATAGTTTACCCTATGAAGGTTTAAAACAAAATCATTTAATTTAACATAGATATATGCACATAAATTAATAATTTGAGAAGAAAATTGAAAAGAATCTTGTCAAATGGTTGACGATTTTACTCCCTTCCCATGCTGTCGCTTTCGGAAAATCTATTCAAAACGCTAACTTCGACCGTATTTTATTAAATTGCTTGCATCAAAAAAAGGATAACGCCATTCGATTACATAGTTTCTGAGTAAAAACACCTGCTAATCTTATACATTTTCTGAAAAAAAAATGAATTCAGAATTGCATAAAAAAGCAGCTCTTTTGGATTTGAGAATGAATTTGGACATGAAATATTTAATAAAATGATATAGAAATTTTTTCATAAATCTATTTTTATTATACAGCTTTAAAAGTTACGATGTTTTAACTTTCTTTTTTTTTTCTTTTACTCTAAACCATATAAACTTTTAAATGAATCTTTATTTGAATTTTGGAAATCTAAGAATCTAAGTAATCATTAATGCTGCTAATGTGTATTTCCTGTTAAATATACTGTAAAATCATTCCATATATATATATGCAGTATTCTTTATGATAAAAATATGAATTTTTTAGAAATAGTAGAAATTGTGCCGGGCCGGACAGTCCTGTTTTCACTGATTTTTGTACGGGCAGCGATGGACGTAGAAAAATATAAAAAGACTAGGCTGGGCCCGGGTCGAACTTTTGAGTTTTACAATGGGCCGGGCCCGTGCTGATCTTTACTTCCTATGCTCTCAATTCCGGGCCTTTTCAAAACTTTCCAAGAGAAGCATGTGTTTCTTGTGTCTAATCGGTAATCAGAGCCTGTATAAAGAGACTCGGTATCCTAAGGGGATCGCAATTAGTGCGAGCCGGGCCCTAGCAGTTGCATCGTTTGTCCGATAAATGTGTCGGTCTTCCTGTCACCACTGTGGTCAGTATCAGATGGACCTATTGTAGTCTAGAGGCTCTTTTGCCTAAAGGCATGGGCATGTCTGTGGTCAGAATAGGGTCCTTTCTAAATTTCTTAGGAAAACAGGAAGTTTCTGGCGGTTTATAAGAAGACGAATGAACGAATTGACAGCTTTTAGATTAGTACTTACCTCATTACAAGACAAGAAGAGATAAGATCTGTCTTGTTCTATGCAGCTGTTTTGTTACCTATAGTACTATGTCTCTAGTGAAAATCTTCTCAGAGCAATTCTGGAAAACATTTTTTAGTTAACTTGTAAATAAAAAAAATAAAAAATGTATGCAAGTTCAGATTTGAAATAATATGAAATCTCTATATTTGTTCGGTACGGTGCAGGCCCCTGTGCCCCCCCCCCCTCTCACCGGCCGTGACTTTAACATATTATAGTAACTAACACTATACTAAATGTACTATACTATTATGTACTATAGTACATAACTTTGTAACATATTATAGTTATCATAGCTTAAGGTTTATATCACACATAAAATATTTAGAAAAGATATGAGGATTATTCAAACTGTTCAGGATTTCTAAATTGTTTTCCTTAAAGTATGTAATCAAACTTAATTAAATTAAAGATGTTTTGCCATTGAGACTTTTGAAAGAACCCAGACACTTTAAAACTGGTTCCCTATTTCAAAAATAAAACAGAAAAAGGGAAGAGTTCCATATCCTGTTTTAGTTTTTTTGGCATTACATGAACTGATGTGGTTACAATTTTCAGCCTTTAGGGTTGCTTTTTTAATTTACTGAAAAGGACTTTATTCATATGCCTTTTGCATATTTTTCTGAAAACCTAATGACTTTTGTTTTATTTTGACATACATAATAAATATATAAAATTATAAGTGTGTAATATTTATTTATAGGTGTATATAATGTGTAATTATATATATCTCTATATAATTACATATATAGATATACATAAAAATATTTATATCATAACGTATTTATTTTTTTAACATATGCAATATTTATTAAATAAATTTGTTTATAAATATTTAAAGGCCATGATTTTTTGGTGCCATTTTGGATTTTTTTGGCAATCACACAAATCAATTACAACCTACCAGAACAGGGTATGGAATTATTCCCCTGAAAAAGAAAAGGCACAGATGTCATATACGCACCATATTTGCACATGTTTTTCTCCCGCCAATTTGGCATTTGTGTCAAGGAGAAGATCCGTTTAATAAGTTTATAACAATTGTTAGGGAAGTAAACTGTAACAACTAAAGATTTCAGTGAAATGTACTGTTTAAATGATAAAACTTCATGCATTCAATGTAGCTATAAGTTTTAATATTTATGATTTATTGGGAAAATTACATTTACTGTTTCGTTACTTATTAAATTCATTATTCATAACTGTTTGTTTATTGTTTCCCTTTTTATTAAATTCATGCTTATCTACTCTTATTTTTTTTTTAATTCTTTATATTATATACTCTAATAACAATAATTATTTATATCAAACTATCATTTATTTATTTTTATTTTCTTTTTTTCTTCTCTCTCTTTCATTTTTTCTCGTTATTTTTTTTTTTATATAGCAATAAAAAAATCACAAGAGGTTTTGCATGCAATTTGTAACTTATATTTAAAAACAAAATATTCGCCAAATTGGCAGGGAAAAGAAACACGTGCAAATGTGGTGTACAGACTTGTATAAAACCGAAAACTTTCTGCGCACGTAATATTGGGTCAAAAACTTTCTGCAAATTAATTTAGTGCTGGGTGTAATTCACGTTTTTTGCGCGATCTATGAATGTAATTTGCGTTTTTTGAGCAATTTATGGACGTACTTCGCGATTTTTATGCGATTCATGAACGTAATGCGCATTTGTTACGCGATTTATGGTCGTAATTCGCTATTTTTATGCGATTCATGGATGTAATTTGCTCTTATTGAGCTTTCTGGTGACGAATTTCGTGATTTTTGAGCAATTTATGGACGTAATTCGCGTTTTGTATGGAATTTGTGAACGTAATTCACGTTTTTCATGCGATTTATGAACGTAATTCGTGTTTTTTACACGATTTATGAACGCAATTCACGTTTTTTATGCAATTTATGAATGTAATTCGCGTTTTTTACACGATTCATGAACGTAATTCACGTTTTTTATGCAATTTATGAACGTAATTCGCGTTTCTTTACACGATTCATGGACGTAATTCGCGTTTTTTACGCGATTTATAAACGAAATTTGCGTTTGTTACCCGATTTATGGACGTAATTCGCTTATTTTTATGCGATTCATGAACGTAATTTGCAATTTATGTGCTTTCTGCAGACGAAAGTCGCGTTTTTGAGTGATTTATGGACGTAATCCGTGTTTTTTATGCGATTTATGTACGTAATTCACGTTTTTTTACACGATTTAGGGACGTAATTCGCGTTTTTTATGGAATTTATGAACGTAATTCACGTTTTTCACGCGATTTATGAACGTAATTCGATATTTTTTTACACGATTTATGAACGTAATTCACGTTTTTTATGCAATTTATGAACGTAATTCGCGTTTTTTACACGATTCATGGACGTAATTCGCAATTTTTTGAGCGATTTATGGACGTAATACGCGTTTTTTACGCGATTTATTAACGAAATTCACGTTTGTTATCCGATTTATGGACGTAATTCGTTTATTTTTATGCGATTCATAGACGAAATTTGCGATTTATGTGTTTTCTGCCGACGAAAGTCGCGTTTTTGAGTGATTTATGAACGTAATTCGCGTCTTTTTACAAGATTAATGAGCGTAATTCGTGTTTTTGAGTGAATTATGGGCGTATTTCGCGTTTTTTGAGCGATTCATGCCCGAAATTCGAGTCTTTTACTCTATTCACGCTCGAAATTCGCGTTTTTTACGAGACTCATGCACGAAATTTGCGTTTTTTACGCGATTCATGGATCGAATTTACGTTTATAGCGCGGCTTTTGGAGGAAATTTACGCTTTTCTCGTGGTATTTTGTCGAAATATGTGTTTTTTACGCGATTCTTTGTCGAAATGCATGTTTTTTACGCGATTTTTTTTTACGATATTCGCGTTAACAGTAAATAATTCGTTCATAAAATTGAGGGCATATTTTATTTTCTTAAGGTACTAAAAAAAGTTACAAAAATAAAAATTGTTTCTTTCTTAAAATTTTCTGCAAACTTCATAAAATTTTCCGCGCACGGCGTGCGCGCGTGCGTCTATATTATACGACTCTGGTGGTGTATGTATGATATCTGTGCCAAAGAAAAAACTGTACATCCTATAGAACACATCACAAATTATTGCTCAAATGATGTTCTACCACAGACATATGAATACACAACTGTGCATAATTTCTAGAAGGTGAGCAAGAAACACAAGCAGGTATTTGAAAAATCAATTACAAAATTTTATTTACATATTTGATGCATAAAATAAGGAACATTCTGAGACAAAATTTTCACAACTAACTTTAATATTTCTGTAAATTTAAAAAATTCATGTATAAAGATTTGATTCAATTGACTGTTTATCCTTAACAAATTTAATTACTTTTGATTTAGCATCAGCATCAACAGGCACTTTTGAAACTATGGCATCATTTAAAATTTCATCAAATATATGTACAATAAAATAATCTATAGCATCTGTATCCACATAACTTACAAAACATATAGCTGGAAGTTTAGATATTTCACATCGCAGTAAAATTGAAGCAGCCATATTTGTTAAAAAATTAGGAGGTTTTAAATAAGAAACGTTACAAGAGTAAGACTTGTTATAGCAAGAAGTAAATAAACTTTTCAAAAATGGCGATTTAGAATATACAGAATTTTCTCCTTTAAAAGCAGCCATGTGTTTTGAAGTCAGAACTACTATTTCACAAGACGCACAGTTTTTAAAGATCAAATCAGTAACTTCAGAGCACATTTCGTCAGGCACAGGTCTCGAAATATCACATATTAAAACATCTGAATGTGATTTATACACAGATGCTACAGTAAATTTCTTAGCACTTTTAGATACACCAGTATACAACAAAGAATCATCACCATCTTTCATACAGGAATACTTTATTGAACAAATAAGGTTGGAATCATTGTGCACAAAATAACTTCGAACAAAAATGGAAGCAATTTCACCGACAGAAACTATCATTATCTTCGCATTGTATTTAGATTGTCCACCATATATTTCACAAGAAATTTTATAATTAGATTGAACATCAACATCTTCATCATCTACAGCTCTAGAAAACAGAGGTCTTACTTCTCCGAAAAATGAAGCCATGATAAATGTTTTACGGAATCGAATAAATTTCAAAACTTTAATCCTCCTCGCACAAACTCAGTTCCCTGGGAAAACATAAACAATTAATGAGTCGTGACGTGATTCATTCAAATTTAAAAACATGCTGAGTAAGGTAGGGGTCTGTTCAGAAGAAAAACTCACGCCGCACGCGCGTTTAGATTTTTGATGGAGTAGGTCTTATCGAAGAAATGAATTTTAAAACAATTCGATTATTGAATTATTTTTGTGGTTTAAAACAGATAAAACTAGCGACTATATTTCTTTATTCTTCCAAAATATAATTAGCCCCACCAGTGGCCGGGAGGTTCTGACCTGTCAACTGGTAGACGGCAGGTGCTGGTTTCGAACCCAATCGTGGCTGTCGGCCTAACCGTTCGGAGTTTTCGTGGTTTTCTTCGAACCTTGCGTAAATACGGGTTAGGTTCCCTTAGAAAGACCCCCACGAAGGGCACTCCTCCCCTGGTCCTATATCCCTAGCATAAATAATCGGACGACAAAAATAAACCAAACCAAAGTATAATTTTCGTAATAGAAATACATATCTGTGTTCACCCAAATCAAATTTGTGTTATATTCGGTTATATTATTTGTGATGTAGGCTGGAACATGGAGATAGAACAGCAGAAGGAGAACAGAGACGATAGGCTTTTCGCGAGGGGTTCGACAAACTAGTTTTTGGTGTACCAGATTTATAAATAAAGTTGATTTACCTGATTTACTGATTTACTCGTGATTTACCTCTGATTTACTGATTTACTCGTGATTTACCTCTGATTTACTGATTTACTTGCGATTTACTCGTGATTTACTGATTTACCTCTGATTTACTTGCGATTTACTCTTCTCATTATAAAGGTTAGCATTGCTCTGATTGGCTCTTCAGATCATGTGACGCGATGACGTTTGTATATCTCGTAGTGCCGGACGTAATGTTGTAAAAATTACAACAAAAGTAAGATATCGTTGTTTTCTGACTCGCTGCCTGTTAGAAAATATTCATTACTGTTCAGAAATCAGGTTAACAATCATGGTATGTACTGCAAAACAGTATATACCGTATGGAAGAGTTTTTAGAAGTTCGCAGTTTTTAGAAGTTCTGTGCTGCCATCTATAGGTAAAAATTATATTTAATAAAGTTCCTAATTTTACGTACGTTTGTGCACGCATAAACAAATACTCCCACACGCAGATATACAGGGTGTCCGAAAAGTCTGGAAACGGCCGAATAACTCAAGAAATACATATGAGATTGAAAACGTAAATATACGTGTTAAATATTTTTAAATAAGCTACTCTGTGATACCAAATTTGACCTTCGAAACCGACCCCCTGGGGGTCAGAGGGGATCCAACTTTGAAATCTTAAATTATAACTCCCATTTTTTATTGCAGATTCGGATTCTACGGACAAAAATATGTAACTTTTGTATTTGATGTTTATTTCAAATCTTCGTTTATCACGGTGTAATCGAGCATATTAAATCGATACATATTCCCGCTTTTCCAACGGGATTTTCCCTAATCGAAACTGATTGGGCAGAATTTTTGACGTCAAATTCCTCGTCTTTTGTAGGAATAGCGTTTCCTGAAAATCACCCGTGGCGATTATTTCAATAGTGTTACACTGTTAAAAATTTGACCCATTTGCTGCAGCGTCACTCCACAGCTATTATAGAATATCTCTTTTGTGACCAATGAGAATGCTCCATAACACAGTAAAGTAATCGTTTTCTAATAAAAGCGGTGGAGTGACGATGCAGCAAAAGGGTCAATTTTTTTACAGTGTACTTTACTGTGTTATGGAACATTCTCATTGGTCATGAAAGAGATATTCTATAAAAGCTGTGGAGTGACGCTACAGCAAATGGATCAAATTTTTAACTGTGTAGCACTACCGAAATAATCGGCACGGGTGATTTTCAGGAAACGCTATTATTGCAAAAGACGAGGAATTTGATGTCATAAATTCTCCCCAATTAGTTTCGATTAGGGAAAATCCCGTTGGAAAAGCCGAAATATGTATCGATTTAATATGCTCAATTACACCGTGATAAACGAGGATTCGAAATAAACATCAAATATAAAAGTTACGTATTTTTGTCCGTAGAATCCGAATCTGCAATAAAAAATGGGGGTTATAATTTAAGATTTCAAAGTTGGACCCCCTCTGACCCCCAGGGGGTCAGTTACGAAGGTCAAATTTGGTATCACTGAGTAGCTTATTTAAAAATATTTAACACGTATATTTACGTTTTTCAATCTCATATGTATTTTTCGAGTTATTCGGCCGTTTCCAGACTTTTCGGACACCCTGTATATGATAAAAATATTATACTGAAAGATAAATTAGTGCATATTCATTCTGTAGGCACTATGTTTCGTATTAAACTGTTTGTAATACCTTCATTTTATACTAAAAAAAGAATAGGATCCAGAATGAAAAATTCGAGAGTATGGCTAGTGGAAAATTATGTCTCATATTACCTTCATATGCGCAAATAAATATGCGGGTAATGAAACATTTATTTGCACATTTTTTACTAATACTACAATTCAGTATTTATGCAAAACTGTGAAAGGGCCTCAAAACTAAATTCGATTTTTGGACAGAATTTTCATTTGGATTTTCGGTACAGAAATTCATTTAGTGACTTTGGAATATTTTTCAGAGGGGGCTCATTTTTTTTTGGGGGGGGGGCGTGGCTAAGCTGCCTCATGATGATATATCTGTGGTTGTCAAGTCCTAAAAATTATCATAAAATGCTAATTTAACAACATTTCAAAATCATTTTTGACATTTATGAGAAAATAAAAAACATTCTAATTTCTTCATATCTAAATAAAATCTGTGTAAATTTACATATTTTTAGAAATACTAATGTAATTTTTTTGTATTTATAAATAAAAGTGAATTAGTGAAAGTTTCAGAAAAATCGTTACTTTTAATTTAAGAAATAGCTTTCAATATAATAATTGATCATGATGTGAGTTGACCCCCCCCTTTATCAAAGAAAACATGCCATGATCCCCCCCCCCTCTAAATTGAAAACGATTGAGGACTGAATCCTCCTTTGTATACGATAAAAGATGCTTTACTAATAAATGTTTTTTTTTTTTTTTTTTTTTTTTCTTTTGTTGAACCTTCTTTAACCGAATACTTCGCTTGGCATACATATAAATTACAGTTTGCTTTATAATTTGATGCTTCAGGAAACTATGTACACAGTTTCTTCTTTTTCTTTCCATAGTAAAAAAATAAATGAACCAACTAGCCTCTACGTGGTTCGTACGGATATCGTTATTTTCAAGGTGAAACATCAGTATTTTTTTGTTAAAAAAATAAATCTAGTTCGAATGCGCGAAACTTCGTCTTATATAAGGATTGATTTAATATAAGAATATACTGGTACAAAAAATTTCCTGGTCGTGAAATTCCAAGACCCATACCTACCCTACCATACGAAATCCAAATTATTTGAGATTTGAGAATATCTGATAGAAACAGAATGATATACATACACTGATATGGAAACAATTGACGCTGAAATGTTTGAGTTCAAACCAGGCCCTGATTACAGGGCCGTAGCTAGAAGTGAACAATAAGGAGGGAGGGGTCTCAAGAGAATGTAGGAAGGGGGGGACGGCTCAAGAAAATGTAGGGGGGGTCAAGAGAATGTAGGGGGGGCTCATAATTTGTTTTCCCTCTTTCTCTGACACAGAAAGATAAATTACTGTTGTAATAACATCATTTAATGCTGAGAAAAGTACATGATGATGAAAATTTTGGGTCTATAACTGGTAAAAAATTAAACATGTTAGCTTCATATGTACAAATAGGATAAGGGAGTGTTGAAACACTTATTTTAGATACAATTTAGTAACTGCAAAACTGTGAAAGGGTCTCAAAACTAAATTAGATTTTTGAACAGAATTTCATTTGGATTTTCGGAACAGAAATTCATTTAGTGACTTGGAATCTTTTTCAAGGGGGGGGGGGGGTCTCAAAGTATTTTATTATTCTCCAAGGGGGGGGGGGATGAGCTACCCATATCGCCCTTTTAGCTACGGCCCTGACTGACTATTGTTCGGACATTCGGGGCCTGTGCCCTGGGCACGAAATTTCAAAGGAGCACAAAATTTTTCCCAATTTCACCTAAATTTCTTTAATAAAAATCCTAATTGTGGAAAAATAGTGATATTTAAGATGTGAATATAACGAAATCACAAAAATATATCTCAATATAAATTTAAAAGCACATTTCAGTAAATAATAGAAAAATGTTTTTATTACTTTTCATCATACGCAGTATAAGGTAAGTCTTGCAATCGTTTTGAAAATTAAAAAGAAAAAAAAAATGACGGATCTACATGTTTTAGACACTGGAGATTCCGAAAAACATATTTTTAGAAAAAAGAAAATTACCACCGTTCGTTTGCCTTCTAGCGAACAACTGTTTTTTTCGGACTCTCGAAATATCGTTCTGATGAAAGGTACATAAAAATTTTAGAAACTTTTCATTTTAAAGAATGGATGTAAAAGACAGTAAAATAACACAATTTTTTCATAAAGAACAAAGTCAAAAAAAGGCTAAATTTCGTCAAAAGATCGAGAAAAAAACGGCGAATTTCGCTAAAAGATCGTGAAAAAAATGCAAGTTTTGTCAAAAGAGCGAAAAAAAAGTTAGTGCTGGGAGTGGATTTTCTGCTCTAAAACTGATTTGGCTGCTACAAAATTCTTTTTTTACTGCAGGCAAAAACTGATTTTGTTGCTACATTTTTTCCCCTTTGCTTTCTTCAAAAACTGATTTCCTGCCTATTTTTTTCTGTTCTAAAAACGGATTTTTCAGAACCAAAATTGATTGCGCCAAATCCGGCCAAATCTTTCTGAATGAATGTGACCTCTGCATACGTTTTCAGAGTAATTTTCATAGTTCATTGTACTACATTTTATATTGTTGATTTAATAAGAAAGGTATCAAATCATATACATTATTTAACAGAATTCTTTTCTTTATCTTTTCTTTCCTTTTTCTTTCCTTTCCTTTCCTTTTTTTTTTTCATTTAATATCATAAATAAGTACTGCAAATTTCAGCAAAATTTTAGATACACATTTAGTGCATCTAAAAAATTATCATTCTTAATTTTCTATTACCTCTTCATAAAATTTCAAGTGACACCTTGGTATTCGTCTCTGCTATAAAACTATGCCGCATATATATTTTTGTAAAGAAATGATGACTTAAATTTTTCAATACAGACTTTCTAGAATATTAATTTTTAAGTTTTTGATATTGATATTAATAAAATTAATATAAATAAATAAAAAATTCAATTCAAGTTTTGTAGTCAATCATACTTTGAAAAGATCTGTGTATGAAAATTATTTTCATTGCGTAAAATTACATTAGCTTACACACTACTCAATAAAAGGTATGATGCCCGGTTAAACTGATGGCATTGAGCTCACAGGCTATGCATATTAATTGTATATTACAGCCTTATATAATAATGCCCTTCGAAAAAAAATGAGGAAGGAAGTACCCCCCCCCCCAATTTTCTTTCTTTATACTTATCATTGAAGCCCCAAAACTAATCAGGGATACGCCTTATCATATAATAAGCCTGTATCCAAAATTCGAAGCAAGTCGAATAATTCTGCATAAAAACCCATTTATGTAATTTAAGAAACGTTTTCCCCCGTTCCCTATTTTATAATTAATCATTAAACCTCCAAAATTGTTCAGAAATTCAACTTATCAGAAAGAACCTACATCCAAAATTTAAAGCAAATCGGATAACTCTGTATAAAACTCTATTTAGCTAACTTAAGGGGGAAGTAATCGCCCGTACTCTTCTTTATAATCAACAAAAGAATACCACAACAAATGAGCGAAGCTTCTTACTACTATGATACAAAAAACTGGTGGAACCAGAGAGAAAAATAGAGCTCAATTAAAAAAAAAAATCTTACAGTAAAATTTGGGAAATATTTTCAATGTGCGTGCAAAAGAAAGGTAATCAGATGATCTGTAAAGCTTATGAAATAACCCAAATTTTTGTTAGCTGAAAATGAAGACTGAGCTGTACTGGTGCCTTATATTCAGAATTATACTATTATCCACTCAAAATGATTACTGAGGAAAGTGGTCAGTAGAATATATTGTTATGTTGTCTCAAATCGGTTAAGCCCCACAATGCTAAAGAAATATAAACCATGATGTGATAATTAAAGTATAACATTAATATAATCAAGTTGTTGAGGAATTGATGTAGATAAGTATGTTTGAACACAAATATTTAGCATATGATTGAATCGTATCTATTCAAGGTTTTGACTTTACTTGGAGCTTTGATCTTCCAGTTATCAAAACAACTGGTATGGAATTGTGTTCACACTTTGTATAGAACGAACCGTTCTCATACTTCACTACATCAGCCTGTAACATATAGTTATGAACCCAAATTTTTAAACTGGTTATGGATGATTGAAATACGGAAAGAGTTAAAAATGCCTCTTTTTCCCTGATTGATTTTAAAGCATTAGTAAAGCTCAGTCCTCATTTTCAGGTAACAAAAATTTGGGTTATTTCATAAGCTTTACAGATCATCTGATTACCTTTCTTTTGCACGCACATTGAAAATATTTCCCAAATTTTACTGTAAGATTTTTTTTTTTAATTGAGCTCTATTTTTCTCTCTGGTTCCACCAGTTTTTTGTATCATTTCATAGCTTTTTCAGATCCTTTCAGGAACTTTATCTATCACCTTCAACTACAAATCTAAACTATTATTAGTATTAGTTTAAAATTATTAATAGGCATATTAGTTTGGCAAAATACTTGAAATGACGCCAAGTTGGCTTTAATTTTGGCGAGTAATTTTGGACGTCAGATTTGGCGATATATCGCCAAGTTGGCGGAAAACTTGGCGACATTTGACGACAGAACCGCGCCCTCCCAGATGGTAGTCCCACGTCCCACTGCAATTTCTCGGTATCTACGTAGGTTTTCTTATGACGATAGGTATCTACTTAGATTTTCATAGCTTCATTTTCAGATAGTTATTTTTATAAATATAGAAGATTTTTTTTCCTAATTATTCCTTTTTAATTGAAATATCTATATTGTAGTAACTGTTTTACTTCAAAAACACTCAAATAAAGGTGCGATGTTGTTTTAACACATATTTAATTACAGTCTATATATATGTTTATGAAAAATATGCATTTTCTGTTTCGAATGACGTCAATTTCAAAGGTTCAAAACTATCAGGAGAATCAGAATTTTTTTTGATCTCTAAAAAAAAGAACACGTGTTATCGTTTCTTTTTTAAATTATTGAATTGGTTTTTAGTTGGTGGCAATTCGAAAGCAACAATTGAATTAGCAATTAAAAAGGAGAGATTTCTATAATGTTAAATTATGAAAGGAATAGCGTTATATAAATTTTAAATGGGTGCCATTTCCTTAATTTTTGATATTTTTTTACCGGATCTTCGAAAGGCACATCCCTAAATTAAAAGCTTTCGAACAAGCTATTACACGTCACTGAATGTTTCCTGGTTCGGGTTATAATTGAGTTGTTTCTCTTTTTTTGTTGTTTCACGAGCAAAAAGTGCCAAAAAAGGGGTTCTGGATCTCCGAAACTAATCGGTGGATCTGGATGAATTTTTGTAAACTTTGAGATCTAGGGTAGGACACTTCCCCTTTTGAATTTCATCGCGATCCGATGATTGGGTCCAAAGTTATTAAGAGGCAAACTTTGGACTTTAACATTAGAGATGCAGCTGAGCTCTACTATACAGCACTATCGTGCTGTATGATAACTTGTATACAAAAATTGAAACAAATCGGTTAATTCTGTATGAAAAACCATTTACATAAATTACGAGGGGTAGTTTACCCTATCCTCCCTTTATACTTATCTAGTGAATTCCAAAAACAAATCAGGGAAGCGCCATTTCAGAATAAACCTTTATACAAAATTTGAAGCAAATAGATAAATTTTACGTGAAAAACCTAAATTAAGACCGGGGCATTACATCTTCCCCCATTCCCCCTCTTAAAACTTATCCAATAACCACCCAATACTAATCATGAAGGCACCTCATTAGAATGATCCTACATCTAAGATTTGAACGAAATCTACTAATTCTGCAGGAAAAACCCATTTATATAAATTAAGGAGGGGGGAGACAATAGTTCCGGTTCCCCTTCTTATACTTATAGAATGACCTCTCAAAAATTATCAGAGAAGAGTCTTATTATAATACCCCTAAATCCAAAATTTCATGTAAATCGGATATTTTTATCCTGAGTTATCGCGTTACGTACGTAAGCACGTACATACATACAGTGGCGGTCAAAAGTTTCCGGCCAGCAAAAATTTTTCAGTTAATTTGTAAATATACTCATATGAAGAGGAATCTCAAAGCGACACTTATACATTTTATTGACATATTAGTTAGGAACTTACTTATAGAAGAATGTGTAAATATCAATAAATTTAATTGACAAAATTAAGTATAAAAGAAAACGCATGTTCTCAAAAGTTTCCGGCCACTTATCATTCATTAGTCTTTTTCTATCCGTAAAGTGTTTTTTGGTTGTGTTTATGAATTAATCAACGTGTATAGCATAGTTTGAACTCAAATTTGAAAAGTTCAACAATTGTTGTTCATAAATGAGTGATTAGTTTGTCGCTAAAAAGCCAATCTTCTCGAGATATTGCGGCTAAGTTATCGATCGGTAAAATCGACTTTAAACGATATTTAAAAATTATATAAAGATGGCCACGGCTTTTAGAACTTTCAGAGGTCCAGGAGACCCCGAAAAATTACTATTCCTGTGGACAGAATTATCAGGAGAAAAACCAATGTAATCCGCATGAAAATTCCGTTGCAATATACTGCGATTTACGGAATGGAAATATTGCTGAAATAAGTTAGTCTACCGTGTTATGATGCTGACGTGATACAGAACTTTATGGAAGAGTCTGTGTTAAAAAATTTTCAGATGTAAAAAAAAATACCGACGTATCCTACTTTCATTTTCCTAGGAACACAAAGTCTGGTCAAGTGAAAACTGGACAAAATTCTATTTTTCCATTAATCGAATTTGAATTTTTTTTTTGTAGTGATGGCAGACACTACATACGATGACCTAACAACAAAAGGTTATGATTCGATCTATGTTATTCCTACAATGAAGCATGGCGGAGGACACGTTATGCCGTGGGGAGTATTTTCTTAAAAAAGTGTCGGTCCGTTATTTGAAATCCACAGCCAGATGAATGATACAATGGGGGCGAACCAATAGGGGCAAGTCAATATATAGGAAATTTGCCAGCCGAACGAATAAATCCTAGCCCGCCATTTCAAAAATGTTCAATTGACTTTTGTGGACCCTTTATGATTAAGTACAACAAATAAGAAAAATCATGCGTTAAGCATAGATTATGAAGCACTTTCCAACACTTAATGAAATCTTTAACAAAACTTTGTTATTTAGGGAAATAATAGTGTATAGACAAATATACCCAAAGATGTATTCCAGTACATTAGAAAAGCCCTGTATTTCATATGTCAGTTCATATAATGGGAAAATTTAGCTTAGCAAGAAAATACCCAGTAGCTTGAAATTTCTTTTTCAGCAATTCATACTATTAGATGGAAACATACTTGAATACTTTTGTTCAGCCCTGTAGTTTACATTGTACCTTTATTACACGTCAGCATTAGGCTAAAATTTATTGTAAACTAAAACACTTTTAAAACAACTGAAATCACATTCTCATAAATCATCATTCATAGGTGTCCATGTACCGAATTCTTTGCGTGGCCCTGTATATCCCTTTATCTATATTCTGCAAACATTTCTCAGTAAATTGACTGCAACTCAGCGTAAAAATGCATAGCTTATTTAAGAACCACGTTTAAATAATTTACGCTCATATTCAGTAACGTTGGTGAGCTCTTTTGGGTAGCCCTGTATATCAACTATAACATTTATACACACCATATAATGTGCATATATTTAGCGAAATATAAACGCGAATATCATAATTAAAATGCATTTCATCCCTCCATCAGCCATCATCGGACACATATACGCATACTTCGGAAAGAATATACTATTTGAAATCTTTTGTATGGTCCTGTAAATGCTATGTACTTCATATTATGCAAGACAGTAGCGTATAATTTATATTAAGCTTCGGTGACATATATCAATTTTATTATACATGAAAAATCTTAATGTATTTAAAATATGTCACACACAATTCCCCCTTTTACCATTATCTAATGGAATTCTTTTGTGTGGCCCTGTAAATGAATAATAGCTGCATTTTCATCTTATATTTTATAGAATGCATATTTTAATATGTTTGACAGGGTATAACATCTTTAAAATTCCTTTGAAACGATTTTTCCCCATAGGCCGTAATGTAATGGGAAATTTTTGATTCGCCCTGTAGATAAACTAATGATGGTAGAAACTTCATTTTTGATAGGACTTGTGCTAGGGTAAACGTCAATAACGTCCTAAAATTTCATGGCAATCCGAGTATATTAACGATTTTTCCCCATAGGCCGTAATGTGATAGGAAACTTTTGATTCGCCCTGTAGATAAACTCTTCATGGTAGATACTTCATTTTCAATAGGGTTCGTGCTAGGATAAACCTCAATAACGTATAAAAATTTCATAGCAATCCGAGTATATTTACGGGAGTTAGAGCGCGGACAGACGGACAGACAGACCGAATGCATAAACATTTTTCAACTTTGTTGGAAAGTGCTAAAAATCAGAGAAAAGGGATATATAATGAAATTTACGTTGCAATTTTTGTTTGTCTTGCCACAAAGGCAATCCATTTAGATATAGTGACAGATTTAACATCTGAAACATTTATTGCCACATTGAAACGATTTTTCGCTAGAAGAGGTAAAAGCTCAACCATAATGTCGGATAATGGGACTACTTTTGTGGGTACAAATAAAGAGTTGAAGAAATTACATGCCCTTGTATGCAAATTCGATGATGCTTTGTCAAATTTTTTGGCTTCCGAGGCTGTTGACTGGAAATTCATCCCTCCTCGTGCACCCAATTTTGGTCCGATAAAATCAACGTGAATATGGGCAAAACGAGCATCAGGTTCAGAGAATGTCCCAATTGGCGATTTGGTGTGTTGGAAGACTTTAGCCTTTTGACATTTCGTACAGCTGCGAACCATAGATTTTATATCCTTACGCATGCCAGGCCATACAAATCGTTTGGAAATTAAATCTAATGAAGCTGAGAAACCTGGATGTGAGAAATAATGTAAGGTAGAAAGAACAGATTGTCGCATGCTTTTAGGAACGAATGGTCTGGGATGTTTTTGTGACATATCGCAATATAAATGGACATCTTCGAGTGGAAAATAGTGTTTTTCTAATTTTAAGGAAGTGGTACCGAGTTCGAGAAGTTGTTTTAGCTCTTCATCATTTGTCTGAGCAGTGGCAAACTCTTTAAAATCTAGCACATTAGGAGAAATGGAATCAATTTCAATTCGTGATAATGCGTCGGCCACGGTGTTATCAGAGCCTTTAGTATATCGAATATCAGTAGAAAACTGTGAAATATAGTCTAAATGTCTCAATTGTCGAGGACTACATTTATTAGGATTCTGTTGAAATGCGTATATAAGGGGTTTTTGGTCAGTATAAATAATGAAATTACGACCTTCGAGCATATGTCTGAATTTTTTTATAGAACTATAAATAGAAAATAATTCACGATCATAAGTAGACCAATTTCTCTGAGATTTATTTAATTTACAGGAATAAAACGCGATCGGTTCCCACTGTTTTTCGGAGAGTTGCATTAAAGAACCACCAATTGCGATATTGCTAGCATCGACCCATAAACTTAACTGGGCGCCAGGAATTGGATGTCGCAATAAAGTAGCTCGAGCTATAGCTTCTTTTGAAGCGGTGAAGGAAAGATTGGCTTCTTCGTTCCATTTTAATTGATCAGTTTTGTTAGCCTTGGAACGGGGATGGGTTTTTTTATTTTTGTGTCCCTCTAAAAATTTAACAAGTGGAGCTAAAATATCAGCAGCTTTGGGAATGCAACGTCGATAAAAATTGAAAAGGCCTATATAACGTCTTAGTTGAGTTAAGGTAGAGGGCTGTGGGAAATCTAAAATGCATTGAACACGATCAGGTAAAGGTTCAATTCCTGCAGGTGAAAGTTTGAATCCTAAAAATTCAAGAGTGGATTGACCAAATTTACATTTATTAACATTGATACAAAGACCATATTCTTTAAGTCTAGAAAACAATTCAAGATGTTCTAAATGTTCAGTTTCATTTTCAGAGGCAATAAGCAAATCATCAAGAAATGCGTAAACAAATCCTAAGTCACGAATTATGCCATCAATAAATCTTTGAAATGTTGAGGAAGCATTGCAAAGGCCAAATTGCATTCGCGTGCTTTCAAAAAGTCCGAAGGGAGTGCAAATTGCAGTTTTATGAACATCGTCAGGATTGATGGGAATCTGATGGTAGGCTTTTATTAGATCAATGTGACTGAAGATTTGTTTACCATGTAATTCCGCAGTGAAATCTGCGATACAGGGTATAGGATATTTCTCTTTAACAGTTTGTGCATTTAGAGCACGATAATCACCAACAAGTCTCCAATCGACAGATTCTTTCTTAGGCACCAGGTGCAAAGGTGAAGAGTAATTACTTTTAGAAGGTCTAATATGACCGAGCTGTAGCATGTACTGAAATTCAGCTTTGGCAATTCTTAGTCGATCTGGAGCTAGCCGTCTAGGTTTAGCAGCTACTGGAGGCCCCTTAGTGTTTATATAATGCACAGTATTATGTTTAACCGGTTGGTTAGGACCAGGTAATTTTGTGATTCCAGGAAATTTAAGTAATAATTTACCATATATATTGTTCAAAAAATTTAATTTCACAGAAAATATATTACAAATATTAAATATAGCAGGAGCTTTTAAATTGGTAGTGGAATCAATAAGACGACGATTCCTTAAATCAAGCTTTAAATTAAAATTATGCAAAAAATCAGCTCCTAAAATAGCACATGAAACATCACAAACATAAAATGAATAAGTAAAATTTCTACGCAAACCTAAGTTAACATTAATACTTTTTCGACCATATACATTAATTTTAGTGCCATTAGCAGCACGAAAAGTTTGGAGAACAGGTTTTGTTTTATCATTTTTATTCGCGGCCACTATGGAAGCATCTGAACCACTATCAACTAGAAAACACATACCTGTATTTCTGTCTCTAACAAAAAGGCGACGTGAAAGTGCTGGTGATATATATGTGTTATTGTATTGTTTTTATCAATAACGTTTTGGCAACATAGCGATATGCTTTTCAAATTAATTAAGATAGCCGGAATTTGTATGTGTTGTTTAATGTCGATTAAAGCCTACGTTCGTTATAATGGTTATAAATGTTTCGCATACTTTTATTACATTACAATTTAATCGACATTAAAACTTACTATTCCTAAATTACGTACGATGGATCAACTTTTAAAACCTGAAAAGTTTGATATCGATCCCGCTAGTATTGGTGCGGAGGCTAAATGGAAACATTGGAAACAAACCTTTTCTAATTTTTTAAGTGAAATCAATAATATAACTGAAACAAACAAGTTGCCGCTTCTTTGCAATTATGTTTCTGCTAGTGTGTTCCTTCATATTAATGATGCCGAAAACTATGATACTGCTATTGCTGTTTTGGACTCTATCTATGTTACCAAACGAAATGAAATTTTTGCCAGACATTGTCTAGCCTCTAGAATACAAGAAAGTGGCGAATCTGTTACAGACTACTTACAAACACTTAAGCAACTCAGCAAGAACTGTAACTTTAAAGCGGTGACGGCCGAGCAATACAAGTGTGAATACATCCGAGATTCGTTTATTAGAGGTTTAAGGAATCCACGCATCAGAGAGCGTTTGTTAGAAAACTCCACCATTACCTTAGAAAATGCTTTTGATCAAGCTAGAGCTTTGGAACTAGCCGAATCTCACTCAGCTTCGTACATGAATACTTCACATCATATGCCTGTGGCTGCAACGGATCCTTCGAATAACGTTACTGAGGATAATTTTTTTGCTGCTCTTAAGCGACATCAATCTGGAAAATGTTTCTTTTGTGGAAATGACCGACATTTACGAAATCTATGTCCTGCAAAAGAGGTACTGTGCAGAAAATGTGGAAAAAAGGGCCACTATCAAAGAGTATGCCAATCAAAACCACTGCGCATCTCCCATAACACTTCTGCATCAATTCACACCTTAGCTTCAGTACCAATCTCACCTAGTTGCCTTCAAAAGTCTATTACTAAAGTGCAAATTAATGGGGTAGAATTGAATGCGCTTATTGACACTGGTAGCTCACTTAGTTTTATAAATGAATTCCACACTAGAAAATGTAAAATAAAAGTTAAACCATACTTAAGCACAATAACGATGGCCAATTCCTCTCTAAGCTCAGATGTTAAGGGTTGCGGCGAAGTTAATATGAAATTAAATGAGCATGTGTATAATAATGTAAGAGTACTAATCATGAGAAATCTCTGTGCAGACGTTCTTATTGGTCACGATATTCTGAAGGACCATTCTCTTATTGAAATCCAGTTTAATGGCGAGAGACCTCCTCTCAAAATCTGCTCCCTAGCTGTTGCTCAAGTGCCACCAGTCTCACTGTTTGCTAATTTAACTCCAGATTGTAAACCAGTAGCTACCAAATCTAGACGTCAATCTTTGGAAGATCAAAAATTTATCGCTGCAGAAGTAAAGAAGTTGCTGGAAGAGGGAGTTATTGAACCCAGTAATTCTCCTTGGCGTGCTCAAGCGTTTGTGGTAAAAGGAGAGCATCACAAACCTCGTATGGTAATTGATTATTCTCAAACGATTAATCGTTTCACGATGCTTGATGCTTATCCTCTTCCGAAAATTGAGGAGTTAATCTCAAAAATATCGAGATATGAAATATTCAGCACTATTGATTTGAGAAGTGCATACCATCAACTACCTATTAACGATGCTGAAAAGCATTATACTGCCTTTGAAGCTGATGGTAAATTATATCATTTCCTTCGCGTACCTTTTGGAGTCACTAATGGTGTTGCATGCTTCCAGAGATCCATTGACAAGATCATTCAAGATGAAGAGTTGGAAGGTACTTTTCCTTATCTAGATGACGTCACTATCTGCGGAAGAAATCCTGATGAACACGATCGAAATTTAAAAAGATTCTTAGCAGTTACTAAAAAATACAACTTAACTCTAAATGAAAAGAAGTGCAAGTTTTCTACCAAGTCTGTAAATCTATTAGGTTACACTATCCAGAACAAGACTATCAAGCCTGACCCGGATAGGCTTGCTCCCTTGATGAACCTTCCTGTACCTGACAATGCAGCATCTCTCCGAAGAGCATTAGGTATGTTTGCCCATTATTGCCGCTGGATACCAACATTCTCAAAGAAAATACGTCCATTACTATCAAACAATGCATTTTCCTCTTGCAGAAGAAGCTGTAAATGCATTTAAAAGTTTAAAGTTAGACATAGCGAAAGCCTCATTAGCCGCAATCGATGAAAATATTCCATTCAGAGTAGAGACTGATGCATCAAAGTTTGCCATAGCAGCAACTCTTAGCCAAGCAGGACGACCCATAGCATTCTTCTCAAGAACACTAAACAAATCCGAATTGAATCATTCAGCTGTTGAAAAAGAAGCATATGCCATCGTGGAATCTCTACGTTATTGGCGACATTACCTGATTGGCAGACCTTTTGAAGTATTTACTGATCAAAGATCTGTCTCATTTATGTTTGATAAACATCATTCTAGTAAAATCAAAAATGAAAAGATCTTGCGTTGGAGGCTGGAATTGTCATGTTTCAAGTTTGATATAATTTACCGCCCTGGTAGTAAAAATGCTAATGCAGATGCATTTTCAAGGATAACTGCTGCAATTAACCCTGAAGTGAATTTAAAACAGCTGCATGAAGACTTGTGTCATCCTGGAATTGTTCGAATGCATCACTGGATTAGATCTAAAAACTTGCCCTTTTCCCTAGAAGATGTGAAAAGTCTCGTAAATTCCTGCCCTGTCTGCTGTGAAGTAAAACCTAAATTCATTAAAAACCAAGGGAAATTAATAAAAGCAACATCTGCATTCGAAAGACTGAACATAGATTTTAAGGGCCCTTTACCATCAAATTCAAGAAATCGCTTCCTCCTCACTGTGATTGACGAGTACTCAAGGTTTCCTTTTGCCATTCCCTGCTCTGATGTCTCCTCAACTACAGTGATTAAGCATTTGAGTAACATCTTTTCAATATTTGGTATGCCAGCATACATCCATACAGATAGGGGGCCATCTCTCATGTCTAGAGAATTAAAAGGGTTTCTTACTGCACTTGGTATAGCAACTAGTCGTACAACTGCCTATAATCCACGAGGTAACGGACAGGTCGAACGCTATAATGGTATCATTTGGAAAACAATTCAGTTGGCATTGAAAACTCAGAACAAGAAAATTGAACTGTGGGAAGAAGTCCTACAATCAGCACTCCATTCCATTCGTTCACTATTATGCACTGCAACTAATGAAACACCACACGAACGCATGTTTTCTCACCCTAGAAGGTCACATAATGGAAGTTCAATACCTACTTGGCTTACTCAGGCAGGACCAGTGTTGATGAAAAATCATTCACGTACTAATAAGTATGAGCCCATTGTACAAGAAGTTGAACTTCTGGAAGCTAATCCAGAATATGCTTACGTAAAGCTACCAGATGGACGTGAGACTACTGTGTCTATCAGACATTTAGCTCCAAGAGGGGAAATCATCGAAAATACCTATGAGAGTAACGGTGAAATGAAGCCATCCGTTAACCAGAACGAATGCTCAGAGCTTGATGGTCATTCGAAGCAATCGACAGAGATTTTGGAGGGGACCGAAAGGAATACGAAAAAAGGTGCAATGCCTGATGAAAATGTTTTACATGAGCAACCTGAACAACCTGAACAGAAGCAACATGAGGTACCTGAACAGAAAACTGATAATGAACGATTGCGTCCCAGTAGACTGAGACGTAAACCTGCATATCTGTCGGATTATGTTGTAAACTAACTTTTTGGTTGGGGTGAATGATATATATGTGTTATTGTATTGTTTTTATCAATAACGTTTTGGCAACATAGCGATATGCTTTTCAAATTAATTAAGATAGCCGGAATTTGTATGTGTTGTTTAATGTCGATTAAAGCCTACGTTCGTTATAATGGTTATAAATGTTTCGCATACTTTTATTACATTACAGCTGGGGAGAATTCCGTCACAGCTCTTCTTCCCGCTCCATGTTTTCCGAGTAAGAACAAGGTGGGAGGCACTTTTCTGCTTTTTTACTAAATTTTTGATGATACCAACACATTTCAGAATCTCCATGTAGGGAATGAGACCGATGCCGTTGCTTATGATCACCTCTTGGCACACTTCTTGAACGTCGAAGTTGAGCAACTTCTTGGCGTAACGCTTGGATTTCTTTCAGAAGCATCTCTATCGTTGGCGGTGTTGGCATATCAGGCGAAGTTGGTCGGCTCGAAACTAAGCTGATGTTTGCAGGTGTTAAGTCCAAAATTCTATCTGAAATCTCAGCTGCTTTATCAGGAGTAATATTGTCAATGGAAGCTAGAATAGTTTGAACACTTGTTGGCATTTGCTGAGTGAAAAGCTCTAACAGAAGCTCATCACTGATATTATGGCTTTCAGCTCGCCGTTTCATTAATCGAAGTAATTCAGTCGGCTTTCTATCACCTAGGCTTTCTCCAGCTAGAAGTTTACGGGTTTCTAAAGTACGGCTTTCACCACAACGTTCAATAACTTTAGATTTTAAAGTTTCATATGGATTAGATAGATCCGGAGTCATAATAATATCACGAACCATGGTAGCTGTAGCAGGCGGTAAATGAGATACAACGTAATTGTACTCAGTTTTCGATTCAGTTATTGGTTTATGAGTAGCTAATTCAAAAGTAGATTCCAGCATGTGAAACCATAAGCTAGGATCGACAGAAATATACGGTGGAATGACCACTGCAGATGCTTCAATTGCCATTTTTCTAGCGAGAAGAAATTTTAGTATTAGCCGTTGGTCAAAAGTTCGATGAAAAAAAATAACAGTTCAAGTGTCCGTAGTCACCAATTTTGTGATGGTGATATTGTGGCTAAATAATATTGACTCATTAATCAGAAGGATTTTATAGAAAAATAGACTTTAATAACTTCACAACACAACAATAAAAATTCGAGAAAACGTCACTGCGAGAAAGAGAGAACGCTTCGTTAAAAAGTAATTCCATTAATTGAGTTGCCATTCGTTGAAAGTAAAAAGTTCTCATACGCGAGAGAAAATTACAGCAGAGCTCGAGATGAGCCGCTACAGTACCTTGTCATCAGATACAAATGAAATTGAAGTCTTGACCCCTGCCCATTTTTTGGTAGGTCGGCTATTCCTGAACCCGATTTGACCAAAATTAATTATAATAAACTATCCCATCGGCAAAAATTAACAAAAATGACCCAAATTTTATGGAAAAAATGGAACATTGAATATTTAGTTAATTTACAGCAACGGAATAGGTGGTATATTGAGAAGGACAACCTAAAGGAAGAGTGTATGGTTATACTAAAGGAGGACAATTTACCTCCTGGCAAATGGGCATTAGGTCGTGTCCTTAAAGTAATACATGGATCTGATAAAAAGTTAGAGTTTTAGAGATTAAAACAGCAACAGGTATAGTTACGAGATGTGTCTCAAAAGTTTGCCCCCTTCCATTAGAGAATTGCTGAATTCTATTATCTTGAAAGATTTGAATTATTATATTATTGTTACCATTATTGTGCATTTGAATTTGAACTATTTATTATGCATAGCAATTTCATTTTGGGTTTTTGAAAAATTTTTAATTCTTAGCTTCATAATTTGTGTAGTTTAGTTTCATAACATAAAGTGTAAATTTACTTGTCTTCGTCTCTATATATTCTTGATTAAATATTATTAACTTGTTAAATTTATTAGATTGTTACATTTATTGAGTGTTAATTTGATAATTATCTTGCATAATATTCAAGTGCAATTATTGTTTGTAGTATAACTGATCTATTTCACATTTTGGTAAACTTATATTAAGTAATAATTTAAGTAATAAAGTTGAAAGAAGTATAATTGTAATTTATCGAAAATAGTTGTAGAATTGTAATTCCTATTATTTGCAATTGTTTACATTTAGTATTATTGTTGAATGTTGACACATATCAACGGTGGCCGGTAAGTTAACGGCTTCTCCATAACCTTGGATGTCGCGCTCCCCCATGGCGCATTCTACTGTACTTTAGGTTTGCCGTTTTGGCAACATATGAAAATCGTCTGTTGTTTTGTTTATTGGCGATCATAGCGGACCTATCGTGTGTTCGCTGGATCCTTATTCTTTAATTAAAATGTAAAATAATGTGTAAATAATTTGTATATAAATAATTTTAAGTAATATTAGAAGTTTTAATTGAATCAGCGACCAAATGAGTATTTTAAATATACTCGCATCATTCGACAATTCGTTTCACCTAAGAAAACATAAAAGGAGTAATTAACTAATTTGCTACTTTTTTGGATGATACCATGGATGAATTTTGAAGATCAATTTTATATCAATTAGGAAAACAAAATCATCAAAACAGGAAAAATTAATAAATTCGTGCGCAATTTGTTGCTAACCTGTTACAATTTGAAACTTTTACTGTATCGTCACTCCACCGCTGTTATAGAATATCTCTATTTTAACCAATGAGAATGCTCCATAATACAGTGAAATAATCGTTTACTATAAAAGCGATGTATTGACGATGCAGCAAAAGTTTCAAATTTTTAACAGTGTAGCCATGAACATAAATCAGAGTGTCTGTATCTAAAAATCAGAGTCTGTATCTTTGCTCATAAGTGTAGCATTCAACTGTGAAATGCAGTCGTTAAATCCCATATTTACCACCTATTCTCATTGTCTGGCTACTTTTTGGCCGTAGATTGGTGGAAAGCTGCAAATATCCTCTTACCAAGTAAGTTTTAATTTAAAAAATCTAAATTGAAATTTAAAAATCCGGCTGCGAAGTGCACTTTCCGGTGTTAGCATCCACAGATGACAAAAATGTCAGAGACCTGGATGTTATAATTTCGGCGTTATCCGCGGTTAAGCTGGCAGACAGACATATCTAATGTTATATGTATAGATCATAGTTGTAACTTTACTCAGTGCCGAATCTAGACCTACTTCAGATAATGGGTTATTGAAAAGAGTAAAAACTATTAAGATGGAATCACAAAAAACGAGAAATTTTCGTTTAAAACAGGAGCCACGCCACACTGTGAATTTTGGCGAGTAAAAACGGCTCTTGTGCACAAGCGAATTACACGCTGGAGTTGGAAATGAGGGAGTTGGGGGGTGTTAATGCCACCATTCAAATGAAAGTGCGCTCCACCACTCCATAAAATGTGCCACGATCATGTAGCATCAATTTGCAATCGTGAGATAAAATATCAATGAAAATTCCAATCGGCATCGCCTAGGAGCAATTCTTGAATAGAAGGAATTTTGTACGGATAAAACTGTAACATCTGATGCAGGATCTTCCTCACCGTTGAGTAAGGTATCTGTGAATGCCGAGATACTGCCCGAGCGTTGTTGGTACCCTGCACATTTTTCATCTCCTGTTTCACAATAACAGTTGCAAATTCGTCAACTTATTGCTGACTAGTCACTTTGTGTCCTTGGCCTGGTTGCCGTGCTACAGTCCCTGTAGTTTCAAATTATTGAATCATTTTTCGGAAATTTGTTATACTCATCTGTCCCTTTCGTAACTTCTTTAATCGGCGAAATTCACGAAGAGCAGCATTGCAATTCTTGTTCCGTTGATGATACAGCTTGACTAGCAAAGCACGGTCCCTTTAAGGTAAAAGCCATCGCAAAGCATTTGGTTTCAGAATGATGAGAAGTTTCACAGCCTTTTCATTTATACTAATGATCGCTACAGCGAACGATTCTCTTAATACACCTTTAGTGTCTTTAATTGTTAATTAACATTAGGAATGGCCGTGAGCGGTCATTTTGACTGCTGCGAAAATAATACATTTTAGTTCAAACCAGCAATTTTATTATAAAAATGTTTTATACGATAAAAAGAATAGAAATGGGAAGGGGGGGGGAAATTACAAAAAAAATTAAATCATTTTAAATCAAAATTTTGGTGTGAAATATTTTCATAAAACTTGACTAAAATTTCTGGCCTTTTCAATATTAAAATCTATCTGGAAAAACATGGCACGGGCCATGGCAGTGTTGCAAAATTTTGACATACTTTATAAGCACGCTTAGCATAATGTCAAGTTGAAACTTGAAAC
This sequence comes from Maratus speculifer, assembly GCA_964019185.1. Lineage (NCBI taxonomy): Eukaryota > Metazoa > Arthropoda > Arachnida > Araneae > Salticidae > Maratus > Maratus speculifer. Next base: position 36,685,309 of record OZ025296.1, read on the forward strand.
AATTGTTTTATTTTAGCTACATTCTAAAAACCAAAGATTACTATTACATTGAATTTAGTTTTATGAAATATTAAATGAAGTTTAAATATGCACTATTTTTATTGTCAGTTCCGAATCAAGTACATAATGAATAAATAAATAAATAAAACAACAAAAAACAGATTAAAATAAGACTAAAACAGAGTTATATAGAATAGTGATGTCTGATATTTTTAGGCTTAATATCCCTTTGAAATTTTATTATATAGGCAGTCATATTTTTCTAGTATATACGGCTAATACAGCCCTGTGTTGTATACTTTTTATAAAGACTTATTATTCTTTTAGCAAAGATTTTAAAATAATATAATATAATTAATAATTCATATATTTATTGTACGAAACCCTCCGAGCATGAGTAATATTCGCATTTGACCATTTATTTTTATTATTGCAATAATATAGATTTATTATTTGAATATTTTATTGATTTAAATGAAGAGAAGTCAAATAAATATCCGAGTTATACACGAAATAATTTTATAGCAAATTACTTTTTGAAGAAATACTCACTATTTAAAATTATTTAATAATATCTTTTTGTTACACAATGCATACAGGCTAGACCGGGAGGCAACAGCTCAAACAACCATTTCATCGACATCACAGGTGAAAACCTAGGATTATTTAAACTCGATTCGTATACAGAAGCGCAATCGGTCTGTCAGTCATATCTTGTTGGAAAACACCTAAAAACCCGATTTTAGAGGTTGACTCGTAGGTTTACCATTGTGTTTTCATGCACCCAAGAGTATGAAAACATGGAGGATTGGAAACAAGAAAACATAATTGTAAACCTACTAGTCAACCATTAAAATCGGATTTTTGAAAATTCCCCCTCTATAAGGGGAGCGAACGGAGGATTGAAAATTCTGGAACAACTTCCTATATCTTAGTAGTTGTTGAGTAGCAGCCTGAAATTCCAGAAAATAAATCTACTAAAAAATAATTAAACACATATTTCAGCGATTTTAGAAATTGTTCCACAGAGAGGGTTAAAAGGGGGGGGGGGTCGAACAATTTAGAACATTTGCCACATCTCAGCGGTCGATTTAAGTAGAAGCCTGAAACGGCAGAAAATAAATTTATTAAAAAATAACTAAAGATGTGTTTCAGCAATTTTAAAATTTCTATTCCCAAGGGGCTTGAAATGGTGATCAAAAATTCCGAAATTTTTTTGGAATTGTCATGTGATCTATCATCGGAAAGCACTGGGATCGCTCTTTCATATTATGAACTTTTATTCCCGCATACCCATTCCCCCCCCTCTCTTTTGGAAGGCAGTTTTCGAAAATTTTCAAAATTGTAGGGTTTTATCATTATAGATCTGATTTTTTTGCGGGACCTTATGATAAATATTTGTTATAGTATTTGAAACTTTCAAAGAGAGAGGAAGGTTTTATACCGGGAAGATGTGATACTTGGAATTCTGGGGAGGGGGAATTTTCTAAATTTGGCCTACACCCTTTATGTGATATATCATTGGAAAGCTCACTGACCATTATTTCAAATTATACACCTCCAGCGCTACTGAATTACTTCACCATATCTTAGCCGCAGTTTCGGTAGATTCGGGAAATTCAAGAAAACACACCTACTAAGAAATAGTTAAACAAAGGTACTTCAGTCATTTTAGAGTTATTTTGTCTATTATGTCGTCAACATCGACTCTGAACAGGATAAAGTAAGATTATATGAATAAGACAACAATTATGGATGTTTGATTATATATTAAGTTTCTTATTTTAAAAAAATCTTTACTAGATGCACTTCGTTTGATTCAAAATTTCTTTACAGAAACCGACCAGCTTAGCGGGCGAAGACTGCTAGTCATCCATAAAGGTTTCTGTCAGGTTCTGATAGCACCTCTGCTAAGGAATGGAATTTCCGCTGTTTCTCTATTTCAATATTTCGTATTGTATGGCTGTGTACGAGAATTTCCAAGGTGACATTCCTTCTTTCTGGAAAGGGGAATTGACAGATAATCCTGTGCAGGTGGTGAAGAAAGAGAAGATTGCTGACAGGTATGTCAATTTGTCAGTGAGGTATGCGGATGGTCAGCAGATAAGCAACATGTCACTAGGCAAGAAAGGAGTGGGGGAATGTGCCCAATGAGGGAGCTCCAAAGGGGGTTGACATTCGTGTGACCCAGTGAGTTGAAAAGAGCAAGTCTTGTCTCAGATCAGTCAGTCTGTTCCTGGGTTTCGTACCTAGCGGGTGTGTAGGACGGAGGTCCTGATAGTGTGCTCTGTGTTGTAGAGCGTAAGGAGTGCGTTTTCTGGTGAGCAAAGGACACAGACGTCCTGGAGTTTAGTGCTCTGGGCTAAGAAGTGCAGGCCGAGTATACTTGTGTTGGGAGACTCAAGGTTGATCTCCGATAAAGTGAATTTAACGTGCATTGAGTGTGAGGTGGAAAGTGTAATTGGAATAGTACACAGCCAACTTTTATTGTATATAATTTAATGTTGAACCGGATCACCTATATCCGAGTTGTAATTGTATATAATTGTAAATAGCGTATTTAGTGTGTACATATATTCTTAATAAACTGATAATTCAGTTACTTGACAGCGTAAGTCTTCATTTACACAATCCTCACAGTGGATGACCGATATCACCTAGTAATATCGGTGGTGGCAGCTATATCTACCACGGACTTCCTTCAAAGTTGTGTGGACTGAGAGGAACGTCCGACAAATTGTTGGCAGCGTCGGGATAGAATCGCCTGAAACCAGTGACCAGCGAGCCGTGTTGCAGTCTGTTAGTGCCGGATCGTCGTTTGTATGCTAAAGTGTCGTGCCGTATCGTCGAACGTGTGCTAAAGTGTCGTGCCGTATCGTCGAGTGTGTGCTAAAGTATCGTGCCAGATCGTCGAATGTGTGCTAAAGTGTCGTGCCGTATCGTCGAGTGTGTGCTAAAGTATCGTGCCGGATCGTCGAGTGTGTGCTAAAGTGTCGTGCCGTATCGTCGAGGGTGTGCTAAAGTGCCTGTGCCGTATCAGTATTAGAAAGAACCAAACTGTTGTGCCATATTACCGCTACATCGTGGAACTGTCTGTGAATAGAAAAGTACCCCAGCAAATAAAGTATAAGGTAAGGTGTTTTGATCATATCCTTCTACTGACATCTCGAACCAAAATTTGTTGTTGTATAATTAATAGTAATTTAAATAAATTGTCTATATTATTTATGTATTTTATCAATACTTCCTACCTATAAAATGCTAATAACCATATTGGCTATTATTTTTAGGAAAGGTCATAATAACTTGAGCTAGTATTGACTGTCTATAATTTTTTTTTACTAATTGTGGTAATAGTAGTTGGAAGGAATAATTAAATTTACTTAAATTTAAATTATTGTTAAAGTAATATTTAAATGAAGCAATATTTTTTTAAGTTTGAAGAGTGTACAATAACATTTGCTTAGAATTTTAATTGGCCAATAGTAGTTGAAAAAAAAAGGCTCAAAAGAGAGCCATAGTGAAAAAAAAGGCTCAAAAGAGAGCCATAGTGAGGCAAAATAAAAGTAAAGACCTTGTGATAAAAATATTATAATTGTTTTAAGTGTGAGAACCAGTATTGAATTTGGAAATATTTTAGTGAGGATAATTGTAGAAATTTATATATACATGTTATACAATTTTTCTTTATGTGGATTTTTTGATGACATCAATACTTCTATTCAATTTCAACGTATCAGTATTATTATGTAAATTGTATGTTGTTATCTAAGTGTATAAATTGAAATCGGTATTGCATAGTAATCAAATCGAATTGTTGTTTTACCTTTTGTTTATTGGAAGTATATTGTGTGATATCAATGGTTGAGGAAAATTAGATTATTCAGTAGGTTAATTAGAAATGAAATGTATTGATTATCTGAAGGGTATTAATTAGTATAATAAGTGGAGAAGTAACTGTACTAGGTTAGGCATTAAGGAAATATTAATGTGGTAGGTATAAATATTATCGTATGGTGGTAATAACAATCGGAGAAGGCATGGCTTTCTTATTGAAACTAAAAAAGGTTGATCTTCAGGTGATAGCTGAAGAATTAGGTGTTGAATTCGCGGAAGATGATACCAGAATTCAGCTTAAGAAAAAGATAATGGACAGTGATGAGTATGACGAGGGGGTTATTAAGGAATTATTTGACGCTATTGTTGCAGAACGATTAGAACACGAAAAATTAGAACGCGAAAAGTTAGAAAAACAGGAAAGGTTAGAGCGTGAAGAAAAACAGGAAAAATTAGAACGCGAAAAGTTAGAACTCGAAAAGTTAGAAAAACAGGAAAAATTAGAACGTGAAAAGTTAGAAAAACAGGAAAAGTTAGAAACGGGAAAATTAAGAATGGAACATGAATTAAAAATGGAGAGACTAAAGGTTCAAGGATCGGCAAATAATTTTAATGGGTCTAGGGAATCTAGTAATGAAAGTAACATTGAAAAATTGATCAAAAGTGTTAAAACTCTATCTATCAAAGTACCAGAAGGGACTGAGGGATGGAATTTGTTTTTTAACAGCTTAGAAAGGGCATTCAAAACTGAGAATGTACCAGAAAACCAGCAGGCCGAAATTCTACTAAATATGTTAGGAGATAAGGCGGATAATTTGTTAATTTATACCACTACGGAACAAATGGAGAATTATGAGGAGTTAAAGGAGTTAGTTCTAAGGGAACATGAGCCGACACCGAAGGCATGTTTGGAGAATTTTAAGAAGGCTAAGAGAAACCAGAATGAAACTCATGTATTATTTGTATCGCGTTTAATAGCGACATGGGAAAATTATTGTAAGATTAGAGGTGCTGACTCTTATGAAAAGGTCAACCAGTTAATAGTTACTGATAAATTAGTAAGTATGTTAGATGAGGATACCGCGTCATATATTGGGTTAACTCACCAGGGCAAATGGTTAGAAGCTTCTAAAATTGCTAGAGAATGTGACCATTATTTTGACCATAAAAATAAATCTTATGCAGTTACGTATAAAAGTTTTAAAGGCAAAGATAAGTATGTAAACAATGAAAAAATGAGACCGAGGGAGGATAGCAAAGTTAGTGGTAATTGGAGGCAAAACGGGAGTAATGAGACTAATTCTTTTTCGGATAGGAAAATAGATTTTAAGAAACCTAGTGATGCTTCAGCGCCTAAATGCTTTAAATGTGGTTTGAGATGTCATTACCAACGTTTTTGTAAAAAAGTGGGTAATGAGGGAAATAATGGTAATAAAGGGCGAGATCCGAAAGCGGGTGTACATAAGATTGTGGTAAAAGAAAACAAAGAGTTACATAATGGAGCTATTGTGGCGAGAATATCGGCAAAGGCCGAACAGAGAACTAACGTTATTGGTGAGAAATTAAATAAACTTGAGAAAATTGAAGTTAGTGTAAATGGGCAAAAAGCAAAGGGATTGGTTGATTCTGGATGTGAAATTAGTGTTGTTCATAAAGATTTGGTACCGGAAGAGAAATTAAAAGGAGCGAGTACTATTTATTTACAAGGGTTATTCGGTGAAGCAGTTAAATCGCCGTTGGTTAAATTACCGTTAGTTATTCCGCAATTCGGACAAACTAATATAATTCATCAGGAAGTACTTTGCGCAGTGACTGATAATATTAATGAGCAAGTAATTTTACATCCCGAAGTGATTAATGAGTTGTCAGGCGTCAAACGCGAGGAGCCATTGCTAGAGGCCCAAGAATTAGAAAGTTCAGAAATTATTATTGATAATTCGAGTGAAAAGGAAGATATGAGTAGTGATAATTGTAATGTTTACGCAATAGAAGCGCGGTCGGAAAATGTACAAACTCAGATTACGGTAAAAACGGAAGTGGAGAAAGGTAATGAAGCCATTATTAGTAATTCAGATCATACAAAAAACTGGTGGAACCAGAGAGAAAAGTAGAGCTCGATTTAAAAAAAATCTATCAGTAAAATTTGGGAAATATTTTCAATGTGCGTGCAAAAGAAAGGGAATCAGATGATCTGTAAAGCTTATGAAATAACCCAAATTTTTGTTAGCTGAAAATGAGGATTCAGTTGTACTGGTGCTTTATATCCACAATTATACTATTATCCACTCAAAATGATTACTGAGGAAAGTAGTCAATAGAATATATTGTTATGTTGTCTCAAATCGGTTAAGCCCCACAATGCTAAACAAATATAAACCATGATGTGATAATTAAAGTATAACATTAATATAATCAAGTTGTTGAGGAATTGATGTAGATAAGTATGTTTGAACACATATATTTAGTATATGATTGAATCGTATCTATTCAAGGTTTTGAGTTTACCTGGAGATTCGATCTTCCAGTTATCAAAACAGCTGGTATGGAATTGTGTTCACACTTTGTACAGAACGAACCGTTCTCATACTTCATTACATCAGCCTGTAACATATAGTTATGAACCCAAATTTTAAAACTGGTTATGGATGATTGAAATACGGAAAGAGTTAAAAATGCCTCTTTTTCCCTGGTTGATTTTAAAGCACCAGTAAAGCTCAGTCCTCATTTTCAGCTAACAAAAATTTGGGTTATTTCATAAGCTTTACAGATCATCTGATTCCCTTTCTTTTGCACGCACATTGAAAATATTTCCCAAATTTTACTGTAAGATTTTTTTTTTTAATCGAGCTCTACTTTTCTCTCTGGTTCCACCTGTTTTTTGTATGATTTCATAGCTTTTTCAGATCCTTTCAGGAACTTTATCTATCATCTTCAAGTACAAATCTAAACTATTATTAGTATTAGTTTAAAATTATTAGTAGGCATATTAGTTTGGCGAAATACTTGAAACGACGCCAAGTTGGCTTTAATTTTGACGAGTAATTTTGGACACCAGATTTGACGATATATCGCCAAGTTGGCGAAAAACTTGGCGACATTTGGTGACAGAACCGCCCCCTCCCAGATGGTAGTCCCACTGCAGTTTCTCGGTATCTACGTAGATTTTCTTATGACGATAGGTATCTCCACAGATTTTCATAGCTTCATTTTCAAATAGTTATTTTTATAAATATAGAAGGATTTTTTTCCCTAATTATCCCTTTTTAATTGAAATATCTATATTGTAGTAACTGTTTTGCAACGAAAACACTCAAATAAAGTTGCGATGTTGTTTTAACACTTATTTAATTACAGTTTATATATATGTTTATGAAAAATATGCATTTTCTGTTTCGAATGACGTCAATTTCAAAGGTTCAAAACTATCAGGAGAATCAGAATTTTTATTGATCTATAAAAAAAAAGAACACGTGTTATCGTTTCTTTTTTAAATTATTGAATTATTTTTTAGTTGGTGGCAATTCGAAAGCAACAATTGAATTAGCAATTAAAAAGGAGAGATTTCTATAATATTAAATTATGAAAGGAATAGCGTTATATAAATTTTAAATGCGTGCCATTTCCTTAATTTTTGATATTTTTTTACCGGACCTTCGAAAGGCACATCCCTAATTTAAAAGCTTTCGAACAAGCTATTACACGTCGCTGAATGTTTCCTGGTTCGGGTTATAATTGAGTTGTTTCTCATTTTTTGTTGTTTCACGAGCAAAAAGTGCCAAAACAGGGGTTCTGGATCTCCGAAACTAATCGGTGGATCTGGATGAATTTTTGTAAACTTTGAGATGTAGGATAGGACACTTCCCCTTTTGAATTTCATCGCGATCCGAGTATTGGGTCTAAAGTTATTAAGAGGCAAACTTTGGACTTTAACATTAGAGATGCAGCTGAGCTCTACTATACAGCACTATCGTGCTGTATGATATGTTTAAGAAATCCCAATTAGAATGTAAAGAGTTAGAGAAAGCTTGGGAATTAGCTAAAATGGATAAGGGGGATTATTATATTGTAAATGGCTTATTATATCATAAAGACAAATTTTTAGGCGAAACTATAGCGCAATTAGTAGTACCCAAAATAAGAAGGGAAAAAATCCTAAAATTAGCGCATAGTTCGGTATTTGGAGGGCATCATGCAGCTAAGAAAACTTTACAGAGAATCAGGTATTCATTTAATTGGGAGGGGATGGCGAAAGAAACTAAACAATTTTGTGAGTCATGTTTAGAGTGCCAATTGACTAGAGGGGTTAAAGTAAATGATAGAGCTCCTATTTCCCCAGTGTTGCGGCCGGAACTCACATTTCATGTAGTTAATGTTGATTTAATTGGGCCTATTGATTCTAAAAGTTCCCAAGGGCATCAGTGTATACTAACTTTAATTGATCAACATGCCAGGTGGGCGGATGCGATCCCTCTAAAAAGTTTAACTGCTAAAACCGCGTGTGATGCGTTACTTCAAATATTTATGAGGACAGGAATTCCAAATATAATTGCCTGTGATAATGGAACCAATTTCACTGCCGACTTAACGAAAGAATTTGAGAAAAGGTTAGGTGCTAGTCCAAGATTTTCGACCCCACAGTATCCACAGTCTAACGGGCTCGTGGAACGATTTAATCAGACCTTTAAACGTATGTTACATCATACTATTAGAGAAGAAGGGAAAATATGGCATGAACAAATACCATTTGTATTATGGGCGTATAGGGAAGTCCCAAATTCTACGACGGGAATCGCACCTTTCCAATTATTATATGGTAGAGCGCCGGAGGGTCCTTTATCGATTCTCAAGTCATCCTGGGCAGGAGAAAATAAGGGGGTGCAGTTAGATACTACGCCAATTCATGAGTATTTGAATAAACTTAGGGGACGCTTAGAAAGAGCCGCAAATGAGGCAAAATTATCGTCTGAGGTGCAACAAAATAGAATGGCATATCATTATAACTTAAGGTCAAAGGAAAAAGCGTTTGAAGTAGGCGATAAAGTAATACTGTTAATCACCGATTCAACCTTAAGGTACCGGTAGCTTATAAAGAGGAAGTAGATAGGCAGATTCAGGAGTTATTAGAATTAAATCTAATCGAAGTGTCAAATGCTGAAATTAGTCATCCAATTGTTTGTGTGGCGAAAAAAGACGCAACTGTTAGGCTTTGTATAGACTATAGAGCTTTAAATTCAGTAACTCAGGTTCCAACCTTTCCGATGAAAGATTCTCAAGAAATCATGTATACCGCAGGGGCGGCTAAGTATTTATCATCGATTGATTTATTGAGGGGTTATTGGCAGATTAAAATGGCTGAGGAGTGTAAACATTTGACAGCTTTTACAACGCATAATGGAGCTTATCAGTGGCGTACAATGCCTTTTGGATTATCAGGGGCGGCTGCCACGTTTCAGAAAGACATGAATGAGGTTCTTCAAGGTCATCGGAGGTATGCGGAAGCATATATTGATGATGTCATCATTTTCTCCGACACCTGGAAAGAGCATTGTGAGCATGTTAGGGCTGTCATTGAAGAACTTAAAAGCAGAAATTTTACGATTAGGCTAGACAAATGTAAATTTGGTGAGAAATTGACTAAGTTTTTAGGTCATGTGGTTGGAGGTGGAACGCATGCGCCTGATGAGGAGAAAATAGGAGCAATAAGGGATCTAAAGAGACCAAAAACTAAAAAGGAAGTTAGATCTGTTTTTGGATTAATGGGATTTTACCCATCTTATATACCAAATTATGCCGAAATTGCTATACCATTAATCGAATTGACTAAAGGGAAGGTTAAAAATACTGTACCGTGGGATGAAAGAGCAGAAAAAGCATTTAATACTCTTAAAGATGAGTTATGTAAAGTGACGAGTTTGGCTACACCTATCGTAGGCCGGGAATATCAGCTCCACGCAGATGCTTCCGACCTGGCAGTAGGATGTTGTCTTACTCAAAAAGATGAAAAGGGTCAGTATAAACCGATAGCTTTTGCCAGTCAGAAATTGTCAGGGGCTCAGCGTGGTTGGCCGAGTATAGAGAAAGAGGCTTGGAGTGTTCTCTTCGGGTTGCGGAAGTTTGAAAAGTGGACCTATGGATCTCAAATTGAGATCATTACAGATCACAATCCATTAAAATTTCTCACTGAAACAACCCCAAGATCACCCAAACTCACTAGATGGGCTCTTGCCTTGCAACGCTGGAACCTGAGTATTTCTCATCGTCCAGGAGCTCAACATTTAAATGCTGACGCAATTTCCAGGCTACATAGAAAGAGCTGGGAAGAACAACCAGTCGTTAGCCCATCAGCATCAACGACCCAGTAGTAGACAACCTTAAAGGGATGTCATCACATGTTTAATTTTATTTTTTGTGTATGTATAAATATTTTTGAATTTTGTGTTTATAATAGTGTATTAGTACGTGTATTGTTTATGTAATATTAATATTGGTACAAGGTTCAGTAGAGATGTCAGTAGATAGTGTTCAGACACCTGGAAATACCTATGTAATAAGTATAATGAAGAAATCTGTAAAGAGACTATTGAACTCTTCTGCGATATTACTATATGTTTGGGGAAAATTAGCCCCTAAAAGGCATATTTTCCGCTAAGGTGGGGGGGTGTCAGGTTCTGATAGCACCTCTGCTAAGGAATGGAATTTCCGCTGTTTCTCTATTTCAATATTTCGTATTGTATGTCTGTGTACGAGAATTTCCAAGGTGACATTCCTTCTTTGTGGAAAGGGGAATTGACAGATAATCCTGTGCAGGTGGTGAATAAAAGAAAGAGAAGATTGCTGACAGGCATGTCCATCTGTCAGTGAGGTATGCGGATGGTCAGCAGATAAGCAACATGTCCCTAGGCAAGAAAGGAGTGGGGGAATATGCCCAATGAGGGAGCTCCAAAGGGGATTGACATTCGTGTGACTCAGTGAGTTGAGAAGAGCAAGTCTTGTCTCAGATCAGTCAGTCTGTTCCTGGGTTTCGTACCTAGCGGGTGTGTAGGACGGAGGTCCTGATAGTGTGCTCTGTATTGTAGAGCGTAAGGAGTGCGTTTTCTGGTGAGCAAAGGACACAGACGTCCTGGTGTTTAGTGCTCTGGGCTAAGAAGTGCAGGCCGAGTATACTTGTGTTGGGAGACTCAAGGTTGATCTCCGATAAAATGAATTTAACGTGCATTGAGTGTGAGGTGGAAAGTGTAATTGGAATAGTACACAGCCAACTTTTACTGTATATAATTTAATGTTGAACCGGATTACCTATATCCGATTTGTAATTGTATATAATTGTAAATAGCGTATTTAGTGTGTACATATATTCTTAATAAACTGATAATTCAGTTACTTGACAGCGTAAGTCTTCATTTACACAATCCTCACAGTGGGTGACCGATATCACCTAGTAATATCGGTGGTGGCAGCTATATCTACCACGGACTTTCTTCAAAGTTGTGTGGACTGAGAGGAACGTCCGACAGTTTCTGTCAATAATTTTGAAACCCTTATACATTTGCATTTGATTATTAATTTTGTGTAAGAATTTTAATTCCCTTTTTCAAATGTTTAGAAGACATTTTAAAAGCATAATGCGCTCACTCAGAATACTTTTCAGATAAATTTGTTTATTGAGTTTAAATCTAAGTTAGGGAGGGTTTAAAAGATTTTAAATTCAAATACTTTTCAGGCGCGAAGTAATTCTACAAGTTTTTCCACTTCATTTAACAAAGGTTCGTGAATCCATAAAAAAGTGCTAAGCAAGACGAAAGAGAAAACTGCTGGAATGAAAGAACGTTTTCGTCGGACGAAAATTTCGAAGAAGCTTTTGTAGATCGAACAAAATTTCCAGCTGCAGTAAATGCATTGTAAAAACTTATTTTTTTTTAAAATTGTTTATTCCGTTACATCTCAAACATTTCATTAATTTTAGATGGTTACGGGTGAATATGTATACATTTTATTTTACTTCTCAGAATGTGAAAACATATAGCATTTCTTTTGTAGTCAGAATAGAAATTCGGAATAGTCCGGGTGCTACGCATCAGAAAACTGCAAACCGTGATAAGAATATACCGCTTGGTGAGTATGTACTTTATGATAATACAATGGATATTAGAGGGGGAGGCATCTCGTAAAGTCGTCGGAATTCAAGATGGCGGCTGTTATTCAAAATGGCGTCATTTACTGAATTTTTTTAATATGCGTAATATAAAAGTGCTTTTCATGTCGATTTCGATGTTTTTAAAGACCAATTTTCGTTTTTAACACTTTCCAACTTTATTTAAGAGAGTGTATGAATTCGGTTTATCTGTCTGTTTCTTTGTCTGTCCGCCTATCCTTCCATGCTCTAGTTCGCTTAAATTTACTCAGATTGCCGTGTAAATTTAATATGTTTTAGGAAGTTTTTAATAACATGTTCGCAGTAAGAAATAAAGTATATAGCTTTTATAGTTCATTTACAGGGTGCTAAAAATGACATTACAATATTGTGTATGCAGCGAATATTGTGTATGCAGCAATGTGTTTTAATGATGTTACACTCTTTAAAACACACTCAAATTGATATACATCAATGTTAATACAATGAATATTGGAGGAGTAGTTATCTCGTAAGCTCTTCGGAATTCAAGATGGCGGTTGTTATTCAAAATGGCGTCATTTTCTGAATTTTCTTAATACACGTAATATAAATGTGCATTTAAAATCGATTTCGATTTTTTTAAAGTCAAATTTTTGGTTTTAACACTTTGTAACATTATTTAAAAGCGTGTATGTTTTCAGATCATCTGCTTGTTTGTCTGTCTGTCGGTTTCTCTTTCCATGTTCTTGCTCACTTAAATTTACTCAGATTATCATGTAAATTTTATATGTTTTATGAAGTTTATAATAACATGTTAGGAGTTGAAATTAAAGTTTATAGCTTTTATAGTCCATTTACAGGGCGCTAAAAAATGACATTACAATATGGTGAATGCGGCGAAATCGTTTACAATGTGTTTTAATGATGTTATACTATTTAAAACACATTCAAATTGATATACATCAATGATAATACTGCAATGAACTACCAAATATTTACTACATAATAAGGTGCGCATAGTATTTATCTCTTATTTACAGTGATACACCAAAACAAGAAAATATGTGTTTGTCATTTGTATATAAATTTCATAAAGATCACGATCTAATTCAAGTGTTATTAGTGAAGGTGCTTGGAGTTATGAAACTTCATTTTGCGATAAGGGTATCCCGAATATATAGTATTTATTTTATATTAATAAAGTGCATATAAGAAAGTGAGGTATCGTATAAATTTATAGGAATTCAAGATGACGACTATTATTTAAAATCTTTTGCAGTTTTATTCCTCTTCATCTTACAAGCGTATTTCTGGTGTCAATTTCCACGTTTTATAACTCAAAAATTCTCTTTTTAATACTAGGAAATATAGCTAAAATGAAAATAGGACAATTCCTTAACTGGAATTGGTTTCTTAATTGGTTAATTCATTAGAATGACTTGTCCTGGTCACGAAGAAGCTGATTCAAGAATAATACTGCATCTCAAAGACATGGTTGAAAAAGGTCTGAAAAATATTGTTATACGGTCTGTGGACACTGGCGTATTAGTTTTAGTGATTGCATATTTCTTTATCCTTTCATATAAATTCCTAGAAACTATTTGGGTTGCATTTGGAGAAGGAAAAAAATACAGATTTATTCCTGTTCATACCATAACTGCAGCAATTGTAAGAGAAAAGGCAATAGCTTTACTAGATTTTCATACTTTCACGGGATGCGACAGCAATCAGGTTTTCACAGGAAAGACGAAAAAGCCAAATTTGAAGACATGGATTCTATTTAATGAAGCTATTGCTGCTTTTTCATACCTATGAAAACCACAAACGTCCATTCCTGAAAGTATTTTAAATATTTTAGAAAAGTTCGTAGTATTGTTGTACTGTTCAACAAGCAGTGGCCTAATTGTCAATAATACAAGACAAGAATTGTTTATGACAAAAAATCGTTCTTTTGAACATCTTCCACTAACCAAGGGTGCACTTCAACAGCATATTTTATGCAGTGCTTTACAAGTTGGACACATATGAAGACAAGCAGATCAGCGTGAAATACGCCCATCTTCTCCAAACAGATGGGGATGACGGTTGGATAATTTGTCATGGAAAATAAAACGGTCGGAATTGCCAGAGATTTCAGACTCTTATGAAGAGTTAGTAAAATGTATGCGTAAAATCTGTAAAAATAAATGTATCTGTAGAAAAGTTGGACTTTCTTGCACATTATTGTGCAATTGCAAAAACGAATGTGAAAAATATGATGATACCAAGTGAAGTTTCTATATTCTACAGCTTTATATATAACATTCATTTTTTAATATATTGTATAAGTAATGTATTAATAAAATAGAATTTTTATTATTTACTTATTCCTTTAAATTTTCTACTGTAAATGACAAAACTATTTTAATAATTGTCCTATTTTCATTTTAGGTATATTTCTAGTAATAAAAAAAGAATTTTTGAGTTGTAAAACGCGGAAATTAACATCAGAAATACTCTTGTAAGATGCAGAGGAATAAAACTGCAAAAAATTTAAATAATGGTCGCCATTTTGAATTCCTATAAATTTATATAAAACCTCACTTTCTTATATGCAGTTTATTAATATAAGATAGATAATGACTATTCGGGATATCCTTATCACAAAATGAAGTTTCATCCTTCCTAGCACTTATACTAATAACACTTGAATTAAATCGGGATCTTTATAAAATTTATAAACAAATTACAAACACTTATTTTCTTGTTTCGGTGTGTCTTTGGTGTAAATAAGCGACAAATACTATGCACACCTTATTATCTAGTAAGTATTTCGTAGTTCATTGCAGTATTAACATTGATGTATATTAATTTGAATGTGTTTTAAAGAGTTATACCATCATTAAAACACATTGCAAACGATTTCGCCGCATGCATAATTCTGTAATGTCTTTTTTTAGCGCCCTGTAAATGATTATAAAAGCTATACACTTTACTTCTTATTCCTAACGTGTTATTATAAACTTCTTAAAACATATAAAATTTACATGGCAATCTGAGTAAATTTAAGCGAGTTAGAGCATGGAAAGACAGGCGGACAGAAAGACAAACAGACAAATAAACCGAAATCATACACTCTTTTAAATAAAGTTGAAAAGTGTTTAAAACAAAAATTTGACTTTAAAACCATCGAAATCGACATGAAATGCACATTTATATAACGCATATTAAGGAAATTCAGAAAATGACGGCATTTTGAATAACAGCGACCATCTTCAATTCCGACGGCTTTACGAGATGTTTACACCTCTAATATCCATTGTATTAACATTGATGTATATCAAATTGAATGTGTTTTAAAGGGTATAACGTCATTAAAACAAATTGCAAACAATTTCGCCGAATGCTCAAGATTATAATGCCATTTTTTTTGCACCCTGTAAAAGCACTATAAAAGCTATATATACTTTATTTTTTACTTCGAACATTTTATTATAAAATTCATAAAACGTATATGATTTACAAGACAATCTGAGTAAATTTAAGCGAACTAGAGCATGGAAGGACAGGCTGACAGCAGACAAACAGACAGATAAACCGAATTCATACACTCTATTAAATAATGTTGGAAAGTGTTAAAAACGAAAATTTAACTTTGAAAACATCAAAATCGACATAAAATACACATTTAAATTATGCATCTTAAGGAAATTCAGTAAATGAAGCCATTTTGAATAACAGCCGCCATCTTGAATTCCGACGACTTTACGAGATGCCTCCCCCTCTAATATCCATTGTATTATCAGGAAGTACATACTCACCAAGCGGTATATTCTTATCACGATTTGCAGTTTTCACCTTATTTTTGTCGCGTAGCACTTGGACTAGAACGCAAAAAAGCTAGAGAATTGAGATATTTATTTGCTAATGATTAGATGTACCGAACACGTTGACTGCAGGTGTGTTTTATCTCAACCGACACATGGGAATAATATTTGTAGTCGTCTAATTTTTTTTTTAAGTAGAATTTCTTTTAAACCGGAAGCCAGTGACATCAAAATCCCCCTCATTGAAAAATTGAAAGTTTTTATTTAAATCGATAAGTAAAAAGTTATGCGAACAAAATGATCTAAGTATGACAATGTTTGACAAGCCTAAAATATGTTTAATTAAATTAAAAATTATTAAGAGGCTATAATGCTTTTCTGTCATCGCATATGATAACTCTTAGAGCATTTTACATAAAAAATTGTGTTCTTTCAGAAAAACTTGGTATTACAATTTTTTTATCTGCCGGAAGCGTCTAACATACCTGTTTTAATCCATTGATACGCAGAATGTACAGGGAGTCCAGTAAATGACTGACCTATTTTGAATGTAAAAAAAACGGTCTGAGATAAAAATGCGCGGCTTGCTGTATTGTTATTAGATGTATTAGAATATGAATGAATTTTAAAAAATAATTTTAAGTGGGTATGTTGGTGAAGTACCCGGATTTATCTGTATAGTTTTTTGTTATATTTGGCTCATTCGTTCAGAAAATATGTAATATTTTACTTTGCGCAGTATTGCTTTTCTATGGCAAATCAAACGATTTTTCCATTTTTATTTATTCAAAGGAAATGGCTCAAAAGTTTGAAGTATTTAAATGGTAAATTATGAATGTTTAACCCTTTATCTACCGATGGTACTTATAAGTACCATTAAAATTATTTATTATAAAATTCTTTTAATACGTCAATTAGTTGTAATACTGTTTAGAATGAGTTACAGATACATTTCTTTATTTTATACCAAAAGCATTATCCACTTAATGATCGCATTAAATTACGGTTTAAAAATTCAAATTCATTATTGCCACCACTTTTTTGAAAAAAAAAAATTCATCTTATTTAACGCCAAGTAAAAATGATACCAGAATAAAAACAATTACACTATTTTACGAATCTGGTGGGAATCAAACAATTTTGAATAAAAGCCAAGAATCTTGCAGACCGTGAATGTCTCGGGCGCGACGATTAAATGGTTATTGGTTACACAAAACAAAACAAAAAATTAAAGGATGATTTCTTTTACCTTTGTATCTTTTCAGCTTTATTGGCGCTGAGTTAGGGGGATGGGGATTTTTCAATTCGGAAATATTTCTATATTTATATTTAGGCCAGTCAAATTGTCAGAAAAAAGGGCCGATAGATGCAAAAATTCTGCTAGAAGATTTTATGTTTTTAAAATGTTTATGAGGTTGCTAGTAACAAGAATTAATGGTTTTCCAACAAAATATCTCGAGGCTAAACTTTGTGAAGCCAAAAACCCACAAAAATTTCGGACTTTTTTCAGTTTTTTGCTTATAACTCAAAAATTATAAACTTTTTGCGTACCATACTCAATTACAAAAAGAAAGAACATTAAATTGTCTACAAATTTCATATTAAAACTTTTTTTTCTAAAGCGAATATTAAGCGCGCTACAGCTTTATGAATGTGACTCTTTTTTTCTAACTTTGTGAAAAAATTGCAAAAACGAAAATTTGACACAATTTTTCATTATTTTATCCTCTTTAATGTAATTTATTTAAATTACAGGTATTTGCATGATAACAATCACGATGAATTACAACGGTAACATTGCAAAAAAATTAAGAACATTATAACATTTTTGTATAAAGATCTTTAGTAAAGAACATTAATATTAGCTATTTAATTGAAGGTAAGTAAAAAATGTTTCGGTATTTTGCCTGTAACTCGAAAATATAAGCTTTTTGCGTAATATACTTAGTTACAAAAAGAAAGAACATTAAATTCTCTATAATTTTGTTGCTAAAAGGTTTTTCTAAGCCCATTACTAAGCGCGCTATGGTTTTTTAAAGATGTCACTATTTTTTTAACTTTACAGAAAGTGACCTATTTTTCGCTTCCCATCCCAAAAAATCTTTTCATCTCTAACAATGAAAATTAAATAGACCTGTTGATTGATGAAAAATGAATTTTTTAAGAAAGGCAGGCAAAATATGCAAAATTCTAGAAACCCTATAAGAAATCAATTACAAAGGGAGTGCTGGGGTTAAAAAAGAGAATGCAAGGTTCGCAAACTCCTTGGAATTTCCAAGGACTCTGGCACCACTATTAAAAATAAGAAAATTTACATTTAATTTTTAAACCACAACATTCGCAACCCCCACCTTCATTCACAGATTTTACGACATTTTTCTGCAGTGAAACACTTCGAAAATATTCTTAAAATTTAGTACCCTGGAATGCAGATGGAAGATTGTGGTCAGTGACGTTCCCGAGCCGCTTTCGTTCAGATGAAATTGTTCTTTTTTAAATACATACTCTTCTAATATGGTGCTATTAAGTTTATTGCATCTCTTCACGTACAGTAATGAAAAATGAGTAAGCTCTACCAAAAATTGTGTTTCATTTGCCAAACGGCTTCAAATAGTGTTACTCGCGTTGTGAGCCAGAAAGGACTTGCCAAGCTCTTTGAACATAGCGTTTAGCGTCAAAGTAATATTCAGCAAAAGTAATATTCATCAGTTTTTTGAAAAATAGTAAGGAAGTTAGCATACAAGATGATTGCCGAAAAACATATGCGAATCAGAGAATGATAACAGCATACGTTCATCGGGATCAAGATTCTACACAGACTATAAAATGTCCCTATGATCAAGCACTTCTTTCAAGCTTCAAGATAATTGCTTCTTATGTCACGAAGGTAATCCGGTGACTTCAACGAAAAACAATAGAAAAGGCCCTACGCAAAGAGAAATTTGATTCACGAAGTAATGAAATTAGAAACGAAAATTATATTTTTGAAAGCTGCTGAAAAACGTGGGGATGTAAGGTCCCAAAAAGTAATTGAGCGTATTCAGCACGAACTGACTTGCAGATGCGAACCTGACTTTCAGATGCATGGTATTATAGTTTTTGTCGCGTAAAACTAGATAAATCTGTAACAAGTAGAGAAAAAAGAGGGCATCGACCCGCATCATCCGTTGACGAAGCCAATGACAGAAACAAGAGCCGCTTTATTTTATTGCTTAAAACAAATTAAAAATTTCAAAACAAGAATTTCACAATAACAGAATTCAAGTTGAGCAGGCAAAGGAAGGCGCTGATGTCATGATAGTTACCTCAGCCATTTCAAGAACCGAATCTTTTGAAAGCGTTTAATTGTCGGAGAAGACATTGACCTTCTCGTGATAATGACGAGCTTAGGCTATCAGCACAAAAATCTGTTTTCCTAAAAGCCAGGAAGAAGTAACATCGAAACCAAGTGATTTTCAACCATGTCGTTCAAATACAATTAATTACAACAATGTTCTTTTCACTCATGCAATCTGCGGATGCAATATCCGCTCTTTTTGGGCAAAGAAAGTCAAAGTTTTGTAACACTTTGAAAAATCAAATCTCATGATCAATCTCTCATGATCAGCTTAGAGAAATAGCCTGCGTATTCAATAAAATAGGTTCTACCCGTCAAGAAATCATCAAGGCTGGAAAAAAAATCCATATTGCACTATATTGGATGCATAGCTACCACACAGAATTTGAACACATTAAGGCTCTAGTTATTTGCTAAATTTGCCAAAAAAGCAAAGTTCATTTTGCAAGACTACCACCAACACAAGAGGCTGCGCCGCATCATTTTCTCCGATGTTATTATCAGGTACAAGCTAGGCAAGGAGGAAACGACATCCCTCCTGAAGAATGGGGGTGGACGATCTCTTTCTTCCAGTTCAAATGTGCCAAGACCCGGCACTTGAATCCTTGCTCTATGTTGTGTCATGTAGCTGTAGTAAAGGGTGCAGCAAAGCATGTTCTTATTATAAATTAAGACTCAAATGCTCGGCAATTTGTAAAAAAAATATAATGGGATCAACTACGAAAATGTCGAATACATTATTTATCAAGAAGGAGAGGATGTAAAAGTGTCACTGTAAGTATTTTTTACTTACATTCAGTTAAATATGTAATATTAATGTTCTCCGCTAAAGCTCTAAATACAAAAAAGTTATAATGTTCTTAATTCTAATACAATGTTACCGTTGTAATTCATCATGATTGTTATCATGCAAATACCTGTAATTTAAATAAGTTACATTAAAGAGGATAAAACAATGAAAAATCGTGTCAAATTTTCGTTTTTGCAATTTTTTCACAAAGTTAGAAAAAAAGAGTCACATTCAGAAAGCTGTAGCGCGCTTAATATTAGCTTTAGAAAAACAGTTTTATTATGAAATTTGTAGAGAATTTAGTGCTCTTTCTTTTTGTAATTGAGTATAGTACGCAAAAATTTTATAATTTTTGAGTTATTCGTAAAAAACTGAAAAAAGTCGGAAAAATTTGTGTTTTTTTGGCTCCACAAAATTTAGCCTCGAAATATTTTGTTGGAAAACCATTAATTCTTGTTACTAGCATCCCCATAAACAGTTTAAAAACATAAAATCTTCTAGCAGAATTTTTGCATCTATTTATGACAATTTGACTGGCCTAATTGTAAGAACATCATACTTGTACATTTTATAATTCTACAAAATACTAAGAAAACAATTTAATAAAATAAAAAAAAGATTGGAGTGAGGTTATAAATATTGTACAAAATCACTGTAAATTCAAATTTAATTAATTCTTCTAAATCTTTCAATCCTTCTAAAATCCTCCAGAAATTTAATAAATGATTATGTAAATGTTTTAATTTAGTTTAAACAATTTACATAAAATGCTTTAGTATGCAAAATTTTCAAGAATTCGTAATTCGGTAGGTAAAGGATTAAAGTTACAAATAATGTATTAATCTATTCCTATTCTTTTGAAATTTTGTCAATGCGTTTGACAATTTTTTTAATTAAATGTATATAATCATTCGTGTAGCTTTAGACATATTTTCCAACAATATAAAATCTTTCGTTTTATCAATTTACGTATTTGACATGGTATCTAATTCAATTTTTTTCATTCTTTAGTTTCTTAGCAACGCATTTCATAGCCGATAAAAAATAAACCATTTAAATAATTCCAATTACGAAAAATTAAGCAGAAAGCTTGTCAGAGAGAAATAAAAGGTTAGTTAATCTCTAACCTCTTCAGTCCCTGAGTACCCAAATGGGTACATCAGTTTTGTTCCATTTTATTAATGATACTCAAATATAAATGAAATTTCGATATAAGAATAATATGTTTCGAATTCTCAGATTCGAGCTAATAAAAATAAAACAAAAATCTCGCTCTGAAGTCAAACGAGAGAAGAAATAATTCTGTAATAATTAAAAATACTGTAATAATCGCCAGTAGCGAAGAGGTTAATAAACTAATGTGCAACATAGTTTTGTCACTTTGCGTCTCTAATATAAACTACGTTAGTTGTATTACGTTTTTAATACTTTCAATTGGAGTCGAAACGTGCTTATGAATTCGGTTTTTCTAACCGTCTGTCTGTCTTTTTGTGCTCTAACTTGCGTAAATGTAGTCCGATTGCTATGGGATTGATATGCAGTCGACTCTCGTTAATTCGAAATCGGATAATTCGAATTTTCGCTTAATTCGAACTAAACATGAAGTCCCGAAATTTTCAATGGCAGAATAACGGTAAAAATTTTCATTAATTCGAACTCATTTTCTCTCGACTTCGTTTAATTCGAACTAACGATAATTCCGATTTTTCATTTTTCTTTTCTTTCTCACGGATTTTAGATCATTTGAATAACTTTCTTTCTTTGATTTTTGTGAAAATTGTTCTGAACGAGTATACATATAATCTAATGTATTTGATATCCACTTTCTTAGTGCCCCGTCTCTCCTTCAGTGACGCTTTAAATTTTTCTTTCATTGTGTCTATTTCTAATCTTTTAATTATTTTATGTATTTATACATTCTAATTTAATATTAAGTCATATTCTAATGATAGCAGACGAAATAAACTTAAAAAACACTATGACATTAATTCCCTTTGTAATAGTATCATATTAAGCATGTGTTTTAATTTCATATTTTCCGTAATTCGAACTTCGGATAATTCGAACATTTCTTGTGGTCCGGGCGAGTTCGAATTAACTAGAGCCGACTGTATATTGATGTAGTTTACTGTGGCATATTCTGTATTGAAAATGAAGTGTGCAGCATTTTCGGTTTATTTATATGATAACTGAAAAGAATTCCTTGCATTACGATCTACGGGGGAAAACGTTTGCTGCGTACTTTAATGATATTTTAAACATATTGAATTTGATGTACATCATTAAGATTGACTACAACGCTCTTACTACAGAATATGGTCATGGTGCACAAAGAACTTAACATTCATTTACATGGGCACACAAAAGAATTTGGCAATAAAGAAAATGAACAATAATTGAACGCATGAACAATAATTGCTGGCAGTGCGTTTTTATTTGTGGTATTCAAATTTAACTATTTTTTAAATATATTTTTGCGTGTATAAATTATATAGATCATGTGCATTGTCGTATAAAAGTTTTCAACATTATTCGATTATTGACGTAAATTGCTGAGTGGAAATTTTTTGATAAACTATTATCCATTAGCTTTAAACATCTCCAAACTTGCTTATTTTTGGATGACTTTTGTAAGGTAGTGTTATCAAATAGATTAGGAATTATATTTAGATAAAATCTTAGACCTAAAAATATAGAACGGTAATAAAAGGCATTTTAGGGAAACAAAAATTATAAAATCATTAGATTTCTAACTTCCTTTACATTTCTATAAGTTACTTATACATCAAATACAGATAGATGTAATGTGGATGGCAGGTAAATAAATATCTGCTATTCTCAATAATGCTATTTAAGTATAATAATAATATAAAAAGGTATCTCCAAACTATTGCTTACTCTTAAAAATCTTAGTGTAAAATGAAATCAAGATTTAATTTAATCATTCGCAGAATCTGCAGGAAATTACGAATGTAAATTTAGTCAGACCACGGGCAAATCGAACTGGCGGAGCACCTCTGTAAAAATGTATTTTTTAAATTTAGAAATTTATCATACTATGCAGCTAATTCGAATTTTAGAATATCGTTGCATAACAACGTGATCAATTTAACGCCTCTAGTTTTTGAAACCTTTTACGCATTTTTTATTCTTATAAATATTTATGTTATTTGAGAACTTTCAATTACTGTTTGTATGAAGTTAAATATTATACAACGTATGATATGCATGCAGTGATTTGCAGAGCTGACGTTGAGGCTCCTGATCTGCAGATTTACTAGTTAGTTTATTATTTTTTTGAATAGACAAGGGAATGATGTCCATGTTTTTCGAATTTGTTACTGCATGCTTGATTTTTTTTCTGTGATTTTTCCAGATTCTTTAGAAGAACCAGTGTAATCGAACTTCATTTAAAATGTTATAAATAAGTTTGATTTAAAAAAGAAATTCTAGAAAGTTTAGACATTTTAATGGCTTTGAAAATCTGTTCAAATAAACTCAATTTGTCTAAAGAAATTAAAAGTGAGTTAAGGTTTAAAAGATTTGAAATTCAAATGCTTTTTTCAAACTAAAAGTAGTTCTACGAGTATTTCCACTTCATTTAAAAAGGTGCATGGACTCCATCAAAAAGTATTAAGACTGAAGAGAAAGCTGGTACAATGAAAAAACTCTTGCTTTGTGTAGAATATTCAAGCCTCTTTAGCAGTATAAACAAAATTTTTAGTTGGAATAAATGCGCTGAAAATTTTTCTTTTTTCTTAATTTGTTATGTTTTTTCTCAAACATTGCAGTAGTCTGACATGATTACAAGAAAAAATAATCTCGTTTTTTCTTTTCAGATTATTAGGGTGAGTGAAGCGAAACCTCTACTATGCTAAACAAATTACGTTTTGTCGTACACTTTACAAAAAAAAAAAAAAAAAAAAAAAAAAAAAAAAGAAAAAGAAAAAAAAGTTAAGTAATTTAACTTGAAATTAGACTTAAAAATAAATTATGATCAGTAGATTTGCACAATACATAACTGCCAACTTTTACGCATTTTTACTACCACAAAAATTTTATAGTACCGTAATTTCGGATGTATAAGCCGCGGATCAAACAATTCTTTTTGGACCCAGAAATCTTATTTAGTGATTGAAGACAAATATTTATGGCGATCTAACTAGTTATATATGTTTCTTAAAGAATTCTGGGTCAAAAAAGAATTGTTTGATCTGCGGCTTATACACCCGAAGTTACGGTATATATTGTCTTATTTCATCTTCGAAATCTTATGATTAAACAAATGGAAAATCTCTGTACAATTTTAGTGGTAGCAAAAATGCGTAAAAGATGGCAGCTATGACAATATAATTTTTTACAGAATAATCTTAAAAAAATTATTATTTTGATTAATTTATTTTACATGTTTTTTCATTACGGACGCATTTTTACAAATAAATAAAAAATGAAACTGTATATATTTTCAGATGAAAAAATAAATCATGGAGTTAGTAATTATAGATAGAATAATGATTAATTAAATTAAAAAATACATTATTATTATTCCGCGAAAATTATTATAATAGATGTCCGTACCACGTACGGTCAAATCGTGATGGCAACAAGACATTGCCCGTATTACGTATGGGCAAATCAGAGAAGTGGTTAAACTACAATACATCATTTAAAAATTATTAGCAAGCTCTTTAAATCACACGAAATCATGAAAGTATTAGTTTTAATAATTATCAAAAGTTTACGGTACATATAAACAGATTAAAAGTAATTTACAAATATTGAAACATATTATATAAACAAATAGAATCTGATTTTGCAACTCATTTTAAAAAAGTTACTCAAGTTTTAAAAGTAAACCAATTAAAAAAAAAAAAAATAAAATAATAGTTTTTTAAAGGGAATTTTAGAGGAAAAACGCCTCTTTAATTGAGCATTTTTATAGCGCTATATAAAACATCCCTCATATTTATCTACGTATAATGAAAAATAAGAGACCTAATATAACTAAAAGAAATCACACGAATGCAACAATCATATTTGATTTCAGAAATCATATTTGATTTTCAACGAAACAAAAACATACAACATTATTATATGTAATGGGTTATCAAACTTTCATATATATTTTATTAAACATTAGAAACAGTATAGCACTCCATTTATTATTATTATTATTATTATTGTTATTATTATTATTATTATGAATTATTTCTGTTAAAATAACATTGTTTACTACTCCTTAGTAAAATTAATATTCACTATCTGTGGCTTATTTAATGTAACACACTGGACTGTGTTTGATAAGCCACTAAATAAATACATCAAATTAATTTCACCCATGCAAACGAGAAAGATATAAATAAGCAAAGCTTATTGTTTCTGGATCGTCCG
This sequence comes from Maratus speculifer, assembly GCA_964019185.1. Lineage (NCBI taxonomy): Eukaryota > Metazoa > Arthropoda > Arachnida > Araneae > Salticidae > Maratus > Maratus speculifer. The sequence continues at coordinate 36,710,583 of OZ025296.1, forward strand.
TTCGAAACGTAAATATTTTTAGAGCACAATAAGGTATACCGTATGATAGATATATGATGATTTACTGAAACTATAAACATTTATCTTATTTCATTTAATCAAGTACTGTCACTTTCAATATGTAATCGAGATATTTCGAAATAATAATGACTGTTTTTTCCTATAATTATGTATTTCAAGGTTGTGATGCAATCGATGTGACGACAGTATCATTTCTTTGTCAGTCTTCTACTTTTCTCTGTATGAATAACCACGTAGCTAAATGTTTCTGTAAAATTTAATTGTTTTTACCAATCCTTTTGTTTAAAAAATTATTGAATATAGTGTGAAAAGAAAATTACAGTGTTTCAAAAGAGCTTTGCTCAATGATGTGGATTTTTTTTCGTGTTTGCTTGTGATTTCTTATCAAGTAGGATAACGCCACGCCGTTCGAATATTATGAATCAACCAAGGTAGGCCAGACTTTATTATTTTTTTTTACTGTTAATTTATGAAGAGAAGCGAACTAGAGTTCAAGTTAATATTAATACCGTATTGGACTTTAAATCTTTCAATAGTGTTTGATTGCATTTTAGTATTTGTATTCCTTGACTATGTAAATCATTCGAAATACTTTTCCTTTCTCATTATCCTTTCTCCTATTTCCTTTCTCATCTCTCTTCTTTTGTATTAACTCGTCGGACTCGTCGGATTTTATTTGGCCAGCACCACTTTTTTAAAAGAAGTTTCCTTCAAGCACACAATTTCAAAAATGCTCTGATTAAAAAGGCAAATTTTATTTACTGTATTACTGATGACGAAAACGAATTTTGCAAGGAAAGATTGTCTGATTAGCGGACTCAACGGAGTGCCAATAGTTAATCCTTTACACTCGAGAGGTGATTCTGACGGATGACTAGTGTCCCAGTTAAACGGGTGCTCCAAATGTCCTGGACACGAGCATTTTGTGTTGATTTTCTTCGCCTTACCTATTGGCGAACAGTCTGTGATAAAAGATGGCAAAATAAACTGTAAGATATTAGTGGTGTTCAGAGCATTTGGCGTCCCGATTTACCAGGGGCAGCCGAGAATGATAATGGTGAGTGAGAATCACCTTTCGAGTGAAAAAGGTTAAAAAAAATAACAAAAAAATTGTAATTTAAAAAATTACGACTATTTGGAAAATCATGTTTTCAAAGACTAAAATCTTAAAGACTTATAAATAAATTTTATATCTAAATTAATAATAATAATAAACATCTTTTTTAGGATGATTATAACGAGTCATATATTACGTACGCCTCAATTAAACATTAATATTCCTAGTCCAACGATAAAAAAAAAGTAGATTAAAGATAAACAACTTTAACTGTTTAAAATGTGCATTTTTATTGTATGAATTTAATCAGACTGACTTCGGAACGCCTCCTATAACGTACGACATGGATAAAAATAATTATTCCTGGACCTATCACAAACAAATTTTAAATGAAATTTCAGTTTTACAATTTTCGGAAATGCAAATTTTCAAACTTCTAAACATAGAAAATTTTAAATTTTTACACCGTTACGTAGAGAAAAAAAAATGCACTTTTAATGAGATTTGTTTGAAATCTCTATCAAATTTGTTTTTAAAATATTAATTACTTAAAAAGTTTTAATTACGTATTCCATTTTTGGACTTTAAACTTGGACCAATCAGAAAACGAATAAAATAAAATAAGTTGCGGAATGCAACCAATAAAAAGATTCAGACACATAAATAGAAAATCAGATATATATATAGAAAATAAAACCTAGTCTCAGAAAACAAATTCTGAAAAAATGACATTGCTCTAAAATAAAAAAATTGAGTCGCAGGAAAAAAACTATTTGCCATAAATCTTGAGCATAACCCGGTGATTACTGATATCAAATTTCACCAAAATCGGTCGAGTTGTTTTCGAGGAAACGGGTCTTAACCCCTTACTGATTTACCCGTACTCCATTCGGGCAAGACGAATTTGCTTAATTCAACATTTAAAGCTTTTTGACACCACATTTTTTAAAAATAATTTCTTACTATTTAAAGGCGGAAATGTTTAGACTAAATGTTACGAATATTTTTTAAAAAAAATTGTGGTGAGAATCCGTTATTTTCAATTTATTGAACGGAAAAGAAAGTGCCAGTTAACCCGGGAGAACGCGCTTATCCAGGGTATGAATGGTTTGAACTTTGCCACCAATAAAATCAAATTATAACAGTCACTTTATTAAGAAGGAGACAATTCTTGCGATAAGTTGAAGATTACCTTTAATAATTTGTGGTTACAGTTGTATAAACCATACGCACTCCTGGTCTTTTAGGCCCTGCGCGAGTCCTCCCGAGTTAAGGGGTTAAATTTAGGATATTTCCCATAGAATTGCACCCAGTCGTGTCTTTCCTAAACACCTTCGTGACTGGAGTCTTTTACAGAATTTTTAACCTTTAGTCAAAAAAACTGAAATTACTTCCTACTAAATCGGAAAAATGTGCGGATTAAGTAAAGTGATATTTACAATAAAATTTTATTGGTGAGAATAATTGAATATTCTGAACTCTTTATGCGGCACATAAACCGTCGCTCGTCCTCAAGAAGTTTATACCTCTATTCGTCGTTTATATAAGAAGGCAATGTTGCCAATTCAATACTTTTTTAAGATTTGGATTGCCACTGCTTAACCCTTTCCGGTTTCCGGCACACTGTGCCCAGTCCCTGGGATACCTAATTTTAATTCCAAACTTTCAAACGACACCAATACTATTTTAATAAATTTTTGCATTTATAATGAAAGCTCAAATTAAGGCATTCTTAATTCTAAAAAAAAGTCGTTTGTAAATTCCGGTGACAATCGATAATTTCTTATTTAACTGACAAAATTTGTCCGTGCCGGAAAGGGTTAAAAAAGGATAGCATTCGCCTTATTTTCCCATAATTTAATCTATCATTAAATAATGTGAATGTTTCTACTTCAAAAAATTATAGAGCAAGATCCCAGGCCCCCCAGACGTTACTTATTTTCTCACAAGTAAAATGTATTGGATAAAGTAGTGTTAGTACGTACTATAAGCGTAGTGATACCTGCTAGCTTGGACCAACGGCCAATTTACGGGTACCAGGTACCAAAGGTAGGTAAAGATACTACGAACTTTTTTTATTTTCTCAGTCTTGATTTTTATATATGATGCTGAGGGAACTATTTCAATACATTATGTAAGCTCCCAGACCAATTGCATGGACCAAACATCTACCCAGACATACAAAAGAAGCACGTTCAGCTCAACATACCGAAGTAATCCATTTTAAGATGATAAAGCAAATAAACTGAAAAAAGAATACTGATTTTAAATAAATCGTCTGAATTTAATCAATGTTTTTTATTGAATGTCAGTTATGAATTGGTAATACAGTAAAACCCCGATAATTCGGATTAATAGGGACCAGACCCAATCCGGATTACTGAAAATCCGGATAATCCGGAGAATGAGAAAAAAATTAAATAAGACATACTTATAGAAAATCACTTTTATATTAAACATACTGAATATTTACAGGCAGTAAAAATGTCTATTTTGTAATTATAAAATCTTCTGCTGTACTAGTTTTGTATAACTTTTGCGGGCCTCACGGTCACGCATCCGCTGGACCATAGTTAGTTTATTGGGCGCAGTCTCCACTTGATGTTCAAAATTAATCATTAATTGTTGTAAATGATTTGTTCCTTCATTATGGCTAATACCTTTTGGTTGATCATCATTGATAATAGTGTTTTCGTCTGAATCATCCTCATTTTTAACTTCTTCAGTTGTACATAAAGTGATTATTTCATCATCTGTAACTGAGGCGTAAACTTCATTATTTTTGCTTCATTCAATTGCTAATGTCGGTGATATCAACATCTTAGAACGATCAGTTTTTTTAGCAAACTTACAAGATCTTCAGGTGTAATTTTCCTTTCATCCTCTCCTATTTTTCCTTCTCTTTCAAGCTTGCTTGTTATTCAAGAAATCACAATTTGTAGACCATAAATTCCTCCACGACTTTCAGAGAGTACTGTCAGCAACCTACTTGCAAACCTTAAGTGATTCATGGTTTTTCTTTGAAAGGTAACATCAAAGAGTTTAAATGAAAAAGATTAAGGCATTTTTCCGAAAATATTTCATAAACGATTTTTTAATTCAGAATACGAAAATTAAATGAAGTAATGTTATCGAAATTTTGCCGATCGCTTTCCAAATTTTGAAAAAAAGAAACTGACCAAACTGATCTGGATTATGCGGAGATCCGGATTAACGGGGTCCGAATTAGCGGGGTTCTACTGTACTTAAAGGGGAATTAATTTGAAATATTCCAATATTTTGAATTACTTGAATAAATGTTCTAATATTTTCACTTTTCAAAATGTATTTTTACTTTCTTCTATCTTTACAAGAAGAAAGTATTGGATTCATGAAAATTTTCGACTTCCGGTTTTCGACGGATTTATACGTTTTAGAAGGTCCTGAACACGTTTTGACTATTTTTAGAAAATGTCTGTCTGTGAGTCTGTCCGTCTGTCTGTGAGTCTGTGTGTCTGTCTGTGAGTCTGTCTGTCTGTATGTGACAAAAAATTTGTGGGCGCTCTATCTCAAGAACTAATGCTCGAAATTTAATAAAATTTTATATTCAGTTAGACCTTGATATGAATTAGTGCCTATTGGTTTTTGGTGAAAATTGGCCTGCAGGTGGCGCTGCTATACTACGTTTTTCATGATTTTCAAGATTGCTATATCTCAAGAACTAATGCACAGAATTTCACCAAACTTCAGATTCTGTGACCCCTTGATGTACATAGACGCTGATTAAGTTTTGGTGTAAATTGGCCAGCAGGTGGCGCTGCTATGCCACGTTTTTCATGTTTTTCATGATAGCTATATCTCAAAAACTAATGCACAGAATTTCACCAAACTTCAGATTCCGCGATACCTTGAGATACATAGCCGCTGATAAGGTTTTGGTGTGAACTGCCCTATAGGTGGCGCTGCTATGCTACATTTTGCACGATTTTTGCGATTGCTATATCTCAAGAAGTAATGCAGAGAACTTCATCAAATTTTAGATTCTGTTACACTAGAATATATAACATAATTAGACGCTGATTACATTTTGGTATTAACCTTGCAACAGGTGGTGCAGCTATGCTGCATTTTGCACGATTTTTCCGATAGCTATATCTCAACAACCAAAGCACAGAATTTCATAAAACTTCAGATTTTGTTACAAAATGATGTATAACATAATTACACGAAGATTATGTTTTGTTATAAATCCTTCAACTGATCGTGCTGCTGTGCTATAATTTACACGTTTTTTAAAAAAAAAAACTAGCTATATCTCAAGAACTAATGCACAGAATTTCATCAAACTTCAGATTCTTTTACACCATAACATAATTAGACTTTTTTTTTTTACATTTTGGCATAAATTGTCCAAGATATGGTGTTGCTGTGCTACGTTTTGCAAATTTTTTCTTATAATTATATCTCAAGAACTAATGGACGAAATTCCATCAAATTTCAGATTCTGTTAGGTCTTGACATCAATAGATGCTTATTAGGTTTTAGTACAAATTACCCCAGATGAGGCACAACTAAGCTCCTTTTCTCAGAATATTAATTAAATTTTGCGTTTTAGGCTTTTCGGATACCAGAATCTCATTAGGCTAGGTCAAATGTTCGAGGAAATTCGATAGTGGGTAACTTTGGGGTCACCACGTTTTTTTTTTTTTTTTTTTTTTTTTTTTTTTTTTTTTTTTAAATGTACTTATGAGATAGAAGAAAGTTTCGGGATTGACACATCCAACTAGTTTTAATTAATCTTTTAAAAATGATATTAATTTTAAGATAACAAATAAGTTTAATCGACAATAAGTTCTTAATAAAAATATCGTTTGCATTTTTACATTAGAAGATATTACACAATAATTATAAGAAGATTAGACGAAGATTATAAAACTATCTAATTATCACGCTCGTGCTCATACTCATAGGGACACTTTATGTATGTCTGGGAAGATGTTTGGCCCATGCAATTGGTCTGGGAGCTTACATAAAGTATTAAAATAGTTCCCTAAGCATCATATATAAAAATTAAATATTATGAAATTTTTTTCAATTTATTCTGTATGAAAAATAGTGAAATGTTGAATTATTAAGAAAAATATTTGAATAAAATAAATAAAAATTAGCCTATGTTCATTTCAGACCAATAATCTAACTATATACAAAAATTCAAAGACATTAATCCATCCGTTTTGAAGCCAAGTTCATTCCAATTTTCGGACACACTTTCACATTTATAATATATATAAGGATGATTGGAGTCGAATCGACTCCATCCGGGCGTTCTAGTGTTAAAAAATGACAAAAATCAGCATGTCAAAAATTTCAAAAAATTCATAATTCGTTAAAAAATTAAGTTAAAAATAAGAGAAAAAAAAGCATTCTGTATTTTTTTATGCTTAATCGAATGGTGTAACTGGTTTTTCTCTCCGATGATCACAAGTACCTTAGATTGATGACTGCCATTCTTTTATTTCATCTTGTAAAAAAACTGTTTAACGTAAAGCTATGAATTTTTGCAGGATTAATTAGCATCGCAAAATCTTTAAAATAAATTTTACCGCAACATTCTATCTGCAATAGAACGTTAGATATACCCATTTATGACCAAGTTTGGAAAATACGCAATTTCAGAAAAACCGCCCAGCGAAATAACGTTTTCTCGATGACTACCTCGGGATAAAAAGTTTGTCTTTTGTTTAAAAAAAAAATTAAGTTTTTATCTTTAGTAGTTTTCGAGAAAAGTGCTGGGACACAAAATTTTTGTCATATTTTCAGAATACTCTACAGTACACCTACAGTATGCCATAAAAAAAAAAAAAAAATGTGCTATGTTGTGCGTCTTGGTCAGACGAACATTTAAAAAAAAAATCATCAAAATTGGATAAGTATTTAGTTAGTTATTGCAAAAAGAAAAATTGAAAAATCCGTGTGCACCATCGCTCAATCATATTATTGTAGCGCGCTGCCGCGCGCACAATGATCAAGACTGAGAAAATAAGAAAAGTTCGTAGTGTTTTTACCTACCTTTGGTACCTGGTACTCGTAAATTGCCCGTCGGTCCAAGCTAGCAGGTATCACTACGCTCATAGCACGTACTAACACTATATCCAATACATTTTACTTGTGAGAAAATAAGTAACGCCTGGGGGCTCTGGGATCTTAGATTATTAGTTGTATTGAATGAGCCTTAACTAAGGAAAGGGACCTGACAGCAATGAAAGGAGAATCCTAGTTTATAATAATGTTTTTAACCATCTTCAACAGATGATTAACTTGAATTTTTAAACACAACCACATTCAAATTACTTATACAATTAATGAATTTTTCTTACTATTTTTTTAGATTGATTTTTTATACAATTTATCCGCATAAAAACGACTCAGAAATCACACCTAATTCTATTTTCAAGATTACAAGATAGATTTCAAGATTTCAATATTTTCAAGATACCAGTGTTGCCAGTAGGCTATTTTTTTAAAATTCGGATTTGTTGATTGGCACCACTTTTTTGAAACGGTAAATTACCTTTTGTTTTCGCCTTAATTATCATGTCAATCAATAAGGCATATTTTATCATTTGCAAAGAATGGTGCCAATCAACAAATCCGAATTTTAAAAAAGTAGCCTACTGGCAACACTGATCTGAAGTATACTTTATTTAAAGCCCCAAAAGTCGGGAGACTTCTCTAGCTCCGTTAATAACGTAGAGGATTTAAACGATGTATCAGTCACCACTGCTAAAATTAATATTTGATTCTCCGTGGCAGAAAACAGAGCAAAACGGCGACATTGTCGCAGAAAGGGAACGTTCCTTTGCAGAAAATTTTCATCCTCGAGCTTTTAAACACAGCTGATAGAAATATTATTTTTTAGAATTTTTCTTTTCTTTTCATATAAAAAGTGTTAAACCTTATTGGTCCTATGTCAATTCCCAATCTGGGATATATCTGATCTGCATCTTGTACACAAATTTCATTCAACTGACACCAGATTTTGTTTATAAAACATTTTTAGTTATACTTAGAGAAATGTGTGTGTGTGTGTGTGTGTGTAGGGGGGGGGGGCATTTTAAAAATATAGTGGTGTGATTTGAATGTAAAATATAATCATATATATAATCATATATATATAACCTGTCATCCGACACCAGTAGTAGGAGTTTCTAGAAGACAAACATTTTTATTAAAACATTAAATAATACAGTACGAATGCATGGTATCAGTGATTTATTATTTAGTGCTTAATTATATCGGTGTTGCTATAAGAAACGTTGACTGTGCAAAACTGTCAAATGTGTGGAACAAATTTAATTACAAATTAGGTATTTGTGATAATACGAAAGGCTCTCATATCAAATATTTGTAACTGAAAAAAGGCAAACATTTCTAGTTCTTTCGGCCCGAAGGAAAAGACGCATTAATGTGCCGCAACTCATTGTAGACCACTTTGCAGCATCAGGGAAAAGAATCTGTGCTATTACAGTGCGAAGACGTCTTCACAAAGCAGGTCTCTATGCAATGCGACCATTTGTGTGTGTCCCCCTCAACAGACGATAGAGAAGGACCCACATATGTTGGGCAAGAGAACATGTTTCTTAGACCAGACAACAGTGGGCTTCTGTGCTCTTTACAGACGAGTCCAGATTCACACTGGAGAGCGATTCAGGACGTCTTCTGATCTGGAAAGATCAATGCACTCGATACCATCAATCAAACACTCTCGAAACACACAGGTACAGAAACGGTGGAATGATGGTTTGGGCAGGGATCTCACTCGGAGGCCACACTGACATGAAGGAATTCTGTCTGGTGCAAGACATCGGGATGAGATCCTTGATTATTATGTGCGCCCATATGCCGGTCCTGTTGGCAATGATTTTATTCTAATGGACGATAATGCGAGATTTTATGCATAACTTTTTATTCAAATGCATAATTTTAATTATGATTTCATCAAATTCATAGTAAAAATATGAATTATAAGCAAAATTATTTTATGCACAAACATAGAGAATATTGTTAAAAACACGGATGTATAAGCTATAAAACAAGTTTTGCGACTTCAAACTTAATAATCGAACATCCAATGTCTCATTTCAATTTAGAAATAAATAAATAAATAAAAGAAAATTAAATAAATAAATAGTTATCTTAACAATATCAGACTAACATTGGAAAGTGTTTAATATTATGTGCCTACTGCATGATTTTTCGTTATTCTTTTTTATATTGACTAAACAATTGATACAAACTAGTCAAATTCAATCAATGAAAGTTTATCGATTTTTATTTCTTTCTAGAATCTGGAGCATATCCTACTCATTTAATTACAATGACAATACCATTTCAGAAATTGTAACATGACAATGTATGTCATTCGCTTTTTTGTTGCCATCCTTTAGACTGTAATTGATGTTCGAGGATGTGTCAGCTTTCAGATATGCTGTCCAGGATTCACTGAAGCAAATATGACATGATAATCCACTAACTATAACCGATGACATCCTTTCAAGAAACTTGTCGGAAGACTGTTCTCGAGAGAATACAGATGTACTGCTTATTCTTAATGAAGCAGAAATCAAAATCTTGAGAAAGGTCGAGAGAACAATTAATTAATTCTAAAACGTACAATAACTTTACCACAAATGAATGGCTTCGTGAAAGAACATGTTAAGTCACATTTTTTCAAAAATAATTTTATTTTATGAATGAGGGTGTTAGGAAGTATTCTGTTATTTGATAAATAAAAAATACTAGTTAGTTATATAAAATATCAGACATTATATAATATTTATTATTTTATAATAAATATAATATAATGTCTCGTAATATTATTAAATGATATTAATAATTTGTATACTATTTTAATATAATATAATATACAGTATTATTAAATTATATTAGCAATATTTACAAATCAAAAATCAAAAATCAAAAGCCAATACTGATGATTTATCAACTGAGTACTGATGACTGAGCCAATACTGATACTTCTGAGCGAGTTCCGTACTAACTATTTACATAATAAACATGCACTACCCAAAAAAAAAAAAAAAAAAAAAATTGCAACAAATAATATTGATTGCAAAAAACTTGCACTCTCAAAATTCATTTTTTCACACTGATTTTTTAACTGATTTACGATGCTAGTATAGGTTCTTACGAACTTACAATAGCCGTACGAAAATGCTCACAAGCCAATGTTAAACAAATTTCTCGTTTGAATTAAAATATTTGTAAATAATGTTTTTAGCAAAGGATAACTGAGATCGATTTTTAAACAGATTCTTTTCACGTTTTCGATTTTGGTAAAAGTTTCTTTTTATGAGATCACTTTTTATTTTGGCATCGGTTTCAAAAGTAAAAAAAAAAAAAAAAAAAAAAAAAAAAAAAAAAAACTTCAACGAAAAAAAAAAGTTAAAAATGGTTCGGTTAAAGACTGTAACATGAAATAAAAATTATTTTAAAAATATTGAAACGTAACGAGAAATTTCAAAAGAACGCTTTCATAAGACTAACAATTTGCGAGTATTGTAGGCACCTATACATGTTTTGAATACTTTATAATTGAAGTATTTTTTTCATTCATAATTTAAATTTCCTAGTACCACTGACGTCTTATATGACCTCAGTTATTTTCTATTTTGAAAGTTTTTATGTTTCAAACCAGAAAAAAGAAATATGTATTTAATTATATGAAATTAAATAAACATTTAACAAGATGTTACATATTGTAAAATTAAATTTATGGTTCAAATCATGTAAAACTAAGCTTTCTCAGATGATATTAACCGCTTAAGAAGTGTTGCCAGTAGGCTACTTTTTTAAAATTCGGATTTGTTGATTGGCACCATTCTTTGCAAATGATAAAATATGCCTTATTGATTGACATGATAATAAGGCGAAAACAAAAGGTAATTTACCGTTTCAAAAAAGTGGTGCCAATCAACAAATCCGAATTTTAAAAAAGTAGCCTACTGGCAACATTGCGCTTAAGGAGCGGTGGGAGCGGTGGCACACCAGAAATTTTTTTACGAAATTTTATATTTTTAACTTTGGCAGCAAAATGTAGAAAATTGCCTTTTCTTATTTTAAAACAGAATGTTTTTACTTTTCCTGTGAGAATTCAGTATTATAGATACATTATTGCATACCCTTCAAGGGGTTAAAAGATGGTACTGGGAGGGATAATCGTTTCAAGATAAAAGTCTTCCTATTGCGGAAATGTTGAATGATTAACACCAGAATTTAAGAAACAAATTACTTCAAAACACGCAAAAGATTTTCTTTATGTACACATAGTTGCAAACCTCCCATTAAAATAAATAAATAAATAAATAAATAAATTCTTGAAAAAAAAAAATGTTTGTTACATTCAACCTGCTGAGTGCCACGTCAGTAACTGGTGACGCCTGTGCCCTCACACAAAAATGGCGGATGTAGCAGGCTAGTTTTTTTCAGCGTATGTACGGTCCCTTGAATATTCGTACCAATAATATTAAAAGCTTTTTCCGCTTAGTTAATTAATTAATTAACTAATTAATTTTTGCGGTAATAGAAATCAAAGAAATCTTTTATAAAATACTGGTGTCTAAATTTAACGAACCGTACATACATTAAAAATAAATCCGCATTCAGTAACCGACATTTTGTCTCACCGCTCAGGGCTGGTCTTCAGGGGGCGACGGGTAACTGACAGTCCAAAATACTGATGCAGAAAACCTTTTTGCCAGAAGATTGTTTGTCATCAGAATATTTGAAAAGTGACATTAATTTTATTTAATAAGAAACCATTGTGGCCCTAGGGCCACAAGTAATCAATGATTATATATTTTAGACTAGAGAGTCTAAAATATAATATAAAACTTGAAAAAAAAAAAAAATGTTTTTTTTTTTTTTTTTTTTTTTTTCCAGTAATTACTGAAAATTTATTTAAAATTTACTTAACTTTTATTTATTACAAGATTGTACTTTTTTAAAACTATATATACATTTTTAGTTTTCTATCATATTTTACGCTGTCAATCGTGGCGTAAGCGGAAAGTTCAGTGTCAGTGACCGTGGCATTCAACGTGTTAACTGGAGAAGTTGTGCGATTGTAGAAATCAAGTGTTTTTGCATAAAAATATAGGTATTAAAAGAAATCGGGAGGTTGGCAACTATTCGTATTTTATAAAAGGAAAATTTTATTTCTAAATTTCGATGCAATAGTTGCCTTTAGGAATTAAAATGAAGTGCAGTCGAACCCCGTTATAGCGAACCCGGTATATAACGAACCAACGGATATAACGAAGTAAAATTTTCGCCCCGCCGTTTTCCTATTGTATTTAATGCTAATTTATTCTTTTATAGCGAGCCCCCAAAATAATAAGAATCGGTTATAACGAACATTTTTTCCATTCGACCAAGAATTTTTTTTACACTTTTTCAAAGTTGTGAAAAATGCATTTCGACTCTTTTTTATAAGAAAATGCAAAAATGCATGCAGTCTTCTGAATCATTGTGCAAAGTAGTGATAAGTCTTTTTATTAAAGGGTAGGAAGAACTGCATTCTTTCTCTGTTATGGTGGGCATTCTGCATGTCTGATCAAGAAAGAGTTCAATAAAACAGAAACTTTCATTTTTAATTCCAAACTGTTTAATGGCAGTCAAAAGATTTTATTAAAGTTTTGCTATAATAATATACAAAAACACAAACTTTTACTAATTTTGAAATACATTTTACATAAATTCTGGTATCAGTCAATTATTTTAACATTTCAACAGTAGTAGACCCTGAAAGGATTAATCATAAAATAGCAGCGATTAGATTAGCAGACAAAAATTTATATTTAAAAAACAATGGTGCTAAAAGACTAAAAATTGTGTACAGTGCTTTCGTCGTAGGAGTTAAATATTTTTCATAGATTAACTTTACTCGTATTCTCAAGAGTTGACGTTATTTGTATAATGTAGTAATACTTTACAGCATGTAATGGATAATGCACCAAGATGGTATACGTGACGAAGGAGATGATTTAATATTTTGCGATGGTCTCTTTGTCACGTAAAACAATTTTGTCTAGCGATCAGTGTAACAATATCAGAGCTTGTAGACGCGTTGCAATAACAATTCCCATTACAATGTTACAAGCATCAAATAAATCATAATTAAGGATTACAAACTTAAGGAAATCCTTAGTCCAGGGCTTTCACTTGTGTCTATTTTTATATTTTTTTGACACCATTTTCTCGAAATAAGACAAATTTTCATAAATTTTAAATCATAGGCAAATAAAATGTACTACGAAATTTATTATTTTTTTTTAAATTAGTGGTGCTAATAAAAGTTGGAAGCCTGCTAATTCTGTATTAAAATGCATTTTTAGTCTAATTAGTTTACTACTCAGCATTAATGTTAATATTTAATTATATTTTTAAATTGTACAATTACTCACAAACGTATCGCGATATTATTTAACAGGTCGGTGTTGTTTCTCATTGTTTACACACACAAATAACTTATTCAAAAACTTTTAATTTTAGAGATATAGTTTCAACTTCAAAAAGGTTTTAACTGTTCTTCTTCATCCCATTAAAAGCGATTATTCCATTTTTGTTTTCCGTGTCTTCTAAGTACCTTTTAAAAGTTTGTTTCTGCAGTTTTGAATCAGTCTGTGCACTGAAAAAAATGATAAATGTAATTTTATTAAGAAAAAGCGTGCATTTTAATTCTTAAAATTTAAATATAATTTGTAGAAGTGCGTCATTTTGACACTTGCTTTGAAATACTTCACATGTGAAACTAATTCACTTTTGAAAATAACGTAATCGAAGTCATACTCTTATAAAAAGCAACGTTCTTACAAAAAATTGGAGTGTGTTTGTGGAAAAGCCGTGACATTACAATGAGCATGATGTGATCGGAAGTCCTTGTCCAAAAGATATCGATTTATGATGCAGAACTTCATGATTCTCGACTGGATTAATTCACTTCGCCGCGTTAAACAATCAAATAAAGAAGATTTTGACGATATTTTGAGTTCGTGACTATAAAAATCGCTATTTCAGCTTTTGTGATTTCATAGGAATATTCTCTGTTGTATTTATTGCATGCAGATTATTTTAAAAAAAAATTATTTACTCTTAAATGAATAGAAATAGTTTAGTATTTGTTTCCCGCTTTAGCTGGAAACAAATGCTAAAGACTTCAAGTTTTGAATAAAATTGATTTTTAAATTATCACTTTAAAATACCACTTTTTTTTTAAAACGATGAATGCGGATATGAGAGATGCATATGTAAATTTTGAAAGGTGAAAATGATGCCAGGTTTAGATTACACGGAGAAAAAATTCTATGACTGAGTCAAAATTGAATAAATTTTGCTGTTTTTCTTTAGGAATACCAAGTATAAGAAGGTTTATTAAATAACTTTATCATGGTAACATACTTTTATCTAGACACACGGCAGTGTGTCAGCCAAGTTCACAAAGTAAAAGGCGACACATCGGCCGTGGGTAGTATTACAGGAACCATTTCGGGTCACTTTTGACCCCTCAGTAACTTAAATTCTATTTGACCTACACACTTGCAATTTTTTGTGTCATGTAAGACCATCTTCTAATTTCCGAATCCTATAATTAAAAAAAAAAATCATTTACCGTTCACGAGAAATCGACATCTGAAAATCACTATTTTTACCACTGACTCACTGACTCACTCATCAAAATGTTTAACTACTTCCAGACGACTTAGGAAGTTGAAATTTGGTGTGGAGGTAGGTCATTGGATCTATAAATCAGAAATCACTATTAATTAAATAATAATGGTTGGTTAGAAGATAAATTATTGGATTACGATGGGAGTTTATGAGAACTTCACAAAATACCAGAAATAATGCCAAGTTGGCGTCACCCTTGGCGAGTATCGGGGCTGATCTTTGTAACCACCGAACCGATTTGGAAAGTAATGGTACCAAAATGATCGTATTCGCCCTGGTTCAAACATAGGTTATATCTTATGTCAGTGCCACTTACCTAAAAGGGGTGCAAGAGTAAAAATGTTCTAAAAATGTGATTTTTGTGTTACTGAAGGGCCTAGAAACATAAAGTTTGGTATATTAATTATTTATAACGATATAAATGATCACTAGAGCATTTGCTAAAAAATACAAAATTTAAAAGGGGTAAAAATCCACGATAAGCGTTCTAAAAACATTCTAAATATAGATTTTTAAACAATCTCAGCAAATAACGAATTTATTTTAAAAGTAATAATATTAAAATGATGGGGACAATCCTTGCTCCAACATAGGTTACATCTTATGTCGATGCCACTAACCCAAAGGGGGTGCTGGAGCAAAAAACGTTCTAAAAATGTGACTTTTCTCTTACTGACGAACCTAGAAAATAATAATTTGGTATGTTAATTATTTATAGGTTATAAATGATCTCTAAGGAAATTTGTTAGAAAATACGGAATTTAAAAGAGGTGAAAATGCACGAAAAGCGTTCTAAAAATGTTCTAAATTGCGATCCTTAAACAATCTCAGCAAATAACGAACCAATTTTAAAATTAATGATATCAAAATGATGGTGACACTGACAGTCTTTGCTCCAACACAGACTATATCTTTTGTCAATGCAGCTAACCCAAAGGGGGTTCAGGAGCAAAAAAAGTTCTAAAAATGTGATGTCTGTGTCACTGAAGGCCCTAGAAACATAAAATTTGCCATGTTAATTACTTATATGATGTAAATGATCACTAAGAACATATGTCTTACGTTATACATAAGGTCCATTATATGTACAAATATTTGTTAACATATACAAAATTTAAAAGGGGTGAAAATGCGCGAAAAGCGTTCTAAAAAAATTCTAAATGGCGATTTTTAAACAATCTTGGGAAGTTAATGAACCGATTTAAAAAATAATGATGTCAAAATAATCGTGACAGTCCTTGCTCCAACGAAATTATTGGATAAATTGTGGGATTGCAATAGGAGTCTATGGGAATTTGGCGAAATACCAGAAATAGCGCAAAATTAGCATCACTTTTAGCAAGTAATTTATGTCGCCAATTTGGCGATATATACCCAAGTTGGTGACAAACTTTTTTGGTCGACGGGATAATCAAGTAGTACCGAATTGCATAAAAGAAATATCTTTATTAGTGGGATTTAAAGGAACATAAGCAGTCCTAATATTCATATTTTTAAGTATGAATGGAATTTTTTCCGAAACATTCCTGTAATAGGGCTGAATGAGCAATGCACTATAACGTTACAAATGTGCAAGAAAACATAGAAAATGACAGCGAAAAAGAATTGCGTAAATGCATCGAAAAGTTGTAAGATTAATATTAAATAAAGGTAATTTAATATTAAGCCTATTTATTTCAAAAAGGAAACATAAACCTACTTATTTAACAAAAAATAATGATGTCCCATCAAAAATATAGATGTGAAAGAATGCCAAGTTCGTTAACGGTTTCGCTAATAAAAGAAGTGAGATCTAACTGGAAACCAAGTTCTTTCGAAGCTCCTTAAATCATAGCTCCTGTCATGCGCAATGTTCTTCGATTGCTTAAAATGATTTGCTATGTTACTTGCTATTCAATTGCGCGACTTGGCAAGTTTTCAGCCACCAACTTTTATCTTTGAGTCTGAGTACAATTTAGTCTAGTATGTCATTGACAAAGATCTAGTCAATCAAGTATTCGAATAAGTATATCGAAGTTAAGATATTGATAAGGTAAGGAAGCGATTAATTTTAAGTTATGATCAACTAAATAGAGAAATTTGAAATGAGAAAACTTGACAAGTAGCTCCATTGAATAACAAGTAACATAACAAATCATTTTAAGCAATCGAAGAACATTACGCATGACAGGAGCTATGATTTAATGAGCTTCGAAAGAACTTGGTTTCCAGTTATATCTCACTTCTTTTATTAGCGAAACCGTTAACAAACTTGGCATTCTTTCATATTTATGTTTTTGATGGGATTATATTTTACTGCTTACATATACGATTATTGTTATAACGATTATTATAAAAATGGTCCCAAATTTTTCAAAGTTTTTTGCTTATAATTTTCAGAGTTCTTAATATAAAATAATATTTTTCTTTGAAAATATGACAAACAACATTGCACACAACACCCTGTAATCAGAATTAAAAAATAATAAAAATTGTATGAAAAATAAGTAGGTTTACTAAATAATTTTTCGCTGCGCATGCGTCAACGATATCAAAATTTGATTTGCATATTATGTTAGCTAAATGTATAGGGCAACTTTCGTGAAAGGCTCAAAATCATAGCTTGAAAATAGTGAAAGTAATCGTCTATAGAAAAAGTACAAAGTCCGTTATTCCCAAAATGAAGCAAAAAAAATGAGGGATTTTATCCAAATGTCCATATTATGTATTCTATATTGACACTAATCAATGAATATATGGATATAACCCCTCTTGTTTTTGCTTCATTTTGGGAATGTCAGATTTTCAACATATTCAATTGACTATTATTTTCAGAGTTTTCAAGTTATGATTTTGCGACTTTCACAAAAGTTGCTCTATACATTTAGCGAACATAATATGCAAATGAAATTTTGATATCGTTGACGCATGCGCAGTGAAAAATTATTTAGTAAACCTACTCATTTTTCATACAAGTTTTATTATTTTTTAATTCTGATTACAGGGTATTGTTTGCAATGTTGTTTGTCATATTTTCAGAAAAAATTATTATTTTATATTAAGAACTCTGAAAATTATAAGCAAAAAACTTGGAAAAATTTGGGACCATTTTTATGGAAACCTTAATTTCTCTGCGAGTATGCATGATATTTGCATAAAAATGAACGCAGTTTATTACAATAAAGCCCTTAATCATAATCTAGAGTTTGAGCGCTTTTGCTACATTAGTTTTGACAGGGTTATTCAAAAGATATTCAATTTTTTTAATTTGTTGACGGTCCCCTGTGGAGTTTCGGGAGGAAATCTTCAAGGAAATGTATGACTTATACTATTATATTTATACACTAAGAGTTTTGGGATGATTCCTCATGTATTTTTCTAGGTATTTAACAAAATGTCTAAAATTGCAAGTGGACGTCATCAATGACCAGGTAGTGTATACATGACCATTCTATACATAACTTCATACTTTTTCCGAATATACAATAATGAAAATGGCGCAAAAACCGTTATCACAGTGTCTTCTTCCGGGGGAATATTCCAACGTTCAAGTGGGATCTGCTGGCCATAACTAAAAACGTATATTTATAAATTTGGTTCAATTCTAAGCACAACTCTTGAATAATAGTAAGATTACACATTCAGACATTTTGTATAAACATATTTTTCAGAATCTGTGAACCCTAAAACGTTTAAATCCGTCGAAAACCAGAAATCAAGATCATTTCGAATGCAACACTTTAAACTTTTAAAAGAAAGAAGAAAAAAAAATTAAATTATTTTATTTATGTTAATGTTAAAATAAATAACAAAAAGATAAAATTTTCATAATTTTTGAAATATACTGCTTAAAAATCTTTACTTTGTGTTCAATCAGATATAAAATAAGTCTTAAGTATTCCAATGATTTGAAAATATTGTATTATTTTACATTATTTTATGCAGAAAATATGTATCAGGTGACGTAAAGTAAAGTGCTGTGCAAGGATGTTAAATTTTAGAAATTTGAATTCGAAAAGAATTTTGCTTGGTTTGTGTTTAAAACTTTTTTGTCGACGTTTACAATTTTATATATTTACGACACGCACAAATCTGTTTTTTCGGTTGCTTTTTGTATGTTTTTTTACTCAAAGGAGAAAGAAATCTTTTTACCATTTGCCTAAATGCTGAAAGATACATTGCTATCAAAAGAAAATAATAACCTGATTGTCTTCTTTTTCATTTAACATTCTATTTAATTTAATCTTATTATTATTTTTACTTTATATAAAAATGATTAGATATACCTTATATATTCGTGTATAAGTCGAACCCTCCGATCAGTGTTGCCAGATGGGCTACTTTTTTTAAATTCAGATTCCTGATTGGCACCACTTTTTACAAATAATAAAATATGCCTTATTCAATGACATGATAATTAAGGCGATAACAAAAGGTAATTTACCTTTTCGAAAAAGTGGTGCCAATCAAGAAATCTGAATTTTAAAAAGTAGCCCACTGGCAACACTGCCTCCGATTATTACAAAAAATTAAAAAAAAAATTGTTATTTAACAAATTATAACGACTATGTGGAAAATAATATTTTCGAAGAATATAATTTTAGAGTTGTAAATGATTTCTGTATTAAAAAAAAGAATAACATTATTTTTATGATGATCAAAACATATCTTACGTAATAACAGAGTCATATCAATATGCCTGGACTTTTAGAGACATGTTAATATTCTTGGTTCAATCATAGGCAAATATGAAATGAAATTTCGGTTTAACAATTTTCGGTAATGCAAATTTTAAAATTTCTAAACACCGTACATTTTTAGTTTTTACATCGTCGCGAGTCGTATGAAGAAAAAAAACCTTTCAAATGCAATTTGTTTGAAATCCGTATCTAAATTTGTTTTTGAGGTATTAATTTTTTTGTATGTTTTAATACTTTATTTGACATCATGGCAACAGAAGTATTCCACTTTTGGACATTAAACGTGGACCAATCAGAAAACGAATAAAATAAAAACAGAAATATTTTACTTCTATACTAGACATTAAGCATGGACCTGTAGCTACCGATTTTAGTACGTGTAGCTAACAAGAGTAATAACTTTTATAACTAATCTTTAAAACCAATCTTATTCACACTACATACTTTTTAAATAAAAATAACGATAAAATTAAGTTTTTAGAACAAGCACGCAAACTTTATTAGGTAAAAAATGTTAACTGGTAGAAGGTACAGTTACAGTCAAAAGATGCACAATAATACACAGTTAAATAAGTGAAATATAAAAATACAAATTATTTTACAAAAACTATTTTAAATATTAGAAATGCATTTTAAAGTAAAGAAACATTATTTTAAATTATTATGTTAGCAAAGAATTATTATAAAACATTTTAATTTGAAAAGATGAATATCATTTTAAAAGTTACTATTTGCGATGCGACACAGCTTACGATTCCAGTTATTTTTGCTGGACCAATATCGCCAACTGTCGGCATATAATGGCCCGACATTACTCCCCTACCAGTAACTAAGTTACGATAGCAGAAATCATGGTAGAGAATAATTAATTACATTTCAAAATAATAATGTAAATAATTTAATGAAAATAATAATAATAATCGTATATATCCACAAAAATCTATTTCTGTTTTCAGTGAGACATTAATTTTAAACTAGTATAGAACTGTTATTAATTTAAATGCAACAACTATAAATGCAACTTTATCCACCATTGGGGAAAGAAAAAGAAAAAAAAAAGTTAATATTTATAAATTATATCATAAAATTGTTATTACTCAGAGTAATGTCTTGTAGTAAGTTTAAATAATCTCATATAAAAGAAAATTATCTGAAATCTATGAGATTATAAATATTAATGGTTACTAAAATTGAAGACTATTTACTCGACTTAAATACTATATGAAACCATGCTAATTTAAACATGTAATTCAATATTATAAATCATATCATAAACTAAGCAAGAATAGGAGAAATATAAAAAGTATAAATAAAAGAATTTAAGAAATATTATAACACAATCATAAATTTATCAAGAATAAAAAATGACAATCAATCTTTAAAGCGAACTGGCAAATTAACTTTTCTGCCACAACGTGTTGTTGAAGGCAATATTTGATCATCAGAAATGACTTGTGGAGTATGGGAGTGACTAGGCATTTTAGTATTCTCTGGAATTTCATCATGTGTCAACATATAGGCTGGCTTAAGCCGGTCAATTGAGATATTGACATTTTTGCCTTTTATTTTCAAAGTATAATATTTATCATATTTATGGACTACCAAAAAGGGTCCTTGGTAGGCCGGTTCTAGCGGTTTTTTTACTCGGTCTACCCTAATAAACACCTGGGAGCAAGATTTTAAATCCTTATGTACAAATATTGTTTTTTGTGTTGCCTGTTTTGTAGGCATAGGTTTTAATTGCTCCATATAATTCTGTAGCTGAGTCACAAAAGTGTCAGAATCTGTACTGACTGTTGGTTTATCAAAAAATTCACCTGGCAGTCTAATATTTGTACCATAAACCATCTGTGCTACAGAATGATTCGTGTCACTTCTGATAACTGATCTTAGTCCTAAAAGCACTGTTGGTAAAATTTCAGTCCATTTCACATTGTTGTGTGCTTTAATAGCTGTTTTTAAAGTTCTGTGAAAGCGTTCAACTTTGCCCTGACACTGTGGATGGTATGGTGTTGATGTTCGAAGTTTTGCACCACTAATTTCTGCTAAGTTTTTGAGCAACTGAGACTTAAATTGTTTACCTTGATCTGTTATGATTGTTCCTGGCACACCGAATCTACAAATCCAATGTTCATAAAATGCTTTGCTCACTGTTACAGCACTATTTTCAGGCAAAGGGACAACTTCTGTCCAACAAGAAAATCTATCAATGCAAGTTAAACAATAAATATGTCCATTAGATGGAGGCAAAGGTCCAATTAAATCAATATGCACAACATTAAATCTTTCATCAGGTTCTTGAAAAGTAGAAAATTTAGATTTGGTATGTCTATTTACCTTGGTCTTTTGACAATTAATACAGGTTTGAGCCCATTCTTTTACTTGCTTGTTGATTCCTGGCCAAATGAACCTGGCAGCCATCTCTTTAACGGTAGATTTTATGCCTGGGTGTGACAAGCCATGGATTTGGTGAAAGAGTTCTCTCCTGAATTTTATAGGAATATATGGGCGAATCTTGTTGTGGGAGGTATCACACCATAATGTTTTTCCAGATGCCAGAGTGTAAGGTTTGAAGTCCAAAGATGTGTCACTAGAACATAATTCTTTGAATTCTGCATCGTTACTTTGCTCTTGAGCTATTTCATCATAGTCGATAACACAGACTGTTTCTATTCTGGACAAGGTGTCAGCAACCACGTTATCCTTGCCACTAATATGTTGGATGTTGGTAGAGAATTGAGAGATGTACTGGAGCTGGCGCAACTGTCTTGGAGAAGCCTTTTCATTTTTCTGTTTGAAAGCAAATATTAAAGGCTTATGATCTGTCCAAATTGTGAATTCGCGACCTTCCAAAAGGTATTTAAAATGTTTGATGGAAAGATAGATTCCCAATAACTCACGGTCATACGTACTGTACTCTTTCTGAGTTTCGTTAAGTTTTTTCGAATAGAAACCAATTGGCTTCCACATGTTGTCTTCAAATTGTTCTAAAACTGAACCAATTGCCCAATCTGAAGCATCTGTGCATAGAGATAATGGAAGTCCAGGTTTTGGAAAACACAGAAGTGCAGCATTAGCTAGATCAGCTTTGCACTTTTCAAACTGCTGGATACTTTCATCTGTCCAAGGGACTTTTCTGCGATCCTTTTTCTTTGCACCTTTTAACATCTCATGAAGCAGTGCTTGGGTTTGTGCTGCATCTTTCAGGTATCTGCGATAGAAATTAATCATACCAAGAAAGGTACGTAGATCGTGCAGGGTTTCTGGCAATTTATAATCTAGGATAACTTGGACTTTAGCTGGAAGGGGTGAGGAACCTTTCTCATTAATGAGGTATCCCAAAAATTCAATTTGGTTAACTCCCATTATTGATTTTGCAACATTAATGCGCAGGCCATACTTATTTAATCTCTCAAATACTATTTTTAGGTGCTCCTTATGCTCGGCTTCTGAGCTCGAAGCAACTAGCACATCATCCAAATAGGGAAACAAGAAATCTAACCCCTGAAAAACTTGATTAATAAATCGCTGGAACGTGGCAGGAGCATTCCGGAGGCCAAAACTCATGACATTGAACTCAAACAATCCGAATGGGGTAATTATTGCAGTTTTGGGCTTGTCTTCTTCAGCTATTGGAATTTGATAATATGCTTTGATTAAATCAAGCTTAGAGAAAATAACTGTATCTTTTAATATGTTATGAAAATCTTCAATTCGGGGTATGGGGTATCTGTCTGGAATGGTTTTGTCGTTTAATCTTCTGTAATCCCCACAAGGTCTTAGGGATCCATCTTTTTTATTAACCAAATGAAGGGGACTGGCCCATTGGGATTTTGAGGGTCGGATTATGTTATTGTCAAGCATGAATTGAAACTCCTGTTTGGCCAACGCAAGCTTTTCAGGATTTAGTTGTCGTGCCTTGAAATACACTGGTGGACCTGTTGTTTCAATGTAATGCTTAACTTCATGTTTAACTGATTTATTTAAAATATTAGGTTTCGTAATATCAGGATATAAATTTAATAAATCACTAAATTGGGATGTACGATCAAACGTAGTTATAAAACACTCATCAGAAATTGTTGAAATTTCACTTTTTACAGACAATTGTGTGATGCCATCAATTAATTTACGTTTATGTATGTCAATAAGCAAATGAAAATGATGCAGAAAATCAGCACCAATGATTCCTTTACTCACCTTGGCTACTATGAATGGCCATTGAAATGCACGTCGTAAACCAAGATCTAGTGTCAGTGTTTTTATACCATAAGTTGATATTTCAGTACCATTGGCAGCATATAACACATATGAGCATGGTTGTTCTGCTTTTACGTTTGCTGGAACCAAGGACACATCAGCACCACTATCGACTAAGAAGCGCACACCAGTTTTTTTGTCATGAACAAATAGTCTGTAGTTGCGGCAATCTATGTTCTTTGCAGCAGGACTTGCCGCTGACTCTACTGCTGGGAGGAGTTTTCCGCTTGTTGCCAACTACAGGGTTGTTTACATTTCTCAGTAAGACATTTTTTTCCAAATCTGAAGTGGTAATAGCAAAGCTTACCATTAGGATCATAACGCTTGCGGGATTGACTTCTGTATCTGCCAGCACGGCGATGAGGAGTACGACTACGAGATCGTTGAACATGCAAACTTGCAATCTGCTGCTCCAAGCTGGCGATCTTATCCAAGAGGGCTGCATAGCTGGGAGTATCTTTATCAACTTTGGCAAGTTCCATATTAGGGTTCAGTTCAGTGATTTTATCAGCCATTTTGGCCAATTTTTCTAAATTTTCATCACTGACAACAATTATGTTTTTCACTGAATCCGGGAGCTTTTCTAACCAGAGAGTTCTTAGCACTTTGTCTGAAACGTCCTTCGTATCGCCTAATGCTTTCATCTTACGTAAGAGTTGGCTGGGCTTCAAATCTCCTAATTCCAGTCCAGTGAGAAGTCGTTTGATGCGCAAATTTTCGCTTTCTTTAAAAGTGCTTAAAAGTCTGTCATTCGCGGCTGCATACTTATTTGGAGTGTCATTTTGAATTATGTCCCATATATTCTCCATAAACTTCGGGTCCAACTGTGCGATCAAATAATTGAACTTAGTTTCGTCGCACGTAATTCCGGCTATCTTGAATTGCGCTTCAATTGTAACAAACCACATTTCAGGTTTTTCTGTCCGAAATGGGGGAATTTTGATGCTAACTTTGCTAGCTTCTGCTGATCCGGAGTTTTGGTCGGTAAGAGGCATTTTGAATAAGTTATGTTAACAAGGGTCACCAATTGTAGCTACCGATTTTAGTACGTGTAGCTAACAAGAGTAATAACTTTTATAACTAATCTTTAAAACCAATCTTATTCACACTACAGTCGGCAGTAAAATTATTCGAGCACCTTAAACCCTTTGGTTTTTTTTCCCAAAACCGAAAACATACTTCCTGCAACTATTATTCTTGGATAGTACGGCAAGTGAATCATTGCCCGTAAATAAATGATGAATGCTAAGCTCATTGTACTAGCAAATCTCTTCTAGTGCATTTCAGTGACCAATTTTAATATGTTTGAAATAGTGTAACATCATTAAAATACACAACAAAAGAATTTTTCCCCCATATTAGACAATAAAATTATGGATTTCTTTTATGTACCTCTGACGAACTATAACTTACTCTAATCTCTGTAAAATGTTTGATCTTTGTCATTCTTATCAGTTTCATTATATTTGAAATTGGTCATTGAAATACATTGCAAACAGTTTTTCCCTATTGACCATAAATTCTTTTTGAATGTTCTTGTAAATAAACTATAAAACTACAAACTTCATTTTCAATGCCGAATACGAAGTAGTAAATTGCATTAACATATATCAAATGCATCCGAATATATTTACACTAGTTAGAGCACGGATAGAAAAAACACAATTCATAAAGCTTTTTCAACTATGATGTCAGGTACAATCAAAAGTATTCCGTTACATTACGGGGGGGATCAAATGCATCTTAATCGTTTTAAAATAATAGAATTAGTTTTTAAAGTATGCACAAAATATACATTCTGTACAATCTGTAATGCAAAAAATATTTATTATTAAATTACAGGGTCTTTTGTTATACGCATTGTTTTGCTTAAATTATTGTTACTTTTATTATTAAAAAAATTTTCAGAAAAATATATACAAATTTCATTAAAAGATTGACTCTAATTTTATTCCAGACCTTCTCCGCTGTTCTGCGAATTGAGTTACATAACTTCCTGACTGTGAGTTCTAAAAACGGATTGCACAAAACATCCTGTGACACGATTCCGTTTATTCTATAATGAGCCTTGTTACATAATATACTTTGATATACGATTGTTTTTAGCTTAACCTTCCTGTTTTTATCTTTCAAATGACCTCAGTGATTCGTATAAAAAGGCGGTAATCGACGCAGTTCTCATGCCTTTTCGTTGATCTTTCGTTGATCTACTCTGATCGCTCTTTAATAGATTACTAAACTTTTTTAAAAATGGCATACCTAACTCAAAACGATTTAGATGATTTATTAAATTTTGTAGATGCGAATGTTTCGCATCTAATTGATAATGATCCGTATGAAAATATTTTAAATACACCCCTCATAACTTACCAGGATTATTTTCCAGAACCACCTACGCCAATGGACGTAGATATTTGTCCAGACTTTAACTTACCGCCGTTTTTAGAAACTAAGGAATCTATAGAAAAGAAAATGGAATTTAAAAAACTACCATCACAATTCGAAACTAATAAATCAATTTATACTATAACAAGTTGTGCTCCAAAAGAAGAACAAACTCCAGCTAAAATCGTGACAACGCTTTCTCCTGCTAAAAAACAGCGAAGTTTTATGGAATTGTTTGAATCTTCAAATATAAAAAAAAGAGAACAATTAAAAAATTACAAGATACCAAAGAAAATGGAATTTAAAAAACTACCATCACAATTCGAAACTAATAAATCAATTTATACTATAACAAGTTGTGCTTTAAAAGAAGAACAAACTCCAGCTAAAATCGTGACAACGCTTTCTCCTGCTAAAAAACAGCGAAGTTTTATGGAATTGTTTGCATCTTCAAATATAAAAAAAAGAGAACAATTAAAAAATTACAAGATACCAAAGAAAATTCATAATAGTGAGAAGAACATTCCTATCGTGAAGAAATGTCACTTTAAAAAAACTTCAAAGAAAAATTATTTGAAAGTTGATGAAAAAAAAAAAATGATAAGAACTCAGATGCAGTATTAATTTTGTCTCCAGATATAGAAGATTACGAATATATTTTCGAATTAAAAGGTGACAAATTTTTAGAATTTAAACGTTATTATGAAACAAAATTTTCTAAATTTTAAAATTTCACCTCATGTTTTTCTTTAAAGAAAAATTACTTAAAGGTGAAAGTGAAAAAATGGGTCAGAAGTGGTTACCTAAACCACTTCTGACCCATTTTTTTGCGAAATGTTATAAACCAATATTGATAAATTTAAAACTTTAACTTATCATTTTTTTCACCAGAAAAATTATTAATGGTGACCCATTTTTTTGGCGAAACGATTAATATTAGTTAATTTCAAAAATTTGTACTTGTCAAAATTTCTATAAACATAATTTTCTTCCGACAATGTTTTTGATATTTATATACTCTTTTCTTTAATTGTATTTATAATTATTGATTTTTGGTTTTTAACGATGGTCAAAGTTAAAAGTCATTTAAATGTAGATTTTGGAAAAATGTATTCAATATTATGTACCGTTATGCTTTTTTAATTTAAATTATTAATTTATTCAACTTTCAAGTTTTTCTGTATTTGAATGCTTTATAAAGTAATTAAAATATGTATAGCAATTAAATGAATTTTTTGAGATGAACCGACATATATTACATATACACCGACATGCAAAATGTGTGTTATTTCATTACTTCCATGCCTTAGAACAAAAAAATTCGAAAATTTTTATATACCTTTCATCAGAACGAATTTTTCGAGAATCCGAAAAAAATAGTTCCAGAAGTTGATTATATTAAATAGACATTGTTCCATTCTTATATATTAACTACATACAAAATTTAAAGTCTATCTCAATTTGTTCAGGAGCGACATGGTCTATTGTCCATCGGCTCGTGCATAGACGGAGATTCGTTTTTACTCCGATCAATTGATTGAAGCAGAAATTTAATATGGAACTCAAAAATAAACATTTTTCGTTACAGCAAGTTGCCAACGAACACACATTAAAAAAATTCTCAATACAACAATTACTTTATTATTGCAAAATTTTTTCCTGAAAAAATGAAAACAAAATTATTTGCTCTTTCGTATTTAAGCATTTTCTTTTTAGTTATTTAAGATAAAATTATGTAAATTTGGCAAACGATTTGGTGAAATTGGTTGACGTGATAATCAAGCAGTAGCCAATTTATACTTTTCATATTTCACAAAAGATTCCTATACAATAGGTTAAGAAACAATACCAAAGAAATTTATGTATATTTTATTATTTTATGTTATTTTTAAAACAACAATTAACAATAAAAAATAATTATAGAACAAAACAACAAATATCATTTTAAAAAAGAAAAAAAAATGAAAGTAAATAAACTTGTTAATTCTGCATGAAAATCCCATTTATATTAATTAAGGGGGGCCCCGTTTACACTTATTCTATGAACACCTAATAACAGCCACGGACTCGCCTCATCAGAATGATCCTATATCTAAATTTTGATCGAAAACTGTTAATTCTACATGAAAATCTCGTTTATATCAATTAAGGAGATGGGCCCCCTCTTATACATATCGAATGAACTCCAAAAACTAATCAGGGAAGCGCCTTATCAGGATATACCTATATACAAAATTTCAAGTTGATCCGATATTTTTATCATGAGTTATCGCGTTACGCACGAAGCTAAAAACTTTGACACAGATGCACCACATTAGCGCAATTTTTTTTCCGGCGCCAATTTGGGAAACTTGGTTTTTAATTACCAATTTCATAAATATTTTTTAATTATTGTGTATTACAGCAGACTCCCTCAAAGTCGCAACTCTCTAAAATCCGCACATATTTTACGGATGTAAACAATGAAACATTCAGTTCAGATGTAGGTGCAAAAATTGATTTTTTTCAGTTGCATATATTTTTTTATTTATAATTTTTGTTAATAGGACTAAATTTATGTTTTTCATGAAGAAAGAATAATTTATTTCTGAAAAAAAATAAAGATATTGCTAATATCATTGGTAGCCACAATCTTCTTATTAAATATATTTATGTATTAATCAATTTTTTTTTAGTTATTAAGTCTGAAATAAAATTTCATTACTTTATGATCCTGATGTGATTTAGTAATGTACCTTTATGAGGCAAGTTTCATTGAATAATTTAGGAAAAACACATTTCCTCTTTTATAATGAAAATTTAATTGTACATTATTGATTATTAACTTGACCTTTCCTTTTTTTAGTATTT
Organism: Maratus speculifer; assembly: GCA_964019185.1. Classification (NCBI taxonomy): domain Eukaryota; kingdom Metazoa; phylum Arthropoda; class Arachnida; order Araneae; family Salticidae; genus Maratus; species Maratus speculifer. The sequence continues at coordinate 36,739,560 of OZ025296.1, forward strand.
AGTCATTTTAAAAAAACATCTAAATTTTTATTATTTCAATTTATTACTTATTTTAATATTTTAGTATATTGTATACATTCATTATACTTTTGATTTCATTATTAATTACACTCAAATTATTTTAAAAAAAAAAAAAAAATGCAAACAAAGCAATGATCAGAAATAAGCAAAATTCTAAAATTCGCAAAACTTCTGGTCCCAAGCTGTGTGGATTTGAGGGAGTCTACTGTATTTGAAAAAAATAATCATCAAATCTCTCTTCAAGTAATGCAGAACCGTTATTTAAATAAATAAATAAATAAATAAATAAATAAATAAATAAATAAATAAATTTTCACACAAACATTCTTGTATTGCACTTAAAAACTTATCCGGCGAAATATAAACGTCAACTATTGCAATTTGCTATCCATTTTCAGAGTGTGTTTTTAAACATACTGTTAGCCATTTTTTTTTAAAAAAAGACATATTTGTTTCAAAAATCTATATAATATTTAAATGCTTCAAGGGACATTAAACTAGAGATAAAAATAGCAGATTTTTGATTTCAAAATTAGTCTTGATAATAATTAACTATAAAAATTTATTTTTACAATTATTTTATTATATCTTGTTATTTTTATAAAATTTGACTTATTTTCTATCAATTGGAACAAAAAAAAATACTAATTAGGATGAGCGAAGCGAATCCTCTACTAGTCCACTCAAGTTACATTTTGTCGTACGCTTTATAAAAAATCTATTCAGTATTTTGACTTGAAATTAAACATAAGAATAAATTATGATATGTAGATTTGCAGAATGTTATTTTTTTACAGAATAACCTTTAAAAAATATTATTTTACATGTTTTTCTATTATGGACGCACTTTTGCAAATAAAAAATTGAACACGTATCTTTTTATTTTCAGAATGAAAATAAACCATGGGGTTAGTAATTATAGATAGAATCTTGATTAATTAAATAAATAAAATATATTTTCATTATTCCGCCAAAATCGTTTGCAAATAAAAAATTGAACCCGTATCTTTTTATTTTAAGAAGGAAAATAAACTATGGGGTTAGTAATTATAGGTAGAATCATGATTAATATATTAAATAAAATATATTTGCATTATTCTGCCAAAATTATTTACGCAGTTTATACTTACGGGTTTTAAAAGAATTACGTTATGATTTATTTATCTAGGTATTTACTTTGATAAAGTGGCAACAAAAAAATCGTAAACAAGTAAAATTAATTCTTATATTTGGTATTTAGAGTGAATATTTTGTTAAATTTGGTTAGTTTCTTAAATGTGGTATTCGAAATGAAAGATTAAAGAATAATTTAAGAATATTTTAATTGATTGGAGAATAATTTAATTCAACCAAATTAAATATATTAACTACGTTTATAAATAATTTCTGGAATGTATTAGTAATTTAAAAATGTTGAGAAAAAGAACACTTATTGGCCAGAACGTTACTGGCCATTGGAAAATGTAAAAACATCTTTAAAACTTTTAGTTAAAAATTAAAAAAAAATATTTTGTAAAATTCTGCTTCGAAAATATTGTTATATATACCAGCCTTATCATAAATAAAAAATTCCGAGGAAATTCTTAGTTATTTGGCTGAATTTACATTTCTAAAATTTAAATGCGCCAAAACTTGAGATAACGTTTTTGCTTAATAAAGATGTAAAAATAATATAAAAAAGTAATGTTCCTTTCAAATATTTATCTTATGAAGTAATGCTGCGCGAATCCAAACAAAGCACGGCTTTTGCTAGTTTAGTTCAAATTTAAAAAATGATTTTCATGGAATTCACAAAATGCATTTTAATGATGTTGCACTCATTCGAACATAATAGAATTGGCATGAATCTATGAAATATATACTAAAATATGCATTCTGTACAATCTGTAATGCAAATAATTTTTAATTATTCCGAAACGTAACATTACATTTTTTTGTTTATTTAAAGATGCAAAAGTATGTTTTTCCTAATTTAAAAAATAAAAATTATAAACATAAGATAAAACACTTACCCTTACAAAAAATTTTTAATCCAAGGAATGTTTAAATCCTTATTTTAAACATTACGCATTGTAGCTGAACTTTGAGGTGTAACATCGTAGAACCTGCTCTATATTCTGCTTTGTGATCGTGTTTTACTAATCTCGCTCAGATTCTTTGACGCGACTTGATCTATCAGGCAATCTATAGGTAAATTACCCTGTATCAACAGTTTCAAGTCATAGTAATCGTCAAAATGTTGCTTTTCGAGATTACAAGACATTTTATCTTGGTTAAATTTCAGTGTTTGTTCGCAATAATTATTTTTCAATGCTTTGAAAATTCATTAAATTTATAGAGTTATATCTTAAACATTGCTTATATTGTAGTGAAACCTGGAGAATAGTGTACGGGCCAAACGCTTAGAGGGTGAATAATATGTGTCGCGAGGATAAACATATTACGAATTGACTGGCCTATTTTTAAATGCTGTATTCATCATGTAAACAGCTGGCATAAATATTTTTTCACACAAAAGTATGCCAAGTAACTATAATAAGCTGCAATTTTGCTTAAGTAATGAAAAGCTGTTAGTTGTAAAAATGACAGATGACTGATTTTTAGAAGACAGTTTTGGCAAGAATAAGTTTCTGTAAAACATCTGTTTGGCAAACAAACATATTTTTTCCCTTGATCTGCTATTAAAAGATAGAGATGACAGAGAATGATTTTGTAGAAATAATAATGGGTCATTTCTAAAGAAAAAAAACATCTGTTCCTAAATTAGAAAAACCGCTTGTGTGGCGATGTTAGCTAAAAACGTATATTTTTAATGATTTCAGTTATTAGACAGAAAGCATTTAGAAAATTTTAAAAAGGTTTTATTTTAATACAAATTTTTTAATATTTTTAACTATTTAGAAAAATAGTTGTTATCCTCGGTAGAAAAATTAAGAAAATCTGAATCTTTTCAGGACTTATTTTTAGCACTTTCCAACAAAGTTGAAAAGTGCTTATGCATTCGGTTTGTCTGGCCGCGCTCTAACTCCCGTAAATATACTCGGATTGCTATGAAATTTGTATACGTTATTGAGGTTTACCCTAGCACGAACCCTATTGAAAATGAAGTATCTACAGAGAGAATCAAAAGTTTCCCATTACATTACGGCCTGTGGGGAAAAATCGCTAATATACTCGGATTACCATGAAATTTTAGGACGTTATTGATGTTTATCCTGGCACAAGTCCTATTGAAAATGAAGTTTTTACCATGATTAATTTATCTACAGGGCGAATCAAAATTTTCCCATTACATTACGGCCTATGGGAAAAAATTGTTAATATACTCAGATTGCCATGAAATTTTAGGATGTTATTGACGTTTACCCTAGCACAAGTCCTATCGAAAATTTAGTTTCTACCATGATTAGTTTATCTACAGGGCGAATCAAAAGTTTCCCATTACATTACGGCCTATGGGAAAAATCGTTTCAAAGGAATTTTAAAGATGTTATACCCTGTGAAACATATTAAAATATGCATTCTATAAAATATAAGGTGAAAATGTAGCTATTATTCATTTACAGGGCCACACAAAAGAATTCCATTAGATAATGGTAAAAGGAGGAATTGTGTGTGACATATTTTAAATATATTAAGCTTTTTCATGTATAATAAAATTGATATATGTCACTGAAGCTTATATACGCTACTGTCTTGCATAATATGAAGTACATAGCATTTACAGGGCCATACAAAAGATTTCAAATAGTGTTACTGAATATGAGCGTAAATTATTTAAACGTGGTTCTTAAATAAGCTATGCATTTTTACGCTGAGCTGCATTCAATTTACTGAGAAATGTTTGCAGAATATAGATAAAGGGATATACAGGGCCACGCAAAGAATTCGGTACATGAACGCCTATGAATGATAATTTATGAGAATGTGATTTCAGTTGTTTTAAAAGTGTTTTAGTTTACAATAAATTTTATCCTAATGCTGACGTGTAATAATGGTATAATGTAAACTACAGGGCTGAACAAAAGTATTCAAGTATGTTTCCATCTAATAGTATGAATTGCTGAAAAAGAAATTTCAAGCTACTAGGTATTTTCCCATTATATGAACTGACATATGAAATACTGTTCTAATGTACTGGAATACATATTTGGGTATATTTGGCTATACACAATTATTTCCCTAAATAACAAAGTTTTGTTAAAGATTTCATTAAGTGTTGGAAAGTGCTTCATAATCTATGTTTAATGCATGATTTTTCTTACTTGTTTTATTTTATTCGTTTTCTGATCAGCTTAATTTCCAGAAATGAAATATTTCTATTCTTTATTTAATTCATTTTCTGATCGACTTAATTTCCAGAAATGAAATACTTCTGTTGCTACGATAACAAAAACAAGTTGAAAATTGCACGTGAAGCGTAGCAAATGAGGTGCGTTCATACGATAACGAAATTTTAAAAAATATTACTATCATATATCAATCTCATAAAATTATAGATAGACAATTAAAACGCTCATCAAACAATGTTTTGAAAAAAAACCAAAGGGTGCTCACAAAATTTAACTGAAAATTCTAAATTTCCTCCACCAAATTTTGTGATACCTTTTTCAATAGCGGACCGTGCGATATCAAAATTCAAACTACCAGCCACAGTTATTCGAAAAAATTTTGACAAAAGAAATCTGATAGTAACCAACCAATCTCTCTACCATCATCAACCACATCTGAACCATAAAGATTAATAATTAGAAGCAAAAAAAATAACTGTCCAGCTAATGAAAAAAAATGTTGCTTTGAACATTTAGAATATGATATAATAATTGTATGTTTTTATGCTTACACTTTCCAACATAGTTGAAAAAGCTTTATGAATTGTATTTTTTTCTATCCGTGCTCTAACTAGTGTAAATATCTAATGAAAAAAAATGTTGCTTTGAACATTTAGAATACGATATAATAATTGTATGTTTTTATGCTTACACTTTCCAACATAGTTGAAAAAGCTTTATGAATTGTATTTTTTTCTATCCGTGCTCTAACTAGTGTAAATATCTAATGAAAAAAAATGTTGCTTTGAACATTTAGAATACGATATAATAATTGTATGTTTTTATGCTTACACTTTCCAACATAGTTGAAAAAGCTTTATGAATTGTATTTTTTTCTATCCGTGCTCTAACTAGTGTAAATATATTCGGATTCTTCAACCACATCTGAACCATAAAGATTAATAATTAGAAGTTAAAAAAAATAACTGTCCAGCTAATTAAAAAAAAATGTTGCTTGACACTTGCTTTGAACATTTAGAATACAATAAATACTGGTTTCATTGATTCTTTTATTGGTATTGTCTGAATAACTTTGGATGTATTTATAAAAGTATTTATATAATAATTGTATGTTTTTATGCTTACACTTTCCAACATAGTTGAAAAAGCTTTATGAATTGTATTTTTTTCTATCCGTGCTCTAACTAGTGTAAATATATTCGGATTCTTCAACCACATCTGAACCATAAAGATTAATAATTAGAAGTTAAAAAAAAATAACTGTCCAGCTAATTAAAAAAATGTTGCTTTGAACATTTAGAATACGATATAATAATTGTATGTTTTTATGCTTACACTTTCCAACATAGTTGAAAAAGCATAATTTAAGCAAAACAATGCGTATAACAAAAGACCCTGCAATTTAATAATAAATATTTTTTGCATCACAGATTGTACAGAATGTATATTTTGTGCATACTTTAAAAATCAATTCTATTATTTTAAAACAATTAAGATGCATTTGATCCCCCCCCCGTAATGTAACGGAATACTTTTGATTGTACCTGACATCCGATTTTCATAAAATTTGAAATGACTCGACAAGATTATGTAATAATTATAAGTTTTTAAATATCAAACGATTCGGTTGGGTCGGAGCGACGTATTTACATAATTACGAACGCACCTAAAAAGCTTGACATAAATATATTTGGTGATTACTAATAATATCAGCAATATCTTGATTTTCTTCATGAAATAAATTATTCTTTCTTCATGAAAAAACATGAATTTCCTTAACAAAAATTACAAATCAAAAAAAAATGTATGATATAAAACTACATTTGAACTGTCCGTAAAATATGTGCAGACTGTATCAATTTGTTTTTAACCACAATATTAGGATCATTTAAAAGTTTGACTGATGCTAAAAATTGAACTTTTCAGTAAACCATGACACAGATTTTTTTTTTATATAATTCATTTTAGAATCTCATCCATGTAGTTACAAAATTCGAAACATTTGCATCTCTATAATTGATATTTTGAAAACAAAGCTGATACACAATTTACACAGTTTGGTATTACTTGAGTAGTTTGGCGTTTTATATAATTTGTTGCATCAGCAATTCATTAATAGAGCATTACTATGCATAATAACAATATTTAAATTTTGTTTTGGAATTGCAATGCATTGTATAAATAGTTTTCACATGTTTTATTTTCATATACCTAACCAAGATGGGCCCCCAACGAACTAGTTTTTACTTGGAATAATTGATATACTAAATGTATTTTTTGACTTGGAATAATGGATATTTTGAAAACAAAACACACAAGTTTATACATCCATTTATCTGAGAGCTCCATTTAAAAGTTTGACTAATATTGAAACTTATAAATCAATGATAATGTAACAATATTTTTCTTTTTTTTTAAAAAAATGAGTTGTACGTGAGGTGCGCGATAACAAAATTTTAAAAATATTACTCTCATATATCAATCTCATAAAATTGTAAATAGTAAATTACAATTAAAACACGCTCCCCATTATAGGTGAAAACTGGGAAATTCGATTAGTAGCCAGTGGCCGGTAGACCCAGTTTCATAAGTGGCCACTTTTTAAAAGTTAATAGCCACTTTTTAAAAATAGATCAAAATGGCTTTTTTAAAATTTATTTAGCAACTAGTGAGTAACAAAGTTACACATATTTGGTTAAAAATAAAACTCTCATTCCACTGAATGGAAAAATATGAATTGGTGATTAATACTACAGATACAATTATAAGTGATAAACTATATTTAAATATATATTAATCCATTGTATAAAACAAACAAGGAAATTGTATTTTTAAATTTTAAATTTAAAAATAATTTCACACCTTACTTGGATATTTTATTCTTACTTAAAATTGGTGCTAATTATTAAATTTGGCGAGTGTACAGATAAATATAAATATTCTTTGCTTTGGCTGAGATTTCAAAACTCCAGATGTCTTATTAAGGCAAAATCAGATTGCTAATGTGTTGGTGAGGTGGAGGAAGTCTGCTTGGTAGCAGTAAAATCAGATGCTAAATTTGCAGTATTACTCGCCTAAGTGGCGAGTGCTAATTTTGTCCTATATTTTTAAAGTAATTGGCTATAATGTTTCAATCTTTCTTGACACCACATAAACTTTAATCATAAATTTTTTTTTAAAAAAAATGTACCAGCCAACTATTACTGATACAATTAGTGAGCATATGGCAAAAGTGAAAGATTTAAGATACAGCAATATCCTTAAAATCTCCTTGTATCCAGAGGTAAAAATGTCATAATTTATTTGAAATGCCTGTGGAATTAAAATTGATGACTATATTTTGTAGGAAAAGAACTATTTCTTGAAAACATAATCCAAATAAAGAGTCCGTGGTAAAAAGCCAAAATATAGAAAATACAACAAAGTTGCTAAATATGCTTGCATCTGTTAGAAAGAAAGAATTAACCAATTCACTAATTAGATGCAAACAAAGTAGAAAGGCATATATTTAAGAAAAAAAAAGCTGTATTTCACAAAGCAAATTAATAAGATTTTTTAATCGCCGAGTGGCGACTAGGGTGGTGGTCGATGGCCGATTTTTAATTTAAAGAGATAACCAATTCACTAATTAGATGCAAACAAAGTAGAGATGAATATATCCATGAAAAAATCTGTATTTCACAAAGCAAATTAATAAGATTTTTCAATCGCCATGTGGTGATAGATGGCCTATTTTTAATTTAAAGAATTAACCAATTCATTAATTAGATGCAAACAAAGTAGACATGTATATATCCATGAAAAAAGTTGTATTTCACAAAGCAAATTGATAAAAATTTTTAATCGCCGAGTGGCGATCGATGGCCGATTTTTAATCGCCAATTTTACAACTTTAATCGCCACGTGGCGAGTGGCGACCGTTAATTTACACCTATACTCCCCATTATATAATGGAATACTTTTGTGTGGAATCAATTACAAATGTTTCTACAAATTATGTAAAATGTTTATTACAATGAATACTTTTGATTGACCCAATTATTAAAAAATTGAAATAATTCGACAAAATTATGTAATAATTATGCGTTTTAAATTTAAAACTTATAAAATACATTTGATCCCTCCATAATGTAATTGAATACTTTTGATTGTTTCCGATTTTCATAAAATTTGAAATGACTTGACAAAATTATGTAATAATTATGTATTTTAAATTTCAAACGATTCGGTTGAGTGCTACGTATTTATATAATTACGAACCTTAATTACGATTTATAATTACAATTAATTTTTTTTTCATTCATATATATTCAAATCTCATGTGCCTTACACACTCTCTTCTTATTTTCAGTCCTAATCTAATGAAATCTCGAAAGTACACCTTCTGATTCACCAAACTTTTTTTTCAAATTGACCGAAAACGTTCAGTTGTATTTTCTTTTATGGGGTGTTTTAAGAATCCTCCGTTGTTGAGCAACATGACGCCTATCCCAAAAAGAGGATTGAGTGTGAAGGTGAACGACACGGTGCCTTTTCGTGATGCCTATGTTAAATATCTATGTTTTTTTTTTTAAAAAAACCTATATTGGTTTTCAAAGTGTCATAAAAAAATTAGGAGCGGGTTTTCCGCTCCTAATTATTATTATTATTATTATTATTATTATTATTATTATTATTATTATTATTATTTTTTTTTTTTGTCATTTTAATTGAAAAAAATTAGAAATAAAACTGTTTTTTTTCAAACTGTTGAAGTTAATAAATCGGAAATTAAGCTCTCAATATCAATATTTTCTGTTGGGTCATAAGGCGTGTTTAATATTTCCTCTAAATTTAAATCGAAATTTGTGCTTTCGGAATAAGAATTTTCCATTACATCTACATTTTTTTCAAAATTTGAAGACATTCCTGTATCTATTGAGCTGGTCATTTCAAAATTTGAAGACATTCCTGTATCTATTGAGCTGGTCATTTCAAAATTTGGAGACATTTCTGTATTTATCGAGCTGGTCATTTCAAAATTTGGAGACAATTCTGTATTTATCGAGCTGATATCATTTCCAGAATTTGAAGACATATCTGTACTTATCGAGTTGACATCATTTCCAAAATTTAAACACATTTCTGTATTTATCGGGTTGGACATTTCAAAATTTGACTTTGCTGCATTTGGCAAGTTTGTTGTTTTTTCATGATGAAAAGTTAAATCTAGAGGTTCCGGATCCTCCGAGTTGACGTTTTGAAAATATCCCTCTTTTGGATTATTCATTATTTTAGAAGTTAGAATTTGAAAATGTTTTACAAAATCGACAGGTGTTGTTACTACATTTCTTTCTAATATCGGTGGATTCGGAATTAACCAATATGTAATTTGTTGTTGCTCCTGTTGCTGTTCATTGTCAGAAAAAGTATTTGGACATGCAACGGTCGAGGAATCTAAATTAAAAAAATCTGCGAAATCTTTTTCCTCTTCCGTTCTTGCTTTTTTTGGTGGCGGAGGGGGTGGCATTTTATTAAAATCATCCTCATCTTTTTCATCATCAATATATGGCGTTTCAGGAGGAACATCAAACGCATTTTGTAGTTTAGTAATTCTATGGGCTACCGGATCGTCCACGGGAAAGGGAAATTCAAAGTTTTTCGGTAATACATCTAAGCTGAAAAAAACTTTTTGAGTGGTATATAACATGTAAGTTGTACCCTCTGGGATCTTGTACGCGCCATTGGGCAACAAGATCCGCCTGTCGAATAAATGAATGTTTTCGTAGTGGAAAATTTTATCTTCAACACTCAGTCTTTTGTGCATGGTTTTTGGAAGCAAATAAAATAACAGGGGTACATTTAGAGTCTGAATAAAATGGATCGTATTTTTTTTCACGGTTTTCAAACCAAAGGTAAACCATGCTTTTACAAGAAACATGTTTTTGAGTTTAAAACTCATCCTCACGTCTGAATTTTTTTTGAACGCAGGTTGTGGGTTTCTCGAATACCTAGTGATCATTCGACTCCAATCGATGAGTTCTGGGTGAAATTTTTCGAAAATCTGACACTCCCGCCCCATCTTCTTTGTTGTATCCATGGTTTTCTGGTCCATGGGATGTTTGCAAAAATATATTTTATGATATTCATCCATGAACAAAACAAAACATTTAACATTTTCGTTGGAAGCCCAAAACTTGAAATTTTTTTCGGGATAAGTTAGTTTTTGGACAGACTTGGAAATAAAATTAGGGAAAACATCAATTGCCCTGACTGATCTTTTATAGTCCATTTCCAACAACAAAAATTGAAAAGAAATTTTTTTTTCAAACAGAGTAAAACTCGTTTAGCAAACGAATGAGAATGATTTTTCAATCTCAAACACTCGGGCTTTTATACAAAATTCTGGTCACAGGATGTTGTGCAATCCGTGCTAATTTTAACGAGGACAGGATGTTATGCAATTGGTTTTTTTCCCCTTCAAAATCATATCGAGGTCACAGGATGTTTTGCAATGCCATTTTTAGGACTCTTATCTAGAAGGACAGGATGTTGTGCAATTGTTTTTTTCCTTGAAAATCACGTGGGGAGAGGAAATTTTTAGATTCGGATGCATATATATATGGTTCCGTTTGTCGATTGAAGGAATCATTTCAACATGCTGTTCTGGATTGCGACAGATCCTCTTGCTATTCCAATTTTAGTTATTGTTTCAAAAGACGGGTTGCCTTATTTACGGGCGCTTGATATTGGCCGCATCTGTCATTATAAAAATGTTTATCAATTTGCAAGAAAATATGCCAAATTGATAGTGAAAGATGTAGTACCCGAAAACATTCATTTGTCTCCTCAAATTTTGTCAACGAGGATCTTTACAATTGAAGAAACTTTGGATATGTTGAAAAATTGCAAAGCGAAAATAAGCCTCTCACTTATTAAACGCTGGTTCAGAAATGTCGACGAAACAAAAATATTAACATTTGGTTCTGACGGAATTAGGGCTTGTAGCAACCCGAAAAAAGCTTTGAAAATACAAATAATTCATAAAAATGATGAAAACAGGTGGAACTTGAAAGTATCCACTATGGAAATGGATACCATTAGTCTAGAAAACGCGATAAGCTTCAAGGAGTTTCTAGACAAATTCAAAATGAAAACTCTGGAAATGTACAATACCATGATCAACGACTACAAAATGAAATTGCTTAAAATTAATTTTTTCCACGAGAGTTTGGAAAATTCTAAAGTGTCAGGAGCTCCAAAAGATATAATAGTTTATTTTGGAAGCCAAGCGTTTGAATATGTATTGTCAAAAAATAATTAATTGTTGAAAAAAAAAAAAAAAAAAAAAAAGGGAGCGGGTTTTCCGCTCCTAATATTTTTATAACACTTTGAAAACCAATATAGGTTTTTTAAAAAAAAGAAACATAGATATTTAACATAGGCATCACGAAAAGGCACCGTGTCATTCACCTTCACACTCAATCTTCTTTTTGGAATAGGTATCATGTTGCTTAACAACAGAGGATTCCTAAAATGCCCCATAAAAGAAGATACACTTTATCGTTTTTGTTCAATTTGAAAAAAAGTTTAGTGAATCAGAAGGTGTACATTCGAGATTTCTTTCGATTAGGAATGAAAATAAGCAGAGAGTGTCTAAGGGACATGAGATTAAAAAAAAAAAAAAAAAAAATTATTATTATTATTATTATTATTATTATTATTATTATTATTTTTTTTTTTTTTTATTAAAGATTATGTTCAACTTACATATATAGTTCAACTTAATCGCTCCAACAATATTTTTCACGCAGTTTTCCATTTGCTCGCTCACAAAATGGATCTGTTCATTTCCTCTTCTTCTTACAAAGTCAAGTCGGCCATCCGGTCCGAACACAAACATTCCAGGTGCGTAGCCTCTCTGGCAGTCGGTACCAACGGATTTACTCTGTTTGACGGAAGAGTTAGCGTGGTCTACGAAGGATGCAGCGTGGACAATGCCAAGTTGGTTCGTGAAATTGTAAAAAGTGGTGTGAGAAAATTACACGTTTACGACAAAAAAACTTTGGAAAAAATCGAAGACCTCCGGAAATCCTATTCGCATCTGTTGGAAAATGTGATCGTGGTGAGAAGTTTGAAAAAATTGGATATGGAATGCGCTTATTGCCATTCTAAACGCTGTCACAGATGGATAGCGGTTTCGTTGCTTTCAGAAATTTTTGAAATATTTTATGATCACATTGAACATTAGGATAATATGTATTTTTTTTTAGAAAGGTCGAGTTTTTTTAAATAATAATTTGAGTCCGGAAAACTATGACTCGGATTTTTGAATATTAATTAGGGGAACAATAATTGAAATTGTAAAATCTATTTTTAGAATCATGACGTTAGTTACAAACTCGAATTTTTGAATATTAATTAGTTTTCAGATTTTTAACTTCCTGTTTGCTGAAGAACAAAAATTGAAATTGTTAAAAAAAAAAAAAATATTATTATTATTATTATTATTATTATTATTATTATTTTTTTTTTTTTTTTTTTCACAATATTGGTCAAGTTAAATAATTTTGATAACAGAAAAGACTTACAATAAAACTTGACAGCATTTTATTTTATTTTATTTTATTTTTTTTTTTTTTTCAACCATATTTTTTTAAAGTATCAGTTTTGAAAGAATACGGTTGTGGAGGTTCTATATAGCCACGTCTTAAACACTCCTGTTCATCAGGAAATTCTAGTTCGTAATAAAAATCAGGCGTTTTTGGCCGTGGTTTTCCTCTGTGTCTTGATACATCATTTATTCTTTTTTTCATTTCTTCTTCATTTAAACCTAGAGTATTAAAATATTCCTCGCAATCGGAACACGGGTTACCTGGATATTGTTTTCTTTCTGCTTTTTTCCGAGGTAATTTTTTAAAACATTCTGGTTCCGGATTTTCTTTTTCTAGTAGATCGAAATTTTCAAGGTGTTTCGATTTCGGAGATTTTATGTAATCCATACTACAATAAATTTTATTTTACACTTGTATCTTATTTTTTAGAAACGAACTAGTTGAATGATCAACAATGGTCAAAATAAATTTTTATAATAACATGATAATATATATAATATAATATGATTGCGTTTCTGTTAGTAAGTTTTAAATGTTTAATCTCATGTTCCTTACACACTCTTTGCATATTTTCAGTCCTAATCTAATGAAATCTCGAAAGTACACCTTCTGATTCACCAAACTTTTTTTTCAAATTGACCGAAAACTTTGAGGTATATCCTCTTTTATGAGGTGTTTTAGGAATCCTCTGTTGTTGAGCAACATGACGCCTATTCCAAAAAGAAGATTGAGTGTGAAGGTGAACGACACGGTGCCTTTTCGTAATTTTTTCAATATTGGTCAAGTTAAATTTTTATAATAACATGATTGCGTTTCTGCTAGTAAGTTTTAAATGTTCAAACAATGTTATTATTATTATTATTATTATTATTATTATTATTATTATTATTACTATTACTATTATTATTATTATTATTATTTTTTTTTTTTTTTCAAATCGGAAGTTTTAATTTCATACCTGTTTAATATTAAAAAATTCAAAGTTATATAATGACGTCATTATTTCTAAAAATAGATATTTACAACTAAAACTCAAATTTCCAAAAATTGTTGTGTGATGATGAATTTTTTTTATGAGATGAATTTTTTGTGAGATGATAATGAAATGATGGTTATGAAATCATGATAATGAAATGATGGTTATGGAATCATGATAATGAAATGATGGTAATGAAATGATGGTGAAATGATGGTGAAATGATGATGAAATAATGATTATGAAATTTTTATGTGGAACATGATTTTGGAAATTTGAGTTGGGTTGCCCTCTGTGGCGGGACTTTTAAAAGAAAACCTAACCCGTATTCACGCTAGGTTCGAAGGAAACCACAGAAAACTTCGAACGGTTAGGCCGACGGACCCTCGGGAAAAATGTCACCCCCATGATTCATGTTCGTACAACTTTCTCATTTCGCTCGATCAAAGAAAAAATGTTGCACAACAAAAGAAAAAAAATGTACGCAAAACATTTCGCATCAAAGAAATTGCAACAAAAATCCCCCCCAACGAAAGAAAAAAAATGTACGCAAAACATTTCGCAGGCAACAAAGCGTAGAGCCCCAATCAAAGAAATCGCAACCCAGAAAAAAATGTACGCAAAACAATTTGCTCGCCCCCCCAAACCAAAGAAATCTCAGCGCCCAGAAAAAAATATCGCTCAGAAATCGCAACCCCCCAATCAAAGAAATCGCAACAAAACGCCCGATCAAAGAAAATTATTTCGCAGCGCAAGAATAATATAAACAGAAAAAAAAATTATACCACTTTGCTTTTAAGGAAGCCCCCTGTGAAAAGAACAAACAGAGCCAGCATGTTTTATTATTCAACAAAAAAAAATTTTTTTTTTGCTCCGACAAAGTTTCGCTTTTTAAAAGGAATCCTTCATTTTTGTGTAAAGATGTGTGGAAAAAAACAACCCACCGAGGAAGAGCCAGCATTTTTTATTATCCAAAAATTTTTTTTTCTTGCTCTGCTCCTGCCCGACGGGTTGCAATTGTTTGCGTGCCTGTGAAATAAGATGAGACAAAGACTCCAATAAATGAGACAATTTCTGAAAAAGAAAAATATTTTATTAGTTATTCATACTCACCTAATTTTTCTCTCAACTCCTTCGTTTCCTTTTCCTCCACCTCTCTTTTTTCAACGGTTTTGGGTGACCCGGTGATACTTTTGCTTCATCCAGCGAGTTTCCGATCCGCCCAACGCAGCACTACTCCTGAATGGGGCACCCGCTTTGCGAGTTTACGACCGGTCCATCGCAATTCGACAACTAGACACTTTTTTTTCATTTCAAGCTTTTTTTAGGAGCTTTTGTTTTAAAAGTAGAATAGTTGCCGAAGGAGCCCGATCTTTACCAAACAGGTGTAGACATCTTTCACTTCCACTCCGAGCCATAATAAACAGAAATAGATTTTTATGCACGGACGACAAAAAAAGTCGACATGGTGAAAAAAATTTCTCTCTGGATCAGCACGGAGTAAAAAAGTGGAAAAGATGCTCGCTCACGAACCAGTTCGAAACTCCAATTTTTTTTAAAAACAAAAAAGGGAGTTCGCCCCTTGTCTCCCCACGAGGCCGTCAGTTTTAAACCGAGCTGAAAGTCTCTAACCGCTGGCCTGTCTACGATGCGTACCACGTCAGACCATCGCAGCTGCAACAGGGATCGGAAGGCCCCCAATTCCCATTCCAGAGGCTTTGCGAAACACCCCGCAAGGGGCGTTATTTCGAGGTGCTTCCCTAAACCTTCGCCGAGAGACAAGAGGATCCTTCGGAATTCGTGGCTTGGATTCGGATAACTCCTCGTCCATCAATTTCTCAAAGCCGGGAAGCCCGCTTCCGAAAAAAAAGAGAAAGTGGAGAAAAAAACAGGTTGGCTTCTTCGATGACCTTCGAGTACAAATTTCTTTTTGTTAAAAACTAGCCTGAAATAAATATTTTGCCTTCCAAGCCCAGGATCGAGGAAGGACTTTTTTTTCTCCAACTTCTGGGATTTTTTTTGTGTCCGTTTTTTTTTAAAAAAAATAACAATTTGAACGCGCTCTGACAAAACTATCTTCACCACAAACCCAAGATAATGTGGACTTGCCTACACCTCGCAATTGGATTGTGTGTTGTGAAATTTAACAAAAAATTTTTTTTTGAACGCGCTCTATTTAAAAAGAAATTTGAACTCGAAGGGTGCTGAAAAAGAAATTATACTTACCATTATTTTCCCTTGTGCTGAAAAAAAAAATTTTTACCACCACGGATTCCTTTTAAAGCGAAAATGACAAAAAAACAAACAAATGTTACCGCGGATTCCCCCCCACACAAACACAACATGAAAAAAAACAAACATCAAAAGCAAAGTTTTTCTCCCCCCCCACAAACACAACATGTAAAAAATACAAACATTAAAAGCAAAGTTTAACCCCCCCTCCCCGGACAATACAAACACAACATGTAAAAAAAAAACAAACATTAAAAGCAAACATTTAAAAGATGTAAAAAAAAATGCAAAAAGGCAGCGAGGAAAAGGGATCGAAGCAACGTTACGTTAACACCGCAAGGTTCCAGTTGCTCCGAACAATAGCGAAGCGATAGAGCGGAAAGCTAAAGTCTTGGTTTCATCCGAAACTTATACTGTCAAATCAAATCAAAAAAAAAAAAAAAAAAAAAAAAAAAAAAAAAAAAAAATTTTTTTTTTTTTTTTTTTCATATATATTTGAATCTCATGTCCCTTAGACACTCTCTGCTTATTTTCAGTCCTAATCGAATGAAATCTCGAAAGTGCATCTTTTGATTCTCCAAACTAAAAAAAACCTTTATTTAGTGAATAAATACTTTTAAAAATCTCCCACTTTAACTTTAGATTAAAAATAATTACAAAAAGACCAAGATAAGTTATGATAAATTATAATAGCTAAAGTGATATGATTTTCCCCAGAGTATTTTTAAAAACATTTTAGCGGCAAATTTCTTCCATAGCATTTGCTATAGATGCTAAGGTACCAACCATTCTAACTGTGGAATGTAATAAGCTCCTCGCCCAATTCGGTTTTGGATTTGATGAGAAAGTTTCAGGAACAACTTTTTTTATACCCTCCCAACCGTCATGATCTTCCACCCATGATAATAAGTTTTCCTGTACCAATCTTGAAAAACATTCATACATTACATCTATAATGCTTTTAGGTAATTTATCTTGGATGCATTTTACAGCCAATTCCCCGATGAAAGCGAAAAATGCAATTATTCGACTCCAAGTAATACCTTCGATAAACAATTCATTAAATACACCTGTTAAAAGACTATTTATATTATCTTCATCAATATTTTTTATTTCACAGCATAGATTTTTTATTTCATTACCATACTTGTCGAGAAATACACTAAGAATTTCGCAAGTTTTTTCAATGAGATTGGTTTCTTTTTCATTCATCGGACTGTCTGCATGAAAATTTTCATAATGATTCAGTAGAAAAGAAAATACATTTTCAAGAAAACAATCTGTTCTTATTATATCTTTTTTGCTATAAATTCTCTTTTCACACTCATCAATTTCCCCACGCAAAAAAACTGCTTTAAGTAGCAAATTGTTAGACATTTTGCGAAGAAAAGATACTTTGTTTCAACAAGCGGAGAATGTAAAAATTACAAGTGAAGCCACAAGCTTTATAATCTTACAACATGAAAAAAAAAAAAAAAAAAAAAAAATTTTTTTTTTTTTTTTTTTTTTTTTTTTTTTTTTTTTTTTTTTTTTTACTACATTCATATATATACGAATCTCATGTTCCTTACACACTCTTTGCTTATTTTCAGTCCTAATCTAATGAAATCTCGAAAGTACACCTTCTGATTCACCAAAGTTTTTTTTCAAATTGACCGAAAACTTTGAGATGTATCTTCTTTTATGGGGTGTTTTAAGAATCCTCTGTTGTTAAGCAACATGACGCCTATTCCAAAAAGAGGATTGAGCGTGAAGGTGAATGACACGGTGCCTTTTTGTGATGCCGCGGGCTACCCATGCCATGGCTTTAAAAAGTCTTTTTGTCATGGCTTTTAAAAAGCCATGGCTTTTAAAAGTGATTGCGTTTCTTGTAGTAAGTTAAAAAAAAAAAAAAAAAATTTTTTTTTTTTTTTTTTCATAATAGGATATTACATGTAAGCGCCATACAATTACAGTCAAAGATATAAAAGTTTTTAATTTCAAGGTCATCCCAATGTCATTCATGGGTTCCATTTTCCAGGCTTGAAGTCAAGCGACAAAATTTTATCGGGCCCACATCAATAGTTTTGTTGTGTACAATTCTCAACAAATGTTAAAAAAAATCAAGTCGATTGGATCATAAACTATGAGCAAACGTGATTTTTAATACTACACCATGGGGGGCAAACTTTGATTAAACATAGTACTGCGTACAAAATTTGAACCGCTTCGGATAATTAGAGTCAGAGATATAAAAATTTCAAGGTCATCCCTTGGGGGTCTATCATCTACATCTATTAGGCACGCGAAATTATGTGACAAATTTTTATGGATCGACCAGGGGTCCCCACTATTGACATTTTTGTTATTAAATTTACAAAATTTTATACGTGTTAAAAAAAAAACTGTACGTTTCTGAAACAATTACAAAGTAAAATATTAATAAAACATTATTTTTTATGGATCGACCAGGGGGTCCCCACTATTGACATTTTTGTTATTAAATTTACAAAATTTTATACGTGTTAAAAAAAAACTGTACGTTTCTGAAACAATTACAAAGTAAAATATTAATAAAACATTATTTTCAATACAACAGAGTCACATTATTTTTTATTTGTTAAATGAAATAATTAATTAATTGAATTGACTTACCCCAAAAACTTATTGAAACACCATCTGCAGGTTTAGTAGCCACTGGTTTCGGCGCCGAATCCAAACTAATTCGCACAAAATCGGTGGCTGTATTTATATGCTAGGATGACGTCAAATTTCAAATCTAAACTGAAATATTTAACTAAAAGTGAAACATCTAACTTGAACTGAGTTCAAGGTCATCCAACTGCGTAAAAGGAATATTTTTACATCATCGTTTTTTCGCTAAAAATAATTGCCAAACTAAAACTCAACTCAAGGTCATTTAACTGTGACTCTTTTTTTAGAAAAGTTGGTTTTCGTTCAACATGAGCGAGCAGGAAAAGGTTTTTTTTTGTTTTATTCATGCATTGATTCTATTTTTATATAATAATGACACACAATAATGTTACATTTTATAATAAAAATGAGCAACTTGCATTAATTTAATCTAATTTTTTTTGTAGAAACGAGTTTTATCAAAATCATCTTAAGCTAAATTCTGTTCAAAATACCTTTTTTAGCAGCCTTTTTACTTTCTTCTATCTTTACAAGAAGAAAGTATTGGATTCATGAAAATTTTCGACTTCCGGTTTTCGACGGATTTATACTTCTGTCTGTATGTGACAAAATATTTGTGGGCGCTCTATCTCAAGAACTAATGCTTGAAATTTAATAAAATTTTATATTCAGTTAGACCTTGATATGGATTAGTGCCTATTGGTTTTTGGTGAAAATTGGCCTGCAGGTGGCGCTGTTATACTACGTTTTTCATGATTTTCAAGATTGCTATATCTCAAGAACTAATGCACAGAATTTCACCAAACTTCAGATTCTGTGACCCCTTGATATAAATAGACGCTGATTAAGTTTTGGTGTAAATTGGCCAGCAGGTGGCGCTGCTGTGCCACGTTTTTCATGATTGCTATATCTCAAGAACTAATGCACAGAATTTCACCAAACTTCAGATTCTGTGACCCCTTGATATAAATAGACGCTGATTAAGTTTTGGTGTAAATTGGCCAGCAGATGGCGCTGCTATGCTACATTTTGCACGATTTTTGCGATAGCTATATCTCAAGAACTAATGCACAGAATTTCACCAAACTTCAGATTCTGTGACCCCTTGATATAAATAGACGCTGATTAAGTTTTGGTGTAAATTGGCCAGCAGGTGGCGCTGCTATGCTACATTTTGCACGATTTTTGCGATAGCTATATCTCAAGAACTAATGCAGAGTCTAAATAAGTCGACCCTAGATGCGTTTGAGTGCAAAAAATGAATTTAAAAATGAGTCTGAAAAAACGCAATTTGTTATATTTTCTCAATCTTTCAATCACCATAAAGTCAGAAATTTCTGTTCAAAATACCTTTTTTGGCTGCCTTTTTTAAAATATATTCTGACTTTATTGAAAACTCGACCAATTCGCCACAGTTGCTAAATAAGAGAATTTGTCATTTGGATGCGAGCAAAATTGAATTTAAAATTGAGTCTGAAAATAAGCAGTTTGGATTTGAGTTTTTTTTTTTTTTTTTTTTTTTTTTTTTTTTTTTTTCCCTCCAACTCCTATTTTTTGTTTAATTTATTTTTGCTAGAAAAATTAGTCCTATGATAAACTTGTTAATATAAAAATTGTAGATATTATTGAGAAGATGTAAAATAAATGTAATTATATTTGATTACTTAAGGGTGTTCTCAACTGATCCGCTCAACAAACGAAAAACGTTTTGACACATTTACAAATTCATTTTTCAACAAAAAGTTATAAAATTTTAATGCCTGACTATGAAAGCGATTTCGAATTGAACTTATTTTTCCATTTTATGATAATTAAATTACTTATCGAGTTATAAGCTATTTCGATGACGCAATCACCCGTTTTTCTCCTCCTTTTCGACCGGTTTTTCTGCTTTCGTCGGGAAATATGCTCAAAAGTGTCAACTTTGAAGGCTTGTTATGAAAAATCTATTGTGTTTTTTTTTAAAAAAAAACAAAAGAATGAGTGCAATTAAAGAGTTTCTGAATAACAACACCTGCTATTTTTATGCATTTCCAAACAAAAATAAATTAATGCATGTGTCACAAAGTTACCCTTTTTGATTTTAAGAACACCCTTAAGAATTGAGTAAGTTATGAATTTTTTTTTCTTTTTTCTTTTCGTCGGTAAAAGTTGATTCTGTCAAAAAACCTATATATACAAAAGTTTCAGATAATGTTGAGTACATTTATATAAAAAATTTAGTTGGATTTGATATCTTGAGAATTGACAAAGTTATGATTTTTTTTTCTCCATGTTTTTTTTTCGCCCCCCCCCCCATTTTTAACTTTACCAAAAATCTGTCATGCAGCTCATTTTTGAGGAGTAATATAAACTTTAAACTGATTCGATATCTATTTTATTTAAAAAGTTCGGGTTACAAGAAATGGTGTTCATATAAAAAGATTTTTCTAATCCTCTTGTGTACACCAGAGGTGCCTATCGAGGATCTTTTTCACGAAGAAGTGATTTTGAAATCTTGGTCAAATTATTGATTATTAATTTAATGTAAAGACTTTTAGTCTTTTGAAAAAAAATGAATCGTGAGTGTATTGGGGAAAAAAGTGTTTTGGCGCTAAAAGATTGCAATTTTTTTTTATTTTGATCGTAAAAAAAATGTTTCTTTAGAATTTAACAAGTTTTTTTTTAAATTATTCCAATATATCTGACAACACGATTCATTTTTTCATCACTTTATAAACTTTGTTTCTTTTTTTTTTACATCCAGTTTAATAACTTGATTCGGCCGCTTTCGATTTCCGCTTTTCGATGGACGGGGTCAGAGATTCTAAAAACATGTTTTTCCAAAATGTCTGTCTGTATGTCGCCATTCTACCATCAAAAAGTGTATAAAGTTATGCATAGAATTAAACCAAATTTTTGTGAATGGCTGTGGCAAGCAGGTCATGCTTGCCACAGCCAAAAAGTTTTGAAATATTCCGCCGGAAGGGGGCGCTGCAATCGCGATTTTTGTGCCATTTTCCACCGACCAAAAGTGTATGAAGTTATGCATCGAATTGAACCAAATTTTTCAGTGAGACATGTTTCTTTCAACTCTGTATTAATTGAAAATGAATAAGTATAGATATCTGGTGACTTTTGAAAAAAAATAACAAAATATTTTCCGCCTTATTGTGTGAACTTTCTGTGATAGATATTTTGGAATACATTCATAGCTATGTGAGCTGCTAATCTCTTACTTGGGTGGAACCAAATTTATTAAGTTGTGTAAATATTTAAGAAATGGTGTTCATATAAAAAGATTTTTCTAATCCTCTTGTGTACACCAGAGGTGCCTATCGAGGATCTTTTTCGCGAAGAAGTGATTTTGAAATCTTGGTCAAATTATTGATTATTAATTTAATGTAAAGACTTTTAGTCTTTTGGGGGGAAAAAATGAATCGTGAGTGTACTGGGGGAAAAAAGTAGTGTTTTGGCGCTAAAAGATTGCAATTTAAGATTTGAAATTTTTTTTTATTTTGATCGTAAAAAAAATGTTTCTTTAGAATTTAACAAGTTTTTAAAAAAAAAAAAATTATTCCAATATATCTGATAACACGATTCATTTTTTCATCACTTTATAAACTTTGTTTCTTTTTTTTTTAGAAAAAAAAAATAAACCAATATTGGTTTCCTATCTGACGCGAAAAAACGGGCCGAACAGAAACATGTATGGATAAAAGACTATTGTCTTTTACCTTATAAACATGTTTCTGTTCGACCCGTTTTTTCTTTTTTTTTAATCAACAAGTCTCTTTTTTTTAAAGTTTATCTCGAATCCAATCGGCGAAAACAATACATTCAATTCTCGAACAATGTGGCATTTTATCATTAAGCAGTCTTCTATGAATTCCACAGCCGTTTACCAGGATGTATTTCAATGGGTGGGATATTGCATCAAATTTTGGGCATCCAAAATCTTCCAAGTTTAGATATGGAATCCCTAGGTCTTGCAGCACGTCCCTTTCAACGTGGCCACCTTTATAGGCTACTATATATTTTTTATCAGTTTTTTGGCACTCATACTCGGCCTTTACAATGGTTTCAAAAAATTCGAAATCAAAAAGATGTCTTTCGTTAGTCAGGGGTTCAAGAGTTAGGCCGTGCAGGTTGTTTGTACAATAGTTGATTGTTTTCCAATCTTTCCAAGTCGCTTGATTAGCCAGGTGGTTCAATCTGAAGGTGTACATGCCGCTATCGCCTTTCGTCAGTGAGGCAAATCCCAGTTCTCGGCAGTAAAATTTTCCCCCGATGCGGAATCCGTCGAAATCAACGACCATGCAAATGTTTGAAAGGCTCATGGTTCAAAGACAAAGTTCTCAGATAAAGAAAATTTCCAACTAGTCGATAAAAAGTGGTAGCAAGGCTTTCTGACAAGAGCAGAATGATGCTTTGGTCACAATGCGATCTCCTTTTTATATAAAAGACTTGTCAAAACAATCGGACTGAAATAGAATTATCAGAAAGGATGTAGCTATTTTATCGCGGTTAACAGGAAGCCACAGTGTAAAAAAAAAATATCAGAACCAATTCTGAAAGAAACTTCTAGAACATTTTTTATTTTCGGAAGCGGAAAGGAAATGATGCAATTCCTTTTTTTATCTGTTTGAACAGATGCGTATCACGAGAAAATTGTTATATAATTATTTTCTAGAACATTTTATTTTCGGAGGTCATGAGATTAAATTCTCGGAAAGGAAATGATGCAATTCCTTTTTTTTATCTGATCACGAGAAAAAATAGTTATATAATTATTTTCTAGAACATTCAGTTTATTTTTAGAATTTTTGGAAAATATATTACGGTCATTACAAGTTCCTTGTAAAATCTTTACTTGATATCATTTTTTTTCATACCTCGAATATTTCAATATTTAACAAGTTCTAACTTGCGACAAGTAAATTTTAAAATGCATTAATATTTTATAGGAAAAGATTTCCCTTACATTATGGTCACTATTTTTAAATACATCAATAGCTTTTTACTGAATTTCCCCCTTACATTATAGTCAATGGCGAAAAAACTAGTTTTTAAATACAGCTCAAAAGATTTCCCTTACATTATAATCAATGGCGAAAAAAAACTGTTTTTTAAATACAGCACACCCTTACATTATGGTTAATGGGGTCTGTTTTTTTAAATACATCTCAAAAGATTTCCCTTACATTATGATTAAAAAAGCCCAACAATGATTATGTGTAATTTATTTTTCGAAAAAATGCAAGTTTTGCTTTTTTAAATTTTACAATATGGGCAAGTCTTTCTATCATTTTAAATTTTACAATATGGGCAAGTCTTTCTATCATTTTAAATTTTACAATATTGGATTTAACCCCCCCCAAAAAAATGGGCCCCAACAATGATTATGTGTAATTTATTTTTTCAAAAAAAATGCAAGTTTTGCTTTTCAAGTTTTCCAATATTGGATTTATATCTAACCCAAAAAAATGGGCCGAACGAGGCATGTATGGATAAAGACTATAAAAGTCTTTCCATAACACATGCCTCGTTCGACCCATTTTTTTTTTTTTTTTTTTTTTTTTTTTTTTTTTAACACAAACTGTATTCATAAACCTCTTCTCCGAAATGTATCAAAACTTTTCTCGGGGGTCCTGACATTCTCAAGTTCTCTAAATTTTCTTCATACAAGTGAACTTCTCGTCGTTTTAATATATATTCATTAGCCAAGTCCTCGTACAGATCAAAAGTTTTGCGTCTAAAGTCGCTTAGAAATTGACTGAAAGTCTGTGAATTTGAATAATCATCAGCCATTGTTTTTACTCGAATCGCTTTCTTATATTCAGTCGTGATTCTCATAGGTTCGAGCGGTAGGATCCTGGCCACCTCTGGGTTTTGAAAGGTGTAAACCAAATACTCAGCTGCTCGCCTCTTGCATGCTCTCAAAATTTTCACGGCCTCTCCAATTGAAAAAATTCGAATTTTCAGAGATCCACGGGGCAAGTCCATTCTCTTATAAATGATATCTTTCACCCTCAGATGGGCGTGTGCAGATGCATACTGATGTAAATTTTTGTATTCAAATATTCGAGCAATATCTGTTGCCCGGACAAAGGGCAAGCCATCGGATGACAACACTACCAGAATCGGAAAAGAAAGCAGATCGTTGACTAAATAGAAGAACATTTTGACTGGAGATGAGGAACAACAGCAGGAGCTCAAGCAAATGATAGCTTGCTCGGCCAGGCAGACCCGTATTTATACTCGCATTCGACCTCGAAAGATCTTTCTAGAACTTCCTGCTTCACCAGAATTCCGTTAAAATAGGTCGTAGAAAACAAACAAACTAAAATAATCATGTGTCAAGGAAAAACTGGTTACATAAGAGTCTCGACCTGTTTTTGTATTTCTTTGACGTAGATAAATTTACCAGCATCCTGTTTTCCGAGAAGCCGGCCTTGTTTATTTTTAATCCGCCACGTGCAACCCGATTGTTGCGCAAGGTCACGCCTAAATTTCAACACAGGACTTTCTTTCCAATCCATATAAATACTCCAATGTTGGTAGATATAATTTCTTTTAACCTCCTGACTTCCGCCGGCTCACACACTAAGCTGCAGGTTTCACTGCAATATTTAAATTAGTCCATAAATAAAACCCAGTTCTGAAAAAATTAAGTTAGGTTATCAGAGATCCGATACTAATAACGCATCAGGTTGGGGGAAAAAAAACATCTTTTTTTTATATTTTTTAATAAATTACAGAACATTACAATATTACCCTTTGGCTGGGCAGGTTTTTGAAAAAAATCAAGTAAAGAAATGAAGTGGAAAGACACATTTTGTGGAATTTGTGCTCTTTTGGAACTTGGGTTCGCTTTGTTCACGTTGTTTTTCGCTTGTACCATTGTGTAAATAAACGCAAACAGTAGAATTTTATATATATTTTTAACGACGTTAAAAAATTTATTTTATACATGTTCCAATTTTTGCATATTTTTTTCAAAACGAAAAAAATCCAGAGGGATTAGAGTGCTCGAAGAATTTTGCAGCCGACTGTTAAAAAGAGGCTTTGTTACCGTAATTTTAGATAAGGTGTTGATTTTGCGGTACCTGTCAATTAAACCTTGTTTAATGTAGCATTAAATTTTTACACAGTACATGTTCCCCCTCCGTTCCAATTTTTGCATATTTTTTTCGTTTTGAAAAAAATTCAGAGGGGTTAGAGTGCTCGAAGAATTTTGCAGCCAACTGTTAAAAAGAGGCTTTGTTACCGTAATTTTAGATAAGGTGTTGATTTTGCGGTACCTGTCAATTAAACCATGTTTAAAGTGGCATGAAATTTTTACACAGGCATCGTTTTTTTTAAAAAAAGTTTGAATGGACCTAGTTTTCCGAAACAGGCAAGCGGAGTCTTGCTCCCACCATTTTTTTCCACATGTTTCACAAAATTTTAATCACTAGTTCAGGAACATGGCCGGAGGAGGGTGTGGAAGGAAAAGTGTGTTATGGATCAAGATTCATAAAATATTATTGATGAAATAAATGGCGAAAACTTTTAAACGCGAAAAGGGAGTCACAAGTCACAGAAAAAGTCACAAGTCACAGAAAAAGTCACAGTTTAGTGTTTATGAATATTTAAAATTATTTTTTTTAAAGTTCGAACCCTGCAAAATCTATTTTTAGAATTGATAACCCGAATTTTTGAATACTTAATGAGTTTCAAATTGTTACTTCCGGTTCGGTGGGCGACAAAAATTGAAATTGTAAAAAAAAAAAAAAAAAAAAAAAAAAATTAAAGGTCAATGACCTCATATGGAAAATGTCATTTTTTTTTCATTTTTTGGTCGAGCAAATTTTGAAACCATTTTCTAGAGATACAATTTTCTCTTTTGACCTTGGTTTGACCTTGGACCTAGGTCAAATTTGGACCTTAACTCTTTGTACAGGTAAACAACGCTTTTCTTACAATAATTCTTGCAACATTTTTAAAAAACCCGTTTTCACCTCTGTTTTGTATCCGAAAATGAAATTTTAATGTTTATTTTAAGTTATTTTCGGTAAAATACACGAAAAAAAAAACGTTAAAAATTAACATTATGACTGTAATGGTTTTCTAACAATAATTATTACACCAATTGCAAAGAACACATTTTCGGATGAAAATGAAATTTTAATATTTATTTTAAGTTATTTTTGGTAAAATACACGTTAAAAAATTAACACTGTAATGGTTTTCTTACAATAATTATTACACCAATTGCAAAGAACACCGGGAAATTGAATTTTAATGCTTATTTTCGGACATTAACATTATATGACTGTAATGTTTTTTGTGAACAATTAAATTACTTTTTTAATTTTTCTTCGACAAAAAAAAATAAAAAAAAATAATAATATGACATTTTTTTTTAAGAAATTAAATTGAAAGCCTGTGTCTTTTCACTTTTCCCAGCTTTTTCAGTTGTTCATTTTCCCTTTTCACTTCAACAAGCTCCTTCCGAAGCCCTTCATTTTCCTTTTTGAGTCTCGCAATTTCCCCTTCGTGCAACTGATTAATTTTGTCATTTAGCAGGTGAATTTTATCGTTCAACTCGCAAATTTTGTCGCTCAACTTGTTATTTTTTTCTTTCGACTGGCAATTCTTGGCTTTCAACTTTGAACATTTATCCTTCCACTCGGAAATTTTGACTTTCAACTTTGAACATTTATCGTTCAACTCGTAATTTTTGACTCTCAACTGTGAACATTGATCTTTCAACGCGGCGTGCGTCTGTTTCATGTGAGCCATTTCGTTTTTCAACCCCGAGTTTTCCGATTCGAGCCGAGTGTTTCGATCGACAATGGGTTTGAATTCGTTGATCAAGCCCTGGTGGTAGGGGCGAGGGGTCCATTGTTCTTCTCCCACGACGAAATAGAAAAGATTATCCATGTCGGCTTGTTCTTTCAGCCAGGCTTCCCGAGTCAAGTTTTTCAAATACGGGTTGTGTTCGAAAAAGATTTTACGTTTCCCTGTGAGATGTAGAAAAGAATCCGTGGGATTTTGGCAAGGTAGAAATTCTTTTGCGACAGGAAGAACGGTATTTAGCGTGATTCCGGGAATGTCTTTGATTTTGAAGCGCCACTTGCGATCGAACAAACTCATGTTGGTTCGCACCAGTTTCTCTCGATGCAAGTTTCTAAAATTTTGGTCGAGGAGTTTGATCAGACCGCCTTCCCATTGTAAAACGAGTGGCAACATGTAATCTCTCGGGAGGCTCTCGAACAGGTAAAAGTGATTTTGTTTCTCGGGGGATTTTTTGTCTTCGCCTGTGAAAGTGCATCGAGATTCGCGCTTGCACAGATAGCCGATGGTATTGGCTAGATGCATGGCCGATGTGAGGCGTTTGTAATACATGCATCTGAAATTTTTACGAGGTCTGTCTCCTACCACAATTTTTTCCCAAACGTTTCGCAAAGGGGCGACGAAACTATAATCATGTGCCTGTGTTGCCTAAGCCTGGAATCTTCGGGCTGTCCCCCATCGCACCAGCAGGAAAATGTCAAGGTGCGAGTCCGCCCTTCGTCCCTATCCATGGCTTCCAAAAAACCTGGAAATGCGGGAATTCGAACCATGGCGTGAAACCATTCTGCTTCCTCTCCCAGTTCCAAATATTTTCTGACGCAGGAAACGGCCCTGTTCAAAGACTCGTCTTCAAAAGTCAGAGGGTTAGGATCCAGAGGCATGGGCCAGATGAGATTGTAAGCACGCGCAGGGGGGAATTTGAAAATGTGATTAAACAAACACCTTTTCTCGGCCATAGGTTTCATGTCGAAAGGCGTGGGACCGGGTTTGACTGATGGAGTGGAGTTTTCGGGCGGTTGTGGTTTAGGTTTGACAAGCTTCATAAATTTCCGAAAACACGGAAGAAGGTGATCGACTCTATTATTTTTCTGTCCGCTTTTCCAAGAAACCTTACCCAGACACCAAACGCAACAGAGTCGAGGATTTAAATTGTGGTTTTGAGAACAATGCTTTTCGAATTGTTTGGGTAAAAGAATGGTTTTGCATTGAGGGCAGGGGAAAGATTTGTTGTTTCCAAAGACGCTCCTCGTGTAATTTTTTAAAAATGTAAAATCTTTAGCATTTGCTGGCATGATGCAATAGGTAAAAGAAAACTATGCTCGGTCCAGCAGTTTTCTGTTAATATAAATTTTCAAATGGTTAAAAAAAAAAAAAAAAAAAAAAAAAAAATAATAATAATAATAATAATAATAATATTTTTTTTTTTTTTTTTTTTTTTTTTACCATTTGAATCTGAGATAAAATTTGAAACCATTCAAGTATTGGGTTTGTAGATAACTACATCATTTTTAAGAATTAAATATAAATGCCAACTCGCTGAGTCGAAATAAAGTTTACGTTGTTTTCAGTTTTTTTTACCTGCTGCTCCGAAACTGCGTGCCTCTGTTTCGAGTGGGTCGTTTCGTTTTTCAGCACCGCAATTTCGGATTCGAGTTCCCTGTTTCGATCGACAATGGGTTTGAAATCGTTGATTAAGCCCTGGCGGTAAGGGCAAGGGGTCCAGTGGTCTTCTCCCACTACAAAGTAAAAAAGATTGCCCATCTGGGCTTGCTTTTCCAGCCAGGCTTCCCGAGTCAAGTTTTTCAAATTCGGGTTGCGTTCGAAAAAGATTTTACGTTTCCCTGTGAGATGTAGAAAAATGTCCGTGGGACCTTGGCAGGGTTGGAAATCTTTTGCGAGTGGAAGGACCATGCCTAGCACGATTCCGGGAATGTTTTTAATTTTGAAGCGCCACTTGCGTTCGAAAAAAATCACGTTGCTTCGGACCAGTTCCACTCGATTCAAGTTTCTAAAATTTTGGTCGAGAAGTTTGATTAGACCACCTTCCCATTGCAGGACCAATGGTAACATATAATCCTTCGGAAGGTTCTCAAACAGGTAAAAGTGGCTCTCGGGAGATTTTTCGTTCGAGAAATCGCAGTGGGATTCGCGCTTGCACAAGTATCCGATCGTGTTGGCTAAATGCATGGGTGATGTGAGGCGTTTATAAAACATACATCTGAAATTTTTACGAGGTCTGTCTCTTACCACAATTTTTTCCCAAACGTTTCGCAAAAAATGCCCTGGAGGCGATGAAACTATAATTATGTGCCTGTGTTGCCTGAGCCTGGGATCTTCGGGTTGGCCTCCATCGCACCAGCAGGAAAATGTTAAGGTGCGAGTCCGCCCCTCGTCCCTGTCCATGGCTTCAAGAAAACCTGGAAAAGCAATAGTTCGAACCATGGCGTGAAACCATTCTGCTTCCTCTCCCAGTTCCAAATATTTTCGGACGCAAGAAACGGCCCTGTTCAAAAACTCGTCTTCAAAAGTTAGTGGAGTAGGATCTAGAGGCATTGGCCAAATGAGATCAAAAGCTCGCGGAGGAGGATCAAAAATATGACCAAACAAACACCTTTTATCGGCCATGGGTGTCATATTGAAAGGTGTGGGAGCGGGTTTGACAGATGGAGTGGAGTTTTCGGGTGCTGGCGGTTGTGGTTTAAGTTGAAGTTTGACAAGCTTCATAAATTTCCGAAAACACGGCAGAAGGTGATCGACTCGATGATTTTTCTGTCCGCTTTTCCAAGAAACCTTACCCAGACACCAAACGCAACAGAGTCGAGGATTTAAATTGTGGTTTTTGGAACAATGCTTTTCGAATTGTTTGGGCAAAAGAATGGTTTTGCATTTAGGACAGGGGAAAGTTTTTTGATTTTCAAAGAGGCTCCTCGTATAACTTCTTAAAGACGTATAATCTTTAGCATTAGCATTTGCTGGCATGATGCAAAAGTTTTAGCAACAAGAAAATGTGTCAGATTGGTAGTAAAAGAAAACGATGGCCAGACTTTCTTTTAATATATATTTAAAAAAAAAAAAAAAAAAAAAAAAAAAAAAATTTTTTTTTTTTTTTTGAA
Organism: Maratus speculifer; assembly: GCA_964019185.1. Lineage (NCBI taxonomy): Eukaryota > Metazoa > Arthropoda > Arachnida > Araneae > Salticidae > Maratus > Maratus speculifer. The sequence continues at coordinate 36,770,242 of OZ025296.1, forward strand.
ACTGTAGGCTTTTATATTCTCACACTTTTATGAAGATTCAGATTGTCATGGAGGAATTTTACATTAACCGACCTGATGGACTTCACTTGGAATATCTTCCAAAATTTTCTTCGTATTCTTTCGACCAAGTGTACAATGTACTACCCCTTAAAAGTGTAACATATTGCTACAGACCGACTTTTTATCGAAAACCCCTTAGAAAAGTTTGCGCATTTTCCAATATTCCTGGAAAGCGTTATTATTACGCTGGGCAATTTGCGGAAGCCGTAACTTGGCCTCCTCTAATTGCGGAAATGAAACGCGACTTGGAAAATTATTTGGATGTAAAATTTAACTTTGCCCTCGTCAACTATTATCCGAATGGTAGATCCGGGATAGGAAAACATTCAGATGATGAAAGATGCATGGATCCGACTAAACCGATCGCTTGTCTGAATTTCGGAGCCAGTAGGAGACTTGTATTCAGAGAAAAGGAAGGAAAAGGTTACTTTGAATTTAAGCCGGAAAACGAATCGCTATATGTTATGAAGTATCCTACAAATGAAAAATGGACGCATGAAATACCAGTTGAAAGAAAAGTGAAGGAACCTAGAATCAGTATTACATTTAGAGTATTCAAATAACAAAATATGAATACCAAATATAAATTTGTTAAAAAAAAAAAAAAAAATTTTTTTTTTTTTTTTTTTTTTTTTTTTTCAATAATCATAAATATAAATTTTGAGCGGGGATACTGTGCTCGAATAATTTTGCGACCAACTGTTAAAATGCATGTCATGTACCGCTATCTAGAATTCCTGTTTCATTTTGCGGTACCTAGCAATATAATTCAATGTTAAAAAATACGACATAGTGCAGTCAAAGTGTGCTCAAATATATTTAATGATACTATTTGCTGTTACCCATTAAACCATTTTTTTTCAACCTGTATTTAGTCAATAAAATTATTGTATTCGTTCTCGTTGTTGCATTCGTTGGAAAATGGCCACTCTCCAGTTATTAGACTTGCCCGTGGATATTCTATTCCTCATTCTTAAAAAAGTTCCACTGGAAGATAAATTACATACACTTTCAAAAATGCCGTAATTTCACCCATTTTTAAAACACCGTGCTTCGTATCTTTCTTCTTCTGCTCCGTTTTCGTTAAAATACATCGACTTTCTGCGTCAACTGCGACCTGGATGGTATTTTAATCGAAAAAATGGGTTTCATCGCATGTATTTGCAGATAAACGAAACCACGTTACATTTCAGCAAGTTCCATTTCGATTTGTGGAACTATCAAGATTTTCACCGGCCCAACTCTCATGTCAGTTTTTATCGCAAGTCCATCGAGAGCGCGAAAAAAGATTTCGGTTTTCCTGATTTGGTACATTTCTCGGATGATTTGCTAACTTATCACTTAAGGGGTAAGGGTTTCATCATTGTGCATTATAGGTCTGATTCGCCTTGGCAAGTAATTTACTTGTCCAATCTGAGAAAATATATGATGAGGATCGACAAACCGATTGTCTTGACCCGCTACGTGTCATCCTATCGCATGTGTAATTTCCAAGCGACACTGACTCGAAACAAAAAACTCATCATCCAATGCGTCGACCTTCAAAAATGTCAATGTGTAAACCATGTCCAGGAACTGAACCCAATCTCCTTTGAAATTTCAAATGATTATCAGTATCTGACTTGGGACGGAGGCGACCGGATTCCTTTGATGCTTTGTTCAGATTACAGATTGGAAGATGAACAATACCTCGAAGGGTTTAGAATATATCATCATAAACACCCACACGTTCAAACCATGAGGAAAATTGTAGAGGCAGACGAGCACGACAAACATTTGAAAAAATTTATCTGGCGTAAAATTTAAAGATGAAAATTTAAAAATGAAAAACTGAAAATGAAAAAAAAAAAAAAAAAAAAAAAAATTTTTTTTTTTTTTTTTTTTTTTTTAATCGAGCTTCAGATTTTTATTAAAAACCTTGTAGCGTTTTGTTTACTCTATTACATTTTTTTGACCTTTTACCAATCATGTCAGAGCGTGAATTGTTTCATTTGCGAAGACAACTGGAAATTTTTAAATACCGAACCAAAATTTTACGTTTTCAATCACAAGCTGTTCGTCTCAACAGTCGGCTTCGAATCTTGTTGAATAAAAACAGAGAGTTTCACTTGAATGAATGTTTATGGTCATTAAAAAATTCTCCTCGTGGTTCTCCAGATTGTTCCTGTTCCTGGGCTTTCAATTTTCCAGATTCGTTTTTAGAAAAAAGAATGATGACTCACTGCAAATTTGTTTCAATCCTACATCGACCGAGAAAATCAAATGCGGTGTGTTATAAACCGCTGAATTTTGAAGAAGGCGATGAAAGTTTGGAAGATTTTTACCAGTTTCGTGTTTTGGATACCGAAAACGTATCGAAATGGTACGAAATGTACGAAGCTAGAACGAACGTACTTTGTTTTCGTGTAAAAGTTGGAGATTTGAAAAAGCAAGATCTCATTGACGCAGTTTACAACAGAGACAGTGGAGAGTGGCATCTTACAGATTGTATTAGGAGTATTGAATGGGAAAGCGGACCTGATACATGTCATTGTCAATCGGCCATGAGGAACCCGTGGGAATATTTGAAAAATGTGTATAATTTCGTAGACCACGAGAAAATTATAGAAAATATACGAAACGAAAAAATTCCAGTAAACTTTAAAATGAAAATTTAAAAAAATGTATATTGCTTAAAAAAAAAAAAAAAAAAAAAAAAAAAATTTTTTTTTTTTTTTTTTTTTTTTTTTTTTTTTTTTTTTGAAGGGAATTCATCCGGGTAAAATTCATCACCATATTTGTCTACAGCATAATATTGTTTACCATCGAGTCCAGTACCAATTATTTCCCAAGCAGGAATTGAAAACTCATTTAATATTCAAAATTTTCTTTTTAATGGTTCGAAGCGGCAAAAATTTTTTTTCTTATTATAAGAAAGTACTTATCAAGAAATGACTAATGAAGATGAAACTCCTTTAAGGAACCAATGCAAGTTCAGGGAATTAATTTTAGGAAATCGCTATGCTTGTAAGAGCGGAACCGATTACTATCCGAGAGACGAATTTGGAAACGAATATAGAATTAACGGATTAAATTTGATTGAAAAAAACGGAAAATATAATTATCCTATGACTGCAAATGGTAAACCTCGGTACTCCATTGTTAATGGATCACAAGTTTATGAAATTGTGGCTGGCAAACAAATAATTGGTACTGGACTCGATGGTAAACAATATTATGCTGTAGACAAACATGGTGATGAATTTTACCCGGATGACAATACTCCAGCCTTATTGGCAGATGGTACCCCATATTACGCTTCTGCACATGATGGACAACATATTTTTCCTATTGACATGTTTGGAAATGAATTTTATTTGACCTTTGTAGATTTAAACAAACCACAAACAATTCCAAACAGATATGCGGTATCCATTAAGAACAAAGAAATTTATCCTTTACGGAAAACAAGCGATGATAATGAAGAACAATACCTAATTAAAAATAAATATGCGGTTGACCAAAACGGAAAACCTTATTATCCAAAAGACGGTTACAAAAACGAATATTATCGGAAAATTACATCTGTAGACCTCAACAAACTCAGTCGCACAGGAACGTTAAAACAAATTTTATTGGAAAGATATGCTCAAACAAACGATGGAAAAATTATTTTACCAACTATAAATAATATTTATTATATAAATCCAAATATCAAACCACAAATAGAAACAGCAAACGTAATCGGAAGACTGATTCGAGAAGATTATGAAGTTTCAGATTTTCTTACAAATGTTTTAGATCCTTCGTTTAATCCAATAAATTCTACATACGTTAAACCTTATAAATACAGAACTTTAATATCAAATGAATTAACATTAGTTATTCCTAAACCTCCTCCAACAACTGTTGGTATTGTAGGTATTATAAACACTGCTATACCATTTTATCGTAGATGGTGCTTTTGGGCATTGTTAGTCGTTGTTTTGATAGTAAAAAGCTTTATCATTTGGTGGTTTTATTTTAAAAATAATGTACCCGGGGGTTTCTCAATAACATAAAGTTCCTATATCTATTTTTAGAAATAACAAGGACAAACATTGAAAAAAAAAAAAAAAAAAAAAAAAAAATTTTTTTTTTTTTTTTTTTTTTTTAATAATAAGAGTAAAAGACTTGTCTATATTGCTCTTGCTTGTCATTACATTATATTTTTCTTGTATTGAGTTTGTGATGGAACCGCTCTCGCACAATCAAATGTTAACCCAGTCATGTTCTAGAGCTTCTTCTGCGATGAACAAAACACGTAGACCAAAGATTTCCAGACTATCCTTTTCCGATAACCAGTTAAATTCCATCTCTAAATGCGTGCGAATATTTTTAAACGGTTCTTTTGACTGGTTTTATCTCATTCTTGGCGAACTTGCAAATTTTGATTGCATTTTACGAATTTGTGGCCAAGATGAAAAGAAACGTTACCATTTCATCATAATGTGTCCAAAAAGTGGAAATTATTTCGAGAAAAATGTATGGAATAAACTAGACATGTTCGACAAGCGTGCCAGTTTAATCCAAGAACCTATCGAATTGGTTCGCATCCTCATCAACTTGAGCAAATTACCCTCTGTCAGCTATTCGTTACCACCTCACAGCCAATGGGTTTTGGCGAGTCTATGGAAAGAAGGATTACGAACGCTGTTTAGTTTTGAGAATGAAGAATCGCCATCACAACCTTTTTGTTTTCCAGTGCGAAAGGATTTTAAACCAACTAAAGAAGGTCCAACAGAATATTTTTTGTATTTGAAAGATGGATCTCTGTTATACTTTGAAAAAGACAATAGTTTATTGAGTTTGAATGATGATGAATGGATTAATCTTCAATTGACATTGGGAAATAGATTGAATTGAATTCTGTACCTATATATTTAGAAATGTTGATGTCATGTTATTCACATATTGTAAAATGAATTTGAAATTCTCATACTCGGTTAAAAAAAAAAAAAAAAAAAAAAAAAAATTTTTTTTTTTTTTTTTTTTTTTTTTTTTTTTTTTTTGTGTGTGTGTGTGTAATGTATATATAGTACATTTTTTATCATTTCGCAAAACCACCCTTTTCAACACATTATGGCAGAATCGAAGAATGATACGCCTTTAACAAAATATGTTATTTTGTACAAGTTTAACGAGACCTCAGAAATGGCCCTAAAAATGATTGAAAAATATCCACCTAACGACCAACAACGACAAATTTGCGATAAATTACATGTACCTTATATATTATGGTCCTTTTATAAAGCAGAAATTTTAAAACATTCGTGTATAGATTTAGCATATATCCTTTACCCTTTCGAATTGTGCACTATTAAAAAGCCGATTAATTTTGACTCTGGAGACATGACTTTAAATGTTGATGAAGAACGATTCATTTTTCATCATAAAATGTTGGAAAAATTTCGTCAAAATTGTATTTGCGTCGCATCGATCGACGTACCTTCCAGTTTATTAGAGTTGTACATAAAGACTGCTAAACAAACAAATCTCGAAAGCTTTGAGAAAAGAAAATGGAACGTACGTAATGTAATTGATTTTTTCAAGGAAAAGGACAGAACGTTTTCAAAAGATTTTGTTGTATGGTTTCAAAACGATGTTTCAATTTCTTTCAACCAATTCAAAAATTCGCATAGATTAATTTTAATGGAATTTCGATCGCTACACGAAAGTTTTAAGGAATGTTTGGAATGTATCAGAGATGAACTTCAAATGCATGCAGGTCAAAAAATCAATAATTATTTCGCAAGATTTAATAAAATTACTGATATTACATTCCTTAATTCCATTGAAAACAGACGCAAATACTGGTGTGAAAAATGCAAACAAGTTCCCGTATTTCAAATTTTAAGTTTACAAGATTTTCAAAAACAGTATGGCTCGGAAACCAATTGCATTAAAGAAAATTTGCTATAAAAAAAGAAAAAAAAAAAAAAAATTTTTTTTTTTTTTTTTTTTTTTTTCATCTTAAAAAGTCAAGTACATAACCAGTTGTATATAGTGAGAAAAAAATCATTTATTATTTTAAGAATATTAGTTTTACAATTAAAACATATTTCAAAATTAGGATGAAAGTTCTTAAACTTTTCAACGCTCGTACTCAACGTTTGGAAGATTTTGTGCCTAATGAACCTTACGACGTTAAAATTTATTGCTGCGGACCGACTGTTTACGATAAACCCCATCTTGGTCACGCTAGAACCTATGTTTTTTTGGACGTTCTCCGCAGAATCCTACATAACTATCTCGGTTTTAGTGTACGCTCGGTGCTCAAAATTACGGATTTAAATGACAAAATCATCGACAAAGATAATTTTCAATCTGCTCGTCAATGCGAAAAATCATTTTTTGAAGCAATGGATAGGCTGAACGTGGAAAGACCTGATTTTGCGCCGCGCGTTTCCGATTTTATAGAAAAGGCTAAACATGTGTGTACTAGGTGTTTAGTGAACGATTTTGCCTATTCTTCACTCGATAGCACTTTTTTCAGTATGGAAAATTTTTAAAGGAATTTGATGTAGTGTTTCCTCATTCGGAAAATGGAAAATGGGATTTTGAAATCTGGAAAAACTCAAAAGACTGGACCGATGTTGAAGGAAAAAAACAAATAGGTATGCCAAACAGGCATACAGAATGTGCAACAATTGCTAGTTTTTTCTTCCCTTACTCACTGGATATTCATGTAGGTGATATTGATTTACAGTTTCCACATTACGAAAACGAAATCTCCTTAGGACGTGCCTTTGTGGGTAACAAAGATTGGGTTCAATTTTGTTTGTATACGGGTCGTTTACAAACAAAAGATGGACATAAAATGACTCACGATTTGACCAGTTTTACAAACCTTAGCCAAATTATGGGAGAAGGTTATTCTCCATTAGCTCTTCGTTATATGTTTTTAAAGTTTCCATACGATAAACCCATAAATTATCATAAAGATAATATCGAAAAAGCTCAAAAATCATACGATAACTTTATGCATCATATTCAATTGATAAAACATCGTTTAATTAAATTAAAACCGAAATCTGTTGAAAAAGATTTCAACAAGTACTGGTACGATGATTATGGTCTTGGAATAGAATTGAGTCAATTGATTCAGGTGAAGGAAAAAATAAACGCGTATTTGATGGATAATTTAAATGTAGGAAATGCGTTAATTGAGCTTGAAGAATACGTGCAAGATTTTTCGCATTTTTTGAAACAAGACCTATCCTACGATTGGCTTCTATATTGTTTCAAATTTATTATGTGGATGACAGATACATGTTTTGGTTTGATAAATAAAAGCTGTGAAACAAATTGCGAAAATTTTCTGTAAATCTCCGTAATTGAAAAAAAAAAAAAAAAAAAAAAAATTTTTTTTTTTTTTTTTTTTTTAACACTATTCTCTATTTAGTTTCATTTAAAACTTATTCGTTACATTTTCTGTACAACAATTTTTTCTTTATATTCAGTCATGACGCACGTCGTAATTTATGCTCCAGACAGCGTACCCAGAGATTTTTTAAACAACGCTGCCGCCTCGCAACTCATTTTACTAGCGCCCAAGCTCGTCGAGCCTTACGCACTTTTCGAACGAACCGATTATTGTGCTTGTTTCACTAATCATGGTTTGGCTATTCAAGGCACATGTATTTTGGCTTCCAACGACAAACATGATGTAAAAGGTTATCCTTTGTACGGTTTGCCACCTGATTGCACGATCGAAGAAACTAAAGTGATTGTCACGTGGCTTCTTCGTCATAAATTGAAAACGTTTCAAATTAGCATTGTGGAAGGTGGTCCTTATACCAAAGATTATGAAAATAAACAAACGTTAAAAAGAACATTGGGACCCGTAATGCAAAACAACAACTTGTTTAATGTGACTAGTGTTGGTTGCTGTGAACGCTATACGCTTCAAAAAGAACCAGTCTTTATGTTGAAATCAATTGTTTTATCCAGACATGGCCAGGGCCCGACGTTAGAAAGTGCTTGTAAAAGAAAAAGATCTAACGATGATTAAAAAAATGTAAAAGAAAATGATCCGACGATAATTTAAAAAAAAAAAAAAAAAAATTTTTTTTTTTTTTTTTTTTTTTTTTTTTTAACAAATTTGTATTTATACATGCGAATGTCCTCAGGAACCACATTCTAGCAGCAATGGCAAGTTTACCCGATTTTCCCTGCTACTTTTGCTATTCTGGCGTTTGTTGTTTGGATAGGTCAGTAATGAGAATGAATTACATTTTTCCAGATCTGTTTGCAGAATCAATATATCTTGCAAATGGGACCATTTGTTCTCATCTGGACCAATACAAGCCGGTGGATTTTTCAAAATTGAATGCAATTGAAGGGGTGATGTATGCTACAATTTTAAGAATTCAAGGACGTTTTTTTCAAAAACATCCCACCAAACTCAATGTTAGTATTGAAGAAGTGAATGAATTATTTGATATTTGTCCCATCTTAGAAAGAAAATTAAAAGAAATTGTTAAAAATACAATAGAACTAGGAGAGTTGAACATAATTCGGCAAGAATTCTCGTTAGCCGGAATATTACCAATGCCCTATCAATGCATTGTTTTAGAATGCCTCATTGTTGCAGGAAAATTTACAGTACTCTGTATGCAAAAATTTCAAGACCAAGCAGATGTAATTTATCAAATGGCGCTAAATGTGTTACTGAGATGTTTTGAGGAAACCAATATTACATCGTGGATTCTCCACACTAGTAGGGTTATGCATCCGTTTGGATCGGTAGGCTATGCTTGCCAACAAGAAATTACACCTACAGTAGATGACCTTTGTCACCGTTTTAGTCATACATTATGAAAAAAAGAGAGACATAAATAAATTACATTAAGAATATAATTTATGTATATACAATATAATTATTTATTCATATAATATAATTTATCTATAATATAATTTTTACACACACAAAAAAAAAAAAAAAAAAAAAAAAAAAAAAAAAAAAATTTATTTTATTTTATTTTTTTAACCATTTGAAAAATGGTTGTTGTTTTGGGGAGAATGGACCCCTTGACGTGACCACTTTTGAATTTAAATTAAATTCTTTATTTTTAGAAAAACTTTTATTTGATTAGTAAATTAAAATGCTTAAAATCATTTTAATGAAGGAGAAAACTAACAAATTTAAAAATGGGTCGATGGAAATTAACTGATACAGAAAAAGCCAAAACCAAAGAAAAACGGCGAATGAAAAAACGCCTCGTAAAGCAGAAAGCTAGGTCTTCAAAAGATTATCTAGCCCGTGAAAATCAATTACAAAAGGAGCGACGATCACGAAAAAGGAAGCAATCTAAATTCGAATCGAATAATCGTAAAACATCATGTCTCGAGGGCGACCAAACCACTAGCCATGGTGTTTTACAATCGGTCGATTCTAACCAGGAAAAAGTGGGTTTAAATGATTCTAACAAGCTGGAAAATTGTTATAGCTATTACTCTTGATTCTCCACCACCTAAAAAGAAAACTAATAAAAAGCAATCGGCTTGAGAAAAACTGGAAAAAAACTCTTTTGATTTAATGTCTGATGGACCCATTATTTTCGGAAAATGTTCATAATGTTGGATCGTTTTGCAAAACGTGTTATTTTTACATTCGTAAAGGCCAAATTCTCACTTCCGGTCTGGTGAAAGAGAAAAATTAAAATTGTTAAAAAAAAAAAAAAAAAAAAAAAAAAAAAAAAAAAAAACATTTTTTAAATGGTTGGTGTAATTTCTTAAATTACAATTTTTTTTTTTTTTTTTTTTTTTTTTTTTTGGAGCTACATAAGCTACATATAAATTTCCTTCCCTCATCTCACTTTTATTCTACTGCTTTCCTTTTTGTTTAGTTTGACTTTTAGTCAGGACTCATGTGGCTGAATCTATCTTTTTTTTCCGACAGAGAATCTCTGTTGGCCGTTGTCATGTCAGATGGAAATGTATATTTCAAAGCCTCGGATGTGGCAAAATTTTTAGGCTATACGAATAAATATTCTTTTGCAAAAAGATATGCAACGAGGGACTTTAGGAAAATGATTCCGTGGACCTATTTACAGCCTCGCCCTCATGGAAAAGGTGGTGATTCTCCTGCAAATACTACTAGAGTTTTTGATTTTGAGGAAATGATTTTGACTATACAGAAAACTTTACCGAATCACAGAATAATTTGCGATGAGAAACGGATCGAAGAACTCAGAAAATTGTGGAGTTTTGGACTCGTGTCCGTAAAAAAGGGCGTTGATCAAATGCCCGATCCGATAAATCACACATCTTATAGGAATCCATTTCTACTGGAGGTACGCATGGGACGACAAAATGTAGATGATGATGTGGTTAATTTCCAGGAATGGATCAGAGAATTTTCGAACCGCGTTAAAAAAATGTTTGAGGATGTAAGTAATTTTCTTCATAGTCGAGAAGAAAAAAGATTTTCGCCAATGGAAGAACAACAACAAAATGGCAGTTCGATGTTGGCCAAATCAAACAAATTAATAAGTGATTGCTACGATACGCCTCCTCCATCTGTAAATAATGAGTGTTATTATTCTTCGCCACCACCATCATGTTCCACCTCCTATGTGGACACAGAACCTCAAAACTTTCAATCATCGCAGTCATTTTACCCTGTTTTTGGACTAGAATATGATGGTTTTGAAAATAATTTACCAGAAGAAATTCATATAAATATTCGTGGGATAAAACATGTGTACGTTCAAAAGAAATATTCTTTATAAAAAATTTTTAGAAAAGGAAAAATTAAAAAAGTAGTTAAAAACAGAATGCAGGTGCTCGAATAATTTTGCTGTTGATTGTAAAAAGACTGTCCAAGTTGCACCAACTCAAGGTCGTTGCTCGTTTTACAGTACCAGGTTGTATAAGAGAAAAACAAACAAATGTACAAAACAGATTAAATTGCCAATTTACTTGAAAAAAAAAAAAAAATTTTTTTTTTTTTTTTTTTTTTTTTTTTTTTTTACAGTTCAAGTTACAAGTTTGTTCTCATACTCTAAACTCAACATTCTGTTTCAGTGAAAAAGTCACCATGAACTCTGAATATAAACGTTTAAAGAGTTTTTACGACTCTTGGAATATAATCAGCAATTTACAATTTATTGGATCCCCGTTAGAGTTTGCTGAAAATGGTCTCTACTACGACTCCTCGTTCGCCATCCGATGCGCTTTTTGTAGGTTTTATTTCTCGTTGAATCAATATTCAGATTTGAAACAATTTTTCGACAGACCGAGTTACGTGCACATTAAAAATAATCCTAAATGTCCACATATGCGAGGCATTTCCGAAAGTGACCCGTATTACAACGTACCTCTTTATCGACATCGGTTACACAAACTCGTTCATGATGATTTTCGATTAGAACTGGTTCGCCTTCAGAGTTTTTATAAGATGACCGGTTCGAGGTTCGATCAAGCTCGGGTTCGAGAGCAAGCGGCTCGGGAAGGTTTATATTACAATAGTCGAGCGATCCGTTGCGCTTTTTGTTCATTTCAAATACCTGGCCAGGATGAAAAGCACGCTGGTTGTCCCTTTTTGGAAAAAAATAATTCTCAAGACCAGGATTTTTTTCTCCAGTCACAGATAACTCGGAAATACGAAAATGTTCCCATAGCTCAAACGGACGTTCTATGCGATCCGAAACATCCTGAAATGGAATGCATCTGGAAACGCTACAAAAGCTTTTCTTCCGAATGGCCTCATGAACCGCAGATTCGGAAAAGTGATCTAGCAGAGTGCGGGTTCTTTTTTACGTACGCAGCGGACTTGGTGACTTGCTATTGGTGTAATGTTACGCTAGGGCGCTGGCAGATTGAAGACGTGCCTCGTTTCGAGCATTTTCAAAAGAGTCCTCGTTGTCGGGTGGCCCTGAACGCAATCAATTTGAATGAAAAAATCGCGCTAGCACGAAAAGGTTTAGAAAGTAAAAAATGCATGCTCTCTAAATCAGAATTTGAGAAACTGATTCAAGCGAAAAGTTCGGATGAAAGTTTAAAATGTAAATTTGATCAGGAAAAACAGCAAGATTTGATGAACTGCGTGGTGTGTTTTGAGAATTTTAGAGAAATTTTGTTTCTACAATGTAGACATCTTGTGTGCTGCGAGAAATGTTCGGTTAAAATCGATGACATTTGCCCCCTTTGTCGAAAACCCGTATTGAATAAAATAAAAGTGTTTTTGTAATTGGACAGAATCTTTTGACGTCATAATTGGAAATTTTTGATTAGTAATTTGTTTTACATTTTCACTTCCGACTGAGTGATTAAAAAAAAAAAAAAAAAAAAAAAAAAAAAAAATGTATATATATATATATATATTTTTTTTTTTTTTTCAATACCGTTATGGTATAAAAGTATCATACTAGAAGCGCATTAAACTATAGAGCAAACTTTACTCAGTAAAATTCGTCAACATGTTAAATTATAATTACACTGCTCATATAACTTTTATTCTACAAAAAGGATTTTGGATCCCTTGGCATGTTGCGTTTACGTCTATTATTCCACCTTTTGAAACAATTTCGATCGGCTTGAATACAGAAAATCTTCTATTACATCATAATGATCTCAGTTATAATTATACAGTAAATAACTTTCCTAAAACTCGTGAAACTGGACAAACTTATACTGTCGACGTATCAGAAATGCGAAAAACTATTCAAGATGTCTATAAAAATATGCAGCAAACAACAGGTGGTTGGGATCCCGTTATCGGAGCGGTAGATGTTGCAACTTTTAATTATTTGAAAGAATCAATTGTAAATGTTGTTCTACTAGATTCTAAACCGCAAAGCGAAGATCTTGCTCTTGCAGCAGCGTACAGAAGAGCTGAAAATGATAAAAACTGGCTAGAGTAAAAAAAAAAAAAAAAAAAAAAAAAAAAAAAAAATTTTTTTTTTTTTTTTTTTTTTTTTTTTTCAAAATCTATCGATTGATATGAAAGACCTAGAGTTTAAATTTTTTCATTTATTTATGGGACGGTTGAGTGGCATAACGACACGAAAGTAAAGATTTAAGCCACAACGATTTTCAAATAGTAGGGCATGAAACTTGAGTAATTTTGGAAACTCAATAAAATAAGGATAATGGAACAAAGAAAAATGACGACTGTAGAACAAGTAGATCAAAAAACTCTATTAAAGAATTTAGAGACCAGTGTAAAAGATTTTCAAAAAGTTTTTCAAAAATTTAAAAAAGAATGGGACACTTTCATCAATAAGGTTGACGACGACAGTTACGACATAGATCAAGATTTAGTAGGTAATATTATAGATGAGTACGATCTTACTGTCCAAGATATGGAAGACACTTTACAGGATCTTTTAAAAGATTTCGACAATTCCAATAAATTGAAACAGAATTAAATTATTATTAAAAAAAAAAAAAATTTTTTTTTTTTTTTTTTTTTTTTTTTTTTTTTTTTTTTTGACAAGTTACAATACCGGAGCATTTAAATTTACGATCGAAGCATGCGTTCAAAAAAGAATTACTTTTTATCAGAGGTTTTCGCAACTAAAAGATAACCATGTGGTTCAAAATTTTCTTTTTTTCTGAAAAGCCGAGTCTGCTCGCCGTTGTTGCGTTGGATGGAAAAGTATACTTTAAAGCAGCGGACTTGGGAAAATTCTTAGGTTATGTACACATTTACTCTTTCGCAGATAAATATGCTACAAACGACTTGACTAAAATAATTCCAAGTGATTGCATACCGTCATTTTGGAAAAAATCTGTGTTACTCGTGGTCGATTTTCCAGAAATGATCTCAATTATTCAGAAAACTGGCCGACTGGATAAGAATAAAATTCAGCAGATGATTGCGTTGTGGTATTTTGGAACCGTTACAGAAATTATTCCTCATAATTTGTTACTTAATCCGCAATTTGCATTTCCTTTGTATGTGCGTCCCTCAGGCTGGGAAAAATTGCGCCTTCAAGATTGGATTCAAAAATTTTTCGATGCGCAGTCGATTGAATGGAAAAATTATGAACATGAAAAAAAAATTTCAATGAAACGCTGTTTGGATCCTAGTTGTGTCTTTCCATCCCCATCTAAAGTCAAAAAACAGTCTTCTGATTTCCAGGTAGTATGTTTAACACCATCCATAGTCGCAGATCAGCTTTCGCAATCTTCTTGTAAAGAAAATTGTTCCATGCCATGTGATCTTCCCAAATTGCCTTTAAATGAAAACTTTTCTTCACCAAATAATATGGAAGATGAAAATGATCCATCACAATCTTTGATCGCGGAAAACAAATCGATTCCGTTATTGAATCCGATCAATGATGAAATGAATCACTCACAATCTTTGATTTCTGTCAACGAAAATGTACCTAATCCATGTTTGAATGCTATTAAAGAAGAAAATGTACCTAATCCATGTTTGAATGCTATTAAAGAAGAAAATGTACCTAATCCATGTTTGAAACCTATTAAAGAAGAAAATGTGCCTAATCCATGTTTGAATGCTATTAAAGAAGAAAATGTACGTAATTCGTGTTTGAAACCTCTTAAAGAAGAAAATGTACCTAATCCATGTTTGAATCCTATTAAAGAAGAAAATGTACCTAATCCATGTTTGAATCCTATTAAAGAAGAAAATACGCAAAACCAGAGCTTCGGATTTGCTTCAGATCATACTGTTTTCGAAATAAAATACGAAAATTTCAAAATTTTACCAGATGAAATTTATCTGTTTTCACGTGGACAAATGCATGTTTACGAAAAAAAAAATGGATATTTTTTACCAAACTACCATTAAAAAAAAAAAAAAAAAAAAAAAAAAAAAAAAATTTTTTTTTTTTTTTTTTTTTTCATGTTTGAATTGTAAAGGTTACTTAAGCGTTTCAAATGGACAACTAGTATTTTTTAGGTAATCTTGACTTGACTTGATCGGCTGATTAACATTGTACCATTGATTTCTACCGCGTTGTGTGTGTAATTTCAAATAGAAAAATGTCTTCATTTTTGTATGCAGTTCATGTTTCATTCGTTCGTCTTCAAGGGAATTTGGTTCCCTGGCATATTACTTTAACAGCTAATGAACCACCATTTAACACTTTTAGAATTGGCTTGTCGACAAATAATGTGACATGGAATCATGATGATATAAAATACAATTTAAAAATGACAGATGACTTTCCTAGATATAGTTCAATCAAATTGGATCATGAAATAAACTTGGAAAATTTTAAGTCGGATCTTTATAATATATATATGGACAAATACTGGAAGGATGTTTGGATAACTCAATTGGCGGCTGTAGATGAACCTAGTTATACGTACTTAATAAATGTAATTGATTCTATTATGTTACTAAATTTAAACTTTGTCGGGGAAAGTAAAACTTTTGCCGCCGTTTATCGGCAACATTATGAAAATGGAATTTTATGAAAAAAAAAAAAAAAAAATTTTTTTTTTTTTTTTTTTTTTTTTTATGTAACAAGTATAAGACCCAGTGTGAGTCTTTCCTCTCAATCATTTCTGTATTTTTCATGATGGCATCTGAAACTTCAGAAGATATTGAGTCAAGCTCTACGGAGGATATATTGAATGACATAGATTTGAGTTCTCTACTAAACTATGTTTTGTTTGATGATGAACGTGTGGAAAAGGACATGGATCAAATTCTTACAAATTCCTCGCATACTGAAGAAATTGAAAAATTAAAAGAATATATTAATCAACTTGAAAATGACAAAAGTCAACTTGAAAATGACAAAAGTCAACTTGAAAATGACAAAAGTCAACTTCAAAGACAAAATGATCAGTTAAGAGAAATTAATGATTTTCTTTCCTTGTTTAATAAATTAATGTTTACGGAAATTGCTTCATTAAGAAAAAGACACTTTACTGTTTGTGCAGAAGCATCAATTTCAATAGCAACTCTTAACCGGCGTTACAAGAATTTAAAAATCGGTATTGAGCGAGATATAAAAAAGTTGGAAAAGGAAACTAAAGGAATTAAAAGGAAATTGGAAGAAATAAAAAAAAGTAATGAAAACGTAAATAAAATTAAAAGAGTAAAAAAACCAAAAAAATGTATAATTTGTGACAATGTTTAAAAAAAAAAAAAAAAAAAAAATTTTTTTTTTTTTTTTTTTTTTTTTTTTTTTTTTTTAAGCCAAGTTTGAAGTAGCTTATAAAAACATTCGTACATTGATTTTTTCCAAATTCAGTTGCCTTATTCTCACTGTATAAACTTTTCGCTTTATAGTGATAATGGAGTCTGATCCTATTTCAATGTTGATTGACGGAGCTATTCAACACGAAGTCTTACAAAATAAAAATCAATATTTGACTCTGGAAACTATCATTTTACGAGTCTATAGAAAAATTTTCGAATATACTCGAGTTGCCTATTATCAATTCGACAAAACTATTTTGTTTTCCCAATGGCACGATGAAATATTAAATGCTTACGAACTTCTCAAGTCTAACATGTCTCACGAGGAGAGAGCCAGCGTTGAACGTGTCTTGTCCAAAGATTGCCCTCATCCGACCGAATTGAGTAAATTTGCTTGTTGCTGGTACAAACACGATCCTACGATTGCTTGTAAATGGTTTGCGGTCGACGGAATCATAGGTACACATCCCAAAGTCTATGTGCATGATGCTTTTTCGACAAATTTTGAAAAGCACAACACCGCAGTGAGGGCGTTGTACAGTTACTATAACAATCCGGAACAAATAAAACAAATAGTGGGAACAGCGCTTGAAATCCAGCAAGAAAATCCGTTTGAATTCGATGCAGATATGGATAGATGCGTAGGACTTTATGTTGAAATGGTCGGAAAAAAAGAAATGGAGCGTATAAAGTCAGACAGATTGTCAAAGTTGCTAGCTCAACAACAACCCAACAAACGTAAAAGAAAAAATCAAACTCAGGAAATTTCACCGGTCGATCCACAACCAATATCACCAGTCGATCCACAACCAATTTCACCGGTCGATTCACCTCAAAATCTATAAAAAAAGTTGTTTATGTTAATTGCTCTTGAAAAATTATTTAACTATTAAAAAAAGACATAATTTACATTTTGAAAATTTTTAAATGGTAAAAAAAAAAAAAAAAAAAAAAAAAAAAAAAAAAAAAAAAAAAAAAAATTTTTTTTTTTTTTTTTTTTAATGAAATTTACCAATAGTCTCGTGAATGATTCAAAATTTCGTAAAGTTGTTTATCATAATTGGAATCGCTGGGTTTTATTTTTTTCAACAGTTTTAGGCGTAATCCTTCAGGGATCGATAACGACCATACCGTCGATGGACGGAGAAGGTCAAACACTGTTAAAAGTTTTAAATATCCTTCGTGGCAGTTATTTACAGAAGACATGTCAATTCGAAATTTTTCTGTTTCATCGAGTGTTGGATGAATTGGATAAACGTGACAAGTTGAGGGAACCACAATTATGTGATCGGGATCCGGTTCAACGGGTTTCGAAATGTTTAAGAATTTTTCACATTTCAAAACTTGCGTCATCAAAGGATTCCAAAAAAGTTGTAGATGGCTCGACAAGACGATTGTCCAAATATTGGAAGGAATGACTGTGTCGAATGGAGGTTCGATTAAAATGTGTAAAATTCGACATTCGTATAAATTTGGACGATACCAAAATATTAATTCGTAATCCGATGCAGGTTCTAATTCAGAAATAGAATCTAAATAATGTTGTACCGATGACGGATAACGACCATAATATCCATGAATAATTGTCGAACGTTTAGAAGCGAGTGCCTTTTCAAATAATCGCATATTATTTTCTCAAAATATTAAAATGACTTATTAACTTATTTATTTAAAAAAATTAACTTTGAAAAATAATTTTTTATCAATCTCGAAAAAAAAAAAAAAAAAAAAAAAAAAAAAAAAAAAAAAAAAATTTTTTTTTTTTTTTTTTTTTTTTTAATAAGTTTTTCTGTTGCACATATATATCAAGTGCTCACTTGTTATATCTTATAGCAAATAGATTATAGCAAAGTAGTAAAAAGAGATGAAACGCTACGATAATTTCACCACTTCGTACGGTTTGATTGTTAAAACTAATAATAATCGAGTTGTTTTAATAAAACGTAAAGTGCCATACTGCGTGCAAAATTTTTATATTTATTTGTATAAAAATAATATCCCGTACGAATTAACAACACATGATCCGTTCAATTACGTGAGAGAAATTTTTGAACAGAAATGGTTACCGACACTGGAAGTAAGCGATCAATTGGATTACATGCGATTCATAAAAGGAGAAATGTTTGAAGACCTTTATGATTTTCCACATGGACAATTGTCTCATAAACGTCCGCAAACTTTAGGTCAATGTTTTATGGATTCTTATAGAGAATTTCGTGAAGAAACTGGATATAGATTTTCTTTTAGAAAAACAGATATAAAAAATTATCCGATTGTTAAAGTTGAGTTTACAGGCTGTAATCAAAGACATTATAAGCAATTTTATTTTATTATTGAAAATGTAAATGAACTTCGAAGGTACAGATATTTCGATTCCTATGAAAATTCTCTGCTATCGACAGTTAGAGTAAAAAGGTGGGATGATGATCGCCTCATATTTAAAAGTGAATTGTTATCACTGTCGGAAGCGTACATGATTCTAAAAAAACAGCAAGAACTTAAGATTGATTACAAGCATTTACTTTTGGAAAATTCATTACCCAAATGTTATTTAATTTGTCAACATAACGAACAAGAAAATAAGTTGGTAGAAAAAATATTTAATTAAAAAAAAAAAAAAAAAAAAAATTTTTTTTTTTTTTTTTTTTATGTTAAATGAGAGTACAATTTGTGTATAAAAATCCAATTCACAACAGTTAAGCATTTATTTTACTTTTCTACTAATCTACTACTGCTACTACTATCTACTTTTCTACTAGATCAAGTTGTCAGTCATGTTGTTTGTCGAGGCTGTTTGGGCAAATTGTTGTGATGGCTTGTACATGCCATTAGAGATTGCTTTTACATCGTGTCCAACAGAAGTGACTTTACTTAAAGTGGCTCCGTTACCCATTTATTACTGGTTGACTTTTAGAGATTGGGCCAACAACAAATCTAGAGCGCACAACAAGGATCGATTTTATAATTCGGATTGTGAAAAGTTGAATTTGAATGTAAATGTACGACAACTGAAACTAAAAGCCAGCAAATGGAGATTCCAGTTACAGAAAATTATTCCTTTGGAAACAGTCTTGTACGTTCGGGGCCTATCCCAGTATAGATTTTTCAAGTATGTTTGTGGTTATCCATACGTAAAAAGAGTAAAATTGTCAACTGGTAGAAAAATTACAAAAGTTTGTCATGATCACAGTCGATCAAGATTAATCAGATATCCTTGCCCCGCTGTCGAAGTAACTACCATGGCTTATTATAAATTTAATGTACAAATAGTTGGAAATAGAAAAAAATGTTACTTTTGGCAATAAACAAATGATGTTATATTATTTGCTTGTTGTGAAGTGGAATTCTTGAATATGAAAAAAAAAAAAAAAAAAAAAAAAAATTTTTTTTTTTTTTTTTTTTTTTTTTTTTTTTTTTTTTTTAATATGATAGTTTGATATATAAAGTTTAAAAATGACTTACAAGTCTTTTCTCAAATCAGTCTTTGGTAATCAATATTCTGTTCATAGCCCATACCTTCATGGGTTGAATTTATATTGTCTCTTTGTCATCACTTTAACAATTTCGCTTTGCGTTTACACCCTTCAGCAACACCAATATGTCTGCGACAAAACTTTTAAGCAACGAGTCCACGACCTCCGAGTCAAATATGCCACAACTCGACGTCCCGACTATGACTAGACCGATTTTACATAATTATGACATGCACGTGAATAATTTTATTCGATTTTTACGCAACAAGCTTCAAATTTACTTGATATACGAAGGTCCGAAAGACATTCGCCAACACATTTTACAAAAAACAATGTACGCATGTTCAGTTTATTGCAATTCCAAAAAGACTCTAAAAAATGTTTTTCCCATTATGATTGGATCCCGTTTGGATTTGGCCATTCGCAGCAAAGGCGTTCAAAATTTTCGAGAACCTTTCGACCTTTCTCAGGTTCCGCCCAAGTTACCTTTTCAAGAATTGGACATTGCGACTGGATTTTTCCTTATTGGCGGTTTAGTGCGCCATCTTCCGTATTTTTACACAAACGACCCGACCAATACGCACGTTATTCAGAGAAAAATTGTTCGTGTTTATTCGTACAACGCCCAGGATCGAGGAAAAGAACTAAATTATTATGTAGCTGACAAGAACAAAAAAAAGTGTGGGGACGTGGTTGTCGTTCACAATGATGGATCGGAAACTGACGATGATCCCCATTTTTTCGATCATTGCCCTTATCCCGTTCATTTAACGGCTTACATGAATCAACTTTATCGAGACGACCATTTTGACATTGATCATTTGGGCAATAAAATGGTTGTAAGCCCAGGCCACATGTTTACGAAACTGTTTATAAAATATTTGTACGGGCCTTTGAGGGAGCAAGATTGGAAACTAGTCAAATCGAGAACGGCTTTGATATGTAATTCCATTGAAAATGGATATTTGTTGCACGTTTTGTCTCGAAAAACTGTTTATTTTAAAGAGGGTAAATCGGCAGGTAAAATGACCAATGAACCGCAAGAGTCCCATCGGGAAATTGGAACAAATGGCAAAGTGTTTATCGAAAAAAACGTTGGTTGTTACAGAGAGGTATTGACTCAGACGTATCCGCTAAATCCCTATTTGTTGTATGTCATTGTACGACAAATGTCTAAAAAAGTTAACCATTCATCTGTCGAGTCTTTTCATCCGAGTTATTTGTATTTTTTGTGCATACTAGGCATTTTTGAAACGAAAAATGTGGGTCGCACGACCATGATGGTGAGAGATACAATTGTATCTACTTGCGATGATTTGGATTCAGTTTATCACGACAAGCCCAACAAAAATTTTTGGAATGCGTTAAATCTCGAGCCGAAAACAAACAGTCCTTAATACGTGGTAGTGAATGAAGCTTGTATACCCGTTTCTAAAAAATCCTTTGACAATGTTGATTTGTTGAAATTGAAGAAACAATTTGGGACAATTGAGTGTTTCGAGCGAGGAAAGTTTATAGTTATCCGTTTCAAGTCTGGCATCATCATGAAAAAGTTACCAGAAATAGCAATATGGGTATCGCCTTACGACGAAATGTATTGGATGAGACGCATTTTCGGAGTGGAAAATAAATTTCATTTGTATACATCCACCATCAGCTACTTTGTGGATTTCAACCCTTTTTTTCGTCATACGGCTTTTCCAAAAGTCATTTTGGCATTCAATCATATGAAAAATGCTGTTTTGGCTACGGACCCCAAATACGCGCACTATTTCATGGATACAGTGTCCGCATATTTTCAGACACCGACCCCAGATCATAAAGTTTTGATTCAACCCGTAAACGACGGGTTTTCAAAAAATTTTGTTTTGATGATGCCTCAACCCATCGTGACTTACATGAGTTTCAAAGGATGTACGCAAGAAGATTGCATTGTGAAAAGAAAAAATTTTCGTTCGTTTGATTTCCATCGGTTTTACACGGTGAGAATGAAAATAAACATGGATCCGAAAACTTGGACGGTTTTCTATCCTGTTTCTGGAGACGAAGACCCGGAATCGGACTTGTTGGGTACGTTAATTAGCGGAAAGCCTCTGGAAGTCGAACCATTTTCCATTCACACGAGTTTAGAAAAAATGTCCTCTTGCGAGTACCGCATCCATTTTTCCAAAGTGCCATTTCGAGTGATCCAACATTTCATTTCAGGTGACAAGCTTTCCATAAGCGTCGAACAAAAACACGTTTCAAACACTGGTGATAAACTGTGCAGTTTGCACGGCCAAAAGGGAGTAATGCGAGTCATGGATGAAATGCCCAAGTTGGGCGCATCTAGAATTGAACCTGACATTATTGTTAACCCGTATGGCATGTTTAGGCAAACTGTTGGACAAATACTGGAAGCTGTAAAATTGGGTGGCGGAAAGGATACTAGAATCGTTAGAAATTCCTGCGGCATTTTGATAAAAAATGCCAAAGCTTTTTACGGAAGAACCTTTTATTTTGTCGTTGTTTATTTGGCGGGTGAACATTTATACGCAGCTGCCGGGTGTTCTACCGATAGAGTTACGAATCAGCCTTTAAAAGGTCGAAGCAGGGGAGGTGGAATGAAGATAGGAACTATGGAAAATAACGCCTTGCGTGCTCATGGAGCTGGATTTATTTTACTAGAAAAATTTTTTGAACATTCGGATCTGATACATTTTGTACCTACCGTAGCGATACCAAAATCTGTTAATGTGGTTATTGAAGATGCAAAATGTCATAAATTTAATATAGAATTTAAATGTACTCCATCAGTACAACTGATAGAAGAGAATAAAAACAAGAAGCGTAAAAAGAATAATCAAATTGCAATACGATAAACCCAAAATTAAATTTTTAAAAACAAATCTCTTTTTTTTGTATGAAATAACTATAATTTGTGTTTAAAAAAATTACTTTTAAAACGTAAATAGATGAATTTTGAATCAACATATTAAAAACAGGCAAATTTTCAATAAATAAAAATTTTTTTTTTATTTTTTATAAAAGTTTACAGTAGGTAAACGATTCATAACTGGTATTTTGGCCCTTTTAGCCTCAATTTTGAACAAGTGCATTTTTTCTAATGAAAAGGCTTAATAATGTCACTTTTTCTAATCCCAGCGTACATTTTTAAAATGTACTCTGGGATTAGAAAAAATTCATTTTTTAGTCATTTTCATTAGAAAAAATATTTAGGTGTAAAAACGAATATTTGGTTAATTAAATTTTTGTTCCAGTTGAATAATCTATATTTCTTACGGTAAAACATAGGATGTCGAATACGTGAAAAATATTTCGAGCGCTGAGGTTGCAGAATTCGTGCAAAATTCTTGAAGCATTTGTCTTAGCAATGCAAAATCCATAAAGCAATTTGACATACGCGTGCAAAATCTGTAAAGCAGTTTGACATACACGTGCAAAATCTGTAAAGCAGTTTGACATACACGTGCAAAATTTGTAAAGCAAAAATGCAAAATACTAAAGCAGATGCAAAATCCATAAAGCAATTTGACACAGGCGTGCAAAATCTGTAAAGCAAAAATGCAAAATACTAAAGCAGATGCATAATATTTGAAGCAATATGAAGTAGGCGTGCAAAATCTGTAAAGCAAAAATGCAAAATTTTAAAGCAGATGCATAATATTTGAAGCAATATGAAGTAGGCGTGCAAAATCTGTAAAGCAAAAATGCAAAATTTTAAAGCAGATGCATAATATTTGAAGCAATTTAAAGTAGGCGTGTAAAATCCGTAAAGCAAAAATGTAAAATTTTAAAGCAGATGCATAATATCTGAAGCAATTTGAAGTAGACGTGTAAAATCCGTAAAGCAAAAATGTAAAATTTTAAAGCAGATGCATAATATCTGAAGCAGGTTGACTCAGACATGAAAAATGTATAAAGCAAAAATGTAAATTTGTAAAGCACCTGGAAAAAGCTTGAAGCAAGTTGACACAGACATGAAAAATGTATAAAGCAGAGTAAAATGGTGAAAAAAGTATTTGAAATTTTACGAAAAAAATAAATGTATAAATTCTTGAACAGGAATAAAAAAACTGTGATTTTAACTGTAAATTTTGCTATTGAATTAATTTTTTTAAACTGTGAAAATCACAATGTGTAAATTTTATTTCTATTTTTATAAATGATGACGTCATTTGGTTTAATCTCGAATTTTTGAATATTTAATAAGTTTTCAATTCTTACTTCCGGTTTGCTGAGAGACAAAATTGAAATTGTATTGAAAAAAAAAAAAAAAAAAAAAAAAAAAATTTTTTTTTTTTTTTTTTTTTTTTTTTTTTTTTTTTCATTGAAAAAAATTCATCTTTGCTTTTTCCACGCAATGTGGTTTGTTATCAATTATTTTCAAATTGTATGGTGGTAAACATAAACATACAAAATTTCTTCGGTTTTTATATAAAAACACGCCATGCTCGCACACGTCTTCATTCAATTCTGAGCAGTCCGGACCCCTATAAAATGTCGAATTTGTACAAATACAGGACCAATGAGGCACTGGATCATTCACAATCATCAAAATTCCTCCCGTTTCCTCTTTGCAAGGAACCGGTATCAGCTCGTCTTGAACTTGACAAATTCCACCTATACATTTGGTATTGTTTTCCACACAGAGAAAAGAACAGTCGTCGATGCAAGGAACTTCTTTAGTTGTACAATTTTGGCGAAAAGTCGGAGCTTCAGTTCGAATTGTTATCGAATTGTCAGGTGACAATTTCATAGTTTTCCAAATCCATACATATGCCAACCACATTAAGAAAAACACGATCCATGTATTGTGCATGCTTTTTTTTCGTGTCGCATGTCAAGAGTCAAGATGGTAGACGAAGAAAGACCAATCGATCGACACGAATCCAGACGCAATCCGACCAATATTCGGTCCATGAGCAGGGTCAATAAATGGCGAGACGCATGGTCTGCATGCTATAGAATTGTTGAAGAATTTACCGTTGTAGATCTCAAACAGTTTCACACTATATTCGAACGTTGGGTTCCCATTCTTAACTGGATTTTTGACCGACCCATTCATCATTTGAATCGATACGAGCCCATTTTTTTCTATTGTTACCAACCCAACGGTCCGAAAGAAATTATTAAATTGTACATGGACGAAAATGTGATTGACGAACATATTGTAGTTTACATTATTTTTAACGTTTACGAGTTTACAATTATTCAAAGGCGATATTGTCTCGACTATACAAAATCCAACCAAATGTTGTACAATGAAGCTCGAGGAACCGTCAACTTGGCCTCGATGATAGAAAATGAGCAGAGTAATTTGAATCCAGCGGAATATTTTCAGACCATGACTTGTTGGCACCTTTTATTCATTTACACGCTCCACGCTTTAGCTCACTGGGACTCATACGACAAATACGAGCACGCTCATTATGACACGCATTTGAACGTGAGAGATTCGCCCTTTTTCAAATTTCATTTTTACGGACAGGTCATCTACCGTAAATAAAGCATGCCTAGACCAACAAAAATACCAATTCAATACGCTGCGTATATACTGAATGATTCAAAACGAGGATGGGAATACAATCCGGAAAGAGTCGAAGCTAACGAGTTGGAAGAAATTGCAGTTAATGATGCTAATTTGGTACCTGTATCGAAAATGAGAAAATTTTTTAAAAACACTCCAGCCTTTAAAGAGTTTAAAGAAAATATATCTGTTCCCGACAAGATTTGGAAGATGGCTATAAAAATTTCCCCGGACATTAGAAAATATGCAAAACGATTCATGACAAATGTTCCCAAACCGAGAGGAAGGCCACCCACGAAAAGTCAAAAGAAAAAGTACCGGTCCAGGTTAGGTTCTTTTTCGGAAGATGAAATTTCCAGCAATGATTCTGATTCATCCATTATATCCATTGCTCCTTCAAATGACGAATGCGATTCAACGGATGTAAACATGCCTTTGCCATCATGTGCGGGTCTCAGACGCGTTTGCAAACGGTACGGTTCAAACCGCCGGTACCTACCTTTGAAACGGGATTCTAGCGAGGATAAACAATATTTAGTGGAAGTTTCTTACGCCAATAGTCAATCTTAAACAATGATTGGATTTTCCAACGGATTGAATGCGAGAGGAATAAGAGTACGCCATTGAGTGGAAAAATATTGTGTAAACTTTAAATCTGGAAAATCAATGTTATTGTTGAGAGATAGCAGAGTGGACATGGACTTACATTCGGATAAACGGCCCAAAATTGTTCGAGCTGGAAAAATTTCTGAGGATGGACCAAAACACGATTTTTCTTTTTCAGTAAGGGGAATGAAATTGACATCTCGTTCGCTGTATTTGTAAACAAAAAGGTTAATTCTTTGTGGTAAAAATCGCGTACTGGCGAAAAATTCCATGTTTAATATACTAGCAACTTGTGGAACATCGTAATTTAAAAGCGTCAAGAATTTATAAATTTCTTCTTCAAAAGTATCACTTTTTTGGTGCAAAATATTTTCGTCTAAATAAGATCGATTAATTTTGATCGAAATACATTTTGTGGGAAACGATTCCACATTGAGCGTGTTGACTTCGTGTAAATAAAAAGCGTAATCTCCCACACATACCATAAAATTGATGGTAAAAGGTTTCGAATCTCGTATATACACATCTTTGGGATTGTCAAAGCGTCGATCATAACGTAAAATGGATATGGAGGGATAATCCACAGGAATCATTTTATAGTAAACATCTATGACAACATAATTTTCCAATTTTGGATATTTTCTATCCTTTAAAAGACTTAAAACTAATGTTCGATAATCCATATCTCTTTGATATACTTAATTTACGAGTAGTGTTGTAACTGAAATAAATCTTTTAGAACGTCATCTCATTTACATATTGCAAAGTCAGATTTTGAATTCTCACTTCCGGTCTGGTGAAAGAGAAAAATTGAAATTGTAAAAAAAAAAAAAAAAAAAAAAAAAAAAATTTTTTTTTTTTTTTTTTTTTTAATAATACAACGCTTACTTAAATAAGTTTAACATACGAAAAGTACATTTTCAGTACGTGATGGATTATTCAAACCATCCTAGACGATTCGACTTTGAAATGGATAATCAATTTGACAATGTATTAGATGAAATTCGCGTTGAAGTAGAGGAAGAATCGATTGATAATTTTGATATTAATCCGCCTGATGTTTTCCATTTATTTAGGCATTACATGTTAGACTTGCTACACTCATCAAATTCCCAGACTTTACCTGACATAAACACTGAAATATTATTTGATTCCTATTTTATGAACGATATTCCAGATTTCATTAATTCATTTGTACATTTTATGCATGTCGGAAGCGATCCTTTATTGGAACAAAATATTCGAGAACAGAGAGATAGATTAACAGATTTTATAACCCAATCTCCGTTTTTAAACGCAATTTACACAGATGTCATGGATGCTTCTTTTAACGAACCTCCGCCAAAAAAACCCGTTCCAGATAACGTTTTCAAATTACTACCTATTGTAAAAATAGACAAAAAGTTAATTGATTTAAATGAATCTTGTGTTATATGTACAGAAAATTTCTCCTTGAATGAAAGTGTTTTGCTTTTATCTTGCAATCATGCTTATCATCAAGATTGTATAAGAAAATGGTTTCAAGAGCAAAACATGTGTCCAATATGTCGAAAAAAAGTGTCGGAAGACCAATATGATATAAATTCATCTGACCAGTTTAATACATTGAACTCAAATGAAGAAAATTTATCAAACATGTCAAACTCTAATAACTCTGAAGATTTATATGATGACACCTTATTTGAAATGTCAGAATACGTATATGATACATTTCAAAATTGTTTACATGATTTAGTATAGGCACGTGTTGGAAATGATAAAATCTTCAAACTAAAAAAAAAAAAAAAAAAAAAAAAAAAAAAAAAAAAAAAAAAAAAAATTTTATTTTTTTTTTTTTTTTTTTTTTTACACAATTTTAAATAATATAGCATCAGATTCTATACGCATAATATTTTTCAATTTTGCATTTTTACATGATTGTCGAAAGGCTTCAAAAGTAGCATTCTTTTTACCAATCCATAATTCAACGGCCCTCTTCCAATTGATCAAGTACGTTTGATGTTTTTTAGTAAACAATTTTCTTGATGATTCGTAATCTTCTAGAATATTTAAATTTTTTAAATATTGTCGTCTTTTACCCAAGTCCTCATTAAACCATCCCAAGAGATCCGATACTTTTAAATTCGTAAACATCATTATATATATCAGCATACTCAATTCTTCAGTCGTTTTACGAAAACGGACTTTATCATATATTATTTTTAAATCTTTAATGGAAAATTGCATCCTTGTGTTCTATTTCCGACATGGTTTTTGTAGCAAAACGCTTGATGGAATATACGCGGGAAAAAAGGCCTGATATTTTTGAAGCCATCATGAGAAAAATAACACCGCATAAACTGGATGCGGTGTTATGTTTAATGGAAGGTCATTTGCGTCGCTACAATAATTTAGAAGTTTTCAACAAAAATATCGAAGCCGTACCACAATTTGTGTGGGCAGTAATTAAACATATGCGATTTCCACCACCTGGAACAGCACAAGGAATTAATTGCGCTTGTCGTACATCGAAATCTGACACTCAAGCCGCTTTGGATAGTAAACATAATCCGTCGTCTTCAGAATCTAGGTCAGAATTTAATGTAGAAAAGAATATTTTATACGAATTGGCGTTATTTTCTACTCAAAAACAGGTATTTGAATTTTCAAACAGACGTAAATACGCGACCGTTTATACAACATGCTCCAATCAAGAACTGTTGAATTTGTTACCTGGAGCTGGTCACCTGATACCTTATGCTGAACACAACAAAGGAAGGGATTTGGTTGGTAAATTTGAATATTTGAGTCATTTTAAATATATTTTAGTAGAAGATCGAGGATCTATCAAAGTTCTTTATCAATCGCTTAAAGATTTGTATACTTTGTTACGAAGAATTTCTCCGGAAAATATTGTAGCGTTTTCAGACGTTCGTAATCTCTTTCAAAAATGTGGAATCGTCAGTCATTTTTTCAACATGGTCAGAATCGTGGAAAGACAATTATTTACAAATGATGAATCTGCGTATGAAAAAGACGTTTTAACTTTGATGAAATATCAATGCCGAAGCGGAAAACCATTACCATTAACTCGCGATGGATTGGCAAAAAATCCCGACAGAACTAAGATTGAAGTGGTGAGTTTTGAAGCCATGAAAAGAAATATGGCGAAATTCTGTACGAGTGAATTAAGAAATGAATGGTCTGATGGTTTGCCGACTTCAGCTGAACGTATGTTTTTTGGTCAACAAAATACAGAAGGCGTAGGTTTCGATTACGCTGTACGACCAAAAAAATGTTACGAAGATGACTATCAAGAAATTTGAACTCTTCTATTTTTTTTCATTTGCATATTGCAAAACTTAATTCTATTAAGTTTCAAATTTTCATTTTTAGAGAGAGAAAATTGAAAAAAAAAAAAAAAAAAAAAAAAAATTTTTTTTTTTTTTTTTTTTTTTTTTACAGAATTTTATAACGGTAAGACTTAGAACATACATTCTTATTTGAACTCAAGATTTTTATTTGTTGTATAAAAAAAAAAAAAAAATTTTTTTTTTTTTTTTAATAAAACATTTTTAACCACCTTTATCAATCCAAACAATTGTTGGATCATTACAATACAATCTAGATTTTCCACACAATACGTCGACTGTATTTTCATGAATTACGATGGATTCGTTTGCATTTTTCCGGCTAATTAAAAGCGTACCATTAGTTCCAACCGCGTAATAAAATTCAGATTTTGCGGGTCGCTTAACAAAGATTTCTAAACTTGCCTTTTTTTCTTCTTGTCGATATCGTGACCAAACAATACAATACATCCATTTACCTGGATTTATTATTTTATCGACAGTCAAAGTAATAATAGAATCAACATATTCTGCGTTTTCTGTTTGTTGCGCATGTCCCATGTATAAAGAGTATAAATCGACTAGATAAGATTTGGCGACTCTGGAGCAAATCAAGAGGATAAATTCCGCGCTCGATCCGTCAGGTTCAACTAGAATTAGGGTGACAATCTTCATCGGGCAATAATGGCATCCACGCATGCTATGTCCTCCGAAATTAAAATTGACAAGGTGGGGCTCCGTAAACATTACTTGACTTTGACGAAATGCCAACGCGCTTTCGTTGGACTCTTGGTCAATTGGATAAAGAAGCCCCGCAAATTGCTGGTCGTGGTTTCTGGTGGTCCTGGAACCGGAAAATCATATGTAGTCAAAAACACTCTCGATTATATCCAAACAAAACAACTGCGCATGAGTTTTACGGCTCGAAGCGCAGTAGCCATAGGGGGTCGAACCATTCATTCAACACTCGGCTTAGAATTGGATGGTCCTTTAGCGGATTTGGAAAAGTCATTGGAAAATGAAACAAATATATTGAAATCTATAGAAAAAAGTCGCGAAATTGTAAAGAGTTTTAAATGTAACGTTTATCCTTACATAATTGTTATCGACGAAATATCTATGATTAAAGGCTGGTTCATATATTGGTTGATTTATTATTTCATGGATAGAGCCAATTACCCTCTATTTTTCGTTTGTATGGGGGATCCGCATCAACTTACTCCAATAAAATCCATTCACAATTTATTTTCCATCACTTTATCGGAGACCCAATACAAAATTTGTAAAATTCATCTGACCGAAAGCAAAAGATTCGAACCCGAATACGAAATCTTGATAAATGCTTTACGTAAATTTGTCGACAAAAATGATGAAACGGGTATGTTTGATTTCGTACAGAAAAATTTTCCTGTAGTGGAAGAAATTAATAATCTTTTACTGATGCAAGCAGACAGGGCTATGGCTTGCAAGAAGGAAACTGTTAAAATATACAATAAATTTTACTTGAAAAAAAAGGTCAGTGGAATAAAAATTCAAATTTATCCAAACCTCGTCTTAAAGTCAGGCTGTTTGGTTTTCGTAACAAAAAACGGTTGCTCGGAGGTCAATAACGGAACGCAATTAATTTTTGAAAATTACATTTCTGATAAAGATGTAGTAATATGTACAAATCCAAAAACTAATTTAG
The DNA here is from genome assembly GCA_964019185.1 of Maratus speculifer. Lineage (NCBI taxonomy): Eukaryota > Metazoa > Arthropoda > Arachnida > Araneae > Salticidae > Maratus > Maratus speculifer. Next base: position 36,801,080 of record OZ025296.1, read on the forward strand.
AAATAGAAGTACAGAGAGATTACTACAGTGGAAATTTTCCTTTGGAATTGGGATTTGCTGGTACAATTCATAAATATCAAGGTGATACCATTGATGAATTGAAAATTGTAATTAATTTTAACGAAAGTAGAAATCCAAATTTAGTCTATACAGCTTTAAGCCGCGTAAGGCAAATGAAACAAATATTGGCTATAGAATTGTAAAAAAAAAAAAAAAATTTTTTTTTTTTTTTTTTTTTTTTTTTTTTTTTTTTTTTTTTTTTTTTTTACAACTCACTGAGTTGTATTTGCGTATGTCGTGGCTTCTGATCTCGCAAAAGTGGGTGTCGCTTGGTACAATGGCTCGTTAAAAGTCTACAAACTTTATTTGGTACTTGATTGGTTTTGAATTTTCCCTTTTTCAATTTAAAGGAAAGGCTATGTGGGGGATAATCGTATCGCAATTCGTTATCGGAAATTTGTCTTAAATATGGATTTTTTATAGCTCGATCGAGGCTGGTACTCCTGTTACTACTATTACTCCTACTTCTACTTTTGCTTTTACTCTTGCTGCGTTTTTTGGTTCGACCTCGACTGGGGCTTGGGCTAGGACTTCGACTGGGACTGGGGCTAGAATTCTTACTGGGGCTAGAACTTCGGGTAGGGCTAGGACTAGGACTTCTTTTATTGCTCTTTTTTTTCTTTCGACTACACCGACTTGAGTTTGAACAGCTACTACTATTACTGTCAATCGAAAAAAGGGGTGATAGACTTCTTGGTGATCGCCCACGTCCCTTTTTCTGAACAATCTGCTGAGGTGAGCTATGAGACGCAACAATTGTATCCAGATTGTTTAATGTCGACATTGTCTTATTTCTTTTCCCATACATTTTTTTTCTTTTATTCTCGAATCAAAAGAACATTTTTCGCTAATTGATAAGTGTCGTACATTATAGCGACTTTACATGCATCTTCTATTGTTTTAGGAACCGCAAATTTTATTCCACCAAAAGACAATAATTTCACATCAAACTTTTTATCAATGGTACCAGATTTATAAAAAGGAAGTAGAGTTACAAGAGTTTGGAGGTCTTTCACATTACCATATTCAAATTTCTTGCATAAAAGGGCATCTAAAACTTTTTGCGTAAAGCTTTGAAAAGCCTGCCGTCCATTTTCGGAAAAGCACACGACCCACCTACTAATTAAATGTTTGTTTTCCAACATGTAATCGAACGCATCCCAAAATGCCAAATACATGCTTAACGAGTCCTTAGTAAATTTTGTCAGGTCTACAATGACGTACGTATCCTGCGTGTTTGGGGGAGAGGAATCTTTCCCCGATATCGTTAAAACATTAGTATAATCTATTTTTACTAGTCCGATGTTTCGAGTTTGGATTGAAAAATCTTCTTTTTCCCGTAATTCTTGCGTCCCTTCCGAATCAGTTTTTAGGAAGAAACAAACATCGGTCCACCGATGTTCGTTCGAAGTTTTAAACCTGTAATGGGATGCAAAAACGGCAACGCGGAATGCAAGAGGATGCTTTTCAACCATTTGCATGGACGCGGGTTCCAAATAGACTAATAAATCGCATTTTTCTACAAGCTCCACCGTACGTACTATTCGAATTCGATTATCTGTCGAATGTAAGTCATTTTTTCGAGAAACGATGACAACTTTTAACATTGGAACGGATTTAAAAGCTTCTACTAAATGTTGGGGGTATCTTCCCAAGTCACCATAAATAATGCAACGATCTTGTTGCAATACGAAATTTACAAGGTCTTGAAGAGATTGCATTATAACTCTTGATTAAAAATATTTGTCTTGAGATGCATGTAGGTTTACGTAAAGCCTCATTTTGTAAAAAAAAAAAAAAAAAAAAAAAAAAAATTTTTTTTTTTTTTTTTTTTTTTTTTTTTTTTGAGAGAGAGGTGTTTTTAACGGACAACGCGTTCACTATGCACATCCAGTAAACGATAACTGCAAGATGAATTCAACACAGTTAATGCACGAGCAATTTTTCTAAGCCCGGCATCGACTATAGCATGCTTTTGCGGTTCCATCAAAACTTCTAAATCGGCTTCCAATTCCATATCTGACGGAAACCTAATAGGACATCCACTTTCGTGTCTCGTTTTTAAAAAATCATAAACATCAAATTCAGTCGCATTATTTTTCTTGCGGCGCGGACCCAGAACGCTAACCATCTCACGTTTCGACGGGTCGAAACTGAATTTATTACATATAACACTCTGGGGAATTGAATCATATTCTTCGTAGACACTATTAATATTATTTTTTTTCCACTCTTTCAAAAAATCGTCAAAACTATTAAAACTAGTATCACTACAATCAGAAAATAATTCTTTGAAAATTCTTTCAGCTCTTTCCTTCGTCTGTGAGTCGACATTACCAATACATGAACCATTTGTGAAAAATTGACCAAAAACATTTTTATCCTTTTTGAGAAGAGCATTGGCCATTGAGTCAATTGTAACGCTATCGTTAGACATTCTTTAATATACATTTTTAAAAGTATGGATTACTTGGAAATTATAAAAAGAAAAGCTTTCAGACCTATAAAATCCGCATACATTTCGTTACCGAAATTCACATATTGCATTGAATTCGAAGACGGTGTTAAAATTTGTAAAAAAGATGATGTCGGTCTTCGAGAATTTTTATGTACGGTTCAACACCTGGAATATGAAATTATTTCGGGAAATACGGAACATTGTATTTCGTCTCCAGTTGGTTATTGGCAACTGCTTGGATTTCGCGCAAATGACGCTATTCTTTTTCGAGACCAAAGAAATCATAGTTTGTCTATTTCTTTTTCATCGCCATCAAAAACTCATCCATCTGGCGACAAGCGAAACGATATTTAAGATATTTAAATATGCATATGGTAAGAAGAGCCATAAAAATCACAAGAGTGAGAATGATGAAATGTATTCGATAACAGCTATTTGCTTTGGACTCAATTGTCAAAACGCCGATCGAGTACAATAAACCGCTGGCTAATGTCAATAATGCAAAAGGTTCCAATTGTCCCACTTTTAACATTTTAAACCTTGTTGAGCTGCGCAAAGATACATATACACTTTATTCCAAAAATCGTCGTGAAGGGACAACGAATTCTCCAAGTTCTTAGCAAAAGATTCATAATTGGGAAATAATTGCGCAAAACTTTTAATACTGTGTTGCATGTTTGTCAAAGGATGTTCGGTTACGAGCCAATTTTGAATTGTTTTCCATAAATCAGTCCAGGTCGGATAGGCTTCATTTAATTTCTGATTAACAATAGCTATTTTGTCAACACCAAGCATCGATTGTAAAAAATGAATCACGTCTTTGTATACCTTTTTCATAATATTTTCAGGATCCATTCTACTTTATTAGTTGAAAAAAAAAAAAAAAAAAAAAAATTTTTTTTTTTTTTTTTTTTTTTGAATAAAACTTTATAAAAAAGTTTTATTCAATTGTATAAAGAGGCTACCGACTTAATCAAAGTATTATTCAGCTAAGCTTTTTACAAATGCTATAATGTCTCTCGACAAATCAAGCTTCAATTTGAAATACAAGCGCATTTTGTTAAAGGTTTTACAGTATTTAGTTGCTCGCCAGGAAATTAATATAGATGTACCTTCTTTAGAGCAACCACTCGAAAAACAAGTTATTAAAGCCTTTTGTACCAAGCTCGAACATTATTTGACAGATTTTGAAAATGACAACAAAATAATTTGTAACAAATTTCAAAATGTTACGAGAAACACGATACCTAACATTTTCAAATTTGGTTTTAATGAGAATCTAACTGAAGATATAACTTGGGATAAAATTATAGCTTACTTGGCATTTGTCGGTGAAATTACTACAAGATGTTTAAAGAGTGAAAAATCGAGGGAAACATTTTATATTGCATGGAAAAGTGTAAATGAAATATTTGAGAACAATTTAAGGTCTTGGATCGAAGAGAACGGTAATTGGAAAATGTTTGCAAAAAAACAATCTAGAAATAATTGGCGTAAATTTATTTACAAAAAATTGATAAAGATTATAAAGTAAAAATATTTTTACTAAAGTTAAAAAAAAAAAAAAAAAAAAATTTTTTTTTTTTTTTTTTTTTTTTTTTTTTTTTTTTTACCTTTGGTATACCAACAGACCAGAGGTGATAAATTGTAATAGATGTACAATTATCGGGCTATAGAATAGCATTGGTTTACTAGTTACGATTACGCCTGCGGTAGTATCAGTTTTAACAGTCCAAACTAGATAGCCATACATTATCAAATTGATGATTATCAATACGAGTAACGCAGCAGACAATATCATTCGTAAATTCATGATGGGTATTTTCTTTACTTTATTTAACTAGTTACTGTTAACACGCCCAAAAGGATTATTGATAGGATATTTGAGACGGTAGGGATCAGGAGCATCAGTTTGTTAGCATCCCAAAATACTTTTGCAGAAATTCCTTCAGTCGTTACCGTTTTGCTGGAGGAGTCCAAAACATAATCCGGTGCGCTAGACATTTTATACATTGTAAACGCAATCAAACCCACACTCACGATTAAAGTAACGAGTACGAAACCAAGGATAATTGTTGAAAATCCGAAACCTTTCATCTTTATTAAAATGCAAGCCATTATTCATACGAAAGGTGTGGTTTTGGGTGACACATATATACCTCTAGAACTGGCTTACCAAGACGTGGCCGGATTGTTTTGCCATTGCCAAATTACGAGTCCAATGAATTTTTCCAAAATGCGAAGATGGTATCCCAATTGTCGCCCAGACGTAGAAGTTACAACCAGAGGCGGAACTTCTTATTCAGATACTTTAAAATTTTTGAAAAACCGATATGATTTTTTACAAAAACTGTATCCTAACTCGACTATTGTTTTTGGATACAAAGGTGAAATCAATCAACGAAAAATTTTAATTGACGCTGGTATAACAAACATTGTCAACGTGGAAATGTTTGGCGTACCCCCGCTACGACGGAATCTTAGGATCGAATCTTTTTGTCCTTTACATAAAGGTAATCCGAATAAGTGCGCCGTAGTGGCTCTTGATCAAATCTTGAGTCACTTTCGTTAAAATGTTTTAACAAAATTCTCTTTTCTCGTTCCAGTATTCGAACTCGTTCCGTAAGATGTAAAAGACTCGGGGAAACGGGTTCAGGTTTGATTTTTGGAACCTCATTTTCCCATAACTGGTCTCGCTGACAAAGAGCCAAAAGCCTTTGAAATATATCGATCAATTTTGGCGGTGCGTCTTCGTGTGGGATTTGCGGGATCGCTTCGTGTACAACTCTGATGTTGTGCAAAAGAGCGTCAAATTCCGAGGATTCCAAAATAGGCTTTTCACCACGAAGCAGATTGTTTAAATTCTTTTTCAAAAGGGTTTTGACTGAAATTGATAACGGATGTGTGGGTCTATCATGCAAGAACGCTTCCAAATTCAAACTGGTTTGCCAGTGAACCGCATTCACGTATTCAGATTGTGGCACCAGATACATGTTGAAAGGGTCAAAATATTGTCCACGGGCCTTGCATGTTACATCGTATAATTGTAAAACTTTTTTGAATGAATCGGAAAAGGCATCCGGTAAAGGCGATGCTTCTCCGGGTCTGTTGATGTTGATGAATCTGCGAGCCACGTTTCCCCAAAACTCAGCGGATTCGAAATTGAATCGATCAGTTTGAATTTGTTTGGTCGGTTCTAAAAATTCTTTCAAAATTTCGTCGTCTCGTTTAGATGGAAGAGGTAAAGGTTCTTCTATTTCGAATCGCTTCGCCAGCAGTAATTGCAACTCATCCCAAAATTTCGATACAGCGCGAGTTTTAAAAGTTGGCGGATCAAAGTAGGGTTGTTTCTCGACCCATTGTTTTTCCAAGTAGTCAGTTAAAGAATTCAAATCTCCGTGTATTTGATACGGAAACGCCGTGAGGCCACCGTTATGAATCAAATGCAACCAAGGAATCTTTTCAGATTCCATACGCAATATTATTTTTCTCAGCTCCAACGGAGGCGAACTAGGACTGGAAGTACCAAATAACAGTTGAGCAAACCATTCAAGTAAATGCGAGTTCGACATCTTTGTTCCAACGGAAAAGATTTAAATGAAATTGGTAAGGCTTGGCCATGTAATATGATAACAAATTACGTGCCATGTAACAATGACAAAGATACAAAATGAAAAATAGTAAAATGTATATCGTCAACATCTTGATTGAAAAAATTGTAAATTTTTATAGCAACGGTGACTTGATTCGATCGTTTGAAAAAAAAATCTACGTCTATTTTTAAAAACAATGACTTCAATTTTTTACTTCCGGTTGGTCAAAATCAAAATTTCAAAATCCATTTGTTAAAAAAAAAAAAAAAAAAAAAAAAAATTTTTTTTTTTTTTTTTTTTTTTTTTTTTTCCAACAAATGGGAAATTATTCATTTATTGATTTTATAAAGACTTATTTCATGAGATTCATTTCATTCAAGATAGTTGATTTCCACAAGTTTGAAAAAATGATGACTCATTATCATTTTGTAATTCATAAATCAGCTTTTCATAAGAATCTGTTGTCAAGACTATCAATGAAGATTTCTTCCAATTGGTTTAGAGAGGATCATATACATTTAACCGCTTATTCAGCCAAACCAATTGAAAATAATATGTGGATTAGATCAGAAGAAATGAACGATTCAAAAAAAGCAGTTTATATTTATAGACATTTCGTACAGGAAGAGCATGATTTTTTTTGCGATGTTACATTTAATGTTGAAACATTGAAGTATCTGTGTATAAAATTATTGTTAAGAAATTTGAATTATTTGCATGACATGGAAAAATTAAAACTTCCCAAACCCCTTGTAATAGATATTTTTTGGCAAAGTAATCTCGTTTTCGTTTATCAGAATTTCACAATCAGAATGTTATGGTAAACTACATCGAAATTATTCCGTATTTTAGAAAACAGGATTTTATCTGGCCTAGAAATCTGGTGGTTTGGTTCCAAAATAATCTTACGCTCGATTATGATTTCGAGAATTATATTTCACGGTTTATTATCGTGAACTTTGATTTTATAACTGTTGATAATAATTGCGTTAAAATGTGTTTAAAATGTATGAATCTTGAAAATGAAAATAAATATTGCCAAAGAAGATATATATTAAGATTAATTAATATATGTAAGTTTATTCTAGATCCTATGAACTGGTGTCGAGCATGTCAACAAGTACCCCTTTTTCAATTATTATCTTATTCCGAATTTCAATATTTGTATCCATATAATACAATCGATTATTTTGATTTCGGATTATTTTCATATCCGATTATAAAAAGGGATTATTTTGATAACGGTGTTAAAGTTGACAGTAAATATGTTTTTTCCGATTCATCATTTGGTGGTATCAATAACCCATACATAATTTAATTTAAAAAAAAAAAAAAAAAAAAAAAAATAATAATTTTTTTTTTTTTTTTTTTTTTTTAGCATATATAGTCTTATCTATAGTACATATAATAAGACAATTTTTTAAAGATTTACACAACTAAAACAAAGATGGATTTTAAGCAAGCACGAACAAGTTACATTTTATTTAACGTGCTTAAACATCTAGGAAGTAATTTTAACCCTAGGATAATATCAAGTATAAGCGCTTTAACTGAATATGAAGAAATTGTTTTAAACCATGTTTTGAGACTTTGTGAGATTATTTACGATACTTATGATTTTCAAATTCCTCCAATTTGTCTTTTTCATTACGATGAAAAAGACAGATTGGAAGAATTTTTACAGGGCCTGTACAATATATTATTTATAAATCGTATTAGTTGGTCTCGAATCATAATTTTTATGAACATCGTCTCTACACTTACGGTCCCTTACAATTTTAATGATGATCTATTTATAACATTTTTTAATATCGTACAAGAAAAACTTTTACATTGGATCAATAGTCATGAAGGTTGGGTAGCTATCGAAATCGACGAGTCGTTGACCGCAATTCCACATATAAATTTTGATGACTTTATTTATCGCCGTAGTAAAAGGTTGGCCGCTAAAGGAAAGATAAAATATGAGAAATATTTTGAATAATAATTTACTTAAAAAAAAAAAAAAAAAAAAAAAAAAATTTTTTTTTTTTTTTTTTTTTTTTTTTTTTTTTTTTTTTTTTTTTTTTTTTTTTTGAAGTTGTATCAAAGTATTTATAAATGCTCAGCTACCAAATCTCAATACAACTGATTTATTTTTCATTTTCTTATAACAAGGAAATTATGGCTAGCTATAGTGATCTCGTGTCAAAGGTGTTGAGCAACGAAACATTGGTCAAAGCTACTAATAATTTGGTCGATGATTACTGTTTAAATCTTGTGGCTGAAGACTGGTCAAGTCGATTGCAAAATAATATTGATTATCAAAATTATTCATATCACTCTGAAAAGTTTTGGAAACCATCATTCTCAACTGATCATTGCGATTGTGAGGAATCTAAAAATCCCGATTTCTGTGTTGTTTTAGTCGCTAATTGTACCATACCAAAACCATATAAAAACAAAACCAGCCAATCAAATAATCGTAACGCAAACTTGATTGTCATGGATTCAGAACCACTGAATAAAATTGCTCGTGTAATGACATCCGATTTAGGACCAGATGTTACCATTTCGAATGATTTCAAATTTTCATTTGAAATGTGCAGTTTAATGGAATGTAAAAACTGTAGTGTGTTTGCAATGAAATTTCGAAAAGCTGGATACACTATCAATCGAATTACCCAACCATGTATTTCTGACACACAAATATTTGATGGTGAGCACGTAGTTAATCGGTTTTATTCTCAAATAGAAAACATTTATACCGATACATTTTTGGCCATTTTGCGGTTAAAAATCAACATTAGATATCTTTTGAAGCAAGATAATGTTTACCGCATCAGTGGAAACATATTAGACTTTATCGGATTTCGTGAAAATAAATTGAGACCGACTAAAAAAGTCAATTTGGGATCGCTGATTGAATTTGAAGATAAAACCGAAACATTGTCTATTAAACAAAATAAATCTAAAAATAAACCTTTGTGTTTAGAGACAAAAACTAACAACTCTACTAGCTTTGATGCTGAGTTTGAAAATTTATTTGGAAGTGAAAAACTACTTTCTATAGAAGATAAAGAAGAAAATAATAGCAATAGGAAGCGGAAAGAAGTGTCTCCAGATATAGAAAATGAAGTAGAAAGGGAAATTAAAAAACCAAATTTGATAGACGATACAGATGAATGTGAATATGAACATGAACTTAAAAGTTTTATATTTTAAAATTTCGATTATTTGATTATTGAATGAGTTTTCAATTTTAACTAAAAAAAAAAAAAAAAAAAAAAAAAAAAAAAAAAAAAAAAAAAAAAAAATTTTTTTTTTTTTTTTTTTTCTAATAAGGAAAGTATGGCTAGCTATAATGATCTCGTGTCAAAGGTGTTAGGCAACGAAACTTTGGCCCAGGCTACTAATAATTTGGTTAAATGTTACCCTTTAATTCTTAATCTTGTGACGGAAGATTGGTCAAGCCGATTGCAAAATAATATTGTGTATCAAAATTATTTCTATCACTCCAAAAAATTTTGGAAAAAATCCTTCGCAACGGATATTTGCTATTGTGAAAAATCTAACTATCCCAATTTCCAGGTTATTTTAGTCGCTACTTGTGCAATACCAAAACCATCCAAAAACGAAATTTTCCAATCAAATAATCGTAAAGCAAACTTGATTGTCATGGATTCAGAACCACTGAATAAAATTGCTCGTGTAATGACATCCGATTTAGGACCAGATGTTACCATTTCGAATAATTTCAAATTTTCATTTGAAATGTGCTATTTAATGGAATGTGGAGAATGTTGGGAGTTTGAAATAAAATTTCTAAAAGCCGGATACTATAGCGATCGAATTATCCAACCATGTATTAGAAATACACAAATATTTGATGGAGAGCACGTAGTTAATCGGTTTTATTATCAAATAGAAAACATTTATACCGATAAATTTTTGGCCATTTTGCGATTAAATATCAACATTAGATATCTTTTGAAGCAACATAATGTTTACCGCATCAGTGGAAAAATTTTAGACTTTATCGGATTTCGTGAAAACAAATTGAGACCGACTAAAAAAGTCAATTTGGGGTCGCTGATTGAGTTTGAAGATGTCTATTAAACATAATAAATCTAAAAATAAACAAATGCTTTAAAAAGTGGATCCAGTTTGTGGATAAAAAATAGATCTGTTAAAAAAAAAAAAAAAAAAAAAAAGAAATTTTTTTTTTTTTTTTTTATTATTTTTTTTTTTTTTTAACAAACTGATCCACTCTTTAAAGCATTTGTTAAAGCATATTGTGACGGAATATCCTTCAGTGAATAATTTTTGTGTAAAACTTCCTTTTGTACCGTTGATACAAATGCATTATAGAAAATTTGACTTCCAGAACTCACACCATTTATAATTAGTGGATGGGGATGATTAATCAATTCTGTTGCAACTAAACCAACATTTTCTACAAATTCGCAATTGTATGGAAGATAGTCGGTAAAATTATCGGTATCGAATGTAATTTTCATTTCTGAATACAGACAGTTGAATAATAAATATTGCATACAAAGAGATAATTCTGACTGTGGAAGAGTAATCAATATATCATTTTTATAAAAATCAACGTCTTTGAGAACTTTATAGATGGATTGATCCATTATGTTAGATTCGGAAATTGTTTTTTTACTGCGAACAAGAGAACTTAAATTTGGGAACAAAGTTTCCTGATTGGGTCCCGGATCATATTTGTCAGTCATCAAGTTTCGATACATTTCGATAACTAGTCGATTTTCTATATTTTTATTGGGATATAATCCATATTTTCGAATATAGTCTAAAATAAAAGGATTCATTTGATATTTTCTAAACGAGTTATCTGTTTTAAATTCTTCTGGCCGTAATGTCATATCAAAAAAATTTTTTGTTGGAAAAATGACCGTATTTCGTTTAAAATAAGACATGTTTTTGACTGGTCTTAAGAAAGGTCCAACCCATGCAACGTTGGTGGGATGATCGTCTTGATGATAACCCATTTCCAAACCAAAATAATCTTTAAGATGTTTTTGGCACATGACCATGCTTAAATTGGTTCTTTTCGGTGCTCTACAATCTGCTTTTGTAGCATTAAACAGGCACGCGGTAGATTCGGTGTTTGACATGTTTTCCTTTATTGTAACGAATCAAGTTAAACGTGATGTTAAAACGCAAATTCAATTTTAATACTAAACCCATTTCCAAACGTTTCAACAATTTCAAAGTTTTAACAAAATCTCAAAAGGCTTTGCAAAAGCTCGTAAAAAGTAACAAAAAATTGAGTGGCGCAATCAAAACCGTCTTCAGCAAAAAAGGCTTAAAAGTGGTTGCTGCAGGGGCAGTCATCGGCACAGGCGTAGCGAGCATTTGGAATTACATAGAATCTAATTCTGGATGTTTTAAGAAAAGACCGGATGGCACGGTGTGTAAGTACAATGAATTAAGTTGCTGCCAAAAAGGCAAACTTGACAACATTTCGTTTTGTGATGGAATGGAAAAGTTAGTAAATGTTTGCAAAGATTTTAACGAAGACGACGAAAATTCTTGTTGTCGACTTTGCGATTGTAAATATGTCAACTGTTTACCAGGTGAGACTATGAAATGCCAAAGACCAACAGTTGCCGAAGCTTTAAATCATTTTGCGAGCCAAGTTGGTTCTACTGTTTGGTCAGGTATTGGAACAATTTTTCCATGGATATCATATGTTTTGTACGGGTTGGCAACTATATTCGTGCTTTCGATCATGTATTATATTCGATCTGCTTTTTGGATTATAAAAAAGAAAGATGTATGAAAGATTAGCAACTTGCCATTTACCTGTTGACAACTTATTGTCAGAATTTTACGGAGGAGAATCCTTGGAGCCCATCATTAAATCTTTAAATCTACAATACGGTAAATGGCCCGTAGAGTTTTACATTTCGATGGATTTGGTTATGCACCCAAAAATCAGGGACGTGGCTCGTAAATACATCTCGAAACTATTGGAAGATAAGGAACAATACGGATATGTTTATTATTTGAGTAGTCAAAATATGTTAATACCGCTTACCGTCAAGTTTCAAGGAATTGAAGTTTTTACTGAGACTGAAGACAGAGATAGGATAGTAAAAGCCATTGACGAATTAGCAAGCGAATTTGCATGCAGAGGGAGTTTGATGCACGAAATTACTATGGTAGAAATTTATTACTTTTTTATCAAGCTCGTGAACCCGAAATTGACTTGGCTGGCCATTGAATACATGATTAACAGTTTGAGACAACACGTTCATTTACTCATGTCTCCCGAAAGAAAATTTACTTGGATGGAAGAAGAGCCAGTTGGAAACGTAGAAAAGAAAAAATTGCTATTTTGTTTAAACTAAAAACCCATGATTATTTTTAGAAATAATGACGTAATATAAAATTCGAATTTTTGTATAAAAAAAAAAAAAAAAAAAAAAAAATTTTTTTTTTTTTTTTTTTTTTTTTTTTTTGTATGTATATATTTTTTGTATTATAAATATCATTTATAATGCAAGTTAAATACAGTTATATTTTTCACTAAAATGTCTGCAGATTTATGGAATGAAAAAGCCCTTTTAAAAAGATATAATGTTTTTGGACATATTTATTTTATCAGAGAACTTAAAGATATTATCCACACTCGTTTGAAGGAACTTTATAATTTGTACAAGAAAGATTTAACATCTGATTCCATATTGTTACCCCTTCATAAAAAAGAATTAAATGCGAAAAACGTTACAGATGAAATCGAGTTTATCAAAAGAAATTTATTGTATAATGATTATTTTTTAAAACAAATTTCTGACTTGACTGAGATTGTTTTTAGTTACCCTAGATTTCAAAAGTGTAAAACACCTTTTTTTCTCTTGTCAGAAATGAAGGCGCGTTTTAATAAGGAAAGAGCAGAAAAATTTCGTAAATTATTTTTAGAAATATCTGAATACGTTTTTCAATATTTCGTAAACATGAACTTTTCAATACCGACTATAGACAAATTGATACTTTCTTTAAAAAGTGAAAATTCAATGGAGTTATTTCACTTACCATGTTTGGTAACTGCCTTTTTTGAATACATTCTGTCAAGCAAAAAAAATTGTGAAGCAAATAATAAAAATTGATTAAAAAAAAAAAAAAATTTTTTTTTTTTTTTTTTTTTTTTTTTTTTTTTTAAGATTATACTATTTAAATATTGCGACATATATTTTTGTGACATATGTATTTTGTTTTATAACCAAGACAATGGAAAACTCGGAATACAATGTCTTCATCGAAGGTATTTTAAACTCACCTGTTCCTTATGAAGAAATTAAAAACATGGAAAAACATACATGTGCCCTCAACCTTGTCACTCCCTCTTGGCGAGATAAATTAGAATTTTCTTCAGAATATCAGAATCACAAGAAAAGAAAAGTAAAATATTCCAGGGGACATACTTGTGGCGCGGAGCAACAAGCATATATTCGAAGAATTATAACACGAGATCATGTATTCAATGTTATTGTAGCAGGAGAATTTAATTTTCAAAAATCTTTAAAGAATGAAATTTCTATCATTTCGAATATTTGCGAACCTCTCGACTTTATCGGAGAGGCTATGAAAGAAAACGATGAAGAAAAGCTGCATACAGGTGGCCGATTTTGGGTAAAGATGTGTCATCCATTATTTTGTACTTTTTGTACAGAACATCACAAGGAAAACAATCTTCCATTCGCACGAAAAAATTGGTGTGTTTTAAGCCTTAAAATTTTCGACGGTAAAGAAATTAGCCATTCTTCAGCAGCAATAGTACAACCTGCCTTAATGATGCAGAAAGACTTTATGGCTATTTTCCACATGAAAATTTTTCATCGAATAACATTTGGTGATAATTCTTTTAAAATATCTGGATGTATTGAAGAAATGATACTTTTTCAAAAGGCATTTTTAAATTTAAAAAATATTGCTCAAATTCAATATTTACCAAATTTTGCTATCGAGTTTCCTAATGAAGAAAATAATGAAGAAACGACAACAATTGTTGAAAAAAAGTAATTAAAAAAAAAAAAAAAAAATTTTTTTTTTTTTTTTTTTTTTTTTTTTTTTTTTATAAACAATAAAAACTGTTGCTTCACTTGTACTTTTTACACTTTCATATACTGTTTGTTATATTTCATATAAAGTAACTCTCATCACATAATGTCAAAAAATTCACGATTTAAAGCAGTTTTTGTGAGTGGAGAAATTGATCAATATGAAAGAAATTATATCAAAAAAGATGAAATAAGAACAGATTGTTTTCTTGAAAACACATTTTCTTTCCTGTTGGGTCATTATGAAAATTTTGATGCAATCAGTGCGAAGAGTGAAAAAGAAAAAGATCTTATTAAAAAAACATGTGAAATTCTTAATGTCTTTCAAGAAATGCATGGTAATGCATTAAAAGAACTATGCAAAGAAATAAAAATTATTGATGAAAATAACATAGGTAGTATTTTAGAAGGTATATGTAGTGAAATGTTTGACGAAGGTATAACTTGGAATAGAATAATTGCATTTTTCGCTTTCGTCGGGGAATTGGCTGTAAAATGTATCCAAGATAAATTACCTAAAAGTATTATAGATGTAATGTATGAATGTTTTTCAAGATTAGTAAAAGAAAAATTAGAATCATGGGTGGAAATACATGACGGTTGGGAGGGTATAAAAAACGTTGCTCCTTTCTCATCAAATCCAAAACCGAATTGGGCGCGGAGCTTATTACATTCCACAGTTAGAATGGATGGTACCTTAGCAACCATTTCATTTGCATGTTTTAAATTCAAAAATTGAATATTAAATGAGTTTCACATTTTCAATTTCAGATTTGTTATAAAAAAAAAAAAAAAAAAAAAAAATTTTTTTTTTTTTTTTTTTTTTTTTTTTTTTTTTTTAAAGAAAGGAAAATTGTTATAAAACTTTGCGCATTGCAAGTACTTTCAAGTTTTAAAAACATGTTATTTTATGACGAATGCAAAAATTATACTTTGAAGAATGACGGGGTTGAAGTTGTGGAAAATGTTTTAAATAACGATGAAATTACTAAACTCAAAAAAATGATGTGGGAATGGCTCAATTACAAAACCAAACATTTAAAGAAACCTGTAGAACAAAATAAACCGGATACTTTTGTTTCATTATTTCAATTGATGCCTAAACATGGAATGTTATTTCAACATTGGGACTTTGGACATAATCCATTATCATGGGATGTTAGGCAAAACGAAAATGTAATTAAAAAGTTTGCATCAATATGGAATACACGCGATTTATTAACAAGTTTTGATGGAATCAGCGTTTCTCTTCCATGTGAATATACAAACCGAGGTTGGTATAATGAAGATAAAGAATGGTTTCATAGCGATCAATGTTTTAAACGAAATAATTTTGAATGTGTTCAAGGTTTAGTAAATATTTATGATGTGTATGAAGGAGATGCAACTTTAAGAGTATTAAAAGGAAGTCATCAATTACATGGAAAATTTCAAGAAAAGTTTCAAATAAAAGATTCGAGCGATTGGCACAAGTTAACTGCAGAAGAAAAAGAGTTTTACATTCAAAACTTGGGAAACGCTTCAGATATTTGTGTTAAAGCAAAAGCTGGTTCATTAGTGTTATGGGATAGTCGAACTATTCATCAAGGGGTTGAACCTCAGAGAGATAGATTAAACATAAATATTCGGTGTGCGCTTTATATTTGTATGACTCCAGCTTTTCTTGCAAAAAAATCACAAATTGAAAAGAGAATTCGTTACTTTGAAGAAAGGAGAACTTGCAATCATTGGCCACATAAAGTTAGAGTTTTTCCAGTAATACCTCAAATGTATGGTCACCCTGTTCCTCATGTAGAAAAAGATGTTTTAATAGTTACTCAAAAGATGAAAGATTTAGTGGGTTACAAATACCTAAATGTATAAAAAAAAATTTTCAAACAGTTTCAAGTTGCTTTTTTAATAAAAAATGATGACATCATTTCATTTGCATGTTTTAAATTAAAAAATTAAATATTGAATGAGTATTACAAAAAAAAATTTTTTGAATATTTAATAAGTTTTCAATTCTTACTTCCGGTTTGCTGAGAGACAAAAAAAAAAAAAAAAAAAAAAAAAAAAAAAAAAAGATTTTTTTTTTTTTTTTTTTTTTTTTTTTAAGAAAGAAAAATTGTTATAAAACATTACAATTAGAATTATAAAGATTTTATACATTTATTTGTAACCATCTTTCTTCAAAAACAATACCATGAATACTAAAGATATTTTAAATGATGATAGACTAGAACATGAGTTTCCCAACTCCCAAAACCTGTTTTTCTGCGAACAAAAGGTACCACCTTCCATTCTATCTCGGTTTCTGAAAAGTGAATTAAGAGTGGGTGGTATTCAAAAAGAGATTGGCGAGAGAAATATATCTCTTACCTACAAAAGAAAGAATGGTATTTTTAAGCCTATCCCTATTTATTGCTATTATGAAACTGGATGGGATGTCTGGTATTTAAGAGTGTGTTTATTGAATTTTAAAAAAATGTATCTTTATAAATTGTATTACGATAAGCATCAAACCAATCTTCCGGATGTCGCAGAATATAATATACTTTTTGATTTGAATGCTGCCATGGACAAATTGGATCCAGACAAAGCCTATGATAAAATAGATGTGTGCGTATTTACTTGCAACTGTACCAGAGACGATTGTGAAGGAAATCCTGAAGGCTATAACATTTTCAATTTGGAAAAAATTACGGTTATTCGCCCAGGTTATGAAAAAGACATAAAAAAAATAGGTAAACCTGCTCGGGTACAAGAAATTCCTGAATAATAGTGTAAAAAAAAAAAAAAAAAAAAAAAAAAATTTTTTTTTTTTTTTTTTTTTTTTTTTACATACACTTTACAATCAATTTAAGACCATTCATTATTTTTTTTCAACTCAGTGTCATGTCTGTCAATTTCCAGCAGTGGAAGTCGGTTGAACAGTTAAATCAATTTATTGCAATTCCTATTTGTAATTACGTTTTATTGCTTACCAAAACAAAGTCGTTTGAACCGGAAAAGGATTTGAAATCCGAATTACGCATCACTAAAAGACCTCTCTTTTGGTTTGTCGAGAAATTTAGAGCCCATGGCGTCCAAATTGAATACGGTACAATTTTCTGCGAAAAGGACATTAGACACTTTGGCCCCATTGCCCAAACGACATCGCAAGGAATCGTCAAACAATATTTGCGATCAAAGTATCCATCCACTGTCACTCTCGTTTGCCCACCCAGATACGCCAAACAATTACCTTTCAAATCAATCCATCCAGAAACATTGGTCGACAAGTTCCTTGGACGAGGAAATTAAAAAATTATTGCACGAAAAACTTGTGCGTCAAGTGGTTCTAGGAAGACCTTATGAGTCATTGCGATTCCATCGGCGTCAATTGGTCAAACAATTGGCTGATTGGGTTGGTTTTTTTGATGAGGATGATTTTACTCCTTCAAAGGACGAAAATGTTCATTATCGGCACGAACTGATGAATTTGCTTGTTACGGCTTCGAAAAAATATTTCATCGACGTTCCATCTGACCAATCCGAATGGACAAAACTTTTAAACAAATGGCTGAAAGCTAACACGTCTGGAGCCGTTCTTTTAAATCGGTCTATATATCGAATTCTAGCTGTGGACGGGTTTAAAGGGTTCAAACCAAAGCATTTAACATTATATCTTCCTGAGATTTTGCTTCCGTTGCGAGAAGAATATAAATCTCACGTCCGCGGAATAAGAAACATGTATACTTTTTTCGATAAAAATGAAAAAGTGTCGAGTTTGACAGGAACAGATTCGGCGTGCGTGATTTTCTTAGCCCTGTTGCGTTGGTACGAGAATCAAATGGAAAATGATTTGATGAAGGATGATCAGATAATTTTTCAAGTGAAACAAGCAAAATCATGGGCGGAGGGACATTTGCAACAACATAGAGAATATTATCATGACGTGAGAAATGTAAATGAAAACTTGTTGGATATGTTTGGGAAAATTTACGGCGAAGAATTTAAAAATAGCGATAAATCTTGGAAAGTGATAGGATGCGAATTGTTACCAAAATTGAATCGAGAAAAATTATAAAAAAAAAAAAAAAAAAAAAAAAATTTTTTTTTTTTTTTTTTTTTTTTTTTTTTTTTTTTTTTTGAGGTTTTTGTATTATAAAAAGTCGAGCTGTTTTTAGTTCCTTATATTTTTTCACATTCTTTTTTATTTCACAATGGTTCTACAATCTTTGATTGACTGGTTTGTCGATTTCATTTTTAGTCGATTTCAACCAAAGATCAAATATTCAAAAAAATTTTCATGGGCCATAGATCCAACATGTCGAAACGATGGATCTTTAGGCTATGATTTTTATTCACCGATAAAAACTGAATTAAAACCTAATGAAACTTTGGTCATTGATACCGGAATCATTTTGGAATGTCCATTATACTTGGGTATGTTCATCTGGGAAAAATCGTCTAAAGCTTTGCACAAAAATCTTAGTGTTGGTGGTGGCGTTGTGGATCCATGCTATAGAGGATCCGTCGGCATCATTTTGAAAAATAATTCTTTGAAAAGAATTATAATTGAGAGAGAGGAACCCATTGCACAGATGTTGTTTCAGTTAGCAATACGGCCGGTTATGGTTGCCGTAGAACAATCCGATTTGTCAGAAACGGAACGTGGAGAAAGAGGATTTGGGGGTGATTCCAATTGGCACATTCCAAAGAGGGAATTTAATTCAAATGATCCTTAAACTGTTGGTCTATTTTTAGAAACAATGAGATTACCTCATTTGCATGTTACAAATTCAACTCGATTATTTGAATATTAAACTAGTAGTGAAAAAAAAAAAAAAAAAAAATACCTTTTTTTTTTTTTTTTTTTTTTTTTTTAAAGACAACTAGTGATCCATCTGTCGCAAATTGGACACTTTAAATAGCCTTGACATCGTAAATAAATGGAAGATTCTCTTACATATACTAAATTACCAGCTGAATCCCTCAAATATATCAAAGGTTCGTTTTCGCACAAGTATTGTATGTGATTCCAAGGAATTAACGAACAATCTTTGCGATTTTGGGCGAAATAAATTTCTCCGTTGTCTCTTCGCATTAAATAAGGTTTTCCATTTTCTGTTAAATAATATTCATTTCCTTTAGAATCGACTGGATACCGCTGGGTTCCATCAGCATAAAGAGCCAGTTTAATATTTGGGTTCAAAGAATCTTGGATAAAAATTGATTTATTTTTTCGCACTGGATAAAACTCGTTTCCCATATTGTCTTTGGCATAGTAAAACATACCTGAATTGTCTCGTGCAAAAACATTTTTTTTACTTTTGGGATAAAACTCGTTGTTTTTTCTGTCACGGGCATAGACTTCCTTGCCGTATTTGTCTGTGTTGAATTTATCACGAGGATAATACTCATCTCCGTTCCATCTTCTCTGATATGCCATAGCTTGGTTATATAATGGCCGTTAACCAATACCGCATTACATTGCTCGAGCTTAAGGACTGTCCTTTACAATTAACCCCGGATCAATTACTCGAAGTTTTGAAAGCGTGGCGGAAAAGCAACGAATTTGCAAACGCTTGTTCAGAATGCAAAAAGAAAATCCAATTTGGTTTGGCCAATTTTGGTTTGTGCTGTGACCGATTTTATTTCAACGACCAATGTCCGTTTTATTCTCTCATGTCTATCGCAGTACCCACTCCCGGATACACGTTTCTTTTACCACAACTCAAACGCATGATTGAAAAAGCCGGTATCGAAACCAATCAGGATTTTTTGATTATTCCAGATCCTATTTACTGGCAAATGGCAACTACTCTCATTTACGAAAAGATTTTGAAATTTGTGTCGGGTAAACCCATGACTTGTCGGACAATAACAGTTCAACCTCCTTCAAAAACCCCAGTATTTTATAAGCAAATTCAAGAAGCACCTCTAAACTATGGTAGCTTGGATTCTCGTTCGTGCGGAAAAGCCACTTTTATTCGTCAAGCGGCATTTGGAAAACGTTGCTGTTACTCGATGAGAGGTATGATTGTACCCGACGCAACTCTCAAGGCCAACGAAATTCGATTACCTGATTCCATAGTCAAAAAATTTGAATTGAAAGGTAAATGGGTCGTTTTGAACAGGATGCCGTCTCTACAACCCGAAAATTTTGTGGCTTTGCAAGTACCGTTAGATGGACCTGCTTGGCCTTACGATTGTTTCGGTGTACCTTTGGAAATTTTGCCGAGCATCAACGGCGATTTCGATGGAGACGAGGTGAATATTTATCTGTTTTTCAGCATTTTTTCTCAGGCTGAATGCGCCACCTTATTAAATCCAGAATGGGAAATGGGTAGTTTTGTCGTGGGAATGAAATTGAGCCCGAGTCAAGACATGTTGGTGGCTTACTATTTATTTTACAACGAAATTGATTTTTTACCCTATAAATATCCTGATTTGAAAAAAACACTCAGAGTCATTTTCGAAATTTACGGATCAAAAACGGCATTCAAAGCTTTCGACGACATGCGAAAATTTCAACTCGAAAAATTTGAAAATGATTACTGTTTTGCTTTGACTCTCGAAGAGATGAATTGGTTAGTGGAAACAATTGCCAAAGGCGGGGATATAAGGCAAGGTCGCGGCTGTTTAGTGGTTCAAGTCTTGGCAAAAGCCAAAGGTACTTTTGAACATTTACATCAAATGTTTGGAGAAATCGGAATGCAAGGAAATGTTTTCGTGAAAAACTCGTTTTGGTCCGGTTTGACGCAGCTTGAATCAGTGGCCCATGCAAAAGCCTCGCATTTGGCCCTCTGGCAAACATCGAAAATTTGGCAGCCAGGATACGGACATAATAAAATAATATTTAATGTTCAAGGTTTAAAAGTGGATTATTTGGGACGATTAATTGATGGTAAAAGTCGAGTTGTAGAACAGGATGTATTATATTCCATTCATTATACAGATGTTATGTCAGAAGAAACTTTTAATCATATTTTTAATGAAGTTCTTGTTAAGAAAAATTTCGATTTGGCAAAAATAGATTATTAAAAAAAAAAAAAAAAAAAAAAAAAAAATATATATACAGGGTGTCCCATAAGTAATGGGACAAACTTTAAGGGGAGGTAGGGCACATCATAACGATTCAGAATTACATAGGAACCCATGTTCCCAAACGTCATTTTAACCCTTTAAGAGTCAGTTTTATTTGTCGATTTTTCCACATATGTGGGCGTGGCTTTTGAATGTCGAATTTTCAACAAGTGTATTTTATATGCTAATAGTTAAACAAAAAGAATATAAAAAATGAAAATGCTGCTTCTACTCGACGTATTTAACACACCGATTGTATTAATATACAATTAAGTATAGAATTTTAAAATGTCGGAACATAGAAGATTTTAAAAATGTACAGTAGGCGGAGTTATCATAGGAAGGCGAGAATAAATACTTTAAGAAATAAGTATCCACACCGGAAATTGTATTCCAGAATTTGTAGGACAGGAAATTTATAATGCGTTTAATCTTTAGACTTTGCTTTTCTTTCCACAGTAGCCTTGCAGAAATTACGCTGATTGGAATTGTCACCACCCGCTGAAGAGTATGCAACGTTTCACCAATAATGAACTGGCGGATATGCACTTCATATATGGCTTGGCCGAGGGAAATGCAAGGGCTGCACAAAGATTATATTGCGAAAGGTTTCCACAGAGAGTTGCACCGGACCGCCGAATATTTGCTTATTTACATTACAATTTAAGTAATTATGGTTCACTTCGAGGTGATAGGAGTAATGTGGGACGGCCACGACTGTCTCGAACTCCAAGTATGGAACAAAATGTGTTGGATATCGTTGGTAGCAATCCAAGTACCAGCGTACGAAACATCGCTGCTGCCATACGAGGATCTCGAAGTACAGTTCATCGTGTTTTGCGACTTGAAGGATTACACCCGTACCATCTGCAAAGAGTACCATCATTGCTTCCTACAGATTATCCTGCACGTAAAAGTTTTGCAAGTTGGTATCTCGACCAATGTCGTCTAGATCCTCATTTCCCATCCAAAGTTTTATTTACGGATGAGGCATATTTCACTCGAGATGGTGTATTCAACCATCACAATACGCATTTATGGTCTGATGAGAATCCCCAAGGAATGAGACCACATGCTGCCCAACATCGTTTTTCAGTGAATGTTTGGGCTGGTATTGTTGGCGACTTCTTAGTTGGGCCTTATTTGTTGCCAGCGCCTCTGACATCTAGAGATTACCTTATTTTTTTGCAAGAGATGCTACCAAGGTTACTTGACCCAGTACCACGTGATATGTGGTTTCAACATGATGGGGCACCTCCGCATTATGGAAGATGTGTTCGTCAGCATTTGAATCAGGCGTTTGGTCATCGATGGATTGGGCGTGGTGGACCGGTTATCTGGCCACCACGCTCTCCTGATTTAAGCAGCATCGATTTCTTTCTGTGGGGTGCATTGAAAGGTGCTGTTTACGCAACACCGATTGATACAGACATGGATCTGGTTGCGAGAATCGCCTGCGCTGCTGCAGATATTAAAGAAAATCCAGGTGTGTTTGAGCGAGTCCGCCAGTCCATGGTCCGACGTTGTAACGCTTGCATCACTAGTAATGGTGGAAACTTTGAACACCTTTTATGACATTCTTACATGTCACTTACCAAAGTACGTATAATATTTATGACCAATAAATATTTGAGATGATCTCAGTCTTGTGTCTCTTTCTTTAAGTATTTTTGATTTATTTAAAACTCCGCCTATTATAAGTTGTTTCTACATTCTAATATTTTACATTTTCATGGTTATTATTCTTACTAATACAATCAGCGCTCTAAATATTCGAATAGATGCAGCGATATTATACTTCACAATTTTTTCGTCAAACTATTATCATAGAATATCTTTTTTAAATTTAACATACATAAACCACGCCCACATGTGTCAAAAAATAGCCAAACACAGTTAAATTTTACATGGTTAAAATGACGTTTGGGGACATAGGTTCCTATGTAATTCTGAATCGTTATGATGTGCCCTACCTCCCCTTAAAGTTTGTCCCATTACTTATGGGACACCCTGTATATATATATATATATATATTTTTTTTTTTTTTTTTTTTTTTGAGGGGAGGGTGGTAATTTATAGTTCAAATTTTGCTAGATTTTTTTCATAAGCAAAATGTTTAAGAGAATGTTACATTTTGTTACATTTCTTTTAGTTGCACTTCCAATTTATGTTATATTCAATCTCATCTTTTTAACCATTATTATACTTTTGTTTCTTTTTGAAATAATCTTGGGACCCGAAATCTTTCAAAGATTTCTCCTATCAATTGCGAAAAATTTTCTCAATCTTTTCAGTAATTTCTTGACAAGTAAAATTGCTGTAAAACTGGTTGACGTGATAGAAAGTATTAAAGTAAAGGATGAATACTCAATTGGTTCGGACGGAATACATTCTTAAAAATGTTTTAATAGATTTGACTAAAGATTCTTATTTTCCTATAAAAATATCCAGTATAAACGCTTTGACTACAAATGAAGAAAATGTTTTAAAACATGTGTTAAAAATCTTCAACAGTTTTTATCAAACTTATAGTTGGAGGATAAGGCAAACCACCGAAGGTCTTCCGTATGTTGAGGCAGAGAAATTTAATGAATTTTTGCCAATTTTGTATGAAAAAATATTTTCGCAGAAAGCTAGTTGGTCTCGAATCATGTTATTTATCTGTATCGTTTCTAAATTCATGGAACCTTTCACTTCACATGACCACCTGATATCACACCTATCGCGGTTTGTGGATGAATATCTTTTGTGTTGGATTTACAACCATGGTGGGTGGGCAGCTATAAATATCGATGAAACAAAAACAATTCCGTATATATCTATTCGTCGTAGTACAAGATTATTGACTAGAAATAGGATACATTATACACGATTCTTTAATTCATTCTTAAAAAAAAAAAAAAAAAAAAAAAAAAAAAAAAAAAAAAAAAAAAAAAAAATTTTTTTTTTTTTTTTTTTTTTTTTTTTAAACTATATAAAGAATAAATTTGTCGTTGGATTTCAAAATTATTCACATTTTTCTTATCCTAATTTTTTACAAATTTTCTTGGACTTATTTTTTATAAAAAATTTCAGTATGGAATTAAATCAACAGGAAAGTAATGAGCCTTTATTGGAAAAAAATATAAAACGGTTTGTTATTTTTCCTATTCAATATCATGATTTATGGGAAATGTACAAAAAAGCTGAGGCATCTTTTTGGACTGCTGAAGAAGTGGATTTGTCTAAAGATTTAAATGACTGGCAAAAGTTAAAATCTGAAGAAAAGCATTTCATTTCGCACGTCTTAGCTTTTTTTGCCGCAAGTGACGGTATCGTGAATGAAAATTTAGCTGAAAGATTTTATCAGGAAGTGCAAATTTCTGAAGCCCGATGCTTTTATGGTTTTCAAATAACGATGGAAAATATCCATTCGGAAATGTACAGTTTGCTAATCGATACGTATATCACGGATCCTTTGGAAAAAGAAAAACTTTTCAATGCGATTGAAACATTACCTTGCGTAAAAAAGAAATATAATTGGGCTATTACCTGGATTACATCAAGGCAAGCCACTTTTGGCGAACGACTTGTTGCTTTTGCAGCAGTTGAAGGTATTTTTTTCTCTGGTTCATTTGCTGCAATTTTTTGGTTAAAGAAGAGAGGTTTAATGCCAGGCTTGACATTTAGCAATGAACTCATTAGTAGAGACGAGGGTTTACATTGCGATTTCGCTTGTATGATGATGAAGCATTTGAAAAATAAACCTTTGGAACAAAAAATTGTTCAAATTATATCGGATGCTGTAAAAATTGAGCAAGAATTTTTAACAGAAGCATTACCTGTCGCCCTTATCGGAATGAACAATCGTTTAATGAAACAATATATAGAATTTGTAGCTGATAGACTTTTACAAGAATTAAATTGCAAAAAAATTTATCATGTAGAAAATCCTTTCGATTTTATGGAATTTATTAGTTTGGAAGGTAAAACAAACTTTTTTGAAAAAAGAGTCAGTGAATATCAAAAAGCAGGTGTTTTGTCAAGTGATCGAATCTTTACAAAAGATGCTGATTTTTAAGAAGAATCTATTTCTATTTTTAGAAATGATGACGTCAGTTTTAAATTTGAAGTCGTGTGAAATAAATAAATTTTAACTTTCAATCTGTTGTTAAAAAAAAAAAAAAAAAAAAAAAAAAAAAAAAAAAAATTTTTTTTTTTTTTTTTTTTTTTTTTTACATTGTTTGAACTTTTAAAACTTACTAGCACAAGCGCAATCACGTTATTATAAAAATTTAACTTGACCTATATTTAAAAAAAAAAAAAAAATTTTTTTTTTTTTTTTTTTTCTTTTAGATATAGAATTTATTTATTTGTCTTTGAATCAGAAGACGAAAATATTTTCTTAAGATATTGTTTATTGTAGAGTACAAAGGAAAAGATACCAAAGCTTGCAATTGTGGAAGTTATTAGGTATCTTTGCTGATAAACTAAAGTTAGGATCGCAATCAGGATCCCGAAAACAAGAATTAGTTTCACATAATTCATTCTCGATTACTTCTTTTGTTTTATTTTACCTTTTTTTCAAACAAAGAAAAGAAACATGTGTTATCCAAAAGTAAATGAGCTTTTGGAGCTAAAGTTACAAGATGAGGAACCACCTATAGGAAATAATGAAATAAATACAGAAACAATTGTTAGTGGTTCCTTACAAGAAGACCCAACAGGAAATAACTTTGAATTACATACTCTAATAGAAGATGTTTTACCGCTAATCGGTCTCATTAATCTCTTCCTCAATATTTAAAAAAAAAAAAAAAAAAAAAAAATTTTTTTTTTTTTTTTTTTTTTTTTTTTAACAAATTGTTTCTTCTACAGAAGCGATCCAATCTATTAATAAATTTGATATTTTTTCATCTGTCATCAAGTTTCTAAACTCTTGAATGATATTTAATAGGCTTTTTTTATCACTTTTGCAAACAAGTCGATGCGCTTCGTCTGGAAATGGACTCTCCTCTTCGTTTAAAATGCACACATTTCCCGTTTTTTTCTTCTGGAAAAATTTCGGAAAATAAGCTTTTAAATACTGAATCACATGTTTATGTGTTCTACGTTGCATAAATTTCTTCCATTTTTTAATGTTAAAATGCTCACTACGATCTCCCCGTCTTTCTCTGTTTTCTACGTTATGATTACCAATGTCACATAAAACTGGATGTTCTTTGGTGTACAAAACTGAAAAATACTTCATGTTAGGAGGACTTCCACCTAGTCGATGGCAAACGGCTACGAAAAACACAATCATTGTGAAAATAGTCTTGGCAAAGTCGGATTGGCTAATTATGTGCGGCGGATACAATCCGACGGTTTGTCGAAACATGCCGATGGTATATCCGGTTTCTTCTCGAAAATGGCCCGCAAACGGTAAAACAAACCGATTTCCTAAAATTTGATTTAAAATCATCAGGTCGTTAAAGTGTTCGGGAATGTCACAAGATTTTGTGATAGAATATGACATCCACCGAATGGCCTGGTTTGAAAACAGACAATGAAATCTCTCACAGTTGAAATTATTGAGTAGCATGAGACAGGGTTTGTTGAAATGAAAAACGCATAAAGACGCAGAAAAATGAGGATTTTGTTTTTGAATATGCCGAATAAGGCTTTTAACTCTATCCGAGTTGCTACCACTTGAACGTTTTTCTTTACGACTCTTGTCTTTTTTAATACCCCATTTTTTCTTCCAAGGCAAGCAATGATTGTGGCGGTTTTAGATATGGATGAAACTTTGGGAGTTTACTACAATAATGTTTTCCATCCTCGTCCAAAATTGGATTTTATGATAAAAATGATGCGAGCCATGGATATCGAAATTATATTGTGGAGTTTAGGGGATGACAATTATGTCAAGAGAGTTGTGAATGGTTTTTTACCGTCCATTTATAAGTTTGCGCATAAAATATTTGCACGGAGCGAAGCAAAAATTTCGATGGACTTGTACGGATATTCGAAAGCATCAGAACGCATTCGAGAAATGTACGATGAGCCTATATTTTTAATCGGGGTGGATGACAAGGTGACTGAAAATATGGACCACGCATATGACATCAGGATATACGTAAAGCCGTACAATAAACCTGAAAATAAAGATCGAGCTTTGTTAGATGTGTGTGAAAAAATTGTCGAAGGTGTCAGCTCGGTTAAAGATTTTACTCCGACCCGATGCATAACGATTGATTATTAGCAATATATAAGAAAGGATGTCAACAGATAATGTTCTTAAAAGGAAAGGGGATGAGCCTGTTAATGAAATTTCAAAAAAACAAGAGGTGGATGAAAATCAAAAAAATGCGTTGAAACCCAGAAAAAGACGCAGAAAAAAGAAACAAAATCAACAAAATGAACAAAAAAACAATGCAATGAAAAGTAATAAAGATGAAAATTCTGGACCAGGCTTTATAAATAAGAACATGAGTCTGAACAGGGACAAAGTAAATAACAAAATAATTCAGATGAAATTGCGTGTAATTGACGAAGATGATGAACATGCAGAAGACAAAGTATTGAGTTACCTCCAAATGAGATCATATTTACGAGCATTGCGACGATTTAAAGGTTTAGTTTATTTTTACCATGGAGCGGATGAAGAACACACATATTTTAATGAAACAAATAAAAAAATTAATCATTTATATTATGATTCAAACGTACCAGAAACAATAAAAAAATTGTTGTTTAAATATATGTATATACAGAAGATTAATGATAATAAATCTAAGCGTGATGCAAAATTAAACGGTGAAAGTAACATGGAAACGTAAAATTCAAATTTTACAATATCTAATTTTTAGAAATGCTGACGTTATTACATTTTAATGTTGCAAACATAATTTTTTGAATATTAAAAAAAAAAAAAAAAAAAAAAAAAAAAAAAAAAAAAATTTTTTTTTTTTTTTTTTTTTTTTTTTTTTTTTTTTTTTTTTTTTTTTTAACTGAAAGCATAAAAACAATTGTATTTTTTCAATTATTTTATTTGGCAAGTATTTTTTTGTATGTTACAATTTTCATACATTTGATATTTGAATTTTTAACTGAAAAAAATGACGAAATTTAAAAAAAAATCTCTCTTATACTTTGGAGAAAAATAAAGTTATGAGTTTTCATTCACCTTTTTTGAAAGCAGTTAACCAGACTTCGGAAGTGCCTCCAGATAGTTACATTTTATATAATCTTAATGGAGGTATATTTTGGGTAAAATTTAAAGATTATCAAGAATTTCTTTTACAATGGATAGGAGCATCGAAACGACCTCCTTTAACGATGGATTTGTCATCAGCTCTTGTCCATTCAATCATTTTAGATTTTGATTACCAATCTCCACATCCATTTTATCCAGTAAAAGTTTTAAACGCAATTGAGTATGTACTGAAATCAGCTTTTTTACCTAACGTGAAAAATTTCACATATCTCGTAGCTCTGAGAGAAGGTGGAAAAGGTATACATATTCATTTACCCGAATTTAAAATTGGAAGTGACGATTATATTCTTTTTTGTGAATCTCTTCAATATACTTTCAAAGAGGCTATGATGTCAGATAAATCTTACAAATTGGACATTTTAACTAATGCCATGTTGCCCGGAGCCGCCAAACCCAATCAAAATCCATATCTTCCTTTTCAATTAATTTATGTAGATGAACAAAAACAATTTTCTCTTAAAATGAGTAAATTGGGAGAGCCAAGTTTTCAGCAGGAAGTGAATAATTTGAAAAAAACTTTTCCGAAGCGAAAGGATAACGAGAAATCCATCTTTCGTGAAATTTTAACTTGTACACCGCAAATGATGATTATTAAACTTGTACAGTACATGATGCCAGTAGTTGTCAAAACTCCTACTGACACTTTGGCATACGCAACGGTTATAGGAAAAAATATAAGCGAATCATCAGAATTTCAAGATGTGGCAAATTACGTTTTTAAAAAAACAAACCAACAAGGTTTCATCCGTAAAAGTAAAACTCCCAGTATTAATAAACATAAAATGCATCAAGTTTTTCAATATTTGCAATTCAACGCGAAAATGATAAAAGATTTTGAGACAAACAATCATGCTTTAAAAATGTGGTATAACCGCATTTGTGAAAATGACACTCTCAGTTTTCCCAACTCTCACATTCCAGAGTTGTTTTTGGACTTGCACGAGTCGCTTCGATTCGAACACCCGTCCCTGTCAGAAAATACAAATCCCATAAAAACTGTGATGCAGTTCAAAAATGGATATTATTTTTTACCTGTATTTTACGCCCTCTGTCGACATTACCAGTTGGATTCTGTTTCAATGGCCAAAAATTTGTATTTGCTTTTAGACGAGGAGTTTCATCCGCTGTTGAAAAAAATTGAATCGATCAATTCCAAAATCATACAATACGAGATTACGAATATCACCATCAACACTTTGCACTTTTGCGCAAACAATTTGTATTTGGAAAGGCCAAAGAGCTACAAATTGTTACTTAAATCTATCGTAGAAAATAACAAAAGGGCAATCTTATCAGTGACCACTCACGATCAAATTGCCGATTTGATTCGAAACATACAAGATCGACATTTTCCCATTCGAGTTCTCAAACTGAGAAATACTCTGAAAAAACCTAGTCGATATGTATGGAACGCCCTTCAGGATAGTTGGCAAGACCTTTCAAATTCGGGAGAAGTCTCGGATCACATTAATAATTTATGGAACAATATCAAACAGTTTCTCAACGAATATCATGCGTCTGGTGGTAAAGGTGGGCCAGATGATGATCTTATAAGTAGATTTAGCATCAATTCGGTCGTTTCTTCCATTATGAGTGACACGAGTATGGAACGAATAGACATTCAAATGGATAATCACAAATGGCTTCTACGACTAAACGATGGAGTTTTGGATTTGTTAACGGGCCACATTGGTGGAGTTGTTCCTGAATTTTTCCTTTCTGATCGAAAAATAGATATCAAATTGACATCGAAGGAGATGATGTTTTTTTGTAACGAGTCTCCGAAACACGTTCAATTGTACGAAAAGCTCACGGATAAGAGTTTTTTCTTCAAATACTTGCAAAATTTGTTTTTAGATGTAACGGATAATTTATTCAACACCCTTCGTGATTTGATCGACGGCGTGGATGACGAATTATCAAAGTCCATGATGCATTTTTACATAAATATTTGCAAATGTACATCATTTGAATACGATATATTTATGTACATGTTAGATATTTTGGCGAGCGTGTATGTGGGAACAAATTACGAGAGAAAATTTTTCGTGTGGAAAGGTTTGACGAGAAACGGAAAAAGCAAACTGTTTGAGTTGATGGGAAAAGTGCTCGGCGGATATTATCATTCGATTCAATCCGAAAATTTGGCTCCGGGACATTCGACAAGCAACGCCACTCCAGAGTTGGCTTCGACGTTGTTTTCGTGTCGAATGGTCACGAGCGAAGAACTGGACAAGAAAATCAATGAGAACCGCGTGAAACAAATTACAGGTAATTCTTTCGTGGCTTTCAGGAATATGTACGAGCAAAATTCTGGTGGAATTCCAACGGCAAAATTGTTTGTTACAACAAATAATTATCCGGAATGTAAAGCTTCGGAAGCGTTCAAGGATAGTGTTGTGGCTATACCTTTTGACGCTGAATTTACCGACAATGCTCCACAATTGACTTCGGAACAAGTTGCCAAAAATACTTATATGAAGGACGTGTACCTTGTGGAACAATCATATAAAGGTTGCTTTTTCATGTTGTATTATCATTTGAGAAAATTTATGAGTTTAGACGACGGGTTGCTCCATTACCGAACCGAACCTGAATATGTGGTCGAATACACGAATGATTATTTGGTTCACACGGACATTTACGTTCAGTTTAAACTGCTTATGGACGTACAATTGATGACTGGAACAATGACGACTATAAATGATGTCAAATCTGCTGTAAGACAATTTTTGAAAACGACCAAAAACACTTCGTTTCACGAAACAGATCTTTTCATTTGCTTCCAAAAAGAATTTAGCCATTTGCGTCGCTCCGACATGAATTTCAAGTCCGAACCATTCAGTTATGTAAGCATCGTAGATCAACAAGAAGAACCTCCTCAAAAATTGGCAAAAATGAATGATTCAATGTTGGTGTATTACGAGGGGGTGGTTATAAAAAATTTGAGGCTAACAAACACTGAAATTTAACCAAGATAAAATGTCTTGTAAACTCGAAAAGCAACATTTTGACGATTACTATGACTTGAAACTGTTGATACAGGGTAATTTACCTATAGATTGCCTGATAGATCAAGTCACGTCAAAGAATCTGAGCGAGATTAGTAAAACACGATCACAGAGCAGAATATGGAGCATGTTCTACGATGTTACACCTCAATTAGTCGATACTTTTTACCGGCAAGGGCTCGATCACATTAAATCTATAAAAGAGAATTTAAACCTTTATGGTTATTTATATTTTGTGGCAGAAAATAAAAATCATTGGTACAATGCTCCGTATTTTGATTACCAACAGTTTCCTTTAATAATCAAAAAGCAATGCGTGTTGAATAAAATCCGAAAAATGGCTGAACAATTTTCAGAAGCAAACACGATGGAATTTGATGTTACTTGCCTATATCTGATATATTTTTACGCTTTATTGGCAAATCCACACACTAATTGGATCACTTTAGATTACATAGCAAATGGAAACCGATATCATCAGTTTGGAACCCGATTGAAAGGCACCATGAAAACGTGTGTGAAAAAAATTTGGACCTTGTAAAAAAAAAAAAAAAAAAAAAAAAAAAAAAAAAAAAAAAAAAAAAAAATTTTTTTTTTTTTTTAGATACCTTTGTATTTATATGAATCATATAGCTCTAGTATTATTCCTCTCAAATATTTTCATTCCTGACAAAATTAACAACTGTCGAATCGCAGAGGCAATCCCAACACCGATTAAACAACTTAAAAAAAATTGCAACTGATAATTATTATAAAAGTTTAAACGTTTCAGAATATTCATCTTTATTTAAAACGTATATAAAGTTATTTGAACATTTTTTTTCAAGATATATAATCATGAATGACGTAGTGGTTTATGATAAAATTTATCGATTTTTACTTGCACATAATGATAGGTCTCATAGCATTCAAACTATTTACAAATATACTGGTTGTGACAAAAGAACAGCAAATAGATGTTTATATGACATGCTGAAAAAGGGAATAGTTTTGAAAACAAAAGAAAAACAACCACCCTGTTGGCAATATAGAAATCCAAACGATAAATTTAATTAAAAAACAATCTTCAAAAAAAAAAAAAAAAAAAAAAAATTTTTTTTTTTTTTTTTTTTTTTTTTTTTGTGATTAATTATTTCGTGATTAATTCTGGACCAATATTAAATGTGTCTATGTTTGTAGCTACCTCTGGTTTAGACATTGATACCAATAATGCTATAATATATTCGCTCATGGCTTTCATTTGTTGAGTAAATCGGCTATATAATGGATTTGGAATTTTAACAGTTTCTTTATTTTCCAACATTTCTTGTATGCAGTACAAAAGACATTGAAACTCTGTTTCAGTTCCATCTTCCTCAGCCTCTGAACAATTCTGATATTTTTCGTAAGCCAATTGTAATTGTTTTTGTGATAAAATTTTGAGCAAGGCCGGCGAAACAACTTTTTCATGAACGTAACGTAAGACTAATCCGTAAACCATGTCAAACACGGCATGAAAAGCTTTAATTTGTTTGACGCGCATCTGAGACTGAATTAAACTTTTAGCCGCGGTGAACATGTATTTAAATTCATTGGGCCCCTCCCTGCTCGAGATAATGTTGACCAAATCTTTCCCTAATGGCATTTTATTCATGAGTCTTTCCATGTAAACGGTAAAGTATTGTTTTTGAGTCTCAAATAAACGTTTTTCTATATGGTTATTCAAATCACCTTTCAGTAAATTTGCTTGTATGTTTTTTAAAATTGATGTCTCTTTAGGAGAATCATCGTGTTCTTCGACTGTTTTTTCTTCTTCTACTTCTTCAACTTTTTCAGGTTCCAACTTGGGTTGTTTTGATGTGGTTGGTACGTTTTCCAAATCCTCTTCATCTAGCGAACGTTTCATTCTTGATTTTTAAACTATGTCTTTCTTTATACATTTGAAATGTTGAAACATTATGGAAGCATCATCCCCGGTGGGCCGCCTATAGGCGAGTTTGGTTTTGTTTTCTTTTGAATATTGTATTTTGGTACATTTGTTTGCATGGATAAATATTGGTCTTTTTTATACGGGTAATCCAAATCCAAAGTCCATTTTTCATTGCCCACGCTCGCGTCGTAATGTAAGACAAATGCGTTGAAACGATGCAAATGAGTTTTTTCTTTAAAAGTTAGCTGTTGAGGATTGACTATGACCTTGTCCCAAAACATGCGGTAATTGGGATCGTCTGGAGTCATTTCACACACTGGACTTTTGTGTAAAATGTCGTACACGTCCACGCGAGGATTGAATCGGTCTTGCCAAAAATCTGGAATTTGATTACATTTTGCCGGACGAAATTTGTCGACGTACAACCACTCATTTACCGATTCAATGTGAAAAATGTAAGACGAATCAATTTTTCGCGTTCTCGCTCGAAAAGTCGGATTCGTTTTGAAAAAGTACTGAGCGTAATCGTATCGCCAATCTTTTTGACTTATAATTTGCATCGATCCTTTCAAGGGTGCAATTAAATCCTCCTCGCTCAGTTTATCGAAAAAAACCATGGAAAAGGGTTCGCGATTTCCCAAGTAAAAATATGTAATTAATTTTACGTCAATTTCATTTTGAGGATCTTGGGTAAAAATGCTTGCACAAGCATCGAAACCGGGAGAGTTTAAATATTTTTTATTTGCACCTTCGAGCACGACTCCGAAAAGCCCGTATCTAGGATCACAAACACACCCCCATCCATCCACATACTTTGCGCGTTTGAGTGGCCTTCCACTCAAAGCATCAAAAGAACACGGTCGTTTCACGCATTTAAACTTTGATAAACTTTTTATGTAATCTGTATGAAATCCGTGGGAAGAATTTAACTGTGAAACATTGATTTCATCGGGTTCACAAGGGATGGAATTCATGTAATCAACCGCTGGTAATTTTTTACAGCTGAAATTGACCGCTTTGTATCCCGGATCACATTCGCAAATGTTTTTATCTAAAATGTATCGACCGTGAACTCCGCAACCCACGTTTACATCACAGTTTCCTCCGAAATATTTTTGGGTCACGAGATGTGGATTTGAGCAAACGCAAATGGCAAATGTAACACCTTGATGGACGTATGAAATCCATTGACCAGTGGCTTGATTGCATCGGCCGTAACGTATAAGTTTTGGAATACATTGATTTCCGAGGCAAACGTGACTCGATGGACAATCGCTGTTGGTTTTACATTCTGATTTCATCTTTTCTGGTTTCGGTGTAACTGTTAGAATTGGCCATGGGTATATTTGTGTAGTTTTTGTTTTTGTTGCTGCGTAAAGAAGCGTTAAGCCTACGTATAAAAACAAAAGGAGCCAAAAGGCAATCAACATGCTTTAGTAAATGCGAACGATTATAAAACCCCCTCGATGATGGGCTAAACCGAAGGATGGATCAACGGCATTTATGGTTTCCAGGTATTTTAAAAATTTCAGTTTGGTTTGTTGATTTTTCAATCGCAAAAGTAAATTGTATACACTGCAATACATGTCAGTTATCTTGTTTAAAAAAAAAAAAAAAAAAAAAAAAAAAAAAATTTTTTTTTTTTTTTTTTTTTTTTAGATTATTAATATAAAATCACTTTTAAAATTTTACATTTCATATTTCACTTATAAATTTTAATCATGGGTGAATGCGGCATTTGTTTAGAATCTCAGGAATCCCAAGATTTGTTTACTCTTTTGGAATGCAAACATTCTTTTCACAAAAAATGTATTCAATTATTGATTGAAAAATCAAAGAATCAATTACAATGTCCATATTGTCGGAAAAGATTGAATAGAGAAATATTGCGCTCTGAAATATATGAGAAAAAGGATTTGAGAAGATTAAATGAATCAGATTTAGATTCAAATGACGAAACTTTATCTGATTGTGAAATAGATTCAGAAGAACTAATAAATTTAATTTCTCCAATTGTTTGCAAAGGAATTCGTAAAGTTTTTAGATGGTATCATTAATATAAAAAAAAAAAAAAAAAAAATTTTTTTTTTTTTTTTTTTTTTTTTTTTTTAATATATAATAAAAGTGTTAGTTTAATTTATAAAAAGAATAAAACAATTTTTCTGTTACAAAATTATGGATACATGCTTATTATGTTGTAGGTTCATTTTCGATACAAGAACAACTTATTATTTGGATTGTGAACATGTTTTTCACACACGATGTTTTTTAAACTTTTTTCAAAATCGTTTATTCAAATGTCCTGTATGTGGGGAAACACTTTCAGAAGTTGATCGTAAATATTTTAATGAAGCAGATCGAGGAAGAATTACTTTAATTAACGACACTTTTGATGATGATTCAGGTTATGAATCAATGTAAAAAAAAAAAAAAAAAAAAAAAAAAAAATTTTTTTTTTTTTTTTTTTTTAATAATAAAAGTTGATAGTTATATATGATGTTTTCAAATTTTATCCATCCATTTTTTGTTTAAAGCAAAGTAATCACAACTCTTAAGAAATGTTTTCCTGTAAACGGAATCAGGAAAGATTCCATGTGCCTGACGATGTGAAAAATGTTTATGGAATTGAACAAAATAATATCAATTACAAAAGAAAATTAATTCAATCAAGTAAACGATATAAATATGGAACTTTTGAGGCCATAGATATTGATTGCTATTATGATGCTAAATATAATGTATGGTTCTTAAATATAGGTTTATTTGATTCTAGAAAAATGTACGTTTATCTATTGCATTATCTGTTAATAGAAATAATTACGTCATTTCAGTAGCATTTCGTAAACTTGAATTAAAAAAAAAAAAAAAAAAAAAAAAAAATTTTTTTTTTTTTTTTTTTTTTCGTGGTGTTTAAAGGACAGCGTCTTCACCATGCACATTTTAGTTGTATTGCACCATCTTTCACATGTTATCTTTTTAAAGCCTTAAATATTCTAAATCTTTGACATGGATATTTACGTTCAATTTAAATTATTTATGGATGTGAATTTAATGGCTGGAACCAAGACAACGATAAATGATGTGAAATCTGCAATTAGACAATTTTTAAAAGCTAATAACATTTTTTCGTTTCGTGAAGTGGATATTTTGATTTTCTTTAAAGAAGAATTTAAGCATTTGTACCACTTCGATATGAATTCGATGCAGGAGTATTATGAAGGATTAATTATTAAAAATTTGAGACAAAGAAACATAGATTGAAAAAAAAGATTTAAAATTTCCCCAGTCCTTAAATATGCCTGATTCCTTTTCATGGGATGAATTATTGTTACATTCTACTTGTGATATAATAAAAGAAAAATCAATAGCTTCGTTTGATTATGATAAAAACGACACGTTTTTCAAAAGTCTTTCAAGTATTGAAATTTTACCATCTTTAGAATCTATTCTTTGTGAAAAAAATAATTTGAATGAGTCAGAAGCTCCTGACACCCAACCCTATAACACTGTATGGAATAATACGAGCTCTACTTCTTTTAAACGTAGTTTATTTTCTAAATGTTTGTCTGCTAAAGTAAAAATTGAGAAACGTAAACTATTGAAATTACAAGAGGTGAAAAAACAATTAAGATTATACGATCCACAATCTTGGTACTCAGCCCAGTTGTTAATTTCTCTAGCTCGCTCAAATGAATAGTTGTAACTATTTTTAGAAATCATGATTTTACTTCATTTACATATTTGATTTTTTGAATATTTAATGAGCTTAAAATGTAAACTTCCATCCTACAAAAAAAAAAAAAAAAAAAAAAAAAAAAAAAAAATTTTTTTTTTTTTTTTTTTTTTTTTTCCTCAAGAGGAACAAAACTTTGTCATGTATTACGGAAGGTTTAGCATAACATCCTTGGACGCAGCTGTTGCGAATGAAATTATTACACCTGAAGAAAGGGTTCAAATTGAAAACTTTTACAATTCAAATACATTTATTCTCAAAGGCAGAGATGCAGTCGAGGATCTCAAATCCATCATTCCCGATATCGAGCAAGTAAATTACGATTCGGAACGCGACTTGTATTTTATGCGCGTTGAAAAATGGCCACATATTAAGCCAATGTGTTTGAGAAATGCTAGAATAAAACCTTGCAACTGGAGATATGTGACGCAAGATGATCAAAAGACTCTATTCGAATATTATTTAGATACCTATTCTATCAAATTATTTTGTTAATATTTCGTCCAACCTCCACGTTTTTGTAAAACAGCCGCTATTCTCCGGGGCATGGATTGAATGAGATTGTTAAAATAATCATCGTTTAATTCATTAACCACTTAACTGTCTGCCCCGAGATAAGTCGGGGGTAAAAGCACTATTTCCCCATACCCTTCGCCGGTTAAGTGGTTAAAGGCAAACAATATATTTTCCCACAATTGGTCTTTATTGGCCGAATCTGGACGCGTTCGCCTTACGAGTTCGGCCCACACATTTTCAACTGGATTAATATCTGGACCTTTGGGAGGCCAATCGTCCATTACAGTTATGTTATGTGTTTCCAACCAGTGTTTAGCGAGTCGACTCGTGTGAATCGGAGAAAGATCATGCATAAAAGTTAAATTATTGTCTAGGACGTCGTCTTCGATAATTGGAAGGATTTCATTCACATAGTAATCGGCATTTAACGTTCTCTGTCTAATTCTGTGTATGTATTTGAAATTGTTTCCAAACGCCATCCAAACGCAAATAGTAAATCTTCCTCTCGGATTACTACTTGACACAATATAATTTTGATCAAATCGATCACTGACTCGCGGTCGGTAAACACGCAGAGGACCTCTTGATGAAGCTCGAAATATTTTTTCGTCCGAAAACACCACATTATTCCATTCGTTCATGCCCCATCCAATGTGATTGACTGCAAATTGGAATCGTTTTTGAATGTGTACGGGTTTCAAATAAGGCTTGCGTGCTGGAATTCGACATCTCATTCCTTTTTCTTTCAAACGTTTGCGAATTGTGTCCACACTGACTCTGGGAGCCAGCTCGTCTCGAATTTCCACAGCTGACATGAAAGGATTTGTTGTGGATGCATTCAAGATGTACAAGTCTAAAGCTTCGTCCGTTACGCGAGGTCTTCCACGCTTTTTGGGAACTGAAGGCGGGCCCAAAGTTTCTTTGATCAACCAATAATGAACCGTCGAAGGAGCGATTCCAAGTCTCCTCGCAATTTGCCTCTCGGATAAATGTTCCTCTTCATGCAATCTGACAATTTCGTACCTGTGTTCCATCCTTGTGTGTAAAAACTTTAAAGGAAAAAAAAGTAAAGAATAAAACTATAATGGATTCCACCATTTTCGTACATTGTCCAAAGTGTCTAAGAAAAACAAACACTGTTAAAGTGTCAAAAACCATGTCAAAAAATGGTAGACCGATGTTGAGAGGCGACTGTGCGGTGTGCAAGACTAAAAAAATTACTTTTACATCAATGAATAAAAACAATCAAGAGGATGCATTTTTTGAATCTCATCCAAACTGACATTTGCCATCCAGAAAAAGTTTCTTTAGTTTCAGGACCCGCGCTGTTTTGCAACGAATGTCAAAAGGGTTTTAACATTTACGAATACATCACAAGAATTTCTAATGATTATTTTCGTTCTAGTCAATTGGCACAAGCATTTTACGAATGGACGGGAGATGAAAACGTGCCCATGAATTTCACGATTATCGATGTGGAAGGAATATTTTCGAAAACAATCGTCGGACAATCTTTAAACCGCGTGGTAAAAAGTCTGAGATTTTTAAAAGCTCTCAACGCCCCGTTCACCACTCAATCACATGTAGATCGTTTCAAGGACATGAACGAATTTCTAGCTGATTTTTTGAAAATTATACACGAACATCCTGATTCCGAATCGAGCGAGACGAGACAAATGTTAGACAATATTCTGGAAACCATGTATCAGATTTTGAACTCCTCCAAAAACTCAATCGACTTTTTTGATACGTACTTTAATGATCTGGTTCCTTTCGTTCAACAATGCGAACCCAAGTGGCAACCCGTACATGTAAACGATTCTCTTCCCAATTTAGCCGTAGAATTACTCACACAATTACAAATATCTTCCGCTATTCGTAAAACATTTGGAAAATTCTCAATTTCCTTTGACATGATTCATGTCATGGTTTGTTGTTTTGCTTGCTCGGTTGACATGGACGTGGTCGGAAACTGGGTTATGGATTTCATGGCAAGGGTCTGTCGAGGTCAATTCTTTTGGAAATCATATCCCGATTGCCACTTTGTCAAAATCATGAATCGAATCATCCGCCACCATGTCAAAAAATCCGATCATTTCAACATTTTAAGAAATATTAGATCAGGTGAATCAATCGAACACTATTCCACGTTTCTAGTACCGTTTTACGAGTTGCAAATGTTCTTGAAAGGTATATTTTGCAGGGGTAAAAACAATCGAGTGAAAGAAATGGCTTTTTTCCAAATGTTTCCGGCCGTTTGCTTTCAAGACCATGCGGACCAACTGGGTTTCACGATCGGTTACAACTATCTAGTTCAAACTCTGAACAGAAATAATGGCAGGGTTGTGAAAGGGATTTTTCAGACGGCCAAGAGCCTTCATGGGACAGTCCAAAAGTTTGTCCGTAAGATTAATGATTTCGAAACGATGCCAGGACAACATCAAAATACCCAGTTGCTTTGGACCATGGACACGTTCAAACTGTTTTTGGCGAGCGATCCGAATTACGAAGAGGAAATTAAAAATCTCATGAAAATGCTAATCTATAATAAACAAGATGGAAACCAATCAACCTAAAACACTTGACGCTCAAATTCGCGAGCTGTTAAATTCCACTGTCGAGACTTTCCACACGAACGGTGAGGACTCTGTAACCATGAAAACTATGAAATTACATATGGTTGGAATGATTCTTGAAAAGCTTCAACTCGGGGGTTGGAATTTTGTTCTCAAGCTTTTCAAAACCCACACGCCAGTTCATCCCAAAATTGCGCAGGAACTGTTAAAGTACGGCGACGATGAAATGGCCTGTATTTTGTGCCAGGGTTTTGTTCGAAACGATAAACTCATACGCATAGTCAAA
This sequence comes from Maratus speculifer, assembly GCA_964019185.1. Taxonomy (NCBI): domain Eukaryota; kingdom Metazoa; phylum Arthropoda; class Arachnida; order Araneae; family Salticidae; genus Maratus; species Maratus speculifer. Next base: position 36,841,590 of record OZ025296.1, read on the forward strand.
CAGCTCGCACAGCGCGAAATCAAAATGAAAGAAATTTTGGCAGTGGACGGTCTTGCGGGAAACATCAGTAACGGACCCAACTTTGAATGCAAATATTACATCGGTAATCTTCGTTTTGCCAACAAGGGTGAACCCAAATCCAACTTTGATGAAGAAAGTGAATTTAAACGACTCCATGTCCAAACGGTTCGAGAAATGTATAGAATGATGGCAGGTACACCCAACCCTACAAAACATATTTATGACATTTTGCGAAAATGTTTTTACCAAACTATTGGAGCCATTCTTCCCGAAATTGAATTTAGTGAAGAAGAGCTCATGAATGGCGAGTTGGAAGGAAAAATTGCCATCATGTACATGAATAGCATGGGAAGGGAAAAAATGGCTGAACTCGTAAAGAGTTTGAGACTTCGAGGAGATAAACGAATAGTTCCTGAAACGGAAATAAGTGAAGATGAAAATGTCACATTTGAAAAGAAACTGTTTAAATCTCGAGTTGAAAAAAAGGCTGTCAATAAAAAAAGAGAATCTGATATCGAAACGGAAAACAAAGATGATGAACGATAAAGTTTGAAAAAAAAAAAAAAAAAAAAAAAAAAAAAAAAAAATTTTTTTTTTTTTTTTTTTTTCAAACTTTATCGTTCATCATCTTTGTTTAAATACACAATACACATCTAATTACACATTACACATTAAATACACATCTTTTAAATACACAATATATTTATAAATTAGAATTTCAACATTTTTTTACAGCAAGTATGGAAAAAAAGAAATCAGTTTTTATACCCGCTAATGAAACGGTGGAAAAATATTATTACGAAGGTATGGATACATTCGATTCAGATTGGATACACGAATCCTCACATCGAAAACGCATGGAGCAATCCGTATTTAGAAAACCTTATACTGAACTAGGTCGATTTCAACGAATGGTTGCATCTTGGAGAAAACATGATGCTTGTATTGTTTTTGGTAATTTGGGACGTCAGCCGTACTTGTTAAACTATTACTTGGACATGTGTTTTTCTTATCAAGAAGAGGTAAATTTAAAATGTCAATGGAAATTCCAGTCTCATTATCAAGTCGAAACAACCGTCGAAAAAGATATTGATTTTTTATTTGTCGTCGAGCCTCCTTTTGGGTTTACGATTAAGAAATCTCCACGCGTTAAACATTTGGTTATTTTAACTAGTCATTTAAATTTGTTCGCTATCGATCGTGACAGGAGATATTATTATCTTCACTTGGCCAGTAAAAGAAATCATGTTCCGCCATACAACGACCTTTTAGAAGGTGTGGAATTTAAACCTCCAATTTTTCACGATGAAACGAGAGGTTCCTTACCGGATGGTCCCATTTTCTTGGATGTTCGAAATTCAAAAACGGCAAATGAAGCTTACCTCAGACTATTGACCGGAAAGGAAATGATTGGTCCAAGGCCATATAAAATTTTGATGAATAATCGTGATCGTGAGATTTTAAGCAGTGTTTTGTCAATTACAGAAAATAAAATTAAAAAATTGAAATTCGTTTCTTGGAATAAAAAATTTTACTGTTGTATTTAGTAAGGGCAAGTTTTTCCATGACCACTCTTACATATGACGAGGTAGTTGTTAAACCATGCTTGAAATCTCTTAACAGTTTGAAATATTTTAAATTTTAAATTACCAGATATTAATCTATCATTTATCAATTTGCGTACAGTGTTTTCTTTCAAAAATATTCCGCTCCCAAAAGAAAGTTTATGTTGTTCCGTTGATGGAACCAGCTGTTGCAAGGATATATGAGGTTCTTCGAAACCCAGACACCAAAATACTGAGTTTCCAAAAAAGTAAAACGTATTGTGTTGGTCCACATATATTACTAATTCGTAGAGTTTATCACCTTTTAACACATTTGGCGCAAATGTTAAATGGATCCACTTTTCCTTAGCCATGTACTTGTAATTTCAATACCTCAATGAAACTGAATTTTAGATTTATCTTTTTTTAGAGATAGTCTAAAAATAGTCAGATTACAAATACGAAATTTTAAATATTAAATAAATTTCAAATTGTATTCTCAAAAAAAAAAAAAAAAAAAAAAAAAAATTTTTTTTTTTTTTTTTTTTTTTTTTAATCAAGTGTTAAATAAAGCTTATGGACCAGGTTGAAGAATTGTTACTATTAGATGAACTTAACCCGGGTTCGTTTGGTTCGCTTGAAAAAAATATCAGTTATGCTATTATTTTATGCATGGCCATACCCATTCTACTTATACCCATTCTTTATGTGACAGTACGCCGAAGTATTTTCAAACTCATGTTTTTATTATTATCCGTTTTAAGTATTTTCCTACTAGTTGTTCGTTTCAAATTTTCGTGGATTGTGTGGACGAGTTCCCAACTACAAGAAATTTATAACCGCTATAATGCACGAATACGAATTTAGGCTTGTAGTTCAACATTCTTCGTCTTTTGCTCCGTTTTTCCAAAATTTGGGTTATTCGACGCGGAAAAAAGTTGTATACTACGCTAAACCACATTTCCGATTCAAAAACGGCACGTGGGAGATAAAACGCATCGAATCTACCCATTCCGTTTACCACGACAACATATGGTTTAAATGGGTTCACTCGGTAGAAATACCTTACGCGAAATGGAAGGAATCTTTGAATAAATTATTTTTGCACGAAACGGGAAATTTCCAAAATCCTTTCACAGAAGAAATTCGAGATTACGTCGAAATCGATTCGCAAGCACAGTTGTACGCTTTTCAAAGTGGTTTAGACTACAAGTTGGTGTTTGAATGGGAATACGGAACGTTCAAGAAAGAGCTCGAAAATTTTAAACCGTTTGAATTGCTGGAATCTTTAAGTAAATACAAACGCATTTACGAAGCCATGAGTCATTTTTCTACGCCCTCATACAAGCTAAATGAAAATGTCTTTCGAAAACCTGTGACTTATGTGCAAGAAATTCCCGACGGAAACCAGTACTTATATGCACATAAAATGGATGGAATTTTTGGATTCGTGTACAGTTATCCAGACCGAGTGAAAGAAAAATGGGAAGGATACGAATGTGTGATTCGTCGCGACCAGACTTTGGGAGACGGATATGTGTTTGCTGCAGAAAAGATGGAAAATGGTGAAATTGTTTTGTTGGACGTTTATCAAGTTCGAGGATTCGACACAGCAAGTTGGTGTAGACGTGGTATTTTGCTAAATTTTTTACCGCAATTGAAATTAGTCAAAGGATATTACGTACAAACGTACGTTTCCAACAAAAATAATCTCGGCTCATCGCTTTTCAAAGTTGATGGGGTTATTATTCATGACATTCAACAGGATGTTGTATTTAAATATAAAACTAACCATTCCGTTGATTTAGTGTATTTTAAAGGATATTTTCAATTACCAAACGGCCGAGTAAAATGTTTAGAAAACAATTTGGAAGATGGACGCGTATACGAAGTCTCCACAGCTGACGGGCGAGTCATTCGAAAAAGAATTGATCGATTTAAAGGAAATACTGCTAAACAACTCGAAAGTGTGCTTACTCATGGATGGTTTGGTCCACCTATCGAATATCAAAAGCAAATTTGAAAAAAAAAAAAAAAAAAAAAATTTTTTTTTTTTTTTTTTTTTTTTTTTTTTTTTTTTTTTTTTTTAGAAATCAATTTCCACTTGTAGTAGCGGAAGCCATGACCATTCACAAATCTCAAGGAGGAACATTCGAGGAGTGCGCGGTTGTTTTAACACTGAAAATGTCAACTCAACTCTATAATGTGGCTTGCTCTCGCTGTAAAAAATTAAATACATTACACCTTTTCCCAAATTCAAAATCACCCAAAGAAGATAATCCTATCTCAAAAGCATTTGAGCGATTAAGGAAAAATCCCGTCATTCCGAGATATAAATTTTTACGGGAATGTGGTGAGCCTTACGGTCTTCAAATGATGTATCACAACGTACAATCGCTTCGCAAACATTACGACGATATTAAAAGCGACCCCTGTTTTATGAATAGCGACATCTTACTTTTCGCCGAAACTTGGACTATCCCTAGTGATAAATTTCTTTTCGAGGGTTTTCATAGGCCCTATGAAATTCACAGTCACCTTTCCCAGCCAAAACCTTCTGGCGTGTCCATTTATCTCAAGAGAAACAGTTTTAGCGAAGATGAAAACTATAAAAAATATGCAAATTATGAAACCGGGGTTCACATTATCGTAGTAAAATTGAAGCGATGCCAAATTGCTGTTTTGTACGCGAAACCTCAAACCTCCGCAAAGAATATTTTAAAAGCAATAAATAAAACCTTATTCAAAACTGAAGAAATATTTACTATATTATTTGGCGATTTTAATATTGAAATGAATTCTGAAGAAGGATTATATCTCAGAGATACATTGGATGATGTATATTACTTGCAAATGCGAAACGATCCCAAAGAATTTACAACTAATGGTAGGACAACAATAGATGCCATATTTTCATCGAGGCCATTATTATGTTGTGGTGTTTATGAAAGTGTATTTAGTTACCATTTACCCCTTTACGCTCGCTGTGATACCAGTCTCTTTCCCAGTGATGTTTTGTCTGATAATTCGTTTGATAAACCGATTGAGGTTTCGTCTGATGAGGATGATGACATGAATGATATCATTCTTGAAGGCGACGGCGATATATTTGAAAGAGATTTGTATGACGAACTGTTAGATCACGATAAATCATATTATAATGCCAATGTAGATAATATCTGAAGAATCCAAAGAATCCAAGAAAAAGAAAGTTTCAATTAATATTTAAAAAAAAAAAAAAAAAAAAAAAAAAAAAAAAAAAAAATTTTTTTTTTTTTTTTTTTTTTTTTTTTTAACAAGGTGAAGAAATAAAGTAAAGGATTTTTCATTTTCTCTTCAATACAGAACATTATGGCTAATAAACTTGTACGACCAAATTACATTTTGTTGAATGTTGTTACTAATATCATAAAAAGTTTTTATCCTATGAAACAATCTATTCCTCCTTTAAATGCAATTGAAAAAAATATTTTCGAACATGTGTTGGAATTTTGCAAAAGTTTTTATAAAGAAAACTTTTTTCGAATCTATCAAACTCATCATTATTTTCGGTACTTAACAGAAGACAAATTAGATGCAATGTTGCGGGGTCTGTACAATCAAATTTTTACAAATCATATTAGTTGGTCTCGGATCATGTTATTCATGTGTGTTGTCTCTAATTTCATGATGCATTATACTTCTAATGAACTCCTGTTTTTATTTTTTTTCAACATTATGAAAGAAAAACTTTTACCTTGGATTGATGATCATGGTGGCTGGGAAGCGATAGAAATAGATGAATCGATAGAAACAATTCCACATGTAAATTTAGAAAACTTTATCCTTCGCCGCAGTAAAAGGTTAGCATCAAAAGAGAAAGTGGGCTACGAAAAATATTTTTCTGATTCAGATTAAAAAAAAAAAAAAAAAAAAAAAAAAAAAATTTTTTTTTTTTTTTTTTTTTTTTTTAAACTAAGCCCTTTAAAGTAAAGAAGATTTTTTTAATATAGATTTATGATGAATTCTCTTTTGCAACTGATCAAGTTTAATTCTAAAAAGAGTCAAAGTTATAGTATCTTAATTGATTTCCAACAAATTTATATTCGGAATTTAATTTTGTTTTGTACAGGTCTCAGCATGGCTCGTCTATTGTTTGGAGAAAACATAATATGCCAATCGACGGTAAAAAGTCTAACTCAAAATTTTATTGATACAAAATGCTACATTAACGGAACCATGACTAAAGGGACTGATGGAAATGTAACAATATATCATGATTATTATCAATGGATATCTGTTTATTTGATGCTGTTAGCGTTTGGATTTTATTTTCCATACTCGATTTGGTCAAAATGGTTTGGAAATTATCTTCGCCATCTCGAAAATCTTGCCGACAAGCCCGACGAGGCAATACAAGTCATTAAAGATTCAAAGGGAAATTTATTATTTTTAAAGATTTGGGCTTTGGAATTTTTTTATATAATTTACCTAATTATTATTTTGTACTTAACAGATTTATTTTTCAACAACCTTTGGAGCCATTCTAATTGGTCATGGAATGCAGTTTACAAAATTTTCCCAGATAACGGTTCTTGTTTCATACATTATTATCAAAGTAGCGGAGACACAAGTGCTTGGTTTAACTGCCTTTTACCCCTATGTAGTGTGTATCGTAAAATATTTTTAACTCTTTATGGATTGATTCAAATCCTAATTTCGTTTAACGTTTTCATGTTAATTTATAGAATTTGGTTATTTGTATGTAAAAGAAAATTTATTAATATCTGGTGGGCTTTTTTAATAGTTCAACAATCTACTACATCATGGAATACGAAAAAGAAATTGGACATGGCTCTAAATGCAATATTGAACGAAACAGTTCAAGATGTATATTTAGATTTTATACCTTTAACAACTGAAATGAAAAAATTATCAAATGTATAATTATTTAAAAACTACGTCATCTCATTTCAAATTTGAATTTCACTTCCGGTTTGCTGGGGAAGAAAAATTGAAATTGTGAAAAAAAAAAAAAAAAAAAAAAAAAAAAAATTTTTTTTTTTTTTCAACAAATAAAAATCTTCATTTGTTGAGTTCAAATAAGAATGTATGATTTAAGTCTTACCATTATAAAATTCTATACTAGGTAAAAAAAAAAAAAAAAAAAAAAAAAAAATTTTTTTTTTTTTTTTTTCAACAAATAAAAATCTTCATTTGTTGAGTTCAAATAAGAATGTATGATCTAAGTCTTACCATTATAAAATTCTATACTAGGTAAAAAAAAAAAAAAAAAAAAAAAAAAAAAAAAATTTTTTTTTTTTTTTTTCTCAACAAATAAAAATTTTCATTTGTTGAGTTCAAATAAGAATGTATGATTTAAGTCTTACCATTATAAAATTCTATACTAGGTAAAAAAAAAAAAAAAAAAAAAAAAATTTTTTTTTTTTTTTTTTTTTCAACAAATAAAAATCTTCATTTGTTGAGTTCAAATAAGAATGTATGATCTAAGTCTTACCATTATAAAATTCTATACTAGGTAAAAAAAAAAAAAAAAAAAAAAAAAAAAAAAAAAAAATTTTTTTTTTTTTTTTTTTTTCAACAAATAAAAATTTTCATTTGTTGAGTTCAAATAAGAATGTATGATCTAAGTCTTACCATTATAAAATTCTATACTAGGTTAAAAAAAAAAAAAAAAAAAAAAAAAAAATTTTTTTTTTTTTTTTTTTTTTAATTTTAACCAAGTTTACGATGGAGTCTTTAATTGAGTACGACAAGTTTATCGATGTCTATGGAAACAAATTTAGACGACAACATTTCATCGCCATGCGTTTCAAACGACCTATTATATCATACAAGTGTATGGGATTTACCATTAACCCTATTGAGCCTCCAGATAACAGTATTATTGTTATTCGGGGACCGTGCCCACCGATTCACTTTAATAAAAATCAATCCGTTTTATTTTTCACGCTGGGAACGGATAACGAAAATAGTATAAAAGTGACTGACGATTCGGTAAATACATTATTACGCGCCTTATTTCCACCAAGCAAAATTATTTATAGTCATTTTGCAATTTCTACGCTATATATAGTAGCCACGTGGAATCCTTTTTATAAATTTACAAAATTGTGTCGAAGGGAAGCGGCTTTTCAATGTTTGGTTACCATTGTCGAAGCGAAAAAAGACAAACGTCTTTTGACATTGGATGAAGCGGCTAATCTTCGGTTCTTTAAGAGACATTCTGGAAAATTGGACAAATTTAATCGTTGGAGTCCATTTGCATTTTACCTGTGTTATGACTCTTTTTTTCCCCGTGACCAAGGCTCTACCTTCCGAATACACGGGACGAGAGATTTTTAAAATTTTGAAACGATCAGAAAATTCTCCCGAAAAGGTAAATGATTCGGATTTTTATGAATGCGAAATTTTCTTCACAGATTCTGAACCCGTGGGAATATTATGCGCGTTTTCCAAAGACAAATTTTGTCACTTGGAATACGTATCTCCCATGGTGGTAAAACAAACCAATGAATCATATTTGGACAGTGGTTCTGTCATGTGTGATACTTGGTTGCAATTGTACAAGGATCGAAAAACTTGGAAAGATTTCGGTTTGCCGTTTTACGTGTACGATTTACATTTGAAAAAAACACAACTCATGAAGGTTATTTTGTGGCTTGAAATACAAACGTCTGATAAATACAAATTGATTTACACAGATCTAATAGAAGTGGCCAAAATACTTTTCGGGGAAAATGAAACAAGATGGTCTTTAAAGCCTTAGTCGAAGCCATCATCAAATCTAAAAGGAATCCAGATGATTCTTTGTCTCAAAGTGTTGTTAATACGCTGAGTCGCGAGTTGAGAAATGACTTGATTCAAGCTTATGACTTGAGTCAACCTCTAATTAATAAAAATAAAACTCTCTTTACTGAAAGCAATAGTTTTTTGGATTTTTTGCTTAAACTCAATCAGCTGCCAACTACGCACGATTACAAAACAAATGAAAACACGTCTATACATTCTGTTAATATGACTGCTTTAGAAAACAAATTGCAGGAGTACAACCAATCATTGTCTACTAAACTGGATAATATGAAGCAAGAAAATGATAATTTGATACAAAAGATTGATGAATGTAATCGAGAAAAAGACAAGTTGTTTAATGAATTGCAGGAAAAAAACAAGAAAATAAATGCCCTTGACACCAAAATAAGACAATTGAAAGAAAAACTTGACCAGAAAGAAGATGAACTTTTAAAAAGTGAACAGTATCTGAAACAAGTCGACAGTAGCGGAGAAAAAATCAGTTATACTTGTAACTCTAGAAAAAGAATTCGTCCCATCCCTTTATCGTCTTTTACATTAGAAGATCCAATGATGGAGCAATCTAGTTCCTTTCTTCCAGCATCCTCTATTAACATGTTTCCACCTGTTGCATCGCAAAGTAATTTTACCTCATCACCTTCTGCAGCAATTCCATTTTCCCAAGCTATTCCTCAAAATAACCAAATGGGACAGTTACAAATGAATCAGAATTATTCACAAAATCCAAATAACGACGAAAATTTGAAGTCATTGCAAGATATCAATAAAACATTAACAGATGAAGTGGAAAATTTAAAGAGAGAAATAGAAAAAGAAAAAAATTTAAATAAAAAATCTCGAGAAGAGTTTGAATCAAAGCTGAATATTGAAAAAGAAAAATATAAAAAATTGGAAAAACAATCAAATGAGGAAATTGATAAATTAACTCAGACACAAAAAGAGATAAAAAGCAAGTTAGAAAACTGTACAGAAAGTGAAAGAAAGTACAAGGAAACAATTCGAAATTTGGAAAATGAAAAAACTCAAAATGAAAGTGAACGCGAGAAGTCATTAAAAAAGGAAATTGAAGAATTACATTCAAAAGTGAATAATTTAGAAGAGAATGAAAAAACACTGGAAAATGAGTTGAAAACGTATCAAACTAAAGAAATAACTCTGGAAAAAGAAAAAGAAAAATGCATTCAATCAAAAGAGGAATTGGAAAAACAAATTGAAATTTGCAAACTTCAAGTAGAAAAACTGAAAAAAGAAAATGAAAACGATAGAGAAAAAACATTGATGGATACTATTGAAACATTATCAAATAAAATAAATGATTTAAACCAAAACTTGAGCCAGCAAAAATCTTTAAATGAAATTTCTAATGAAAAAAATAAAGAATTAGAACGGAATTTGGATGAAAAATCTGTTGAATTACAAAATATTAAAGCTGAATTAAATACATATAAATCACGTGAACAAACGAACCAGAATTATATAGAGGAATTAAAGAATGAAATCGACAAATGTAAAAGCTCGTTAAATCGATCAGAAAATTATAAACAACGTAGACAAGGTTACAAATTATACAAAAATCGCGAAAAAACCCGTTTAATCCTTCAACAATTACGAGAAAAATATAAGAATATAGATGATTTAGATGATTCTTTTATTCGAGAATTTGATGAACAAAATGAAATAATAATGCAGGTGGACGAACAATGTCAAAAATTGAAAACAGAAGCCGATTTAGTTGACGTGACTCCTGAAAATTTCGCAAATCAAGTAATAAACATATTGAATCATAATCCGAATTATTCAGCCAAATTGGAAAAAATTGCAAAGTTGGCTTCATTAACAAACGATGATAACTTAATCCCGCAATTAGAAATAATTTTCACAAACTATACAAAATATAAGACTGTGATCGAGCAATTTAATTGCGATTTAACCGTCGAAACTTTTCCTGAAAAAATCATAAGTGTATTTACATTTTTGAAGAGTATTGTCATTAATTTCAACCCCGAATTTTCCAAAAACGAAAATTGGTTTAGTAAATTTGAGGAAATGAGTCCGTTTTTAATAAAAGCTCTTGAACTTTTTAAATCAGTTTATAGTGAAATGATTCAAACTAATACAAGTTTAAAAGATGACTGGATGGAAAAATATACTTTAATAGATAAGGATTCACTCGATAAACTTAACGACCATGAAACTATTTTGCAAGAGGCTTCGAATCTATTTCTGGATTCACCGATTGAAAATAACAATGAGTGGAAAACTTTATTTCGAAAAAGATGTAAGATTCTGTTTAAATTTGCTTCAAATTTTTTCTCTTTTAAATCTGAAAACTTTAAAAATCCAAACTATGTTGACGATTCTTTAAACGAGGTTACTGATTTTTTGACAAATTTTGCAACGCTTGTAGGTTCCGAAATTTTTCAAAAATCAGAATGGATGAAATTACTTATTCATGACACAATAAATTTTATTATGGAATTGCATACAAAATATCCATATGACGCTAACTTTGAAAACTGGAAGATTATAATGTTAAACAATCTTGAATTATCCGTACCTGAAGATGATGTAACCGAAATTAAAAGTAGTAAATCTAAGTTGATAAGAAAAACCGCAAATAAAAAATATTTAGTATTAGAAAGGCGATGTAAGAAATTGTTAAAAACTTTTAATGTATCCAAAAATTTCAACTATAAAACATTTGATAACGACGTAATGAAGAGTGACTTTATTATAAATTGTTATGGAAACTTTACTCTTTCAAATAAATTACAAGTGTATTTCAATATTAAGAACGTAAACTTTATTGATATTTTATCCACAATTGATTCTACTTTTAGTGCTCTAAATGCGAAATTAAACATTCCAATACCCGATAAAAACACCTTTTTAAAGGAAAATTTTACGTTTGAAAAACATTTTGAGACTTATTATACGGAAATTTTGAAACATATTGAAACTCTAGAAAAGGAATTATCACAATTTAATAACTTTTACGATGATTGGTCAGAAAAACTAAAACTAAAATCCAATTCAAAACAACAATTTTTAGAAAATTTAACGAACGAATTAAAATATAAACATAAACGTGTGTTTGTTAATCGTAATGACGAAGAAGGATTCGAAAAAAAGTGTAGATTGAGTGAAAGTTGGTCGGTTACGGAAATTCAAACTTTGTTTTTTACCATATACAAAGCATATTTTAAACTAAAATTTAATGAATTAGTAAATGAAATACCAAATATAGTAGAAATTCAACAGGAAATGATACGAAAATTAGAAATATTGGAGAAAATAACAAGTGAATATAGAAGTGATAAAAAACACAATATACGTGAGAACCAATTATTAAATACTTTTGAAGAATATGTGTATTATGATTTAGAAAAAATAGTTGGGCAAAAACAACGACTCTTTCACGAAGAATTGTCTAAAGATCAATTATTAGTTCAATGTATGGTAAAGACTGAAAAGTATTTAGAAAAGTTATTTAAAAAGAAGAATCAGGAAGTAAACGATAATGAGGATGTAGATTTTTCAGATGAAGATTCAGAAGATACGGAAAATATGTAAAAAAAAAAAAAAAAAAAAAAAAAAAAAAAAAAAAAAATTTTTTTTTTTTTTTTTTTTTTTTTTTTTTTTACAACCATATTCGAGGATAAATTTCATCATCATTAATTTTTTTAGCATAGTAATGAATTTTTTCTCCATTTACAATCCTATAGGCTCCATATTCAGTTTTATTATCATCTCTTGTTAAATAGTATTCATTTCCGTTATTTAATTTTGGATAAATTTGGCTTCCATCCGCTTCTTCTGCATATGACTTGTTAGGTAGAGGAACGTCATTGTTATCCGCATCCTTGCGATAAAATTGGCGACCGAATTTGTTTGCGGGATAGTCAATTACTTTTCCATCTGAATTTTGGAGATAAATTTCCTCATTTGTTTGTGGATCTTTAGGAAAAATTAAATTACCTGTAGTTTTATTTTCCGGATACTTTGGAATTCCGCGTTCGTAAATGTAATCAAATTTCCCATCTTTATTTTTCGCCGGATATTCGACTGTTTGACTTGAATTACCAACTTCTATTATTTTTGTTGCATAAATATCTTCTCCAGTTGGACCTGTAAAATAAAATTCATCTTTATCGCAGTTTTTTGCATAATATTCTTCTTTACCGTTATTTCGAGTGGCATAGCCTTTTTTGAGATACATCTCAAAATATCCGCCTGATTCATCACCTTTAACGGATTCATTCTCTGCCAAAGTGGATGGAATTTCATTATTGTCAGTGGATTCATCTGGAATTTCATCAGAATTGTCCCCGATTTAGCTAGATTCTTCTGGGGTTTTATCAGAATTGTCCCCGATTTCGCTAGATTCATCTGGGGTTTTATCAGAATTGTCCCCGATTTCACTAGATTCATTTGGAATTTTATCAGAATTGTCCCCTATTTCGTTAGATTCCTTTGGAATTTCATCAGAATTGTCCCCGATTTCTTTAGATTCATCTGTGGGTTCGACAGATGTATTTGAGGGTTTGTTGGATTCATCAGTTGACATGCTAACATCATCATTTGCAGGCTTGGAAACGTTATTGTTCAGATTTTCCGCGTTTTTATCATCTTTTGCATTTAAAATGGGTATGTGATTAAATTTCTCATCATTTTCATCAACTGTCGAGTTAATAGGCTGCTCGTTAATTTTATTCATTTCCTCTACCTCCATTTCCATTCTGGCTGGTAAAACATTTATATCTCTATTTTCACTATTAGCCTGATTTGAAGTGTTTGGCTTCGTTAATTTTGGATTTTTATTTGACGGCTGAAGTGAGGGAGCCTCACGCTTCCTGCGCCTGTTCGTGCTTCCATTGGTTGAAATCAATTTACCAGTTGACATACTTTATTTAACATGCATCTTGAAAGGTAAGATAATGTTTGTTATAATTTTATGGATGTTTATGCTATTTGTATGTTGGAATCATAGATTATATAGGATGTATGCAAACATAACATGGAAAACTTTATATCATAATATTCAACCGAAAGAATGGCGTAAATATTTAATTTACGAACAAATTAAAAATAAACCTGGATGGATTTCGTAAAAATATTTTTATTTAATTTGAATATTGTAAATATTCGAATCCTTGAATATTTAAAAAAAAAAAAAAAAAAAAAAAAAAAAAAAAAAAAAATTTTTTTTTTTTTTTTTTTTTTTTTTTTTTTTTTTAATATAGATATATATAAATGTAGTACAAATTTCAATCATGTTTCTTTCTAAAATTGTATAAAATGGATTTAATTATATATAGAAATATTAATGAGTATTATGATTTTTTTCAAACTATTCAAGAAAATGAAGGTTCATTGAGTTATATATCTACAGTGGTGGCCAAAAGTGTGGACATTTTTTGAAAGTTTCATGTTTTTCAACTTTGTGTGCTGGTAGAATATATTAATTTTGACTTAAATACAAATGTTTATATATCAAATTGAAGGCAATTTAATGTAGAATTTAATAACAAAAACAGTATTACAATATCTGTATTACAAAAAAAGTTATGCTCATTTAAGTAGAACAAACAAACACAAATCGTTTTGAATAATGACGGTTTTTCTAATAAAAGCGTACTGGCCAATCACAAACACTGTTCTGAGGACCAATCAAATGTCTGTAACTATAGTTTAGGTTATTTGGATAGTAAAGGAGTTATTATTGTGGAAATATTTTATGGAATGACGCATACTAGTGCAATTAAATAGAGTATTGCTGTTTTTGAATAGTTTAAGTGCTTTTTTTTAATTAAACTAATTTTAAACAATGTCACCAACAAGAAGAACTGACTGGACACTTACAAAAAGAAGCCGAATTGTCATATTGAGAGAAAATGGCCTCTCTTATGCTGAAATTGCAAGACAAGTTGGCGGTTCAGTGACTTGTTCTGGTGTACGAAAGTTCTGTTTACGTTATGAAAAAACGAAATCAGTGGAAAATAAGGCCAAATCAGGCAGAAAAAAATGCACAAATGCTACTGCCGATAGAAAAATTAAACGGCTATGCCTTCAAGATAGAAAAAAATCATCAGACGCCATTAGATGTGAAATGAATGCAGCAGGTATTGCAGTAAGTTCAAGAACGATAAGAAGAAGATTATCAGGATTTGGACTTCAAGCTAGAATTCCAAGGAAAAAACCATATTTAAATCAAAAGCAACGCGAAAAACGAGTTAAGTGGGCAAAAAAATACATTAAATGGTCAGAAAATCAATGGAGGCAAGTAATCTGGAGCGATGAGACTAAAATATCGCTCTTTGGTAGTGATGGTAGAAAATACGTGAGACGTAGAGTAGGTGAAGCACTTCATCCTGATTGCATTGAAGCAACTACAAAAAACCCGACATGATTTGGGCATGATTTGGGCATGTATGTCTGCAGATGGTGTAGGCCGAATTCAAGTGATTGATGGCATCCTGAATGGCAAAAAATACATAGAAACTGTCCTGGAACCAAAATTGATACCTTCCATCAGGGATCTCTTCCCCAACAAAGCACCATTTATTTTTCAGCAGGATTCAGCTCCATGCCACACAGCAAAAGTATGCAAAGCATGGTTTCAAAATAAAGGCATAGATATATTACCATGGCCAGGAAACAGCCCTGATCTCAATCCAATTGAAAATTTGTGGCGACGTTTGAAAATTCTTGTACGAGAAAAACGTCCATCCAATAAAAGACAACTTATTGAATCTATAATTGATTCTTGGCACCATGTGATTACGAAACATGAATTGCAAACACTCGTTTACTCGATGAAAAGACGTTGTGAAGCTGTCTTAAAAAATAAGGGTTATCCTACGAAGTATTGATTGTGTAAGTATCACTTTAAAAAAATGCAAATCTAAGATAGATCTTACTATTAGTTGCATAACTTTTTTTGTAATACAGATATTGTAATACTGTTTTTGTTATTAAATTCTACATTAAATTGCCTTCAATTTGATATATAAACATTTGTATTTAAGTCAAAATTAATATATTCTACCAGCACACAAAGTTGAAAAACATGAAACTTTCAAAAAATGTCCACACTTTTGGCCACCACTGTATGCTAGAAAATATAGATTCATTAAGAAATGGATTTAAAGATTTGTTAGTTTCAGCTATATATGATAAATTGTTAAAAAATTTATTAGATTGTGATACAAAAATAGAAATTATATTTCAAGGTCAGACTTATGATCTTATTGTAGGTACAACAAATCTATATAATATGCACCCCATAGTAAAAAATCTTATAATTTTTTTTTACATGTCTAAGGAATATGAAGAATGTCATGTAAAGATGTTTTTTGAAAATTTTTTAAGAGAATATATGGGCTTTGATTTGAAACACAAGTCATTTAAATTAGACAATTATTGTCTGAGAACTTTTATATTACATAGTTTAACTGTATTAAACGATTCTGTAAATATTACTATAAAATTTTTAATAAATACATTTAATAAACATCATTTTCCTCAAAAAATTTTAGAAAAAGAGTATTCGGAAACATTATCTGTATTTGATATTATAGATAATAAAAACAAAAAAATACTTAATATATGTTCAGGAAATGCATGTGGTATACATCTTTTAAATTGTAAAATAACTTGTCTTGATTTAAATAGATATATGGGTATAAATCTACTAAATAAAATGAATATATGTGATTTTATACAATGTGACATATATGATGAAATATTTGAATCAATATCACCAATATTTAATGTATGGATAGGCATACATGCTTGTAGAAATTTATCTATCAGAATTGTTAAAACATTTATTAAATATGCTTCTGAATCTTCAATATTATATTTAGTACCTTGTTGTGTTTTATCAAAACGCATGTATAAAGTATTGTTATCTGATTATTTATATAATAGAATATTTAAAGCTTATTATGTTCCAATAAAGAAACATAAATTGAGAGAACGTTGCTATTCTGCTATGCATATTGAATATTTATCTATTTTATGTCTAAATTACAAGTTTAAAATAAAAACTTTAAGAAATATGAAATCAGAAAGAAATAAAATTTTGATTGTATACAAATAGGTAAAAAAAAAAAAAAAAAAAAAAAAAAAAAAAAAAAAAATTTTTTTTTTTTTTTTTTTTTCAAATATTTTTATACATATTTATAGAGCAAAGTATTTTATAATGTACCTTTAAGAAATTTAAATCCTTAAATATATTTCTTAACAAAAAAAAAAAAAAAAAAAAAAAAAAAAAAAAAAAATTTTTTTTTTTTTTTTTTTTTTTTTTTTCAATAGGTCGATTCAATATTTATGTGGTAGAAAGAAAAGTTCGAGCTTTTTTTTTTTTTTTTTTTTTTTTTTTTTTTTTTTTTTTTTCAATAGGTCGATTCAATATTTATGTGGTAGAAAGAAAAGTTCGAGCTTTTCTTGTTAAAACAATTGCTTCAACTGATTAAGATATTTAGAAAAATTGTTTTCCGCCCAGCTACCGATATTTTTTAAATGATCTGCGTTATGTGAGGCAACGTACATCATATAAGTTGTTAATCCAATCGTCAACAAGATCAAAAGCATGAAAATCCAACGACCAGTCATTACGCCGATCGCTAAAAGAACACAGTTTACGTACAAAGAAGAATAAAATAAAACTCCATTAGCCAAAGAACGGTCGTCCATATTCTTTTTACAAAACACTTGCTTAAACGTACAGTAAATGATCAAACGATTCAACAAAAACAATGGGTCTATGCGTAGCAAAATTCAACGGTTTGCTCGTGAAATTTTTCAATTTGACCATAAACCCGTGATTCGGCGTTGATGTTTGCACATTCTTACTGTTTCGATCGTCATATTCGAATGCCACGTTGGGCGGATACGTGGCCCTGTACCTCGGTTCTAACCTGACTGGTTGACTAGCGAGCAAATTGAGCCTTTCACCCAACTTGATATCCAAACCAGCCAAGGTTAAAATTTCCTGTTTTTTGGCTTTGGATCTTCGAATGTATTGGAATTTGGTATCGTTGATGTTCCAATATGCTGGCCAAATGTGTTTGATTTCGTTGGTTTCGAAAAGGGTCCAATCCGCTATATTAAAAACATATGATTTTGTACTCGGGGGCTCGCAGGCAAAGTAACCACCAGGTACAGAAAGGATACGCTGGCTGTGCGTGGAGGGACAAAAAACAAATGGCTGATCCAGGTTACAAGTGGCATATACTGTACTGTCCCAAATAAAATTCCCCGTTTGAAGCTTTTGACCCACTTGACAAGGCTTTTCTTTTTCGTCATTCGATACTTTTTGACTCCAAAAATGGTAGTCGAAATCCACAGATTCCTTCTTTAAGAGTCGCTCGTTTTCATAAAATTTGCATTTGGCTTGTTGCTCGCGAGGTAACAGAATGGCCATGTCTGGAATCTGAGACACGAATGCGTATTTCGAACAGTCAGGATGAGAGCAAATGTTGTACAGTTCGATTAAAGTAGATTCGGGTTCTTGGCAAGAAATTAAGGGAGTTTTTGAATAATCAAACGGTTTGATCCAAGATTCGAGATTCAAAGAGTCGAATTTGAAAAGTGGTAAGTCGTTTAATTTAAAGGCGTCGACCGGTTCCGGAATGCAAGCGGAACCATTGAAAAATGTCTGCGGGGGACATGTTTCGATTCTTCCCCCAGTACAATCGTAAAAACTTTTAGAATTGTTAAATATGGGCAATTTTTCGGGCATTTCAGGTCCGCAAGCAGATTCTTCTTTGAAACGTTTGGAAATCCGCTTGTCCGGTGAAAGAAGCTTGCGCTTTCGAGTTTTATTTTCGCATACGAAACCTGCGGCACGATCAAAAATCTCAGAAAATTTCCAATTTTTCACGTGTCTGGTAAATTCGTAAACGGGTACAATTACATCTGGGTCATCTGAGAAAACATTTTCGCAAAACGTGGGGACAGAACACTGGTTGCTTTGGGGGTCGAAAACCATGGGTAAAGACAACAAATTTTCGCCTTTGCTCAAGCTTTCGTCCCAATTTTGCGAGCATTCCACAATTTCGTGAATTTTGTTTTTTCGACAAGTCATGTAGCCCGGTGAAAATTTAAAAAGGTCCGTTTTCCGTTCAGGGAGTGGTAAGTTTGTTCCGTCAGGTAATCCAATGCAATTTGCAGGTTCGCAATAATCATTGTCGATAAATTTTGTCCCAGACTTACACGTGATGTAGAATGGTTTACCATCTCGACATTCGAGTCGCGTTTCGTCGTCCAACTGAAGAGGTGCAGAAAAGTATTGGCAATAATGATTGAGATCATCCATGGACTCGCACCGATTGTGGTGGAAAACCATTTGCGGGGGACATTTTTTAATCATTTCTTTCCCATTCATGCAAACAATATAACGAGAAGAAATTCGATCAGGAAGCACGGTTCCATCCTTTTTTCCCGTACAAGAATCAATAGCTTGACACCGGTTTCCTGTGAGTATGGTACCAGAAGGACACATTTGGAGTCTATCCACGTGATTCTGCATACACTTAAAATAAAACACGTTTCCTTCCTGAACTGTAAAAGAACTGTTTTCCTTAAAATTCAAAATGTTTTTAGTGTCCGAGTTTGATTTCAAATAATCGTAAAGAACTTTTCCTTTTGCCGGTACGACAGCATGGTTTGGATATCCGTAGCACGGATCTTTTTGAACAATTTTATCTCGATGAAACGTAAAAGTATCGACAGGTAACATGTGTTCCCAAACAGGCTTTCCATCGACTAAAAATCGAAAATGATTAGGCTGTTTCGAATCAAATTGGAATTGGCGCTTTGGGGGATCGGAAGGGGATCCAGCATGCGGCTTTGCGATGTGTTGAAAAAGAGGTGATGCGTAAAAATACCAATAATAGATTAACAGTAAACACAAGAAGAAAGCTTGAATCATCTTTTCTTGGTCAGAACCTTTGTTGAAAATGATACAGTTATTTACCGAATCAGAATGTAAAGAATGGCTTACAAAATATACTCGTGGCAGACAATGTTGTGAAGCTCCCGAATATATTTCTTTTCTAAAGCAAGATAGAGCAATAGATGAAATGATAAGCTTGTATAAAAAATGTAAAAGCTGTGGGAAAATCATACGTGCCAAACATTAAAAAAAAAAAAAAAAAAAAAAAAAAAAATTTTTTTTTTTTTTTTTTTTTTTTTTTTTTTAAGCAAATATTTTTAAATTGTTGAGTCTCAGATTATTTTTTTACAAGTTTCAATCTCTTTATAATATCTATTTTTAGAATCATGACGTCATTTACAAACTCGATTTTTTGAATATTAATTAGTTTCAGATTTTTCATTTCCGGTTTGCTAAGAAACAAAAATTGAAATTGTAAAATCTATTTTTAGAATCATGACGTTAGTTACAAACTCGAATTTTTGAATATTAATTAGTTTCAGATTTTTAACTTCCGGTTCGCTGAAAAAAAAAAAAAAAAAAAAAAAAAAAAAAAAAAAAATTCTCCATACCCCAATCCACCCCCACTTGGAGGGTCCCCACTTACGGCGATGGAATATAATGGTTTTCTCCAACTAGTTTTTTTGAATCATATGCTAAAAATCCTGTTTGAAAGGACATACTTACATGTTTCAAGGCATTTACTTCTTGTTTTCTCCCACTCGTTTCCGAATCCTGTTTGAAAGGATTTGATACATACTTGCCCGTTGCAAGGCGTTTACTCCTTCTTTTCTAAAACTCGTTTTTGAATCATGTATTACAAAGCCTGTTTGAAAAGACTTATTAAATACGTACCTATTGCAAGTCATTCAATCTTTGTTTTTCAAATATGTGCTAGAAACCCTGTTTGAAAGGGCTTGTTAAAAACTTATTTATTACATAGTATTTTTATCAACTAAACATAATCTTATAAGTTTTGTAAAATTGATTTTTTATAACAGGCCGTTATGAATTTCCGATCGAATATTATAAAAGCAAGCATAATGATATTAAGCTATTTTTCATACGGGATCTAGTCTATAAGGATTAGAAGATTTACAACTTTTACGTAACGGCATAAAAAAAACTTTTTCAGAAAGCTGTGAAAAATTATAAAGAAGCTAAGTTTCAGAACATAGAAGATACTCTCAGAGATATGGATGCAAAAACTTGTGTATATACATTTAACATATCAATTATTCCAAGTCAAAATCCTGATGTTGAACATTGTGGATCCTCATCCATCAGTACATGATATAAATTTGAGAAAGTTATAAAAGATTATAAAGATGCTAAGTTTCAGAACATAGAAGATACTCTCAGAGAAATGGATGCATAAACTCTAGTCTATAAGGATTAGAAGATTTACAACTTTTACGTAACCACATAAAAAACTTTTTCAGAAAGCTGTGAAAGATTATAAAGAAGCTAAGTTTCAGAACATAGAAGATACTCTCAGAGATATGGATGCATAAACTTGTGTATATACATTTAGCATATCAATTATTCCAAGTCAAAATCCTGATGTTGAACATTGTGGATATTCTGTTTCTCATTCATCAATAAATGATATAAATTTGAGAAAGTTATAAAAGATTATAAAGAAGCTAAGTTTCAGAACATAGAAGATACTCTCAGAGAAATGGATGCATAAACTCTAGTCTATACATTTAGCATATCAATTATTCCAAGTCAAAATCCTGGTGTTGAACATTGTGGATATTCTGTTTCTCATTCATCAATAAATGATATAAATTTGAGAAAGTTATAAAAGATTATAAAGAAGCTAAGTTTCAGAACATAGAAGATACTCTCAGAGAAATGGATGCATAAACTTGTGTATATCAGCAAACTGGAGGTGAAAAATCTGAAACTAATTAATATTAAAAAAATTCGAGTTTGTAAATGACGTCATGATTGTAAAAATGGAATTTACATTTTCAATTTTTGTTCCTCAGCAAACCGGATGTGAAAAATTTTAAATTAATTAATATTAAAAATTTCGAGTTTGTAAATGGCGTCAATTCTAAAAATAGATATTATAAAGAGATTAGAACTTGTAAAAATATCGGAGACTCAACAACTAAAAAAAAAAAAAAAAAAAAAAAAAAAAAAAAAAAAAAATTTTTTTTTTTTTTTTTTTTTTTTTTAATTTAATTAGAATGTTATATTAAAGTGCATTTATTCAACCTGTTTTTTAATCATGTACTTTTCTATTCTTTGGAGACTTCTTAACCCCCTCACTGACAACCCATTTCAGCTATTACGGAAATGAAAGCATGGATTCCTCTTTCGCCGAATGTCAATCATTCTGTCATCCTTTCAATTAAGTGCTTCCGTTAGAAAAAACCCTAAATAGTTTGTTACTTTAAACCCAAAAACGATTAGGAGGGGAAAATACAAGGGGTCATACTGGAGTTGCATATTGCCAACGCTCATGATCCCTGGTCATTCGAGGGAAGATTCGACAAAACTTGTTCAGTGTTTCAGTAGCTTAGTACTGTTTATGTATTGTATTATCTGGCCAATAAAAGGGTCACTGGAAGAGTGATTTAGGAATTCTTTAAGGAAAAAACGTTTGTGTTGTTTTTGATGGTAATTTATTTCTCAAAGATAAAAAAATAAAAAATAAGACTTATTTGCGTTGTGTCCGATATAAATTCTTCAAGGCAAGAATTATATTGAAATATAATGAAATTCTTAAAATCGGAAAATTTTCTCACAACAATGAAACAACCTCAAAAGAAAGCCAACAAATAGAGTTTAAAAATCAGCTGGTAAACAAAATAAAATCCAATCCAACCGCACCAATTACAAGGATTTATTAGTAAATGAAAAATAGGTATTTTTAAGTAATTTTTAAAGACATTTAGCTAAAGGAAATCTATTAAAATATAGCACTTGAATCCAATACATGTAATCCTTGTAAAATTCAATATTAATTATTAAGTTACCTCATATGTAAAGAAAAAATGCATTTTACTTTGTTATCATATGAGGAATTTAAAACTTAATTTTTCCTGAGTTTGTGAAAAGTTTACTGCAGTTATTTCTTAATTCACTTTCAGTGCCCTTTTCCTAGAAAGAAATACATTAACCTTATAATCAATGATTAGTTCAACCCTAAAAAATGTTGTATTGAATGAAATCTATGTCAAACTACTTATTTGTACAAATTATTTTCAAAATTCTTAGTTTTCAGACATAATTAATTTACTTATTCAAAATTAAATGGTAATAATAATAATAATAATTAAATACGAAGAAGAGATTACACCTTCAAGAGTGACAAAGTACATGTGCTACTTTTTCTGTTTCTTATATTTTTATCAAGTTTAACAATTATAAAATATTTAAATTTTCTGTACTGTTTACTTATTTGGATAAAACCAATTTTCTTTGTGCTTTTTCAAAAAAAAAAAAAAAAAAAAAAAAAAAAGTCTTTTTTTAGGATTTAGATTTTACTAAATAACATTAATATTGTTTAAATATGTGTTATTTTATATGAGTACTAAAATTTTTAATTTTAATGCTTGTATATTATATGCTTCGTCTAAAATACAAGTTAGAAATGAGTATAGTTTTCAGATAATTAAAACAAAATTATTAACAATCGTCTTTGCTAAATTAATGTCTTTATCACGCATACTTACAATTTTTAAATCGGAGAACTATATATAAAAAATTTTTAATGTTAAAGTCGGTCAGAAAAGGTCCATTAAAGTTTTTAAGAACAAAACTATGCATATGAATGATATATATATATGCATCTCAAGCAAACGGTGTGAAAATGCGCTTATTATTCTTTTAATTTTACTAATTTTCTGATTGATTTTTTTATTATATATATATATAAGACCATTAAAAGTAGACAATATTCACCAATTAAATTTATCAATAAACCAAACCGAAACATGAGAAAAATTTAAATAAATAAATAAAATGAAATATATATATATTTAGAAAAATTAATTTTTATGTTGATGCCAGTTTGTTAAACAGCACAAAGAATTAAATTTCGTTTGAAGTTAAAATATGTATTTACACATGACTATTAAAAACACAAATAAAACTTTAAAATAATATTATAATGATCGATTGTTAAAATCAGGTAATAACGGAAAATTAATTCATATAAATTGTATTTAGACATGAATATTAAAAAATTAAGAATATCTTAAAATAATTAAATTATTACGCGTGCACCACATTTAATATAAAACACCAAAATATTAAAAATGTTGTCATATGAAAAATGCCTAAAATAATTAATTTATTATGCATGAAAATCTTTTAATAATAAACATCAATTAGTATTTAAAAAATTCTAACACTGATATTTCCAAGTACTTTTAAATGGAATAATATATTTATAAGTAAATATTAAAAAGTGGAAAAATAAAAATTGTAATTAAATTTTCGCACGTAAAACTCATTCAGGGTTCGTACGGGTACCGTTATTTTCCAGGTGATATACCAGTTTTTTTTTTTTTTTTTTTTTTTTTTCAATGGAAAAATAAATTTTGTTCAAACACTGAAACTTCGCTTAGTTTAATCAGAAATTTTCAAAAAGAAAATACTAATGCAGTAAAATTTTCTGATCATAAAATTCCAGGATCCGTACGAGCCCTGCCATTTAATAGTGAAAATTACATTATACATCACGATTTTCTTGTGGACGATATTAATGGGATGTCACATTGCGAATCACATGACTAGTAGCCATGTAGTGCGGCTATAGCAATTTTGTTTATAAATTTCTTCACTAGATGCAGCATAAATAGTGGTAAATCCATGTATAAAATGCGTTTGGTTTATTTTATACCAATTACTACTCGATAAATACATATTTAAAAATTCATATATATATTTAATAATTAAAATAAACAATTTACATTTTAATAACATACTGAATATGTGTGATAGTGAAATAAAACGAAGAAAATAAGTCATGCATAAGTTATACACGTCCTTCAATGTATTTAAAACGCGATCAAAATAAGAAATATAAGCTTAAAATTTCAAAATACAATGCTTTTCAGTACCGTGATTTTGAATGTTATTTACAGCGAGACGGATTTTTTCAGATCTCGAACTCAAAGGAAGAATATTGTCCATAGTATCGCTATGTCCGAGAGGCACCGACATTATTTACCTAATCATTTTATTCAAGCTGATTTTCAAATGTGTAATTTATCTTGTTTGTCAATCTCAAAAACAGCCATCAGCTGTCGCCACAGTGGTGGATGAGGCCATATTAACCAAAAATACTGAATTCAAGCGAAAACAATATAGAAAACTTATTACAGAAGGTAGTCCTCGTTCGTGATAATGTCATTTAATCTTCTATAACCAGGTAATATTTTTAAAACAAGAAAAATTATAGTGTTTTCAGAGTTTGCGTTGTCTAAACGCGGGTTGGTGAGCCTAGTTTGTTTGAATTGGCCGTTTAATGTTGACAAGCGCAAAGCGTTTTGACAAATTTACAAATTCACTTTTTAACGAAAAGATATAAAATTGGAAGACCTATCTATGGAAGGGACTTGGAATCGATCTCAGTTTTCCATTTTATGATAATTAAATTACCTATCAAGTTATAAACGATTTTGATCACATGATCACGATTTTTTCTTCCTTCGTTGGACTGTTTTATCGGCCGCCGTCCGGAAATGCGGTTCAAAACATCTAATTTAATGGTTTAAAAATCTATGGCATAAAAAAAAAAAAAAAAAAAAAAAAAAAAAAAAAATTGAGTTTGATTAAGTAGTTTCTGAACAACACTTGCTAGTTTCACGCATTTCCGAACTAAAATAAGTTAAAACTTATGTCACAAATTTGTCCTTTTTGATTTAAGGACATCCTTAATATTGAATTATAAATTAAAGTTTGAATTGATATTTTCGTTTATCAGTAAAGAAAGTTAAAGAATGTTGTCTACTGTTTTATTGATAAAATGTTGTGTTCTTACTCTTTCCGGGTAAGGGACAAGAGCGAGAAGAAAATATTACTGTTGAATGCATTGTGTAACAATAAGTTATAATTTAATATTTTCAAATAATAGCTATCTCTTTCAAATGTTATCTGAAATAAATTTATTTAATTTATAATACTGATATTTAATTGACTCCATCTCTTCATAAAAATTGAACACAACTAATATTTGAATTACCATATATGTCTATTATTGCAAGCACAAAAAAAGGGAAGAAAATAACAATAATATTTTAATATTATTAACTATTTTATCAGGTGTTTGACGTGAGGCAGTGTTCGGGGATTGCTAACGTATGATATGAAAAGGAGGAGTTCAAAATTAGTAAAATTTTTATAAAGTTATGTATTTACAGCATATCTACAGCATCCCCCCACTCACCATCAAACAGGAAAACTTTCTGGCACAATTGCTCAATTGATTTGCAATCTTAAACTGAAAATATCTTCAGGCATTGACACTCGAAATCGTGTAGTGGTTTCTAATCTTTGATAAAAGATAAAGAAATATCATGAAATCTGTGAAATTTGGCGATTTGAAACAAATTTTTGCACAATAATGACCAAGAGAAGTAAGTGTGCATGATCATTTATAACTTAATCAATCACTTATAACTTAAGACGTAACACATTTATGAAAAAATGAAATATTCCATTCCATTTTTAAATCCTTTTCGTCATGTGGCTAATTTTACTACTTTTTAGGGTTTCGTCCATCTGACAAATCCCTATTCGTCTCTGTTTTCTGTCTGTCTATCACAGAGTCCGTACACAAACATTATATAAGTCAGAGAGTTCAAATTTTGTATACTTATGGCTGAATACCTCTTGTCACGCAACAAATCATAAAATTCTGAAAAAGGCTATTAATTAAAATATTATTTTTAATATCATCAGTTCATATTTTGTTGTTTCTCTTCTTCCAATTACTCTATTTCTTTTACTTTTAAATAAAATGGAATACTTCTGTTACCACAATTACAAAATTGAAATAAAAAACTACGAAATAATTAATATCTCAAAAAAATTGAGATAATTTTTTTTAAACAAACTGCATTCAAAAGTACATTTTTTCGCTATACGATGTTGTAAATATTGAATATGTGCAATATTTAGAAACTTAAAAATTTCCAATAGCACAAATTTCAAAATTGAAATTTCATTTCTTCTAATTATTGTAAGCAAGTTTAAATAAAATTATTATGTATGTAACATAAATTAATGGATTAAATAAATCAAGTGAAAAACGTGCTTATTTGTTTTTATTTCATCCTATTACACCCTATTTATCATCTATTTTGACACGCGAAGTGAAATATTTTATTTATTTAATAAATCCTTATTCATTTAAATTATTAGCCGCCTCTGGTGACCAGTTTTGTCTCCCTTAAATTGTTGCTAAGCTTTGCAATATTTTACTTTTATTCATAATTTTATTTACTTGCGTAGCGAGTCTGCAGATTTTGATAGAGAAATCAAGAAATTATGCCATCAAGGCAGCATTTAGAAGGAAAATTCAATATTCTGTTCCGGTTGGCGCGATTAACAAGAAATTCCAAACTAGCGCCGAAAAACTGTTTTTCGTTTGTTAATTTAATGATAAAATGTTTTGAAGGAGATATTAAACGAAACTCTCTGTGCAGTCTGCGATCACACTTATCCACTGGTTTTTATGATCAAAAATTCATTTTTTACTCAAAATAAGAAATTTACACTCGAGTGATTTGAAGTCGATCGATAATTCTGAAATATCAACTTTAAAAAACTGTGTGCAATACCCCCCCCCCCCCCAAAAAAAAAGGGGGGGTGCGAAGGATGGGGAATGGTGTAAAATATTGTTTGAGTACAGCACTAAATGAAATTTCAAAACTTTAATCAGTAATTTTTATTTCTAATAAAAATGGTAGTAATAATAAAAATATTCTTACTGAAATGAACTTTCTTCAATATCAAACATTAAGATAACGTAGTTTAAATAGCCGTCTATGGACGTGAAAGGATTAAAAGTATATTTTAAACAGTGTTATTTATTTTTCAACTGAATTATATTAAATTATATTCCAAGGAATGTTTGTTGAACATAATAAATTTATATGCAAGCCTTCTCCAAATAAATTGGGCATAATGCCGTTTATGAATGATGAATGGTGTAAATGCAATTTGGGATGCATTTGGGATTCATTCTACTGTATAGCTCATCACTGTTTTATTTTCTCCTATCCACTATAGACTATTTGGTATTTCTTTAATTAATTTTGGTTTCTTGTGTGTTGGTAGCAGGGCCGTAGCTAGAAGTTACAGTAGGGGGGGGGGGGGGGGCTCATAATTTTTTTTCTCTCTCTCTGACGCAGAAAGATAAATTAGTCCATATTTATATTGTAGATACAGTGTGACCTCTGAATAAAGGACAAGTGTGGGACCGTAACTTTTGTCCCTTAAATAGAGGTGTCCCTTATTCAGAGTTTTGATTGTTATTTTTGCTTAATCGTTCAGAAGGATATAAAAATAACAAATCATTAAAGATGAAGTTTAAATGTACCAAAAATGTATGAATTACATTAGTGAGATAAAAGGAATTTAGGGAAATTAAAAAATTAAAATTTTTAATTGATTACTAAATCATTAAATTATTTGTAGAATTATTGATTTTTATTTTATATACAAATTCTGTAGATGCTAAAGGATTAAAGCGTTTAAAAAAATTATCTCGAAGTAATCAAAAATAATTGTTTTGCAAATTTCAATTTTTCACTACAAATCTTTCAAGTGTTCGTTTACTATACTCATAAATTTTAGTTCTTCATTATCAGGAGCATTTACAAAAAAAATATTCAACTGCTGTGCTCAGCTAGTGGGAAACGTTTTGACATATTTACAAATTCATTTTTTAACGGAAAGGTATAAAACTGGACTGACTGACTGTGGAAGCGATTTGTAATCGAACTGAGTTTTCACGTTTTTGGTAAATAAATTACCTATTGAGTTATAAGCGATTTTGGTCATGTGGCAAATACGTTTATCACCCTTCCTGAGTAGTTATTCTTCTTTCGTGTAGAAATTCGGTTCAAAACGCCCACTTTGACAATATTTTCTATAAAGTCTATTGCATATGCCCTCAAAAAATGAAAAAAAATAACAGTTCGATTACATATTTCTGAACAACAACGCCTGCTAGTTTCGTGCATTTCCGAATAAAAATAAATGAAAACTTATGTCATAAAAGTTGCCCTTTTGGATTTGAGAACAGCCGAATGGCATCTATTAAGTTCTTTGTTTCGTACTTTACTTTTATTCTCCACTTTCAGAACCATACTGAAAACTTCCAACATTACTTTCAATGGGGAAAAACGCACTGATGTCAAATCAGAATTGTGGATAAATAAATAATCGTCAATTGTGTCGTATGCCGCTGTATCCACATGACTGTCTGTCTGTTTGATAAATTCACAAAAATCTGTATTTTCATTTTCATCACAGACATATTTCATTAACTGAAATGCAAAAACCAGTCCCTTTGATCATCTCATTTTCAACTGTCCCTTAAATCGAGTGTCCCTTATTCAGAGGTAAGTACATTACATGTCTTATATCAAGGGACTGGGACCGGAAGTTTTGTCCCTTAAATAGAGGTGTCCCTTATTCGGAGTGTCCCTTATTTAGACGTTTCACTGTACTATGTTTCTTATTAAACTGTAATAATAATTTCATTTTATGCTAAGAAAAGTACAGGATGGTGAAAATTTTGAGTGTATAACTTGGAGAAAAATTGAACATCATGTTGGTTTTATGTGTACAAATAAGATGAGGAATTGTTTAAACACTTATTTTAGGTACAGTTTAGTATTTCTACAAAACTGTGAAAGAGTCTCAAAAATAAATTAAATTTTGAACGAAATTTCATTTGAATTTTCGGAAATTTATTTAGTGACCTTCGAATTGTTTCCAAGGGGGGGGGGGGCTCAAAATATTTTAGGGGGGGGGGCTGAGCCGCTCATAGCGCCCCCTTAGCTACGGGCCTGGTTGGTAGTCCCAAATTCGTATTGTTTTACTTTCTCATGCCAAATACGAAGATGAAACCACACACTCCATTTGTAATTCCAAAGTATTTGGGACCTGATGATTCTGCTTTGGTTCTACAAATTCCATTTGTATTCATATTATTCTTTGTTCCTTTCATATTTAGTGTGATATAAGATATTAAATTCAATAGTTAATTTCAAATGGTTAATATTGTTTACTATTAATGGTCTTATATATATATATTCCAATTTCTTGACCTCTAAAATATATAACCTATACCGTTCTGTTTGCAAACGTGAAGTTTCAGGATAATTCCTCAAGTATTTCCTTAAATATTTAACAAAACGTTTAAAATCCCAACTGACCGATCATCATTGGACATATAGTGTATATACAGCTATACCACACCTTACATTTTATAGTTTTTTAATTCACAGGCTATCAAAGTCTGGGAGCTTATGTGCCCGTCGGTTCTGTATGTGCGTAACGCGATAACTCATGATAAAAATATCCGATTCACTTAAAATTTGGAAATAAAGTAATTTGGAAATAAAATAGATGTTCAGCGAAAGAGTATTTTCGAGATTGCCCCCCCCCCCCCCCCGCCGACACACACACACAAATATATATATGTATTTAATACAATATGCATCATTTAAACGCATGAAAAGATGAATTAAAAGGAATATAACCAAAACCAATATACATTTAATGTTAGTCATAAATCATTATATTATATCTTTATATTTTATGACATTGTATCATTATATGAAATTATTAGATAATAATATTGCAAACTTATAATGGAATTTCCTATGCGCAACACAGCAATTATCCTAGCTAATTATATATATACTCTGGTTTTTTTGAATTAATAAATTATTATATAATCATCTTTTATAAATCAAATCCAAAATAAGTATTAATGTTTTCAAATTATCTAAATCTCAGGAAGCAAATAATAGATGTGTGCAATAAATAAAATATCCATTGAAAAATAACGACGGTCGTAAATGCATTTAATTTTTAACAGACCCCTTTTTTCGGCTTAAAACTTTTGGTCTTTTAAAGGAAGTCACGCGCCATTCATTAGTAGGAACCTTCAAGAAACACAGCATGAGGTAAGAGGGTGGATTTTCGGCGAAACTGGCATGAATCAAATGAAAGCAGCATCACCTAAAAGTAAAATAGTGTAGCAAGAAAAATCCGACACTATTCAACTTTCCTTCCAAAACTGACCGCTTATTTTGACCCCCCCTCCATCCAATTTGTCACAGTAGGGGAGATATCGGTAATGATCTTGGTCGGAGTGGGAAAAAGGGATTTCTTTTGAAGGTCATTCATGTTTCCCAGCTTTCACCACGATAACTTCGTATTTCAGTCAAATATAGATTGAGTGGTTTTTTTTTTTTTTTTTTTTTTTTATCAGATGGATTTTAAACATACAAACAGATTAACAGTTAGCAAAATTAGCAACCTTAATGAAATCTCCTATAACGATATATAAGGAAATATATATTATATATAACCATTATATAATGCTGCAAATAAACATCTGCAATTAATATAGAATAACACAATGTAACAAAAATAAACATGACAAGACTATCAAATGGAATCAGCAACAGTATATGTATGTGTATGTGAGAGAGAGAGTGTGTGTATTCAAGAAAATTCTCGCACTAAGAAAATGGAATTTTGAAGTTTGTTTCAATGAAATGCTGATTCATATGTTTTATTGTTAAAACGTTTTGTGTGTATGCGTCATTTCATTTTTTTTTTTTTTTTTTTTTTTTTTTTTAAGACAAATTTAATATATATATATATATATATATTTTAGACAAATTCAATATTTTTTTTTTCCTTTATGACATGAAACTAGAGTACAAAGGAAAATTCGTTTTCGTTTTCTTTTACGGCTCAAAATCGGAGTTTCACTTAAAATTCATTTTCGACGAAAATGCTGTTTAGAACAGCAGTCAGACAGAAATTCTATATATATTTTTAAAGTTTCGTTTTCTTTCTTCGGAAACTTTTTTTTTTTTTTTTAGTTGTATCAGCCTAAATAAAACATTATTTAAGTTTTTGTAATAAACTTCACTGTTTATAATTATTATTCATGCTTACTGAACAGATGCGTGTAAACTGGCAGGGCAAGCAGTGCTTAGATAACTAAATTTTGAAGATGATTTTCGCACGTGCTCATTAAAAGTTAAAAAGTTGATTGTAATGTAGAATTTTTAATATGAAACCGCTCAAGATTTTCGAATGTTCTTTGAGAAAGTTCTTTTATAGATGATGTATATATATTTACAAAAGTTATTATAAATAATAATCAAAGATTGTAAAAAAATAAATATATAAATAAATAAAAATAAATAAATAAATAAAGATATTAGATGAAATTCGTATGGCTGGACGATCATCCTGTTTCGTTGGGATGAAATATTCAAACAGGAGTGCAATTCAAAACTTTCTTTGCTGGTGGAGTGAATCGAGAGGAGCGGGGGGGGTGGGGGTGGGAGAGGAAATATTTATTTTGATCTAGCACATATTTGAAAAAAAATAACACATATTTTTACACAAATTAAACATATTTTTTTCTATTAGTTTGTGAAAGTTTTCCTAAAGTTTTCAATATTGTTAAATATGCCTCGCCTAAAGAATATAAAAATGGAAAATAAAATTTATAATTAATCGTTTTGAGATTTAAATTTGTCTTAGTACTAATGTTCCTGTTTTAGTCAAAATTTACACGTTATTCTTTATTTTGTGCTGGCGTATAACGATTCATGTGAGATATTACATATGAGATATATATATGAGGTTCATGTGAGATATACATATATTATTTTCACATATTATGTGAGAATAATCTATATATTATTCTCACATTCTTTCAAGCCCTCTTCCTCTCCTAGCCGTTGCAAATGGTACTCCTATTTGCAAAGAGTTGCAAATATTTATCCGCATAAAAATCACAAATTTAGAAGATATTAATAATATTTATGGAATTTCTTATTTTTAAATTACATTCTTCTTTAGTAATTTTAAATGTTTATAACAACCCAAAATTCAAAATTAAAATATTTCAATTAATAATTTTATTTAATGTCATTCTAAATTAAATTAACGTTTAATTAATAATTATGTACTATTGTTTCAATGCAAACATGCATATATAACATGCATTTATTGTTATATAACATGCATATATTGTTGTTTATCTTTTAAACTATAGAAGCAAAGTAGATGCCATTTACCAATTTAAGTAAAGGTTTTACATTTGGCAGGTAAAGTTATTATAAATGGAATGTTTTCTTGAAAGGCCTATAAACAATAACTATTAATGCAGAACAATTTAAAATGAAACAAGCTTATTAATTGTTTTGATCAGGGTATTTTTAAAGCAGATTCTGTACAAAATCAAGATTAAAACTTCAAAAGTTCCAAAAATTATTTTTTCCGTACGCTCGTATAGATTTTATAGTAGTAACTAGGCTCCTTTTCAGGGAATACTTCAATTGTTTCTTACCTCTGTGCCCCTTGTTTTGATTCCATGAATTAAGATAATGAAATTACTTCATTTTATTAATATTGTTAAATAATGAATATTTAGAAAATTCTTGTGAAAGATTTTTAACCGCTCTTGATTTAAGTAGTTAAAGGATTTTTATTTTATAATTAATATTCAAAATCAGCCAAATTATATATTCATATTATGAATCATTTTCGATGGATATAACTTTTGTGAGAATAACCATAAATATGCTGCATGAACCGATGGTAGATTCGCAATATCAATACCGATATACAAGATTTCCAGATTAGAGATATACATTCAAAAGTTACATAGTATAAACCTGAGCATAATTTTTTTTTAGGTTTACTTTTTTTTTACACATTCGCGGCGGGACTGAACTGGACTTAATTGTTCACATAATGTATTGAAAAGGCGTTTTATTTTTATTTATTTATTTTTCTTTTTTATGTAAAAATTATACTAGCAATAATGAATTTATGTTTAACGGAATCACTGGAATTATATTTTAAAATAATTATCAAATTCAATGTTTAACATTTTAGCTGTAAATGCATAAAAGTACAGGTCTGGCTAAGGAAGCGATTAGGAATCGAATAGCATTTTCCAAATTATTTAGAGAATTTAAGAAATTCTTGACACGGAATGACAGTTTTTATCCTTTTACTACACTATCGCGTTCGGAAATACGGTTCAAAACGCCAATTTTGTCATAATTTTCTGAAAAATTTTAAACTCTTTTTTCTGAAATCTTGACACTTTATCAAAAAGTGGAAAATAATACTTTCGATTATATATTTTATATAACTTCTGCATTTCAAACAAAAATAAATTCAGAAATGGGTCCCAAAGTAAGCCTTTTGAATTTAATTAATTGTAGAAAAATAGTTTCAAAACTCTTTTTTTTTTGGGGGGGGGGCTATGCATATTCACAAGTTGTTTTGATGTTTTAAAATCCCCCCTTTATTTTTCTGAGCTAATTTAATTGTTTAATGAATCTTTATTCGAGTGCTATAAAATATGAAGCAAGAGATTAATTTTGCTATTGTTTTCCTCATGTGAACATAGAGTGATCTACAATATATTGCACAATACAAATTTCCCATACATATACTATACACAGTATTATTTAAAAATATATCAATTGTATCTTAAGAAAAATCCGAATTTTATATTTTATTGAAATTCAGTTAGAGTGGACTGGACCATTTCATCGGATTTTTAACGACCCGTGCTTTGAATAGATTGGTCCTACTCACATTCATTTTTCTAAGGGCTGGGCAGAACCTAACTGAAATTTTCATTTTTTATTCGGGCTGTTCCGTGCCAGAACTATGCTTGGAAAAACCAGTCCGTGCAGAACATATTATATTTACAGATGTTTTAATTAAATTGTTTTCGGCCTAAAATAGGAAGATAACCAAAATACTGCTTCTATTTCAGTCTTTAAAATCTGTTTCAGTCATTCCTTCCTTAAACTACTGCAAAAAAAAAAAAAGCGTTAGAGGTTTCTTATTTATTTATTTTTACTATAGTATAAGCATGTTGCATTTATTCAAGTTAGGTTCGTGATCTTCTATTTCTTAAAATAAATAAATAATAATAATAATTTTTTTATTCAAATCACATTATTTATTTATTTTTATTTATTTATTTATTTATTTATTTTATCTCAGGCTTTATTTTTGTTTTATGACTTTTCTTTGGTTTTAT
Organism: Maratus speculifer; assembly: GCA_964019185.1. NCBI lineage: Eukaryota > Metazoa > Arthropoda > Arachnida > Araneae > Salticidae > Maratus > Maratus speculifer. Next base: position 36,876,214 of record OZ025296.1, read on the forward strand.
AAAATATAAACTATACATAACACGTGCAAGTTATAAATATTCCCAATATATATTTATATAAATGATTCAAAAGTAAAACTTTAGGCTATGGAAAATTCTTTATTAACACAAAATGTACAGAGAAAAACAAATCAGATGTCAAAAATTAATCCGATCTTCAGTATTTTAGTTAAAATAAAAATAATTGCAGCACATAAAATTTGTTAAAAAAAAAAAAAAAAAAAGCCAATTAAATAGTTAACTTATTATTTTTTTTTTTTTTCTTATATTAAAGTGTTTGGACAAAAAAAAAAAACGTGCTTAGTAGCTTCATCTGTCTATTTCTAATTTTCGGATATATAAAACCAAAGGAAGAAAACATTCTTTCTAATGTAACAGGTAAAGCTATTACAGTAAAAAGCTATTTGATCATGAAAAAAAAAAATTCTATTATCAGCCATTTCAATAACTGTAACAACAATCTTCCACCAATCTAAAAGGCATGGATTCACTCAGATACAAATGAAAATGAATTGAATGGTTCAGATTTTGTTTAAACCTTAATGTAATAGGTATCACCAGAGAAGAGCACACAAAGTTATGCAGTTTTACTTTACCTTAAATTGAAGTTTTTCTAAATACTAACGAGTATATATTCCAATAATTAATGTATTCTTGTTTGGATTTCTTTACTGTATTTTATTATTTTATTTAAATATTTAATAACATTTATTTAACCTCTTCGCTACTGGCGATTATTACAGTATTTTTAATTATTACTGAATTATTTCTTCTCTCGTTTGACTTCAGAGCGAGATTTTTGTTTTATTTTCATTAGCTCGAATCTTAGAATTCGAAACATTATTCTTAAATTGAAGTTTTTCTAAATACTAATGAGTATATATTCCAATAATTAATGTATTCTTGTTTGGATTTCTTTACTGTTGTAAGATTTTATTATTTTATTTAAATATTTAATAGCATTTATTTAACCTCTTCGCTACTGGTGATTATTACAGTATTTTTAATTATTACTGAATTATTTCTTCTTTCGTTTGACTTCAGAGCGAGATTTTTGTTTTATTTTCATTAGCTCGAATCTTAGAATTCGAAACATATTATTCTTATATCGAAATTTCGTTTATATTTGAATATCATTAATAAAATGGGACAAAACTGATGTACCCATTTGGGTACTCAGGGACTGAAGAAGTTAACTTAAATTTTAATTTTTGACAAAGATACTTTATCTTTCTAAAAGCTCTTTAATTATTTGTATTAAATAAAACTAAATTATATTAAAGTATAAAGATTATTATATTTCTTTGCATTTTAAATTTGTTTAAAAAAACATGAAGGAAAAACTAATTTAAATCATACTTAAAATCAAGCTCATGTAAACCAATGAATCCGAATTCGAGTATAAAAAAAGTATAGGTATATATATTAAGTGTTTCATTTCAGACATAGATTAGAAATCGGCATATTTTTCTGATGAATAATAATTTCTTAACTTCGTCAATTCACAATATATCAGTTCCACTTGAATTTCATAAAAATCTTCTTAATGCCTGAAGGGATTTGGGAGTTTAATGGTTAAGCATAGAGAAGGAACGGGGGAATAACCTATCTTATATTAAATTAATAGCTTTTTACGCAGAATTATCCGATTTGCTTCGAATTTTGGATATGGGTTCATTTTGATAAGACGTATCTCTGATTAGTTATGGGATTCTTTTGTTAAATAAAATGGGGGGTTGATTATTCACCCCTTTAAATTAGATAAAAAAATTTATGCACACATGTCCGATATATTTAAAATTATGGATATAGGTTATTTCTCAAAAAGCGAATCTTGAATAGTTTTAAGGGTTTGATGGCCAAGTGTAGAGGAGGAACGGGGGATACCCCCCCCCCTTTAAGTTAAATAAATGTATTTTTATGGAGAATTATCCGATTTGCTTCAAATTTTGGATATAGATTCATTATAATAAGGCGTATCGCTGATTAGTTATGAGGTTCTTCTGCTAATTGAAAAGAGGGAGTGAACGATTATCCTCCTCTTTAAATATATATATATATATTTGCACAACTATCCGACGTCTTTCAAATTTTATATATAGGTTCTTTCTGATAAAGTGAATCCTTTGAATAGTTTTAAGGGTTTAATGGCTAAGTATAGAGGGGGAACGGGGATAATCTACAACTAATCAGGGATTCGCCTTATCATAATGAACCTACATCTAAAATTGAAGCAAATCGGATAATTCTGCGTTAAAAGCCATTTATTTAATTTATAGGGGGGGTTATCCTCCGTTCCCCCTCCCTATACTTACAAGGAAGGTCTCCATACGGACATACTCAGAAAAATCTGAAAAAATTACAGAATGTTCTTCTCATATAGTTATATATGTTTTAAAAAAAAATTTCGGCGGAATCTCCTTACAACATCCTTAAAAAATAATAAAAAATTCGTTTATTTGGCGATTTATCTTCGGTTGGCGAAAAAACGAAATTTTGAAAAATACGCTTTTACGCTTCGAATACTTTTTAAAGAAAAAACTTTCTATGTTCAATTTATTTAAATAAGTTTAGTTTAAGTAATTTTAGTTTTGCATTTTTACTTTACTTTAAGTGTAATTTTGTCATATACGTTTATATGTACTTATAACAAAATGAAATTAATATATTTTATCATTTAAAACACAATTTAAATTGATTAAAATTGTTCCAAATTGAAAAATACACTGTTAAAAACTGCTGCATTTTGTTGCAACGCACTCCCTTGCTTGTATAGAAAACGGTTACTTGGCCGTGAAATGGAGCTTTCTCATTGGTTGGAATAGAGATATTATATATAAGTGGTGGAGTGCGTTGCAACAAAATGCAGCAGATTTTTAACAGTGTATGACACGGTCAATTCATCGTGCTATGGAGAATTCTCATTGGTCAGAAGAGAGATATTCTATAGAAGTAGTGGAGTGACGTTGCAGTAAATGCAGCAGATTTTTAACAGTGAAGTCAATTAAAATCAATTTTCAGATTCGTTAAAATCGTCTGTTTTTGGCGAGGAAATGCACTGCTCGCCAAATCCCGCGTTTTTCACGCCAATTATTCCAAACTATTTTATTTTTTTACATATCTAATAATGTAATTCCGCCGCTAATTTTCACTGATTCTTTATTACCTACATGAGTAGTTTAATTCGTATTTTTTTCAAAAAATTCTGAGTATGCCCCCAATGGAGACCTTCCTTGTTAGCCATTATATCCTTAAAACTATTCAGGAATTCACATTCTAGGAAAGAACTTATATCCAAAATATAAAATACATCGGATATGTGTACGTAAAAAAGAATTTATCTAATTTAAGGGGGGGGGGGATAACTAACCGCCCTCCTCTTTTTTATTAGCAAAAGAACCCCATATATAATCAGGGATACGCCTTATCATAATGAACCTATAATCTAAAATTTGAAGCAAATTCGATAAATTCTGCGTTGAATTTATTTAATTTAAGGGGGTTATATTCTATTTCGCTTCTATAGTTAGCCATTAAACTCTTAAAACTATTCAGGGATTCACCTTACCAGAAAGAACCCACATTTAAAATTTGAAATACATCGGATAATTCTGCATAAAAAACGATTTATCTAATTTGAGGCGAGAATTTTGTTCATCCCCCAACCCCTTTATTAATAAGCATAAGAACCCACAAGTAATCAAAAATACGTCTTATCATAATGAACTTATGTCCAAAATTCCAACCAAATCAGATAATTCCTTGTAAAAAGCTATTAATATAATGTAAGAGGTTAGTCCTCCGTTTCCCCTCTATGCTTAACCATTAAACTCCCATATCTCTCCAGGCATTATATACTATAGGGGGGATTGGGGCACATTGATACACCCGCTCTACTGCTCACAGGGTCATTACAGGTTCACAACAGTTCCAAAAGGTGATACTAGAACATTCAACTACTTACAGAAAGTCCTGGAATGATTCAGTTGTTTGATGAAACGGGATGGGTGATTTATTGTTTTTGTAGATAAAAAATAAATTTGAGTTGTACAATTGAAATGGTATTATACAACTGTTCTCGTGTTTTCAACCGAAAAGAATACTCTCCTTGGCAAGTAAAACTACTTTTTATAAGTTTCTCATTCTTTTTTGTTAGATAAATTATGAAGCATTCGATATGAGTCTGATTTTATTCAAAATGGCTGTATGGGGCACATTGATACAGTCTTTGTCGAGGCACATTGATACAACCTAAATCCTTTTCTAGTTCATTTTTTCATTACCTTTTATTGTTTTTTTTTACAATGTACTCCTTAATGCAACCATTTTTCGCTAAAAATTTCTAATATTATTTTTTATTGAAGTGAAATAGCTTTAATTTCTTTATACTAGAACATTTTACAGTATTTTTGCAAAGAGAAGACGTACGAACTTACCGAACATATAGTGCTAGTAGAACTAATTAAAGAAAAGGACGGCAGCCTGGAAAATCTCAAATTTATATCAATTCTCCAGAGAAAAAGTATTTTCTACAGGAAAAGTGTTACGTAAGAGAAACAAGCTGCAGAACAGCACAGGATACCCCCCCCCCCACCCTCCCACTTTCCCCTATCTCAGTCCCGAGAGAGCAAGGATGCTCAAACTTCACAAAATCGTCTCAATCTAGTGTTTATATTCTAAGGTTAACAATGTGTACTATTATCAGACTTATTTAAATATGTGATTTATAAAAAGGGACGCTTTTTTCCGGTGCGCTTTTTTCCGGGGACGCTTTTTTCCGGGGGTGCTTTTTTCCGGGGCGCTTTTTTCCGTGAGCTTTTTTCCAGTGCGCTTTTTTCCGCCTACCCTAAAAAACACAATCACAAACAAAAAATGCAATAGAAAAAAAAAGTGGAAGGTGTGCATGTATTGGTTTATTTTAGCATTTTACACATTTAGGATAAATTAGTTCCATAAAGTATATTTAGAATTTCGGAGTGTACTTTACTCTCTAAAAAAGGGAAAAAAAAGAAAGAAAGATAATGTTCCCAGCATAGATTAAGAAACACTTTGTTTTTACAGAAATTTCGCTTTTCAATAAGGTAAAAGAAAATCTTAATAAACGATAATAATAAATAAAAACTCGGCTTATAACGCATGTTAAAACCAAATTTCAACAGTTACAGCCAGAAATTCAGCCAAATTATTCTGTTCAGCCGTGAATTTAATCTATATTATTTGCACATGTTATACATAGTATATGCTTAAACCTGGTTTAGTAAAAAAAGCTTAGGAATTTAAAATTTTACCTTCAGAAATTTGTATCAATAAATGGAAACATATGCTTGAGTTATTTGGTACAGCCTAATGTATTATCAAAAGTTTTTTTTTTATTCGCCACACATTAAGCTCAAATTTAATTGAAGCTAAAATATTATTAAACTACTCAATCCACACTATCAGACATTATTATTCTTAGTCGCCCATGTATCCGGATCTTTGGATGTCCTCATGTATGATTATTTAGTCAACGCTCATTATAACGACCACCCATTAGCGCCCATTAACGACAGCCCATTATATAGCAACCGTTCCATTATAACAATATATGCAATATCCTGGAAATATATCTCATTTATGTTATGTTACTTTGACATCCAGTATAATTACGAACAAATGCATATTACCAATACAGCGGCCAAATTAACCTATCATCCCCCTTTTTTTTTTCTCTCAAAAAAAAAAAAAAAAAAAAAAATATATATATATATATATATAATAAACACTAATTTAAATTAATTTGTAAAAAAAAAAAAAAAAAAAAAAAAAGAACTAGTCGTTTGCAATTTGCTCAAAATTATTTCGCCAATTTTGGCTTGATAAACTTTAAATGCTGTATTACTCATATACGTTAAAGAAACATCTTATAACTTCAAAAATAAAAGTCATATTATTTAACAGTTTACTGCGTCAGATTAAGTGTGCCATTTCCAATTAAAATATATCTTTCAAGTGAAATTTTAATGACATACAGGCTCATGAAAAAAATCAAAGAGTGTAGAAAATATGATTACAAATATCTCAGCTACTGGTTATCCGATCGACTTCATTTTTTTATGGAAAATTCATGCTTATGTCGCTCTCTTTTCAACGACTATTTCGAGAATATGAAAAATATAGTTGGGGAAAATAGGAGTATCTGAAATTCAATAAGCTTCCTTCCATTATTACATACTAAGCACATGCAAAAATTCAAGTCTCTTAATTTATTTTGGAGAGCATTTACAGACACGCAGGCCGACGGACGGCAGTTTTTTTTTTTCTCTCTAAAAAAAAAATGCTTTTCGAAACTTCCATTTTTTTTTTTTTTTTTTTTTTTTTTTTTTTTTTTTTTTTTTTTTTTAACGATTTAAGATTTACCCGAAAGTGAAAAAAAAAATGTAATATTATTTTATTATGTAAATTTCTTTGAAACCCCAATTTTCCCTCACCAGATTAAAGTTTACTTTTTTTTTATTCATTTTCATTATAGCGATTTCTCATTATGAAGACCCCTTTTTCGGACTACGAGGAATCATTTTAACGAATTTAGATTGTATTTATATTATATAAACATATTTTAGTGTACTAAATATAGTTCTAATTACACTTTACTGAAATAAAAGCCACCTATGCCATTCATGTTGATAACGTGTACCGTAATTTCGGGTGTATAAGCCGCAGATCAAACAATTATTTTTCGACCCAGAATTTTTTCAGAAACAAATATAACTAGTTAGATCGCCGTAAATATTTGTCTTCAATCACTAAATAAGATTTCTGGGTCCAAAAAGAATTGTTTGATCCGCGGCTTATACACCCGAAATTACGGTAATTGTTAAGCTTTTGTGTTGCCCCTTATATGATCTAAGCGTTTATAAACAGCACATAAAAAGCAAAAATATATTAAACTTAAATACGCATATCATAAATGAAATCTAATTTCCAGTACTTATATCTAATTGACAGTACTGCAGATGTAGCGTATTGTATCAAAATCTTTTATGCGTCCCTGTAAATGAGATGATGAATGCTATGCAAATCATGTTATATAAGAAGCCACAGTAATGTATATAAATTTTATTGTGTTTGAAATAGTGTAAAATGACTAAAATAAGCTGCAAAAAAATTTCACACTAGACCATTATGTAAGAAAATTCTTTTGGCTAACCTTGTAAATGCATAAAAAATATTTTGAATCCTTGTTTTACAAAATGCATGGTTCACTGCGCTACATTTATGCATATGAAAATCATTATGTTTGAAACTGCTTTACTTTATTGAATTGAACTTGAAACGGTTTTTTAAATTCCAGTTGATCATATTGTAACAGAAATTGTTTAATCGTCCTTGATAAATAAACTGTAAATTATACATACTTCGTTTTCGATACCGATCAGTTTTAATAAGCATCTGTAACATACAAAAAATCAGAGTAATCCCAATAAACTTACACGAATCAGAGACGGTCGGGCAGACAGAAAAATATAAATCATAAATACTTTTCAATTAATTTGGAATGTGTTTAAAAAATATATTTTTTATGTAATTCAAAATTTTACCTGGAGGGAAGAGGTGATTTAAAGGAAAAAGCCCAAATCTACCAAATAATGTCCACCTTCAACCTCGTTTTAAAATGACCAATTTTTGAACAAAAAAAAAAAAAAAAAAAAAAAAAAGGGAAGAAGAAGAAGAAGAAAAAAACATTGCTTATTCCTGTAAACTGCATTTTTATTTTTTCGAAATAATTGACGTTCTTCATCCAGAATTTTTGATATAAATACCCCAAAAACAAATCGAACACGCATTTTTAAATTTACAAAGATGACTTTAGTTTTGTTAGATATTACTATTGACCCAATCAAAAATAATAATAATTATGAATGGGGTATATAACAATAATAATATGGAACAATTTATTTTTCCATAGCCTGGAAAAATAAATTCCCCTCTATGACAAAACTTTTACAAAACAAATACTTCGCTTAGCCGTCGCTCTATTTCGCTAGTGTTGAGAAGACTCAAGGTCTACTATTCCTGCTGTGACACTTAAGGGAAAATTTTTAAGAGAGATCCCAAGCGAATCACCACAGGCGGTGGTGGGGAGTAACAATTAAGTATTGTTGACAAATCTAGATAAGGTAGGGTGGTGAAGTATGGTGGGGGAAGGCACATTTACAAGATTCGTCCTTGCCATTATTGAAGCCATATTCTTTGAACGTCTTGAGTCGGTGGTGCCTGTTTAGAGTATGTTTAGAAGAAACGCGCCGAGTCGGCCTTGCCTGTTTCAGAGAAACTTTTCACGAACGTCTATAGACGGTCTTGTCAGTGAGGGGGTTAAGCGCCACAATTCTATAATAGAGATAGAAATTACGTTTCTTGATCAAGAAGGAAATTACGTAAAAAAAATTAAATATTACGAAGATTGGATCGGTGTATGCACAAACAACATTGACAAGGTCGTTGGCGCCCTAAAGAAATTTTTTCCTCGCAATAATGTTTTATATCAAGAAATTGGAAACGCTAAAAAAATTTTACCATATTTTCAAGACAGGTTAGCTAAAAACAAGTTGGATTATCGATCAAAACCCTTTTACAAATTATATACAACGGCTCCTCATAAAGATGTTGGGCAATTATTCCACAAATACAAAGTTGGATATTTCGATCCAGACGACTGGTTGGTACGAATTTATATTGACTTGTGTTCAAAATACCAGACGTATTCGTTTTATTACAAATGGTACGAGTTTATAAACGATTCTCAAAATTTGACAGATTCTTTAAGGATGGTATCCAGTTTCAGAGTCGAACCAGACTGGACCGTGGCTGCGTTTGATATTGAATCTGTACCTTTAGTCGGTAACCACATTCCGATAGGTCATCACAAATCAGACAGAATTGTCATGATGAGTATTTACAAATGGAACAGGCGTCAAGGAATTCAAAAATGGTTGCTCTATTTGCTTCCAGAAGGTGGAAAACCTTTACCCGATTACGAACACGCATTTGAAACTGAATCAGAAATGTTGGTAAAGTTTCATGCTTTGTTGGACAATGTTCAAATTATAACTGGTTACAACATCAACGCGTTTGATTTCCCGTGTATTTTTGCAAGGCTTTGTTGGCTTAATCTATACAAAGTGCTTTCCCATTACACGTCCAGTAAAGTGGGTTCAGATTTGGTGGTCACATACAAAAATAAAACGGTTCTGGATCTCTACACCTATATCAAAACATTTTCAGGTTACGATTTACCAAGTTTCAAGTTGGATGACGTGGCTCGGGTAAAGTTGAAAGAAACCAAAATCCAAGTCAAATCCACGGGAATATGGAGTTGGTATCGAAATCCTTCTTTAGCCAGCAATCTGATGGATGAACGAGATGTTGAAAAGTGCTTCAATTTATTGAAACCTGAAACGGTATCAAAATCTTCTGAATTTGGAACGTTTCGCACCTACTTGGACTATTGTTTAAAAGATTCAGAACTTGTGTACAGGTTGTTTGTACAGGAACATGTACTGTCTTTTTTGGTCGAACGTGCCAATTTCACCGCTTTGGATGCCACGCAAGTCTTATATTTGGGAAATTCGCGTTACTTGTTGGAATTGTTTAAGACTTATGGAACGCGTCTAGGTTATTTTATCAATCCAACTTTTTTCGAAACATCCTCAGAGTACGAAAAGTTTTTCCAAGGAAAAACTTATCAAGGTGCGTTAAATTTTTGTACTCCTGAACAAATAAAAGAAGACGTCTCGGTCATGGATTTTTCAAGCATGTATCCAAATGCGTTACGAAGCAGCAATTTGTGTTATGGTACATGTACAATCATGACTCGGGAAGAATGGTTATCCAACGAAATAGCAAAACAGATGGTTTGTATTCCGTACCGACAACATTCCGATGACGATTTTGAAAAAAATGTGGAAATGTCCACATTTTCCTATCCGAAATTTGATCCCGCTTCGGATGAAATAGCCATTGTTATTAACCCGCACACGGAAGCATTTTTACCAAAAATCGTGGACCATTTTCTTGAAATGCGGAAGCATCATCAGGAAGAGTGGAAGCGAACCAAAGAAATTTATCATTACAATGTCCAGTTGGGTATAAAAATCTTGATCAATTCTCTTTACGGAGTCATGGCCGCCAAGGATTCGCCTCTAACCTATTTACCCGTAGCCATGACAATTGTGACTCTTGCACGTTATCAGTTATTGGGATCCTATCATTATTTGAAAAAACTGGGTTACGATGTTTGTTACGCTGACACGGACAGCTTAATGGTTCATAAATGGCCCGTCGAAAATTGCAATCAAATTAATGCATTTTTAAATATACCGAACGTAGAGTTGAAATATGAACAACGCATAAAACATTTCCTCATCTTGTCCAAAAAAAGATATATATACGAAACCTTTGATGATCCCAAACCTATAACAAAAGGTTTCCAGAAGAAAATTAATGGTCTTGTTGAGTTTATGACTGATAAAATACTGAATCAAATTTGGAAAAATAATTTTTATGAACTTTTAAACACAAAAGAGGAAAAAATCAGAACAGGTTGGCAACTTTGGGTTGAAACGATATTAGAAGCCAATTACTTATGCAGGGATCCTAAAAAATTCTCAATTTACCGCAGAGTTAAAACTTTAAGTGAGTATAAATCTGTTTCTTGTCCCGCGGTAAAGTTTTTGAAGAAATATCCAGACAAAAATCAGGAACACATTGAATTTACGTACAGTAGGGCCGATGTTTCTGTGAGAGAAGCATCCAACTGGGTAATGGATGTTGAAGATTGTCATTGGGTCGATTTCGAAAAATTGTTTATCAGTCAGAAAAGAATATTTTGCTTACTGTTGAACATGACTTATTGGAAATCGAAAGATTCATTTATATTGGCCGATTGCGTTTTGAATAACCTACGTTGGAAACGATTCGTTCATGCCGAACTTTTACATTATCATGCTACAAACAAACGTATAGCATTGTTGATGGAACCGGCTATAAAATATACATTTACTATAAATGATCATTTCGCAACAAAGAAAAGAGTTGGAAGAAGTAAAAAGATTTGTACGACCGGCATTTTATTTGAGGTTGATATTCTAAATGATTTAATCGCGGATATTTCAAACATTTCTTTGAGTGATGACGAAGAAGAATATTCTTCATGTTAATAGAAATATTCTTAATCGGTTTACAGATAAAATAATATAAATAAAGATATAAAATATAACGATGCAAATATTTGTAAAAACTTTAACCGGAAAGTCCATAACTTTGGAAGTTGAGCCCAGTGATACTGTAGAGGTAGTTAAAAATAAAATACAGGATAAAGAGGGCATACCTCCCGAACAACAACGATTAATTTTTTCTGGAAAACAAATGGAAGATTCAAGAACATTATCTGATTATAATGTACAAAAAGAAAGTACTTTACATCTAGTGTTAAGATTAAGAGGTGGACATTAAAAAAAAAAAAAAAAAAAAAAAAAATTTTTTTTTTTTTTTTTTTTTTTTTTTTTTTTTTTTTTTTTTTTTTAAAGATGTAAATTTCTTTATTTAAATGGCAATATTTGGTCGCGTGCATTTACAAAAATGGAACAATTTCAATTTTCATTTCAAGACGATCGTTTGCAAGTTCAAATTGCCGAACATTATTTTAGGCTATTTCGTCGATACAACAAAATGGATGAAACTCGTTTTTTTATTCAGCGTTGGATTGACGTAGTTCAGAGTTTTTCCAAAGTACCACATTTCGTTGCATTTGATCCACCTGTACCAGTTTTATCTCGTTTGGTTTTTGGGGCAAAGGGTGTTATTCTCGTTCCTTTTAACAATTCAAAACTTCCCAGATTGCCTCGTTTCACATCCATCTTTCCATATTATCCTTTTCGAATCAAATTAGAACATACAGACGAGTCTTGTAAAATTGGTTTGGAATTTTTTCATCTGTATTTGGAATTGACAGATATCCGTCTCGTTTGCGTATACAAAATGTGGTTTCAGCAAGATAAAATTATAAACGAATTACGAGAAAGACATCCACATATAAAAATTTATACTACGGCATCCTATAAAAGCTTTTGTACCATCATGTCAAACTCTTTGACACGTGATTCAAAATTTCCACATCATCAGACAAATCCGGAGGGTAAGATTTCAACACCGGCGGTTCTTTAATCCATTCCAACAGGTACCGATAGTGTAAAATATCCCGTTCCACTTTTGTATTTAGACAAATGGCTGGAATATATGTGTTTTTCGAAGAAGTCATCTCGTATCTGTAAATCAAATCTTTATCAACCAAAACAAATATGTCTTGAGGAAAAATCCGTAAGAGTGTAAATTCGTTCCATTTCCATATCAAAATGTAATGCCCATGCCAGGGTCGACCTGGTACTAGTTCCAAGTTAAAAGCCAAGAGCATCAAGCACAGAATGCCAAAGAATAAATACATTTCTTTGATTTTATTCATGATAATTTTTGTTACTATGATTAATTTATATTACAAACCTAATCTCACGGATAAAGATCGATTAATTAACTTGTTCGAAAGAGTCGTAAACCCCATTTCCAAATCCATTTGTCCTCTGCAAGGTTTCATATGCCCTTCCGGTGAACCGTGCGACTGTAACAAATTTTGCAGTAACGGAAATGAATTTGTCCTTTCTCACATTACGAATCACGACGAACGCATATATGTCATGAATAAAAAATTAACCCCAGGTACATATTGTTTACCAAAAGGAGTAGACAAATGTAATTTAAAAGCAAATTATCATGTGTTTTCCCTGGCAGGATGGTCATGCTTGCCTCTGAACCAAGTTGTGTTTAAAGGGGATAAGAAAAAAGCCTGTAAAAACGAAGAAGCCGAAAATGATGATTTGAATGTCTTGTGGGATTATCTAAAAAATGAAGAGGCCGGGGATAATATTGACGATTATTATGAACCTCTGGGGCAAAATCTTCGATATCGATGCAATTGCGGATCGAAATCTTTAGACGGAACACCCATGATTTCCATTTTTCCTTTTATGTGTTTGGCAGATTATTGTTTACGCGACATTCCGAATCCCCTCCCATTCATGGGTTGGAACGGAAAACATTGCGTATGCGGTCCGTATTTTCATTTGGATTCGAACGACAAAACTTCACCATGTAGAAGGGAGAAATCGAGAGTGGAAAACGAAAATTTTACGGGAAGAGTAGATTGTATGACTGAAAATTCATTTTTAAAACAAACTTTAATTTGTCCGACAACCAATAGGGAGTTAATTTTTAGAGAATGGATTCAAAGGGATTCTTCAGATCCTACAGAATTTGTAGATGCACTTGTAAATAAAATGCTGATTTAAAATTGCTTAACAAATATCTATTTTTAGAAATGATGACATTATCTACAAACTCAATTTTTTTATATTAAAAGAGTTTTAAATTTTCACTTTTAATTAAAAAAAAAAAAAAAAAAAAAAAAAATTTTTTTTTTTTTTTTTTTTTTAATAAATATATAAATACATACACTAATAGATAAATCCAGTTGATATTTCGGCTACCTCTCATCATGGAAATTCAAACGTCAAGAGGAACAGTAATTTTTGATATACACGAGTTTGGTGAAAAAGATTTAAAGCATAGTAATGTAAGAATAGCTACATGTGAAGTAGAAAGTAACCAAAAAGATGTGAAGTATACAGTGAAACGTTACAATCTTAGAAGACATTCAAATGACCGTTATGAACTTTTCCATTCTCTAACAAAACAATTGGCAAAATTGGGTTATTCTGTTGGTGATAAAAACATTCAAACCTATTTTGATAATACTTACGAATTTTATAAATTTCAAGAAAAGGATTATTATCTGAAAATACAATTTTTTTATAAAATTAAAAAATCTTATTAAAAAAAAAAAAAAAAAAAAAAATTTTTTTTTTTTTTTTTTTTAATAAGATTTTTTAATCTTATAAAATTGCACAAATAATAAATCAACATCATAAACCATGTCATACATTTATATCCCTTACCAATCTGTAAAAGAATTAATTGATCGTTTTCAAAAATCAGACGTGACTACTTTTACCCTCAGTCCTACGCAAAAAAATCCTGCTCCAAATTTCGTTTTGGTCAACCCGCAAATTTATCTCGGGTCATATGGAGGTATATTGAACGATGCTGTCATTCGAGGATATGAAAATGATTGCATCTCTGAAAGTTTGGGAAACGATGTGTCTTTAGTTTGGTGGAATTCGTGTCCCATATTTGTCGGAGATGTTTGCGCCTTGGCATTCGAAAATCGCGTAGCCGTGACTCCATCCATGTTTTCGAAAATGCGGATCAACACGATTCGAAAATCTAAAACTAGAAAGTCTTCGTATTATGTCGATAAAGCTTGGCGCATAAATTCAGAATCTAATTTGTATTGATCTTCTGTGTAATCGGGCTCTTGTAAAAACTTGTTGGTTTCCCGCCTCATGGCGTGAGTTCGATTGTGCAATGTAAAAAACAACTGGGATAATTTACCGTCCATGAGTTGCGTTTCGAATTCTTTTAACATGTTTGAAAAATGAACCATACAAATCTGACACCGAACCGTTCGATAAAGTGGTCCTTTTAATAATTCCCTCCATTGTTTTTTATACGGTGCCATTTCTTCACCTCTCAAGTCAACAGCTTCAGCCATCCAGTGTAAAAAACGCCAGTAAAAGGAACCAAACTGTAAAACTTGTAAAAAATTTAATTTCTCAAACGACCGTTCAGCGAGGTAAAGTTCTTTTTGGGCTAGAGTTATACCTAAATCAGTCATGAGTTGACGAAGAGCCGAACTCTCACCTTTGCTGATCATTTTTGTGATTGCGGGTTCAAGATGGGTGAAAATCGTTTCAGGAGTCCAATGGACGTTATAGAGCAAAGCCAAACTGGCATACATAATGCTACGCAAAATTGAAATCCAGGCCATCACTATATTATGGGATTCAGGTTTTTGATATGTGCGAACATAACTTTCTTCTTTGATGATGGCAACCACGCGCAAAATGAAAGCGAAAAAAGTTTCATCTAACTTTTGACGCGGAGACCCTGATAGAAACTCTGAGGTAAATGGTTTTACATCCCATTGAACCACAGGAGCATTGTTTGTAACAATCAGATCGATAAGATTTTGATAAAATGGATCCGACTCTTGGTTTCGAGATTCCAATAAACTTTTTTCGTCTATAACCCCTAAATGAGCTTGATATAATTTTTTATAAGTAGAATGTTTCATCTTCTTAATTTTAAGCAAAAATGATTAATGTAATATTTGTCATTATAGTGGAAACATTAAAATTGTAAAATAGAAATTTATAAAAATCTTTATATCTCTAATTTTTAATATTAAATTCTCATTTCTGGTTTAGTAAAAAAAAAAAAAAAAAAAAAAAAAAAAAAATTTTTTTTTTTTTTTTTTTTTTTTTTTCAATATTTGAAAACTTTTAAATATTATTATATAGATAATTCCGTATCAAAAAGTAAAATGGCATTTTTTCATTTTCAAATTCAAGTTAGAAATCCCGCTTTAGCTTTCAATTCGCGATTGTTGGCTTTTTATATCGTTTCTTACTTTCGATTGTTTCACCGTGGTCACATTGCCGTCAAAGTTTTCATCGATTCTTGGAATTTTCAAGGAACATTTATAACTATACGTTGTAAACTTTACAATTTTGATCATGGTTTACGCCTCGCTCATCATGCCCGAGAACGTGCCAAGAGAATTTTTAAACCCAGCATTCGAAGAAGGACTCGAGCCGTTTAAGGAAAAACTGGAACTTGTGTGAAAAAAAATTCATGCTTTACCGGACGCTAAAAGAAACATATGTAGCGTGGCTAGTTCGGAGATGTAAAAAAAAAAAAAAAAAAAAAAAAAAAAAAATTTTTTTTTTTTTTTTTTTTTTTCGACACTCGACAATAATTTTTGGACTGTAATTGTTTTACCCGAGTTTATTTATTAATAAAATTGTCCGCTCTCCACAAAACCAAGCCCATGAATAATCCGATAAATGTACATGCACTTCGATACGCCACCGAAGCCACCAAATGTTACTTGATGGAGGAATACAAAAGAAAATTTCCCCATTATTTCGAAAATGCCGTATTAGAAACACGACCGGCCACTGATAAAGATTATTTCATTCCCCCATCCATCGCTGACAAATGCATCGTGGTGGTGAAAACTCAATTTGATGAAATCAGCTGTAAGAGATTAGGTTGTTTTCCGTTTAAGAAAAACTGGGAAGCATGTGAGAAAAACGACCCTTTACAATGGGTCAGAATAGGAGATAATTACGAGTTGGCTTGTCAAAAATCTTGCAAGGAACATTCAATCAACACGGAATGGTTGCCCGATGGCCGTTGCGTAATCGCGAACCCTTTGAAAAAAGTTTTGGCTTCCATGCCCGAAAAACTTTTCCAGAGAGCTTCGAGACACGTTTTTCATGGAGGATTGGATATTGTTGATGGCGAGTTGAAAATTAATAAAAGATACTGTGACGCATACGGTTTGGATTTCGTGGATGGGGATTGCGTGGTGTCAGGCGGACAAAAGTTTGGCGAATTTTTATTCGGAAAAACTGTCATTCGAGCCGCCAAAACAGGTAACGTGCAACCCTTGCAAGATCAACCGCCTCCTATACCTAATTACATGAATTATCAAACTACCCGAAAGCGGAAAAGGCGTTCTGTTTCGATTGAGGATTCCGCGATCGAAAATCTTGGTAATTTTGCTTCAGATTTGGTCAAGGATTTAGGAATAGACTATTCAAAATATACAATTGAAAATTTTTTGAAACGCAGAGCGCCAAAACTCTTAGCCAGAAGCATTGACAAACTAGCAACTAAACTCGTCCTCAAAAATTCAGTTGTTGTAAGCATGAAGCAAATTGGTACGTTATCTTTGAAAGCACTAGGATCCGCTGCGGGAGTCGTTACAGCCGTGTACGCAATATATGATTTGGTTGTTGGTATTTTGGATGCTATAGATCCGTTCGATTATTTAAAAGTCATCGACAAAGAAAAATTGGAAGCAATCGACAATGAATTGGATTACACCTATTTTCAGGACGGACCTATTCGCTCCGAGTTGACACCTGTGTACATTTGGGAACATGAAATATTGACAGACAACGAAGACATTGAAAATCAGCTGGCCTTTATGGCATCTAAAGTGGAAGAATATCTAAAAGCGTTGGAAACCATACCGGAAAATGAATATCATAAACAGCAAAAACCAAAACAAAACCCATTAATCCAGTTTGTTTGGAATGAAAAGGAAGATTGGAACAAAACATTATTCAAATGCATAATTTTCATAATGATTTGTTGCACGTTGCTATTTTTGGAATGGATCCATATTTGGACATGTTGTTTATTTTTTATAATGTTGTATTATAAACCATATTAATTTACAATTGACCATGTTGTTGTTGTTAAAAAAAAAAAAAAAAAAAAAAAAAAAAAAATTTTTTTTTTTTTTTTTTTTCCTATATATATATAACAACACATTTAATATTTCAAAAAACGAGTTTATAATATGTAAATGAGGTAACGTCATTATTTCATTTCCTCACATATTAAAATGATTAAAAAATATTTTTAAACAAGGATAAGATTATGAATTTTAATACCTATGGATCGCTTTACGGTAAATTTCACAAATGTTCCATTTCAGTAGTCCGAAATGACATCATCGTATTCGATTTGGGAAATTCGCCCTACGAAACTTGGACAATTTCTCGAATGTATCCCTCTGAAAAAATAACTATCGATTCAGACAAACCGCTGTTGCAGGCTTTGAAATCTTTCTTTAAATCTGATGTCACAGCATCTGTCATTTCAAACAGCCAATACTTGTGGACAATTTGTCTTGGAAAAGAACGCATGATTTATCCCATCGGCGTAGATGTAAAACCTGATAGCGTGCTCCGTCTATACGCGACTCCATACTTTGTGACAAATCCTCAGATAATAAGCCAATATTTACAGGGGACAATACGACCGTCATTTGAAAACGTTTATTTTTATAAAAATACAATAATGTATTTGGACAATCATGATTTACCATATCCAGGAGGCTATTATTTTGACAAGTGCGAAGCTACGCCATTTTATCGAATCTGTTTTTTATCTGACGAGTCGATCGACAACGTGGTAAAGGTGGCTTCGGAATGGCAATCTCGTCGGGAAGTTTTAACCATACCTTTTCTAACGAGGAACACGATTACTGTTCCAAAATTTATAGATTTCAAACCCGTTCCAGAATTTAGTTTTTCGGATTCGAGTGTTATTTCCATGGGATTAATTCAACGTGACCTGAGTATAAGAAAACCAGAATTGTTTATTCAAGACCTGTTAATTTCCTATTACAAAAATATTTCGCGCCAAGTCAGTGATGCGAGCAATTTAGATTTTAACTTTTTAGGTTTAGTTATCGAATGGCCCTTTGAACTGACTTTCGAAGGTTCCAGGCAATCCAAAACTCAAAACGAGGATAAACAATTTGTTGCGTTGAGCGTGAACGGAAATTATCCTAATTGCGTTGTTTGTGTTTTGAATCCGTACGATCGATACGTGGAATACAATCATGTTCCGGCTACCATTTGGACACCCATCTCGTTTGTCTTTTACACGTTATTAACTGATATCAACGTGAAAAAAGTGGTTTTGGACTCGGTTGTTATCGGATTGGTTTATCGAGACGCATTTTTTTGTTTGAGTGAACCGCTGCTGGAAGGCCGACCAACAAACAGTTTTGCGTTAAACACCGAATACCTTTTGTCTGTGGCATCCGCCGAGGACATTGAAATGGACTCAAAAATTCAAATCCTCGATAGCTTCAAATACAATGAAGATTTCTCATTAAGACGAGTTTATTTAAAAGGAATCCATCTGGAAACTTGGTGTTTGACAAGGGCCGGAAACATGCATCCGTTTCCAAAAAATATTCAATTACCCTATCTCGTTAAAGAATGGTTAAAAGTATTTACGGAAGCCGAACCAAACACATTTGAAGTGGATGTTAGCACAGTACGGTTGGCGATGACTTTATCCAAACATAATATTTGTTATAATTTAATCGCGTCTGAGGATACCAAAGAACCTGTTAATTTAACGGATAATCATGTTAAATTTTATATGAATGAGAGAATAGTTCAGTTTATAAACGAAGCTCGTGTTGCAAAATCTCAAGCAGAATCTGGGGAAAATTTTTGCGCAATATCTTAAAAATTTGAAATTAATTTTTTAAAGAAAAGGCGTACAAAGCTTTATAAAAAAAAAAAAAAAAAAAAAAAAAAAAAAAAAAAAAAATTTTTTTTTTTTTTTTTTTTTTTTTTTTTTTTTTTTTTGAACATTTAAAACTTACTAGCAGAAACGTTATTATAAAAATTTAACTTGACCAAAACTTGACCAATATTGTAAAAAAAAAAAAAAAAAAAAAAAAAAAAAAAAAAATTTTTTTTTTTTTTTTACACATTACTTTTCTTAATTCTTTTGTATGTTTGTATCTCTTCAATATTCATGCATCTTTTTAAACGATCTTTTTCATCTCCATTTTTTCCATGCATTGTAGAATAAATATGATTTAGTTCTGTTGTCTCTGCTTTCATGTTTACAAACGTATGTTCTTTTTCATTTCCTTGATAAAATCTTACAAGACCCATTAATCTCCTCAAAGTACGCGAATAATCTCTCATTTTCAAATAATAATAAGCTAAACGTGTATTGGGATTGGTAGCATCTCCTGCTTTTAGAAAAGAAGGAAGAAATTTGTTACTGTCGATTTGTGGAGGTAAATCGGAAAAGTTTTGTGGATCTTCTGTTTTATTATCTAAATTATTTAAGTTTGAACTAGTTATCGTCTCTGATTGAAGGGGACCAGGGAAAACGAAATTTGGGGGAAATTGAATTGGTACTGGACTAACGTCTATTATCCCTTTATTTGCTAGATCTTTTATCATCTCATCTACCATATTTCTAATAAATTCAGGAATTTCTCTCTCTGGATTATTTGCATAAATTAATGTTTCAGTTGGTTTAAACGGGTTCAGAAACATTTTATCATCTATATTAATATTTTTTTTAACAAATTCGAGTTTGCGTTGAATTAATTCGTGGGCGAGAGAATTAATATCGGGCAACGGTGGTAAATATCCATTTTCATTAACAAAAGTTTTTATTTTAAACTGGTAATATTGGCTAATATTTTGATCTGAACCTTCAGGAATTAAAGTTGTTTTATCAAAAATGTCATAGTGTTTTCCCTCGTCATCTTTGCCAAAATATTCTGTCAATACTGTTGCTTTATTGGCAAATTGTAGTTGGACATCATCGCTATTGGCATCGTCCATTTCCTTTGTTTCAACCAAGTCTGAATGTCTCTCCGAGAAATTTTATTTCAGTCGCCTTGGATACCGTACAATGACAAATTTCTCCAATCCCGAATTACTCTGACGTATCCCGAAAACGTCATTTTCACTGCTCAGCTCCTAAAACATGTGATGGAATTGGACGTTTACAAAAAATACCCTCATGCCGAAACAGCAGATTGTTCGGAATTTCAAAGAATCGACTGGAACGAAGCCATTATTGTTTTCGACAACGAATTGAATTTAATTTTAGCACCTGATCCAGTTCACCAACTTGTTCGACTGGACCGTCGACTGCAATACGAGCGAGCCGCTGACGCCATTTTTGGCTCTTTTCGCTTTTTTTCTTTTTTTGAATCTTTCCGCCATTTCGGATTTGGAATTTTCGCGATTTTACTACTTTATGTTTTGAATTATTTATATTCATTCTATAATAGAGTTGGTTTCCTGACTTTATCCAATAAGACTTTAAACGATTTACGAGTGAGTCAATGAAAACGTGTGGAGCTGCATCAGGTATGGGTTGCGTTTCCAAACCTTTGTAATTTGCTGTGGCCTCTCGAAACATTTCTTTCGAAAATTTTTTGTTCATCAACCCAGTCAGTAGCTGATTCCTGTCAAACGCGTCGTAGATCTGGTTTTCTAAAAATTGTTGGGGAAAACTACGTTCAGTGTAATAATCTGAAATCCATAGATAAGTCATCCAAAAACAAATGACTAATTTTGCGTCAACAAATTCCACGACTGACAATTGAATGTGTTTTTCCATTTTTTCAATAAATTGCGAAATAATTGTCGGGGGATCGTCGTCTTCGTCGATAGAGGATAAATAATCGTTAATTTTCGTTGGGTTGGTTTCCGTAATGCCTATCAGCGCGGGGATGAAATCATTTCCGAACAAAAAGGAAACGGCAATCAATCGCGAGAGCGGGTAAGGTAATTGATTCGAAACAAATTGAGTTATATTATAAAATTTATTATAACGATAAATTTGTATCGTTTGGTACCTGTTCAAACGCATTAAAGACAATATGAATACGTCTTGATCCACGCTTACTACGATTGGATTTTGGTATTCGCATTCTGGTTTTTCTGCCATTTGAAATATTTTATGCTCGCCTTCCCCCGGAATATTGCATCCGCACAAAATAACCGACATCGGATATTCAATTTCATTCAGTTTATAAATTATATAATTTTGTACTCGATTGGTCAGTTTGTTTTCGCCAAATAAAATGTATCTGTAAAAGGTTTTTTTGGGAATGGAATCTTTAGAATTATTACGGCGTTTTCTTTGCGTTGCCCATTTCATCGGGACTCCTTCCCCATCAAACGATATAACAAACGTGATGGGATCGAATGTATAAGATAAAAATTGAGCAAACAACTCTGTCAGTTGATTCCACACCGACTTGGAAATTTCATGAAAAATGTTTTCTTCTTCAGTTTCCAAACAATGATCAATAGCCACATACAGTAAACCTTGAGCATCTATAAGTACAGAGTCGAAATTGTCTGGATAAAAAGATGGTTGCGTGAGTGGTTCAAGCAACTTGCAGAAATTTTTTATACCCATATTAAACACACTATATTACATTGATAAATCCTTTATAATAATAGCAAAAATGAAAATTAAATTGTTAAACAAAATGAGAAATATTTTTTGACTCTACGTGTTTTTCGAAATCTTTTCTATTGCTCAATTAATTATATTAAAAAAAAAAAAAAAAAAAAAAAAAAAAAAATTTTTTTTTTTTTTTTTTAATAATTGGATTGTTTAATTTGTTTTGTAAGAAAATAACAATTACGAATATATACACATTTTTCTAGTTTTCTATTGTTTCTTCGCAGTCATCTGGTGATTTTTCATCTCCTATTTTACCTGATAACTCCATTCCTTTTGCAAAAGTATCTCCAACAGCCTTTATAAGTACGTCTGCTAATTCAATTTTATCATCTGGATGAATTTTCAAAATTTCTTTCAAAATATCTAATTCTGTATCGTGTGAAACTAAGTACTCTAATTTAAAATAAAAATTTGTTTTTATAACTTCAAATTTTTTATCATAATATTGAGTACCAACATCTTTCATATCGGGTTCATCTTCCAAATCTGTCATATTACCTTTTTCAGCTAATCGGGCCATTTTACGTATTTTGTTGGTTAATTTTTGATTCTCTTCTATCATTGCGATTAATACTTGTGTGATAGCTTGATTTTTTTCAAACATGTCATTTATAATATTCATTATTATTCCAATTCTAGAAGAATCTTATTTATAAAATTATTCAATAACTTTCAATTCGATTCAAGTATAAAAGTATAACTAAATGAAAAACCTTTAGAAAGGTATTCTTATAACCATTTTTAGGTTTAAAAAAAAAAAAAAATTTTTTTTTTTTTTTTTTTTTTTTTTTTTCAAATGAGTTTATTTCCCAATTTCAGTTGAAGGTTAGTCCATTCATCATCATTCAAACTCAATAAACTATTGTCTTTTTCAAAGTATAATGGAGATCCATCTCTCAAATACAAAAAATATTTGGTCGGACCATTTTTAGTCGGTTTAAAATTCTTTTCCACTGGAAAGCAAAAGGGAGATGGGGGTATTTTTTCATTCTCGTCTTTAAACAACTTTTGTAATCCTCCTTTCCAAAGACTCGCCAAAATCCACTGGCTATGAGGTGGTAACGAAAAATTGGAAACAGGAAATTTGCTCATTTCTATGATAATTTGAACCAAATCATAGACATCAAATATTGAGGGTTTTTGGAATTTTACATTTGGATTTTTCCAATGGTAAAAATATGAATATTTTGGTGGAGATGCCAGTAAATAATGATAATAATTATTTTTATCTTTACCAAAAATATACATATGGTAAGGATCGTAGCTCTCTTCGGGCCACATGACGTGAGACCATTCTAATTTTTTCTCTAAATGTGTACGTACGTAGTGAGCTACTAAATTCAAATCTGAGTCAGAAAAAAATAATAAAGACTTTTGAGTCTTCGGAAGATAATTATTGATTTGGAATTCAAGTAAGAACTCGTTTTCTTCTGAAATGTCAGATGTTTCTGAAAAATCAGAATGAGCAGCATCAGACATGGTTACTGGAATCTTACTTAAAGTACAAATCAAACGCAAAAAACAAATTGCAAGTGATTTAATGAAGAAAAGCAAAATGCAACGAGATTTAAAATGCGCATAAATGGTTACAAAAAAAAAAAAAAAAAAAAATTTTTTTTTTTTTTTTTTTTTTTTTTTTTTTTTTTTATTGGAATTTATATAATATTCAGAAATATTTTTTACACGAGTTATACTTTTATTTATTTTTTTCTTTTCCAAGAATCATTCAATTCCGCAAATAAAGTCCTTCCTTCTTTCCTTCTCCATCGAGCATCAGCGCTATTCAAAATATAACCATCTCGTGGAAGAATTGTAAACCGATAATTTTCTTTATATTCAGCAGTTATTTGAGGAGGTTTAATATTTCTTAAATGTGAAGGTAAATGTGGATTATGTCTTTCATTATTCATATTGAAACTACTTTATTTAAAAACGAGTCACGTGTTTTTTCACTAGTATTACCAGGTGCCAAACGATCTCCAACTATTTCATTGGACAATGCATTTTATTTAACATTGAATCGTATTATCAGGTACCGCAAAATGACAAGGGAGATTTGACTTTACCCTACCAAAGCCGCTTTTTTTTACAGTCGGTCGAAAAATTATTCGAACACAGTGATGTCATCTATAACATTTTTTTTTTTTTTTTTTTTTCAAGGTAAAAAGTACGGTTCCTTTTCATCCATATAGTAAATCATATCAGATTCCACATGTTCTTCATCCTCCGCCAATTGAAATCGTTGCCATGCTGCCAGAGAAACGGAATCACCACCATCGCTCCAATTTAACATTTTAAAATCTGTAGAAGCTTGAAAAGTGATCGGTGACAGCTCTTGAACGGGGGACGTACAACCACAGCGAGTTTGGGAAGGGAATAGGCAATATACAATCAGGGTGCGGTGGATTGTCCAAATTATCTCGAAATGATAAGCCAAGCGCCAACGCATTGGGATTTTTTGTCTGTGGCCAATTTTTATTTTAAATTTGCTTCCATCGTGGAACCACATCCAACCATCTTTAGCAGAGTCGATGATGATGAGTCCGTGGCCCGTGGAACGGTAAATGTAGATTCTCGGTGGTTCCGAATACTCGAATCCAGACAAAATGATCCCGAGGTTTCGAAACATGCGGCTTATAGAACCGCGAAAAAATTGTTGATCGTGAACAACGGGTTTGAAACCATCCAAGAAAAAATGATAAATTACTACATTTAGTGTTTTCTCGTCAATTTGTACGTAACACCAATGGTTCCAGTTTAAACGTGCAAAATACCATCCAAACCGAATACCACTCAAATATTGCAAGTACACGGGCGAAAAAGGAGTGGAAGAACACAGGTAGGCTCCGCGGTACGTCAAGATGTCACGAAATTCGGGCATGGTCGACAAGAGTCGCAATTTCTCCTTTAAAGGAACAAAATCCCTAAAAATCTTGAGTAAAATATCTATATGTAAATCCATCAATTGTATCATTTTCTTTCTCAAATGTTTTGAGCCTCTATGATTTTAAAGATTTCAAATGTTATATAAAAAAAAAAAAAAAAAAAAAAAAAAAAAATTTTTTTTTTTTTTTTTTTTTTTTTTTAATGAGAGTTTATAAATGCTTTTAGTCGCAACCCCAAATTATTTTTTCTCTCGGATCTTTTTTGTTTCCCACCGCATCATGTCGCCTTGTCAAAACAAATCTTCGAAAGATGGATGTGAGAATTTAAGACTTTATTGGAATTTTCTTAAGCGAAACCCCACCTCCTTCCAGTGTCCTCTCTGTAACGTTTCTCTTGTATCCATCCAATTCGAAAAACATTGCTCCGCATCACACAATTTAAATTCCAGACGTTGTTGCGTCTGGTGCCTCGGGGAAACCTCTTGGTCGAGCAAACAGAAACGCCAGCAGGTCGATCATTTGCTACATTGTTGGAGAAAATTTTTAAAACTGAACACTTTACCGCCAGAAAATCCCAGCAAACCGGAACCCGTTCCTTTCGACTTGAAACCCATGGTTCAGTCCAAATGTCTATTCGACCACGAGTTCGACCCTCCACCGCGTGCTTACGATCTCATCTGGCCCATGTTTCTGGACCTGAACCTCTTAACCTTCGAAGACGAGTCTCTGAACAGGGCCGTTTCTTGCGTCCGAAAATATTTGGAACTTGGAAACGAGGCTGAATGGTTTCACGCCATGGTGCGAATTCCTGCCTTTGCAGGTTTTTTGAAAGCCATGGACAGAGACGAAGGCAGAACTCGCACCTTGACATTTTCCTGCTGGTGCGATGGTGGCGAGCCATCGGAAGCCCGATTCAGGCAACACAGGCATATGATCGTGGTTTCATCGCCCCCTGGCCACTTTTTAAGAGATGTTTGGTCGAAAATCGAGGTAGGAGACCGCCCCCGTAGAAATTTCAGGTGTCTGTACTGCAAACCCATCGATTCGCCATTGCAACTCATCCACACCATTGGCTATCTGTGCAAACGCGAATCCCGCTGCAATTTCAATTTGGAATATAAAGATAATTCACCTGAAAAACTGAACCATTTTTATTGTTTCGAAAGCCTTCCCAAAGACTACCGGCTACCACTCGTTTTGCAATGGGAAGGCGGCCTCATAAATTTCCTCAATTTGACCTTTAAACATTTGAAACGCGACAAAATGGTACAAGCAGACATGGATTTTTTCGAAAGAAAATGGCGCTTCAAAATAAAAAATATCCCTGGAATCACGCTCGGCACGGTCCTTCCAGTCACGAAAGAATTTCAACCTTTCCCAGGTCCGTCGGACATTTTTCTGCATCTCACCAATGGTCGCAAACTTTTTTTCGAACGCAACCCGACTTTGAAAAATCTCACTCGGGAAGCCTGGCTCGAAAAGCAAGCCCAGATGGGGAATCTTTTTTACTTTGTAGTGGGAGAAGACCACTGGACCCCTCGCCCTTACCAACAGTCTCTGATCAACGAATTCAAGCCCATAGTCGATCGAAACAGGCAACTCGAATCCGAAAACGCGGGGTTGAAAGAGGAAAATGAAACTCTCAAAAGGGAAATTGAGGAATTGAAGGAAATTGAGGAATTGAAGCAGGAACTCGATAGTGCGAAAAGACCTAGAATTTAAATTTTTATTTATTTATGAAAGGCTGAAATCTTTGTTATCGTGTCTCTGTATCATTAGATCTTATTTAAAAAAAAAAAAAAAAAAAAAAAAAAAAAAAAAAAAAAATTTTTTTTTTTTTTTTTTTTTTTTTTTTTTTTTTTGAGAGTATACTTTTAGTATAAATACTTTTAGTCACACCCTCAAATTATTCTTTTGTCGGATCTTTTTTTTGTTTCCAACCGCATCATGCCGCCTTGTCAAACCAAATCTTCGAAAAACAATTGCAGGGATTTAAGACGTTATTGGAATTTTCTTAATCGAAACCCCACCACCTTCCATTGTCCTCTGTGTAACGATATTATCACATCCATCCAATTCGAATATCATTGCTCCTTATTGCATGGTTTAAATTCCAAACTCTGTTGCGTTTGGTGCCTGGGGGAAACCTCTTGGTCCAGCAAACAGAAACGCGAGCACGTCGATCACATGATACAGTGTTGGAGAAAATTTTTAAAGCTAAATACTTTACCCGTCGATTTACCGCAACAAAATCCCACTTTCGAGGCGAAACCGGAACCCGTTCCTTTCGACATGAAACCCATGGCTGAAAAAAGGTGTTTGTTTGGTCACATTTTCGATCCTCCACCACGAGCTTGCGATCTCATCTGGCCCATGCCTCTGGACCCGAACCCGTTAACTTTCGAAGATGATTCTTTGAACAGGGCCGTATCATGTGTCCGAAAATATCTGGAACTGGGAAATTCCGTCGAATGGTTTCACGCCATGGTGCGAATTCCTGCCTTTACAGGTTTTCTAGAAGCCATGGACAGAGACGAAGGTCGGACTCGTACCTTAACATTTTCCTGCTGGTGCGATGGTGGCGAGCCACCAGAAGCTCGATTCAGGCAACACAGACACATGATTATAGTTTCGTCGCCCCCTGGCCATTTTTTGAGAGATGTTTGGGCAAAAATCGAGGTAGGAGAACGGCCCCGTAGAAATTTCAGGTGTTTATACTGCAAACCCATCGATTCGCCCATGCAACTTGTCCACACCATCGGCTATCTGTCCAAGCGCGAATCCCGGTGCAACTTCTCGGGCGCCGAAAACAAAAACGGTGCTGAAAAACTGAACCATTTTTATTGTTTCGAAAGCCTTCCCAAAGACTACCGGCTACCACTCGTTTTGCAATGGGAAGGCGGTCTCATTAATCTCCTCAATTTGACTTTTAAACACCTGAAGCGAGACAAAATGGTACAAGCAGACATGGATTTTTTCGAAAGCAAATGGCGATTCAAAATAAAGCACATTCCCGGAATTACGCTCAACACCGTTCTTCCGGTCGCGAAAGAATTTCAACCCTGCCAAAATCCCACGGATTTTTTTCTCCATCTCACGAAAGGTCGCAAACTTTTTTTCGAACGCAACCCAGATTTAAAAAACCTCACTCCGGAAGCCTGGCTCGAAAAACAAGCCCAGATGGGCAATCTCTTTCACTACGTAGTGGGGGAAGATCACTGGACCCCCCGGCCTTATCTCCAGTCCCTCATCAACGAATTCAAACCCATCGTCGATCGAAACAAGGAGCTCGAATCCGAAAACTCGGGATTGAAAGAGGATGTCAAAACCCTGTCGGATAAATGTTCCAGGTTCAGCGACAAAATTTACGAGTTGAACGATAAAATCCACCTGCTAAATGACAAAATTAATCAGTTGCACGAAGGAGAAATCGCAAGACTCAAAAAGGAGCTCGGCCAAGCGGAAATTAAAATTGAAAAACTTGAAAATGAGCTTGTCGAAGTGAAAATTAAAAATGAAAAACTTGAAAAGGAACTCTGCCAAGCGGAAATTAAAAATGAAAAACTTGAAAAGGAGCTCGGCCAAGTGCAAATTAAAAATGAAAAACTCGAAAAGGAGCTAGGCCAAGTGGAAATTAAAAATGAAAAACTTGAAAAGGAGCTCGGCCAAGTGCAAATTAAAAATGAAAAACTCGAAAAGGAGCTCGGGCAAGCGAACATTAAAAATGAAAAACTCGAAAAGGAGCTAGGCCAAGTGGAAATTAAAATCGAAACGCTCAAAAGGGAAAACGACGAATTGAAGCAGGAACTCCGAAGAGCGAAAAGACATAGAATTTAACTTTTTTCCCATTTATTTATGAGGAGGGTTGATTGATAAAAAGGCACTTAAAAAAAACAAAGATTTAAGCCGCCTCACGGCTTAAATCTTTGTTTTTTTTAAGTGCCCCACTTAACCTTTTTTTAATGTATATTTATCTGAAAAAATATTTTATCAAACGATTTTTTTGACCTAGGTCCAAGGTCAAACCAAGGTCAAAAGAGAAAATTGTATTTCTAGAAAACAGTTTCAAAATTTGCTCGACCAAAAAATGGAAAAAAAATGACATTTTCAATATGAGGTCATTGACCTGTAATATTTTACATGTACCTAGATCCAAGGTCAAACCTAGGTCAAAAGAGAAAATTGTATTTCTAGAAAATGGTTTCAAAATTTGCTCGACCAAAAAATGGAAAAAAATGACATTTTCAATATGAGGTCATTGACCTGTATTTTTTACATGTACCTAGGTCCAAGGTCAAACCAAGGTCAAAAGAGAAAATTGTATTTCTAGAAAACAGTTTCAAAATTTGCTCGACCAAAAAATGGAAAAAAAATGACATTTTCAATATGAGGTCATTGACCTGTAATATTTTACATGTACCTAGATCCAAGGTCAAACCTAGGTCAAAAGAGAAAATTGTATTTCTAGAAAATGGTTTCAAAATTTGCTCGACCAAAAAATGGAAAAAAATGACATTTTCAATATGAGGTCATTGACCTGTATTTTTTACATGTACCTAGGTCCAAGGTCAAATGTAGGTCAAAAGAGAAAATTGTATTTTTAGAAAATGGTTTCAAAATTTGCTCGACCAAAAAATGGAAAAAAAATGACATTTTCAATATGAGGTCATTGACCTGTAATTTTTTTTTTTTTTTTTTTTTTTTTTTTTTACATTTTCAATTTTTGTCGTCCACCGAACCGGAAGTAAGAATTTGAAACTCATTAAGTATTCAAGAATTTGGGCAAATGAGATTACGTCATCATTTCTATTTTTAGAAATAAATTTTTACGTTTTTTCAAGGCGTTTAAAAATATCTATCACAGAAAGTTCAATAAGGCATCAGAAAATATTTTGTTATTTTTTAAAAAAAAGTTTCTATAAAATTTTTTCCTTATCCCCTGTTCATTTTCATTCAATACCAATTATTTTAAATAAATTAGGGTTATTTTTATTTTTTTTCAAATTTAGTAACGTGAGCAATTTATTGTTTTCGGCTTGGTTCTGGATTAAAAGTAAAGAATACACAATGTCGGTTCAATGCGGAGATTATCCCACGGGAAAAAATTTATCGTTATTAAAAGACCCTCGTGAAAATCCACCGTTCCCCATAGGCACGACAATACCCTATTATTGCGATTTAGGCTACAAATTCCGCGATGGCTCTTTTATAATTGGAACAAAGACTCCCAAGTTTGAATGTGTATTGGATGGTGAATCTGCCGTATGGAAAATTGATACTGAATGTACTCCAGTTACTTGCGGTGATCCGGGGCACGTAGCTCACGCAACAAGAACAGGTTCGAATTTTTCATTTAACGGCGAAGTGAAATACGAATGTAAAGACGGTTATAAAATGAAAGGAAACGAATCTCTATTTTGCGGAGCAAATGGATTATGGGTACCGTCGATTGACAGAGTAAAATGCGAACCATTATCTCCCAAAGATGTTGAAAATCCAGCCGGCTATATTTTTTACGCTCTTCCAATCCTGTTACTTACAATGGTTATGGCAAGCAAAGCAATGTAAAAAAAAAAAAAAAAAAAAAAAAAAAATTTTTTTTTTTTTTTTTTTTTTTTTTTTTTACATTGTTTGAACATTTAAAATTTACTAGCAGAAACGCAATCATGTTATAAAATTTAAAAAAAAAAAAAAAAAAAATTTTTTTTTTTTTTTTTTTTTTTTCGAAATGAGAGCTCATTAAGTATTAAAAAAATCCAAGTTTTCTTCAGATAACGTCATCAACTCTAAAAATAGATTTTGTAGGGTTTGAACTTTTAAAAAAAATAACTTTAAATATTCATAAACTCGAAACTGTGATTTTTCCCTGTGACTGGGATCTACTTTTCGTGATTAAAAGTTTTCGTTATTTATTTCATCAGTAGTATTTTATGAATCTTGATCTATGGCATTCTTTTCCTCCCTCCTTTGTCGCCAACCATGTTCTGATGATTAAAATTTTGTGAACCATAAAAAAGGGAGATAAGATAAAATGGCTTGTTTCCAGTCAAACTGGAGAAAAAAAGATGCTTCTTACGCTGTAATATTATTCACCATACAATAAACATTGTTTAGTTACCAGGTACTGCAAAATCGACACCTGATTTAAGATTACGGTAACAAAGTGCTTTTTAAACAGTCGGCAGTAAAATTATTCGAGCACCTTAAACCCTTTGGTTTTTTTCCCAAAACCGAAAACATACTTCCTGCAACTATTATTCTTGGATAGTACGGCAAGTGAATCATTGCCCGTAAATAAATGATGAATGCTAAGCTCATTGTACTAGCAAATCTCTTCTAGTGCATTTCAGTGACCAATTTTAATATGTTTGAAATAGTGTAACATCATTAAAATACACAACAAACGAATTTTTCCCCCATATTAGACAATAAAATTATGGATTTCTTTTATGTACCTCTGACGAACTATAACTTACTCTAATCTCTGTAAAATGTTTGATCTTTGTCATTCTTATCAGTTTCATTATATTTGAAATTGGTCATTGAAATACATTGCAAACAGTTTTTCCCTATTGACCATAAATTCTTTTTGAATGTTCTTGTAAATAAACTATAAAACTACAAACTTCATTTTCAATGCCGAATACGAAGTAGTAAATTGCATTAACATATATCAAATGCATCCGAATATATTTACACTAGTTAGAGCACGGATAGAAAAAACACAATTCATAAAGCTTTTTCAACTATGATGTCAGGTACAATCAAAAGTATTCCGTTACATTACGGGGGGGATCAAATGCATCTTAATCGTTTTAAAATAATAGAATTAGTTTTTAAAGTATGCACAAAATATACATTCTGTACAATCTGTAATGCAAAAAATATTTATTATTAAATTACAGGGTCTTTTGTTATACGCATTGTTTTGCTTAAATTATTGTTACTTTTATTATTAAAAAAATTTTCAGAAAAATATATACAAATTTCATTAAAAGATTGACTCTAATTTTATTCCAGACCTTCTCCGCTGTTCTGCGAATTGAGTTACATAACTTCCTGACTGTGAGTTCTAAAAACGGATTGCACAAAACATCCTGTGACACGATTCCGTTTATTCTATAATGAGCCTTGTTACATAATATACTTTGATATACGATTGTTTTTAGCTTAACCTTCCTGTTTTTATCTTTCAAATGACCTCAGTGATTCGTATAAAAAGGCGGTAATCGACTCAGTTCTCATGCCTTTTCGTTGATCTTTCGTTGATCTACTCTGATCGCTCTTTAATAGATTACTAAACTTTTTTAAAAATGGCATACCTAACTCAAAACGATTTAGATGATTTATTAAATTTTGTAGATGCGAATGTTTCGCATCTAATTGATAATGATCCGTATGAAAATATTTTAAATACACCCCTCATAACTTACCAGGATTATTTTCCAGAACCACCTACGCCAATGGACGTAGATATTTGTCCAGACTTTAACTTACCGCCGTTTTTAGAAACTAAGGAATCTATAGAAAAGAAAATGGAATTTAAAAAACTACCATCACAATTCGAAACTAATAAATCAATTTATACTATAACAAGTTGTGCTCCAAAAGAAGAACAAACTCCAGCTAAAATCGTGACAACGCTTTCTCCTGCTAAAAAACAGCGAAGTTTTATGGAATTGTTTGAATCTTCAAATATAAAAAAAAGAGAACAATTAAAAAATTACAAGATACCAAAGAAAATGGAATTTAAAAAACTACCATCACAATTCGAAACTAATAAATCAATTTATACTATAACAAGTTGTGCTCCAAAAGAAGAACAAACTCCAGCTAAAATCGTGACAACGCTTTCTCCTGCTAAAAAACAGCGAAGTTTTATGGAATTGTTTGCATCTTCAAATATAAAAAAAAGAGAACAATTAAAAAATTACAAGATACCAAAGAAAATTCATAATAGTGAGAAGAACATTCCTATCGTGAAGAAATGTCACTTTAAAAAAACTTCAAAGAAAAATTATTTGAAAGTTGATGAAAAAAAAAAATGATAAGAACTCAGATGCAGTATTAATTTTGTCTCCAGATATAGAAGATTACGAATATATTTTCGAATTAAAAGGTGACAAATTTTTAGAATTTAAACGTTATTATGAAACAAAATTTTCTAAATTTTAAAATTTCACCTCATGTTTTTCTTTAAAGAAAAATTACTTAAAGGTGAAAGTGAAAAAATGGGTCAGAAGTGGTTACCTAAACCACTTCTGACCCATTTTTTTGCGAAATGTTATAAACCAATATTGATAAATTTAAAACTTTAACTTATCATTTTTTTCACCAGAAAAATTATTAATGGTGACCCATTTTTTTGGCGAAACGATTAATATTAGTTAATTTCAAAAATTTGTACTTGTCAAAATTTCTATAAACATAATTTTCTTCCGACAATGTTTTTGATATTTATATACTCTTTTCTTTAATTGTATTTATAATTATTGATTTTTGGTTTTTAACGATGGTCAAAGTTAAAAGTCATTTAAATGTAGATTTTGGAAAAATGTATTCAATATTATGTACCGTTATGCTTTTTTAATTTAAATTATTAATTTATTCAACTTTCAAGTTTTTCTGTATTTGAATGCTTTATAAAGTAATTAAAATATGTATAGCAATTAAATGAATTTTTTGAGATGAACCGACATATATTACATATACACCGACATGCAAAATGTGTGTTATTTCATTACTTCCATGCCTTAGAACAAAAAAATTCGAAAATTTTTATATACCTTTCATCAGAACGAATTTTTCGAGAATCCGAAAAAAATAGTTCCAGAAGTTGATTATATTAAATAGACATTGTTCCATTCTTATATATTAACTACATACAAAATTTAAAGTCTATCTCAATTTGTTCAGGAGCGACATGGTCTATTGTCCATCGGCTCGTGCATAGACGGAGATTCGTTTTTACTCCGATCAATTGATTGAAGCAGAAATTTAATATGGAACTCAAAAATAAACATTTTTCGTTACAGCAAGTTGCCAACGAACACACATTAAAA
The DNA here is from genome assembly GCA_964019185.1 of Maratus speculifer. Taxonomy (NCBI): domain Eukaryota; kingdom Metazoa; phylum Arthropoda; class Arachnida; order Araneae; family Salticidae; genus Maratus; species Maratus speculifer. The sequence continues at coordinate 36,910,205 of OZ025296.1, forward strand.
AAATTCTCAATACAACAATTACTTTATTATTGCAAAATTTTTTCCTGAAAAAATGAAAACAAAATTATTTGCTCTTTCGTATTTAAGCATTTTCTTTTTAGTTATTTAAGATAAAATTATGTAAATTTGGCAAACGATTTGGTGAAATTGGTTGACGTGATAATCAAGCAGTAGCCAATTTATACTTTTCATATTTCACAAAAGATTCCTATACAATAGGTTAAGAAACAATACCAAAGAAATTTATGTATATTTTATTATTTTATGTTATTTTTAAAACAACAATTAACAATAAAAAATAATTATAGAACAAAACAACAAATATCATTTTAAAAAAGAAAAAAAAATGAAAGTAAATAAACTTGTTAATTCTGCATGAAAATCCCATTTATATTAATTAAGGGGGGCCCCCGTTTACACTTATTCTATGAACACCTAATAACAGCCACGGACTCGCCTCATCAGAATGATCCTATATCTAAATTTTGATCGAAAACTGTTAATTCTACATGAAAATCTCGTTTATATCAATTAAGGAGATGGGCCCCCTCTTATACATATCGAATGAACTCCAAAAACTAATCAGGGAAGCGCCTTATCAGGATATACCTATATACAAAATTTCAAGTTGATCCGATATTTTTATCATGAGTTATCGCGTTACGCACGAAGCTAAAAACTTTGACACAGATGCACCACATTAGCGCAATTTTTTTTCCGGCGCCAATTTGGGAAACTTGGTTTTTAATTACCAATTTCATAAATATTTTTTAATTATTGTGTATTACAGCAGACTCCCTCAAAGTCGCAACTCTCTAAAATCCGCACATATTTTACGGATGTAAACAATGAAACATTCAGTTCAGATGTAGGTGCAAAAATTGATTTTTTTCAGTTGCATATATTTTTTTATTTATAATTTTTGTTAATAGGACTAAATTTATGTTTTTCATGAAGAAAGAATAATTTATTTCTGAAAAAAAATAAAGATATTGCTAATATCATTGGTAGCCACAATCTTCTTATTAAATATATTTATGTATTAATCAAGTTTTTTTTAGTTATTAAGTCTGAAATAAAATTTCATTACTTTATGATCCTGATGTGATTTAGTAATGTACCTTTATGAGGCAAGTTTCATTGAATAATTTAGGAAAAACACATTTCCTCTTTTATAATGAAAATTTAATTGTACATTATTGATTATTAACTTGACCTTTCCTTTTTTTAGTATTTAGTCATTTTAAAAAAACATCTAAATTTTTATTATTTCAATTTATTACTTATTTTAATATTTTAGTATATTGTATACATTCATTATACTTTTGATTTCATTATTAATTACACTCAAATTATTTTTTTTTTAAAAAAAAATGCAAACAAAGCAATGATCAGAAATAAGCAAAATTCTAAAATTCGCAAAACTTCTGGTCCCAAGCTGTGTGGATTTGAGGGAGTCTACTGTATTTGAAAAAAATAATCATCAAATCTCTCTTCAAGTAATGCAGAACCGTTATTTAAATAAATAAATAAATAAATAAATAAATAAATAAATAAATAAATAAATTTTCACACAAACATTCTTGTATTGCACTTAAAAACTTATCCGGCGAAATATAAACGTCAACTATTGCAATTTGCTATCCATTTTCAGAGTGTGTTTTTAAACATACTGTTAGCCATTTTTTTTTAAAAAAAGACATATTTGTTTCAAAAATCTATATAATATTTAAATGCTTCAAGGGACATTAAACTAGAGATAAAAATAGCAGATTTTTGATTTCAAAATTAGTCTTGATAATAATTAACTATAAAAATTTATTTTTACAATTATTTTATTATATCTTGTTATTTTTATAAAATTTGACTTATTTTCTATCAATTGGAACAAAAAAAAATACTAATTAGGATGAGCGAAGCGAATCCTCTACTAGTCCACTCAAGTTACATTTTGTCGTACGCTTTATAAAAAATCTATTCAGTATTTTGACTTGAAATTAAACATAAGAATAAATTATGATATGTAGATTTGCAGAATGTTATTTTTTTACAGAATAACCTTTAAAAAATATTATTTTACATGTTTTTCTATTATGGACGCACTTTTGCAAATAAAAAATTGAACACGTATCTTTTTATTTTCAGAATGAAAATAAACCATGGGGTTAGTAATTATAGATAGAATCTTGATTAATTAAATAAATAAAATATATTTTCATTATTCCGCCAAAATCGTTTGCAAATAAAAAATTGAACCCGTATCTTTTTATTTTAAGAAGGAAAATAAACTATGGGGTTAGTAATTATAGGTAGAATCATGATTAATATATTAAATAAAATATATTTGCATTATTCTGCCAAAATTATTTACGCAGTTTATACTTACGGGTTTTAAAAGAATTACGTTATGATTTATTTATCTAGGTATTTACTTTGATAAAGTGGCAACAAAAAAATCGTAAACAAGTAAAATTAATTCTTATATTTGGTATTTAGAGTGAATATTTTGTTAAATTTGGTTAGTTTCTTAAATGTGGTATTCGAAATGAAAGATTAAAGAATAATTTAAGAATATTTTAATTGATTGGAGAATAATTTAATTCAACCAAATTAAATATATTAACTACGTTTATAAATAATTTCTGGAATGTATTAGTAATTTAAAAATGTTGAGAAAAAGAACACTTATTGGCCAGAACGTTACTGGCCATTGGAAAATGTAAAAACATCTTTAAAACTTTTAGTTAAAAATTAAAAAAAAATATTTTGTAAAATTCTGCTTCGAAAATATTGTTATATATACCAGCCTTATCATAAATAAAAAATTCCGAGGAAATTCTTAGTTATTTGGCTGAATTTACATTTCTAAAATTTAAATGCGCCAAAACTTGAGATAACGTTTTTGCTTAATAAAGATGTAAAAATAATATAAAAAAGTAATGTTCCTTTCAAATATTTATCTTATGAAGTAATGCTGCGCGAATCCAAACAAAGCACGGCTTTTGCTAGTTTAGTTCAAATTTAAAAAATGATTTTCATGGAATTCACAAAATGCATTTTAATGATGTTGCACTCATTCGAACATAATAGAATTGGCATGAATCTATGAAATATATACTAAAATATGCATTCTGTACAATCTGTAATGCAAATAATTTTTAATTATTCCGAAACGTAACATTACATTTTTTTGTTTATTTAAAGATGCAAAAGTATGTTTTTCCTAATTTAAAAAATAAAAAATATAAACATAAGATAAAACACTTACCCTTACAAAAAATTTTTAATCCAAGGAATGTTTAAATCCTTATTTTAAACATTACGCATTGTAGCTGAACTTTGAGGTGTAACATCGTAGAACCTGCTCTATATTCTGCTTTGTGATCGTGTTTTACTAATCTCGCTCAGATTCTTTGACGCGACTTGATCTATCAGGCAATCTATAGGTAAATTACCCTGTATCAACAGTTTCAAGTCATAGTAATCGTCAAAATGTTGCTTTTCGAGATTACAAGACATTTTATCTTGGTTAAATTTCAGTGTTTGTTCGCAATAATTATTTTTCAATGCTTTGAAAATTCATTAAATTTATAGAGTTATATCTTAAACATTGCTTATATTGTAGTGAAACCTGGAGAATAGTGTACGGGCCAAACGCTTAATAGGTGAATAATATGTGTCGCGAGGATAAACATATTACGAATTGACTGGCCTATTTTTAAATGCTGTATTCATCATGTAAACAGCTGGCATAAATATTTTTTCACACAAAAGTATGCCAAGTAACTATAATAAGCTGCAATTTTGCTTAAGTAATGAAAAGCTGTTAGTTGTAAAAATGACAGATGACTGATTTTTAGAAGACAGTTTTGGCAAGAATAAGTTTCTGTAAAACATCTGTTTGGCAAACAAACATATTTTTTCCCTTGATCTGCTATTAAAAGATAGAGATGACAGAGAATGATTTTGTAGAAATAATAATGGGTCATTTCTAAAGAAAAAAAACATCTGTTCCTAAATTAGAAAAACCGCTTGTGTGGCGATGTTAGCTAAAAACGTATATTTTTAATGATTTCAGTTATTAGACAGAAAGCATTTAGAAAATTTTAAAAAGGTTTTATTTTAATACAAATTTTTTAATATTTTTAACTATTTAGAAAAATAGTTGTTATCCTCGGTAGAAAAATTAAGAAAATCTGAATCTTTTCAGGACTTATTTTTAGCACTTTCCAACAAAGTTGAAAAGTGCTTATGCATTCGGTTTGTCTGGCCGCGCTCTAACTCCCGTAAATATACTCGGATTGCTATGAAATTTTTATACGTTATTGAGGTTTACCCTAGCACGAACCCTATTGAAAATGAAGTATCTACAGAGAGAATCAAAAGTTTCCCATTACATTACGGCCTGTGGGGAAAAATCGCTAATATACTCGGATTACCATGAAATTTTAGGATGTTATTGATGTTTATCCTGGCACAAGTCCTATTGAAAATGAAGTTTTTACCATGATTAATTTATCTACAGGGCGAATCAAAATTTTCCCATTACATTACGGCCTATGGGAAAAAATTGTTAATATACTCAGATTGCCATGAAATTTTAGGATGTTATTGACGTTTACCCTAGCACAAGTCCTATCGAAAATTTAGTTTCTACCATGATTAGTTTATCTACAGGGCGAATCAAAAGTTTCCCATTACATTACGGCCTATGGGAAAAATCGTTTCAAAGGAATTTTAAAGATGTTATACCCTGTGAAACATATTAAAATATGCATTCTATAAAATATAAGGTGAAAATGTAGCTATTATTCATTTACAGGGCCACACAAAAGAATTCCATTAGATAATGGTAAAAGGAGGAATTGTGTGTGACATATTTTAAATATATTAAGCTTTTTCATGTATAATAAAATTGATATATGTCACTGAAGCTTATATACGCTACTGTCTTGCATAATATGAAGTACATAGCATTTACAGGGCCATACAAAAGATTTCAAATAGTGTTACTGAATATGAGCGTAAATTATTTAAACGTGGTTCTTAAATAAGCTATGCATTTTTACGCTGAGCTGCATTCAATTTACTGAGAAATGTTTGCAGAATATAGATAAAGGGATATACAGGGCCACGCAAAGAATTCGGTACATGAACGCCTATGAATGATAATTTATGAGAATGTGATTTCAGTTGTTTTAAAAGTGTTTTAGTTTACAATAAATTTTATCCTAATGCTGACGTGTAATAATGGTATAATGTAAACTACAGGGCTGAACAAAAGTATTCAAGTATGTTTCCATCTAATAGTATGAATTGCTGAAAAAGAAATTTCAAGCTACTAGGTATTTCCCATTATATGAACTGACATATGAAATACTGTTCTAATGTACTGGAATACATATTTGGGTATATTTGGCTATACACAATTATTTCCCTAAATAACAAAGTTTTGTTAAAGATTTCATTAAGTGTTGGAAAGTGCTTCATAATCTATGTTTAATGCATGATTTTTCTTACTTGTTTTATTTTATTCGTTTTCTGATCAGCTTAATTTCCAGAAATGAAATATTTCTATTCTTTATTTTATTCATTTTCTGATCGACTTAATTTCCAGAAATGAAATACTTCTGTTGCTACGATAACAAAAACAAGTTGAAAATTGCACGTGAAGCGTAGCAAATGAGGTGCGTTCATACGATAACGAAATTTTAAAAAATATTACTATCATATATCAATCTCATAAAATTATAGATAGACAATTAAAACGCTCATCAAACAATGTTTTGAAAAAAAACCAAAGGGTGCTCACAAAATTTAACTGAAAATTCTAAATTTCCTCCACCAAATTTTGTGATACCTTTTTCAATAGCGGACCGTGCGATATCAAAATTCAAACTACCAGCGACAGTTATTCGAAAAAATTTTGACAAAAGAAATCTGATAGTAACCAACCAATCTCTCTACCATCATCAACCACATCTGAACCATAAAGATTAATAATTAGAAGCAAAAAAAATAACTGTCCAGCTAATGAAAAAAAATGTTGCTTTGAACATTTAGAATATGATATAATAATTGTATGTTTTTATGCTTACACTTTCCAACATAGTTGAAAAAGCTTTATGAATTGTATTTTTTTCTATCCGTGCTCTAACTAGTGTAAATATCTAATGAAAAAAAATGTTGCTTTGAACATTTAGAATACGATATAATAATTGTATGTTTTTATGCTTACACTTTCCAACATAGTTGAAAAAGCTTTATGAATTGTATTTTTTTCTATCCGTGCTCTAACAAGTGTAAATATCTAATGAAAAAAAATGTTGCTTTGAACATTTAGAATACGATATAATAATTGTATGTTTTTATGCTTACACTTTCCAACATAGTTGAAAAAGCTTTATGAATTGTATTTTTTTCTATCCGTGCTCTAACTAGTGTAAATATATTCGGATTCTTCAACCACATCTGAACCATAAAGATTAATAATTAGAAGTTAAAAAAAATAACTGTCCAGCTAATTAAAAAAAAATGTTGCTTGACACTTGCTTTGAACATTTAGAATACAATAAATACTGGTTTCATTGATTCTTTTATTGGTATTGTCTGAATAACTTTGGATGTATTTATAAAAGTATTTATATAATAATTGTATGTTTTTATGCTTACACTTTCCAACATAGTTGAAAAAGCTTTATGAATTGTATTTTTTTCTATCCGTGCTCTAACTAGTGTAAATATATTCGGATTCTTCAACCACATCTGAACCATAAAGATTAATAATTAGAAGTTAAAAAAAAATAACTGTCCAGCTAATTAAAAAAATGTTGCTTTGAACATTTAGAATACGATATAATAATTGTATGTTTTTATGCTTACACTTTCCAACATAGTTGAAAAAGCATAATTTAAGCAAAACAATGCGTATAACAAAAGACCCTGCAATTTAATAATAAATATTTTTTGCATCACAGATTGTACAGAATGTATATTTTGTGCATACTTTAAAAATCAATTCTATTATTTTAAAACAATTAAGATGCATTTGATCCCCCCCCCCCGTAATGTAACGGAATACTTTTGATTGTACCTGACATCCGATTTTCATAAAATTTGAAATGACTCGACAAGATTATGTAATAATTATAAGTTTTTAAATATCAAACGATTCGGTTGGGTCGGAGCGACGTATTTACATAATTACGAACGCACCTAAAAAGCTTGACATAAATATATTTGGTGATTACTAATAATATCAGCAATATCTTGATTTTCTTCATGAAATAAATTATTCTTTCTTCATGAAAAAACATGAATTTCCTTAACAAAAATTACAAATCAAAAAAAAATGTATGATATAAAACTACATTTGAACTGTCCGTAAAATATGTGCAGACTGTATCAATTTGTTTTTAACCACAATATTAGGATCATTTAAAAGTTTGACTGATGCTAAAAATTGAACTTTTCAGTAAACCATGACACAGATTTTTTTTTATATAATTCATTTTAGAATCTCATCCATGTAGTTACAAAATTCGAAACATTTGCATCTCTATAATTGATATTTTGAAAACAAAGCTGATACACAATTTACACAGTTTGGTATTACTTGAGTAGTTTGGCGTTTTATATAATTTGTTGCATCAGCAATTCATTAATAGAGCATTACTATGCATAATAACAATATTTAAATTTTGTTTTGGAATTGCAATGCATTGTATAAATAGTTTTCACATGTTTTATTTTCATATACCTAACCAAGATGGGCCCCCAACGAACTAGTTTTTACTTGGAATAATTGATATACTAAATGTATTTTTTGACTTGGAATAATGGATATTTTGAAAACAAAACACACAAGTTTATACATCCATTTATCTGAGAGCTCCATTTAAAAGTTTGACTAATATTGAAACTTATAAATCAATGATAATGTAACAATATTTTTCTTTTTTTTTTAAAAAATGAGTTGTACGTGAGGTGCACGATAACAAAATTTTAAAAATATTACTCTCATATATCAATCTCATAAAATTGTAAATAGTAAATTACAATTAAAACACGCTCCCCATTATAGGTGAAAACTGGGAAATTCGATTAGTAGCCAGTGGCCGGTAGACCCAGTTTCATAAGTGGCCACTTTTTAAAAGTTAATAGCCACTTTTTAAAAATAGATCAAAATGGCTTTTTTAAAATTTATTTAGCAACTAGTGAGTAACAAAGTTACACATATTTGGTTAAAAATAAAACTCTCATTCCACTGAATGGAAAAATATGAATTGGTGATTAATACTACAGATACAATTATAAGTGATAAACTATATTTAAATATATATTAATCCATTGTATAAAACAAACAAGGAAATTGTATTTTTAAATTTTAAATTTAAAAATAATTTCACACCTTTCTTGGATATTTTATTCTTACTTAAAATTGGTGCTAATTATTAAATTTGGCGAGTGTACAGATAAATATAAATATTCTTTGCTTTGGCTGAGATTTCAAAACTCCAGATGTCTTATTAAGGCAAAATCAGATTGCTAATGTGTTGGTGAGGTGGAGGAAGTCTGCTTGGTAGCAGTAAAATCAGATGCTAAATTTGCAGTATTACTCGCCTAAGTGGCGAGTGCTAATTTTGTCCTATATTTTTAAAGTAATTGGCTATAATGTTTCAATCTTTCTTGACACCACATAAACTTTAATCATAAATTTTTTTTTTAAAAAAATGTACCAGCCAACTATTACTGATACAATTAGTGAGCATATGGCAAAAGTGAAAGATTTAAGATACAGCAATATCCTTAAAATCTCCTTGTATCCAGAGGTAAAAATGTCATAATTTATTTGAAATGCCTGTGGAATTAAAATTGATGACTATATTTTGTAGGAAAAGAACTATTTCTTGAAAACATAATCCAAATAAAGAGTCCGTGGTAAAAAGCCAAAATATAGAAAATACAACAAAGTTGCTAAATATGCTTGCATCTGTTAGAAAGAAAGAATTAACCAATTCACTAATTAGATGCAAACAAAGTAGAAAGGCATATATTTAAGAAAAAAAAGCTGTATTTCACAAAGCAAATTAATAAGATTTTTTAATCGCCGAGTGGCGACTAGGGTGGTGGTCGATGGCCGATTTTTAATTTAAAGAGATAACCAATTCACTAATTAGATGCAAACAAAGTAGAGATGAATATATCCATGAAAAAATCTGTATTTCACAAAGCAAATTAATAAGATTTTTCAATCGCCATGTGGTGATAGATGGCCTATTTTTAATTTAAAGAATTAACCAATTCATTAATTAGATGCAAACAAAGTAGACATGTATATATCCATGAAAAAAGTTGTATTTCACAAAGCAAATTGATAAAAATTTTTAATCGCCGAGTGGCGATCGATGGCCGATTTTTAATCGCCAATTTTACAACTTTAATCGCCACGTGGCGAGTGGCGACCGTTAATTTACACCTATACTCCCCATTATATAATGGAATACTTTTGTGTGGAATCAATTACAAATGTTTCTACAAATTATGTAAAATGTTTATTACAATGAATACTTTTGATTGACCCAATTATTAAAAAATTGAAATAATTCGACAAAATTATGTAATAATTATGCGTTTTAAATTTAAAACTTATAAAATACATTTGATCCCTCCATAATGTAATTGAATACTTTTGATTGTTTCCGATTTTCATAAAATTTGAAATGACTTGACAAAATTATGTAATAATTATGTATTTTAAATTTCAAACGATTCGGTTGAGTGCTACGTATTTATATAATTACGAACCTTAATTACGATTTATAATTACAATTAATTTTTTTTTCATTCATATATATTCAAATCTCATGTGCCTTACACACTCTCTTCTTATTTTCAGTCCTAATCTAATGAAATCTCGAAAGTACACCTTCTGATTCACCAAACTTTTTTTTCAAATTGACCGAAAACGTTCAGTTGTATTTTCTTTTATGGGGTGTTTTAAGAATCCTCCGTTGTTGAGCAACATGACGCCTATCCCAAAAAGAGGATTGAGTGTGAAGGTGAACGACACGGTGCCTTTTCGTGATGCCTATGTTAAATATCTATGTTTTTTTTAAAAAAAAAACCTATATTGGTTTTCAAAGTGTCATAAAAAAATTAGGAGCGGGTTTTCCGCTCCTAATTATTATTATTATTATTATTATTATTATTATTATTATTTTTTTTTTTTTGTCATTTTAATTGAAAAAAATTAGAAATAAAACTGTTTTTTTTCAAACTGTTGGAGTTAATAAATCGGAAATTAAGCTCTCAATATCAATATTTTCTGTTGGGTCATAAGGCGTGTTTAATATTTCCTCTAAATTTAAATCGAAATTTGTGCTTTCGGAATAAGAATTTTCCATTACATCTACATTTTTTTCAAAATTTGAAGACATTCCTGTATCTATTGAGCTGGTCATTTCAAAATTTGAAGACATTCCTGTATCTATTGAGCTGGTCATTTCAAAATTTGGAGACATTTCTGTATTTATCGAGCTGGTCATTTCAAAATTTGGAGACAATTCTGTATTTATCGAGCTGATATCATTTCCAGAATTTGAAGACATATCTGTACTTATCGAGTTGACATCATTTCCAAAATTTAAACACATTTCTGTATTTATCGGGTTGGACATTTCAAAATTTGACTTTGCTGCATTTGGCAAGTTTGTTGTTTTTTCATGATGAAAAGTTAAATCTAGAGGTTCCGGATCCTCCGAGTTGACGTTTTGAAAATATCCCTCTTTTGGATTATTCATTATTTTAGAAGTTAGAATTTGAAAATGTTTTACAAAATCGACAGGTGTTGTTACTACATTTCTTTCTAATATCGGTGGATTCGGAATTAACCAATATGTAATTTGTTGTTGCTCCTGTTGCTGTTCATTGTCAGAAAAAGTATTTGGACATGCAACGGTCGAGGAATCTAAATTAAAAAAATCTGCGAAATCTTTTTCCTCTTCCGTTCTTGCTTTTTTTGGTGGCGGAGGGGGTGGCATTTTATTAAAATCATCCTCATCTTTTTCATCATCAATATATGGCGTTTCAGGAGGAACATCAAACGCATTTTGTAGTTTAGTAATTCTATGGGCTACCGGATCGTCCACGGGAAAGGGAAATTCAAAGTTTTTCGGTAATACATCTAAGCTGAAAAAAACTTTTTGAGTGGTATATAACATGTAAGTTGTACCCTCTGGGATCTTGTACGCGCCATTGGGCAACAAGATCCGCCTGTCGAATAAATGAATGTTTTCGTAGTGGAAAATTTTATCTTCAACACTCAGTCTTTTGTGCATGGTTTTTGGAAGCAAATAAAATAACAGGGGTACATTTAGAGTCTGAATAAAATGGATCGTATTTTTTTTCACGGTTTTCAAACCAAAGGTAAACCATGCTTTTACAAGAAACATGTTTTTGAGTTTAAAACTCATCCTCACGTCTGAATTTTTTTTGAACGCAGGTTGTGGGTTTCTCGAATACCTAGTGATCATTCGACTCCAATCGATGAGTTCTGGGTGAAATTTTTCGAAAATCTGACACTCCCGCCGCATCTTCTTTGTTGTATCCATGGTTTTCTGGTCCATGGGATGTTTGCAAAAATATATTTTATGATATTCATCCATGAACAAAACAAAACATTTAACATTTTCGTTGGAAGCCCAAAACTTGAAATTTTTTTCGGGATAAGTTAGTTTTTGGACAGACTTGGAAATAAAATTAGGGAAAACATCAATTGCCCTGACTGATCTTTTATAGTCCATTTCCAACAACAAAAATTGAAAAGAAATTTTTTTTTCAAACAGAGTAAAACTCGTTTAGCAAACGAATGAGAATGATTTTTCAATCTCAAACACTCGGGCTTTTATACAAAATTCTGGTCACAGGATGTTGTGCAATCCGTGCTAATTTTAACGAGGACAGGATGTTATGCAATTGGTTTTTTTCCCCTTCAAAATCATATCGAGGTCACAGGATGTTTTGCAATGCCATTTTTAGGACTCTTATCTAGAAGGACAGGATGTTGTGCAATTGTTTTTTTCCTTGAAAATCACGTGGGGAGAGGAAATTTTTAGATTCGGATGCATATATATATGGTTCCGTTTGTCGATTGAAGGAATCATTTCAACATGCTGTAGACGGGTTGCCTTATTTACGGGCGCTTGATATTGGCCGCATCTGTCATTATAAAAATGTTTATCAATTTGCAAGAAAATATGCCAAATTGATAGTGAAAGATGTAGTACCCGAAAACATTCATTTGTCTCCTCAAATTTTGTCAACGAGGATCTTTACAATTGAAGAAACTTTGGATATGTTGAAAAATTGCAAAGCGAAAATAAGCCTCTCACTTATTAAACGCTGGTTCAGAAATGTCGACGAAACAAAAATATTAACATTTGGTTCTGACGGAATTAGGGCTTGTAGCAACCCGAAAAAAGCTTTGAAAATACAAATAATTCATAAAAATGATGAAAACAGGTGGAACTTGAAAGTATCCACTATGGAAATGGATACCATTAGTCTAGAAAACGCGATAAGCTTCAAGGAGTTTCTAGACAAATTCAAAATGAAAACTCTGGAAATGTACAATACCATGATCAACGACTACAAAATGAAATTGCTTAAAATTAATTTTTTCCACGAGAGTTTGGAAAATTCTAAAGTGTCAGGAGCTCCAAAAGATATAATAGTTTATTTTGGAAGCCAAGCGTTTGAATATGTATTGTCAAAAAATAATTAATTGTTGAAAAAAAAAAAAAAAAAAAAAAAAAAAAGGGAGCGGGTTTTCCGCTCCTAATATTTTTATAACACTTTGAAAACCAATATAGGTTTTTTTAAAAAAAGAAACATAGATATTTAACATAGGCATCACGAAAAGGCACCGTGTCATTCACCTTCACACTCAATCTTCTTTTTGGAATAGGTATCATGTTGCTTAACAACAGAGGATTCCTAAAATGCCCCATAAAAGAAGATACACTTTATCGTTTTTGTTCAATTTGAAAAAAAGTTTAGTGAATCAGAAGGTGTACATTCGAGATTTCTTTCGATTAGGAATGAAAATAAGCAGAGAGTGTCTAAGGGACATGAGATTAAAAAAAAAAAAAAATTATTATTATTATTATTATTATTATTATTATTATTATTATTTTTTTTTTTTTTTTTTTATTAAAGATTATGTTCAACTTACATATATAGTTCAACTTAATCGCTCCAACAATATTTTTCACGCAGTTTTCCATTTGCTCGCTCACAAAATGGATCTGTTCATTTCCTCTTCTTCTTACAAAGTCAAGTCGGCCATCCGGTCCGAACACAAACATTCCAGGGGCGTAGCCTCTCTGGCAGTCGGTACCAACGGATTTACTCTGTTTGACGGAAGAGTTAGCGTGGTCTACGAAGGATGCAGCGTGGACAATGCCAAGTTGGTTCGTGAAATTGTAAAAAGTGGTGTGAGAAAATTACACGTTTACGACAAAAAAACTTTGGAAAAAATCGAAGACCTCCGGAAATCCTATTCGCATCTGTTGGAAAATGTGATCGTGGTGAGAAGTTTGAAAAAATTGGATATGGAATGCGCTTATTGCCATTCTAAACGCTGTCACAGATGGATAGCGGTTTCGTTGCTTTCAGAAATTTTTGAAATATTTTATGATCACATTGAACATTAGGATAATATGTATTTTTTTTTAGAAAGGTCGAGTTTTTTTAAATAATAATTTGAGTCCGGAAAACTATGACTCGGATTTTTGAATATTAATTAGGGGAACAATAATTGAAATTGTAAAATCTATTTTTAGAATCATGACGTTAGTTACAAACTCGAATTTTTGAATATTAATTAGTTTTCAGATTTTTAACTTCCTGTTTGCTGGAGAACAAAAATTGAAATTGTTAAAAAAAAAAAAAAAAAAAAAAAATTATTATTATTATTATTATTATTATTATTATTATTATTATTATTATTATTTTTTTTTTTTTTTTTTTTTTTTTTTTTTACAATATTGGTCAAGTTAAATAATTTTGATAACAGAAAAGACTTACAATAAAACTTGACAGCATTTTATTTTATTTTATTTTATTTTATTTTTTTTTTTTTCAACCATATTTTTTTAAAGTATCAGTTTTGAAAGAATACGGTTGTGGAGGTTCTATATAGCCACGTCTTAAACACTCCTGTTCATCAGGAAATTCTAGTTCGTAATAAAAATCAGGCGTTTTTGGCCGTGGTTTTCCTCTGTGTCTTGATACATCATTTATTCTTTTTTTCATTTCTTCTTCATTTAAACCTAGAGTATTAAAATATTCCTCGCAATCGGAACACGGGTTACCTGGATATTGTTTTCTTTCTGCTTTTTTCCGAGGTAATTTTTTAAAACATTCTGGTTCCGGATTTTCTTTTTCTAGTAGATCGAAATTTTCAAGGTGTTTCGATTTCGGAGATTTTATGTAATCCATACTACAATAAATTTTATTTTACACTTGTATCTTATTTTTTAGAAACGAACTAGTTGAATGATCAACAATGGTCAAAATAAATTTTTATAATAACATGATAATATATATAATATAATATGATTGCGTTTCTGTTAGTAAGTTTTAAATGTTTAATCTCATGTTCCTTACACACTCTTTGCATATTTTCAGTCCTAATCTAATGAAATCTCGAAAGTACACCTTCTGATTCACCAAACTTTTTTTTCAAATTGACCGAAAACTTTGAGGTATATCCTCTTTTATGAGGTGTTTTAGGAATCCTCTGTTGTTGAGCAACATGACACCTATTCCAAAAAGAAGATTGAGTGTGAAGGTGAACGACACGGTGCCTTTTCGTAATTTTTTCAATATTGGTCAAGTTAAATTTTTATAATAACATGATTGCGTTTCTGCTAGTAAGTTTTAAATGTTCAAACAATGTTATTATTATTATTATTATTATTATTATTATTACTATTATTATTATTATTATTATTATTATTATTTTTTTTTTCTTTTTTTTTTTTTCAAATCGGAAGTTTTAATTTCATACCTGTTTAATATTAAAAAATTCAAAGTTATATAATGACGTCATTATTTCTAAAAATAGATATTTACAACTAAAACTCAAATTTCCAAAAAATGTTGTGTGATGATGAATTTTTTTTATGAGATGAATTTTTTGTGAGATGATAATGAAATGATGGTTATGAAATCATGATAATGAAATGATGGTTATGGAATCATGATAATGAAATGATGGTAATGAAATGATGGTGAAATGATGGTGAAATGATGATGAAATAATGATTATGAAATTTTTATGTGGAACATGATTTTGGAAATTTGAGTTGGGTTGCCCTCTGTGGCGGGACTTTTAAAAGAAAACCTAACCCGTATTCACGCTAGGTTCGAAGGAAACCACAGAAAACTTCGAACGGTTAGGCCGACGGACCCTCGGGAAAAATGTCACCCCCATGATTCATGTTCGTACAACTTTCTCATTTCGCTCGATCAAAGAAAAAATGTTGCACAACAAAAGAAAAAAAATGTACGCAAAACATTTCGCATCAAAGAAATTGCAACAAAAATCCCCCCCAACGAAAGAAAAAAAATGTACGCAAAACATTTCGCAGGCAACAAAGCGTAGAGCCCCAATCAAAGAAATCGCAACCCAGAAAAAAATGTACGCAAAACAATTTGCTCGCCCCCCCAAACCAAAGAAATCTCAGCGCCCAGAAAAAAATATCGCTCAGAAATCGCAACCCCCCAATCAAAGAAATCGCAACAAAACGCCCGATCAAAGAAAATTATTTCGCAGCGCAAGAATAATATAAACAGAAAAAAAAAATTATACCACTTTGCTTTTAAGGAAGCCCCCTGTGAAAAGAACAAACAGAGCCAGCATGTTTTATTATTCAACAAAAAAAATTTTTTTTTTGCTCCGACAAAGTTTCGCTTTTTAAAAGGAATCCTTCATTTTTGTGTAAAGATGTGTGGAAAAAAACAACCCACCGAGGAAGAGCCAGCATTTTTTATTATCCAAAAATTTTTTTTTCTTGCTCTGCTCCTGCCCGACGGGTTGCAATTGTTTGCGTGCCTGTGAAATAAGATGAGACAAAGACTCCAATAAATGAGACAATTTCTGAAAAAGAAAAATATTTTATTAGTTATTCATACTCACCTAATTTTTCTCTCAACTCCTTCGTTTCCTTTTCCTCCACCTCTCTTTTTTCAACGGTTTTGGGTGACCCGGTGATACTTTTGCTTCATCCGGCGAGTTTCCGATCCGCCCAACGCAGCACTACTCCTGAATGGGGCACCCGCTTTGCGAGTTTACGACCGGTCCATCGCAATTCGACAACTAGACACTTTTTTTTCATTTCAAGCTTTTTTTAGGAGCTTTTGTTTTAAAAGTAGAATAGTTGCCGAAGGAGCCCGATCTTTACCAAACAGGTGTAGACATCTTTCACTTCCACTCCGAGCCATAATAAACAGAAATAGATTTTTATGCACGGACGACAAAAAAAGTCGACATGGTGAAAAAAATTTCTCTCTGGATCAGCACGGAGTAAAAAAGTGGAAAAGATGCTCGCTCACGAACCAGTTCGAAACTCCAATTTTTTTTAAAAACAAAAAAGGGAGTTCGCCCCTTGTCTCCCCACGAGGCCGTCAGTTTTAAACCGAGCTGAAAGTCTCTAACCGCTGGCCTGTCTACGATGCGTACCACGTCAGACCATCGCAGCTGCAACAGGGATCGGAAGGCCCCCAATTCCCATTCCAGAGGCTTTGCGAAACACCCCGCAAGGGGCGTTATTTCGAGGTGCTTCCCTAAACCTTCGCCGAGAGACAAGAGGATCCTTCGGAATTCGTGGCTTGGATTCGGATAACTCCTCGTCCATCAATTTCTCAAAGCCGGGAAGCCCGCTTCCGAAAAAAAAGAGAAAGTGGAGAAAAAAACAGGTTGGCTTCTTCGATGACCTTCGAGTACAAATTTCTTTTTGTTAAAAACTAGCCTGAAATAAATATTTTGCCTTCCAAGCCCAGGATCGAGGAAGGACTTTTTTTCTCCAACTTCTGGGATTTTTTTTGTGTCCGTTTTTTTTAAAAAAAATAACAATTTGAACGCGCTCTGACAAAACTATCTTCACCACAAACCCAAGATAATGTGGACTTGCCTACACCTCGCAATTGGATTGTGTGTTGTGAAATTTAACAAAAAATTTTTTTTGAACGCGCTCTATTTAAAAAGAAATTTGAACTCGAAGGGTGCTGAAAAAGAAATTATACTTACCATTATTTTCCCTTGTGCTGAAAAAAAAATTTTTACCACCACGGATTCCTTTTAAAGCGAAAATGACAAAAAAACAAACAAATGTTACCGCGGATTCCCCCCCACACAAACACAACATGAAAAAAAACAAACATCAAAAGCAAAGTTTTTCTCCCCCCCCACAAACACAACATGTAAAAAATACAAACATTAAAAGCAAAGTTTAACCCCCCCTCCCCGGACAATACAAACACAACATGTAAAAAAAAAAAAAAACATTAAAAGCAAACATTTAAAAGATGTAAAAAAAAATGCAAAAAGGCAGCGAGGAAAAGGGATCGAAGCAACGTTACGTTAACACCGCAAGGTTCCAGTTGCTCCGAACAATAGCGAAGCGATAGAGCGGAAAGCTAAAGTCTTGGTTTCATCCGAAACTTATACTGTCAAATCAAATCAAAAAAAAAAAAAAAAAAAAAAAAAAAATTTTTTTTTTTTTTTTTTTTTTTTTTTCATATATATTTGAATCTCATGTCCCTTAGACACTCTCTGCTTATTTTCAGTCCTAATCGAATGAAATCTCGAAAGTGCATCTTTTGATTCTCCAAACTAAAAAAAACCTTTATTTAGTGAATAAATACTTTTAAAAATCTCCCACTTTAACTTTAGATTAAAAATAATTACAAAAAGACCAAGATAAGTTATGATAAATTATAATAGCTAAAGTGATATGATTTTCCCCAGAGTATTTTTAAAAACATTTTAGCGGCAAATTTCTTCCATAGCATTTGCTATAGATGCTAAGGTACCAACCATTCTAACTGTGGAATGTAATAAGCTCCTCGCCCAATTCGGTTTTGGATTTGATGAGAAAGTTTCAGGAACAACTTTTTTTATACCCTCCCAACCGTCATGATCTTCCACCCATGATAATAAGTTTTCCTGTACCAATCTTGAAAAACATTCATACATTACATCTATAATGCTTTTAGGTAATTTATCTTGGATGCATTTTACAGCCAATTCCCCGATGAAAGCGAAAAATGCAATTATTCGACTCCAAGTAATACCTTCGATAAACAATTCATTAAATACACCTGTTAAAAGACTATTTATATTATCTTCATCAATATTTTTTATTTCACAGCATAGATTTTTTATTTCATTACCATACTTGTCGAGAAATACACTAAGAATTTCGCAAGTTTTTTCAATGAGATTGGTTTCTTTTTCATTCATCGGACTGTCTGCATGAAAATTTTCATAATGATTCAGTAGAAAAGAAAATACATTTTCAAGAAAACAATCTGTTCTTATTATATCTTTTTTGCTATAAATTCTCTTTTCACACTCATCAATTTCCCCACGCAAAAAAACTGCTTTAAGTAGCAAATTGTTAGACATTTTGCGAAGAAAAGATACTTTGTTTCAACAAGCGGAGAATGTAAAAATTACAAGTGAAGCCACAAGCTTTATAATCTTACAACATGAAAAAAAAAAAAAAAAAAAAATTTTTTTTTTTTTTTTTTTTTTTTTTTTTTTACTACATTCATATATATACGAATCTCATGTTCCTTACACACTCTTTGCTTATTTTCAGTCCTAATCTAATGAAATCTCGAAAGTACACCTTCTGATTCACCAAAGTTTTTTTTCAAATTGACCGAAAACTTTGAGATGTATCTTCTTTTATGGGGTGTTTTAAGAATCCTCTGTTGTTAAGCAACATGACGCCTATTCCAAAAAGAGGATTGAGCGTGAAGGTGAATGACACGGTGCCTTTTTGTGATGCCGCGGGCTACCCATGCCATGGCTTTAAAAAGTCTTTTTGTCATGGCTTTTAAAAAGCCATGGCTTTTAAAAGTGATTGCGTTTCTTCTAGTAAGTTAAAAAAAAAAAAAAAAAAAAAAAAAAAAAAAAATTTTTTTTTTTTTTTTCATAATAGGATATTACATGTAAGCGCCATACAATTACAGTCAAAGATATAAAAGTTTTTAATTTCAAGGTCATCCCAATGTCATTCATGGGTTCCATTTTCCAGGCTTGAAGTCAAGCGACAAAATTTTATCGGGCCCATATCAATAGTTTTGTTGTGTACAATTCTCAACAAATGTTAAAAAAAATCAAGTCGATTGGATCATAAACTATGAGCAAACGTGATTTTTAATACTACACCATGGGGGGCAAACTTTGATTAAACATAGTACTGCGTACAAAATTTGAACCGCTTCGGATAATTAGAGTCAGAGATATAAAAATTTCAAGGTCATCCCTTGGGGGTCTATCATCTACATCTATTAGGCACGCGAAATTATGTGACAAATTTTTATGGATCGACCAGGGGGTCCCCACTATTGACATTTTTGTTATTAAATTTACAAAATTTTATACGTGTTAAAAAAAAACTGTACGTTTCTGAAACAATTACAAAGTAAAATATTAATAAAACATTATTTTTTATGGATCGACCAGGGGGTCCCCACTATTGACATTTTTGTTATTAAATTTACAAAATTTTATACGTGTTAAAAAAAAACTGTACGTTTCTGAAACAATTACAAAGTAAAATATTAATAAAACATTATTTTCAATACAACAGAGTCACATTATTTTTTATTTGTTAAATGAAATAATTAATTAATTGAATTGACTTACCCCAAAAACTTATTGAAACACCATCTGCAGGTTTAGTAGCCACTGGTTTCGGCGCCGAATCCAAACTAATTCGCACAAAATCGGTGGCTGTATTTATATGCTAGGATGACGTCAAATTTCAAATCTAAACTGAAATATTTAACTAAAAGTGAAACATCTAACTTGAACTGAGTTCAAGGTCATCCAACTGCGTAAAAGGAATATTTTTACATCATCGTTTTTTCGCTAAAAATAATTTCCAAACTAAAACTCAACTCAAGGTCATTTAACTGTGACTCTTTTTTTAGAAAAGTTGGTTTTCGTTCAACATGAGCGAGCAGGAAAAGATTTTTTTTTTGTTTTATTCATGCATTGATTCTATTTTTATATAATAATGACACACAATAATGTTACATTTTATAATAAAAATGAGCAACTTGCATTAATTTAATCTAATTTTTTTTGTAGAAACGAGTTTTATCAAAATCATCTTAAGCTAAATTCTGTTCAAAATACCTTTTTTAGCAGCCTTTTTACTTTCTTCTATCTTTACAAGAAGAAAGTATTGGATTCATGAAAATTTTCGACTTCCGGTTTTCGACGGATTTATACTTCTGTCTGTATGTGACAAAATATTTGTGGGCGCTCTATCTCAAGAACTAATGCTTGAAATTTAATAAAATTTTATATTCAGTTAGACCTTGATATGGATTAGTGCCTATTGGTTTTTGGTGAAAATTGGCCTGCAGGTGGCGCTGTTATACTACGTTTTTCATGATTTTCAAGATTGCTATATCTCAAGAACTAATGCACAGAATTTCACCAAACTTCAGATTCTGTGACCCCTTGATTTAAATAGACGCTGATTAAGTTTTGGTGTAAATTGGCCAGCAGGTGGCGCTGCTGTGCCACGTTTTTCATGATTGCTATATCTCAAGAACTAATGCACAGAATTTCACCAAACTTCAGATTCTGTGACCCCTTGATATAAATAGACGCTGATTAAGTTTTGGTGTAAATTGGCCAGTAGGTGGCGCTGCTATGCTACATTTTGCACGATTTTTGCGATAGCTATATCTCAAGAACTAATGCACAGAATTTCACCAAACTTCAGATTCTGTGACCCCTTGATATAAATAGACGCTGATTAAGTTTTGGTGTAAATTGGCCAGCAGGTGGCGCTGCTATGCTACATTTTGCACGATTTTTGCGATAGCTATATCTCAAGAACTAATGCAGAGTCTAAATAAGTCGACCCTAGATGCGTTTGAGTGCAAAAAATGAATTTAAAAATGAGTCTGAAAAAACGCAATTTGTTATATTTTCTCAATCTTTCAATCACCATAAAGTCAGAAATTTCTGTTCAAAATACCTTTTTTGGCTGCCTTTTTTAAAATATATTCTGACTTTATTGAAAACTCGACCAATTCGCCACAGTTGCTAAATAAGAGAATTTGTCATTTGGATGCGAGCAAAATTGAATTTAAAATTGAGTCTGAAAATAAGCAGTTTGGATTTGAGTTTTTTTTTTTTTTTTTTTTTTTTTTTTTTTTTTTTCTCCAACTCCTATTTTTTGTTTAATTTATTTTTGCTAGAAAAATTAGTCCTATGATAAACTTGTTAATATAAAAATTGTAGATATTATTGAGAAGATGTAAAATAAATGTAATTATATTTGATTACTTAAGGGTGTTCTCAACTGATCCGCTCAACAAACGAAAAACGTTTTGACACATTTACAAATTCATTTTTCAACAAAAAGTTATAAAATTTTAATGCCTGACTATGAAAGCGATTTCGAATTGAACTTATTTTTCCATTTTATGATAATTAAATTACTTATCGAGTTATAAGCTATTTCGATGACGCAATCACCCGTTTTTCTCCTCCTTTTCGACCGGTTTTTCTGCTTTCGTCGGGAAATATGCTCAAAAGTGTCAACTTTGAAGGCTTGTTATGAAAAATCTATTGTGTTTTTTTTTTTAAAAAAAACAAAAGAATGAGTGCAATTAAAGAGTTTCTGAATAACAACACCTGCTATTTTTATGCATTTCCAAACAAAAATAAATTAATGCATGTGTCACAAAGTTACCCTTTTTGATTTTAAGAACACCCTTAAGAATTGAGTAAGTTATGAATTTTTTTTTCTTTTTTCTTTTCGTCGGTAAAAGTTGATTCTGTCAAAAAACCTATATATACAAAAGTTTCAGATAATGTTGAGTACATTTATATAAAAAATTTAGTTGGATTTGATATCTTGAGAATTGACAAAGTTATGATTTTTTTTTTCTCCATGTTTTTTTTTCGCCCCCCCCCCCCATTTTTAACTTTACCAAAAATCTGTCATGCAGCTCATTTTTGAGGAGTAATATAAACTTTAAACTGATTCGATATCTATTTTATTTAAAAAGTTCGGGTTACAAGAAATGGTGTTCATATAAAAAGATTTTTCTAATCCTCTTGTGTACACCAGAGGTGCCTATCGAGGATCTTTTTCACGAAGAAGTGATTTTGAAATCTTGGTCAAATTATTGATTATTAATTTAATGTAAAGACTTTTAGTCTTTTGAAAAAAAATGAATCGTGAGTGTATTGGGGAAAAAAGTGTTTTGGCGCTAAAAGATTGCAATTTTTTTTTATTTTGATCGTAAAAAAAATGTTTCTTTAGAATTTAACAAGTTTTTTTTTAAATTATTCCAATATATCTGACAACACGATTCATTTTTTCATCACTTTATAAACTTTGTTTCTTTTTTTTTACATCCAGTTTAATAACTTGATTCGGCCGCTTTCGATTTCCGCTTTTCGATGGACGGGGTCAGAGATTCTAAAAACATGTTTTTCCAAAATGTCTGTCTGTATGTCGCCATTCTACCATCAAAAAGTGTATAAAGTTATGCATAGAATTAAACCAAATTTTTGTGAATGGCTGTGGCAAGCAGGTCATGCTTGCAAAACACAGCCAAAACATGCAAAACACAGCCAAAAAGTTTTGAAATATTCCGCCGGAAGGGGGCGCTGCAATCGCGATTTTTGTGCCATTTTCCACCGACCAAAAGTGTATGAAGTTATGCATCGAATTGAACCAAATTTTTCAGTGAGACATGTTTCTTTCAACTCTGTATTAATTGAAAATGAATAAGTATAGATATCTGGTGACTTTTGAAAAAAAATAACAAAATATTTTCCGCCTTATTGTGTGAACTTTCTGTGATAGATATTTTGGAATACATTCATAGCTATGTGAGCTGCTAATCTCTTACTTGGGTGGAACCAAATTTATTAAGTTGTGTAAATATTTAAGAAATGGTGTTCATATAAAAAGATTTTTCTAATCCTCTTGTGTACACCAGAGGTGCCTATCGAGGATCTTTTTCGCGAAGAAGTGATTTTGAAATCTTGGTCAAATTATTGATTATTAATTTAACGTAAAGACTTTTAGTCTTTTGGGGGGAAAAATGAATCGTGAGTGTACTGGGGGAAAAAAGTAGTGTTTTGGCGCTAAAAGATTGCAATTTAAGATTTGAAATTTTTTTTTATTTTGATCGTAAAAAAAATGTTTCTTTAGAATTTAACAAGTTTTTTTTAAAAAAAAAAAATTATTCCAATATATCTGATAACACGATTCATTTTTTCATCACTTTATAAACTTTGTTTCTTTTTTTTTTAGAAAAAAAAATAAACCAATATTGGTTTCCTATCTGACGCGAAAAAACGGGCCGAACAGAAACATGTATGGATAAAAGACTATTGTCTTTTACCTTATAAACATGTTTCTGTTCGACCCGTTTTTTCTTTTTTTTTAATCAACAAGTCTCTTTTTTTTAAAGTTTATCTCGAATCCAATCGGCGAAAACAATACATTCAATTCTCGAACAATGTGGCATTTTATCATTAAGCAGTCTTCTATGAATTCCACAGCCGTTTACCAGGATGTATTTCAATGGGTGGGATATTGCATCAAATTTTGGGCATCCAAAATCTTCCAAGTTTAGATATGGAATCCCTAGGTCTTGCAGCACGTCCCTTTCAACGTGGCCACCTTTATAGGCTACTATATATTTTTTATCAGTTTTTTGGCACTCATACTCGGCCTTTACAATGGTTTCAAAAAATTCGAAATCAAAAAGATGTCTTTCGTTAGTCAGGGGTTCAAGAGTTAGGCCGTGCAGGTTGTTTGTACAATAGTTGATTGTTTTCCAATCTTTCCAAGTCGCTTGATTAGCCAGGTGGTTCAATCTGAAGGTGTACATGCCGCTATCGCCTTTCGTCAGTGAGGCAAATCCCAGTTCTCGGCAGTAAAATTTTCCCCCGATGCGGAATCCGTCGAAATCAACGACCATGCAAATGTTTGAAAGGCTCATGGTTCAAAGACAAAGTTCTCAGATAAAGAAAATTTCCAACTAGTCGATAAAAAGTGGTAGCAAGGCTTTCTGACAAGAGCAGAATGATGCTTTGGTCACAATGCGATCTCCTTTTTATATAAAAGACTTGTCAAAACAATCGGACTGAAATAGAATTATCAGAAAGGATGTAGCTATTTTATCGCGGTTAACAGGAAGCCACAGTGTAAAAAAAAATATCAGAACCAATTCTGAAAGAAACTTCTAGAACATTTTTTATTTTCGGAAGCGGAAAGGAAATGATGCAATTCCTTTTTTTATCTGTTTGAACAGATGCGTATCACGAGAAAATTGTTATATAATTATTTTCTAGAACATTTTATTTTCGGAGGTCATGAGATTAAATTCTCGGAAAGGAAATGATGCAATTCCTTTTTTTTATCTGATCACGAGAAAAAATAGTTATATAATTATTTTCTAGAACATTCAGTTTATTTTTAGAATTTTTGGAAAATATATTACGGTCATTACAAGTTCCTTGTAAAATCTTTACTTGATATCATTTTTTTTCATACCTCGAATATTTCAATATTTAACAAGTTCTAACTTGCGACAAGTAAATTTTAAAATGCATTAATATTTTATAGGAAAAGATTTCCCTTACATTATGGTCACTATTTTTAAATACATCAATAGCTTTTTACTGAATTTCCCCCTTACATTATAGTCAATGGCGAAAAAACTAGTTTTTAAATACAGCTCAAAAGATTTCCCTTACATTATAATCAATGGCGAAAAAAAAACTGTTTTTTAAATACAGCACACCCTTACATTATGGTTAATGGGGTCTGTTTTTTTAAATACATCTCAAAAGATTTCCCTTACATTATGATTAAAAAAGCCCAACAATGATTATGTGTAATTTATTTTTCGAAAAAATGCAAGTTTTGCTTTTTTAAATTTTACAATATGGGCAAGTCTTTCTATCATTTTAAATTTTACAATATGGGCAAGTCTTTCTATCATTTTAAATTTTACAATATTGGATTTAACCCCCCCAAAAAAAATGGGCCCCAACAATGATTATGTGTAATTTATTTTTTCAAAAAAAATGCAAGTTTTGCTTTTCAAGTTTTCCAATATTGGATTTATATCTAACCCAAAAAAATGGGCCGAACGAGGCATGTATGGATAAAGACTATAAAAGTCTTTCCATAACACATGCCTCGTTCGACCCATTTTTTTTTTTTTTTTTTTTTTTTTTTTTTTAACACAAACTGTATTCATAAACCTCTTCTCCGAAATGTATCAAAACTTTTCTCGGGGGTCCTGACATTCTCAAGTTCTCTAAATTTTCTTCATACAAGTGAACTTCTCGTCTTTTTAATATATATTCATTAGCCAAGTCCTCGTACAGATCAAAAGTTTTGCTTCTAAAGTCGCTTAGAAATTGACTGAAAGTCTGTGAATTTGAATAATCATCAGCCATTGTTTTTACTCGAATCGCTTTCTTATATTCAGTCGTGATTCTCATAGGTTCGAGCGGTAGGATCCTGGCCACCTCTGGGTTTTGAAAGGTGTAAACCAAATACTCAGCTGCTCGCCTCTTGCATGCTCTCAAAATTTTCACGGCCTCTCCAATTGAAAAAATTCGAATTTTCAGAGATCCACGGGGCAAGTCCATTCTCTTATAAATGATATCTTTCACCCTCAGATGGGCGTGTGCAGATGCATACTGATGTAAATTTTTGTATTCAAATATTCGAGCAATATCTGTTGCCCGGACAAAGGGCAAGCCATCGGATGACAACACTACCAGAATCGGAAAAGAAAGCAGATCGTTGACTAAATAGAAGAACATTTTGACTGGAGATGAGGAACAACAGCAGGAGCTCAAGCAAATGATAGCTTGCTCGGCCAGGCAGACCCGTATTTATACTCGCATTCGACCTCGAAAGATCTTTCTAGAACTTCCTGCTTCACCAGAATTCCGTTAAAATAGGTCGTAGAAAACAAACAAACTAAAATAATCATGTGTCAAGGAAAAACTGGTTACATAAGAGTCTCGACCTGTTTTTGTATTTCTTTGACGTAGATAAATTTACCAGCATCCTGTTTTCCGAGAAGCCGGCCTTGATTATTTTTAACCTTTACGCAGGGGCTCGCTCAGTGTCTACCTGAGAATACATGTAAGCCTGGACAGATGCTGTCACAGCCCCTCCGTAAAGGTTAATCCGCCACGTGCAACCCGATTGTTGCGCAAGGTCACGCCTAAATTTCAACACAGGACTTTCTTTCCAATCCATATAAATACTCCAATGTTGGTAGATATAATTTCTTTTAACCTCCTGACTTCCGCCGGCTCACACACTAAGCTGCAGGTTTCACTGCAATATTTAAATTAGTCCATAAATAAAACCCAGTTCTGAAAAAATTAAGTTAGGTTATCAGAGATCCGATACTAATAACGCATCAGGTTGGGGGAAAAAAAACATCTTTTTTTTATATTTTTTAATAAATTACAGAACATTACAATATTACCCTTTGGCTGGGCAGGTTTTTGAAAAAAATCAAGTAAAGAAATGAAGTGGAAAGACACATTTTGTGGAATTTGTGCTCTTTTGGAACTTGGGTTCGCTTTGTTCACGTTGTTTTTCGCTTGTACCATTGTGTAAATAAACGCAAACAGTAGAATTTTATATATATTTTTAACGACGTTAAAAAATTTATTTTATACATGTTCCAATTTTTGCATATTTTTTTCAAAACGAAAAAAATCCAGAGGGATTAGAGTGCTCGAAGAATTTTGCAGCCGACTGTACATACTTTTTAAATAAAAATAACGATAAAATTAAGTTTTTAGAACAAGCACGCAAACTTTATTCGCGTTTGAAATGAATTAGACGCCCTCTCGCGGACAAAGTCGAACTAAAAGAAATAGAACTGATACCATGAGCATCTTCCGCTGAAATCAGTGTTTAAAAGGCCGATAAATAAATAAACAGTTCTATAACGAATGCAACGTTGGGTTCTTTGTATTAAAATTATCAAAAATCAAAATTTTATACACAAAGTTTAGATCTATAATATAAAAAAGTACATTTGACTTACTCATGACAAAATAACATGACCGCAACACAATGCTTGCATGATTCGCTTGACCCAGCTTTGCAAGAGCAAGAAAATTTTTTTATTTTCAATTTTTTGTTCTCCTTAACTAGCAAACCTGAAATGAAATGGGGATTTGCTTTTGTTTGGCTTGTTTGTAAACACGAGCCTACAATCTCTATTTCATCTCCTTTACATTCTTTAATGCCGCACATTATTATTCTCTTTGCATCAATAATTGCTTCAGCTTCTCTAAAGCATTTACTAGATTTTCCAGCATCTACAAATTCTAAAATTGTCGATATTTGTAATTTATCTCCCATAATTAAATAAAAAAGATAAAAAACAGCACTTTAACTAGCTCTTTAAACTGGTTCTATGCTACAGTGCTACAGCATGGAACGTAAACAAACAAACGTAAACAAACGATTATCAGGTCTAATACAACGCCATCTTTCGGTCATTACAAACGCGAATTAGGTAAAAAATGTTAACTGGTAGAAGGTACAGTTACAGTCAAAAGATGCACAATAATACACAGTTAAATAAGTGAAATATAAAAATACAAATTATTTTACAAAAACTATTTTAAATATTAGAAATGCATTTTAAAGTAAAGAAACATTATTTTAAATTATTATGTTAGCAAAGAATTATTATAAAACATTTTAATTTGAAAAGATGAATATCATTTTAAAAGTTACTATTTGCGATGCGACACAGCTTACGATTCCAGTTATTTTTGCTGGACCAATATCGCCAACTGTCGGCATATAATGGCCCGACAGACCAATCAGAAAACGATTAAAATAAAATAAATTGCGGAATTCAACCAATAAAAAGATTCAGACGTACTTCAGATCTTCCAATTCTCTTCCAAGAACAACTACCATTTTCCCAAATAGTTAATAAGAAATATTCGTGGAGTTTCCTCCCGGCATTCAACGAGAGAAGACATGCTTTTTGCGCTCCTGCATTTTTAAAAGCTGAGCCCGAAATTTTGGTCGTAAGACACAACAAGTCAGATATTCGGATAGCCTCAATCAAGAAGAAGATGATGATGCCAGTTTAAAGAGTTTTCCTCAACTAATTAGTGATTTATTTAACTAATTAAGAAAAGCACGGTGTAATTAGACCGTAAAGTCCCACCGTAATCCAGCGGAGGAAGAAACGTCCAACGCCCGGTAGAAAAAGGGCAGCGCTCGAAGAATTCTCCGGCCTTGATCGAGACCGAGGCTCCCCCAAGGGAGGACGCATCACCACGTGGTGAATTAATTGAAAAAAAAAAGTATTGTTGTGTTATATTTATGAATGCTACTAATTATGCTTAGTCTTCTTACAGTTTTTCTAGGTAACATCACAATCGAGAGGATGTAAGAAGACCAGGAGGCCTGGCGGAAAGGAGCACATGACGTAAGTATCCCATAGGTTAGCCGGGTTGGTGGCGGTCGCCCAGCCAGGGAGGTGCAGACGATATATGCCACGTGTAGTATCGCATGCGCCCCCCGTCACGGGTCTGGTGACGATCAGTCGGGGTACGAGAAATAATTTACACTCGTGCCCCATCGCGTGGTAGGCCCATTCAACCCATCCCCCCCCAATTTATTGGGGTGTAGTAATTAATTTCTGGTCAGTATTTCGGCATTTGTTCTGGTGCACAAAATTATAGTAATTCCAAATGGACCAGAACGTAGGGTGTTAGTTTTCTTTTTTTTTTTTTATTAACTTATTTTAATTATAATTACCCTATGTCAGAGCGCGAGTTTGCTAGATTTTACTTTTAACTATTATTATTCAATAATCTCCATTCCTTTTTAATTTTATTTTTCTTTCTTTTACATTAGGTAATTTTTCTCTTTTATCAATATTATATCGTTAAGTTTCCTGCCCCCCCCCCTCCGCTGGCCAGAAACCCATTCGCATTTATCGTCACTGGGACGCTTGCGCCTGTGCTCCCTCGCCTATTCTATAGTATTAAATAGTACAGCATCAGTTAAATCCAACTAGTTTCATCGTTCATAACAAAGAATTCAGCATATCAGTAAAAACAATACAATAATAATCCAATCAATACACATCAAACTATCTTACGCTTATCAACAGTAGAATATACATCCCCATTAGTAGTTAATTATTACCCAGTCATCCTAATTTAACATCACCCTAAATATTCTTAATTAATAATTTCCTCAACTTATTCCAAAATTCAGTGATTCTATAGAGGCTAAAGTAAATTTCACTTACTCCACAATAAGCCGGTGCAATTTCCTAAGAAAAGCTCCTCTAGCTCAGCACAATAGATTAAATTCCAGAGTTCCCCCACCTATTCATTCCTTCTTACTACACTAGTACAATAGCATACCAGCCTTAGTCATAACCCACCCCCTGTCATTCAACCTTCTTTCTCCAAGGACATTCTTTAGATAACAAAGGATATAGCAACAGGTGCCTCACTAAGGGAAAAAAAAAAGTCTCAATTTAGAGCCGTTTTCATTTCAGAAAGAAAGAGATCACTACTAAAGGGCTCACTACTAAGCCAGATTTTCCAATAGTATCCCCCCCACACACATATGCAAGACCTTAACTCCCAATAAGCATTATACGCTTTAAATTACGAAATTCATAGCATCAGTATCTAACAAGTATAAAACATAAATCAACAAGCACATTTTGAACGTCACGTATAATACTCTCTTCATTCACATATACCCCCGGACATCTCATACATTTAACACTAACATTCTATCCCCATGACACGTGGGATGCTCTTAAATATGTCTAAGACTAAAATAGCATCCCCCACCATGCCCTTGGCCAAGAGTGGCAGGTTAACTACCAGCACAAAGTCACTTTCGCAACAGTCAGGATTACAAAAAAAATCCACAGGCCTGATAACAAGTAGCAGCCGCATTACCAGAGCGAGTTCGATGGTCCCGGTTACGCCGGAAAATCAATCAGAAAAGAAAACAGACATCAAGAGGACCAAGAAAAAGCCGGAAGCAAAGAAAGTAATGATGGATATAACACAGAAAATCAACGAGCATTTTGCAGTACAAATCAGTAGCAGTGACAGCGATACGGAATACTCAGAAGATGAAAAAAGCACGAAGGCGAGTAACAAAGTAGAAGAAGATGAACAAGCAAGAATCACAAGACAGTGCTCGCTACAAGATGAAGAAGGAAAGAGACTCAGGCAACAGATACTCGAGTTCTGTGATCAGGATCCGGATTTAGGAAGACAAAGGAGTCCAGAGGTGGAAAAAGCCATAAAAGCTATCAACTTTCTCCAATCGGTCCAACACAGATGCTCAAGGATCCCAGCGGGTACAAGCAAGGTAATGGACAGCTGCATAAATGTGATTTTCAATACAATTATGGAAATGGAAATCAGAATGCAGACGGCCAACGTAAGAGTTGAAGAATTGCGTCAGCCCGACGCGGTACCACCGGCTGGTCCAACAACAGAAGAAAGCAGGGAGGAGATGGTAACCAGGACCCAAACCAAGCCCCCCAGGGGATACGCGAAAGCGGTCAAGGCGGCCACATCCACCCTGATCATCCAAGCCACCACAGAAAGAGAAACAGAAGACGTAGAGAAGCAAATAATAGAGACAACCTCGGAACACCATGACAGCGTGAAGAAAGTGAAAAGGATAAAGAGCGGAGTCAAGCTTATCTGTGAAAACGAAGTGGAGGCTAAGAAGATAAAGGAGACAATCAACAGCAACTCAGAAGCTAGAGAAGCAATACAGGTAAAGACTGCAAGCATAAGGAAGAAAAGGATAATAATATTCAACATTCCGGATTACGTTTCTGAAGAACAGATACAGATGAAGCTGCGGAAGACCCTGGGACTTGGTCCACAATACAGCAAGGATGCAGTCACTCTGCTCAGGACCGTGGGGGCCCGCGAGGGGAAGAAGCACCAACCAGTCCTCCTCCACGAACCGCTAGCAGACCACTTGCTAATGGTGAGAACAGTCTGCCTGGGGTTCAAGGAATGCCCCATTAAAAACTTCATCAGCATCACGAGGTGCCATCAGTGTCTCGAATATGACCACGTGGCAGCTGATTGCAAGGGGACCCAGCGGTGCTCTGTCTGCGCGGGCCCACATGTGTACACAGATTGCAACAATAAAAGCAAACGCTGTTATGTGTGCACCAAGTACAATGAAATCAACGGCCACTGGATCCGTGCTCCCAAGCCAACAGATCACCAGGCCAACTCCGGGAAGTGCTGGGTACATCGAACGCTGCTACGTGTCAGGCAGATTCAAGTAGAGAAGGGCATGGCACTTACAAACGGTCACCAGGTTATACATGGGAGGGTAACCATTGCCATATTTGGCGGCTAGGATAGGATCGAACACATGACCAGCCACGACCATGAAATGAGACGAAAACATGACGAAAAGTACAGCAGATATCATGGTCGTAGGAAATAACACAATTATCACGCGCCCCGGGAGCGCAACTCAAAATTCAAGGGTTACCCCCCACACTACACAGCACACAAACACGATCACACCTCCTGCATCATTAGACATACAATCACAAGACTCTTTAAGCTTTATCCAAATAAACTTACACGGTAGCAGAGCGGCCACTAGCATGCTAGCGGGATACGCTGCTACCAACAATATCCACATAGCACTAATACAAGACTATCATCAACACAAAACAAAGGAAACCATAACAGGCTTTAGCCGCAACACATGGAACATAACAAAAACAAAATTGAATAGATCAGCCATAATAACAAATACAGGCACTAAGCCAATCACAATCTTATCAAAAGAATTTACGACGGCGGTCAAGTTAGAGAACAAAAACAAATTATTCACTATAATAAATACATACGCACCCCCCTCGCTAGTGGACTTCTCCGTCGTATTGGAGGAGATAGAGGAGGCCTTGAAGTTGGCGGACGGAGAAATTCTGCTGGCAGGGGACTTTAACGCTCACTCGACCGCTTGGGGCTATGATGACATAGACCAAAGGGGTCGAGATCTCACAGATTTCCTCCTGCTGAACTCACTGTTCGTCCACAACCCCCCGGATGCCCCACCGTCCTTCCTCACAATACGTGGGGGAAGGGAATTAAAAGGCTGGCCAGATCTGACGATAGCGACGGTCGCCCTGGGCAACGAAATATGTGATTGGCACGTTAGTGATGACGACTCACAAAGAGACCACAGATATATTAAATTCACACTAAACAACTATGAAAACATCGACTATCAAAGACATGGCTTACAAACAAAAATAGGTAAACATGCAAAACTTGACAAAAGCATCAGAAAAATCAGAAACAAATACATAAAAGAACTTCAAAGAACCACAACAGAAGAACAACTGGACAATGTAACTCTGAGACTACAAAATGAAATCACATCAATTGCTTTTGCGTGTTATAAAAAGAAACGCACACCTGCGGTCACTGCCCCCCCTTGGTGGACGGACGAAATCAAAACAGCCAGGAACAAGGTTAGGGCGCTCAGGAGGAGATACCAAAAACAACCAGATGAAGAACTAAAAATAAAACAACAAATAGTATTTAAAAGAGAAAGAGCCAAACTTAAGAAGTTCATCAACAAAACAAAATTAAAGACATGGAAAGACTACTGCAGCAAAGTAACGGACACATACGGCTCGCAATACAAAAATGCAAGCAATAAAAACACGGGCCCAGCTAAACTTGTCAATATACTCCCACCACAGCAATCAGTAAACATTAAAGATACACTGACACACTTTTTAGACAATCTCCAGAACACCCCCCACAACATAACAACAGTAAATAAAAAAAAAGAAGATGCAAAACCACCAGTAGTTACGAAGGCGGAATTAAATAGAATAATCAGAAACATCAAACAAAACAAAGCACCAGGTTATGACTTCATTGACTATAACTTAATTAAACGCATAAACAATGCCGCCCCGCAACTACTGCTCACACTTCTCAATACATGCTTAAAATTTGAATACTTCCCCAAGTCATTTAAAATCGGAATAGTGGTCCTCTTTCACAAGCCGGTAAAGACCCTGCAAACCCTAAAAACTACAGACCGATATGCCTACTACCGGCAATAAGTAAGATTTTAGAACGCATAATACATGGTAGAATAAACTACCATCTTAATAAAAATAAATACTGGAGCGATAAACAATATGGCTTCAAACAGGGATTCTCCACGGAACACGCACTGGACAATCTAATTAAAACAATAAAAGAAGACAAAGCTAACAACTACCAAACACTCTTAATAGCCATGGACATCAAAGGGGCTTTCGACAACATACGCTGGCCAATACTAATAGATAATATAAAACAATCTCCCTGCCCGGGTTATTTAATAAACTGGGTAGTGAGTTTCTTACAACAAAGATACGTTTCACTAGAGGAAAATGGGATCAAAATCACAAAACAGACATTCGGCGGCTGCCCCCAGGGAAGTTGCCTGGGCCCGCTTCTATGGCTATTAATCGCAGAGACAGCATTAAAAAAACACTGGGGAAAAAATGTCAGGATACAGGCATTCGCGGATGACTTTATTCTGATACTCAAGGGAAGAACAAAAGATAAACTTAGAAGACTCGCAAATAGAATACTCAAAGCTTTTAACGAATGGATAGAGGCTAATGGCCTAACGCTGAATAAAGAAAAAACAGAACTACTATATCTAAACAGGGGACATATGAGGAACCTACCTACAGAAAACACCAATGTAATAGAGGGCATAGAGTTAAACGGTCAATCTCTAAATGTGAAAGAACATATCAAATATCTGGGAGTGATATTGCATAAAAATCTAAACTGGGTACCTCACTGCGCAACACAAACAGGCAAAGTTAGAACAAACTTCAAAAACCTGGCCTATATGGCGGCAAAGGGCTGGGGACTAAAACCTAACATAATCAAGATATGGTACACAACAGTAGTGGAAAAAACGCTAACTTATGCGGCCCCAATATGGGGGCACGAGCTCAATAAAAGGAGCAAAGAGATACTCTCTAGTTGTCAAAGGCATTTTGCACTGGCCATAGTCAGGGCTTATAGAACGGCCCCCACCTCGGCACTTCTGGTACTCTCGGGCCTGATTCCAATCCACCTCAAAGTCAATTACGAGGCAGCCTATGGAACAATCGCAAGACTTAGAAAAAATACAAAAATACACAACAAGGTCCTGCACCAACTTGAATATGAAAAGAAAATCAATATATGGGCAAATCACCCAGCCGAAATAATTGAACCAAGGATTGGATATAACATGCACGAAGTAGTCACCTACACGGACGGTTCCAAATTGGAATCAGGCGCTACAGGTTCGGCCTTTGTAGCATACAAAAATAACCAAAAAATAATGGCATGGTCAGTGCCCCTAAGAGAATGCAACAGCGTTTTCCAGGCCGAACTACTGGCAATACAAAAAGCAGCGGAATGGGGCAACACAACAGGTGAGCCATACAGCATACGCTCGGATTGCAGATCAGCCATAGAATCACTAAAAAAGCCATTTAATGTCAATGAAACAGTAGATAAAATACAAAACTTAATTAAAGAATCCAACAATAAGTTTAAAATCAGCTGGGTCAAGGCGCACGTGGGCATCCAAGGAAACGAGGATGCAGACGAGTTAGCCAAAACCGCAGCGGAAAACACAAATAACAAAAACAAATACTATATGAAAAAGCCAATCTCAAAACTGAAACGGACACTCAAAGAGCTAACAATGAAACAATGGCAGTTCGAGTGGGATTACGGGGATACAGGCAGGGAAACACATCAGTATTTTCCAACAGTAGGTGAAAGCAGACTCATAAGTGACTTTTTACTCTCACAACTCTACACAGCACATGGAGCATTTCCAGCGTATCTCCACAGATTTAATAAAGCGGACACTCCGGACTGTGCATGCGGCACGGAGGGTACGCCTAAACATTATCTCCTCCACTGCCCACTCACCCAACAGTACCACCTGGTAAACATAACAGCAAATAATGATAAACTGTGGCACGAACAATTAGGTAAAAACAAACACGTACAAAATAAAGCAAAAACAGTAATCAGGTGGCTCCAAGAAAACTGCGACAGTATCACAACATTAAAGCAAACAAACACATAAAACAGAAAGCCCTCTCATTTTGATAACCCAGCACAAACATAATACTGTATGTTATGTGTTATATGTTGTGTGTAAAAAAAAAAAAAAAAAAAAAAAAAAAAAAAAGGGCCTAGAATTTTTTTTTTTTGCCAAAAAAAAAAAAAAAAAAAATTGTTTGTATATGTTTTATGTCCATTAGCAGTGTGCGGTAGTCGCACAACATCAGCTGTAACCATGGCCCGCAATAGGAGCCCCGCAACATATGAATTGCATGCACAACGAATATCAACAACGGTTCAGCAAGTTGTGCAATATGACAGAGTAAGAAGCTTCAAACGCCCCCGACACTGCTTGTCCGTCCACTGTGTTGCGTTATAAAATATATATATATATATATATATATACTATATAAAAGGTCTAGGAATCCCCTAATGCCAAAAAAAAAATAAAAATAAAAACTGCTTTTATTTTAAGTTTTTTCATTTATTATTTTAATTTTTTTTAACTCTTTATTTAACTATTTTTTTTATTTTATTATTACTAATTTTTATTTATTTAATTATTTATTTTTGACAGCTCGCCTCTTTATTTGGTGCAGTAGGACTCTGTCCGCACAAAATACCGGACCCGCTCTAATGGGGCAACCCAGGGAGCCAGTTTTTCTCGGTGGGGTACGGTAGAAAGGTGGGTTCTTGTCTCTCTCTCTGCAACGCTCTCGTTTGCCTTGCTATTTGGCGCAAAAATTTTCCTCCATCAGCGGTACGACTTAGCTTTTCTGCCATTTTCTGTTTTTTTTTTTTTTTTTTTTTTTTTAATTCCCTCAAAATTTTTCCAACTCTCAGCTAAGTTCAGTACCATTGTTTAGGCTCAAAAACATCCAGTCCCATTTCGTCTGGTAAGATGAGTACAAGGTGTGCGGCAACAAATCACAAAGTTAACCCAATGTGCAATAAACCGCAAAGATTACCAACAAAGCACTTAACCTAAACAGCCGACCCGGGTACTTGTCTTAGTGGTTCGCCACTTTGCTGGCAAAAATTACATCATGTACGCTAATGGCGCCTGGTGCATGTAAAATCCGTCGTGGGTGCAAAGTCCTCCAAGTTACCTGTGAATTATACCTCTGGAGGTGCCTTGCCAGGTGAAGGTCTCGTCATCTGATCAAGGCTCTAAATTACGAGACCATCTTGCGAAGCCAATTACAGTTCAAACAACAAACAGGCGAAACAAAGTATGCTCAACGACAAGCAAGTACTGCAGAAATGATGGCATGCGTAGCAAAGAAATCAGGTTTATTGCCGCTACGCGGCAATTAGGCGGTCGACCGCCCCGATACCAGGTATCTAACCCGTTAACCCATTTTCGGCCAAAGGTTCGTATACGAAACATTTCGATAAATATTTTTTTTTAACACTCTGACACATTTTTTTCAAGAATTTTATTTTTCTTCTATTTTTTAAGGCTTTTGAAGATATCCATAAAATATTAGTAATTCAATTGGAGTAAACACTTTCTCTTAAAAAATTTTCAAAATACGCTAGAGTTTTAATTTGAAACACCTTTGACAAATTCGACTTTTTAAAAATATATTATTATTCCAATTGAAATGAATTATATGTTTTTAAAATAGATTAAAGTTGCAAATTCTGTATATGAAATAAGAATAAAACAAAAGTCATAAAAATATTATTCATATTCATATTATTCATTATAAGAAATAATATTTTATATTATTATATAAAATATTATTTCTTATATAAAATATTATTTTTCATGCACGAATCTTTTTTTGTGTCTTAATGTATGTAATTTAAGCATATTTCAATAAAAATAATGCTACATTTTATAAAATTTCTGTGCTTGGCCTAAAATGGGTTAAGCTGAGATAACTCGGCAGGTAGGGGCCTGGCCATCGGTTAGAAAGAAAGAAATATTCGTGTATAATTCGAACCACATTTCTGGTATCTTGTTGAAAATAATTTGTAATCGAGGATAAAAAAAAATAAATTTTCATTAAATTAGTAAATTTTTTTCTACATTTCTAATCAGACTTTTTTACTTTCTTCTTAAAAATGAATCATGATCTACAAATTTACACAATATAATTTTTTTACAGAATAACCTTAAATAATTTTTAATTAATTTATTTTACATGTTTTTCTATTACGGACGCATTTTTTTTTCAAATAAAAAATGAAACACGTAGATTTTGTAAAGGAAAATTTTATGATAGAGTCAGTAATTATAGATAGAATCATGATTAAATAAATAAATAAAATATATTTTTATTATCCTGTCAAAATATCTCAAAAACTGCTTTCCGATTTTCAAACTACGCTCATTTTTTTAATCATCATTTCACGATTTCTTTTATGGAATTTTTAAAATAACTTTTTTGAGGAAAATTATAGCATATTTTTAATGAATTAAAATTTGTGAAAATTCAATTATCAACATTAAATCATAAAAGTATATTTCAGTGTTAAGAATTCAAATATTCAATTTATTCTTATTTTGTGAAATGATTTATGCAGACGATAACGCATTTTAAAATAATTATATCATGATTTTTTTTTCATTTGTGAAGTGGCAATAAAAAACTTGTAAAAAGAGAATATATTTTGTATAATTTTGCTTCGAAAATATTTTTATTTATACCAGTCTTAAATCATGAAAAAAATATTCCGAAGAAATTCTTAATTATTTAGCTGAATTTACATTTTAAAAATTAAAATACGCCGAAACATAAAACAACGTTTTTGCTTCATAAAGATGCAAAAGTAGTTAAAATAATATATTGTTACTCTCAAATATTTTTCTTATGAAATAATACTTCGCGAATCCAAACAAAGCATGGCTTTTGCTAGTTTAAAATAATTTTGAAGGAAGCTCATATGACTTTAGTGTTATCAATTTAAGCTTGTTCATAAATTATATTGTACGTCCGAAATTGATAACACAAACGTAACATTTCGAAATAATGACATTACGATAGAATATAGGAAAATTCTTCAAGAACATGTATCAACTTATTGAATTACATCCAAAAATGTCACATTCGTGAATATATGGCAAGCAGTGTTTGCAATAAAAATGTCAGTTTTCCTAGTATAAAAAAATAAACACCATATTTACAAGAAATATGTTAAAATGTTTAAGTTAAAAAATATCGTAATTTCTTTATAACAACCATATCTTTATCTTATTATTATTATTATTATTTTTGCTGTTATTTTTATAATCGACAAGAAAGTTGTTTCTTTAGTCATATTATTATTATAGATTTTTAGGTAGATTTCGTATGAAATACTACCTATTGCATTCTCTCCCATGTTGGAATTCCTGAAAATTTTTTGCAGATCTACACTGATCATGACTCCTAGACCCCAAAACTACCATCAGTAAAAAAGTTTATCTATCTACCCAGGGGTGCAAAAATCTAGGCGCCAGCGAGCAGTCTCACACCAATAAAATTTAAAAGTTTTCTTTGCTTTAAATGTAATAGCATTCTTACAAGAATTTTACACGAAACATTATGTGAAAAATAACGAAATAAATTTAGTGGTGAGAGACTGCCTGCTGGCGCCTAGATTTTTGCACCCCTGTATCTATCTATCTATCTATCTATCTATCTACCTATCTATCTATCGGTGTATATCACTTTCTTCTGGACACGATAAATTCCATAATTATGCTCAGATCTTCTTCAAACTCTTACATAAAATCTCGGTCGAGTTCGTTAATGGGCAAAATCGGACCAAGGAGGTGAAAATAGGGAGGGTTTTTGTGAAAATCGAAAAAACGCCATAACTTCTTAACACTAGAACGCCAGGAAATTTTACTCAAGTTTTATAAAACATAATTAAAACCAGAAAAAATATCCGAAATTATTTAGTTTATTTGTTTAGCTCATTTCATTGCAACTCATATATAACTTGCTTCTTTACGATTTTTCTGGTTCGAATCGACATTTAGTCAAGTGATCGGTGTCGAATTGACACCGTCCCGGCGTTCTAGTGTTAATTAAAATGGATATCGAATCGGTTTAAAGTTTATATTACTTCTTAAAAATAGGCCAAAAGTTTATGCGTGGTAGATTTTTGATAAATTTAGAAATGGGCTCAAGGGGCGAAAAAAACAGGGTTTTTGGGAGAAAAAAAATTCATAACTTCGGCAATTCTTAAGATATTAAATCCAACTAAATTTTTTATAAATGTTCTCAAAATTATCTAAAACTTTTGTATTTACAAGTTTTTGATAGGACCAACTTTTACCGATGAAAAAAATTAAAAACGAAAAGAAAAAGAGGGTGAAAAAGAAAAAAATCCATAACTCCGTCAATTTTTAAGTTATCAAATCTACTT
Organism: Maratus speculifer; assembly: GCA_964019185.1. NCBI lineage: Eukaryota > Metazoa > Arthropoda > Arachnida > Araneae > Salticidae > Maratus > Maratus speculifer. Next base: position 36,950,049 of record OZ025296.1, read on the forward strand.
AAATTTATTTTACATCTTCTCAATAATATCTACAACTTTTATACTGACAAGTTTTTCATAGGACCAATTTGTATAGCAAAAATAAATTAAACAAAAATAGTAGTTGGAGAAAAAACCTCAAATCCAAACTGCTTATAATTCTGACTCATTTTTAAAATAATTTTTGATTTTAAACGTATCCAAATGCTAGATCTTCTTATTTGGAAACTGTATAAAGTGACGCATTGGTCAGTTTTTTGATAAAGACAGAATATATTTCATAAAAGGCTACCAAAGAGGGTATTTTGAACTGAAATTCCCGAAATCACCGTGACTGAAAATTTATGGAAGTATTCAAATAAGAAATTGCTTTTTTTTTTTGACTCGTTTATAAATCCATTTTTTTCTCTCAAATACATGCAATTTACAGATCCTCTTATTTAGGAACTATATAATGTGACGCATTGGCCTGTTTTTTGATAAAGAGAGAATATATTTCATAAAAGGCTACCAAAGAGGGTATTTTGAACTGAAATTCCCGAAATCACCGTGACTGAAAATTTATGGAAGTATTCAAATAAGAAATTGCTTTTTTTTCTGACTCGTTTATAAATCCATTTTTTTCTCTCAAATGCATGCAATTTACAGATCCTCTTATTTAGGAACTATATAATGTGACGCATTGGCCAGTTTTTTGATAAAGAGAGAATATATTTCATAAAAGGCTACCAAAGAGGGTATTTTGAACTGAAATTCCCGAAATCACCGTGACTGAAAATTTATGGAAGTATTCAAATAAGAAATTGCTTTTTTTTCTGACTCGTTTATAAATCCATTTTTTTCTCTCAAATGCATGCAATTTACAGATCCTCTTATTTAGGAACTATATAATGTGACGCATTGGCCAGTTTTTTGATAAAGACAGAACATATTTCAAAAAAGGTTACCAAAAAGGGTATTTTAAACGGAATTCCCAAAGTCATCGTGATTGAATATTTGAGGAAGTATTCAAATAACAAACTGCGTATTTTCGTACTCGTTTTTAAATCCTTTTTCGCTCTCAAACGCATCCAATTTACAGATCCTCTTATTTAGGAACTATATAATGTGACGCATTGGCCAGTTTTTTGATAAAGATAGAATATATTTTTAAAAATGCTGTCAAAGTGGGCATTTCGCACAAAATTTTCCGAAGCGATCATGATTAAAGTATTGAGGATGTATTCAAACAACAAATCGGTTACTTTATGACTCATTTTTAAATTCAATTTTACTCGCAAACGCATTCAATTGGTAGTTTGTTTTTATTTAGGAACTATATAATGTGGTTGTGGTCGATTATGTTAATGATGTTTTGGTCGATTTTTTAATAAATTCAGAATATATTTCAAAATATGTAGTCAAAAAAGGGCATTTGAGCTGAATTTCGCTTAAGATGATTCTGGTAAAACCAGTTCTTGCAGAAAAATGAAATTAAAATGTTTTCATAAGCGGCTAAATGAAGTTATTAAACTGGGTTTATTTCTAATCATACTTTTTGTTGTTGTCATTATTTTTCGGATTTATTCTTTGTTAACAATTTCTACAATTTTTGCCACAGCATTTTTTTTTTTCACTCCCTGAATAAACAAAATACCATATTCTAATTTTTCCTGTAATTATTTTGTTTTTATTCGAGTCCGATCTTGGTCTTGCCAGAGCTGCTATAAACATACCTTTCGTGATAAATCTTTTGCCTTTCCAATGCGTCAAAAGTCCAGTTTCATCTGGTATTTACAGCCGTACTGCTTAGTTAATTATTTCTCAAATGTTGCAGTAAAAATAGCAATATAGCATTACACTGTTTATTATTCATTTCATTCTTTAGCATACATTCTAAATTCATATTCATAATTACAATTATCCTCCCTTTTATATTAGGTCGAGTCACATTATTTGTTATTTTTATTTCTACACATTAAGATTAACGTACATGTAAGTACTTACCGTAAAATGGGGTGAATCGGTACACTTTTCAACTTTAACGTTATAAAACAGCAATAACTGATTTTTTAATTATTTCATTTTTTTGCTAGAAACTTCGGTCTTGTTTTGTTCTTTACTTTTTAATTAAAAACGTACTATTTTTTTTATTGTTTATATATATATATATATATATATATATATATATATATATATATATATATATATTATTTTTTTAATGGTGTTCCGATTCACCCCGCAGATAGGGGTGAATCGGAACAAATGTTATAATCATTTTTTATTTTGATTCAAACTTTAATAGGTTTAATAAAAATAGGTATTAATGATAAGGGAGGAATAGGAACACATAATTACTATCAAACCAAGTCTTTATTTTATACAGGGTGTTTCTAAACTGATGGTACAAACTTTAAGGGTAGTTAGAGCACACAGTAACAATCATTCATTGTATAGGAATGTATGGGACCAAGTGACTCATTAAGGTAAAAACAGCAGCGGGCAATTAGGCCCCTTTTTAAATTTTCAAAATTTCTCATTCACACCAGAATTTTTTATGTTATCCTTATGTTAACATTTCATAGTTACTTAATAATAAAGTCCTTCTTTGAAAAATTTTGGTATGAAATCGAAACTTTTGAATTAAAAAAAGTGCAGAACTGGTAAACTTATCAAATGAAATACATGAATAAAAAAGATAAAATGTTTTTTACAATGTAATTTACAAGAAAATAATAATGCATACAATAATATTACAGAAAGTGGTCAAAATTGCGCCCACCGACTGTGATATTAGGATATGCGATATAGTACATTTTCGTCTCTTTAGATGTCCCCATATAAAGAAATCAAAGCTCGATTAATCGGAAGATCACGGTGGCCAAGGAACTGGTCCACCACACCCAGTCCATTGCGTCCCATATGTGGCATTCAGGTATTTGCGCACATCAGTAGTGAAGTGCGTGGGCGCTCCATCATGTTGAAACCATGATCGGAACATCTTGCAGTAGTTCTGGTAAAACCTGTAGCAAAAAAAAAAAAAAAAAAAAAAAAAAAAAAAAAAGATAAAGGCGACCATACAGCATCTTTGGTAGTAAATATGGGCCAATCAAATAATTATATACAATACCCGGCCACATATTCACAGAAAATCGTTGTTGATAAGCATGTGGCCGCTTTGCATGTGGAATATTGGTTGCTCAAAGACAGAGATTGTGCGCATTAAATACATCATCGCGTGTAAATACTGTCTCATCTGTAAATAGAATATGAGCAGTAAAGTCTGGCTGCAACACATGGTGCCGCAAAACCCACTGGCAAAAGTTCAACCGCAGAAGATAGTCTTCCGGATTCAAAGTTTATACACGTTGAAAACGGAAGGGATGAAATCGATTCTCGTTTAACACTTTCCAAACGGTCGATTGACTCACACATAAATTTTGTACAACAGCTCTTGTATTTGATTCGGGCCTTTCATTAGTAAAATTCAAAATTATTTCAGGCTTGCACTGCGTACAGCGCTTTCTCGCCCAGTTTCTTGTCTGGTGACTTGGAAAGAACCTGTTTTAGAAAACTGACGATGTAAGCTCTGAAACATTCTATGATCAGCCATTCTTCTGCGGGGAAACTGCCCCTGATACATCCGTAGGGAAGCTCTGACGTCGCCATTTGCACGACCATACATGAAATGCATGTCAGCTTTTTCGGCATATGTAAATTCTTCCATGACGAACGACAGCACAATTAAATATGGCAGTTTCTTCTACTTGAATGTATGATATTGAACTGGGTACAGTCACTTACTGCACTCTACCGCCAATGGAATCAACCAAGAACTCCATTTCTATTTCAAAAAATTACTTTTTGTATTTTTTTACTCAATTCAAAAGATTTCGATTTCATACCAACAATTTTCAAAGAAGAATTTCATTATTAAGTAATTATGAAATGCCAACAAAATGATAGCATAAAATTTTTCTGGTATGAATGAGAAATTTTGAAAATTTAAAAAGGGGCCTAATTCCCCCCTGGTGTTTTTACCTCAATGCATCACCTGGTCCCATACATTCCTATAAAATAAATGATTGCTACTGTGTGCTCTACCTACCCTTAAAGTTTGTACCATGAGTTTAGAAACACCCTGTATACAAGTAAAGATATACCTTTTTAAAAATTAGAAAACAATTTTGAAATCAAGAAAAAATAAAATTTATTCTAAGAAATTCTATTCGAATTGCAGAAGTTGAATTTAATACATATTCAGCCCTGTTCTGTGTTATACATTACTAGTAGTCATTAGTTAAGTGAATCTATTGAGTAACCCCAATCGCTGCATGTATTAAAACGATCTACTAGTACGCCCTCATCCCCAGCCATTAATACTGTTTGCATCCCTCTCTTTTTTAATTGGTTTTCAATTTTGGGGTGTTTAGGTAATATTGTGGATGTCAGAAAACAATTCTGTGCAATTTTTTAAAATAATTTGCCATTTTTAAATTTTTTTATTGCGTGTTCTATGTCTGTTAGATTGGGCGTTGACTTTTTTTGTTTAACTAAGTATTTTATTGGCACTTTTAAACTCTTCAAGTAATTAGAACAAACAATATATTGTTACAGTACATATTCATACATAAGTTTTCATATATTACATGAATTTATTACAATACAGAAAAATAAACCATGAGAGAAAACTTGTTCCAATTCATCCCGTAAATCTTAAACCTCTGATGTTACAAGCCATTTTTCACTTTTTCATAATGTAGTTTAGAAATAAGTAAAATTGAAAGCAGCATATCGTTTACAGGTCTATCATTAATTTCAAAACCCTACTCTTAGGTTTTGAATACAAAAATACTTCAGTTACATACAAAGTTTTGAAGACGTTGAAAAAAGGATGTTTTTGAGGATCCACTTGCAGTTTTTTTATATACTCCAGTAATGGTGCCAACATGGCAAAACTGAATTTCCCAACTCTTACTGTTATTACCTTCTTATAAAAAAATTGGCAACTAAAAATATCATCACTTACATTTATAACGAATTTATTTGTATGACCGGGAAGTTTCGTTCTTATTCACCCCGCTGTTCCTATTCGCCCCCTTTTACGGTAGTATACAATATACTTTTCAATATAGTACAATTTTACTGGTGTTTATTTACTAACTGCATCACAAGTTATTTATGACTCCACCTACTTGAACTGTAGCAACTAATTTGGAATAGAGGAGTATTACTTACGCACTACTTAAGGCTAAAACAAGGGGAATTTTACCATTTCAGAAAAGTGGTGCCAATCGAGAAATCTGAATTAAAAAAAGTTCCACTGACTGACCAAACAGTATATACCTCCATATTGAATACTTTGACATGGAAACTCAATGGAGTTATGAATAAAGAAGATATATAATGTGTTGTCTATCTCTTGGAAGCGAAATAACTGAGGAGCAAAGCTGTATAAGTAAGCGTCCTAAGATAAATGGCAGAGATGTCCACAAGATTAAAGGTGGGGGTCACATCAATCAAGGTCATACGCCACCTAGTGTAAGGGGTGAACTACAAGAGAATTATTAAGTAGATTGTAATTTCTTTTGTGTGAATGGCGACGTAATTGTTTTGTTGATATAAAATATTACTTTAAAAAGTTGCGTAGAGTAAAGTTTAAGACTGAAATATTATTTTAAATAAGTATACAATAAATAAATGTAATTATAACCAGAAAAAAGTATAGCATGAAATGGCAATTTTCGTTTTCTTTTCGTAACAAGCTTGCGATTTGTGACGCGTGCAATATATAGGTTGTTAGAGATTATTAACTGCTACATGTAGCTGTAAATTGCCCCAAAAATGTGTCCACATTTCACTTTTTATTTTTATTCAGCGTAATAAATTTCTAAGGACTCGAATATTAGTTACTCGAGTAACTTAGAATCGGAAATTGTTAACTGTGCAACAAAATTCGCCGATTTTTGTTGCACAGTTAACAAGGACAGACTTCTCTCGCAAATTACACTGGCCTGCGATGAAAAACGTACGAGGGAACTGATAGCTGAACTTTATGTATTTTTTGGTGAGAATTAAAAAAAAAGAATAATGAAAAAGTTTTATTACGTCACGTATTCTTGAAAATATTAAATTTACTTAGATACTTACTTAGATTTACTTCATACACTCTATTCCTCATGGATCTGGGTGATAGAGCCTTCAATTGAATTGCTAGTCATCTCTTAGAGTCGTCATACTCGGAATATCAAGACGTTCAAGGCTCCGATACCGAATATTAGCCCTCTAGAGGCGATTCACCTAACAATGAAGGTCACCATACTGCACATACTCAAAATTTCATGAAAAAAAAATACTAATTAAACTACATGTAATAAAGGAACAGTCAAAATTAGCGGCGGAATCTCATAAGAAAATATGTAAAAATATAAAATACTTTCGAATATTTGCCGTGAAAAGATGAAAGCACCACGTGATTTGGCGAGTAGTACTTTTCCTCGATACGAACAAACGATTTGAATGCAACTAAAATTGTTTTTTTAATAGATTTTTAGAATGCGTATAAATGATATTTAATGATTTTTAACTTAAAGAATGAGAGAGTTTATTATATATATTATATTGTATTACATATATATATTCTTGTTGCAGCAGTTACTTAATTTTGATATTGTAAAAATAATTTTGTATATAAAAAATATTTTTACATTGAAAAATATATTTTCATAAATTTAAGCGTAATCCAAAATAAAAGCCAGATGAAGAATGTTGTAGTAATACATTTCAATATAGGAGAAGTTTTGGTTTCCATAGCAACAAAATTGAATCGACAGTGCTTAATTGGACTTAATTTTGAAATTGAAAAAAATTATTAAATTTAATTATCGTTTGAATAATTAAATTTTATAGTTATATTTCATTATATATATATATATGATAAAACTATAGTTAAAACAAACTAAAACAGACAAAACTAAAGTTATTTAAATAAATATTTTTAAAAATAGTTCAACAGGAAACATTTTTCCTTAAAAAGTATTTACAGGACTCCCAAATGGTCCGCGAACTGAACATCACAATTTTCTTAGAGAAATTTTCTTTTTAGATTTTTTTTGCAAATTGCCGAAAAACGGCCTTTGAATGTCAATTCTACGCAAATTCTGTAGAAACATATCATGAAATTTTCTGTTAAAATATATTGATGTTCAGTTCGCGGACCATTTGGGAGCCCTGTATTTATTGAAATTTTATTTCGTCGCCAACTAGTGATAAATCGCCAAATAAATTAAATGTTATTTTTTTTTACAAACGTTCTATCGGGGTTCCGCCGAAATTTCTTTTATAAACGCATATATCCTCATGAGACGAACATTCTGTACTTTTTTCAGAATTTTCTGAGTATGTCCGTATGGAGACCTTCCTTGTCAGTCCTTCTCTCAGTTTGAAATTAATAATCTGACAAGAGATCTGGGCCTTTCGAAAGGCTGAAGAACAATTTTCTGAAATATATGTATCTCTTACATGAATTAAATTTTGGAATGCATGTTGCTAATAGATACAAAACTCTACATCACATACAGAGCTGCTAAAAAATTGTATGGTTTTCCTACTGTAGATGAGAACAGGTGAAATTCGGTTTTGAAATGCGTTATACATTTTAATACGTTGAAAGGAGGCGTTATATTTTAATTCTTTTTAAACGGAGCAATTTCGTTATATTATTTTGAATGTATTGGAAAGTGCTTTATAAAAAAAACGTGCTTGACGCATGATATTTTCTGTCTTGTTTTTAAAAGAGGTACTTTCACTTGTAGCTTGACAACAAGTACATACTACAAAATTTATTTTAAAATATATTGGTGTGTGTAGAATATAAAAATAAAAATAAGTATAAAATGTTAGCTTAAAATTAATGTGAATGGGGGTGGTATCAAAATGGATTATTTCCCTTGAATTTTTACAATTATTTCTAATGATCAGGAAAAAAATTGCCCATACCACTGGATACAAGAAGGTTCAAAGAACTTTTTAAATTAATAAAATAAAAATAAATTGTTTAAAAAAATGTCATTCATGCGTATGCGATGCTCGTTCATTTTAGTATCCGACTCTTATTCTAAAGCGAAGATACCTTATTGTTGAAGAATCCAACTTTCATACGCCTTTTTATACTTTATAATACCCCAGAGATAGAAACCTAGAATTATTACAAAATAGTTATTTTGTTTATCTAACTGTACCACAATCCATTTTCACGAAGCGAAATTTATTTTCTTGATAAGTTTTGCAATCAAACTCCACTGAATAAATCAACTGAAGCAGTAGAAGATAACTCGGAGAAATCGTTTTTCCCGCCGGGAACATTTATGCCGGAAATTTTGGAGCTGAATTCTTTTTTTGAACTTATTTCATTCGAAACGTCAGTTTTTTTTCATCAAAGAAAAATGGAGTTTTTTGAACGTAATGCATGTATTGGATTGTTCATCTGTTTAAAATTAAGAAATTAGTCAAATGTTTCTTACTTAATACAAAATTGAAGAAAAGTTAATTTAAAAAATAAAAAGTAATTATCTGTGAAGAAATTAATAACAGTTTTCTTGAACTTTACCACTGCCAAGGGATATTTTAAACTTGTTTATGCGAACAAACTGTGGGTATTATTATAAATTAAGCTTATGATATTATTATATACTAGTATATAACTCTTGTCAAAAATGCCGGAAATTTGATCTGCATTTCATTTTTATAAAACTTCATACAAACAAATAGAATGAAGATTTTCACATAGTTCCGTGAATAATCAAACAACCCCAAAATTTTTTTTTCATATGAAGGATACTTTGCCAACTTCTGACCTCACTTTTTAAAAGGTGAGTTAATTTAAATCAGGTGAAACCTATTTCGAACCAGAATTTTATCAAAAGAAACTATATTAAGTTCCTTATAAAAACAGAAACTTAACCATCTAATGATGAACCTAAATATTTTCTAGTTAGAAACGTGTTTAATTTGGTTTAAATAAACTCACATTTTATGGAAGTTAAGTCCAAAGTTTGGAAGCATGATAAAGTTAACATAGAAACGAATATATTAAAACCTATTAACTAAATTAGCGAAATAAACAAACTTTGTTTATTTGACAACCCTCAAAATCTTAATAATTCAGGCAGAGAAAATACCTCATCCTTTTTAAACAACTCTTTCAAACGACTCTTTATACCCCAGAGATGAAAAGCTAGATTTATTGCAAAGCAGTTCTTTTTGTTTATCTAACTGTATCACGATCTAGTTTCAGAAAGCAAAATATATTTTCTTCGAAAGTTTTGTAATCAAATCCCAGCGAGTAAATCAACTGAAACAGCGGATGATTACTCAGAGAAATTGAGTTTCCCAAAGCGAACATATTTGCTGGAAATTAAGAAGTTAACAACATTCCATCAGAATCCTTTGTTTTTGTTTAAAGGAAAGAAAATAGTTCGTAAACATAATAGTCATTTTGAATTGTATATACGTCCATCTATTTGAAATTGCCAGTTTAAACTAAAAGTCCTTAAGTTAATCACAAAACTAGAGAAAAATTAAATAAAAAGACTTGAATTTATTTCATCATGATGGAATTTACTCATTGTTTTTTAAGGTATCATAGTTAAATGAAAATTTTAACTTTTTAGGAAGAACCAATTAAATAATTAAAAAAAACCTATTTTATTCGAAAAACCAAAATTACGAAAGTTTAAAATGTTACGAAATTGGGTTTTTGAAAATATTATAAATTTTATAAAAAATTTCAACATTATTTAGTTACACATTTCTTATGTGTTCAAAAAAATTTGAACTAATAATTATTAAGAGTTAAAAATTATTAAATTAAAATTGAATAAAATTGAATGCAGTAGAATTGACATTTTATCATTCTTTTTTTTTATTCAGAAATTCGCAAAATCTTATCAGAAATTTCGAATAGTAATACTCGCTTTACTTTTTGACAAACATTTCATGATTTATAAATATATATAGGACAGTTGCACCATAAAATTTAACTAATAAGAATGTATTTATTAAAATACAACACATTGCTCAGTGGTGCACACAACAGGAATTTTAATATACATTTGTACAATTAAAATAAAATAAAACTATCAACGTTTCGCGCCGTCTTCTGCGGGCGTCTTCAGGAAAATATGATAACGGAAGGACTATCTTGATCGAGAGATAATATTTCTAATAAATTAAAATCTAAATGAATTAAAATTTTAAAAAATGTTGCCATTTACACGTGAGTAAAAATTAAAATATTGCAACGAAATAAAATTTTAAGATTTTATGAGGTTATGCCATATTTTTGGTATATTGTAGGATAATTTATCATTACATGGTTTATTTTCTCGAGCGATGATTTCGATAGATTCTCTTATTTTACCTAGAACTGGGTTATTGCACGTAATTATTATTTTGGCCAAAATAAGAGAGTCTATCGAAATCATCGCTCGAGAAAATAAACCATGTAATGATAATTTATCCTACAATATACCAAAAATATGGCATAACCTCATAAAATCTTAAAATTTTATTTCGTTGCAATATTTTAATTTTTACTCACGTGTAAGTGGCAACATTTTTTAAAATTTTAATTCATTTAGATTTTAATATATTAGAAATATTATCTCTCGATCAAGATGCAAACTTAGTCCTTCCGTTATCATATTTTCCTGAAGACGCCCGCAGAAGACGGCGCGAAACATTGATAGTTTTATTTTATTTTAATTGTACAAATGTATATTAAAATTCCTGTTTTGTGCACCACTGAGCAATGTGTTGTATTTTAATAAATACATTCTTATTAATTTCATGATTTTTTCAGAATCTTTGTTAAGGATGTGGAATTACTGAATAAAAAAGGACGCCAAACAGTCAATCCTATTGCACAAGCAAGTCTTTGTGGAGAAACAGTTTAACTCCTTCGCGACGGGAGCATTTTACGAAATTTTTAATGTTTTGTCACCGGTTTTAAATTACAGAAATTTGCGAATTATTAAATGAAGAAAATGCTCCAATTAAATAAGGCAAAATTTACGGTATAATTTTATTGGTGACGATAAACACAGTTTCTTAAGCCTATTTGCGGCACGTATACGTGTCGTTCCTCCCCAAGGGGTTAATGTCATTTTAAATATTAATATACATATATGTATATAAGTATTGCTTTCTCTAGAATGATTGTCTAGACAAAGAATTCCTAAATTACAGTACATATATCAGTTCAGGAATGCCAAATTTTGAATATCGGCGCACATTATTAATAGTTTATCCTTTACAATATACAGGGTGTCCACACCTATCAATGGCTAATTCCTAAACCGTTAGTCATAGAAATATATAGTTTCAATTACACAAATGTTTAAATGAGGTAAAGAAATATTTGAAATGCGATTTGGGTCAATAAAAACATTTCTTTATAAAAAATACAAAATTTAAATTACAATGATGTAATCAATGTTGGCAGTGCGAATGATATGTAGCGATATATCATTTGCATTCGTCAAGTGTAAAATTACATAATTTAAAGATTTACAGCTTTAAAAATAATATTCCGATTTTCATAAAAATTGAATATTTTAAAAAGTAATCATTGGTATTTTTCAGTTTCGAAAATAATTCAATGTGATTCATGTACCAATTAATGCATTCGCTCTAGTATGTTTTTTTAATGTCCATATTTTACAAAGAAAACTTTAAGTTTTTGCAACATTTGAAACAGAAATAATCTTCGGGAAAGATTTCTCTGAAATTTGCGCGTATTCCAAAAGAAAAGTTTTTCTCTAAGAAAATAGTACTATTATTCATCTGACCTAAAATCAGGGAAATTTCCTTTACTTATAACAAATCTGCAGAAAAAAACCCCTGCTGTCAATAACAGCTTGAGTGGGAGTACTGCATGTTACATTCGAAAATTCACACAAGATCAGGGGTGCAAAAATCTAGGCGCCAGCGAGCAGTCTCACACCAATAAAATTTAAAAGTTTTCTTTGCTTTAAATGTAATAGCATTCTTACAAGAATTTTACACGAAACATTATGTGAAAAATAACGAAATAAATTTAGTGGTGAGAGACTGCCTGCTGGCGCCTAGATTTTTGCACCCCTGCACAAGATGTTGATAATACCCTAATGAAAACTAAGATTAACTAACGATTGCTTTATTCAATGTGTTTCTTTTTTATTAAAAATGCTTCGTGAATGGAGCTTACTTTAATGAAACAATTTTAACGATAAAGCTTTAATTTATGGTTAGTTAATAGGTATTGTTGATTCATTAATTTAAATAGTTAAGTGACATCATTGTAATAATGACATCATTATAACTAGTAGCATGTTTTGCATTATTTTTCATTAAAATTCTAAAAATTGAAAAAAAGTAAAAAAAAAAAAAAAAGTAATCGTAATCGTAATCGTAATCGTATACGAAAAAAAAATTGTTGTCATTAACTAATTCAAGCATTAAATTCTTAATTACTTAATCAATCACTACTTGTCGTAACGTGGCATAAACGATGATGAGACAATAAATGCTGAAAAAATTGAATAAAAGTCAATTATCTAAGCGTTTTCTTCAAGTCTTACACAGCAATTAAGGATTATAAATTAAAAACTATTAATGATAGCTCTATAATTAAGTCACAGTGCTGCAATAATTAATATTGTCAATGAAATTGTAAAACACAGGTGGTAAAGATTGAAATATAATATGGCTTAATTAGCAGGAATGTAAAAAAATATATAAGGAGTTTTTTCTTCCCAAAATCCAATTTTATTTGATGCATATCGATTAATACCTGTAAAGAGAAAATGCGAAACGTTGTTGATAATAAATTATATTCAGATCGGCAAATCGTTGCCTATTAAGTTTTATATTTACAAAATAAATCCAGAAGCATACTTTTGGATAGGCCTTTCTTATTAACAATAATAAATTACAATGATTCATCATAAATATTGTTCAGTTTAATGATTCTATAATTTCCCTTATATTGATGAGACATTTTATGATTTCCATGTATAATTATTTCTAAATTACGAGACCAACTTGAATAGCCATTTGCTGTTCAAACAACAGAATGCAACATTAAATAACAGGCGAAACAAAGTATGCTCAAACGAGAAGCAGGTACTGCAGAAATGATGACATGCAAAGCAAAGAAATCAGGTTTATTGCCGTCAGATTTATTGCCGCTATTTGACAATTAGGCGGTCTTCCGTCCCGATACCAAGTATCTAACCCGTTAAGATGTGATAACTCGGCATGTAGGGGCGTGGTCATAGGTTAGAAAGAAAGAAAGAATATATATTTTTATAAAAAAGCTTGCCAATTTTTTGCATATTATTTACTTCGGAAGTTCTTTATAACAGTAGACTTAAATTTGAAAACTTAAATAAGGTTAATTTTACAAGTTGTAACACGCGCCTACCCATTCATAAAAAAGCGGGAGGGGAACTATCACGCGTCACGTGACCTGAACTCTGCTGAATTTAAAAAATGTAGCTGTAGTATTTTTCGTTAAAAAAATCTGGCAGCACTAGTTCTATTAAAAATGTTCTATTCGAAGTTATGTTCGAAAAAGTTCGAAATTTGGCTGTGAGCAGTGAGTTCATGTTTTGTTTTGCCGGAGTGTGCAACTAGAATTATGTAAAAAAGCTCTATTTGTATGATAATGAATATGATGTAAATATTTTATGTTTGTTTATTGTTCTACGTGTTATGTGCCGTCTTTCAAGAAATGAAAAATATTTAAAAAAGACGTAGCCCCGAGAAATCCATTTTTGGATGGGTAAAGCAGTGTTGCCAGTAGGCTACTTTTTTTAAATTCGGATTTGTTGATTGGCACCATTCTTTGCAAATGATAAAATATGCCTTATTGATTGACATGATAATTAAGGCGAAAACAAAAGGTAATTTACCATTTCAAAAAAGTGGTGCCAATCAATAAATCCGAATTTAAAAAAAGTAGCCTACTGGCAACACTGGGGTAAAGCTTCTTTTTCTTGTAAATAAGTAAGACTAGTTCTCACAAAAATAACTGGTGGGTATAATGAAGGATTCTGGACACATTAAATAGCACGTATACCACTCTCTCGTCCACAAGGGGTTAATGACTACATTTTATTTTCTATGAAAAAATAAGCATTAACTTTAACAGTGTGTATTTGTTGAAAAGTACTTATGACAGTGCTACCACAATTGTGCCAAATTTAGGCCAACTTTGCAAAATATCACCAAGTTTTGGTCGACATGGTATAAAATGCAATTATATCTTTTTTATTTGAATTCGTTTAGTGTTGAGTTAAAAAATTATGATTTTTTTTTTGAAGAAATAAGAAGTGATCCAGTTTCTTTTCCTTGCTATTAATTTCTTATATTTTGCATTTAAATTTTCGTCTGTATCTTTCCCTATTGCTATCATAACTAAAGATGTCTGTTTTCTAACGTACCTTTATGTATGCTGTAAATATTTAACTTGATAAACACAAAAGCGTTTAAAATATTACTATGATACAGTCGAGTCTCTATACAACGAAATCCCAGTCAAAAAATTCGTTTGATAGAAAAATTCGAATAGAGAACGACAAAAATTTTTCATTTAATGTTTAAATTTTGAAACAGAATTGTTTTTGAGGTGTTTAATTAAGCTTTTGAAATATTTAACGGAATTTTTCCAGAATCTCAAACATTTTCGCCACTTTCTTTTTTTTCCAGTGTCTTTTTATTTTCAAAATTATTACTTTATCAGAGAGAGTTATGCTTATCCTAGAAGCGATTATATCCAGATGCAGTAAAAGATAGCACCAGCATAGATAACATTTAGTAACAATTCTTCATTCAAATGATCTCTTACAACAAAATATGCCCAGAGTCGCCGTAAATAACAAAAATCCACTCTAAATTCTAAAAGTATTGAGAGTTACTTTAGATAGATGAAAATCTGCTGAAAAAACGACCTTTTCTGAAATTGTCCCCTCATCCCTTCCTTATTCCTGCCTTACTATTCGACCAAGAAACAAACAACATTTTTAAGACGACAATGGAATAGTTTTATTTTTTAGGGTGTTTTGTGATAGTTGGAAATTGCTCCAATAGCAAGCAAATGTGTCTGTCTTTTCCAAGAATGCATGCTCATCTTGGCTAAAACAAAGCCAAGTATAACCATGCAAAAAAGATTCTTGGTGGGGAGGGAGATTAAATACCTTTTTTGGACTTAAGGAATAAGATTGAGGAATACAGCTATGAAAAATAAACCAGAAATCAACGAAAACAATTATTCTACAAATAATTTGAAGCCTTTTTCTGAACATATAAAATAACATTTTTGAAAAAATTCGTTAAATGGAGATATACATTTCGCTATATGGAGATTATTTTTTATGTAATCATGAAAAAATTAATCCGTTCTTACAAAAATTTCGTTAAATAGAGAAATTTGCTAGATAGAGTTTCGTTATAGAGAGACTCGACTGTATTTATTAAATTTTAATGGATATAAATATTCTATATGAATGAAATACACCAGATACTTTCGAATTTAGGCATCTTGACTTAAACCTAGAGAAATACTCGACGAATTCTTCTTTAAATTCAGGAGTATAAAAAACATGATTGAGCTCACATTTTTCTTTAAATGTTTGTACATGAGGGTATTTAGGAGACCAACAAAAAACTGAAAAAATAATTGCAATCACTTTTTAATTGAAATGCTCAAAACAATCTGTAGCTATTATACATAACTGTTTAAGTATTGAACAACATTTATATTAATTTACGTTAGAATACAACGAAAATTCATGGACGATGAAGCTATCTTTTAAAAAGTTCTAGAATTTTCTGCTTACAGCGAGCAGAGTTTTAAACTAAATTTAAGGCTACTTTTAGAAAAAAGTCGAGGAAATGTGCCAACATTAGAATGTAACCAAAATTAGAATGTAAATATATTAATGGATATCATACATATCAAAAATCTGATCCCAGTATAATACGCTTTCGCCAGTATACGATAGTAATTTGCGAGGATATTCGTGTAAACGTTTAACAGGCAGTACCATTTTGCAGTGGGTACCTTGACTGCTATGTGACTAAATTTCTACGAAATAAACATAGCCTAATTTAATATATTCTTTACACCCCAAAGTTCTAGAACAATTCGTTAAGTATTTTTCCAAATTTTCAGCAAAATATCTAAAATCGAAAGCAACAGGATACTTTCAACTAGTATTATAAGTGTAATGAAACAACAAATATAAATTGCGATTCGTTTATTTATTGTTCAGAAAAGATACTGCAAAACTCTGTTATATTACATGTGGCATAAAAAAAAATGGAAATGAATTTGTCAGAAAATAAATGCATTTCATTATTTTAATAAATAATGTATTGTTAAAAAAATATAATTGTATTTTGCGAAAAAAAATATGTATATATTTATATGTGTGCTAAAAGTTTAAAAAAGAAAAGAAGAAAACAATAGCTATTCTTTTATATTTGTTTTTAAATTTTTTGAACAAAAAAAGTCTTTGTATAAAAATACACGTTTTAAAATAATAAGAAAATAAAAGTAAGATACACTTTCTTTTCGTTACAGTAGTATTATATGACAATATTTAAGTGAATATGCAGATAGGAAAATTTCATTTTCTATTATTCAGTTTTTATCAAAATTAATTGAAAGTAAATATACTTATTTTTTTATCAAAATGAATTTTCTTTCAAGTCTTTTAGAGATTCATTTTTGCAAGATTTTAAATTTCTTCAGATACTTGTTAAAATTGAAATTGAGGAAAACTAGATTATTCTTGAAAAAAAAAAACAAAAAAAAAAAAAAAAACAGGCATAGTTTATTTTTTTAAATTTCCATGTTTTTAAAATGTTTTAGTTTCTGGGAGTATCTTTTAGTTTATCAATTTTTGAATGAATTAAAATGTTATTTAACATAAAAATTAATTTTAAAAAGCTTGGATAATATTAGTGGAGGATAAAAATTTAAGAAGAATATAGAGTTATTTAATAAAGAACACACAAGTTTTTATTATAATGTTAAAAGGGATTTTTGTATGTGTGTAAAATATTTTTTATTTTGCAATTAATTTACAAATATATATATATCTATGAATCATAACTTATCAATTTTTCAAACAGACATCCAGTTACAGAAGCTTAAATATCCAAATCTAAAATTACAGCTCCACAGATTAGGTTTTAAATTCTGCTTAAAAAGTTACACGTGTCGCAGTCACATTGCGACGATTAAAAGCGAATTTAACATTAAAGCCTCGAACTTTAAAACTTCATAATTCCTGAATTACGTTCACGAATAACTTTCTGTTAGGTATCTGAAAGTATAATTTGCGAAAAATCCAAATAGTTTAATTGTTAGTATTGAACAATGTCAAGTTTGTTACAATTTCCACTTGTACAGGACCCCCGAAACAAAATTTAAGTATGTCAATATTTAATAGATGTTATTTCTAATCAATTGACACCAGTCAAATCTTTATGCGATGAGTTGCGGCAGAGTGATCAGGGGTGTTTATTATTATTATTGTTATTTTATAATTATTATCATCATTATTGTTGTTGATCTTTATTTATTATTATTATTGATACCGATGGTACATGGTCAATTGAAATTTGGAAATTGTCACTCGGGCAGTGTTGCCACAGGCAGTTATTTTTATATTCCATTCGTGAAGCTGGACGATATTTAAATTTTTTCAATTGAAAAAACCTAATGCATTTCTTTAAAGAATATGTAGTTTAAATATCGTTTTATTATATTAGCTCATAAAATTGAAGCATTAATTAAAACACATATTTGAAATAAATTATTTAATCTGTAAAATATCATTTCCTCAAATGCAACAACTACTACCACCCAAAATGATAAAAAATATAATTTCTTACTGAAATACTTATCTTTATGTCTTTTATGATGAACACATACAATATTATTTCTATGCATTGCATTTTTTTTTCTGTTTGCACATTAAAATTTTATTTGGCAAAATAGCGGTGCAGTGTTGTCATTGAGCTACTATTTTTTTAAAATCAGATTTCTTGACCTGCGCCACTTTTTTTAAACCGAAAATTCTCTTTGTTTTCACCTTTATTAATATGTCACTAAATAAGGCTCTTTTTATTATGTCGAAAAAGTGGTATCAATCAAGAATCTGAATTTTAAAAAAGGAGCCCATCTGGCAACACTGTAAGTGGTGTAACGTGTTGGTACACACGTTGGGTGTCATTTGTGACGTGGCTGGTGTTCTGCTGGTTAAATGAATACATAATTCTAAATATAAGATAAAATCAAACAGTTTATTTAAACTTTTGGAACATGGGAAAGTGGAGCGATAGTTCAAGATTTCAATCACTAAGCACAATACTAAGAAGGTAAATCATAAGCTATACTCACGACCTCGGCTTAAGCTCAGTTCGGGGCACTTCACACCAGCTTCACGTTCAGATTGCGGCTAAAAGCTATGATAAAAAGTTAAATAAATCCAATTGATTTTTTAAATCATCAGATTTTAAAATATTCACCTTTTATATAAACATTTTAATAACAATTTTTAATTTTTCTTTAGAAAGGTGTTATAGTAAAAATAAAATACATTGACATGTTTCGGAACCGTCAAATAATTTTTTTTATAAAATTTTTAATAAGTTTTTTTTTATTTCTTTGTCGCGTGTCATTTGTATTGACCGTGAAATAGTTTGAAATTTTTAGTTAAGTTTTAGATCATGGTCTATATTTTAATTTATTTTTTTGCAATAGAGCGCGTGTTTTTTGTTATTTATATCTCATTGTCACGTGTGATTTGTATTGTCCGAGAAATATTTTGAAATTTTGTTTTATTTATATTATGACTATGGAACTTATTTGACGGTTCCGAAACATGTCAATGTATTTTATTTTTACTATAACACCTTTCTTAAGAAAAATTAAAAATTGTTATTAAAATGGCTAAAAGCTAGTTTAACTCTATAATAAGACAGCCTGTGGCTGCAAACACTCTTTATTCTCAAAAATATCCAACGTATTGAATTAATTCTTACCCACTGGCACTCTTCTTGGGTAACTCAGCTCACCACAATGCTGACTGGCTCACTTTAGAACACAATCTATCTGACTACAGAACACCAATCTAACTCGCTTTGCGGACTACTGCCGCCTCACCACCACTAGCTGGCTTTCGCATTCTCACCACATACCTACTTGCTTCATCTTCTCACCATACACACAACACACTCCAGCTCACAGCTTTTATACATTGCAAACTGAAGACGGCACTATAAATTTGCATATTACTCCTAACCGCAACTAACTGTAGATTCGAGGGCGACACACACGCTCTGGAAAGTTAAAGTTCAATAAAGGATAGATGTCGCTTCCGCGCCACACATGTTAGAACATTGACGTCACGATCTCACTAAAATGCTAGAGTGCCTTTATCACAAACGACACACTCACAGTGGTAGAAAATTGTTCTATTATTTTTAAAAACTTTTAAAAAAGATGTTTTGTTGAAAATTTAATGATCTTGTTGAAGATAAACGGGCATTTTTAACCAATTCGGGATGTAAAATATTATCCAATTAGGAATATTTATTATGTACAAGGTAAAGAAAAATCAGAAAAGAAGAAAAAAATTAAATGTGTATAATTTAGTATGAACCAGAAAGTTAAGGAGAAAAAGTTAAATGTGCGTATATATATATATATTCGGCTTAAATAAGGTAAATATTGGGTCATTCGGAAAGTCGTGTACGTTTGGGAAAATCAATTCATATCGGAAAATTCTGCCCATCAATTATTAAACAGTAAATATCTTAAACAACATCTAATAGTTAAATGATAGACTATTTCGATACTAGTAATTTTCCCAAATTGGCACAAATTTCGTACGACCCAATAGATAATTAAAAAGCTTTAAATAAAAATTCCGGTATACACTTATTTTTTGAAAACTTTTGTGCAATTTGCGGCACTTCTAGTGTTAAAAATCTAATAATTATAGAATTTCTTAATATTAAGCCGGATAGTTATTTTTTGGCAATAAATATCCCTTCTAATGTCTTGTTAAATTATAGACCGTCTCAAAAGTTTAAGCACTCTGAAAATCTGGTTTTAAATAACCGAAGAAGAAAATATTGTATGCTAATTTACAATAAATACTCGACATTTAATCAAAATAAAATAAAAGAAACCTTTTTGGGTTGTTAAAACAAAAAATATATTTATTTTTATTTAATTTTTCCTTTTTTCTTGAAGAAATGCTGTCTCAAAAGTTTAAGCACTTTATGCAATTTTTTTTAAAATACGGAATGGTCGTTTGTAATGACTTTCTATGACATCATATTGCACTTTTATAAAAGTAATAAAAGGTGGAGAAATTATTTCCTCTTGTTTTAAAAGTGCCAAATTCACAAACTGTCAGATTTTGAAAGTTTTTAACCCTTTGAGCTTTGATGGTAGAATTTTCTACCACATAATTTTAATTCCGAAATGTCACAACGGCACCTGAAAATTCGATCAAATTTATTTGAAAAAGGTTTAATGCTTTTTTTTTTTTTTCTTTTCGCGTATATCCTTAACCGGTTTTTTTCTTTGCAAAATACTGGTGCCAATGTGACATTTGGAATTTTTAAGAAATTTATCCACTAGAGCTCAAAGGGTTAAATTGAAATCGCAAAATAAAACTGTTTCCGAAATTGCAAAAGTTTTAAATCAATCAAATCGAGGTATATGTAAAGTACTCTCTAGAAATGATAATTTTAAGCGGAAGCCAAGATGTGGACGATCACATATGACGACTGTTCAGACTGATCGGAGAATACTGAGATTGGTATCTAGACAAAATATGTCCATACAGCAGATTAAAAATAATTTCAGTGTACAAGTGTCCTAAGACACTGTACATAGATGTATTAAAGAGTGTGATTACATCGTACAAAAGAAAATGGCTCCTAAACCATTTCTAAAATTACATAAGGAACAGGCAAGAATTAACTAACACATGTTCTACGGGGACAAATGGCTTACTGTTTTATTCAGGGATGAGAAAAAATGGAAATTAGATGGCCCTGACGGTTGGAACGCATATTTGCATGATCTACGAAAAGAACCAAGGGCATTTTTCTGCAGGCAACGAGGCGGTAAATCTGTTATGGTTTGGGGGGGGGGTGCATTTGGATTCAATGGCTAAATCTCTCTGGCTTTTCTAAAATGAAGACAAGATTAAAAAAGTATCAAGGGATGCTAAACTATCATTTGCTTCCATTCGGTGATAGTTTTTTTTTTTTGGGGGGGGGGGGGGGTCCTGAATGAACTTTTCAACAAGACAATGCCTCAATCCACAAATAACATTCTACGAAACTTTGTCTTTCTCAGAAAAATGTTAAGGTTCTTAACAGTCCAGCTTGAATTCCAGACTTAAACTCGACTGAGAATGTCCGGGGTATTTTAACCCGCCAGGTTTATGGCAATGGAAAGCAATATGACTCTATTAAAGAAGTCCAAGAGGCCATTGAGAAAGCATGGTACGCTTTGTCACCAGAAACCCTACTAATAATTTCGATGAACGCACATTTATTTGAATTAATCCGAAATCACGAAAACATAATTTGTCAGTAAAAGTTCTGTAAAAATTATAAATCTGGTTGTTTTTGACGTTGTGCATAAACTATTGAGACAGTTTTTTAAAAAATATTTTTTTAAATATTTCTTTACAATTATGCAATTTGTTTTTTTTCTACTTTTGATATCATTTATTTTCATAATGTTGCGAAATCTGCAAATAAAAAAATGTTATTCATTCAAACTTTTTATAATTATTTGATCGAGATTTTAATCGACATTTTATGCTTGTACTTAAACTTTTGAGACAGACTATAGAAGTTTCTGACATGATTCATTTTTCTTTTATCACTATGATGAAAATTGCCTATATGTGTAGAATCACCCGTACATTACATACATAAGTTTCATATGCAAACAATAAAATATCGGATATCGATTTGTATACTAGAAATTTTTTTTAACTGATCGGCACAAAATATTTAAAACTTATATATACAAAAGTTTAGATGTTTTATTACATGTGAAGGTCAATTAATTCTTGCTTAGTAAAGCATGATTACTATCACTTGATTGAATCCAAAAATGCTGGGAAAATCAGTCTAACTTGAACTAGGATTGATAGAACATCCAATTACGAAGATATTATAACGACATTTTCAACATGGTCATTTCTCTTTCTGTGAAACATGGCAGCTTCATGCTAAATGCTAGAATTGGGTATCATCCATGTCTAAGTAATACGGAGCTGAGAATGGCCATTTCCTAGTTACTGCTGGCAATAAAAGTGACATCATATTATTTTATTTATGAAGCATACACAGAATTTATAAATATTAAAATCTAAAATGAAATGGGAATTAAAATTAAATAAATTTAATCACGCATTATGATTGCGTTAAACTGTTATGATGCGTTATGATTGCGTTAATTTTTACTTTTTTTTTTTTCCTTTCAGGAGTACCAAATTGTTCTATGTATTCAGCATCATATTTACCCGAAAATGTATTTTTTATCCTATTATTGGGACCTCTTTTAAAACAAAATAACAAGAACTATGATGGTACCGAAGATGATGACGCATATTGATGATAATGATATCGTCCGACATCCGCTGGTCGATACCTTAAAAGTTGAGTTAGGTTTTAAAATTTTTCATCCGGTATCTTCAGGTACTGGTTGCGCTTTTATCCCCCCCGCTAAGTAGCCGTAGTCACTGAGAGAAATATAGAGCGCTCCCAGCACTTTTAGTGATATTATCTTATACTAGCACAAAGCAGAAGTTATTTGGATGAAAATTTCGTTAAAATATATTTTTTAGTACGAATGTGTGCATGAAAATACGAGTTCTTCTTGGAATGATATTGAGCGCTTTTGAAAGAATAAGAGGAGTGAGTATGATAATACCCTTATATACTGATTGTTTATTTTTTCAGTTTTAAAGAAAAAAGAAATACATGCTTAAACTTCGAAAGAACAATATATAATATTTTCACTTTTAATTTTGAATTTATTTTTTGATAAAATCTACACACGTTTACATTCAGTCTTAAGATAGAACATAATACATAAATCTGTGAAGATTTCATGCATAACTAATTAACTGTTCAAAATATTTCTTAAGCTTAATTTAAGAGCGGCTGACTTTCAACATTTTGAAATAAACTGCTAAAAAGTATTCTTTTAAGCATGTGAATGTTAATTAAAAGTACTCTTTTAAGCATGAATGTCAACATATTTTAATTATTCCAGAGTCTTATCCAAGTCAAACATGCTTAAAACTGGAAAGTGTATAGAAGGAAATACATCTCCCCCCCTCCTTAAGAGTAACTTAACACATTTTATTTTAAAATTTTTGTTGAAAAAAACTTCCCATTGCAATAATATATTTTTTGGGTCAGACTCCGGAATAATTAAAAGATGCTGGCATATCTGTTTTAGCCCTTTCAGGGGCACCGTTTGCAGTCTGTAAACGATTAAATTTTACGATTAATTAAACCCAAATTTCCAAATGGCACCAGTAATTTTTTACTACAATATAAAACTCATAATGTACGGGAAAAAAAAAAACCTGTTGATTATTTTCAAATGAATATGTTCATAAAATTCCAGTGCGAATTAATTACTTGAAACTTTTTGGAGCATGGTTCAGGGCTTAAAGGGTTAACACCAAAATTAGATCATTTTGCCCGTATGAAGTTAAAAGATGCTGCTTAATACTGTGTCGAAGCATTTCTGCTATTAAATGGTATGGAATTGTATTAAAAAAATTAATGGTGTCAAAACGTTTTAAGTGATGGATCAAGCAAACTCTTCTTGCCCGTACGTACAGGCAAATCAGTTAAGTGGTTAAAAGAGTCAAGCTTCAATTGTAACTGCTGTTGTATGGATTTATTACCACCGCGGCTAACTTTCACCAGTAAATTTAAATAGAATACATCTCTATATTCAAACTGCTCATTGATGGAAATTTTCAATGAAAAGTAATGGGCAAAACTTATATTTATTTTTAATGATAGAATTTTACTTCGGCGGTACTAATTCTGTAACATTATGACAACCAAGACAACCTCCTGTCAGTGTCAGTGTAAAGGGTACAATACCTAGGCAAACTGACACCAATAAAAATAAATAGAAATTTTTTGGGAGATTTGTGACAGGAAGTTTCCATCATTAAAAGAACATTTCTTTATCAAGTTCATTGGTGGAAATTTTGACCGAAGATTACAGAAACTGTTTATCCGAATCATCAGCCGTCACCTTGTGACAAGCTCTTCAGTTACTTCATTCACAACTAACAGACAATATATGTCACCCCCTCTTTATTCATAACTCCACTACTTTTATCATAAATAAAACGAGGCACTGTTTTATATCGATTCAATGCAATAAGCAACTGTATCGCTTGGGGCCTCCGTGGCTGAGTGGTTAAAACACGACGCTGCTAATCACTTGCGGGCGCAGGAGTTTGTGGGTTCGAATCCCGCTGTCTCCATTGCACACATTCTTTGTGTGGAGCTCCCGGAGCTCCACACA
This sequence comes from Maratus speculifer, assembly GCA_964019185.1. Lineage (NCBI taxonomy): Eukaryota > Metazoa > Arthropoda > Arachnida > Araneae > Salticidae > Maratus > Maratus speculifer. The sequence continues at coordinate 36,974,662 of OZ025296.1, forward strand.
AAGGAGCTCCCCGGTCCCTTTCCTTTGTGTGTTTTTCTTCTTCTTCTTCTTCTTTTTTTTTTTTTAGCCTCCAATGTTATTTCTTTCAGACAAGCTAAAAAGTGTCGTATCAAAAATTATGGCCCACTTTTTTATAACCTGGCCGTTAAAACGACACATTCATACAATCTATATATTTAAAAGACCCGTCTGTTTTTTTTTAGTCATCAGCCCTGAATTTTCTACTCAACCGATTTTGATAATTATTTATTTAAATGACAGCTATTTATTTGTAGTTGTGCCCATTTTAGCTATTTTTTAATTTATTTCCATTTTTATATTTTATTTTTAATTTTAAATGCTTTTTACGATATTTCTTCTAAATGGTGGCAACTCAGTTTAGATTTTCTCTCGATAATATATTTTTTTTCCATTATCACTTTCCACCAGTCAGAAACTTTATTTCATCAGTGAACATGTTCTCGCATTTAAAAGAAAAAAGTTAATTGTTTTCGTAAAATTTAACCACAATAAAATGATTGCGTATAATTATGCACTAATTGAGGTAAAAAAAATATTTACTGAGAAATAATATTAATAATGTAAATAAAATAACAGAAAATAATTTATGATAAAAATTAATGTCTAAAGCAAAAAAAAGAAAAAATTCAAATGAGGAAAATGATGTCATTCAGCAACCAGATAAATGGGAATTACAATATTATTACGGATGTCTTTTTCATATTACTAATAACAGTAACTTTCCAAAAACATTTGAAGAGAAAATGACGTCACTATTTAAAACATCGCATTTTTACTCATAACGAGATTACATTTCAATATTTCTTTTCATTATGGACACTGCGATTAATATTTTACTTTCAAATGACTTCAGTTAGTGAAAATAATGTCATAGTAAAAATAAAATTAGTTTTTTTTTCTTAATAAAACTATTTTTCTGTGAGTGCATATAAAATAAAATTTCTGGATTTCACCGGCACTCAGATGACAATTTTAACTGAAGATGTGTGAATATTTGCATGCAAAATTGTAACTGGCAAATTTGACATTAAGTTTGGAAATATATTTATTATATATTGATTCAATAATGTGATTACTTTTGCTTTTTTTAAAACCAAATCGATCGGGTCTTTTAAACATTTCATGCATCGAATTCGACGGGATTCGTTTTATTCTTAAAATGAATTTCCTTTTTCTCAGAGTCTATAAAAAAGCGTTTAAACTAAAGAAAAAATCCATTTTTGATAAATCTAGTCAATGAAGAAGTAGCACGTCAAATTGTATCTCTTTATTATTCCGCAATTCTAATGTCTCAGAGAGAAATTGCTAATCTATTGGGTATTTCACGCCTCTCTGTTTGCTATTATATTGATATACACAAGAAAAATGAAGTTAGTTCATTGCATTCTAAACGGGGTCGCCCTTCTAAAAGACCTCTATCGATTTTTTTTCTTTTTTCTAATCGGAGGCGAAATTGAATTCTGCAACGGCAGAATCTACATTCAACTTTTTTTTTTTTGAACAACATACATCTGACAAGGAAGGTCTCTATTGGGGGCATACTCAGAATTTTTTGAAAAAAATACGAATTAAACTACTCATGTAGGTAATAAAGGATCAGTGAAAATTAGCGGCGGAATTACATTATTAGATATGTAAAAAAATAAAATAGTTTGGAATAATTGGCGTGAAAAGCTGAAAGCGACGCGGAATTTGGCGAGCAGTGCATTTCCTCGCCAAAAGCAGACGATTTTAACGAATCTGAAAATTGATTTTATAATTGACTTCACTGTTAAAAATCTGCAGGATTTACTGCAACGTCACTCCACTACTTTTATAGAATATCTCTCTTATGACCAATGAGAATACTCCATAGCACGGAGAATTGACCGTGTCATACACTGTTAAAAGTCTGCTGCATTTTGTTGCAACGCACCTCACCGCTTGTATATAATATCTCTATTCCAACCAATGAGAAAGCTCCATTTCACTGTCAAGTAACCGTTTTCCATACAAGCAAGGGAGTGCGTTGCAACAAAATGCAGCAGATTTTTAACAGTGTATTTTTCAATTTGGAACAATTTTAATCAATTTAAATTGTGTTTTAAATGATAAAATATATTAATTTCATTTTGTTATAAGTACATATAAACGTATATGACAAAATTACACTTAAAGTAAAGTAAAAATGCAAAACTAAAATTACTTAAACTAAACTTATTTAAATAAATTGAACATAGAAAGTTTTTTCTTTAAAAAGTATTCGAAGCGTAAAAGCGTATTTTTCAAAATTTCGTTTTTTCGCCAACCGGAGATAAATCGCCAAATAAACGAAATTTTTATTATTTTTTTACGGACGTTATAAGGAGGTTCCGCCGAAATTTTTTTTATAAACATATATAACTATATGAAAAGAACATTCTGTAATTTTTTCAGATTTTTCTGAGTATGCCCATATGGAGACCTTCCTTGTGAGTTGTATGCTCGACATGAAGCCTGCTTATAACCCTGCATAGTCAATATTACTGGGACGAGATAGCGCAAGAATATTTTTACAACACAAGTAATATACAATCGGGAGCTCCACACAAAGGGGCGTGCAATGAAGCCAGTGGGATTCAAACCCTCAACCTCCTACGCTCGAAGGCGATTAGCGGCGTGGTGTTTTGGCTACTTGGCCACGGAGGCCACAATTTCCTTTGTGTTATAAAATTTCCTTGAGCTATCTCGTCCTATATATTGACGATGACTTAAAAGCAGGTTTTTATGTCGAGCACACAAGTCAGATGTATGTGTTAAATGAATAAAATAAATAAAAATCTATCAGTAAGCTTTCTTTTTAGACGAAAAATAAACAATCTATCTAAAAAGTTTAATGAGCTTAATAAATGTAAGCGCTACACTGCAAAAAATGTCATTTTTCATGATTAATGTTTAAAATGAACATAATTAAATCAGATGCAAGCTTTTTTAAAAAAAATCTGTTAATTTATTTTTCTGGTGATACTCTTAATTGAATCTGATATTTAATTAGTTCAACATGTTAATGAGAATTATATAAAAAAACTAGTACGGTTAATTTATTTTCGAAAAATATTCAGAATCTACTAAATTACATTTTCTTTAATAAAAGAAGAAAAAAAAAGATATCATTAATATTATTATGATTTTTAGTTTTGTTGAGCGGAAATTGCAGCCCAGATTATTAATAATAATTTTGCTTGAATTTTAGATTACGTTTCAATCTTTGGATTAAAAATTCCTTAATGCAAGAAATAAGTTTTTATTGAAAATTTTTTTATCTCATAAATTAAATGTTTGATTTAGACTTAGTCAGTTGACTCTTCAAAACTCCTCGCAAGATGAGAGAAAATCCTACATAATAGATTACACAACTTAAGTTTAGACATATAAAAGAGGAAAAAAAAAACATTGCATGCAAAATAAGTAGTATTTATGTAACCTTTTTTGGGAACTACTGGAGTGATTGAATATTTTTTAACTAGTTTTGGAAATACCTTAAAACAACACACTTATTACTTGGCCAGAAAACAATGTTGCAGCGCTTACATGATTTCCCAAACAACTACAACAAAATCACATGTTAAAAGAATGCGATGTTGAAGTGTTCTTTTTTCTTTCGAACCATTGAAGAAATTTCAATGCTATTTTTAACAATTTTGGCAGTAATTATAGACGAGAAATACGTCTTTCAACACAAAATGAAAATGAAAAAAATCAATTGTTGATTTAATAATAATAATAAAAAAAACAGACACGATTTCTTTTGTTTGTAAAATTGTGCACCTATTATATTTTTTGTTGTTTGCCAAATTATCAATTTATAATTTATCTTCTTCCAAAATTGTTAAAAAAGAGCACTGAAATCGGTTTGGTAGTACTCAAAAAGCATGTGCATAATGCCTCAATTTTACTTGTGATTTTTCCTTCTGTTTGCAAAATTGAATAACTAATGTACTTAAGTAATTGAATAACTAATGTACTTAATGTACTTAATTAAGATACTTTTTGAATATTGATTTCACTCACTATATCCGCCATTCTTTCTAACAAGAGTTGTATAGGCCTAGCAGACCCTTTTTATCGCATGTGCAAATCGGGACTTCGCCCATGAGTCCCGAACTTGAAGGGGCCTGCAGATCCATATATTAATTTACAAAATATTTATTTTTTACCCCAATTCCAAATTTGAAAAATTTCAAATACAAAATACAAATTTAATTTTTAAAAGACTTTACCTACTTTCTGAAAAACATATTTCATTTTGTACTCACAGAGCTCAATGCTTTTACAAAGCTAATCTCAACCACTATTAAATAAAAAATAATATTTTGATTCTAATAGATTGTATTAGAAATGAACTTAAATCACATCTAAATTTAAATGATTGAAAATAATCAGTATCTGCAGTATAACTTAAAAATATGCGAAAGAAAGTAACTTTATTAACTCTCATATACTGGGTGTCCCAAAAATGACTGATGGATTTTAAAATTCAATAACGTGCAAACGGTGACAGCTATTTAAAAAATTTTTGCAGGAGGGTTATGTATAATGTCAGGAGTTTTTTTACCGCAATTTTTTATTTTAGTTCGAATTTCAAACAAAAGGTGGAGCTGACGGCGGTTGAAGGCCATGTGATCAGTGCTGAGTGAAGCGTCGACCTGGCCTTCATTCGCCGTCAGCGCCCCCTATTGTTTGAAATTCGAACTAAAAAATACGGTAAAAAGACTCCTGACATTATACATAACCCTCCTGCAAAAAATTTTTAAATAGCTGTCACCGTTTGCAAATTATTGAATTTTAAAATCCATCAGTCATTTTTGGGACACCCGGTATATGTTAGAATAATTAACACTCTTGTACAAGTTAAAGTTATTAAATTCATCTGAAAGTAATGTAACAAGTTGCTAAAGTTATATAAAATATTCTTGTTCTGTACTAAAGGGGGAAAAAAGAGTATTTTTTTTTTATTAATTAAGGTAATTAGAATTGACGGAGCTAAGAATTTTGTTCTATTTAAAATTCAAAGTGCGAAAATATTGTTTATGTATTACACACATTACTCAGCAACAGTTCTATTTGAATAATGTTGTAACGGTCGTATGTGGAGCCCTAATTTTTCTTTGTCCAAGGCCCCAATTAGTCACAATCGGGGCCTGAGGCCTAGGTTCTTAGGAAGGTCAGCAACAAGTAATTGACTTGTCTTTCCATTATTCAATCTCATCAGTGACATTCCAGTCTATAAGATCTCCATCCAGTGTTGCCAGTGGGCGAATTTTCTAAAATTCAGATTTCTTGATTGGCACCACTTTTTTGAAATAGTAAAATTCGCCTTAACAATCTTAATTAATGCCATCAGTGTTGCTAGATAGTCGAAAGTCAATTCCCCTAAAATCTCTTAAAATTTCCCCAACTCAGCGTTTTTTTCCGAAAAAGTCCCCGACGCCGTTTCTACTCAAAAAAGGAATTTTTTAATTTTCAATTTTTTAAAGTGATTTAAACTCAATTCCTCCACCAAAATCAAGCATTCATTTACAAGAGATAAATATTCAATCTCAGCAGAATTTTAATATAAATGTAGCAATTTGCTCTTAGTTAGCGATTGCATGTCTTGAAAATTTATTTTTGCTTACAAATCTATACTAATAAAATAAATATATGTATTTGTGCGTCTATCCGGGATGACTAGAAATATCTTCCGCCATTTGTGATCCAGGAAATTGAAGTAGGGATAGTCCAAAGCAGCTCGTGCTGCACCTGTGATATGGGCTAATTGTAATTTTAAAATCAATGAGCTCGACCAATTGAATAATGATTGATATCGCTGATTTATGTTTTCGTATTTTCATCTTCCAAATCAAAATAGAGTTCGAGACCGATCCAGTGTTGTCAGATAACTGAAAGCAAATTTAATGTGAAATACTAAAAAAAAAGAATCCCAAGTTTTTCCCCAAAATGTTGATAGTCTCTAAACATTTTCCCACTAATTACTTGTCACCCAAAAAAACCCCTGAAAGTTCAAAACCCCCCAAAATGGTGACAAAATACCCAATCTGGCAACACCAAATGGTATATTAATTAACTCCCTGGGAACGAACGGCACGGATACGTGCAGCAAAAAGGTTTTAGAATCCTTGTTTATCCTCATACCAGTAAAATTTCATTGTACAATTTTCCTTATTTAACCCCTTGCGGAGCAGTGGTTTCATAGATATACCACTTAATTTTGATTCCCAAACGCCACATTCGCACCGGAATTTTGTTAAAGAAAATTACTGTTTATTGAAAGCGTTAAGTATAGCGTTTTCTTATCTACAAATAAAGTAGTTTTCAAATTCCGGTGTCAGTCATTAATTTCAATACTTAAGCAATGAATTTGCCCTGCCCCACAAAGGGTTAATCGAAATATTTTCTCCATTTAATGAGGCACAAATTTCTGTACTTAAAGACCAATAACAAAACACTAAAAATTTCGTATAAGGCTCTCGTCGCGAACAAGTTAAAGCGAAAACAAAGGGAATTTTACCCTTTCAGAAAAGTTGAGCCAATCAGGAAATCTGAATTAAAAAAAAATAGTCCACTGGTAACACGGATTCCACCTTTAAATCTTTAGAATCCACAAATTCTTATACAGGATTTTAGTACGAGTTCTTCATGTCTCCAAGATGACGGTTTAACTATCTTCATGGTCTTTGGACCACAAGCTGTTGCCATTCAGAAAAATACTTATTTATGTGTATTAAATAATGAAATATATATGTATATATACCGGGTGTCCCAAAAATGACTGATGGATTTTAAAATTCAATAACTTGCAAACGAAGACAGCTATTTAAAAAATTTTTGCAGGAGGGTTATGTATAATGTCAGGAGTTTTTTACCGTAATTTTTTATTTTAGTTCGAATTTCAAACAATAGGTGGCGCTGACGGCGATTGAAGGCCAGGTGATCAGTGCTGGGTGAAGCGTCGACCTGGCCTTCAATCACCGTCAGCGCCACCAATTATTTGAAATTCGAACTAAAATGAAAAAAAATACGGTAAAAAAAACTCCTGACATTATACATAACCCTCCTGCAAAAATTTTTTAAATAGCTGTCTTCGTTTGCAAGTTATTGAATTTTAAAATCCATCAGTGATTTTTGGGACACCCGGTACATACAGAATTGCCGAGTATCTGACTTTTTGCGCACTTTATTTATCTTAGAGAAAACTTGGTTCTTTTAAATCGCCCTATTGTTTCAATAAAATGAAACAACATTTTATTGTTTTATAAATGCTAGTCAAAAAATAAAGTTATTGTAAGAAATATTTTTGGCGCAATGTGTAGAGAAGTCTTATCTGACATGGCCCAGATAATAAGTAAGTGCCATTTTAACCATGCTAAACGAATTTTCCAGAATTAGTGACTCAGACAGATCGATTTCTTGATCTCGAATCGGTAATGAAGCCAAGTTTTTTGAAAATCATTAGAGCTGTTTTAAAAATATATTCTCATTTTCAGAGCTGAGTTGTTTTTAATCAGACAGAACGAACATTTTTCTAATACGAAACATAGCTAGACGATATCTTCGTGCTCAAATTCGTGTAGTAAAAATGTTGGATATAAATCGTGTGAAAAAGTTTTGATTTACCGCAAGCAGACCTTTCAACGCAATTTTTGGTTTATCCTGCATAAACACAAAATCTCTTTAATTCTAGATCTAGTCAGATCGTTTTATCGTGTTTGATTTAATAAAAGAATAAAGTTTCTTTGAAATTGGCTAGTAGTGTACGATACCATCCGTAATCGGGAAATTGATTGCTCATTTAATTTATATGATAATTGTTTACGATTTCCACAATAGCGGTATTTCAAATACTAACACACGAATGTCCATCAAACTTCAGCTTCACTAGATTCAGTTAGAAGTTTATAACAGATTTACCAGATTCGGTTAGAAGTTTACATAAGTTTTTGCTGATTAGATTTTGATGTAAATCAGTTAACCGGTGGCGCTGCTGTGCTCCATTTTCCAAAAAGTATTAACGCGTATGAGATAGAAGAAAGTTTTGGGATTGCCACATATGACTTGTTTTTCTTAATTAACCTTCTTGATTGGCGATCATTTGTGAATAAGCGGAAATTAATTTGAAATACATAAGTATGCTTCACAACATTTTTTTCAATGCTTTTTCCCTTTCAGTACCATGGTGTCATTGTTTAAAAATGCAATTATTTTAATTAATGACATAATAATAAATCAGGTTGAAATATTGTTAAAAAGTACAGACAAATGTCAAATTAAATACAAATGGATATCAAATGAATGCGACACAACGATCGTGAATTTATGGCGTGAAATTCTATTGTATTTGAATACATGCCCTACTTGTACCTAAAATCTGATTGACTTTTGATCCGCGAGTTTTGGGCGCGAAGGAATCGAACCCATAGTCTCTGATCTCGGGTTCAGTGCTCAATCCATTCTGCCATCTAATTCGCCTTCATTTCTAACAGATTATCATGCCTTATCTTAATTTGTTCCTCAGTGCCATCATTAAGAGCCTGCATCAGTCAAACCGAAACTCAAAATCCGATCACAAACCTATGCGTGTTGCCACCAGGAAGGCGTATCCCGAACCCAAAGATTGACACTTTAAAAGACCAATGATATTTTCCAAGCTTGTAATTAATAAGAAAATGGTCATCTCACGCCGCCCTTTACCTCCAGGCGATAAAAAGGGGATAAGATACCCCAGGAAGAAAAATGTCATTAGCAAATGCTAAAAACTCTCTCACCTTTTCAATACTGATAGTCCGAGGGATATGTGCATTTGGATAGTTTCTTCGAGATAATTTCTGACCAAAACACTCGGATCCGTTTTAAAACAAGTCGACATTGACCTTTTTTGTTAGACAGTTTCAAGTGAAATTTATATGTAATTTTAAAAGACAACATACAGATCGTGATTATTATGTCAGAGATTGCACATTAAACATTTTCCAAAGAATCTCCTCTACATTTTAATATTTTTAAATGATTTTTTTTAGCATTGAATAGCTGAGATCATTGATCTGTACAAAGACCGTTTTATATTTTTTCGATTTTGTTACGAGTATTTTATAGTGACTTACATCAATAGAGCGAAATCCCAAGATAGAAATTTTTAAAATATCTCGTTTGTATTTTAATATTTTTAAATGATTTTTTTAGCATTGAACAGCTGAGATTTTTCGGTATAAAGACCGTTTTGTACTTTTTTGATTTTGTTTACAGGTGTTTTAAAGAGGCTACTTCAGTCAAGTGAAATCCAATGGAAGAAATTTATAAAAATATCTCTTCTACATTTTTATATTTTTAAATGATTTTTTTGTCATTGAATAGCTGAGATCTTTTGGTACAAAGACCGTTTTGTACTTTTTCGACCTTGTTTATTTAAAAAGCTATTTCAGTCAAGTGAAATCCCATTGTAGAAATTTATAAAAATATCTCTTCTACATTTTAATATTTTTAAATGATTTTTTTGTCATTGGATAGCTGAGATCTTTCGGTACAAAGACCGTTTTGTACATTTTCGACTTTGTTTAAGGGAATTTTAAAAAAGCTACTTCAGTCAAATGAAATCCAATGGAAGAAATTTATAAAAATATCTCTTCTACATTTTAATATTTTTAAATGAATTTTTGTCATTGGATAGCTGAGATCTTTCGGTACAAAGATCGTTTTGTACTTTTTCGACTTTGTTTAGGGAAATTTTAAAAAATCTACTTCAGTCAAGTGAAATCCAGTGGTAGGAATTTATAAAAATATCTCTTCTACATTTTAATATTTTTAAATTATTTCTTGGCATTCGATATCTCAGATCTTTCGGTACAAAGACCGTTTTGTACTTTTTCGACTTTGTTTAGGGGAATTTTAAAAAAGCTATTTCAGTCAAGTGAAATCCAATGGTAGAAATTTATAAAAATATCTCTTCTACATTTTAATATTTTTAAATGATTTTTATGTCATGGGATGGCTGAGATCTTTCTGTACAAAGACCGATTTTTACATTTTCGACTTTCTCTAGGAGAATTTTAAAAAAGCTACTTCAGTCAAGTGAAATCCAATGCTAGAAATTTCTAAAAGTATCTCTTCTACATTTTAATATTTTTAAATGATTTTTTTGTCATGGGATAGCTCAGATCTTTCGGTACAAAGACCGTTTTGAACTTTTTCGACTCTGTTTAGGGGAATTTTAAAAAAGCTACTTCAGTGAAGTGAAATCCAATGGTAGAAATTTATAAAAATATCTCTTCTACATTTTAATATTTGTAAATCATTATTTGGCATTCGATATCTCAGATCTTTTGGTACAAAGACCGTTTTGTACTTTTTTGATTTCGTTTACAGTTGTTTTAAAGAGGCTACTTCAGTGAAATGAAATCTAATGGTAGTAATTTATAAATATATCTCTTCTATATTTTAATATTTTTAAATGAATTTTGTCATTGGATAGCTGAGATCTTTCGGTACAAAGACCATTTTTTTTTTTTTTTTTTTTTTACAACTATTTAAAGAGGCTACTTCAGTCAAGCGAAATCCTATAGTAAAATTTTATAAATATGTGTTTTCGACATTTAAAGATTTTTAAATGATTTTTTTGTCATGGGTTAGCTGAGATCTTTAGGTACAAATACCGTTTTGTATTTTTTTTTATTTTGTTTAAAGGTGTTTTAAAGAGGCTACTTCAGTCACGTGAAATCCAATGGTAGAAATTTATAAAAATATCTCTTCTACATTTTAATATTTTTAAATGATTTTTTTTTTTTTTCCTTTGTCATTGGATAGCTGAGATCTTTTGGTACAAAGACCGTTTTGTACTTTTTCGACCTTGTTTATTTAAAAAGTTATTTCAGTCAAGTGAAATCCCATTGTAGAAATTTATAAAAATATCTCTTCTACATTTTAATATTTTTAAATGATTGTTTTGTCATTGGATAACTTAGATATTCCTGTACAAAGACCGTCTTTTACATTTTCGACTTTGTTTAGATGAATTTTAAAAAGGCTACTACAGTCAAGTGAAATCCAATGGTAGAAATTTATAAAAATATCTCTTCTACATTATAATATTTGTAAATTAATATATTTGTCATTCGATATCTCAGATCTTTTGGTACAAAGACCGTTTTGTACTTTTTTGATTTTGTTAACAGGTGTTTTAAAGAGGCTACTTCAGTCAAATGAAATCCAATGGTAGGAATTTATAAAAATATCTCTTCTACATTTTAATATTTTTATGTGATTTTTTTGTCATGGGATGGCTGAGATCTTTCGGTGCAAAGACCGTTTTGTACTTTTTCGACTCTGTTTAAGGGATTTTTATAAAAGCTACTTCAGTGAAGTGAAATCCAATGGTAGAAATTCATAAAAATATCTCTTCTACATTTTAATATTTTTAAATGATTTTTTTGTCATGGGATAGCTGAGATCTTTCGGTACAAATACCGTTTTGTACTTTTTTAATTTTGTTTACAGATGTTTTAAAAAAGATACTTCAGTCAAGTGAAATCGAATGGTAGGAATTTATAAAAATATCTCTTCTACATTTTAATATTTTAAATGATTTTTTGGCATTCGATATCTCAGATCTTTCGGTACAGAGACCGTTTTGTACTTTTTCGACTTTGTTTAGGGGAATTTTAAAAAAGCTACTTCAGTCAAGTGAAATCCAATGAAAGAAATTTATAAAAATACCTCTTCTATATTTTAATATTTTTAAAATATTTTTTGGCATTCGATATCTCAGATCTTTCGGTACAAAGACCACTTTGTACTTTTTTGATTTTGTTTACAGGTGTTTTAAAGAGGCAAATGAAATCCAATGGTAGAAATTTATAAAAATATCTCTTCTACACTTTAATATTTTTAAATGATTTTTTTGTCGTTGGATAGCTGAGATCTTTCGGTACAAAGACCGTTTTGTACTTTTTCGATTTTGTTTAGGGGAATTTTAAAAAAGCTATTTCAGTCAAGTGAAATCCAATGGTAGAAATTTATAAAAATATCTCTTCTACATTTTAATATTTTTAAATGATTGTTTTATCATTGGATAACTTAGATATTCCTGTACAAAGACCGTCTTTTACATTTTCGACTTTGTTTAGATGAATTTTAAAAAGGCTACTACAGTCAAGTGAAATCCAATGGTAGAAATTTATAAAAATATCTCTTCTACATTTTAATATTTGTAAATTAATATATTTGTCATTCGATATCTCAGATCTTTTGGTACAAAAACCGTTTTGTACTTTTTTGATTTTGTTTACAGGTGTTTTAAAGAGGCTACTTCAGTCAAATGAAATCCAATGGTAGGAATTTATAAAAATATCTCTTCTACAATTTAATATTTTTATATGATTTTTTTGTCATGGGATGGCTGAGATCTTTCGGTGCAAGGACCGTTTTGTACTTTTTCGACTCTGTTTAAGGGATTTTTATAAAAGCTACTTCAGTGAAGTGAAATCCAATGGTAGAAATTGATAAAAATATCTCTTCTACTTTGTTTAGGGGAATTTTAAAAAAGCTACTTCAGTCAAGTGAAATCCAACGGTAGAAATTTATAAAAATATCTCTTCTACATTTTAATATTTTTAAATAATTTTTTTGGCATTTCATAGCTGCGATCTTTCGGTACAAAGACTGTTTTGTACTTTTTTGATTTTGTTTAGAGGTGTTTTAAAGAAGCTACTTCATTCAAGCAAAATCCTATAGTAGTATTTTATAAATATACCTTTTTATTTTTAAAGATTTTTAAATGATTTTTTGGCATTCGATATCTCAGATCTTTCGGTACAAAGACCGTTTTGTACTTTTTCGACTTTGATTAGGATAATTTTAAAAAAGCTACTTCAGTCAAGTGAAATCAAATGGTAGTAATAACAAAAAAAAAAAAAAAAAAAAAAAATCTTCTACATTTTAATGTTTTTAAATGTTTTTTTTCTTTCTTTCTTTTTTTTTCTTTTTTTTCTTTTTTTTTTTTTTTTTTTTTTTTTTTTTGCATTGGATATCTCAGATCTTTCGGCACAAAGAGTGTTCTGTACTTTTTCGACTTTGTTTAAGGGAATTTTAAAAAAGCTACTTCAGTCAAGTGAAATCTAATGGAAGAAATTTATAAAAATATCTCTTCTACATTTTAATATTTTTAAAATATTTTTTGGCATTCGATATCTCAGATCTTTCTGTACAAAGACCGTTTTGTACTTTTTCGACTTTGTTTATGGGAATTTAAAAAAAGCTATTTCAGTCAAGTGAAATCCATTGGTAGAAATTTATAAAAATATCTCTTCTACATTTTAATATTTTTAAATGATTTTTTTGTCATTGGATAGCTGAGATCTTTCGGTGCAAAGACCGTTTTGTACTTTTTTGATTTTGTTTGCAGGTGTTTTAGTGAGGCTACTTCAGTCAAGTGAATTCCAATGATAGAAATTTATAGAAATATCTCTTCTACATTTTTAATATTTTTAAATGATTTTTTTTGTCATTGGATAGCTAAGATCTTTCGGTACAAAGACCGTTTTGTACTTTTTTGATTTTGTTTACAGGTGTTTTAAAGAGGCTACTTCAGTCAAGTGAAATCTAATGGTAGAAATTTATAAAAATATCTCTACTACATTTTAATATTTTTAAATGATTTTTTTGTTATTGGATAGCTAAGATCTTTCGGTACAAAGACCGTTTTGTACTTTTACGACTTTGTTTAGGGGAATTTTAAAAAAGCTACTTCAGTCAAGTGAATTCCAATGGTAAAAATTTATAAAAATATCTCGTCTACATTTTAATATTTTTAAATGATTCTGTTGTTATGGGATAGCTAAGATCTTTCGGTACAAAGACCGTTTTGTACTTTTTTGATTTTGTTTACAGGTGTTCTAAAGAGGCTAATTCAGTCAAATGAAATCCAATGGTAGGAATTTATAAAAATATCTCTTCTACATTTTAATATTTTTAAATGATTTTTTTTGTCATGGGATGGCTGAGATCTTTCTGTGCAAAGACCGTTTTGTACTTTTTCGACTCTGTTTAAGGGAATTTTAAAAAAGCTACTTCAGTGAAGTGAAATCCAATGGTAGAAATTGATAAAAATATCTCTTCTACATTTTAATATTTGTAAATTATTATTTGGCATTCGATATCTCAGATCTTTCGGTGCAAAGACCGTTTTGTACTTCTTAGACTCTGTTTAGGGGAATTTTAAAAAAGCTACTTCAGTGAAATGAAATCCAATGGTAGAAATTTATAAAAATATCTCTTCTACATTTTTATATTTTTAAATGTTTTTTTGTCACTGGATAGCTTAGATCTTTTTGTACAAAGACCGTTTTGTACTTTTTCGACTTTGTTTAGGGGAATTTTAAAAAAGCTACTTCAGTGAAGTGAAATCCAATGGTAGAAATTTATAAAAATATCTCTTCTACATTTTAATATTTTTAAATGATTTTTTGGCATTTCATAGCTGCGATCTTTCGGTACAAAGACTGTTTTGTACTTTTTTGATTTTGTTTAGAGGTGTTTTAAAGAAGCTACTTCATTCAAGCAAAATCCTATAGTAGAATTTTATAAATATATCTTTTTATTTTTAAAGATTTTTAAATGATTTTTTGTCATTCGATGTCTCAGATGTTTTGGTACAAAGACCGTTTTGTATTTTTTCGACATTGTTTAGGATAATTTTAAAAAAGCTACTTCAGTCAAGTGAAATCAAATGGTAGTAATAACGAAAAAAAAAAAAAAATCTTCTATATTTTAATGTTTTTAAATGTTTTTTTTTTTTTTTTTTTCTTTTTTGGCATTGGATATCTCAGATCTTTCGGCACAAAGACTGTTTTGTACTTTTTCGACTTTGTTTAAGGGAATTTTAAGAAAGCTACTTCAGTCAAGTGAAATCCATTGGTAGAAATTTATAAAAATATCTCTTCTACATTTTAATATTTTTAAGTGATTTTTTTGTCACTGGATAGCTGAGATCATTCGGTACAAAGACCGTTTTGTACTTTTTTTAATATGTTTACAGGTGTTTTAAAGAGGCTACTTCAGTCAAGTGAAATCCATTGGTAGAAATTTATAAAAATATCTCTTCTACATTTTAATATTTTTAAATGATTTTTTGGCATTCGATATCTCAGATCTTTCAGTACAAAGACCGTTTTGTACTTTTGCGTCTTTGTTTAGGGGAATTTTAAAAAAGCTATTTCAGTCAAGTGAAATACAATTGTAGAAATTTATAAAAATATCTCTTCTACATTTTAATATTTTTAAATGATTTTTTGGCATTGGATAGCTGAAATTTTTCGGTACAAAGACCGCTTTGTACTTTTTTGATTTTGTTTACAGGTGTTTTAAAGAGGCTACTTCAGTCAAATGAAATCCAATGGTAGGAATTTATAAAAATATCTCTTCTACATTTTAATATTTTTAAATGATTTTTTTGTCATGGGATGGCTGAGATCTTTCTGTGCAAAGACCGTTTTGTACTTTTTCGACTCTGTTTAAGGGAATTTTAAAAAAGCTACTTCAGTGAAGTGAAATCCAATGGTAGAAATTGATAAAAATATCTCTTCTACATTTTAATATTTGTAAATTATTATTTGGCATTCGATATCTCAGATCTGTTGGTACAAAGACCGTTTTGTACTTTTTTGACTTTGTTTAAGGGAATTTTAAAAAAGCTACTTCAGTGAAGTGAAATCCAATGGTAAAAATTTAGAAAAATATCTCTTCTACATTTTAATATCTGTTAATTATTATTTGGCATTCGATATCTCAGATCTTTCGGTGCAAAGACCGTTTTGTACTTTTTCGACTCTGTTTAGGGGAATTTTAAAAAAGCTACTTCAGTGAAATGAAATCCAATGGTAGAAATTTATAAAAATATCTCTTCTACATTTTTATATTTTTAAATGTTTTTTTGTCACTGGATAGCTTAGATCTTTTTGTACAAAGACCGTTTTGTACTTTTTCGACTTTGTTTAGGGGAATTTTAAAAAAGCTACTTCAGTCAAGTGAAATCCAATGGTATAAGTTTATAAAAATATCTCTTCTACATTTTAATATTTTTAAATGATTTTTTTGGCATTTCATAGCTGCGATCTTTCGGTACAAAGACTGTTTTGTACTTTTTTGATTTTGTTTAGAGGTGTTTTAAAGAAGCTACTTCATTCAAGCAAAATCCTATAGTAGAATTTTATAAATAAGGTACCCTGGGGTAATAACGCCAGGCGGGGTAATAACGCCAAGTGCTTATATTTTGCATAATTATGAAATAATCAGGTAAATGACACCCATGTGCTCTGCGCAGAAGGGTTTTGAGTCATATAAATCGCAAAAAACAGCTTCAAGTTAATTTGTTTCATTTTTAGGTCTTATTGTTTTTACAAACAACTAAAATTAACGCTTGATCTAAAATTTGCGAGATACGTTTTGTGATGTGAGATACTATGTTTTTATCCGGAAATACTTTGTTAATTACATAAATTTGTAGTGCATTTCATATACTTTTAAAATGTTGTTGAAGATTTTGTATATCTTCTCGAGATAATTTGTAATTTAAAATATAC
The DNA here is from genome assembly GCA_964019185.1 of Maratus speculifer. Lineage (NCBI taxonomy): Eukaryota > Metazoa > Arthropoda > Arachnida > Araneae > Salticidae > Maratus > Maratus speculifer. The sequence continues at coordinate 36,991,269 of OZ025296.1, forward strand.
TGCGCAATAACTATACCGGGGTAATAACGCCAATCCTTGACATTAATACCCCGGTTGATTCCCTAAAGTGGCCGAGCTACATCCTAAATACTGATTCAAATAAACACAGTTAAAACTGTGCAATGTTTCTCATATTTCTATTTAAACGGTCTTTTTTAAGCAAAAAGAAGCTCACGGTCTGATATTCTTTTGCCTCATCCCCCCCCCTCCCACACCACACCTTTATTTTTCTTACACTTTCACAAAAAATTGAACATTTTCAATAGCTTAGAATGCAATTTGTCAATTTCTAAGTTTGTAGAGTTTATATTTTTAGAATTGGGCAATCTACATGCAATTATTCCATCTTATTTCATAGTTTTGTTTGCATGGCGTTATTACCCATATAGGTGGGTAATAACGCCAAATAGCATGGGTCAAGAAAAAACGCCATTACATTTTATGAATACATATCTGTTAAATTATTTTATTTTATATAGATAGTCAATGAGTTGCTGTATCAGATCCTATATTTGTTTGAAAAATACAATCTAAAACTAAGCCGTGAAAATTGGTAGAACCTTAACGTGGCGTTATTACCCCAGGGTACCTTATATCTTTTTATTTTTAAAGATTTTTAAATGATTTTTTGGCATTCGATATCTTAGATCTTTTGGTAAAAAGACCGTTTTGTACTTTTTCGACTTTGTTTAGGATAATTTTAAAAAAGCTACCTCAGTCAAGTGAAATCAAATGGTAGTAATAACGAAAAAAAAAAAAAAAAAAAAAAAAAAAAAAAAAAAAAAAAAAGAATATCTTTTACATTTTAATGTTTTTTTTTTGTTTTTTTGTTTTTTTGTTTTTTTTTTTTTTGGCTTTGGATATCTCAGATCTTTCGGCACAAAGACTGTTTTGTACTTTTTCGACTTTGTTTAAGGGAATTTTAAGAAAGCTACTTCAGTCAAGTGAAATTCATTGGTAGAAATTTATAGAAATATCTCTTCTACATTTTAATATTTTTAAGTGATTTTTTTGTCACTGGATAGCTGAGATCATTCGGTACAAAGACCGTTTTGTACTTTTTTTAATATGTTTACAGGTGTTTTAAAGAGGCTACTTCAGTCAAGTGAAATCCATTGGTAGAAATTTATAAAAATATCTCTTCTACATTTTAATATTTTTAAATGATTTTTTGGCATTCGATATCTCAGATCTTTCAGTACAAAGACCGTTTTGTACTTTTTCGTCTTTGTTTAGGGGAATTTTAAAAAAGCTATTTCAGTCAAGTGAAATACAATTGTAGAAATTTATAAAAATATCTCTTCTACATTTTAATATTTTTAAATGATTTTTTGGCATTGGATAGCTGAAATTTTTCGGTACAAAGACCGTTTTGTACTTTTTTGATTTTGTTTATAGGTGTTTTAATGAGGCTACTTCAGTCAAGTGAATTCCAATGGTAGAACTTTATAAAAATATCTCTTCTACATTTTAATATTTTAAAATGATTTTTTTGTCATTGGATAGCTGAGATTTTTCGGTGTTAAGACTGTTTTGTACTTTTTTGGTTTTGTTTACAGGTGTTCAAAGAGGCTACTTCAGTCAAGCGAAATCCTTTAGTAGAAATTTATAAATATATCTTTTCTACATTTAAATATTTTTAAATGTTTTTTTGGCATTGGATATCTGAGATCTTTCGGTACAAAGACCGTTTTATATTTTTTGGATAGTGTTGTGGGAGTTTTAAAGAGGCTTACTTCAATCAAGCGAAATCCTATGAAGTTTTGAAGTTCATATAAATATATATTTTCTCTTCTACATTTTAATATTTTTAAATGATTTTTTTAGCATTGAATGTTAGAAATTTATAAAGATATCTCGTCTACGAGTAAATATAAACTGATGATTACCTCAATCAAGTAAAATCCCATGGTAGAAATTTATAAAGATATCTTTAAGATCATTTAAAAGTCATTTGTAAAGATCATTTTAATGTAATTTTTTTTCATTATATAACTGATATCTTTCTTTACAAAGAACGTTTTATATCTTTTCGATTTTGTTACGGGTATTTTAAAATGACTTACTTCAATAGATCTAAATCACATTTTAGAAATTTTTAAAGATATCTCGTTTGTATTTTAATTTTCTTTAAACTTTTTTTCGGCGGGTGGGGTATTAGATATCGGAGATTTCTCTGTACAAACACCTTTTTACATTTTTTCGATTTTTTACGGGTATTTTAAAGTGGCTTACTTGAATAGAGAGAAGTCCCATTATAGAAATTTATAAAGATATCTCGTCAACATTTTAATTTTTTAAATGATTTTTTTAGCATTGAATTTCTGAGATATTTCTGTACAAATACCGCTTTATATTTTTTTCGATTTTTTACGGGTATTTTAAAGGGGCTTACTTCAATGAAGCGAAATCCTATCACAGAAATTTATAGAAATATCTCGTCTATATTTTAATAATCTTTTTTATATTGAACAGCTGAGATCTTTCTGTACAAAGGCCGTATTACAATTTTTGATTTCGATACAGGCATTTCAAAGTGACTTACTTCAGTCAAGCGAAATCCCATTGTAGAAATTTATAAAGATATCTCGCCTACATTTAAAAAAAATATTTTTATTTTTTTTTCTCTTACATTGAATAGTTTTTACGATTTCATTTATTTTAAAGAGGCTACTGCAGTTAAACGAAACAATGCCTTCGCTTTAAAACTAATGCTATGAAAGAAATTTATAAAAGTTTATCGTCTGTGTTTAATAGTTTTAAGTTTTTTTTTTTACTTTGCCTAGTTGATATCGATTTGCACAAAGGCCATTTTCTATTTTTTCGATTTATTTTACGGATATATATATATATATATATATATATATATATATATATATATATATATATAAAACTTTAATCAAACGAAACAATTTACTAGCTTATGATAATTCTTTCGACGATAATCCAACAGTCGAAATTTATAAAAAAGTCTCGTCTGCATTTTAATATTTTTCCCCTTTAATAGATCAGAGAGATCTCTTCAAAGGCCTTTTTCTACTTTTTTAATTTTCTTTACAGGACAGTTTCATTTTCGGAACCGTTTTCAAAAGTGATATTATCCTCATATTTAAAATCTACAATCAGTATCGAAAAAAGTAAAAAGCGGCCTCTGTACAAACCATCGTCAGCTATACTATGCAGAAAAAAAAATAATTAAAAATTGGAATGAAAATATGGTACCTTTAAAAAAATCTTCCATAGGTTTAGTATAATTGAGTTTGTCTTTTTGCGTGACTGAAAAAACCACTATTCTAAAACTTAGATCAGTTAGACTATGACAGGCTTTGGAATATATGCGTATTATTTAGTTAAAATAGTATAAGAACTTTAAAAATCACTCGTTTATCTTTCTGAAAGGGAAAAACAAAGGAAAGACAATTTATATACAATAAAGCATAAATATATCATTTACGGATGTGAATTTTACCGCAATAGAATATATTTTCTAAAGTATTGTAAATTAGTCATAATTTTCGATAGAAGTGTCAAAATAAATATATTTCTATCTTTTAAATTAGTGTTATCCAATTTAATCATGAATTGCATAATAATTACTTTATATTTTAGAGTGGGTATACTGCAAACTTTTATTGATTAAAATAGAAATATTTATGAAATATTTATGAAAAGGAACATTTAAACTAATTCATTAAGAATTGTCTAAAAGAATGATAAGAAAAATTTAATACAAATGTATTTATTCGCGAATATATCTATTCATTTTTAATGTCAGAACCATTGTTATTTTCTTTCTACCCTTTCTTCTTTTCCCTTTGTCGTCTGCGGATGACCAAAAGTTAATTTTGTTATTTTTTATAAATTAACGAATATTTCATTTTGATGTTGTCCGCAATTAAAGAATCTTTTTTAGAAATTAAACTTCAAATATATGGAAGAAAAATAATAAAAATGTTAAATGTGTTTTTCTTCGAAATCAATAATGCTTTTAAAGTACATTTGAGATTGAATGCCTAGTTAAACAAACTTTTTGAAATCAACATGTATTTACATCATTTCTGAAATTCATTTCTGATCGAACTATCATGCATTCAGGAAAGGAAGTTTTTATTTTTTTTCCTAAACCAGCAAACAACATTTTACTAATAGCCACAGGCAAGATTTTACACCTTCGTCCCTGTAAGACTCCCTGGAGGTAAACCCATATCGTCTTTCACCCTAATTACTTTTAAGGCGTCTCCCTTTTAAAGGCGGAGTTAAGCACCATTTTGAACTATTTTAAATCAAAGTATTTCAACTTTTTATACAAATAGCATAGATTAAATTTTTTTAAAAATCAAAATAAAAAACATTTTCTGAAAGCTAAATAATTAAACTCTGCATGCTGTTTTACCAAATTTTAAAATGTCAAACAGATTTTTCGTAATAAGACATTAAAGGTGAATTTTAAAGACTATAAAATAACGCACTTGTATCGCCTTAAAATTAAAAAAAAGAAATAAAATTTCAGAATGACGTGCATAGTTTAAACCTACAGGTTTTCAAAACAACAAAAATTATTAAATTTAAGCAAAATGCAAAGGAATGAAAGCGATAAATTTCTTCCATTGAAATAACATTAGCCGTTCTATCTCGGAGCGTTACTGATGTAGGGCCTTAAGTGGAGTGAGCTCCATGTTCCCTCCTCTCGAGCATGCGTACGGGGAGCGGATGAATGTTGAATATACCCTTCGCTACGCAGTGCATGAAGAATAGTACTTTTAATTTGGTGCCTTCTAGTTGTCTCAAGATGCACAACTAAACGCCTCGAATAAGGATTCAAGAGAATTGGATCATGGAGCTTCGAACTTCAACATCATAAATAATTATTCTGTTTTATTTTTCCGGTGCTGATATTTCGGTTATTTAAAAAACATAATACGTATATTTGGGGTATATTGTATATTTATGCTAAAAGGCTCTGCCCCCTTCGAGCTTCACTGCCAACCCCCGTTCAGAGTTTAAAAACATAGTAGTTTGTCTTTTCTACTACCAAAATATGGAAGATTGTCACGAACAGCGGTAATTTTTGTAGTCGGGTTACCATTCAGTCTTGAATGGAGTACTTTTCGGTTACCATATAGTTTCATCCGCCGCTGTCGCAACAGCTTTCGGTTGATTTGGGAATTGAATTAAAATTAGTTACAAATTTGAAAATCCGCTTAAAAAGAATGGTCGTGTTTAACCTTTAACCAGGAGCTCAGATATATGCTCTCCGAGTCTCCATGTAAAGTTAAAGTACCGCAGCCAATCTGTCTTTTATAATGAAATAATAGACAATATTCTTTCTTTTCAAGGAATAATTTTTAAAAACACAAAATATACGTATATTGAAATTTTACGCTTATATATTGGGTTTTGATCGACTTTCAGATATTGTCAGTAACAAGTTTTAATTATTCCTTTTATTTTAATGTACTATAATGCATATATTCATTATTTTTATTTAAATTTTTTATTTTACCTATTAAGCTATTACGAATTGTAACAGATGTAATTTTTCCATTTTTGAATTTTTGGGTGGAAAAAGTCCGGGCCAGGATTTACCGAATGAATAATCGTGTTTAAAAATTAATCTAATATTTACGAATTGTCTACGAAGTATCGAATAACAATTTGTACAGATAAACTGGAAAATATTTGGCGCAACAGCCTGCATTTATTCTGCTTGCAATGGAGGCATATATTCATTTATGATGCATATGTGCATTATTTGTTTCATAACATGAGTTAAAAGAAATTTGTTAGTCTTTCTACTGTTACGCCATGTGATTCCCAATGTGAAGTCAAATGAATATAGTTTATGAATAAATCGTTTTAAATGGACAGTTTAATTTATAGCTAAATTTTTACCCCAAATTTGATTTGTGTGAAATAATTTTATTATTTTCAAGATTTTTTTCTCCTTCAGATCTATGTTTAAGTATATAATTCCATCATGTTTTTGAAATATTAATTTGTTTTAAACTGCATTAGCATTGCTGCAAATGTTCAAGAGAAAAGAGCAGTTGATGTTATTTCTCCATTATTGATGTCAATTTCTTATTAAAATTGAAAAGAAAACCTAAGGACGACGGTTTTTCTTTGCAGTTATTTGGGCGATTATTTTTTTATATATTCGTTTCAGATATCAGAACAGCTCCAAAGGAAATTTTAAAACTTTTAAAATTTCTAAGTGCAAAAAATATTAAAAAAGTAATGTCATTGATTCAAATTTTACTGACATTTTTCATATAGCTCAGAAAAAAAAGCCAATGATGTCATTATTTTTTGCATTATTAGTGACATTTTCTCTTTAAAATTGAAAAGAAAACCAAGCAGGAAATTTTATTCTCCCTACATTTAGTTGATGAATGGATAGTAATATTCCACTCGGCTCGAGGCTATAAAAAATCGCCATTTTACTAATTGTCACGTCACACGAACACTGCTTATTGAACTTACCATATACAGACGATTAGAGAAAATTTCGTTTACATTTAAAAGAATATCAGTAGTTCAGCATTTATTACCAGCTAATAATTCCTAATAAGAAATGGGCCCGGTTCTTCCTTTTGGTTTGAAGATATAAAAATCATCACTTTATTTATTGTGACGTCGCAGGAATGCTATTTGTGTATGTTATTTCATACATTCGTTTCATCAGAAAAGCACTTTTCGTGAGTTCGAAAATGCATAGGCTATGAAAGAGTGATTTCACGTGACCTCACAATCCGATTCAAAATGTTTTCGTACCTTGCGGGAATACGGGTGTAAGTTTTAAAAAAAATGACAAAATGATATCTATCAGTAGTAATCTCTATAGTTTCCTTTTTGCCTTTTCCTTAGGTTTTAAATAAATGACGTCATTTGAAAAATGATTCAAAATATATCCAGCATAGGAATTAAAAAAAAACCTTAGAAAATTATATACTTTCTCTTTAAATCATTTCGGGTTTATGCGTTATTGTCAATTAAAAAAAACATTAAGGGGGGTCAGGGGTTAAAAACTTTTCAAACAATCGGTTTTTTTATGATCTAGTTTGATTATTCAATTAATTCTTAACTCAATGCAAAAAAACCGCATAAAAATATTAGCATTTTTAACGGAGTTATAAGTATTTATGTATCAATACTTACATAGCCGCATCCATATAATTTCAACTTTAAGTCGTGTTTTCTCAAAACTTGATTTTTGACGACTAACACCTAGATTAAAAAAAAACTATTTGATGGAATGGCTTAATTTTTTTTTCTTGCATGTATATAACATCATAATCTAGATTATGAATTAAGGATATAACTATCACTTAATAAAAACAGTATTAAAAAATCTCTCAAAATTGAAAATTAAAAAAACCCTTAAAAATACAATTTTTTTCCATTAAAAATTCTCAAAATATTAAACTATCTAGAATATATTCATTCATAATCTAGATAATGATGTTATATGCATGCATGAAAAAAAAAAAAATTAAGCCATTACATCAAATAGTTTTTTTTTAATCTTGGTGTTAGTCATCAAAAATCAAGTTTTGAGAAAACGCGACTTAAAGTTGAAGTTATATGGATGCACCTATGAAAGTGTTGATACATAAATGCTTATAATTCTGTTGAAAATGCAAATATTTTTATGCGGTTTTTTGCATTGAGTTAAGAATTAAATGAATAATCAAATTAGATCATAAAAAAATCGATTTTTTGAAAAGTTTTCAACCTTTGAGCCCCCTTAAAGAAAGCAACGCGGAATTATTATTTTTATGCATAGAGTAAAGAGAAAATAAAACGATGAAGTGCGGTGGCCAGGGTGAAGCCATAAAAGTAACCCTAAAATACATACGGCCCAAACACAAACATGTGCTTTCGCAAAAGGAATTTTTTTTTTTTTAAAGAAAATACGTTTTAACTGGTGTTAATCAATCGAACTGTTATAAAAACTTCTTAAACACACCATATAAATATATTATAATGCCTTTCGGAGGAAAATCTTTCTTCGTCAGGCGCAAAAAAAAAAAAAAAAAAAAAAAAAAAAAAAAAAAAAAGACATCAGTCTGCTATAAATACAGCAGCACAATCTGCAGAGCTACTCTATGCTTAAATCTAGAGTCATGCCACTACATTTATAGTAAATGGATATCTTTTTTTGCCCCTGACGAAAAAAAACTCAGTTCTTTCGAAAGGCTTCGCGCATTTTAATATATTTTATGGTGTATTTAAGAAGTTTTTTTTAATAACAATTCGAAGGAAACTTTTAATAATACTATTTTTAATTCTAATACAATGAAATGCTACTTTAGAATGCTTAAATATAAGCAGATCATTTTCATTTACAGAAAAAAAGTATGGAGGATGTCAGAGAATTCGATCCTCGTTTTGTTCTGGTAGATTGAGGGAATTTGAGTGATCACGTGTATCATATTGCAAACCACTTTTACGGTATATTGCATTTCTATCTATCTCTTTCCTTCAGGACTTTTAACCCTTTCCGGCGCACTACTCTTTAAAGTTGGAATTAAAAGGGGAAAAAAATAGGCAATCTATTTAGGCCTAGAGGAGTACACAGGTATTGTTTTGTAAAGATTGCACTAACCATTTTAATTATACAGCTGTTGCCGAAGTGGTTACCTCCCATAAGTAAAGCATTGATAAGCGCAGTGAGAAGAGCATTGCTGTGAAGCGCGTATTACAGTAAAACATTTTACCTATTATTACAAAACAGTACAGTTTGATCTCTGTGGTGCTGCTATCTAGAACTCATAAGAAATATTTAAAGTAGCCATTAGAGTAGTTTTTGAAATATTCACGGAGTTTTTCTGTCTCTAAACAGGGGGGACTTTAGGCGTTGCCGACCCGGCAACACTGCGCGTTAAGTGGTTAAGTCAAAAAATTTTATATAATTCATTATAATATTGCCACTATTGATTAAAATAAAAGTTATTTTCGATTTCAATTTAAAATGGCAGAAGAAAAAATCTAATAATCTCTATCGTTATCCAATTTTACAAACGGAATTAAAGATTTAAGATACGGCTTTTAAGATACGGCGTATCTTAAACGAGTTTCACTATTGACATCAAACATAAAAAAAATCTTAATTTGAATCAAATTACTTAAAAGTTATCTTGCAAGAAATTTTTGTGAAAGTGTAATGCGTAATTTAAAAACAAATCATGATCAAATGTGGCTCGTAACATAATTAAGAAAATTAATTATGGAAGTGTTATAACTCAAAAAAAGGTCATAGAAACTTTTTTTTTTTTTTTTTTTTTTTTTTTTTTTTTGCATTAAAAATAAATTTTATTTCCTGAAAAAATAGTTTTTTTTATTCTATATTTTTTATATATATTTTTTCAGTTCATGCCATTATTTAATACACTGATTACTAATTTTACACAAGTGTTCTACCTATCCAAACGAGTTTATTATTCCTATTATTTTTTTAACAACCATTTGAAAACTTGTTTTCGTCAGGTTGCATTTCTACTACTGATATACCGCATTTGTAAGATCCTCACTTGGCAGAATGCCCAGCCGATTCCATTCAGACTTTAGGGGGGATAGCCTATGAGGCCGAGATTACTTCTATGTATTCATAGAAATGATATTAAATATTGTTTTCATTTTTTTATCTGAGTAAAATTTTATTTTAAATAAAATAGATTCTTCACCTTCTATCAGTTCTCGGAATAAGCCTTTCCAAAGTGCATATTCCCCCCCCCCCCTACATTTTTGAGAATTTTAATAAAAGCATGTCTGTTTTTTTTTTCTTTACATCTATATTTATGGCTAAAACGCAGATTTAACGATTGCTTGGCATTTGACTTGGCAGCTATGTGAGATATTCGCCAATTCTAACAACTTAAATATTCAGGACACATGTATGTCACTGGGATTTACTTGGCGCCAAAACGGCGTTATTTTGCCTAATATGGTAACCCAGCTAAGCTATTGTTGTTTATATTTTGATAAACTGTTTATTTACCTTAATTTATCTTTTTTCAAATTTATAAAATGTTTTTTGTTCTATAGTTATTAGTTGTTTGAAATTTAATATATTTAAAAAATGTTTTATTTATTGTTATTTTTTTTAAATAATAGAAAAATAATTTAAAAATGTATATGAAACTAGTATTCGAAAATGAGGTTTTCGCCAAATTGACGTTGAAAAAAAAACTGCACTAAACCCTGTACGTATATGATATTTGCGCCAGATTCATATCCAATACATACAAATAATATAAATAAATAATATACACAATAATAGAAAGAGATAATTTTAAAAAATCGCCAATCTGGCAAGTTTTAAAATCACGCCATGCAGCCGCTACTTCTAAAAAAGATTAAGTTACACTATATTGCGAGGAAAAAAGCTATTAAGCTAAGTTTAATAATCACACCTTTAAATCATCTTTTTTTTTATTATATTTGAATTTTTATAACTTATTTTAAGAATTACAATATAATATTTAAAAATAGATAATTCAATTGCACCAAAAAGATATTCGCCCAAAAAAAAATTCGACAGATCTAGGATGTTTAATAAACAAACTCATCTCGAGATGGTACGAACCTACCCATTTTCGACATGGACTCGCTCTTTTTGCCCATGCGCATTTCTGTCCAGGTTCCTATCAAACGTGGTTCATTAGCTCTCTGAGCGTCCTGCAAGTGAGTAAAATTGTAATGTTGTTTTATCTGCCTTTTGATTTAAACGCTCAAAAAATATGATTCTTTCAACATTATTAAAAAAAAAAACTTAATCACAAATATGAATGTAATCCTTGAGAGTATTAATAATTCGAAAATGTACTGAAAATTCATTAAATCTATAGAACTATATTATCTTAAATATTGCTTATATAGCAGTGAAATCTGGAGCTTAGTAAACGGAATAATGTGTTCCAAACGTTATAGGGTTAAAATCATTTAAGAAAGATTATTATCAAAAAACAGCGGTAGGGTAAATAAGTATAAAACAATCTGCTTGGAAATCCCTTCCCCAATAGCAGAAAAAACATGTATTATAAAGGTTAAGGATCTTCACCAGTAAAGCAAAAGTATTTGTGAGATTATTTTAAATGAAAAACAGTTTTCTTTTCGAAATTCTCGGTTGCATTTTAATATTCCATATTTTCCCATAGGTTATCTAAGATCGATATCTTAAATGTCGTAAAATTTCGGTTTTAGTTTTACTTTCAGTGCCTGATTACCAACGGGTCACATCCTACCAGTAAAGAGAAAAGGAAATTTTATCTTATGCATGATACAAATTTTAATATGCATTTAGATGAGGCGATCATTTCTATAAAATTTATTGGTGTAAGTATGCCCGCTAGTAATCAAGCTTGACCAATAGTCCAAGAGCCGACCGCACAAAACCCTATGTCATAGAGCACAAAAAATTATTTATTTTATGGAGGAATATAAATAGAGGAATCTAATGATCCATGCCTACCGGAAGCGAAGTGGTGCATAAGCCAAATGTTGATACCACTAGTGGTTGACTTGTAGGTTTGGCATTGTGTTTTCCGTACAATCAAAAGTATGAAAACATGAAAAACTGGATGCAGGAAAACACAATGCTAATCCTACGAATCAATCACTAGTGGTATCAAGCTTATGCACCACTTCGCTTCCGGTAGGCATGGATCATTAGATTCCTCTGTTACTACTCTTCCATAAAATAAAGGAAAAAGCCAGAGAGACTTGGCATACAAATAGTTTCTTTATCAATTTTAAGGTACATAAAAAAAGGAAAAAAAAGGCGGAAAGAGTTTTATCGAACGAAAACTTTAAACAATGGCTTTAATGCAACCTTTACACATTCTCCCTTTCAATATTATAGAGCAGCCGGTTCCCAATCTATGGGTCGCGACCCACTTGTGGGCTGCGGCAGATGTTTTGGTGCGTCGCGGAACGATCGAGGTTTATCATTAAAATAATATTTTATCTATTTAAAAGACATGACAATTGTTGAAAAATAATTGAAAACAAAAGTTGAAATATAATTTAAACAGAAAATAATATTTCAAGGGAAAATGCTTAATTTCTTACTAGATATCTATATTAATATACGAACAGAATATCCAGAAATTTTTAAATCAGTTTTAAGGTCCTTGATGAAATTCAACACTTTATGCTTATGAAAACATGTTTTTTTCTACTTTGCTGTTTTTGAAAGACAAGTACTGAGACTAGAAATCTCATTAATTATAAAGTTACGTTTGGATAACAATTAAACGTATTTTTAACCTTCCTACCCTGTTCAAATTTTACTCAATCTTGATTAAAAACATTTTACACCAGAATTGTTATTTAAAATATTTTAATACAGTTAATAGACTTATTTCTCTGAATCTATTATTTAACTTTATGAAAAAAATTCTGGTTCCAGTCGTATAAAACAAATTATAGTTATGGGTCGATTAGACCCATTCAGGGTAGGAAGGTTAACTATCTTTGTAGTTTGTGCATTGTTTTAATTACTATTCATTTACACACATTGAGATTACCGATTCTTATTTTTGTTGATAATGTATCTTCCATACAAAAATTTGCGTTTTTATTAGAACTAGTACACTTAACCCGGGGTTCCCGGGTCACAGAGTAAAGGTGAAAAACTTTTTTTAAATTTAAAATTGAAAAGTCTAATAATGTTTTCCTACGTAATACGCTTTTTAAACTGCCAACTAATTCCAAACACCAATTCTATATGAAACACAATAATTATGTAATCATGTAGAGCTTTGAAAATTATTGTTACTTCCCTATTAGATGCAAGATTGAAGTTAGCCAAAGAATAAAATTTCATTCTTTCATTTTTTAAAACCAACTAAGAAAATATGACACACAGATATTCTTTAAAACACATTTTTATAAAAGTAATTGATGTATCTTTTGTAAAGTAAGCTTGTAACGAACTAAAAGTAATTAAATTGATGGATAAAAACTAAATAAAACCAACAACATTCACCGGGTTTTAAAACCGACGATATTTTGACATAAACGGATTTTTAATTACATCATATTTTTCTGTTGCTATGAAAAAATGGCAACTAAAATATACCGTGTTCTATTATTTTCCAGGGAGAAAAGAGGTAGATGGAGGTGCAGTATGCGATTAAAACGGTTTGACGGGCGTTATTCTTCCATTTTAAGTCTCTTATTCGGCCCAGACAAAACAATCACGTGGAACAGAGACCAAATTCTTTAACATCTTTTTTTTCTCTAAATGAAAAAGATCTGATTATATTTTAGCATTTCATTATATTTATGAATTAAAACAGTATCGCTAAAGCAAGCGGTTGCGTTTGATGCAATGCAGGGAATTTTAGGGTTACCTTTTTGGCGTCACATCCAGCTACCAAACTGCATCTTTATTCTTTTTTTTTTTTTTTTTTTTTTTTTTTCTCTACGGCTGTTTTACGTTTATTTCCCTCATGAATGCGATCTCAAGTTGCCACCATTAGAGAAATCGAACTAAAAACTACAAAAAAATTAATATCTCAAAAACAAATTGAGATACAGTTTTCTAACAAACTGCATTTAAAAGTGCATTTTTTTCTCTATACGATGGTATAAAGGTTGAAAATGTGCTATGTCTAGATGTATAAAAATTTACAATAGCGAAAATTGCAAAAACAAAATTTCATCGGAAAGTGTTGCCATTCAAAGCATGACGTATGCGTTACGCACAGATACGTTTGGCCTTTATTATAGAAGATAGGATAGCCGAGCGTATAGAGATCGTACAAAAATTGCTATACTGATTTACACTTTTATTTTGGGTGGGTCGGAATACTTTTTTCTCAAAGGTGGGTCGCGAAATTTTTTTTCCACTGAAAGGTGGGTCGCGAAATTTTTTTTCACTGAAAGGTGGGTCGCTAACAAGAAAGTTTGGGAACCGCTGCATAGAGAATTGCAGTGACGTACTGTACTCTTTTCTAAATGTACTTTATTTGTTAAACTCTAAATTACCTTGAAACTTTGATTTTATGAAGCGATTTTTTTTTTCTGGGTGTAGTTCCAGTTTCGATAATAAATTTTAAATTTTAAATTTCTAATTGAAGAAGGAAGAATGCCATAGCAACTTTTTCGTTCAGTAAATTTATTTGCAATAAAAACCGAATTATAAACGAAAATTATTTATTGTGCCATTTTGCAAATAATTTAATTTTTTTTCACAATCTAACAAATGGATGATTTCAGCATTTAAAATAATGAAATAATAATGAGTAATTCTATTTATTACTTACCCATCATACAGGGTAAATCTTGCAATCGTTTTGAAAATCGATTTTTAAAAAAAAATAGATTTACATGTTTCAGACTTTGTAAATTTCAAAAAACATATTTTTAGAAAAAAAAAAAAATTGCCGTCCGTTTGTCTGTATACTCTCTACCTTCTGAACAAATTGAGATAGAGACTTGAAATTTGGTGTGTACTTAGCATGTAATAATGGAAAGTAGCCTATTTAATATCAGTAACATCAATTATCCGAAACTGTTTTTTACGTACTCTCAAAAGATTCGTTCTCATTAAAACATTTTCGAAATTTTTTATTTTAAAGCATGGATGTAAAAGACAAAAAAATAGCACAAATTTTTAATGAAGAACAATGTCAATTGGATTATTAGTTTCCGAGATATATGTAATCCCATTTTTCACACTCTTCGATTTTTCGTAACTCTGTATTTCATTCAAATTTCAATTCAAAGAAATATTTTAATTGGATATGAAACGCTTAACCCTTTCCGGCGCAAGCAAATTCTATTAGTAAAATGAGAAATTGCCGATTGACACCGGAATTTATAAAGGATTTGTCTAGATTTATGAATTCCTTAATTTAAGCTTTTATTGTAGAAGCAAAATTATATTAAAATATTACTGGTGCCGTTTGCAAGTTTGGAATTAAAATTAGGTGTTGCCGGCCCGGCAACACTGCGCAAGAAATAGGGTTAATCCGACGTAGTAAACTGTCAGTTAATATGATTATTATTTTTGCAGTTATAAGGATATTTCTTTTACGTAATTCGGTACTACTTGAGCAGTTTGGTGTTTTATATAAATCTGTCGAAATTGGCTCATCAGCAATTCATTAATACAACATTAGTATGTGTTTAAAACATTTAACTATACGTTTACATTTCATTTTGAACTGGAGATTTATTTTATAAATAGTTTACACATGTTTTATTTTACATTTTAATATTTTATATTATGATGGGTAAGTATTACGGTGCCCCCCCCTCCCCCCAACGCCTAGCTTTTTTTTTTTTTTTTTTTTTTTTTTTTTTCAAAAATAATATTACTAAGGTTTAGTCATTTTTATGCAGCGGAAATGGATGTTACATTCTAGCTACTGGAAGTTGCTAAAGACATGAGAGGAAGATTTTTGACTGTGTGCAGTTGTTATTATTTTTTTACTTTCTATTAGCTTTGACGCGTTATCATAAATGTTCATAACCATTTAAAATAGAACTTTTTTTTATTTTAAGTACATTTTAAAGTTTTTTTCTATTAATATCGAAAAGAAATTTTGAAAATTTCGTTTTTATTATAATTTTAATACATATTACAAAAAACTATGCTTCAGCTTTTTTTTTCTTTTCTTTTTTTACATACTTTACAGGTAATGTGTTCAAAATTTAACCGGGACTTCCCATTAATCTGTTATTAAATAATGCACTGTAAAAAATAACATTGTTATTCATTCTAACACGTTGAATAATGCGCACCTCTGGTGTAAATTGTTCATTATGTGGCGCTGCTATGCGAAATTTTTCACCATTTCCGAAATAGCTCGATCTATAGAACTAATGCACGGATTTTCATAACACTTCAGATTTAATTATTCTTTGGCATAAATTGTAAATTCATTTAATATGATTTTTGCTCTTTTCATGCGAACGCGCTTACGTGCAATATGGTTTACCACGAATTGAAATGAATCGGCATTCGAAATATTTCCTACTAATATCACGAATGAAGATAGTTTTTCAAAATTTCCAATGCAATTTTACTGAATTTTTTTCCGAACTCCAATTTTTTTAACACTAGAACTGCGGGAAAATTCATTCAAGTTTTATAAAAATATCTCTCACCGGAATTTTCATTTAAAACAGTTTATGTTATCTATATCTATATAAAATATTTCTGCTCAGCATAGATTTAGCTTATTTTATAAAGACTTTTCTGGTTCGAATCGACATCCCTCCATATGATACGGGTCAAAATGACCCGTCGCCGCTGTTCTAGTGTTAAAGAACGTTTATCTCAGAAGAAGAATGTCTTCAGTTTTGATAGCCACTGGATAGCGGTTGTAAAATTGCCAAGCTTCTACTAGTTCAAAAGATAAATTTCTATTAAGAATTGAATAAGGAATGAAAAAAAAGTACTTAACGTTAATTAAAATTAATTACACAAAGCTGTTTACGATCGCGAATAAACGAACGGATCATTGTGGTGGTGATGATTTAGATTATAACAAATTAGACGAGTTTGGCTGCCCGGTGATGGTTTGAAATGGTTTTCTTCGGATGTAATTACTGGCCAGATCTTGAAAAAAAAAATCAACCAAGATATATTCCGCTTACAGTTCTATATTCCTGACCGACCGATCATACGAAAACAAAATCGGTACCGCAACATGACAGATTTTGAACAGACGTATGCATATTTATTCTGGTTACATGGTACATGGGTGTAAAAATCTAGGCGCCAGCAGGCAGTCCATCACCACTAAATTTATTTATTTTTTCGTGTAAAATTCTTGCTAGAATGCTATTAACCCCTTCGAGACGGGCGTCTTTAATAGAATATTTAATTTTTTATCGCCGGTTTTTCAAAAGAGAATTTTTTACCTAAGTGAACCGGAAAGATGCTCGGATTAAATAAGGATAAATTTACAGTAACAATTTATTAATGAGAATAATCAAGGGTTCTAAACACCTTATGTGGCACGTATAGTCGTTCGTCTCCAATGGGTTAAATTTTGAATGAAGAAAACTTTTAAATTTTGGGAATGAGAGACTATTCGCTGGCGCTTAGATTTTTGCACCCCTGAATGTCATATAATAAATAAAGCAAAAATAACGATCCATTTTCAAGAAAACACAAATCTATTGAATTCTTCCACAAGTGTTTTAGGAAATGCTCTCCTTAGAAGAAAGAATAACCATTCTTTTTTGGAAACTGAGTGATAAAACATATGAAGAGGGGTGTTAATTATCCATCGAAAATATGGAAAACAGTCATCAACAAGAGCCAATTTCAGGCTACTTATGAAAAAATTCAGGCGATCCGGTAATGTGGCGAATGAAAAACGTCTCAGCTGTGCATCAACATCTGATGATACCGGTTCGTCTGAATTTGTTCACAAATAGCCTGATATTGGCCCTTGTTGGTGCCTCTTATTTGTATTTTCGATCGCCCCTCTTCATATGTTTTATTACCCACTTTCCCCGAAACGATGACTAGTCTTTCTTCTAAGGAGAGCATTTCTTTAAACACCAGCGAAAAAAATTAACACATTGGGGGTTTTATAGAAATGGATCGTTATTTTTGGAACACATTGCATAGTTGCCAACTGTTCCGCTCTTTGGGCCAGAAACATTTAATAGAAATTTTTGTCTTATTTAATCGGTGGATTACGCCGATTTAAGAAGCTAAAATTTACACAAAATTTTTGTGGTACCAAAAAGCGTAAGATGTCGACAGTATGCACCGTGTGAAATATTTTTTAAATATAGATAACACACACACACACACCAAAAAAAAAAAAGTTATAAAGAAAAAAAAAGTTGTAAAAAAGTTTTTTGTGAGTGTTTGTAATAACGAATTGCGACTGTATATTCATATACAGTCGCAATATGTATTCACATACATATTGGAAACACGTACTAAAAGCTCGGGAAATATGTTTACTTGTTATGTATTTTTCTCTAGTTATAACTTTTATTTTTAAAAAGAATATACAAAAGATTTTAAAGAAACCTTTCAGTTTCATTTAGAAGAGAACTGCCTTTAAGAAAAATACTTCATTTAACACTTAATTTTAAGAAATTTTCAGTTTCAAATGCTTTTAACGTACTGTAGAATCTTTTAGTTTTATATCTTTTCAGAAGAAACAATTAAAACAATACTTTCATTTAAAGTTCTCTTAAAAATACCAAACAATTACGCTTTCTATACATTTAAATTAGATTTAAAAACCTTTGTGTGAGTTTTCATTCATTCAAAAACCACTTATGTGAAAAATATCGCAGTTTAAACCCTTGAAATAAATCCTAAACGAAATATGCAGAATATCAGCATAAGAGTAATTAAAATGTACCATAAAATTTTGTAACGCTGTTTTTTTATTGTAAAGCATTTTATTTTTTAAATAAAGAATGGACTTTATTTAATAAAATATAAATAATTCATAGCTGCCAACTTTTACGCATTTTTGCTACCACTAAAATTATACAGGGATTTTCCATTTGTTTAATCGTAAGATTTCGACGATTAAATACGACAATATTTACAGTAAAACTTTTGTGGTAGAAAAAATGCGTAAAAGTTGGCAGCTATGTAAAATACTTTCAGTATTGCGCAAATGATGTAAATGATGCAAATGATATAACTTTCAGAAACATTATATTCTATCGATTTCTTCTGAACTGTTTTAAATGCTTATTATAAATAAGCTATTTTTTTTCGCCAGGAATGAATGCGCTCCTAGGATATTTTAAAATTATCTTTATAATTATTTTATTTTATTTTTACTTTTTATTATGAATATTTGATATCTGAATCTGGATATATTATTACTATACATTTCGGCGTGTAACGCAATCCGACTGATAACATGCACCGAAACTATGAGGCTGTACAGAGCTACTATAAAAGATTAATTAATTTCTGGAATTAACTGGAATGGTTAACCACTAGAAGGACGGTGATGCCGCCATGGCATCACATTATTTTAATACCTAATTTCCACGTTGATACCCGAATTATTTAATGAAAATTTCTCTTTTATTAAGTATGTAAAAATTTACTTTTACTTGTTTACAAGAATATTTTCTTACAAATACTGGTGTCTATCAATTATTGCAACATTTTACGAATACAAGTGTCTTGCACAAGAAATATATTAACATATTTTACTTGTAGCACTGTTATAAGGATAAAAAAGAGAGGCGTAAGATTAATATATGTATATAGAATATATGTATTGTAAACTCTCTAATTTTTACAGATTTGAAATATTTTGAGTAGCAATGTGAGTTTATTTACAATATATTTCAGTTAGAAGTATTGAAAACTTTTTATTTGTCTACACATTTATAAAGAACTTGAAGTAGCTATATTAATGAAAATAAAGCAGTTTTCTTTAATACATTAACTTAAACTACATGTAATAAATTAACCCCTTAACTGTATTGCCCGAACTGGATTTGGGCAAGAATACTTTGCTTGTTACGTTACTAATAGCTTTCGATACCACTGATTTGTAACTGTAAATTTATTTTTATTGGTTGGCAATTATTTTTCGATTAAGTAAGATAAATATTTTAGTATGGAAAAACTGATGTTTAGCCTCCATTTTTAACTTATGTTGTCAAAAAATGTGTAACAGTTATGAGGTTAAACACAAATACGCGAAGCCTGTAAAAGGTAAGTACAGAGTTGCCAACTTCTACGCTTTTTTAAATCACATAAATATGATTGGAACCACAAAAAAATTTTAGTAAAATGTATGCCAATTATATTCAGTGTTATGTATTACACTACATATTGTTAATTATCTACTAAAATTTCTCTTTCTGAAATGTTTATGTTCTTAAATAGGCGTAGTCCTTGGTAGCCATGTAAGTATATACCAGTGATGTTTACCTCGTCAGTCAGATTTTCCCACAAAATTTTCCACATGAGTCCGATTTTCTCCTCATAATTAAGTCTCCTGTGCTTCCCTCTGTCAGTAAAATTTCGAACTATTATTTTCTCTATTTTTTATCCCTCTCCCTTTTTTTAAGTTTTTAAACATTTTAAAAATAGTACATATTACAAGGAAAATATGTAATAAAAGTGAACAATTAAGAACTTTTGAAAACTTTTCTTATTTCATTAAAAAACAAAGTAAGCACTGGATAATTAACTTGCTAAAAACAAATATAGAAATAACTTGGTTTATTTACACTAAACATACTTTTCAGAATTGTTTGATTCCCACTACTTTTATAAAACAGTGTAATTGATTTTATTCTGGTATCATTTTACTTGCCTATAAATACGCTGATTTTTTTTAAGTGGTGGCAATAATGAATTTGAATTTTTAAACCGTAATTTAATGCGACCATTGAAGGATTAACTGGATAGGTAATGCAAAAGCCTTCTTTTTCTAATCACTTTTAGTCCGAACCTATAGTTTTCTCAGAAAACTGGATACAGAATAATAAAGGAAATACTTATATGTTTGAGCCTCATCTTCGTCTTTTGTAAAATATCGCATTCGACATTAAAAAATAGGTTTGAGCGATAATAATGCATTTCAGCCAGTAGCACTATGATACTATACATCTATTGAATCTTCCTAGAGTCAACAGCATTCAGGATTTCTTCAGCGGCTATAAGAATGACCTCCCCTTCATGCTATGAAGAGAAATACATCGTTTAGATTACGAAGCGGTTGACCCGGAACGAGGCTCGACTTTCCTATGTATTACAATCGTGTTTGAGAATGTTTATTTAAGTTACTTCGAGTTAAGGAATTTAAATCTATTCTGAACAGGATGTTTTAAAAATCATATACAGTAATTTCACCGCACAAATGTCATTCGGTTATTTTGGTAAAAAAATGGTTAAGAGGGAAAATTATCAAAATGTCGAAAATTTCCCACAAAAAATTCCCTTTTCTCCCATAGAACTCTGTTTTCTCCTTAGATAGGAAAATTTCCCACGAGTTACTATCACTGAGTACCATTAATCAACTATTACACGTACCTAACTTTGCAACTTTATAGCTGCTTATGCTACAGCTAATATTTTAAAAGCTTCATTGTTCTGTTATTACGCGCTACAAAATTTGAATTATCAACCATTAAAGTTGCTTTAAAAATTTACCGGTATCAGTTTAGAATTAAATATTTTTTGCGCATTTAACAAACAAATTATATATACACTGACGGAAAAAAAAAATCCCAACACCAAGAAAAACTTACTGTAGAGTAATGAAATTTGAACAGTGTATTTGTCTAGTTAACATGCTTAATTGATTAGATTTTCGAGATCACAGGTTAATTTAAGGTCAATAAAATGCATTTCAAATGTGAAATGCTGTTACATTAATAGTTGCTATAACCGCCCGAATTTTGAATGGAAGCCTGCACACGCGCATGCATTGTGTCATACAGGTACCGAATGTCACTTTGTGGTATGGAGTTCCATGCTTGTTGTACTTGCTGTGTCAATACTGTGATGGTCAGTGTTGGCTGGGGATGACACCGAAGTTCTCATCCAATGATATCCCATACGTGATCAATGGGAGACAGATCTGGTGACCTCGCTGGCCAAGGTAACATGTCGACACTCTGTAGAGCACGTTGCGTTACAACAGCGGCATGAGGGCGAGCGTTATCCTGTTGAAAATCTCCTCTTGAAAGCTTTTCTTGAATGGCAGCACTACAGGTTAAATTGCCAGACTGACGTGCACATTTGCAGTCAGTGTGTTTGAGAGACCCACGAGAGTGCTTCTGCTGTCATAGGACATTGCTACCCAGACCATGACTCCAGATTGTAGATCCAGTGTGTTTAGGCCGCAGTCAGTTTGGTTGCAGGCATTCCTCTGGCCTTCTTCTGACCAGCACACGGCCATTATTGGCACCAAGCTAGAACATTCTTTCATCAGAAAACACAACAGATCTCCACTTCATCTTCCAGTGAGCTCAGGCTTGACATCATTGGTGTCGCAAACTGCAATGACTTTGAGTCAGTGGAATACATGCCTTGCATCGAGCTGTCCTTTAAGTAACTGATTTCTAACAGTTTGTTGTGTCACTGTGGTACCAACTGCAGCTCGAATTTCTGTCGCAGACGCAATACGATGCACCACAGCTGTACGCCGAATACGATGGTCTTCCCTCTCAGTAGCGCCACGTAG
Organism: Maratus speculifer; assembly: GCA_964019185.1. NCBI lineage: Eukaryota > Metazoa > Arthropoda > Arachnida > Araneae > Salticidae > Maratus > Maratus speculifer. The sequence goes on from OZ025296.1 coordinate 37,013,432, forward strand.
TCACCCGGAGCCTGGTTTTCTTGAGGCAGTACCATCCCTTGATCCCTGCTCCAAACAATCATGCACAGTAGATACATTCCGTCCAAGTCTTTCTGAAAAATCGCGGAAAGAAATTCCGCTTTTTCGTAGCCCTACTTTACGACGTCTTTCCAAATCGGAGAGCTGATGATAATAGCTTCTTCGTCTTCTTAAAGGCATTCATGATCAATATCCACTCAATCCGTCAAATTTTGTAGATAAATAATGCTCACAAACTTTACAGCACGCATTTAAAGCAAACCTGGTTTTAAAGTTGTGAGTGGCGCTACTAGCGCCACACGTACGCACAAAGCATGAAATTTAAATCAATGTCGTCTTTCAGATGTATAAACACGCCTACAAAATTTCGTTTATCTAACACAAGTCTTTATTGGTGTTGGGATTTTTTTTTCCGCCAGTGTATATATGTATATACACATAAATATTAATCATTAAGATGGTTATGACAAAAATATAACATTGCAACATATGATTGAAGTGTATGAATTGAAAATTATAGCTTCCCCTGTCAAGAGTTAAAGAAAAAACCCTATCCTCAGTGTAGTTTGCAACAAATAAATTTTTTTTTAACATTTGGTTTTGTAAACTAAATGGATATAATTATTAAATGACTTCAGCGAATTCTCGTTTAATATTCTAATTACTAAAATAAATTATTAAATAAAAAACCCAAATATCTCAAGAAATGTTCTCACTGAGTACTATTATCCCGCCTAAACGGGTGCTCCAAATGTTCTGGACACCAGTATTTTACACTAAAATTTCTTCGCCTTATCTAATGGCCAAATAATTTGTGATAAATGATGGCGAAATAAACCGTAAGATGTTAGAGATGCCCAAAGCATTTGGCGTTACGATTTACGAGAAAAACCTGACAAAGCAAGTAGTGAGCAAGAGTCACTTCTCGAGTTCAAAAGAGTAATATTCAGTTATACAGTGACGAAAAAAAAAACGTAGACGAAAATTTCGCATTGGCTAAAACGTGCTAATTTGTTTTTGAAATAAAAAAGAATATTGCCCAGTTAAACTGATGGCATAGAGTTCACAGCCTATACTTGAACGAAATCTGATAATTTTGCATTCTGTTCCATTTACATAAATTGAGGGGAGTTGCCCCGTTCTCCTTCTCAATACCTATCTAATGAACACCCAAAATTTCCTCTTCTTACACTTATCGAATGAACTCTCAAAATAAATCAGGGAAGCGTCTTATCACAATAAGCCTATATCCAAAATTTGAAGTAAATCTGATATTTTTATTACGAGTTATCGCGTTACGTACGTATACACGTACATACATACAGAAAGGGTGTGCACAAGCTTTGATAGTCTGTGAGCTAAAAAGTGAAGTTTAAAAAATTAAATAAAAAAAAGATAAAAGTTTTTATTAAATTTATCTTTTTTATAAAACTTCAAGGTAATTAGATTACTTTTCTACCTATGGTTTCGGAAGGTTTTTATTGCAAAATTTCGTATTTGTTTTCATGCAATATAACCATTTCATAGTCAGTAGCATTTATTTTCAATGTTAAGCATTTCAAGCTTTCTTAATTGCTCTAGTAAACAAATTCCCCTATAGCAATTGTTTTTAACAGATCCATCTAAATTGATATAATATAGAAGAAACACAACAGAAAAATATTGAGTAAAAATATTTAATCTCTAGAAAAATTGAATGCTTCATTTATAAATATATCGTCATCAGCTGCGGATCATAAGATAATTAAGAAAACTAATTACGGAAGCATTATATCTAAGAGAGAGGTCATAAAAAGCTGTTTCACTTATAAAAGAAATGGGATTTCTGAAAAGGAAATGAGTGGAAAAGTTATTGCATACGCTTTGTTTCATTTTATCTAAATTCTTTTTAATGGTAATCTTTATTTAGCAAAATAAATAAATGAACGATTTGCATTCAGATAGTAGAGCGAAGTATTTTATTATAAATAATATCTTTAATTGCATAATATTATATAAATCAGTGCGAAAATAATATTATACACTAAAAGAAAAAAAAAAAGAAAAAAGTGGCCCATGTCTGGGGCACGTGTACACAGACCTTTAGATCAACGAAGCCATTGTAAAAAGTTACAGACATTTAGAACAATATATCTATCCAGCTAACTCCTTGAGGGGTGGTGCGATATATTATATCCCACCTAAGTTTAATTAAGATTCGTACTAGAATTTTTTCATTAAGTTTTACTTATGTACTTATTTATTTATTTATTTATTTATTTTATTTTGTAGGGGGGGGGGGGGGGTACAGTTGAAAAAATCCTTTTCCTTGTTTTGAAATAATTGTTTTCTAAATTTCTGGTAGGAATTCAGCATTACCGGAACGCAATTCCTTGCTCTACTAAGGGTTAAACAATAAGTTACAAGTTACTCAAATTAAACATTTGTGTGTTTAGTTTAACAAAAATCATCGTCTAATCACTGTTACATCCAGTAGCGGCTCGTCAGGGAGTGCTGCATCAAATTTTCTTACCACTAAAATTTAACAGAATCTTTTCTATTATTTATTCGACAAATTTTGTTGATTAAACAAAACTGAAATAACCATACAATTTTAGTGGAGTGAATAAATTGATGCAGAACCCATGAAGTAAGTAGAATCTCCTGACGCATTTTGTATGAGTCCATCTCTTACATTTTGTCCATTTTATCCACTCGTCTATTGTTTTAGAGTTATTGTAAGATCCTAACCAGCAAATACAAACGCATTCGCTATCCTCCTTATCTGAATAATTGTTAGATACGAAATTTCATTTTTCTTCCCTTCTTTAAATTTTCTATGAGGTTTTTTAGAGGAATTTTCCTCCTTTTTAGGACATAAGCCTATTTTAATAATGATTTTAAAAAATCCTAATAATTACACTTTGTTAAATTTTTTTTTGTCCTAAAATTCGTAGATTTCATTGACATCTTGGAATTGTGTAGGCAATTTTAATACTAAATAAGATAGTTGCTGCTAGTATGTTATATATGTATATGTTGTGTGTATATACATACATACATATCTATATACTACCTCTGACAAAAAAGTTCGGTGAATAGTCCTGTAGCATTAATGTAGATGAAATATTAACGAAAGTTACCATACCATTCTTCAAAATAATCATCTCCTATAACTATGCACCGCTGAGATCAGCTATACATGTCCTGGGAAATTTGCAAGAAGTCTTCTTTTGGGATAAAGTTTAAAAGCTTCGTCACGTTTCGTTGGATGTCAGTAATTTGGCCAAATCTCTTTCAAAGAGAGTTTGAGAGTTTGAGAGTTTGAAAATAGAAGGAAGTCTGGAGGATTGAGATCTGGCGAGTACGGTAGGTATTCAATTTGCACCATCCCTTATGAATTTCTTTCGGTGTCTTGCAAAGCTTAAAACCAAACTTTAAACTGATCTTTTATTCGTTCATTTTCCTGTTCTCAGTTACGAACCAACACACTGAACAAGCACTTAGTAAAGCACGTCTTACACAGAACATAAACGACGCTCAACTGAACAACGATGGGGAAAGATGGTCTACACTTGCTCTATGCAGCTGCAGCGTTTTGTTTCCCGAGTGTGGCCAGATCGGTCGTTCTGAATTCATTCACCGAACTTTATTGTCAGAGACAATATATATATGCATATATATATAGTTCAATGTTTTGAATCTTTTAAAATCCGATCAAATTAGCGTGATTTTAGAGTTTGTGACTTTTAAACCGGGGTTGACGAGTGCTGCTCGAAGGGGGCAGAGCCCCTTACTGTTAGAAAGAATCGTTAGAGTATATATGACTTTTTTTGCGAAATGTCCGAAATCCCTACTTTGGATGACCAATTGAGGGCTCCCAAATGGTCCGCCAACTGAACATCAACATTTTCTTAGAGAAATTTTCGTTTTAGAATTTTTTTTTCTTTTGCAAAAAGCTCAGAAATTAAATATGAAGATTAATTCTGGGGCAAATTCTGCAGAAACATACAATGAAATTTTCTGTTAAAAAATATTGATGTTCAATTCGCGGACCATTTCTGAGCCCTGCCAATCTGATAAAATGGGGTGAAATACCACAAATTTGATACCTAATGCGAAATTGTTTCACATAAGTTTATTTGAACGACAAAAAGTGAATTAATGAATAGTGAAAAGTAATACAAACGAATTGTAAATGTTATTATTGTTTTTAACAAAAACTATTTTGCTGCACCTAAAAAATCAATAAGACATATGAGCTTATCATTCCTTCCTATAGCACTTGAACAAGCTTCACGTGCTCAACCTCTGCAATTACAGCTCTGAATCTACTCTTCTTTGTCCTGTGAGTTTACGTATAGTTTAAAATAATCTAGATGATATAGTTCATGAATATCATTTATCATGCTCACTAGGTACTAACACTGGCTCTCCAAATGTCTCCATAATAGAAGATAATGACCTATGCTAGGTAAAAACATGGCGTCACCTTGTATAGATGTAAGGTAATTTAAAAAGCAATATCTAAAAATGTAACTTAAACATAGAAGAAGAATCATTGCTGTATTTATTCAAAATGAAATGTTCAAAGATGATTTGAACAGTTCCAATACAGTCTGTACACAATGAAAATCGAAAAGAAAAACAACCAAACTTTGAAACTTTTGTGGAAAACAACAGATTTATGAAGGTTGTCAATAGCGGAATACAAAGTAGCATATACAGAGTTACCAAGTCTTTGACATTTTGCGCACCAGTATCATTTTAGAGAAAATTCTGTTTTTTTAAATCCCCAGAATCTTCCAATTCAATAATACAACATTTTCTGTGTTAAGTTACTGATATCGAAAAAGCCGGAGACTTGGCAATTCTGCATATAGGCAGTTGTGAATACCATATTACATATTAAGATAGCAACATTTATCATTGAGAATATTAACTTGCCAATTTAATCAGTCGATCAGAGCCTGATTAGCAACGGGGCACACTCCCACCAGAAAAAAAAAAAGAATTTTTTATTCCTTATTCACGACAGTAATTTCGGATGAAAAGGACATTTAAATAAAGCGAAAATTTCTATAAAACTTTACTGGTGAGAGAGTGCCCTGTTAGTAATCAGGCCCTGCAGCCGATCCCGCTTCAGAGAACTTTCTCCAATTTTTACATTGTAAATGTGCTTTATTAACAGAATTTGAGGAGAAAATCTAAAATAAAAAAATTGCTGATTAAAAAAAGAACAAATATTTTATCGATAGATACGAAATTAATTAACAATTCTATTTAGCATTACAAATGGTCTAATTTATCGAAAACATTAATAGAATTCATAGAATAAAAACAAAATGATAAAATATATAAATTTCGCAAATAACTCAGTTACCAATTTTAATCAGCATTTCCCTAAAAATGGGAAATAGAAATTTTTCGCGAGCGAGTTCAAGTACAATTTTTATTCTTTTACATGAGCTTCCGTACTACATCTTTTTTTTTCTTTCTGATCAACTTATATGTCCTCCAAATTTATTTACAAAGGATACTTCAAACAACGTCGGTAATGCATTCGTTACACTTTCTCCTTTTTCACAGGATATATTCTTTGAATGTATATTTTCTTCGATTCTCTTCCAAATTTCAATTTCCTGAAAAGATATCTTTTATCCCTTAAGATTTTTTTTCATGTTTAGTAAATAAATCTGACATTTTAAATTGCAAATTGGATAATAGGGAGAACGTTGCGAGAAAAGTTTATTTATTCTGTAAGTTTTTTTTTTAATATTATTTTTTACAAAATGAATTAGGAAGAGAAGTTATTTATTGTACTATTCCTTGTATAATATTTTCTTTAACTTACCAGATTGATGAATTCTAAATTTATAATAATCAATAGTAGTTTTAATTAATTTTTATTCGTAATAATTTATCATCTTTAGACATAAAAAAATAGATTTACTCAATTTCATTTTTAGTAAACGTTAAGTTAAAATAAATATTAATTTAGAATTAATAATTAAATTTTAGATAATTTAACAGTCAAAAATGTTTAAACAAGGGCTGAGGAGTTAGGGGGAGGGGGGGAATGGTCGATTTCGAGTCCGGGCTAGCTAATACACTAGTGTTGCTTGCTGTTGGTTAAAATAAAGAGAGAATATAAGAAAAATAAGACGAAATTTCACTATTTCGACATTAATTCAATTCTTAGAGCTTTGAAAAGAAAAAGAAAATAATATATTTTCCATTTTACCAATTTTCCAATTTCGCATTTAAAAAAATTTTTCACAGTAAATTTTTCGATCGATAAATTTGCCGCAATCTCACGAGAAGATTGGCCCTTTAACCACAACAACAATTGTAGATGCTTTCATTTTTGAATTTGAACTACGTTATTCAAGATGATTCATTCCCAAACACGGCCAAAAACACTTTACTGGTAGAAAAATCTAAGGAATGAGGAATGCCAGAAACTTTTGCACACGCGAATTTTGAACTTTGTCCCTTTGCATCAAGTGTCTTCAATATCCAATCAAAATGATCACGTGGTTAGAGCTCATTCACATATTTTTAACTTTTGAAGTAATTACGCTTCTTCGCTGAAACCTTCAGGAAAACAAATCAAAGAAATTAACTGGCCGGAAACTTTTGACCGCCACTGTATATTACTACGAAAACATTTTAAAATTACATGAAAAAATTCAATACAAAATCATAAAATTAAGCATTATTTTTAGGATTTTTATAAAAGAGTACTTTAAAAAAATATTCTAACTTAATTCAGTTGTTATTTTTGGGAAATTTAAGAATAAAAATAAAAAGAATATTGCCCAGTTAAACTGATGGCATTGAGCTCACAGGCTACGCATACTAATTCTACATTACACCCTTATGTTTTCAAGGTTTAATTCCGTTCGCAGAAAAATTAAGGAGGGGGGAACAGCTCCTCCCTTTCCCCTTTTTATGCTTAATCATTGAACCCTCTAAACTGATCAGGACATGCTTTATCATAAAAAAATCCTTATCCAAAATTCAGAGCAAATCGGATAATTCTTAATAAAAACCCATTTATATAATTTAAGAGGAGTTATCCCCCTCTTTTATATACTTAACCATTAAACTTCCAAAACTATTCGGAGATTTGTACGAAATCTGACAATTCTGCATGAAAAACCCATTTATATAAATTAAGGGGAGGGGCATTAGACCCCCCCATTTCCCCTGTTTATATTTATCCAATGAACACCTAATACCAATCAGGAAGTGCTTCATAAGAAAGATCCTATGTGTAAATTTTGAACAAAAACTATTTTTTCTGCATGAAAAACCCATTTATATCAACTAAGGGGAGGGGCATGAGCCCCCCGTTCCCCCTCTTATACATATCGAATGAACTCCAAAAACTAATCAGGGAAGCGCCTTATCAGGATATAGCTATATACAAAATTTCAAGTGAATGGGATATTTTTATCATCAGTTATCGCGTTACGCACGTACGAACGTACATACAGAACGGACGGGCACATCAGGCTATGATAGCCTGTGAGCTAATAACTTAGTACCACATTAGGAATGAGTATTTATGATCATATATATCAAAATAATATCGTGTTTTATCACTATTCTTTTTGTTGTTATATATTTTAATATTTTACTAATTATTTAGTGCCCCAAAGAATTTATTCTTAGGCGTATTCAAACAAAAACAAAAACTTATCATATTAACCTATAAATTAACAAGAACAAATGGCGAAAATTTTTAACTATAAAATAATGTAAAGTTTCTTAATTAAGTTTGTTATCATCGTAACGAAAAAATAACTTAATAATTATTTATCATGACAAGAAGGAATGCTTGGAGCATTATGTCATTTTAAAATAACTTGAAGCAATGAATTATAATTAGGTTGGATAAATAATTAATGCTTTTAGGTATTTAAGATATTTCTGATTAATTAACTTTAAATTTGTAAAAAGCGTTATTAATTAAATTTTAATGAACTTAGATATGAATAACGAAATAATGCTAATGATTTTTAATTTGAATCAAAACTAATTTTGCAAATATTTGTTAGAATCTTGTATAAAATAAAATTTTATATCTATAATATATGGGTGATTCTCAAAATAGGGGACAATTTATGTCTTTCAGCATACAAAAAAAAAAAAAAAAAAAAAAAAAAAAAAAAAAAAAATGAGAGGTTTTCTGTCATGTTTTTATGTTTAGATATGTTTGTCTTAATATTATTCATTATTTGCACTCAAGAATTACTCACTTTTTAGTTAAAAACACCTTAAAATAACATAATAAATGTTCAAAATGTCATTAGCATGGATGTCCACAGCAGCTGTGCCTTGTGTATACTAGCATTTTTCAAGAGTTAATATCATGTTTATAAAATAAAACAAATGTTATTATTTCTTTAAATTAATCAAGGAGAGGATTTATCCAATAAATTTCTTTTTAAAAATAAAATTATAATATATAAAAAAAGAATTAAAGTTTGTCCTCCATATTCTATTTTCAAAACAAGGTCATACTATAACAGCTGGTTATTAATCAAAATTTCATTTTCACATATGACAATAGTTTGAAAATATAAAGTTTCTCCATGGCAACAAGTAGCCATTTTATCCCAGCCTGAAAATAGAAGCATGTATTGTATTTTAAGAATATAAGTTGAATATTAGGGGCGTACATCAATTGTATGTCATTAGAATAGATAATAATTTCCATGTTTATTTTATAGTTAAAATTTTTATTTTACTTATTTGCATAGAACCTTTGTGTTTAAAAAAGCCCTAGAAAGGACTATTGCATTGTGATTATATTATGGCTCATAATCTTATTTAAATTAAAATTTGTCATTAGCATGGACAAATATCGGTGTCATTATCATGGTTTTTCTGTCCATGCTAAAGACTCCTATGTGCATAAATGTAACCAGTGCTTATATTGTACCCTTTATAAAGTTTAATTTTACATATAAATTTAGGTATTACATTTATTATCCCTAAAATATGCATTAAATCTGTCAGAAAATCACTAAGACAGCTTCTTACATTGTTAGTGTCAGAATGTTGCTCCATCTAAACAAAGTTTGCTCTTTGGTAATGTTTTTATTCTCCTTATATGTATATATGTAAAAATGGAAACCATTTGCTGAAAAGGAAGGCTAGTAAATATAGAAAAAATATTTAAACAGGAAGAAAATAAAAATTTCTTAACATATTTATTCCATGCAATTTGTTTTGTCATTAGCATGACTCAAAAAATACTAATTATTCTTTTCAAGTTAATTTTTAAATATTTAGCTCTGCTGACTACATATAAAGTATACCTAATACTATATTAACAACACCTATTTTTTTCAGAAATTTTGCGAACAGTAATTTTTTTAAGATTTCACTTTTGAAAAAGTCTCCTATTTTGAGAATCACCCATACGCTATTTGTAATCTTATTTAACTGTTACTAAAAATCATGCGATTTTACATGATACATTTACATAAATTTTTGTAGAATTTTTTAAAAACTTTTTCAATTTATCTATTATTTAATTTTTATGATTTAAAGATATTAATCCATTTTTTTACTTCAAATTTAAAGCACTGGAAACGACATTACACCAACAACAGACAGATTTTTCGATTGAATAATTCAATTTCTATTTTGTTTTATCTCTTTCCAATTTAGAATTATGACATAAATATTTAATTACAGGGTGACAAGAAATAAAATAGCTGTCTAATTTTATTTTTTTCAGTGAAAATACAAAAACATACTTTTAACGAAATTTTATAATTTTGACCTTGGCGACGAAACACTAACGACTGCTTTTTTCTAATTTTAAAGTAAATTTTTTCGATTTTTCGGGTGATAATTCAATATTATCGAGACAATATTATCGGGATATTATTGCTTGCCCCTCAACAAAACAAAAATTAATAAACACAACAAAAATATATTAGAGAAATAAAAAATGATTTTTCGTCAATGTAATCCTGCTTTTGCTTAGATGTAGAAACGCAAACATTTGGTAAAATTTTCAGTAGTTTGGAGAAGCTCGGGCGGAGTGATTCGCACCCATTCCCGAATTAACGGATGCTTTAGAGCATCAAAACTGTAATGAGGCTCTGTCCAAGCCTTTGTCTTTAAAATCGACCATAAACTGTAAAATATGAGAGATGAGGTCACACGAGTATGAAGATTGCTCTTCAGCAGATATGAAAGCTTGTAAATTAGCTCAACACAAGTCCTGTGTGGATTTCACCCAATAAAAAGGTGCGGAATCTTGCTGAAACGTCCAAATTCTGTTTCCAGAGTATTTTTGTTCCCAAGAAATTTCCACATTTTTAAGAATATCTTTTCAGTGTGCATCTTTATTAAGTTTGAATTCAGAATATATAGAAATGAGAGAAGTTTTGCACAAATTTCTGAATGTACCACGACAGATTTCAAATTTTGATGATGTTGAACCATGGAAGTCTTACGTGGATAAGATGTTGACCAAGTCCAATCGTTTTAATGATTGTATGATTGTTCCACTGGATATGAATTTCGTCATAATCCAGGACTCTTTAGCAGCTTCCTTACATTTTTCAAACCGTAGTGTTTTATTTTATCGGTAAGAACTTGCGCTTTTTTGAGCTTGTAAGGGTTCAACTCTTCTTTGGTCCTAAATTCAACTGATTCACGAGCAATTCCTCTTTATTTTTTCATTGATACTTGAAAATTTCTGGATGTGCGTTTTAAAATTAATTTTCTGTTTCTAGAATTGTACATAGTTATTTTCTATTTCTTTTCGATCTGTATCCTTCCATTACCAGACTGTTTGAAGAAATAGTCTGTGAGCTCAATACCATCAATGTAACTGGGAAATATTCTTTTTATTTTTTATTACATCTGGTTTTATGAATCTCAAAGTGCAGTTATTAGTTTAGCAGTTTAAACATAACTGTATTACTTGATAAAAGCTTGTATTCTTTTCATTTTTTAAGCAAAAAAGAAAAAAAGTTTCAGCGTGTGATATTTTTTTTTTTTTTTTTTTTTTTTTTTTTTTACATAATTTAAATTATTTCTCCAAACTTTTCAGCAAAAATCACGTTAACATAAAACTGGCACGTTTCTAAGGTAAGATAATATTGATTCAAACATTTTAAAGCAGAAATTTAATATAGCTTTTTTCTTGTGAAAAAACACGATAGATAAAACATGCATTAAAATGTTCCAAAAGAAAAAAATATTATAACGTTTTTGTTTACTCTCAAATATGTTTTACTTTTTGCTAACTAAAATGCACCCGTACGTTTAAAAAATTGTTTTATAACTTATTCATATCAGATTTTTTTGTTTTCGTTACTTTTTTAACTTTTAAAAGAAGTTGCTCTTGAATTCAAATTGGGAACAAACACACCCTGGAATTTCAAAGTGTATTGTACCAATAATTAAGAATAGAATATTTAAAATTAATTTTTTTTAAGTAGAAAAATTTTAATCAGTTCATTTAACCCCTTAATGGCCACATTGAATTACGGGTTGAAAATTCGAATTCATTAGTGCCACCACTTTTTTGATAAAAAATATTTATAGATTTAATGACAAGTAAAATGATACCAGAATAAAACCAATTACACTGTTTTATAAAATTTGTAGGAATCAAACAATTCTAAATAAAAACCATGAAGCTTGCAGCCCGTGAATGTCTCGGGCGCGACGAATAAGTGGTTAATTATAGAAATTGTATTCTTTTGCAATGAATTTTTTGACCCCATATGAGGAGTCAGAATGTCACGCATTTAGCTACTAATGTATTATTTTCTTTTATACTTAGGGGAAGATGAGGATACTTGAGCCATTTTTTGAATTTTAATTTTTTTAAATTTTTTATATTTTTTTAGAATAAAATAAAATATTGAAAATGAAAATTTGATATTTTTTCTTCAACTAAAAACCACTTTCAATTAATTTTGAACTATTTTTCTATGTATAATAAATGTTTATTTTTTATTTTACATCGTGGCTCAAGTATCCCCATGGCGGGGATACTTGAGCCATGCTGAAGGGATACTTGAGCCACTAAGGAAAAATACCTACAAAAGTAATTTTTTTCGCTTTATTTTTGCACAAACATTTTACATAATGATAAATTATGAAACGTAAAGTCCTTCAAAACCAATTGAGAAAACAAAGCTAGTATACGATCAATTTTTGTCGTTAAAACTGGTTGTCGGAAGATAATTTCAACTTGAGTTGTAACGACGGTAGAAACATCCTCAGTTCAGAGCCATTTAAATTTGGAATCTGCAATTCTTCGTGCAAATTTCATTTTCAAAATATTAAGCACTTATCCAACAAATATTTTTACAGTTTTCTTTCTGGCATATTTTATTAGTAACCAACCATCAATAGAAGATTTTCTTTTCACATCATCACCATCATTGACAGAATTTTCCTCTAATGATATTGTCGAACTCATGCTTTTAATTTAGTAGATGTCGGAATTTAAGCCAGATGTATCATTCTACTATTTCAAACACTTTTTTGATTTCACAGGAAAAGATTTTGTCTTCCTCTTTGGCTCCATGCAGGTAAGTTTGAACTGGGATTTTTGTTGCTTTTCTTGTTTTTTGTGCGCTCTTTTTACCAATTTTTCTTCAATTTTCTTAGTTAAAAAAAAGTTACAGCAACAGAGGTTACGATTTCAATATAAAATATTAATCTTAATACGTTATATTAAAAAATAAATATTTTAATATGTTGGACCTAACTAATTAAAGTATTAGAGATTATAGCCTGTAAAACCGTTTTAAAAATTTATTTTAATTTAATGAAAGTTAAATTGAAAACTATGTTTACATTTATCTAGACAGGCTATTTTGTTAGTCAAAATGAAAAATAAAATAGATATTTTCATTTAAAAAATATACATTTTAAAACATTTTTAGGTCGTTATTTTTTTAAGAAAAAAAAATAAAATGAAAAATTATTCTCCCTTTTATCCAGAAAAATATCTATTAGTGAATATAAGGATGTAAATTTATTTTTTGTTTGTTTCACCCATGTTTAATTTCTAGTGGGGATGGTTGAGGCATGGCTCAAGTATCCCCACTCTCATTGGCTCAAGTATCCCCACTATCACTATTTTTGTTTCTCAGAGTTTTACTAAATAAAGCATGCAGCTATTAGAACTATTTTAGACTCAAAATACAATTTAAATTATGCTTATTGAATGTATGTATATAGTTGCAACTTTGAACAAAACTTTGATTACAAAAAAACAAAAAAGCCATGCACCCAAATATTTACTTCAGATAGGGAAAAGACAACTATTAATCACTATACTTTCAAAATGGTACCAAGATGTGTGATTTCTTTTTTAAGTGTTCAGAACTATAAATATGTTATCATATTGGCAGTTTTAGAAAGAAAAATTAACCAACTGTAGAGATAATAAGGGTGGCTCAAGTATCCCCTATGCTCAAGTATCCCCACTCTCCCCTACTATAAAACTGTTTTTAGCCTTTATACTACTTTTACTTTTACTATAAAAAACAAGTTGGAAATTGCACGTGAAGCGTAGCAAATGAGATGCATTCGTACTTCAACGAAATTTAAAAATATTCAGATCTTGCTGTTATAGTATACAGTACTTCGGATACAGTATAATGGTCGAAATCTTCTGTGTGTTCCTGTAAATACTATCTGCTTTTTAGTATGCAGGAAGTAACTTGTATTAAACCGTAGCAACGTATATCAATTTCATAAAATATGATATTATCACGAAAGCCGACAAGGGTGGCCAGATTGTCATTTTAGATAAAAACTATTATATTGTCGGTGCGATAAATCTTATTAAAGGTGGTCCGTATTTACCTCTTTCTCATGACCCTTCCGAACAAGAATTAGAAGGCATCATATCTATTGTTAAATCCTGTCCTCTTCTACATATGTCGATTAAAGCCCACATTTCCCCTCCAGTCGCTAACTGTGGAAGATTTTATGCGCTTAAAACGACTTAAATCACATTTCCAGAAATTATCATTTATGGGTGACTGTGTAGCTAATTCTTTGCGTGACCCTGTACATCATTTTATGTATATTCTACAGACATTTATTAGCAAACTGAAAGCAGTTCAACGTAAAAATGGATAACTTATTATTTAAAAACCACCTTTAGTTAATTACCATCTCATTCAATAACCTTTATGAGCTCTTTCGTGTAACTCTCAGTGTCAACTATAACATTTATACACACCATATAATTTGCAGACATTTAGTAAAACTTAAAAACAGATACCATAATTGAAAATGTATTTTATCCATCCATCTCTATCATCGGTAATATGCAGTACTTCGGATAAGAACATAAGATTTGAAATATTTTGTGTGTCCCTGTAAATGCTATGCACTTCATATTATGCGTTAAATATTAAACCTCAGCGGTATATATCAATTTTATGATACTTGAAATCGCTTAACATAATTAAAATATGTCGCAAACAATTCCTCCCTTTATTGTTGTGTTATGGAATTATTTTGAGTTGCCCTGTAAATGAATAGTAATTATTATTTTCACTGCATGTTTTACAGAATGCATATTTTAGTGCATTTTGCGAATCTAAGTAAATTTGAAAATGTTTGACAGAGTGAAACACTTTTAAAATCCATTTGAAACATTTTTTACCATAGGCCGTAATGTATCGGAAAACTTTTGACTATCCCTGTAAATAAACCAATCATAGTAGAAACTTCATTTTCAATACACTGTTAAAACTAATGGTGACACATTGCACCTTTTAGGGGTGAAAGGCTTGTCTCACTGGTGACACCCCTAGAGGAGCTAAAATGGCACCCTTAACTAGGGTGAAAGGATGATACCCCTAATCCAGGGTGTTTCAGGGGATGAAAGGACGGCACCTCTGGGAAGAATAATGACACCCCTTATCCAGAGTGTTCAATAGGGTGAAACGATGGCACCACAGGGGAGAATAATCTCACCCCTTATCCAGGGTGCCCCAGGAGGTGAAAGGATGGCATCTCAGGGGAGAGTAATGGCACCCCTTAACCAGGGTGCCCCAGGGGGTGAAAAGATGGCACCTCAGGGGAGAGTAATGGCACCCCTTATCCAGGGTGTCCCAGAGGGTGAAAGGATCGCATCTGAGGGGAGGGTAATGGCACCCCTCATCCAGGATACCTTAAGGGGTGAAAGAATGGCATCTCAGGGGAGAATAATGATACCACTTATCCAGGGTGCCCCAGAGGGTGAACGGATGAAACACATAATCCAGTGTGCCCTGTGGCATCCTACAAGAAATAGCACTCACAATCTATGGCCCACCGTTGCAACCCCCCTCCCCCCCTGCTTGTCAAGAAATTGTACTGGTTTGAATCATGAAATACAAAGTGTTTACCCATTTTTAAATTGAATTCTGCAGAAAAAATTATCATGATCAGTCAATATTTTGGGCCTTTTTTTTTTCTTTTAGATTTATGGAATATTATATTTTAAAAACTCATTATCAGGTATCCAAAGAAAAATTGTAGCATATTTTTGTAACTCAGAGAGGGATAATATGAACTACAAAAATAATCATAGAAAGGCGGAGAATTCAAATTGTACTTTCATTTACATGGAGAGTATTTTAAGAAAAATTCAAAATTTTAACTTTTATACAGTCTTTGCATTTCAAAATCACCAATCATAAGTCATCACTATTGCATTGTTAGTCATACCCAAAAGGTTTTGTTAGAATAAATCGCAAAATTTACACAACCTCTACACCTCTTTTCTGCCTCTAAAAATCACTGAGTTAGAGTCAAATATTGTGACTTTGTCATGCAATTTGAAGCCTGATTTTCATTTTGTTTTGAAGTTTTTGTAAAATGAAATAAATCATGATTTTGACTGTCTCTAACTCATATGTTTGGATCAAACTTTTTGGGTATGTTTAAGAAAGGGCCAGTAACTATTTTTGTGACTGGGCATTTTTAGATGCCCAGACATTATAAAAATTTGATGTTTTTTTTTACTCCAAAATAAGAGAAAGTACAAATTGAATTATCTATCTTCATATGAATATTTTTATAATTTTCTTATAGTTTCAGAAGTAATCTGTAACCATCTTTTTTGACACATACTATACTGCTGGACATGTATTTTCATTATTTTATATACAGGACAACCGAAAAGTATGGGGACACAGAAAAATGCTATATCCTGTAAAATATATGCCATAATTTAATAATAAAAAAAATAAAAGAAATAACAATATTTTAACAAATTGTTCACTGGTTTGATATTTATTTTTTACACAAGTTTGAAAACGAAAGATCACAGAATTGACAGTCCGCTGCAGATAATTCTGATTTAAATCATTCTATGCCTTGATAATTTCGCATCACATACAATGCAAACTGGGAATTTTCTATTTCTAGCTTTTCTACAGAAGTCAAGTGAGTTAAGATCTGATTGTTCGAAGGCAATACACCTGTTATTAAATATCCACGGAGATGGGTGTTGAAGGTCCAATGTTGTTTTTGCTCCATGTCAAGGCCCCAATACTGCCGGAAGTTCCATTAAAATTATTTTGCTTCCATGAGGCGAACACTTCGTTGAACATATTAGTTGCTGATCATTTTGACGGTTGTGAACTTTTCGGAAGATTAAGATTTTCATATAATAGAAGAAATGCTACAAAATTTTAAAATAAACATTTCTCAGATTTTAGTTGTGAAATATCAATGTCAAACAACGCACAAATATTTTTTCAGCTACCCTGCTGTATCTAATTAAAAAAATGTAAAACACAAA
The DNA here is from genome assembly GCA_964019185.1 of Maratus speculifer. Taxonomy (NCBI): domain Eukaryota; kingdom Metazoa; phylum Arthropoda; class Arachnida; order Araneae; family Salticidae; genus Maratus; species Maratus speculifer. Next base: position 37,030,233 of record OZ025296.1, read on the forward strand.
TTAGAAAAGAATATGTAATAAATGCTGTGTAACTTTTAAATTAGTAAGAATGCTTCATATTCTTTAAAATTCTTTCAGAAAGTTAGCCATCAAGCTATGAAATGAATTATAGAAAACAAGTTCATTTTATGGTTGTGGTAAAATCACAGATGAAATTGAGTAAAAAAAAAATCATTTTTACAATATATGTAGCACTTACCTTTATAGTGAACTTATGGAAATCCATGTTTTATAGCATATATCCACACAGGATTAGAAATTAAGAACTGTATGTAAAGTGTCAAAATAATGCCTACAATTTTTTTTCAATGTGCCAACTGCATTTCATATTTTCTTATTTCTTTTCACAACCATGTTAATAGTAATAATATTGCATTGCATATTTAATTTTAATGTATTGAAGGGAAGTGGGGAGGAAACTTTATATATTAAAAACTTTTTCTTACTAAACAAAATAAAAACTGACTTTCCATAAGTATGAAACCTGATTAAACTACAATATTTGGATTCTGGAAAAACTTATTCTTTTTATAAAGCTAATATGAATACAAAACAGATAATCAAGCAAATATGTCCACAGAGAGAAAATATGAGCTATAGATATAACTAGGGATAAGCTAATTTATAAAAAATCTGAGAGTAACAGTACATCAGAAAATAAAAAGTTAGCAAATAAATGAATCTTTTGTTGCCAATTATGGTGTGGCATTTAAAATATTTCCAAATCACACATTTTTTTTTGTTTGTTTGAGGAAGGGAATACAAAAATTTTAATACAATTTTAATACAGTTTCTTATTTTAGGAACATATAAGAATGCAGAAATATCTCATAATAAAAGAAAATCTTGTTTACAGGGGTGTAATATCAAGGACCAGTTTTATCAGTCATTGATGAAAGTGAAGTTAACTTAGAGGTTATTGAAAGGTTCAAAATTCTTAAGACACGTGCTGATGTCATGGTGCAGAGGGGGGGGGGATGTATGCTAAAATACAAATGAAAGCATTTGCTAAACAAAAATTAAAGTTAAAGACAGCTTGCTATCAAGATTTGACGACTAGGAATAATTTTTCTATAATTTAGTTTCATTTGACTACTAACGACTGCTGATTTCTAGTTCTGTATCCACATCAAAACACTTTCTGCCAAATTGTTTTTGTGTTTTGACATATTGCATCTGAAATTTTAATCCAAAGAGTAATTATAATGAAAGGAATAAAACACTGAATTAAAAAAACAACCTTTTAGTTCAAATAATCTTTTTATTATAAACACCAAGAATGTATTAAATATTATTAAACAAATACGTAACACTATGTGGAACTGATGCCACTGAGAAAATTTTGAAGACATAAGTATCTAATAAAAATGATAAAAAATTAAATTGGCTTTTGCTATAGTTAACGTTAAACAACCAAAATAATGCATACCACAAAGTAACTAAGCTTATAAAATTATCAGTTTTTGTAATTAACTGTTTACATAAAAATAATACATAGCATGAGTAATTTAACAAGTTGCTTGAGTTGCGGAGCACAGTAACAGGTTAAAACACAGAAATTTCTGCACCTTCTTCATGATAAAGAGTCGGAAACTTTTCTTGTATCAAGCATGGTAATGTAAGTACTATAAATGTAAGTTCACTATCTGAAATAATAATAATAACACATTAAGGAAAACACAAAACAAGACAGTCCAATTAAAATGTATCTTCAAAGTACAGCAAAAATGGTAGACGAACAAAAAAAGAAAGAATAAAATTTAAATAAAATTTAAATTATAGCTCACAAGGCTATCAAAGCCTGACAGCTAATGTGCCCGCAGGTTCTGTATGTAACGTGATAACTCTTTATATAAAGATCAGATTTGCTTCAAATTTTATATGTAGGTTCATTCTGATAAGGTTCTTCACTGATTAGCATTGGAGGTTTATTGGTTAAATATGAAGGGGGGGGAGAAGAGAGTGCTACCCTCCTTAATTTATATAAATATGCAGAAATCATGCAGAATTATCACATTTTCTTCAAATTTTGTTAATAGGTTCACTCTGATAAGGCACTTCCCTGATTAGTTTTAGGGGCTCAATGGTTAAGTATAAAGAGGGATGTCAGTTAATCCACTGTCCAATAACTTACAGTTGATTCCTTTTATTTTTGGAAGGGCATTATTCTTTGAAATAAGAGTATAATATACAGTTGTATGTATAGCCTGCAAGCTCAATGCCATCAGTTTAACTAGGCACTTTCCTCTTTATTGCCTATTTTCGGACAGCACGAGAAAATTACATGACTAACTCATACTTGTCATTCAGATATTTTTTCCTGTATTATCATTAAGAGTTACAAACTATTTACATTATTAACCATATTTACAAAACATATCTTGCAACAAAGTGTCTATTCCAGATTAGCAACGAATTTCCCTAACATGTACAGATATTCCATACCAGTAATAATAATAATAAAAATGAGGAATTTTATTCAAATTTATTAGTATGCCCCTATTATGTATCCTATATTGACACTAATCAATGAATATATGAATACAACCCCTCGCATTTTTCCTTCATTTTGGGAATAACGAATTTTCAACGTATTCTATTGACGATTATTTTCAAAATGTTCAAGATGTGATTTTGCGACTTACACAAAAGTTGCTCTATACATTTGGCTAACATAATAAGCAAATGAAATTTTGATATCTTTGACGCATGTGCAGTGAAAAATTATTTAGTAAATCCACTCAATATTCGAACAATTTTTATTATTTTTTAATTCTGATTACAGGGTATTGTGTGCAATGTTGTTTCTCACATTTTCTGAAAAGAATGTTACTTTATATTAAGAACTCTTCAAATTATAAGCAAAAATCTTGGGTAAATTTGAGACTGTTTTTCGGATTCGTAGAAAACCTTAATTTTTCTACGAGTATACATGCTATCGATATAAAAATGAACAGAGTTTATTACAATATGCCACTTAATCGTAATCTACAGTTTGAGCGCTTTTGCTACATTAGTTTTGACAGGATTATCCAAAAGATATCGAAAAGTTATTCATTCTTTTTTAATTTGTTGACGGTCCCCTATTGGAGTTTCGGAATAAAACCTTCAGGGAAATATATGACTTGCTTTTTGTCCCAAGTCCCTTGCTTTTTGTCCCAAATTTTTTCAAGGTTTTTGCTTATAATTTGCAGAGTTCTTAATATAAAATAATAATATTTTCTGAAAATCTGACAAACAACATTGCACATAATACCCTGTTATCAAAATTAAAAAAAATAAAAATTGTATGAAAGATGAGTAGGTTTACTAAATAATTTTTCACTGCCCATGCGTCAACGATATCAAACTTTCATTTGCATATATGTTAGCTAAATTTATAGAGCAACTTTTGTGTCTTTCTCTACGAGTATACATGCTATCGACATAAAAATGAACACAGCTTATAACAATAGGCCACTTAATCACAATCTAGAGTTTGAGCGCTTTTGATGTATTAGTTTTGACAGGGTTATCCAAAAGATATTCATACATTTTTTAATTTGTTGGCGGTCCCCTATAAAGTTTCTGGAAAAAATCTTCAAGGAAATAGATGAGCTGTACTATATGGTTTATACACTGAGAGTTTCAGGATAATTCCTCATCTATTTTTCTAGATATTTTGCAAAATGTCTAAAATCGCAAGTGAACGATAATCAATGGCCAGTTAATGTATTATATTTATACACTAAGATTTTCAGAATAATTCCTCATACATTTTTCTAGATATTTAACAAAATGTCTAAAATCGCAAGTGGACGGTCATCTCTGGCTATATAATGTATATCAGGAGCTTTAGGGAACTGGCTAATTCTTTATTTCCCCTTTTGGTATATGGGGGAAAGTCGGGTGGAATGGGACTGTAGGTTTTTCTCTTTGTGCATTATTCTAAACATTTCATCGATCGCATATAAGATGAAGAAATGGTAATCCATTCTTCAGTTTACAAAAAATATTGATATTCATAGACTTGCAAATGTATGAAAGAAAAAATTATTTCAAAAATATAATTTAAATTTTATTTATTTGCTCTCAATATATTAAAGGCTTTTTTATGTATAAATGTAATTGTTTCCCTATTTATGGAACATTATACTGTATATTATTCATAATTTAAACTACGCCTAAAGCAGCATTTTTGTTTGAACAAGAAGTTTAACACAAACAAGGAAGTGGCGAGGAATGGGACATGCCAGAAAAGGGATGAATGGGACGCGCCCAGTTCCTGTTTTTAATTAATAATAATGCGAATTGCTAATATGCAAATTTTTTAGAGGATAATATATTAATTATAACATTGATAATATATGCATTCATACTTCAAAATGTAAATAAATTGATGATTATTTAAGGCGCAACGCTAGGCACAGAAAAAGATCCGAATGATAATGCAAAGTCTATGGGGGCGTTCTTTTCAAATATTTCGCCGAAATTTTAATATTTTTAAGTGATTGTTTTGCACAAAATTGCTGAGGGCGATCCGCAACCGGCGTAGTTTTTACTTTTTCAGTTTTGGTTTCAGATTTTTTTTAATTACTTTAACTTACGAAATTGGTTTAAACCGGTTCTGAAATTGAAACTTCGTTATACAAAAAATATAAAAGCAAAATCGAAAAAATAAAAACTAGGCCGGTTATGGATCATCCTCAGCTGTCTTGTTCAAAAGAATCATATAAAAATATTACAATTTGAGTTAGGTATTTCAAAAAAACGCTCCTATAAACTTTTACATTATCATCTTTACATTCTGAGCCTAGTGTGGGGCCTTAATGACACCTATGACAGAGAATCCTGAATTTTTATTCCAGTCATGAAGATACTGAAATTTTATATTGTGGCATATACATTATCAACTTACAACCTTTGTTTGATTGTTTATCTTACCGACACTATAGGTTATTTTGTGCCTTATAGCTTTTTTTTTATTATTGCTGTCCTATAACTCTTAATGAGGAGGTATGAGACACATTTTGAAACTTACGTTCTCTTTAAAATAAAATAGTATTTGCACGTTATGTTTCTATATTGTTCAGGGGGATTAAAAAGTGTTTTACATTGCATGCTATAAATTGAATTTTTTCTTTTTGTATATACAAAAAAAAATTCTTACTTTTGTAAAAAAAGTCCCACACCACCCCACTCTCCCCTATATAGATATTATATATTAATACACCAATTACATGAAAATAGAATTTTTATCAATAGTATTAAAATACAGTATAAGGGCTAACAGTTTATTGTATATCCTTAGGTTTTTACCACCTTCTCCCCAGGTTTTTACCGGTAAAAAGCCAACCCTGTTTATTGGTCTTGTTTCAGAACGGGTGTAATGAAAGATTGTTAAAAATTATGTCATTAGAAAAATGTTTAAGATTTATAAATGACAGTGCAAAAATCGCCTTTAAAACACGAGATCTTCATCACCTGCGGAAAATTTTCACATTTGTGTAAAATTACGATATAAGTTTTTATTCATTGTTATATTTTTTGAACACACACTATTTCTGTAAACTATTCTGAAAGTTCAGTGGAGTAAATACAGATTGTTTTCCTTTTATAATTTGAATGTTCATGACTACAAATTTGTCATATCGGATGATGTTGATGATTGAGAAAGGGAGGGGGGAACTGATTACGGTCTAATCAAACTTAACTTACTATTATTGAAAAAAAAATTATTTTATTTATCCAGAAAATTCTGCTACTAAATAAGGTTTAATGCGAAAGAATACTTTCGAAAAAAAAGAAAATGGGTGTAAATCTGCATAGCCGATAATCGGATCATAAGGTTTATTCAATTCAATACCCTAACATTTCTCACCTTTTTGAAAGAAAATGAAACTAAAAGTATGAAAATATGAAGAATTAGGAGTAAGAAAACATAATGGTAAACCCAAGATACCGCTAAATTCGGGTTTTTAGGCATTTCCCACCAAGGTAAGACTTGGCTGACTAATAACCTTTTAATATGCAAATCGAGGTTTTATCCGTGATTTTTATCCTTAAATGAGATTAAATGATTGTCCGTGCTACTGCCTCCCGATCTAATCTTATTATGAAGATTATTTTGGAAATAATGTTGGTTGATAAGGAAAATATTAATAATGAAAACCCTGTAAATAAGTTTTGATTACTTTAAGATTTGCAAGTATTCAATTGTCTTAAATGAAAAAGTTACCCCCCCCCCTTCTCAAATAAAGACAAATCAGGTATACTGAAACAATATTAGAGAAGTTACGCGAGGCTGCAATATGGTGTGAATTAGCCTTTACAGGAGGGGTTCGGATAGCATCTATCCGACAATATATGCAAAGCCGGCCAGATGCTGTCCGAGATCCCGTGTAAAGGTTAAAACTAAAACTTCGCGAATAAAATTAATTGCTTTTAACTGTATATAGACGGAAAAACATATTTTAACCTTAACTGCTCTGACAAAAATTGTTACATAACTATTGTGAGCTGTCTGTCAGACCATTTAATCTGAAGATGAATAAAATGTTACATTAATTCTCAGAATACTATTTATGTATTAAACTTTATGTACAAGAATATTATAAATCAAATTCAGCTATTCAAAAGTATTTAGAGGTAGTAATACGACTCCAAACTAAAAAAAATTGACCAGTATCTATAGTACTAAAAATTACAAGTTAAACTGTGAAACTTGAAAAACTCACGGTGTCTGAGACCACTAACAGCAGTTAAGGGTTAAATCTAAACAGTTGAGTTTTAACACAAGGTAAAATGGTCATAGAATATTCCGATTGCAACAAGATTCGTCTATAATAACTGATTTGGAATGAAAATATATGTAAATATTTTTACAATCTTTCATTTCGCTCTTTCTAACTGTGCGCCCTTAGGATTCCCATACCTAGAGCAGTTTGCTCCAATTGCTCCTCGGTAGCTAAGGCCTCGATAAATAATTTAAACATATTGACATGTAAACGAGAAATTGTAAAATAACTACTTCATAGGTTTAACATTAGCAAGCGGGTATTTTGGTGAGAGTGTAGCTTGTAGCTTCACATAATAAACTTAACAATCAATCATACTAACCAAAAAATCTAATTTACTGTTTTTTTATGACATTACTTATAGGGATGTACGATAAATTAACGTAACAATAAAATAAAGTTAAATCTTACCTTTAATCAGACTTTGCCCGGTTCACTTGTCGCTCAAATCGGATTGTTAGGTCTTCGTTGTTGTTTCACTGTAGCTCAGTGGTTAGTCCTCAATTAATATCGCCAATTTACACACATGTTTTGATTTGCTCACACCCGTAAACATTACTTGCCGACATCGAAAGCAGAAAGACACGCGTCATAGCGCATGCGCAAATTGCCAGTCACCCGATGAGGTGGTTACGAAGTGCATGGCACCTTATTTAGCTCCCATCATCCAGTGACAGATCTGTCGTCACCCCAACCGCATATTCAAGCTCCTATGACATCCTAGGGTTCCAAATGGCACCGCCTTTTCACCTCTGGGTCCCAAATGGCACCGGTTTGTCACCTTTATTTTTAACAGTGTAGGGTTCGTGTTAGGGTAAACATCAATAATATAAAAATTTCGTAGCAATCCGAGTATATTTACAGGAGTTAGAGGGCAGACAGACGGCTATACGGTCAGACGGCCTGACAAACCGAATGCATAAACACTTTTCAACTTTGTTGGAAAGTGTTAATAAAAATGCAGGGCTGCCACAGGCGACTATTTTTATATTCGTTTCGAACCAGTAATTGTTGAATAAATATTTTGAAGTATGTATATCTTACAATTGTTGTCATACGAGTGTTAAAGTTTTCTGTATTAAAAAAGTGGTGCCTGCTAGAATTAAAAATAATTGCCTGTGGAGGCCCTGAAAATGCTATTAAATTTTGTCTTCGGCGAATGATACTTTGCATGCAACTGAAAAAATGCATGGTAAATGGCTAATTTCAATTGTGCATTCCAACGAAATCTTTCTGTATTTGATGCTTGATGTAAAAAAATTTGTTTGTATTATTACCGCGCGAGACCGGTGCATAGATAGTGTAAAACTGAAATAGAGAAATATCTATCGAATAATTGTTTCAATGTCTTTGGTTATTGCTAAATTTAATTGGTATTGATTCAGGTGTCTCTGTAATAGAGAAATAATGTAACGTAAATATAGTAATGTAAATGGCATGCTGCGATTTAGCATGAAAAGCAACATCAATCGTTTCAGTAAGGCAGATAAAAATCTGGATTCTAGTGACATGCACATAAAAATATCAGAATTTCAGCACTCGCAATTTGGCGAATCTGATTATTCGTTTACTCGCCAAATGGAGCATTTTGTCGTGATTTGGCGCAATGGCGAAAGACAGCGAGAACAATGGTCAGAAGATTCAAATAGTGAGATCTTTGAAGCGTGTAGCTCGTCTGAATCAGAATTTGAACAAGGGCATTAAAAAGCAGACACTCCCAAACTAATATTCCTTTTCACGATTCGCCGCATTTAGAACTGGTATATGATATAGATACATTGCGTTAAGAGCTTAAATAAAAGAAGTATTTTTCTTCTTGACTAGCGATAGAATCTTTTCAAACGTAATGTTTTTTATACCTGAGAAATTTCCTGAAAATTTCGAAATGAAAAATTGCTTTCAGTGCCGATCACATGTATGAAATAGAAAAAATTTAAAACAATAAAACACATAGTAGTTACACTTTTAAGAGAAATTCCGAGAAATTGAGAAATAATCATTGCATTTCGAACACAATAATTTGCCAAAAGGAAAAATTTAAATAATAATAGCATGCTATAGAAAAGAAACATGTTAAATGTACTTCTAAATGCTCCTTAAAAGCGGAAGCATTTACTCGACTTACATTTTATTTAACAGCCCTCGTGAGACTGAAAATAAAATATTTTGAAAGTGAATCCGCGTTATCAAATTTACTCCTCTCTTTAAATTCAGGAAATAAGGCTAGATAGGGTACATTATATGAAAGGAAGGATGTCAATAAAAATCCGCGTTCTATTTTTGACAGTAACGGATACGTGAAATATATTCTAACATTCTTGGAAATTGATGGAATTTAAACAATTGCCTATAAAAGTAATGGCAGCAATAAACAATAAATAATGAATAAATAATGAATAATAATAAAATGTAGAATTTTAAGTTTTTTTTTCTATAAAGGTTTTTTTTAGCATTTTTCAATATAATAAATAAATAAAAAGAACATTTAAAGCATTAAAACACTTTATTTCTTCTTGCAAACTAGTTTAGGTAGCCATAACATATCGTCATCAGTACAAAATATGCTTGCTCAAAGAAAGAAAAAAAAATTGAAATATTTGTTGCAAAAACGAATTCAATGATATAGTTTACAGGGCTTCCAAATGGTCCGCGAACTGAACATCACTATTTTTTAACAGACAATTTCATGATATGTTTCGACAGTAATTAACTTCCAAAGTTTTTTCTTGTCAATTTGCAAGAAAAATCTTAAAGGAAATTTTCTCTAAAAAAAATTCTGATGTTCAGTTGGCGGACCATTTGGGAGCCGTGAGTTTATAAGCCAGTAAATTACAGGAAATTTTCGGAAACAACTTCCCTTACATTAGTTATTTCCTAAACTTTCCTGTAATTTTATAGACTAATAAATTTTATCATTGAATCCGTTTCTTCAACATATATTTCGGCAAATTTCTTTTTTCATCAATTATATTTTGCACTGATACCGGTATGCCACAGCTACTAAAACTAGTTTGCAAGAAGAAATTAGTGTTTTGGTGTTTTAAACATTGTTTTTTATTTATTTATAACGTACTGCGCTAAGTAATTTCTCATTGTAACTTGTTAACATAGTTAGGAAGATGTTGAAAAGTTTTCTAAACCATAGTTGAAAAACATTTATGAATCTGATTTGTATGCTATCTTGTGCATGTTTTCTGTCCGCGTTCGAACTCGCGTAAATATACCCAGATTGTCATATAGCTATGTTTACTTTAGAATATGACGTAATTTATTTTTCATTTACATGAAAACACAAAATATTCGGTTATAGGAATTGTCTACAAATCATAATTGCTAGAATTGCACTTTTATAGTTTACATTTCTTAAATGTTTCAACTGGTAAAAAATTAAACAGCGTTTTTATATCTTTTTATTATATGCTATATATGCGCGAGAAACACTATAGATTTTTATTTGTATATGGAATTTAAATACACGATTAATTTAATGGCTCCTAATAATTTAACTTATCAAATATCATTTAAGTCCATAAAATTTACTTTATTTGCACAATTTCTGAGATATGTTCAGAGCCCCATAGTTCCTTAAAAAAGTCCAGAAGGTAAATGGCGTATATCACCGTATATCTTCCAATACGTCCCCGGTTGTCAGCTATACAAATACAAGTATATTTGTGCCCGAACAACAATGTGTTAAAAGATAAAAACATAACAATACTAAACTGTACTAAAGTTACAAAAAACAGCTATCTTAGCATTTTATAAATTTTATTATTATTGAAAAAAAAACCCCCTATTTATCTAAATGAAAAACATTATGTAAATATCCGTCACCAATTATAGTATCTTTTAAAGCATAATGTGTATAGTATCTATTTTTACTTTCTTCTATCTTCAATAGAAGAAAATATTGTAATCGAAATTTTTTCGAGTTCCGGATTTACACGATTTCACATTCAGGGTTTACACCATTCAGATTTACACGTTTTAGAAGTTAGAGATTAAAAAAAAAGGGGGGGGGGGCTCTGTAAAAGCGCTTTCCATGATATTTTCATTATTGTACCATCAAAAAGTGTATAAAGTTATGTACAGAAAAGAATAAAATTGTTTGTGTATGTTTTTGGCTATGGCCGGCAGATCTTTTTTGAATTTGGAAACATTCCGCGGGAAAGGAGCATTGTAATAGCGTAGCGCTTTTTGTAGCATTTTCTCGATTCTTCATCGTTCTATTGTCCATAGGCTCGTGCATAGACGGGAACTCGTGTCCTGTTAAGCCGGCTGTTTGCAAACAGCTGATGAAAACAAAACAAGGGAAAACTATTGATTTTAATAAATACCATGATCCACGTTAACTCGTTTTTACTCCGATTAACTGAAGCAGGAATTTAATATGAAAATTAAAGTTGGTATAGTATTGAATTAATTGTAATATTAAAGTATTAACATGTTCTTGCTACTCTTCAAAGGCTATATTTCAAAACTACTTCTTGAAATATTAAATGTACGTATGAGATAGAAGAAAGTTTTGGGATTGGCAGATCCAACAAGTTTTTAAAAATCTTGCCATGGAAAACTTCTTTGACTGCCAATCATTTGTGTATGAAATAGAGAAAGCTTTAAATATTAAAACACAGATTTTTTTTCAAAAAATTCTTTAATTGAGAAATAATCATTGAATTACAAATACAATAATTTCGCAAAAGAGGGAATTTAAATAACAACAGTATGCTTGAGAAAAGAAATATGTTAAATACACTTTTAAAAGTGCTTTAAAACAGAAACATTTACTCCTTATACATTCTACATAACAGCCCTCATGAAATTGAAAATAAAAATATTTTATAAGAGGATCCGTGTTATCAAATATTATATATCAAATTTTAAAATCGGGAAATAAGACTAGATGGCGCATTGTATGAAGGAAAAGATGTCAATAAAAAACTCTCATTCTATTTTTGACAGAAACGGATATTCCATATTTATTCTCACTGCTTGGGAAAAAATGGTGGAATAAACTAGTTGTCCCTGAATATAACGTAACTAACGAATAACACAAAGGAAAAATTATGCGTACAGCATAGATTATGAAACATTTTAAGACTCATTTGGAATACCGTAACAAACTTTCAGAGCATTAACCCCTTCGCGACGGAAGCCTTTTACAAAATTTTGAATGTTTTGTCACCGGATTATAAAAACAGAAATTTATATCTTATTAAATCCAGAAAAAATTCCGATTAAAAAAGTCCAATTTTACAGTAAAATATTATTGGTGGGGATGAACAAGGATTCTTAAGACTTTGCGGCACGTATACGTGTCGCTCGTCACCAATGGGTTAATAAGGTTAATGATGATGTCTAAATGACAAGAATGAGATTTTCGCTTTTTTTGCACACCAGTATATTTTTAGAGAAAATCTTGTTGTCATAAATAGCAAAAAATGTTCCGATTAAACAATATAACATTTCGTCTAATAAAGTACTGGTGAGGGAAAAAGCGTAAATCTCATCCCTAAAATGAAGAAATTGGAAAACACATAACGCATTTGAAAACTCGATTTCAGCTATTACTGTAAATCAGAGGTTCCCAAAGTGTGCTCCGCGGAGCCCTTGGGGCTCCGCCTGAACTTTACAGGGGCTCCGCGACGTTCCAGAAAAATAAACAAAACACGAAAGAAATTGGCATATTGCAAATAAAAGATTTTCAAATGTACGTAGGATTTTGTGTGTGTGTGTGCGTCAGAAAAAAATAGATCTATAACTGAGTTGAAAAATAGAATAATACATTTCAAAACCATTTAAGCATTTGCATTATGGATCTAACTATTTTCTGTATAATATTTTTGGTTTGAATCGCTTTATTTTATGTTTCAGCATTTAATATAATATTTCCGCATTTAACTGCATAATGTTTTTGCATTTAATGCTTTATTTTATGTTTCTGCATAAATGTGTTTTAAAATTCAAATTAAAAAAAGCTACAAGAAATAGCATTCTGAATAGAATGCACAACGTGAATCGAAACAGAAAAGACCCGCCAGTGCTATTAATCCAGCTTGCTGAACAAAAGTGAGAACAATTTTGTTCTTTGGAGCTCCGCCTATTTATATATTTGTACTTAAATCTTTTTTGTTACCTCTGTTTTTGATAGCTCTTGAACTTATGACAGTTCTGAATGATGCCATAAAAATAAAAAACTTTATAAAATCAAGACCACTTAAAAGTAGACTTTTCTACAAATTTGCGAAATTAAGGGAAGTTTACATAATGTCCCTGCTGCTGCATACTGAAGTAAGATGGTTATCCTGATGAAAAATGTCGACACATTTGCTGGATCTGCGTGCAGAGGTTGAAACCTTTTTGACAGATCACAACCCTCAATTGACAACAATTTTAAATGATGAAGATTGGTAATGTACATTGGCATGTCTGGTAGATAATTTTAGTAGTATTTAATGAATTTATCGTTGCAAGAAGAAGGTGTTACTGTTTTTGATGCAAATTCCAAACTGTCGGCATTTAAGATGAAACTTACCTTCTGGCCTGAATGTGTAAAAAAGCTGATATAAGTTGTTTTCCTCTTATTAAAATGTTCTTAAGTGACTATAACATTAAGTTTGAAAAAAAAATCACAAAAGTATTTAACATCATCTCGAAGCTCTGATAGATTCGTTTGAGCATTACTTTCCAGCTACTTAAAATAAAATGACGGACGATTTTAAATGGGTACTAAATAAATTCATTGTAAAAGCAAAACCAGACAGCTTAAGTCATTTGAAATCTCAAAGTAATCGCATCATCTCTTTTCAAAGAAAGCGTATCACTGAATTTTGGTGTCATTTGACAGATTAATGTAAAATCTTGTCGTATAGAGTAAAATTAATTTTATTCCTATTTTTAATGACATATCTGTGTGAAGCTGGATTCTCCACTTACACAAGTATCAAAATAAAATTCAAAAACTGGTTAATGCAGACCAGATGTTCCCTTACAATTGTAGAAAATTGCACCAGATACAAAAAACGAAATAACTGTGATAAACTGTGAAAAACAATTCAAGCACATTTTTCACACTAAACTTTTATATATTATTGTTCATCAAACTTTATGCAGAAAAAAAACTATCGGCGTTTAATATTTGTATGTATTGCATATTTATTTATTTATTGTAATTTTAATTTAATTAAACTCTTTATTTTATTTTTTATTAAATTTAACTTATTTAAATCTTCTATCCTAGTTTTCAAAATTTTATTTAATTTTCAAAACTATGTCTGTCGCTTAAACCATTTTTTAAAAAGATCTTGTATCATTAAAAATCGCCCACTAGATTCATTTGTGTTTAATGTGTGTGTATATTTCTTTTTTATTTTTATATCTTTGTTTTTCTAATTTATTCATGTTATTTGTGTATATCGCCAAAAACTTATTTTTTATTGCATCTTCAATCATTTAAAGACCCTTGTTAGATTCATACTACCTCTGACAATAAAGTACGGTGAATAGTTCTGTAACATTCTTGTAGATTAAATATTAACAAAAGTTGCCGTACCATCCTTCGAAATAGTCATCTCCCATTAATATGCACCACTGATAACTGCTATACATGTCCTAGGAAATTCGCAAGAAGTCTTCTTTTGTAATGGAGTTCAAAAGCTTCGTCACGTTTCGTTGGATGTTAGCAATAGGGTCAAATCTCTTTCAAAGAGAATTTGAGTCGTGAAAATAGGAAGAAGTCTAGAGGATTGAGATCTGGCGAGTATGGTGGATGTTCAGTTTGCATCATCCCTCATGAATTACTTTCGGTGTCTTGCAAAGCTTAAAACCAAACTTTAAACTCATATTTTGTTCGTTCATTTTACTGTTCTCAGTTAAGAACCAACACACTTAACAAGCACTTAGTAAATCACTCTTACACAAAACATAAACGACGCTCAACTAAACAACGGTGAGGGAAGATGGTAAACACTTGCTTCTATGCAGGTGCAGATTTCTGTTTCCTCAATGTTGCCAGATCGGTCGTTCTAAATTCATTCACCGAACTTTATTGTTAAAGGTAGTATTACATTTGTGTATATTGTGTATATATATATTTCTTTTTTAATATATAAATTTAAATTCTTTAATCTGCTTATATTATTTGTTAGGATGAACGAAGCGAATTCTCTACTAGGCCACTCAAGTTACACTTTGTCGTACACTTTATAAAAAATCTATTCAGTATTTTGATTTGAAATTAAACATAAGAGTAAATCATGATTTGTAGATTTGCACAATGTTATTTTTTTACAGAATAACCCTAAAAAAAATTATTTTAATAATTAATTTATTCTACATGTTTTTCTATTATAGACGCATTTTGGAAAATAAAAAATTGAACGCGTATCTTTTTAATTTCAGAAGGAAAATAAACCATGGGGTTAGTAATTATAAGTAGAAAAAAGGACTATTTAATTTAATTTAATATATTTTCATTATTCCGCCAAAATCGTTTGCAAATAAAAAATTGAACCCGTATCTTTTTATTTTAAGAGGGAAAATAAACCATGGGGTAAGTAATTATAGATATAATCATGATTACTATATTAAATAAAATATATTTTCATTATTCTGCCAAAATTATTCACGCAGTTCATACTTACGGATTTTAAAAGAATTACATTATGATTTATTTATTAAGGTATTTACTTTGGTAAACTGGCAGCAAAAGAATCGTAAACAAGTAAAATTAATTCTTATATTTTGTATTTAAAGTGAATATTTTGTTAAGTTTCTTAAGTTTGGTATCCGAATCGAAAGGTTGAAGAATAATTGAGATTGAAGAATAATTTAAGAATATTTTAATTGATTGAAGAATAATTTAATTGAATCAAATTATTACTGTTTATCAGGTTAAAGGTGGTCAACTTGGATACAGTGGGCAAGTTATTAATTTCCCACAAGACATTATGGAATTTTGTACTTTATTACCCCATTCCATTACTTAAACCAGCCTTATATCATAAATAAAAAATTCCGAAGAAATTCTTAGTTATTTGGCTGAATTTACATTTCTAAAATTTAAATGTGCCAAAACATGAGCTAACGTTTTTGCTTAATAAAGATGCAAAAATAATATGAAAAATTTTGTTACATTCAAATATTTATCTTATAAAATAATGCTTCGCGAATCCAAACAAAGCACGGATTTTGCTAGTATATTTTAATTTTCTACGCTGTTTTTCATTGTTCAACAATATTTGTCGATTAAAACGCCCTTTTTTTGCAATACCTTGTATCATTTAACAAACCCCTCACTAGATTCGTTAATATTTATATACGTTGTGTGTATAGTTTTTTTTTCTTTTCGTAACTTTAATTGCTTTAATCTATTTACTTTATTTTGATAATATCTCAGTTATTTCAATTTTTTATGCTGTTTTGCATAATTGCACTCAATTTTATAAGCAATGTATATCGCAGAAAACGCATTTTTTTAGCATCTTGTATCACTTTACAACCCCTGTTTAAAATTTTCTTTTAATTAGTCTCTGACGAATTTTCCAATCAGATGTAAGTCTGTTGCAATTTCAAAATATATACTGGTTCTTTGCATTTGTCATCACTAAGTTTGTTTCACCGAGAATTTAAAATTTGCTTGGCTCTACACCTTGCTTAGACTTTTTGTCAATGAGTACCCGCCCTGATATAAATTTAATCCCCCTTTGTTAGTAAAGTTTTTCTTCTAGTTGCAGTTCGTTCAACAGGTATAGTTTTTAACTGCATATCTGTTTTCAGGCAAAAATAATGACGATAGAAAGTTTCTTTCAAAACTATAATTAATAGCCAAATACTTTAAATAAAATATTCAAAAAAGTGAACAATGCTGCAGTAACAATACAGTTTGTAGATTTTGCTCCGCCCATTGAAACACTAATTGAAACACTGCTTCTAAATATATATTTTTTAAATGGTTCAAAAAAAAGAAGCTGAGGGGCGATTTATTTTAGATGAATTTTTAGAAGTACTGTAAACTTAAAGAAGACCGAAAAAATATTCCATAATTGCACGATTCTATTTCGGGTAGGCGGGCCTAGCGAAAACGTGTTACGTAATTACTCATGGGTGACTGGAATTTTGAAATGAAAATTTTAATTTTATAATATAAGCGTTTATCTAGTATAAAAAAAAAGCGTTTATTTTGAACATGCTTTTAATATCTGGTGTCATTCAATTATTTTAGTATTTTATGTATAGAAGTGCTTTGCCCCTGAAAGGGTTAACAGTATTGCTTGAACATCGCTCAAATAAAAAAAAAAATTGTTTTCCTCATTACTAAAAGCTTTCAAAAAGCACAAATTTTTAACGATAATTTTTGCTGTATTTGAAGAAAATATCTCGATTATACAAGATAGATATTGTAATACTAAAAAGAGGGTTTTAATCCTTATTTTTATTTTATTGTATCCAATACTAGTAATATTAAATAAAACTGTTAACGGGTTATGTAATAGAAAATTTTATTTTTAAAATTTCTTGTATGAATTCAGAATTTCTATATCAGGAAAGGGCCAAACTGAGAACCTTGGTCCAATGTGAAATTACAGTCTCGGATTTTTATCCAGCTGATTTTTCTCGGCTCCAAAGGCATAAAAAACATTAATTTGTAAACCACAGAATACCGTTGGGTTCAGGGGCTCCGCCTTAGAACTTCTTCCCAGAAAGGGCTCCACAAGACCAAAAGTTTGGGAACCGCTGCTGTAAATAAACGTTAAAATATACGATTTTTTGTGCAGTCTTGTAATATGCTCTCAAGATATTTATGCATACTACATAATATATTAAAAGTTAATTTGTTAAACGCATAACACAGTTGAGAATTTCCACTCAACAATTTCTAATATTATACAAATGTTGCTGGGAACTTTTCTACGACCCTGTATATGATCTACATAATTTGCACATACCAAGTAATATTTAAAAAATTAGAATTAATTAAATTTAAAGATGCATACTTCAACTGCAAACGCACTTTGAGCAATTATTGTCACTAGGTTTTAATACATGTAATTATTGCTCATTTTCTTCTAAAGAAGAGCTCCCACATAACCCGCTAAATGAACTTCAGTATTTCCTTAGAAAAAAAAATGTTTTAGATTTTTCTTATAAAATGCACTGTAGTCTAATTTCGGAGGTAATTTTAGTGCTAGTGCTGTAGAAACCTGTTATGAAATTCTCTGTTAAAAAATATTGGTATTCAGTTCGGGGATCATTTGGGAGCCCTGCTAGTCAAACTCTTTTCTGTGTCCATGTAAATGAACAATAAGTGCTATGTCAGAAGTGAAAAAAAAAAACGCTAACTTACAGCCCCAATTTGGCGGTACGAGTTCAATAAAAGGAGTAAAGAGATACTCTCTAGTTGTCAAAGGCATTTTGCACTGGCCAATCCGTCAGGCTTATAGACGGATTCCCACCTCGGCACTTCTGGTACTCTCAGGCCTGATTCCAATCCACCTCAAAGTCAATTACGAGACAGCCTATGGAACAATCTGATAAAAAAAAAAAAAAAAAAAAAAAAAAAACTCAAAATACAGAATAAGGTCTTACATCAATATGAATATGAAAAGAAAATCTATAAAAAGGCAAATCACGCAGCCGAAATAACTAAACCAAGGATTGGATACAACACATACAAGATGGTCACCTACACGAACGGAACCAAATTGGAATCAGGCGCTACAGGTTCGGCCTTTGTAGCATACAAAAATAAAAATAAAAACTAGTTGGATGTGCCAATCTCAAAACTTTCTTCTATCTCATACGTACATTTTAATATTTAAAAAAATTAGTTACTCATTTTAATGCTTTAATAATTTTAATTCAATACTATACCAACTTTGATTTTCATCTTAAATTTCTGCTTCAATCAATTAATCGGAGTAAAAACGAATTACCATCTCTGCAAGAGCAGATAGACAGTAGAATGATAGGAAGATTTTTTTTCAAATTCAGGGAGGACCTACTTGTCTTACCAAAAAATAATCATATACAAAAAATTTAGTTCAGTTCTAGAGCTAACTTTAGACACTTTTAGGTGGTGCAATATTGAAAATGGCATATAATTTCGCTATTGCAGCGCCCCCTTCTGGCGGATTCTTTTAAGATTCAGGGAGGTCCATTTAGCCATAGCCATATACTTACACAAAAAAATTGGTTCAATTCGATGCATAACTTCATGTACTTTTGGTCGATACAATACTGAAAATGGCACAACAATCGCGATTGCAGCGCCCCCTTCCGACAGATTTTTTTCAAATTCAGGGAGGATAAACTAGCCATAGTCATACACATACACAAAAAATTTGGTTCAATTCGATACATAATTTCATATACTTTTGGTCGGTAAAATATTGAAAACGGCACAAACATCGTGATTGCAGCATCCCCTTCCGGCGGAATATTTCAAAACTGAAAGTGGACCTGCTTGCCACAGCCAAAAGCATTCACAAAAAATTTGGTTCAATTTTTTGCATAACTTCATACACTTTTTGATGGTAGAATGGCGATATACGGACACACAGACACACGGACAGACACACATTTTGTAAAAACATGTTTTTTGGAATCTCTGACCCCTAAAACGTGTAAATCCGTCGAAAACCGGAAGTAAAAAAAATCGATTACAATACTTTCTTCTATTGAAGATAAAAGAAAGTAATAATGACATGATCAGTGCCATGCAACAGCTTTTTCCAGGCCGAACTACTGGCAATACAAAAAGCAGCGGAATGGGGCAGCACAACGGGTGAACCATACAGCATACCCTCGGACTGCAGATCAGCCATTGAATCACTAAAAAAGCCATTTAATGTCAATGAAACAGTAGACAAAATACAAAACTTGATTAAAGAATCCAACAATAAGTTTAATATCAGCTGGGTCAAGGCGTACGTGGGCATCCAAGGAAACGAGGATGTTAGCTGTGCGAGGATGTTAGGCCAAAACCGCTGCTCAAAACACAAATAATAAAAACAAATTCTACATGAAAAATCCAATCTCAAAACTGAAACGGACACTTAAATAGCCAACAATGAAGCAATGGCAGTTCGAGAGGGATTATGGGGATAGTGGTGGCGATTCTCAAAAATTCAACAATCGAGAAAAATCGTCATCGTAAAAAATCACAATCGATAAATCATCGATTATTTCCAAGAATCTGCAATCGATTGTAACACACAGAAGCTAAAAGTAGTTGTTGCAATTCTTAGTTATTATTCTTCATGGTAATGGTAGGGCTTGCTCGATAATTCTATTGTCGTAATTATTTGCTTCAAGTGTTGAATTCAGGGGGTGACCTGGGAGGGACATACACCCCCCCACATACTGGAACAATGAAATGTCCCTCCCGGAAATTTTGAAATTTTGCGTTTTCAATTGTCAAAAGGTACAATTCCCCCCCCCCGGAACTCTATAATGCTCCCCCCCCCGGAGCCATTGAAGTCCCTTCCGGAGAAAAGTGTCTGAATTCAACACTGTTTGCTTCAGTTTTAAGTTTATGGGGTTACTTCAATGAAGCGAAAAGACCACTCGCTAATGCTAATTCTATGGAACAAATTTATAGAGATCTCTTATTTGCATTTCATTATTTTTATATGATTTTCTTTACATTGAACAGATGAGGTCGATCTGTACAAAGATTGTTTTTTACTTTTATTCGATTTCATTTGCAAGTTTTTTTCACTGTGATACTTTCACTATCGAAGCCGGTTTCGAAAATAAAAGTGTTTTCATTAAAAATACCTGTAAACACAATCGAAAAAGTCAGAAGTCAATAACGGATTTTGTAGAAACCTATTTCAAATATCCAATGAAAAAAAAAAATCATTTAAAAATATAGAAATGCAGACGAGTCAATTTTTTTATTTCTTCCATAGGATTAGCTTTAGCGAACGGGTCTTGTCTTTTTGTTTGATTGAAGTAGCCTCTTAAAGAGAAAAAGAAAATAGCTTGAACCTCGTTGCCCGATCGTTGTGTCGAGTGCGAGTAAAATCGGTTTACCCATCCTAATGCAGAACTCCAGTATACTAAAATGATAAAAATGCTGCAATTACAAAAAAAAAGATTGAAAAGTGCCTATAAAAGATGGCCAAATTGTAGAAGGGAGAAGAAAGATTCATAATATGAAAAAGTGGCCTGAAAACTTTCTAAGGATATATGACATAACAGGGTCCAAAAAAGGTTGAAATTTACTCCTCACCCGTGAGTTCACTTTTTATTCCCAGAATGCAACTGGAAATAGTGTAGCTCCCTCTTTAAAATTGTTATGTTTTATAAATAATATTTACAGGAGAACTCCATCAAAAAACACGTCTAAAATGATATTCATTGTTGAAGTAGCTACAATTAAAAAAAAATCACCCCCTAATCGCTTCCCCGCCCCTCCCTCCTGAAATTCAACTCCAGTATGAGAAAAGTTCGTAATATGAAAGAATAGTTCGAAAACTTTCCTATGATATATCACATGACGGACAAAAAAGATTCTGAAAATTACTTATCAGCTCTCGGTTCACTTTTCTTCCCAGAATACACCCGGATATGATGCAGCCCCCCCACTTTTAAATATTTATATTTAATAAATAATACTTATCAGAGAGTTAAATAAAAAAAAACTCCACATTTTAAATGATATTTATTGTGGAAATAGCTACGATTTAAAAAAATCACTCCCTTATAGCGCCTCCTCTTCCTCCCTCCTGAAATTCAACTCCAAGTGGAGAAAGATTCGTAAAACGAAAGAGAGGGGCGAAAACATTCCAATAATATATGCATAACATGACGAGTTTTAAAAAGAAGTTTAAAATTTACATGTCACCCGTGGGTTCAACCATTTTGCCAGAATACACCTAAAAATGACGCAGCCTCCACTTAAAAATCTTTATCTTTAATAAATAATATTTACCAGATAGTTCCATAAATTGCACATCTGAAATGATATTTACTGTCAAAATAGCTACGATAAAAAAAATTCACTCCCTTTTCGCTCCCTCTCTCCCCTCCTCCTGAAATTCAACTCCAGGAGGATAAAGATTCGTAAAATGAAAGAGAGGTGCGAAAATTTTCCGATGATATATATATAACATGACGGGTCCAAAAAAAAGTTTGAAATTTACATGTCACCCGTGGGTTCACTCAATTTTCCTAGAATACACCTAAAGATGAAGCAACCCCACTTTAAAATCTTATCTTTAAGAAATAATATTTACCGGAGAGTTCCATAAAAAAAACTCCACACCTAAAATTATATTTATTGTCAAAATAGCTACGATGTAAAAAATTCACCCCCTTATCGCCCCCCCCCCTCTCCTCCCTCCTGAAATTCAACTCCAAGATGAGAAAGATTCGTAAAATGAAAGATGGGTGCGAAAACATTCCGATGATATATATATATATATAAGATGACGGGTCCAAAAAAAAGTGTGAAATTTATATATAACCGTGAGTTCACTCATTTTTCCCAAAATGCACCTAAAAATGAAGCAACCCCCACTTTAAAATCTTTATTTTTAATAAATAATATTTACCAGAGAGTTCCATAAAAAAAACTCCACATCTAAAATGATATTTATTGTCAAAATAGCTACGATGTAAAAAATTCACCCCCTTATCGCTCCCCTTCTCCCCCCTACTGAAATTCAACTCCAGGATGAGAAAGATTCGTAAAATGAAAGATAGGTGCGAAAACATTCCGATGATATAAATATATATATATAACATGACGAATCCAAAAAAAGTGTGAAATTTACATGTCACCCGTGAGTTTACTCATTATATTTTATTAAAATTTTGTTTTTACAGTAAAAGCTATATTAAGGAATTCAAAATATCTAAAAAATGCGTTTGTGAATTCCGGTGTCAGTCGATAATTTCTCATTTTATTACAAATTTTGCCCGTGCCGGAAAGGGTTAAAAGAATCTGACACAAAGACTTTTAATTTAAAAATACTGGTAGAAGAGTGCGAAAAATTTAGGGACGCTGCGACCACTGCAATTAAGTGTATTCTAAATAGGCGATTAATTTACAAAGAAATCAAAATCACTTTTTTAAAGCATTTCTTATATTTATTTATGCTAATAGAGCAATTTAAAAATTTAAAGTTTTGTATATGTCTAAAATCATTATCGTTCTAGTTATAGCATTTCTTAACTTTTAATCAGTAATGCAGTTACGAACAAGTGACATCCCAGGGATATAATTGTTTAATTCCTCTGAACGTAGTTGATTTAATTTCCTTCATTGTTAACTATTTCTTTATTTACAGTGAAAAGTGTGTCAAATGAATGCAACTGTACATGGTTGAAAAAAATCTACTTTCTTCATTTTTGTATTTGTTCGATAACTGGATATTTAAAATGAAATAAAATTATTTTCTTTTTAATGAAATCCTTTTAGAACAGTTTCGTCATGCATACATCAAAAAGCAATTATTTTTAAAATTTTCGAATTATTTTGCTTTTTTAATGTGATTAAGCGTAGTTTATTCTTACTTGATTGTTAATAAGACAAATGACTTTTTTATTTTATTATCTTTGAAATTCTCTTGGATTTTTCATTTTTTTCTGTTTTATAATGGAAAATGTGTTTCAGAAATCATAATTTATAATCAATGAAATTAATCTTAATTATTAATTAAACTTATAATCAATCAATTCTTAAGCATTTATATAGCCAGATTATTTTACTGACTTTAATTACTGATATAAATTATAGAAAAATAAATACTTTGGTGATGTAATAGAAAAATCTTTGAAATTAAATTAAAAAAAAACTTTAAAACTAAATTAAAAAAATACACAATTGTTCTAAAGGCTTATATCAAATCAAACGGCTACTTCTTAACACATGTATGGTATTCCATTTTGTACTTAATACTTTGGGGGGCAGTGGGATACATTTTATTACATCTGCGATTAATGAAGATTTGCAGCAGAAAATTTTTATTAAATTTCACTATTATTACGTTGATGGAAAAAAGAGGTCGTGAAATTACTTTTCTTTATTTTGAATTTTTTTTTTTTTTTTTTTTTTCAAATTTCTGTTATTACACAAAGGAAATTGCTTTCCCCTAAAAGGGTTAAACGCACGGATCGTCAGATACTCATATTCAGAAAGTATGAAATCGAGTACTTTCTTTTTCAAAAAGGAAGATGTTTACTTCAGAAAATGATAACAAAGTTGGCATTTTGAATAAAATTTCCTGATGAGATAATTGTGGAGGCCAGCTTCGCATAATCATTGTACCTTGTTTTTATTATTATTATTATTATTATTATTTGTTTGTTTTATCGTCTGCTTGAAAAGAACTTAATTGTTGTTGTTTGTTTTCGCTTCTTGTTTAGAACAGTTCTCTATGGTGAGCTCCGTTAAGATTTCTTTTTGTTGTGAAATAAAACAAGTTTATTTTTATTAATTAGTTGAATTATATTTAAAATATAGTCACACAGTCCATTGATTTGAGCTATTGAACAATAATCCGATAAAAATCCTTATATTACAGCAATCGTGTATAACATAATGTGTAATTAACTTATTGTAATTTAAATGAAATACATTCCATTCTAAATCACTTCATTACCTATTTTCGCATGTGTCATACGTTTACATTTAAATAAGAGACCGTAAATGTTCAGGTGACTATTTCTATTTAATTCGCACCCCTATCAAAAAAAAAAAAAAAAAAAAAAAAAATTAAAAATATTGCAATACATTTTTTTTTTGCAAATGTCGAACTACATGTCAAAAATTTTTGTTCGTAAAAAAAGTGCCAATGAGGTAAAGTTAAACTAGTCGGAAATGACAATCCCAAAACTTTCTTTTATTTCATACACGTTAATACTTCAAGAAAAATGAAACATAGAAGCGTCACCGGAAAGGTTATTTACATCAAAATCTAATCTGCAACAACTTATTTCAAGTTCTAACTGAATCTAAAATTTGATGAAAATACATGTATTAGTAACTGAGATAGAATTATAGCAAAAATCGTAGAAAAAAAAAAACTGGATAAAATTTCCACCTGCTGAATCATTTACTCTAAAAACTAAAGAATACTAATTTATATCAGAGACTAACTGAATCGGAGGTTTGATGAAAATTCGTGTATTAGATCCTGAGATAGAGCTATTGTGATAATCATGAATAATGCCGCACATCAGCGCCACCAGTTGAGAAATTTACTAAAAAAACTACAGAATACTAATATAAATGAGGGATTAATTGAATTTGAAGTTTGATGAAAATTCTTGCATTAGTTCTTGAGAGCTATTGCGACAATCGAGAATAATACCACATAGCAGCGCTACCCGTTGTGCGATTTGCACTAAAACGTAAACAGAACCATAATATATCAAAAACAAACGAATCTAAAATTTTATAAAAATCCGTCTTTTAGTTCTTTAGGTATAACTATTGAGGAAATCGTGAAAAATGTGACATAGCGGCGCCACCTGTTCGGTGATATACACCAAAAACTAACCAGATCCAGTTTATGTCAAGGTCTAACTGAATCTAAAGTTTTGTGAAATTCCGCTCATTAGTTCTTGAGACAGAGAGCTCACAAAATTTGTATCACATACAGGCAAACAGACAGACTCACAGACAGTTTGTAAAAACATGTTTTTTGGAATCTCTGACCCCTAAAACGTGTAAATCCGTCGAAGAACGGGATTAGAAAATTTTCACGAATCCAATAAATTCTTCATGGAAAGATAGAAGAAAGTAAAAATATTCTACTGTGTCAGCTTTGTAAATGCATTAAAAACTTTCACGGAGAGAAATGTGTTTTTTAGAATATGATTAAAAAATTTGCTATAAAACTAACTTATGTCGGTGGTTAATCAAACTATTCGAATGTGCTAATCCCACAGCTTTCTTTTTTCCCGAACTTTTAATATTTTAAAATGTCGTTACACATGTTAATTCTTCAAAGTTATTATTTCAATACACCAACTTTGTACAAGTTAATTAATTTTTCAATTAATCTTCAGTTATGAAATTACGCTTGAAATTCTTGAATAATAACCGATTTTGATCTTTATCTTAAGTTCCTGCTTCATTTTACTAATCAGAGTATAAAAGAATCAATCTCGATGGTTATATTATATCAAATCAGTACATTTACTTATTCCGTGGCCTATCAACTGCTTGAGAATCGTCGGGTTAGCTCGATGCGAATTGCCCGTAGCTCCATCAACAGTCGATGCATAACATAACTATGAAAAAAAAAATTACTATAACAAGGCTTCCTTCCGGCGGATTTTCCCCAATTCACGTGGAACCTACAAGCTACAGCCAAACACAAACACATGTAATTTAGTTCACTTGTATGCTTCATAAACTTTCCGATGATACAATATTTAAAATGGCACAAAAATCACTTTTACGGAGCAACTTCTGAACAGAATATTTCTAAATTCAAAAAGGACTTGCTTGGCATAGACAAAAACACGTATATGAAATGTGGCTCAATTCTATGCATGACGTCATAACTTTTTAATGGTACAATGACGAGAATGACACCAAAATTGCAACTGCAACACCCTCTTCCGGCGAAATATTTCCAAATTAAAGGAGGGCTTACTGATCATAACCAAAAATATGAGCAAAAAAATTTATTCAATTCTATGCATAATTTCATACACTTTTCAATGATACAAAACGTATATATATGTATATATATATACAATCCCAATTTCATGAAAATATTAATTAAGCACCAGGTGCATAATGTATAAACATTATTAAAAACAGTGAACATTAAAATAACAATTTTGAACAATATAAAAAGTCACCCGCAGAACCAAAAGCCATCACTCTTCAGCAGGCGGAATGGCTTTAACCTTCCCCCCCGCTATTAAAATAAAGCTTGATCAGCAGGTTTCGTGTAATCTGGCAAAATCTTGCATTAAATATGAAAATGACTTACTCAAAAGTCACTCAAAAATTATTTCAAAAATCATTTAAAGATCAATTCAAATAAATAAGCTTTACTTATATGTTGAAAATTTTGAATCGTAATAAACCATTTAAAGAATACACTTTTATATTTATGAAATCTTAATTGATTATAGTATAAAATGCAAGCAAATGCCACACCTCCTCCTGAACCCGCTTATTAGCACAAGAGATAAACTTACAACATAAGCACGGCCTTTTAATTTCAGCAGGTGACAAAACTTTAACTCAAACGAAGACCAATCCACATTTCAATCAACACAGCCTTTTCTTTCCGGTCGTGTCTTCTTTCTGCACGTTATTTCATCCACAGTCATCCTTTCTACCTTGTAGACTTTAAGATGACCGCTTCATGTAACAATACTCCAGAAGGCAGCATTCCTCTCAGCTACGCCTCCAATCCAAAAAGTTGCCATTTATTGAAAAGTAACCTTACATAATATCTTAAAAATTCACTCGGATAATTATTTTTATAAAATAAATTACCTAAAAACTTATAAACCTGTTTATTTACATTGAAATCATTATTGCATATTTTTCTAAATCTAATAAACTGATTTATAACTGTATTAATAAAAACTTTTTTTATTCAGGTTGGAGTACCAATGGGGTAAATTTATAGTATAAAAATCAAAACTGTTTCTTTTATCATATAGATCGATATTGATACTATTGTCTGAAATATTAAAAGAAATATCAAGGAAATCTACTTTGTTATCAATATTGTTAGCTTTGTTTAATTTTAAGAAATCAGGATAAATTTTATTGTATTCATTAAAAAAATCAAAATTATAAATCAATATGTCGTCAATGTATCTATAAATATGTAAATGCTTATTATATTTAACTGTATAATTGTATTCATAATAAAATAAAAACAAGTTAGCAGCAGTGCTAGAATAGTTAGTTCCCATTCCAATTCCACATGATTCCCACATTTCTTAAAATTAAACAAAGCTAACAATATTGATAACAAAGTAGATTTCCTTGATATTTCTTTTAATATTTCAGACAATAGTATCAATATCGATCTATATGATAAAAGAAACAGTTTTGATTTTTATACTATAATTTACCCCATTGGTACTCCAACCTGAATAAAAAAGTTTTTATTAATACAGTTATAAATCAGTTTATTAGATTTAGAAAAATATGCAATAATGATTTCAATGTAAATAAACAGGTTTATAAGTTTTTAGGTAATTTATTTTATAAAAATAATTATCCGAGTGAATTTTTAAGATATTATGTAAGGTTACTTTTCAATAAATGGCAACTTTTTGGATTGGAGGCGTAGCTGAGAGGAATGCTGCCTTCTGGAGTATTGTTACATGAAGCGGTCATCTTAAAGTCTACAAGGTAGAAAGGATGACTGTGGATGAAATAACTTGCAGAAAGAAGACACGACCGGAAAGAAAAGGCTGTGTTGATTGAAATGTGGATTGGTCTTCGTTTGAGTTAAAGTTTTGTCACCTGCTGAAATTAAAAGGCCGTGCTTATGTTGTAAGTTTATCTCTTGTGCTAATAAGCGGGTTCAGGAGGAGGTGTGGCATTTGCTTGCATTTTATACTATAATCAATTAAGATTTCATAAATATAAAAGTGTATTCTTTAAATGGTTTATTACGATTCAAAATTTTCAACATATAAGTAAAGCTTATTTATTTGAATTGATCTTTAAATGATTTTTGAAATAATTTTTGAGTGACTTTTGAGTAAGTCATTTTCATATTTAATGCAAGATTTTGCCAGATTACACGAAACCTGCAGATCAAGCTTTATTTTAATAGCGGGGGGGAAGGTTAAAGCCATTCCGCCTGCTGAAGAGTGATGGCTTTTGGTTCTGCGGGTGACTTTTTATATTGTTCAAAATTGTTATTTTAATGTTCACTGTTTTTAATAATGTTTATACATTATGCACCTGGTGCTTAATTAATATTTTCATGAAATTGGGATTGTATATATATGTTTGTTGCAATTGATAAGTGCTGCAATGGCGCCTACGGTGGCAATAATCTACATACTGTTAGCAAACATATGTATATATATATATATATATATATATATATATATATATATATATATATATATATATATATATATATATATATATATATATATATATATATATATATACAGGGTGTCCGAAAAGTCTGGAAACGGCCGAATAACTCGAGAAATACATATGAGATTGAAAAACGTAAATATACGTGTTAAATATTTTTAAATAAGCTACTCTGTGATACCAAGTTTGACCTTCGAAACCGACCCCCTGGGGGTCAGAGGGGGTCCAACTTTGAAATCTTAAATTATAACCCCCATTTTTTATTGCAGATTCGGATTCTACGGACAAAAATACGTAACTTTTGTATTTGATGTTTATTTCAAATCTTCGTTTAACACGGTGTAATCGAGCATATTAAATCTATACATATTCCCGCTTTTCCAACGGGATTTTCCCTAATCGAAACTGATTGGGCAGAATTTTTGACGTTAAATTCCTCGTCTTTTGTAGGAATAGCGTTTCCTGAAAATCACCCGTGCCGATTATTTCAATAGTGCTACACTGTTAAAAATTTGACCCATTTGCTGCAGCGTCACTCCACAGCTATTATAGAATATCTCTTTTGTGACCAATGAGAATGCTCCATAACACAGTAAAGTAATCGTTTTCTATAAAAGCGGTGGAGTGACGATGCAGCAAAAGGGTCAATTTTTTTACAGTGTACTTTACTGTGTTATGGAACATTCTCATTGGTCATGAAAGAGATATTCTATAAAAGCTGTGGAGTGACGCTACAGCAAATGGGTCAAATTTTTAACTGTGTAGCACTATCGAAATAATCGGCACGGGTGATTTTCAGGAAACGCTATTATTGCAAAAGACGAGGAATTTGATGTCATAAATTCTCCCCAATTAGTTTCGATTAGGGAAAATCCCGTTGGAAAAGCCGAAATATGTATCGATTTAATATGCTCAATTACACCGTGATAAACGAGGATTCGAAATAAACATCAAATACAAAAGTTACGTATTTTTGTCCGTAGAATCCGAATCTGCAATAAAAAATGGGGGTTATAATTTAAGATTTTAAAGATGGACCCCCTCTGACCCCCAGGGGGTCGGTTACGAAGGTCAAATTTAGTATCACTGAGTAGCTTATTTAAAAATATTTAACACGTATATTTACGTTTTTCAATCTTATATGTATATTTCAAATTATTCGACCGTTTCCAGACTTTTCGGACACCCTGTATATATATATATATATATATATATATATATATATATATATATATATATATATATATATATATATATATATATATATGTAGACATGGATAGACAAACAACCATTTTACATAAACATGTTTTTCTACAGGGTGTCCCAGAAATAATGGGACAAACTTTAAGGGGAGGTAGGGGACATCACAAGGATTTAGATTTGTATGTAAACCCATTGTCGGGTCGGAAGCGTTTTCCTGCCGCGGCAGAGACGACAGAAAACACAAGAAAGACAGGACACGAACAGGAAGAAAAACATTATTATTTTCAGTGCTGCAAAAAAATCTGAGACAACAAGGGAATGTGCTGAGGAATTTGTTGCACGCATCGTGGTAGCTACTAGGGAAGTTCGGGACATAGAGTATTTTCTAGAGAAGTATATATTTTCCATGCACTAGAGATGCGCTTCCATGCATCACGGCTCGGGATCATAATTTAGAACACGTACTTTGAAGATAATCGTTGTCTATTTAATGTTCTTTTTTTTTTTTAGTTTTCTATTGTATTAAGGATAATAAAGATGTTCTATCTCTTTATTCATGCCCTGTCTTTCTCGTGTTTTTGTTTTCACTACCGCGGCAGAAAAACGTTTCGACCATGCGTTGCTATACATATCTGAATCCTTGTGGTGACCCCTACCTCCCCTTAAAGTTTGTCTCATTATTTCTGGGACACGCTGTATATCTCTGACTCCTAAAACATGTAAATCCCTCGAAAATCGGAAGTGAAAACAATTTCTTAGAAAACTTTCCTCTTTAAAAAGCGGGAAGTAAAAAAAGAATTTAAATGCATAAATTATACTTTTTTCCGACTATTTTAAAGTTAATGAGTTTTATATTTATCTAAAATTTACATCATAAAAGATAGCGAAATCAGCAGTTTTCGACAAAAACTTTCTATTCGAAACAAAAGACTTAAAACGATTTGATTCATTTTTCTCGAAACAGTTTTTTTGTTTTTCTCTTTATGTGTGGCACCATTTATGAATATGTTTCATAAAATGCATTGTAAATTTAATTTAAAGAAGTTATTTTTAAGCAGATGCCGAAAAAAAAAGGGTTCAAAATTTTTTTATGTTTTTGCATTTATTAATTTAGATTAATAGATTTTTAAAAAGAGAGTAAAATCTGTTACATTATTTACACCGTTTTTAAATAACAGTTTTATGGTACATACATTAAAAATATTTTTAAGTAATTTAATCTCTTTTAAAATAAGACAATTTTAATTTGAAGAAAATTTTCGAAGTATTCTTCTCGCATTCGCATTATTAATTATGATAATGGGATTTTAAAAGAGATTAAGCCTTTAAAAATAATTCTATCTTTAATACAAGATTCGCACGCTCCTTATATTTTTAAGAACTCTGGTACCACTATTAATGATAAGAAAATTTATATTTACTTTTTAAGAAACAATATCGCCAGCCACGCCTTTCTTTCTCAGCTTTCGCAACAATTTTCCTCAGTGAAATACTTTGAAAATACTGTTAAAATTTAGTGGTAAGACTGTGCGAACCCTGAATAAATAAATTCATTTCCTTCCACCACTTTTTTGAAAAGGGATTGTTTTTATAGCATAATGTTGAAACAATGGAACAATGTGATCATCTTCTTGGATTACCTAGTTGCGTGGCAACTTAACATCCAGTTTAGAGGTAAGTTGTGTTGCTGAGGCGTTAGGGAGCCGTTAAAGAAAAAATGTTTAAATGCGGCAGGTGGCCACAAAATTAAAAATTATCTATTAATAATTAAATAAAGAAAAAAGAGTAATAAATAATTAAATACATGAATAAAACATGTAGTTTAGCAAGTTAAAAATAAAAACAAAGAGAATAAAAAAAAAGAAAAGAAAATTCCATTAGATCCAAAAGGCCGTGGCCGAGCGAAAAAGCTACCGGGGAAAACCCCAACCGTAAAAAAAAAAGACTCCTTTAGAGACCATACATTTTTTAGTATAATATAAAAGAAATGCTAATAATAGCAGATTAACTAATGATTTTTTTTATTTATATATATATATTACAGAACAAGACAAAAACAAACAAAGACGTTAAGTTTAGTAATGAAGTGAGGAAAACTCAAATTTCATCGTTTAGCAAAAGCGTAAATTTAGGGCGTTTTCTATTAGTAGGGTCGGATACCTCGTAGTCTGGTAATTCCGCAACAATTTGGTTGGGAAGGTTATAGACAGTCTTATAGAAATTTTTAGAGAGCTGGTTTATGCGTTTTTTTAGTGAAATAGTTTTCAAATCTCTGCGTATCGTAGTGTTACGTAAGTATCTGTTACCATTTCGGATATTTCGTAAATTTTTATTATGTGCGCCATATAACGCATTCATACTAGTCTTGCATGCGAAACCCCAGATAAGACAGGCATAAGTGAAAATAGATCTTATACAGGCGTTGTAAAGGATGAGTTTATTATTTATAGAGAGGGTATTACTTTTAAGAAGCGGGAGAAAGAGATTTAGAGATTCCGGCGGCTTTGCCTCGAATATCAGTTATATGTTTTTTCCAGGTGAGTCTACGGTCCAGAGTAACGCCCACGTATTTGGTGTCGTTAGTCCAGGGGATGGTGGTGTTATTGATAGTGATGCGATTAGGATAGGCTAGTTTTCTAGAGAAATAGATAGCAGCAGATTTTGCTCATTAAGTTTAACTCGAAACATAATGTTTTAATCCTTATTTTAATATGATAAAGAACTACTTTTTAAATTTCCTGGGATATAACCGGTATTTTTTTCTAAGGCAAGAAAATAAAAATATAGAGGTTAAACTAGTATTATTGTATTCTCATTTAG
Organism: Maratus speculifer; assembly: GCA_964019185.1. Lineage (NCBI taxonomy): Eukaryota > Metazoa > Arthropoda > Arachnida > Araneae > Salticidae > Maratus > Maratus speculifer. Next base: position 37,063,087 of record OZ025296.1, read on the forward strand.
TAGTTGTTTTGAAACAAAATATAATTTTTCAGGGATAAGATTTCCGCGTTTTTATCCACCAGTATTTAGCTAGAGAAAATGTTATTTTACTTAATCGAAACAATTTTTCCTTTTCGATTTAGGAGAACAAAATTTTTTAAAAGAAAATAATGATGAGCTAAAAGTGGAAATCCCATCCTTTAATTTTATATTGACGTAATTAACCACTTAATCGTGCGCCCGAGACATTCACGGGCAGCACACTTTACGGCTTTTATTCAGAATTGTTTGATTCCCACCAGTTTTATAAAAAAGAGTAATTGGTTTCATACTGGTATCATTTTACTTGTCATTAAATAAGAAGAATATTTTTTTTTCAAAAAAGTGGTGGAAATAATGAATTTGAATTTTTAAACCGTAATTTAATGCGACCATCTAGTGATTAACCAGTTGTCGTCACATCATCAAAATTATCCCGGGAGTACACGCACCGGGTCTTTTTGACCCGGAGCGCGTATGATTTTTGCAATTGTAACCACTTATCTTTTAAAAGTAATCTTCAACTTATTTTATCGCAAAATAAAAATTTTCATTTACTCTAAAAACTAAAGAATACTAATTTATATCAGAGACTAACTGAATCGGAGGTTTAATGAAAATTCGTGTATTAGATCCTGAGATAGAGCTATTGTGATAATCATGAATAATGCCGCACATCAGCGCCACCAGTTGAGAAATTTACTAAAAAAAACTACAGAATACTAATATAAATGAGGGATTAATTGAATTTGAAGTTTGATGAAAATTCTTGCATTAGTTCTTGAGAGCTATTGCGACAATCGAGAATAATACCGCATAGCAGCGCTACCCGATGTGCGATTTACTCTGAAACGTAAACAGAACCATAATATATCAAAGACAAACGAATCTAAAATTTTATGAAAATCCGTTTTTTAGTTCTTGAGATATAACTAATAAGGAAATCGTGAAAAATGCGACATAGCGGCGCCACCTGTTTGGTGATATACACCAAAAACTAATGAGATCCAGTTTATGTCAAAGTCTAACTGAATCTAAAGTTTTGTGAAATTCCGCTCATTAGTTCTTGAGACAGAGAGCTCACAAAATTTGTATCACATACAGACAGACTCACAGACAGTTTGTAAAAACATGTTTTTTGGAATCTCTGACACCTAAAACGTGTAAATCCGTCGAAAAACGGGATTCGAAAATTTTCACGAATCTAATAAATTCTTCTTGGAAAGATAGAAGAAAGTAAAAATATTCTACTATGTCAATCTTGTAAATGCATTAAAAACTTTCACGGAGAAAAATGTGTTTTTTAGAATATAATTTAAAAATTCTATGCATGACGTCGTACCTTTTTAATTTTACCGGCGAAATATTTTCAAATTAAAGGAGGGCTTGCTGATCATACCCAAAAATATGAGCAAAAAATTTTATTCAATTCTATGCATATTTTCATACTCTTTTCAATGATACAAAACGAATATATATACATGTAGACACGGATAGACATACAACCATTTTACATAAACATGTTTTTCTACAGGGTGTCCCAGAAATAATGGGACAAACTTTAAGGGGAGGTAGGGGACATCACAAGGATTTAGATATGTATATAAACCCATTGTCGGAAGCGTTTTCTTGCCGCGGCAGAGACGACAGAAAACACAAGAAAGAAAGGACACGAACAGGAAGAGAAACATGTTTATTATTTTCAGTGCTGCAAAAAATCTGAGACAACGAGGGAATGTGCTGAGGAATTTGTTGCACGCGTCGTGGTAGCTGCTATGGAAGTTCGGGACATAGGGTATTTTCTAGAGAACTATATATCTTCCATGCACTAGAGATGCGCTTCCATGCATCACGGCTCGGGATCATAATTTAGAGCACCTACTTTGAAGATAATCGTTGTCTATTTAACGTTCTTTTTTTTTTAGTTTTCTATTGTATTAAGGATAATAAAGATGTTTTCCCTCTTTATTCATGCCCTGTCTTTCTCGTGTTTTTGTTTTCACTACCGCGGCAGGAAAACGTTTCCGACCATGCGTTGCTATACGTATCTGAATCCTTGTGATGTCCCCTACCTCCCCTTAAAGTTTGTCCCATTATTTATGGGACAGGAGTATATCTCTGACTCCTAAAAGATGTAAATCCCTCGAAAATCGGAAGTGAAAACAATTTCTTACAAAACTTTCTTCTTTAAAAAGAGGGAAGTAAAAAAAGAATTTAAATGCATGAATTATACTTTTTTCAGACTATTTTAAAGTTAATGAGTTTTATATTTATCTAAAATTTACATCATAAAAGATAGCGAAATCTGCAGTTTTCGACAAAAACTTTCTATTCGAAACAAAAGACTTAAAACGATTTGATTCATTTTTCTCGAAACAGTTTTGTTTTTATCTTTATGTGTGGCACCATTTATGAATATGTTTCATAAAATGCATTGTAAATTTAATTTAAAGAAGATATTTTTAAGCAGATGCCGAAAAAAAAAAGAGTTCAAAATTTTTATGTTTTTGCATTTATTAATTTAGATTAATAGATTTTTAAAAAGAGAGTAAAATCTGTTACATTATTTACACCGTTTTAAATAACAGTTTTATGGTGCATGCATTTAAAATATTTTAAAGTAATTTAATCTCTTTTAAAATAAGACAATTTTAATTCGAAGAAAATTTTTGAAGTATTTTTCTCGCATTCGCATTTATTAATTATGATAATGGGATTTTAAAAGAGATTAAGCCTTTAGAAACAATTCTATCTTTAATAACAAGGTTCACACGCTCCTTATATTTTTTAAGGACTCTGGTACCACTATTAATGATAAGAAAATTTATAATTGATTTTAAGAAGCAATATCGCCAACGATGCCTTTCTTTCTCAGCATTCGCAACAATTTTCCTGAGTGAAATACTTTGAAAATACTGTTAAAATTTAGTGGTAAGATTGTGCGAACCCTGAATAAATAAATTCATTTCCCTAGCACCACTTTATTTAAAAGGGATTGTTTTTATTACATAATGTTTTAATCCTTATTTTGATATGATAAAGAACTACTTTTAAATTTACTGGTATATAACCGGTATTTTTTTCAAAGGCAAGAAAATAAAAATATCGGGGTTGAACTAGTATTATTGTATTCTCATTTAGTAGTTGTTTTGAAACAAAATATAGTTTTTCAGGGATAAGATTTCCGCGTTTTTATCCACCTGTATTTAGCTAGAGAAAATGTTATTTTACTTAATCGAAACCATTTTTTTTTCTATTTAGGAGAACAAAAGTTTTTCAAAGAAAATAATGATGAGCTAAAAGTGGAAATCCTATCCTTTACTTTTATATTGACGTAATTAACCACTTAATCGTGCACCCGAGACATTCACTGGCGGCAAACTCCACGGCTTTTATTCAGAATTGTTTGATTCCCACCAGTTTTATAAAAAAGAGTAGTTGGTTTTATACTGGTATCATTTTACTTGTCATTAAATAAGAATATTTTTTTTTTCAAAAAAGTGGTGGCAATAATGAATTTGAATTTTTAAACCGTAATTTAATGCGACCATCTAGTGGTTAACCGGTTGTCGCCACATCATCAAAATTATCCCGGGAGTACACGCACCGGGTCTTTTTGACCCGGAGTGCGTATGATTTTTGCAATTGCAGCCGCTTATTTTTTAAAAGTAATCTGCAACTTATTTTATCGCAAAATTTGTAAGGATTGTCTCCGCGTGGACGAAATGACGATTATAATTTTATTTTATTGGTGACAAAGTTAAAACCATTTCTACCCTAGGTAAGCGCTTGTTCTCCCGGGTTAAGCAGTATCTGGCAACAATCAGTGCAAGTGAGAAGGTTTGGAATACTTACACATTTTCTGCTTATTGCATGATGAAGATATACTGATTTAAAAAAATAAATATCGAACTGCTCTGTAATCAAGGCAACAGCCCAAATGAGTAAAGGTGTCCGGATTTCTCGCATTAGTTTACTGAGATTCGGTATGGCAATTAGTTTGAACGGGGTGTGCCTTTTTCTATATGTTGCTTGTTAGCACCGTTTTGATTTCTTATTCGGATACGAAATATTCGTGGAGTGAATAATATTTTCTCTTGGAGGCGGCAGAAGGGGAAAAGGGACAGAACTTAGAAATTGTGACTCTTTTGGCAAAATTAAAAATTCTATTGAATGGCTGAAGACCAAATTATGCTTTTGGAGCTCGTTTAATGCCTTAAGTGATCAAAATGCATACATCAAAAGACAACGGATGCTGAAAATAAAAATTCTACCTTTTATGTATTTCCATTTCTTTTTATAAAATCCTTCCTGTTTGTTGTATTTAAAGATGATACCAAACTAATTACAAGGATTTCATACTTATGATTATACTTTTTCATAGCACATATTTTCGATTATTTTTAAGTCATTTTGGTCGAAGACTTTGGGCTTGAAAATTTTGGTTTCTAAATGCTTAAAAATAAAAATATTTATTAACCTTTAGGACATAGCGAAAATAAAAGTAAATCCAAATATTATTTTTATTAAATATTTATTCTTATGATTATATATTTTGAATTTGTATAAATACTTTGTAGATAAACTGACAATTTAAGCATTGGAAATCAGATTCTGTATTTTATACTACAAGGAAAGGTACAGAAAATATAATGGAACAAAAACTATTTTCTAATGAAAACATAGCTGGTACCTTTTCCCCTTTTATTAAATCAAAACACTATACAGTCGAGTCTCCACGCATCGAAACTCCATACATCGAAAATCCATACATCAAATTTCTCTATATAATGAATTTTTTGTAGGAACAGTCCTCTTTTCGCATGATTACATTAAAAACAGTCTCTATATAGCGAAATATCTATCTCCATATAACGATTTTTTTTCATAAATTGGTCTTAATTTATTCAGTTTTATAAAAGCTTCGAATCAATTTTCCACTTATTTTTATTTATCGTTCAGTGCTGAATTTTTTCTAATATTATTTCTCTCCTTATTTTTTAAATACAACGAATTCATCCCACCTCCCACACATCTTTCAACATCCTTCCCAAAACAGAGTCTATTAGAAGCCATATTAGAGAGGAATCAATGAGAGGCACATAAGAGAGGCCTTCAAATGGAGGAAAATGTTAACTACAATTTTTCAATCCTTGCTAAAATTTGAGCATTTTTTAAAGAGCGTAACAATTTTAAAATCAAAACAACAAAAATTACAGATTTTTTCGTCTGAAATTAATGCAAGTCTTCTTTATTTGATTTTCATTAAGCTTTCAAATAAATGTCTGTTCTTTTTTTTTTTAAACTATTTAAATAATTAAGAAATAAAATGTTAGGTTAATATTTACTTTTAAACATTTCAATTTCTCAATTAAAAACATCAAAAATAATATTTGCTCAAAATTTACACATTAAATACAATTTTTAACATCATTTTCTATAAATCGAAATTCTCTATATAAAGAATTTTTTACTGGAACGATGGATTTCGTTATATAGAGACTCGACTGTATTTTGAATCAGAAAATTTTCTTAGCAATTGTTCTAATTAAGTTCTCTATACATTAATTAGTACACACAGGATATAATTTATTAAATATGTATTTTGGTTACAAACATATATGCGTATGATAAAATGTTTGAAAATTTTTTGATTAAAAAACTCATAGAAGTTAGAAATTATGCGAAAGAAATATCTTTAATAAGAATAAAATTTTATATTAGCTTTTAAAATCCTTAGTTAATTTCAAAATATGCTTAAACTTTTTCCTTCTTTAAATTGCTAGATGTCTGCAGTGTTGCCAGTGGGCTACTTTTTTTTAATTAAGATTTCTTGACTGGCACCACTTTTTTTGAAACGGTAAAACTCCCTTTGTTTTCGCTTTTATTAATCGGTCAATAAATAAGGCGCATTTTACCATTACAAAAAAGTGGTGCCAATCAAGAATCTGAATTTTTAAAAAGTAGCCCATTTGACAACACTGGATGTCTGTATTGCGTATAGGCAAAACAAACAATCATACGATGTTAACCACCTACGATTAATTTTAAATTTGCATCAGAAAAAATTTATTAAATGTTACTTTCTTAATTCTGTTGAGAATAAGTTATAAAATGGTTTTTCCCTGTTTTGATTAAAATTTTTCAAAGATTCCGGTATGAATTCGACATTACAGAAACACTATTACTTACTTTCAAAACCTTTTTTTGTTTAAAAACCTTAAAGATTTCACGCTGTTAAAACTACGCTCAATAAAAATCACACTTTACATATTTCTTTACCAATATGCTAACACCATCAAACGCAGAAATTTGTGTTGATCTCATAAAAAGCAAATCAAATATTTCTGTCAGATACAAGGATTTTACAGTTGTCAAAACGATTCAATTCTGATTTTCAGAAATCGTTGTGAAGTGACGATGAAACAGCAAAATATAAAAAGTTATTTTTTTCTAACATGGAAGAATTTGTGAAAAACATCTTTTTGAATAAAATCGGGGGAAATATTTAAAGAAAATCCTTTGAGTAACTGCAAACGTTTTAAAGAGATCTAGTACTACGTATTTATATCTCGAAAATTATTATTTTTCCAGTTCTTTTTAATAATTTACTTGTATTATTTTGTAAAAGGGGACGCAATAAAATATACGATGGGTGTAAATTATCTCGGCGCCAGCGGGTTGTCTCTAACCACTAAGCTTTATCATTTTTCTTCGCTTAAATTTTTTCAGCATTTTTCCAAAGGAAAAAAAATAGACGAAATATTAGACAAACAATAACGAATAAAATTTACTGGTGAGAGACTGCCCACTGGCGCCTAGATTTTTACACCCCTGAAATATCTACCTATGAAATACCCCAGAAGCCAAGGGGTATAAGTGACAAAATTGAAAAAAATAAACTAAATACACAGACGACCTAAAAATATGTTTTTTTCATTTCAGGTAAAGAAATATAAGTGATTCTCTTATTATTTGCTGAGTTATAGAGGCAAACCACTTTTTTTCGAAAAACAAACAATATTGATTAATTATACATTTAAAGAAAATTGTACTTTATTTTTTTAACAGTTATTGAAATAAGAGTTCAAAGACCAGAATGCAACAAGCAGAAATTTCCTATTTCAATTCACTCAATTGTTATTGATGTTCCAATTTAACATCAATTATCTTTAAACTCAATTTACCCCGAATCGAAATTTTGTCACTTGTACCCCTTGGCTTCTGGGGTCCTCATATATAGGGATGAACACATAATGAAACGAATTTATGAAACAAATCTATGAAACAAATTTATGAAATGACTGATTTTATTTTGCGGCAATTTTTCCAAAAATTATACAGTAAAATTAACATAAAAAGTATAATTAGCAGATCTCAAAACTAATATTACGATTTTAAAATTTTAATTAATTTTTGAGATATTAATTTTTTTTTCTAATTTGAATTAAATTTCTCTAAAGATGGCAACCAAATTATTTCATTTTTGTGAAAAAATGAAGAAAATGGATAATGATAGAGATTACTAGTTAACTTTTCTTCTGACGTTTTCATATTGAAATCAAAAATAACTTTTATTTCAATAAATTGTGAAGACTGTAGTGTGATTAAATTATGTTTTTCAAAAATATCTGATAAAATAAAATCTTATTTTTACTTATTAGATATTCAAGTATCAATTTACATAAGAAAACCAAAAATTGTCTGTCACTTTAATCGTTGAAATAAATTCCATTGGCTGAAAAATTATGAAAGAAAGAGATAGATAGAGATGTAGTATGTGCCGTAAAAGTCGTTTGCAATATAATGCACGTTCCCTCATAGCATGCATGGTCACAGTGACGTCACAATGACGTCATTGTGAGTCACTTTGGTCACATCACATCTGTGACGAAAATGCCACCACTCAGTGACATCACATTGTGACTAAAATGTGACTTTCTAAAAAATTTCTACAATTTTTTTAAATATTCTTTGGAACATGTTATTTACTTTAAAAAACATGTTTCTGACAATTTAAATATCGTCGCTTTTGTCACAGTTTTGTCACAATGTTAATGTCAAAGTAGTCACAAATGACACACTTTTCACAAAATGGTCACATTGTGACCACTTTGTGAAACGTCACAAAAGAGCTCTAAAACGGCCATAACGACCTCACATTTTAGTCACTGTGACTTCACATCGACGTCACGTGACGTCACATCGACAATCGATGGTCACAAAGTCACAATGTGACTTCACAACAACGTTGCAATGACGTCACCATGTCTTACTCAACCCTAATATCGTTATGAGTAAAAAAGCAATGTTTTAAATAGTGACGTCATTTTCTCTTCAAATGTTTTTTAAAAGTTGATGTTATTAGTAATAGGAAAAAGGCATCCGTAATAATATTGTAATTCCCATTTATCTGGTTGCTGAATGAAATCATTTTCCTCATTTGAAATTTCTCTTATTTTGATTTAGACATTAATTTTTATCATAAATTATTTTCTGTTATTTTATTTACATTATTAATATTATTTCTCGGTAAATATATATATATATATATTATCTCAATTAGTGCATAGTTATACGGAATCATTTTGGAAAATAAATTTTTATTATCGAGAGAAAAACTAAACTGTGTTGCCATCATTTTGAAGATATGTCATGAAAAAGCATTTAAAATTAAAAATAAAATATAAAATGGAAATAAATTAAAAAATAACTAAAATGGGCACAACTACAAATAAATAGCTTTCATTTAAAATAATAATTATCAAAATCGGTTGAGTAGAAAATTCAGGGCTGATGACACGACATTTTTAGCTTGTCTGAAAGAAATAGCATCGGAGGCTAATAAAAAAAAGACTAATAGGGCTTATTACTGATATAATTACAGATATTATTACAGATATAATTTTGACATTTTTTAAGAAACTTACACCAGTATTAAGAAAGAAAACGCTTTTTGATTTTCATTTCAATTTTAATAAGAAAATGAATGACATCAATAATGCAGAAATGACATCATTTACTTTTTTTTTTTTTTTGAGCATTTGCAACAATGCTATTGAAATGTAAAGAAAATTAATATTTCAATAACATGATTGAATTATATATTAACACGCAAATCTGAAGGAGAAAAAAACTTAAAAATAATAAAATTATTTCACGTAAATCAAGTTTGAGATAAAAAGTAAGCCATAAATTAAAACTATACATTAAAAACGATTTATGGACAATATTCATTTGATATCACATTGCGAATTACTCGGTATAAAAGTAGCAAGGCTAGCAAATTTATTTCAGTATAATGTCTTGAAATAAAGGAGGCACATATGCGTCATAAATGAATATATACCTGCATTACAGGCAGTATAAATGAAGGTTGCCAGCGTCAAATAGTTTCGAATTTTTCTATACAAATTACTATTCAATACTTCTTGGAAAATTCGTAAATAACTTAATAAATAAAATAAACAATTTACATTTAAAAAATAAAATGAATATATGCATGATGGTGCATTAAAATAGAAAAGAAAAATTAAAACTTGCTACTAACAATATCTAAAAGTCGATCAAAATATAATATATAAGGATAGAATTTCAAAACGCGGTACATTTTGTCGTTTTAAATTTTATTATCAAGCAGATGGAGTTTTATAATCCTTGAATCAAACGGATGAATATTATCTATAGTGTCATTATAAAAGACTGATTAGCAGCGATATTTTAACCTACACATTGGGGCTTGGACAACACATGACCTCTAAATAAAAGTTAAACACAACCATTCTTTTTAAGCGGATTGTCAACAATGTAACTGGTTTTAGTTATCAATTTCCAAAACAACCGTAAACTGTCGTCACAGCGGCGGATGAAGCCATGGTAACCGAAAAATGCTTCATTTAAGACTGAATGGTAACCCGGCGACAAAAAATTATCGCTGTTCGTGACAATCTTCCTAATTTGGTAATTTTTTAAAAGAAAAGACAAATTACTATGCTTTTACTAAGTTGGCGGGCGTGGCTCGCATGGAGCAGATCCCCCTAGTACTATTATAAATCTATTTAGTGTAAAATATATGATCGGAAAAATATCAATGACTTAACTCCTTGGGAACGAGCGACATATATACGTGCCGCAAAAAGTCTTAAGAATCCTTGTTTATCCCCACCATTAAAATTTTACTGTAAAATATGCCTAATTTAACCGGAACATTTTCTCGATTTAATATCACACAAATTTCTGCTTTTAAAAACGGGTAGCAAAACATTAAACATTTCGTAAAAGGTTCTCGTCGCGAAGGTATTAAATCAATTTTTCATTTTTAATCTATATAGATTTTTAAATGTATTTATTTTTCTTTTAAGAAGACTAAAAACTCTCTACTAATACCGAAATAGATGTAATTAAAAATGAAACTCATATCATTCATGAAGCAAAAATGTCTATTTTAATAGATAGTTTAGAAAACGTTTGAATATCAATCTCCATATCAAATTCACATTAGCTTTAAAATTTTCAAGAGAAGCCCATACAATTTGGCACATTAAAAAAATCTACACCCAACAAATGGCCTATAAATTTTCATTCGAAGTATCTGTGTTTATTCCCAGAGACATTCAATGTTACGACGAACAATGTTCAACGAACATCCTTATTAATAAATAAGGATGTTCGTTTAGTCGTTACTTTTCGAATTTTCATTTCGAACTCACTACCCATTAAAAACTAACCTATTGAGGCGCCGTGGTATACCTATGAAACCACTTAATTTTAATTCTCAAACGCCACATTTGCGCCGGAATTTTGGTAAACATTTTTACGGTTTATTGAATGAGTGAAATATAGCTTTTTCTTATTTATAAATAAAGTTGTATTCAAGTTCCGGTGCTACTCATTAATAAAAACACTTACGCATTGAATTAGCTCTGCGCCGCAAAGGGTTAAACGTTCATCACTTTCGTTACTCGTAAGAAAACTAAAGTTAAAAATCATCATGGTACTGCTAAAGATATGCTCGGCGTGTTTTTTTAATTTCTGACGCTTGTTTAGGTTGTAACTAACTTTAATTATTCATTAAAATAAAAAATAACATCTGTTTTGATTCTTGCACCAATTACATTTCATAAAGTATAAAAATGGATGCTCAAAATAATACATGTGAAACATATGGTCACAGAGTGCAACGGATCTAATTATGTGCCATAAATAAAGACAAGCGACAATTTTTATTTTCTATTTGCACCACTATTAAAAATAAATAAAACTTATAGGATGTTTTTCTTGCAAACATCTCTATACAACTTACCCAATGAAATTGTTGCGGAGCTTTCAGATTATGAGATTTCTGACCCCCTTAATAGGAAACGTCCCAGATACACTCTAATATTGGAAGAGGATGATTGAGTTTCCCTCAAGCCTCATGTATACTTTTCTCTCTTTGTTTGTTTCTGTCTAAATTTTATGTATCTTAAAATAAAAATAAAAAAAATTGTTAGTCTGTTAGTGTTAACTAACTTTACAATTTTTTTTTTAAATGTATGGTCTCTGAAAAAGAGTCTTTTTTTTCTCTAGTTGGGGTATCCCTTCGATAGCTTTTTCGTCCTTTGCTTCTCGAACATTACGAGCATTTTAAGTTTTTCGTTTTCTTTATTTTTCTTTTTCATCAATTTAAATTTTTTACTCTATCTTTTATTCTATGCTAGCTAATCTATATATCTTAACTGTGGCTTGCCACAACTAAACATTACTTTTTATTTCTCTTATGGCTCCCTAAGCCCATGCAACACGGTTAACCTTTTACATTGTTAACCTGGATATAAAGTTGTCTTTTCAGCTAGGAGGTCCATCACCATGCTTACATTGTTCGCATTGTTCGCATTGACAAAGCATATCTGAAAGTTTTCTGTTATAAAATTTGTATCATGAATAAGGTAAAATTTTCTGTTTATTTTAACTGGTGGAAATGCTCCCCGTTGGTAACCAGGCGCTGCTTATGAGCGAGCCAATAATTCATATTCAAAATATTAGTATAATTGAGAAGAAGTAATAAGAAAAAATATTTTCTCGTTTATGTGGGTTTGATATTAAGTAATTTAATTTCTAATGCAATTTAATTTCTTATAACTTAAATCTAGAATGTTTAGATAGAATTTTAACATTTACAAAATATAAAATACAGTACAATGAATCAGGTATAAGCTTTCTGAAACATAGCAAAATATTATAATAAAATTTTGATTGGTTCAAAATATTAGAATATTTTATTTTATGCAACAATATTACATTATGAATATGAAGTAAATGATAGTTAGTATTTTAGAGCATCCCCTTTAGCTTTCACAACTGCGTGCAATCGATTTTGCATACTATATTAAAGATGTTAACAAACCTTTCCATCAATATTAACTCAAATAGACTATACATGCCTCTAACTCAGTTTTACTTGAAGGAGGATATTCTTGGAGTTTTTTCTTCATTATACACCATAAGTTTTCGATGGGACTAAGGTCTGGCGTGTTTGGTGGCCAAGGAAGTACCGCAATGTTGAGTTGGCGGAACCAATTCTTAGTTGACACCGAAGTATGCGGTGATGCTTAATCTTATTGAAAGATGAAATCATCTTCAAATAATTCTTCTGATGATAGAATTACGTAATATTCCAAAATTTCTTGATGTATCTGAGAGTCGACCTTTTCTTAGATAATGCATAACTTTCTAGGTCCTTCTACACTAATGCAACTCCAGACTATGACACTAGCAGCAAATTTTACGAACGCTTAAGACATTCTTCATCTAATGCTTCTTGCTTCATTCTCCAAACTCGAATACCTTGATTATCATATGAAACACAAAACATACTTTCATAACGAAATAATACATTTTTCTAATCTTATTTGCTCTTTAAACGTCTTGATTTACAACAATTCGATCTTATATGCTTTTATTCTACAGTCATGAGAGGTTTCATTTACGGTACACGGGATTCAAATTTAAATTTATGGAGACATATTAATATGTTGATGTATAAACTTCAACTCCTTCTTTTCATTTTCGCTTCAGTTTTTTGCCATCTCTAACAGATATTTTTGGTTCTTCGCCGCCATTTCGGCGATTACATTGAAATTTTCTATTTTTTGAATATTGTATTAGCATTTTATTAACGCTTGATTGTGAACAATGTACATATTTCGCTACATGACATTGATTGTTACCTTGCCGATACAAATCAACTACACGAAGTTTAATAGATTCAGGAATATCACTCACACGAACCATTTTAAGACGAAAAAGCAAACAAACTTCAACAAGAATACTGATTTTAAGTTAAATCGTCTGAAATTAATCAATGATGCCACTAGTAATGAATTGGTGACAATTAAAGGGGAATTAATGGGAAATATTCTAACCACTTGAGTAAATTGAACTCTTTTGTGCCACAGAATAAATATTTTAATATTTTGACTTTTCAAAATAATTTTTTATTCAATTAATCTTTTCAAAGATTATATTAATTTTAAGATAATAAATAAGTTTAATCAACAATAAGTTCTTAAGAAAACTATCATTTGCATATTTGTATTAAAAGAAATTAATATACCAAACAATACTTTTAAACTGTAAAAGAGAAAAACATTGGAATAAAAATTACTCAATAAGATCTTATTAAAAATTTCTGGTGCGAAATCAATATTAAATACAATTTCACTGAATGTTACGTTCCAAATAAACGTCTTCTTGTGACAGGTCTAGTACTATTGTTTTCTCTCTTTAGATTCCAGCAGGATAAATACCTTAAAAATGCATTGAATGATTTGCAGACAAAAAATAATGTTTGACTTTCATATTTAAAAGAAAAGTAAAACATAAAACAGTGTGTTTTTAAAGCGGAATTGCTTCAATAAAAATAAAATGACGTCATGTTCACTGCATTTTCATTCTGTATACTATTTGCAATCACGTAATCGTTTATGCGTGACAAACCTCGATGACTTAAACTTCTGGAAAAATAAACTTCCTGCACTCAATAAAATCATTCTAATTATCATCCATAATCAACTCCATTTTGATGGTTGACGCCAAACATCTATCTATATGATAGAAGCTTAAGTCGTGTGACTGTCATTAACACATTCGCTGCCGCTCACGCGAAAGCGCGTGATATAGCGCCAACGTTAAGGGGCCATTCAAGCGCCAGCACGTGATGTAGGGTGATGTCCAATAGCCAGTCACGCGCTGGCGCGGAAAAATCTTTCACCGATTCTTTGTTGTAAAAAGAAATGGGCTTCTGTAAAAATCCCACTTCTACAGTGCGGCATTAACTGTTATCACATCTTCACGTAAGCGGAAGCGAACGTGTTAACAGTTCTTGGATATCTGCTTTTGATATGCAAGAGAAATGTAATAAAAAATGTATTTTTAAAAAATAGTGATGGGAATTGAATATGAAAATAGTTGTCTCTAATTGAAATTTACAAAATCTCCACGATTATTTATACTTTAAGAATAAAAGGACTTACCTGTTTATTATGTATTCTTAAATTAAAACTATTCATATTCTTCTTATTTAATTTTCTTCATTTGCTTCGAAGCACTCTTCTACATCAAGGGAAATTCTATCGTAATAATCAATTATATTTTATACTATATGAACTAAAATTATATCGTTATTCATGTACTATCAACTATAACTTATTAATTGAATTAAACTGTAATAAATAAACAATTAGATTATAGTTAATATAATTCTGCTAAATTTTTTTAAAAAACATGTCGTTGGTTTAGTTAATAAATTTAAGTACCGACTTAAAATAACACAGAATTGAGTGTGAAAATCTAATTGCTTATAGGGGAAACTGGGGCACATAGATACAACCCCTCTACTGCACACAGGTCAGCTACTCTTTTTGAACTTTTCCTCATTCTTTATTGTTAGGTAAATTATAAAGTGTTGGATTTGTGGCGCATTTTATTCAAAATGGCTGTATGGGGCACATTGATACCATCTAAATCCTTTTTTAGTTCTTTTTTTCATTACTTTTTATTATTATTTTTTTAACCATACACTCGTTAATCCAACCACTTTTCGCCAAATATTTCTAATTTTACTTTTTATTGAAATGAAATATCTCTAATTTTTTACATTAAAACATTTCATAATATTTTTGCAAACAGAAGATGTACGAATTTACCCAACATCTACTGCTAGTTGAACTAACAAAAGAAAAAAAAAGAACGATAGCCTAGCAAATCTCGAATTTATATCGATTTTCCAGAGAAAAAAAGTATTTTCGAGATGAGAAATGTTAAGTAAGAGAAACAAGCGGCAGAACAGCAAAGGATAATTATATTATAAACAGAATTTTTAATGTAATTATCCTTTATATTTTGTTTATAAACCGATTCATAAACAAAAAGCCTGGTAATTTTTTCATCTTTCCTAAGAAAGACGATAATGCTGGGGTTGAAGTCCTAGATATGACAAAATTATCACAGCCAACAATCAGAGACAAGAAACAGTCAGAACATCAAGTCATTATTCATTTAATTTTGATTGCTTTAATATTAGTTACAAATAAATTGTGGGTGATTTGAATTTCTATACATAAATATAAGATGGTTTGCTAATTTTCTATGAAAAATATGCATTGGTGTTATTTTGTCTCGATTTTTCCCAAACATATCAAAGTGCCCCATGAGGTGTATCAATCTGCCCCGGTGATGGGGCACATTGATACAAATGACTTTTTTTATTTTTTTTAAATTACATGCAAAAACACTGTATAAAACAACAATTGTACATTTTTATAACAGACTATACATGCTTTGCTGATACCACTTGGTAAAATAACTGGAAATTTCTACTTTCTTGACACCAAAAAATTCTTAGAAAAAAAAACTGTATCAATGTGCCCCAGTTCCCCCTACATTTTATCTTTGAATTAAACAGAATTATAAAATAAATTACATTTGTTAAAATATGTACTTACCTTCACATTTAAATAAATTGCTATTAAATATTAAATGAAATTTTTTATTTTCGGATGTTCATTCGTATTACTGAAATTCAGAAAATGTGAGTTTCATTTTATTATTATTTTTTTTAATATGTTAATCTTTTAAAATTTTTTAAACTATTCTTTCAAAACTCATTTTCTTCGTTTCATATTTCTTTTTATTTTCTGTTTTTATTTATTTATTTATTTTTTCTCATTTGCATAGCTTGATCCTCCTTTCTTCATCCTGCTCAGATAAAAACTAAGAGTTGTCTTCGCTAAAATAATATTTATTCGATGAATTTAAAAACAGAAATTTAATATCTCATTTTACTTTCGGTCTTTAAAAAAAAAAAAAAAAAGAAGAAGAAGAAGAAGAAATCAGTTCGCACTGTTTATAAAATGGAAGACTTCATCATATCTTTGTTTGCACTTTTATGTGTTCTCGAAAGTTCATTTTCTTTTAACTTTATTTTAATCCGATTTCTCGTTTGCTTTGAAACATTGCTTAACACACTAAAAATGTGATTTTCGAATTCCATTCAATTAAAATAAGCTTAGTGCTGGGTTTTCATTGTTCGTAATTATATGAATACATTGCGCACGCAAAAACTACCCAACCGAATTATTTGACATTTAAAGTATGTAATTATTACATGATTTTGTCAAGTCATTTCAAATTTTATGAAAATCGGATGCA
Source organism: Maratus speculifer (assembly GCA_964019185.1). Classification (NCBI taxonomy): domain Eukaryota; kingdom Metazoa; phylum Arthropoda; class Arachnida; order Araneae; family Salticidae; genus Maratus; species Maratus speculifer. Next base: position 37,079,794 of record OZ025296.1, read on the forward strand.
TAGTTACAGGGAGCATCAAAATTACTCCATTGCATTACAATCAATTGAAAAAAATAGTTTCAAGTGTATTTTAATGATGTTACACTCTTTCGAACAAAATATTATTCATATGCATTTATAAAATATACATATGGTACAATCTGTGGTGCAAAGAATATTTGTTAGTAATATACAAGGCCACACACAAATATTCTGTTACATAATGGTATAGGGTAACACTGGGGTGCATTTTAATTATATTAAACTTTTTCACACTTTATGAAATTGATATACGTTGCTGAGGTTTACTACAAGTTAATTCCTGTAAAATAGAAAGTATTTAGTATTTGCAGAGACACACAAAACTTTTGGATACTGTATTGTATCTGAAGTACTGTTTATTTTAAAAACTTCGTTACAGTGTAAACGCATCTCATTTGCTACGTCTTGAGCAGTTTCGATTTTTTTCATTTGCTTCGAAACAAATACTCTTTAATATCGAGGGAAATTCTATCATAATAATTAATTCTATCTGATATTATATGAATTATATTATATCATATCTGATATTATATGAATTATATTATATCATTATTCATATATATCAAGTATAATTTATTAATTAAATTAAACTGTTAATAAAAAATTATAAAAAAAGTATCAAATTATAATTAATAATATTCTGTTAACAATTCTTTTTTAATGTTTCACTGGTTTAGTTAATCTGTTTACGCACCGACTTAAAATAACGTAAAGTTGAGTGTGAAAATCTAATTAATTTTAAATTTTATCAATGAATCAAACAGGATCATATTTGTTAAAAATCAACTTACCTTCACATATACATAAATTTCAATTAAAAATTAAATGAATTTTTCTATTTCCCGATGTGTCTTCGTATTACTAAAATACAGAAAAATTTAATGTCTTTCTTTTTTTAAATAGCTTTGTTTTAATATATATTTTCTTAAACTTTACTTTCAAAACTCATTTTCTTCGTTTCACATTTCTTTTTCTTTTCTGTTTTTTTCTCATTTGCATTAGCTTGATCCTCCATTTTTCATCCTGCTCCAGATAAAAACTATTTAATATTTCTCCAATTAAATTTTTTCATTTGCTTAGAAACAAATACTCTTCTACATCAAGGGAGGCTCTCATCATTATAATCTGTCATAATTATCAATTAAACTATGTACTATATGAACTAAAATTATATAATTATTCATGTATTATCAAGTATAATTTATCAATTGAATTAAATTGTAATAAACAAACAATTAAATTATTGTTAATAGAATTCTCTTAACAATTTTTTAATAGCATTTCATTGGTTTAGGTAATCTGTTGATGTACCGACTTAAAATAACATAAAATTGAGAGTGAAAATCCAATTAATTATAAATTTTATCAATAAATTAAACAGGATTATAAAGTAAATTATATTTGTTAAAAATACATTTACCTACACGTTTAAATAAATTTCTATTAAAACTTAAATGAAATTTTCTATTTCCTGATGTTTATATAAATTATTTAAAATTTAGTTTTTTTGTGTAAATAGTTTAATCCTAGATAATTTTTTCATTTTTACTGTCAGAACTCATTTTCTTGGTATCATATTTCTTTTTATTTTCTTTTTTTTTTTTCACATTTGCATAGCTTGATCCTCCTTTCTTCATTCTGCTCTGATAGAAAACTAAGAGATGTCTCTTCGCTAAAATAATATTTATTCGAGGAATTTAAAAACAGAAATTTAATATCACATTTTACTTTCGGTCTTTCCAAACAAAAGAAGAATGTATCAGCTCGTACTGTTTACAGAACGGAAGATTTTGCCATATCTTTGTTTGCACTTTTGTGTGTTCTTGAAAGTTCGTTTTCTTCTAACTTTAATTTAATCCGATTTCTCGTTTCCTTTGAAACATTGCTTAGTATGCTAAAAATGTGATTTTGGATTTCCATTCAATTAAAATATGTTTAATGCTCGACTTTCATTTTTGATAGTTTTACTCTACCAAGTTATAACTTTGTCCGCTTGACACGTTTTGATATACATTTAAAGTTAATCTGTTAAAAAGATAACATAATCTGTAAGTAATCTCATAATCTATAAAGATAAGTATAATATGTTAACCCTTTGCACTCGGAAACTTTAATATCTCATTTTACTTTCTTTCGTTTCAAACAAAAGAAGAATGAATCAGTTCGTAGTGCACTGTATATAATAAATAAATAAATAAATAAATCGTTAAATTTACGGCAAAAACTGCCGACAGCAATGAAGTTTTTGACATAAAAATTGCAGTAAAATTAGATGTAATAAAAATAATTATACCTAAATTTATTACAATTTTTACGGCAAAAACTGCTGGCAACATTGCTGCCAGCAATTTTTGCCGTAAATTTAAAGAGTTTTTTTATTTTTTTTTCTCTAGAGTGTTTATAGAATGATAGACTTTACCATGTCTTTGTTTGCACTTTTATGTGTTCTTGAAAGTTCATTATTTTCTTCTAACTTTATTCTAATCCGATTTCTCGTTTGCTTTGAAACTTTGTTTATTGCACTAAAAATGTGATTTTGGAAACCATTCAATAAAAATATGTTTAATGCTGGGCTTTTATTTTTGATAGTTTTACTCTACAGCAAGTTATTATTTTGCCGCGTGACACGTTTTGATAGTCTTGTAAAGTAGATTATCTGTTAACCCTTTTCTCTAGTATGTCCAATCTGACTCGACATCATCTTTCTTGGCAAAAGTTGATTTTGACACTAATAACAAAATTAAGCGCCGGAAATTTGATTTGAAACTTTGATTAATTCCAAAAATATCCTCTCGCGTGCCATAGGTTCATCGACCCTGCCTTATACTATATGAACTAAAATTATGCCATTACTGATGTATGTCAAGCATAGTTTATTAATCGAATTAAATTGAAATAAATAATCCATTTATAGTTAATATAATTCTGTTAACAATCTTTAATAACATTTCATTGGTTAAGTTTATCTATTGACGCACCGACCTAAAATTACATAAAATTGAGTGTGAAAATCTAATTAATTATAAATTTGATCAATGAATTAAACATGATTGTAAAGTAAATTATATTCGTTAATAGTGCACTTACTTTTACATTTAATTAAATGTCTATTAAAAATTAAAGGAAACTTCTCTATTTCCTAATGTTTATTCGTATTATTAAAATTAAAAAAATTTAAGATTTTTTTTAATAGTATTGTTTTTAATACTCTTTTTTTAAAACTTTACTTTTAAAACTCATTTTCTTCGTCCCTTTTATTTTCTATTTTTTTTTCGCATTTGCATAGCTTGATCAACTGTTTTTTTCATCCTGCTCAGATAAAAATAAGAAATCTTCGCTAAAATAACATTTATTCAAGAAGTTTTAAAACAGAAATTTAATATTATATTTTACTTTCTGTCTTTTTTTTTCTTTTTTCAAAAAAGAAGAATGAATGAGCTTGTATCGTTTACAAAATGGAAGACTTTACCTTGTCTTTGTTTGCACTTTTATGTGTTCTTGAAAATTCATTTTCTTCTAACTTTCTTCTAATCCGATTTCTCATTTGCTTTGAAACACTAAAATATAATTTGCTTAATACATTAAAAATGTGATTTTGGAATTTCATTCAATTAGAAAATGTTTAATATTGGGTTTTCATTAATCATACTGCATATGCCGAAGTCTGCGTAAGACTTTTATGGTTACACTGATAAGCAAATTTTTGTATATAAGCAAAAAAAAAAAGTAGGTAGTATTATTGTATATTTTGACAATCAATTTGTTAATTATCGCGCACGTGATTTTCAGAGGCAGTGCAAACTATTTTTTTTTATTTAATTTTTTCTCACCAGTTTTTTTTAAACTGTAATTAATAATAATAATTTTTTTTTCAAACCGACTTGCTATTATGAGTATGGTTTAGCAAAATTCCTAAATTTTGCACAACCAAGCTATTAAATGTGTAACAAACTCCAAATATTTTATTGAAATTCCTTAAGATGTTTATAAATGAAGGCAGAAATTTGTAATTATTAAGCGTCTTATATTTTCTCACAAAACTAAAGAAAGAATATCTTTTTTCTGTTTATTTACTACTTAGAGCACATCAAAAATCCTGATAAAAGTATGTAATTATATTTCCTAGATATAGGTTTTTAATATTATACATTGTATATTTTTTATGTAACCCAATATCTGATGAAAACTTAAAAAAATCTGTTAACGTTTCTTCTTTTTATGTTGCCTTATTTTTATTTTATAGATTTTCTTTCGTAAGTTTTCTAATTAACATTCGGATATGTATAGCTAATAGATGGAGATTTAGTTAAAAAAAATTAATTAGGTATAAAATCTTTACATATCGTGCGCACTGTTTCGATTCTTAAAACTTTTTTGCAACATAAAACTATGCAACACAGACCGGTAAAAGTAGTAAAGTATTCATAAAAGCATTATTTTAAAAAATGTATTTTCTCCTAAGGAAATCGTTCGCTTAATTTCATGAGGATATATACTTTAACATCTTCAGTTCCGAAGCTAAAATAATTTTACAAATACTTATTTCATTGGTTTTTTCCAAACAAAATGGCATTAGAAATGACAAAATAATAATAATAATACTAATAATAATAAGAAGAAGAATAAAATTCTGAAATGGATCTCTTAGGCGCTTAGTAATTTAGGTTAGAAAATATGGATCTAAAACTACTAAACCTCTTAAAACTCCAATTTAATAACCATTCATCTAAATTAGCGCAGTCACAAATTTAAGAGCTTTAAACAATTAAATAGTCTACAAATAATAATAATGATAAAAAAATATCGAAAAAGAGTTAATTTAAATACTTATGAATATTTAACAGTTTATGCCAAATTAATTTTGGGATCTTGTTGCTTGCCAGAGATCTAGCACTCGAAATATAATCTCATTTCATTTTTCATGAAAAATGCCATTCACAACCTTAAACTTTGACATATTCTGTAGGGAAGAGGAAATTTTTCCAGTATTTCAAAATTGTACATTATTCATTAACTATGATCTACTTCAACATAAAAAAAATCAAACAAATAAAAAAATACAACCATCAAAACATCCCTTTTTTGTCTGAATTTCAAAATAATGGCTCTTAATTATGGTTTGCGCAACTTCATTCCAAGTAGAATTAATCCAATGAAAAACATTAAAATATACTTGCCAACCTCCGGCCTTTTTTAAAATCAAATTATTATATTATCAACCATAAATTTATTTAATTAATGAAATTAAGTAAATTTCAAACAATTAAATCATTTAATGCTAGACACTTTTAACTAAAAAAAAATCTGGTTAAAAGTATGTTTTCTTAGTTTAAAAAAAGCCGGGGGTTGGCAGCTATGATTAAAAGCATTTACTGACGCAGCTGTTGACGATGTAAATGCAATAGGAATACAGGTTTGATTTTTCATAATCACCCATTCCAGAAGTTGAGCTCTGTAGTGCACTTTGAAGGACTGAATAATGCTTTGATCTAAAGGTTGGGATTTCGAAGTTGTGTTTGGGAGAAAAATTTTTTATCTTCACATTTGTGAGATTATTTTATTTCCTGGTGGAAGTGGCAGTTTTCCACAGAAAAAAACTCAGAATAAACCGCTTTTTTTTCCTCATTTCTGCGTCATTTCCTCTAATCCACTCTTCGATCGAACAAAGCACTGTTCATCCAAGCGGATCTATTCGCTCTCCAAAAAATAGGAAGGTCTTCCGGTTTTACATTTTTAAATGCACAAGGTTTAGCACATTTGCCGATCACCATAGGCTTCAATTTTTCCCCAGTCATACTAGCACCTAGAAGAACAGTAAAACGCTGTTTTGAAAGTTTTCTTCTTTCGCAAGTATCACCCTTCATTAGTAAATTTATATCACGCATTGCTTTAAAGAGACCGCACTCATTAGCATTAAAGATGTCGTGATCTTTAAAACCTTTAGCAAACTCTGAGAATTTTTCAATAAACTTCTCCACCACTTCAGCTGAAACCTCATTATTCCCCATACAAAACTTTTTGAGAAATCGCGTATCGTAGTTTGAATTTTTCAAGCCAACCTGCTGACGCTTGAAAATCCTCGATTTCAATTTTTTTTTGCAATTATTTTTTATATTTCCTGAAGCATAAGTCCTGATATTAATGCATTGAATGATCTCATCTCTTTAAACCAACGAAACGTGGCTTCGTTCATAGCATCGAGGCACGTTTTTCTGCATTTTCTTTGGAGTCCCCCGTTTTCGAAAGAATATCTTTCCAGATATTCAGCCTTATAGCGGTATCACAGTGCCCTATTCGCCGAACTTTTCCCCCAACACAACATTACAGCGAGCAAAAAGTTGCCTGACCTTGATATGGGAGAGAATTTGCTCGCTGTTTTTGCATACCGAACATTTACCGCATTGCATGGAAAATGTTGGCGATTCATTCAGCGCTGAACAACTGACCAATAGGAGCGGAGCGAGAAACTAAATAACCTCACGAGAAGTTTGAAAAACCTGTTTACCGAACAAGCAGCAAAATGAGCGATCGTGTTTTGTGAAATGCTTGCCGAAAAATCTTTCTCCGTGTGATACAGCTCTTACATTTTAAAATGTTTTTTACTGTTGTCTTACTTACACCAGATTTTTCCTCTGTTTTTCTTTGGCTGCTTCTTTCCAGAAAATTAAGTAGATTCACTTTCTCCTTTAATTCAAATTCTTTTCGAGCTTTTCTTTGCGCCATTTTTAATGAAAATTCGGAAATAAACGTCCGGACCGCGAAATTTTAAAATGGAGGGCCAAAATCACAGTCCGGTGAAATCCAGACACCTCATTGGTCGTGTGGAAAGGGTGAAAATCACGAATTTGTTTCTCCATTTGAAAAAGAAAGAGGGGTAAAGTAATTTTCAAGCGATTGTTACCGTCTGTTCTTATTTACGATAAACCATCGAAATTAACTTAGTTAAGATATTTTGATGACATTTTATAGAACGAGAGTGAAAAATTTTGATTATAAATGAAAACAGATGAGATTTACTTCAAAATTGCCACTACGATTTTTTCTCGGAAAAGGAGTAAGGCGACATTTCCCCTACCGCTAAGAGATTATTCTCTGAAAAGGACGCGGCTCAATGACCAATAATGCTCTTGGATTTCACCAGACTGTGATTTTGGCCCTCCATTTTAAAATTTCGCGTCCGGTCCCATCACAACGCGATATGCAGAAAAAAGAACGGAATGTACATCACATGTGAGCGATACACGCTGTTTGCCAATTGTGGAAATTTTTGACAGATTCCAGGAATTCTGGATTTTCCCTCTCATTGTATCCAGGGTTCGTACGCATCAGGGGATTCCTGGGATTTTAGGTGGTTTTCCACCAGAAAATTAGTAAAGTACTGATTGCTATGTCTAAAAATAGAATCTTTCCCATTAAATAAGGCAAATTTTACTTTACAACATTGCGGTAAAATATCCTTGAAGCGTACGAACCCTGTTATCGTACTGGAAGTGAACAATGAATGGCGCATGACAAGGGGGTCGTATGTTGCTCAGATAAGCCAAATGACTGATAAAGAAATTCCTGAAAGCCGGATGGAGAAAAAACGGAGGAAAAAACAAATTTAAGAAAACATCAGTGGTCAAGTTACATAGAGTACAAACCCACTAAACAGTGGTCAACAAATAATTTACGGAGGTGATCAAAATGCGAAATTTGACTTTCCATTAGACTTTTAGCATTAGTGCAAAATTCTGCAATTCCATTGGCTATCGCGCTTTCGGTGAACCGAACTTCTTTCCCTGAAAGGAAAAAATCTGCACAATGTATTTTAGTGAAAAAAAATGTGTGAATGATCTAATCCAGTGGTTAAGTCTGGGATTGGTTAAGATGTTTTGCATTCGTGAACCTAAATTTGCGTGTTCTGTCCTCATTAGAATTTTCATTTGATCTTTATTAAACCAGTTAAGAAATATCAGTTTGTTATTTATTATGAGTAACTTTGGAATTATTTTATTATTAATTAGATTTTTTTTTAAATAATTACTTAAAATAGTAATAATTAAATTAATATATTCACTTAATCGATTTTTTAATAGTAAAGTAAATATTATTTTTGTTGTAAATATTTATTAAAATACAATAATGAATCTCCTAATTAAAAGTATTTTTTTTTTAACTTTAGAAACAGATATAGAATTATCAGAATTAATATATTAAAGGTTTTGTTATTATTTTTATTATTATAGATGCATAAAAATATTTATTAATTTGAAATACGTTCTCTATAATTATTTTATGTATGAGAGATATAAACTGTTTTTTAAATGCAGCTAGAACGCTTACAAAATTATTATTATCAATAAATAGAATAGATGAAATAAGTAGCAGTACTGTTACTCGTAAAATGGACTTTCTTTCTTTCAGGCAAAGAAGTTCAGTTCACCAATAGCTATTGAAATTGCAGGATTTCGCACTAATGCTGAAAGTCTTACGGAAAGTCAAATATTGCGGACAACATAGAGAGGTAAATTTCCATTGAAAATGCATTGCGACCATTCAAACTAATAAATTTTGATCAACATCGAGAGGTGGTCAACGTAAAGAGGTGGTCAACCTGCACATTACGAATAGAAGTGCTTTTGCCCCTTGATGCTCCATGATAGACGATGATTGTAGAGATTATTATGGTTTTTACGTCCTAATTAATTCTTTATCTACCGACGCGACGGTACTTATAAGTACCATTAAAATAATTTATTATAAAATTCTTCAGTTACTTGTAATACTGTTTAGAATGAGTTACAGATTCATTACTTTGTCTTGTTCCAAAAGCATTATTGGTTACACAAAACAAAAATATTTTTAAAAGGATGATTTCTTTTGCCTTTGCAAATTTTCAGCTTTCTTGGAGCTGAGAGAGGGGGGATGGGGATTTTTCAGTGCGGAAATATTTCTACATTTATATTGTAAGAAATCATATTAGTACATTTTATAATTCTACAAAATACTAAGAAATGATTAAAAATAAAAGATTTGAGTGGGATTATAAATATTGCACAAAATCCTTTCTAAATTCAAATTTAATTAATTCTTCTAAAATCCTTCAAATAATTATTAAATGATTATGTAAATCTTTTAATTTAGTTTAAACAATTTGTGCAAAATGCTTCAGAATGTAAACTTTTCATAAATTCAGAATGCGATAGGTAAAGGGTTAAGATGCAGTCCTATTGTCTCCATAGTTCCGATTTTAATAGACAGATTCGGTAATACATTTTGCATTCATACATTTTTGCGTAAGAGTACAAAAGCTACTGTACAAAAATCTAAAATTTATATAACTAGTATGAACGCACGTCATTTGCCACGTTTGCCGGACAATTTCAGACTTCTGTTAGGTAGATTTCGTAGTAAATACTATCTATTGCAGTCGTTACCATGGTACGATTTTTGAAAAAATTCTTCCCAACTTTTTATTATATGACCCCAGGAGCCCAAAATCACCCCCATCTAAAAAGTTTATACATACAGTATGTTCCGTTAAAGGGGTCCAATATTAATAGGGGTAATAGAGGAGATCACACGGAGCATAAATCAGTATATAATGCCTGGCCGGATCTCAATAATTTTCAAGTTACAGCAAATAGAATGAAAAATCGGAAATTTGTAAAAAAAACCCTCATTGCTAAACTATCGATAATGCTACATAAAAAAGAAGCACATATTTAGAAAGAGCAGAAAAAATCCTACGAAATGACATAAGTTGTTTTAGAATATTGAGAATTAATGGCGAGTTACAAGCTCTGAAACAGTGAAAAAATACAAAATCAAATATTTAGAAAAATAGTTAATCGTTAATTCCAAAAATGCAACTCTACCTACGTCAAGGAAAATGTTATAAAATTTGGTCCATTCGGAAAGCTTTCGAAGAAGCTTACAATAAACCATATCAGTTTAATTGTATGGGAGAAATCAAGCAGTTCCCTAGTTACAACTCTGTACTGTTGCACGCTCGGAAAAGGCGAAACTCCGCCCATGACGATTGTAAACACCCCGTTTTAATATCTTTCAATTATACATTTCTGATCAACCTCTATCAATACCCTTTCATTATTCAGTCTGGTCAAGTGAATGACATATTGTGCAGCTCTCGCCTTGTCTTAAAGCAAACTCCGTGACTGCTGCGTTTCCTCCATGAACTTTCAGGATGATGAAGAAGAAGTACTTTTTATGCAAATTTTCTATGTGTATAGGAAGAAAAGTGTAATAAAACAGCAGTCATCAGTGGGCGTTATGTTAAAGGGAGGCTGTTGTAAGTGGGATTGTAGTAAGTTGATGTATAATAATTATGCCGGAATACTCTAACGAAGAATATGCGGACATGCATCTGATGTACGGGCAAGCTCATGGAAATGCATGTCTAGCACAGCGCATGTGCCGTGAGCAATTTCCAAGGAGACGTTGCCCAAGTTCGAAACTCTTCATAAAAATCGATAGACGATTACGGGAGACTGGATCGTTTAATACAGCAAGCATTGATGCAGGGAAACCTCGACATGTACGAACACCTGCAATGGAAGAAGATGTACTGAATATTTTTAAAGATAACCCCTCCACGAGTACACGAGCTGCTGCGTCTGAAGTCGGTGTTTCTCACCAAAGTGTGTGGCGTGTTCTGCGTGCAGAAAACATGCACCCCTTTCATGTGCAGCGGGTACAACTGTTATCAGTAACAGATTGTGCTCAGCGGACAGATTTCGTACGCTGATTGCTTAATGTAACAGAAAATAATCCACAATTTCTGGAAAATATTTTATTTACTGATGAAGCAACATTTACGAAAGAGGGCGTGGTAAACACGCACAATATGCACACATGGTCATATACAAATCCGCACACTGTTTTCCCGTCGAACGCACAACAAAAGTTCAGTGTGAACATATGGGCAGGTGTCCTCGGCGATTATCTCATAGGACCATATTTACTCCCAGATGTACTCAATGGCAGTACGTACTGGGTTTTCCTACGGGATATCTTACCGCAGTTACTGCAAAATGTGCCAGCAACATTGCGCCACAATATGTGGTTTATGCACGATGGCGCACCGGCACATTTTTTCATAGGTGTTCGCAATCACCTCAATTCAACATATCCTGGGAAATGGATTGGACGCAGTGGACCTGTTGCTTGGCCTGCACGCTCTCCAGACCTCAATCCGTTAGACTTTTTTGTTTGGGGACACCTTAAATCGCTGGTGTATGAAACGCCTGTGGATACACCGGAGGATTTACTAGCGCGAATCGTTGTCGCTGCAGGAGACATTCCCAACTCCGTCGGAGTTTTTCGGCGTGTTCGCCAATCTTTACGACGTCGCTGTCGGCTGTGCGATTCTGTTAATGGGCGCAACTTCGAAACCTATTATAATAATGTCCGTTCGTCTGCCTTCCGACATTGAACTGTGCAGCGCAGGCCAGAAGACTATGCTTCACATATGTCATAAAGTACGTGGAATGTACTTCTTTATTTGTCATTTTTCTTTTATTTTCAACACTTTTTGGCACAGTATTTTGTAAGTCACAGACTGTGGTGTACTCAAATTGTAAATTACAAAGTTTGTATGAATTAATTTAAAATTTAGTGTCTTTTTTAAATTTATAATTAATAAAATTATTATGCGATTTGTTATTATTATTTCCTATCAAAAATTATGATGCACATATACATACAATAATTGTCCATGTAAAACATGTACTGAAACTTCTTGCATAGTTACAAATCGCAATATTGTTAATTATTTCCGAATTTTCACCACCAGTTTAATTTTAAAGAATTTAACTTAAGCTTTATATCAATAAAAGACCACTTTAAAATGTAGACTATTATTGTAAAGTTATTCTGGTTCATTCAACTCTTGAATAATTAAAAATGTTGCATCTCAGAAGAAGCATGATCGAAAATGTATAGTTGAGAGTAATTAAAAAGGCGGTGTTTCCAATCGTGATGGGCGGAGTTTAACCTTTGCTAGTGTCAAAGAAAGCGGAGTTGTAACTAAGAAACTGATTAATTTCTCTCACACAATTAAACCGATATGGTTCATTGTAAGCTTTTTCGAAAGCTTTCGGAATGGACCAAATTTTACTACATTTTCCTTGTTGCAGATAGAGTTGTCTTTTTGGTATTAACGATTAACTATTTTGATGTATATTGGATTTCGTACTTTTTTCACTGTTTCAGGGCTTGTAACTCGTCAATAAATATTGCTATTTTAATACAATTGATGTCATTTTGTAGGTTTTTTCTGCTCTTTCTAAATATGTGCTTCGTTTTTATGTAGCATTATCGATAGTTTAGCAATGAGGGTTCTTTTACAATTTTCCGAATTTTCATTCTATTTGCTGTAACTTGAAAACTATTGAGATCCGACCAGGCTTTATATACTGATTTATGCTCCATGTGATCTCCTCTATTACCGCTATTAATATTGGACCCCTTTAACGGAACACCCTGTATATATATATATATATATGTATATAATTAGATATACACATATATAAATATAAAAGTATATGTATGAACTAAATTTTGTCCGCACGATATAAGTCGCAATTATGCAAGAATCGTCTTTAAACTCGCGAAATCCATTGAGATGTTTAATATCTCAGCGAGGATTGCAAATGGGCAAAATCGGCCCAAGGCAGTGGAAATAGGGAAGGTTCAAATATTTGATTACCGCCTTAACCCTTTCCGGCCCACTGTGCTCAGATCGGGATACCTAATTTTAATTTCGAACTTGTAAGTGGTACCAATAAAATTTTAACAAAATTTTGCTTTTACAATGAAAACTGGCATCAAGGAATTCTTAATTTCTAAAAAAGTCGTTTGTATATTCCGGGGACAGTCGATAATTTCTCATTTTAATACAGAATTTGTCCGTGCTGGAAAGGGTTAACATGGCTCTGACAAAACCAGTTCTTACACAAGAATAACGTAAAAAAAAAAAAAAAAAAAAAAAAAAAAAAACAATCTTCGTTATAGCCGTTGCCAAAAAAAAAAAAAAAAAAAAAACCCAGTAAAATTCTTATTACAACAATTACTTTACTATTGCAGTATTTGCACAATGAAAATGAAAAATAATATATTATTTGACGAATTTAAGAAAAATTGAATCTTATGCCATAGCTTTTCTATAGCAAAATTTCTACATGAAAACGAAAATGAAATAAATAACTAGACTTTTTTTTTTTTTTTTTTTTTTTTTTTTTTAAAGAAGCAAATATTTCGTCATAGTAGAAATATAATGGACGATAAACAGGTGAATATGTAACATCATGTGAGTTTATACAGATGTGAAACATGATAAAAAAACAAACTATGGAAATATTGACATATTTTAATATTTTGAAGTTCCCTGATTTTGTTTTCGCCTTTTTTAAATCTAGTCATTGCATGTATGCGTGTATATTAGAATTTTCACAAAAGTTTTAGGCCTCTACAGGCCATTCTCAGTGGTGAAATTGGGTTGATCTCTAGTCTTGATTTAGTTTTTGTTCGTGAAATTCGTACTTAATTTCGAAATCTATCTCCGCCTGTAGGCCGAGCCGGCAGGGATTTATTTTCTTCGTTGCGGTTTTAAGAAACCATTTAATAATGATTAAAAAAATCTATTAGATGATGAATAAGAATCGCTATACAAATGTTATTAATTCAGACTTTTAAAACTATTATAACGATACTATTTCTTAGCATTAATATAACTAATAAAATTACATAATTTGTAATGCATTTTCTTTTTCATTAAAAGAAGGAGTTTAATCATTGAAGAAATTGCATTTTAAAAGAGCTTTCTACGGAGAATAGAGTTCTAAAAGAAGATAATGGAGGATAAATAAGTTAAAATATAGATTTATTAGATGAATAATATAAATGTAAAAAATCTTTCAATTATCTAAGACTATCAAAGAGCTGCAGTATTTTTCTTTTATCGAAAAAACATTTTTATTACATGCGAAAAGAAAAGTTACGTTTTATTAAAAATTGATAGAATGTTAAAAATAAATTGAATACTAATATTGTAGTGGAGTTGTTACACTAAATTTCTAATTCTAATAAAATATATTAATTTGAAATCGGTCAAGTGATTAGGTGTTTAGTGTTACTTCCAGATTGATGTCTGAGGACATATTTCGCTAATAGCTCTAGAGTCCTGCTAGAGCTATTTGTAGTAGGATTGTAATTTTGTTTAAATGTTTGTTTGAATAATTTTACCTCCAACCAATTTTTCAGACCTTAATTTGATGCGTTCATTGTGTACTTAATTGTAGTATTTTGAGTGCGAAAAATATGAATGAGCATATGTGCAAAATATTATCAATTAAAAAAAATATTTCTGTGTTTTATTATTTAGATTTTATTTTACAATTATATGAAATGAAATTTGTTTTATTGTGATTTATATTTTTCTTTTTCTTTTAAAATTAATTCTGCAATTTAAAGAGCTTTTATTAAACGAAAGCAATCAGTTTTATGAATTAATTAAAATTGTGATTTAAAAAACTTTTTTTTTAAGAGACTAAAAAGACAAGCTTTTAAATTTTGATGTCTCAAAAATGTAATTTGTGTTTATATATATATATATATATATATATATATATATATACATACATACAAATACTTTCTTGCTTCATAATCCTTTATTGAATTTTTAACATAAATCAAAATACATATTAAAAATTCCAATAAAAATTTATATTGTATGCAAAATAGCAATATATTTGCATACCCACTTCCCTTATTTACGACATGCCAACTTGAACATGACATTTTATTCCGATATAAAATTTTATTATCTCCTTTTGGATAATAACATATCACATCAAAGATAATGTTATCGAAATGTTTCATCAGCCTTCGCCAAATGACCTTACCAATAAAAGATTTTACGCCTAATTTTAATGCAACGTACATATTTTATGAGTGTATTTCTTCGAATTTATATATGCAACTGATTTTTTATAGCCATTTCAAAATCTTTCGCTGCATACAGAAAATGAAGAATGTTTTACTCTACATGCTGAAATTTTATGTAACCGTCCTCTAGAGAAATATTTATGGCAGTTGACCATAAAATTTCATGCTATATTAGATGCATTTTATGAAACAAAATATACGTAACTTTAAGATCCATTGAAGAACATTAATATTTTCAAATGAGTTAAACATCATTTCACCTTCTTAAACATTTTATGAATCTGCCAAAATATCAGTCAAACATAATATCACTGCAATTTATGAGCAAAGTTTTAAATATGTTTTAATGCTTTCAAGTCCTAAAATAATGAATGTTGAATCCTTCCCCCCCCCCCCCCAAATTTTGCTGACTAGGAATTTTTTTTTTTATGTATATACTCCGAATGATCGGAAAAAAATTAGAGAAGGTTCTTCGCATTCATATAAACATATGCGTACATCATATATATATATATATATATATATATATATATAAATATATAAACTTCAGCGGAACCTCTATAGAGCGCCCGTGAAAAAATAATGTTATTTGGCAATTTTTCATCGGTTGACGATGGAATGTAATTTCAAATAAAGAATACTGCCCAGTTAAACTGATGGCATTGAGCTCACAGGCTACAAATACTAATTGTACATTAAAGCCTTATATTTTCAAGGGTTAATTCCGTTCGAAAAAAAAAATTAAGAAGGGGAAACAGCACTCCCCTTTCCTCTTTTTTTATACTTAATCATTGAACCTCCTATACTATCAAAGACATGCTTTATCATATAAAAAATCTATATCCAAAAGTCAGAGCAAATTAGATAATTCGTAATAAAAACCCATTTAGCATTTATATAATTTAAAAGGAGTTATTCCCCTCTTTTATACTTAACCATTAAACTTCCAAAACTATTCAGAGATTTGAACGAAATCTGAAAATTCTGCTTGAAAAAACCATTTATATAAATTAAGGGGGGGGGGCATTAGAACCCCTCTTCCCCCTATTTATACTTATTCAATGAACACCTAATAACAGTCACGGAATCGCCTCATCAGAATGATCCTAATCTAAATTTTGAACGAAAACTTAATTCTGCATGAAAATCCCATTTATATCAACTAACGGGGGGGGGGATTAGAACCCCTGTTCCCCCTATTTATACTTATTCAATGAACACCTAATAACAGTCACGGAATCGCCTCATCAGAATGATCTTAATCTAAATTTTGAACGAAAGCTTAATTCTGCATGAAAATCCCATTTATATCAACTAACGGGGGGGGGGCATTAGAACCCCTGTTCCCCCTATTTATACTTATTCAATGAACACCTAATAACAGTCACGGAATCGCCTCATCAGAATGATCCTAATCTAAATTTTGAACGAAAACTTAATTCTGCATGAAAATCCCATTTATATCAACTAACGGGGGGGGGGGATTAGAACCCCTGTTCCCCCTATTTATACTTATTCAATGAACAACTAATAACAGTCACTGAATCGCCTCATCAGAATGATCCTAATCTAAATTTTGAAAACTTAATTCTGCATGAAAATCCCATCTATATCAACTAACGGGGGCATGAGCCCCTTTTGCAGGAGGGTTATGTATAATGTCAGGAGTTTTTTTACCGTATTTTTTTATTTTAGTTCGAATTTCAAACAATAGGTGGCGCTGACGACGATTGAAGGCCAGGTCGGCGCTTCACTCAGCATTGATCACCTGGCCTTCAATCTCTGTCAGCGCCACCTATTGTTTGAAATTCGAACTAAAATAAAAAATTACGGTAAAAAAACTCCTGACATTATACATAACCCTCCTGCAAAAAATGTTTTAAATAGCTGTCACCGTTTGCAAGTTATTGAATTTTAAAATCCGTCAGTCATTTTTGGGACACCCGGTATGTATATATATATATATTGAACTCTCTCATTGTTTAAATTTAAATTCATTAAATATCTTTTACATGCATTCTAAAAATACATTATCGAACAATTTTCAGTTGAATTAAAATCGTCTTACTTTTTTTGCAGAGAAAAAGTGCTGCTCTCCAAATCGCGTGACGCTTTCATCTTTTCACGCCAAATATCTGAAAATATTTTATTTTTTACAGAATTTTTACTGGAATTTCGCCGCTAAATTTGGCTGATTGTTTATTATATACATAAATAGATTTTTTTTTTTAAATAGTATTAAAGACCTTCCTTGTGAGTAATTGATTAAACGATTATTTTAAAGAACGTCCTAACGCATTCAAAACTTTTTTGTTGTAAAAAAGGGTGAAAAACAATTTTCATGAATTACATAAATATTACTTATTCAGTATCGTAATAAAATTCCAGTTTACTAACAGTATACAGTTTTCTAATGCGTTTAGAAATATTAAGGAAAAGTAAAAGAATACACTTGCTAATAAAGAGTTAGTACATGAAAATTTCCCATTATATCTCAGGGTTCGTACGGGTTCTGGAATTTTTAATGAAAGAAATTCATCAATACCAATTATTACTTAAAGAAAATCTCTCCTTAAACAATGCAAAATTTTAACTAGATTTATTTTTCTATTAAAGAAAAGAAGAAAAAAATACTGATATTTTGCCTAGAAAATTTCATGACCAGTACGAGCGTTCTATCTGTAACGCCAGATAAGCTGTTAAAGACAGATAACTGATAAAAGTGTAAAATTACAAGCAGGCGTATGCTGCAGGATTTAAAAAATCCACTATAGATAAATTTAAATTCAAAATTACAACCATGACTATAAAAATTGCTCATATGTTTTATACGAGAAATACTCTTGTGTAACAAGATGACTGCCTTCCTTAAATTATAGAATCTATAGGTGGCGCTATTGCCACTTTCGGCAAAATATCCTGAGATATTTTGCCTTCCTTTATAAAAGCTTGAAGTGAAGAAATTTAGTTTAATGAGAGTAAGATTTGGATGTGTGTTCGGAATACATCTCCCTTAGAGATGTTCTTTTGCGCTAAAGTAATTTTATGAATGTTTAACTAATTGTTTTGCTCGTCGTCATGCGATTTGTATATAGTGTGTTTTGTGCTGTGTCGTCCACAATAAAAATGTGACTGTAAATTCTCTGTTCTATATTTTAAGTACCGAACACTTCCCACACTTGTAAATTATGACACAACCTAGTAGTTACTGATATTTCTGAAAATATTACCCTTATTTTATGTAAAGATCCAACAAATCGGCCAACAACTATTTGCCATTACCGATTGTATTAATTCGATATCAACGACCGATGCCATTTTCGTCCTTTTTTTTTTTTTTTTTTTTTTTTGAGAAGTTGCACGAGAGATTTCCGGTAGACTGTCATTTATATCAGTGGCGCAGCCAGGGTGGGGGTTTTGAGGTTTTGGATACCACTTTTTTCTTACAGCTTTGTTTTCTTTCATTAAATCAAAAGAATTCTACAAGTAAATTTTACAAAGTTAATCGTATAAAAATAGTGATGTATTGAGCTTGAAAACCCCCCACTCTGTCTGCGCCACTGTTTATCTGCATACAATATACACTCAATGGCTACTAATGAGCAATCAGTTTCAATTTTAGATATTTTGTCGAATGTTTAACAATATACTTGTCGGATTATTCTGAAGCTTCAATATTATAAAGATTGCGTTTCACCTAATATTTAACAACGTCCATTTGATAAGGAAGGCAGTTCGGGGGCGGGTAAAAAATCAAAGAATTGTTGGAAATCTGGACAAAATCTTGTCCCTCTAAATTTGTTCAGCAGTGATCGTTCCGATCCAGTTTTTCTTTTTTCATTTCAGTCGTAAGAGCACTCTCTTTTTTACCTGTAACTGTATGCATAATTTTACTTTCAGTTTGTGTACTGAGTAAGTATATCTAGAATGTGAAACATCCCCATATGTGTGTGCTGTGATGGATAGACGATATAACCGATGAGTTTAGTTTTTGCTCTCTGCAGTTAAGAAGTTTTGCCATGGATGTATGTTAAACAACGAAGTACCCAGCAAATGCTGGAGTTTTATGTAAATAGTTTTATTTAAGTTTAACATTCGAGATGAATAAAAATAAATGGACATGTTATTTCTAATTTGAACTGTTCATAGATGTCCCATATTCTTCACGTCACACCACAGACCTTGAACACTGCGTTTAACTCTGCTCTATCCCCGCAACAATAATAATAATAATATTTAGGATCACCCTGTACATTAATAGAAATTATTGATACTGTACAATATGTTTACTGATTTTTGATAGAATTGCATATTTATTTATGGAAATATAGCGATTTTTTAAAAAGTTAAAAAAAAATCTGGCAAGTTTTCAACTTATATCATGAAGGGTTTTCAACCAAATTTATCCCAGGTTCAAAAAAATTGGCAAAATGTAGTTATATACAATATAGTTCATTTGGAACAAAAATACATTAAACATTTCATAAAATATGAGCAGTTGTATGAGATAATTTTTATCAGTGCATGCGCGAAAGATAACAATGATCTTTTTAGACGATTTAATAATAAACACAATGGAGAAACTCATAAAAAAATCCTGTCAAATATCGTGAAAATTCTGAAAGATAACGACGTTAGAAATGAGTTAAATTTTAGTTATTTCTAAAAGCAACTGAATAATAAGGGATTTTCCGCAAACTGTCAATTAATTTTTTTTTTATTTTCAATTTTTATTGTTGTTTTTGGATAACTACAAGAACGAACTCATTTCACGATAAAAAGAAGTATAAAAAATGAAGCATTTGTTCCAAATCTTCTCATTGATATTCAGAAAGTACTAGCTTTTTCTTAAAACTCAGCTAATAAAAAATGACAATTTGTGGAAAATCCCTTATCATCCAGTTCTTTTTAGAGAGCAACTAAAAAGCAGCTCACTCTATTGACGATATTTCTCTGCAATTTTACGATATTTGTCTGGATTTTTTTATGAGTTGTTTCATAGAGTTTGTGACAGTCGTGTGCATACGCTGGGTGTCATTTGTAACGTGAGGATGAAATAAAGACATAATTCCAGATATAAGTTAAAAAACCACAGTTTATTTGAACTGCTAGGACTCAGGGAAAGTGGAGCGTCAGTTCACTAATTTCAATAACTAGTCACAATACCAAAAGATTAAACTCATAACTATACTCACAACCGCGGCACTAGACTCAGTCGGGGCACTTGAAACCAACTTCTCGTTCAGACTTCAGCTAGACGCTAGATAAAATCTTTATAAGACAGCCCGTGGCTGTAAACACTCTTTATTATTTAAAATATTCAATCTAATTAAACTATCTCTTACCACCGGCACTTTTCCTGGATAGCTCCGCTGGTGATAAACTAAGTCGGCAAACGCTGCTGGTTGTCTCACTCTAAAACACCTAGCTAATTCACTGGAGGCTAATAATAACTCGCTATGGCGCAATCTAATTCACCTGGCTGGCTTTCGCCGCCTTCTCGCCTTCTCCTCACCACCGCACACTTCTCCTCACTACCATACTCTTCTCCTCACCACCGCACACTTCACTCAAAGCTTTTATCCGTTGCAAACTGAAGTCGATACTATAAATTTGCATATTATTTCTAACCGCGACATAACTGTAGAACCGAGGCGACACACACGCCCTAGAAAGTTAAAGTAAAATAAAGGATAGAGGTCGCTTCCACGCTACACATGTTAAAACATTGACGTCACGATCTCACAAAAATGCTAGAGTGCCTTTATCAGAAAGCTCACTCCCTCACAAGTTGACTATTAAATTATGTCAAAAGATCATTGTTATCTTTCGCGCATGCTCTGATAAAGCTTATTTCATGCAAATACTCATATTTCATAGGATATTTAATATATTTACATTTCAATTTCACTATATTACATGTATTACATTCTGTCAATTGTCAGATTTTCTTTTAACTTTAACCCCTTGGGAAAGAGTGACACCTTAACGTGCCGCAAAAAGGCTTAAGAATACTTGTTTATTCCCACCAATAAAATATTACTGCAAAATATGGCTTAGTCAGAGCATTTTCTCGATTTAATAAGGCATACATTTCTGTTTTTAAAAACCGGTGACAAAATATTAAAAATTTCGTAAAAGTCTTTCGTCTCGAAGGGGTTTAAAAACATAGCTATATTTTCTTGAATGTGCAATTCTTATAAAAACCAATGGACATGTTGTGCAATATACACATGCAGCACATGTATTCTGCAGCGATAGATCATTTCGTGCATTTTAATATACAGGTTGATCCCGAATATTACCATTCTTCTTTGATTTTTTGCCGGTCCCTTAATTGTCCTTTTCTAATGGATATTGATAAGTATGAGGTCAAACATGATCTTTATAATCCTAAAGTTCCAGCAGAATCCGACAAGTATATTTTTAAATATTCGACAAAAATGTCTAAAATTGAAAGTGTCCGGTCATTAATGACCATGTAGTGTATATGGAAGACAGAGTAGAAATCAATTAAGTGAAGTATTAAATAGATAATTTCCAAACATAGAAAAATCAGATGCAGTTCGAGAATTTTCGTGTTGATGGCTTCCAAAATCTGTTATCTCTATAAACAAGGATATATCGTATTTACTCGTGTATAATCCGCACTTTTTTCCCAAAAAATTAGCAAAAATTTCGTTATACACGGAATATTTTTTTACTGCTAGATATAATCACACAATACATAAATGAATCAAGAAATATATTCAAAGAAGACATTCAAACTCGGAAAATCTGAAATATTACTGGAGCTTTATTTTACTCCTTGCACTTTTTATACAACAGTGCTAGTAACATTATTTAAACGCTAATTAGCAATTTTCATTGCCGTCTCTCACCCCTACCCACCGTCATTCACTCCCTACCCGAAGTCTAAAAGTGTATTTTCACTTTGTTTTTTGGCCTGGTGTAATGTTTGTCTCGACTTTCTTTACTGAAATTCATTTGGTCATCTATTCATTTGCATATTAATTTTCCGGTGCGCGTTACATACGAGATTTTAGTAAAATCGCCATTTTTTATTGTAAAGTACGGAGTGCGCGTTATACACGCGTGCGCGAATAAATACACGAATAAATACAGTAATGGACCACAAGCATATCTGACGTCAAAGAACGTCACAATGGATTAAAGCTAATCAGCTTCTCGCTTTATCCCACAAGCGTTCACCAAAAGCCAATCAAATACCGCATCGCTTGTGGGAAACATTGCAAACTCCGCCCCGTGCTAGTGGTCAATTGAAATGAATATAAAAATATGAACAGCTAGATCATATGGTTTTATATGCACATTTGTTGGATGATTAAATGGGCATGTGTGATTTAACCATTCTTATTTGTTTCTCAACCACGTTATTATTATATATTTATCCCTTATTTAGGAATGCAGCATTTTTATTCCATTATGCATTCTGTATTTATGAATAAATTTTCAGTAAAAAAAAATGTTAAATGTTTAGAACAACTGCTGTTAAATATAAACTGTTATGTTAATGAAATCAGTCAGTTATCCGAACATCTAGATTTAAATACAGAAGATTTTTAATTTTGGAGCCTGCGATATGAATCCTAGCAATTTACTTAAGGAAGTTTTTATTTTAATTTTAAAATATCATTACAGTAAATTTTGCTTTTATATGTGTGGATTGTTGCAGAAAATAAAGAAAAAAATTCATTTTATTTTTTTAACCCATTAGTGCCTAGCGTCCCTTTTTAGGGACGCTTTAAAAGGTGCATTCAGCACTGTTTTTGACACCGGTAAAAAAGAAAAGCAATAATTATTTTATTTAAATGATGCATGTTTGTGATTAATGAACTAAACTTAAATCTTCTAAAAATAGTGGTGCCAACCAAATAAACTTTACGCAAAAGATGCTGAACACAAATGGGTTAATAAAACATATCTAAATGAAAAAAAAAAAAAAAACTGTAAAACATTAGTCAGTTTATTTCTACGAAATTCAGAAAAGAGTCAAATCAATAATTGTAAAAGATAAAATAAAATCCTTTAATTAATTTTATTTTGTTTGGAAATAAATATGTATACGTCTTACTGAACGCAATCTCTTAAGAATTAATGAAAGACATTTTCCCAGATGCTACTGCCGAGGAATTTATAATAGAATTTGATGAAAGAATGGTTTCAATTAATTTTTCGAAAATTATGATGCATTTATTTCACTCTAAATACTGTGTTATTTAAATGTGTTTTATAAAGAAAGTAAGTATATGGATTAAAAATATAAATAAATCTGAAAAGTTTAACTACCAGTTAAAAGATTAACTGATATTCATCGAAAAATCCTGATTTGCTATTTTGAATCAGTAGTCATGGAATTGTCGCTCAATATCAATCCTATTGTTTTCCATAAATATAGATAATTTACCGCCTGTTTGTAAGTAGATGTGCTACCCCTTGCACACACATTGCCCTATATATGCTTTTATATTGTTCAAAACATCCCAAAATCTTTACCAGAATCAACAAGATCTTCCTATTCAAGAAACTTTGCCGGTGAACAGTTTCCAGTAAATTTTTCTAATGCTTAACCCTCTCATAGGATAGAACACGTTCCAAAAAATACGCAATTCAAAGAATCAGAGTTCATACCAGAAAAATCTAAATAATAAACTTTTCTTTATTTAATTATGAATGGTCTGTCATTAAGTAAAGTGAAAATTGCTCTTTTAAATTTCTGGTGAGAATACAGAATATGTGTATATAGCCCCCAATAAATCGGGAACACTTATGGTATCGAAAATGATACAATATGCATTTAAGGGTTAACACCATGCATTCCAACTCATGCATTTTCTCATCATTTACAAAACCTTCGTTAAGAAATTCCATATTCGCCTCAAGAAATTTTAGTGGTTATTTTTAGTTCATTATATGATAAATGTTTTATAAGAAAAATAAAATTTGTTTTAATTTTTTTCTGGTGTTAATTTGAAATATTTTTTTATGTTAATTAATTTGATAAGATTGTTTGTTACCTGTAAAGTATTAATTTAATGTTCTTGCTACGTTAATTTTCGGTGCCGTGCAAAGTTAAAACCTTTCCGCAATCATACACCTCTGCTCTAGAAAAAAATTTCTGGTCAACATAGGCTCTACAGTAGGTTTGAGTGAAAAAAATGATTTTTTTTAAATGATAAAAGTATAGGGGCCAAAAGTTGTCTTTGTGCTAGTACATCGACTGCATGAAATTTTACCGCTGAAACAAAATGGCTTGTGTCGGCGCTTTTGGTCCAAAAGCCGAAATATGGAGTAAAATTTGACATTTTTTCAAAATAAATAAAAAAGAAAATCCTATAGAGATAGTTATTATTTAACCACTTAGCTAATCAATATTTGTGGGAGAAAAAAAAAACCCTTTCAAATAATGCTTATTTTTTATTTCAAAAATCGCATTTTCATATCATTTTTAAACGAAA
The DNA here is from genome assembly GCA_964019185.1 of Maratus speculifer. Lineage (NCBI taxonomy): Eukaryota > Metazoa > Arthropoda > Arachnida > Araneae > Salticidae > Maratus > Maratus speculifer. The sequence continues at coordinate 37,104,243 of OZ025296.1, forward strand.
TATATGCCGACTTTTTATTTAGGCATGGCTCACTATATCTAAAGGCCTGTCTATTCGAGATTAATGTATGAAGTCTCCCACCAGAGGACTCTGATACTTTGCCCAAGTTAATCTGACCAATCGTGCAAACCCTGAACCAAAACAATGAGCACGTGTGCAAACATGTGCCCAAAACAGAAAGCGGCTTATTCAATGCTAATTTGGGCAGGGTTTGCGTCACGTGGACTCACACGGGTTCCAATGAAATGATTCAGGGTTTGAAGCTGAATCCAGCTTCACTTTTTCGCGAAATGGCTCGGCTGGTAGTATATAGTCGGCTATGATTTAGGAGCCAAATGTTATTTAATAATCTTATGTAATAATGTTCATTAAAAAGTTGAATTTTATGTATGGAACTATCATTTTGCAACGCGCTATAAATTTTGTCTGTATTTTCATTGTTTGTAGTATTTTCATTAAAATATTTAAGACAATAACATAAATAATTTTCTAAAACTTTTACACTTTTATCGTTTGTTAACCGAAGTTTTTATAATCACAGTACAAAACTCGAAAAAAAGCAGATAGGTAATTTTTTGCCCTTACCTAATAAGTCTAGAAAAATGGGAAACGTTTTCGAGCACTTTTTAAAAAGTTCCAACATGTGAAATGTTTTTATGAATTCAATTTGTCTGCCTGTTTTCCAGTCTCTCGGTCTGTTTTTCTGTCTCTCCGTTGTCAAACTTCTGTGGTCGAACTCTTGCTCTGAGAACAGTTAAAAAATTGTTTTGTTGTATTCGAATTGATAACAATGTAAAAGATAAAATTCGCTCTGGGCGATTTTCTAGAATTGCTAATAGCTTAGCAGATTAAGCGCCACGTCAATTACCGGTAACTGACACTGAACTTTCCGTTTGGAAGCGTCAGTCGCCGATGACTGATAATTTAAAATATGATATAAACTTTAAAATACGATATTGTTTTAAGTAATTACTGAAATTATATTTAAAATTTACTTAACTTTTATTTATTACCGGATTCTATTATTAAGTAAACGGAAAGTTCAGTGTCAATCACCCGTGACTGATGTGGCACTCACTGTGTAAATCCGTGATTTAGTGAATAAGGAACTACAAATTGCTTCGGAAGAGATTGCTGAGAGAGTAAATGGTGACAATTTGACTGCATTTCGCCATTTAAAAATAACTTGGGTTTACTTCGAAACTCGATGCATTGGAAATTGTGACAATTCGACTGCATTTCGCCATTTAAAAATAACTTGGGTTTACTTCGAAACTCGATGTATTGGAAATTGTGACATTTCGAGTGCATTTCACCATTTAAAAATAACTTGGGTTTACTTCGAAACTCGATGCATTGGAAATTGTGCCCGGACGTTTGCAATCAGCCAAAATCATAGAAACTCGAAAGAGTTTTTCGCCAAGCAAAAGAAACAACAATGCAATAAACCGTGAATGAAAGAAATTTCCGTCAATTGATGTCAAACAATTTAAATTGTTTCTTTCAGTACTCTGTGTAGTTCATATTTTGCGGACTGACCAAAACGACATTTTGGCACTTCTATAACTCGAGTTTTATTTAAGACAGCAGCAAAATTCTTGCTTCTATGGAATGCGGCACTCAGAAAACAACAGTAAAGTGGAATCCTGTGAATAGGTTTTTAGTAAAAGCGATTTTAAAAGTGCTGTTTTTTGAACTTGTTAATTTGTTCAGACAAAAACTGTTGATAAGGCTATAGTAATGTGTAATTATCGCATTTTTATGCAGTTTACGGCATCTGTATTGTTTTTATAAGTATTTCAAACTTTTGTAATTTTCATGTAAAAATACTAATTAGTTTTTGATTTATATGAGTTTGAAGTATTTGATTCCTATACTTAACATAAGGGGAAAATATATTAATCGGCATAACTCTTGTCGAAATTGTCGTAAACACATGACACTGAAATATCTTACTATTGTCGACCCAAATAAGCTTCACATTGTGAAACAAAATTGTAGCATTTACGAATCGTTTACAGGTCACTCAAAAGATCTTTAGAAAGGTTTGGTTTGGTTTGGTTTATTTTTGTCGTCCAATTATCTACGCTAGGGATATAGGACCAGGGGGGTGTGCCCTTCGTGGGGGTCTTTCTAAGGGAACCTAACCCGTATTTACGCAAGGTTCGAAGAAAACCACGAAAACTCCGAACGGTTAGGCCGACAGCCGCGATTGGGTTCGAACCTAGTACCTGCCGTCTACCAGTTTGAGGTCAGAACCTCTCGGCCACTGGTGGGGCCATCTTTAGAAAGAGCTGCAGAGTTATGTAATTATCTAATTTTTAATCAATTTGCTGCATTTGAATTGTTTTTATAAGTAGGTCAAAATTTTAAAGTTCCATATAAAAAAGTCGATTAACTTTTATTACATCAGTTTAAATTGCTGGAAACCTATACTATGTTGGAAAACAATGCTAAACAGCTTAACTTTTGGTAGTGAGGTAAGTTTTTGAATATAGGTAAATTTTGAATATTTTGAAGTATATTCAGGTACGTTTTTGAGTTCGATGCAGTTAACTTTCTATAGTAAGGTATTGAAGCGTCTACGGTTCGTTTACAGGGTCACTTAAAGCATTTTGATTACACTACAACTGTTGGATATTTGCTGGGTGATATGTATTTTAATGAATTTATACTATTTCCATCTTTTTATATAACACTGGAAAAATGAGTATGATTTTAGTTTGTTCATCTAAAAACTCAACGATTTAGGTTCTTCTTTATGAAAGATGTTTCTATTATCTATTTTAACTTTTAAAGATGCCTCTAACTTTCAACATGCACCCTTTTAAAATCCCAATATTGTGAGGATTTTTGGAAACAAAATTTAAATAACAATTAACTGAAATTTTATTCTCCTCGAAATCACAATGATTCTTGACGGCGGTATTGCGCACAATAATCATCGCAGAATGTCCTGCTGATACTCAAGGAAAAAAATTAATTAGAGAAACGTATCAGTGGACCTCGATTATGGAATAATGATTATTAAGATTCTTGGGGTTACAGAACATGCTCACAAACATAATGTAAGCATTTTAGTTAATCATAAAACACTTAGAGTCAGGAAAGTAATTTGATAGAACTTTAGATTATTGTTTATCATACTGAGATAAGTGAGAAAATGTTTTTTCCATATTATTTTTATGCAAAATACTTGAAATTTTGGATCATTACAACGAGTTGTTTTTGGAGAAATATACATTGTTGAGACAATAGATTAATTTTTTAAGGAGAGACATGAGTGATGTTTTTTAAAAAAGCTATTTTTTGTTTTATTGGCATAAAAAGCTCTTTGAACTTTCCTGAATCCATTGGTATGCCGTTTTTTTCTAAACATTGGAAATAATCGTAAAAGTTCAACGGAATATACCGAATCGCACCCTGCTGTTCATATTAATTTGACGCTAACATTTTATACTTATTTCTATTTGCAAAATGTATTCGCACCTCTAAATTTTTTAAAAAATTTTTGCAGTATTTACCTTTTGTCAGAATGCAAGCAAAAATGTTTCTTATAAAAAAGTGATGCTAATTTAATAAATATGTGTAAGAGATGCTAGAACTATAAGTCACGTGGGAAGTGACATAGAACCGATAAGGGTTAAAACATTACATTATTTATTGTATGAAACTAAATTTTATTCAATTGTTCATTTATACTTTAATTCATATGTTTTATAAAATTGTGAAATAATTCCATACAAGTTAAAAGTATCTAAGCTTTTTGTGTTTCTTAAAAAATCGTATTTTTCAGCTAAAATAATTTACCTCATCTTAAGCTATTTTTTCTAATTTCATTTGGTAGTAGAGAATAAATATAAATATAAGATATGTTTGGCAAACAATTTTTAAAATATTTAATTAATTTAAGAAAAAAAAATTCTGAAAAATGGAAAATTTCTGAAAAACTGACATTGCTCGTTTAAAAATTAATATATATATATATATATATATATATATATATATATATATATATAATAATAATAATAATAATAATAATAATAAATATTTGTAATTAAAATCTTGTTTAATTAAAAACTCCAGTTTCGAAATAAATTAAAATGGTACATACAAGATCGCTGAAAAACAACGTAAAAATAAGTTATTATTTTGATAACAATCAAGTAAAAACCAAAGCCCGTTAACAAGGCTAAAAAAGGATTAATTTAACTATGAGGCTTTTCAAACAAATCTATTTAATTATATGCATGACAATATTGTTATGAAAGGACGGTGTAATGAAAAATAAAAGTTTTGTTTACTTAAAAAACCCTTTTACTGGAATTAATAAATGCAAGATTGGAGGAAGCACTGTAAAATTTCCTTCCTTTTCTACAGTTTAAAAATATATTTATTTAACAAAATTATTTGTTTAACTAGAGAAACTAATTTAACTACAGAAAATAAAACAATGATATTTTGTGATACTTTGGAAAGTCCGTAACTTTGTATTTTGGATAAAAATTAGAAATGTTTTACGACGGCAACTAATAATCAGATCGACTTCGTTCTTTATACAGAATTTGTGTTATTTTATTTCCTTTTACGTCCACTCGATAAAATAAAAAAATTCGAAAATTTTTATATACCTTCCATCAGAACGAATTTTTTGAGAGTCCGAAAAAAATAGCTCCGGATAATCGAGGTTACTTATATTAAATACGCTTCTAGTACTAAATGGTACATACAAAATTTGAAATCTCTATCTCAATTTGTTCGTAAGGTAGAGCGTTTACAGACACACAGACAGACAGACGGCAATTTTTTTCCCTTGAAATATGTTTTTAGAATCTTCAGAGTCTAAAACGTATAAATCCGTCAAGAAAAATTTTTCGGTTTTCAAAACGATTGTAAGACTTACCCTATGCTTATGTATGATGAGTAAGTAAAATGCATAATTTAAAATACATAAATTTAGTATTTTGCTACATAAACATATACAAAAATAATTTGTGCAATGAAAAACACCATTCTGACAGAATCAAAATTCTGAATCATTTTTTTTTCATAGAGAACGTTTTATATACGTAAATACCTGATTTTTAGGTGCGTTCGTAATTATGTAAATACGTAGCATCTATTGTTGTCGCTCCGTCTGTCCGTCTGTCTGTCTGTCCGCATACAACAGCGCAAAAACTACCCATCCGAATCGTTTGAAATTTAAAATACTTAATTATTATATAATTTTGTCGAGTCATTTCAAATTTTATGAAAATCGGATGGATAGATCAAATAAGGGACAATCAAAAGGATTCCGTTACATTACGGTCAATGGGGAAAAAAGTTTCAAGTGCATTTTAATCGTTTGAAATTTAAAACGTATATTTATTACATAATCTTGTCGAGTCATTTTAAATGTTATGAAAATCGCATGCATAGATCAATTACAAGGACAATCAAAAATATTCTGTTACATTATGGTCAATGGGGAAAAAAGTTTCAAATGCATTTTAATCGTTTGAAATTTTAAACGTATAATTATTACATAATTTTGTTGAGTCATTTCAAATTTTATGAAAATCGGGTGGATAGATCAATTACAGGGACAATCAAAAGGATTCCGTTACATTACGGTCAATGGAGAAAAAAGTTTCAAATGCATTTTAATCGTTTGAAATTTAAAACTTATATTTATTACACAATTTTGTCGAGTCATTTCAAATGTTATGAAAATCGGATGCATAGATCAATTACAAGGTCAATCAAAAGTATTCCGTTATATTACGGTTAATGGGGAAAAAGTTTCAAATGCATTTTAATCGTTTGAAATTTTAAACGTATAATTATTACATAATTTTGTCGAGTCATTTGAAATTTTATGAAAATCGGATGGATAGATCAATTACAGAGATAATCAAAAGGATTCCGTTACATTACGGTCAATGGGGAAAAACGTTTCAAATGCATTTTAATCGTTTGAAATTTAAAACGTGTAATTATTACATAATTTTATCGAGTCATTTCAAATGTTATGAAAATCGGATGCATAGATCAATTACAGGGATAATCAAAAGTATTCCGTTACATTACGATCAATGGGAAAAAAAGTTTCAAATGCATTTTAATGGTGTTACACTCATTTGAACATAATAGAATAGACATGAATCCATGAAGTATGTACTAAAATATACATTCTGTACAATCTGTGATGCAAAGAATATTTATTATTAAATTACAGGGCGACACAAATTTATTCCACTAAATAATGTTATACGGGAAACATTGTTTGGGGCGTGTTTTAATTATACTCAATTATTTCACATTTTATGAATAAGATATACGTTTCTGAGGTGTAATAAAAATTACTTTCTGTATATTTACAGGAACACAAAAAAGGTTTCGACTATTATACTGTATCCGAAGTAAGCTCTACTATATCAGCAAGATCTGAATATTTTAAAACTTCGTTGTCGTACGAACGCACCTCATTTGCTATGCTTCACGTGCAATTTCCAACTTGTTTCATTTGAAATCGATATCGAAAGTAAGTAGAACTGAGCAAGTTAAACGCACTTGCAGAAACCAAATCTTAAACATTTTTTCTCGGAATAGAATTTTCAAAATAAAATTATTGATTAAAAGTTTGCGTTTAACTAAAATGCCATTTCACTAAAGCTGCTATGATTTTACATATTTATCGGTCTTCTGTTACTTCCCACGTGAGAATGGGACAAGTATTTCTTATATAAATGTTATTCGAAATTTTTTTTTTAACGTTTTAATTAATTAATCATCGTGGCTGATATTTTTACGGGTAATCATTTGTAAACAAATTTTAACGTACTCATGATTCTCACGGACTGAACTTGTCAAAACTATAGCTAATATTGTGTTGATTCAAAAGTTTCTTCCTTTTTCTTTTTGACCCCCCCCCCCCCCCCAAATAAAACCATGGAAAATTTCGAAAACGACAAAATCTTATTGAGTAATAGCTGTGCTATTCTGTACTGCGAACCTTCTATATTTCCAGGAATCTTCTAATGCAAGCTTTCTAAAAAAATTGATTTGGTTTCAAAAAAATTAACGAAGTATTTTTTGTAACAGTAACTTTTTTTTTTGGTGAAGAGAGTATAGAGCAATGTCGGAAGAGTAGGGAGGGTGCACCAGAACATCTCATTCAAACGCAAGGAGTTTATTTTTCTCAATCAAAGATTGTTCCAGAAGCTTCTTTTGCAATGCATGTACTTTTTTAAAAATTGAACTAGCCCCACTTTAAGAGAATGAAATTTTTTTATTCACACTTTGGCTGAAAAAAAAAAAAAAAAGAGAAATACTATAAAATATGTTTTTGGAAAAAGATTGGTGCGAATAAAATATAAAAATAGTTGCTAATGGGCAAACTGTCCATGACCTCTTGGGGAACATTACATTTTCAACATCAAAAAGTTTGGTTCGCGTGGATGAAAGTTAGATACTTTATTCAACCAGACACGCAAACGATCCTGATCCAATCGAGATAAATGTCCCATTCCTGTCACTAAAGCCGGACTCTTACAGAAGAAAGTTTTGATCTCTGTTTGGCGAAATAAGATCAACTACGAGCTACTAAAATTCTATTCACCAAAAGAAAAAAAAAGAACTTTTTGAATGACATAAAAATTTTCCTCGGTAAACAATTTGCCACCAAATCAAAAAAAGTTTAGGAAAGGTATTATTAGATTACTAGAAAAATAAAAAGTATGTTCAACAGATTGGCAAAAGCGTTCTTCCACAAAATATTACCATTACATAGGTGCCAACCTGACATAGATTATCCGTAATACGTGCGTTAATTTGACCCTGGTTTAATGAGTTTCGAACCAGAAAATTTTCAAAGAAATTAAATTAAGTATGTTCCACTAACAATCTTGAAATTAAATAAATGAAGATTCATGAAATATATTTTCTGGTTTGAAATGCAGTGGCGTAGCTATGTTTTTTGACGCCCGGGGCCAGCAAGAAATTTTGCGCCCCCACCTCAATATAGATATATAACAATTTCTCTCAATTTGGCGCCCCTAGGCCTCGGCGCCCGGGGCGGACGCCCCCCCTTAGCTACGCCACTGTTGAAATGACGTTAACCTGGATCAAACTAATCCAGGTATTACGGAAGATTAGTTGAAAGTTGGCAGCTATGCCATTATCAAAATTTCTGCGTTTTTTTCCTTTTTGCAAGAAAAAAAAGTAAGAAACTTCGGGGCAACATACTGTATAATGGCTTTTTCTTTGATTTTGTCGCTTCTGAGATTATTTTATATTTATAATAACTGAGTAGATGACAGCACTGTACCGCGAACTTGATTTTAAGATCGCATTGCTTAATCCTCTTTGACGAGCGACCAGTATACGTGCCGAATAGTGTGTTCAGATTCCTTGGTGATTTTTACCCGTAACTTTTTATTTTAAATTTTGCGGAATATAATCCCAAATCAATTAGGTAAAACCTTCTGCATTTATAAAACGGTGACAGAAGATTAAAATTCCAAAAATTAAGTTAGTCTCGAAGGGATTAAGATGTTTAGAAGCCTTCATTATTTTCACCAATTATTTTTTATTCTAAAGTTTACCTTATTCAATCAGAGATTTTTCGAGAATAAATTGCAGAATTTTTTTCTTTGAAAAAACCGGTGGTTAAAGATTAAAATTAAGTAAAGGGCGCTCTCGAAAAGGAGTTAGTTAACCGTTTCCCTGTCATACGGGGAACGTGTTTTTGCCAATCATGATTTGACCGTTCCACGTACGGGCATCCATATTACAATCATGATTTATTACTCTTACCAGTAAATTTGTAGTGTAAATTTTGCATAATTTAATCCGATCATTTTTCCGATTCAAGTAGGCGAAAATTTCTCTTTTAAAAAATATGTGGTAAAAGATTAATAATGCTGTAAAAAACTTAAAAAATAGGCATTGTTTGAATTTTTTTTTTTTTTTTTTTTTTTTTGTAAATATTGATCAGTTGAGTGGTTAAGAGTTTTTACAAGTTGGAACATGTGTTTTATTTGTTTACTTCTGAACGCATCTGAGTTATCTTTTTACACATTTCTATGATGAGTAGTTCAAGTGAAGTAGAAAATTTTAATGTTGACATACAGAATTTATTTTAATACTTAACACAGAATGTTACGATTAATAAGATGGGGTAATAGAAAAACTGAAATGAATGATTTTTAAATGAACTTTCCGAAAATTACTCACCAATTAAGAAATTCAAAAATCATTCAATTCAGTTTTTTTATTACCTCATCCCAATTATTATATTTCTTAGATTTACACTTAGTTAAAAATGATTCCTGCATTGATTAAAAATTATCCTGCATTAATATTAAAATTCGTATCACTATTGATTACTAAATGCATACTTTTATTTCTACTTTAACATTCTTTCAAAACCTCATTTTTCAAAAACTTTGCTGTCGATAACAAAATATATTTGTTGCATTATATCACATTTTAAAATACTGGTAGATTTATCATGCAAAATTTTTATTCTGACATCATTTCTGATGCACCATAAACTTCCATATTTGGTCCTATATAATCATATATGAGAATACATGCCAGCTATTTCATTTGACAGGCAGTGAAGATTAATGGATCTGTATAAGCCGGAGTCTAGTGAATGATCTAAATTGAGCGAATATTTGCGCGAGAACAGAATAATTCAAATCAAGCGCGAAGCAAGCATTGTTTTTATATATACAAAGTGGAACCCGTCGACATTCGACGAAAGAAAATCTTTAAAAAAGAACTGTTTTATTTATTTACTATAAATCTGAAAAATTAGTTACAGTAAAAAATACATCATATATTGGTCAGTCTGACCAATATATGATAGGTCTAATATATGATATATATGATATGACCAATATATGATAGATATAGAGTGACCAATATATGATGTATTTTTTACTGTAATTTTAGTTGCAAATATTATTTGAAACTAAAATTAACAAAATACTTTAAAACTCAATTATTCAAATTATTAAACGAAAAAAAACCGAAATTGATTGGATTTTATAACAGACACATTTTATTATTATTATTTTATTTTATTTATTTATTTTATTATTATTTTTTTAATGGAGCGATTCTGTTGCCACAATTATAAAATTCTTACTAAAAATTATAATTAAGATACAATTGTCAAACAAATTGCATTAAGTACATTTTTTTCGCTATACGACGGTGTAAACATTTAAAATATGCGATGTTTAGAAGTGTAAAATTTGCAGTAGCGAAAATTGCAAAACCGAAAATGCAAGGGAAATTGTTGCCATTCGCAAAATGACGTATGCGTTACGCACAGATAAGTTTGTCCTTTATAATATTATATCTATATAAGTAGATATAGATAAATAATCTTATTACACTTATAAGACGTATTCAGGCTTCGTACAGGTCCTGTAATTTCATAAGCTGAAAATTCTTCAGCACCAATTACTTTCATATAGAAACTCTGATTAAATAAATTTCGTTTTTATCAAAATGTTTAATTTTTTATGAAATGCTGGTATATCTACCTGGGAAAAATCGTACGAACCATAGTATCACATCTTATAGAAATATGATCGGAAAAGAAACATAGATTAAAACTTCCAATTAAGATGTTTTTAAATGTATTATTATTATTATTATTATTATTATTATTATTATTATTATTACAGGGCTGCCACGGGCGACTATTTTTATATTCTATTTGCACCAATATTATTTTAATAAAAACTTTGAAACATATTTTCCTTGCGAATATTTTCAAAGTGTCTATTTAGGATTTCTGTTTAGAAAAACTGGTGCCAATCAGAGTTGTGGCAACCCTGTTATTATTATTATCATCATTTTTCTTTTTAAAAGTCTATGCTACTTTATCTTTCTTATAAGACCACCTAATCAAACATTACCACCTTATACAGATATAAAATTTTGAAATAAATGGTTCAAAAACACTTTAACGCGTTTTCTTGTTCTCAGTTGAGAAGAATTTGAGAAGAGAAAATCAGCAATTATAGTGTAATGTAGGCAATTTCTTATTGAAAAAATGGTCTAAACCGAATAAAATTTGCTTAATAGACGCCGAGGTCGAAAGAGGTAATTTCACCGATAAATTTGAAAAGAAATATTTTTCTCTTAATGCAGTATTTATGAAGAATATCTGTCGTAAATTAAGTAAAATTTTTCTATAGTTTTCATTAGTTTAAATTTGTCCCCGTGCGGTGTTAACCTTTTATCTACCGAATTATTTATCAAGAAATTGTTTCACCTCAATAATTATGGTCTTTAATACGCTAACATACATTGGAATTTTCAAATTATAATAATGTGAAATTTAGATATGTTTTTTAATTAAAACTGATTAAATATATCGGCAATTATAACTTCTTATGTAAAATATTTACAAAAATAATCTTATTAATTAACTAAAAATACTCTAATGGAAATATCCCAAATCTTAAAAAAGCAACGTACTTAAATGTATTACGATCCTCTCTGTAAATTGAAAGGCTTCAGTAGTTTAAGATTTTCCATGTAACTTTTTTCTTGAAAAGAAAACTTATACCTTTGAAAATGATTATGAATATCACCACTTTTTGAAAATATTTAACTTCGACTGTTTCTGTACACTATCTAAATTTGATCGAAAAGAGTTTATTGTGTGGCAAGAACATTAAACTTTCATAATAGACTAAATAAATAAATTTTATGTTAATTTTTTCATTAGCACTTAAAAGTACTGTCAGTGCACAAAGGGTTAATCATATCTTGATCCAATATAAATAAAAATCTTTTAGGCGTCCTGTGACTTCATTCTAAGTTACTCCACAGGCAACGGGTAAACACCATCTCTTTAATCCAAGCTTCATTATATCAGCATTGATATACTACTAATTATGATAACACCATCTTAGCACTTTATTTCCGTTTATTACACAAACACATGTTATTTCAATGAAATATTTAACGAAGGAATCAAGACAAATTTTACTTTATAAATCTATATGTGGAACTTTCATAACTGTTAATCTATCTTCTTCTTCTATAATAATAAAGAGAGAAGGATGTTTGTCTGTCAGCGTTGTTCTGAAGAGACTGCTGCACGTTGAGTTACAAAATTTGGAGGGAAGGTACTTTTTCACATGTAGTTTTGCACCTCGAAGCCCGATTTTCGATTTTTTGATTAGATTTTTTAAAATAATTTTTTAGGCGATTTTTAGCGTTATTTTTGTGGTTTTATTCCATTAGTGAAAGGAATACGGTTTCATTCTTTTAACCCAAAATAGCAATTTTTTTTTTCTCTTTTCAACAAAGTTTATTTGGAATTTGTACAGCGATTTTTGAATTTTTAACGAATTTTTAATACAATTTTTAGTTCTTTTTTTCTCAATTTGCGGCTATTTTTTGAGATTGATAAAAAGAAAATCGTTTTAAACATTTAGCCTAATGCCCTAAATTTTGTGTTTGTTACGATTTTTAGATTTTAACGATTTTTAATGCGATTTTCAATGCGATTTTTAACGTTTTGTTTAAGATTTTTGCGTTTAGCATCTATTTTTTTCATAGTTGTTCTATCAAAAACTTGAGCTGTTGAGAATGCAATAAGTAGTATTTTTTTGTGAAATCTACCTAAAATGTCAAAAATTTAGGTACCACTATTTTCGAATAGCAATTTCATAAAATATCTTAAATTCTTGCTTAAGACCGCTACCCCCTCGAGTAATATATCACCTGATATATTATTTAACATACTATCGTTTTGATAAAGTTTTTGAATAGAGTGCGCCACCTGGCGGTGGAAAATGGAACTAACAGAACGCGATTTTTTTAAAATCTATAATAATAAAGAGAGAAGGATGTTTGTCTGTCAGCGCTGTTCTGAAGAGACTGCTGCACGTAGAGTTACAAAATGCAGAGGGAAGGTACTTTTATACATGTAGTTTTGCACTTCGAAGCCCGATTTTCAATGTTTTATTAGATATTTTTTGATAATTTTTTAGAAGATTTTTAGCGTTCTTTTTGCAGTTTTATCCAATTAGTGAAAGAAATACGGTTTTATTCTGTTAACCCAATATAGCAATTTTTTTTTCTCTTTTCAGCAAAATTTATTCGGAATTTGTACAGCGATTTTTAGATTGATAAAAAGAAAACCGTTTCAAACTTTTAGCCTAATGCCCTAAATTTTGTGTCTGTTACGAATTTTAAATTTTAACGGTTTTTAATGCGATTTTCAATGTGATTTTTAACGCTTTTTAAAGATTTTTTGCGTTTAGCATCTATTTTTTCATAGTTGTTCTATGAAAATCTTGAGCTGTTGAGAATGCAATAAGTAGTATTTTTTGCGAAATGTACCTAAAATATCAAAAATTTAGTTACCACTGTTTTCGAATAGCAATTTCGTAAAATATCTTAAATTCTTGCATAAGACCGCTGCCCCCTCGAGTAATATATCACCTGATAGGTTGTTTAACAGAGTATCGTTTTCATAAAGTTTTTGAAGAATAGAGTGCGCTAGCTGGTGGTGAAAAACGGAAATAACAGAACGCGATTTTGTTAAAATTTGGAAATGTAACAATGTGATTTATTTTAAATTTTAAAATGGTTTATAATAGATGATAAAAAATGTAAACAAAGAATGGTGTGATACATGATAAAAAATGTAAACAAAGAATGGTGTGATACATGATAAAAAATGTAAACAAAGAATGGTGTGATACATTTCAAGGTGCGTGAAAGAATGGGACGCGAAAAAAATTAGGAAATTTAATAAGGAGATCTGTTTTACACTTTAAGGTAGTTTATAACGCACGTTAAAATTTTTAAAGTACTGGCGATGCTCTGGAGAGACCGCTGCACGAAGTTATGTATGAAGTTTTACACCTTGAAGGCCGATTTTCAGTTTTTTTAATTTAATTCATATGCGAATTTTAGTGGGTTTCGAGGCGATTTTTCCACATTAGCAAAAAAGAAAGCGGTTTCATTCTTTCGACCTAATATATTGAATTTTGTTCTCTTTTCAGTATAATTTATTTGGATTTCGTGCAACGATGTTTGGATTTTTAGTGAGTTATTTAATGTAAATTTTGCCGCTATTATTCGACATTAGTAAAAGGAATTTTGCTTAAAACTTTCAGGCTGATGTATTAAATTTTAGCTGTCAAGATTTATGAATTTCAGCTAATTTTAATACGATTTTTCGAGATTTTTTGGGTTTGATGTCCAATTTTTGTCATTCATGAGATATTTCCAATTACAAAGTTTTACCCTATTAGAGTAAATTTTGACCCCTGTGATTTTTAATGCACTTTTCAATGCAATTTTTAGAAATTTTTCGAGTTTTTGGTGATTTTTTGATATTTGGAAGTAAAAATTGTTTTCAAACTTTTAATCTAATATAATTTTAGGAATTTTTAACGCGATTTTTTCAAGAATTTTTGTGTTCCGTATCGATTTTTTATTATCTATAAAGATTTTCATTTACTACGTGATTATCCTGTCGACCAATTTCGCCAAATTATATCAATCGTGAAACAAGCCAAATTATGCTAATAGATGTAATTTTTATGTTAAATAATGAAAGAAGAGATAATTTAGAAAAACATTAATACATATAAAAATAAGAAGTAAAAACCACTCGATGAAGGAACAAACATATGTAACATGTTTAATGTCAACTGAATATGGAATTTACGATCCGCCATTATTTTCATTTAATCTTATGGTTTGACCCAGATAGTTTCTTGGTCAACCGGATAATCAAATAGTACAGATTTCCGTTTAGAATGTTTTATCCGTTTGATGAAATTCTGATTACTGCGATTTAAAAAATAACTAGCGATATTTAGTGCATTTTTCAATGCATTTTTAATAAACTTTTTAATGCGATTTAGTACTATTTTTTTCGATTCCCCCCACAGTGGTGTTTTAACAATTAAAAAATTATTTTGGTTTTAAACTTTCAGCCTAATATAGTAAATTTCACCATTTACCTTTTTTTAATTTTGTCGATTTTCAATGTGATTTTTGATATATTTTGTGTTCTCCGTCGATTTTTTTGTGATTCATGTAAAAAAGAATGATTGCTACGTTTTACACGACTAGAATATTTTTTTATTCACGGGATGTATTTACATTTAGCGATTTTTAATGAATTTTTCAATGGTTTTGTATTGGTTTTTTTAATCTCACGGCTATTTTTTGAAATTTCGAAAAGGAAATTAATTTCAAACATTTACACTTCATTTACGAATTTTGAAAATTAGTGATTTTTTAATGCAATTTTTAGCAATCTTTTCATTATTTCTCACGCTTTGCGCCGATTTTTTCATTCGTATTTAAGAAAGAATTCAGATTACACTATTTTACTCTATTAATGTAAATGTTGTCCCCCGCTATTTTTAAATTTGAAACGATTTGTAATGCATTTTTGAATACAATTTTTAGATGTTTTCGAGTCCACGGCGATTTTTTCACAGTTGGAAAAGAAATTTTTAAATAACTTGTAGCTTAATGTAGTAAATTTTGACATCAATGATTCAGATTTTTTGTGTATTTTCATTAAATGTTTAGCAAGTTTTGTGTCGATGTTTTTTAACTAATGAAAGAGTTCAGATTTCAATGTTTTGTCCCATTATGGTAAATTATGTCCGCAGGAATTTAATATAAATGTTTATCTTACTATGGCAAATTTTGTCTGGATTTTTGAATTTTACTGATTTTTAATCTGTTTTATAGTGATTTTTCAAGTTCTGTTACAGTTGTTGACATCGGTAAAAGAATTTCGGCTTCTAACTTTTAGCATAAATAGTACAATGTTTTCTCCACGCTTTTATGAATTTTGCTAATTTCTAATGCGATATTCAATGTAATTTTTAGTTAGTTTGGGGGATTTTAGGTGTTCCGTGTTGACTTTTCCTTATTCATGAACGATTTCCGATTACAATATTTTCGACTGAATATTAAATTTTTACAGCCATGACTTTTAAATATTCAGCGATTTTTAATATAGTTTTCGATACGATTTTTAGCCATTTTTTTAAGTTCCTTGGCAATTTTCTGCCATTCAGAAATAAATTTTGATATCAAACATTTTGTTTAATGTAGTTATGTTTCGAATGCAATGTTTCATCTCTTAATATGATTTTGGCGTTCCATGCCTACATTTTGAAATTTATGAATGATTTCGACCATAATCCCTCGCCTCACGCCCTGCCTTAATGTCAATTTTTTAAGCATTGACTTCCAAATATTTAGCTATTTTTAATGCAATTTTCAATGTAATTTTTAGCCATTCTTCAAGTTCCGTGGCGATTTTTTTACATCCGGAAATCGATTTCGATTTCAAACTTTTTGATTAATATGGTTAATTTCTTGATTACAATATTTTATAATATAACAGTAAATTTTTACCCTAGGGATTTTTTAATGTTTTACGACTTTCATTACAACTTTCAATGCAATTTTTGGGCTTTCTCAGTCTTTTAACATTTTTCAAAGGAATTTGATTTTAAATCTCTAGACTAATAAGAGTTTGGTTTCAAACTTTTATCCTTTACGGTAATTGTTTTGCTCTCTTATTTTGATCTACAGCAATTTTTAATGTAGTATGCTTTTTTTTTTTTTTTTTTTTTTTTTTTTTTTGAGTTCACGGCGATTTTTTTCAGATACGGAAAAGGAATTCGGTTTTTAATTTCTTCGCTAATATGATAAATTTTCTTTTGTGCAATTAAAGGTTTTTAATGCGATTTTTTTAGCTTTTTTTTCAGTTAAATGTTTTTTATATTATCAAATTAATTAGATTCAAAACATTTATCCAAGTTGAGTAAATTTTGTGTTCCGTGATTTTTGAAAATTTGGCCATTTTTAAAGCGATGTTTACGTTTCTTCGCGACCCGCTTCGATTTTTTAGACGTTCAATTTTTGGCCGAATTTATTAAATTCTGAGCTCTTTTCTTCAAAGTTTATTCGAATTTTGAAACACAATTTTTGAATTTTGTTTTATATTTTTATGAGATTTTTAATGTTTTTTACGATTTGTAAGATTTTTCCACATTAGTAAAAATAATCCAGCTTCAATTTTCTAGCCCATCTCTTTTCAACGAAGTTTAGACGAAATTCGTGCATCATATTTTAATATTTTCGAGGTTTTTATTATGATTCTTAAAGTTTTTTCGCAATTCTTGCTATTTTTTGATGAACCCGGGCAACGCCGGGCAGAACAGCTAGTACTAAATAAATGACTAAAAAATGACTCACCATACTCAGTTATTCTCATCTAAGGATATTTATTATTATTATTATTATTATTATTATTATTATTGTTATTATTATTATTATTATTTTACTTACAAGAAATAAATTAATTTGTCCGCTGCTACACAGTCATTCGTTTTTTAAAAAATCAAAAATCAAAATCATATATAGATATTTTAGGAACCGTTTTGACCTATATACTTGCTTAAAATAAATAATCAAAATTTATATAGGGAACTGCATAAAAATTTATCAGTTCAATGAATTTTATACGAGGGCAATTCGGAAAGAAACCTCCGTTTATGGATTAAAAAAAATAATAATGAAAGGATACGTTTTTTATTACTCACGTTTGAAAGGCACATTCTTCAGCTACTTCTCAGCATAATCGAAGTATTATTTAAAACAATTATCATAGCTGTAAATCAGCTTTGAAATTCCATCTTCACAGAATTCTGCCGCCGGCCTATTCAACAGGGCTGTTCGTTCTATTCTATCCACACCACTATTTTTTTTAAATTTGTAATTAAAGGACATTTCGAAAATTAACTTCCGTCAAGGCTAGGCACTGTTAGTAGTGGGAGGAGTGCAACCGTTGCTAGATCAAGCAATGTGTAGAGGTACAAGGAGTAATAATATTGCTTTGGGCGAAAAAACTGTCGACAGCGGACATTCATTGTGAATTGTGTGCCAAATATGGCCCAAACATTATGAGTGAAGGTGTAGTGCGTCAATGGGTCAAGTTTTTCAAAGGAGTAAGAAAAAGCATCCATGATGAATCAAGGAGTGGGAGGCCGTCTGTAGTGAGTGATAATCTCCTCGAACAAATTGAAGACAAAATTCGTCAGATCCGTCGATTCACAATCTCGGAACTTTTCCAAGAATTTACGAACATTTCTCGGACTGTTTTGTGCGAAATTGACACCGAAAAATCAGGCTATCGGAAGTTCTGTGCTCGATGGGTACCAAAGATTTTCACGGATACCCACAAAATTATTCGAATGGGCGCTGTCTTAGACTTTCTTTCCCGGTACAACAAGAAGGGGAGAAGTTTTTGAATAGAATAGTGACTGGCGACGAAACTCAGATTACGTATGTGAATGCTGAAACAAAGCAACAGTCAACGGCATGGGTCATACTGGTTCTCCAAACCGGCTGAGGAAAGCCCGTCAAACTTTAACATCAAGGAAGATTATGTTAACCGTGTTTTGGGATGCTCATAGTATCTTGCTGGTCGAATTCATGAAACATGGTAAGACAATAAATTCTGAAGTTTGCTGTAACACTTTGAAGAAACTGAAAAGAGCCATCCAGAACAAACGTCGCGGCCTGCTGACATCTGGAATTGTGTTCTTGCACGATAACGCTCGCTCTCACAGTGCTCAGAGAACACAAAATCTTTTGCGTCAATTTGAATGGGACGTGTTTAATCACTCCTCTACACCCCGACTTGGCTCCTTCTGATTTTCATCTGTTCAAGGAAATGAAGAAGTGGCTTGGAGCACAGCACTTCGCTCACGACGGGGATCTTTAAACAGCTATGACAAGTTGGCTGAATTTGCAGACAGCTGAGTTTTATTCAGAAGGGATTGGTAAATTGGTAAAATGGTATGACAAGTGCTTGAATGTACATGGTGACTATGTTGAAAAATAGAAGACATCTGTACCTTTGAGATGCAAATAACAAAAAATTGTTGAAAGTAGGCATGTTTTTCATTTATACAACAAAACGAAAATTAGTTTCCGAATTGCTCTCGTAATATTTTACTTGATACACTATTTTTTAAAACATTTTTGATAGTACATTTATCAGGAACAATGGAACAATGTACTCAGCTTGATGGACTACCTAGTTGCGTGGCAACTTTATATCCAGTATAGAGGTAAGTTGTATTGCTGAGGCGTTAGGGAGCCGTTAAAAGAAGAATTGTTTAAGTGCGGCTGGTGGCCACAAAATTAAAAATTAACTATTAATAAATAAATCAAGTAAAAGAGAGTAAAAATAATTAAGAACATGATTAATACATGTAGTTTATCAAGTACAAAAATAAAAATTAACTATTAATAAATAAATCAAGTAAAATAGAGTAAAAATATTTAAGAACATGATTAATACATTTATCAGCAAATTATATAGAAAAATATGTTAAAATTCTTTGGATTGAAAGAGTGGTGCGATTTGAATTTAAAAATAATCGTAGTTGAATAGGCAGGCGGCAGAAATCTTTGACGATGGAATTTCAAAGCTGATTTACCGTTATGATAATTGTTTTAATTAATACGGAAATTATGTTGAGAATTAGCTGAAGAACGTATTGTATCTTTCATACGTAAGTAATAAAACATGTTTCCTTTCATTAGTTTTTTTTTATAATTCATAAACAGAGGTTACTTTCCGAATTGCCCTCGTAGTTTGGATACACAAAACGGCACTACTTTGTTATCCCATCGACCAATTTCGCCAAATTATAAAAATCTCCAAACTAATAATCAAATTATACATATTTACATAATTTTTATTTTAAATAACGAAAAAACAAATAATTAGTAGAATATTAATAAAAATACAAATAAAAAGTCGAAATAAAAATAACTTAATGATATTTTAAACACGTGAATCGTATTTAATGTCATTGAATGTGACATTCACGATCATCCATTATTGGCATTTAATCTTATAGATTGGCGATAATTTTTTGGTCGACGGGATAACGTAGTAGTACCCACAAAACTTACCTCAGTAATTTTATGCAACTTTTGTAATTGCGGGGTTCATACCCATCAAGGGATTTAGGGGATCTTTAATTTCGTAAAATACTGTTCGACATATCTGAAGGTAGAATTTATTTTCATTGAATAAGGTAAATATTACTCTACAAAAATTCTGGTAAAAAGTGCTTGAAAGTCCTTGAAGCGTACAAACCATGTAATTGCATAGATGCCAACCCCTCTTAATTATTCCGGAGTATGATCAAATATTTGCATGCTCGAACCGGAAAAAATACACAAGAGAATGTGTCTTCATTCTACTATGCAAATCATTGGTTTCATTTTGAAATTTTTTATCAAATAAAATTTCCGGTTGAAAGCATATTCATCTTGGATCATACTCCGGAATAAATTAAGAGATGTTGGCATCTATGTGTAATTGGCATAGTTATCATTGAAAAAATTCTCTATCAAACATGTAAAATTTCCCTGTATTAAATAATGGGATTGAATTCTATAAAATAGGAAGACATTATCTCAAAAGATTTGATTTCTTTGTTGATGCGATATTAATGCATCCTTATATAATCTACAAATAAGAACTATATATACGTATTCTAAATTCACATAAGGTATCTATACCTCCAAAGTAACATACACATATTTTTTTTTTTTTTTTTTTTTTTTTTTTTAGGGCATTTGTTGTGCGAATATTGAAATCTTACGAATGCCCTAAATATTTATATTTTCTTTTCTGAAAAAAATATTTAGAAAATTTACATAAAACTGCATAGAGTAACATCAAATCAGTGAATAGATTGCATTTTGTATGTCTGGTATTTTTCTCCTTACGCACAACTTTCCTCAGCGTATATATTTATTTTTATCTTATGCTATAGACATATTTATCATTGACTGAATTTTCTGCTAACAAAGCTAAATTTTCTCTCTAAGGATTAATGGAATGCAGATCTATGAATGGAGAAAGCATTATCTTAAATGATGCGAAATATATGCAGATGGCGAAATCAACGTATGCATATTATCAATACATGAATAAGAACAATATAATTGATTCTCCAATAAGTGAGTAATTTGTGACCCTAGGGGTTATGTGCTACACTTTATCATTCATATATTTTTTTTTAGCATCAAGCATATCCTGTTATGTATGTTGAAAGTTTGAAAAGAATTTTCAATAAAATAACTGCAAATGGTACTCCTGTCTTATTTAAATAGTCGCATTGTCACTTCTGATCGTTTCACTCTGTGATGCAATTATATTCTGGAACAAATTTAAGCGCGATAACAAACTATTTTTAGTTAATTGACTCTACAAAATAGAAAAATTACATTCTAAAGTATAAAAAGATAATTTTAATTCTAAATTCTAAATACTTCTATATTTATTCTGGCATGAGAAATGTTGTCCGCTAGTTTGAATGTAACTATTGTTACTATCCCCTTGTATAAAACTGCTTATGTGGCCATCAAAAGATTGGATAAAATTCGGAGAACAATTACATTTAGTAGAAGCAGTAATCTTGATTGGTCAAGAAAGTCACACGTTTTAATTATTTGGACTTCAAAATCTATTATAAGCTATAAACGGATAGAAAGATAAGAATAGGTTATTACCTGTCCCGTACTTAAAATTTTGGTACTACTTGGTTATCCCGTCGACCAGTTTCGCCAAATTCGACAAATCGCCAAACCATTCGCCAAATTATACAAATTAATATAATTTTTCCTTTAAATAATGAAAAAACAAATAAATTTATAGAACATTAATAAAAGTAGAAATAAAAAGTTAAATTAAAAATTATTTGCTCATTAATAAACATATACATTGTGCTTAATGTCAAGTGTATGTGACATTTACGATCATCCATGATTGGAATTTAATCTTGTAGTTTGATGTTAAATTTTTGGTCGATGGGATAACCAAAACAACATTTTCTGTATTAAAATACAGGTATCCAAAAAGCCAGAGACTTTGCATCTCTGCTTATTTTTATTTTCGTGCATTTTTGATTTCGTCCTGATGAATATACTTTTGCTTAGTTGAGAATCTCAAATTACACTCTTACCTTTATTATTAGGAGATATGCATAGCTGCCCACTTTTACGCATTTTTCCTACCACAAAAATTTTACAATAAACATTGATTTATTTAATCATCGAAATCGTCTGATTAAACCAATAGATAATCTCTGTACAATTTTAGTGGTAGCAAAAATTCGCAAAAGTTGGCAGCTATGAGATATGGGTGAATTTTTTTGAAAAAAAAAAAACTGATTGTTTTTTTATTGAATTTAAAAATTCTTTGACCCTCCTGAATCCATTTGTATGCGTATATTTTTCTCTGACTATTAGAAATAGTTGAAAAAAAAAAAAAAAAAAAAAAAAGGCTTTTTATTGGTTAACATTTTATACTCCATTTTAATTTAACACTCCACTCTAACTGGTTTACTTTTAAAATAAATTTTGTAGCATGAGCATGTTGTTAAAATAGAAGTGAAAGGTTTCGTATAAAAAAGTTATGTCAGCAGAATAAATTTTGTGTAACAGATGCTGTTTTGGAAGTCACGTATGGGAAGTGAGTGACATAGAAGGGATAACGATTAAATGCGATGAGCCGATATGGAAAATTTCTCAAAAATTGTCATTGCTAAAAAAAAAAAAAAGGAAGAAAAGAACAACAATAACTGTCTGTCTTACATTTTGTGCATAATATTAGGTCAACCGGAAAGTTCTGTCGTACATTTCACGCCTATTTTTCTAAAATTCGGATTTCTTCATTGGTATAACTTTTTTGAAATAGTAAAAAATCCATCGTTTTCACCTTTCAGTGTTGCCAGTGGGCTACTATTTTTAAATTCAGATTTCTTGATTGGCACCACTTTTTTGAAACGGCGAAATTCCCTTTGTTTTCGCCTTTAGTAATCCGTCATTAAATAAGGCGCATTATACCATTACAAAAAAGTGGTGCCACTCAAGTATCTGAATTTTAAAACAGCAGCCCATCTGGCAACATTGGCACCTTTATGAGAAACTTGAAACTATTTGGATTTTACCATTTCAAAAAAGTGGTGCCATTGGAGAAATTTGAATTTAAAAAAAAGAAAGCGTGAAATGACATTATACGACAGACTTTTCCGGTTATTTTGAAAAGATAAGAAGGTTTTGCATGAAGCAGAAATCGGATTTAATATACAAAATCAGATATTTATTTTATTAATCTTTAGATTTTGAAAATTTTGTGTTATACTATCTCGTTTTATACTCAGTATATAGCTAAAACTATTTATGTTAATTCTGATGCCCTGCTTTTTTTAAAAATAGTACTTTGTTATGTTTTTATTTTTTGTCATTATTACATAACTGAAACGTGTTGCGTCCCGCCTAACGATGCAAACTTCTACTTGCAGCCCGCATGAAAAAAAAAAAAAAAAAAAAAAAAAAAAAAAAAAAAGAATTATTATGGTTGGATTACAGGTAGAAAAATTAAATAAAAATGTTGTTTAATTTTTTTGCCTGAATATCATACAATACTAATTACATTATACTTGATTTATTTCTTAAAAAATGTTTTAAATGTTAATTTTTACCTTTACTAAATCGCAAAGTGAAATTAACCATTTAGGGGAGAATCGCCCACATATATTTGTTTTAAATTCACATTATGTATCCATTTTATTGTCTTTAAAATCTACATTCTTTTGCTTTAAAAGATTATAAATTTAAAAATTCTTATTCAGAATTGCGTAAACTAAGATTAAATCAATTAATACACATATTATATTAAATATTTTAAACATTTGTTTTTTTTCATGATCAGATTTTAAAATGTTAAATAAATATGTTTATGTAATAAATATGCTTTCTTTCTTTCTTTCTTTCTTTTTTTTTTGGGGGGGGGGGGTGATGTAATTGGTATATTTATTATTGATTAAATTCTCCCCCAAACTGGCAAAATTTTCTTTCTTGTGATTAATGGGATGGAGTTTTATAAATGGGGAAAGTATTATCTCAAATGGTACGAAATAGTTCCCGATACGATATTAATTTATTTTGTATTGAATAATGGATAAGAACAGCATATATTTATTTTTAATTCCCCTAGAGTCGGTTATTTACCAAGCAACAGATCAACCCCTTATCTGATTTGCCCGAACTCCGTTCGCGCAAGACGAATTTGCTTATTTCATCATCTAAAGTTTTTGACACTACTATTATTTTTAGGAAAATTTTTCTACTATTGAAAGGCGGAAATGTTTAGACTAAATTTTACGAAGATTTTATTTAAACAATAGTGATGTGAGTCCGCTATTTCAATTTATTGAACGGAAAAGAATCAATCAGTTAAGGGGTTAACATTGGTTTCATTGGGCTAAATTTATATCTATCCATATTATAAAGAACAAACTTATCTCTGCGTAACGCATACGTCATTTTGCGAATGGCATCACTTTGACATTTGAAATGCAATTTCGGTTTTGCAATTTTTGCTACTGCAAATTTTTAAACTTTTAAACATCGCACATTTTCAATTTTTACACCATCGTATAGAAGAAAATATCCTTTTAACCCTTTGCTTACGGGGTTGGGATATATGTCGTCCCAGAGACTATTTCTTTATTGTTTTCGCACCAATTTTTGAAAACTAGTCCCTATCATAAACTAATACTAGTGTAATTTCACGAGATAGCTAATACGAAGAATTTTTCTTCTAAATTGTGGTACGAATGAATATAAAAATAGTTGCCAGTTCTACTCCGTAATCTAAAGGTTAAATGCAATTTGTTTGAAAACTGTATTTTAATTTATTTTTGAAATATTAATTTTTTGTAGTTTTTAATATCTTTTTCAAATCGTGGCAACCGAAGTACTCCATTTTTATTAAAATTATAGTAAAAAAAGCACATTACTACATCTTTTTGTTGTCATTTTCTCATTAAAAGTGAAAAACTGACATTAAAATACGTGCTGTGTCAAGAATACATCTGTTATAACATCCGATGAATTTTGATTTAATTTACAAAATTTCATTTACACTTAAAAGAATACAAATAGTTTAATCTCTGTTTCTACTTAATACCATCAAGACTTCCAGGTTTGAACGTATAATGATTTAAAAATTAATGATTTTCAAATAAAAATACCAATTTTTTTAAAAAGATGAATAAGGATATGAGAGGTGCATATGTGAATTTTGAAATGGCGGAAATGATGTCGGATTTAGATTTCACGGGGGGAAAAAAAAATCTAGGATTGATTCAAAGTGGAATAAATTTTGCTTATTTTTCATTTTGGAATACTAGCAAAAGAGCCTTAATTGATAATTTTATCATAGTAACAGATATTTATTATATTTTACTACTTACATATATGATTAAAGTTTAATTTTAACAATTTCTACGACCGAGTTTTATAAAACTATAGTATTTTGTTAACTTTAAGTTAAATACCATTTATTTAAGAGTTAGGGCTATCAATATAAGGACTTTTTATCATAACTATTTTTGCAAGTTTTTTTTATAAATCCATGAAACAGTTCCCTCTTAAAATTTTTTTTCGTCGAAATTCGATGGCTCTATCTTGTTATATTAATGACAATTTACAGTTTTTTTACTAAATAAAGATTCGAGATTTCTATACAACACAGTATTAAACAATGCCAAATCAATCATTATTATATTGCATCCTTTATTTATTTTTTATTTTTTCCTTACATCGAAATTTTCGCAGCGAATACTATATTTATTTTTATCACCTGCAATAGGCATATTTATTATTGAAGGAATTCTGCATCAACGGATAAATCAGAATTTTCTCTTTTAGAAGTATTGGGATGGGGTTCTATGAAAATGCAGAAGACATTATCACAAAAACATGAATTATTACGGGATGCGATATTAATGCGTGATTTCAATTTATATTAAGATCAAGTACTACATAAATACTACATTGTAATCAGAGTAACATAACTACTTTGTAATCAGGGTTGCAACAGATCAGGTATAAAACCAATAACATTTTTTTTGTAATGAAAAATTAAGAATAATTAACCCTGCAATTAAATAAAATGAATTTTTCTAAAAAAGTATTGGAATTTACCCTTTTATTTCAGCTCTTACCCGTATCTATCGCCGTTTCTTTAACTGACATAGTGTATTTATCTAACTATGGAAACTAATTAAATATGGCGATAATATCATAACTGGAGATAAAAAAGCACATAGACGTTGTCCGACTTTTATCATGAAATTGTTTCGATAGTAAATATTAAGATGATGTTCTAATCATTAAGTGATCAATAACAGTCATTAGTTATCCATCCTAAGATTAAACGCTTTTTGCCTTGATCAATAAAAGAAAGCAGTTAAAGCACTCGTTCCCAAAATGTGGCGTACGTCCCATCCTGCGTATGGTGGGGGCGGGGATTTCAAATTTATAATCTCCCATTCTCTTTCTATTAACCACTTAATCGTCGCACTATATTACAGTTGAAAAATTCAAATTCATTATTGCCGCCACTTTTTTGAAAAAAAAAATTCATCTATTTAATGACAAATAAATTGATACCAAAATAAAATCATTTGCACTATTTTATAAAACTAGTGGGAATCAAACAGTTTTGAATAAAAGGCGTGAAATTTGCAGCCCGTGAATGTCTCGGGCGCGACGATTAAGTGGTTAAGTTCTGTAGAAAAAAAATATATAATTGTCTGAGCGAAGCGAAGTCTTTATACTCAGAGATACGTAACGATATTAAAATTAAAAAAAATTCTTTCGTCAAGCAAATCTCAAAAAGTACTTGTCAGATTTTGATTCTGTTTGTACCAATAGGTACCTATGAAGGTAATCTGGTGAATGCACCTACTTTTAAAAATTAATTCCAAATAGTTTGAAAGTTATATTAAAAAAACTGATAAAAAAGCACAATTTATTTGCATACGTCACAGAAATTTGGTGTGCGTGATTTTCACAAGTTGGATATTTTCGTAGATAACCGAAGCAGTACATGGAGTAAATAGTAATCATTTGCGCACTCAGAAATATTGAATGCAATAAAACATTTTAAAATTTAATCATGCAGGAAAATAAAACTGTTATTATTTTATATTTAAAAAATGTCATAAAAACTTAATAGCATTTTTTGATAGCTAAAAGAATATTTTATATATATCGCGTGTGAAAATTAAAAACAATTGCGTTTTTAAATAAAAAGTTTCTTTTATGACATCATTTTCCCTTTATATTTATTTTTATTGCATGTCGTGATTAGTTGTGAGAATTCATTGATTATAAGTTATAATATCCCTCATTAAGTATAAAGAGGGAACTTGAGACTAATTCCCTTTTGATTTAGATAAAGGATTTTTTTTTTCAAGCAGACATACTCGATTTGCTTCAAATTTTGCATTCAGTCTTATAAAACGCTTGTATCATAAGTTTCGGTTTATTGATTAAGTATAAATGAGTGAATGAGTACTAATCCCCTCGGAATTTAGATAAATAGGTTTTTCATGCAGAAATATTCGATTTACTTCAGATTTTGTATATATTCTGATAAGGCGCTTCCTGATTAGTTTGGGGGGTTTATTTGTCATGTATAAAGGGGAGAACAAGAGGCTATTCTGTTTGCTTCAAATATTGCATTTAGTCTTATAAAACACATACCTGATAAGTTTCGGCAGTTTATTGATTAAGCATAAGTGAGGGAACGAGTGCTAATCCCCTCTCAATTTAGATAAATGTTTTTTTTTCATGCAGACATATTCAATTTGCTTCAAAATTATCACCAGGCCTCTCTAAATTAGTTTGGAGGGGGGGGGGGGGTTCATTGGTTATGTACAAAGGGAGAAACACGAGATTAATTCCCCTTAATTTATATAAATGAGTTTTTCATGCAGAATTAGCTGATTTTCATCAATTTGATATACCGGTTTATTCTGTTAACAATTTCCGGACGGGCAAAATCTGACAGTAAAACGAGATATTATCGAATGACACCGGAATTCACAAACGGATTTTTCAGATATTTTGAATCTCCTTATTTAAGCTTTTATTGTAAAAGCAAAATTTTACTAAAATATTTTTGGTGCCATTTGCAAGTGTGGAATTAAAATCATGTATCCCAGACCGGGCACAGTGTGCCGGAAAGAGTTAAGGAGCTTCCCTAATTACTTTTGGAGATTTATTAGTTAAGTATAAAAGATGGAAATAAAGGAAGCTAATCCCTCTTAATTTGTTTTTTTCAGGGCATTGTTCTTTGAAATATGAGTATAATACGTAATTAGTGTGAATAGCCTATGAGCTTAATGCCATTATTTTAACTTTTAACTTTTATTATCACTTTCACACTTGTGCGTGTGTAAAATCTGCCAGAAAGTAGTTTGATTTTTAAAAATTGTATTTTTAATTAATCCGTAGACTTCACACTTCTTTCGGTATCTGAACGCTCTCCGTAAGTGCAATGTAAGTTTCCGTAATAAATTTTCAATCATATAACTTTGCTGGCAGTATAGTGATATTCAAATAAAATATGCAATTCCCATACAAAATCGAAGATAATATTGAACTGTGATATTTAATTTTATCAAAAATTTCATTTTGTTAGAAAATAAATCTAATTAACAAATGTAACTTTTTTTTGGAAATTTTTGTTGGTGAGAATTTATTCTGTTGCGAAGTTTACCGTTTAGTCTTCAATAATATATGTTTGTCTTTGAAAAAGAATCTGTTTAGTAGTCATCTTCAATCCTGAAGCTAAAATAACAAGGTAGAACCCGTCGAATTTCGAAGTAAGAAACTATTTAAGTAGGAACTGTTTCATTGATTTATAACCTACAAAGTTAGTTACAATAAAAAATGCACCTTATGTTGGTAAGTCTAACTCATAATCAAATGATATTTAAACTATGCTTAGCAAAATACGATTTCCATAAAATTAAGTTACAGAAATTATTAAAATTAAACTTTAATCATATACGTAAACAGTAAAATATAATAAACATCTGTTACTGCGAGAAAGTTATAAATTAAAACTCTTATGCTTGGTATTCTAAAATGAAAAACAGCAAAATTGTTTCTACTTTGATTCAATGATAAAATTTCTTTCCCATGAAATATAAACCCGATATCATTTTCACCCTCTTAAAACTTACATATGCACTTATCATATACGTATTCAAATTTTTTATAAATGGTATCCCAATTTGATTATTTAAAAATCCTTTATAATCAGGACTTGAAGTCTTGATTGCTATTAGCACGAAACAAACTAGTCGTTGGGGGCCACCGTAATACTTACCCATCATGGATATGTATATGAAAATAAAACATATGAAAACTATTAATACAATGCATTGAAATTCATAAACAAAACTTAAATATTGTTAATACATAGTAATGCTATATTAAAGAACTGCTGAAGTACCAATTTCGACAAATTATATAAAACGCCAAACTACTCAAGTAGTACCAAATTGCGTAAAAGAAACATCCTTATAACTCCAAAAATAATAACTCTATTAACTAACAATTAATTGCGTCGGATTAAGCGTCTCATTTCCAATTAAAGTATACCCCTGAATTGAAATTTGAATGAAATACAGGGTCATGAAAAATCGAAGAATGTGGAAAACAGGATTACAAATATCTCGGCAACTAATAATCCGATTGACTTCGTTCTATATGTAAAATGTGTGTTATTTTATTGCCTTTTACGTCCATACCTTAAAATAAAAAAATTCGAAAATTTTTATATACCTTTCATCAGAACGAATTTTTCGAGAGTCCGAAAAAAATAGTTCCGGATAATCGAGGTTGCTGATATTAAATAGGGTTCGTCTCATTTGTACATTCTAACTACATACAAAATTTCAAGTCTCTATCTCAATTTGTTCGGGAGATAGAGCGTTTACAGACAGACAGACAGACAGACAGACAGACAGACAGACGGACGGCAAAATTTTTTTTCTAAAAAAATGTTTTTCGGAATCTCCACTATCTAAAACGTGTAAATCCGTCAAAAAATTTTTTCGATTTTCAAAACGATTGCAAGACTTACCCTATACTACGTATGATGGGTAAGTAATATTAAACTATCGACAAAATTAAAATGTTAAACTAACTAATTTACCCTATAATTAAAAAATCGAAATTTGTTTTCTGTTATAATCATATTTTTTTACTTTGCAACAACATAACTTTCTGAAAATGCTATTTTGGAAGCTACTTATCGGGCTACTTATATATTTTTTTTAAAGAAAAGCATTTAAAAATATAAATTAGTTAAAATATTGAAAAAAGTTTAAAAATTCCTTCACCCAACGAATTTGGTATCGAAAAATTAAGCCATTATATTCACATTTTTGGCGGTGAAAAAGTTGGCATATTTTCAAAAGTAGAATTTTCCGGCAACTCTAGCCGAATGGCATAGCAGCCCCAAAATAAGGTAAGCTAAAAATTCCCGCCATATCTGGCGACTTAACTCACTTTTAGCGTGAAATAAATAAAAAAAAATCAATAATAAAAAAATTTAAGTATAAAAAATATATAAAATATTATTTTAACAGAGAATTTTTATCAGTTCTCTAAATTTTATGTAAAGGGCTAAAAAATGAATCAGGTCTCTATATTAAGCTTGAGCAACACCAAAAAAAGTCTCCTTGTTAGTAAAAGATACATAACAACTCTTGCATTGTTAGTAAATATCGTATGACTTGTATTATTTTTATTTGTTCTAATATATCCTTTCAAACATTTTTTTTACAAAAGTATAATCATTGTATTACATTTGCTTTAAAATATCGTTAGATTTATAATGCAAATTTTAGTCTGACATCAACTCGGATGCACCATAAACACGCATTCCCTTATAATCATACATGAGAATGCATGCCAGCTGTTTTATTTGACAGACAGTGAAGATGAATGGATCTGTATGAACCGGAGTCTAGTAAATAATCTAAATTGAGCGAATATTTACGCGAGAATTGAATAATTCGAATCAAGCGCGGAAAAAGATCATACTTTATTTTTTTTATTTCATATTCGGTATGAAATATTACATCTTATAGAAATATGCTGGGAAAGTCTTGAATAGTTAAATTAAAACTTTAAATTAAATAATCTGTTATTCCATTTTCTTTTATTACGTCTAATCAAATGTAGAGAATATTTAACACTAGAACTACTGTGAGCCGTCATTTTGATGGCTGAAATATAAATATTTTTCGGTTCAATTCAGACATTTGATTATGAAATAAGTTTAAAGGATTCAAAAGAAAAGAAAAACGTTAAGCAACAAAGTTAAACTGTTTTATGTAAAAAATTCTGGTGTGAAATATTTTTATAAACCTTCACTCAAATTTCCAGTAATTCTAGTGCTAAAAAAGTCAAACTGAACAACGCATTTTATAAAAATTTAAAGAACATTGCCGAACAATTGAGCAACATCGAGGTGTTTCCTAAGTGAGATCCATTTAACACCCTGTCAAATACTGAAACGCCTTATTTTATTGAGAGCCATTGGAAAAGAAAAAGTGTAATAATAAACTAGAAAATAGATAAATGTAGAAATTTCAGGGGAAAAATCCAAAAATTTTTAAATAAAAAACTAAAATAATTAAATAAAAATTAAATATTAAGTCTTCAAACTAAATGAATTAAGTTAGAAGAAAAAAATAATAAATTTTGGTTAGCTGTAGCTGTAAAAACTATTATGTATATAAAAAAAGAGATGTAAAAAAAAAAAAAATAAATAAATAAAAGTTATCACTTGTTCAGATGTTGAATTCACCAAGCTAGGGCAGGAAAAGCTGTAAAGGAGGCAGCAAAAGTTACATTAATAATAACAAAGATCTAATCAGAGCGATATTTTTTTAGCTATATCTTTTTTATCTATATAAAGGTATATAAAAAGTTTAAAATATGAAAGAAATAGATAAAAAGCAATACTCAGAATGGCGAAGATTTAATTGTAATTCGTTCCACAGAACACGGTTACCGCCTGGGAAAATTTTTACCAGTAAATTAGACTTAATTCCTTATTTAAACGGCTTATCCGTTCTAAATTTTTATTATAATTAAGATAAAAATATCTATTACATTTTGCTGTCATATTTCTATATCATATTAATAGAAAATTAAATTTCAGAGTTTGGGGTGGCAAATGGCATTCAGCTAAAAAGTTGGAAATTTTAATCTTATAGTTTTGGTGGTTAATGAGTTAATATAATTCTCTAATGGAATTAGCAGCACGTGAGCATCCTTTTAATATTGTATTTCTTTTGTCTTGCACTATTTATATTGTTAATGTCATTAAATGTCCTTTTAGCTTAACTGATGTTTTTTAACTATTTTGTCTTGTAATCTTCAAAGAAAAATGATTATTGATTAGAAAAACATTATGTGTATTTATTATTTATGATTCTTCGTTTTGTTTTTAATTACTCCATTTTCTTACTTATACACTGATGCCAGAATTTGTTCGATCGAATGAGCGTTTGGTCACTAAATGGAGTTATGAATACAGAGGAGGAGACATATAGTGCAGCAATTGCGAATAAAGTAACTGAGCAGGTTGTCACAAGATGATGGCCGTTTCTTTTAATCGTATTAGCAATTTTAGGCGACATCCGGTGAAAACTTCCACCATTAAAATAGAACAGAAAATTTTGTTTAATTTATACGTCTTGGTGGGGGGAGAATTTCACTCATAAACATGGTAAAAATACTTCTATCTGTTTTTACTGGTATCAGTTTCCACAACTACTGCAATCTTTTTACTGGCACTTACAACTGTTCGTCTTAGTTGTCGCAATGTGGCAAAACTACTGTCGCCAAAATAAACTGTTACAAGAAGAAATTAACACCAGTTTTTGTGATTATTTTTTATTGAAATTTTCTGTTAAAAGGGCTTCAAATAATAAAAACACTTTCTGCATAAATTTACTTTATTTTTTTTTTAATTAATGTCACCGCTATATGAATCAGAACTATGATTTTCTAATTGACAGATATTGAGTTCGCTGCATTCTGATTCCCTCTGCGAATTCATCATACAAGTCATTTTGGCATGCAATAGTGAACTCAGAAAAGCCAGTAATACAGAAAGTATAAACAAAAAGAGTAGGATTATAGTTGCGTCCTTATTCAGCAATATTTAAAAATAGAAAAAAATTGCATGCAACATTAACCAAGAAAATGTTAAAGTCACATAAGTTATAATGTTAAAGTCATTAATATCAATACTTTATAAGTAATAAAAATTTCTATCTTGTGGTCATTACCATGCAAATATTGAATGTCTTTAACATTCATATTCCCTTTTCTAAAATAAATAGTCAAAATTTATATATAGGGCGGGTTAAAACGTTAACAAATCAATCAATGTATTACCTTCTATATTTCTGATATTTCTTTGTACTAAACTTTTCTTCAGCGAATATATTTATTTTTATCTCATGCAATAAGCATATTTATCATTGAATGAATTTTCTGCCAGCAAAGCTCAATTTTCTCTCGAACGATTTTAATGCGATGCAGTTCTATGGATGGAGAAAGCATTACCTCAGATGATGCTAAACATTATCAGAAGCGATATTCATACATGCGTATTATCAATAAATGAATTACAACTACTTAGGCGGTTCTCCAATAAGTGAGTAATTAGTGTCCCCTCAGGATTATAAGCTATATTGTATCATTTACATAATTTTCACTAGCATAAAATGTATTCCATGATACCTGACTATAATTTGGAAAAGAATTTTGAAGAAAATAGCTGCACATTTTACTCCAATAATATTTTAAATAGTCAAATTACTACTTCTCAGGGTTCCTGTTTACCGTTTCTGTAATTTTCCGACCTATAAATTCTTTCATACCACTATTTTCTTATAGAAAATCATTCTTTGATTAAAGTGGCATTTTGCTCGCTTAAACTTGACTTATTTTTTTATAAAAAGGGTACTGATATTTTACCTGGAAATTAATGAGACTCGTACGAATCCTGCTTCTGTCCCTTGTCCATATTTTCCAAATTATATCGAAACTTCCATGAAATGTGAGTTACCATATATTTACAACCGTATAATTATAAACCGAGAATTTTCGAACACTTTTTTTATACAATGTGAGGTGGTCGGCTTATAAACGAGTATAAAAAACTCCCAAATTTCCTATTCTAAAAAAAAGTATGGTAAAAATAAAATACATAGAAATAAAAAAAAATTCTAAAAATACTATAATACTCCATTCTTTTTTTTTACAAAAAAAGACACTAATCACATTTACTATCCAAGTCATTATCAGAATGCTACTGAAGTTGTAAAAATTTCTTTCATTAGTACATCGGCAGAAATACCACCTGTATCTAGCTAGAAATACCACCTGTATTATACGCTATGTTTTTCGGAAAGTGCATTATCCACAGATCCACCTTTCGCATTCGTGACGCAACATTTTTTAAAGATCAGAACCCGTATTCGATTGCCCAAATTACGCAAAAATGAACTTAAATTTCCATTAGAGTTTTCGTTGATCTTATTTTAAGCCAAACTATACCTATATGAACTTTTTATGCTTTTAATATTTCTTTTTAAATATCTCATGTTCTTCGATTTTTTCAAAAATATATGTTGATACATTCAAACATAAACAGAATCAAAAACTTAAAAAAAATTCCCATATCTAAAATTTAAATTTCAATTTTTTCAATTATTATTACAAGTGAAATTTCGAGATGACATTTTTTACTATCTCTAAATAAGTCTGAAAAAAAAATATGTTTTGAATCATTGCCCTATTTCTATGTATTTTCTGCAATAAATAGATAAAAATTCAAAATACATAATCTAAATCGCATTTTGTATCTACAGTTGTATCTGCTACTAAAAATTTCTAAATTATACATAACTATATAGTTAATGTATACTGATAAATGTAGCATCTACTCATTTCATGTCTACATGCATAAACTGTTTTTCTCATTAACATTTTTATCAGATATTAACGAGCAGCAGAAACGAGTAAATGCAAAATTGAAAATTGAAACATTTAGTTCTGCTTTAAATATTGAAACAGACGATGCATAATGCATTAAACTTCGAAAGACTTTCCTAAAGAATATTTTAGTATTTTGTCTTGTTATCAATATTTTATTATACGAGTATCTTAGTACCGTTTGATCTCTACTTGCATATAATTAATATTTCAGAACTACCATCGAATATTCTAGAAAAGTGAAATACATATTTAATGGTAAGAAAGATATCCTAAATTATTTTATCTGTTGCGATAAAAGTTTAAAATCATTCTAAGTGTTTGAGCTGTTTTTTTTCGTAATGCACTTTCCGATAAAAAAAATTTAAGATTAATTTATTTTTTCAGTTCATTAGGTAAACAACAACACAATCTATGCAAATTTAAACCTTCATATGGAATATTTGCATAACTATTATTTTATAAATCAATAAACTAAATCAAAACTATTTCGACAAGCTTAACTTTTTCAGGGATGCCATTAGCATTCTGTAAACAGTTTAATTTAACCCCTTGAAGGGCGGTGGTATAAAATATATACCACTTAATTTTAATTGCGAAATGCCACATTGACACCAGAATTTTGAAATAAAAATTTTAATTAAATCAAATAAGTGTAGAAATTTTTTTTGTATGTTTTGAAATAAATTTGTAGTTAAATTCTGGTGTCGATCAATCATTTCATAATTTTAAGACTACAAGTGCTTTGCCCTTCAAAGGGTTAAAGAAGCAGTAACTTTTTAGTAAAATTTGATGTCATTATAAACATAAAAAGTTTTCCATTATTTTCAATCTAATTTGCCCGCAAATTTCTAAATTCATTATTTGAACATTTTTGTTGCAAATGTCTAGTCCCTGAAAGGGTTAAAAGGTGAAGAACGTTATGATGATCGAAGAACTGTTATACATTACGTACATCATATTTTGTATCTATAGCTATATCCGTTACTAAAAATCGCTTAAGTTCTGCATAATTATTCATTTAATACATACTGATAAATGTAGCATTAGTCATTTCATGTCTACATGCATAAACTGTTTTACCCATTAAAATTTTCATCAGATATTAACGAGGAGAAGAAACGAGTAAATGCAAAATTGAAATTTCAAACATTCAGTCCCGCTTTGAATATTGGAACAGACGAGGCATAATGCATTAAACTTCGAAAGACTTCCCCAAAGAGTATTTTAATATTTTGTCTTGCTATAAATATTTTATTACACGAGTATCTTTGTACAGTTTGATCTCTACTTGGATGTAATTAATATTTCAGAGCTACAGTCGGATATTCTAGAAAAGTGAAATACATATTTAATGGCAGAAAGATATCCTAAATTATTTTATTCCTTACAATAAAAATTTAAAATCATTCTAAGCGTTTGATATCTCTTTTTCCATAATGTAATTTCTGATTTTAAAAGTTTTAGGATTAATTAAGGATGCGATTTCCACGTTTTTGAACATCAGTTACTGTGTTAGATAAAATGTTCTTTAAAATAAGCGGAACATTTTTGCAATTTAACAAAACAGCAACTCTAACGAAATACTAATGC
This sequence comes from Maratus speculifer, assembly GCA_964019185.1. Lineage (NCBI taxonomy): Eukaryota > Metazoa > Arthropoda > Arachnida > Araneae > Salticidae > Maratus > Maratus speculifer. The sequence continues at coordinate 37,140,828 of OZ025296.1, forward strand.
GAAAAAACGCGGAAATTTCAACTCAATTGTTTAGTTTTTTTCCTGAGTATTAGGTAAACAATTATGCAATCTATTCAAATATAACCCCTTGAAGGGCTAGCGATAGTGTTACTGTACCGTGAATTATCACCGGAAAAATTAAAAAAAAATATATTAAAATAAGAAAAGGCAGTTATTCATCATTGTCACCACAAAATTATAAATATAAAATTCTGTTAAAATTTTCTGGTGAGAATCTCGTTTTAATTAGGTGACAAATTTTTTCATTAGGTGAAATATTCCTTTTTTTTTATTATAAGTAAAATTTTACGACGACATTTTTACTATCTCTAAATAAATCTGAAAATACAATTATATATATATATATATTTTAAATCATTGCTATCTGTTTATTTTGATTTCAAATTCAATATACATTATGTACATCCCATTTTGTGTCTATCGTTATATCCGTAACTAAAAATCTCCAAATTGTGCATAACTATATAGTTAATGTATAGTGATAAATGTACCATCTACTCATTTCATGTCTACCTGCATAAACTGTTTTTCTCATTAACATTTTTATCAGATAGTAACGAGGAGAAGAAACGAGTGAATGCAAAATTGAAAATTGAAACATTCAGTGCTGCTTTAAATATTGGAATAGCCCTCATAGCATGCATGGTCACAGTGACGTCACAATGACGTCACTGTGAGTCACTTTGGTCATATCACATCTGTGACGAAAATGCCACCACTCAGTGACGTCACATTGTGACTAAGATGTGACTTTCTAAAAAAACTTTCACAGTTCGTCACAATGTTAATGTCAAAGTAGGCACAAATGACACACTTTTTACAAATTGGTCGTATTGTGACGTCACAAAGTGGTCACAATGTGACGTCACAAAAAAGCTCTAAAACGGCCATAACGACTTCATATTTTAGTCACTGTGACTTCACATCGACGTCACGTGACGTCACATCGACAATCGATGCCCTCATAGCATGCATGGTCACATCACATCTATGACGAAAATGCGACTTTCTAAATGTGAAATATGTGACTTTCTAAAAAATTTTTAGAAAATTTCAAATATTCTTCGAAACATGTTATTTACTTTAAAAAACATGTTTCTAGCAATTTAAATATCTTCGCTTTTATCACAGTTTCGTCACAATGTTAATGTCAAAGTAGTCATAAATGACACACTTTTCACAAATTGGTCACATTGTGACTTCACAAAGTGGTCACAATGCAACGTCACAAAAAAGCTCTAAAACGGCCATAACGACCTCACATTTTAATCACTGTGACTTCACATCGACGCCACGTGACGTCACATCGACAATCGATGGTCACAAAGTCACTATGTGACTTCAAACGACGTTGCAATGACGTCACCATGTCTTACGAGTGGTCACAAAGTCACAATGTGACTTCTCAACGACGTTTTAGTGACGTCACCATGTCTTACGGGAGACGATGCATATTGCATAATGCATTAAACTTCGAAAGACTTTCCCAAAGAATATTTTATTATTTTGTCTTGCTATCAATATTTTATTACACAAGTATCTTTGTACCGTTTGATCCCTACTTGCACGTAATTAATATTTCAGAACTACCATCGAATATTCTAGAAAAGTGAAATGCATATTTAATAGCAAGAAAGATATCCTAAATTATTTTATCTGTTGCAATACAAATTTTAAATCATTCTAAGCGTTTGGGCTGTCTTTTTTCGTAATGCACTTTCCGATTAAAATTTTTTTTAGATTAATTCAATTATTTTTTCACTGCATTAGGTAAACAACTATGCAATCTATTTAAATTTAAACCTTCGTATGGAATATTTTAATAACTATTATTTTATAAATCATTAAACAAAATCAAAACTATTATGGCACTTTTTCAGGAATGCCATTAGCATTCTGTAAACAGTTTAATTTATGGAACCAGTATTTTTTTTTAGTACAATATGACTTCATAATAAACGTAAATAGTTTTCCAATTTTTTCGAATCAATTTCTCTGCAAATTTCTAAATGAATTATTTGAACATTTTTGGTGTAAATGCCTTGTCCCTTAAAGGGTGAAGAACGTTATGATGATCGAAGAACTGTTATACATTACGTACATCATATTTTGTATCTATAACTGTATCTGTTACTAAAAATTTCTTAAGTTCTGCATAATTATTCATTTAACTCTTTCCGGCAGATTGTGCCTGGTCTGGGATACTTAATTTTAATTAAAAATTTGCAATTGGCACCAATAAAATTCTAGCAAAATTTTGCTTTTGGAATAAAAGCAAAAATTAAGGACTAAATTTAATTAAAAATAATTAATTTAAAAAGTAAACTAAATTAATTTAAAAAGTAAAAATTAAGGACTTCAAAATATCTAAAAAATTCGTTTGTGAATTCCGGTGTCAGTCGATAATATCTCATTTTACTAACAGATTTTGCGGGTGCCGGAAAGGGTTAATATATACTGATAAATATAGAATCACTCATTTCATGTCTACATGCATAAAGTGTTTTTCTCATTAACATTTTTATCAGATATTAACGAGGGAAAAGAAACTAGTAAATGCAAAATTGAAAATTCAAACTTTTAGTTCTGCTTTAAATATTGGAACAGACGATGCATAATGCATTAAACTAAGAAAAACTTTCCCAAAGAATATTTTATTATTTTATGTTTATATCAATATTTTATTACACTAGTATCTTTGTACCGTTTGAACTCTACTTGCATCTAATTAATATTTCAGAACTATTATCGACTATTCTAGAAAAGTGAAATACATATTTAATGGTTAGAAAGATATCCTAAATTATTTTATCTCTTACAATACAAATTTAATATCATTCTAAGCGTTTGAGCTGTCTTTTTACATAATCTAATTTCTGATTTTAAAAGTTTTAGGATTGATTAAGGAGGAGATTTTTACGTTTTGAACAGCAGTTATATTGTTAGAGAAAATGTTCTTCATAATATACAGAACATTTTTGCAATTTAACAGAGCATTTTCTCTAACGAAATACTGGTGCGAAATAACGCAGAAACTTCAGTTCTAAATGTTTAATTATTTTTTCTGTGTATTAGGTAAACAATTATGGAATCTATTCAAATATAACCCCTTGAAGCAGTGATGGTAACCTCGTCACTGAAATTTTCCCTCAAAATTTCCCACATACCTCAATTTTTCCCTCAAAATTTCCCTCGTGAGCTCAATTTTTCCCACACTGTTAAATTCAGCAGTGCTGCCCTCTATCGGCAAATGATCAAAATATATTTTATACTACTTTTCATTTTGGTTCTTCAAAACTAAAATCTTTCAGTCAATCGAAGAACATAAGTAATTTAATAAACAAAATGAATAATAATACACAAATAATAACAACAAACAACAATATAAACAAACAAATAATAATAATAAACAAAATAAATAATATAAAAATAAATTCTTAAGGTACTGATAATGATTATTTTTTTGCTAAAGAAATGCAGATAAACGCAAATGTTGTCAAATAAGAGCGTGAGAAACGCACATTTTATCAAAGAATTGCGGAAAAAACAAAATTTCGTCAAAGAATCGCAAAAAAGATCTCTGATTTCGTTCGAAAAGCATAGAAAAAACCGAAAATCGTGGGGGGAAAACACAATTTTCGGTAAAGTATAGCGAAAAAACGTTAATTTTGTTCAAAAATCATGAAAAAACCGCAATTTTTTTCAAAAAATTGGGAAAGAAATATAAATTTAATCAAAAACTCGTAGAAACAAGCACATATTTCTTAAAAGGATCGCGAAAAAAAGCATATTTCCCACAAAAAATCGTAGGGGGGGGGGGGGAAATTCAAAAGTCGCGAAAAAAAGCAAAGTACCTTAAATATTTACAAAAATATGTGATATCTTTGCGGGAGAAATTGTGATTTTACTCAGCCCCCCCCCTCCTAAAATTGATCATATGGGCGCCCTTGTTGTCGCGACATTCGAGTCTTCTGTTTTATCCAAATCCATAGCTATAAAACACTAAAATGTGACTTTCGAGATACACTATACACATTCTAGAAAAATTTGAGCTAAAATCTTAAACTAAAAAACTGTTTTCGTTTTAAGCTTTTCTGAAGCAAGCGAGCGATCGAAACTGAAAATCGAATAGAATAGTTCCGATTGACGTCATAACCTATTCCCCCCCCCCCCTTCGAAAAATCCCCCAGGTTTCTCTACTTTGTGGTCACGTGGTTGAATCTGATCTATTAACTTAGAGAAGTTTAGTTGCATTACTGCTTCGAGAGCCAATGGAACGCAACAGCAATATTCAGCGAAATAGTTACGATGCAATTCGCCAGGAGTCATGAAAAACAAGTCGAAAAAAAGGGTTTTCTAAAAAGTTTTGCAGAAAGAAAAGGAAAAAGCGCGTTCATAAGCGTGGAACGGGAAATTCTCAAAATTTCCCACAAAACCTCAAGTTTCCCCTTTTTCCCACACAGCTCTATTTTCCCCACAGATGTGGGAATTTTCCCACAAGTTACCATCACTGCCTTGAAGGGCTAGCAATAAAATTACTGTAACGTGAATTATCAAAGGAAAAATAAAAAAAAATGTTTTAAAATAAGAATAGTCGATTACTCAACATTCTGCCCAAAAAGTTATAAAATTTTATTAAATGTTTCTGGTGACAATCTTGTTTTAATTAGGTGACAAATTTTATCATTAGGTGAGATACTCCATTTTTTTCATTTTTATTATAAGTAAAATTTTAAGATGACATTTTCACTATCTCTAAATAAATCTGAAAATACAAATATAACATTCTTTTTTTTTAATTATTGCTACCTGTTTATTTTCTTTTCAAATTCAATATACATTATGTACATCCCATTTTGTATCTATAGTTGTGTCCGTAACTAAAAGTATCCAAATTGTGCATAATTGCCGAAACGTCAGTGAAGGCTTACTTTGGAGACACGAAATTTTTTGGATTCTGTCTGTCTGTCTGGATGTCTGTCAGTTTGTCAGTCTGTCTGTTCCGCGATAACTAACGCAAAAAACACCCGATTGGCTTGAAATTAAGTGGGTATGTTAGTGAGGCACTGGGATTAAGCTGTATAGTTTTTTGTAAGATTTTATTCATTCGTTCGAAAAATATAGAATATTTTATTTTGCGCAATAATGCTTTTCTATGGCAAATCCAATGATTTTTAATTTCTTTTTTCTTGAGAGAAAATGTCACATTTCATTAATGGAATTCAATGATAAATGGATACTGAAATTTGCCGGTTAATTTATTCGTATTGTTTTGAAATTTTGTCTACAAATTTGTCAGATTTTTTGAATTATTACTGTAAATTTTGGAAATTTTTTATATATGTGTTCCAATAATATAAACTAATTTGTTTTAGAGATTTACTTATTTCAAATGTATTTATTTCATTTTCTTTATTTTCTCTTAATGGTTGCTAAGCAACCATTCATCTTAATCCTTAATTTTATAATGTTATAAATTTGAATGAAGTCAACGTCAAAACTGATGAATTAATGTGTTTGTATCTTTGTGTATAACTATAACATAGACCAGAAAAGAACATAGGCTATGTTTTATTAATTTTATTAACATATTTTCCTTAATAATTCAAAATTTCTTCTTTTTCATGCAGAATCAATAGCGATTTTTTAGATAAAATTTAACCAATTTCCTTTATCGTTGCCAAAAAAAAAAAAAAAAAAAATCAAAATATGAATTAATTTTTTAACGGCAATAAGTTTCAATTGAGCAATTTCCATTCGAAAAATTAAACTAAGGAAAAATAAATATGACGTCAGAATAAAAATAAAAATAAATGTAGAATTTTGTTAAATATTAAACACGGAAATTTGTTTCGTTAATAAGAATTTTTCTGACAAAAATGGGGGCATTATTAGAAGTAAAAAAATAATAATAATTATATTTTTAACAATTATTTCACCTGATAAAATTTGACGTCATAATTGAAATAAAACAGGTATTTTATAGTAGTCGTAAAAAATATTAGAAACATGGATATCAATAACTCATGAATAATGATGTCATTGCCAAAACTTCAGTGAAGGTTTATTTTGGCGACACAAAATTTATTGTTTTCCGCCTGTCAGTCTGTCTGACCGCGATAACTGCCACAAAACGCAATCAAAACATATTTTTTTCGGAAACAAAATTGTAAAACCCTAGATTACTGAGTTTACACTTTCAAAAGTTCCTGATACATCAGATTAAGTGTTTGTGGTGGGCAGGTATGTAGAAGTATGAGTATAATGAAAAATGCTTATTAAAACTGTTACTTAGCCTTATAAATAAAAATGTATAAAGAAATACAAGATATACGATAACCATTAGCAAATTGATAGAAAGTTACAAATTTAAGTTTAATGAGATTACGGGGGGTTCAGGGGGGCGGAGCCCCCCTGAAGAAATCTACAATGTTATAGTAAAAAAACAAAAATAATAGATCATGAAAATCTCAGAATATCCTAACATAACTAAATCTTTAATTTAACGCTTTTGATGGCTGAAAACTTCTTATTCTTATTTTATTCTTATAAATAATTATGTAATTTGAAATTTTTAAATTAGAGTTTGCAGGAAGTTGAATATTACCCAAAGTGTGTTTAAAAAAATGATGTGCAAAGCTGACGTTGAGGCTCCTGATCTGCAGATTTACTAGTTATATAGTTAATGTATACTGATAAATGTAGCATCTACTCATTTCATGTCTACATGCATAAACTGTTTTTCTCATTAACATTTTTTATCAGATATTAACGAGGAAAAGAAACGAGTAAATGCAAAATTCAAACATTCAGCCCTGCTTTAAATATTGGAACGGACGATGCATAAGGGATTAAACTTCGAAAGATTCTCCCAAAGAATATTTTATTATTTTGTCTTGCTATCAATATTTTATTACACGAGTATCTTTGTACCGTTTGATCTCTATTTGTTTATAATTAATATTTCAGAACTACCATCGGATATTCCAGAAAAGTGAAATACATATTTAATGGCAAGAAATATATCCTAAATTATTTTATCTGTTGCAATAAAATTTTTAAATCATTCTAAGCGTTTGGGCTGCCTTTTTTTGTAATGCACTTTCCGATGTAAAAATTTTAAGATTAATTTAATTATTTTTTCAGTGCATTAGGTAAACAAGTATGCAATCTATTCAAATTTAAACTTTCATATGGAAATTTTACATAACTATTATTTCATAAATCATTAAACTATATCAAAACTATCGTGACAAACTTAACTTTTTCAGGGATGCCATTAGCATTCTGTAAACAGTTTAACTTGAGGAGTAATTTTGTAGTACAATTTGATCTCATAATAAACGTGAATAGTTTTCTATGTTTTCAAATTAATTTGTCCGCAAATTGCTAAATTCGTTATTTAAACATTTTCGGTACAAATGAATTATCCCTGAAAGGGTTAAAGATGTTAATACGTTATGATGATCGAAGAACTGTTATACATTATGTACATAATATTTTGTATCTATAGCTGTATCCGTTATTAAAAATCGCTTAAGTTCTGCATAATTATTCATTAATACTTACTGATAAAAGTAGAATCACTCATTTCATGTCTATATGCATAAACTATTTTTCTCATTAACATTTTTATCAAATATTAACAAGGAGAATATACGAGTGAATGCAAAATTGAAAATTGAAACATTCAGTCCTGATTTAAATATTGGAACGGACGATGCATAATGCATTAAACTTCGAAAGACTTTCCCAAAGAATATTTTATTATTTTGTCTTGCTATCAATATTTTATTACACGAGTATCTTTGTACCGTTTGATCTCTACTTGCATGTAATTAATATTTAAGAACTACCATCGGATATTCTAGAAAAGTGAAATACATATTTAATGGCAAGAAAGGTATCCTAAATTATTTTATCCCTTACAATACAAATTTAAAGTCATTCTAAGCGTTTGAGCTGTCTTTTTCCATAATGTAATTTCTGATTTTAATAGTTTTAGGATTAATTAAGGATGAGATTTCCGTGTTTTTGAACACCAGTGCATTTTTAGAAAAATGTTATTTAAAATAAACGGAATCATTATTGCAATTGAACCCTTTGCGGCGTAGAGCACATTCATTACTTAAGTGTTGGAATTAATGACTGACACCGGAAATTTAAACCAACTTTATTTGTAAGTAAGAAAAAAAAAGGGCCATATTTTAAGCATTCAGTAAACCGAAATTTTCTTTACCGAAATTCCGGTGCCAGTGTGGTGTTTGGGAATTAAAATTAAGTGGTTTCAGAGGGATATCACCGCGCTGGAATTCTCAACCCTAATTAATTTAATTACTTTTTCTGTGTATTAAAGAGGGCTGTGGAGTCAGAGTCGGGCCCATTTTTGAGAAAAAGAGACAGAGTCGGAGTCGCTAAAAACAAGCCGACTCCGGCATTTTTTGTTAGATAGCCAGGTTAAATCAAGTTTGAAGTTAAACCAAGTATATGTAATTTCAAATACATTAAAGGATTTCTATTGTTAATTTTAGATTATTTATGTAAAAATTTATATGTAGTACCCAACGCAAACTTTCGGCAATTATGTATAACAAGGTGGAAGCCGTCGAATTTCGATGAAAGAAAATGTTTAAGAAAAAATTGTTTCATTGATTTATAATAAACCTACAAAATTAGTTACAATAAAAAGTGTAACTCATATTGGTAAGTCTAACTCTTAAACAAATTATATTTAGCCTAATGTTAACAAATTACTATTGCCAGAAATCTCAGTTGTAGAAATCGTTATAATTAAACTTTAATCGTACATGTAAGCTGTAAAATAAATAAGAAAGATCTGTTATTACGATAAAGTTATCAACTAAGGATCTTACGGTATTATTCCGACATGAAAAAAAGCAAAATTTATTAACTTTGACTCATCATAGAATTTTTCCTCCTTAAAATCTAAACCCAAAATCATCTTCACCAAACCCAAATTTACAAATGTACTTTTCACATCTGTATTCACCTCTTTTTAAAAAATTGGTATTTTAATTTGATCATTTTGACTCAAAACTTGAAGTCTCGAGGCTATTCACTGAAACAAATCCTAAATTATTTAGGTTGGTTGGTTGGTGGGCAAGTACTGAGACGTATGCTACTACCCGTTAGGAAGGCTTTCTAAATTATTTATATTCTTTTTTAATGAGAAAATGGCAACATAAAGATATAGTTATCCCTTTTTTACATCACGGGCTATCAAAGCCTGAGAGCTTATGTGCCCGCCCGTTCTGTATGTATGTATGTACACGTTCGTACGTACGTAACGCGATAACTCATCATAAAAATATCCGATTTACGTGAAATTTTGGACATATGATTATTATGATAAGACGCGTCTTTGATTAGTTTTGAGAATTCATTCGATAAGTATAAGGAGGGGAAAGGGGGCTATCGCCCCTTCCCTTTAATTTATATAAATGGGTTTTTCATGCAGAATTAATAGATTTCGTTGAAATCTTAGATGTAGGATCATTCTAATGAGGTGTCTCTGTGATTAGTATTGGGTGTTCATTGGATAAGTTTAAAGAGGGGGAATGGGGAGGGATAATCCCCCCGTCTTAATTTAGGTTTTTCACGCAAAATTTACCGATTTCCTTCAAATTTTGTATTTAGGTTTAATCTGAAAAGACGCTTTCCTGATTTGTTTTTGGGATTCACTGGATAAATATAAAGAGAGGATAGGCGAAACTAACCCAAATAATTTATCTAAATGGTTTTTCATGCAGGATTAAACGATTTGTTTCAATTTTTGGATACAGGTTCATAGTAATATCAAGCTTCGCTCATTTGTTGTGGTGTTCTTTTGTTAATTATAAAGGGGGTACGGGCGATTACCTCCCCCTTAAATAAGCTAAATAGAGTGTCGGACGTTCCTCTCAGTCCACACAACTTTGAAGAATGTCCGTGGTAGATATAGCTGCCACCACCGATATTACTAGGTGATATCGGTCACCCACTGTGAGATTGGTGTAAATGAAGACTTACGCTAGTAACTGAATTATCAGTTTATTAAGAATCTATGTACACACAAAATACGCTATTTACAAATATATACAACTACAACTCGGATATAGGTGATCCGGTTCAACATTAAATTAGATACCGTAAAGATTGGTTGTGTACTATTCCAATTTCACTTTCCACCTCACACTCAATACACGTTAAATTCACTTTTTTGGAGCTCAACCTTGAGTCTCCCAACACAAGTATACTGGGCCTGCACTTCTTAGCCCAGAACACTAAACACCAGGACGTCTGTGTCCTTTGCGCACCAGAAAACGCACACTTTAAGCTCTTCTACACAGAGCAACCTCTAGGCACGACACCTAGGTACGGAATGCCTGATCTCAGACAAACTTGCCCTCTCAACTCCTGGGGTCACACCCATGCCAACCCCCTCTGGAGCTTCCTCATTGGGCCCCTTCCCTCACTCCTTATCTTGCTTAGTGACATGCTGCTAATCTGCTCATCATCCGCATACTTCACTGACAGATGGACATGCCTCTGAGCCATATCCTTTCTCTAACACACCACCTGTAAAGGATTATCTGGCAATTCCCCTTTCCACAAAGAAGGAATGTCACCTTGGAAATTCTGTACACAACCATACAATACAAAATATTCAAATAGAGAAAGAGTAGACGTTACATTCTTTAGCACAGGTGCTATCAGATCCTGACATAGAGTTTTATACAGAGTTATCCGATTTGCTTTAAATTTTGGATGTAGGTTCTTTCTGATAAGTTGAATTTCAGAACAGTTTTGGAGGTTTAATGGTTAATTATAAAAAAAGAAAAGGGGGACAACATTCCTTAAATTTCATAAATGGGTTTTTATGCAGAATTATTCGACTTGCTTCGAATTTTGAATACAGGTTTGTTATATGATAAGGCGTATCCCTGATTAGTTTTGGGGCTTCAATGATTAAGTATAAAGGAAGAAAATGGGGGGGTACTTCCTTTCTTATAATTATTATAATTATTACTTTTTGAAAAGCATTATTATATAAGAGTGTAATATACAATTAATCTGCATAGCCTGAGAGCTCTTTGCCATCAGTTTAACTAGGCATCATTCTTTTTTTTCCCTTTGCTTTTAATAGAAAGGAAGTACTTCTGTTGCCCCGATTAGAAAAACGCTATTAAAAACTACAAAAAAATTAATATTTCAAAAATAAATTAAGATACATATTTCAAACGAATGGCATTTAAAAGCACATTTGATGTTAAAAATAATGATGTAAGCTTGCATTATTCACAATATGCAACTTGCAATAAAATCATGTTTATCACCTAACAGGCTATTTTAGATATGTTAGCTATAGCTAAAAACATTATAGGGGGATTCTGACCATTCCATATAGTTTCATGCACAAATTTCGAAAAGGTTCAGTTTCCTTGCCTGGATTAAAAAAGATTACTTATTAGGGTAATTAAATGTAATAAACCATAAAATGGAGCTCAAAATATAATATATTGAAAATGTTGCATGAATTAAAACAGCCTCTTTGCCTTTATGCTGCTGAAAGTAAGATAAATTTAACCACAGTTCAGTAGCAATTACTGTGAAGTGTAATGAAATTGTTATTTTTATTCAGAGTAATCATAACATCGATGAACTCAATTGAATAGATCCTCATATTAAGAGTAATACTACCAATTAAAACATTCCTAAATTATTTAGGAAAAGAAATTTTTGGTCATTTTAATTGCTGTACACTGAAAGGCGGATTAAAAAGTGAACTGGGAAGAATTTGCATTTGTGTCTTTTTTTTAACTTTTCCATATTTTGTTGACACATTTTTATATATTAAATAAAATATTTTTTGAATAATTGCAAATATTATGCATTTATATTCAAATAACTTTTACAGATCAGTTATAAATTCCTTTGTCTTCAGTAATGTTATAAAGAAATCAAAAACATTTAAAGCACCAAAATATTTTATTTCTCTTTATAAACTACTAGTTTCAGTGCCATAGCATACCATCATCAGTGCAAAATATGATGATTATGGTATGCTATGGCAAGCAGAACAAGCTTGCAAGAAGAAATTAACTATTTTAGTGCTTTAAACTTACATTTATATTGTATTGTGATAATAATTTCTCATTGTAATGATAATAAATGCTTAGAAATGAAATCATCACCACTACTCGGTAATGTACTCGGTACTCGGTCCCTAATTTGGCCGAATACCGAGTATTCGGCAAATTGGCCGAGTATGCCAAATACCGAGTAAATGCCGAGTACTCGGTACGGCCCTAATTTTAAATCAAAAATCTTTATGGAAGATTCTTTTAACATCTACAATAGAATTATACAATAAATATTACCGTTTTAAAATTGTGGTAGTGAAGTATGAAAATTTTAGGAACGGTGCGAGCCCTGATTGTATAATTGCTTATTGGAATCACAACCAAATCTTCTATGCTATAAACTCCAAAACCATTTATCTCATGTGCCATAATTCTTCATTCGTTACGTATTATCTACTTTTCATCTTTATTTGCGTCGTGTGTCATTTCTTTCAGGTACAGGGTACAGCAAATAACACCCTGATTTCAAAATTAAATTTATCAAAAACAAAGATCGATAGTAATATGCGGTAAACGGTTTTTTCATTAGGTAAGCTGTAAAAGTCTTATACAGAAATTTCAAACAGTGAATATATTGAAAAAATTGCGTTCTGATTGCATAGAATGCTTTGATTTGACATTTTTCTTGTTTTAGATTGCCTGCAGAGAAATAATTTTTCAGCTTACAGTGCAATATTTTAAAGATTTTTCGAAGTAAATTTTTAGAATTTCGAAATTTCAAAAATTTAGTTTTAAAAAACTATGAAATATGGCACTTTAAGCCGAAAAACACATTCTCTGGCAGCAATCTTGCAAGAAAAATGTCAAATCAAAGCATTCTTTGCAATCAGAGCAAAATCTTTTCAAAATATTTACCGTTCGAAACTTTTGTATAAGATTTTTACAGCTTACCTAAAGAAAAAACCGTTTACCGCATATTAGTATCGATCTTTGTTTTTGAAAAATTTAATTTTGAAATCAGGGTGTTATTTGCTGGACACCCTGTATATAACCAATATTTATCATACGGCAAGCACAAGAAGTATCATTAATTGTACAGTTGTTAGCGAAATCAAGTCAGATTCAACTACTTTATTATTTTATTGGCTGCATATTGAAGCCCATATACTATTTCCTGTTGATTACGCTCTTAACCCCTTAACTAGTTATTCTTTTCCTTTCGATAAATTGAAAATAATAGACTCACACCACTATTATTTAAATAAAATATTCGTAAGATTTAATCTAAACATTTTTGCTGTTAAATATTATAAAATTATTAAAAAAAAAATAGTGGTGTTATAAAGTTTTAAATGATGAATTAAGGAAATTCGCCTTGCCCGGACGGCGTACGGGCAGATCAGTTAAGGGGTTAAATCAATTATACACCTCGCATGTAATTAGTCTTTATTCGCTGCATCATTTGTTCTATTCATCATTAAATGCGTTGTAGTTTATTCTTTTCTCAAATAATACTGTTACTAATAGGCACCGAGCATTATACAATTGCTATAGAACACTAGTTCGTGTTATCTCGTTCTTTATTTCAAAACTGCATATTTGATTGTCTATCAAATTTTCGTGACATAAACGTATTAACCATTCACGTCGCATGCCATTATTCTACATTCTTTATGTCACATGTTCTATTCATCTTCACTGACGTTGTATTTTCATATCTTTCTCATATAAAATCATTATCAGCCGGCAAATTCATCAGTTATAATGCATTGTAAAATTGTGAGAGATCATCCTAATTTTCCCATATTGCTTAGAAAATTCATTTCTTATAAAATTGCACGAGCAGTTTTATTATTTGAAATTTTCCACAATTATGGATGAGAAAAAGAATGTTAAACTAAGCCAAAATTATTCATTCTGTTTTGATCCCTTGAAGGGTAACGATATATTATGTATACCACTTAATTGTAATTCCCAAATACCCCACTGGAACCAGAATTTAGGAATAAAATTTTTCTTTATATAATGTACACAAAGAAATTTTTTTAATAACTTTCAGATAAATTTGTTAACAAATCCCAGTGTCACTCAATCATTTTAACTACTTAACTGATCGATATTTTTGAAAAAAATTTTCGGAAAATGCCTTTTTTTTATATCTTTTACAGAACTTTGTATCTTTTATCACAGGTTTTACAAAACAGAAATTTTTGCCTAGTTGAATTCGAAAAAAGATCGGATTAAATATTGAAAATTCACAATAAAAATGTATTGGTGAGAATAATAAACCCGAATTAGAATACGGATGCCCGTAAGTGGTACGAGCAAATCATGATTGGCAAAATCACGTTGCCCATACGACGTACTGATAATCAGGGAAGAGGTTAATAAATTAGTTAACAAAAGGACTTTGACTCTGAAAGTATTAAATATGTTAAAAATTCATGAATACAGTGTTAAATTATAAAAAATTATTCTCGAAATTAATGTTTTATTTTTTACTTTTAATAATCACATTCGAACCATGCAATTTTAATACGAATGTGATTAATCGGTACTACTTCTGTTATCCCGTCGACCAAAAAATTATCGCCAAATTCTAAGATTAAATGCCAATAATGGATGACCATGAATGTCACGTTCAATGACATTAAATACTATAAAGGTGTTTAAAACATAATTGCGTGATTTTATTTCGACTTTTTACTTTTATTTTAATTAATATTCTAATAATTATTTATTTTTTTTTTCGTTATTTAAAACAAAAATTGTGTCAATAAGTATAATTTGGCTATTAGTTTGGCGATTTGTATAATTTGGCGAAATTGGTCGACGGGATAACAGAATAGCACCAATTAATCTTTTTAGATTTCTATACCCTTTTTTCACATAGCTGAGATATAAAATCCCTCCATATAGTTAAAATCAAAACGTATTAATTCTTTGCATATATATAAATATAACAATTCTTCATGCCAGGATTACCAGTTTGGCTTCCATTTTTATTTAGAAATTTCGCTCTCACACCACAAATAAAGAATAGTATTTTATAATGTTTTTAATATGACACTTTTCTCGATCACATGAAATAAAAAATTTTGCCATCTTATGCCGCAGTGCAGCCTTACAAACATATAGCAGTGAAAAATGTTAAGTTGGGCATCGTCCTTGTAGCTTAAATGGTAGAGCACTTGGATCGCTATTCCAAGGCTTTCGGGTTCGATCTCCAGCTTGGACATTTTTTACAATGTTGGTTCTAAGCTTAGTTAGCAAGTGATAATTCACATATTGAATATTCAATAAATTCATGCATAATTTCACAGCTGAAAATTTAAGTATGTATTGACCTATGCTGGATTTATTTGTGCCTCATGCTATGCCTCAAGATTGTGTGCTGATGAATATTTCCATCCTGTGCTGCACTGCAGCCTTACCAACATATAACAGTGAAAAATGCTAACAAGAAAGGTCACCATACATGCATACTCCGAAACATCTAAAAAAATTTCCAAAATGTTCTTCTCAAGTGGATATATACATTTATATATTTAAAAAAAAAAAAAAAAAAAAAAAAAAAAAAAAATATTTGGCGATATTTTATCGTTTGGCGATAGAATGCAGTTTCAATTCAAAAAATAGTACTTTATGTCGAATACGCTTTAAGGGAAAAAAATCACGTTGAACTTGTTTAGATAAATTTAATTTAAATAACTTTAATCTTGTCAGTTTTAGTTTGTTTTAAGTAAAATTTTGTTATATTGATATTTATGTATATTTATATTCAAATTTAACCTCCAAAATTTGCGGTTAAAAACGAAATTCATAATTAAAATTAATTAAAATTGTTTCAAGCTTAAATTCAAATTGAGCATTGTCAATTCAATTTCGTAACTATGGAAACATTTGGCTTTTAATTTTGAATACGCTTAAATGTATGAAAATAATTTTTTTCAATAGAAATTTTTTATATATGAAAATATTTTTTCCAGTGATAAATCAAAAACTATAGCAACAAACAATATATATACGTAATACAAGATATATATATGTGTGTGTGTGTATATTGTTTACTAAACTCTTTCATTGTTCGTGTTTAAATTCATTAAATATCATTTACACACATTCTAAAAATCCAACAGTCTTCAGTTGCATTAACCCTTCGGGGACGAGCGACATGTATACATGCCGCAAAAAAGGCTTATAAATCCTTGTTTATCCCTACCAGTAAAAATTTACTGTAAAATTTGTCCTATTTGATCGGAGCATTTTCTCGATTTAATAAGACACAAATTTCTCTTTTTTAATACCGGTGACAAAGTAAAAGGCTCCCGTCACGAAGGGGTTAAATTGTTTGCTTTTGGCGAGGAAAAGTGCTGCTCGCCAAATCACGTGATGCTTTCGCCTTTTCACGCCAAATACTCAAAAGTATTTTATTTTTTACATACTTTCTGCTGTGATTCCGCTGCTAATTTTGACTGATCCTTTATTGCATACTTGTCTTTAAAATCCACCATAACTAATTTAATTGGTATTTTTTTCAAAAGTTTCTGAGTATGCACAGTATGTAAGTTCTTTTAAGTTAGGCATCGTCGTTGTAGCTTAAATGGTAGAGCACTTGGAGCGCTATTCCAAAGGTTCCGGGTTTGATCACCGTCTTGGACATTTTTCACAATGTTGGTTCTAAGCTTAGTTAGCAAGTGATAATTCAGGTATTAAATATTTAATAATTTCAAGAGTAATTTCACAGCTGAAAAAAAATTCTTCTTCAGAACTTTCTGATATGACTTGAAAATGCGGATTAAAATTGAATGTCGAACTGACAACCCTGCTTCATGTATTTAGCTATAAGATTTAAATGTTTAAGGTGCAAGCAACCAAGTTTTGTAATTTTGAATTTACTTTTGAATTTTTTCTATTTCTAAATAAGACAAAGCCAACTTTTTAGTCCTGTTTTTTTTCCCCCAAAGTTATGAAAGTAAACCTAATTAAAATTTTGTATGCAAATATGAATTAAAATATCGTAGGATATAATATATCCTGTCGCTCCTCAAGGGGTTAAATAACATTCTTTGGAATTCTATGGTAAAATTTCAAATCTCAAATTTTTCCTTTAAAGTCCACCAAGTCTGGAAATATTTCTTATGCAATATTTTCTATGAAAAATATTGTCCGTGAAATAATCTAAATTTATTTCTTATTAATATCCCAAATACGGATATGAAAATCACCTCATTCTTATTATTTAATAAAAATTTTCTTGATCACTAGGAAAAAAGAAAGGGAGCGTTTAATCGTCTTATAAAGCGATTGGCCCACATTCCTATGTTATGATAATGCATAATGTAAAAAATAACATTGATCTGAGTTTTATCAATACATCCTGGAAGATGACAAACAATTCGTACACACTGATAACTGTGTTTTTATTTATTTTCCAGTATGGTTTATTTTATGCTCATTTATTTTCATTTTCCCCTATCTTTTTTTCTTTTATCACTTAACGGATCGATATTTTTGATAAATTTTTCAAATATTGTCTACTTTTTCATGTCTTTTACAGAATTTTTAATCTTTTATCATCAGTTTTTCAAAACAGAAACTTTTGCCCAATTGAATCAAAACAATGCACAGATTAAATAATATAAAATTTACAATTAAATTTTACTGGTGAGAGTAGTAAATTATGATAAATTTAAATATGATGATTTAAATAAAAATAAACGGAAAAAAACCTTTTTTTTCCAATATGGAATTACATTTTGGGAAATAAAAACGACATTATTATATCTGACAACGTTTTTTAGCATTTTTTTTGGAATAGTAATGTTTGCCTAATTTAATGGCAAAGTTTCTGTTATAACGCGAAATTTTTTATTTAAAAAAAGTTAAGAAATAAGTGTAAATTTGAATAACTATGTATATGCGTTACGATAAGCGACAAATAATAATTCCTGAATCATAGCCAAATACAAAATGACAAGATTCATCATACATATTCATACATAAAAATGAAATTTTCTGGACATATTCCAGTGTTTTCATCTAAAGTTCAGCAACTCTAACTTTGTCATAAAATACATCTCAACCCTAAAAGGTGGGTATTTTCTGAGAAAAATATTGTTTATGCTATCGCCGGGAAATCTTATCTTATAAATATATTAGAAATATTCCAAGAGATAGAAGGAAAAATATTCTATTTTTTATTACAAATAAAACATTCTTTTGTTGGAAGAAAAAGAGTGAGAACCTTTAATCCATTTATAGATGATCAGCCCACATTCTTATGTTATGGTTATGAATTCAAGAAAATATAATATTAATCTATATTCAGCTTAATCTGTTTTTCTTGTATATTAAAGATTGTTCATTACGGATGACTTTATTGTTATTCTTTTCAGGTAATGTCTTCACTGGAATATGTCCAGATAGAATACCTTTATATTCAGAATGAATTTTATTTTGTGTACTTGTTCAACGATGATATCGTAAAGTAATAGAAGATTTGATATATAACACATAAATAAATATTTGAACGTTACTACTCCTCTCTAAACAGATATAAAGCATAGTATTTCAGGTAATTAGAATTCATATTTGTTGTATATATGCTCATTAAATTAATTAACAATTAATGCACTGTATAGCTGATTTCGTTAAGTTATGAAAAATTTGTATGTAATATAATTTTTTTAACTTACATTTTGTATTAAATTCTGTGCATTCAAATTTCATCCCTTTAGCACAAGATATTTATTGACTTAATTATAAAACTCATGATAAAAATGTCCAATTTTATAATATGATTAACTTTAAAAGTGTATTGTGTTCAAGGTGTCCAGTTTTTACCACCTGAGGAAAAGAATAACTGTCTTCATGATTTCCATTCCTTTTTTCCCATTAGTTCATCATTTAGACATATAATGTTTGACCCCCCCCCCCCCGGCTGTGCATTGAAAGACGGCTGCACAGACCTTCATCTCATCGAGTTGGCATTTAAAATTGCATGATTGGGGTTTAAACTGGATCCACATATTAAAATGCAACTGGTCTGCAAGTCACATCGTCTTGGAAAACACACGGAAATCCGATTTAAGAGGTTTACTTGTAGGTTTACCAATATGTTTTGCTACTCCTGGTTCTCCATGTTTTCAAAATTTTGAGTGCAGAAAGACACACTGATAAGCTTGCCAATCAACTACTGATATCGGTTCTGCTGATACTTTCCGACAAAATATGACCTGGTAAACCAGATACATTTTAATTGGCTAATCGAGTTTAGTCTAATTCTGCAATTATAGAGCCAAACTCTGTGCAGCTACCTCCCTGTTCATTGAAATGCCAACTTCAGTGGCGCGACTTTGTTAAGCATGAAGTCTTTCATTTGTACGTTCGCGATATTTTGTGATGAAATGATAATTTGCAAATATTTTATGTAATGTACTTGGTTAAAAACATAACATCTAACAACAATAAAAAATTATCAAAAAATACCTGTCATTAAATAAAATAATTTTTAGCAAAATAGAAATGGCTAGTGTACAAATGTACTTATTATTATGTTTTGATTATTGTTATGAGTTTTATCAGATTAAATTGTTTTTATCAGTTTTATCATTGTATTTTTATGCTGAACGACTTCTGTATATTTTTTTATAAAGACAATAAAAATGTGTTCCTAACAATGTTATGAGATTTATAGAAAGATCAAAGCATCAATAATTTTTGTTTAACCCCTTGAGGGGCGGTGGTTTCATAGATATACCACTTAAGTTTAATTCCCAAACGCGACATTCGCACCGGAATTTTGTTAAAGAAAATTACGGTTTATTCAATGCGTTTTCTTATTTACAAATAAAGTTGTTTTCAAATTCCGGTGTCAGTCATTAATTTCAATACTTAAGCAATGAATTTGCCCTGCTCTGCAAAGGGCTAACCACTTAATCGTCGCATCCGTGACATTCACGGGCTCAGTGTTGCCAGATGGGCTACTTTTTTTAAATTCAGATTCTTGATTGGCACCACTTTTTACAAATAATAAAATATGCCTTATTCAATGACATGATAATTAAGGCGATAACAAAAAGTAATTTACCTTTTCAAAAAAGTGGTGCCAATCAAGAAATCTGAATTTTAAAAAAGTAGCCCACTGGCAACACTGCAATGGCTGAGTGTTTCACGACTTTTATTCAAAATTGTTTGATTTCCACCAGTTTTATAAAATAGTGTAATCGGTTTTATTCTGGTATCAATTTATTTGTCATTAAATAGATGAATATTTTTTGTTTCAAAAAAGTGCTTCCAATAATGAATTTGAATTTTTAAACCGTAATTTAATGGGACCATTAAGTGGTTAAGAAGCACAATATCGTAGAATTATCGCATGAAGACTCAATTAATAATTTCGATTATTTGGAAATTAATACCTGAACATTTACAACAAATTTAAATGCTCGAGAAATTCATTAAAAGTGTAATAAAACTATTAAAAAAAATTATAAGTCAGTTTCATAACTTCAAGCTTCATTCTTAGCTATCTACTTTGAACATTCATTTTAGATGATAAATTGACAAATTTCTACATAAAAACAACTCATTTTAAAAGACATAAAAATAAATCTTGTTTACTCACACAAAATGTGAAAAAACCTCACCGATAAAAATAAAATTGTTCTAAATGCATTTACTTCCACAGATAAAGGAAAAAAAGATGCCAAAGCATCATGCGTATCACTTTACTCTAAGTGCCACGTTGCCCAGCAACAGTGCTACGAAATTGATTTGTCTTAGGGTTTTTTGCTTTACTTTGCTCTATTTTTCCTTTTATATGCATTATACATTTCTGCTTCACTAACAAAAAGTCTGAAGTATTTGTTTCAATCGAATTTCATCACAAATAATTAATTGTAACACGTGTTAAGCAATCAATATTTTATAAGATTGTAAAATAAGATTGTCTGTTTTATTTATGTGTATTTATTCTATTTTTTTCACTCTCAGTTATTTTATTAACCCTTTCGACTCCGGCATATCTCACACAAAATTTATAAGGTCGGTATTACTTTTTCAGAAGAAGTTACTTTCAACTATGCAGTTTTAAAAATGCTCTAATAAAACAAGGAATATTTTGTTTTCGTTTATTATTTGCGCCAAAAACAGATTATTCAAAGTAAGATAATGCCCAATGAAAAAGACATACGAGTGCAAAGGGTTAAACTACTAACTCACTTTTTTTTCTAATTGTGAAAAAACATAATTACGATAAATTTTTTTAGGATATACTTTTTTCGAATTTGGCCTATATCATAGAGGTTTGCACGGAACCAAGCCGATAAAAAAATTTAGCTAGTTATAAAGCTTTCGGCAGAAACCATAAAAAATTGGAGATATTTTCAATGAATATGGCTTTAATGAGAATAAGTATAAATGTGCGTCACGAGCCGATACTAGTGTGACAACATCAATACAAAAATGCAACATGTACAGTGTAGAGATCGACATTTGACAACTACTTTGTGTCTAACCCGGGCTTAATATTTTTTTAGCAGACTCGAACCGGACCGAGATCAAGTTTGCATTGTTTTTCTACATGTAGTCGAGTCGGGCTGGAACTAGACCTAATTGTTCTCAAGATGTGAAGGACACAGAACATGATTTGTAAAAGTATTAATAGCCATAAAGAACATATAAAAACTTACCTGTTCAAATCTACTTAAATTCATTCCTCGACAACGGGAATGTTTGATATATTTTCTGACTTATTTATAACTGTAAAGGTATAAAATTAAGAAGTCTGACTATTGAAAGGATTTGGAGTCTTATAGCGTAATCCATTTTTGGTAAGTAAAACAGTTGTACATACTTTTTGAGATATAAGAGACTCTTGTCCAATTGCTGCAGATTTTTTGCTCTTCCCATGCTTTCGTTTTTGGAAATTCGATTCAAATGCTATCTTTGACAGAGCTTCCGATTGCTCTGCCAACTGAACATCAATATTTTCTCAGAAAGATTTTCGTTTCAGATTTTTCTTGCAAATTTCACAGTAATCACCTTCGAAGATTAGTTTTAGCAAAAATGCTGTAAAAACTTACAATGAAATTTTCTGTTAAAAAATGTTGCTGTTCAGTTTGCAGACCATTTAGGAGCCCAGGCTTTGACAGTATTTTCTTAAGTTGCTTGTATAAAAAAAGTGATAACGCTATTCGCTTACATAGATTTTGAATAAAATCACAGTCAATATTATGCGTTTCCGAAAAGAAATTAATTCAGAAATTTATCAGAAAATACAGCTCCGTTGGATTTTGATAGACAATTTCATCATTCGGAACTAATTTCCTGTGTTGCGAAATAAGTGACAGTTTAAATTGCTTCGTAAATCAACTTGAGTGCTTGTTAGCGGAACCTTGAAAAATGATTACAGAGGAAAGAATCATTATGTATTGTTCAAACTGTCAAAACTCTAAAATAACATTTTTTATTTCTTTATTTGCTTTTTCATGTGATTGTGTGTGCGTTTTGGATTTTCATTATAGTTATGTAGCTCCGTAAGTAGAGCAGTAATGCTCTGTCTTCTTTCTCACGGTATTAAAATAAAATAGATGTTCTTTCGTTTGAATCGACGTTATTAATGTGTTGTGTGTCAAAGAATTAATAATGAAATGTGCATCTTTTAAGGGATAAGAATCCTACACAACGATTATATAACATCTAGTGCTCGGTGCCGAAAATAACACGGAATAATACTCCATATGGATCGTATCGGATACGTCGAAAAAGAAGAATTCATGAATCGGGTGAGTAGAATTTTACTTACCTTTCATTTTGAAGTTTTGTAAGATAAATTTTATTAAAGATGGGCAGAGGTTAATATCGTTACTCACGCCTAAACAAGAATAAATATTCTATTAAAGATTATGAGACCGATTTAAAAAGTTATGCCCATTTGAAAAACATTAATACCTAATTTTACAATAAAAACACAGTAACAATGGCCACCTTGAGAGACAATTATTCTATTGAAAAGCTCACATCAACAAATTATTCGACCTGGAAATTTAAGGTCGAGATACTGTTGATAAAAGAAGAACTATTTAACGTAATAACTGACGATCTACCAAATCCTTTGACCGATGGGTGGTCCAAAAATGACCGAAAGGCCCGAGCGCTCATAAATCTAACTATTGACGACTCCCAAATAACGCATGTAAAAAATCTTCAAACCGCGAGACAAACTTGGGAGGCTCTAAAAGAAATTCACGAGCGGTCAAATTTGACCAGCAAACTATTTCTTTTGAGAAAACTTTATAGCATTAAATTAGCCGAATCAGGCAATATGCTTAACCACATCACAAGAATAATGGAATTAGTCGACCAATTAGGAGCAATTGGCGAAGTCATTAATAACCATCACATTTCTGCCCTGTTATTATGTTCTCTACCCCAGTCTTATGACAATCTTATAACTGCGCTCGAATCTAAAGAAGAAGCTCAACTCACTCCGTCATATATAAAAAGTAAACTAATCGACGAATTTAATCGAAGAAATGAAAATACCGAAAATTCTGAAAACACGGCGAGAGCTTTTAAAGCTCAGAAAAGGTTCCCAATTAAAAGAGAAAATAAATATTGCACCAACTGTCGGATGAACAGCCACAACACTCAAGATTGCTGGCATAATAAAAACAAAACACACACCACACAACAAAATCAACACAACAAATACAGTAAAAAACACTATTCAACATCACTTGTTTTTCAAAAGGGCGAAAACAATTTTAAGAATGAACAAATATCGGAATCGAACCACAGGTTTAATCGCTATGAAGGAAAAAACAATACATGGAGAGAAAGCGAAAACAAAGATTATGTCTTTATAACACAGGGAATAGAAAATAAAACTTTCATTGTGGATAGCGGTAGCTCAAGCCACATCGCATCCTCCGAGTCAATGTTTACAGAGATTAAATCGCGGGAAAAAACGAACGTGACTATCGCAAATGGAAAAAAACTTATCGCTTACGGATCAGGCGTAAATTTAAATACGCTGACATCGGATAATAAAATCCATAAAATAACGCTTAAAGACGTACTTCTAGTACCCGAAATCGAAACGAATTTATTATCGGTCAGTAAAGCAACTCAAAACGGATGTGAGATTGTATTTAAAAATGACAAGTGTATTTTCAAACTTAACGGAGAAATTTGCTTAGAAGCACGAAAAGTAAATAACCTCTATGAAGTCCAATTAACAAACGAAAACCACGCGAACATAACACAAACGTGCAATAATAAAAATTGTCTAGAACTATGGCACAGGAGGTTAGGACACAGAAATTTAACATCGATTAAAGAAATTACACAAAGAGAGTTAGTGAGAGGTATCCAAATAAACAATTGTAAACATAATATAGATTGCGAACCGTCTATTAAGGCGAAACTAACTGATGAACCCTATCCCAAAGTTGCTTAGCATAGAGCAAGTAAAAGGCTTCAACTCATTCACTCGGACGTTTGTGGATCTTTTCAAACACCCACGATAGGTGGGAAATCATATTTTTTGACTTTCATCGATGATTACTCACTATTTACGATAATCTACCTATTGTCAAAAAAGAGTGAAGTCTGTGAAAAACTCAGAGTTCATCGCGCTAATAAGCAACAAGTTTGGTGAAAAACCGAAAGAAATCAGAACGGACAACGGGGGGGGGGGGGAATTTACATCAGATGAAATTGAGGAAAAAATAGGTCGTTAGTCGAGATGGCTAGGACAATGTTAAATGAATCAAATTTACCTTTAAAGTTCTGGGGGGAAGCTATCTGTACGGCAAACCACCTACAAAATAGACTACCTACAAAAGCAAATGCAAAAACGCCATACGAATTATGGACAGAAAGACAGCCAAACTTAAGTTATGTTAAAGTATTTGGCTGCAAAGCCTTCGCTTACATTGATAAAGCCAAAAGACAAAAATTAGACAATAAAGCTGTAGAAGGCATTTTTGTGGGATACGACAATCAATCTAAGGGATATCGTATATATATAGGAGGAAATGAAATAAAAATCGCGAGAACGGTGAAATTTCTTGAAAATAAATTTAAATACGTAAACGACAAGACTGAAATCGAACCAAAACAAGATGAGGGTGAAAAACGCAATTGTGAAAATCTTCTAGAAATAGAAATTTCGAACAACAAAACAACACCATCCGCGTCCCAACAACAAATTGCAGAACCAAGGCGTTCAGATAGAATAAATAAAGGCGTACCTCCTGATAGGCTAATATACATGGTTAAAGATGAAAAAATTAATGAACCAAAGGATTATAAGGAAATTAAATTTATGGAAAATTCACCGGTAAAACAGAATTGGATAGAAGCCATGGAGAGCGAAATGAATTCATTAAAGAAAAATAAAACGTGGTCAATTGTAGATCCTCCACCGAATAAGAGAATAATGGGTTGTAAATGGCCTTATAAATTAAAGCGTGACAATACCGGAAAAATCCAAAAATATAAGGCACGTTTAGTAGCTAAAGGATACACGCAAAAGTTCGGAAAGGATTATGACGAAACTTACGCACCGGTCGTGTCCTATACTACGATAAAAGCATTATTAATGGCGGCGTTGCATCAAAACTTGAATGTTAAGCATATAGATATAAACACTGCGTTCCTACATGGGGAACTTGAGGAGGAGATATACATGACGCAACCGGAAGGGTTCGTTGAACCAAATCAGGAAAACAAAGTCTGTAAATTGAATAAAACAATCTACGGACTTAAGCAAGCCGCGAGAGCATGGCATAATAAAATAACAGAAACACTAAAAAACATGAATTTCATTCAAAGTAAAATCGACACATGTCTTTTTACACAGAAAAGGAATAATGACACAACCTACATAATAACGTACGTCGATGGCCTTTTAATTGTAGGAAAAGACGAAGCCATAGAGGAAATAATCGCGAACTTAAATAAAGAATATGAACTAAAGAATTTAGGGGATATAAGTAATTATTTATACATGAACATGCGAAAAGTAAATAAAAACTACTTAATTAACCAAAATCCAAAAATCGAAGAGTATTAATAAATTCAATTTACAAGAAGCAAAACCGTGTAGTACACCCATGGAAACAAATTACACACACTTTAAAGATGATGACAATCTTTTACCAAACAACACACAATAC
Source organism: Maratus speculifer (assembly GCA_964019185.1). NCBI lineage: Eukaryota > Metazoa > Arthropoda > Arachnida > Araneae > Salticidae > Maratus > Maratus speculifer. The sequence continues at coordinate 37,167,121 of OZ025296.1, forward strand.
AGACAAGTCATCGGAGCAGTCTTATATCTTGCCACAGTGAGCAGACCTGATATTTGTGCAGCTGTTAATATCTTGAGCCGAAGAAATGAAAGGCCAAGAATGAAAGATTGGAACAGCGTAAAGCGGGTAATGAGATACCTCAAGACAACAAAGAACTATAATCTAGTTATTAATGGAAAATCAAAACCTACACTTGAAGTTTATGCGGACGCTGACTGGGGTGGAGACACAGAATCGAGGAAATCCACCAGCGGAAATATGTATTTGTTAGGAGGAAACCCCATACTTTGGTCGATAAAGAGACAGTCCTGTATAGCCTTATCCTCAGCCGAAGCTGAGTACATCTCAGCAGCGAATGCAGCAAATCAAGTTAAATGGCTGGTGAACCTGCTCAACGAACTTAATCTCTCACAAACATATCCCATAACACTGTATGAAGATAATCAATCGGCCATTAAAATGATAGAATTAGAAAAACATTTAAGTAAAACGAAACACATCGAATTAAGATTTCATCTTATAAAACATTTGAAACAAGAAGGAATAATAAACTTCGTATACTGCCCAACAAAAGTCATGCTAGCCGACTTATTTACAAAACCCCTGCCAAAGACTATTTTTGAAGTTCACAGGAAGAACTTACATTTAAGTGATAATGCAACTACAGAAATTAAGGAGGAGTTGATAGACAATTTCATCATTCGGAACTAATTTCCTGTGTTGCGAAATAAGTGACAGTTTAAATTGCTTCGTAAATCAACTTGAGTGCCTGTTAGCGGGACCATGAAAAATGATTACAGAGGAAAGAATCATTATGTATTGTTCAAACTGTCAAAACTCTAAAATAACATTTTTTATTTCTTTATTTGCTTTTTCATGTGATTGTGTGTGCGTTTTGGATTTTCATTATAGTTATGTAGCTCCGTAAGTAGAGCAGTAATGCTCTGTCTTCTTTCTCACGGTATTAAAATAAAATAGATGTTCTTTCGTTTGAATCGACGTTATTAATGTATTGTGTGTCAAAGAATTAATAATGAAATGTGCATCTTTTAAGGGATAAGAATCCTACACAACGATTATATAACATCTAGTGCTCGGTGCCGAAAATAACACGGAATAATACTCCATATGGATCGTATCGGATACGTCGAAAAAGAAGAATTCATGAATCGGGTGAGTAGAATTTTACTTACCTTTCATTTTGAAGTTTTGTAAGATAAATTTTATTAAAGATAGACAGAGGTTAATATCGTTACTCACGCCTTAACAAGAATAAATATTCTATTAGATTTGAGAAAAACTTTGATAAAATAATATGGAAATATTTTCATAAATCTTCTTTTATTATACAGCTTAAAAAGTTGTGATAATTTTAACTTTCTTTTTTTTAATTCTAAAACATATTAAATTTTTAATGAATCTTTATTTGAAAGTCTAAGAGTTTAAGTAATCATTAATGTTGCAATTGTGTATTTTCTATGAAACACAGTAAAATCATCCCATAAATATGTATGCAGTATTCTTTAAGCTTTTCCGGATTGGATAAATTTTGCTAGTAAAATGAGGAATTATCGACTGACACTGGAATTTATATGCGACTTTTTTTAGAAATTAAGAACTCTTTAATTTAAGCTTTCGTTGTAAATTCAAAATTTTATTAAAATATTATTGTAGCCATTTGAAAGTTTTGAAATTGATTAGCTGTGCCCGGACTGGGCACACTGTACCGGAGAGGGTTAATTCTTTCCGGCATATCGTGCCCAGTCCAAGATACCTAATTTTAATTCCAAACTTGCAAACGACATAAATAATATATTAATAGAATTTTGCTTTTAAAATGAAAGCTTAAATGAGAAGATTCTTAATTTTGTAAAAAAGTCGTTTGCAATTTCCGCTGACAGTCGAGAATTTCTCATTTTACTAACAGAATTTGCCCGTGCCGGAAAGGGTAAAAGCAAGGCTGCACAGGCAATTAATGTTTAATTCTAACCGGCAGGCATCACTTTCTCGAAACTGTAACCCTCAATAGGTACTTTGACAAAATATGCAAGGAAAATATTCTTTAAAACATATATTAGAGACATATACTGGTGCGAACAGAATATAAAAGTAGTCACCTGTGGCAGCCCTGATAAAGGAATCTTAATTATATGATAAAAATCGGAATTGTTTCGAAATAGAAAATGCGTCTGGCCAAAACGGGTTTGTTTTCACTGATTTCTGCACGGACTAGGTATAGAAATTCAAAAATATAAACGGGCCTCTTCGGGCCCAGGTTGAATTTTTGAATTTTACTCCAGGCAGGGCCTAAATAAATTTCCTGTTGGCCGGGCCTGGTAATTCCGGCCTGTGCAGACCTCTGCTACATCATGACAAATCTTCTAAGCATCGTTTGAAAACTCGGATGTTTATAATTTGCAACAGTAGTCCTAATTTTGTCAGGAAAATTTTGCCAGCTCATGCCCATTATTTTTTTGCAAATCGGTACTACCATTACAAAACATTCCTTTAGAATTTTACAGAAAAGAATTATAAAAAAAGTATCATAGAATTATAGTCCGTTTTTTTATAAGCTAGTTTAAATATATCTAGAAACTAAATAGAAATGCCTATAGAAATAATGCAAAGATTCTATAAAAATATAGCACTATATTCTAAAAACAAACAAACAAACAAAAAAAAGTATTAGAAAATTCCCAACAGCAGTCAGCCACCCTTCCAAGTCGGTGTTTGTTGTATTTCAGTCATTGATCTTTAACCGGTACTTTCATATTGGTACTTCGGCTGCAAATCGTAAATCTCTTATTATACTATATTTGAAGTATGTTTCTTTTGGGATTTACGTTCCCAATCATTAAACTTGTAAAGAATTTATACGGATTATAAAACTATTTGCATAAAAACCTAAAACAATTCATAACTTTGAAAACCAGATTTAGGGATTGAAAAAAAAGTTAAAATAAGAAAATATATATTTATTTACTTATTTATTCATTTGTTAATGTTAAAAAATCAATGAATCATAAAGAAACTCATTAACCATCAATTAAATGAGTAATAGTGATAGTAATTACGTTAACAGAATGCACAATTGGATGCAATCCTATGGAAAATATGACAGTTTAAGACTCGTTTCTTCGGAAATTACTGGTGAAATTTGAAGTCAACATTCACTGAATTATGCTCATGATTTATGGCAAACAGTTTTTTTCTGCGCTTAACCCCTTAACTGGTTTACCCGAATGCCGTTCGGGCAAGACGAATTTGCTTATTGCATCATTTAACATTGCATTATTTTGCTTTTTAACACCACTATCTTTTTAAAGAAAATGTTCATACTATTGAAAGGCAGAAATGTTTATACTAAATTTTACGAATGTTTCATTTAAATAAAAGTGATGTGAATCCGCTATTTACAATTTATTGAACGGAAAAGAATTAACCAGTTAAGGGGTTAAAGCTTTTTATTTCAGAGCAATATCAATTTTTCAGAATTTTCCATTTTACAGATTTTTTCTTTCTGAAACTAAGTTTTTTATCGCTTTCTGCTTATACAATCTTATATTTATGCTCTACTACCCAGAAAAAAAAGTATGAAAATTGCTTGAGTATTTAATGAGATAACAGGACTTCTACTTGAAAAGTGCGATTTTTCAGGAATGCCAAAAAACGTAAGCAGTTCTAACTTGTGTAAAGTTCTTGCTCAGTTTTATCAAACACATGTGTAAGTATCCAGCACCATTTGTCGGATTTTTTTTTTTTTTTTTTTTTTTTTTTTGAGTTATTTTGTATTACTGTCTTATAAGAAAGACCTGCAGATGCTAACCCTGCAAATCGTTTTTTATTTCGGTTATTTTTCCGCTTTTAATGTTAAAGTTTTTAATTTTTGAAGTTTCTACGGACTTTTTGCTCATCCGGTATATTCCATATTAATTACAAATAAATAAAAAAAAATAAAATTTATAAACCAGAAAAATAATAAAGGGAAAAACATTGGTAATAGAACTTTCTCACTTTTAAGTGCTTCGAAGTTGTCATAGCGAAATTATCCAGAATCTTAGCTGTTTATCTGCGGTTACTAAGACTAACTTAATTGAAAAGAAAACTGTTCCTTCATTAGTGTTTCTAAGTTTGAGGTATTTCAGTCGATTCGAGGGAAAATATGTAACTGAAATTTATGTTTAAAGAATTCATACTTTTAAATAAAGAGGAAATAAAATTCAATTTTTAGGTAAAAACGCACACCTGCGCGTTTATATTAAATCGCGTTTATATTTTAACGCGTTTTTATTAAATCTCATATTTATAATTAGCATTGTTTATAAGGATATTGTTTTTTTAATTAAGTATTTTACTCATGTTTCGTAGGTGAATATCCCATAAAAAAACATAAATGCGAAAGTATGCAAAGTTCGTTAAATAAGCATTTGAGCAGAAGAAGGTTTTAGAGGTCATGATCGGTGAAAATGAATAGAAATTTTCATAATTTGATTTTCTCTGGTTTGTTGCAACTTTTTACTTTTTGTAATCTAAAAATTTGAAAGATGAGATGTCAATTTCTTTTACGATTTATTTTTGTTTTAACCTTCCTACCCTGTTCAAATTTTACTCAATCTTGATAAAAACATCTCACACCAGAATTGTTTTGTAAAACATTTTAATATATTTAATTGACTTATTTCTCTAAATCTGTCATGTAACTTTCTTTATGAAAAAGTTCTAGTTCCAGTTGTACAGAACAAATTAAAGTTATGGGTCGATTAGACCCATTCAGGGTTGGAAGGTTAAATTAATTTTATGTTTGCTTATTAGTATCAAATCTCTTAAGCTTGTGAGGGAGTGTCCCTTTGTGATAAAGGCACTCTAGTATTTTTAGTGAGATCGTGACGTCAGTGTTCTAACATGTGTGGCTCAAAAGCGACATCTATCCTTTATTCAACTTTAACTTTCCAGAGTGTATGTGGCGCCAACGAGTCTACAGTTAGCTGCGGTTAGGAGTATTACGCAAATTTATAGCTCCGTCTTCAGTTTGGAACGTATAAAAGCTATAAGTTGGAGTGTGTGGTGTGTTTTGAAGCGGCAGGAGCCCGCAAAGTGAGATAGATTGTGTTGTGAAGCCGCAGGAGTCCGCAAAGCGAGATAGATTGTGTTGTGAAGCGATAGAAGCCCGCAAAGTGAAATAGATTGTGTTATGAAGCGACAGGAGCCTGCAAAGCGTGATAGATTGTGTTGTAGAAGGCGTTCTGAAGTGAGATAGCTAGTGTTGTGAGCCGAGTTAGCTTGTGTTGTGAGCTCAGTTACCTAAGAGGAAAGCCAGCGGGTAAGAGTTATTTAATACGTTGAATATTTTGAGATTAAAGATTGTTTGCAGCCACGGGCTGTTTTATTATAGCTTTAACTTACTATTTAGCCGCAACCTGAAAGTAGAACCAGTGAGTACCCCGAGCTGAGCTTAAGCCGTAGACGTGAGTATAGTTTACGATTTAATCTCTTGTGCTTAGTGACTGAAATCTCGAACTTAGCTCCACTTCCCATGTCCCAGAGGTTTAAATAAAGTTTTGGTTTTTAACTTATACTTAAGATTATGTATTCATTTAACCAACATAACACCGGTTGCGTGTCCGGCCACGTCACAAGCTTAGCTTCTTTTTCAAGGTTATAACCCCTTTCTATTACAGAACTTTTGAGTGACACCGTTTTTGAATGTACGAAATAGTAGGTTTGTCTATGGAACTTTTTTTAAAACCTTTGTTGCATATTTATTGTAATTATATTTTTGGTATATGCATAATTTTTTTGACATTCATTAAATATTCACACACGGACACGTACACACGCAACTATGTCCGCCGGTGTCAAAGTTTCGCCAAAACTTCTCATACACTTAAAATAGTTATGCATCCGAATTAGAGAAGTAACGATGCCAGGAATAACGAGGAGCTGCTGTAATTTTCTTAAAGTAAAAACAGAAAAAAATGCGAGTCGTTAGCTTTAAAATAAAATAATAATAGAATTTTAAAACAATCTTGGACCCTTTGTGCTTCATATCTGTCAACATTTCAATTAACCGCAAAGAGAAACCAAATAAAAGAAAAATGTTGGCTATATTTTAAAGTTCTAAAATTTTTTTTGTGTTACGAAAAATACATTTTTAATGACATTGTATCATATTTTAATTACTTTGTTTAACCACAAGTAGTTTTAACTTAATATACAGTGGGCTCTCGTTAATTCGAATTCGTCGAGACCACAACAAATGTTCGAATTATTCGAAGTTCGTATTATGGAAAGTATGAGATGAATGCATGCTTAAAATGGTACTATTACAAAAGAATTAACGTTGTAGTGTTTTTAAAATTTATCCGTCTGTTGTCATTAAAATATGACTTAATATCAAATTAAAATATATAAATACATAAACTAACTAAGGGATTAAAAACAAGCTCAATAAAAGAAAAATTTGAGGTGTTATTGATGGACAGACTGAACACAAAGGAAGTGAATATCTAATGCATGAGATAATATATATACTGTTCGAAACAATTCTCACAAAAATCAAAGAAAGAAAGCTATTCAAAGAATCTGAAGTCCGTGAAAAAAGAAAGGAAACATTTAAAATCACTAAACACTAAAATTCTCGTTAGTTCGAATTAAACAAAATCAAGAGTAAAAGAATTCGAATAAATGACAAATTTTAACGTTATTCTGCCATTGAAAATTCCAGGACTTCATGTTTAGTTCGAATTAAGTGAAGATTCGATTTTTCCGATTTCGAATTAACGAGAGTCGACTGTATTTTAACAATATTTTTTTTCCCTCCTGGCAGACGTTTTGTTCCGAATGTTAAATATACAATTTCTAACCGCTCACAGCACTTTCTTTTTCATTTTTTAATGTAACTACAAACTTCTTACAAAAGTTTTATGAAAGCATACACTTGACATTACAACACGGCGGAAAGCCATTCGGGAAATCCTTTTAATGCAATTGTGAAAAATCGACTCGATAACGATGCGAATCTTTTTACATATTCTTTTGGCAACTGATATTAACTTTTTCTTCCTCTTCTTGAATACATTAAAATTCTTTTTTTTTTTTTTTATTCTTTATATGATATACAGTGAGAATAATACACAACACGGCAATTTATAAAAGTAACAAAAATATTATCATAGATTATCTGAGATAAAAAGCAGAAAATGAATGAATAGGATATAAATGTATTTTTATAAAGAAAGGTATTAGTATTATTTTATAAAAAAAATAATGATGAGTGTCAACATACAGGATTTCAGGGTGGCATCAGGCTACTATTTTTTTTAATTCTAGCAGACATCAATTTTTTAAAATAGAAATCCTTAATGGACACTTTGAAATCATTTACAAGAGAAATAACTTCAAAATACTCTCTCTCTAAAAATACTAGTACAAACAGAATGTAGTAATAGTCGCTTGTGTGCAGCCCTGCTATCAGACAGACCTATATGTCCAAACTATGGTGAAACTAGTACAATGCATGACTCGACGATGACCGCTTCGGCTTTCGGCAAGTAAACTGGGCGAAACAGACTAGTCAACAAATATTAGCTTTGCGAATAATGTCAGGATCACCAAATGCTTTGAGGCTTTATACAGTCTCTTTTGATAACATAAAAGAATAGGAGAAAAGTATAAGAAATAGTTTCGAGTAATTGCAAACGGTACATGCAAAGTCTTTGCTGAAATTTTGCCCTTCGGAATTTTACTATTTGAAAAACTCGTCGTTATCAGTTAAACAGAAAACTTTACGGTATTCACATTGAGTATATGTTTGCAACTGAATATTATGCAGCTAGGAAAGATATGTGCTATTATTTCCTATAATTTTCATCATTAAATGAAGAAAAAAACTACTAATTTTTAAAATTATTATTTTATTTTAAATTTTTGATTTGAATTTGGAATACTCGAATTTAAAATCCACTAAATTCGAACTCCTGTAGGTAACATATTTATGACCATGTCTATCTCTTATGTCTTCTGATGATATTAGCGGGAACATATCACTAGCCATTAATGTTGCCGTATCTAATAGTTTTTTTTTTTTTTTTTTTTTGAAATTTTGACTTTACATTGCAAAAATTGATGGAAATAAATCATTAAGTAATTTCTTTTCATTCAAAAATTACATCAAAACAGAAATGCAATAAGTTCGGTTTTACTTAATTTCCGCATAACCTTGAAGAGCGTAAGAAAAATTGTGCAATCATTTTGATAGTTCAAAAAGACTATATATTTTCTTACCACTTAACCCCTTAACAGGTTAATTCTTTTCCATTCAATAAATTGAAAATAGCGGATTCACTCCACTATTATTTAAATAAAATATTCCTAAAATTTAGTCTAAACATTTCCGCCTTTCAATAGTATGAAAAATTTCTTAAAATTAATAATGGAGTCAAAAAGCTTTAAATGACGCAATAAGCAAATTCCTCTTGCCCGAATGGTGTTCGGGCAAACCAGTTAAGCGTTTAATCGTCGCTCCAGAGACATTCACAGGCTGCAAGTTTCAAGGCTTTTATTCGGAATTGCTTGATTCCCACCAGATTCGTAAAATAGTGTAATTGTTTTTATTCTAGTATCATTTTTTACTTGGCGTTAAATAAGATGAATATATCTTTTCAAAAAAGTGGTAGGAATAATGAATTTGAATTTTTAAACCGTAATTTAATGCGACCATTAAGTGGTTAATTACAATTTGCGCAAAATCGATGATTCCGTGATGATAATAGGACTATTACCGTAATTTCCTGCGTATAATCCGCGGATCAAACAATCATTTTTCGACCCAGAAATTTTATTAAATAAAATATAACTTTTTAGATCGCCGTAAATATTTGCCTTCAATTACAAAATAAAATTTCTGGGTTGAAAAAGAATTGTTTGATTCGCGGATTATACGCAGGAAATTACGGTATATGTGTTTATTTTGAACTCAAAGACACTTAATAACTATTTTATTATTATTATTATTTCACTTGAAATTCAAACATTTTTACGCCCCACCAGTGGCCGCGAGGTTCTGACCTCCAAACTGGTAGACGGTAAGTGCTGGGTTCGAACCCAATCGCGACCGTCGGCCTAACCGTTCGAAGTTTTCCGTGGTTTTCTTCGAACCTTGCGTAAATACGGGTTAGGTTCCCTTAGAAAGACCCCCACGGAGGGCAACCCACCCCATAGGGCCTATATCCCATAGCGTAGATAATCGGCCGACAAAATACCCCCCCCCCCCAAACATTTTTATATCCATTCTGAAACATGTAGATGTTTTAGTTGGAGGGCCTAAAAAGCTCTTGTGTTAAAGTATTTTAAAATGTCAGTTTTGATCATCTTTAGTTACAATATACATAGTTAACTTAACTAAATTTTTTTACTAGGATTATACAAGAAGTCAATATAGATAAATTACTGCAAATAAAAATTAGACATTCTGAAATCCAACTGTGAATTATGGATAGATCGACATAAAGGTCATTTTTACTCGTAAGAAAAAGATGTCTAAGAATTGATAAGTACCAATTTACGTACCTTTAAGAGAAACTCTGTTTGTGATTATAAATTGATTATTAACGTTAACAAATCAACATACTCATTCAAAAAAGAAGGGATTTAATTCCTTACAAAACAAATAAACGATAGAACTGATATCCACCGAAATAAAGTAAATAAATAAATTTTAAAAAAGAAAAGAGGCAAATATTTTTACAATTATAAGTAAATAATTAGAATTAAGAAAATGTGGCTTCATTAAAAGATAATTTAAGCTAAAAGAAAGAATTTACTTTTTTATAAAAATTTAGTTGGTATTTTTTTTCTATTTTTATTATGAAAAATTAATAATCTTCTAAAGCAAAAATAACATTTTTCGGGCGAGAATTCCGAATGTGTAATTTTAAAAAATCTGTCACATTTTGTGACGTACGTTGCAAGTGTTTTTGTCGGAAATGGCCAAAACAGAATGATTATGCTGCGTGCGTCATAGTGCGCATTATAGAATACTTTTACGCCAAACGATACTTTTGTGCCACAGGCGTTTGATTGCAAATGTAAAGTCAATGTCTTTTAAAGGTTACTGCAGATTGTACATACAACACTTATTGATATATTTAGTGTACTAAGTAAAAGATTGGTAATATTTTTATTTCAAAATAACTGACTTTTTTTTATATCAGATATAGAAATAAACAACAAATGAAACAAATATACTAAGAAATCAAATAAAAACTATCTAACATTCTTCGAAAAACATTTGTTTACAAATGATAAACGAAAACGAAACAAAATTTAATTTTTGGTACAATGTGTGAAAAAAACCTCTGAATTAACCGAAAAAAATTCTCTTAGTGCATTTATTTCTATAGAAAGCAATGAAAAAAAGTCGAAATCCCTGCACATTCCCATTTACTCTAAGTGCCACGTTGCGTGGTAACAGTGTTTAGAAAGCTATTTTGCCATTGAATTTTTCGTTGTAAACTGCCTTATTTTTTCTTTTTTCTATGTCTATTATATTTTGTGCTCTATTACAAGAAATCTGTGTATTGATTTTCAGTCAATTTCATTCCAAACGGTTCAAATTGGCTATATTTTCAATAATATTTAAGGTTGTGGAAAAAAGTTCTTTCATTTTTTTTACCCTTTTTAGTATAACTGACTATTTTTTCCATTAAACAATTGATACACGCAATCTATATAATTATACGAGATGGAACCCGTCGAAATTCGACGTTAAAAAAGTTTTAAAATATCCTCATCAATTATTCTTTGTTTCGATTCCATTTCTTCTGAAATGCATCGATTGTTTTAAGCGAGTTAACTTTTATTTAAAAATGGAGAAAATATTTTTCAATAATGTTATGACAATTTTCAGATGAAACAGAATTTTAATGCTTTCGATTGATAATTTCTTTGGATGATTTCCTCGATATCTTTCCAGAATCGCAATGGTTGCTTCATTTCTACAAGATACTTTTCTTGTTATAAAGTAACATATCCAATGGATTCTTTAAAAGTATTGAAAGATAATTCCTATTATAATCTGTTCAAAACATATTTCAAACAATTTGATATGATACTAATTTTATGTTCTACATAAACTGAATATCGATAATAAGGAACTGTTAAATGAATTTACAATAAACCAACAAACATTATTCTTATAGAATATAAGCTTTACATCAATTTTTTATACTATAAAGCCATTTTTTTAATCTTAATTTTCATAAAATTCTTAAATATTTCTGATTTATTTTAATTAAAATATATTGCCTAAATTACTTTTTTTTTAAGTAAGAGAGAACATGTAATCAAGATGAAATAATTAATAAAGTCTCCAACTATAATCTTTACACTTCCAAAATTAAAATTCAGTATAAATTACGTCATTTCGACACCATCAGATTTAATTTTTCTTTTACATGTGTCAATGTAAAATTATTTTTTAAACTAAGCATGTTACCATTTTCGCCGGAACAAACTTCCCCCAAGTACTTTTATATACGTATTTTTTATGCTCAAACAGCATGTTTTAAAATAAAAACTTATTTCCTATTTCATTGTAATAAAAAATGACATTAGTAAAATTAAAACGGATAAGGATAAAATAAACAAATTAAACAAAATTCTCGTGAAGTCAGAGTAAATATTAATTTTATCCCCTTATTAAAATAAAATACATGTGTATTTTTTTTTTTACCGAAATTTAACTCACAAACTAAAAAATGCGTTCAAAAAGACTCGTGTCTGAATATTTTTCATTATTTTTCTTTTCTCTGCAACAATGTAACTAATTTAATTGCCACTATTTTGAAGAAATTTTATAAAAAAGATTTTGAAATTTAAAATAAAATGTAAAAATTGAAATAAACTAAAAAAACCAGCTAGAATGAGCACATCTACATATAAACCGCTTTCATTTTTTAAAGTAATTATCAAAATCGGTCCAATAGAAAGCTCAGGGCTGATGGCCAAAAAAAAAAAAAAAAAAAAAAAAAAAAAAACCATCCTGGTCTTTTAAATATAAAAATGGTGATAATACTTTTTTTCAGATACTTCTCAAAACATTGAAAACTGTTTAATCGTTTCATGAGCCTTGAGATGTATGCCTCCCACATGTTTTTTATTCCCACCTGAGAAATTTATACCAGAAATTTTGACAAAAATTTACTTATAATAAGTCACGAAAAGAAAAACATATACTTATTCTAAAGTGAATTGTTTCTTAAATTCTGCTGACAGTCTATAACTTCGGCATTTCGGAAACAGAATTATTTTGCCTATTAAAGTGTTAATTTTCTTGTTTTTAGTAATACGCAGCAATAGAAATTGAAAAAAATGTTTAAAATAAAATAGGAATTAAGATTTTGTTGATGATGTTTTACTTTTATTTTCGAATCGTTACAATTTTAAATTTTTCATGTGGTTTCTTCATCCGATAAGTTTTATTTATTTTTCCATTCTCTCAACAATGATAATTCCATTTTTCTGCGACCAAATGTTTTCCGAGTCATCATACTTAAATATTGTGATATTTAAGAGTTTCAACGTCTCAACGTTTTTTGGGCCGGAAAGGACTCTTTAGCGCATCTCACCTCACAGGATCAGTATAAAGCGAGCTACTACCTGCGAGTAACTGGCTTGGCCTTTTGCTCAACGGTTAAAGCACTCGCCTGGCTGATCCTGAGGTCCTTGGATCAAAACCAACCGGCGCTAATCTCCTCATTGGTGACCCGGACACGCACCCAACAACCTTCTCCAGCAACCACAATCATCTCCTCTCACATCCAACAGATGACAGCATCAAACAAACCATTACCAGCATCAACAAAGCCTGTCACTTCACGCCGCATATTTCAGATGTGTATATTGCTGGGACGATTACTGTTTCTAAACCAATAAGAGAGCGTCATTATCACGGTCAAGTACACGCCCACACAGTTTGATTGACAGAAACTCGTGGACAATTGACGGTGCTAATTATAACGATAATCTGTTGCGGATGAAAGTGAGCTGACTGGCTGAATGGTTAGAGCGTCGTGCTTGAAACCGGAGGATATGGGTTCGAGTCCATCGCGGGCCGAGAGTCCGTTGGTGATTTTTTTTTTTTTAATTATTGGAGGCTGTCTTTTATTAATAAATAAGACATTTAAAAAAAATATTTTAAACCCTTTTAATATTCTAAATATCGTTCCAAAATGATTTATATATATATTAAACAAATGGGAAAAAAAGTATTCTGCGAAAATATCCGTATAAGCAAAATTCTTACTTTAATTTTTATTTATTTATTTATTTCAGGATCAGAGGAAGTATAATTTCTAATTGAAGTAAATAAAATTCAGTCATTTTGAAAAAAAAAAAAAAATTCTTTCGTACCTTTAATTTTTAATTACCGAGTACAAATTCAAACAATCCGATTACAAATAAATAATAAACACACACGATCAATTGTCCACGAGTTCTTGTCAATCAAACTGTGTGGGCGTGTACTTGACCGTGATAATGACGGTCTCCTATTGGTTTAGAAACAGCAATCGTCCCAGCAATATACACATCTGAAATATGCCTTCACGCCACGCTTCCTGCGCATGGCAACACGACAACACAAAGCCTGCCACTCACTCCGCGCATCACACATGCGCACGGCAGCACATCGCTCGATAGTCGCATGACCGTCTCACTGGAGATGGAGTGTGTAGCGCATCTTACCTCACAGGATCAGTATAAAGCGAGTTACTACCTGCGAGTAACTGGCTTGGCCTTTTGCTCAACGGTTAAAGCACTCGCTTGCTGATCCTGAGGTCCTTGGATCAAAACCAACTGGCGACAATCTCCTCAACTCTAAATTTTATAAAATTCAAAATATCATAACAGGTTAGATTTTGTCAGAGAAAAAAGGAAATTTGTACTGTTTTAACCACTTAACTAGTCAATATTTTTGAAAGAAACTTTCAGATAATGTCTATTTTTTTTTCATGCCTTTTACAGAATTTTTAATCTTTAATTTATTTTTTTAACAGCAATTTTTGCCTAATCGAATCAAGAAAAAAATGATCGGATTAAATAATACAAAATTTACACAAAAATTTTACTGGTGAGAATAATATTTTATGATTGGTGTATGGATGCCCGTACATGGTACAGGCAAATCATGATTGGGTAAAACACGTTGCAACTACGACGTACGAACAAAGCAGGAAAACGGTTATTTATTAGTTTTTGTGAAAAATATTTCTAAATATTCCTTATAGGAACAAGGAATCATATAAAAATTAGAAGGTGAAACTTTTTAATAGTGAAACGCAGGCCTATTTCAACAAAATAATTTTAATATGTTTCTTGTTTTAATTATATATTTGCAATTTTCTTTGGCCGCGTATTCATAAGAAATTAGAAATTGGAAATAATCCATATCCGCACGGGCAAATTCCGTTCGTAAAATGAAAAGAAATTGACTGACATCGGAGTTTACAAACAATTTTTTTAAAAATTATACCCCTCCTCTCTTAAATCAAGCTTTATTTTTAAAAGCAAAATTTTAGTAAAATATTCTTAGTGCCTTTTACAAGTTTGGAATAAAAATTAGGTGTGCCCGGTGTGGTCACACTGTGCCGGAAAGGGTTAAAGCATGTTTCGAATTATTGGAGGCAACCTGTGGATGGTCTATAGTGTGAACCTGTAAGAAAACTAGTCAGACGTGGTTATCCAAAAACTATCTTCTATCATAAGGGTGCATAAACTGTGGCCCGCGGGCCAAACTGATACCAGTAATTTTATGCAGATTAACTTTCCTTATAGTAATGACGGAAACTTTGCTATGAAAGAAAACAAACGTCACTTTTCAAATATTCTGGTGGCAAACGATTTTCTGGCAAAAAGGTTGTGCATCACTATTCTATCACATACACATTAATACTTTCTGAAAAATGAAACACAGCAGCGACTCTGGTTAAGTGATTTACATGATAATTTAATCATCAACAACTTATGTCAAGTTCTAACTGAATCTGAAGTTTGATGAAATTCTATGAGTTAGTTTTTGAGATAGAACCAATGCAGAGATGGCAAAACAATAGTGATAGAAGCGCCACCTGTTGAGAGATTATTCTAAAATTTAAACAGCATTAATTTATACGAGAGATTAACAGAATCAGAAATTTCATGATAATTCGTGCAGTAGTTCTTAAGATCGAGCTATTGCGATAATCATAAATAATGTCACATAGAAGCGCCACCTGTTGGTCGATTTACAAAAAAAGTAATAGAGCTATTGCGGAAATTGAGCGAAAGACACCTGTTGGAAAATTTACATCTAAAAGTAACCAGAAGCAGTTTATATGAAGGACTAATTGAAACTAAAATTTCACTGAATACCGTTCATTAGATCTTGAGATAGATCGTCCACAATGTGCCACAAACAGACACAGACAGACATTCTGTAAAAACGGGTTTTTCTGTCCCTCTAAACTCAAAGCGTGGAAAATCATCTTCTTATAAAACAGAAGAAAATAAAAATAATACGTATCTCTTTTGAAGAAGTCAAACACAAAAATATGTCTATAAAATTTGTATTCGAATATTTTTATCTGTATATTTAAAAGATTTTTTTTTATTATGGAAATTTAATTTACAACTTTTTTAACTAATTGAATTTTTAATTATCTTATATAAATAGTTACAAGTTATTTTAAATTATATTGAGTGTTCGAAAATCACAAATACTCTAACTAACCATTAAAGTAATAAAATATTGATCTTTGACATTTTTGCTTAATGATTTAAGTTTTGACATGCTTAATTTTACTGTAAATATCTACCTACTTAGGATTTAAATGAATTATAAATTAGCGGTCGCATGCTATGTTTTTTTTTTTAATTATCACATACATTACTTTTTTTGTCAACATACAACAGAACAGCCAATTCTACGTCTTTTTTAGCTCATAGTCTATCAAAGCTTGAGAGCTAATGTGTTCTGTAAGTAAATACGTAAGTATCTATATAAGTAACGTAATAACTCTTGATGGAAATATCCAATTTGTTTCAAATTTTTTTATAGAGCATCTTATAGGAATGAATAACCTTCCGATAAGACGCTTCCCTGATTAGTTTTGGTGTCTAGTGGCTAAATATAAATTGGCTAACGGGGGTAAATTAATAGATAAATAAATTTTTGGCAATAGGAAGCGTTGCTGTAGAACACCGAAAGTACGTACCTAAACATAAACATATGAGTTCATTGCGGAACATTTTTTTTATTAAAGATATTTTCACACATTTCGCTTTAGGGGTGGTTTATGTTCAAACATTTTTTTCCGAAAGTTAAAAAAAATCAAATCGAAAAGAATTTCGAGACAAAACTTGGAGCACAAATGCTACATTTAAAAATGCCTTCTTTAATTTTCAAGTTGCGTTCTTATCGTACAAAACGTGGAGTTCAAAATGCAAAAGGACCGATGGTAATAAGAATGCTATTCTAAACCAGGTTTGAGGAAGCGGCTGATAGGAAGATTGTCAAAGACGCGACGGACTCCAAACGTTTGTTGTTGGCGCAGCATGTCCCTAGAGCGATTTTGCGCCATTAAACCCTGCAAACCAAACCAAACATTTGTTGTATTCGTAAATGCGATAGAAAGCGATGCCGATACTTAATCGACAATTGCTAGCACATGGTGAGTCCAGTACACGTGCAATTTTACAATGAACTGAAATTTCGTATGGAATTTCTTTCTGCTCTGACGATGCTGTGCAGATTGTTTTGTATCGTCTCACGACGGTACTTATAAGATATGAGCGTCGTAGAGAAAATTTTTAACCCAAAGACACTAATTCTTACTTTTTAGTGATCTGTATCTACTGTATATATCATAACAAAATAATACCATCAATTTTAGCGCTCCCTGCTGGCAAAATTTTCAACCAATATAAAATATTTTTTTACACCAAAAAATAAAATTCAACAAGTTTTTAAGCATTTCTTTAAAAAATTCATATTTCGATTGTTTACAGTTTGCTAATTATTAGCATTTCAAAACTCACGGAACGCCTGAATCACACGGTCTTTGAAAAATTTAAAAATACAATATTAATCAGAAAATGTATCGAACTTTTAATTAATAAATATCCATGACACCGGAAAAGTACTCAAAACATTTTTCGTATAGTCGTAATGGTCTTAACCCGTTCCGGTGCAGACAAATTCTGTTAGTAAAATGAGAAATTATCGACTGACACCGGAATTTACAAACGACTTTTTAAGAAATCAAGACCTCCGTAATTTAAGATTTTATTGCAAAAGCAAGATTTTATTAAAATATTATTAGTGCCAATCGCATTTTGGAATTAAAATTAGGTGTGTCCAGACCGGACACACTGCGCCGGAAAGGGTTAAACTATTCTTTACTTAAATTCGATCTTTTATTGATTACTATCTTCTTATTCTTTATATTTTAAACTCTAGTATTACACAGGCCAAAAAAAAAATATATATCCAGCCTTGTTTTTTATTTTTGTACTCTTTTCTTTTTTATATATTAGCACTAGATGCGTTATAGTTGGACTTTTATTATGGCTTCTCTAAGATATGCTATACAATTACTTATAGACCCAGGGCTCCCGAATGGTCCGCGAACTGAATACCAATAATTTTTAACAGAAAATTTCATAGTCGGTTTGTGCAGCATTTGTGCTAAAACTAACCTCCGAAGGCGTTTTCAACGCAATTCGCAAGAGAAATATAAAACGAAAATCTTTCTAAGAAAATATTGATGTTCAGTTCGCGGACCATTTGGGAGCCCTGTAGACCCCTTGCATTGACGTCACAGTAATTACTAATACTATATTCTGGTGCACATCTGGAGTCCAAACAAAACATTATAACTCCTCGTTTGCTGTTCAAAGTACATGTGGTCTTTCTGTTTAATTTTGATTTTTCTTATTCTTGCATTATTTTTCTAAGTACTTAAAAAATGAAGCGCAAATTAGTATGCTTACAAATGAGAAAACACCACAATTTGCCTTATGTTTCGGCGCCAGATGAAGCATGTAACGTCACATGCAAGGGGTCTATACACAGGGAAATGAGTAGCTCTGCTACTGGGTATCGCATCATCAAGATATACTGTTCACTGTTCGATTTTCAACTCTTTGTTGGTAGTATTTTGAAGAAACACAATTATAACTTTTTTTTTCATTTTTTTTGTACAATTTAGAGAGAATGGGTTTAGTAAAATACTGAGATTGCCCTTCCACCTAAAGAGTGGAATTACGTCTCTGTAGAGCGACGCAAACATTTGGAAACACTGCTCCAGTGTATACCCGCAGATTTTTTTTACAACTAGGGCTCAATTATGAGCAAAGAAAACTTCCACCGGAAAATTTTAATCGGACTGTTTTGTTTATTTAAACATTTAATGTTAACAAACATGATGTGAAGAATAGGGAAAAAATGATGTTTCTTTTTTTATGATGGAAGATTTCCTCCATCAGTAATCAGATTCTACAACCCTAATACTTATAAACCCCATTCAAATGTAAACCAGTCAATATCTGGCAATACAAAATTGGGTTTCTATCACTTTCAGAATGAACAACTCAAATCTGAAACATATTTTACAGAATAAAACACAACACTTGAATTTAAATTCTCAAAGGTCCAAATCTGAAATACAATATTCATCTATCACAAGTTGCAAACTTTGCTACACAAATATTTTATTTTAACTGAGATTGCAAAATTTGCAAATTTTATTCCGAATCGAAATTGTTTTCCTAAAAGATCTGACTATGCATTTCTTAGATAATATAAAACGTAAAAGAATAATACCTCAGCTAAGACAAGGAGAAAAAACGAATTGTCTCTTTTCGCAAAACAATACTTTTGACAAAACAATATTTATCTTATTTTTTATGTATTTTAGTATATCTGCTTAAAAAAGGAAAAAAAAATATAAGGCATACAAAAAATACTTTTTGCTACCATGTATGTTGTACGCACAAGAAATGCAGTAAAACATTGCTTCTCAAATAACTCTGTTCCTGAACAAGGAATTCTTTGGAAATCTGATTGTCAAAGGTCCCAGGCTCCTCTTTAAATCATTTAGAATTCGCAAAAGCAACACGTTACAAAATGGATTTTTTAAAAGTGCGCTACGGATACAATAGTAAGTGCCTGTGTATGTCCTGCTCATGGCAGTATAACATATTCTAGATGAGAAAAGATCCTTTTTGTAAAGATTGCTCAACGGGGACAAAAATTGGATATAATAGTATCTATACTTACATCAGCAATTCGTTCCAAGACTAGCGACGTAAGTCGAGGTATGTTTAGATAAGTAAACAAGTTGGAAATAACATGTCAAACGTAGCAAGTGAGGTGCGTTCGTACTACAACAAATTAAAAAAATATTCAGATTTTGGTTAATAGTATACAGTACATCGGATGCAGTATAGTGGCCAAAATCTTTTGTTTGTCCCTGTAAATTCTATCAACTTTCTATTGTATAAGAAGTAACTTGTAGTGAAACTTATTTGCAGGTGTAAAAATTTTTAGACAGGCCAACTACCTTTTCTTAGAACAGGATAGTCTAGCTTTTAGAGATCATACAAAAAATTATAGCAATATTAGCCACACCCTCATATTAAGTGAATCACGAATATTTTTTGTACGTGAGGTGGATAGCGTATCAATAAAGGTTGAGAACCACTAGTACATATAATAATATTTAACCCCTGAACTGGTTAATTCTTTTCCGTTCCATAAATTGAAAACTGCGGATTCACACCACTGTTATTTAAATAAAATATTCGTAAAATTTAGCTTAAACATTTCTGCCTTTCAACAGTATGAAAATTTTCTTGAAAATAATAGTGGTGTCAAAAAGCTTTAAATGATGCAATAAGCAAATTCGTCTTGCCCGAACGCCGTTCGGGCAAACCAATTAAGGGGTTAAACTGGAAAGTCGCTGCACAAACCATCATCTCGTCGAGTTGAACGACGAAATTCTAGAATTAAAATAAGAAATATATTATTCTAAATAATCATGAAAAGAAATATTGTGTTCTAAAATTACGTTAAAGATTTAAAAAAAAATTAGATTTTTAAAATTATTTTTTATATATTGGCAAATAACGTAGTTATTTTAAGAGAGCATTCTAAGAGACCATTTATTAGGTCTATTGGAAAGCTCTGTCATATAACGTCATTTCAAGCCTACTTTTTAAAAATTTAGATTTCTTCATTAGCACTACTTTTTAGTAATATTAAAATTACCATTGTTTTCACTTCAAGGTGAAACGTGAAAACTGTTGGAACTTTGCCGTTTCAAAACAGCTGAAACGGCAAAATTCCACAGCCAAGTTCCCATATTCGCCACGCCCTGACATCAAGTGGTTCGCGAATATTTTTTGTACGTAACCCCTTGAGGACGAGCGACATATATCCGTGCCGCAAAAAGGCTTAAGAATACTTGTTATACACGTCAATAAAATTTTACTGTGAAATTTGCCTTATTTAATCCGAGCATTTGCTTGATCTAATAAGGCAGAAATTTCTGTTTTTAAAATACAGTGATAAATCATTAAAAGATTCGTAAAACGCTCCCTTCGCGAAGGGGTTAAGGAGAATCATGTAAAGATAATAATAGTTAAACTTGAAAGTGGATACACAAACCATCACCTCGTTGAGTTGAAGGCCGAAATTCCAGGATTAGAATAAGAAATATATCATTCTAAATAATTATAAATAGAAACATTGTTTTCTAAAATTACGTTAAATTTCCTGAAAAATTAGTTTTTTTTTAATTATTTTTTATACATTTGCAAATAATTTATTTATTTATAAAAAAACATTTAAGAGAGTATTCATTAGATCGACCAGAAAGTTATGTTGTACATTTCACACCTATTTTTCAAAAATCCAGATTTTTTTTTTTTTTTTTTTTTTTTTTGTCAACACTTTTTTGCAATAATAAAATTGTCATTATCTTCCCATTGATATGAAACATGAAAAGTATAGGAATTTTACTATTTCAAAAAAGTGGTACCAATGAAGAAATACGAATTTTTTAAAAAAGTGGGCGTGAAATAACATTATACGACAGAACTTTCCGCTTGACCTAATATATTATGTGTATTTATTGTACAGATAAATACATTTAAATTATTTGTAAGAAATTTAAATCTGATTAGTTATGTCACAAACAACTTTTAAACAATGAATCATAGTATTTGAATCTAAATTGCCTAATCTGAAAAGCTGATTTACAATTTTTGTCTGCTGCTGATATACTGTTACTTTCCTTTTCTAATATAATGTTTAAACACAGAATGCAAAAGTCTGAAATTTTATTCTGAATCAATATTGTTTTCGTGAAGTATTTTCTTATACATTTCTTGGAACAGATAAATCTAAAAAGAATAACATGTCATCTTATCAAGAAAATGGAAAATACAAATTACCTCTTTTTTGCCAAGTGGTAAAAAAATATTTCTATTTTATATTCATAGATATTCAGAAACACAATTTTCTCTTTTTTATGTTCTGTATTTTAAAATACGTATATATGAAATAGAGATAACGGGCATATGTTATAGTTATAGAAATATTTCTTAGCAGAGGGTGTCATACAGAAGCAGGTTTGCTAAGCTATTATTTTAATATATTTTCAATTTTAACATGAGTTATAATAGAATGTAAGATTTAGTCGCAAAGTACAGGAGAAACGTAAAAAATATATTTAAATGTGGTCCGATTTCTGCAGTATAAATTTTTAAATTGCATCTTAGAAGATTTTCTTCGAGTAGAAAACGAGTATAAGTAAGACAAAGAAGAAGATACGTTTGCAATTCAATTAAGAACATTAATGAGACCAATCGAAAACCTATAGAAGTGGCAACTTTTGTTGGTGATACATAAAAAGGGAACGTACAGAATAGGGAAGAATGGTTCCATAAGATGAAAGACGACCATAACATCAGAAACATAAACCACCTAATTTTAAGAGTACTGTCACCAGTAATATTAATTTGAATTTTTTCCTCCGATAACAGCTTCGAACAGTTGAGTGTCGTTTCAGGGGCTACCTAGTTTAAAACAACTTTCAGCCCAGTGTATAAGTGAAGTGTCCTGTAAAATATAGAATCATTGGGAATGAAGGTAAAGTTGTAGTACTACTTAACCCCGTAACTGGTTAATTCTTTTCCGTTCATTAAATTGAAAATAGTAGACTCACACCACTATTATTTAAGTAAAATATTCGTAAAGTTTAGTCTTAACATTTCCGCCGCCCTTCAACACTATGAAATTAAAAAAAAAATAATAGTGGTGTAAAAAAGCTTTAAATGATAAAATAAGCAAATTCATCTTGCCCGAACGGCGGTCTGGCAAACCTGTTAAGGGGTTAAGTAAAGACAGTAAAAAGGTGGCAAGTTTTTATTCTATAATAAATTCGTATATGAATTTAGGAATTTTGGTGTCAGTGGATCACTTTATTATTTTATAACCAAAATTACTCCTCGCCGAAAAGGGTTAACCCAAAGGTTGCTGTTAGTCTCTCACTTGCCTTCACGTAACGCGGAAAATGAGTCAATGTTGTGCCAAAATAAAGTCATTAGGAACTATTTGTAACGAAGTCGACTCTAAAATCTATTGTGTTTGTATGTATATAATAACGTCATAATTGAGTTCCAAAGAGAATAGAAAGTCCAGATAATCATAATATGATGAAACACTGTTATTACATTTTGATCACAGCTGTGACAGAGACACGTGATGTTTTCTGACTTCATAGTGGCTAGCTGTCATAATCTAGAAGCTTTTCATTCCAAAATGTTTCAAAGAATAAAAAAGTTTTTCTGAACAGCCACGCTAATATATAGCTGTCAATCTTTAACATACCTGCTGTACAATTTTCTACCGTTTGACAGTTATAAAAATAACATTTCATTGAAAAGTATGAAACTTTTTTTTTTCCATAT
Source organism: Maratus speculifer (assembly GCA_964019185.1). NCBI lineage: Eukaryota > Metazoa > Arthropoda > Arachnida > Araneae > Salticidae > Maratus > Maratus speculifer. The sequence continues at coordinate 37,190,131 of OZ025296.1, forward strand.
TAAACTTCAAAGTTCATTTATGTTTATATTATGAATGAAAATAAGTTCACTTGAATTCATGTTCCATCTGCATGATTATCACTGTTGAATTCAGACATTTTACTCTGGAGGGGGGATTGTTGAGTTCAGAGGTGGAAATTGCACTTTTTGACCATTAAAAACACAATATCTCAAATATTCCGGGGAACATCACATTACTCCGGGGAGGAATTTCCCCGCGCGGGCCACCCCCTGAAACCAACGCTGATGATTATCCCTCGTGTCAAATTTATTTCATAATGTACGTAAATCAACTATAATGAAAATAGTTGAAAAATGATTGCATTGCTTTAAGTTATTGAAATATAATAGTATATTACTGTGATTAAAATTAATCTTAAATTTCAGAAACTAAAATGTATGTGTATAATATTTATATTAACTCAAACTTTCCTTGAAAGTACATAATTATAAGTACTTTCTTAACAATTAACAAAAACAGATTTTCAATTCTTTTAGTAACTATAAAGTTCCTGGTAAATATATTAAAACAAGCCTTTATTTTAATTATTATAATGAAATCTAACTTAGAGGAATTGCAGTTAGTACAGCAGCTTTTCAGAATAAATTTGTTTCGAAATGTTTAGCAATTAAAGCCTCTAAATCTTTAAAGGCGTTCCCGTTGTTTTAGTTTACAGATTTCATCCAGTAGCTATTAAAAACAAGGAAATTATACACAAAGGAATTACATGCTAACATATTATTTTGATAATCTAAAATCAGTGATAATTTCGTTTGAAGTAACGATGTCGACTTTTATAATTATGAATACATATTTGTTTATGTAATCATTATTATTTTATCATGTAATGAGTAGTGTACCAAAAATTATATATTTTAACATTGAATTAATTTGTTGTTAAAATATGCATGACCCCCATTAAACGACGGAAGTGTAACACAGAGATATCTAACATTTTTGCTGAAAAAATTTGTTGCCACAAACTTTATAAAGATAAGCTTCACTTTGTATAGTATAAAAGTTCTTAAAGAGAGAGAGAGAGAGAGAGAGAGAGATAAAATTTTTATACTAAAAATGATGATAGCTTGGTAGTTAATTTAAGAATATCCAATTATATTTAACGTTGCATCAACGCAACAGCAACAGAATTGTGCTAACCACTTAACTCATCAATATTTTTGAAAACAAAATTTCAAATAATGCCTATTTTTTTTCATGTCTTTTACAGAATTTTAAACCTTTTACCATCAGTTTTCCAAAACCTAAATTTTTTACTAATTGAATCACAATGCGAACAATGCGAACAATGTAAGCATGGTGATGGACCTCCTAGTTGAAAAAACAACTTTATATCCAGGTTAACAATGTAAGCCGTGTTGCATGGGCTTAGGGAGCCATAAGAAAAATAAAGAATAATGTTTAGTTGTGGCAAGCCAGAAATTAAGATAAATTTAATAGCTATCATAGAATAAAAGATAGAGTAAAAAATTTAAATTAAAAAAAAAAAAAGAAACTTAAAATGTTCGTCATGTTCGAGAAGCAAAGGACGAAAAGCTACCGAAGGGTCGCCCCAACTAGAAAGAAAAAAAAAAGACTCTTTTCAGAGACCATAGATTTTTAATTTAACGAAAAATTGTAATGTTAGTTAACACTAACAGACTAACAATTTTTTTTTAAATATTTAAAAATAGACAGAAACAAACACAGACAGAAAAGTATATATGAGGGATGACCGAAACTCAATCATCCTCTTCCAATAATAGAGTGTATCTGGGACATTTCCTATTAATGGGGTCAGAAACCTCATAATCTGGAAGCTCCGCAACAATTTCATTTGGCAAATTACACAAGGATTTATAAAAGTTTTTAGAAAGTTGATTAATTCGTTTTTTAAGAGAAGTGGTTTTTAGGTCTCTACGAATAGTAGAGTTTCTTAAGTACCTACAGCCATTGCGTATATAACGTAGATTTTTATTATGAATGCCATAAAGACTTTTCATATTAGAGTTGCAAGTAAACCCCCAGATAGGGCAGGCGCATGTTAGTACTGATCTAATGCAAGCATTATAAAGGATTAGTTTATTGTGAATAGATAAAGCTTTACTTTTAAGGAGAGGAGTGAGAGCTTTAGAAATGCCGGCGACTTTTCCCCGGATTTCGTTAAAATGCTTCTTCCAAGTTAAACGTCGATCGAGGATGACAACTAAATATTTAGTGAAGTCAGCCCAGGGGATAGTATAGTGTTGTTAACAGTTAGTCGGTTAGGATAGTCTCTTTTTCTAGAGAAATAAACTGCAGCTTTTAGTTTCGTTAAGTTTTACACGCGACTTAGTACACCAGGCAATGAATTCATCGTTGTGTTTCTGAAGGATTTTGTATAGTGTGAATGGACGGTGTGCAGGGGCATACATTGCCGTGTCGTCCACATACAGGGCAAGATAAGTCCTCAGTGTTCTGGGTATATCGTTGAAAAAAAATTAAATAATGTAGGGCTGAGAACAGAGCCTTGAAGAATTCCCGAGAGAATTCTGTAGAGTGTAGAAAATTTTTTATGGACGCGGACACAAAAAGTGCGGTTGCTAAGGTACAAATGTATGAGATGTATGAATCTGGCATTAATTCCAAGCTTAATTAATTTGTAGATAAGGCCATAATGCCAAACTTTGTCAAATGCCTTAACGACATCAAGAAAATCAGCAGCAGCTGGAATCTTCCTGTTGAGGTTTTCGCTAAGGAATTCTACAACACTAAGTAGTTGGTGTGTAGTTGAGTGCTTTGCTCTGAAACCAAACAGTTCAGGGATTAGTATATTATGTTCATCGAGAATTTCATTGAGCTATGACCTTATGACGCGCTCAACTACTTTACTTAAAGAAGGTAACAAGGAGATAGGTCTGTAGTTAGAAGGATCTTGCAGGTTAGTTTGAGGTTTAGGAGTTGGAGAAATTATTGAGGTTTTCCAAGGATTAGGAAAATAGTGGAACTTAAGAATAGCGTTAGTGAGAGAAGTTAGATAATTAATACAATTAAAAGGAAGATTTTTTAAAGCATAATTAGAGATGCTATCAATTTCAGGAGCTTTCCTGCTCTTGAGTTTTTTAATAATATTAAAGATAACAATGGGCTGAACCTCCGGGAGGGAATCCTGGGGAGGCGTGGAAAGAAAATTATTAACAGTATCATGAACGTCAAAATAATGATCAGGGTTGGCTAAGAAGGGGTTGGGGGAGAACTGCTTGGCATATGACCTAGCAAGAATCTCAGCTTTGTCGGTATCAGTATATGCCGTACTATTAAAGGCAGTTAAGGGGGGGATGGCAGAATAATTATTATTAAATTTTTTCTTAATTTTCCAAAGAGAATTATCTTCAAGAGATAAGGAACTAAGGAAGTTGTTCCAACTTTTTTGTTTTTCTTTATAGATAAGATTTTTTATTTTATTGTTAAGGTGATTAATTAAGGGTTTTAAAATTGAAACACAAAAATGCTCGGATTAAATAAAATATATTTTACACTAAAAAGTTACTGGTGAGAATAATAAATAAAAATTGGAATATGGATGCCCATACGTGGTACGGGCTAATCATGATTGACAAAACAAGTTGCCCGTATGACGTACGGGCAAATCACGGAAGCAGTTAGTAGTGGTTGTGATGTCTATGACGGTCGATTATCCGCTCGAGGGACATAGGCCCTAGGGAGAGTGCTCTCAGTGGGTGTCTTTCTAAGGGAATCTAATTTCTTTTAACATATTCGCTGCCACTCACGCGCCAGTTCGAGGTATGGTGCTAACGTTAAGGGGCCATTCACGTGCCAGCGCATGATGTGGGGTAATGTCCAATAGCCAGTCACGTGCTGGCGCGGGAAAATCTTTCACTGATTCTTTGTTATAAAAAGTAAATCGGCTTCTGGGAGAACCTCACTTCTACAGTGCGGCATTTACTATCATCACATCTTCACGTAAGCGGCAGCGAACGTGTTAAATGGTATTTGATATGAAAGAATACTTTATTGACTTCGTTTCATCTGAATCAATAAAATACATGAAAAAATTTAACCAATTTTGTATATCACTCCAAGCAAAAAAAAAAAAAAAACTTTTTTATAACGATACTAGCTGTTACTTGTGACGTCGTTCACGTAGTATTAAAAAAAAGATAACCGCATTTAGTAAGCAAAACGTTTCATTAATGATAATTTAAAACATTTATAATGACGCACATTTTATAGGGGGCAATATTGAAGTTCTTACTTTTTGGTGACTTGAAAAAACTAAGACAAATAAGAGGGAAATTTTGTGCCTGATAGTATGAACAATCGCGAAAATGAAGTTGCAACCACTTATACCGTAAAACCACCGTAACATACCCCATGTTTTACAGACATCATGTTGTACTGCATTTCAGAATTTCATATCAAAAAATAAAAATCGTGCGTTAAACCTAGAAAAAGAAAAAATATCCTTTCACTTCCAAAATACGCAACTTCGCTATAACTTTAATCTCAAATTCCTTGCGAATTCCTTGTAATTGGAATAGGTGCCAATTACTTGGAACTAGCAAAATTGAATCACCATTAATTGGCATCTATCATTAATTCAGAAATCCAAATATTTGTGTCTAAAATACTTTTACACAATTAAAGTAACCCTTTTTAACTAAACAAAACTGTTGTCAATTAAAATTTAAAATATATTATAAATCAGATAATAATGAATTGAAAAGCATGCCTTCCTTAAACGAAAGAAGAAGCATTTGTAACAAAAATGGCTAATTTCATACAAGTCATAATTGTTTCTTTTTCCTAGGCACTATTGTCATCTAGCAGCATAAATCAAAGTTATAATCTTTAACGTAAATGAGCATATAACTGGTATGAGGTCTTGCATTTTTAAAAGACTGGATATAAATTTTATTTTAGGTCATGTTTGTAGGATGTACCAATCACTGGTGCATGCCAATTACTGGGGGTGTTACCCTAGTGTAACATTATTAAAATACGCTGCAAATGATTTTTCGTCATAGACCATAATATAATGAAATACTTTTGAATTTCCTGTACATATACTATAAGTACTACACTTAACATATTCAATAGTAACCATGTTCTTGTTCACTTTAACGATGTATATTTTTAAAATTATGCTATTATAATACACCGCAAATGATTTTTTTCTCTTAGACCCTAATGTAAAGTCTCCTCTTCAGTGCTCATGTGATTGGGCTATGGTTGCTACATGTTTCATTTTCAATTCCAAACATGCTATGACAAATCTCAATGACATCTATTAATTTCGTCAGAATCCGACTACATTTATTCGAGTTAAAGCACTGATAGGCAGACGGCAAACCGCAGAAACTCGGCATCAGGCTACAGAGAGGGTGAAGTCGTGAAATAGTCTTCAACCAATTTAGAAAGTGTCAAAACGGAGAGTAGTAATATCATGAAAATCGAAGGATTTATCTTCGTAAAACGAAAAAACAATGTTAAGAAAATTCTACTACAAAACCGTGTTTTAGATGGTATTTTTGTAAAATTTGTATATGTTTGCTTTGCATACTATAAAACATTATAGAAATTTATCATAAAAAAATGTTTTCAAAAGTGACAAAATATTTTTATTTTTTGAAAGCTAAAAGAAATGTGGGACCAAAATCCGGTTGCAAATCATCATTTACAAACTTGCTTACAATGCTCTTCGAGATCCCGATACTTAATTGCGAATGTAAATGAATTCAATTAATTAAATGTTTAGGTTTTTAAGACAGAAATTGCATTTTTAAAAGTACTTTTTATTCAGATTATCTGATTTATACAACTTTAAGAATTAACACTTGTTAATTTCTTTTCTTTCGATTAGTTGAGCTTTTTTTTTTTACTTTTTAAGAATGATACAAACTATTTTTCGTTAATTATTACGTCATTTACAGCAGGGATAACTTTGTGGTATAAGTTATTGACATTTGCTATTCATTTGTTTTAATCTTTCTTTTCTAAATTATTTCATTTTAAAACCAAAAATTAAATATTTGTATTAACTGTTCGCAGACGATAAATATAATTTTGTTTAAATAACAACATTTGATATCATAACTCAATCTCATTTTATTTCCATATCAAAGCATACTATTCATTTTATTTTCAATATATGACATTACTTTCCTCTCCTTTTAGTGTTTACTCAAAATTCATGCATCTTGTTTTTGTTAGAAATGAATTACGTTTTGTTTCCAATATGACGTCACAATGATATTTTTTAAATCATTACTTAATTTATTTCATTTTATTTTATGATGTGAAAATCTTTCAAAGGAAAATTAATTACTGAAGAGAAATTATTATTCGTTTTTTTTTTGTCAACGAAAAAAAGGAGGGTGATTAAATCTGATTAAATATTATGGGGAAATTGTTAATTGATACTGTATGAAAAATAATAAAATTTCGAATTAAGAAAAGTATTTGAATAAAATAAATAAAAATTAGTGTGTGTTCATTTCAGGCCAATAATCATGTTTATTTTATTCAAACTTTCCAACACACATTCACATTTATAATATTACGAAAAAATAGCGTCAAAAATATACATTAATCAGTTTTGTTTCCTTTCTTTTTCAAATAAAAAATTGAGAATCATAACGTGAGCTTTGAATGAAAATTTTCATTTGTATGTAAATTATATTCAAACTTGTTAATCAGTATTAGTAAAAAAAAGTTTTTTTTTCTTTTATTTTAAATGTGACATCATTATTTATCAATTTTTATTAGTTACATACATTCATTCCTGTTGTATTTTTAAAAATACTTCAAAGTTCCTATGTTGTTTAAAGTATGACGTTATATTTTTCCAAATCAAATACTTTATTAATAATTTAATTCTTTCTCGTTGACTTTACTTCTAATTGTGTTGCCATTTTCTAAAGAAAACCTTTTATTAACGTAACCGATATCCATGCATCTTATATAATAAAATACTTCTTTTTTTTCAAAGTATGACGTCATATTTATTTTCCTTTGAATTCTTTTTATTTTAAGGTTTCACGTGGAAACTGTTCAACTGAAAATTAATTGCCGAGGAGAAATTATTATTCCAGATTTTGATTTTCTTGGCAACGGGAAAGAAAAATGGTTATATTTTATAGGAAAAAATTTAATTGCTTCTCTATGAAAAATAATGAAATTTTGAATTATTAAGGAAAATATTTGAATAAATCAATTAAAAATTCCGGGCTTCAGCTTATCTATATGCAAAAATTCAAAAACATCAATCCATCCGTTATGAAGCCAATTTCATTCCAACTTTCGGACACACTTTCACATTTATGTTTTTTAGGAAGACAATGTGTTTCCTGAGGGTATTGGTACTAAGGTCCCTTCTTACAGTGGAGTTACGGAGGTACCAAGAGGCCCCGCGAACAGTACGGAGATTCCTGTTACGAAGTTGGCTAAGATAGGTCATTGAAGATTTGCAGGCGAAGCCCCAGACTGGAGTAGCATAGGTAATTATGGGTATGCAGGAATTATAGAGAAGCAATTTGTGAACTTGCATGAAATGAGAGAGACACATTTGATAAAAATTATTCTTTAATAAAACTGGGACGAAAATAATAATAATAAAAATGTTGACTATGAAAGCAAAGAATAATTTTATGTTTGTCCACGTGAGGCGTATTCTGGCTACAAGATTATTTCTCGAATGAAATTATTTCATAATGTAAGAGGTAAATGTACTACAAGCCAGGGGAGGAAAAAAACTGAGCACGGGGCAAAGTTTCAATTTGGCGCTCCCTTAATTACTACGCCTGGAACGACCGCCCCCTTCGCCCAACCCCCTTTCGCACGGCGCTGCTACAAGTAAATAAAAAAATTCTATATTGCTTCGGGTTATTGTGATATGATAAAGTATTAATTTGGTTAAAATTAATCTCGAATTTCACAAAATAACCGCATTTATATAAGAGCTACATTAACCCAAACTTTCCTTAAAAATGCATTTTTATGAATACCTTCTTGACAATCTACAAAATAAAATTTTAAATTATTTTCGTAACAATAAAATCTCTAAGCAACCCTATTAAACAAAACATTTATTTCAATTATAGTCATGAAATCTATCTCAAAGGAATTTCAATTAATGCAGAAGCTTCACTAAATAATTTTGTCTCAAAATATAGAGCAATTAAAACCATTAAATCTTTAAAGGCGTTCCCGTTGTTTTAATTTACAGATTTCATTTATTCGCAGTAAAGACTCTTTGCATTAAAAGGAATTATACACAAAGGAATTTTATGCCTAACATTATTTTCTTAGTTTAAAATTAGCGATTGTGTCATTCAAATAAAGATGTTTTCTTTTATAATTATGGATACATATTTGTATTCCTGATTATTATTACTTTACGAAATAATGAATAGTGTGCAAAAAATTGTTTTTCACCAGATTGCTAATTTCGCCTATAATTTTAATTCGAAATTTAAGCTTCATATCGTAAATTTTCAAAGAAAAGTTTTTACTCTTAATAATCGCCAAAAATCAATTGCTATATAAAGCATAATATATTACTCTTTATTTTTAGTACGAACACGAAAATTCTGAAGAAATGGATACTAAACTGGCAACCCTGATTGCAACGTTATATTAATGGATATTTGGCTTGCAGTAACAGTGTAAATTTTTCTCAATGAAAATAACTTTCTATTTTGTGAAAATTCGACAAAGCATCTGTGTCAAATTATATGTATATATATGTATGTTAATTATGAATAAATATTTTCATTCATGTACATTATTATTTTAGGATATCACACGTAATAGAAAAAATATGTTCATTGCATATTCCACTGTTGCCAGATGGACTACTTTTTTAACCATTTCGCAACAGGAGCCTTTTACAAAATTTTTAATGTTTTGTCACGAGTTTTTTAAAACAGAAATTTTTGCCATATTAAATCGAAAAAATGTTTCGATTAAATAAGGCAAATTTTACAGAAAATTTTTACTGATGGGGATAAACAAGGTTTCTTATGCCTTTTTTGCAGCACGTATACGCAGTGTTGAATTCAGGGGGACATTCCCCCCCTCCCGGAGCAATGAAATGCCCCTCCCGGAAAACTTGAAATCTTGCTTTGTAAATGGTCAAAAGTACCCCCCCCGGAACTCTATAATGCCTCCCCTGGAGCCACTAAAGTCCCTCCTGGAGAAAAGTGTCTGAATTCAACACTGTGTATGGGTGATTCTCAAAATAGGGGACAATTTATGTCTTTCGGCATACAAAAAAAATTGAGAGGTTTTCTGTCATGTTTTTATATTTAGATATGTTTGTCTTAATATTATTCATTATTTGCACTCAAGAATTACTCACTTTTTAGTTAAAAACACCTTAAAATAAGAGAATAAATGTTCAAAATGTCATTAGCATGGATGTCCACAGCAGCTGTGCCTTGTATATACTAGCTTTTTGAAGAGTTAATATCATGTTTATAAAATAAAACAAATGTTATTCTTACTTTAAATTAATCAAGGAGAGGATTTATCCAATAAATTTTTTTTTATAAAAATAAAATTTTAGTGCATAAAAAAAGAATTAAAGTTTGCCCTCCATATTCTATTTTCAAAACAAGGTCATACTATAACAGCTGGTTATTAATCAAAATTTCATTTTCACATATGACAATAGCTTGAAAATATAAAGTTTCTCCACGGCAACAAGTAGCCATTTTATCCCAGACTGAAAATAGAAGCATGTATTGTATTTTAAGAATAGAATTTGAATATTAAGGGCGTACATCAATTGTATGTCATTAGAATGGATAATAATTTTCATGTTTATTTTATAATTAAAATTTTTATTTTATTGATTTGCATAGGACTTTTGTGTTTTAAAAAGCCCCAGAAAGGACTATTGCATTGTGATTATATTATGGCTCATAATCTTATTTAAATTAAAACTAGCAGGGGAGACCGAGCTTAGCTCGGTCAAAATTAACTTTGTGTTCAACTCGATATAGTATTTTCACTGTATCATTAACTCTGTATTATTACTGTAAAACATGTATATAATAGTATTATTTAGAAAAACAATCAATAAGAAACTATGTTTTTATGCGCATATTTATAAATTTTATTTTATTTTAAATTTTACAACGAAAGGACATCGATCTAAATCACTTTTTTAGCTCGACTCTGATTGGTTTAACCATGCATCTCGAATCCTCTTAAGAATGTATAAAAAAATTCTTTACATTCTGAAAGACAATATATTTTGCTAGATATAGCCAAATTTGGAGGCATTCTTTCATTTGGCTCCAAATACGTGTTTTGGTTTTCGTAATTTTTATAGTCGATTTTTTGGACATATGTCGCCAATATTTTGTCAAATATCACCAAGTTATTGGCTTTTGCCATATTCTCCTGACCCTGACCCGTATTACCTAAAATGAGCCACTAATCAAATTTGATCAAGCATGTGACAGAGCTCAATCGTCTTCAGGTAATCAAAAACAGTAGAATATAAAATTGAATCAAAATCGTTCAAGCCATTTTTTAGGTAAAATTAGTTTGGCAGCATTCAGCAATGAAGCGAAATGACCCACTAATATAATTTTGTTTAACATGCGACTCAGCCCAATAGTCTTCTCGTGACAAAAAACGTTTTGTTTCAAAATTTAGGTAAAATTGATTGAGTCGTTATTGTATATAATTAGAATGACCCTAGCTCATTAAGACCCAAAATGACCCACTAATAGAATTTTCGCGAGCATTTGTCCAAGCCATATGGTTTTCTCTTGCTCAAAAACGATATAATACAAAGTATAGTCAAAATGGTGAGTACCATTTTCTATATAAAATTAGAATGACCCATCATGACCAACAAATGACCCTTATAATTTAAACGTGTGGCCTAGCTCTTTAGTTTTAGCATGCCGAAAAACATTAGATACAAAATTTAGATAAAATCGATTGAGCTGTTTTTTAGATATAGTTGGTTTGACTCTGACCCCTTATAATCCAAAATGACCCATTGATCGAATTTTCACAAAAATCTGTCCTAACCCAATGATTTTCTTGTGACCGAAAACGATAAAATACAAAATTTAATCAAAATTGCGCGAAACGTTGTCAAGATGAAATTAGAATGACCCAAAAGTGGCCCACCAATCGAAATTTCTCGAACATGTGACCTACCCCAATGATTTTCTCATGCCAAAAATATGTTGTATACAAAATTTCGTTAAAATCGACCCACCCATTCTTTAGATATAGCTTGACCTTGACCCATTAAGACCCACAAATGACCCTTATAATCGAAAGCTCTCGAATATGTGACTTAGTCCATTAGTTTTCTCGTTTCTAAAAATTGTTACATACAGAATTTCGTTAAAATTGATCCTGCCGTTCTTTAATTATACATAGCTTGACCCAGACCCTTTATGATCCAAAATGACCCATTAATCGAAATTTTTCGAACATGTAACCTAGTCCAATGATTTTATCGTGCCAAAAAAATGCTGCATACAAAATTTCATTAAAATCGATCCATCTGTTCTTTAGATATAGTTTGACCATGACCCATTATGACCCATCATGACCCACAAATGACCCTCATAGTCGAAATCTCTCAAACATGTGATTTAGCCCATTAGTTTTCTCATGTCAAAAAACTATCACATACAAAATTTCGTTATAATCCATCACGCCGTTCTTTAAATATAAATAGCTTGACCCAGACTCTTAATGACCCAAAATGACCCATTAATCGAAATTTTTCGAACATGTAACCTAGTCCAATGATTTTATCGAGCCAAAAAAATTTTGTATACAAAATTTCGTTAAAATCGATCCACCTGTTCTTTAGATATAGGTTGACCATGACCCATTATGACCCATCATGACCCAAAAATGACCCTCATAGTCGAAATCTCTCAAACATGTGATTTAGCCCATTAGTTTTCTCATGTCAAAAACTGTCACATACAAAATTTCGTTATAATCCATCACGCCATTCTTTAAATATAAATAGCTTGACCCGGACTCTTAATGACCCAAAATGACCCATTAATCGAAATTTTTCGAACATGTAACCTAGTCCAATGATTTTATTGTGCCAAAAAAATGTTGCATACAAAATTTCGTTAAAATCGATCCACCTGTTCTTTAGATATAGGTTGACCATGACCCATTATGACCCACAAATGACCCTCATAGTCGAAATCTCTCAAACATGTGATTTAGCCCATTAGTTTTCTCATGTCAAAAAACTGTTACATACAAAATTTCGTTATAATCCATCACGCCGTTCTTTAAATATAAATAGCTTGACCCAGACTCTTAATGACCCAATATGACCCACTGAAATTTTTTCTCGAACATGTAACCTAGCCCAATGTTTTTCTCGTGCCCGAAAACCATAGAATGCAATTTTTAGTCAAAATTGCGTAAGAAAATCGCTAGATAAAAATAGCATGACCCACAATGACCCCAAGAATGACCCACTTACCGAATTTTCTCGAACATGTTACCTAACCCAATGGTCTTCTTGTAATCCAAAACGATACAATATAAAATTTGGTCAAAATCGTTAGAGCCGTTTTTTAGATAAAAATGGCTTGACCCATAATGACCCCAAAATGACCCACTAATCGAAATTTTTCGAACATGTGACCCAGCCCAATAGTTTTCTCGTGCCAAAAAACGATTGGATTCAAAATTGCCTTAAAATCCATCCAGCCGTTCTCTAGATATAAATAGCTTGATCCTGACCCATTGTGACCCAAAATGACCCAGTAATCGAATTTTCCCGAACATGGGACCTAGCCCAATGGTCTTCTCGTGCCCGAAAATGATAAAATCCAAATTTTTGCGAAAATCGTTAGAGCCGTTTTTGAGATAAAATTTACCCACACACACACACACAATTTTTGCTCGCATTATAGTATAAGATTTGTCATTAGCATGGACAAATATCAGTGTCATTATCATGTTTTTTCTGTCCATGCTAAAGACTCCTATGTGCATAAATGTAACCATTGCTTATATTGTATCTTTTATAAAGTTTAATTTTACATATAAATTTAGGTATTACATTTATTATCCCTAAAATATGCATTAAATCTGTCAGAAAATCTCTAAGACAGCTTCTTACATTGTTAGTGTCAGAATGTTGCTCATGTAAACAAAGTTTGCTCTTTGGTAATGTTTTTATTCTCCTTATATGTATATATGTAAAAATGGAAACCCTTTGCTGAATAGGAAGGCTAGTAAATATAGAAAAAATATTTAAACAGGAAGAAAATAAAAATTTCTTAATATATTTATTCCATGCAATTTGGTTTGTCATTAGCATGACTCAAAAAATACTAACTATTTTTTTAAAGTTATTTTTTAAATATTTAGCTCTGCTGACTACATGTAAAGTATACCTAATACTATATTAACAACACCTATTTTTTTCAGAAGTTTTGCTAACAGTAATTTTTTTAAGATTTCACTTTTGAAATTGTCTCCTATTTTGAGAATCACCCGTATACGTGTAGCTCTTCACAAGAGGTTAAATTTACATTCGCACTACTTTTTTGAAAAGGTAAGATGCGCCTTATTTAATGACACATTAATCAAGGCAAAAACAAGATAATTTTATGTTTATAAAAAGGGGTTGCCAATCAAGAAATCTAAATTTTTAAAACGTAGCGCACTGACAAATACTGGCACATTCTATCAATTTATTGTTCACAAAATGCGCCAATGGAAGTTTTATTTCTTATTGCTTTGTTAATGGTATATTTCTATCCTTTTTAAGTACTTTTGCAAATAATAAAGGATTTTATATTTGTATAAAGCCTTAATTTCCATTAATGTAAATTTATTCGGTGGAGATAACTTTTTGTTTTGATTAAAATTAAACGAAGCATTTGTGTAGAAAGTAAATAGGTAGAAAGGTAGGTTTGTGTAGAAAGGAAATAAATTTACTGAGTTCTTTACTTAATTGTTATTATAGTAATCATTAATGTATAATATACAAGGCGCCCATAAAAGAGTGTTCCGCAGTCTCAATTGTGTAATGTAATAATTTAATCCTTTATCGGGCAAATCAATTATTTGGCTAAAAAGCTGAAAAGCTTCACTGCTAATAGAATTAATAAGTAATTTGGCTCACAGGTTAATAATAATTCAAGCTATCCCACTAAAATTTCCGGTGCAAATTAACCAGTTTTTAATAAATGGTAAATATTAAATAGTAAATATATTACCATTGCACGATAAAGGGTTAATTTAGACTATTTATGACAAATTATGCATAAAATGAAGGTAAGCTAAAGTAATTTCATTTACAAAAGTTCAATGAGTGGAGATTTGATTATACTGCACATATCCAACTTCATGTACAAATCCTCCTACACTTCGCTGAGCACGTTCGCAGTAACTGAAGCACTAACCTCCTCGCAATTTCAGCATGATCTTTTATTACAAACTAAACCTATAACCTGAAAACGGGAAGATTCGAGTAGAGAAACTATAACCTTTGGTAACCAGTCCAGTTTCTCCTGATCTGGATTTATTGTTAAGCCATCTGTGAGCTACTGGTGATGGTAAAAACTTCCTCGACAGATCTTTACACTTTACCGAAAAGTCTCAAAAATGACCTCACTTGGTCATCCGAAGTTTAAAGAAGTCCTTTAAAATAGCTATATTATAAAGAGATCGCCATTTCGTAATTTACGGTAATCAAGTCTTTTATACCTTTAGCTGTAATCAGATTCACCAGCTTTTCAAGCAATTTTCGAACCAACATTTGATTTCCTCCAACTTTTTGCGAAATATTGTCTCAACATCCAGTGTGATAGCAAACAACAATATCCCTGAACTTTATTCCACAGTTCTAGGAAAGTCTCCTCTAGCCGCGACTTTTTTCCCAATTTTCAATATTTCAACCAATAAGCGATTGATACAAATAGGCGACAGATATTAGTGGCTAAGTACGGGATTTCCTCCGACATTAGCCACGACAATTGTGACCCTTTTCTGTTTTTGAACGGGAAAAAAGTTGTTAAAATCGGCTGAAAAGTTTGTTTTTGCAAAATTTATAAATCTGAAAGCAGCTAACGAAGACGAATAAATGTGTTTGTTAATTCCATCAACCCAGATTCCTCATGTTGTCTTCAACTTTTGCATAGCTTTAAAATGAGATCCACCTTTTACATTATTATTATTCTATTCTTTGTTTAAACTTGATCTTAAAAAAAGAAAATTTGTTGCATTGGGTTTATTGCCATATTTCATATTCTGGAATTGTATTCCACAAAATAATCTCAACGGACTCCATATTTGCTATCGTCACAGCTCTATATGTAATGGCGGAAATATGATTCTATCTTGTAGTACAAGGTTCAGTGATCACATTTTGTGCTCAAATCACTATATGTTTCGCGGGCACCAATGTTTTCGTGACTAATGTTCTGTATTTATAAGTATAAATATATCTGAAAAACTAAGTTGGTGCTGTAAATCCTATTCTATTTTAAATCAGTGGTGTCACAGGTGACTATGTTTATATTTTTTTCCACCATTATTTTAAAAAGATTAATTTTGTAGTATATTTCTGTAGAATATTTTGTGAAACTTTTTGTGAATTTTTTATGGTTTAAGAAAGTGGTGTGAGATAGAATAAAAAAAAATACTCGCCTGTAGCAGTCCTGTATTTTGAACAATGCTCCGAATAACACCTAAAACATTCCTAAAAACACAAACACCAAAGGTTTTTTTCTTATCACTGGTCATAGTAATTACTGAAAACTCTATTTTAAATTATGCGGTATATATATGTGGGAAGTCCCCTCTACTATATTATCTTCTACGCATCGCTACTCCGATGACAAAGGGTCTCAGCAAGGCAGACGATTCAAGCAACAGCGATAATTCCTACGCAGCCAGACGAAAGCCGGGACACTTTTGAAGTGAAAGGAAGATATCGTTTGATGGAATGTTTTGTGTTTAAGTGGTAGAAAAGAATGTTGGATAAAGATGACTTCCCGCATAAGATGTAACTAATTAACGGTTTATGATGTTCGAATTGTAAATAGAATTTTTGTAAATATTGTTTTTGTACATAGTAAATGTTTAAATATAAGTTTTTTTAAAGTTTAAACGGTGTCAGACTCCATTACATGTCTTTGAGTTAATGATGATTTCGAAAGAACTTTTAGAAGAATTCCACATACATATTAAAAGAAAAAATAGAAACGAAAACAAAAACCCCGAAGCAAGACTTCTTTTGCTTATTATATTCTTTAGTATTAAAAAAATACATTTTCCCACTATCTTTAAGGATTTATACTAAATTATATTTTCAACATAAAAACTACTTTAGAGTATTTTATCCAGTTTTTCTGCGCAATTAACGAGCATCGACGTCAGATAAAATAACATTTAATCCGATTTGAAACTACAGTGTCTCACAAAAGTGATGGGACACTTGTGCTTTATAAAAAGAAATTGCAATAAAATAAATAAACAAACATGTGCAAAAATTTTTTGGGTGTGTTTCATATTTAAAGTTAGTAACAATTATTACATAACATACATTTTGTCAAAATATTAAAATATTAATTTAGTAAAAATACAATTGTTCAGAACGGAGCAAAAAATGGCTCACATAAGTGATGGGGCACTTACTTTTCCATCAAATATTTATCCAAAAATTTTACTTTTTAAAAGGTTTTAATATTTTGTTGGATTTCCTTTTACTTTTAAAACATGATTTAATCTTTTTGGGATGGATTCGACTAATTTTTTTTGTGATTTCTGGAGTGATTTTACCCCATTCTTCTTGAAGCACCGATTTTAGTTGTTGTTTTGAAGAAATGGTGTGTTTGCGAATTCTTGATTCCAATTCTTGCCAAATATTCTGTATGGGATTTAAGTCTGGAGATTGTGGTGGTGTTTTTATTATTTCAGGACAGTTATATAGCAGCCAGAGTCTAACATTCAGAGCAGTGTGCTTGGGGTCATTGTCCTGGTAGAATTTAAAATCGTTATGAAGGTTCAATTTTCGTGCTGAAGATTTCAAATTTTGCTTTAAAATATCAATATACTTGTACTGATCCATTATACTGTCAATAAAAACAAGATTACCAACTCCAGCGGACGATATACACCCCTATACCATAACTACTCCTCCACCATGTTTTACTGTTGGTACCAAGTTCTGTTTGCGAAATTCTTCCCTGGGTTTTCTCCACACCAAGATTCTACCGTCAGAACCAAATATATTAAATTTACTCTCATCAGCAAATATAACTTTATTCCAGTAATCAGAATTCTTATTTATGTTGGATTTAGCGAAAGCTAGTCTGAGTTTGCTATTCTTTTTTTATTACGAAGAATTTTTTCCTGGCTACTCTACCGTGATATCCAGCAGATCGAATTACCCTTCTAATAGTCTCAGGATTAACAATTATTCCATATAATGCTTGTAAATCAGCAGCAACTTTTGAAGCACTATTTCTTGGATTTTTTTTAATATTTCGAACGATAATTCGCTTTATTCCATTGGATAGCTTTGATGGTCGGCCAGGTCTTCTTTTATCCTGAATCATATGATTCTTTTTATATCGTTTAATGATATTGAAAACTGTTGAACGACTCAAGTTAACTGTTTCAGCAGTTTTTCTAATAGATTTTCCACGTTCAATATGCAAATTAATAACTAATTTTCGAATTTCAGGCGAAGTTTCTTTTCGTTTAGCATTCATGGCTACACAGAGCAAAAAAAACACAAAAATTCTAAAACAAACTGGAGAGAAATACTGCAGACGATTTTATAAATTATTGCCAATTGCTTTTAAGTAAAAATAAAACCCCCCAAAATATTTTTATTGCTTATTTCAGACGATTTTTGTTGCATATATAATGGTGTCCCATCTTTTATGTGAGCTATTTTTTGCTCCGTTCTAAACATTTGTATTTTTATTAAATTAATATTTTAATATTTTGACAAAATGTATGTTATGTAATAATGTTTACTAAATTTAAGTATGAAACACACCCACAAAAAAATGTGTACATGTTTTTTAATTTATTTGATTAGTTTCCTTTTGTAAAGCACAAGTGTCCCATCACTTATGTGAGACACTGTATGTCGCTAAAATGTTTAAAGAAGCGGAATTTCAGTTCGATTTTTCTATTTTAGTATATTTTCTTTTGTATCCTAGCTTATAGATCTCAGCTGTGGTATTTTTTTTTATCTCTAAATAATGAGATTTAAAATGTGTTTTATTTAAAGAATTTAAACTTCTATAACATAAAATCCTAATGTTTATCTTATGCATTTTTAAAAATTTATCATAAAAAATGCGTATTTTTTAGATTAGTCATTTTATTTTATCGACTACGAGTTAATTAATTGTGAAGAAATTTATATTAAATATATTGTTAAATTGATATTAATCTATTTTTCAATTATTTCTTTATATTTTTCTTTATTTTATTATTTTTAATTTTATAGAAATAGTGTAAATTAACTGTTTTGTATTCATAAATTTAAAAAAAATTTCTACGAATTGGGCATAAACTTAAGATTTCAGTGATAAATAAAACACTTGAGGAGTTTAATTTGGAATGAAATAAAAAAGTGAAATGTTGAAATTTCGTATTCAAAAATATTTATTATGTAGATAATGCAATTTTTCGATGCACACGAGTTTCACTTTATCGGTAGCATATATTTATTTGAATAATATTAAAAGGCTCTTCAAAAATTATTTATTGAAAATGTTGTATTCGTCGCATTTCAGACTTTTTATATATCATTGTCATAGAATAATTCGATTCAAATTGGAACATTTGACTAAAAATTAGATATTATCAGCTTCTGAGATATCTTTTTTGTCTGCAATTTGAGCTAATGCACAATATCCTTGAAAACTCGAACGGTGGTCCTGGTCATTCTCCAATTCTAAAAATCCTAGAATAGATCTGCTTCCTTCAAAGCTTCATATGCATTTTTTTCTTGAAACCAATTGTAGAGAAATACTTTTTGAGGATTTGTAAACACACTCATACTGTAATCAACCTTTAAATTTGCAATACTAACACTTGCTTTTCACATCGCATTTTGATTCTCCGTAAAATTTTACCTTAGAATAAGAAATGGTAAGGATATCGGTTAATTTAGAAATTATACAGAGTTTGAGTTTGGAAGTCCTAATGTTAAAGTCATATTACATCGTTTTAAAAGAGATAGTGATGGAAGGGGTGAAGGGAGGTGGCTTTTAGGCATAACCCCTTTACTTGGTGGAATAGGCTGTACCGTAATTTCCGGCGTATAACCCGCGGATCAAACAATCATTTTTTTAATCCACAAGGAAGGGCTCCATACGGGCATACTCAGAAAATTCTGAAAACATTACAGAATGTTCTTCTCATATGAATATATATGTTTGTAAAAAAACTTTTAGCGGAACCCCGATAGAACGTTCATAAAAAAATGAACATTTCTTTTATTTAACGATTTATCATCGGTTTGCATCAAAATAAAATTTTAAAAAATACTTTTTTTATGTAAAAAATTTTTTAAGGTAAAAAATGTTTCATCTTGAACTTGTTTAAAGGAATTTTATTTATATAACGTTAATTTTGTCAGCTTTAGTTTGTTTTAACTATATTTTTGTCATAATGTATTTAGAATGAAATTTAACTGTGGAATTTTATGAAGTAAAACAAAATTTAAATTAATTAAAATTGTTTCAATTTCAAAATTAACTCCAATCTAATTGAGGTTTGTCGATTCAATTTTGTTGCTGTGGAAACAAAAACTTCTCCGATATTGAAATGCATTACTGCATCATTCTTCATCTGGCCTTTATTTTGTCATACGCTTAAATATATGAAACGATACTTTTCAGTATGAAAGTATTTTTTATATAAGAAATTATTTTTAAAGTGATAAAATTAAATAACTGCAGCAAATTTAAATTCAATAAATACTATTTACACATATTTTAAAATTTAATTGACAAGAAATTTTCAGGTGCATTAAAATCGTTTGCTTTTGGCGAGGAAAAATGCTGCTCGCCAAATCACGTTACGCTTTCGTCTTTTCGCGCCAAATACTCAAAAGTATTTATTTTTTTATTTTATTTTATTTTATTTTATTTTTTTTTTTACTGAGTTTCTTCTGTAATTCCGTCGCTGAATTTGATGATCCTTTATTACAAACATGAATAGATTAATCAGTATCTTTTTCAAAAAATTTTGCGTATGGCCAGTTTGGAGACCTTCCTTGCCAGAAAAATTTAAAAATAAAATGTAACTTTTATGATCTGAGTGATTATTTGTCTTTAATTACTAAATAAAATTTATGGGTTGAAAAAGAATTGTTTGATCCGTGGATAATACGCTGGAAATTACGATACTTTCAAATTCACATATTACTAAGTTCGTACGTATTAAAAAATTCTGAGAATTTTAGGCGTTCCAGTGCCAGAAATTTCTTTACATTACTGGTCGCTATATCTAAAGACAGAATTTTTTCATTAAATAAGGCAAATATTACTTTACAAAATTTCTGATAACGGATGCTTGAATGTTCTTGAAGCGTACGAATCATGTATTAGTTTAATTAACTTTTATTGATTGGTTTCACTTAACCCATTAACGACGATTATTATTTACACTTCTTTCAATACCTAGATGCCAGTTTATGCAAGACTGTCCCCATTGTAATTTTAAACGTTTAATCCCTCAAAGTTTGAGATGAAAGGTTTTGTACTGCTTAAATTGTAAATTTTCATGACAACAGTCGGACGTTTGTTAAAAAAATAATAGTTTAAAATACATATTTAAAAAAATTATTTTTAAATATCCATTTTTCTACCGATGCGTCGTTGTAGACGTGTGTCCGAACGGCAAGATAGGTTGCTGGACCTTCCATTTAGACTGCACCCAGAAGGTTTGAAGTTAGGCTTCGGCTAAGCTACCAGTACACAGCAGTACCAAACAATGGCATTTCCTGAATTTTGATATGGCTCTGAAAGGGAGGGAAAGGTTTCTCCAGAGACCTCAACCCATGGTAACTGCTAGACCGACCCAGGACTTTCAGAATTACTTTATTTAACGAGTGCGTACTCTGCATTCACTTGTGGGTCTTTGGTGGTGTCCAGAATCGAACCCGAGACTTTTCAGTCCGGAATTCGGTGCTATGACCACTAGGCTACCATGGCCTAACAGTCCTTTGGTTAGTTTTAGTAGTTACCATAGGTATAGGTATCTGGAGAAACTTTTCCCTCCCATTTAGCGATTTATCGAAATTGAGAAAGTGGCGTTGTTTGGGGCTGCTGCCATCTATTTGCGGCTTTGCCGATCATCTTCTTCTGCAAAAGTATGACTTACAACCCTCTTGGTTCAGTCTTAATGGAAGCTCCAGAAACCCTTCTTGGAATTCGGGCACGCATCAACAACAGCCGCTGATATATAATGATATAACGCTGATATATAAATAATGTATTAAATTGTTTAGTCTAATTGACTTTTAGTTAGTAACTAAATCAGCAACAAATTTAGTTGTAAAATACTTTAATTATTCACGAATTTTATTTACATTAGAAAGTAGACTAAGGTTTTAACTTTTTGTCGGGAGGGAGTGTCTCTATAAAATTTTATTTCCCGAATGTAGCACTGGTACCAGAATTTTGGTAAAAAAAAATTCGGCTTGTTAAATGCTTGAAATACAACTTTTTTTCTTATTTACAAATAAAGTTGCTTTCAAATTCCGATGTCACTCATTAATTTCCATATTGTAATATTTTATTTATGTCTATATTTCTTATAGATGTGAGTTAATGTCAATTTTAAAATTTTCCGCTAAAGCTCATGTACTAAATTCCATTTTATTTTTACTCAATAAGGTTTTATTTCAAAGATGAAATCAGTATAATGAAAAAAAATAACGATGTTTTCACATTATGCCTACTTTATCTCACTCTCAAGTAAAAAATATACTTTTAGATAAAAGTTTTTTTTTTTCCCGATAACTTACTGTTACTTGTTGTTCGAAAAAATAAAATGTGACTTTTACCTATAAAATTCAAAATACATTTTCAATATTTCAAAGTTCGGTGAAGCTTATTCACTAAATTAAATTTTACTTTATTTTTACTCAATACACTTTTAAAGGATTGTTAAAAATGTCTTTTTCTTAAGAAGTAAAACACGAAAATGATAATATCTAAGAAAAACACTTTAGAATTTCATTTTTTATTTCATATTTGCAGCATTTTTATTTTGTCTCCCTTTAAGAGAACAATATTTCTAATAAAAGGCTTGTTTTCTATTGTGAAAATTTCATATCCCTTTGCTTAAGAATCTGAAATAGGATTATTTTCTTGGAAAGTTAGTCCATTTTCAGTGTTTACATTTTTGCTAAAGCACACTTATTAACTAAATTAAATTTTTTCCTATTTAAATTCACTAATAATTAAAGTTGAAAAAGTTTCTCTCTTCATGGTGAAATGAATATAACAACAATGTTAAGATACTATTTATATTTTTGATAATACTTTGTTTTCAAAAACTTGTTTTTAGAAAATTTTCTGGCCTCTTACTCGAAAAAAAGTGAAAGAGGATTTTCGATTTGAAATTTGACCCTTCGCTCTACAATTTTTTGTATTTTTATGAAAAAAATATTTAAAATATATATATCGGTATAATAAAGGAAAAAATAATAAAAAATATTAATTCAAACTTTCAGCTAAAATGGCGTCATTATACACAATTAGAACTGTTAAATATTGTTTTGCTGTATTTTGAAATTAAGTGAGCTTTGTTTTATTAATTTTATGCGTCTGTAACTTGTTTTATATTAATATTTTTAAGTATTTTGTACATGTTGAAGTCACATCAGACAAAATGTGTGCATTTAAATTTTTAAAACACTCTAAATTATGAGAGCTACTGTAAATATTCGTTGTTGTAAGACTGGTAAGAAATTATTATTTCGGTTCAGTCCTTTTACAGCATTTCAAAAAAAAATCAACTTATTTCAGTGTTTTGAATTTCAAATGTTTCGAAATCCAGAACAAATTTTGACCACTCTTGAAACATTTTTACGTGCTAAAACAGGTTTGAACACATCTAAGTATTAAGAGGGATTTTTGGAGTTTATTACCAGAATTTTTGTAAAGTACTGATAGCTATATCTAAAAAAAAATAAAAAAAATAAAAAAAATGTTTTTTATTGAAGAACACAATAAATATTTTATATTAGTTCTGGTAAGAAAGCTTAAAAATTCTTGAAGCATACTAACCTTGTAAAATTAACTGGCTTCAAAAGTTTCTAGGAAAAACAGTTTGAAAGAAACCATTATTTAAAAAAGTTTTGCGTTCTTGCACTCCATGGTAGCAGAGGTATCCATAGAAAAGGTATTCCGTGCATGAATAGAGACTACCTTCATTACTTCTGAAGTATATTAGGTTGTTCAAGAGATTACATTTCATTAACAAATTATCGTTTCTTCATTATAAAATTAATTTAGATAGTTTTCTTGATTTAATTTATTTTAAAGACAATGAAACGACGATTTACGGTGAGTTATACATAAGATGAAAAAAAAATAGTAATAAGTTTCATACAACTGAATAAGAAAATGTTTGTTGCATTCTCTGACATTTTTATTTATTTATTCATTTTGAGATACAAAGCCTTTTTTCAAGAATGAAATGTAATAAAGCTTCCGATCGAATAAAATATATACCTATCAAGACAAAGAATAGAAGTAAGTTCAATAAATTAATATCTAACATCTGCTGCTTTCAAAGCAAATGATAATATCTAACATATTAGAAATTATAAGAAATCCAGGAAAGTAAAAAGGAATTATAAAAACGTTTCTCGTCCATGCAATGTAACTGTTTGCCCTTAAAAAACTCTCTTTTTATATTGGTCTTTAAAGATGTATCGTGAAAATAGTTTCAAAGAATTTTAGTTTCTACAGAAAAATAAGGGGAAAACTAAGCTTAAAAAGTATTTTCTTTCAGCAATATTGACAAAGAAATTCAAACATTAGAATATATACTTTGTTTAAAAAATTTGAGCACAAAGAAAAACTAATCAAATAAAAAGTAGGAAACGCTTCTTTTAAAAATAAAATGTTTTTGCCGTATATGAATTCCTTCTGTTTACAAAAATGTTGAACTACTTTCTTTAACATTTGTACTATTGATGTCTTTTTTTAACCAAGTTTCACTGAGAAAGGATAATAAATTTACTACTAAAGGAAACGAATATATATTATATATTTGAGGTTTAAAACGAGAAATAATTTATAAGAAGTACGATTTACAAAATATATGCACTTTTTATAAAAAGATGGCAGGTTAAACAGAAAAACACTCGTTGATTTGATTTAATTTTTTGCCAAAGAAAATAAATTGAATACCATTGCATACATAACAATAAAAGTTACCAAACTTGAACAAAATACACCAGAACACCGCTAATTCCGACTCCGTTAATCCGGACCCCGGATAATCCGAAACGTTTTGGCCAATTATTTTTTTTCAAATTTGAGAAGCGATTGGCTAATTTCCAAAACATTAACTTGTTTCAACGTCGTATTCTGAATTTAAAAAAAAAACTTTTTTTGAAACCTTTTCAGAAAAATACCTTAAGCTTTCTTATTTACACTCTTTGATGTTATCTTTGAAAGAAACAACAATGTATAACTAAGTTAGACAATTCAAAATTTCCCAGTTTTCTATTTAAACCAATTATAAATGTCATAAAAAATCACTGCACAGTAAATTTTTACTTAGAGCATTGCAACAAAGCAATGTAAAATGGTCCCTAAAGACGCATTGTCTGATAAGGATCGCTTTCCGAGGTCTGTTTCCTTGTTATTCTGACAAAACGATTCTACAATGTCACTTACAGAAAATTATTTATATTTATAAAGCGTGACCGTGCGGCTCACAAAAGATAGAAAACTAGCACAGCAGAAAATTACAAACTTTTTTATTACGAAGTAAACATTTTTACTGTCTGTAAATATTCAATAAGTTTAACATAAATGTGATTTTCTGTAAGTATGTTTTATTTTATTTCGCTTTTTTTCTAATTCTCCGGATAATCCGGATTTTCGATAATCCGGATTGGGTCTTGTTGCAATTAATCCGAATTATCGGGGTTTTACTGTAACAGCAAATTCAAGTTGCATTAATTATAACCTATAATGTATAAATTAATATAATATATGAAATAATGTAATCTAATACATAAATTAATATAATATATTCTATTCTATTAATATATAACTTAATATTTTTATTTAGGAAGGATGATTTCAAACATTTTTCTTGTCTTTTAAACAAAACTCATTAAAAAAGAACCCTTTATGTCCCTTTTAAAATGCGCGATAAAAATTGTTGAAAAAAGTACGTAGTTTCTGAACAACAAGTAATTAAATAAATAAAACTAGTTGGATGTGCCAATCCAAAACTTTCTTCAATCTCAAATGCACACTTTAATACTTAAAAAAATAGTTACACATGTTAATGCTTTAATAATTTTAATTCAATACTATACCAATTTTGATTTCATCTTAAAATTCTGCTTCAGTCAATTAACCGGAGTAATAACGAGTTTCCGTCTCTGCACGAGCCGATGGACGATAGAATGATAGGTAGATTTTTTTTCAAATTCAGGGAGGACGTGCTTGCCTCACCCAAAAATAATCATACATAAAAATTTTAGTTCAATTCTATGCATAGCTTCATACACTTTTTCATGATAAAATAATGTAAATGACACACATATCGTGATTATAGCGCCTCCTTCCAGCGGATTTTTTTTTATCATGGTGGACCTACTAACTATAGCCAAACACTTACACAAAAAAATTCGTTCAATTCTATGTATAACTTCATACATTTTTAGGTGGCAGAATGTTCAAAATGTCACAAAAATCGCTATTGCAGCGTATCCTTTGCTTTCGAGACGTAACTTTCATTCACTCCCAGCATTCTCAGGTATTCTTCGAAAATCGAGACGCCAAATGCTTTGTATACCACTACAATCTTATAGTTTATTTCGTCACCTTTATCTCAGATTTTTTGGCTATTAGGCAAAGTGAAGGAAACTAGCTTAAGACATTGACGCGGAATGCTAGTAATTTGTGAGAATCACCGCCTGAGTGCCAAGGGTTAATAACGTACCTTTTCTGTTTCAAACTATACTTTTATTACTTTTTTTTAAAAGCCGGAGGTTGGCAAGTGTGTATTCGCTTTTAAAAAATCACATTTTAACCTTTACCGGATATCTTTTATTACCGGACATATTTTATGCATGATTTTGTTTTTATAATTCATTTGTACCACTATAGTTCAAACAAATATTTTTAATATATTTTTCTTCCTATTATCATCAACATAAGAGCCAAAATTATTTCTTTAAATAACAGTACTTGAAATCGAATAAAAGTTATTTCATAAATACCTGTTGCAAATGGCAAGTGAAATAGGCATGATAACGGTTAAGATTTTTTAAATTCGGTAAGTTACAATACAGATCCTATATGCATGTAAAGTGTGCTTTTAAACATTTAACAATCATGGAAATATATGGGAAACATATTTTAACCGCTAACACACAGCACTTGAACCAAAATTCTCGAAGCTACAAAGATGGCTTTTAAACTCTCTCGGTCGAAATTGAAACTCCATCGCAAAGTGGAATACTGTTCTTTTGTAACGTATTATTTTAACAGATAATGCGAAAGTTGCATATTTTATTCTGAATCAACATTGTTTTCCTGAAGCATTAGAGTATGTATTTCTTGGAACTAATAAAACGGAAAAGAATAACATTTCAATTTACTATAAAACTGGAATAGACAAATTGCCTCTTTTTGCCAAGTAAACAAATAATATGTATATTTTATTTTATATTTATAGTATGTCTGTTTTAAAAATAACATACGCATCGGAAAGTCGATTGTTTTATGTTTTTATGTTGTTTATATTCTTTCATATAGATATTTGGAATAGATTTTTTTTCAAATATTCAAAAGAAAATATCTTTAGCAATAAACTTTATGCAGAAACAGGATTTCAAAGTTATTTCTTTAACATGTTTTGAAGTTTAGCATGCCTTATAATATTAATCGTAATTTAGTAATAGAATCAGGAGAAATGTAACCCATTGAATGGCAAGCAGTTGCGTTTGTGCAATGCTTAATTTCCCCTGCAAACGTGAAAAATTTCATTTAAAAATAAGGAAAAGAAATTTTTATAAACAAGCTTCCTCCAAAATTATTAAAAGAAAACTCAATTAAAATTTCCTGGTGCAAATATTAATTAAACTTAGGTGGTTCTTCAAAATGTTAAAACAATACACGTGAACGAAAATCTCCGAACATATCTAAGGCAGCGCTCGAAAAATCTACATGTCAGACATCAGTTCTGAGAGATGGCCTGAATTTTTATTTCATTGGTACCACTTTTATTAAAGGATTGATTAATATACCATTATTTCTTAACGCAAGGTGTGTCTGAAGACGGCGCCTAATTTAAATTTTACTGGGGCGAAGAATTTTTAATTAAATTTTTCTTTTCATAGTGTTCTTAAGGTAAGCATGGTCCGATTTCCAAATAAAATCGTTTATTAATTCTGATGTTAGTTAATTATTTCAAACAGATTTACTCCGCACCGGAAAGTATTAAATACAGCGAATTGTACTATTTAAAAAAAAGCGTCAGTCTGAATTTAAAAAGTAGCATGATTAGCTTACATTAGGCATGTAGATTTTTAAAGCCCTGATCTAAGATGGTGGTTTCACTTTTTTTCGCCTAATATTTACAAGATTTTACGATTCGTTTTCAGATATAAAGAAATTTTTTGTGTAAGACGAAAAAGACCAGAATAAAATAATAATATTCGTAATAACAATATAAGTATGTCTTGTGAAACTGCAGAGGAGTTTCTTGGACTTTCGATCAAGCGATTATTTTTCTTGGGCCACAATCATCTCAAACAAATTGGATTACATTATTATGAAGATTCTTATTATATTAGAGTATTCAATTTTTTAAATTTTACACCAGTATTTAGCTTTATAAATAATTTTTAATAAAATGGAATACATTTGAATAACAGATTTCAGCTTTTCGCATTTGCTTTCACTTTCGCACGATCAAAAAATTATTAAATCAATGAGAATTACATTTTTTGATCATATAATCTCCACAGAAAATGATGATTACCTTCTTTTAAATAAAATTGAAGCAAACCGGTGAAATAGTACACGAGAAAAACGGTCTGTCAATTTGTAAATCAATATTAGAAGAAAAATATGTTTAACATTTTATAATGGCAATATATTCACGAGACATTACATCGCATACGCATTACATCGATTATATGTGTGTGTGTGTGTGTGCACTGGTGTGCAAAATTTATGGACGAATCCCAAAATGCCAATGTTCAAGGGATTTTCAGGCGATAATTTTCACGCGTAAGTAAAATAATTTGAATAACTACTATTCCTGCATAACAGCTAATCCATATAACATCTCACACATGATCACAAGAGTCGCAGTCACTACGGCGAAACAACAAATAGGAAATCCCATACGTCTCTTTTATAAGTCTCAAATGACTACTATATGTGACTCCACTGACTAGTCATTGTGACTGCTGCTTTGTGGCGAGTAACCAGTTCACGTTTCAATGTCGTTTCATTGAGACTCTCGTGTGACCTCTCATCCGGATACTCAATTTCAAAGTTATTGTGAACGTTGCATTATGATAAATTACCAAATAATCTCCAAATAAAGTCACATGGTGACTTTTCATCACTTTTCACAGTGGTTACTTCACAGTAGGGTCTCTGTCACCATTTGACGAAATATTGTGACAGAAAGTCACCATGTGACTACCATGTAAATATATAAGTGTTCTGTAAACAATCAAAACTTATTTGGGTTCAAAAATCTTCTAAATATTCTTGAATTTTCTTTTTAAAAATTTTATTACATACTTAGAATTATAGAATAAAGAAATATTGAATTCAAATTATTTACATACTATGTACAAAATGTATAATATGTACAAAATATAAATGCTTTTACCTTGATAATTTTTGATCATCATACTAAAAACTGGAAAGATGATCCTTTATGCATTTCTGCGTGCCTTTTCATAAAATTAACATAATTCTTCAATAAAACTCAAGACACGCACGACAAACAAAAAATATAAACATTCTCTCTCTCAAAAAATTCTTTTACATTCCATCAAAAATTGATGCCAACTTTTTTATCTAAACTTTTAACTCATCTCGTAAGATAAAAAATATAAAAAGCAAAGCAGACGAAAAAACAGCTTCGCTTCCATAGCAACGAGTCGCGTCTTATAAATAAATTAAATATCACAATTGCAAATATGCAAACGATTTTCTGTGAATAAACTGGGATAACTTAATTTATCAATTCCTAACATACTCCCACCTTTAATTTAGGCGGAAGCCAAATTAAACTTAAGATCACTTTTGATCAAATTAAGCCCTAATTCAAAATAAAAAATATACAAATAAATAAAGATAATAACTAAACAATAATAAAATAATAATGAAACATTTAGAGTTCTAGAAAAGTCAATTCAGGGTTTTAGAAAAGTCATTTCAGAGTTCTAGAAAAAGTCATTTCAGAAGTCTCTGTACTACTCTACCACTTCTAGTTTTACTGTTACTCACAGTCTGGATTACAGGGTCATCAGGACTTGATATCTCTAATGAGTACAGCTTACGAAGTGGACGCACCAAGGTCCCTGAACTTGTTTTAACTTCAGCCACTCTAGCTGCTCCATCTCGACTTGGGAAAATCTTTACAATTTTTCCTATAGGCCAATAAAGTCTCTTTTGGTTTAGTTCTATCAAGACTACTTCACCTAGTCTGACAGCTTGTCCTTTCTGTTTTGATTTTTGGACCAATTCAGCTAAATATTCTTTTCTAAATCTATTTCTAAGTTGTTGCCGAATATTTTGACAGTGTTTATATCTAGATTGAAGTTTCTTTGAATCTATTGCATCTAAATCAGGAACACCTATTTCTTCAATGTCTTGCAAAAATGATGATGGAGTCAAAGGTATAAATTTATCTGTTTCTTCAAAAATATAGGTTAGAGGCCTTTTATTTACTGTTGCTTCGACATCACATAGAACAGTCATGAGTTCTTCAAAAGTTAAAGTTGAAGTGCCGAGTGTTCTGATCAAGGGAATTTTAACACATCTAATCAGACGCTCCCACCATCCACCCCACCAAGCTGCTGCTGGAGGGATGAACTTCCATTTAATAGGAGACAGTTCTTTTGAAGAAACTATTGCATTCCAATCCAATGATTTTAAAAGGTTATTGGTTCCTCTAAAATTTGAGCCATTATCAGAGTATATAGTAGTCGGCCTTCCTCTCCTGCATATAAATCTTCGAAGTGACTGAATGAATCCTTCCGCTGAGAGACTGGATACAAGTTCCAAATGTATTGCCCTATATACTGCACATGTAAAAAGTACAACCCAAACTTTGGATCTTTGCTTTACGAAAAGAGGGCCAAAAAGATCAGCTCCAACAACTTCAAAAACTTTGGAATCTCTGACTCGATCTAGAGGTAGGTGGATTGGAGGTGTAGTATATGGCTTTGTAGAGTATCTTTTGCATCTGTAACACTTAGACAATTGACTTCTAATGATGCGTCTAGAAGAAATTATCCAATATTTTTCTCTCAAAATGGATCCAACTGTTTGAAGTCCAGCATGACAATTCTTTAAATGACATTCTTGAATCAGACAATTCACTACATGATGTTTCGATGGTAATAAAATTGGATATCTGAAAGAAAACTCGTCATCTCGCTCTAATATCTTTGTTTTTACTCTTAACAAACCTTCTTGATCTTTCATAACCTTTAATCCTTTTATTGCATCAGTAGTATTACCAAAACTTTCAGATTGTATTATTGACCAGAGCGACCTTTCCGCATCTTCTTTTTCTTCAATTGACAATTCTGATGGAAAACATATATTTCTGTTTCTGCACTTCATTATGAATCTCTTCACCCAACATACGACATTAATAAATCTACCAAATTTTGAAATTCTACTATATATCATAAATTCATGTGAATTAGAACATAAAAGAGTAGGTACTGAAGTTTTCTTCTTTTCCATCATTACTAATTCTTCGTTGGGGCTTGTTTCTGAATGTGGCCAATTTTCTTCTGATAACTTCAACCATTCTGGTCCCTCCCACCATCTCATCTTCAGCAGCTGTTTAGGACTACATCCGCGAGAAGGTAGATCAGCAGGGTTGAGATGACCAGGTACGAAGTTCCATTGTTGAGATTCGGAAAATTTACAAATTTCTCTAACTCTATTGCCTACAAACGTTCCCCATTGATCATTTCTTCGAATCCAAGCGAGAACAGTCGAAGAGTCGGTCCAATACTTTACTGGTATGGAAATACAATTAAAGGCTTTCAAAACAAATTTAGTCAACCTTATTCCTAAAATACAAGCAAGAAGCTCTAAACGTGGTATGGTTACATTTTTCTTTGGTGCAAGACGAGACTTAGCTCCTAAAAGTTGTACAAAGACTGCGTCTTTATCTTCACAACGTAAGAAAACTGCTGTTGCATAAGCTCTGGTACTTGCATCACAAAATGTATGAATAGACCATTTTTCTTTACAACCATAGCCTACACGTCTATTTATCTTCACGTCATTTAAATACTTGAGTTCGCTATACCATTTTTGAAAATTATTCCGGATTTCTTCTGGAAGTGGAGCATCCCAATCTAATTTCGTCGACCAGGCGTCTTGAATTATCAGTTTGGCTGGCAACAATGCTGGGGCTAAAAATCCTATTGGATCGAAGATCCCTTGGGTTACAGCTAATATCTTTCTTTTCGACAGATTTTCTATCTCATCACTAAATTTATAAGCGATCTTCAAACTATCTTCCATTGTGTCCCACTTCAACCCTAAAACCGGAACTATTGTTGTTACATTTTTGCTGAGCACCTTCTTTTCGTTAAGGAAACTGCTGTCTTCACTTTTAATTGGTCCGAATTCCCACATTCTTAATTCCATTTTCGCATCAGCCATGATTTCTGTAGATTTTGAAATAAAATTTTCTAGTTCAGGCACATTGTCGACTGAAGTAACGCAGTTATCTATATAGTATGATTTCATAAGCTTCTCAGCTATCTGTTTGTTTTCTTCATCAACATTACTCAAATGATATCTTATAACTGCACCTAGCAAAAATGGGCTACAAGTTGCTCCAAAAACTACTCTATTGTGTTGATAAACTTGAAATTCGTCAGGACTCTTCCACCATAAAAATCGCAAGAAATGCCGATCTGATTCTTTGACTTCAATTTGAAGAAATGCTCTTCTTATATCGGCTTCTACCCCAATAGCTTTCTCACGAAATCTTATTAACACAGCAGGAATTTGTTCGATGAGGTTTGGTCCTTTAAAGAGACAATCATTTAAAGAAGGAGACCTCCCTACCTTACACGATGCATCAAAAACTGGTCGAACACTTGTAGTAAGACTATTTGGTTTGATGACGGGATGATGAGGTAAAAAATGTCCTGGAATCTTGAGTGCTTCATCTGGTACTTTACTTATAACGCCTTCTTCTTCCCATTCATAGAAAACTTTAGCATATTCTTCAAACATTTTCATTGATTTTAATTTCTTTGTTGAATTTATCAATCTTCGTTCAGCTATGTGTCTATTTGAGGGAATCTCACGTTTGCCGTTAATCCAAGGAAGACCTACAATATAGCGACCTTCTATATTTCTATCAACTTCTTTTATAAAATTATCATGAGCGAGTTCTTCTTCTTCTGCTTTAGACAAAGTTTGACAGGGATCTGTTATACCAATTGTCTCTAACTTCCATAATTCTGGAATCTTCATATCTTTTAAAGCTAGGTTCGTGATAAACATATTTCCATAATTTAGGCAAGACTGTGATGTACTTTCTAAACGACCACAAAGTGTCCATCCAAACTTTGTCTCTATTGCTGTAAGACCGCTCTTTAACTGTTTTACTCGACCTGTAAGAAGTTGTCCGTAGTAATCGCTTCCAATCAAAATTTCAATTTTTGGACTTCCTGCTCCTAAATCTGTGATCCATAGTTTATTTTGTTTAAGCTCTTTAATTACTGATTCTTTTGGTATCCGAGGAATATAGTTACAAATTATATCTTGATCCAAAAGTTCTAAGACTTCTTTCGTTTGTTTCTGTCTATCAGAAGAACTTAACTCAACTTGGAATTTATTGTGAGATTTAGCTTCTGTTTGCGTACCACCAAACAAAGTGTGTACAATAGCTTCAGAAGAAATGGGATGTAAACCTAACTCTTCAGCTGTACCTTTTAAAATATAGCTCTTTTGCGACCCACAATCAAGTAACGCTCGTACTTTCTTTGTTATTCGACCTTTAATAACTATTTCTAAAGTCATAAGGGCTACTTCAGCAGAACACTGCTTACTTGCTATGGTGCTTTGAATAACTTCTGGGGTCTTAACTGTATTTTCTGGTTCTTTACACATTGAAATTTCAGGGCATAATAACTCGGTATGGCGTTTAGAGCAAACGTGGCAACGAATAAAAACTTTGCAAACTTTAGCGTGGTGACCAAAACGAAGACATTTTAAACAGCAATTTTTATTCTTAATTTTGGCCTTCCGTTCATTAAAGGAAAGAGATCTAGCCCTAACACAGTCCTTGCTTTCATGAGATTTACTGCAAAATAAACAAAGGCGTTCTTTTGCGCTAAATAGCCCTGCTGCAGTAGGTATTTTACTTTCTGCTTTTCTTAATTTTTCTTTAGGTTTGTCTTTAAAGCCCAGCTCTATAAAACTCGATTTGGCTAATTTGAATCTTTCCTCGTTTGCAACTTCTTGTTTCAGAAATTCCATCAAACTTACTATATTTGCTTTTGTTGACAATGCATTATTATTACTAACAGTGTTTGATGTGATTGAAATATTATATCGCTGCCATGCTTTTAATACATCTTCCGATAAGCTAGATTCTATCATGGGATAGAGCCACGCCGAATTGCTTTCTAAACTTAAACCCATTGATTCTAACGATCTTAAATATGCCTCGACTTTCGTGAATAAATCTGATAAGGGAAGTTTATCTTTGCCGTGCGCCTGTACATTAGCTACAATCAATTTTAGGAATTCTCTAACGTACACTTCTATTAGTAAATCTTTATTTCCAAAACGCTCTTGAAATGCCTCGACAGCTTTGGGGTAATTAACTGCGGTCATTGGATAGCTCTCTAACAAGCGCCTGGCACTGGTTCCAGGTTCTACCGATTGGATAAGATACTGAAATTTGTCACTATTATCCAAATCTATGTCTTCATGAATTTTCTGAAACTGAGACCAAAATGAAAGATAATTTATTAACTGCGAATCGAATGGCTTAATATTTAGTTTAGGTAATTTATAATGCTTTGATTTGGAATAACCGTGATCTGTGCTTTTTTCACTATCATCTTGATTACGTTTATTTGTACCCAATGCTTCGCTAACTTTACGCTTAATGGTAATAAATTGATCTGAATAACTTTCATTTTCCACTACTTCATTTTCAATAGCCTCTTCATCGCATTTATCATCATCTAACATGAGTTCAATTATAGCTTCATCAATAGCTTTAATTTCATGAATCAAATTTTCTAATTTACTAAAACCGTCTAAAATTTTGTCCTTATCTAATGACTCGCTGTTAATTTCTTCATTCAAAACATTTAAAGTTCTGGTAAATGACGAACGTAGTGGTGTACGCTTTTTCTTTAGCTTATTCATCTTAGAAAAATTAAGTAGTAATGCACAGCTTATGAAAACACTATACGCTATAAAAACAATTCAATATCTCAACAGTATTATTCAAATGTCCCTGTTCGGGCGCCAGATTTGTTCTGTAAACAATCAAAACTTATTTGGGTTCAAAAATCTTCTAAATATTCTTGAATTTTCTTTTTAAAAATTTTATTACATACTTAGAATTATAGAATAAAGAAATATTGAATTCAAATTATTTACATACTATGTACAAAATGTATAATATGTACAAAATATAAATGCTTTTACCTTGATAATTTTTGATCATCATACTAAAAACTGGAAAGATGATCCTTTATGCATTTCTGCGTGCCTTTTCATAAAATTAACATAATTCTTCAATAAAACTCAAGACACGCACGACAAACAAAAAATATAAACATTCTCTCTCTCAAAAAATTCTTTTACATTCCATCAAAAATTGATGCCAACTTTTTTATCTAAACTTTTAACTCATCTCGTAAGATAAAAAATATAAAAAGCAAAGCAGACGAAAAAACAGCTTCGCTTCCATAGCAACGAGTCGCGTCTTATAAATAAATTAAATATCACAATTGCAAATATGCAAACGATTTTCTGTGAATAAACTGGGATAACTTAATTTATCAATTCCTAACAATAAGAAATTCAAATACAGTCGACATCGGTTATAATGTACTTTTAGGGAACCAGGAAATATGGTACGTAATAACCGGAGCATGTTAAAAGCAATAACCAATAAAATGCATTGCATAACGTGAAAGAAAAAGACGCATAGAAGCACATTAAAAATTGAGATTTAAAATAAAAATTTTATGCGTTTATCAAAATTAAATAGAAAAAAACTTTTTAATTATTGCATTTTTAGTTCGCAAAAAAATCTGATATTTTTCATTGTTTTCTTTGATTACATGACACAGTACAATTTACATTTTAATGCGTCAAGTTAGAATAGATGTCCCTTCCATGAAAATGACTAAGACAGGGTTTACAAACTTTTTTATTTTCCTTCAACTTGAAGTTCGATTATCATCTTTCTCCGCCAACAGTCTTCGTTTGATAACAAAAGATTGGGGAGATTAAAAAATGGGATGGAATAGATTTATTGCTTTGTGTCATACAGAATAATATTTCAGCACACTTGAAATGCAATTAAAAATGAAAAACACCCCCTCATCTTAGCAAAAACGCCGACAGTTTTCATATATTTAGACCTTAAAAGTTTAAATAGATGTGTCCGTATCTTTTAACTGCCTGTACCCTTTTTGTGGCTTTGTGGTATTTTTCATATTTTGCTTCTTTTGAAGAATCATTCTGAAGCACGGAAATTTTTCTTTAAAATACAACTTCTCTTTCTTCTGTTTTTGAGTCTCTCCGTCGTTTTTGTCAATAACCACAAACAATTGAGAAAAAAAGCCGATAATTACTTATGAAAGAGAACTTTTATAGGAAGAAGTATAAACCCAGCTTTGTAACTCAATAAGATAAATGTCGAAGACGGTTTATCTATTTGCAATCCAGAATGCAAGGTTGACATCCAAATTTTATTTTTCGTTCGAATCTAAAAAGCACCTATAACCAGATTAAGGCTTTTACAGAGTTCGTTATGTCCGGAGTTTTAAATCATTAATTATATAGTATTTCATTGGGAACCAATCATCTGATTACGTTATAAGCGAAAGTATGTTCTATTTCAGGTACTCTATGACCGGTGTTGATTATTTTACAAAACATAAATTACACATTTAACATATGTTACAGGCCAAACCCGATTTTAGGCCAAACTAGATTGGCCTAGTCCAAACTAATCTATCCTAACGCCCATCGGATAAACTAGTTTTTCCTAGGCCAAACTAGTCTATCCTAACGCCCATCGGATAAACTAGTTTTTCCTAGGCCAAACTAGTCTATCCGAACGCCCATCGGATAAACTAGTTTTTCCTAGGCCAAACTAGTCTATCCGAACGCCCATCGGATAAACTAGATTTTCCTAGGCCAAACTAGTTTGGCCGAACGGTCATTAGGATGAACTAGTTTAGCCTGCTATTCATTGGTTTGAATTAGTTTATCCTAGGCCGAACTAGATTGTCCTAGGCCAATTCAATTTGGCGTGGTTTTTTTTTTTTTTTATCTAAAGACCGCCACGGCGCCAACTTTCTAGTTTTGATCTAATTTAGCCTAGGCCAATGTAGTGTGACGCGATTTTAGCTCACAGACTATCAAAGTATGAGAGCTAATGTGCTCGCAGATTCTGTGTGTGTGTATGTAACCATGTACGTATGTATGTACGTATGTACGTATGTATGTACGTATGTACGTACGTATGAACGTAATGCGATAACTCCTGATAGAAATATCCAATTTGCTTCAAAATTTGGACATAGATTTATCCTGATAACGAACTTTCCTGATTAGTTTCAGGGGTTCATTGGATAAGAATACGGGAAGGGGAACAAAAAGCTAAACCGCACCCCCCCCCTCCACTCCTTAATTTCGTTAAGTCAGTTTTCATGCAAAAGTATCAGATTTTATTAAAAATTTAGGTACAATATCAGTTTGATAAGGTACATCCATGATTAGTTGTGGGTGTTCATTGTTTACATATAAAGAAAGGAGGAATGGTGGGTAACACTCTTAATTCATGTAAATAGATTTTTTAGGGATAATTCACTGATTTGTTTCAAATTTTGGATGTAGGTTTCTTCTGATAAGGCGTTTACCTGATTAATTTTGGGGGTTCTGAGTTTAAATATAAAGATAGAGCGGATTATTTTTTCAATCGGATAGAAACTTTTGGTTTTATGTAAAGATTTTTAATTCGTAACAGATATTGGTTTTCACACACTTCACTTCACGCGAAATTGTTCGTATTAAAAAAGTAAATATCCGAATCTTTTTAAAAATAAGAAAAAGCTTAAATAAAGCATGACACTTGAAATTTAGGATACGGCGGGGAGGTAGAGTAAGGGGACGCTAGATTTTTTTTAAAAAAGCTCAGCGTTTTTTTTAAGTTTTAGCTGCTAATTAAATATTATTAATTTTGTGAAAATTTTTGAAACATAATATAACATGACGTTAAATATTTAAGAAAAAAGATGCCGCGTCAAATACCACTATTTTCTATTAGTAATTTTTGCAAAAATGTTAAATTCTTGTTGGAATTGTTGAAACTTTGTGATAGTTTATAACATGTGATAAAAAATTGTATAAAAAGTCCCATTACGAAAGGGAAAGAGGGGGGGGGCAAAAAAATCAGGAAATATAACAGAAATTCTGGGTTGATCTATTTGAAACTTTAAGATAGTTTATGACATATGATATAAATTTATAAAAATATATTTCGCATTTAATGCCACTATTGAAGAATAGTGATTTTTTCAAAAATCTCAAATTCTTGTTTTGAAGCACCGCGACATCGAGTAACATATCTACTGATAGATTCTTTAACTGAGTTTTCTTAAGAGACAGTTTTGTTAGTAATAAGGTACGCTCCCTGGTGATGGAATGTGGAACTAATGCGAGCACCCTGGTGTTGGAATTTGGAACTAATACAACGCGATTTAGGCATTTACGAATGTTGAATCGAAAAGAAAGAAACATGATGATAAATACTTAAGAAAAAGGATTCCGCATCGAAATACCACTATTTTCTAATAGCAATTTTTGTAAAAATGTTAAATTCTTGCCGGAACTTTTTGAAAAATCCGTAACAACGTCTTTCAAATTCTAATTCAAGCTGAAATTTGATGAAAATCTGTGTATTAGTACTATTTCAGATATTTGAATTATCGCAGAAGTCATAAAAAAACTGGATAGAAGCGCTACTTATTGAGCCATTTACTCTAAAAACAAAAGAATATTAATTTATATCAGGGACTAACTGAATTTGAAGTTTGATGAAAATCCGTGCATTTCTTCTTGAGATATTGCGATAATCATGAATAATGCCACATAGCAGCGCCACCTGTTGCACGATTTACTCCAAAAACTAAAAAGTACTTTTGTACTTTTTTATATCAAGGACTAACAGAATCTGGAGTTTCATGAAAATCCATGCATTAGATCCTGAGATAGAGCTATTGCAATAATCACGAATAGTACCGTATAGCGGCGCTACCTTTCAAGAGATTTACTCCAAAACTACAGAATACTAATTTATATCAGGGACTTACTGAATCTAAAGTTTCATGAAAATTCGTGCATTAATTCTTCCAACAAATCTATTTCAGGAATTGGGAAAATTGAGCACAACAGTGCCACCTATTGACCAATTAACACAAATACGTAAAAGATTTAGTTCATATCACGGATTTACTGATTCGGAAGTTTAATGAAAATCCGTAAATTAGTTATTGAAATAGTGTTAATGCAAACCAGTAAAAACGCACTTTAGAAGCACCATATGTTGAACTATTTACATGAAAAAGTAATCAGTATCGATTTATATCAGGGACTATCTGAATATAAATTTTTATTAAATTCCGTCTATTAGTTCATGAGATACAGCTATTGTGAAAATTTCTGAAAAATGCAGCATATCATAGCCATGTTGAGTGATTTACTTCAAATTATAAACAGTACCAACTCATGTCATGGGCGAACTGTATCTAAAGTTCGATGGAAATTTGATTGTATTAGCTATTAAGATAAAGCTCATGCGTAAATCGTAAAAAATGCCAAACAGTACTCCACCTGATGAACGATTTACACCAAAAACTAATCAGCATCAATTTAGATCAGAGACTGCCTGAATATAATTTTTTATTAAATTTCGTGCATTAGTTCTTCAGCCGCGTCCCCACAGACTGCGGCAGAGTATAGCAGGTGTGCTGCAAGCGTACTGCCGAATGCGCTCTTCCTTTTCGAATGAACTTCGAAGCGAACAAAATTTAAATCGTAGCAAGCATGCTGAGCACGCACCACCGAATGTAACCCTCCTTTTCGAAAGAACCTCGAAGCCAACGAAATTCGAACCATATCCCCGCTGCCCACGCCAGTCCGATAGCGGGCGAAGCCAGCAAGTTTTAACTAAGCCACGTTATATTTGTTCCTCATTCCAACACCAGGGAGCGTACTCAATTATTAACAAAACTGTATTTGAATGAAACTCCGTTAAACAACCTATTAGTAGATGTGTTACTTGAGGTCGCGGTGCTTTAAAACATAGAATTTCCGTTATATTTCCTGATTTTGTTCGCAACCACATCCTCTTTCACGCCGAAATGTAACTCTTTTTTTTTTTTTTTTTTTTTTTTAATTATATCATATGCGATAAACTGTCACAAAGTTTCAAAAAGTTCCAGCAAAAATATAACATTTTTACAAAAATTACTATTAGAAAATAGTGGTATTTCGATACAAAATCCTTTTTCTTAAATATTTATCATCATGTTTTTTTTCACATCACAGTTCGTTCGCTTCAACATACGTCCGTTTCAAGATTTTATATAAAAGAAGGGGCCCGATAGCGGGCGAAGCCGGCTGGCTTGAACTAAATCGCGTCCAAATTCCAATATCAGAGTGCTCGCGTTATATTAAGAAACACATTAGTCCGTTATATTAGTACGTACATACATAAGTATGTACGTACATACATTCATACGTACGTACATAAGTATGTACATACGTACGTACATAAGTACGTACATAAGTACGTACATGGTTACATACACACACACAGAATCTGCGAGCACATTAGCTCTCAGGCTTTGATAGTCTGTGAGCTAAAATCGCGTCGAATTGCATTGGCCTAGGCTAAATTAGATCAAAACAAAAAAGTTGGCGCCGTGGCGGTCTTTAAATTCAATAAAATCACGCCAAATTAAATTGGCCTAGGACAATCTAGTTCGGCCTAGGATAAACTAGTTCAAACCAATGAATAGCAGGCTAAACTAGTTCATCCTAATGACCGTTCGGCCAAACTAGTTTGGCCTAGGAAAATCTAGTTTATCCGATGGGCGTTCGGATAGACCAGTTTGGCCTAGGAAAAACTAGTTTATCCGATGGGCGTTCGGATAGAT
This sequence comes from Maratus speculifer, assembly GCA_964019185.1. Lineage (NCBI taxonomy): Eukaryota > Metazoa > Arthropoda > Arachnida > Araneae > Salticidae > Maratus > Maratus speculifer. The sequence goes on from OZ025296.1 coordinate 37,231,044, forward strand.
TAGTTTGGCCTAGGAAAAACTAGTTTATCCGATGGGCGTTAGGATAGACTAGTTTGGCCTAGGAAAAACTAGTTTATCCGATGGGCGTTAGGATAGACTAGTTTGGACTAGGCCAATCTAGTTTGGCCTAAAATCGGGTTTGGCCTGTAACATATATAAAATAAAATAAAATTTCAAAAATTTTGATCCAAAGATGAATTTACTTTTTTACTCTTTATGTTCCAAATTATTAACCACTTAGATAATCAATCTTTTTGAAAAAGAAAACTTTTCAAAAATGCTTTTTTTACGTCTTTTACAGAATTATGTCTTTATATTTTATATTATTATATATTTTATAGAATTTTATCTTTTATCACCAGTTTTTCGAAGCAAAAATTTTTGCCTAGTTTAATCAGAAAAAAAAAGTTTTGATTTAATAATGCAAAATTTATAGTAACAAGTAAGAAAAATCATGCGTTAAGCATAGATTATGAAGCATTTTCCAACACTTAATGAAATCTTTAACAAAACTTTGTTATTTAGGGAAATAAGAGTGTATAGCCAAATATACCCAAATATGTATTCCAGTTCATTAGAACAGCCCTGTATTTCATATGTCAGTTCATATAATGGGAAAATTTAGCTTAGCATGAAAATACTCAGTAGCTTGAAATTTCTTTTTCAGCAATTCATACTATTAGATGGAAACATACTTGAATACTTTTGTTCAGCCCTGTAGTTTACATTGTACCTTTATTACACGTCAGCATTAGGCTAAAATTTATTGTAAACTAAAACACTTTTAAAACAACTGAAATCACATTCTCATAAATCATCATTCATAGGCGTCCATGTACCGAATTCTTTACGTGACCCTGTATATCCTTTTATCTATATTTCGCAAACATTTCTCAGTAAATTGAATGAAGCTCAGCGTAAAAATGCATAGCTTATTTAGGAACCACGTTTAAATAATTTACGCTCATATTCAGTAACGTTGGTGAGCTCTTTTGGGTAACCCTGTATATCAACTATAACATTTATACACACCATATAATGTGCATATATTTAGCGAAATATAAGCGCGAATATCATAATTAAAATGCATTTCATCCCTCCATCAGCCATCATCAGACACATGTACGGTACCTCGGAAAGAATATACTATTTGAAATCTTTTGTAATGGCCCTGTAAATGCTATGTACTTCATATTATGCAAGACAGTAGCGTATAATTTATATTAAGCTTCAGTGACATATATCAATTTTATTATACATGAAAAATCTTAATATATTTAAAATATGTCACACACAATTCCCCCTTTTACCATTATCTAATGGAATTCTTTTGTGTGGCCCTGTAAATGAATATTAGCTACATTTTCACCTTATATTTTATAGAATGCATATTTTAATATGCTTGACAGGGTATAACATCTTTAAAATTCCTTTGAAATGATTTTTCCTCATAGGCCGTAATGTAATAGGAAACTTTTGATTCGCCCTGTAGATAAACTAATCATGGTAGAAACTTCATTTTCGATAGGAGTTGTACTAGGGTAAACGTCAATAACGTTCTAAAATTTCATGGCAATCCGAGTATATTAACGATTTTTTCCCATGGGCCGTAATGTAATGGAAAACTTTTGATTCGCCCTGTAGGTAAACTAATCATAATAGAAACTTCATTTTCAATAGGGTTCGTGTTAGGGTAAACGTCAATAACGTCCTAAAATTTCATGGCAATCCGAGTATATTAACGATTTTTCCCCATAGGCCGTAATGTAATGGGAAATTTTTGATTCTCTCTGTAGATAAACTAATCATGGTAGATGCTTCATTTTTAATAGGGATCTTGCTAGGGTAAACCTCAATAACGTCCTAAAATTTCATGGCAATCCGAGTATATTAACGATTTTTTCCCATAGGCCGTAATGTAATGGGAAATTTTTGATTCACCCTGTAGATAAACTAATCATGTTAGAAACTTCATTTTCAATAGGACTTGTGCTAGGGTAAACGTCAATAATGTTCTAAAATTTCATGGTAATCCGAGTATATTAACGATTTTTCCCCATAGGCCGTATTGTAATGGGAAACTTTTGATTCTCTCTGTAGATAAACTAATCATGGTAGATACTTCATTTTCAATAGGGTTCGTGCTAGGATAAACCTCAATAACGTATAAAAATTTCATAGCAATCCGAGTATATTTACGGGAGTTAGAGCGCGGACAGACGGACAGACGGCCATCCGGCCAGACGGACAGATTGACGGATGGACAGACGGACAGACGGACAGACAAACCGAATGCATAAGCACTTTTCAACTTTGTTGGAAAGTGCTAAAAATGCACTGCTGAGAATAATGAATAATCACTGGCAAAAACACGTTTTTCCTATGACGTACGGGATGCATATAAGCAACCTTTACATTCATACGGACATGATGGAAAATCCTGCGCTGTTATTGGCTTTTGTTGTGGGGCAATTTCATTCGTCACGAACACTTTTTTCGCCGTAGTGCAGGAAAAAAAGAACCACAAACTTGCAAGGTTTTATAATATCCTATATCATAGATTTATAATCACGAGATTTTTATTTAAAATACTACAAGATATTACGCAACTAAAATTATTCAATTTAGTACTATATAAAATAAATCCGACAGGAACGTGCTTGGAAGCTACAAAGTGCAATGTTTGTTCCAATGTCTACGTGCATACTTGCTAGTTCAGTGGTTATAATAATCAATTTTAAAGCAAAATAGACATTTTAACTATAAATATAATTATTCTGCTATCTTCTAGAAATATAATGTTTGCTTTTTAGGTAAGATAATTTTAACTATAAATCTTCGTATTACTGAAATGTTTTGTGATTCGTGCAACCATTGCTTATTTGTATAAACTTATACTGAATGCACATTTTTCTTTAGTTAGTGTTAGTTTCTTCTGTGGGCCATTATCTTACGTTAAAAAATGAAAATGTTCTTTGTTTCATATTTTTAATAGTGTATGGAAAATGTTACGGCATGAAGTTATGCATTGCTTAAATATTAAAATTATAAATGATTTGTAAAATGTCTATGCAACTATAAAAATAGTAAAAATTTAAATTTGAAGCAAAATTGTTAAATTATTTCTACGACGTATTTCTACAGCATATCTACTACACCAATCCGAAGAACAACTCTTCTGCGACAAATATTTTAAAAAAAGGAAAGGTTTTTCATTTTCTGTTAAAGGGGCGAAAGACTTTCTCACCTTTAACTCTTTAACGATCAAAGCATTTTCATTGCTAAGATGTCGAAATAAATGAATGACACCGGTAATTAAGAACAAATTTATTTCTAAATAGGAAAACGTGATTTCTCACATACATATTAAAAGGGATATTTTTAGATAAAAATAATGGTGTCAGTGTTGCATATCGGAATTAAAATTTTGTGGTTTCGTGGCGAAACCAATGATCGTTAAAGGGTTAAACTAAGTTAAAGGGAAGACAGAACCGATCAGGCCAATCCCTACACAGAATTCTTTCCCATGTCCGTATCCATGTAAAGGTTGCTAATATGCGTACGGGATAATCAGGGAAGCTGCTAATTCAGGAAAATTTTATATTCTTAACTCTTACCGGGGCGCCGCACAGTGTGCGATTTTGTAAATCTAGTGGGAAAAAAGTCCAAAAATTGACTTGCAGTAATTTAACTTTTAAACATTTCAAATAACACCTAACACATTGGAAGAAAAAAAAGATAAAGTGATAGCAGCCTAACTCTACAGCAATACTATCAAAAATTGGCGCAAAAACCAAACTTTCTTTTAACGTTTTAAGAATGGCGACCGATGTAGCTGTAATTGCCATCGATATTTTTGGCTGAAAATACACTGATTTTGTAAATATTTTTTATTATAGCATGGAATCTTTACAACAATGTAGATACTTTGACTTTTATAGTCACAATAGTTATTTAATAATTTTTTTAAGTGAATATAAAACTGATAAGAAAATTTAATAGCATATGATAAAATTTAAAAAAGCTGCCAAAAATTTCGTCTACTCCTCTCCATTGTAATATATTTGTAATTACGAATGGATATAGCTATAAACAAAATCAATTTCGGCTGCAACTATTTGCAACTCTTGAAATTAATTTTTTTCAGGTACAAATTTTATGTAATTTTGCGTTACATGTAGCTATAAAAAATATATCTATGGTTTTAAGCATTGTAAATCATGACATTAAAATCTGAATAAAACGACAGAGTGCCTGAAATTCACTCTGAAGTTTTAACATTCATATTTTCTTGCAAATAATAAAAGAATAGCAAACGACAGTAAATGACAGTGATTCACTTTATCAAAAAAATTGGTATCTATAGCAGTATGTAATTAAATTATATTTTTTAAATACAAAAAACTCTTGAAAATATATTGTTGAAAATAAATATATGCAATATTTTTAAAAATATGCACTAAATACAACAGCACTACGTAAATGTCAATGTCGAAAATGACAAGAAAACTTTTTATTATGATTATGATGATGGAATGACAATGACGTAAATTGTGCAACAAAATATGTAAAGATATATTTTTTAATAATACATAGCTATTTTAGTAAGATCAACTTTATTATTTTAATATTGGTAATTTGAATTTTAAAAGGGAATTTTGACAAGCTAGATTCGCAAAATCTTACATTGTGTGCCGTTTGCAGTCTGAAAACGGTTAATTTTAATATTCAAATAGGCATTTTACACGAGTAATTTTTTAGTACATTTTCAATCTTCTAATATACCTAAAGAAAAGCTTCGATTATTTTCAAATAAATTTGTTCATAAATTAAGGCGTGAATTAATTATTCGAACATTGTTTGGGGCAGAAGTGCTTTTCCCCTGTAAGGGTTAAATCATTTTTCGGAACTTTTTGAAACTACATAAGAATACTTGCACAATCATTTAATCCTTTGAAGAGCGTTGTTGGCAGTTTTCAAATGATTCATTTTAATGGCCAAACTGCCCATTAGCAGCAGTAATGTTTTGGTAAATCTTTGATCACGTAATTTACGTGAAGAAAAGATTTTGAGTATTTTCAAATAAATTTGTTCTTAAACTGTGTTGTGAATTAATTCGTTGAACATATTAGAGTAGAATTGCCTTGCCCTTTAAAGGGTAAATACATTTTAGAAGTATTTTGCCATTTAAAATTAATTAATTGCATTTGAATTTATCAGGATTTTGTGCAATTAAGGTTCCTACGGGTCCTGGAATTTCACAAGAAATTCATTAGCCCCAGTAATTTCTTATAGAAAATCTGGGATTATTCAAAACGAAATATCACGCCTTTGAACTACGTTTATTTTTCAATAAATAAATGCTGGTACATCACCTGGAAAATAACGGTACCCGTACGAACTATGGCAATATTTATAACTTCATTCAAATCTTGTATTTAAAACATATTTTTTAGTATTTTATAGACATAGGAAGTGCACAAATATGATGTTATTACAATAGAAATATAGAAATGTTTTCGAACTGAAACTTAACCTCACACCCATTCTTTCAACATCAAAGAAGTTAAAAAAATGCAAAGGCAAAAGAAATCATTGTCCTTATATTTTTGTTTTGTACAACCAATAATGCTTTTGGTACAAAATAAAATAAAATATCTATAACTGTTTTTAAACCGCATTAGTACTAATTGATGTAATAAGTGAATTTTATAACAAGTCATATTAACGGTACTTTAAAGTACTGTCAGAACATAAAGGGTTAACAGAAATCCCCAAAGATCGTCTTGTTGAAACAGAAAATGAAAAATACGGAATTATCAAGTGAAGAACTTAAAATGTTGAAATCTTAAAACATCTTTCTTAAAATAATAATAATAATAATAATAAATAACATCTGCCGGCTCGGTCTACAGGCGGAGGTAGATTTAAAAATTAGGTACAAATTTCACGAACACAAACTAAATCAAGATTAGATAAAAATTAGTTTTTTCACTAAGAATAAGCTCGAGAGACCTAAACCTTTTATGAAAGTTCTAATATACTCCTCTGAAGTGGGCAACTTATTTCTTGATACCCCCGAATATAGACAAGCACAAACAATAGCTATTTATTCTTTCTTTCGTTCATATATATATATAAAAACATACATAATGTGTTTAGAAGCATGAAGAAATAATGTACAGTAAGTAATTATGATAAAGTGAAATAAAAATACCGAATTAAACTTATTTTACTTATGAACATATTTTTAAAAACAATTCTAAAGGTATTTTACTACTTTTAATTATTTATATTGTTTCAACAACAACGACGAAGGCAACAACAACAAACAGTCTTGGATTATTTCATTGATTTTGATACACATTTAAGAAGCAGAAATGCCATATAAAATACTTTTTTCTTTTTTTTTCTTTTTTTTATTTATGTCACTAAAATAAAGCTAAAACAGAAGAATTTTCTTTCGGTTTTCTTTTTATTAGCAGATTTCTTTTATCTGGCTTATGGGTCTCAGCTGTGATATTTTATTTTAGCTCTAAGTAATCGGATTTAAAATGTCATTTATATAGAGAATTTAAATTTAAGTACAGTAAAGTAAGTTACTTTTTTGTACAGTAAATGCTTAATTCCTGAGTGAAGATTACCTTTTATAGACAAGTCTTAAAATATTTGTGAAAGAACTATGATTTGAATATTATTTTAAGAGTTCTTAAAACTTTTAAAATAGAAATTGCGATTAAAAGTTTTGTATTTATGCATTTTTTTAATAGGAATTTGATATAACATTAAACATACTTTCCACTGTTGAATAAAAAATCAGGGAGCTTAATTGAAGTAAGACTTTTTTTAAAAAAATGCATAACTTTAGTTTTTTTTTTTTTTTTTTTTTTTTTTTCATAGAAATGATAAATATAGTTAACGCATATTTTGTGCAATAAGTATTTTGTGTTATCGAAAGCTATTTTTTTCTGAGGTTATTTAGGATTTAAATATAAATTGACTGTCAAGATGTATTTTAGTTGAAATACTGTATTCGTTTCATTTCAGAAACGTTTTATGTCTTTTTATAAGAATAACAAGGTTATAATGAACAATTTCGAGAGAAAAATAGGAAGATTAAGTTTAAATAAGAATATTATTTAGTTTTGTGCATAGAAAGAAATCACATATACATGGGGATATCGCAAAGTCTCAATTGCAGGTGAATATTCTTATATTCTATTAGCACCTATATTTTTAAAAGATACATTTCGTAGTATATTTCTCTTGCAAATAAATGCTCTCAAATGTACATGTAAAACTTTTTTGCTTTGAAAAAAATGGCGCGAGGTAGAATAAAAAAATTTTCGCCTGTAATTAAATCTTTGCGATACCTCCATGTATATATATAGAGAGAGAAAAGGTTTAAATACCGGCTAGGGTTCAAATACCGGCTACTAGGCGTTCTGAGAACTGAGCACAGCGCAGTCTAACTACATTAAGCAGAGTTTGCAACTTTAATTGAGAGAAGAAAGTTACGTCGCACGTTACTCTGAAAAGTACGTCGCTGAAGTCTGTGTCATTTACAAACAGTAAATGCAAAAATATCGAAACGATGTAATCTGGGATATAAAAAGTTTTTCAGATATGTGTTTCTTATTTTAAAAAAATATACTGATCATATATTGGCTTGAATTGATAATTAAATTATTTTCTCGACATATTTAGCTCTCAACGCTTGTTAGTAGTATTTTATTATATGAATGAGTAATACGAATTTTAATTTAAATACAGCAGTGTTCCGAATTCCGGATACCTAGAGAGGTCCAAATACCGGCTAGCTGGTATTTGAATTTCTCTGCTCTGCTTGGAGAGAAGAAAAATACAGTGGACTCTCTCTATTCTGAACACTCATGGGACCAACCAAAAATTTCAGATTATGGGGGTGTTCATTATAGAGGGAGATTGGATTTAGACTAAATTTTTGCATTTTCTAATACCAAATGGCACTCTAACATTTCTGAAGATTTTATCTGAAATATTAATATATACATTCAACTTCAAGTACATTCTTAAAATCTAGCAGTGATTTTGTCTGTTTGTTTTTTAAACGAGTTTATTGAACCTTTTTGAGTTCATTGAACCTAACAATTTCTTCGAATTTACATGATGGGAATTCAAATTCAGATTTCATACGCAATGTTCAGTTTAAAGATAGGTGGAGTAGAAATGGAGGCCAAAAGTTGTGTTCATAATAGTGGGGTGTTCAGAATACAGAGAGTTCATCTTTTCTTAAGTCTATGGAGTTCCGCCAGGACCGTCGGAATATGTTCTTAATACCGGGGTGTTCACATTAGAGAGTGTTCAGATAGAGAGACTGTATTTTATTTCGTCATGTCCTCAAGAAATAGTTCCACTTCCATTTCACAATGAGAAAAAAAATATTGGTTACAAGTCTTCAGGAACGACACTCGTCACTGGATCACTTTTCAAAAAACCACTGTTGGACATTCCAAATTTTCCAGCAATAAATGTGAGGATAAAGAAGAAAAATGACAGGAGAAAACTTAAGAAAAAAACAAACGAAAGAAGCAAAAAACTGAATTTTATAAAGTAAAAAAGGAAGATATCCAGCAGATGTAGTTTTTGTCTTCTGCGAGATTCTTTGTATGCGAATAAGAATGTGGGTGGAGACTCTGGTTCCAATGTTAAGAGTGCTATATGAGGGCCATACCGATTGCACCAACTCCAAGAGTGATTATTATGTTTGTGATTTTTTTTTCAGATAAAATAATTCTTATTGCAAGCTGCAAGCTTTCTTTGGTTCAAAGCAAAACTAGAAGCGTAATGGAAAGAAGACTGTTCGACATCAGCGCCTGATTACCGACGGGGTACAATCCCACCACTAGAAAGAAGCAGGAAATTTTACCTTAATCTTAGCAAAAATGTTGCATGAATACGATGTTTAGATAAGGCGATCATTTCTATAAAAATTTATTGGTGCTGAGTGTGTCCCGTTAGTAATCATGCCCTGTCCGAGATAATCGTTGAGATTTTCATAAGTTTTACAAAAAATATTGTTTATTAAAAATTACATATTTTTTCTATTGTAAAAATGTTTATTAATTAATAAAATTTATTAAAACAATGTTCTTATCACATAATAATTGACATTAACATTATTTGTTCGATTCTTTTGGGGCAAACTTATGTAGCCGGTATTTAAATCTTTTTTTTAAACACTAAATTTGCTGACTTTCAAAATTTTGCTGCTTATAAACAGAAAATATCTTTAAAACTGATTTTTTACCCTCTAAACAAGTCTAAAATATATCAAAGCACCGGGCTATCACGTTTCCTTCAACTAATTTTGGAAATTGTAGGATCTAGATAGAAAATAATAGTGCTAGCCGATCTTTCGACCTTTCGCTCTATAGAGTTGATCCTCTTGTTGGCGGTATCCATATAAAATAACCCCTAAGTTTAAATGTACTGGCAACCAAAGTATTTAATTAAAAATATATTTTATAAAACGAGACAAACTAAGCAATTTTGTACTTTCTATTAAAGTGTTTGTAAAGTCTGGTGTCAATCCATCATGTTATCAGTTTACAAAAAGAAATATTACGACTCGAAACGGTTAAAATGTTAAGTTCCATGTCTGTCACCGATGACTGACACTAAACTTTTCGTTTTTGGCCGCGTCAATCACCAGTGACTGACAGTATAAAGTATGATGTAGAACTAAAAAAAATACATTGTTTTAAGTACTTATTAAAAATTAATTTACTAAAATTTATGTAATATTATATTTTACACTGTCAGTCACAAATGAGAGAAGCATCCTAAACGGAAAGTTCAATGTCAGTCACCGTGGCACTCAACATGAAAATGCATGTTTTGTGCGACACGAATTTTGTGATGTCGACAAAAATTGTTTCTGTAAGTTTATTTAGGTGATTTCCGAAGGAGATAGCCCTCATTAAAGTTTAAGGGCCAAAATTTCAAATAAACATTAAAAACGGAAAAACTGGGCGCTTGATTTGCGGTTTTCACTAAAACTATTTTTTATGTCGGTATTTTCTTGAAAATAAATTATAAAGATTAATTTTAAAAAATGCCGATAGAGGGCGCTTGAGACTTTGGAGTAACGAACAACTATTTTTTGCATCTCATTAAATATTTTCGGATGCTTAGATTTAATTTTAAGCACAAAATCTGAATAGTTGGGAGTGGATAAGTAGTACAAACTGAACTGTGTTCGAAGGGTTCAAATTTCAAACGATTATAAAAAACGGAAAAATTGTTGATTGATTTGCGGTTTTCACTAAAACTATTCTTTATGTCGGTATTTTTTAAAAAATAAATTATAAGGATAAATTTCGAAAAATGCCGATAGAGGGCGCTTTAGACTTTGGAGTAACGAACAACGATTTTTTGCCGTTATTTTTTGCATCGCATTAAATGTTTTCGGAAGCTTAGACTCAAACTTAAATTTTGAGTTAAAAATCTGAATAGTAGGGAGTGGTTAAATAGCGCAAACTGAAATGTGTTCAAGGGGGGGGGGGGAGGGTTTAAATTTCAAATAATTATAGAAAACAGAAAAATTGGTTGACTCGTTTGCGGTTTAAAATAAAACTGTTCTTTAAGTCACTATCCTTTTGAAAATAAATTTTAAAGATAAATTTCAAAAAATTCCGTTAGCAAACGTCTTAAACTTCAGAGTAACCAACGACTAATTTTAACCGCCATTTTTTGTATCTAATTATATGCTTGCAAAAGCTTTTTAAATGTTTTCGAAAGCTTAGATTTAAACTTAAATTTTTAGTTCAAATTGTGAATCGTCGGGAAGGGTTAAAAAGTGCAAACTAAAGTGTGTTCAGGAGTTTAACCCTCCCGCCGCCCTCGAACACAGTTCAATTTTGCGCTACTTAAACACTCCCAACGATTCAGAATTTGAGCTCAAAATTTAAATCTAAGCATTTGAAAACATTTAATGAGATTAAAAATAATAACAGTTAAAAATAGTTGTATGCTACTCCAAAATCTAAAGCGCCCTCTATCGGCATTTTGTTAAATTTATCTTTAAAATTTATTTTCAAGAAAATAATGATTTAACCCTTTCCGGCACGGGCAAAATCTGTAATAAAATGAGAAATTATAGGCTGACACCAGAATTCAAAAGCGAATTTTTTAGATATTTTGAAATCCTTAATTTAAGCTTTCATTATAAAAACAAAAATTTAGTAAAATATTACTGGTGCCGTTTACAAGTTTGGCATTAAAATTAGGTATCCCAGACCAGGCACAGTGTGCCGGAAAGGGTTAAGGAGTAGTTTTAGCGAAATCCGCAAACGAATCAACCAATTTTTACGTTTTTTATAATCATTTGAATTTTGAACCCTCTGAATACAGTTCAGTTTGTGCTACTTTACCACTCCCAACTATTCAGATTTTGAGCTGAAAATTTAAATTTAAGTCAAAGCTTACGAAAACATTTAATAAGATGCAAAAAAATAACGACAAGAAATAGTTGTTCGTAACTCCAAAGTCTAAAGTGCCATCTCTCGGCATTTTTTGAAATTTATCTTTATAATTTATTTTTACGAAAATACCGACATAAAGAATAATTTTAGTGAAAACCGCAAATCAATCGACCAATTTTTCCGTTTTTTATAATCATTTGATATTTGAACCCTCTGAACACAGTTCAGTTTGTGCTACTTAACCACTCCCAACTATGCAGATATTGAGCTCAAAATTTAAGTTTAATTCTAAGCTTACGAAAACATTTAATGAGATGCAAAAAATAACGACAAAAAATAGTTGTTCGCTCTCCAAAGTCTAAAGCTCCCTCTATCGGCATTTTTTGAAATTTATCTTTATAATTTATTTTCAAAAAAATACCGACATAAAGAATGATTTTAGTGAAAACCGCAAATCAAGCACTCAATTTTTCCTTTTTTTTATGTTTAATTGAAATTTTGGACCCTAAACTTTAATAGCGGCTATCTCCTTTGGAAAACATTTGGGACCCTTGGATTCCTATTTAATATTGTTTGTCTTGATACGTACTATCACCCCTCTTTTATTGTAAAAACAATTTAGAATCACCATGTATTTGAGGAATTTCAGATAATTTTATGTCGTCGCATTAAAATAAAAATCTTCAATCGACAAATTTTGCTAAAATGAGATATCGACATCTTCTAAGAAATCTTTCTTCTCTATAATTTGATATAACATACAGTACCTTCACAAAAAAGCTGAACTTAACACTTCGGACTCCGGCGTCTATTAAACAAATTTTATTTGTTCGGCACCACTTGTTTAAAAGAAGTTTCCTCCAAGTACACAATTTCAAGAATGCTCTGATTAAATAAGGCAAATTTTATTTTCCTTTATTACTGATGACAAAAACGAATTTTGCGAGGAAAGATGATGTCTCCGCAGCAGAGACAACGGAGTTCATTCGGGATATTTCAATTGTAAATGTCCCTGAATAAATCTATTCACTCCAAAGTTTTTCTTATTATTTTCTAGACATGTGTTGTAATGAAATATTTTTGAAGAGTTATCTTCAAACTCAAATTGAATCTAATTTTAAAATTTACATTACTTCCGCGTAATTTTGACATCAAACATGGATTGTCATGCAAATTTTATCCTAGAATACCAATCGAGAAATAATTTAATATTAATGTAATACATTAGTATATTAGGCATAATAATTTGGTCAAGTAATTTAATAATTTTATTTATTCAATAGGACTATTTTTATATTCTGTTTGCACCACTATTTATTAACACATGCAATATGTAGTATATTTTTCTTGCAAATGTTGCCTAAGTATATTTTTTAAAAATTGTGTTCAAAAAAGGGTGCGGAATAGAATTAAAAAAAAAAAAAAAAACACCTACCTGCGCCAGTCCTGCACATTTCAAGATAGGATGTTCCAATATTAACCCTTTCCGGCTCACAATGTCCAGTCCGGGATACCTAATTTTAATTCAAAACTTGAAATGGCACCAATAATATTTTAATAATAAAATTTAGCTTTTACAATGAAAGCTTAACCCTTAAATGCATAGGATAGAACGCGTTCCAAAAAATGCGAAATTCAAAGAATCAGAATTCATACCAGAAAAATTTAAATAGTAAGTTTTTCTTAATTTAATTACGAATGATCTGATCTGTCATTAAGTAAAGTGAAAATTGCTCTTTTAAATTTCTGGTGAGAATACGGAATACGTGAATAAAACCCTCCAATAAATCGGGAACACTTATGGTATCGAAAATGATACAATATGTATTTAAGAGTTAAATTAGCGGATTCTTAATTTAAAAAAAAGTCGTTTGTGAATTCCGGTGACAGTCGATAATTTCTCATTTTACTAACAGAATTTGCCCGTGCCGGAAAGGGTTAAATCCCCATTAAATCCTTGTAAAACAAATCATAGTATTTTTAGGCATATTTGAAATCTTATCTGGCGGACAAAAACTATACATACAAATTAACACATTTGTCGCTTCTATGTAATATAAAATGATTTCTGTCTAAGCATTCATGAGTAATAATTCATATTTATTTTCAAAATACTTATGTTTTCGATCGTCACGCAAATATATAATTAGATTAACCTCTTGAGGGGCAGTGGAATATATTATATCCCACCTAAGTTTAATTAAAATATGCACCCAAAACATTTAATTAAATTTATTTTTATAACTTTGGTAACTTTTATTCATTTACAAGGGCGCTCAAAAGAGTTCTATTGCCTATGGTATATGGAAAAAATCATTTGAAGAGTATTGTAATGAGATTACGCTATTTCAAATATATTGAAATTGATATAAGTCACTGAATTTCACTATTATTACGTTTTATCAGGTATTCATAACATTTTTTCTTCATTTACAGGGACACACAAAATAAATCGATTACAGTTCTGGCTTTGAGTAATAATTGCTGGAATGTGCATTTGAAAATTCGGTACGCGCTTTGAAATTTAACTATTTCTTGCATGTTATTCGTTACATAAAAATTACATATATCATATGCAGGGCTGCACAAAACTAGCTACGTATAATTCTAGTTACTGAAGCAGAAATTTCAACTGAAGTATACGTATATCTTAAGTAAAATAAATTTTGGAATGCATGTTGTTAATAGATGCAAAATTCATAATATCATATATCGGGTGGTGCAAAAATTCGAATAATTTTTCGATTATAGATGAAATTGGGTTTTCAAATGTGTTATGCGTTTCCCTATTGTTAAATTAGACAGAATGTTTAAATTTTTTAAACGATGTAGGTTTGTTAACTAAATGTGTTGAAAAGTGTTTCGTAATTTATGCTTAACGCATGTTTTTCCTTCCTTCTTTTCCTTTGTGAGGCAAGACTTTTTCGATAAACGAAGGACTATAATAAAATTTTCAGCCGGACGCAATATTTCATTTTCAGCATAAAGAGTCATAAGATGTCTTACGGAATCAGATTCTGGCATCTTTGGCATACAACATAAAAAGTATGTTATATATCAGAAATTATAAACAAAATTATAAGATATACTACAAGGAAAAATTCATTATTCAATTTAATGCAATTGTTTATTCTTAAAAGTATATTTTTCTATTCGTCCTTAAAAACGTACCGTGAATGTAGCATCCAAAAGTTAGGCTTTCCAAAAGATAAAATAAAAATAAAAATCGCATTGTTGTATTATTGACTGAGAAATCGAAGCAACGGAACTTATGCTTTGTTTAAAAGGTTTCAATTCAATAAACGTAATTAAATAAAAAGTAGAAATCATTTTTATAAAAAGGCACCTTCCGTATTTGACCTTTTATCTGTTTATAAATGTGTTGTTATATTTCTCTATAGGACATTTGTTCCACCGATGTTTTTTCTTTTGTCGCAAGGTTTCATTTTGAAAAAACAGATAATAAATTTTCCAATAAAGGAAAAAAATATATTATTCATTTAATTCTTAAAACCAGTAACAACTTATAAAAAGTGCAAATTGCAAAATATATGAACTTGTTTGAAGACATGATATAACAAAATCCTCTTATTCATTTAATTTAATTATTTGTCAAAGTAAAATCTTATTTCCTCAATGAAATATTAAAACACCGTCAAATTTTTGTCGCTAATGATATAAAAAACAGACGAAAAATGCGAGTTACAACATATATATATAACACCAGAAACCAACATATTGCCGATTCAGATATGTCCCAGTCATTTTTGGAAAGTTAAGTAAAATCTTTCGTGGTTTTAACTTTCAACTCGTTGCTATCCCCCCCCCCTCCTCCAGACATGGATAACTTATTAAAACATAAGTAATTAGAATCCTACACCGAGGCATGAACATGCCAGAGTTTATGAAATATCCATTATTTTCGAAAACAAAGCAAGAATGTTTTACATTGGAGCTACGAAAAGAAAATTTTCTTGTAAGAACAAGTTCTTGAAAAACGCTTGAAAGAACATAAAAGAGATATTTTGAAATATTGCTAACAACAGCACTCGCTAGATTTTATTTTAACAATCTTTATAGTTCTATAGACTTTAATAATGCAGAGTTAATAATTCCATGTAATACTGATATCGATGTTATGCAGAAAGAATAAATTGGAATAAGTATTAGAAGAAACAAAGTTTGCAACAATAGCATTTCATTCAAAATCTCTAAGCTTTGGTTGCACGTGTTAAAATAATATTTAACTAGTTTTATTCATATTTTACTTTTCAACCTGAGATCATGCTCATGATTCTTCTTCGTTAAACCACCTGAAAGTTTATTCTAATTTTTGTTAAGCAGATGTTGGCAATGATTGTTTTCCTGTTTATTATTGGTTGAAGCAATATTTGACTGATAATATAATGAACTTTTGAATTTCAAGGCGGTTTTTATATGTTCGGAAGCAGTAGAGATGTTTTCTTGATGAAGATCTCAAACGAAGATCGAAACATTTAATTTCTTAAATTTAATGTTTGTATAGATTTTAAATTTAATAACTATGTTATTAACATGCTTTTATTAGCTTCACCTGCATGTATGCATGTAACGGAATCTTTGAACGTTATTTTCACCCACTTTAAGACATCAGATTAAATTGAAACTTTGCACACTTGTTGAGAACTGATGAGTATTCAACAGTTTGGAAAGTCGATGCTTAAAAGGATCAAAATAAAAAATGCCGGATAAATAGATCAAAAGCAGTTTAAAAAATTAAAAGTCTCCTGACACCCTAGATACATAACAATCATTGAAACACGTAAGAAAACCGAAACTATGCAACCGAAAAAAACGTTTTAAATTGTTTAGTTCGACCTGATATAAAAGCGTGTATTTTAGTTTTTAAAACCATTTAGCAAGCATTTAGAAAATTATTATTTCTAAAAAATGCCGTTCTTGGATCATGTTATTTTTATTTTCAAGTTTACTTGTAACATTGCATGGTGTAAATGCCCTGATCTTTCACTATCTTTTACTGTCAGTTTTAATTAAATATTTACTATAAAAAATGTTTTTATTAGAAAACGCATAAAACAGGTGAAAATTTTCTTCAGCAATTTTTGTCATTAGACGAAAATATACTTGAGATGTTTTATACAGTCCTTAATATGACAGATAAAATTTATACACATTAAGCACACTCATGTTCAAAGTGAAGAGAATTTGCATACATGAAAAAAAAATTCAACAATTATTTTAACAGTTATTTACAATTATTTTAATCTGGTAATTGGCATAAAAATGTAATAATATCGGAATATTGCATTGAAACGATTTTGTCCATAATTTTTCACCGGGAAAAATATTGTATTTTTATTGCAAGTATGGAGCACCTTATAAATATGGAGCACCCAATAACATGTCATCTCAAAATATTTGATAATTATAGATGAATTGCCACATTATACGCAGTTTTTCTTGTGTTATATGCACTGGGACATATAGTGTCTTTATTTTCCTTAAAATTTGCTTGAAATATTCATGGTAAAATTAAAATTATTTGCCTAATTAATATTACCCAAGCTAAAGCAAATTTGAAAACAAATCAGCTTTGGAACATTGATATAAAAATTTGTAAAATTTGAAAATTTGCAGACATCCGTGTTTTTTATTCTGATTTAACTACTTAATCGTCGCCCCCGAAACATTCACGGGCTTCAAGCTTCACGGGTTTTATTCAGAATTGTTTGATTCCCACCAGTTTTATAAAATAGTGTAATTGGTTTTATTCTGGTATCATTCTACTTTTTATTAAATGAGATGAATTTTTAAAAAAATATATTGGGGGCAATAATGATTTTGAATTTTTAACCGTAATTTAATGAGACCGTTAAGGGGTTGTAGTATGATATTTTAGGTTTAACCTCTGTCTTGATGTCGTCTAGGGGCAACACTAAAACATACCCTTTAAATTAATTTAAATGCTTCTGGAATTGTGAAAATTACATCTAGACTTTTTAAATAAATTTGTGCATATTAGAAACATCGGTATATAGATTGATGCATTTTTCGAGATGTTTTATAATAATTTTAAACTGGTTTTTGTAGTGCTACGTAAAATTGTCTCAGGTTGGTTGGTTGGTTGGTTGTACGGATTTTTATGGCGCAAGGTCCCTTTGGGGACATGCTGCGCCAAAACAAAGTCGTAATGAGGCTAGAAAGGTGATTTAAAACCGAAAAATAAAATAGCAGTGAGATACATAATAAAAACCAATTTAAAAGAGGTCAAAAACCATAAAAGACACTGTTACAAACTGTAGCAGTTGCTAAAAAAATGACAAAATATAAACAATCATATGGATGAATGAAAAATTCATAAAAACAAGATTAAAAATAATGGAATGCTATGTCATGATACAATTAAAATCAGTCAATGAGGATAAAATAGAAAACTGAGAGAAGATGTAACGAGTTAAAAACTGTACGACCAGAAAAGTAATAAAAAACAGAGTGTATATAATAATGTAAATTGGTTAAAACTCAGATAATAGAAACTCTGTGAGGTCAATTAGGTTCAAACTCTTCAAATATTGTATTGTTATCATCAGCATCCGAGTCACTGCTGTATGACTCTGACTCAATTGCCTCCTCCACATACTGCTTCAACTGCTTGGGATCCTTAACAAGAAAGGGCTAAGAAGAGAGTTCCCCCCCCCCCCCTTCCCCATAGTCCTCCACTATGCAGATGTTGATGTTGAAGATTTCTTATGGGTTTGTGTGCAAAGTTTCTGTTTTAAATTCGGTTTTTTTAGACTATTGCATGTTTGTGAACTATTTGGACTTGTAGCAGCCTTAGTTCCATCTTTCTGAATATAAGCTTTTTGGCTCGGTTTTGTATTTCGATCAGTATTGGATTGCAATTTAGATGCTGATGAACGAGTAGTATTTTTTGTAGATAAATCAGTCACAGTTTCCGTTTTAAGTTTAGTTGAGTCTTTAGATTGAGCTGACAATTTCTGTCGCCTTTTTTCTAGGTTAATTATTTTCACGGGTTCTGAAGATGGTGCCCAACATTCTAATTGAGGATTCCCAGAACATTTAATTAGGAGACAGATATCACGGAATTCTTTGATTGGTGTGGTGGCAGATTGTGTTCTGGGTGGAATATTTGGAGGATATGAGGAATCTGTTTGGGTACTTACGTGTCTAACAGAGTTTGATTGCTGAGTAAACTGGAGTAAGAAACTCTGACAGATGGAGATCTGGATTCAACTATTTTACGAGCTTCTGGATAGGAGAGATTTTGAGATATTTTAACGGCAAGGATTTCTTTTTCCCTTATCCAGTTAGGACAGGAACGGGGGTATGCAGAATGATCACGCTTGCAGTTAATGCAGCGTTCTGATTTTTCACATGAATTACCATCATGATCAACTTCTGCACAGCGTACACAGGTAAGGGAACCGCGACAGTTAGTTTTAGTGTGACCATAACGCTGGCACTTAAAGCAGCGGAGAGGGTTAGGGATGTAAGGACGGACAGGACAGTTAAGGTAAGCAGCTTTAATTCTGGTTGGTAGAGTATGGCTATTGAATGTTAAAATAACGTGTTTTGTAGGAATGACTTGACCATTTCGACGGATTGTAATACGACGTGCATCTGTAACATTTTGTTCTTTTAAATTCTGTGAAAGTTCGTCTTTGGTAGAGTATACAAGATCTGGCTCAGAAATAACACCACGACCATGTGTTTAGAGTTTTATGCATCTGAACATTTACTGAGAAAGTACCAATAGTAGAGTAATTTGAGAGGAGCTGTGACTGTTTAGCAGACGAAACCTCAACAAGTAAATCTCCGGATTGCAATTTTTTTAGAGAATGTCCATCTCCCAGATAAGACTAAAATGTTTTTGCAATAAGGAACGGAGAAGTTTCCTTAAAAGAACTATCTGAATGGCTATCTGTGCATTTAATTATAAAGAAACGAATAAAATTATTCTTAACAATTTGTTGCTTTCCACTTGGGAGAGAGTTAGAAGGAAAATTTTTTTTTCATCCATGTTTGAAAAAACAGAATTCAGACCCCGGACGCACCACCCACTACCGAGCCCAACAAGGGGATGCACATTCCTGCACCAGTGCTAACCAGGGCCCATACGGTCACAAGACAACCCTATGTCAGTCTCCACCCTTAACGAGATGACTAGTAGTATCACTTGATCCCTAGAGCCAGTGACAAAAGTCAGCTGACCAGCCGATTGATGTATACGGGACCAATATGCACCTCTCGTCTACCTGAAGCCGAGGCCAAAGCAGTGTGTTGGTTTCCCTCAACTGCCAGGATCCCCCTTTCCAGGGACGTGGGTCGCCACGCACGGCCAACACGTGGGTGGTTTACAATTCTCCATGAGTGGATATACAGGATGAAATCGGCCCATACAGAGTTGTTCTCACCTCCGAAGAGGAAACCACAATGAGAGTGAAACAAAGATGAAAGGAAGACAAGAGGAGTAAGAGGAAAAGGAAAAGAGAAAGATCACTCAGGTGCCCCGGGGTTGTGAAGCCCGTGAATACCTAAAGAAGGTATCCTCCTGGGGGGAAAATTGTCTCAGGACTGAAGAGGTTATTAATTTTAGGGACGCCGTTTGCAGCCTGCAAATGGTTAATTTTTATACCGAAATTGACAAATGGCACCAGTAATTTTTTACTACAATTTAGATTTCGTAATATAACTATAAAAGAGCTTTTGATTATTTTAAAATAAATTTGTTAGTAAATTATGGTTCAAATTAACTATTTTAACAGTTTTGTAATAGAAATGCTTGACCTCGGAAAGAATAAACGACTATGTTAAATTTAAATATAAATTGGAAGGATTGTGTTTGTAAAGACATTTTGTGTTGAATTCAATGATGTCAAATAAATTTCATATGTCAACGATTATACTAACAGGAACGTAAAAATCTAGGTGTCAGCAAGTAGTCTCTTACAAATGAATTAATTTTTTTTTCTTCACATAAATTTTATTACCCTTCTTACGAAAAAAAAGGTGAAACATTGGATGAAAAATAACTAATAAATGAAGTGGTGAGAGACTATTAGCAGGCACGTAAATTTTAACATCTTGTATTTTAAGATTTCTTTATTTTGATTACGATTTAAACAATATTGATAATGCTGTAAACCCTGATTATAGAAGATTCACAATCCCTCAAAGTTCTTGCGAACAAAATTTTAATGATTATAATTTAAGCGATGTGATTAATTATATTCAGAATGGATTTTAAGGGATATTTAAATTATAAGGGAATATTTCGATATTTTTAGTAAATATAAATATGCTGTTAGTAAAATTAGAATTCAATCTCGGCGCATTTTTTAAGTCAAAACTACCAATATCTTTGAACCGTTATCGTACATCACTATTAGATGAATAGCGAGAATATTTTAATTTAATTTTAAGAAACAGAAAAATGAACTGCACATTTCATTAGTACGAATGTGGAAAATATTGTGAATAGTTTAAATATTTATAAAATTAAAAAGTTGCAAATGTCTTTACCATGGCATGTACGTATATTAAAGTTTAATAATTCAAAATTATGCTAGGGAATTTAGGTAAATCTTTGAACAAAAACAAAAACAAAATAAAAAAAGTTTCTCTGTGCTGATAATTAGTATTTTAACTACAGTGCAAAAAATATTCTAATTACTTTAAATTAAATCTTTGTTTTTGAGGTTAATCATCGTTACCATGGCGCAAAGTACTTGTATTTTCAACTATTTTGGAGATAAATATGTTTTGTATCTTCTTAAAAAGAATTTGGATGCTTAAAATTTCATTTTTTCTTAGTTATCAAGGAAACCCATTCAGATTTAAACAAAAGAAAAAAAGGGTCATACATTAAGATGTTATCGTGACTTCACCTCATTTCCTATTTTAATTAAATGTAATGGCATTTTCCAAATAGTAGCAGAACATTTTATTGAAAATATACTTTCAGTATGTTAACAAAAGACGATTTTTTTTTTTTATATTTTTAAAATGTTTTAACTTGTTTTTTTTTCGGTTTTAAAGTATTTATATTTTCTTACCAACACTTTAACATATAACCGAAAACATTTAAATAAGAAAAAATAGTAATTTAATTTAATACCACATTTCTCAGAATTTCAATTAAAGTTTGCTTACGCCTTGATGTTACAGTATTTCTTTTCTCATTTAGATTAAATAGTCAGTATACAACAAAAATAATTTGAGAAATTATTATTATTTTTTTAATATTTTAAACTTATCAGACCAGTATAAACATCACCTAAAACATAACTTCTTTCAAGCTTTTGAAAATTATTTTTCAACGAAATTATTTTTTCATAAAAATACAGCTTCCATTTATAGTTATTTATAATTAACCACATAAGTAATCAATATTTTTGAAAAAAAAGCCCTTTTACAGAATTTTTAATCTTTCATCACAGGTTTTTCAAAGCAGAAATTTTGGCCTAATTTAATTACAAAAATGCTCCGATTCAATAATATATAATTTACGATAAAAATTAAAGCGATGAGAATAATAAATCATGATTGGCGAATACATGTTGCCCATATGACGTACGAGCAAATCAGGGAAGTGGAAAAATCTTCCTCAAAGATGTATTTTTATAACCCATTAAGACCCAATGAGATTTATGCCTTGTACTTGTGCTCCGCCATTGGCCGCAAGGTTCTGACCTCCAAACTGGTAGAGCTGGGTAGACCGAACTGATAGACCGGTAGGTGCTGGGTTCGAACCCAATCGCGACCGTCGGCCTAACCGTTCGGAGTTTTCTGTGGTTTTCTTCGAACCTTGCGTAAATACGGAGAAAGACCCCCACGGAGGGCATCCCACCCCATAGGGCCTATATCCCATAAGTGTAGATAATTGGCCGACATAAATGCAAACAAGCCTTGTACTTGTCATGCCGGCTAAAAGTAAAACCTGTACTATAAACGTTATCTGTTGATAAAATATGATGTTTTTACTCTTTCTGCAAACCAAATTAATTCCAGTTTTTATTACACATGACTCAGAAGCAAAAATTTAAATGAATGTCTTACCCACAGGATCGTACGGGTTGGGTCTTAAAGGGTTAAATCAATACAATGTAAAATATCTTTTTAAACAAAAATAGTTTATTTATGTAACCCACTTTCAGTGTTGCCACTGGCAATTTTTGTTAATTCTATTTTGTCCCACTTTTTTTAAACAGAAATCTTTCAGATTCACTTTTACATCACGGCAAGAGAAATAATTTATAAAACTTATTCTTTAGAAATAGTGGTGAGGATAGAATATGAAAATAGTCGACAATGTCAGTACAGCAATTTTATGCTATGTAAATTTTGCCAATAATAAGTTTTTTTCACATTTTTAAATTTTCATATTTTTTCATTCATTGCAAAAGAAAACAAAGTTGAATCTAATTGAACATAATTTGGTATGAATGATTAACGATAATAGTTAGAGATTTTATGAACGTCATATAGTGAAACTCGAGGCTAAGGAAAAAGACAGGCTACCACAGTGCATCCCGCGGTGTCTTTTTTTACAGACTGCTAGAGTGACGTATTATTTGGTACACCAGCATTGGTGCATTAGAACATCATGTGATTCCAGCGGTTTCTAAAAAAAAGATAGGTGGAATAAACCGCGGGAGACTGTCTTTTTCGTTAGCCTCGGCGAAACGCCCATTTATCCGAACTTATTATGTTTCAACGATAAAGGAAAAATAATTTTTAACAACGATTGTTTTGTGAAGTAAAACTTTCTCAAAAATGTTTCAAATTTTTATTGCTTAAAAGGCGTTTAGCCAATAGAATGAAAAAATATCCAAGCCGGGACTCGAACTTTGGTCTTCGGTATAGCGCACTGACATTCTAGCAACTGAACCATTTGGAATTACAATAAGTCTAAACCTTCTCACAATCATATGTTGGCCAAGATACAACTGCAGCATAAGATGGGGCATTTTTTTCGTGAGTTACCGACTCTGGAGGAAGCAATTAACTATAGATATTCTAGCATCGATGAATATGAATAAATCCATAGAAATCTTGAAAACTTTTCTGCAGAAAATTTCTCATGCCTTTCATTTAATAATATTTCAAATTTTACTTGTTTAAATGACGCCTTTTTCGCAATTAAAATTTTAAATATTCTTTGCGATATCCCCAACTGGTGTTAGCAAATTAAAATTTCAATAAAAGACACTCGGTGTGAAAGGGTTGATGTACAGTAGGGTGGATCGATTGTCTATGGCGAAAAAAAAATTCCCATTCATCAAAATCTACCTATGCGGAAAAGATGTTCTATTGTACGGAGATTAAGGGAAAAATAATAAAAAAAAATAATTTTAAAATTTAATACTGCCACAAAAGGGTTGAATTTTCGAAAAAATTTGAAAAAAGACCGAATTTTGGTTAGGTTATTTTTGTCAAAAACTAATTATTTTAATAATTTTTAAAAACCAACAATGCGGAAAAGATATTATATCGTATGGAGGTTAAATAAAAAACAATAATAAGTAATAAATTCGAAATTTAATACTGCCACAAAAAAGTTGAAAATCCGATAAAATATTAAAAAAATGGAAAAAGATCTAATTTTGGTTAGATTTATTTTTGACGCAAAATAATCATTTTAATATCAATCAAAGCCTACCTTTGCGTAAGAAATATTATATTGCATGGATATTAAATAAAAAAAAATAAATAAATAAACTAATTTCGATATTTAATAAAGCTGCAAGTGATTTAAAGTTTTGAAAAACTGGCAGTTCCAGTTTTTTCAGTTAGGATTTGTCTGCTTGTGTATTGTGTACGCCCAATCCACGAAAAAATGGACATGAGGATGAAAATTTAAATTTCTTTAAATATGATTGAAATTTTGCATATTAACTGTTAAGAGTGTACTATTTCATATTTTATCAAAAAAAAAAAAAAAAAATTTTGTCATAAACATACTTATTTTAATTAATAAAGTGACATTATGACTTTGTAAAATAGACTGCGACAAAAATATTTATATTTCATGGTCTCGTACAGCTGAACAAACATTCTGAAAATCTCCAAACTTGGATATATATGATCTGGCAGCTATTATTGAGAGTTTTTGTCTGCAGAGAAGTGTTCACTAATCTTCATTACAAAAGGTAAGCATATTTAATTGCTCTTAATTATTGTGTCACACCCGCAACAAAAAGTTACATTTATATCTCTGCAGAAAAATATTTTTGATTTAAGTTATGAAACTTTATATTAAAAAATAGTTTATTAAGATACTTTGAATTACAGACACAA
Organism: Maratus speculifer; assembly: GCA_964019185.1. Classification (NCBI taxonomy): domain Eukaryota; kingdom Metazoa; phylum Arthropoda; class Arachnida; order Araneae; family Salticidae; genus Maratus; species Maratus speculifer. The sequence goes on from OZ025296.1 coordinate 37,255,829, forward strand.
AAGAAATTAATTAATATTTTAATTATAATTATTGAGCGTTGCGGGCGTGACATGTCCCTGTTGCGGGTGTGTCATTTAATTAAAGTCACACCCGCAACGTCTTTTAAAATTGATTACAAATGCATGTTTGAACAAATTATATGTAAATTTATAAAAGAATAATATGCTGGAAAACATGTACTTGGCAGCTTTAACTATACCCTTTGATTTAATAGAGGGAATTCCAGTTAATAAATAAAAATTTGCATCATCTGAGCATGTGACACTGTGTGCAGTTGATTTATTCAGTTTGGATTGATAAAATTGTTGCTTTTTTACTGAAAAAAAATATTTTTATTAGTGATATATGATTAAGAAATTAATTTTAAAGGTAAGATTTTTATAGAAATTAAAAAAAGAAAATTACGAAACAATATTTTAGCAATTTTCTTCAAATTTGTTAATTTTGTTTATTTTTTTTATATACATTTTTTTAAATTTTGTTATTTGATAGTATTTATCTAATATATATATATATATTTAGTTTTTAAAATAAGTAAATTAATATTAGAGGAAGATTTTTTTTTCTCTTTTAATTCAAATTAAATAAAAAGCAGAAGTAAGAATAATAGAAACTGTTTAAATGTTTATAAACTTAGCATAAAATGTATATAGTCAGATTGAAATTAACCAAAATTTAACATAATTAACTTTATGTAAGATTAGAAATTTCAAGGGATAACTATTAAAAATTTGTTAAGCTTATATTTTTGGACTGGAAGTGCTATATTTATTCAGTTTACACATTAATTTCTTCTCTTTTGCAGAGAATGAAGAGTCCAGAAAGATCACGATATCATTGAAAAAAGATTAAGGAAAACCCTTTTAAATACGAAGCATATCTACAACAAGAGAAGGAAAGAGACAAAGCAAGGAGAGAAAAGAAGAGACTATTTTAAAAAATCATGGTAAAGGATGGCAATCCTTTTGCATTTCATCTCATGGTAAAGGAGTTGTCGATGGGGTTGGTGCAGTTGCCAAGAAACTGGTAACACTAGCAACGCTCTGCAACTATAAATTAAGCTTCAGATTTTGCCATGTGTGTAGAAAAATTCCTAAAAAATATAAAATAACTTTACTGAATGTGAAATTTCAGAAGATATTGTGAAAATGTTTCATGAATGCTGGCACCAAGCACAATCGGAGCTCAACATTCAATCGATACATCATGTTGTTTTTATTGACGCAGGAACAATTAATGTAGCAATAACTTCAGAAAGTGATTACAAGAGAATTTGTTTGTTACCATATTTTGTCAAAAATATAATATCCAATGATAAGAGTGCAGTTGGAGATTTTGTAGAAGTTGTTTTATTCTCCACATAAAAAAAAAAGTGAAAACTTTGATGGACAAATAAGACAAATGAATGGGGATATTATAGAATAAGAGTATCGGAATAAAAATCAAGAAAATGTGTATATTTGGCTCAGTCAGGTAGATGTATCCATACTTTGACAAGGATATAATATCCAACGATGAATGTGCAATTGGACATTTTGAAGAAGTTGTTTTATTCTCGACATTAAAAAAGTGAAAACTTTGATGGACAAATAAGACAAATGGATGGTGACGATATAGAATTAGAATGTTTGAAAAAAATTTAAGAAAACGTGCATATTTGGCCCAGTCAGTTTGATGCATCCTATAAAAAAGAGCATTTTTGTAAAAAAAGCTATCATCACCAGAAATTATAAATTCAAGATTGGAAATGAAAAATTTTTTTTCCTCTCTCGATATTACAATTGTAATATTGATTAATTCTTTAATTAAAAAAAATTTGCTTGAAAATATTTGTGCATGTCATTATTTTATGGGCTATACAAGTCACACCCGCAACGAAAATTTTGAATATTTTCCACAAAAGCAAGAATTGAGTAAGTAATTTAATTTTTTCATAGAATAATTATTTAAGTATTACTGTCTAATATATAAAAATATCAATTCACTCAGTTGTCATAATTCACAGAGTTTTGCATTTTCGCACTGAAAGATGAAAATGCATGTTCTTTTTATGTCACATCCGCAACAGGCGGAAATAAATTTTTTTTAATAAATGAATGATACATCGGACAATTTTTAGATTTGGATAAATGTATGTGTAAGTAATCTACATTGAAATTCATACAAATTGAAACCAATGCTCAAAAATTTTTTTGCTGGTGACTAAATTAAGTTGTGTAAATGTCACACCCGCAACTTTGGATTTGGCGTGTAGCTTAGTGTACCTTGAATATTACTGTACCATGGCGTTGTTAAAAAAAAATTAAAAATTAAAAATTAAAATAAAGAGAGAGAGAGAAAGAGAGATGAATTACACCCTATTTGGGTCTGACTTTGATATGGCAGTAAATATGCTCCCTATTACAAAAAGTTATAAAATTTACATACTGGTATTTAAAAAATAACCAAAGAAAGGAATCGGTCAGCATCTATTTATTTCTTGCCAGTGAGAAAGAGTTGCTAATAAATTACAAGTGACCTGTAAATGAGATTCAATTTCAATAATTTACCACAGCAGCATTTTAAGAAAAATTAAACTGTTTAACGACAAATATTGCGCTCTTCTTAATTCTTGTAAAACAAAATAAGATATTGAAAGCTACTACAGTCTTTTGGACCATTTCTGAAAATACTGCCTATTTTTTCAGTTCAATAGATTTGAATATGAATATGAATATTGAGTGTAAACTAAACCGATGTATTGAGAACAAACTCACTTTTCTGCATCATCAGCTATCACTGAAAAGCCAAAATGCTGCCGAGCTAGGTGTCACATCACCTGTAGTGACGATGATTGGCATCAGCCAGAACATTGGACAGTTTGGGCACTTTCGGCCAAGCATGTACTGCCATCGTGTCTGGTGCACTTCAAGATGTGGGCATTATCTCACAAAACTATGAATAGAATGCTATTGGCAGAAAAAATCGGCATGACAAAACAAACCAAAGACCACTCCATCGTTTTAGTCATTCTCTTTAGTCTTTTGTAAAATATTATGATCATGGCCATTTTCTTTAAACTTTGATGAGTGTAAAGACAGACTACATCACTAGAAAACAACAGAAGAAAAATCATAATAGAAGCGGACTTGAGCTTGAAAAAAGAACTTGGTTTCGAATATATCGGCCACATATATGTAAATTCAGGGAGAGTACCAAACAATTTGAAAACACGACGTACATTTTTTTGTCATGTGTTAACAATAATATACATGTAACAAAGTTGGTTGCGATTGCTTGTGACGGAATATCTGTTAACATAGATGTTAAAGGATGTGTTATTCGAAATATAGAACTGATCTTAAAGCGTCCACTACAATGGTTTTTGTGTTAGTTACACACCAATGAGGTTCCACTATGTCATCTTTTTCCAGCGTGGATGTAACCGCGGCTGGGAACAAATGTTTCACTAATGAAATAGAAAGATTATTCGCAGCATGTTAGAAGTTTTTTGTATTTTCATTTATGTCAGTATATGAATTCTAAAAGCGCACGAGTGAAATCAAACGGTCTGCTGTAATCCTAATCATTAGATTAAAAAATATCTATATTTTCCATTTACCAGCTTTTTGACCTTTTGCGACGGATTACATAGATTTAATTAAATAGGAAAATGTGTCGAACCTCCACTGACTGACGGATTTAGTAACGACGTGAATTCAGAAGCAATAGGTAAATCCAGCAATCATTCCAGTGGCAATAACATTTACTATCAATAGTATCTATTCACGCAACACTCATTCTATGAAACTAATAATCAAAAGAGTCACGGAAGTATTTCTGCTGTGTATGGACCATACATAAGAGTCGGTTTTATAAAAATCGAATTGAATTACAAAATCTCATGTCGATTTTCAATACCGAACGTCATTATCACCAATTGCAATGTTGACGATTTTTCTTGATTTAAATACTAATGAAGCTTTTAAATAAGAAGCTAAAGTTTTTATCTTGTAATCAATTAAATATCTCCTCATTACAATAAATGTTAAAAATTCTAAAATTCATATTCTATTTTACAAAAAAAAAAAAAAAAAAAAAAGATTTTTTACTGTAAAAACGTTCAAATACATAAATTTGAGCCACATTTTGGCAGTTTTAAATTTTGAAATTAATTTTTTAAATTATTTTTCTCATATTCAGCATATAATATAACATCTTTTACGCATAGGTAGGTTTTGGATAGTTTTTTTAAACTGTTATTTTGAATCAAAAATCATCTAGCCAAAATTAGGTCTTTTTTTATTTTTTTTCGAAATTCAACCTTATTGTGGCAGTAGTAGAATTTAAAATTATTATTTTTATTATTTTTCCCTTAATCTCCATCCAAGAGAACATCTTTTCCGCATAGGTAGGTTTTGACACTGTGAAAAAACATTTTTCGATCCACCCTAATGTACAGTAAAGGAAAATAATCATAGCTGCCAAATTTTACGCATTTTTGCAACTACTAAAATTGTAGAGAGATTTTCCATTTGTTTAATCATAGGATTTCGACGATAAAATAAGACAATGTTAACTATAAAATTTTTGTGGTAACGAAAATGCGTAATAGTTGGCAGCTATGAATAATGCACCTTACTAATTCTCCAGCAAAACATCGTATTAAAAAGTGGCTGGTACAGACTTATTAATAATAATGTTAACTGATTAATGCTATAGATAAATATTTCATAGGTGTTCTTCTATGTAAAATTATTTATAAAATTTTAAATATTCTTTTAATAGCTCTTACGTGTGGCATCATATTTAGGTACTTCACTAAATTTTACGGACACCATTCAAGATGAAACTCGGTTAAGTTCTTTATGAATAAATAATATGCAAAGGTTACAACTTTTATTATTATAAATAGTATTATTATTATTTTGAAATTTCAAAATTGGCTGATGTACTTTTTTGGCTCAAAAATTACTAAAACTACTTGGTGAAAGAGCTATGATTGTATATTCGCATATTCGAAGTATCTTAAAATCGAATTCTATTGAAAATCTTAGTATTTGTTTTAAATGGCAATTGAAAAAAAGTTTTTTCTAATTTTATTTTCGAAAATAATTTTTATTGATACCTTGATTATAAATTGTTACCGTGAAATAGATATCCAGAAATTTCAAATATATGAATTAAAAATTTACAGCTCATTCAATTAAAAAATTTTTTGAGTTCTAATTTTAAAAACAACAACAACAACAAAGCAGAATTTTAAGCTGTTTTGCAATGATCTAAAATGGAAGAAATATTTCCAATCAAGCACTTAAAAAATCTAAAAAACAACACATAATTATCACATAATAAAGCTAATTAGAAGGCAGTAGAAATTCCAGAATTTATCTAAAAACGTGAATTTTAAAACTCGCCCAAATTTAAAAAATTGAATTTTCTGTATCAATTTTCTGCACCGAAAACAGCTTCGAAAAAACACTACAGTCTGAAAAAAATCTGCATTTATTGTGTATTTCTGGTATCGTAAAATCTTAAAGAAAAACCACTGACGCTGTTAAAGGTTTGAATACAAAATCACAATTTTTCAAAATTTGATTTTCTGAATCAGGCGAATTTTGTAACTCTCGTCTTTTTAAAAGCTTCTGTTAAGTAAATACAGGTTGGTTAGTAATTAACGTGAGTTGTTCAGAGCCCTCTAGCGACTAAAGTTTTGGGCGAAACATAACCAAATTTGATCAGCATACATAGCAGACCATGGGATTTCGAATTCTTAAAAAATAAATAAATAAAAAAATAAATAAATAAATAAAAAATCACCACTAAGGGCAATTTTAGCGTTGTTTACCGACTAAAATGCATTAATTTCCATAAAATCAATTCTACGTAGCGATCATGAGTAATTCCTTCAAAGGAAAGGCTGGGAGAGTTCTCTTTTTGAGACCAACTGCTTTGCGATAGCACCAATGACCTAAGATACTTAGACACCACAATAGCAACCTTTTCGTAGGCCGACATCTTTGCCTTCCGTCACGTGATGGAAGGCAGATTTAGCACGCCAAACCGGTTTTTCTCCTGACCGCATTCGCATATTCACAGTATCCGCAAAGAAACTCTTCGGGAGGGTTGAATTCTGATAGAGATTGGCCGACGCGTTTTCACGTAACTTGGCGATAATTATACTTGGCGTAGCGATAGACGCTTCTGTCGAATTTGATTTTCTTCGGAGCCGAGTACAAAGTAAAAATTTGTGTTTAAAAACTTTTAAAGAGTACAGCTTTCAGTAAGACACGTTCCATCCAATGCAATGCTGCAAGAGAAAAGTTACTTTGTACTCGGTTTGGAAGGAAATCAAACTCCTCGACGGAAGCATCTATCGCTCGCCAAGTATAATTATCGCCAAGTTACGTGAAAACGCGTCGGCCAATCCCTATCAGAATTCAACCCTCTCGAAGAGTTTCTTTGCGGATACTATGAATATGCACCGCATTCCCGCCGCTTGTAGTTTCGCTTCTATGTTTACATATATTTTACCGCGAGAATGAAATCTGAAAGTTGCCAATAAAGCGATCACCGCCAAAAAACACCATCTTTTCGCCAAAGATGTTGGATTCGAAACCATGCCGAGATAACAATGGGATGTGGCGTCTACGTATATTAGAAAGTCAATGGATGGCACTCACCTTACGAGATCATGCTTAGCTGATCCCCTCCTCCTCCCAAAAAGAATCGCCACTAGTGGCAATTTTGGCACACCAAAAGAGTATTAGTGTAATTGTTGAATGATTAGGTGCCAAACAATACAGTACAGATCAATTTTATACTGCTGAGATACTGCCCGAGCGCTGATGGTACCCTGCAAATTTTTCATCTCTTGTTCGACAATAGCAGTTACAGCTTCGTCAACTTGTCTTTGCATCCATAGCCTTATTGCCTTGTAGTTTCAAATCGATGCATCATTTTTTGTAAATTTATTATGCTCATCGGTCCTTTTCGCGTATTCTTTAACTGGCGAAATTCAGGAAGAGCAGCATTGCAGTTCTCGTTCTGCTGATAACACAGCTCGACTAGCAAAGCATAATCCCGTATGGTGAGAGTTGATAATGATAAGAACTCTCCCAGCCTTTCCTTTTATAATAATCGCAACACAGAACGGATTTCATGCAAATTTATGCATTTTAGTCGGTAAATAACGCTAAAATTGCCCTTAGTGGCGATTTTTAATTTAATTAATTTATTTTTAAGAATTTGAAATCCCATAGTCTACTGTGCATGCTCATGAAATTTCGTTATTTTTCGTCCAATTCTTTACTCGCTATAGGGCTCTGAACACCTCACGTTAATTTATAACCACCCTGTATATCAACTAAAAACCAAAGTTTTTTTTTTGCCTCAATTTTGGTTTCGGTAATCTTGTTTTATATATTCTCCATTAGCTTCAATTTTATTCGACTGGCATAATTGAAATAACATCCTACAGGAGAATCAGCGTAGGGTGTTAATTATTGTTATCAAAATTATACCATGAATTGCATGTAAATATTTTAATTGCATTAAGAATAATACTATTCTTATTCATGTTCACATATTAATATCATATTAATAGCAATAATAATCCATGCATTGATATCATCATACCTATAATTATGTCGAATCATATCAGGTAACGTTCTTCATTGGTTGCATTAGTTTTACAGATTAAAAAAAAGTTTTGCTTTGTTTTAAGCATGTTTGTATTCAATTATCTAAAAAACCCATCTCATGCAAAGCAGTTTGGATTTTTTTCTTTTGCTATCGACTTCTTATAAAATTATTCCTCACCCCTATATTTATTTCATTTACCAGGGTTCGCACGCTTTAGAGATTTTTCCAGGAGAAATATCAGTACTTGTTCATAGAAAAATAAATCTAAGTTAAGCGCGCGAAATTTCACCTTATTCAATGGGGATTTTTTTTTTTTTATAAGATTAGAAATATTGTTACTGAAGAATTTCTTGGTCGGAAAGTTCTAGAAAGCGTACGAATTCTGATTTACGGTTAATATCAGAAATTTCATAGTTTCTTTTTTGCTTTCGTTAATACTTTTCTTACAAATACAGCGTGTTCCAGCTAAGATGTTACAATTTTCGAAGGAAGATAGGGTACACCTAGACGACTCGGAATCACATAGGAATGCTGGGTCGGAAATTCCGTCTCGACCTATCAAGTGCAAACACAGCGTTGCGAATGGGTTAATTTTTTTTAATTCTAGTTTTTTGATAGGCACTGCTCTTTTGAAATGGTAAAATTTCCCTTATTTTCAACATAATTTACATTAAACAAGGGAAAATTTATCGTTCTAAAATAGTGGTGCCAATAAAAAATTGGAATTAAAAAAATGCTGGCAACTCTAAAAGAGCCAAAGATTAGATATGGGTGATAAAGACTTTTCAATACACATTGTTGCCAATAGATTACTTTTTTTAATTCAGATTTCTTGACTGGCAGCAGTTTTTTGCAATAGTAAAATTAGTCTTATTCAATGTAGAAGCCTGCACGTGCCGGAATTTCCAGGCCCGGCTAAAGGAAAATTATTTCGACCCGGTTCGTTGTAAAACACAAAAGTTCGGCCCGAGCACTTCCCGACCATGTAAAAATATTACATTTCTAGGCCTGACACGGCTCATACAAAAATCAGTGAAAATAGGCCTGGCCCCTTGTCCTAACACAGTTTCTACTATTTCTAAAGAAATCAGATTTTTATCATGTAATTAAGATTCCTTTAAAGAATACTGCATGCATATCCATGGGATGATTTTACAGTACATTTTACAGGAAATACACAATAGCAACATCAATGATTACTTAGATTCTGAAACTTTCAACATTCAAATAAAGATATCATTAAAACATTAATATGGTTTAGAATAAAAGAAAATAAAAGAAAGTTAAAAACATCATAATTTTTGAAGCTGTATAATAAAAGTATATTTATGGAAATATTTCTATATTATTTTATTAAAAATTCCAAATCTAAATTCATTCTCAAATTCAAAGGAACTACTTTCTGATACATTTCTGAATTCAGTTTTTTTTTCAGAAGTACATAAGATTAGCAGGTGTTTTTATTCAGAAACTATGTAATCGAATGGCATTATCCATTTTTTGTACAAGCAATTTAAGAAAATACTGTCAAAGTTATCGTTTTGAATAGAATTTCCGGAAGTGTCAACACAGGAAGGGAGAAAAATCTGCAACCACTTGAAAAGAACCTTTTATATCGCAACAAGATTATACAAGTATTTTATTTAACATAAATAAAAAACACTATTCGATTCCAAATCTCTTCAGTAGTCAGGTTTGTCAATTTTATACTTTTGCAGTTAAAAATTAGTCAGAAAATGTGCCAAACTTTCGCGTTGATGAGAACGGAATTTAAGAACCACCAAGAAGTATATATCCGAAGATTAGGTTAACATAAGTTCTTTATCGCTTTTAATAATTTTACAAATTATGTTGTTTGCCCTACACATCTTGAGGACAATTAAGTCCACTTCCGGCCCGGCTCATCTATATATAGAAGAAACAATGCAAGCCTGATGTCGGCCCAGCACAAATCTACAATATATATACAGGGTTGTTATAATTAAAGTTCGCCTATTCAGAAGGCTCTAGAGCCGGTTCTATGGCTCCAAACGAAACAAAATTTTACTAGTACGTAGTTGAAGAGATGCGCTCTGCGAAAATCGAAAAAAAAATAGTCAAAATTTTTGTCACTAGGTGGCGCTGAGCCAATATTTAAGGCGATGTATGCAGATTCATTATATCAATTTCAGTCAATCCAGACGAAACACAGAAATTTAAAAGTTTCAGCAAACTTCGACGAACTGCGAATTGTTATAATTAAGTTCACCTAATCAGACAGATCTAGAGCTTGACCTATGACTCCAAACAATACAGAAAAATGAATATCATTTCATGTGATGTAATCTGCATCAACAAAAATAAAACATGTCGCTCGGCAATAAGGAAATAAAGAAAAATAACATTACGCATGCTCAATGAATCCTCCGCCATTTTTAATAATGCATTCCATTCTAAGAATTGTGTTTTCTACAACATTGCGTAAATTGTCCAGTTAGATTGAGCGAATGTGAAGTCTAATACTGTCTTTCAGATCAGAAATTTTCTGACATCTGTCTTTAGATACAGAATCTTTCAAAAATCCCCAGAAAATAAAGGAATCTGCAAATATCGGCTTAAATATTGGCGCAGCGCCACCTACTGACAAAAATTTCAACTAATTTTTTTTTCGATTTTCGCAGAGCGCATCTCTTCAACTACGTACTAGTGAAATTCTGATTCGTTTGGAGCCATAGAACCGGCTCTAGAGCCTTCTGAATAGGCGAACTTTAATTATAACAACCCTGTATATATATATATATATATATATATATATATATATATATATATATATATATATATATATATATATTACGCCCAGTCAGCCCAGTACGAGTCTACAGAAATAGAGAAAAGAAAAAGAAAAAAAAAAGCCCCGGCTGAACACAATGTAATTGTGTTGCCCTCAAATTGATTGGCGTTTTACTTAAGGTGAAAAGAAAGGGAATCCAACCATTTAAGAAAAGTGGTGCCCGTCAATCAATCTGAATTTTTTTTAAGTAGCCCATTGGGAACACTCTCAGTGCCCTTTCTATGTGTCAGGAAGACGTTTCCGACCCGGCATTCCCATGTCATTTCTAATCTTCTAGGTGTACTCTACCTCCCCTTGATGTTTGTAACACTTTAGCTGGGACACCCTGTATATGCGATGAACTAAAAATGTTTTTCGCTTTATAAATTTATTTTGAATGCATTTTGAATAAATGCATTCAAACTTCAAAATTAAATTATGTACTATGATTTTTTGTTCTACACAAGGATGAATAACAAAATTAATTTCATCTTCCCATGTAAGAATAAGTTGAGTTGACTGAATGCAAAAAAGAGAAATACTGGCTTTTTCTTCTCCTTCGAGATAATTTATTTATTTAGAAAAGCCCTTTTTTGGATGGGAAAAGAATAAAGAACTCTCCGAGTTTTACTTACAAATCTTTTTACAAATATGCAAGTATAATATGCGAGTATAAAAGTAGGGATTTAAACATTGTTCTGTTATTTGGTTATGAATACAAAAATATTTGATTGCTGCTGACAAATATTTCACAAATTATTGTGAGTAAATTGTAAAATATAGACGTGGATTTTCTTTATATGAATAACTTGGATTTTCTGCTATCTTTATTCCCAAGCGCTTTCGAATTTGTAAAGAAAAATATGTCCGCATAAACCAATAAATTTGCTAAAGAAACTTTATAAAATATTTTTCATGTGAAAAGTACTTCCGGGTATCATTCTCTAACAAGCAGAACGCCAACCTTGCTAATTACAGATTTTGATTATTTAAATGCATGTTGTAAGGACAGAAATCTCTTAGCCTCAGGTTCAATGGATTTTATACAACCCCCCCCCCCCCTTAGTTCTTGGGAAACTGATGTTTTTTTTTTTTTTTTTTTTTTGGGGGGGGGGGGGGTTGAAATATTATGACACAACTTAAATACTTACTTTGAAAAGATAAAAATATAGGATAGTTTTGATCATAGCTCTGTTAACCTCTGCGTTCTCACGTTATCCTGTGGGCTTTGTTACGAGAGTGAGACGCGATACATTTATTTTTCTCATATTTTGTTTTATAAGTTTACTTGTCATAATTTAATAATCTCCATTAATTTCTTTACCTTGTGAATCTAATTTCTTAACCTTGTATATCTTAATTCTCACCAGAAAATTAAAACAGCAATATTTGCTTTAATTAATGATGGAATATTCTGAATTTAAATAAAAGAAAATTAGCCATTGAATTTTTCTGGTGTTAAATCAGACTTTCTGAACTACATAATTTCTAGAACGTGTTCTTTCATGGGAATTAAAGGGTTAATATTGTGCTTTAACTAGAATGCTGGCATATTTAAATATTAAATTAGCATTTTTGATTGTTAATCATTATTTTTCACCATTTAAAGAAATTTTTTTATAAAAGAACCATCGATCTATTAATGAATAATGAAAATTCCAAATTTGTCACAAAATATGTTGTGACGCCATTTATTTATGATAAAATAAAACATATTCAAGTAAACTAAAAATAAAAGTAGGAAGAAGAAAATGTGAAAACAAAATAATTTAAAGATCAAGCACAAAATTTAAAAATCTCTAATGTACAAAAAGTAGGTTTTAATTTAGTTCTTTTGCTATTTTTTAATGTAATTATGTTTGTAACTTTAAAAATAGAGTAATATTATCATCGTACTGAAAAGCAATACATAAATGATGGGTTCGTTTTTTAAATAACGAATTGACACAATTGTTCAGTATCATTGCATCTATAAAGAATGCATGAAGTACATTTTAAAAATGATTTAACTCCTTGGGGACGAGCGACACGTATATGTTCTTCAAAAAGGCTTAAGAATCCTTGTTTATCCCCACTAGTAAAATTTTACTGTAAAGTTTGCCTTATTTAATCGGAACTTTTTCTCGATTTAATAAGTCTGAAATTTCTGTTTTTAAAAACTGGTGGCAATTCATTAAAACTTTCGTAAAAAGGCTCCCGTCAAGAAGGGGTTGAAAAAAAGTAACAGCTTTGAATCTGCATTGGTGAAATAAATTAAGAGAATTTGCATATTTTATCGAATTGCATAAAAAGAACTGAACTGAAGGCAAAACTACTGCTTCTGAATAGAAATGCAAATAGGTATTGTACGGCAAATACGTAAGGGTATACGTGTGTGTAGGAGGAGCCATTAGAAAAACAGTCTTTATAAGCGTGTGGATTCATAATTGCGTTCGCTAGGATACTTTGATGAATTTCTTGGTTTTATCTTGCAGCAATCGGTTAAAGTCACATCGGAACAGTAAAAATGAGTAACCACTAACGTTCAAATGCTGGAATGAGTCGGCGATTTGTGGGAAGACTAGAGGCAGGTTAATCGCAAGTTCAGATATGCAGAAAGTTTAATTTAATGCTCTGCGTCGTGTGTAACCTATGGAAACACTTCCAAGATACTGGATCCATCGAGAGAAAACCTGGGCAAGGTCGTCCAAGAGCCACGACGGCCAGAGAAGATCACAATTTGTCTCGTTTAGAGAGGCATAACAGAGAGGCTACAGCTTCTCAGCTCGCTCAGGATGTATATGCAGCCACAGGAACCCGCGTAACAAGGGTAACTGTTTCCAAAAGACAGAATGAGAAAAAGTTGTTTGCCAGACGACCGGCTGTTTGTGTCCCACTCACGTCTACGAACAGGAGAGTCCGATAAGCATCATAATGATTGAAGTATGGAGCAATAGGCGACCGTTCTCTTCACGGACGAGTCCCGCTTCAACCTAACATCGTTTCTCGCCGTACTTTCATATGGAGAGGACCAGGGACCCGCTACCTACCCTCCAATGTCCGCGAAATCAACAATTATAGCAGTGGCGGTGTACTGGTCTTAGCAGACATCATGTTGGACGGCTACACACCTCTCCACATCTTTTTAAGAAGCTCTGTGACTAGTATGAGGTATAGGGATGAGATCTTGGAGCCCTATGCTTGCTTTTTCCGGGGTGCAGTGGGCTCCAAGCTCATATTATAGGACGATAACGCGAGGTCACATAGAGTTCTTCCGATCGACGAATTTCTCGATAGCGAAGATATTCGTAAGATATATTGGCTAGGAGGATCTCCAGACCTCAACCCTATAGAGGATGTCCAGGACACTCTGGGGAGGGCAATTACAGCTCGCAACCCCTCTCCGAGAACCTTCCAGGAACTGAAAACAGCATTGCTAAATGAGTGGGACCAATTGCCACAGGCACTGATAAACTGCCTTATATCTAGTACGACATCATGCTGCGAGGACTGTGTAGCTGTAAGAGGAGACCATACTAATTATTAACCCATTTCTTTTGCGTATTCTGCAACTGCTGTTTCAGACCTCCAGACTCAAATGAGTGTTACGCACGAACATTAGTATATATTATAACTGATGAATGTTTATTTTGTTTGTATTATATCAACCTATCTTCACACCAAATTGTATTAAAATCTGTCCAGTAGTTCTGTAGATAGCAGATCAAATAAGAAAATTCTCTTAATTTCTTGCACCAGTGTATTTATGATGTATTTTAGAACTATTTAGTTATAAATAAAAAAGTAAATAGGTTAAATTAGAATTGATATAACATATTATAACTTTTATTTGACAGTGAGATTATTAAATTATAACTATAAGTATATTTACAAAACAAAAAGAGCGAAATACAAATATAGCGTGTCCCGGTATCGAACCTGGATAGGCTGGACTTCGAGCAAACGCCATACTAACTGATTTCTGATCAACCATGACCTTCCTTTTGAAAGTAAGTATTTCAGTTGTGTTATAATATTAGACCGCCCTGTTTCTCAAGAACTAAAGATCGTTGTGTAAAATCAGTTGAGCTTTAGGCTAAGGGGTATTTGCCCTATAATGCATATTGAATTAATCAAAATCTGTGATTACCAAGATTGGTCCGTTCCATGTAAGTTTAAATGCTATACTTCGATTTATCAGTTTTACAATACTTATGTTTACAAAAAAAAAATAAAATACTGCTACAGTAAAATAGCACCTACCGTTATTGCGGACTTCTAAAGGAGACACTATTTTTCTGAATTAAACGAAACCGTACTAACACTAGAAAGACGGGGATTTTTAATTAAGTTTAAGAAAAATATTTAACACCAGAATTTTTATTTAAAAGTGCTTATGTTATTTAATTAAACCCCCTTCTTTTTCCTTGAGTGCTTTTTAAATTTATTTTATAAAGAGATTTCTGGTTCGAACAGAAATAGATTCAATTGGTTAGGGGACAAAATGGTCCCTTGCCGTCTTCCTAGTGTTAAAAGGTGTAAACATTTTAGTAGTTTAAAATAATCAGATCCGCTGAATGAATTAAAATAAGTCCATGACAATTATTAATAACTTACCAAATTTAAGCTACCAGAAATTACTTTTTTGTGTAATTTTAATTAATAAAAAGAATATTGCTCAGTTAAACTGATGGCATTGCGTTCACAGGCTATTCACACTAATTGTACCTTACAGCCTTATTTTTCCAAAGAATAATGCTCCTCAAAAAGCAAATTAAGGGGTTATTAGCTTCCTCATCCTCGCTTTATACTTAAGCATTGAACCCCCTAACCTAATCAGTTATACTCATTATCAGAATAAATCTATATCCAAAATTCGAAGCAATTTAGATAATTCTGCATAAAAAACCATTTACATAATTTAAGAGGACGGTGGGTAATCCTCCATTCGCGCCTTTATACTTACCCATTAAATCCACAAAACTATTCAGTGATTCTCCTTATGAGAAAGAATTTACATCCAATATTCGAAGCGTATCCTATAATTCTTATAAGGGATATATATTCTTTTAAGGGATGGGTCAATCTCCCATTCCCCCATTTATACTTAACAAAAGAACCTCAAAACTAATCATGGTAGCGCTTTATCAGAAGGAAACTGTATCCAGAAATTAAAGCAAATCTGTCAATTCTACATGAAAAACCCGCGTACCTAAATTAACGGGGTTATCTCCCCATTTCATTCCTTCCTCTTTTTTACTTAACCAAAGAATGCCCAAAATTAATCTTGAAGGTGCCTTATCTGAAAGATTGTGTAACGAAATTTTGATTGAAATCTGATAATAATGCATGAAAAACCCCTTCATCTAAATTAAGGGACGGGGATTCAGGTCCTGATTACAAATGGGGCACTCTCCTACCAGTAAAATTTTATAGAAACTTTCTTCTTGGAAAAAATTTATTTCTTTGTCATGGTAGAGGTTTCCAGTTGCATTTTATGAGTTTATACTAAAATATACATTGTGTATAATCTGTGGTGTATAGAATATTTGTTATTAATTCAGACGGCCACATAAAAATAGTCTGTTACATTACAGGGAGATACATTGTTTGGGTGCGTTTTAATAATATTAAACTATTTCACAGTTTATTAAATTGATATACGTTGCTGAGGTTTACTACAAGTTAATTCCTGTATAATAGAAAACAGATTTATAGGGACACACAAAAGATTTCGACTACTATACTGCATCTGAAGTACTGCATGCTATCACATTAGGATCTAAATATTTTAAAATTTTCGTTACAGTACGAAGATATCACATTTGCTACGCTTGCAATTTCTGGCTTGTTTGCTTTATTTTGTTTCACATCCCTTTTCCTCGAAAATCCCCCTTTTTACTCAAATAATAATGTTTCTTTAAAATGCATAGTTACACATAATTACAACTTTTCAAAATTCCTTTAAATGGAACGTGACAAAATCCTTTATTTGACACTTATTCTTGAAATGATATCTGGATATTTGCCAGCCCAGAGTGTTAAAAATGTATCAGAAATTGGAAGTAACATTGAAATTCCTTAATGTCAGGGATGGCATGCGATCTCAGGAACTTTAATCTATCAAAAACTTTTATAGTTAACAGTATGAAAAAATTCATTTAAGCAATTTAATTGTGTTTATGTTTGATAAAAACAGACAGATTTTGTAACGTGAGATTAAAAATTAAAAATTTTTAATAAATGTCATTTTTTATAAATTTAATTGAAACCAGAAAATATTGTAAAAAATTTGTTATTTGGTTATAGTTATTTCTGCTAAAGTATACCAAACCCTAAACGAATATAACAGGGATAATTGCGAAATTTTCTGATTACGTTTAATAAAATATAATTGGTTTTTTCGTCAACAATTTGTTGTTATTGATGTCATCAGTAATTATAAAAATGGGAGTACTAGATAAGTCATTGATTAAGAAAAATTCTGAACAATTTTGATATTTTGATCACTAGTTTCGTCTGTTCTAAATTATGAGTACAGGTCAACGGATCAGCTCCGAAGAAAGCCGAAAATTCTGGGATAGGTGTGACCCTAAACCTGCGCCAACCCGACTGGTATTGGCGATAACTTGGCATGTGTTTTACCGGTTTTATTTCTCGCTGTAGCAGCATCCGCCACTTATAACCTGCTGTGATAAAGCACGCCAAACTATTGCCATGATCACGGAATGCTGGGATATGGGTGAACATCACAGATCTGGTGGCATCGACTCTCTCCCTGCTTCTAATGGGAAACAGAATTCGTCTTACTTCCCTATCCTTAGTTCGATGAAATTATCCAGCTAATTTAGAACTTACGGATGACCTGCTTTCTAACAATACTATTATCTTTTTAGATCTTAAAAGTAGCTAAAATAATAATAATAATAATAATAATAATAATAATAATAATAACTGATGTATATGACAAACGCAATCAATTTAGATTCAAAGTTTATACATTTGCTAATTTTAAATCCTGTCTTCATAATGCTGTATGCCATAATATGCTCCTTAATCATTTATGTAAAATAAAATATTTATGTTCTTCTCATCTTACTAAGACAAATATCAAAAATTTAATTAATACATTAAATAATGGTTCCCTACAAAATTAATATATTCCTTAATATACAATTCGTAATTACATGATTTAAAAAATAATTAACACATTATGAAAAAAAAATTATAAAAAATATAAAAACATATAAAATTAATAATAATAAATTAAAAATGCAAAATAAAAAATATATACATAATAGGATGGCTGGATGGATAAATGTTAGAGTACGGAGGACAATAGTGTTGTCTGGGTAATACGCAATGGTTATTATAAAAAGAAAAAAATATATGAGGAAAGAATTTGCCAAATTGCAATAATGCATTTTATACTGGATTTTGAATTGACACATAGTATTTAATAAACCAATTACTTATTATTTTTAAAATGTTTTTCATTAAATAAATAATATAAATTTTATGTATCCACTGAGAGTATATGTTTAAGGTATTTTCCAACAGATATATAATGCATTTGATTAATTTATAATCATAACAGTCTATTTTTTTCTACATCATATTAGGGGTAACTATAGTGTCTGATATGTTTTTTTTCCTTTTTTATACATTTTAATAATATTATTATAATTTATTTTGAATAATTTTCTCCATTTTATTTTGTTTTCATGTGTGTTGGTAGCCCAAATTCGTATTACTTTGTTTTTCGTGGTTAATAAAAATATGAAACCACAGACTTTATTTGTAGTTCCAAAGTATTTCTGGGCCTAGGGATTCTAGTTTAGTTGTACAAATTTTGATTAAATTCATTTAATTATTTTTTTCATGGTATGGTTCAATGTGGTAATTTCTATTAAATTTAATGGTTTATTTATTATAGATGTTAAATAGTAGTATCGTATAATGGTTATATATACATGTAATATAATTAATGGTTATATATATATATATATATACCGGGTGTCCCAAAAATGACTGATGGATTTTAAAACTCAAGAACTTGCAAACGGTGACAGCTATTTAAAAAAAAATTTGCAGCAGAGTTATGTACAATGTCAGGAGTTTTTTTTTCTTTTTACCGTAATTTTTTATTTTAGTTCGCATATCAAACAATAGGTGGCACTGACGGCGATTGAAGGCCAAGTGATCAGTGTTAAATGAAGCGTCTACCTGGCCTTCAATCGCCCTCAGCGCCACCTATTGTTTGATATGCGAACTAAAATAAAAAATTACGGTAAAAAAAACTCCTGACATTGTACATAACCCTGCTGCAAAAATTTTTTAAATACCTGTCACCGTTTGCAAATTATTGAATTTTAAAATCCATCAGTCATTTTTGGGTCACCCGGTATATCCATACATTTATATATGGGGTCTGATGAATCTACTATTGTTCTGCATATTTCGAATATTTCTTTAAAATGATTTTTTTCAACTTCTATTGATATATATTGTTCTGCAATTAATGGTTTTATCTAAGGACATATATATTATATATATATAATATTTATATTATATGTGTATATATATTGTCTCTAAAATATATTTTAATCCTTTTTAGCAAAACTTAAATTAGTTTGATGTTTTGAAGTGATTTTTAGTACAGTTTTGTAACGTATCTGTAATAAAATAATTTGAAATTGCATAATATTCTTTGCGTTTCGAGATATTCAATCCCATTACTTAGTTTCAGTTTCCTTTTATATTTTACGAAGGATGAATGATAATGTCGTTGATTTTAAAGGCGTGATATTTTATATGCTTTCTTAAGTGGTCTTAAAGTGCAGTGAATATGTATTCTTTACTGCCATTTTTGAGAAATTCTTCCAAGTCGTTTGATATCGTTTTATTTCGACTACGTTTATGTCAGGAAAACATCTAAAGTATGACATTTATTTTTGAATTGAAAAAATAAAATATATTTTATTCCGTTTGATGACATTTAGTCGCATTATTTAATAATATTTCTTCATCTTTGAAAAAAAAAAAAAAAAAAAAAAACATGGCCGTGACTGTTATTGTAGAATTTTTAACCCTCTAAGCGTTTGTCCCGTAATATTCCGTACACTAAACTCTAGGTTTCACAGCAATATAAGCAATGTTTAAGATATTATAATTCTATAAATTTAATGAATTTTTAAAGTATTGAAGAATGATTAATACTCTCAAGGATTACATTTATATTCCTAAATAAGATTTTTTATGTAATATTGAAATAATCATATTTTATTAGCATCTAAAACAAAATGCAAAGAAAACAACATTACAATTTTACCCATTTGCTAGACGCTTGGAGGGTTTTAAGCTTTTTGAAATTATACTTGAATATAAATTACTATTTTGATTATAGAAAATGAGTATCGTAAAATTTTAACTATCACTTATTATGAAATAATTGAAAAAAATATTATGATTATATTTTAATTTCTGAAGGTCCTTTATATAATCTATATCCAGAATTATAAATTTCTCAGCTTTTTTTTTTAACTTTTTGAAGTTGTTATTAACGTACTATGCAGATTGGATTGAAAGCAAGTAATTCAACTCATTTGTTGTGACAAACCGATCACTCAATATATATTATATATGTAATAATAAATAGATTTACTTGAAATCATAAACAGGTTTGCTTGAAATAATATATCGATTATCGTGGAATAACACCTGATGGTCTTATTAAAGAAACTGTCGTCGATTCATGCTCTGAAGTCATTGGTCATAAGAGAATTTCTTCTTGATTTAGCGGTCCGAGTTAAAAGCAATGAAGATGTGATCTATGAGAATTTTTCCAGAAAAAATTCAAGAAATCAGTTTTTAGTCCTTCATTCTTTTTGAGCACTTTCAGCAGTTATTCTACACCTCTTCAGTCTCCACAAATTCATAATAGACAACTTGTTATAATCCTGCATCACCACAAAAAGAATAAGAAGAGCCTGCCGGGAATACACTGCACTCCACAAACATTCCAAATTATTCCGAGATGACACGGGAATCCCGGCACTTGAAAGGTCAAAAGCATTCTGAGGCTCCTCAAAGCCAAAATGACTTTCTCAAAATTCTAAGCTAACCCATCCCCTCCTCTTTTTACGTAAGGCTTTTAAAGATCCATTAGGGTCGTTTTCAAGGTAAAGGCAATCCAACCCGCTCTCTACCATTGGCCGATGGGCGTAGCTAGAGGCACGGATTCTTTAACGAATCGCATAATAGAGTAATTTGCAAACGAAAAGCGTATGAATTCCTAGCAAACGATTAATTAAATAATAAAACAAAATTAAAGTTTCGATAAATGTTTTTTAATTCTAAAAAGGAAAATGGATTTGTGTAATGAATTTAAGATTTCGCAATAAGATATTGACATTCAAGAAACATTCTAGCTCTTTTTAAGAAAATAATCAATAGATTGTGCCAAGTTAAATAAAATAAAATAAAAAGAACTTTAGCCGTTAAAAATATTAATACATTACGGAAACTGAGAATAAAAGTACGTTCCTATAAAACGTTAGAACAAACTCAGGGCTGGCAAAATGGCGAAATTTTTTTATTTATTACATATATATACACATATATATATATATATATATATATATATAGTTCTGGGAATAAAAAAGTAGATTAGATCGAGATCGATTGGATGTGTTAAAATCTCAAAGCCCCATGGCTTAAATTCTTCAACTGCAACTCGAGAGGAGAAAGGACCAAGATAACATGCACATTAGCAGCAAGTTCGACTTTCTCTGATATTATCTTCCCATGACAAATTTGACTTGGCAAATTCGCAGCAAATCTCCCGCATCACCCATTTGCATTAGTACAGTTTGTTGTGAAACTGATACAAAACCATCTTTAATTCACGAAAGTGACGGAAGCAAAAAATCCCTCAGTTGAGAGAAAGGAAAATCAGCAGATGCGCAGAAATTGGGTGCTATTCCAATGGCATAACCAGGTTGGGTGTCCAACACCAGTAATATTGTAAGGTTTTCTTCTCCTTGATTCATAGCAGAAAATTTTCTGGTTAGGTAAGGAGAACAGAACATTAAAAAATTACCGGAATTCGGAGCACATGGGCACTCACCATGGTTACACCTCTGTATTCAAAGGCAAAATTCACACTGCATTGTTACCTTTACAGAATCTCATTTTCATTGATTGATTATGTTAAGAAACCTAGAAAAAGTTTACTCTTCAAATGCAGTTATTTTATTGTAAAGTAACATTTTAGTTATAATCTGCTTCTTATTAAGCTATTGCATAGCTTTTATCGCGGGCTTTGAGCGCGGCGACCGAATCCAAAAATTCCGTAACGAGAAATATCCTAACACATCCGTAACGAAAAAACCTAACACTCGGCTACCGTCGTTTCATTTCGGCAGACTTCGGCATGGTATCCTTCGGTAGACTTCGGCAGACATTGACGCGGTATTTTTCAGATATTTAGAGGATATCAAGTCTCAAACTTATACATCTTATTTCAGTTACTATAAATCTATAGTTTCAATAATAAAAATTCCTGATAGAATGTGTATAGAAAAGAATCGTCTAGATAAAACAAGGTATGATAATGTAGCTTTTGGTGAGTGGAGACCCGCCCGATGGTGAGGATCGAAAAATTTAAATGCTTATAACTCGCGATCTAATTTTCGTAGCGCGGCCAAATTTTGTTTGATAATTTATTATGAGACAGTGTTAATTTTTGGTGACAGGAGACCCCCACGGTGAGGGTCGAAAAAGTTAAAATGCTTATAACTCGCGGTCTAATTTTCGTAGCGCGGCCAAATTTTGTTTGGTAATTTATTATGAGACAGTGTTACTTTTGGTGACAGGAGACCCCCCCACGGTGAGGTTCGAAAAATTTAAAATGCTTATAACTCGCGATCTAATTTTCGTAGCGCGGCCAAATTTTGTTTGGTAATTTATTATGAGACAGTGTTACTTTTGGTGACAGGAGATCCCTCATGGTTAGGGTCGAAAAATTTAAAGTGCTTATAACTCGCGATCTAATTTTCGTAGCGCGGCCAAATTTTGTTTGGTAATTTATTATGAGACAGTGTTACTTTTGGTGACAGGAGATCTCTCATGGTTAGGGTCGAAAAATTTAAAGTGCTTATAACTCGCGATCTAATTTTCGTAGCGCGGCCAAATTTTGTTTGCTAATTTATTATGAGACTGTGCTAATATTTAGTGACAGAAGATCCCCCATGGAGAGGGTCGAAAATTTTAAAATGCTTATAACTCGCGATCTAATTTTCGTAGCGCGGCCAAATTTTGTTTGGTAATTTATTATGAGACAGTGTTATTTTTGGTAACAGGAGATCCCCCATGGTGAGGGTCGAAAAATTTAAAATGCTTATAACTCGCGATCTAATTTTCGTAGCGCGGCCAAATTTTGTTTGGTAATTTATTATGAGGACAGTGTTACTTTTGGTGACAGGAGACCCCCCACGGTGAGGGTCGAAAAATTTAAAATGCTTATAACTCGCGATCTAATTTTCGTAGCGCGGCCAAATTTTGTTTGATAATTTATTATGAGAGAGTATTCATTTTTGGTGACAGAAGACCCCCTCACGGTGAGGGTCGAAAAATTTAAAATGTTTATAACCCGCGATCAATTTTCGTAGCGCGGCCAAATTTTGTTTGGTAATTTTATGAGACAGTGTTAATTTTTTGTGACAGGAGATCCCCCATGGTGAGGGTCGAAAAATTTAAAATGCTTATAACTCGCGATCTAATTTTCGTAGCGCGGCCAAATTTTGTTTGTAATTTATTAAGGTATTGCATAGCTTTTATTGCGGGCTTTGAGCGCGGCGAAAGAATCTAGAAATTCAGTAACGAGAAAAAAACCTAACACTCCGGCTAACGTCGCTTCAGTTTGGCAGACTTCGGCACGGTATCCCTCTGTAGACTTCGGCAGACATTGACGCGGTATTTTTCAGATATTTTGAGAATATCAAGTCTTAAACTTACGTTTTTTTTATTTCAGCTACCATAAACGTATAGTTTCAATGATAAAAATTCCTGATTATCCTACATGTATTGTAAGATAATAAAAATATTTTAAACGATATTAACTTCTCATTTGTTCAATACAAGAAAAAAAAATTGTTATCGGTCATCACGCTCAAAATGTTTAACTTGAATTAATATCAAAGACAAAAAAAAAAC
The DNA here is from genome assembly GCA_964019185.1 of Maratus speculifer. Taxonomy (NCBI): domain Eukaryota; kingdom Metazoa; phylum Arthropoda; class Arachnida; order Araneae; family Salticidae; genus Maratus; species Maratus speculifer. The sequence goes on from OZ025296.1 coordinate 37,279,456, forward strand.
TGCATAAATAAAAAATAAATAAATAATTATAATTGCATAAATTGATAAAAAATGCTATGCAATAGCTTTACCGCGGCAGTCCCCGAGTGCCACATGTTTCATTCAAAAATTCTTACAAATTTAAAAGTTACGCTAATTTACTAAGCATGTTTCCGTCTTCAGACATTTTAAATTTATATTGAAAATTTTTATTTTTAAATGGGTTTTTCACAATATTGTTGGATTTTTTTTTAAATATCGTTTTAAATGATATTAATTAATTTATTTTTGTCTTTAAATCCCATATAAGTCTATGATTTTTAACCCTTTGAGGGGCAAACCTTACATAAATTTTACTTAGTTGGCACTGATTTTTTTTAAACGCTTTACATATCAAAAACCGAAAAAGAGTCTCATTTGAGCGTGCAAATATTACCGTTACTTGTTAATGGTGATAAAAGCGATGCATTCACCTTTAGATGTTGCGCATGCATCAATAGATTTCATGGGTCTTGATGCGTACTATTACAATTATAGTGTGACAGTTGTAGGCAGATATTGCTACATGCCAAGATTATTAATTTACAGTAAGTTTGCAGTATTTTTGACAAGATGAAGCTAAATTTTCTTCTAGCTTTCAAAAAATTTACATACTTTAGTCATGACAGAATTAAATTTTCTAGTTGTTTGAAGTTAATCAGCAATAAATTTGATACAGAAGAAGTTTAACTTACTAATTTCGAACTAATTTCGAAGAGTGGTGACTTCGTTGTTTGCGTTATCTTGCTGCAGTTTTTTTTATGAACTTCCAGTCTTGTCATGCTAAATTTGCTGCAACTTTGCAGGTTTGCAAACCAAGTCTGCTACAAATTTTGTACAAACGAAAATTGCTATGTGGAGAGTGAACAATCTGAGAACTCAGCATGTTGAGACAGGCATAATCAGGTGCAGTTCATTGTGAATGGTTTTCCATACCCTGTCCAAATAAGTTGAGTTGTATTCATGACCATCTGTATAGTTACGCTTCTATCTAATAGAATAAAAACCTCATTTTATCCACTGTGGATTTCCACATCTTGAATCATCTGTGTGGGATATGCGGCCAGTTTGAAAATTCTTTTTCCATCTAAACAACAGTGTCATATAATTGAGTATCACTGGCATAAGCAGCCATCATTTCATTGTAAATTCGCCGGGCAGTGTAACCGGGCATTTGATGACGATATATTTCAGATATTACTAGTAGCGAAAGTATCTATTGTTATTTTGTTTCTATAAAATGTAAAATATGTTTTATTTTAATTTCATCAATTTTAACATGGCGTAAAACCAACAGAGTAAAAAAGTCTCCCACCCAGACTCCAAACCTGAGTTTTCTCTTTCAGCATCCTAAAGTTTCTGCCAGCTGAGCAACTTGGAAAAAGACAGTTTTATGCCTTGTTAGAAATGTGAATAAAAGTTCAAGTAATTAAAATCAGGGCCTCATTATAAACGATGTATACTCTCACTAGGAAAAAGTAATATCTATCTATATATATATTTCTTTTTTTTTTGCTTATTCATGACAGTAATTTCGAATGAAAAAGGCATACAAAGAAGACGAAAATTTCTGTAAAATTTCGCTGGAGGTAGAGTGGGCCATTTGTAATCGGTTCCTGAATAAAATGTCTTTCAAGGTAGCTCATTTGGCAGAATATTTGTACACTATACCAAAAGACCCAAGTTCGAACTTTGATTTGGAGATTTCTTTCACTCCGTTGGTTTCTCGTCTTGAGAGCAATGTAGATGAAAATACACGTAATTAAAATAATATTTCTCAGGCGTAAGTGATCGTTTAAAACTATAAATCATGAATTTTTTTCAGTTCATTTCTATTTATTGAGATGCAATAATTGTAAGTACGATGACTTTTAACGTTGACTATTTTATTGCTTTTCATAAGATTTCTCAGTGGCGAAGCCAGGGTGGATGCCCAAGTGCTCTGAATATCGGTAATTTTTGAAAGTTCTGTTCGTCTTATCTAACCAGAAAAATTTCTACTATGAATCAAGGAGCAGAAAATCTTACAACGTTACTGTTTTGGGCACCCATCCTAATTACGCTGCTGTTTTTGGAACTGGTTCCCAAATGGTCCGCCATCTTAACATCTATATTTTCTTAGAAAGATTTTCCTTTTACATTTTTCATGCAAATTGCGCAGAAATCGCCTTCGGAGGTTACTTTTAGCTCGAATTCTGTAAAAGCCTACTATGAAATTTTCTGTTAAAAAATATTGGTCATCAAATCTCGGATCATTTGGAAGCCCTGTTATATGTCATGAATCATGCTCAAATATAGTAATGAATATTATCATTATAGAAATACTACATATTTAAATCGTTTGAGTATAGTATTATTTCAATTAAAACTAGTTTTGAAATTATATAACTTTAATTTTTTTCAAAAAGTGTAAAATAAATATTATTACATTTAATGAAATATAAAATCGTAGTTTTTATTTACCAATCATGTGTAGTATAGAATAAGTATTGTAATCTTTTGAAAAAAAAAAAAAAAAAAAAAAAAAAAAACGATGGATTTACACGTTTCATATACTGGAGATTTGCAAAAACACAAATATGAAAAAAAAAAAAAAAAAAAAAAAAAAAAAAAAAAAAAAAACGATGGATTTACACATTTTATATACTGTAGATTCGCAAAAACACAAATATATATATATATAAAAACGATGGATTTACACGTTTCATATACTGTAGATTCGCAAAAACACACACACATACATATATATATATATATATATATATACATATATATAAACGATGGATTTACACGTTTCATATACTGGAGATTCGCAAAAACACAAATATGAAAAAATAAATGTCGGTTTGTGTGATTGCAAACGCTTTATCTCCCGAAAAAATTGAGATAAAATTTGAACTTTGGTGTATTTTAAATTATTTTTAGTACAGTCGGCTCTCGTTAACTCGAATTATCCAAAGTTCAAATTATAGAAAATATGAAATGAAAAACTGCTTAATGTGGTATATTACAAAAAAATATTGTTATAGTGTTTTTTAAATTTATTTCGCCTGTTATCATTAGAATATAACTTAATATTAAATTATAATGTACATAAATTAATTAAAAGATTAGATACAAGCACAATGGAAGAAAAATTTAAAGTGTCATTGACAGACAGACGGGACTCTAAGATAGTGGATATCAAATGCATTGGATTATATGTATGCTCGTTCGGAACAATTTTCACAAAAATCAAAGAAAGAAAGTTATAAAAATGATCTGAAATCCGTGAGAAAGAAAAAAAAATTAAAAATTGGAATTCTCCTTAGTTCGAATTAAACGAAGTCCAGAAAAAATGAGTTCGAATTAATGAAAACTTTTAACGTTATTCTGCTATTGAAAATTTCGGGACTTCATGTTCAGTTCGAATTAAGCAAAGATTCGAATTAACGAGGATTGACTGTATGTAATACTGGAAAGAAGCCTATTGAATATGAGTAACTTCGATTACACGGAACTATTTTTTTTTCGAAATATTTGCTCTGATAAAAGATATATAATAATTTTCGAAACTGTTTATTTTAAGGAGTGTATATAAAAGACAATAAAAAAAACACAAAAATACAATCAATCGAATAATTAATTGCCGAGATAACTGTAATCATATTTTATGCACTCTTCGATTTTTCAAGACCCAATCTTTCATTCAAATTTCAGTTCAAAGCTATATTTAATTGGATATGGGACCCTTAAACCGACGCAGTAAACTTTTAATTAATATAATTATCGTTTTTGGAGTTATAAAAATGTTTCTTCTACACCAGGATTGCCAAAATCTAGACGCCTGTGGGAAGTCGCTCACCACTGAAATTTAACAGTTTTCTTTGCTGAAAATTTAATAGCATTCTAACGCGAATTTTATGCAAAATATTAGACGAAAAAATAAGCGAAATAAATTTTGTGGTGAGAGACTGCCTGCTGGTGCCTATATTTTTGCACCCTTGTTTTACACAATTTGGTACTACTTGATTATACCATCTATCAAAAAGCTGTCATCAAACTGTAATTTTAAATTCCAATAATGGTTTATCATTAATGTCACATTCACGCGTCATTACCTTTTGTTACACATCTTTGTTACGTCATAAAGTGATTTTTAATACGACTTTTTTTTTCTGTGTAATTGCATAACTTTTTTACTAGCTTTTTGTTCTTTCGTTATTCAAAATAAAAATTATGCCAATTTGTATAATTTTGCGAGTAGTTTGGCCATTTATATAATTCGTCGAAACGGGTCTACGGGATAATCAAGTGGTGAAAGCAATTCAGAATCAAAAAGCATTACTGTGAATTAAAATATTTAAATATACGTTTAAATTTCACTATGGAATTGCAATGCATTTTATAAACAGTTTACACTTGTTTTATTTTCAGGTTTTATGCATATCCATGATGGATAAGCATTACGGTGGCCTCCAATGACTAACTTTAGCTTCTCTTTACGAATCCTTACGAATTTTACTCTCTGCGAATAATGATAATGTCGCAGGCCTTTAGTGCGCTATCGATTCTTATTTTTATAAAATCGTTGAAAGGATATTGGAATGTAATTAATATTATCAATAGAAAAATTCTACATATTTCTGTCACCTGATGCCATTTTATTTGATTACGACTAATAGTAAAATAATGTAATTTTACTTTATTTTTTGTTTAAATATAATCAATATTTTATTACTTGCTTATTACTCAATTATTACACTTGCTTATTACACAATTATTTCACTTGCTTATTATACAATTTATTACAAAAAAGGTAACATAAAGGTACATTTCAACAATTTATACGCACAATAGATGACATAAACAGAGTTGCCAAGTCTTCGGCTTTTTGCCACCAGTATTATCTTAGTGAAAATCTGGTTCTTTTAGATCGCCAAAATGTTCCAATTAAATCAAACAACATTTTCTGTATTAAAATACTGGTATCCAAAAGCCGGGGATTTAGCAGCTCTGCATAAACATACTTACAACTTAAGATATAATAAAATTGTTCTCTTCTTAAAAAATTAGTAGATTTGTTTCTTTGAGAAATCGGTCAAAAGCTTCTTTTTTTTCTTTCTTTGTTTTCTTTTTTTCATCTTTTTGTATTGATACACTTCATCTTTATTTGGGATTGAAGTCTTTTAGAGCTATTTTATCACAAAGTGAAGCATCATCATCTTCTTCTAAATACTGTATAAGGCCATCAGCGTAAGCTAAAGCTGCGTCGTGACTCACTTTCTTTCGTTTCTTACCATCTCTATCTTCAAAATTCATAAATAACGTTTTTCTACGATTTCTTTATCAGTTACATGCTCGAAGAAAGTATCCAATCTAGGATAAATTAGCTTTAATTTATCCTGAATTTTTAATACAAGTCTTTTCCTTTTTTGCGACATTTTTAATAATAATAATAATAATAATAATAATAATAATAATAATAATAATAATAATAATGAGGGGATATCTAATGCTTAGCATTTTATCTCTTTTCTTAAGTCCAGTGAATGTAATTAATTTTTCTTCTATCTGCTTTTATTAATCTTATCTTTAGGGAGGTGAAAAATTCGTAAAGGCGGTGATCTTCAATGCTTAACATTTCATTGCTTTTTCTAAGTCTAGTGAAACCATACTCGATTGCAATCGATATTATCATTTTAGAAAAGATTTCCTCTCAATCAATATAGTCCATATTATTTCCATTTCTAAATATTTCAGGCATACAAAATATTAAATTTATCAGTATCTATACAAGTATGTATCGTCATATTTCGTAACATAATTTCTTTTCAATTCTCTTTTAAGTTTATGGAAGAAAAGATTTCAATACGTTTAACATTTAGGCGAAATATTTTATTTCGTTCCTTAAGTGCTCTTAAACTATGTTCAAATATAATCAATATCATCTTTTTGAAAAGAAAATGGTAAAATTTCTTTCCGCATCGTTTAACATCGTTTTGTTTGGTATTTTTTAAACAGGGAAAATATGTAAACTATGAATTTTTTCCCAATTTATGCATTTGTATTATGCTTTTAATATTCTGAAATTAATGAATTAAATATTAACCGTTTATAATCTTTTTGAAAAGAAAATGGTAAAATTTCTTTCTGCATCATTTAAGATCGTTTGTTTTGATATTTTTTTAAAAAGGGAAAAATAAAATATGTAAATAATTTTTTTTAAAGAAAAATATGTAAACTATGGATTTTTTCTCAATATATGCATTTGCATTATGCTTTTAATATTCTGAAACATTATGAAATTAATGAGATAAATATTAACCGTTTATCACCTTTTTGAAAAGAAAATCGTAAAATTTCTTTCTGCATCATTTAACATTGTTTGTTTTGATATTTTAAAAAAAAGGGAAAATATGTAAATTATGGATTTCTGCTCAATTATGCATTTGCTGCTTTTAATATTCTGGAAAAATCTGAAATTAATGCGTTAAATATTAACCTTTTAAAATGTTATTAAAGTTTAAAAAAATTTAAATGTTTCTAAATTTAAATCACACTACAGCCTGATATATAAATAAGACATTTTCGATTAAACCATGCATTACAATTGTTAATTTCCAAGAGGTGTGAAAAAAGTCCGGTCTGAATTCGAATTAAAGATGTAATGGCTGAAATCCCAATGCTCTTTCACCTAAGCCATCCCGGACGAAAAGTGGTAGACCGAGAAACGGCAGCTCAAACAATCACCTCATCTAGTTCACGGATGAAAATCTAGGATTAGTTTAATCTCGATCCGCATATTAAAATGAAGTCGTTCTGCCTAGTCATATCTTGGTGATAAACACCCTACAGTTTGAGAGGTTGGCTCGTAGTTTACTATTATGTTTTCCTGCACTGAAAAGTATCAAAACATGCAGGATTGTGAGGAGAAAAACATAACGACAAACTTATGTGTCAACTACTAAAATTGGGTTTTCAGGTGTTTTCCACCAACATATGACTGGGCAGGGCGATGGTATATTAATATGCGAATAGAACTTTAATTGAACCTAGATTATCATCCGTGAACTCGATCAGGTGATTTTCTGTGCTGCCGCCTCCCAGTCTATAGAGATTGATTCACCCAACTAACCTTTAACGATTTATCGAATCTGGTCTCATATCATAAACAGTTCAACAGAATAAATCGGAGGTTTTGCATTCTCTAAAAGATACGATTCTTTTAAAATGCTCATAAACGAACATAAAAAAAAAGAATTCATTGCATAAAAAATGAACTTCACACCTACGAAGGAGTGACTTTTTACCTCTACCAAGAGTCAAAAATGCAATCCTGTAGCAAGAATCAATAGTTACTCCTCCGAAAGAGTGATTATTCACCTCCTTCGAAAGAGTGACTATTCATTCCTACCAGAGGTGAAAAACGCACTCCTTTAGCAAGAGTGAATCGTCACTCCTAAGAAAGAATGATTATTCAACCCTGTTTAGAGTGAATATTCACTTTGCAGCAGTGAGTATTCACTCTTTCAAAGAGTCCACTTTTGCTCAGAGTGAATACTTACTCTAAAGAGGTTGGGCATAATCTGAGACTGCAGTAGAGTGAAGATTCACTCATCCAGAATGAACAGTCACTACTTTTTGTTTAAAGTGCATTACACAGTAAAAATTCCTCGGTAACGTTTCCAAAAATTACGCACAACAAAATATTTTTTTTTTGTTACACTCTTAAATTTTAAAATGTAGGTTATTTTTCTGAATGTAATATTGTTGATAAAAAGCTAAAAACATTAGAAAGTTATAATACCTGTCAAACCCCTTAGTTATTCGATAGTTTCCAAACGGCTCCAAAAAAATTTCCTTTGCTTATAATCTTATAAATTGAACAATACACAAACTAACTACATCCCTTATGTTATAGGCTGTGATATATTAGATAACCACTTAATTGATCAATATTTTTGAAAAAAAAAAAAAACTTTCAAATGTCTATTTTTTTGCTCCTTTTACAGAATTTTTAATCTTTAATAACCAGTTTTTTAAAACTGAAATTTTTCCTAAATGAATCAGAAAATACTCAGATTAAATAGTACTACATTCGCAATAAAAATTTATTGGTGAGAATAATAAATCATGATGGCAAAAACACGTTGCCCATATGACATACGGGGTAATCAGGAAAGCAGTTAAATTTTAGTACCGTAATTTTCCGCGTAAACTCCGCACCTCAGATAAGTCGATTTCCGACCAGAATTTGTTTTAAATAAAATGTAACTTGCAAACAGATTGGTGATCGTTTCATGGGCTGCCTAGTTGTAATCAACTGTATGCCTGGGGTAATCATGAAATGTCTTGCAAATGTAGAACCATTGGGAGAGAAAAGTAAGTTGTAATAAGAAAATGTGACTTGCTGGCATAGTTTTTTTTTTCCCAAGCACCTTCGTCGTTCCAAGCCCAAGCTCGCACTCTGATTGGTTGTTGCTCTCGGCACTGTTTTCATGTAACTTGGCGATAATCATACTTGGCGTAGTGATAAATGCTTCCATCGAGGAGTTTGATTTCTTTCCGAACCGAGTACAAAGTAACTTTTCCCGTTTATTAATGAGTAAGCATTAGCCATTTTATAAAATAACACAAGGTAATAATACACAAGAGCACTAAATGAAGGAAGAATAAGAACGAGTAGGTTAGGTTTTAGGTTTACTTGTTCACTTACGAGTGAAGTATTTTTCGTCAAGTGTGGTTATCGCCAAGTTACGTGAAAACAGTGCCGAGAGCAACAACCAATCAGAGTGCGAGTTTGGGCTTGGAACGACGAAGGTGCTTAGAAAAAAAAATTTCGCGACTTTATGTTGCTTAGCATTTATTTCACTTTCTCTTCTAAATAAAATTTCCGGTATGAAAAAGAATTAACTAAGCCGCGTCGTATACGCGGGAAATTACGGTAAATCGATTTGAATGGCAACTATTAACAAAATTAACATAAAAGCATAGGTACCAACCTAACATGGATTATCCGTAACGCGTGCGTTAATTTGACCCTGATTTAATGAGTTTCGCACCAGAAATTTTTCAAAGAAATAAAGTTAAGTATATTCCTCTAACAATCGAAATTAAATACATAAAGATTCATGAAATATATTTTCTGATTTGAAATGACGTTAACCTTGATCAAACTAATCCAGGTATTACGGAAGATTAGTTGAAAGTTGGCAGCTATGCATAAAAATAATTTTCTTATTGAAATTTAAAAATTGGACCTGAAATGGTTAAATAATTTTCAAACAAAACTCAATTAGACAGGTAATACGTTTAATTTCAAAATGTTATCAAAGTACTCAAAATCGGATTTTTTTCACCCGATCCGGGGATCAAAAATCAATGCCAACTATCCCCCTCTTTTAATTAAAATATGAATTGTAGGCGAAAACTTTTCAACATCTCATCAAAATTTTTCTTTTGTATGTTTGTCATGTTTCTTAACAAATTTTGGATGTGATTTTCATTATCCTTCCTCTTCTGAAACTCGTCGATCAATAGTTTTGTTTTGCTTATCATTAACAAAGAATTTTTACTTTGCGTAAAAAAAAGAAAAACTATGATATAAAAGTTCTCTACTGTCCATTTTCAGAATAATAAGCTTTCTCATCCATAATAGCGTGACTCCCAATTCCCTTTACAAATACAAACTTCTAACTAGTTTGACATGATGAGTTATTAAATTTGATATATTGTCTCATTTTTCCCTTTCTTTTTTGATTCATTTCGTTTTGGTATGTCAGTAATGAGGTTCGTCAAGAATAAACGGTAACTTCTTGAAAAAAATGTATGCATTATATATTTTTCTTTTTATTATTGAACATAAAAAACAGAAACATATTTTTGAATTTATTTTTTATGTTTCATCTGAAAAAAATTTATATTACGATTTTGTGAAACGATTTGAAATACGGTGTCGTACTCTAATTCACACGTTGAATCAGTGCTGTTGTTTTAAAAAAAACGTTTCTGGGAACTCAAATTTTCATAGATTATTATGCTTCCTGATTTTTGCTTTTTTGTTCCAAAAGCGAATTTGAAACATTTAACCAAAAGCGGCAATTTTTAAAAATTAACAGTTATAATTATTGTGTTGAATTTTTTTTATAGTAATGTAATTTGCTTTCATTCAATAAGAATAGAGCAACTGACGTCAATTCAGAACCTCTGCCTCCTGAATCGTAGTCCTCAACGCTGACAAAAAAAGTGGCTGCTACCAAAGGTACATTTTTTCAGCGTGTGCGTGCACGGTCTCTTCAGTTAGGTACCAATATTTTTTTTAAGTTTTTTATCCTCCGATGCTGTTTCTTTCAGACAAGTTAAAAAATGTAGTGTCGTCAGTCCTGAATTTTCTACTCAACCGATTTTGATAATTCTTCTTTTTTAAATGAAAGCTATTTATTTGTAGTTGTGCCCATTTTAGCTATTTTTTAATTTATTTCCATTTTTATATTTTATTTTTAATTTTAAATGCTTTTTTACGATCGTAAATATGGTGACAACTCAGTTTAGCTTTTCTCTCGATAATAAAAATTTATTTTCCATTATTACTTTCCACGAGTCAGAAGCTTTCTTTCATCAGTGAACATGTCCTTGCATTTAAAAGAAAAAAGTCTATTGTTTTCGTAATATTTAACCACAATAAAATGATTGCGTATAATTATGCACTAACTGAGGTAAAAAAATATATTTACTGAGAAATAATAATAATAATGTAAATAAAATAACAGAAAATAATTTATGATAAAAATTAATGTCTAAAGAAAAAATTCAAATGAGGAAAATGATGTCATTCATCAACCACATGAATGGGAATTACAATACTATTACGGATGCCTTTTTCATATTACAAATAACAGTAACTTAAAAACATTTGAAGAGAAAATTACGTCACTATTTAAAACATCGCATTTTTACTCATAACGATATTACATTTCAATTTTTCTTTTCATTAAGAACACTGAGATTGAAATTTTATTTTCAGATGACTTCAGTTAGTGAAAATAATGTCACAATAAAAATAAAATTAGTTTTTTTTTTCTTAGATAAAACTATTTTTCTGTGAGTGCATATAAAATAAAATTTTGGGATTTTGCCAGTACTCCGATTACAATTTTAACTGAAGAATAATTTTAACTGCGAATTGTATTTGCATGCAGAATTATAACTGGCAAATTTGACATTAAGATTGGAAATATATTTATTATATATTGATTGAATATATATTTATTGCTTTTGCTTTTTTTAAAACCAAATCGATCGGGTCTTTTAAATATTTCATTCGTCGAATTCGATGGGATTCCACTCGTTTTATTATTAAAATGCATTTCCTTTTTCTCAGCGTCTATAAAAAAGCGTTTAAACTAAAGAAAAAATCCGTTTTTGATGAATCTAGTCAATGAAGAAGTAGCACGTCAAATTGTATCTCTTTATTATTCCGCAATTCCAATGACTCAGAGAGAAACTGCTAATCAGTTGGGTATTTCACGCCGTTCTGTTTGCTATTATATTGATAAACACAACAAAAATGAAGTTAGTTCATTGCATTCTAAAAGGGGTCGCCCTTCTAAAAAACCCTATCGATTTTTTTTTTTTTTTTTTAATCGGAGGCGAAACTGAATTCTGCAATGGCAGAATGTACATTCAACTTGTCGTTTTATTTTTCTGAGTTTAAAGAAGGCTAAGAAATCTTTTGAAGATTTTTAAGAACTTTTTGAGCTCTGGCGTGTAAATTTCTTCAAAATTCCAAATGTCACATTGACACCAGTATTAAAAAAAAAAAAAAAAAAAAAAAAACGGTTAACCATAAACATGGAAAAAAAATGCATTAAACCTTTTTCAAATAAATTTGGTCGAATTTTCTGGTGCCATTGTGACATTTAGGAATTAAAATTATGTGGTAGAAAATTCTACCATCAGAGCTCAAAGGGATAAAATGCTGCGATGAAAACTTAAACTTAAGAGCGTGCACAATTTTTAAAAATCCGTCTTCGGAAGCCGCCGTTTTAGTGTCTGGCCTAGTATTCAAAGGGCGGTGGCTTCAAAACATCTTATTGGTGGAAATATCGCCTTTTTCGGTAAATGGTAACGGATCTCCTTAAAACTAGCAAATTTTAACGTTTTGCTTGAGGAAAATATAGATTGCGCTCGTACGTGATTTTTTTTTATATATATAATAACAAACCAAATATTTCTGGGAATGGCGCTCCCACGCGTTCGCGCCCAATTACAGCACTGCGTTGAGTGCAGTGCCACGGTGACTGACACTGAACTTTCCGTTTAGGCAACGTCAGTCAGCGGTGATTGACAGTGTAAATTAAAATATTAAACTAAAAAAATTACAGTGTTTTAAGTAAATTTTTGAAAAGTATCAACTTGTAATAAATAAAAGTTAGGTAAAATTTAAATAAATTTTCAGTAATGAATTAAAAATATATATATGTATTTAATTTTATATCATATTTTAGACTGTCAGTTATCGGGTGACTGACGTGACCCAAACGGAATTTCCAGTGTCAGACATCGGTGACTGACGAGGCACTCAACGTGTTAATTTTAAAAGCTGTGAAAAAAGTTTATCTACATAGCTTTTAATCTCAGGCCTCTTTAAAAATACAGAAAGCATAATTCGAATAGAAAATGTGTTCATTAGAACAGTCTGGCATTAAATGCGATAGCCGTTTGAAATATCCTTAATTTCGTTAATTAAATAAATTTCTGGTTGGATGAATAATTGATTGATTTTTAAAAATCCTGAGATTTACATGTATAGATATACGCAAAAGAATTTTTTTTAAATAATAAAAAATAATCTTAAAGCATAAAAAATCATGTAAAATGAAATAATGTTTATATTTTTTCATTGTTTCTATTCCTGTTGCATTTGTATCTTTATTTGATACGATACGCAATCTCAATTTATTTTTTCAACTTTCAAAGGTATTTTCTGTATTTTTCTGTTTCCTCGAATCAAGTTACAGCGACCGTACCCAAAATTATTTTTTGCAGAATCTTAAACTAACTTAAAGCTAAACTTTAAACTAAGCCAAAAGTGATAAAAATGCATTTACATGGCAAAAATATCTTTACAGTGTTGTCATGTCACCAGCTTTTTGGGCACCACTATTATCTTAAAATTTTTTTTTTTTTTTTTTTTTTTTTTTTTATTTAATAAATCGCCTAAATGTTCCAACTGCATAAAACAATATTTTCTGTGTTAAAATACTGGTATTCAAAAAGCCAGTGTTTCATCGTTGCTGCGGCAACAAAATTTATACAGATATATATACTGGTATTCAAAATTAAAGAATAATATAAAAAAAAAATATGTTCAGTAAATTAATGTTGCAAAGAATACCCAATTCTGTAATTATTTATCTTAAATAAATACTATTCAATGCAAATTTGCAATTCCGCGCTTACGTTAGCATCGCAATTACGCAAATTAGGTGATTGACAATGTGATGCACAGTGGTTGTATATTGGAATACTGGGATAGGTGTAATGTTGTTTAAATAAATGAGGTTTTTCAGAGTGATCAATATACTTTTTTTATGATTCAACGATACTCCATTGTCCGATACACCATCTAGAGGTTAAAATATCGCTGCCAATCAGTCTTTTATAACGACGCTATAGATGATGTTAATCCGTTTGATTCAAGGATTAAAAACATCCATCTGCTTGGTAATAACATTATATACCTGGAAATGCACCATGTATTAAAATTTTACGCTTATATTATATTTTGATCGACATTTGGATATTGTCAACAACAGATTTTAATTGTTTTCTAGATTAAGACGTCGTAATCTGCCGATTAAATGAGGCAAAAATTTCTATTAAAATTTTCCGGTCAAAAATCGGAAAAGTTGGCAGCTATGAAATAACACACACACAACAAAAAAATATTTTGTGCAGGCAACGTGCATTTATGCTGTCTGCAATTCAGACATATACTCCTTTAAGACGCTTATGTGCCTCATTTGTTTCATGACATATTGAAACAAATTTGTTAGCCGTGCTACTTTTATACCATGTAATTCCCAATATGACGTCAAATAAATATTGTCATAAATAAATAGTTTTTAATATAGTTTCAAGTTATGGCTTAATTTTTACCTCAAATTTCGTTTGCATGAAATAATTTTATTTTTCGTTTTTTTTCTCTTTCAGATTCATGTATGAATACATAATTCAATCATGTTATTGAATTATTAATTTGTTTTAAATTTTAATACCATTACTGCAAATGCTCAAGAGAAAAGAGCAGATGATGTCATTTTATTAGTGATATTGAAAAGAAAATCAAAAGATGATTTTTTTTCTTTTCAGTCATTTAGGGGATTTTTATTTCATATATTCGTCTTAGATATAAAACAATTCCAAAGGCAATTTATTAACTTTTAAATTTCCTAAATGTAACATATTAAAAAGGAATATTATTGAAAGATTAATTTGTTTCAAATTTTAATGACATTTTTCTTACAGCTTCAAAAAAAATTATTGTTGCTAATGATGTCATCTTCGCATTATTAATGTCATTTTCTCTTTAAAATTGAAAAGAATACCAAACTGGAAATTTTATCCTTCTTAGATTCAGTTGAGCAATGGATCGTATTCTTCCATTCGGTTCAAGGCTATAGAAAATCGCTATCTTACAAACTGGTAAGTCTCACAAATACTGCTTACTGAACTTACCACATAGAGACGATTTGAGATATTTCGTTTACACTTAAAAGAATATCAGTAGTTGAGCATTTAATTTTATCTAATAACTCCTAATAAAGAAATGGACCCTATTCTTCCTTTTTTTTTTCGAAATTTTAAAAATCATTACCAATTATGACGTTACAGGAATACTATCCATTATTATTCCATACATTTGTTTCTCATACCCGCTTTTATAAATTCTTTTTTATCAGAATAGTATTTTCCGGCTGGCCCCACCAAGTGTCTTTCCTCATTCATAGGATTTGATATTGGGGGCTGTCCGAATAGCAACTCCCTTCCGGAGGTTCACGGCACGGCATATGGGTCATTGGCCACGACGTCTACATAGGTGTGGTTGCCCGGCGGCTCCTCATGGGCACTGGGAGGGAAACCAAGCGAAGAAATCTTTCGGTTCTTCCGATGGGCAAGAAACTGACGCTATCGGTTGTTCCGAGTTTGTGAACGGCGGCCATTGTGACGTCTGAGCTGTGCATTGGCCGTTAGACCGTAGACATCTGACGGTGAGGGGGGACAGATTAATGCACCCATGTACTGTCTGGCTCGAATAAGAAAGACTCTAGAACTTGTTTCCAATCGTTCCTATTGCCAAGGTAACGGGGACAGACCACTTTATTTTAGGGAAGTCCGGCACTTCCTTTTCTCCCATTCAACCGATCTCTCCAAGAATTAGCAGTCTTTTTTTGTCCTATGGATGAAGATCCCTCCCTACAAGTTTTGGAACCTTCGAAAGCAGAAAACCTACTCAGGGTTTTTCTTATCTCGGTCAGACAGTAGTAGCCGCTTAGTGGTTTGCGAACTGGGACCCGAGTCGAAGTCCCCCGTCGAACGAGTCAAAGAGGCCTGGAAAGGTCTAGGGACCGTGGTGGAGCAATCTGGTTATCAAAATTGTACTTTTCGCCAGATGCAGACATGCATAGGATACGAAAGAAAGAATCCACGTGATGTCACAATCAACCGCAAATTGCATTCGCATTTTGCGGGAATACGGGTGTAAATGTTTTTAAAAAATGACAAAATGATATCTATAAATAATCCCTATTAGGTTCTTTTTTCCATTTTACTTTTTACATTAAAGATGCTGTATATTTTCTCTTTAAACTAATTCGAGTTTATGCACTTTCACAGCAAAAAAAGAATAAACTAGTATGTTGTGGCCATCACAAAACTTTCTTCTATTTAAATCACGTCAATTAAACCATATCTGAAGTTTGGTTAAATTCTGCGAATTAGTTCTTGAGATATAGCTATCGTGAAAATCATGAAAAACGTAGCATAGCAGCGCCACCTGTTGTGAGGTTTATACCAAAATGTAATCAGCATCTAATTATGTTATATATTCTAGTGTAACAGAATCTGAAATTTGATGAAGTTCTCTGCATTAGTTCTTGAGATATAGCTATCGCAAAAATCGTGCAAAATGTAGCATAGCAGCGCCACCTATTGGGCAGTTCACACCAAAACCTTATCAGTGGCAATGTATCTAAAGGTATTGCGGAATCCGAAGTTTGGTGAAATTCTGTGCATTAGTTCTTGAGATATAGCTATCATGAAAATCATGAAAGACGTGGCATAGCAGCGCCACCTGCAGGCCAATTTACACCAAAACTTAATCAGCGTCTATGTATATCTAGGTCTCACAGAATCTGAAGTTTGGTGAAATTCTGTGGATTAGTTCTTGAGATATAACAATCATTAAAATCATGAAAAACGTACTATAGTAGCGCCACCTGCAGGCCAATTTACACCAAAAACCAATAGGTACTAATTCATATCAAGGTCTAACTGAATATAAAATTTTATGAAATTTCGAGCATTAGTTCTTGAAATAGAGCGCCCACAAATTTTTTGTCACATACAGACAGACAGATAGACTCACAGACAGACATTTTCTAAAAATAGTCAAAACGTGTTCAGGACCTTCTAAAACGTATAAATCCGTCAAAAACCGGAAGTCGAAAATTTTCATGAATCCAATACTTTCTTCTTGTAAAGATAGAAGAACGTAAAAAGGTTACGGTGGAAATATTATTTTTATGCATAAAGTAAATAGAACGAAAAGAGATAAAGTGTAGTAGCGGGGGTAACGCCAAAAATAAATAAATAAATAAATAAACAAATAAATAATAATCCGCTTATTTGGCTAAAACACAAACATGTGCTTTCGCAAAAAAAGAAAATTTTTAGCAATGCTATTTATAATTCAAATTGTCTGAGCGTAGCGAAGTCTTATACTCAGAATCCGTAACGATATTAAAAGTCAAAAAAATTCTTTCGTCAAGCAAATCTCAAAAAGTACTTGTCGGATTTCGATTCTGTTTGTACCAGAAGGTACCTATGAAGGTAATCTGGTGAATGCACCTACTTTTAAAAATTAATTCCAAATAGTTTAAAAGTTATATTAAAAAAACTGATAAAAAAAGCACAATTTATTTGCATACGTCACAAAAAATTGGTGTGCGTGATTTTCACCTGCTGGATATTTCCGTAGATAACCGAATCAGTACATGGAGTAAATAGTAATCATTTACGCATTCAGAAATATTGAATGCAATAAAACATTTTAAAATTTAATCATGCAGGAAAATAAAACTGTTATTTTTTTAAATTAAAAAAAAGTCATAAAAACTTTGATTTTGAGATTTTGTGATAATCTCTTAATAGCATTTTTTGATCGCTAAAAGAATGTTTCATATATTTCGCGTGTGAAAGTTAGAAACAATTACGTTTTTAAATAAAAATTGTCTTTTATGACATCATTTTCCCTTTATATTTATTGTTATTGCATGTTTTCTTTTAACTTATATTTTGTTTGTGTGTTGAAG
Source organism: Maratus speculifer (assembly GCA_964019185.1). Lineage (NCBI taxonomy): Eukaryota > Metazoa > Arthropoda > Arachnida > Araneae > Salticidae > Maratus > Maratus speculifer. The sequence goes on from OZ025296.1 coordinate 37,297,050, forward strand.
TCAATTCTGGTCACTAATTTTTCGGCATAGATACCACAAGCGCATCAGATTTGGCGCAATTTTTTTCAAAGCCCATTTGGCGAAAGCTCCGTTTTCAAATAACGCTTACATACACATTTTTAAATTATTTTCTATTTTCAAAAAGAACTTACAGTAAATAAAATAATAATTAATAACTATAAAAAGAAATATTTTATATAATTAAAAAAAGGAAATGAAAGTAAATAAACATTTTATGAGTAAATAAACAAATAATAAATAAATAAAGCCGGATTACCATCTCAGGTAAAATAATGCTATTTTGACGCCAATTATGTACCTTGGTGCATATGTGACATCTTTTCCCATTTTTCATCCATTTCCTGTTGGCATACAACTTTGAAATTTGGAATATTTATGCATACCTGGGAGCAATACTGGAATTAGACATTGATTTTTTTTTTTTTAATTCGATCCAAAAAGGGGCAACGGGGGCTATTTTTTAAAGATTTATACAATTTATACTGCATAAAGGAGCCACTTACCTATTTTTATATACAAAAAGAAGTAAGTGGTATGTAAAAACAATTATAGTATACATAAATAAAATACTTGAGATAATATACTAGAGATATAAGCACCGGGTTTCGCGATATTTTGTATGCCAATTAGGCGAAAACATCGTGTTGATTACCAGATACATATAGCATGCTATAATAACACGTTATTTATTTATTTCAAAATGAAAAAAAGGAATAAACGAAACATTTTCTGTTATTTAAAAAAAAACAAAAAAAAAAACAATTAATAAATGATAATATTTTTAGAACAAACAATTTATTATAACATTTATATGATAACCAGCATGTTAGGCAACTGAACGCCATTTTGGCACCAATTAGGTTCCTCGGTGTGTATAGGGCATATATGTGCCATATTTATTTGTAAAACTGAGCATGAACGTTTACCAAGTGTGTTTTCATAGTCGCTTACATCTTTTTGCAACATAGCGCATCTTTCGAAGCCAAAACGGCACAAAAGAAAAACAAGTTGGAAATTGCACGTGAAGCGTAGCAAACGAAGTGCGTTCGTATGATAATGAAGTTTTAAAAATATCACTCTCATATATCAATCTCATAAAATTGTAAATAGTTAATTACAATTAAAATGCGAACCAAACAATGTTCCCTATACTCATTGTGTAATGGAATACTTTTGTGTGGCCTTGTAAGTCAATAACAAATGTTCTTTGCGCAACAGATTATGCAAAATCTATATTATAATATGTACTTTATGATGCATATCAATATTATTATGTTCGAATGAGTGTAATAATATTAAAATGCATTTGAAACTTTTTTTTCCATTGACTGTAATGTAACGGAGTACTTTTGATTGTCCCTATATTTGATCTATGCATCCTATTTTCAAAAAATTTTAAATGACTTGACAAAATTATGTAATAAGTATGTATTTTAAATTTCAAACGATTAAAATACATTTGAAACATTTTCCCCCATTGACCGTAATGTAACGGAATACTTTTGATCGTTCCTGTAATTGATCTATCCATCCGATTCTCATAAAATTTGAAAATACTCGACAAAATTATGTAATAATTATATATTTTAAATTTCAAACGATTCGGTTGGGTAGTTTTTGCGTTGTTATATGCGGACGGACGGACAGACGGACAACTATAGGTGCTACGTATTTACATAATTACGAACGCACCTAAAAAATCAATATTTGCAGTTTTTTTTTTTTTTTTTTTTTTTTTTTTTAATGTAATGCATATTTTGTAATCAGTAGGCTCGATAATCAGACCTCGTTTTTTTGCTTTAAAAGATATTTCATACGACGTCTTTTTTGGATACGTCGTTTTTCCATATTTGATAGTATGCGTCTACTCGTTTTGTGACTTTTTTTTGTAACTTTCTTCTTTATTATCAGCGACATTTGGATTTCCTATTTAAATAAAAATTCTTCTAAATACAAAGAATTTTGTTAAAATAAATAAATAAATGAAATGCAGACTTCTATTGCTCAAAGCACAAAATTTTTCCTATTAAGTTAATAAAAATCAGTAAAAACATAATTTTTATGATAATAAAAAGGTGACTTATGTAATAACAGAGTCATATATTATGTACGTTATGGAGTAAGTATGAATATTTCTCCACCATTTATAAATAATAATAGTAATAAAATAAAATGCGGACACACCAAAGTCTATATTTGACTGAAAACAACAACCATTTTTTAAATGCTTTTAAAAAAATGGCCAATGAAAAGTGATAATTCAAAAGTATTATGAAATTAGCTAAAAACCATTTACTTTAAACTAAATGAATAAAAGATATATATTTTTAATGAAATAAATGGGATTTGAAAAATTATTGGAAATTTATCACCATTGATGTATCAATATTACAATCAGTACTTTGTATGCAAAATGGAACAATTAGCAATACTTTTTGTACCCGAAAAAATGGTCGTTGCTTTTTTAAGGTTAAAAAGTGGATTACGAAATATTCCTATACAGAGATGCCAAGCCCCCGCTTATTGCATAGCAGAATTTTCTTATAGGAAAAGTTATTTTTTAAATCCGCAGAATGTTCCAATTTAATAAAACATTTTCTGTATTAAAATACCGGTATCCAAAATGCCGGAGACTTGGCAGCTCTGCCTATAACATTTTAATTAATCACGGTACTTTTTTTAATCGGATTCAAATTTAGTGAAGACAACGTTTTTTGGCCAAAAGCAGCTTTTTTCCACATGTGCAACTATGACACAATTCCTTGATGCTGAAATAAAATGTTTTGACTTATGCTATTATTGCTTCCTCTTATTTATTTATTTGAATTTTAAATAAAATGACTCAAAATCGTGTTTTTTAAATGTACGGAAAAAATGCATTTCGAGAGAGGGCGAAAAGAACAATATTTGGCGATTTATTACCTGCGTTTGGCTGAGTGTCTTACTACCTTGTATTTATTACTCTTCACAATACTTCGCTGTTATATGGACTTAGGCGCTTTTATAAAAAGTTTGACGTAATTCGGGCTTAAGAAAGTGAGTTTTTTACTGAATAATACAAATAAATGAAAAATGAATACAAAGAAATACTAATAAAAGAAAAATGAAGCATTATATTGATCAATGTATATTTAAAAATGCATCTGCTAGCACTAATTACATAATTTATGTGTATATAATAGGAGATAAATAGCTTTTGATTCTGTATTTCCATGCTATAAAGCATTAACGTTTGTGTGTTTTTCGTTATCATTGGGAGTACCTAGCTGATTTAAAAAAATAATGTGGGCAAAAAATGTTGGTAACCATCTTTGCTGCAAAATATACTATATTTTGCGTAGGAACAATAATCACCATCAATGCACGAGCAAAAAAGTTCTAAAATTGAGAATTCTTTGATGTTGATATGACTAAAAATTTAAAATCCTTTTTTTTTTTGGTGGCAACTTTTAAGATATAATATTCTCGTTATGAACGATTTCTAAAACATTCGACAATTTAATTTCACAAATTAAACATTTTTTTTTTTCTAGAAAAAGTTTTAAACCCAATTTATTGAGAATATTGCAATTTATAGGATACTGTTGGTGTCAGAAACTATAACTTTGGCATCACAGTAACTTATAAGATGTAAGTGCTCGTTTAGGACAAATTTTTAAAAAAGAATTCCTTAACTCTTATCGACAACTTCATTGCATCCGTGGAAAACAGATATTCAACATTATAAACTATTTGGACAGATTTCACACCATATAAAATACACTCTATTCTCTTCAAACATAATAGTTTATGTTATTTATAGTTTCTCAAATCGGTGCGAAGCTTCTGTTTATGCTCATGACATCATTTCAAAGAGTTATATTTCCAATATAGGAAAATTTGGTATTTTATTTTCTGTATTATTTTTAATATTTTGCATATTTCCAATTTTATATCCATGCATGGTTTGCTTTTCTTTTATAAAAATAGTATATGCAACTTTATATATAAGATTTTGTAATTCTATGATTCAATTTGCTTATTTTCATCATATTTTATCACAATGAATGACCAATTAAAGGTAACATCTCATTTTCTTTACTTATCGCAAGTTATTAAATGTTCATTCTCAGCAATATCGCTTAGACTAATCCCTCTGAGGGAAGTCCTAGTTCAATGAAATGCTACTGTAGAATGCTTAAACATAAGCAGATCATTTTCATTTAGAGAAAAAAGCATGGATCGTGTCAAAGAATTCGGTCCTGTTCGACGCTCCTATTTTGTTTGGATCAATTAAAGGCATTTAAATTTGAGTGATAATATACCGGGTGTCCAGTAAATAACTGAACTTAAATAACAAACAAACGCTTTGAGATAATAATGCGCGGTTTGCGGTATTGTTGTTAGAAAATCAATAAAATTTTAAACATGTACTTTGTTAATATAGTTCAAATTTCGAAAAAAAAATATTGCGCTGGCGGTAAGAGGCTGTTTGAATACAGACATGACTCTAATTTTCATAAATATGAGATTTTCGGCTGAATCTGAATCTATATGTTGTCGAATCTGAATCTATATGTTGAATCGACTCTCGAATCAGCTTCAGAAATAGGGTACGTTGGTTGAAAAGTGATTTAAAATAATATTTGTGATTGAACCATCTGTATTATATTTCCCGTCCTCAGTCTTCAGACTGAGATATTATTTTAAATATTATTATATTACATTAACAAAGTGCATATTTTAAAATTTATTTATATTCTAATAACAATTCAGCAAGCCGCTCATTTTTATCTCAAACAGTTTTTTTGTTATTTACATTCAAAATGGGTCAGTCATTTACTGGACACCCGGTACATCATATTGCAAACCATTTTTACGGTATACTGTATCTTTATCTATCTCTTTCCATCATGACTTTTACGTCAATGGAATTTATTTTAACAATTAAAGTGTTAGACGGTTTTTTTGTTTTCTGACGTAAATTGATAGCTGGAGTTCAAATAAGTAAAAATAAGATTTTGCTTTGTCAGATATTTTTAAAAAACATAATTTAATCATAATTTTGTTTTCGCCATTGATTGAAATAAAAGTTACTTTTCGATTTCAATGTGAAAATAACAAAAGAAAAAAAAATCAAATAATCCTTATCGCTATCCATTTCCTACCTTTTTAAACAAAAATGAAATAAGTTGGTTGCCATCATTAGAGAAATTTAACTGTAAGTTAGAAAAAAAATAATACCTCAAAAGCTATTTTAAATTTTAAAATTCTAATATTAGTTTCGAGATCTGCGGATCAATAAGATTTTTTATGTTAATTTAATACATAATATTCAATATTTTTGGAGAAATCGCCGTAAAATAAATCAGTCGTTTAATCAGTTGTTTCATAAATTCGTTTCATTATAATTTTATATATAAGGCAGATATAGAAATATCTTAGAGATATTTTAAATAAAATTAACACCTCTATTTGATTATTATAATCGCATTTTAGGTAAAAGTGAACGATTAAAAATTCACATTATATATTTTGTGTTTAAAAAAAGGTGAAAATTGCATTTCGTCATACGTTTTCATTTATTAATATATTTCATTCTGTTAGTTACACGTGTAATCTTAAAGTCCAATTTAAATATTAAGACATTTTTCATTTTAATGTAACAAATATTTATATTGCTAATTTTGTATTAAGCATATCATACCAAACGCGGTAGCGTTGGTATAATATGTTTAAGAAATTCAAAATACAAACATCTTTCTGAAACATTTTTCTGAAATTTCTGGCAAATCAGTTGACGTATGACTTTTTTTTAAAGATAGAACACGACAAGACGAACAAAATGATAGCATTCAAAAATTTTTCGTACTTTACTGTAGTTTTTTATTTAACTTTTAACGAAAAAATGAAGACGTAAAATGCAACAAACTGTAGCTAATGATCCCGTGGATGGAATAACTTTATTTTTATCTTATTTTTATCTTCATGATAAAACTTATTTTAGATTTTTTTTTCATCTTTGTGTGTTTGACGGTCGCTGAGAAAATCGAATTTGAGTCTTAAATCTCCGGTTGAATATAGTTTCTTGTTATTGCTGTTGTAGTTTTTTTTTATTCATTGCCACCAAGTTTAAATAAATATAAAAATTGTTATGTATGTAACATAGCGGTTCCCAAACTTTATTGGTATTCGACCCACCTGTAAGTAAAAACAATTTTTGCGACCCACCAATCTAAAGGTGTATATCAGTATGGAAATTGCTGTATGACCTTATAAGCTATCGGCTATCCTATTCTACAAAAAAGTAAATGTTTCGTTCGAAGGATACACTATCAACGAAAACAACAATCCGTAATTCCATGTCTAAGTGGAATAATAATTAACTCAACGCACAAACTAGAAAGACAATTAAAAATACATTTAATTACTATCAAAACATGATTTTATAAACAGTGCGTTTTCTGACACTGGTGTTTACCGATGTAAGCATCTATATCAGGGTTAAAACTTGTTAATTTCAACCTTAATTCTCTTTCAATACACAGTTTTTTCTACACTTGTTTTTGAAAAACAGCCAAGACCTAAACGCATGTTCACACAAGTATGTTGTGTTGAACTTCATCAAGGAATTCAAAGCTCATTTAGATGTTTCTGGATATTCTACTCACATATATTTCTTCAAATAGAAATTTCGAAATTTCCCTTGAAATATTATTTGCTGGTGAAATTGTTATACTTTTTAACATATGAAATACAAAATATATTTTTGCAACAAACCTCGATTGTTTCCGCGAACCACTAAAATAGCCACCGCGACCCACCGGTAGGACGCAACCCATAGTTTGGGAAACGTTGATGTGAGACAATTCATTCAAATTAAATAAATCACGTGAAAACATGGTTATTTGTTTTCATTGCGAAGCTTTCAGTTTCAGTTCTTTGAATAAAGTTGTGAACAAACACACTGTTATTTTTTTAATTCGACTCCATGATTAATTTTTCAAATAACCTGCATCTTATATGACAATACAACGATTTTCTTCCAAAACAGTCAGTGGATTTTGATTGATGATCAAAAGTGAGACTTCCATAAGGAGCCATCCATAAATGATGCCACGCTTAAAGGGGGGGGGGGGGAGGAGGTTTCACAAAATTGTATCAGTTTGTGACAACTGGGTGGGAGGGGGTTGGAAGAAATGTGACATCACACATTTTGGATAAAATAAAAGCATTAAAATTCAGTAGATTAAATTATGCAGTATGAAGTTATTTAAAAAAAATTGTGGTCTTAAAGATAAGATTTAAAGCAAATTTGTTAAATTTATTTCAAATTCTAAAACATTAGTGTTGATTGCTCTTTCATATTAATATTTTATTATTATTTTTATATAAATAAATTATTTTTTTGTAAACTTTTTATTGTAAACCTCATTTTACACAAAATACGAATCATTTAAATTGTTCAGCTCACAAATGTCATTAAAACACATAGTTAAAGTTTAAAGATAAAATTTCAGGTGTTACCTAAAACGTAATGCTTCGTTTCTGAACTGTAAGTATATGTTTGCGTAATACAGCGTGATATGTGACTAGAGGGGGAGAGAGGGTAACATGAAGTGTGATACTTTGTGACAAAGGGGGGGGGGGGAGATGAGTCAAAAATGTGCAAAAAAGTGTGATATCATTTATAAGTCCAGATACAAGCCCCTAAGTCCAGAGTCAAATTTATTCCAAACCTGGATAATATTTATTTGTTTATTTTTGAAAATGTATTATAACAAATGATTAAACTGCCACTGCCAATACTGTAAGATCAAGATTATAGAGAACTGTTCTCTCATCTGTCTACATGTAATGAACTCAAAAGATGTGAATTTTAATGGATTTGTTACAGAATACTTTGAAAATAATGTGAATTTGATTTAAAAAACTTAGAAATTCTTAAAATAGTTTGTATTACTTGGTTAAATAGTTCAGAATTGTGCGAAATAAGTTAAAATATTGGAAATATTTAAAAGCATCTGAGGTTCACTTATATTCAATATATAATTATCAAAAAAATTAAATGACTAGCATTAAAAAATGCTCTCACGAGCACCAAAAAAGGCTAATATGATTTTAATTAAGAAAAAGTGTTCGACAAGTTTTTTCTAATTGAGCGTGAGAAAGGACAACGGTACCTTTTCTTGACTGCATATCACTTTCAATGCCAAATTTGAAAAGTTCATATTTGCGCTTTTTCCATATATAAAAGAAATCAATCACAATTACCGTAATTTCCTCGGATTATACCCGCGGATCAAACAATTCTTTTTGACCCAGAAAAATTTTAAAGTAAAATGTAACTTAATAGAACGCGTCAGAAATGTAGCTTCAATTGTAAAATAAAATACCTAAATCTAAAAAGAATTGTCTTATCCGCGGGTTATACGCCGGGAATTATGGTACAATAGAAATGTACAGTGTAAAGACGTAGTTAAAAAAAGATGCAACGTGGATGTAACGCAAAAAAAGTATCAGAAACCTTATTTCTTGCATATCACACTCATGCAGTGCCACAAAGCACGCGCACAGTGTAGAACTGCACAGAAAACTGATTTGCAGAACAGTTGCAGTGCAGATTTAACAGTACTGGTAATATATAAAAGCTAAATTTAGTAAAGTTTTACTAAAAAGAAAGATGGAAATTTTTATAGAAATTTTTTTTATATGGAAAAAACGTAAATGTGATCTTTTCAAATTTGGCATTGACAGTGATATATCACTGTCAATGCCAAATTTGAAAAATGCTAAGAAGGGACCCCTTGTCCTTTCTCATGCTCAATTAGAAAAAAACTTTTCGAGCACTTTTTCATATTTAAAAACATATTAATATTTTTTGGTGCTCGTCAGAGCATTTTTAATGCTAGTTTTTAAATGGTAAGTTAATGTAAAATATAAAAAAACATTTTAAACAATTTAAGATTTATTTCGATTTAGTTTGAAGGGGATCTAAGTTTTTAGGCTATTTAAATTATCATATTGTTCAAATTTGGTTTTTATTTTTAAATATTCAACTGGTTTGGCTTATTTGTTACAAAAATTTAACGTTAAATGTAGAACTATATGAATGAAATATATTAAAAAAAAGTTCCTTTTAAGGCTTAAAGCTGCAGGAAATAAACTGATTTGTTTTGAACTTGTTCTGTTAGAAAACACCAATCGAATATAATTCTAGATGTTTTGCTTTTTTCGTGAAATAGTATTTGTTTTTCAATTCCAAAGCACTAGTTAAGCACACCAATCTCATTGCATATAAAAATGCGTTCGGGAATTTATCAGTGAATTGGGTATTTTGAGTACGGGAAAGAGAAAATTATTTTTGAGAATGGCATTTAAAGATTAGACATTAAAATAACAAATCTATACTTATATAGCTGAATATTAAAATCATGAAGGAATACCTTAATTTTCCGTTTATTTAAGGTATTGGTTTCATTTATCGCGGCCGATTATATACAAGATAGATATGGACCCTCGTGGGAGGTCGGCCCTAGCATGCCTTCTATCAATTTTTAACAGAAGAACCTCTCGACGACTGTTTCAGCCCAATTAATTTAGATATTCTGAGATGTAATTTTTTTCCACAAATCATATATATATATATATATATATATATATATATATATATATATATATATATATATATAACTATATATATATAAATCTACTTGACATAAAAAATAGAAGGTTTTTTTTTCTAATGTCTAAAATAAATTATACTGTTTATGAATATGTATTCAGGAAAATGTGCCTTTATAAAATTTCGTGAGCACAAAACTATATATTCGTTTAGATTTCTTTAAACTTTTTATGCATAATATTTTTTTTCAAAAACATGTAGACAGTTAACTAGTTTCTAGATAACATCTTCAGAGGGTACGCTGTCGAAAACAGCGAATGGCTTCGAGCTACCACCGATGCAGCCGCATCTAGCTTATATTTTACTTAGGATTATTGAATTCACACTAGAAAATTTTTAAATATCAGTTTTTTTTTAATTTTATTTAAGGTATATCTGTTTTGTAATTATTCAAAAATAACTATTAAAACTTTCTGGTGAAAGTTCAAAATGCTTTAAAAAAAAAAAAAAAAAAAAAAAAAAAAAAAAAAAAAAAAAAAAATCGGAAAGTTGAAAACTATGGCAGTGTGCGTTGTCGACGTTATGCACATATATTCAACTATGTACGCATCTTACATGAGCGTACATAAGGGGTTGAAGTGTGCCTTTTTTCCACGAACAAAGAAATCTACTGTCTTCTATTTAAAATAAATTGCATATGCAGTTTGGCATACAAATATATTAATAATTTTTTTCTAGTATGAGCATATTTCGTCTTTGGCATTTTCTTTTATATTATGTTCGTATTTTATACACGTTAATGTCCTACAAGTTATGTAGAGAAAATTATGAATGTAAATTTTACTCATAAATTATTATCAAATAAAGTGTGATTTTTTTTTCAATAAAAAAATATGCAAGACATGAAACAAATAGTTTGTTTTTCTATATAAAATGCACTGTTTTTACTTATCTTTTAAACCCCTATCTACAAGAATAAAAGATTTGTTAAAAAATGTATTTCATGTTTGACATTTTCGCTTCTTTCCTGTTTATTTTTTATACGACATCACGCTTTGTCTCCAATACACACACACACACACACATATATATATAGGCGAAATCATGAATAAAAAACGTAGACATGGATTTATCTCGAGTAAAATATCGTATGTGTTTCCTCCACGAAAAAAAAAAACCACTTGCCTGAGAGATATGAAATGTTTTGCCTAATAAATGAATCGCACTGTCTCTATATGAAATAATAAAACTTTATACGCAGGAAAATAATTCATCTCTGCCTTTTTCTCTTCATTTTCTTTTCACTTATTTTTTTCAAAATGCACTTTTGCACACTAACATATGTGTTATAAAAGAAAAAAAAAAACATTAAACTAGGAAACATATTCATTTAGAATGGAATAGTAAAATTGAGAATGAGGTCTGAACAATGCCTTCATTTAAAGTGACGTGAAAAGTAACATTATTTTCGTGAATAAAAAATAATCTATTTGACATAAAAGAAACTTGATGTTTTATTTAACATCTAAATGTAACTTTTTGTCACAATGTAAATTATTTTTCTTTTTTTACTAATATGAGAAATGGATTGTGCCTTTTCTTGTAGATGCATTTAGCCAAACATTTATCATAATAAAATTGTCTTATGAAAATTGTTATTTTTGGAATTTTGTTCTTCAGTTCCTGCTCATTTGTTTTTATATGATATGTCACTTTTTCTCAAAAACATTTTTGCAAAGGAAGAAAGCAAAATTAAACTAGCAAATATATGCAAAATGAAGTATGAATACTTATGTTTATTCATTTAAACATTTAAAATAACGTGAAAAAGAACATTTCCCTGTCATAAATACATAAACTTCACAAATAACAGAGTAGTTTTGTCTAACATTTAAACATTCGAACTGTTTTAACACAATCGCAAAATTGCATATTACTAAAAAAAAATCCTCCTCGTTATAATATATTGTCGCCCGTTTATTAAGACCAAACGTTAAGAAAGAAACACTGAATTTTAATTTTGTTGATAATAGGTATTAAAATAAAATCAGGTAAATGTCATTTATAAATTAATATATTTTTACTTTACAGTTAGTGGATGTGTCAGTTTCACATTATAACTTGTCACATGTATCACGCTCACTCGATGAACCACAGTTTTCTACCTTTAATTTATTCTCAAATAAACGTTATATTTTGATTCCACTAGGAATTTAATGATATTATTGCTTTGTAATAAGTTCCCAGGTGACATTACGAACAGAAGTCAGCTTGTGATTATCATATGACAGTCATTTGATCGGTCCTTTTGATGTCATCATATGTATTGCATTGCGATGAATCACAAAAGAATATTTCGACGAAGTCACACGATTCATCCGACATCAAGACATACTACTGGGAACTTCTCATGAGCCCTAAAGTTTTAATTTTCTCTCATCTGTGAGCACGTCACAAAAAACAATTACCGTGATGGTTTTACAATGAAAACTGCAAAAGACGGTCACTTTAAAATCACAAAATCACTTCATTGTAACGTCATCTCTGGACTTATAAAGTAATAGTCGAATTTAATTGTCAGTGGAATCGTAAAAAGGTGTTCACTTTAAATTAATAATGAAATCAGAGTTCGTACACATCCGTGCGTTCAGCCGCTATCATCGAAATACTCAAAGCAAAAGAACACGAAGTAACACATCATCACTAATCGACAGAATTTTCACTTCGGTTGAAATTCACACCAGGAGCTTTGAATAGCAATTTTTTTTGTGGAATATCTATCATCTTATAAAACAAAAATAACTATTTAAACTTACCTGATGACAATTGGAATTCCGAAATAAAAATATGTCGAGATGAGACAACACTGACATTTCGCATCTGGCTGAAATTTTATTTAGAAATTCCGACTCACCAGTAGGTTTAACAAGTTATTACTATTTCATAATGAGTAAATATGGAGTAGCGCTGATACTGGGTATCTCATAAATTAGACAAACTACCCACTGTTCACAAACAAACAAAAAAAATTATATTTAAAAATGTTTGGCGCAAATTCCAACATTAGTGAGAAATCATTTTCTGTGGACGTTAGAGTTTTGATAGCAGCGATTAAGCAAATTTTAGGTGTTTTAGCACCAGAAATTTTGTAAAATATTTGTCGTTATATCTGAAGTCAGAATTTATTTTCGTTAAATAAGGCAAACATTATTTTACAAAAATTCTGATAATAGGTGCTTAAAAGCCCTGGAAGTGTGCGAATCCTGAATCCAATATTTAATATTTGTAGCAACATTGTGACTGTGAAACTTGTAATCAAATGGAAACAATTGCATGAAAATAATTCTCCCTGAATAAATAAATCTACTGCATATGTGAAACTTGAAATGAGACTTAGTGACATGAAAGTCATCTCAGAGTGACTCATTTGGTGTAGGAATGTTATCTGAGCCATTAATTAATCCACATATTTCAAAATTATCTCCAGAAACTGCCAAATTCGAACAAACAAACAGTGCTGCTTGAAGAAGATTGTCGTGGATTTTCGAAACAATCAGCATTGCGTTTTGACATATTGCATTTTATATCTGTAGATGTGTAAATCACACCATAAGAAAGTTATACAAAAACTAAAAAATACTAAATATAATAGCATTCAGACTCAATAATGCATCAAATTATGAAATATACGGAATTGCCACCAGTTTTAATGTTTGTATTCATACATAAATATTTTGATGAATATTAAAACTGGAACAAATTAAAAAATAATGAAAATATCTTTTTAATCTTGTTAAAACATGCGTATAAATAAGATGCACCAAATACACATATTTTTATATTTAAAGTTACGGCTTTTTTAGTTCAAATATTGTTTTGCTTTGAAAAAAAAATTAAAACTTTAAAATGAAGTCTCTTATTTGGTAAAATGATAAATGAATTCTTCAGAAATATATATAATCCAGGTAACGTCACAAGAAGCAATTTTCTATGAATAAATAAACCTACTTGACAAAGATAAAATGAAATCCTTCTTTGTGAATTTAAAGTACGTTATGCAGTTTGTACACATTATTTGTGTGGGTAGAAATTTATAACATAAAATTTATTTCTGCAAATCATTTATTCCTGTTATAGTGAGTAACTATTTGAGTAACTATTCATTGTAAATCTTGTGGTTTCGCTATGGATGCATAAATCTGTTTTACCAAAAAGAAATCATTTATATTACTTTAAAATAATTATTAATAATAAAAAAAACTGCCTTAGTTTCAAATCGCTAAGGGTCACGAAAAAATCTTTAATGCGCTAATACAGGTTGTCCTGTCCTGATAAAGACTCCCTAATTTTAAAATTACCGTAATTTCGGGTTAAACAGGGTAAAACAGAAATGGAAATAAAACAAAAAAAGTAGAAACAGCAAAGTAAATTAATATCCGCATTAAACTCTGTGTTATAGAGAAGTAATGTAATAACTAAGACGAAAAAATAAGTCATAATCATTAAAAGTATTTTAGTATATGGTGCAGAAACGTAGACAAATTATAAAACAACTGAAAAGTAACTACTGGCCACAGAAATGGATTTTAGAATGGATCGTCAAGAGCATCGAGATTCGAAAGAAAGGCAAACATTGAAATAAGAAATCACCTAACCCTTTCCGACACAGGCAAATTCTGTTCGTACAATGAGAAATTTTTGGCTGACACCGGAATTTTCAGAATGAATTTCTTTAAAATTAAAAAGTCCTTAGTTTAAACTTTCATTGTAAAAGCAAAATTTTGTTAAAATATTCTTGGTGTCATTTGTAAGTTTGGAATTAAAATTAGGTGTGCCCGGATAGGGACCATTGTACCGGAAAAGGTTAAATGTGAGGACAATTATCCAGAAGATAGATGAGAAAAGATTGAGATGGTCTGGAAATGGGAAAAACAAGGAGAGCAAGATTGCAAAGGTCATTAATTAAAAGGTTACCGGAAAGGAGTACTACAAAACGTTTAGACGACCATCTTTAACCATATACGACACAGGCAAACTGTGTTTGTAAAATGAGAGATTATTGATTGATACCGGAATTTACAAACGACTTTTCTAGAAATTAAGAACTTTGTAATTTAAGCTTTCGTTGCGAAAGTAAAATTTTATTAAAATAATTTTTGGTTTCGATTGCAAGTTTGGAATTAAAATTAGGAAATGGCGCCCGTAATGAGACCACTGTGCCTGAACAAAATATGAACAACTATATACAAACAACTATGTAAACAAAATATAAATAAATATTGACTGGGAGAAGTAGAGTACAAAGCTGAGTAGTGAAATAAGTTACATTTAGCCTTTGGCGAAGGGAAAATCTCAAATGTGGGGAAACTCCTAACGAAGAACAAGAAATATTGGTCGGAAAATAATAAAATTTTAGAAATTTTGCAAGTGCTGGATTTCTTTACACGAATCATATTTGCACAGTAGGATAAAATTTGAACGATAATTATAACTTGTCTTTAGAAAAGATAATACTAGCGCTAAAAATTGATGTTTATTATAGCTATTTTTTTCGCACCTTTTGAGTCAATGAATAAATAAATCAGTTTAATTTTAGTCCACAAGTTATAATAATGCAAAAATACCTTTGAAACAAAAAAAGCGGAATTCTATATAAACTGTGCTTTTTCCAAGTTTTCGTAATAACCGATTCAATTCTTGTTCAAATAGACAAATTTTTCACATTAAAAAAGAAACGTAAAAGGATAAATGAATGCCACAACAATGCATTTAGCTTCAGGTACTCTCAGAATAAACAATTTTTTCTGAAAAAAAAAATCATTTGAAGAAAAGAATTGCAATGCATTCTCTGAAATTTAAAGTGAGTTGCACTTTTGACACAGATTTTTTATTTAAGTAACATAGTAGAACAGAAATCTTTGTCAGCAAAAAATTCTTGAATGTTTCGAAATTTTTATTTTCATTTTCTGCTCATTTTACTTTATGTAGACGAAAAAAAAAAAAACATAAACTGAGAATTTTATTATGAAAAATGAAACGTAAACAGCAAGGAAGTTTTACCTTATTTTGCTACATTCCAGCTGGCTCGTACTTCGTTGCATTTAATATACTTAAAATTAACATTGATTTTTTTTTTTTTTTTAACGAAAATATTCCCAATCGAATGTAATTTTGTGCTTTACAGCCTTTGGCCGCGTGCACTGTTGAATTAGTACAGTTTTCAATATTTAAGGGAACAAATTTCTAAAACAAGGATGCAAAAATCAAGGCGCCGGCGGGTAGTACTTCATAACTAAAATTTAAAAGTGTTCGCTAAAAATTTAATAGCATTTTAGCAAGAATTTTACACGAAGGAAAAAAAACCAGAAAAAAACCGAAATAATTATTTTTTCAACATATCTGAATTTACCTTGTAAGGAGACATTCCTTGTGAATGAATATTGTGTTGACTTGATTTTCGCCCAAATAGCTCATTTGGAAAGAAAAAAATAGTAATTCAGGGTTCGCACAGCTGTACCACTAAATTTTAAGAATATTTTCGAAGTGTTTAACTGCAGACAAATATCGTAAAATCTGTGAATGAAGGCGGGGATTGCGAACGTTGTGGTTTAAAAATTAAATGTAAATTTTCTTGTTTTTAATACTGGTGCCAGAGTCCTTGGAAATTCCTAGGAGTGTGCGAACCTTGTAATTAAAGCGAGAGGCACTTGGTTCGCATCCCGAACGAAACACGTTTTCACTCACAAGGAAGGTCTCTATACGGGCATACTCCGAAAAATCTGAAAAAATTACAGAATGTTCTTCTCATGACGATATATACGTTTATAAAAAAAATTTCGGCGGAAACTCCGTTCCCTGTTCGTAAAAAAATAATGAAAATTTCGTTATTTGGCGATTTATCATCGATTGGCGATAAAAAGCAATTTAAAAAAATGTTTCTGTTATGTCAAATGCATTGTAAAGGAAAAAAGTTTCATGTTGTTTAGATAAATTAAATATTTTTGGTTTTGTCAGCTTTAGTTTGTTTTAAGTATAATTCCGTTACATTGATATTTATATGTAATTATATTCAAATTTAACCATCAAAATTTGAGATTTAAAAGGAAATTTAAATTTAAATTGATTAAAATTGTCTCAAGTTCAAAGTCCTGTTGAGCATTATGAGCAATTTGATTTTGTTGCTATGGAAACGTCTAGCTTTTATTTTTGAATACGTTTAAATGTATGAAAATAATGTTACTGAACAATACTTTTTAAATATGAAAATATTTTTTCTAGAGGTAAATTAAATAACTACAGCAACAAATAATATATATATGCCGCTTAATACATATATATATACATATATATATATATATATATATTTAATATATTAAACACTCTCATTGTTTATGTTTAAATTCATTAAATACCATTTACACTGATTCTAAAAATCCAAAAATTTTCAGTTGCATTAAAATCGTTTGCTTTTGGCGGGGAATAGTGCTGCTCGCCAAATCGTGTGGCATTTTCGTCTTTTCACGCCAAATGCTCGAAAGTATTTTATTTTTTACTTGTTTTCTTATGCAATTCCGCCGCTAATTTTCACTGATACTTTATTACATACATGAGTAGTTTAATTTGTATTTTTTTCAAAAAAATCTGAGTTTGCCCAGTATGGAGATCTTCCTCATCAGTTAGTAAAAATTACTATTCTTACAGCTTTAATCAATACTGTTTTGCTGTTTCGATTCTCCTCTGCACTTTATAACACCACATTGAACAGGACTGTAATTATTGAAATAGTTTGAATTTTGAAATTTCGTGTTTGATCTCAATCTTTTCATGACGTTAATATCGTGAATATAACGCTAGTTATACAATTTTTTCTTAATGAATAACAAATAAAAAATCATTCACTTTTGTGGTTCTTTATTTGAAACTTTTATGGTATTTACTTATTACCCTTTTTATGGCCAGATATAGGAAAATGTACTTTTAGCTACGTTTGAAAATGATATTGTTGTTTAGAATGAGTTATTTGAATCTCAAAAATGCATAAAATTACTATATCTTTTTTTAAAAATCTTTGCTGTATTATTAAACATTATGGTTTTGCAATTATTTCTTATAATTATGTATATGCGTATTCATCTGATAACTAATTTTTATACTGATCTTTTAAGTATTCTATTAATTAATGATTTTTTAAATTATGATCATCCATTTTTTTTAAATTATAAGGTTAATGTATTATGATGATATGCAGAATGTGTATACTGGATTATTTTAATTATTCTGGAGTCCACAAATTAACTCTTCACTAAATGCCTCATATTCACAATCAATATTTTCCTTTTAATAAAAAGGATTGTTTCCTACCGTTATTGAGATTTACTATGTGTACAGTAAATTAATCCCCCTCACTCACTTGATAAATGATCGTTATAACAATGTGAATCCATTGTTGAGAAACAATTCAATTACAGCTGATTAAACACGATGCGCAAACGAGGCAGTTATCTGTCAAGTGATAGCAGTTGATATTTTGTCAGCGTCTTCTTTAATATCGTATTGATTCTGTGAAAGCGTGTTCATTATTTATGGTAATAATTCAATTTATTTCATAAAAATGAAGTGATATATATTGTTTATAATTCACCATGCATGCATATTTAAAAAATTCAATATTCAAAAGAAATCGTAGCATCAATTACATTTAAGTATTATCATCAGTTCCCTAAATAATTGTCAGTAAATAATAAATTCTTGCTTCATATTCCATTTAAACTTAAAAATAATGAAATAAATAAAATAACTTAAAAAAGAATGAAAAAAAATCAATATTTATTACTTACAGCAAATTAAGAAGTGAATGGCAAAATAAAATGGAATAATTTAAACTAAAATCATTGATTTTCCTTAAAATCACCTAAGACAATGTGCCACAAATGTGGCCTTATTAATAAATTCATTTAATGTCTGTCATCCCTTAATGCCTTCTAAAATCTTATGCCACTTATCTTTAACCATCAAAAGGTAAATCGATAGCAAAGTATTTTAATAAAATTTTGTTTTTATAACCTCTTCAGTCCTGAGAAAAATTTTACCTGTCACTCAGGGTTCCCAGTTGGCCCCCGATTTTTAAGCTCCACTTTTATTTAAAGAAAAATTTTATTTATAAATTTTGCAGAACTATACCTGAAATAAAGTTTTTCTTGGAATTGTTGCAGAAACCTACCCCGAATTTCTTTAAAAAAATTTACTGGATTTCAAAAAGCGAATCAGTGGGAGCCTTGTGCACTACAAATACCAGCTTTCAGGAACAGACACAATTGCGTTTGTATAACTCTGAACTCCCACTGAAAATTTGGAAAAACTTTACTTCAAAATAATGAAAAGCAGTTTCACGGCCCTTTTTTTCCCCATCAAAGCTAGAAAAGTGAAATTTAATAAATTTTTTCTGGAACACATCTTTATTAATCGCAGATGAGGGACCGCCCGTAAAGGGGTTAAATTATTATAAAATACTCCAAATATCCTTCAATCTATATACCGATGCTTCTAATGTCACACAATTATTTAAAAAAAAGTCTAGACGTAATACTAACAATTCTAGAAGCATCAAAATTAATTTGAAGGGTATTTTTTTTTTGTGCCCCCTCTAGGCGACATCGGGACTGAGCAGGATAATGTATTAACTGAGTGACCTGGTGTTGACTGGGCCTGTGGTATTAATGTTAAACATAACATTAATTTGAATTGTAATTAGAAATTTTGTGTGTAATGCTTTGAATGAAGGTACCGCCCTCCCCATCCCGATATATTGCACGCGGTGAGCACGCGCCAGAAGTTTTGTATATCCGCCTTCCACAATCAGTTGTTTCATTCTGTTGTAAAAAAACTTACGACAAGTTCCTTGCTGTCTACGGCACTGAATAGAAGGCGTGCTGCGTGCGCGCTGGGAAATCTTTTAGTTTAACTTTCTAGGATACGCGCTCTGTTCTAAAAAAAAAACAAAAAAAAAAAAAAAAAAAAAAACAGTTTCCACCTCTCAAACGAAACGCCGACATTTGTCTTCGCTACCTTCTCGACCATTTAATATACTTGTTGTGCAAAAATGTTTAGTTTCACCGACCACTTGCGCGTGGCGAAATATATAATCTATATGAACATCCGACAACTGTTGCTTACGGTACCCTATAGCATGCTGCGCCCCCAATGTCGAATATATTAGTTCCACTTTCAAGCGTTTGGGATCGGAAAAAGATAAAAAAGGGCTCTTGGAAGTCAGTTAAGGCGGCATTCAGACTGCAATACTTTCAGTTGAACTAAGGCGGTGCGTGTTATGTCCACAGGCGGCGCGTTTGATGCTAATGAGTTTTCTGGTTCAACTTCAATCCAAGTGTAGGACAGGAATCTTTCCCCTCAGTATGGTTTAAGATAGTTATCTCCCTGGCCATTGTATCTCTCCTGTTTTCTATTATCAGTAAACCGCAAGTGAGGAGAAAAGAAAAGGGAGTTCCAGAAATTCAGTTCCACTTCAGAGTGGTCAGGTCTGTTTTGGACTTAAGCTCTTAACCGGAGGGGGGGGGGGGGGAAGCAGAAGCGGATTGTCCATAACAAGTTACCACTTTTCGACGAGGAACAATATACGGGGATCGGATAGTTAGAAGTCAATATTTCATTTGCAGAAATTACTATTCTGAAAATAACGCTTATTATTTACCTGTAATAAGAGCTATGGATCTGTGGGCTTTCATAAAAAATCGTAATATTATAATAGTAATTAATGAAGAAAAAGGTAAGATTTTAATACTTTTCTATAGGAATAAATGTAGAAATTTTTTCTTTTTTCATATAGCCTTTTACCTTTTATAATATTTTAAGCTACTAATGGATTTTCCCCATTTTTCGAATTAATGAAAAAAAATTTTTTTTTGTGCATATATTCAAATTTTTAATTTCCTACCTGAAATAGATTTAAATTTTCACTAAATTTTTAAATTTTTATCGACTATCGACAATGAAAACAGGTTTTACAAAGCGGACAAGATGGCGATATGCAAATATAAAATTGTTTTCCTTAAAGAATTTTTAATTAATATTTCAGGAACATCTTGATTTTTTAAAAAAATTCTGAAATAGAATTTACGCATGCGGGAAAATTTTCAAATCCCTATCTGAAATAGTTTTGGAATTTCCATCTGAATGAAAATGTCCACTAATCTATATTATCGACACACTTGGACTTCTCTGGCAACCCTTTCCCCTATTCTGAAAAATTGAGCAGGTATGAGCTGTTGAAATGACATATGTTGCTTTTATAAATCGAAATGAGCATCAGTTGACATACTTGCAGATTTTTAGGAAAATAATGCTTATTCTATGACAGAGTTTGAACTCATCAGGGGATTCAGAGGATTTTTAGAGGTGTTTTAGAACCGAAAATTTTGTAAGTACTTAATGGTATATCTAAAGATGGAATTGATTTTTTTTCCTTGAAATAAGCTGTACATTAAAAAAAAAAAAAAAAAGAAAAGAAAAGAAAAATCTAGTAATGGTGCTTGAAAGTTCTCGAAGCGTACAAACCCTTTATGAGTGTTTAGTTAACAATTCAGTAATTATAAAAAATAAAATAAAATAAAATAAAATAAATTCTGTGTATCAGACGGACCTAGAACAAACCTCATCCAAGTTTTCACCTTTGAAAGTGCGGTCAATTTTCTCAGCCGCTGTAGAAAAAGGCAGACACACAGAGCGAAATTTTCTTTTATTATTGTATTTTTATTAGTATAGATAGATGTTACGAATTGCATTAAATTATCTTGAAATCTATTTGTTATTCAATCAGGGTGATATTGGATCATTTTAAGAATTCAGCACCAGAAATAAAATGTCTTAGAAATCAGGATTTCTATGGGTTTTGTTATTCGCCAGGATTAACATTGGTATATTTAAAATAATAAATATCGTTCAAATGCGCGAAACCTTCGCCTTATTTAACCTTTTACCTACCGACAATATTTGAAAGTACCATTAAAATTATTTATTATAATTTTTTTAATACGTTGATTAGTTGTAATACTGTTTAGAATGAGTTACAGATACATTATTTTGTTCCAAAAGCATTATTGGTTACACAAAACAAAATTTTTTTCTTTAAAGAATGATTTCTTTTGCTTTTGTCTCTTTTCAGCTTTCTTGGCGCTGAGGGAGAGGGATGGTGATTTTTCAGTTCAGAAATATTTCTATATTTATGCTGTAAGAGCATCCTATTCGTACATTTTATTATTCTACAAACTACTAAGTAAACAATTTAAAATAAAAGATTTGAGTAAGGTTATAAATATTGCACAAAATCCCTGTAAATTCAAATTTAATTAATCCTTCTAAATCCTCTAACCCTTCTAAAATCCTTCAAAAATTTATTAAATGATTATGTAAATCCTTTAATTTAGTTTAAACAATTTACATAAAATGCTTTAGAATGTAAAATTTTCACGTATTCACAATTAGGTAGATAAAGGGTTAAGGAGCGATTATGTTTAAGAAAATATTGACGCAGAAGAATTTCTCGAACTGGTAACTGAAAATACGCGATAACTGTGCGATTATAATTCCATTTATACTTATGTAAAATCATAGTAAATTTATTTTTTAGTTAGTTAATAAATTAAAAAATAAAAATTCCTAAAATAATTCTTAAAATTAATTTTCAATTGAGTATTTTATTTATTGTATTCATTTAATTAATAGTTGGTCAGATCTGTTTCTACTTATGTTTTTCTTTTTAAAAAATGAATAAAATATATTTTAATATCCTTACAAACACAAAAGAATTAAAATTTTCAATGTTGTACTTCGGTAAAACAGAGAGAGACAATTAAGAACTAGATGGTATATGTAGATTTGTAAAGTATAAAACCATTTCTCACCAATTAAAAGACACCAGCATGTGTATAAAGATTTTTTTTTATTCTATGAATGCATTTTTTACGACTTTTAATACACTTACACAAAACATTGGAAAATGGAAGAATTTTATGAATGTATTGGTAATTTGCTTCGGTAAAACTATTTGATTTATGATATGATTTAAAAATTTTGAATACATATATAATCTTATGGAAGACGTAAAGTAATATATTTTTCTATACAATTGCTGTGCAAATTACATATTCAACAGTTCAAAATGTTTTACGGGATTGAAATCCCTTTTTGTATCATCAGTCATATACTTGCATTTGTGTTTCTTTGGAAATATATAATCATATAAAAGACCACCAACAAAATCCTTATTATTTCATATTCGAACATATTTTTCAGCTGCCTTTTATAATAAAATCTACAGAGCACTTTATCTTCCCACTTATAAATCATAGGGATTCATATATGAATAAATCTTCGCGAAACACGCAGAAATCTTTTAATTCCATTTTGCTGCATTTAGGTTTTGCAATTCGAATGAAATGCACATTAAAAATATACACTCATTTTTTAAATAATCTCTTAGTAGTAAAAATAACATTATCTTGAGAGCAACTAAATAAAATTGTAGTACTATGTTGATGCTCCGAAATAGAAAACATTATCCATTGCTACAAGAAAATACTCTATTGCAAATATTCTGATATAACTTTTTCAACAGTTTAACCCTTTCAGGGGCAAGGCACTTCTGACCAAAAAATGTTCAAGTAATTAATTCACACCTTAATTTAAGAACAAATTTATTTGAAAATAATCAAGGCCTTTTTTTTTTCTTCGGGTATATTATGAGATTGAAATTGTACTAAAAAGTTACTGGTGCAAATTGCCAATTTCGGTATTAAAATTAACCGTTTGCAGACTGCAAACGGTACCCCCATAAGGGTTAATAAACAGGGTGGCAAGTGGTCAGGGAAAAATACTGTCAAAAAGGTATTATACACCAGAATATTACTACAGAGTTATTTGGCTTCTTTAATCCCTTTATATTATTTGAAGTACTTTTTTTTAAGAAAATACTGGTTTCACTCTTTTTTGACTTTTTTTTCTTTTGTACGTAACATACATGTTATAATTAAAAAGAATAGAATTGCATATGAGACAAATTATATATGTGAAATTCGTCTACCTAAATATTTTGCAATTTGTATTTAATACTTTGCAAAATATGTTTATGTTCAGCAATTGGCGAAATTTCAAAGGGTTGAAATTTCCTTTCATTTCATGAAATCATTTTTATAACATTCATGAGCTCTGACAATTTATTACAAACATAATACGTCATTAAAATATAAGGTATTCTCGTGTAATAATGCCAAGTTAAGGTTTTACCAATTTCCATGGCTTTGTTTTAATTTCTTTTCAAACAAATGCAGTATTTCATACAGCAACTCATTGACTATGTATACAAGAAAGAATATTTCAACATACATGTATTCATAAAATGTAATGGCGTGATTTCTTGGCCAATGCCATTTGGCTTTATTACTCGGCTACGTAGATAATGACACCATACAAACATAACTATGAAATAAGATAAAATAATGTGATGTAAATTATCAAATTCAAAAGCTACAAACTCTACAGCCCTAGAAATTGACAAATATGAAAAAATTAGCAGAACTTAGGACATAGGAATTTATCTTTATCATTTTTGGTTTTCAACAATGACAGTATTGCTTTCTTGTGCATAAAATAAAATAGAAACCCTCTTCGGATGCAGTTCCAGCACTGAAAAGAATCAGCTGAGTAATTGCTTTAGATGATGGCGTTATTATCCCAGTTTACTTATTACGCAATAAATTTTAAACTACAAACTGACTCCCGCAAACACATCCAAAATCTTCCACAACATTTTGAAAATACAGGAAATATACTACAAATTCATATAGTAAACAAAACATTTTCTAATAAATATATAGCCTTCAGATCACGGAACTTACCTCGTAAATTTAGATCGGGCGTTAACTTTTACTTACTTCTTCCAGCGATAAGGTATAGAAAAGGAATAAATTAATTTTTAGTGGTTGTTTGAGATTCAGATGACTCAAAGTCCTTTTGCGCAGAAACCGTAGCGGTTAAGGAATAAGAAAGATATAAGAAAGATGTCATCTTTCTTATTCCTTCAAAATTACGCATAATATTAGCTCTTGGCATTATTACCCAACCTGGCATAATTATCCCAGGACACCTTACTAAGAAAAGGTAATTTAAAATACACCAAAATAAAGTGGATGTCAAAAAGTTCAAACATACACATGCTTTAAATAAAATATGTGAATATTTTGTCACTTCCCTTTACTCTGATATCAATTTACTGATTATTTCAATGGCTTTTGTGAATTGAAATAATTACAGCGAAACCTGAAATTTGTAATAGTATGGTTCACGCAGGGAGGCAAGAGCTGGGCCAAAAATTACCAATTAGTACCATTAAGTTTTACTTACATTTCTCGTCTTACTTAATCACAAGATTTTTTTTTTAAACAAAAGGTACAATTAAACTTTAATGGTTAAAAATCAGTCATTTGTAGTGCAGGGCTTGCATACGTGGGTTCGCACAACAATTGACAATATATGACGACACATTACAAAAATGGGCAAAAGTGACAAGAAAAGATTCAAAGGGATGAGTAACTAGCCACCAACGACACGAAAAACAATATTAACCCTTTCGACTACAGCGTCTCTGACACAAATTTTATTCGTCTGGCACGACTTTAAATTAAAAGACAGACCTTACCTACAATTATACAGTATCAAAAATGCGTTAATAAAATTAGGCAAATTTTATTATCCTTCGTTACTGTTGCCAGAGATGACCAGACGCGACAAAGTAGTGCAAAGGGTTAACTAAAGATGCCTCAGTAAGGAAGGTGAAAATATTTTAAAATCATTTTACATTTGTACGGATGTTTTATTTATGTTTAAGAGCATGAGTATTTTAAAACTTTATGAGATTTACACTATCTTTTGTGTATTTTAAATTATTGTATCTTAGTATATTTTAATGCAATGTAATGTCTGTAGTAAACTGGTAGAATACATGAATCTTATGATCAAAATATATTTTAAAAGAATACACTTATAAAGATAAATATTTATTCGCATTTATTTGGAAATATACAATATTATAAAGGACCGCCAGCAAAATGTAAACTATTTGATATTCTAACATATTTTTCAGCCGTATCATAAATAAAGCTTAGAGAGCTCTTGGATTTCCCTATGTACAAAGCATAGGGACTTGTATATGTCTGAATCTACACAAAGGAGGCAGTAATCCATTCATTTCTCTTTGCTGCGTTTTGGATTGATAATTCAAGTGATATACTCATGGAAAGTTGACACCCGTGTTATTCGTCTTTACAAATATCTGTATTTTGAAACGTTATGTTGAAGCGCAGCAAATTAAGAATAAAGTTATTCAATTCTTAAAATAGGAAAAAATGGGTAAGACAGGAATAATTTAAAATTCTGACATTTAATGATATACATTTTCTTTTCGAACATTTATTAAACGATCAATAAGCAAATTGTTTGATTTATAAACATATACTTTGCACTAATTATTTATTACAGAAAATTAATTTATGTTTAGCCCCTTTTTTTAACCTCTTCAGATCTGAGCATAAAATAACTGTACAAATATATATTTATTGCTTTTGCATAATCGAGATGACACTATAAATAATTTTTATAAAATCTGTACATTAGGGGACTGGTAATTTAGATTTACATGTATCGATATAAAAATACTAATCCCCTTAAAACATCAGTTAAACTAACAGTAATATAAATTTACGCAATAACAAAATTAACGTCTTTAAACAAGTAAATGATACGCAAATCCTCAAATTTTTTTAGTGTAAAGCATTTAAGTTAAATAATTATGAATATTTCTTAGTTTCTTGGCCACAGTGTCTTTGAAGGTATTTTCGGAACTCGGATAAAAATAATATTTATTTTATGAGATAATATTCATCAGTGCTGACATTTATTGGTTTTGTTTTATCGCAAAAAACATTCAGCTGTATAGAAGTAAAGTAAAAATGCCAAAAATTCGAACAGTTTAGTTTTTATGAGGAAAAGAATGGAGGTACACATTTGTGTACCTCAGGTCTGAAGAGGTTAAGCGTGAAATATGCACAAAGAAATCAATGTAATATTTATTTTTCTTTGTTCTAATTTAAAATACATTTTGTTTTATAAAAGACTAAAATTAGTTTTGTAATCTTGAAATAACTTTTATAGATTAAAAATTGTTATTTTCTAAATATTAATTATGAGGGCATTAAAATATTTGAGAAATGTTTTTATCATTCAATTATTTCATATTTCAATTATAAAAAATCATCATCATAGGAATAAGGATATATTTATTAGATTGAATATAGTAAAATTTATAAATAGAAATAAAATATTCGAATACAAATTCAAATTCAAATTCAGTTCTTCTCTACAAAAGACGTTGGCTATATATTTCGTAAAGATATTAAATGGAATTATATTTTAAAAAAATATATTAAGATAAAGAAATAAATGTGACTTTGGAGATTCTGGCAATTTAGTTCGAAAATCTAATTTTTCTTTAAATTAAATTCCGAAACTTTGTAAATGTGTTCAATTAAATTCACTCTAACAAATAGAAATTTTCAAAATTACTTCTTAATGTATAAAAGTAAGAAAATATACATATTTAATCTTTTTTTTTCATAAGCCTTGGTGGCCTATAAAAATGGGGCAACTGGATCAGGCAGGTCTATGTTCCACACGGTTTTGTTTTTTTTCTTTTAATATGGGATATCATGTCCTGTTTGAAAAACTGTTATTAACTGTAAAAAATTTAAATCAGGCAGATCATGTAAATTATATATCATTTAAAGACCTTTGTAAGGGAAAACTTTTTTGTGAAGGTTTCTAAAAAAAGTACTAAATGCGAAATTATTTGATTTACTTGTACAAGAATCATAATGAAGTAAGAACATATGTATATTTGTACAGGTAATGAGTTAAAATAGCAAATAAAGCCTTTGTGCACAAATGTTTAAAGATAGAAAACCAACGAGTATAAATGCACAAATAAAGTATGAGAAGGTAGCAAATAGCTATTTCGAATCTACTAACGAGATTCTTCATCAGTGCAAAACTCAGCGAGCTAAAAGTAGCAAAACTGAGCAAAGAGACAGAGAGACGCAGGCTTATATACCCGCTATGGGAACAATCCCGCCTAAAGAAAAGCAACCAATGAGAAGAAAGCAGCCAAAACCAACTGAGTGGACAAGTAGCGACATCTATCGGAGAACAAGCAAAACAAAAACTAAAAAGCGAGTGAAAAAAAAAAGTATTAAAAGGTCCATAAACCTGACATTCCTTTTAGACCCATTGTTTCCAGTATCGGTACGGCTTCTTATAAACTTGCCAAATATCTTGTTTCCATATTTTCTCCTCTCTCAAGCAGTAATTCTTTCACGGTTAAGAATTCTTTTGAATTTACTAAGAAACTTCACAGTTTTAAACCACAAGGCCACATGATGGTTTCTTTTGATGTTAAGTCATTATTTACCAATGTTCCTGTCGAAGGTGCTTTAGATTGCCTCAAGAAAAGGCTCTGTGAATTTCATTTTTCCTTTTTCGAAATCGAGGAGCTTATTCATCTAACTCGTGCTTGCTTATCTCAAAATACTTTTGTTTTTAACGGGAATTTCTTTCGTATGATTGACGGTTTGGCTATGGGTAATCCTCTTAGTCCGACTTTATGCGATTTGTACATGCATTACTTTGAAATAAAATTATTTGAAGTCTTAAAATTTCCGTTCTATGTTCGTTATGTAGATGATATCTATGCTTTAGTTGAAGTGAATTCTGATATAAATCATATTCTCTCTGTCATGAATTCTATTGATTCTTGCATTCAATTTACTTTTGAAACTGAATCGGACAATTGCCTTCCTTTTCTGGATGTTCTTGTTATTCGCAATGGAGATAATTTTCAGACTACTGTCTTTCGCAAACCTTTTGCGGTCAGTCTTCCACCTCACAGATATTCTTCTCATCCTCCTAACCAGAAAGTTGCGGCTTTTAAAACTTTTGTTTTCCGGGCTTCCAATATTTGTTCTACTCCTCAGTTACTCAGTGATGAACTTAATTACCTTAAAGCTATTGCTGTTGATCGTGGTTATTCTCCTAATATTATAGATTCTATTCATAAAAATTTGACAAAATCCACACATTCTGAAAGTAAGAACTTTAATTCGAACTCCAATGCTTTGGTTGTTTTGCCTTTTTTCCCCAAAATCAGTCAGCAAGTTGCTAAAATTTTAAAAAGGTTCGATTTCAATGTTATTTTTTCTCCTGTTAATAAAATTGCTTTTTCAAATCTTAAGAACCCCATTGTTTACTTAGATAACTGGGGTATTTACCAAATTTCTTGCCAATGTGGTCTTTCTTATATTGGTCAGACTAAACGTGCTCTCAGATTTCGTTTAATGGAACATAAAAGGTATGTCAAAAATCAGGAGCTTAAACGTTCCTCTATTGCTCAACATTCTTGGTCTTCTCAACATAAGTTTAACTTTTCTTCAACCACCATCATCCATAAATGTCCTTCTATTCTTGATCTTGATTTTTGGGAAGCTTACCACATCATAAAAAATTCTCACTCCTTAGTCAATGACTTATCTAGTACTCCTTATTTTCCAAGTATTTGGAAATCCTTAATTTAATACTTTTATTTTTCACTCGCTTTTTAGTTTTTGTTTTGCTTGTTCTCCGATAGATGTCGCTACTTGTCTACTCAGTTGGTTTTGGCTGCTTTCTTTTCATTGGTTGCTTTTCTTTAGGCGGGATTGTTCCCATAGCGGGTATATAAGCTTGCGTCTCTCTGTCTCTTTGCTCAGTTTTGCTACTTTTAGCTCGCTGAGTTTTGCACTGATGAAGAATCTCGTTAGTAGATTCGAAATAGCTATTTGCTACCTTCTCATACTTTATTTGTGCATTTATACTCGTTGGTTTTCTATCTTTAAACAGGTAATGAGTATACAAGCTGCATGAGTATTTTAGAAAAAAAATAATAAAAATGACAAATCTATGAACAAACGGTTACGTAAGCCCTTAAATATCTCATTCTCTTTCTCATTTACCCCAATGAAAATTTCCAATAAATCCAATAAGTCCAAGAAATCTGCGGAAAATGTAACCATGGTTTTTTTTTTTTTTTTTTTTTTTTTTTTTTTTTTTTTTTTTTTTACATCGAACAGAACTGCAGTAGAACCTCGATTATCCGAAACTCTCCTCGATTACCCGAAGTCGGTTTCTTCTGCACTTTTTTTTCACTTTCTACTATCATCCAAATTTTTCTCTTAAACATGCATTTTTAAGCTCCCCCCCCCCCACATTCCTTTTGTATGCAAGCCATCCTTTCCAAACTATGAGAGCAGATAAATATTTTAGAATTTCCTTTTTACAATTCTTTCTCACGAGGAACAAGGAAAAAATTTAAACTATTATAAGTTTTTGTTTCAGAAATAAATTTATTTTCGTTTATAATTTTAATTTAGTTTTTAACAGTTTAAATAAATCATAAAAACAATTCAATGACGATACTACATATTAAACTAGATGATTATTGATGAATTCTCGATTATTCAAAAATCTCGATTATCCGAAGTAGGATGGGTCCCAATTAATTCGGATAATCAAGGTTCTACTGTATTTTTTGTTGGTTTCGACAATCTTCTAATAATGACACTTTGTTTTATATACTCCCTCCTCATTTGTATCGTAAAAATTTGGAGTTGGGCAATCTCACTTTAATAATTTGATTTGATATGCGCCGACATGTTTTTTTTTACATGCTATATAATTTCCTTTACAACAAGCAAAACGTTGTGTAGAAATTAATTTCCCATAGTTAGAGAAGCTTCGAAAAACTATTTATAATTAAACTATCTATAAGCTATTATTAACTATTTGTATCACTTTGGGGCATATTTTTTTTTACATACTTTATAATTTCCTTTACAACAAGCAAAACGTTGTGTAGAAATTAATTTCCCATAGTTAGAGAAACTTCGAAAAACTGTTTATAATTAAACTATCTATAAACTATTATTAACTATTTGTATCACTTTGGGGCAACTAGACTCCATGTGGTCCAATTACCCCTGATAAATGTCCTAGTTACCCCATTTTTGAAAAAATTACATGGTAACTCAGGGATGAGATTTCCGCTCTTTTGTACACAAGTATAATCTTATAGAAAATGTTTTATTATTAAATCGGAACATTTTTGCTATTTGAGAGGACAACATTTTCTCAAAAATTATATTGGTGTGCAAAAAAGCGGAAATCTCATCCCTAGTAACTGTAACACCGGCATTATATTTGAAACATTATGTAAATGTGCATAGATACAATTTACCTCTTGATAAAATAGCAATGATTAAAATAATAGGAATGAATTTATATGCCTAATCTTGTTTAAAAAAAACCATTGTTTAATAAATGTAATTATAGTACTTTAATAATAATAAAGAAACCGAGTACGTTCAACCAAATTAACATTGCTTGTAAAAAAAAAAAAAAAAAAAAAAAAAAAAAAAAGGCCTGAATTTTTAGTAACCTACTACAGCAAAACAGTCACGATTGATATGACACACGTAGTTTTAGAAGTGGAGACAGGGGTGCAATGTTTACGAAAGCTAAAACTTAAAAGTCATCAATGATTTTTTTATGAAATAGCCTATCGTACAGTTACCTCGAGGATTCAGTTAACCCAGATCACCTTATATTTTTTTTATTAAAATAAATACGATTGCAGAAAAGTAAAATTATATTTTTGAAATAAATCTACATTTATATTTTGCAATTTATATTTAATAGTTAAAGAAATATTTGAAAGAATTAATAGCTTTAAAGTATTCCACAATACATCACAGGCATCGTTTCGTAATTTGATTATATTTTAAGACATATATATATATATATATATATATATATATATATATATATATATATATATATATATATATATATATAACAAGAAATCCAACACATACTACAATTTTATGCTGAACAGTTGGCAACGTTTTACAGGATTGAAATCTCTTTTGTATCATCAATCATACATTTTTATTCACATTTCTATGCCGATACAAAATCAGAAGAAAAGACTAATAAAACTGTAGAATTTCATAGTCTAACATTTTTTTCAACTGTCATTTATAATAAAATTTAGAGAGCTTTTCATTCTCCCCTCGTATAAAGCATAAGGATTTGTGTGTTCCTGAATCTTCACGGAACACGCAGTATCTCTTTTATTCTATTTTGCTTCATTTGAGCTTTGTAACTCAAGTGATATTCGCGTGAAAAGAAGATACTCATTTTTTATCCGTTTGTTTATAGTACAAATACTCGTATTCTGAATCGTAATCTCCAAGCGCAGGTACATAAGGATATAGTGCTCTTTTAGTTCGTCAAAAAAGACAAAATTATATAAAGTTCGACGGAAAATTTTTATGTATATAAAATTCGGATATTTATGAATATAAATCGCTTTTCTTACATTTAATAAATAATCAAAAAGAAAAATGTTTTATTTACAAAATATACACTTAGAAAAAGAAAAAAAATTGATTGATACCAGATTTTTTAAGTTGTGAAATATTTGTATTGAAATCAAAGTAATATTGTTTTATTCCTACCAGATGGAGGATTTTGTCGTCATTTTGGGGGATTTTGAACCTCCAAGGTAATGTTTTGTAGTTAAGAAACAGAACTGCATTTATTTCAAGCGTTCCAACTCCTATGAAAGAGGCGTCCGCAAGATTAAAGGCGGGGTCAAGTCATATGCCATCTAGCGGCAGGGGTGCATAACTAGAGGATTATTAAGTAGATTCCAGTTTCTTTTGTGTGAATGGCAACAAAACTTTTTTGTTTCTATAAAATGTTACTTTAAAATATTGCGTAGAATAAGTTTTAGGTTTGAAATGTTGTAAATAAATATAGAATAAATAAGTGTAGTACGACGACTAAATATTAACATAAATATACTAAGATGAAATATCATGTAACTATGCGATACAAATATCGCTGATTAAAATATGTCCGATTTTAATTATGCTTTTAATGTAATGAAAGATGATTCATTAAATTTTGAAATAGTGTCTCATTTTACTAAATTCTTGATGAGCTAAATTATACAAAATGGTATACACTGTACAGGGCTCTTAACCTTTTGATTACGGGCCAGAACAGTCACTATTTTTTTATTGATTCGTACCACAATTTACAAATAAATTTCTTTGTGGAAGATTTCTGTTGAATTTTTTCTGTTCTAAGTATATTGGATGAGAGTAGTTTACAAAAAGTGGTGAGAATAAAAAATATTGATAGTCTCTGGGACGACGTATATCCCAACCCCGTAACCAAAGGGTTAAATGGTCCACCAACTGAACATGAATATTTTCTTAGAAAGATTTTCCTTTTACATTTTTCTTGCAAATTGCACAGAAGCCGCCTTCGGAAGTTTTAGCGCAATTGCTGTAGAAACCTACTATGAAATTTTCAGTTAAAAAATATTGCTGTTCAGTTCGCGGACCATTTGGGAGCCCTGACCGTAGTATTTCCTATGGTAATATAATGTTTATCAATGTTTAGAAATGTATAGAATTTAATATTAAATAAAATATTCAACTTTAGCTCCATTTTTCATTTATCAATTGCAGACAATAAAAATCCAATGTTTTCTTGGTCGTATCCTATTATTTAACTTGCAAACATTTCATTCTTTTAATTTAAAAACATATTTCATTATACGTATATTCGGAATAACTTTAATTTTAAATGTATGTATTAAATATTGTTTTGTTAAACAAAGAAATATTGTTAATTTATTTGTTTAAATATTTAACGTTCTAGACAACAATTTTCCTAAAATCATAGACTAATCTCTCTCTCTCTCTCTCTCTTTTTTTTTTTTTTTTTTTTTTTTTTTTTTTTTTTTTTTTTTTTTTAACAGACAAAGCTATTTTGAGAATTCATATTAAAAATTCAATCATAAATTTCAAGCTATTCTCTCAATCATGACAGATTAATCAAGTCTAGGAGTTTTATTGCAAAATATTTTTGTTATAATTTGTTTCGATAAAATCATGTACATTTAAAAAAATAGTCACAATATCATTTTAATTTCGGGAGATAAAAAATAATTAGTACTCATAAGTACCATATAATTCACGGTTCGCACACTCCTTGGAATTTCTAAGGACTCTGGCACCACTATTAATAATAATAAAATTTACATTTAATTTTTAAACCACAACATTCGCAGCCTACACCTTCATTCACAGATTTTACGATATTTTTTTTGCAGTGAAACACTTCGAAAATATTCTTAAAATTTAGTGGTAGAACTGTGCGAACCCTGCATATAATGCTACGAAAAATATCGACTTTTACTCTAAAATAACAATGCGACTTTTTTTTTTAATAAGCATATTTTTAATTAAAAAAATCTGTGTATTTAAAAAAAGTCGCGTTGTCATTTTAATTTTAGGGTAAAAGTCACTATTTTTCGTAGCATTATATGGTACTTATGAATACTAGTTAGTACTTTTTCTCCCAAAATTAAATTGCTATTGTGACTGCTTTTTTAAATGTACATGATTTTATCGAAACAAACTGTAACAAAAATATATTGCAATAAATGTCGTAGACTTGATTAATCTGTCATGATTGAGAGAAAATTCAGAAAATATGCGCAAGAGATGCAGAGATAATAAACACCTATGCATATATGACATCAAACCCGCGCATTCATTTGCACCCCTGCCACCAGCTGGCGCAGCATGTTAATTTACGACAGATTCCACCATTATCTTGGAACGCTTAATATGTATGCAGTTTTGATAAAGAAGTTCATTAAGAAATGGTTGGAGACTATCAACGTTTTAGGGGAAAAATTTGAGGAAATTCATTCACTATTTCACGTCAAGTTTACTTTTAGTCTTCTGATAACACTGAATCTGCCTCGAACTTTATTTTGATATGGAAAACGAAAATAAATTAGAAGAATCGGAGATATTCATTATTCTTGTTGTCGTGCTCATCGTGCACAACAATACAGTTTTCACATATCACAGATGCTACTATCACGACCTGCGTTAGTCTATCCTTACCTCAATTTCCAAATCAATAAGTGCGGCAAATTTTGTTAGTGTAGGACAGACGTTATTTATGGACAGACACACAAACGCCTACACATTTCTTTTATTCTCATAAGTTCATGCAAAAGAAGTAAAAACAGTTATATAACTTTTTTTTTGCTTTAGGCTGGTTAATTTGTGATTCTCGGAATGACGGTAGAGATTTTTGCAAGACATTCTATAATCATATTGCTATGCTTGTAATTTATATTTCACAATGTATGCAGCAGATACCATAGTTCATTTTATAAAAAAAACTTGAATGAAAACTGTGCGGTCTTAACGCTTTTCAGCTCGAGCAAATTTTGTTCGCAAAGTGAGAAATTATTGTTTGACACCGGAATTCTAAAGGCATGAAATTCCATGCATCAGTTCTTGAAGTAGGCCTATTGCAGATATCGGAGGAAATGCAACATAAAAACAGATTTGCAGGGCGATTTATACCAAAACATAAACAGCAATGATACTTATCAAGCCATACTCGAATCTCAAGTTTGATGATAAAATTCGTGCATTAGCTCTTGAGATAGAGCTATTGCAGGAATCAGGAAAATCAGCATAGCAGAGTCACCTGTTAGGCGATTGACACCAAAACATAAAAAGAACGATTTCATATCACGGATTTACTGAATCTGAAATCTAATGAAAATCCGTACCTTAATTCATGAGATAGAACTATCGCGGAAATCGAAAAAAATGGAGCATATCAGAGACACGTATTGTGAGACTTACATCAAAATACAAATAACATCACTCCATGTCAAGGACTAACTGAATTTGAAGTTTGATATAAATCCGTTCATTAATTATTGAGATAAAGCTGTTGCGTAAATTGTAAAAAATGCTGCATAGCAGCGCCAGCTGTTCAACGATTTATACCATAAACCATTCGGCATCAATCTATATCAGGATATACCTGAATATAAATTTTTATTAAATTCTGTGTATTAGTTCTTGAGATAGAGCTATAAAAATCGTGAAAAATGCAACATACCACCGTCAACTGTTAAGCGATTTACACCAAACCGTAAACAGCATCAGTTCATAAGAAGGATTAACTGAATCTGAAGATTAATGAAAATACGCGCACTAATTCTTGAGATATAGCTATTGCGTAAGTAATAAAAAATGCAGCGTAGCAGTGCCACCTACTGAGTGATTTTCACTCAAAACTAATCAGCATCAATTTATATTAATGACTATCTGAATTTATTTTATTTTTAAATTCCACACATTAGTTCTTAAGGTAGAGCGCCAACAAAATTTATGTTACATACGTACATACAGACGGACGGTCAGACAGATGAATGGACAGACTGAAAGACGATTATAGGTATTACTTATTTACATAATTACGAACTCACCCAAAAATGCTAAAATACTAACTGAATTTCATGTTAGTTTTTCCTTCAAAATCGTTAGTTGAGTTTGATTAGATTAGCATATTTTGATAAGAATCTATAGTAAATTTATTTAAGAAAGATAATATATTTCAATGTATTTTGTGATTAACAACAACAAAAGAAAAAAAACAGAATTGCAGAGATTATAAATATTATGTAAGACAGAATTAGAAAATTGTTTGCAATTTCCATATAATATTTTATGAAACACTTAACAGAATTCGTCACTTTATCATTATCTTTAACATACGTTAAGGGTTAATTTGTAATTTCTTTATACTTTATAACCACAATAAAATCCACTAGAAGTCTATGCCAACTTTTTGTCTTTCAAAATTTAGGATATATTTAACTTGACTTAAAGTTATCTTTGATAATCAACCACAATCAGTTATTTTATTATAAATAATATCGCCAGATAAAACAGCACGAATAACATTTTTAGCATAACCTCTTTTCTAGATATTTTTGCAACTGCATTTGATAATAATACCTGGAGAGCTCTTCCATTTCCCCCAATAAGGCAAGGCCTTCAGAGAATGAATGCATTTTTACGAAGCACGAAAAAGGATTTCGCATAAACGTGAAACATGCATAAAAGTATATTCACAGGTGCATATTCACAGACGCCAGTAGCTACGTGGCGACTAAGTGTTTTGTCTACTTATATTTTGAAAAACAAAAACATGAAGGTACTCAAGGAAATGCTTTTTCAATTTCGTACTTTGAGAATGTGTTTTCAAAAAGTGTCCTGCATGATGATCTGTACTAGATAAGGCAGATTAAATTCACAGCAAATTTCCTGAAAGGTTACAGCAGTTGAGGGGGTAGGAGAGAAAGTATGTGTTACTGGCATTAATTATGCACATTTTACTGGAAATCTTTGATGAAGTGCACATTTTTTTTTTTTGCGATCCTTTCACAAAATTCATGATTTTTTATGCGATCTTTTGTTGAAATTTGCCTTGTTTCTCCATTAATTCTGCTTTGCGTTGAGTTGTTTCTTAATTATTTTAGAGACTAAAACTTAGAGGCGACTAGATTAACCGAGTTTAGGAGCCAGTGGCTCCTTAAAAATTTTTGGAACCTGCACCTATAAAAAATAGCTAAGAACTTATATTGATATTAATTAATATAATACTGAGATCTTTCAAATGCACACGCCTTCATTTTTATACGGAAAAAAAAGTTGGATGTCTGGAATAGAAAATCATTCTTAAAAACGAGTGCAGTGAGTCATCTTTTTCGTCTTTGAAAATGAACGCATGTTCGTTTGAAATATATCAGAGTTACATTAACTTTTTTGTGTGTATTTTTAGACCTTTTAAGTAAATATAGGTAAGTTTTAACATTTATATTAATAATGACGAGGCGAAAATTCTATCACGGTATTTCTTTTATTACAAGTGAGCAGGGGTTTAAAAATCTAGGCGTCAATGGGAAGTCTCTCACCACTAAAATTTATTAGTTTCATTTGGTTAAATTTTATTAACATTCTTACTAAAAGAATTTTAGACTATATATTAGCCTATATTTTGACTATATTCGATCCCCGGCCTGGGCAATTTTTCGCTCAGGTGGAAATATTCAATTCGTATGATAACTTTACCAATCAGTTTGATTGTGTTAAAAATAATACTATATATTGGACCAAAAAAAAAAAAGAAAAGCTAAAATTTAGTGTTGGGAGACTGCCCGTTCACACTTAGATTTTTACATCTCTGCAAGTGAATGTTACAAATAAGTAAGAAATTATCCATTTTTTAAGAGAAATTATTCTTTTGCCAATTTATTTGATTATGAATTCATATGTAATGATAAGGTATTTCTTTATCCCAAATGTACAGCATTGTTTTACATAGAGAGAAAAGCCAATCTCTCTTGTGAAGCAAATTGATTTCAATATTTACATTTACGAATTATTAAAAATTACATTTTACCATTTTACATCACTTATCATACTATGCTTTCGTAGGTTTTTTTTTTTCTTTGGGTAATGACCGAATATGAAAATATCAACAAGTTGTATAACAATCAACAGTTAACAAAAATTTCATAAGATTAAAATCTCTTTGGTATCATCAATCATGCTAATTGTTTCATACTTTCATGGAAATACATAACCAGATGAAAAGAGGATCAATCAAAACAAAAAAACTTCTAATTCTTATCCATTTTGTCACTGTGCTTTAATCCTTTAACGGACAAAGCATTTTCATTGCTAAAATGTTGAAATAAAAGAATGACACCGGTATTTGCGAACAAATATAATTATAAATATTAAAAAGTGATTTTTCACATACACAATAAAGTGAATTTTTTAAAATTGAAATTCCGGTGTCGTTTTTGCATACCGCAATTAAAATTTTGTGGTTTCACAGAGAAACCAATGAACGTTAAAGGGTTAAAACAACCCATAGCGCTCTTTTTTTCTCCCAAGAGTAAGTAAAAAACTGTTGAATCTATTTTCAGGAAGCACGGATCGCGCAAATCTTTCCATTTTTCATATCAAGTAAATTTTACGTACGCAGTCAAAAATATATACATATATCTTTTAATAATATAGCCACTCCAAGCAGACGATAAAGGCGAATTTCTAATCTGCGTCACCGGGGTCTCCGTTCGGGCCCCTTGAGTCATGTGATCTTCTTTACATGCACCCGCCTTTGTACA
The DNA here is from genome assembly GCA_964019185.1 of Maratus speculifer. NCBI lineage: Eukaryota > Metazoa > Arthropoda > Arachnida > Araneae > Salticidae > Maratus > Maratus speculifer. The sequence goes on from OZ025296.1 coordinate 37,335,923, forward strand.
TTTGGTGCACCTGTGTCACGAAAAGAGCATTACATGATTCAAGGGGCTGGAAGGGAGAACTATATGCGTTGTAAAAAAAAAAAAAACTGAAGTATTTTTTATTTCACAAATTGCAATATAATTGCAAACGAAAATAGTACACAAAAACCTCTTCCGAGTTGTCCATGTTTCCTAAAAGCATAAAGCAGTAGACTTTTGAGATTAACCGCTTCCCTGATTTGGACGTACGTCATACGAGTAACATGTTTTTGCCCGTAAACATGCACGGAAAAAAAAATCCATTCATGTTTTATTACTCTCACCAGTAAATCTTTATTGTAAATTTTGTATTATTTAATCCCAGTATTTTTCTGACACAATTAGCAAACAAATTCTGTTTTCAAAAACCGGTGAAGAAAGATTAAAAACTCGACTGAAAAATCCAAAAATAGGCATTGTTTGAAAGCTTTTTTTTTAATAATATTGATGAGTTAAGTGGTTAAAGGTACATTTTCAAGAACAATTTTACTCCTGCTGTAACTAATTTTAAGAAATATTTCTGTGTTGTAATTATACGTTATTGATGAGTTTTTTTTCAAAATTGAATAAATATTATACAAAATTTGAACCCCTTTTCCTTTCATCAGTTATTTCGCTGAAAACGTACACCCAGTAAAAAAGATCACTAATAAAATCTTTCCCTAGGCTATTTCCATGAGTACTTGTAGTGTAAGTCACAGGCTACGATTTTTGGCTACCAGTATTTTAGTACGAAAAAAATGTGATTTATTTTATCGGCACATTCTCATTAATTGAATAAGGCCAAGCAGACTTTTCGAAAATAACGGTGGCAAACAAGCATAGCAATTATAAGGTAATGTGACTTACACTACAAAACCCATGGAACTAGCCCCTACTCTTGCATAGTTTACTGCTGTATTTGATAATAATGTCAGGAGAGCTTTTCATTTCCCTCAAGTGTATGAAGGGCTTTTGTGAATAAATGGATAATCATAAAGGCAAACTAAATCTTTCATTTATCTATGCTGCATTTTATCTCAAGTGATTTTTACTTTTCAAATAAGTAAAATCGATCTATTATGTTTAACCCCCCAACAATACAACTTCCCGTATTACGCAAATAAAAAAAATCTCATGTGTTTTAAATCAATAGAGTTGTATGTTTATCGTTTTGAAATTCGAATAAAATTAAAATTTACATTTCAAAATATAATCTTTAAATATAATTTTTTTAAAATATAAATTTTTTAATTGTTTCGAAATTCGAAGTATTTTGAAATATAATTTTTAAAGCCGTGACTCTTTATTATATAATTATTTTTATATACCCAAAAATAATCATACACAAAAAATTTAGTTTAGTTCTATGAATAACTTTATACACTTTTTGTCTGTACAATAATGAAAATGACACAAATCGCGATATATCACCCCTTTCCGGAGGATTTTTTTTTCAAATTCAGGGATTCCCGACTGACCATTGCCAAACACTTACACAAGAAATTTGGGTCAATTCTATGCATAACTTCACAGTTTCGGTGGTATAAAATTAGACAATTCAACTAATTACAAACAACAATACACAAAACCATTTTTTAGTTGTCCATGTTTCCTAAAAGCATTGGGGACTTTATAAAGCAGTAGACTTTTTAAATTAAAGGAACATTTACAGGGACAAAGTTTTTTCTGCTGTAACTAATTTTAAGAAATATTTCTGTGTATATTTTATACGCTATTCGTGAGTTATTTCAAAATGGAATAAATATACAAAATTTGAACCCTTTTCTGTCGTCAGTTATTTCGCTGAAAACATATATCCAGTAAAAAAAATCACCAGCAAAATCTCTTCCTATTCTAGCATCGTTTAGTGCTATGTTTGATAATAAAGCCAGGAAAGCTTTTCATTTCCCTCAAGTGTATGGAGGGCTTTTGGGAATGAATGGATAATCATAAGAGCAAACTGAATCTTTCATTGCATTTTATCTCAAGTGATTTTTACTTTTGAAATGAGTAAAATCGATCTTTTATGTTTAACCCCCAACAATACAACTTCCCGTACGACGCAAATAAAAAACATTCATGGATTTTAAATCAATAGATTTGTATGTTTATCGTTTTGAAGTTCGAATAAAAGTAAAACTGACATTTCGAAATGTAATTTTTAAATATAAATTTTTAAATCGGTTTGAAGTTCAAATAAAATTAAAATTTACATTTCGAAATGTAATCTTTAAATATAAATTTTTTAATTGTTCGAAGCATTTTGAAATATAATTTTTAAAGCCGTGACCCTTTATTATATAATTATTTTTATATACCCAAAAATAATCATACACAAAAAATTTAGTTTACTTATATGAATAACTTTATACACTTTTTGTCTGTACAACAATGAAAATGACACAGATCGCTATATATCACCCCTTTCCGGTGGAATTTTTTTTTTCAAATTCAGTTATTCCCTGCTGACCATAGCCAAACACTTACACAAGAAATTTGGGCCAATTCTATGCATAACTTCATACTTTCGGTGGTACAAAATTAGAAAATTCAACTAATTACAAACAACAATACACAGAAAACCTCTCCTTAGTTGTCCGTGTTTCCTAAAAGTATTGGGGACTTTATCAAGCAGTAGACTTTTTAAATTAAAGGAACATTTACAAGGACAAAGTTTTTCCTGCTGTAACTAATTTTAAGAAAAATTTCCGTGTAGTTTTTATATGCTATTCACGAGGATTTCAAAATGGAACAAATATACAAAATTTGAACCCTTTTCTGTCGTCAGTTATTTCACTGAAAACATATACCCAGTAAAAAAGATCACTAGCTAAATCTCTCCCTAAGTCTAGCATCGTTTTTTAGTGCTATGTTTGATAATACCGTAATTTCCGGTGTATAAGCCATAGAACAAACAATTATTTTTGGACCCAGAAAATTTGTTCAGTAATTGAAGAAAAATACATACTGCGATCTAAGAAGTAAAAATTTTATTTTTATAATTTTGTGGGTCGAGAGATGATTGTTTGGTCCGCGGCTTATACACCGGAAATTACGACGCCAGGAGAGCTTTTCATTTCCCTCAAGTGTATGAAGGGCTTTTGGGAATTAATGGGTAATCATAAGGGCAAACTAAATCTTTAATTTTTCTATGTTGCATTTTATCTCAAGTGATTTTTACTTTTGAAATAAGTAAAATCGATCTATTATGTTTATCCCTCAACAATATAAGTTCCCTTATCACGCAAATAAAAAACATTCATGGATTTTAAATCAATAGATTTGTATGTTTATAATTTTTAAGTTAGAATCAAATTAAGCTGACACTTCGAAATATAATTTTTAAATATAAATTTTTAAAAACACAAATTTTTGAAAATATAAATTGTTTAATCGTTTTTGAATCTTTAATGGAGTTTGAAAAAAATGAAACTAACATTTTGAACTATAAATTTGAAATATATTTTTTTAAAAATATAAATTTTTTAATCGTTCTGAAGTTTAAATAAAATTAAACTGACATTTCGAAATACAATTTTTAAATTAAAATTTTTAAAAACATAATTTTTTAACTGTTTCGAATTTCTAATAAAATTAAACTGGCATTTCGAAACATAATTTTTAAAGCCAAGACTCTTTATCTTAAAAATTCTGATCCTCACAACAAAAGTTGAAAATAACTTAGTTTTGTAATTAGCTCACAGGCTATCATAGCCTGAGAGCTTATGTGCCCGTCCTTTCTGTATGTATGTACGTAACGCGATAACTCATGATAAAAATATCCGATCCACTTGAAATTTTGTATGTAGGTATATCCTGACAAGGCGCTTCCCTGATTAGTTTTTGGAGTTCATTCGATATGTATAAGAGGGGGAACGGGGGGCTCATGCCCCCCGTTAGTTGATATAGATGGGATTTTCATGCAGAATTAAGTTTTCAAAATTTAGATTAGGATCATTCTGATGAGGCGATTCCGTGACTGTTATTAGGTGTTCATTGATTAAGTATAAATAGGGGGAACAGGGGTTCTAATGCCCCCCCCCGTTAGTTGATATAAATGGGATTTTCATGCAGAATTAAGTTTTCAAAATTTAGATTAGGATCATTCTGATGAGGCGATTCCGTGACTGTTATTAGGTGTTCATTGAATAAGTATAAATAGGGGGAACAGGGGTTCTAATGCCCCCCCCCCCCGTTAGTTGATATAAATGGGATTTTCATGCAGAATTAAGTTTTCGTTCAAAATTTAGATTAGGATCATTCTGATGAGGCGATTCAGTGACTGTTATTAGTTGTTCATTGAATAAGTATAAATAGGGGGAACAGGGGTTCTAATGCCCCCCCCCGTTAGTTGATATAAATGGGATTTTAATGCAGAATTAAGTTTTCAAAAATTAGATTAGGATCATTCTGATGAGGCGATTCGTGACTGTTATTAGGTGTTCATTGAATAAGTATAAATAGGGGGAACAGGGGTTCTAATGCCCCCCCCCCCCGTTAGTTGATATAAATGGGATTTTCATGCAGAATTAAGTTTTCGTTCAAAATTTAGATTAGGATCATTCTGATGAGGCGATTCCGTGACTGTTATTAGGTGTTCATTGAATAAGTATAAATAGGGGGAACAGGGGCTCTAATGCCCCCCCCCCCCCGTTAGTTGATATAAATGGGATTTTCATGCAGAATTAATTTTCGTTCAAAATTTAGATTAGGATCATTCTGATGAGGCGATTCCGTGACTGTTATTAGGTGTTCATTGAATAAGTATAAATAAGGGGAACAGGGGTTCTAATGTCCCCCCCCCCTTAATTTATATAAATGGGTTTTTCAAGCAGAATTTTCAGATTTCGTTCAAATCTCTGAATAGTTTTGGAAGCTTAATGGTTAAGTATAAAAGAGGGGGATAACTCTTTTTAAATTATATAAATGCTAAATGGGTTTTTATTAAGAATTATCTAATTTGCTCTGAATTTTGGATATAGATTTTTTATATGATAAAGCATGTCTTTAATAGTATAGGAGGTTCAATGATTAAGTATAAAAAAAGAGAAAAGGGGAGAGCTGTTTCCCCTTCTTAATTTTTTTTTTCGAACGGAATTAACCCTTGAAAATATAAAGCTTTAATGTGCAATTAGTATTTGTAGCCTGTGAGCTCAATGCCTTCAGTTTAACTGGGCAGTATTCTTTATTTTAGTTTTGTTTTCAAAATACTTTTTTTTCAGTAGAAATAAAAAACATTAATCTGCATAGCATAAAAAAAAAATTTCAAAGTATGTATTTCTTTGAAGTATTATAAATTAGTTCTTTATATCTTGATAGTAAATCCAATGAAAATTTATAACGAGTCAAATGATCAAATGAGAATTGTATTCCTTTTCCTGTATTTTAACTTATACTAGAATTGCTTTTGCTAATAAGTCTTGTAATTTTTATCAATAGAACAAATTTTAACAACTCCCATTTCTTTTTCTTTTTTCTGTCTCATGTTGGGATTTATTTATTCTTTTTTTTCATCTTAAAAAAATCTGAAACAATATAAATAAAAATGTCTCAAATTTCCCAAAAGCTTATTGATTTAGCATTGATATTTTATTATAATCCAATAACAATAACGCAATAAAACGTTAGCTATAAGCAAAAGGCTGAAATGTTTCTTCCTTATCCCATGGATCAAGTATGACAAAAATGAAAGATTTAATATTAATGGTTTTCAGAGGCTAATATCATATTTGATATCATTGAATAATATGTAATTAATGCGGTTAAAAATAAACATAATGCTAAAAACACTGTAAACAATTTGTAGCACACTGTGCAATTAATTATTTAACCTTTCATATATAAAACGTAACTTAACCTTAATCTCTATTCTGGCCAACGAGAGTACAGTTGAACCCATAGCTGCCAAATTTTACGCATTTTTGCTACCACTAAAATTGTACAGAGATTTTCCATTTGTTTAATCTTAAGATTTCGGCGATTAAATATCACAATATTTACTATAAAATTTTTGTGGTAGGAAAAATGCGTAAAAGTTGGCAGCTATGGTTGAACCTCTATTATAGGTGGACAAAGTATTTTCATTGCTAAGATGTTGAAATAAATGAATGATACCGGTAACTGCGAACAAATATATTTGTAGATGTGATGAAAGTGATTTTTCACATGCACAATAGGGTGGATCGAAAACTTCTTTTTCACATTGTAAAAACCTAAATATGCGGAAAAGATGTCCTCTGGGATGGAGATTAAAGGAAAAATAATAAAAATAATTAATTTTATGTTTTACTACTGCCACAATAAGGTTGAATTTTTTTTTAAAAATGGAAAAAAGATCTAATATTGGCTAGATGATTTTTGATTCAAAATAATAGTTTAAAAAGTTATCCAAAACCTGCCTATGCGTAAAAGATGATATATTATATACTGAGTATGAGAAAAATGATTAAAAAAATTAATTCTAAATTTTAAATCTGCCGCAATGTGGCTCAAATTTATGTATTTGAACGTTTTTACGGTAAAAAATCAATGTTTTTTTGTGAAATAAAATATGAATTTTCGAATTTTTAACATTTATTGCAATGAGGAGATATTTATTTGATTACAAGATTAAAACTTTAGTTTCTTATTTAACAACTTATTTATTATTAAATCAAGAAAAGTGGTCAACATTACAGTTGGCAATAATGACATTTGGTATTTAAAATCGGGATGAGATTTTGTAATTCAATTCGGTTTTTATAAAACCGTCTCTTATATATTGTCCATTCACAACAGAAAATGCTTCCGTGACTATTTTGATTATTAGTTTTGCAGAATGAGCGTTGCGTGAATAGATATTATTGATAGTAGATGTTATTGCCACTGGAATGATTGCAGGATTTACTATTGCTTCTGAAATCATGTTGTTACTAAATCTCTCAGTTAGTGAAGGTTCGACACATTTTCCTATTTAATTAAATCTATGTAATCCGTCGAAAAGGTCAAAAGCTGGTAAATGGAAAATATAAATATTATTTAATGTAATGATTAGGATTACAGACCGTTTGATTTCACTTGTGCGCTTTTAATCTCCCCACTGCCGTGACCGGATATATCCGTTCACTAGGCTGCAGGTTTCATCGCAGTTGGAGATTTATTTAAATTAATATAATTCTAAAAATATAATCCAGTTTTAAGAAATTAAGTTATGATTGATACTTTCAAGGCTTATAAGCATATATGTAAAAAAAAAAAAATTATACCATGAGAGAAAATCCCCCTTTTATTTGCATTTAATTTAAAATGCAGAGAAAAAAACATCATAATTTTGTCCTTTTGTTCGGCAGTCAGGGGGTTAGAATTCATCTACTGACATAAATGAAAATACAAAAAGCTTCTCATATGCAGCGAATATATTTTTTTTTAATTTCACTAGTAAAGCATTTGTGCCCAGCCGCGGTTCCATCCACGCTGCGAAAAGATAACGTAGTGGAACCTCATTGTTGTGTAACTAGCACAAAAACCATTCTAGTGGACGCTTGAAGATCAGTTTCATATTTCGAATAACACATTCTTTAACATCTATATTAACATATATTCCCTCACAACCGATCGCAACCAACTTTGTTACATGTATATTATTGTTAACACATGACAAAAATAATGTACGTCGTGTTTTCAAATTGTTTGGCACTCTCCCACAATTTATATATATGTGCCCCATTTATTTGGAACCAAGTTCTTTTTTCAAGCTCAAGTCTGCTTCTATTATGGTTTTTTTCCGATTATCTTCTAGTGATTTAGTCTTGTCTTTACACCCATCAAAGATTAAAGAAATCACCCATATCATAATCTTTTACAAATGACTAAAACGGTAGAGTGGTCTTTGATATGTTTTGTCATGCCGAATTTTTTTCTGTCAATAGCATTCGATTGATAGTTTTGTGAGATAATGCCCACATCTTGAAGTGCACTTGACACGATGGCAGCACCTGCTCGGTCGGAAATGCCCAAACTGGCCAATATTCTGGCTGAAGCCAATTTTCGTCACTACAGGTGCTCGTCAGCATTTTGGCTTTTCAATGGTAGGTGATGACGCAGAAAAGTGAGTTTGCTCGCACCACGTCGGTTTAGTTTACACAGAATATTCATATTCATATTAAAATCTATTGAACTGACAAATAATAGGCAGTGTTTTTGGAAATAGTCCACAAGACTGCAAAAGCTTTCAATATCTTATTTTGTTTTATAAGAATAACGAAGAGCGCAATATTTGTCGTGAGACAATTTAATTTTTCTTAAAATACTGCAGTGGTAAATTATTGAGATTGAATCTCATTTACAGATCACTTCCAACTTATTAGCAACTCCTTCTCACTGGCAGGAAATAAATAGATGTAGACCGATTCCTTGCTTCGGTTGTTTTTTAAATACCAATATATATTATAACATTTATAACATTTTTGTAATAGGAAGTATATTTACTGGCATATACAAAGCCATACCTAAATAGAGGGTAATTCTAATATTTATTTTATTTTATTTTTTTAAAGCCATGGTACAGTAATATTTAAAGTACACTAAGCTACACAATACACAAGCAGACAAATCCTTCACTGAAAAAACTGGAACTGACAGTTTTTTGAAACTTTAAACCACTCGCAGCAGTAATAAATTTCGAAATTAGTTTAATTTTAAATTTTTTCACTTTATCTCCATTCAATATAATATCTCTTACGTAAAGTTAGGTTTTGATTGATATTAAAATAATTATTTTGCGTCAAAAAAAATCTAACCAAAATTAGATCTTTTTCCATTTTTTCCAAATTTTATTGAATTTTCAACTTTATTGTGACAGTATTAAATTTCGAATTTATTTTTTATTATTATTTTGTACTTAACCTCCATACGATATAACATCTTTTCCGAACTGTTGGATTTTAAAAATTATTAAAATAATTACTTTTTGGCAAAAATCATCTGACCAAAATTCGGCCTTTTTCAAAATTTTTCGAAAATTCAACCCTTTTGTGGCAGCATTAAATTTTAAAATTAATTTTTTAAAATTATTTTTCTCTTAATCTCCATACAATAGAACATCTTTTGCGCACAGGTAGGTTTTGATGAATGGTAATTTTTTTTTCGCCATAGAAAATCGATTCACCCTATAGCTATACACAAAAAAGTGAATTTTTTTAAATAAAAATTCCGGTGTCACTGTTACATATCGGAACAAAAATTTTGTGGTTTCGTAGAGAAACCAATGAACGTAGAGAAACCAAAGCCCAACACTAGTCACAGAAAAGACCCGGATGATAATGTAAAATCAATAAGAGCGTTCTTTTCAAATATCTCGCTCAAATTGTAATATTTTTACATGATTTTTTGCACGGGATAGCTGAGGACGATCTACAACCGGCCAAGTTTTTACTTTTTCGATTTTGCTTATATATTTTTTATATTACGATAGTTTCAATTTCAGAACCGGTTTAAACCGGTTTTGAAAGTTAAAGTAATTTAAAAAAAATCTGAAACCAAAACTGAAAAAGTAAAAACTAGGTCGATTGCGGATCGTCCTCAGCTATCTTGTGGAATTAAATCATGTAAAAATATTAAAATTTGGGCGAAATATTTGAAAAGAACGCCCCCATAGACTTTACATTATCATCCGGGTCTTTTTCTGTGCCTAATGTTGTGCCTTAATCGTCGCGCCCGAGACATTCACGGGCTCCAAGTTTCCCGGCTTTAATTCAGAATTGTTTGATTCCCACCAGTTTTATAAAATAGTGTAATTGATTTTATTCTGGTATCGTTTTTACTTGTCATTAAGTAAGATGAGTACTTTTTTTTTTTTCTAAAAAGTGGTGGCAATAATGAATTTGAATTTTTAAACCGTAATTTAATGCGACCATTAAGTAGTTAAAGGGTTAACCGAGGTTTCTGTTTACTGAGTAGATAATAAAGTGTAATTCTTTTATCTTTCGTTCTTTCTTTTTCTTTTTTTTTGAGAATGAACCTTTAAAAAACCGCACTTTTTAGATCACTGTCCATGTCCCTAAAATATTTGGAGAAAAGAAGCGACGTTTCACTTCTCGACATTATAGATAAATTCACTTCTCGAATAGATAAATTTTCTATTGCCCTAAAGTTGGTGTGAGCGGTAAGCCAATTACAGAAAATCGTAACTATAAAATGTTAACTTCATTGCTAGTAAAATTGTAATAGTAAATTATTTTTACTTTATTACAATAGTTCTTTAAGAATAATTTCAAATTATATTTTCTTACATAGGTCAAGTAAAAAATATTAAATAATTATATTGCCATATTATTTTTTCAATTTGCTTTTTAAAATTTACTACTAGTAATTGATTTTTTAAAAAATTTGCTGAGATATTAAACATAAATGTTGTATTTATTTTTATCATTTAAAAGAAACATTCTATTATTCGTAATTCTGGGTGATGTTAAATTTGCGAACACGACGAGATTTTACGCACAACTTCTGTTAACCGAGATTTCCGATATTCGAGTTACTAGCGGTCTGAATTAGTTCGGATAATCGAGTTTGCACTGCACTTTAAATTATGCTCAATTAGCTGTTAAGAATAATAAAAGTTGGAAGATTGGACAATATGCTGAAATTTTTTGCATTGTCTTTTATATTTACATGATCTTTGTGTATTTATTTAAAATACCGTAATTTCTGGTGTATAAGCCGCAGAACAAACAATTATTTTTGGACCCAGAAAACTTGTTCAGTAATTGAAGAAAAATACATACCGCAATCTAAGAAGTTATTTATTTAATTTTTTTTTTTAATTTTGTGGGTCGAGAGATGATTGTTGGTCCGCGGCTTATACATCGGAAATTACGGTTGTATCTTGTATCATAGCTGCCAACTTTTGTGCATTTTTGCTAACACTAAAATTGCACAGAGATTTCCCATTCGTTTAATCATAAGATTTAGACGATTAAATAAGACAATATTTACTATAAAATTTTTGTGGTAGGAAAAGTACGTAAAAGTTGGCAACTATGGTTATTTCTATGAATGAATTGAAACACGTTTCCAAAGAAACGCTTTCCGTTAGAATATTTTCCTAAGATATGATATTTTATCATATGAGATACAAATTCATTTATGAAAATTTCTTTATTCTATGCACATTGTTTAATTTTGAAAATGAATAACTCTTTTGTGTAAGTAAAAATAGGCTTTAACAATTTATTCAATTTAAACTTTTTAATATTCTATGAAATTGCATAATTTAATTAAATTAGTAGATTTTCTATTCACATTTTTCCTATAACGCGTTCAAAAATTGAATTAAAATTGGAAATGCTTTATTAAGAAAACTATTTGTTTCATAAAATAAAACACACATTTATTCTAAAGTGAATTACGAAATATGCTTTAATTAAACTATTTGTAATCCTTTGAAAAGTGAAATTACATTAACTTCAATTAAGGAAATGATCTAAATCGGTAAATTATTTTGATCAATATAATTTTAATTTAGTTGATCTTAATTATTTTAAAAATTAGCATAAAATTTTATTTAACAATCAGTGTATCTGATTAGTTTTTATTACATTATATCTAAAATTAATAAAGTAATATGCAAAATAATTATTTATTTTTAAAAATACTCTTAAAATCAATATATTTTTTTAATATTTCTAAAACAGATGTTGTCGGAAAAAAACTATTTCTGGAGCAAACATGCAAGCCATGATTTTTTTCTTTAGCTACAAACTTTCATAAAACACAAAAACTTATAAAAAACAAAATAACTTGTATTTAATACTAATTTTTATTTGTGTATTTTTATTTCTGTTATTCGAGAGAATTTCAAGCTGACTAAATCAGAGGTAAAAACATGTTTTGATTGTTTGACAATTGGATAAAACGAATTTTGAAAGAAATAAGTTCTAACTAACAAAAGCATCATTTTATTTTTTTAAAAAAGCAAAATTCAGTTGATTATTGATAAAATAAAATGACAGATTATGGTACCTAGTAATATTCATTAAACATTTACTAATCAAATAGTATTTGTTTACCAAAAGGCCATTTCAATTTTTAAAACCAATATCTTCATCTAGACTAGACAGTCACACACTCCCCTCCCCCTCTTCTTTATTAAGGTTTTAAAATCATGGATAATGTGATTGTACCATTTTAAAACATCATCAGGTTGATTTTTCCATTGAACACATTTTCAAAACTTTGTCAACATCTTTTTTCTTTTCAACTGATATAGCATGGCTAAGAGGAAGAGACTTTAAAACAACTGTTTGAACAAGGGCAACAGTAACTTCTTTTTCCAAAAGATTTACACTTAGATCTTGAAATCAATAATTCTGGAAGCCTTTTATCTTAATAATTCTCTTATCTTTCTCTAAAACAACCCGTTTTAATTGTGAAATGTTTGGTAGGATTCGCAAGCACACATTTAGTGATTTAATATTCAAAAGTTCCTAATCTGTACGCAAAATCTTCACATCACTAACGATTTTGTACATTTCTTAATATTGTTTCTTTGATATGACTGTAACATTTTTCTTGAGGATCTTCTTAACACGACCAAACACACGACCTGCTGGGAGAAAACTGCTTCCTCTGAAGTATAATAGTATTTTATCAATGCTTGAATTCGATGCGTACAAAATACGCAAAAGCATATGAACATTTGTGTTATTTTTATTTTGGTCAATACTTCTATCATTGAAGAGCCTTAAAGTCTTTTCACCTTCAAGGTCCATTTTACTTAAGGGACAATGGACGGAATTTCAATGCTGCCTTTGCCGCAGATGACAAAGATCCCGATACTATTCAGGACAACTGTGATTTGTAGACTAGAGAAATCACTGTTTGCAAATGCAAGCTTTGGAGGATACACTCTTTGACTGAAATGTTAAATTTTTAAATTGGTTTAAATGAGGAAAATTTTATTTTTTGTTAAAAATACTGTTTATTTCTATGCAATGTATTATGGAGTTAATAAAACTAACAACAACTCATTTTTTATTTTTTTGTGAGAAAACACGGTTTGTATGCTTGCTCCACATTTATGATATACTAGATGCAGCATCTGGATCACGTTTTAAAAATTAGAAACTATAAATTGTCAGTAGAAAATTCTGATAGTCACTTTTAATGTATAAAACAGGAAATGGCTCATAATTGATAATATTAATAATAATAATTACTAATCAAAATATTCTGGTTTGAATCAGAATAACTTAACCAAAAAAGGGGGGGGGGGCAAATATAGCAACACTGTTTGGTTAATGAGATGAATTTATTATTTTTATAATAACTGACAACTTGTAGGGCTCTTTTCTACAACTTAAATTTAGTTGTAAATTTTTCTAATTAAACCACAAAAATAAAATTTAACGTTTAATAAGTTAGATTTTTTAATTAAATTTTAATCGTAAGAAAAAATCGTTTAAGATATCAGCTATATTATTATCGTAATCATATCATTTATCGTCGTCATTGTTTGATTGCTATTCTGGCTTTTGAAATGACGTTTTCCATAAATCCGGGTACTGTTAAATATCTGTAATTTTCATCTTCATTTTTGAGAGAATAATCAGATAAGTATTCGCCGTAGCTTCCAACTTTTACGCATTTTTTCTATCACTAAAATTGTATACAGATTTATCATTTGTTTAATCATAAAATTTCGACGATTAAATAAAAAAATATTCACTATAAAATTTTTCTGGTAGGAAAAATGCGTAAAAGTTGATAGCTATGGTATTCGTTAACAACAACCTAATATATTTGTAAAACATTAACCCCTTGGGGATGAGCGACACGCATAGGTGCCGCACAAAGGCTTAAGAAACCTTGTTTATCACCACCAATAAAATTTTACTGAAAAATGTCCCTTATTTAAGCAAAGCATTGTCTCGATTTAGTAAGATACAAATTTCTGTATTTAAAAACCGGTGACAAAACATTAAGAATTTCGTTAACGTCTCCCTTCGATAAGGGGGTTATAGACGTCTTCAATTAAATGACACTTGTATTACCTTAAATAGCACTGAATTTTATTCATGTACTATAGTTTAAAATTTGCATTTTGTATACTTTCCTAGTTTTTTTTATTATTTGAGGGGCAATTAGAAATGCATGCGCTATACCAGGGCTGCGGAGTCGGTGGGAAAAGTGGCAGACTCCGACTACGGAAATTTTAACGACTTACATTTCTGGCTAGCTAAAATACTAATGTTGCTTTTGGTATGCAAGAATAATAAAGCAACTCAATTCTTAGCTTTGAAAGAAAAAGGAGAAAAAAATATTTTCCCTTTCATTAATTTTTTAATTTCACGTTCCACAAACCTGAAATATCCAACTATCGAAGTCTAAACAAGAAACAAAAGAGGATTTTTTACTGTTTTGGTTCCGTGAACTTAAAGAGATAATCGTTACAATTTATACGTTAATTCCTGTTCTCCAGTGCCGAAAAATTTCGATGGAAAGAGGAAAAATATATAAAGATGAAAATTTTTCGAGCTCGGAAATAATTTGCGATCTACTAGAGTTTTTAATTAAAATTAGTTTTCAGTTTCCATCTACCATGTGTGTCGGGTAGCATATTGGGGAATCTTTAACTTGGGTGGCTCTATATAATCCAAAAATAACAATAATAATTCCTTTTATAGATTTCAGATTCCATATAATTTGGTTTAATTTAACTTTGCACGATCTTAAAAAAAAATGCCGGAGTTGGAGACGATTTGTTTTTTTACGACTCCTACTATTTTTAAAAAAAAAACGAGCCCGACTCCGACTCCGAAGTCCTATGCTATACAGTAACATGAAATCGGGGTGGCGAGTGATAAACGAAAAAACGCATATTAAAGAGGCGTTAATCTTCCGTCGGGCGCTCCATTGTAAAAAGTACAACATTCACTTTCTTTTTTCTTTAAAACAAAATTCAAACATTAGTGGGTGTTAATAATCGTTTGTATTCGTGTAATGGATCTCGTTACCCAGTTCCTGAGAGTTATTTGTATTTCAGATTGCGTAATTAGCTGCACCTGTCATTTTAATCTGTTAACAGTACATGAAATGAGCAAGGTTTATCTGTAAACAGACTTCAAAAAGCGAATCTTATGCTTTATTTCGGAAGCGACTAACATAGATGAAATATAGGACTCATTCTGTAAATCCGAAATTACTTAATTAATGTTTAGTAATTCATTACAGTAAAACCCCGATAATTCCGATTAATTGGGACCAGACCCAATCCGGATTATCCGGAGAATTAGAAAAAATGAAATAAAATAAGACATTCTTACAGAAAATCACCTTTATATTAAACTCATTGAATATTTATAGACAATAAAAATGTTTACTTTGTTTAATTCTTCCGAAAAGATGTCAGAAAAAGTTTTTTTTTAATTCAGAATACGACGATGAAACAAGTTAATGTTATGGAAATTAGCCAATTGCTTCTTAAACTTGAAAGAAAAATGACGAAACCGATACGGATTATACGGAGATCCGGATTAACGGGGTCCGAAATAGCGGGGTTCTACTGTGTTAATTTTTATTCTTTGTGATTGTAGTAGCAAGTAGCTTTTTTTACAGCTAAACTTCTGCTTTAATATGTTACCACAAAAATGTGTATTGCGGAATACTTTCATAAATTGTTATCAAAGGTAATTTACATGGTATTTGTAAGTTAAATTATTTGTAAAATCAAAATAAAGCAGCAATAATTGATTGTTTTCCACCTGTTGTACAATTTTCAACGCGCGCCCACTCATGTGATGAAAATTTGCGCGCCCGGCGAAAGGTTAAATACCAGTGTCTTGTTAAAGAGAAATTCGCCTTCATTAATTCATTTACTTTATTTGAAATATTTTTTATGGGAAAACACTGGGAAGTTTCCTCTTTTTATGACTGTTTTTTCTTGACCATTCATCACACAGGAAATGTTTAATCCAGAAACGTTTTTAAACATAACGATCCCAAAACATATTTAAAATGAATATTTTTGAAGCAACGTTCTGATCCCATTAAATGCGGCGCGCTAAACAACTAAAGAAGAAGATTACAAATATTTACGTTTATTTATAAAAGAATACCATAATAATCCATATTCTCCAGAACATGACACATTCCTTTGCAATTTGTTTGCTAGTCTTTGAAGGGATAAAATCCGTAAATTAAAGTTCTGGAAATGCTTTTAAAGACTTAGATGTTTTTACTGTTTTGCGTTCGCTTTAATAGTTATTTACGGAAGCTTTAATTTAAATTGTTGTTTCTCTAAAAGGATTTTATGACTAAAATAGTATTCGAACCCATCAAGGGATTTAGGGGGTTTTAGATGCTTTCTTACCAGAAATTTTGTAATATATTGATTGCTACATCTGCAGGCAGAATTTATTTTCATTAAATGAAGCAACTAATATTTTACGTAAATTCTGGTTAAATGTGCCTTTAAGCGTTGAAAGTCCTTTAAGCGTAGAAACCATCTAAAATTAACCACGTAAAATCCCGGTTATCCGAAAAGCATGGAACTAAAGAATTTTCGGTTAACCGGGTTTCCATAGGAATTTTCGGATAACCAGGGTTCCATTGAAATTTTTGAATAACCGGAATGCTTATGGTGAAAAGTTGTTTGACGAAAAGCTGTTATCATAATTTAAAACATAGTTCTGATAAAAATGTCATTGTACAATATTTAAAGCACACTGTAGTTGAAAAACAAAAGAAAATCATATTTTTTGTAAAAAAAAAAAAATGAAGTGTCGTATGTATCTATCTAATAAAGTGCCCTAAATTACGCAATGGACCAAATAAGTAAGTTAACTTTGTTTATTTCATAAAGAATATGCTTTTTGAACACTATTTCCACCAGTGTGCAATACCTTTCAAAGTTTTGAATTTTGCTTATTTTTCTTTTAATTTTAAAGCTAATTTGTATTAAAGCAATCCTTCAATGAATAAAAAATGATTCAGAATTGTTTTGATCTAAAAATCACAATAAAAATAGCAATTGTAAATCAAAATATGTTAAAAGATGTTATTTGACGTCGATAAAAATAGCACTGAAAATAAAATTTTTCACATTTAAAATGGGCATTAAGAAATTTTAAAGTCTTTTGGATAATCGGGATTCGGATAATTAGGGTTATACTGTAAATTATTTCAAGACATATTTTTAAGACAGATAATTTGGATAATATGTAGGCAAAAATTCGATTAAATCTTAATCTAAAAGTTGCCTATCTTTTCGATTCACAAATAGCCTATTTTTATAATTCTTTCTCAGGTTCGTTCGTAATTATGTAAATACAAAGCACCTCTGGTCGGCATTCAGTCCGTCCATGTGTCTGCCCGTATATAACAGAGCAGAAACTACTCAACCGAATCATTCGAAATTAAAAATTCAAATTGTTGCATAATTTTATCGTGTCATTTTCAATTTTATGAAAATCGGATGTACAGTTTAATTGTAGGGATAATCGAAAGTATTTCGTTACATTATGGTCAATGGGAAAAAATAGTTTCAATTTAATTTTAATGATGTTACATCTTTTCGAACAAAATAAAATTCATTTGCATCTATGGAATATATACTAGAATATACATTCTATACAATCTGTGGTGCAAAGAATATTTTTTAATAATATACAGGACTACGCAAAAGCATTCTATTACATAAAGGTAGGGAGAAACATTATTTCGGGAGTGTTTTAATTATATTAGACTATTTCACATTTTATAAAATTGATGCACGTTGCTGAGGTTTACTACAAATTAATTCCTGTAAAATAGAAAGCAGGGACACACAAAATATTTCTTATACTTTACTGTATCCTAAGTACTGTAATTTAAAAAAAATTTTTATAGTACGAACGCACCTCATTTACTACGTTTGACGTGCAATTTACGATTTGTTTTTCCCTGATCACTCATCAGACTGGAAATACTTCATCGAAAAGCTATTTTACATGTAATGAAGAAAGCATCACAAAAACCCTTAAATGCATAGTGATGCAAATTTGCATCACTTTTTGTTTAACTTTTAATAAAAAAATTAAATTCTTAGCAACTACTATATTTATATAAAAATACTAGTTGACCCGCCCGGCGTTGCCCGAATCCGTAATAATAATATTAAACGAACTTGAAATTTGTATGATTTTCGCTTTAACTCGAAATATATGGAAATACATAGCATGAAATACGTGGCCACTGACTATGTGAGAAAGTGGTTAAAAGAAGAGAAAAACCCAAACTTATATTTAGCTGTAAAAATGCTCAAAATGACTGCAATGGGAAACGCGGGAGAGAATACGTGTGCAGCGATTGTGTGATTTTCGTGTTAAAGTGTTGATATTTATCCGTAAAAATCACACATAGAAATATCAAGTGAAAAATTCTGAATTTCAGACTAATTATATCATTCTATAACCCGCCTATATCGTGAATAAAATCGATACTTGAATGATTAGCTAAAAGTATATAACATTATAAAAATAGCTGTCAACTTTCAACAAATCTTCCGTACTACCTGGATTAGTTTGATCCAAGTTAGCCTCATTTCGAACCAAAACTATTATTTCACGAATCTTTATTTATTTACTGTCGGTTTTTTTTAAAAAGCACTCATTTAATTTCATTTCTTTAAAAAAAAAATTCTGGTTCGAAATTTATTAAACCAGGATCAAATTAACACACGTATTACGGAAGATTAATGCAAGGTAGGAACCTAATGTAATCTAAATATATATAACATTATAATTTGAGAGCCATTATAAAAAAAAAAGTCTATATTTTTAATCAAAGCATGCGTAATGTTCACACAATGGTCAAAATCCTAACAGTAACTAATTGTACCGTAACCATTACCTGTTTGTAAACTAACTGCGACTTAACCGTACCTAACTGTAACTTAAATATAACATAAATGTCACCTCTAACCTTTTTCTTATCGCAACCTTATCCGTAATTTAACCATAACCTAACTGCAACTTAACCTTAACCTAACTGTAACTTAACCGTGATTTAACTGTAACATAACCGAAAATTAAATATAAGCTAAGAATAACCGTAAACGTAATTGCAACCCATTCAGACCGTAATTGCAATTCGAATAGAACTTAAAAATTCAATATGAAAAAATATTGAAATCTGACCCATTGCAAATTTGAACCGGACAAAAATATTCCAATGAACCATAACCCGATCCAATTACGACAAAATAATTTCTGTATACATGTTATTTGAGCCGAACATAAAAATTCAATTTGAAAATCCCCGAAATCTGAACCGAGTCAATTCCGAAACGGACAAAGTTTTTCCAAATAACTATATCCGGATCCGAACAGGACAAAATAATTTCCATGAACATAAACCCAATCTGAAACTAAAAATTTCATTCGAAAAAAATCTTAATTAAAAAAAAATTGTTGTCTCATGGCGATTTTCATTGATCTATCACGTCCGAAAATTTTGTTTAAAAAGCCAAGTTTGACAGCATCATTTTAATAACCGTCTGGTTTTATAGAGCAACAGAAATACATTAAATGGAAATAATTTGCTTTGCTATTTGATAATTTATTATGGTGTATTAATCGTCTGCCGTTTCGAACAATTATACGCTTAACAGCCATTTTATTTTCCTTTTAAAAGCAATTTAAAGCCATAAAATCTTTTTAATTAAATAGAATACATTTAAATTTAATCAGTGATTAAAAAAATAACTCCTAGAAAAGCCTTGTATATTTTTTTTACTGCAACATTAACCACACATACATTCTAATGTACGAAGTGCCAACATTCTGACGTAAACAGGTGTGCTCAAAATCCTAAATTAAACTGGATGTTTGCCAGTCTATGCATTTTAAAGGTCTTTGGAAAAAAACAATCACTTTTATATTGGGGCGTGTTCAGCACAACCTACCGGTCACTTATCGATTACTTACTGATTGTAGACAAGTACGAAATGAAAATCAAGGCGAAGTGTGACGTCAGCTACAATTCAACAGGATAGTTTTCATTGGTGCCACAATTCGCTTTCGTACTGCCCTACAATCGGTCGGTAACATTAGTTACTTTGGTAAGTTGCGCTGAACACGGCTTTGGTTTCTTTAATTCTGTCCCAGATTTTTAATTATTGCCTCAAAAGTTTTCTACAACCAACCAACCATAAGCAAGCGAATGGATTAAAAAGCGAGAAAAAATAAATTTTTGATGAGAGTGAGTTCTGGATTTTAATTAATTACTCAGTTAATAATTAGAATTTTGAAATTCTGAATAGCAGGTGCACCAGGACAGACTATGGGCTACTTTCAAAAAAATTTTCAGCCTTGTACGTGCTGCAGATTTTGCTAGCCATTGCAGACACATGGACACGCACACACAGAGCGTTTTGTTCTTTTATTAGAATAGATTAATCCAGCAAAATTTACAGTACTATGCTAGTAAATAAAGTTAAAAATCTATCTTAAAATTTCTGGTTTCTAATCCTTAATGAAAGTAAAAAAAAACAATTCTAAAAGAAGAGTTCAATCATTTAAGGGTTAAAATGAATGCATTTGAAGCAACGTCCCGATCTCATTAAAAAGGGCGCGCTAAACAACTAAAACAAAAGATTACAAATATTTACGTTTATTTATAAAAGAATACCATAATAATCCATATTCTCCAGAGCATGGCACATTCCTTTGCAATTTGTTTTCTAGTCTTCGAATGGCTAAAATCAGTAAATTAAAGTTCTGGAAATGTTTTTAGACACTTAGACTTTTTATATTGTTTTGTGTACCCTTTAATGGTTATTTACCGAAGCTTTAATTTAGATTGCTGTTTCGCTCAGTTTTGCCAGACGGGCTACTTTTTTTAAATTCAGATTCTTGACTGGCATCACTTTTTTGTCACAGTAAAATGCGCCTTATTTAATGACATATTAATAAGGCGAAAACAAACGGAATTTATCGTTTTAAAAAAGTGGTGCGAATCAAGAAATCTGATTTTTAAAAAAGTAGCCCACTGGCAACACTGGTTTCGCTAAAAGGATTTTACGACTTAACAGTGTTCCTACGTATCGAGAGATATAGGTGTTTTTAGGTGCTTTCATACCATACAGATCGTTAAATCTGAAGGCAGAATTTATTTTCATTAAATAAAGCAAATACTAATTTGCAAAAATTCTTGTAATACATGCTTGAAAATCCTTGAAGATTATAAACCCAGTTAAAATAAAATAATTATTTCAAGGAGTATTTTGAAGAGAGATAATTTGCATAATATGAGAGCAAAATATTCATGGTGTTGGACTAAATCTTAATCTGAAAGTTGACTATTTTCTCGTTTCACAAAAATCCTATTTATATAGCTCTTTCTCTTAGTTTGTATGGCCGTCTGTACGTCTGTCCGCGCTCTAACTCTCGTAAATATAGCAGATTGCCCTGAAATTTTTGGAAGTTTTTGATGATTATTCAAAAACGGACCCTATTGCAAGTGAAGTTTCTTGTATGATTAGTTTATTTACAGGACAATCAAAAGTTTTTCGTTACATTGCGGCCTATGGAAAAAATCGTTTCAAATGAATTTTAAAAGATGTTACACCCTGTCAAACATGTCAAAATTTATATGTAATTATGAAGTACACTAATATTTGCATTCTGTAAAATATGAGATGAAGAGAATAGTTATTATTAAAATAGAATATTACAAATATTTACCTTTATTTATAAAAGAATACCATAATAATCCATATTCTCCAGAGGATGACACATTCCTTTGCAATTTATTTTCTTGTCTTTGATGGAATAAAATCAGTAAAATAAAATTCTGGAATTGTTTTTAAAGACTTAGAAGTTTTTATTGTTTTGTGTTCGCTCTGAAGATTTCAATTGTTCGAAAGTTTATTTTATTAATATTTTACTCAACTCAAAATTAAACACCCATCTCTTGTTTTAAACAGTTTATTCTCATGAGTAAACTCAACTCAGGTTCTTTCGAACATTAATAATTTCACAAAACACAACTCCAATAAAAACCGTAACATTTTTTCACATATCTCATAAAAACATTCTAATCAAACTCAAAAAACAAAAAGAATATTGTTTCACACAGCTTAGGTAAAAGCTGGAGAAATAAAACAGATAATGTATTTATCACAAAAAATCGTTTGCACAGAAAACTTTTTACATTTTGAAATAATTAGGTATATCTTGGTTGCTAGGTGACAAAGTCAGTAGAAAATTAAATAGCCTTTTATCAAACATACCGCCCCTCTTGAAACCTCTGAGGGGGATTTCAAACTAAAACACTGCAATTACAACCATTGTAAAAAATATAAAGAACAATACAATTAAATACAATATAAATGAGTCACAGTTAAGTTAAATTTAAGCAAATATTTAAAAAATTTTACATAATACATAATAAATAAAGAAATTTTACAATAATGTACACTTTCTTATAAAAACTGAATTACTTTTCAAGAGGTAATACAGCAATTTTGGATACTGCTCTTTTATATATTCCATTTGGGGTTTTTATATTTACAACTCTTATTCTATTATCATTACCAAAAAATGCTTCTACAATTCTCCCTAATAACCATTTAGACACTGGAAGATCATCTTCCTTTATTACAACCATATCTCCTATTTTGAGGTTGTTTTTTGATATCATCCACTTATGCCTTTGCTGCAATGTACTTAAATAACTATTTTTCCACTTTTTCCAGATGGTCTGAACCATTTTAGTGGTCTTTTGCCATAAGTTTAGTCTATTATCTTCAATATTACTCAGGTCAGATTCAGCAATGGCATTAAGTGGCCGACCAATAAGAAAATGTCCCGGGGTCAAGACCTCCAAGTCATCAATATCTGTACTCAAGGGAGTAAGCGGGCGCGAATTTAAGATACCTTCAATTTGGACAATTTTAGTTAACATTTCTTCATAAGTTAATTTAGAGTTGCCCACAACACGTTTAAAGTGATACTTGAAGGACTTGACTCCCGATTCCCACAAACCTCCAAAATTTGGAGCTTTAGGGCGAATAAATTCCCAAGCAATACCTTCAGATATCAAGTAATTAGTAAGGTTCTGGTCTGGTTTGTTTACCAATTCATGCAACCTTTTAAGCTCTACATTAGTCTTCACAAAATTGCCTGCATTATCACTGAAAATTTTTCGAGGTTTGCCTCGTCTGGCAAAAAACCTCTTTAATGTTGCAATAAAAGCCTCAGATGTTAAATCATTGACTAATTCCAAATGCACTGCCTTTGTTACCATACAAATAAAAATACAAACATAAACTTTATGATAAATGCCTTTACATTGACCTCTATATCTAATCAAAAATGGACCACAGAAATCAGTTCCTGTGCAATTAAAAACAAAGTCTACATTTATTCTTTCTTTCGGGAGCTCGCCCATACCCATAATTTGCTCTAACAATTTAGGTTTGGCCCTAAAGCATGTAATACATTTATGTACAATTTTTCTGCAAATAGCCCTACCGTTTAAAGGCCAAAATTCTCTTCGAACACAATAAAGTAAATTTTGTGGTCCTATATGTAGATATTTTTTGTGATAAAACTCAATAATTAATTCTGTTAATTTGTGTTTAGAGGGCAGTACAATTGGGTGTTTTTGGGCATAATTTACCGTGCTATTTTGGAGACGATCTCCAACTCTGATTAAATTATTTTTATCCAAGAAAGGATTTAATGAAAGTAATCTACTATTTTTTGGTAACTCCTTACCCTTAGATAACAATGTGAATTCAGAACTGAACTCTTTTTCTTGAACAGATTTTATGATAAACTGCTCAGCCTTCTTCAATTCAGCAGATGTTAGCTTACCTGAATACCTTTCTTTTGGCTTTTTGACATTCGGAATGAACCCGAAAACATAGCTAAGAATTCTTATTAATTTAGCATAATTATTACTCAATTGCAAAAAATAGTCAATAAAAAATGAACAGTCTGATATTAAAAGTGAAGTCTCTGAAAAAGTCTTTTTAAGTTCACTTCTGTATAGATCCTTATCATTTTGCTCAAGTTCGACAGTATTTAAAGAAGGTTCAGTTTGTTGTGTTAGGAATAGTGGACCCTTCCACCATAAGTTACTCTGGAGAAGTTTGTCTGGATCTACACCTCGTGACACAAGATCAGCAGGATTATCAGAAGAAGCCACATGTCCCCAATGACTGATATCAGAAAGATTCTAAATCGTAGCCACACGTGATGACACAAAGGTTTTTAAGTCACACGGCTGTTTTCGAATCCAACATAATACAATAGTACTATCTGAATAATAGTAAACAGATTCTTTAGGAACTTTTAAGGTTTTGGCAACCTTATTCATCAATTTGGCTAATAAAACTGCACCACAGAGCTCCAAGCGAGGAATTGTGATTGTTTTGATTGGTGCAACTCGACTTTTACTGCAAAGCAACTGAGAAATTTGCTCTCCTGAAGAATTTGAAGACACAACATACAATGCCACACCGTAGGCTTTCTCCGAAGCATCTGAAAAGCCACAAATTTTAATTTGAACTGGATTATTTGTAAAAATGTATCTAACAGCACTTATATTATTGATGGCTCTTAATGATTCTAAAAACTGCAACCAATCATCAAGCTCAGCTGTAGGGAGATTTTCATCCCAATCAATTTGCAGTCTCTTAGCCGATTTTAGGTCAGCTGCTCCAGTCAGGACATCGTCCATGTAAAAGTCTGATTGTACCACACTAGAAGCATACGGAAATTGAGATTCACCATCTATACCATGCTGTTTAAGGCAGCGCATGGCTAAATAAGGGGCACTAGTTGTGCCATATGTGACTGTACATAGTCTGTAATATTTCATCTCACCATTTACAGAATCTTTCCAAACTATGCGCTGTAAATCACGTTGACTTTTATCGATAAGTATCATGCGATACATCATTTTTACATCTGCTGTAAATGCATAGCGGTGTGTACGAAATCTAAGTATTATGCTAAACAAATCATCTTGAATGACACCTCCATTCAGCTGTATGGAATTTAGGGATTCTCCTGATGAAGTTGCATGTGAACCATTAAAGACAACTCTCAATTTTGTAGAACTTTTATCTGGGCGATAAACAGCATGATGAGGTAGATAATTCGCATGTATTGGCTCATCTGTTTTCTCTACTTCCTCCATATGGCCTAACTCTCTATACTCTGCCATAAATGCGCAATATAACTCTAAAAGATTTGGATTTTTGACTAGCCTATTCCAAAGTGAATTTAATCTATTTTCCGCAAATTGCTTTGTTTCTCCCAAAGAACTAGAATCTTTTTTCAACGGCATTTGTACTATGAATTTGCCCGTTATATCTCTCTGATGTGTGTTTATAAAGTGGGTGTCGCATGCTAATTCTTCTGTATTTCTCAATGGTGTACTTTCTTCTACTCTTTCAATTTCCCAAAATTTTTTCATTTCGAAATTTAAATCTGTTTCAGTAATTAACCCACAATGTATTTGTTCCTGATCGTTACAATCGTAAACACTCCCACTTACTATGCAACCGAACACCGTATTTTGCAGTATTAATTTAGAATTTGGTAGCTTCATACGACCCACCTTTATCAATTCTAGAAATACTTCAGCTCCTAGCAAAAGATCTATTTTCCCTGGTCTATTAAATTCAGGATCAGCAAGAATAATAGACTCTGGAATTCCTAGCTCTGAAATATTAATATATTTCGAGGGCATAATTTGCGAAATCTTTGGTATGATAAGGAAATCTAACTCCCGACTATAATCTCCCGAATTATTACTGATCAAGGCAGTAGTTTTATTTTTTACCGCTACAGAGGATCCACTTAAACACGATACCGAAATATTACTTTTTTCTTTTCGAATTCCTAATCTTTCAACTAACTGCAATGTTAAAAAATTGCTCATTGAACCATTGTCCAATAAAGCACGCACCGGAACTTTATTTCCGAATTTATCTCTCATATAAACAATAGCAGTGTAAAGAAGAACAGTTTTAACATTATTCGATCTCACATTTGAAGTACCAGTGAAATTTTGAATTTGGTTATTTAACTCAAATGGTATGGCGTCAACATTTAATGTTGGTTTACTTTCATTCGTCGACAATGCATTTGGCACTTCCTTATCACTATAATTTTTTGTGTTTCCCACCGCATTGGAATTTCTCTCACGCCTATCAAAACAAAGAAGTATATTGTGGCGTTTATGGCATTTAGAACACGAGAATGTTGAGTTACATTTTTTGACGCAGTGGAATTCTGAAAGACAGTTAAAGCACATATTGTTTTTTTTTCACAAAATCTACTCTTTCCTGTACATTAAATTTTTGAAATTTGGGACATTTAAAAACACTGTGATTTTCCTGGTTACATACAACACATTTGCGCATATTTTTCTCATTTAAACTCGCAACCATGGATGTTACCTTTGAAAAGTTATGCTTTGTTTGGCTTTCGTTTTGAAAATTTCGCTTTGTATTTACTTGTTTGGACGCACTTAGTGTACGCGCGTGGTCTCTCAAGAATTCTAGCAATTCAGTTAAACTCGGTAAATTATCCCGCTTATGATGTCTTTCCCACCACATTTTTGTATTTACATCTAATTTTTGAGCCAAAATATAAGCAAACATAGTAGTAGAAAACCCCTCAACTTTTTGTTCTAAAATCTCTAACGACCTAATACATTCATTTGTTATATCTATTAGATTTAATAATGCTGCTGGGGACTCATTCTGAATAACAGGAATATTTAAAAAACGTTTTAAATGCGCGTAAACTTGTTCTCTCGAATTTGAAAACCGTTCTTCCAAAAGCGACCATGCAACTTCATAATTAGAATCCACGATTGAAATAGATTGAATAATACGAAAGGCATCTCCTCTCAATGAAGACTTCAAATATTGTAATTTCATTGCCCCTGACAAATTAGAATTTTCATGTACAGTAGCCTTAAATATATCTTTGAAAGAAAGCCACTCATGCAAATTACCCGTAAATACAGGAAGAGTTAACTTTGGCAATTTAATGTTATTATCAGCCTTTGTGGCGTTTTCTAAATTAACAGTTTGCACTTTCATTTTTGATAACTTTCTGGTAAGTTCAAATTCCATTATTTCTAAAATTTCATTAATTTCTTCGTTTTTCTTAATAAAATCCTCAATTTCATCTTCTTTACTTATCTTATAAATAGACTCAAATAACTCAGAAAAGTTTTTCTCTAATTTATTCCGTTTCTCCTTTATGAGAATTAATTCATTTAATTCTAGCTCAGTATTCGATAATTTTTCTTTTAATTTTGTCAAGTTTGTTTTGAAAATTTTCTTTTTTGCTTTTAATTCTTTCTTACTCACTTTTAAGAATAAAAATTAAATGGGTGCACTTACCCCTCTTGGCTCTTTAAAAGATCAGTTCTAACATCGAAGAAATAGCAAAACAGCACAAAATATTCACCAGTTATCCTTCACTCATTGACGTAGAATAACAACTCGCTGATTTTTCTCCGTATAAGACGGACCATATGAAGATTTCAATTGTTCGAAAGTTTATTTTATTAATATTTTACTCAACTCAAAATTAAACACTCATCTCTTGTTTTAAACAGTTTATTCTCATGAGTAAACTCAACTCAGGTTCTTTCGAACATTAATAATTTCACAAAACACAACTCCAATAAAAACCGTAACATTTTTTCACATATCTCATAAAAACATTCTAATCAAACTCAAAAAACAAAAAGAATATTGTTTCACACAGCTTAGGTAAAAGCTGGAGAAATAAAACAGATAATGTATTTATCACAAAAAATCGTTTGCACAGAAAACTTTTTACATTTTGAAATAATTAGGTATATCTTGGTTGCTAGGTGACACAGTCAGTAGAAAATTAAATAGCCTTTTATCAAACACGCTCTAATGGCTATTTACCGAAACTTTAATTTAAATTGCTGTTTCTCGAAAAGGATCGTATGACTAAAACAATGTTCGAGCACATGAAGGGATTTAGGAGTATTTAGGCGCTTTCGCACCACAAATTTCATAAAATACCAGCCGCTGCATCTGAAGACGAATTTATTTTTAATTCATTAAATGAAGCAACTACTGCTTTACATAAATTCTGGTAAGAGGTGCTTTAAAGTCCCTGAAACGTACAAACCCAGTTAAATTAAAATAATTAATTCAACACGTTTTTTAAGACGGATAATTAAGATAGTACGTGGACAAAATACTCATGATATTGGACTAAATCTTAATCTGAAAGTTTCTCATTTACTAAAAGCCCAATTTTATAGTTCTCTTTTTCTTTTTAAAGTTGAAATGTGTTTATGATTTCAGTTAGTCTGCCCGTCTGTCCGCCCGCCCACGCTCTAATTCTCGTAAATATACTTGACTTGCCCTGAAATTTTTTTTAAGTTATTGTTGTTTACCCTACAGTGAATCCTATTCCAAATGAAGCTTCTAGTATGATAAGTTTATTTACGGGGACAATTAAAAGTTTTTCTTAACATTACGGTCTTTAGGGAAAAAAAAAAGTTTCAAATGAAATTTAAAGACATTACACCCTGTCAAGGATATTAAAATTTATATACATTTACAAAGTACACTAAATATGTTTTCTGTAAAACATGCGGTGAATAGAATTATTATTATTCATTTATAGCAGTAGCGGTTCATCAGGGAGTGCCGCATCAAATTATCTTACCACTAAAATTTAACAGAATCTTTTCTATTATTTATTCGACAAAACTGAAATAACCATACAATTTTAGTGGTGTGAATAAATTGATGCAGCACCCCCTGACGAGCCGCTACTGATTTACAGGTTCACATAAAAGAATTCCATTACATAACGGAAAAGGGAAGAGATTGTTCATGACATATTTTAATTATATTAAACATTTTCATGATAATAAAATTGATGTACGTCGCGGAGGCTTAATGTAAGTTATTTCGCGCGCAATACGAAGGGCGTAGCATTTAAGGCGACACACAAAAGATTCATGTAACATATTCCATTCGAAGTTAGTAGCATAACCTGGGTGGATGCCCAAACCTAGTAATATTCTAAAAGCGAACAGACTTTTCAAAAATTACCGGTATTACGAGAACTTGTGCATCCACCCTGGTTACGCCACTGGAAGTATTGTATATTATCGAAGATAGCTGATGGATGGATGAAATGCTATTTAAATATAATATGTATTTTTAAGTTTCACTAGATTTATGCCTAATTATGGTGTGTATATTTATGCTAATGTTCATATACAGAGCTACACAAAAGTGCTCGTAAAGGTTACTGAATATGAGCGTAATTTTCTAAGAGGTGGTTTTTAAATAGGCTATGCATTTTTACGCTGAATCGCATTCAAATCACAAAGAAATGTTTTTAGAGTATAGATAAAACGATATAGAGAGCCACGCAAAGATTTGGATACCCTGTCACCTATGGATAATAATTTCTGGAAACATTATTTTAGTAGTTTTAAAAATAATTTAGTCTGAACTAAATTCTAGTTAAATACTAATGTGTAATAAAGTTACAAGGTAAAATTCAGGGCTGATTAAAAATATTCAAGTATGTTTCCATCTATTATTATAAATTTCTGAAAGAGTAATTTCAACATGTTAGGCGTTTTCTTACTAAAGTAAATTTCCGCATTATATAGTATATATGGGTGATTCTCAAAATAGGGGACAATTCATGTCTTTCGGCATGTAAAAAAAATTGAGAGGTTTTCTGTCATGTTTTTACATTTAGATATGTTTGTCTTAATGTTATTCATTATTTGCACTCAAGAATTACTCACTTTTTAGTTAAAAACACCTTAAAATAACAGAATAAATGTTCAAAATGTCATTAGCATGGATGTCCACAGCAGCTGTGCCTTGTATATACTAGCTTTTTCAAGAGTTAATATCATGTTTATAAAATAAAACAAATGTTATTCTTAATTTAAATTAATCAAGGAGAGGATTTATCCAATAAATTTCTTTTTAAAAATAAAATTATAGTATATAAAAAAAGAATTAAAGTTTGTCCTCCATATTCTATTTTCAAAACAAGGTCATACTATAACAGCTGATTATTAATCAAAATTTCATTTTCACATATGACAATAGTTTGAAAATATAAAGTTTCTCCATGGCAACAAGTAGCCATTTTATCCCAGCCTGAAAATAGAAGCATGTATTGTATTTTAAGAATAGAAGTTGAATATTAGGGGCGTACATCAATTGTATGTCATTAGAATGGATAATAATTTTCATGTTTATTTTATAATTAAAATTTTTATTTTACTTATTTGCATAGGATTTTTGTGTTTTAAAAAGCCCCAGAAAGGATTATTGCATTGTGATTATATTATGGCTCATAATCTTATTTAAATTAAAATTTGTCATTAGCATGGACAAATATCAGTGTCATTAGCATGGTTTTTCTGTAGATGCTAAAGACTCCTATGTGCATAAATGCAACCATTGCTTGTATTGTATCTTTTATAAAATTTAATTTTACATATAAATTTAGGTATTGTATTTATTATCCCTAAAATATGCATTGAATCTGTCAGAAAATCACTAATACAGCTTCTTACATTGTTAGTGTCAGAATGTTGCTCATGTAAACAAAGTTTGCTCTTTGGTAATGTTTTTATTCTCCTTATATGTATATATGTAAAAATGGAAACCATTTGCTGAAAAAGAAGGCTAATAAATACAGAAAAAATATTTAAACAGGAAGAAAATAAAAATTTCTTAATATATTTATTCCATGCAATTTGTTTTGTCATTAGCATGGCTCAAAAAATACTAATTATTTTTTTAAGTTAATTTTTAAATATTTAGCTCTGCTGACTACATGTAAAGTATACCTAATACTATATTAACAACACCTATTTTTTTCAGAAATTTTGCTAACAGTAATTTTTTTAAGATTTTACTTTTGAAATTGTCCCCTATTTTGAGAATCACCCATATATATATCAATTGATAGATAAAATACAGGGCTGTTTAAAAGTATTGAAATACATATGCTACGGAAACATCATATTTCCCTAAATGACGAAGTTTTGAAAAAGATTTCAGAAAGTGTTGGAAAATGTTTCAAAATATGTGCTTAACTTATGATTTTTCTTATTTGTTTAAAATCGAAAACGCTACAGTGTTTGTCAGGTTTGGATAAGCGATTATTATCTAAAACTATTCTAATGTGATGCTCTTCTTTTATTTGCTAATGTATTCTGTGTACTGTAAGCTTTAAAATAGCATTCCTTCTTTATCTGGACTCTTAATCCGAGTAGCTAGGGGACATAGATCTGATTCAAAGAATGTAACATACAATAGGTGGCCTTTCGCTTGTCACTCAAAGTTCATAAGAAAGACAGGTGAAGAAAGGCTGAAGAGAAAGATATGTAGTGAAAGAGTGACCTTCCTTTCAGAGCACGAATCCGTGCGCGGAGAGAAAGGAACCCCGTTTCCTGATGGCTCGCAAGGAAGGTGAGCTGAGAGTTTAGTCTTGACCTGGCGAGAGAAGAGTGCGGTTGATCAAAGAAGAGCACTCGTCCAAAGGAAAGCGTGCGTTGAGTGAGGCTCTAACAAGACTGAGCCTGGGCGTGTGGAGAGATTAAGAGTGATCTCCGAGTTAATTTACGTGCTTAAGAGAGGTATACAGTAGCTTAACAGTCCACAGTACGGGTGTTCCGTATTTAATTTAATATTGAACCGGATCAGCTATATCCGTGTTCGTAATTGTAAATATTGACTTATTATTCGTAAATATTGTGTAAATAAACTGTTCATTAAGTTTAATTGAAAGAATTAGTCTTCTTCACTACATTTCTCTCATGTGTGTCCAATATCACGTAATTATATCGGTGGTAGCAGCATACTAAAGTAAAGGACTTCAAAGTTTTATGGACTTGGAAGGGAATCCGACAGTATTCTAAGCAATACTTTTTTAATGAAAATCCTTTTTATTGTTGTGAGAGGAAATATGTTACATGTTTCCCCCAAATGAACTAGATAGGGGATTGCCTCTAGGGACTATTTTGTTTAATTCTGTGTTGTACTAATTTTTTAAAGCAACAAATTTTTACATGCGTTTTATCGCATCACGAATGAGAAATTTATCCGGAACTTAATTTTTTTAAGATAGAGATGCGAATAAAATATAAAAAAAAATTATCGTTGGTTTTCATGCATTAAATTTACAAAAAAAAAAAAGTTTTTTAACCGTAAATTGAACAGATAAATTCTGTTCGTAAAATGATGGTTTGATTGACTGACGCCAGCATTTACAAACAACCTTTTCAAAAATTAAAATCTTGTTACTTTAAACTTTTATTGTAACATAAAATTTAAATATAATGTTCTTAGTGCTCTTAGTAAGCTTGGAATTAAAATTAGGTAGTTTCGGACGTGGTACCATTGCACCGGAAAGGGTTAATCGAAATTCGTATATTTATTTCAGCAATAAAATTCCTAAGCGCAGTAAAAAAAAATTCGCTAAAACAGTGCTTTGTAAATAGACGAATGTTTCATTATGTACGGAAGTATGATATAACCAAATGAGAAAATCTGTAATAACATTTTCTGAGTTACCCATAAATCCAAAAAGCGTCATTTAACACTAGAAACATTACAAATCAATATATTTCAGAGGCTTAACACTTTGAAGAGCGGTGGCTCATTTTTCGGCCTTTTAATTTTTAAAAGTCACATAGGCACAAGAATATTGGAATGGACATTTTCATCTTATTAAGTATCTAAACAAAACTTTTGCATATTTTGAAATAAACATGTTTGTAATTTCCGGTGTCACTCACACATTTCCTCATTCTGCGAATTCAGCATTTTTGCGAAATCAGAATTTTGTGCCTTAACCCTGAAAGGGTTACAGAATCATTTATAAATCAAAGTTTATTTTACTGTCATTGATTTTCAGAAACTTTTACGAATCTTTTTTTTTTTAGTGTATTAACCCAATGTCATAAGCTCTTTTATCGTTCCAATCATATGTCTACTCTCGCCATCATAGCAAAGAACTCTACTGATCGTATATTACATTAGGATGATAAACTTAATAGGTAATAAACGTAGAACTCCAGATAATATTTTATAAATTGTATTAAGATGCAATTAGACATTTTCGCTTGTTAAAACATTTAAAAAATAATATTCTGAAAAGGAAAAATGAAACTGACCAAAAGAAATGTACCGTGAAATTAAAATTAATTTAAGGGGGCCCAAAACACAAAAATTAAAAAAAAATGGCATAAAAACTTTTTTCTACCGCAATTTCCGGCGTATAATTCGCGGATAAAACAATTTTTTTTTGACCCAGAAAAATTTAAAAATAATGTGTAAGATATTAGATCGCGGTTAATACTTGTTTTCATTTGCTAAATTAAATTTCTGGGTCAAAAAAGAATTGTTAGATCCACGGATTATACGCCGGAAATTTCGGTATTTTTTTCTGCCTCACCCATTAAGGAGACACACTACCTCTGAAAGCATTTCTTCAATTTTGAATATTGCTAGGTGGTACAATACAATTAATGTTAAAAATTAAATGAAATAAAAAATATTTTGTAAAATAACCTATTTTACTCAAATTTAATTTAAAAATTTTTAAATTAAAAAAAATCGTAATATATTTTTTTAAATATGAATATTTTTGTTTCAATGTTTTCCTGCTTTCATTAGAATTTACTACAAAAAATTGTGAATGAATTTTTAGATGTATGGGATTTTACATTTAATATGATTATTTTTCTCTCGGGTATATTAAAAGGTAAGGAAATTCGATAAACTGTCAATTTAAATATTCTTTAAAAAAATTACTAAAAATTTGAAAGTTAAATCCCTACACAAAAATATTAAATACATAATGCAGAACAAATTATAATTTAAAAAAAATAAAACCTCTATCTAAATTAGCAAAAAAGCTTTAGTTTTTTTCCAACAAGCAAGTTATAGAGATATGAACAGGAAGAAAAATAAGTTTAAAGTTTTTATTTTAAATTTGTAGTTGTAATTGTACTGGATCTATTCACTAAATTTACAACATCTCGCGATATAATTGTCGTATAGTTAAAAATGAGGTGTCAAAATATTCACAATTAAAGAAATTTTCAGTAAATTAAAAAAAAAGAAAACCGATATTTTAACCAATGTCGAGATAACAAACCCCCCCCCCCCTTAACGCCTAATTATTTTCATCGTTATAATTTAAATTTTGGATTTCGCTCTTTTTTTAACCCTTTCAGTACCAAAACTTTAAAAATGAAATAAAAATTATGAAGTTTTTACATATTGTTAATAAAGGTCCTAATAAGCTAAAAACCACCTAGAAAAAAATTAATGACCATAATTTTTTTAATTAGAGAATGTTCTTGATCAAGGACATTTGTATTCAATGGGTGTAGAGTAGACTATAATGAAAAGACACTGTTGATGGAAAAACAAATTTTATTTTATTGTTACAAAATACTGTTTTAGAATAATACTGTTACAAAATACTGTTTAAATTTCAAATGCTGTGATAACTATGTGTTTAAGTGGAATTCTTTGAAACAATTGCGTTCTTTACTCAAACATAGATGAATTTGGCATTTTTCACACCTAAAATGTGATTTCCCCTTGCACTGTTTTTTTTTTTTTTTTTTTTTTTTTTTTATAGCGGCCTACTTCCTTGCAGCTGTTATGGATAGGGATATGATCCACTGCATCGAGATGTATTGCCTTATATGGTCTTCTTCTGTAATTTTGCGCGAAATACCGTGTTGGGAATTTTCTGGCATCCATAATTTCTGTGTTTGGAAT
Organism: Maratus speculifer; assembly: GCA_964019185.1. NCBI lineage: Eukaryota > Metazoa > Arthropoda > Arachnida > Araneae > Salticidae > Maratus > Maratus speculifer. The sequence goes on from OZ025296.1 coordinate 37,370,748, forward strand.
ATTACATTGAGCAGCATCTCTTTCATATTCAAGCCATCTATTACATATAGCCAGGTCTACTGCATGAAATATGAGGTGAAGTGTCCATTTTTTTGATCCAATACAAATTCTATACAGGCCAATTAGAAAATTCATCGTATCAACTCCTCCCATTGGTTCATTATATTTCTTCATAACTTCTGGTCGAATCACATCAATGTATTGCTTAGAATTTTTGTATCGTTTAGCAACATCAGTGTTGCCTTTACCCAGAAAGTTACTTGCAATATACACACTTTTGTTATCATACCATCTAACAAGTACAATATCGTTGTCCTTACTATATAACTCTGCTATAAAACCCCTTTCATTTTTTTGCTGCTTTCTCCGGAATGAAAGGTGGATTTTCAAATCTATTCACTCTTGCTGTATAAGCTGCTAACATTTTATAACTTTTTAAAATATGCAACAAAGCATAAGACGAAAAATAATTATCAAAATATAACGGTGTTTTCTCGGTGATTATTCTCTTACTCAAATGCATAACAACTGCTGCTGCCTCACCAAATCTGCTTTGTAGATCTTTATTTATTACTGTGGTTGTTCCCTGATATAATATAAAATCATATACAATTCCACTTTCCCCACACAAAAGAAATAATTTTACTCCTTATTTGCTTGGTTTGTTTTTGGTGTATTGTTTTACTTTTCGATGTCTCTGGACACATCAGCTCATCAACACATAGCTTTTCTTCCATTTTCAAGTGCTTACATCTACTTTGAACAGCATCAAAAAGTGGCCTAACTTTATAAAAGACATCAGTATTGTCTGAAGGGCAGTCTAAATTATTTACAATATGTAAATTATATGGCAATGAAAAAAATCTACTGCAAGTCATAGAATTTTGGAAAAGGTCAGTACCCAGGGTTTTATCTCGGTAGAGCCCAACTCTTGCCAATTTCATTGCCCCCATAGCTACATGAACAATATACAATAAAAACTAGATGAAAGCAAACAATATCATAAAGTTACAGTATAGTGGTACACACACCGTTTGAAAACATTTGTCCATGATCATGGACACATGTTTTTAAATAATTCTATAACAAAATTGTAAATACTTAGAACTTTCAAAATAGGCTTAAATCAAAGTTTCTAGTTTCCGTAATAAAATAATAAATATATTTAGCTACTGCTTATATAAATTTATATCAAAATAATATGATTCTTAAAAGGCTTACCGGGACAAGAGCTCGTGTTTCTATCCATCTTGATACAAATATTCCTAGGTGCTGCCATATATTGGTTTGATTTCTAAATATTTGTGCTTTTAGTAGGGAAATGATTAAAAATATAGACAAAATATTTAAAATTACTTTCAATTAAATTAGAATTGATAAAAAAATTTCTAAAAAGTATGTCCTTGATCATGGACGCCAGTAGCGAAAGGGTTAATACTAGAACCGCCGGTTATTTTATTAAAATTTTATAAAAAGTGTTTGACACCGGAATTTTTATTTAAAATTTTTTGACAAATTTAATTTGTCAATTTTTGTGCTGCAAATATTTAACAAATCTCATCAAGAAACTTCTGGTTCGAATCGGCTATTTTAAATTTGGCAGGGGTCATAATGACCCCCAATGGCGGTTCTAGTGTTAAAGAAAGAATACATTTTATGAAGGAATTTTTCTCATGAAAGAAAGTATATATTTACTTTCATATTTACTGGTACGAAAAGCGCTTTATTATTAGTAAGTCTAATGATCTAAAAATAAGCCACTGGACGTTAATGGGTTAAAATGATTTTTAAATCGCGTTTGTCTCTTAATTGGAACAAGAAAAAATATTTTTTTTTCCTTTTGGTTTGTTTTTAAAATCCAACTTTCAAGCTGTGGTTGTAATGGAAATGACTTCTTGTGAAAATACGTTTTTCCTCATGATAGATTTTTTCATCATTTCTCATATTTAAATCGTTATATGTAAAGATCTGTCAAAGTAATAAGGGTTCAAACTTGAAGCATGTCATTTTCAATTGTTTTATTTAAATTTTAATTCAGAAAATTTAAAAAAAGAAATTTGAAAATATGAGTTTTGAAAAAACTTCTATATATATATATTTTTACATTATATATTTTTAATTTTTATTCAAATTAATATTTTTTAAAATATTGTTTCAAAAATGAAGCTTATATGTTTCTGTTTATTTAAATGAAAAAAATAAACATAAACTTTCGAGTTATAACGATTTTAAACTACCCCCCCTTTTTTAATAAATTTTAAATTTTAAATTAAAGAAAAATGTGAGAAGGTTTTTCTTGTGACTCGGTGTACAAATAATACGATAAATCTTCACAAAAAATTTCAAAATTTTAAGTCAATAAATAAAAGTTATTGGGTGCATATTGGAAACTCCTGTGAAAGATATTAAAACAGGGTGCGTAGTTATCAAGAAACTCAGAGGATTTTAATTCTTTTAGTATCAGAAATTCTTTAAAGTACTGGTTGTTACATCTGAAAAAGGATTTCTTTTTCGTTAAATAAAACAAATATTACATTATAAAAATTCTGGTAAAAGGTCCTTACAAGGTCCTTCCAGACTACGCACCCTGTAAAAAATGGAGAATTATAAAACATATTTAAAAAAGAAAAACTTAAACATATTATGGTGTTACATATATTTGAATTAAGAAAAAAAGAATGAATAAATTCTATTTTTTTTATTCATAAACTTTCATATTATGTATTACCAGGGTTCGACAAAGCCCGTGCATTAAAAAAGTTTTCTTGGCGACCAGAGTTGGGTTAATTTCCTGGCCAGTGGAAGAAACTGGAAAAAACAGGAAGAAATGGAAGAAACCAACAGAAACCAAAACAGACGCTCAAAATTAACACTAGAACCGCCAGATATTTTACTCAAGTTTTACAAAAAATGTTTCTCACCAGAATTTTAATTTTAAACTATTTAACTTGCTTCATTAGGCAATATTCGCGATGCATAACATTTAACATATCTTATAAAGAAAATTCTGGTTAGAATGGACTATTTTCAATCTGGCAGGGGTCATTTTGACCCCTAATGGCTGTTCTAGTGTTAAAGTACATTAACTGTGTAAAAGAGTTGAACTCAAAGTATAATCATATGAAATTTAAATTGGAAAATTTAATATTAAAAATATTATTTTTGAAAAAATCAGTTATTTTTTAATAACAAACCAAGTTCAGCACACATTTAAAGGTGATGTATTTCACAACTGTAAATGACGAGCATTTTTTTTTCACAGTTATTATTAATTATGCTTTTTATATAAAAAGAGGAAAAAGCTACCTACAAAATGTTTATTTTTCATATAAAAATGCATTATTTTAAACTGCACAACACAGTAAATAAGCAAATTTGTAATTATTTATAGTAGTATCTAGTATGCATATCTTAATTTTAATTTTAAAGGAATAATGTACTAAAATATCTATAGTATGTCAAAATGCTTTAAACTCTTTTGAAAATTTCTGTAGGATTTAATTTCTTCTTTTTTTATTGTTATATTAATCCATTCTAAGTTGAAAAACTGTTTGCAGAAAATGCCTTTTAGGAGTAAGATATCTTACTCCTAAAAGACTTTTTTTGTTATAGTATGCTGCATTGTAGTACAGAAAATGAGATTTTAACACTAGAACGCCGGGAAGGTGTCAATTCGACACCGATCACTGGATTAATTGTTGATTCGAACCAGAATTTTTTTTAAGAAATAAGTTATATATCTGTTGCAATAAAATGAGCGAAATAAATAAACTAAGTAATTTCAAATGATTTTTCTGGTTTGAAATATATTTTATAAAAGTTGCGCAAAATTTCCAGGCGTTCTAGTGTTAATGAGTTTTTCATTTTAATGAATGTTTCATTTTGCAATGAATGCGGTAATATGTTTCAAGAAATGATTCTTCAAGTTGGCTTCTAAAATTTTTTCCTGACGCCTAAGAATTTTCAACTTTTGTCAGTTCTTGTGTATTACTGTTTGTTCAATGAAATTTAAATCTGACAGATCTGTACATATTATAATTTAATGTATAGACTTCCATGTAAGATAAAAGTATTATTTGTCCCCTCCCCCCCAGCCCGAAAAAAAATTTGTACTTGGCCTGGAGAATTATTATTTGCGGAACCAGAACTTTGGGAAATGTTTTATATTTGCAAAAATTGTGTTTTTATAAATGCTCTAATAAATAAGAAAAATTCAAGAAGGATTCATTTATTTTAAAATTCTCTTTAAAGATAACATAAACATCTTAATTACAAGCATTTTTTTTCCCAAAAGAATATCTTCAAGCATTGACTGCGGCTGTCGACAAATAATCGAAAACTCTTCAGGGTTCTCTGACGAACGAATCAACACCTTTCACATTTCCCAAAAAGGCCTAAAATTTAGAAAAAACAAACAAAATTTTACAATATAAACAAATTATGTGAAAATGAATGCAAGCGATTTTTTGAAAAATACGCTTCAGCACAAGGTATTTAATCAGGTATAAAGAAACTGAAATCGATGTAACACACCACTACCCTCATTATAATGTTGTCTTCTAAACTTTGTATGCAGAAAAACACAAGGATTTGTTTATATTTAAGAAAATAACAATGGTAATTTAAATAGTACCCTCTAACAAATTATTGATATCGAAACACTGTTGGTTTCTTCGGCATTTTATTAACTAGTTTTCTAATGGATGAAATTTGTAAGTTAAGTTTTTCAAAATTTTATTTAATATTTAGGAGGTTAAATTGTTTCGCATTACATAAAATAATTCTTTATTGAAGCTTTTCTGCAAATTACGGGTTGTCTAAAATGGAATTTTGTGTTAAAATTTAATTAGTTTTTCGATGAATAATTTTACGACACTCATTATGAGACATAAATATAAGGTCGTCAAGTGGCTAATTCCATGAAAGCTTGTCATGTCTGTCACATACAACGATTACTGACTACCAGTATTTTAGAACGGAAAAATGTGACATATTTTATCGGAAATATTTCATCAGTTAAATAGGGCGAAGGAAACTTTTAGAAAATAACGGTGGCGAACAAGCAAAGCGATTTTTAGCTGTGTGATAGACACAACAAATTTTCATGGAATTAACCAAGTATGAAACTAGTGATTGCAGAAGGTTCCATCTACCAATCGAGCATTCTTCCACCAGTAATTCTAATAAAATTTTCTTCTTATATAAACAACGTACTCATGAAACAATGTGTGTGTCATGAATAACAAAAAATATCTCTTACTTTTTATTGGTGGAAGTTTGTCCCGTTGGTACTATTGTTCCTTCGTAGTAAAATGTTTCATACTTGATAAATTGATACTGTTACAAAATTTAAATTTATATACATTCATCAAATTTAACCATTCTTCTTTTTTCCAAACCTATTGGAACATTTTAACGTCTAAATGTTCTGAACAATATTTTTCTGAAAAATAATTTTTGTTAATGTGGATGAAATTTTTTGTAAGCTCCATTACATTTTCTTAACTGTAACATCTATCGAAGAGATGTACATTTTAAACTCAAGTAAAAATTCTCACTTGCACAATTTTTTTTATAACAATAATATTTTAAAATAACAAAGAAAACATCTACTAACATATTTCCCAACCATAATTTTAAAGTAATACTTAGTTTCATTTAGTGTTATGTTCTACATAATTTAACAAACAGTATGCAGATATTTTATGCATATTTATAAGAGAGAATTTCGGTACTTTCAAACCGAAAGTATGTTGCATCCCCTTAAATAATCTTAGAAGTGTAAAATCCATAAACTAAAGCATTCGAAATGCTTTTAAAGATTTGGAGGTTTTAATTGTTTTGCATTTGCGAATAAAGTATTTTATTGCTACTTTTGTGTAACTTGCTGTGTCACTAAAATTAATTATCTGAACAAAATTAAAATAATGCGACAGATAATTTGTTTTAATCGTTTCTTAGATATTTTTTACGACAGATAATTTGTTTTAAACTAGCATTAAGCTATATTCATTTGCATAAAGTCTAAATTTCATTATATTTTATTTGTTTTACATTAATAAGCTCTTCATTAATGTTTTAAATAGTAAAGAGAAGTAATTTAAATACTATAAATGTTTTACACATAAATATTTTTACTTTTGTCTTTTCAAATATTTCCACAGAATAATTGCATATTCTGAAGAATGTTTTGTTATGCATGTGAAATAGTAAGTTTTCCATAAAAGTGTTTTAATAAAGAAAGAATAAACAAAACAAGTTGAATGTAGATTCTGCTATTGCAGAATTCCAGTTTCGCCTCCGATTTAAATTAAAAAAAAAAAAAAAAAAAAAAAAAAAAAAAAAAAAAAAATCGATAGAGGTTTTTTAGAAGAGCGACCCCGTTTAAAATACAATGAACCAACTTCATTTTTCTTGTGTTTATTAATACAACAGCAAACAGAACGGCGTGAAATACCCAATTGATTTGCAATTTCTCACTGAGACATTGGAATTGCGGAATAATAGAGATACAATTTGACGTGCTACTTCTTCATTGACTAGATTCATCAAAAATGGATTTTTTCTTTAGTTTAAACGCTTTTTTATAGACTCTGAGAAAAAGGAAATGCATTTTAACAATAAAACGAGTGGAATCCCGTCGAATTCGACGAAGGAAATGTTTAAAAGACCCGATCGATTTGGTTTAAAAAAAGCAAAAGTAATTACATTATTGAATCAATATATAATAAATATATTTCCAAACTTAATGTCAAGTTTGCCAGTTACAATTTTGCATGCAAATACTCGCACATCTTCAGTTAAAATTGTAATCTGAGTGCCGGCGAAATCCAGAAATTTTATTTTATATGCACTCGCAGAAAAATAGTTTTATTTTAAAAAAAAGACTAATTTCATTTTTACTATGACATTATTTTCACTAACTGAAGTCATCTGAAAGTAAAATCTCAATCTCAGTGTCCATAATGAAAAGAAATATTGAAATTTAATATTGTTATGAGTAAAAATGCGATGTTTTAAATAGACGTCATTTTCTCTTCAAATGTTTTTTAAAAATTATTGTTATTAATAACGAGGTGAAACCCTTCGAATTTCGACGAAAGAAAATGTTTAGGAAGGAATTGTTTCATTGGTTTATAATAAACCTACAAAATTAGCTACAGTAAAACATGCATTTTATATTGGTCAATCTAACTCTCAAACAAATATTATTTTAAGCTAAACAAAACAAAAAAAAACTATTTCTATAAAATTCAGTTGTCCAAATTATTAAAATTAAACTTTAATCGCATATTTAATCAGTAAAGTATAACAAAAGTCAGTTATTATGATGAAATTATCAATTGCGGCTCTTATATCTGCTATAAACCGAATGAAAATAAAAAGATTATTCCTAATTGAGATGATCATAGAATTCCCATGTGAAATCTAAAACCATCATAATTTTCATCGTCTCAAAATTTACATACGCACTTCTCATAGCATTTTAATTTGATCATTTTAAAATCTCTTGCTTTCTTTTATATAAAAAAACGTTATTTGCATCCGCCAAAAGCATTCCATTTTTACGGATCCAGTCTTAAACAACATTTATAGAAAAGTATGCATATGACGTCATTAGGACTGAATATTACACAAACACGGAAAAAAACAACATTCAAGACACTCAGCAAAACAAATCAGGTGTCTGATAATTCACAAATCTCACTTCTTTATTTATAATAGCTCCATGTTTTATCATAAATCATTCATTTGTATTTTATTTTCAAAATTTGGAAAATATTATTACCATACATACGGATAAATAAAATTGCTCTCGTTTAGCTTTCTGATACGAACTGAGTAAATGCGTTGAAGTCACTCGAATATTATTTAAAATACATTTTTGTAAAGAGAAATTGTGGTATAGTTTATAAATTAATTTTGCAAAAAAAAAAAAAAAAATTAATTGATGAATAAAAACGCAATGAAACCATATTCGTCGGATTCCATAGCAAACGATTTCTTTTGACATGATATTTTTATTTCATTTTTTATCAATTTTAAGAGAAAATGGCGTATTTCTGTTGCCACAATTAAAAAATACGTACTAAAAACTATAAAAAAATTAATAGCTCATAAATAAATTGAGATACAGCTTTCAAACAAATTGCATTTAAAAGTGCATATTTTTCTTAATACGACGGTATAAATTTGAAAATGAGCGATATGTAGAAGTATAAAATTTATAGTACCGAAAATTGCAAAACCGAATTGCATGCGAAAATGTTGCCATTCACAAAATGACGTATGCGTTACACACAGATACGTTTGGTCGTTATAATATAGATAGATATGAAAAAGGCAACCATAATAATATTGTAATTCCCATTTACCTGGTTCCTGAATGACATTATTTTCCTCATTTGAAATTTTTCATATTTTGCTTCAGACATTAATTTTTATCATAAATTATTTTCTGTTATTTTATTTACATTATTAATATTATTTCTCAGTAAATATATATTTTTAAACTCAATTAGCGGATAATTATACGCAATCATTTTATTGTGGTTAAATTTTACGAAAACAATTAACTTTTTTCTTTTAAACGCGAGGACATGTTCACTGATGAAATAAAGCTTCTGACTGGTGGAAAGTGATAATATAAAATAAATTTTTATTATCGAGAGAAAAGCTAAATTGAGTTGCCACAATTTTGAAGAAATATCGTGAAAAGCATTTAAAATTAAAAATAATATATAAAAATGGAAATAAATTAAAAAATAGCTAAAATGGGCACAACTACAAATAAATAGCTTTCATTTTAAAAAATAATTATCAGAATCGGTTGAGTAGAAAAGTCAGGGCTGATGACTAAAAAAACAGCCAGGTCTTTTAAATATATAGATTGTATGAATGTCTCGTTTTAACGGCCAGATAATGAAAAAGTGGGCCACAATTTTTGACACGACATTTTTTAGCTTGTCTGAAAGAAATAGCATCGGAGGCTAATAAATTGATAATTTAAGTTTATGCACATAAAAGCAGTTTAAATGCTTAGTGTGGAATTTAATTAAATAATAAGTAATCAATTTACAAGATACTTGTATTGATTTTAAAAAAATCATTTATAAGATATTAAAAATAGAAATTTAAAAGCAAAAACTGAAATAAAATTAACGAAAGTTTATAGTTAACACGTTCGCTGCCGCTCACACGAAAGTTCGTGTTATGGCGCCAACGTTAAAGGGCCACTCACGCGCCAGCGTGTGATGTGGGGTGATGTCCAATAGCCAGTCACGCGCTGGCGCGGGAAAATCTTTCACTGATTCTTTGTTATAAAAAGTAAATCGGCTTCTGGGAAAAATTCACTTCTACAGTGCGGCATTAACATAGATACCAACCTTGCATAGATCATCCGTAATACGTGCGTTAATTTGAACCTGGTTTAATGAGTTTCGAACCAAAATTTTTTCAAAGAAATGAAATTAAGTATATGTTCCTCTAACAATCCTGAAATTAAATAAATAACGATTCATGAAATATATTTTCTGGTTTGAAATGAGGTTAACCTGAATCAAACTAATGCAGGTATTACGGAAGATTAGTTGAAAGTTGGCAGCTATGCATTAACTATCATCCCATCTTCATGTAAGCGGAAGCGAACGTGTTCAATATATATATGAAAGTTATCCAGCAAATAAGATCCTTATTTCAAAATTAAATTTCTCAAAAGCAAAGATCGATAGAATTATGCGGTAAACGGTTTGTTTATTATGTAATCTGTAAAAATATTATACATAAATTTAGATCGGTGAATGTTTTAAAAAGATTGTTTTTTGATTGCAAAGAATATTTGACTTGACATTTTTCTTGCTTTAGATTGCTTGCAAGAAAATAAGTTTTTCGGTGCACAGTGCCATATTTTAACGATTTTTCGAACTAAACTTTTGGAATTTCTAAATTTTAAAAATTTTATTCTAAAAATCGTTAAAATATGATACTGTACATCACAAAACGCGTTCTCTGCAAGCAATCGAAAACAAGAAAAAGGTCAAATCATGCACTCTTTGCAGTCAGAACACAATTTTTTCAAAATATTCACTGTTCGAAACTTCTGTATAACATTTTTACAGCTTACCTAATAAACAAACTGCTTACTGTATAATTCTATCGATCTTTGATTTTGAGAATTTTAGTTTTGAAATCAGGCTCTTATTTGCTGGACACCCTGTATATGTAAGATAATAATATCTAAAGATTATAATAAATAACTGCTTAATATCTTGAGGGACGTTGGTATGTCTATAAACCACTTAATTTTAATTTCCAAACACAATATTGGCATCAGAAGTTTGGTTAAAAGAATTTTCGGTTTATTAGATGCGTGAAATATAACTTTTCCTTATTTACATATAAAATAGTTTTCAAATTCCTGTGGCATTCATTAATTTCCACATTTACGCAATGAAAGTGCAGTAGAAAGAGTTAATAGTTTTATGTTATATGGTATAATTACAATATTTACAGTTTAAAATTAAGGAGATTTGAGGAAATTACCGAACATTAGCCAGCTCATTCGGCTATAAAATTTGTAAAGCTCGGTAGGGACATCTTCCCCGCATCAGAGTCAATGTGATTATCTTCTCATCTCAAAATGTTCCCAGGCCAGCTAGGATAACAGTTACACCCTAGAGCATATCTTTACTCTGGGAGTTACACTCTGCAAAATGATCTATAAATATGGGTCTCAATGTCATCGGGTATTCTGTTGGAAACTGCTGACAAAACTTATCACTAGGCATGAGTGTTTCGATAACCCAAAACCACAACTCTCTCTCTCACACACACATATACATAACAAATTATATATATAACAAATTATTTAATTAAATGAATATGATAGCAGAAAAATCAAATTATCAGAGATGCCACAGGCAACTATTTTTATAATCTGTTCCCATCAGTATTTTTCTGATATGTTGTTTAATTATATGTTTCTTGCAAATGTTTTCAAATTTCACATAAAGAATTTCTGTTTTAAGAAAGTGGTGCCAATTAAAATTAAAAAATAGTCGTTTGTGGTAGCCCCGTATTATGTATATAAAATAAGTCTATATCAATATTTTTCAATTCGGATTTAATAGTTTACAAAATTTTAGACAGAATTCACATCGTTATATTAATCGATAACAAACCTTTCGCATCGTCTCGTAATTTTATTACATTTTATAACCATATAAAACAAATTGCAATAAACTCAAGACAGCCATATCCCTGTTGCGTTTAACACCTGGCAAATATTTACAGGATAAGAATCGATTTATATCATCAATTGTACGCATTCATTCGTGTTTTTATGGAAATAAATAATAAAAGACCGCTAATAAAATCTGCAGTATTTTATTTTCTTACATATTTTACAGCTGTCGTTTATAAAAATAAAATCTTAGAGTGCTCTTTATTCTCCCCACGTATAAAGTATAGGGTTTGTGTATGACATGATCTTTACGATGTACTCAGTAACCCTTTTATTCTATTTTGCTGCATTTGGGCTTTGTAACTCAAGTGATAATTACATAAAAAGTAGACAATCATTTTTTATTCGTCAATACATAATACAATTACTCCTATTCTAAATTGTAATTTTAAAATGCAGGTACGTAAGGCTATAGTGCTATTTTAGTTCATGAAAACAAAGAAATTATATAAATCTCGAAGACATTAAAAAAAAAAATAAAAGCCTGATATTTATTAATATAAATAATTTTTCCAACATTTAACAAATAGCACTATGTAACAAATTTTCAAAAAAGTTTTGTTTTTGGTTTGACAGTATTTGTTTCTGTTTAATTGGGCGGCAAGCTTGCATAAAAGAGTAGTCATACCTTTAAAATTTTTCTAATTTGGCTGTCACATAAACATTTACATAGCTGCTGAATTTATTTATTTATTTATTTATTTTGTGCTACGCTTTTTTACAGAAGTTTTTCGAAGTTAATGCAATCGTCGAAACCCCTTATTTGAATTCTAACTATTGCTTTTCTGGTACAAATACAAATTACTTTTTAATTTTAAAGTTTCCATACGTTTCCTTCAGGGTTGCCAGTTTACCTTCCACTTTTAGTAATCCTTTAAACGTTGGTGGATGAATTTTTTTTAAATATCTAAATGTGACATTTGCATCAGTATTTGGCAAACAAAAAATTTGGTTTATTATATATACGATAAATAAATAAAAAAATAAAAAATGCAGTGGTCAGTGAGAATCCCTTCTCGAGTGCAAAGGGTTAATTTACTTTTGAGCTTTGTTCACAGGATGGGACAGAATTACCTTGCTGACGTTATTTTGGAATTGCACTTGACGAAGAATCTTATATTATTTTTAACAGAAAGCACATTTTAATAACTCCCTTTCTTTTCTTCTTTTTTCTTGGGGGGGGTCGCATTTTATGATTTATTTATTCTTTTTTTATTATACAAAATTATCAATAAAACAAATACAAGAGTCACAAATTTACTAAAAGTTGACAGAATTTTATTATAATCCAATAATAATAACACACAAAATGATAGCTGTAAGCAAAAGGTAGAAACGATTCTCCCTTATCTCAGAGATTATGTTAATGTGTGTTTTATTTGTGTCATAAAATGGAAGGTTTAATATCAATATCTCTTATAGGCTAATATCCTATTTAATATCAATGAATAATGTGTAGTTAATGTGGCTATAAATAAGCATAATGCTGTTAACAATGTAAACAATTAGCAGCATAATGACCAGTCGTCTAAACCTTTTTATAGAAAACATTTATTATAGCTCTTATTTACTACAAGGTAGAACATGTCAAATTTTGACGAAAGAAAATGTTTAAGAACGAATTGTTTCATTAACTTTCAATAAACCTACAAAATTAGTTATAGTAAAAAAATGCATTTTATATTGCTACTTCTAACTCTTAAACAAACGATATTTATCGACAAATTAACAAAATACTAATTCTATAAAACGCAATTGTAGAAATTGTTAAAATTAAACTTTAATCGTATACGTAAGCAGTAAAAAATAATAAAGATATGTTATTACGAAGTTATCAATTAAGGTTCTTATGCTAGTATTCCAAAATGATAAAAAGCAAAATTTATTCAACTTTGACTCAATTATAGAATTTTTTTTCCCGTGAAACCTAAACCCGGCATCATTTTCACCATATCAAAATTTACAAATGTACATTTCACATCTGTATTCATATTTCAAAAAAATTGGCATTTTAATTTGATAATTTTGATTCAAAACTTTAAGTCTTATGCTATTAGCTGAAATAGATATTAAACTGTTGATATTCTTTTACGTGTAAATCAAATTTTGTAAATGAAGTCAAAATTCACCGGGTTTTATAACAGAAGATATTTAAATTTCTATTTTTCCCTTTTAATTAGAAAATGGTAACATAAAGATACAGCACTCAATTTTTTCCCTTTTTCCCTTTGCTTTAAATGGAAATGGAGTACTCCTGTTGCCACGATTAGAAAAAAGGTATTAACCCCTTCGCGACGGGAGCATTTTACGAAATTTTTAATGTTTTGTCACCAGTTTTAAAATACAGAAATTTGTCACTTATTAAATCGAAATAATACTCCGATTAAATAAGGCAAAATTTACGGTATAATTTTACTGGTGGCGATATACACGGATTCTTAAGCCTATTTGCGGCACGTATACGTGTCGCTCGTCCCCAAGGGGTTAAAAGCTACAAAAAAATTAATATTTCAAAAGCAAATTAAGATACAGCTTTCAAACAAATTTCATTTAAAAGTACATTTTTTTCGTTATACGATGGTGTAAAATTGAAAATGTGCAACATTAAGAAGTTTAAAAACTTTTAATAGCAAAAATTGCAATACCGAAATTCATTTAAAATTTTAAAGTGTTGCCCCGCGCAAAGTGACGTATGCGTTACGCACAGATACGTTTGGCCTTTATAATATAGATATCTCTATTCTGATGAACGAGATTTCTTCAAATGAAGGTCATATGTGTTATTTATAATAAATGTTTAATTATTTAACTGATCAATTTTAAAAAAAAAATCTTTCAAAAAATGCCTTATTTATTTGTTTATGTTTTTTTGTAGAATTTTTAATCTTTTGTCACCAGTTTTTTAAAACAGAAATTCTTACCTAATTGAATCCAAAGAAAAAAAAATGCTCCGGTTGAATAATACAAAATTCACAATAAAGTTTTACTGGTGAGAAAAATAAATTATGATTGGAATACAGATGTCCTTACATGGTACGGGAAAATCACGATTGGCAAAAATACTGAAGTAAAAAAAACTTTAAAACATCATAAAATAAATTAAATTGCGCAAGGCCTTTCGAAAGAACTTAGTCTTTCTTCATCAGGCGCAAAAAGATGACAGAACACTTAAGTTAAATAAAATTGGGAATTTAATTTAAGGAAATTTAAGGAAGGGGATTTCCTTAAGGATCACTTAAGGAAAATTTAAGTGATTAAGAAATTTTATACGTTTGCGTCTAAGTTTAGTAAACCGGTTGAATTGAGCAATATACATAATAGCGACACGAAAATAAACAATATACAAGTGCAGAAAATTTATTGCTTTGCGCAATTTAATTTATTTTATGGTGTTTTAAAGAAGTTTTTTCATTTCAATTGCTTAACACCAGTTTCAACTTATTATATTGGTAAAATATGGTTGAATGATATGCGTGTAGTTATTTAAAATCGTATGTTTTTTTTCGAATCTATGGTAAAACAAAAGAAATTGCTTCCCGTAAAAATATTTTTCCATTTTGATATTTTATCTAATCCGACACATATTCATTTTTTCTTCGTTTATTTTATATCAACTGCTTAATTTTGAAAAAGAATAAAAGTTCTTTTCTGTGAGTATAAATATATTTAAAATTTGAATTTATTTTTGTTTAATTCAAACTTTTTTAATATTCTTCGAAATTATAGGATTTAATTAAATTAGAGAATTTTTATTAACTTTCTTCCTATTACGCAATCAAATATTTCGTTGAAATGGAAATGCTTTATTAAGGAAACTATTTTTTTGCGACAGAGAAATAAAGACGCCAGAAAGACGCCTTAATTAAATTATTTGTTACTCCTTGAAAAGTAAAATAATGGTAAGTGCAATTAGAAAAAAGGGTATAAATCAGTAAATTATTTTGATTAATATAATTTTTACTAACCCATCATATGTAATATAGGGTAAGCCTTGCAATCGTTTTGAAACTCGATTTTTTTTTCTTACGGATTTGCACGTTTTACACACTGGAGATTCCAAAATACATATTTTTAGGAGAGAAAAAAATTGCCCTCCGTCTATCTGTGTGTCTATCTGTCTGTAAACGGCTCTATCTTCCAAACAAATTGAGATATAGACTTGAAATTTGGTATGTACTTAGTATGTAGGAATAGGAAGAAGCTTATTTAATATCAGTAACCTTAATTATTCGCAACTTTTTTATCGGTCTCTCGAAATATTCATTCTAATGAAAGGTATACGTAAATTTTCGATTTTTTTTTTTAATTTTAAGGAGTGAATGTAAACGACAATAAAGAAACATAAATTTAGCCTAAAGTATGAAGTCGATCGGATAATAAGTTGTTGAGATATTTATAATCATATTTTCCACGACCCTGTATTTCATTCAAATTTTAATTCAAAGACATATTTAAACTGGAAATGAGACGTTACCCAACGCAGTAAACTGTTAGTTAACATAATTATCCTTTTTCGAGTTTTAAGGATGTTTCTTTTAGGTAATTCGGTATTACTTGATTACCTGGTCGATCGAAAAAAACTATCGCCAAACTTTAAAAGATTAAATGCCAATAATGTCATCGTTATGTCATATTCATTTGATATTAAACACTTTACATATGTTTGTTACGTCATCAAGTGATGTTTAGTTTGACATTTTCTTTGCATTTTTAAAAATCATTTATTAATTTATTTGTTATTTTGTTATTTAAAATGAAAATTATGCCTATTTGTATAAAATACTAATAGTTTCGCGATTTGAATAATTTGTTGAAATTGGTCAACGAGATGCATTTTAACTTATCCATTTACAAAGTCAATAATATTACGGGATATAATATAAATTACTAGCTGAACCGCCCGGCGTTGCCCGGGTCCGTATTAACAATATTAAACGAACTTGAAATTTGTATGATTTTATCATTAACTCGTTACATGCAGAAATGCATTGTCTGAAATACGTGGCCACTGACTGTGTGAAAAATCGGTTTTAAAAACAACTAATATTAAGCTCTAAAAATACTCAAAATGAGCAATGAAAAACGCGGGAGGGAATATGTATCCAACGATTGCATGATTTTCGTGTAAAAAAGTTGATATTTACCCGTAAAAATCACTGTTAAGTCACGTAACTAATTATTATTTTCACATACAAATCCCAAGTGAAATATTTTGAATTTCAAACTAATTATATCACTCTTAAATCCGACTATACCATGAATGAAATCGATACACGATGGTAGCTAAAAGGTTGGTATATAGTACTATAATTTCAGAGCTATTTAACAAAAGTAAGTGTTATTTTTAATCAAATCTTGCGTATAGGTTCACTCTGTGTATAAATTCCTAACCTTAAACTTTTATACCGTAACCAGAACCTGTCTGTAACCTAACAGCGACTTAACAGTACCCTACCGTAAATTAAATATAACAGAAATGTAACCTAGCCTAAATGTATTCACTTTATTGTAACATATCTTTATTCTAACCATAACATAAATGCAATTTAACTTTAACCTAACTTTAACCTAAATAATATAATAGAAAAAAAAAACATTTAAAAAAATTACTATTTCTTCGTAAAATATGCTTCAGCTGTAATTCGTTTCTTTCAATTCGTTTTATTAATACAAAATTCCTTCCTCCTGCTTTTGTTTGAGACATTAAAATTTCAGCGATAAATGGTTTAATATTGCAAACCACGGAGTAAGACACTTCTTATTCCGTGTTGCAAACCTTTTTTCGCTTTACTTCGCCTCCACCTATCTTTTTCTCCATGGTGTACAGCAGCTGTGGTTAAAAAAAAAATCCTCATTTAAACTGACAGTTTGCCAGTCTATGAATTTTAAAGGTCTGTCCCAGCTTTTTTAACTATTTCTGCGAAAATTTTATGCAACCAATCAACCATAAGAAAATGAAAGGAAAAAAAAGCGAAAAAAGGCGATTTTTTATGAGAGTGAGCTTTGGAATTTAATTAATTACTCAGTTAATAAATAGAATTTTGAAATTCTGAGCTTCAGGTGCATCAGGAGAGACATTGGGCTACTCTCAAAAAAATTTTGAGCTTCGTACGTGCTGTAGATTTTGCTAGCCATCGCAGACACACAGACACACACACAGACACACACATAGACAGACAGAGCGTTTTGTTCTTTTATTAGTATAGATTTAATTTTTACAACCTCTTAGACCTAATAAAGTTTAAGGCGAATTTTGTTAATTAAATTCCATTTTAAAAATTATATAAACAAGTAGTTTTTAAAACGTCGTCATCGCTTTCATATTGACAACAATGATATTATTTTTTCTAAATTGATTAAAATATATTTTAAACTTTAACAAATCGCCCTATAAAATAAGAATGTCATTACTTTAGTACAATTAATTTTAAAAATTTTTCAAGCAATCATAGTTATGACAAAATGTACAACAAATAAACAAATAAACAGCTTTACCGCCCCCTCGAGTAGCATCAATAGACATATACTTCAATACGCAATCGAAAATGTACTTTACCTTTTACCTCACCTTAAAATATCCTCAACCACTAAACAAACGCGAAACTAACCTACCAGCTACCTCAAAATATCACCAACCGCGATTCCAACTTACAAACGTTGAAAAACCTTTCCTTTTCTCTCGATAACATAAAATTTTCAAATTCTAATACTACCAGTCTACATAAACAACAATATATCCAAAACAACAATATATTTTTAGAATAACATAATTTCTTCATTGTTATATATTACAAATAACTTTAATTTCTTAGAGGAGTGATTAAATTTTTTTAAGCATTGGAATTGAAAGAAATACAGATCTCATGCTGAAAGGTAACATAATATTTGAACATTTAACAATTGGTATAGAATATTTGATACAAACAGATAATTAAAACTAATAGATAATTTTTATTTCTAACAGCAGATACTGTAAGTTTCCCAGGCGTACAGAAGAAACAGTGGGTTTTGATAGGACGCATCTATTATTGTTAATGGGGGTGACTAATGAATGAAATGAAAGTTATTTTGTGTGTTGGAACTTCTTTTTGATTCATAGGACGGTTGATTGTTCTTGGGGTTTGTTTTTCTCGCTGAAACAGGATTTACTTGACTCGTTCCTAATCGTGGAATATTTTTTTCGCCTTTTCTTAGAAGATTATTAAAAGCTTGAAAAAAGATTTTGTAATTTTATTTTCACTGCAGCAAAAAGTTAAAATGAAACTTTTTTTGTTGTTTTATTTTCAGATTTTTTGCTAGGTAAATGGATTGTTATAAAATTAATAAGGAGTTTTTGATATTCTGTTACTGAAAAACATACTTCAAAGCAGTAACAGTGTTTTTTTAACTGTTATGTTAAATAATGCCCATCTTTAGTTATTGCACAAAATTTAGACGCAATATTAGACAATAAATAATGATTAAACTAACTAACCAATAAAACTAATAATTAAACTAACCAATAAAACTTACTGGTGAGAGACTGTCCGCTGCATCTAGATTTTTATACACCTCTGTATATATATATACCGGGTGTCCCAAAAATGACTGATGGATTTTAAAATTCAATTACTTGCAAACGGTGACAGCTATTTAAAAAAATTTTGCAGGAGGGTTATGTATAATGTCAGGAGTTCTTTTACCGTAATTTTTTATTTTAGTTCGCATATCAAACAATAGGGGGCGCTGACGGCGATTGAAGGCCATGTCGACGCTTCACTCAGCACTGATTACCTGGCCTTCAATCGCTGTCAGCGCCACCTATTGTTTGATATGCGAACTAAAATAAAAAAAATTGGTAAAAAAAACTCTTGAACTTATACATAACCTTCCTGCAAAAAATTTTTAAATAGCTGTCACCGTTTGCAAATTATTGAATTTTAAAATCCATCAGTCATTTTTGGGACACCTGGTATATATATACTAACTCCAAGCATGTAAATTGCGTGATATATTTCGTATATAGGAATTTTTAAAAAGTTGAACAGAAAGAAGATAAAATTTAAAAGCAAATTCAAGAGGGGTTTTTTATTACATATATCGAATTACATACTGTTATTTGCAGTGGGGAGTGATAACATGAAAAATTCAATCTCTGAGTAATGATTACTCTTTTATAATGTTTATCAAATTCTAAGAGAAAAAACATGTACATATTTCTTATATGAGGTTGTTTTCGAGAAATTGAACATCTTTATATATTTTTTAATTCTTGTTTTGTTGTTTATAAAGTTGGAAAAATCTGTTGTTGTTTTCTTTCTCTTGTATATTTTTTACAGAATTATAACACTCTTTTCTTATTTTAAAACTTAAGAGTACATTTGATAGCTGATGTAAACAGCATCATTATTTCATTGAAGCTATTTACTCAAATCAAATATGATTAAATAAATAATTTTAAATAAAAAATGATACCTTTTATACTAAAAATGTTTCTCTCTTTCATTTACCTTCTTCTACCTGTCTCTCACAGTCGAACGCATACTGAGATTAATAGCTTCAACAGTAAATTTATTGCAGGGAAATATAAATGGTATACACAGATGAATAAAAATGATAAATGGTGTACTCTTACGCAAAATTCGCATGGGAGAAAAGCATATATGACAGAGATGACATCAATCTAGAATGCTTTTTAATTTCACTCACACACAAATATAGTAGTCATGCAGTGAAAAAAATAGACATTTCTTTTTTCATCTAGGAAATAGTATGTTATACATACTATAAAACTAGTCGTTGGAGGCCACCGTAATACTTACCCATCTTGGATATGCATAACATAATATGTGAAAACATAACATATGTAAACAATTTATAAAATGCATTACAATTCCAAAACAAAATATAAACGTATATTTAAGTATTTTTAACACATCATCATGCTCTATTAATGAATTTCTGATGAACCAATTTCGATAAATGGTATGAAACGTCAAACTATTCAAGTAGCACTGAATTGCATAAAAGAAACATCTTTATAACTCTAAAAATAATTATCATATTAACTAACGGTTTCTTGCATCGAATTAAGTGTCTCATTTCCAATAAAAAGATAACTTTGAATTGAAATTTGAAGGAAATACAAGGTCATGAAAAATCAAAGAATGTGGAAAACAGGATTAGAAATATCTCGAAAACTAATAATCCGATTGACTTCGTTTTTATGCAAATTTTGTGTTAATTTATTGCCTTTTACGTCCACTCCTTAAAATTAAAAAAATCGAGAATTTTTATATACCTTTCATCAGAACGAATTTTTCGAGAGTCCGAAAAAAATAGTTCTGGATAATCGAGGTTACTGATGTTAAATAGGCTTCGTCCCATTCTTACATACTAAGCACATGCAAAATTTCAAGTTTCTATCTCAATTTGTTCGGGAGATAGAGCGGTTAAAGACAGACAGACAGACAAACAGACACACAGACGGATGGCAAATTTTTTTTTCTAAAAATATGTTTTTCGGAATCTCCAGTGTCCGAAACGTGTAAATCCGTCAAATTTTTTTTTTTCGTTTTTCAAAACGATTGCAAGACTTACCCTATACTACGTATGATAGGTAAGTAATAGTATGTTATATGAGAATCTCAGAAGTCAAGGGGTACAAGGTGATAAAAACCGATTTGAAGTAAATCATAGCTGCCATCTTTTACGCATTTTTCCTACCACAAAAAATTATAGTAAATATTGTGTTATTTAATCGTCGAAAAATTATGACCAAGCAAATGGAAAATCTCTGTACAATTTTAATGGTAGCAAAAATGCGTAAAAGTTGGCAGCTGAGAGCAAATTGAGTTTGAAGATAATTGACATTAAATTTGAACATCAATAATAATTGATTGAACTGAAATATGAAATTGCTGCTTGTTTTAACATGGTCTGTGAGCTGTTATTTCAATAAATGAGAAAAAAGTAGAGTATTATTCGATTTAAATTTATAATTAATTAATATTGATTGTTATTCGGCAAAAGTGATTGATGTCTAGAACTCAGCACATAATTAAAAATATTACTTATATTTTATTACCCGAAAAGAAAGAAGCATATTTTCAAGTCGTCTGCGCACTTATTCACTTTTTTAATTTTGTCACTTATAGCCCTTGGCTTCTGGGGTCCTTATATAGTCCCGGGACGGCAAGCCTATGGCACCCATGCCATTAGTGGCACGCTGCAGATTGTTTTTGGCACGGCATAGAATCAGGTTCTACATTAAAAAAATATAGTTTTACAAAATACATTCATAATTCAAGATGTTGTCTCTGTTTATACGAATTCCGTTAATTCGGTTGCCTGTCATTGTTATATACCTTGAATAACTTGAAATATATCTTAATGTATCATAGTGTAACTCAATATTAGCTCATGAAATTTACAGAATAAAATATAATTAGGAGATTAATATTAAAAAGAATTTTAAGCAAAAATATCGGTGGTAAAATTATAACAACTTGGAATTCAATTCTAGACATTAAAAAGCTTGGCACTTATTTATTTGACAGCTTTTTCTACGAGACATTCTTTTTTGAAACAAATGAAATATTCCAGAAAAAATATCTTATCAAATGTGTCTAATTTAATTAAATTCTCATAAAAATAACTAAATACAATGCTGATGCAATTATTTGGCATCTAGGATGAGACAACAGAAATAATATTGGTAAAAAAATATTTATAAATTATAACACAAGCCAAATTTGTTTTTAATGTTAAAAGCAAAATTTTAAACACTTTTAATTCATTATTATTTGATCCATCAAAATTTTTCATTGTCGCACGATATAATCCCTTAAAGAATATTTTTAGAACATTCTGGCATGTGGATATGAGAAGGTTTCCCTTCCCTATATAGTCAGCTATTAATCAGATTTCAACCCGTACTGTACGTTTCTGTACTATCCATTGTACTATCCATTCACATGTAATTGTTTTCAACAACAAACATACATTACTGGAAAAGGGATAAATTAATGGCATTACCAATATTACTAATCTTGATATTACTTTGTTATTCTTGGCTGTATTAACAGAATTCGTACGCTTTAAAGACTTTAAACCTTTTTAGGTACAATACATTTCAGCTTCAAAAATATTCAAATAATTCACGAACAAATTAATTTGAAAATTAAGAAAAGCCTCTCCTCACGCCCATATTATGAGATCGAAATTGTATTCGCTTTACTTAAATAAAATAAATTCTGTTTTCATAGATATCGACCAGTATTTTATGAAATATCTAGTACTGAAACATCAATGAAATAAAATCTGAATCCGTTGGTATGTACAAACCCTGATTTATCCCTTGTTCTCTGTGACGTACGCAACGTACGTCATGATACAGATTTGATTTTTTAACCGTTGGCACCCCGTTGTCTCCGCTGCGGAGACATCGTCTCTCCTTCCAAATTTTGTTTTTGGCACCAGTAATAAAGGAAAGTAAAATTTTTCTTATTTAGTCAGAAATTTTTTGAAGTTGCCTGCTTCAGGGAAAGTTCCTTTAAAAGAGTGGTGCTGATCGAATAAAATTTATATAAGAGGCACCGCAGTCCGAAGGGATAGTGAGGCATTCCGAATTCCAAGTAGACAGCTAGAGCATTTACTTATCTTTATAATTGATTTACTGTAATTCAAGTAAAAGAAAATTACCAATTCAATTTTTGTGGTGCAAATTAAAAATTTCTAAAAAGAAAGAAAGAAACATCTGCCAGATGCGATAATACTGCACGATAGTAACATGCATCCGCTATCAAGGCCAGGGCGTAAGGTAGAGGTCTGCAGGGCCCGGGCTTGGCCAGTGGCCCGTACCCGGCTCGGCGGAATCGTTTCGGATTTTCTAACGAGCCGGGCCGGCAGAATTAGAATAGTTTTTTCAACGGGCCGGGCCGGCGAAAAAATTGGACGGGCCACACGGGCCGGGCCGATAAAAAATCGTCGAGACTAACGGCCCGTTCTGAAGATTTAAGTGGAAACGGTAAAATAGACCTATTTTCAACGAAAATGGTTTTAACTAGAATAAGTATAAATGTGCGTCACGAGCCATACTAGTTTGACAGCATCAATATAAAAATGTAACTTGTACAGTGGAGACATCGGACATCGGACAGTTACATTGTGTGTAACCCGTTTTAATATTTTTTTTTCGCTGACTCGTGCCGGGCCGAGATCAAGCTTGCATTATATTTCTACATATAGATTTCCCGGATCGGTACTAAACTTAATTGTTCTCAGGATCTGTAGGGTAGACAACATGATTTGTAAAATTATTAACAGCGATAAAGAACTTATGTTAGCTTAATCATTGGATATATACTTCTTGATGGTTTTTAAATTAATTTCTCAATAACGCTAAAGTTTCACACATTTTCAGATTAATTTTTAATTGTAAAATCATAAAAGTAATAAGCCTGACTATTGAAGGTATTTGGAATCGAATAGCGTTTTTCATTTTTGAAAATAAAATACTTGTATAACCTTGTTGAGATACAATAGTTTCTCAAATGGCTGCAGATTTTTCTTCCTTCCCATGCTATCGTTTTCGGAAATTCTATTCAATTCTATGACACTATTTTATTTGCTTGCAGTATTCCTAAATTGCTTGAATCAAAAAATGGATAACGCCATTCGATTATATAGTTGCTGAATAAAGACATTTGCTAATCTTATGCGTTTCTGAGGAAAAAGAATGAATTTAGAAATGTATCAGAAAGGAGCTTCTTTGAATTAATGAATGAATTTGGATTTAAATCTTTAATAAAATGATATAGAAATATTTTTATAAATCTTCTTTTACTAAACAGTTTCAAAAGTTACGATGATTTTAACTTTCTTTCTTTTTTCTTTTATTCTAGGCCATATTAATTTTTTAATGAATATTTATTTGAATGTTGACAGCCTAAGAATCTAAGTAATCATTAATGTTGCTAATGTGTATTTCCTGTAAAATATACTGTAAAATCATTCCATAGATAAGTATGCAGTAAACTTCCGGGCCGAACTTTTGAATTTTACAACGGGCCGGGCCGAAAAAATTTTCCTACGGGCCGGGCCGGGCCGGGCCCGGGCCCGGGCCTGGAAATTCCGGCCTGTGCAGACCTCTAGCGTAAGGGATTAAAACCTAGAATTAACGCAAATTTTACTCAAGTTTTATAAAATTATCTACTAAGTTTTATTTAAAGCTGTTTAACTTATTTATTTAGCCTACTATTATCGGCTTTGTATATTTGATTTACCTTACAGAAATTTCTAGTTTTAATATATTCTTTGAATAGACCTGTCTTGTAGGCCGGGGGTTAATGCAATTGCACAACTGAAAATGTTTAATCAAGCATTGATAATGACCTAAAAACTGAGATTCTGCTTTGAATCAAAAATAATCCTTTGATCCTAAAAACTGAGATTCTGCTGCCCGGCGTTGCCCGGGTTCATCAAAAAATAGCAAGAATTGCGAAAAAACTTAAAAAATCATAATAAAAACCTCGAAAATTTTTTTAAATGCTGCACGAATTTCGTCTAAACTTCGTTGAAAAGAGATGGGCTAGAAAATTGAAGTTGGATTATTTTTACTAATGTGGAAAAATCTTACAAATCGCAAAAAACATTAAAAATCTCATAAAAATATAAAACAAAATTCAAAAATTGTGTTTCAAAATTCGAATAAACTTTGAAGAAAAAAGATCAGAATTTAATAAATTCGGCCAAAAATGGAACCTCTAAAAAATCGAAGCGGGTCGCGAAGAAACGTAAACATCGCTTTAAAAATGGCAAAATCTTCAAAAATCACGGAACTCAAAATTTACGCTACTTGGATAAATGTTTTGAATCTAATTAATTTGATAATGTAAAAAGCATTGAAATACGAAAAAAACTGCTAAAAAGTCGCAATAAAAATCTTTAATCGCACAGGAGAAAATTTATCATATTAGCGAAGAAATTAAAAACTGAATTCCTTTTCCGTATCTGACAAAAATCGGCGTGAACTCAAACAAAAAAAAAAGCATACTGCATTAAAAATTGCTGTAGATCAAAATAAGAGAGCAAAACAATTACCGTAAAGGATAAAAGTTTGAAATCAAACTCTTATTAGTCTAGAAATTTAAAATCGAATTCCTTTGAAAAATGTTAAAAAAAAAAGACTGAGAAAGCCCAAAAATTGCATTGAAAATTGTAATGAAAGTCGTAAAACATTAAAAAATCCTTAGGGTAAAAATTCACTGTTATAATATAAAATATTGTAATCAAGAAATTAACCATATTAACCAAAAAGTTTGAAATCGAAATCGATTTCCGGATGTAAAAAAATCGCCACAGAACTTGGAGAATGGCTAAAAATTACATTGAAAATTGCATTAAAAATAGCTAAATATTTGGAAGTCAATGCTTAAAAAATGTTATGATCGAAATCATTCATAAATTACAAAATGTAGGCATGGAACGCCAAAATGATATTAAGAGATAAAACATTGCATTCGAAACATAACTACATTAAACAAAATGTTTGATATCAAAATTGGTTTCTGAATGGCAGAAAATCGCCAAAGAACTTAAAAAAAGGCTAAAAACCGTATCGAAAACTATATTAAAAATCGCTGAATATTTAAAAGTCATGGCTGTAAAAATTTAATATTCAGTCGAAACTATTGTAATCGGAAATCGTTCATGAATAAGGAAAAGTCAACACGGAACACCTAAAATCCCCCAAACTAACTAAAAATTACATTGAATATCGCATTAGAAATTGGCAAAATTCATGAAAGCGTGGAGAACAAATTGTACTATTTATGCTAAAAGTTAGAAACCGAAATTCTTTTACCGATGTCAACAACTGTCACAGAACTTGAAAAATCACTATAAAACAGATTAAAAATCAGTAAAATTCAAAAATCCGGACAAAATTTGCCATAGTAAGATAAACATTTATATTAAATTCCTGCGGACATAATTTATCATAGTGGGACAAAACATTGAAATCTGAACTCTTTCATTAGTTAAAAAATATCGACACGAAACTAGCTAAACATTTTATGAAAATACACAAAAAATCTGAATCATTGATGTCAAAATTTACTACGTTAAGCTACAAATTATTTAAAAATTTCTTTTCCATTTGTGAAAAAATCGCCGTGGATTCGAAAACATCTAAAAATTGTATTCAAAAATTCATTACAAATCGTTTCAAATTAAAAATAGCGGGGGACAACATTTACATTAATAGAGTAAAATAGTGTAATCTGAATTATTTCTTAATGTGAATGTAATACAATGAAAACATCGGCGCAAAGCGTGAAAAATAATGAAAACATTGCTAAAAATTGCATAAAAAAATCACTAAATTTCAAAATTCGTAAATGAAGTGTAAATGTTTGAATTTAATTTCCTTTTCGAAATTTCAAAAAATAGCCGTGAGATTCAAAAAACCAATACAAAACCATTGAAAAATTCATAAAAAATCGCTAAATGTAAATACATCCCGTGAATAAAAAAATATTCTACTCGTGCAAAACGTAGCAACCATTCTTTTTTACATGAATTAAAAAAAATCGACGCAGAACACAAAATATATCAAAAATCACATTGAAAATCGACAAAATTAAAAAAAGGTAAATGGTGAAATTTACTATATTAGGCTAAAAGTTTGAAACCAAAGTAATTTTTTAATTGTTAAAACACCACTGTGGCGGGGATCGAAAAACATAGTACTAAATCGCATTAAAAAGTTCATTAAAAACTCATTGAAAAATG
Organism: Maratus speculifer; assembly: GCA_964019185.1. Lineage (NCBI taxonomy): Eukaryota > Metazoa > Arthropoda > Arachnida > Araneae > Salticidae > Maratus > Maratus speculifer. The sequence continues at coordinate 37,397,764 of OZ025296.1, forward strand.
CACTAAATATCGCTAGTTATTTTTTAAATCGCAGTAATCAGAATTTCATCAAACGGATAAAACATTCTAATTGGAAATCTGAACTATTTGATTATCCGGTTGACCAAGAAACTATCTGGGTCAAACTTTAAGATTAAACTACAATAATGGCGGATCGTAAATTCCATATTCACTTGACATTAAACATGTTAAATATGTTTGTTACGTCTACTTCTTATTTTTATATGCATTTGTATTAATGTTTTTCTAAATTATCTCTTCTTTCATTATTTAACATAAAAATTACATCTATTTGCATAATTTGGCTTGTTTCACGATTGATATAATTTGGCGAAATTGGTCGACAGGATAATCACGTAGTAAAAGAAAATCCTTTATAGATAATAAAAAATCGAGACGGAACACAACAATCCTTGAAAAATCGCGTTAATAATCTCTAAAATTATATTAGATTAAAAATTTGAAATCAAGTTTTACTTCCGAATATCAAAAAATCACCATAAAACTCGAAAAATTTCTAAAAATTGCATTGAAAAGTGCATTAAAAATCACTAATATTAAAAAACCACAGGGGTCAAAATTTACTCTAATAGGGTAAAACGTTGTAATTGGAAATATCTCATGAATGACAAAAATCTGACATCAAACGCAAAAAATCTCGAAAAATCGCATTAAAATTAGCTGAAATTCATAAATCTTAACAGCTAAAATTTAATACATCAGCCTGAAAGTTTTAAGCAAAATTCCTTTTACTAATGTCGAATAATAGCGGCAAAATTTACATTAAACAATTCACTAAACATCCAAACATCGTTGCAAGAAATCCAAATAAATTATATTAAAAAGAGAACAAAATTCACTAATTTAGGTAGAAAGAATAAAATCGCTTTCCTTTTCGCTAATGTGGAAAAATCGCTTCGAAACCCACTAAAATTCGCATATGAATTAAATTAAAAAAACTGAAAATCGGCTTTCAAGGTGTAAAATTTCATACATAACTTCGTGCAGCGGCCTCTCCAGAGCATCGCCAGTACTTTAAAAATTTTAACATGCGTTATAAACTACCTTAAAGTGTAAAACAGATCTCCTTATTACATTTCCTAATTTTGTTCGCGCCCCTCCTTTCACGCACCCTGAAATGTGTCACACCATTCTTTGTTTGCATTTTTTATCATGTATTATAAACCATTTTAAAATTTAAAATAAATCACATTGTTATAGTTCCAAATTTTAACAAAATCGCGTTCTGTTAGTTCCATTTTTCACCACCAGCTAGCGCACTCTATACTTCAAATCCTTTATCAAAACGATACTCTGTTAACCAACCGATCAGGTGATATATTACTCGAGGGGGTAGCGGTCTTAAGCAAGAATTTGAGATATTTTATGAAATTGCTATTCGAAAATAGTGCTAACTAAATTTTTGACATTTTAGGTAAATTTCGCAAAAAAAATACTAATTATTGCATTCTCAACAGCTCAAAATTTTGATAGAACAACTATGAAAAAAATAGATGCTAAACGCAAAAAATCTTGAAAAAGCGTTAAAAATCACATTGAAAATCGCATTAAAAATCGTTAAAATCTAAAATTCGTTACAAACACAAAATTTAGGGCTAAAAGTTTGAAACGGTTTTCTTTCTATCAATCTCAAAAAAAAAAAAAAAAAAAAAAAAAAAAGAAAAAAAGAAAAGAAAAGAAAAGAAAAGAAAAAGAAAAAGAAAACGCAAAGTGAGAAAAAACACTAATTCGTTAAAAATTCAAAAATCGCAGTACAAATTCCGAATAAACTTTGCTGAAAAGAGAAAAAAATTGCTACATTGGGTTAAAAGAATGAAACCGTATTTCTTTCACTAATGGGATAAAACTGCAAAAAGAACGCTAAAAATCGCCTAAAAAAATTATAAAAAAAAATCTAATCAAAAAATTGAAAATCGGGCTTTGAGGTGCAAAACTACATGTATAAAAGTACCTTCCCTCCACATTTTGTAACTCTACGTAAAGCAGACTCTTCAGAACAACGCTGACACACACACGACATTATTATAGATTTAAAAAAATAGCGTTCTATTAGTTCCATTTTCCACCACCAGGTAGAGCACTCTATTCTTCAAAAACTTTATCAAAACCATACTCTGTTAAATAACCTATCAGGTGATATATAACTCGAGGGGTTAGCGGTCATAAGCAAGAATTTAAGATAGTTTATGAAATTGCTATTCGAAAATAGTGGTACCTAAATTTTTGACATTTTGATAGATTTCACAAAAAAATACTACTTATTGCATTCTCAACAGCTCAAGCTTTTGATAGAACAACTATGAAAAAAGCAGATGCTAAACGCAAAAATCTTTAAAAAACGTTAAACATCGCATTGAAAATCGCATTAAAAATCGTTAAAATCTAAAGATCGAAACAAACACAAAATTTAGGGCATTAGGCTAAAAGTTTAAAACGATTTTTTTTTATCAATCTCAAAAAATAGCCGCAAAATGAGAAAAAACACTAAAAATCGCATTAAAAATTCAAAAATCGCTGTACAAATTCCGAATAAACTTTGTTGAAAAGAGAAAAAAGAATTGCTATTTTGTGTTAAAAGAATGAAACCGTATTCCTTTCACTAATGGGATAAAACCGCAAAAATAACGCTAAAAATCGCCTAAAAAATTATTTAAAAAAATCTAAACAAAAAATCGAAAATCGGGCTTCGAGGTGCAAAACTTCATGTATAAAAGTACCTTCCCTCCACATTTTGTAACTCTACGCACAGCATACTCTTCAAAACAGCGCTGACACACACACAAACTTGTCTCTTTATTAGATTTAAAAAAATAGCGTTCTTTTAGTTCCATTTTCCACCACCAGGTAGAGCACTCTATTCTTCAAAAACTTTATCAAAACCATACTCTGTTAAATAACCTATCAGGTGATATATAACTCGAGGGGGTAGCGGTCTTAAGCAAGAATTTAAGATAGTTTGTGAAGTTGCTATTCGAAAATAGTGGTACCTAAATTTTTGACATTTCATTTAGATTTCACAAAAAAATACTACTTATTGCATTCTCAACAGCTCAAGTTCTTGGTAGAACAACTATGAAAAAAATAGATGCTAAACGCAAAAATCTTTAAAAAACGTTAAAAATCGCATTGAAAACCGCATTAAAAATCTTTAAAATCTAAAAATCGTAACAAACACAAAATTTAGGGCATTAGGCTAAAGGTTTAAAACGATTTTCTTTTTATCAATCTCAAAAAATAGCCGCAAAATGAGAAAAAACACTAAAAATCGTATTAAAAATTCGTTAAAAATTTAAAAATTGCTGTACAACCTCCGAATAAACTTTGTTGAAAAGAGAAAAAATAAATTGCTATTTTCGGTTAAAAGAATGAAACCGTATTCCTTTCACTAATGAGATATAACCGCAAAAATAACGCTAAAAATCGCCTAAAAATTATTAAAAAAAATCTAAACAAAAAATCGAAAATCGGGCTTCAAGGTGCAAAACTACATGTAAAAAAGTACCTTCCCTCTAAATTTTGTAACTCTACGTGCAGTAGTCTCTTCAGAACAGCGCTGACAGACAAACATCCTTCTCTCTTTATTATTATAGAAGATAGATTCGGGATTGTTTTTACAAAACTGTCGCAAAAAAAAAATAATTTTTTTTTATAAATTATTCTTTGCTATAAACAAAAAAATTCTGTAAAATTTAAATTTTCAATAAATACTGGTTGATCCAGATGTTCCGGGAGTTTTGAAATGCTAATAATTATCAAACTATAAAGAATAGAAATATGCGGTTTTCACAGAAATGCTTAGAAACTTATGGGATTTTTTGGTGAAACAAACATATTATGCTAGTTACACTTTTTGCTAACAGGGGGCGCTAAAATTGATAGTAATTTTTTTTATGGTGGGATACAGTCTACTAAAAAGGAAGAATTAGTGTCCAAGGGTTATAAATTTTCATTATGACGCCCATAGCTTAAAAGTACCACAGTAATTTGATGCAAAACAGCGTGCTCAGTACCCTCAGAGCAGAAAGAAATTACAAAAGAAATTTCAGTTCATCGTGATATTACAAGTATATATGATATTGCACTTACCATGAGCTGATGATTTCCACTGAGTACTGGCATCGAATTCTACCTCATTTACGATTGCAACAGACATTTGGGATCTACTGCTTCCATTACGATCTTCCAAAGAGCTCTTTTCTCAAACCTTGCTTACCATAGCATTTCACATATGTAATGGCCATCGAAATTTTTGCAGTTTTAACTTCACGTGCTTAAACATGCAAAGAAAGCATGTCTAAACATAGTAGTTGCTCATCAAATTTTGTATCGAAATTCCCTTTCAATGCAATTTCAACTACTTAAAAAAAGTGTTTGAACATAAACCATCCTTAAAACGAAATATCATCAATATCCTAGTAAAGATGGTTCGCAATAAAATCATGTGTCTATATAACGCATGGTATAGGTACATTCAGTATTGTACAGCAGCGTCACCTGTTGCTAAAAATTGTAACTATATACATTAAAAAAAAATTCATTCTAAACAAAAATCCCACGTGATTCTGAGCATATATACATGAAAACCGGACCCTTGTATTGTACCCAATTTCCTAATTATTAATTTCAAAACTCCTTTCAAAACTCCCGAAGCCTGTGAATCACCCGGTATTAATTGTACATTTGTTTCTGAGGTTTATAATGTTAAACAAAGTTTTTCCGTATCATGGGAATTCGGAAAAGGTTGTATTTTACTATTGTCGAGTAAGACATATTTTTCCTTTCTTACAAACACTTGGAAAAAGGCATGGTATCGTTCTGAAGTGCGGTTGTCAAATTCATTGGAAATAAAATAGCTATTCGTTACAGTTAATTTAAATATCGTGAAAAACTATTAAAAAAACTTAGTGATAAAAAAATACGTATGTTTTCCATTAAAACTTTCTAGCTCTAAGTACCTCTGTTGCTGAAATGTTTAAGTAAGGTAATGAGGGTCAGACTTAAGAACAAAATTATTTAAAAATAAGTAAAATCTTTTCTTTAAAATTAATCTAAGAAGCAAAAATTCATTTCAAAATACTGCAGGGTTCGCACATTTCTACCACAAAACTTTAAGAATATTTTCGAAGTGTTTCACTGCAGAAAAATATCGTAAAATCTGTGAAAGAAGGTGGGGACTGCGAATGTTGTGGCTTAAAAATTAAATGTAAATTTTCTTATTTTTAATAGTGGTGCCAGAGTCCTTGGAAATTCCGAGGAGTGTGCGAACCGTGTACTGTTGCCTTTACGGCATTAAGAGATTAAATGTACAGAATGCAACTCCCGGTACTTACGTATTAACGCCACCGCAGCAGAAGTTGTGCTAATGCGCCAATAAAGAGCAATCTTGTTGTTTGCATGCGCACAAAAAATGGCGTCAAAAAATAAGCATAAAAAAAACTCTAAAGCACTAAAAAATTGCGTTGAAATGAGCAAAAAAAGCACTAAAGAGTACGAACAAGGAGATTGTTCTTTATGGACGCATTAGTGCAACTTCTACTGCGGTAGCGTTAATATGTAAGCCAAAAAATAAGCATATGTAAGTCAAAAAATAAGCATAAAAAAAGCTCTAAAGCACTAAAAAATTGCGTTGAAATGAGCAAAAAAAAGCCCTAAAAAGTACGAACAAGGAGATTGTTCTTTATGGACGCTTTAGTGCAACTTCTGCTGCGGTGGCGTTAATATGTAAGCCAAAAAATAAGCATAAAAAAAGCTCTAAAGCACTAAAAAATTGCGTTGAAATGAGCAAAAAAGCACTAAAATGTACGAACAAGGAGATTGTTCTTTATAGACGCATTAGTGCAACTTCTACAACGGTGGCGTTAATATGTAAGTACCCAAATCCCCATGCTGAGAAGGTTTAAAATAAAATTACGAAATATTGCAAGATACATAATACATATAATGAAACATAATTTTTGAGTATTGAGTATTTTTTAAATATTTAATTACATTTTATAACGTTGCATTAACAATATTTTCAATATCTTTTATTGAGACGCTTTTTTAATCCAGCATTACATTAAAATATTGTCAAACTGTTTGTCGAAATCTTTATAAAAGAAACACCCTGCTCAAAAATTATGTTTAAAGTAAATATTGGTGGAGTTTCCTCAAGTAGAAACATTTCATACTTCTTTCTTACTACGAAATAAAAATGTCTTCTAAATTCCTTGAAGTTTAACTTTTAAATATATCGACTACTTTTATAAGTGCATCGTTCATTTCCTTTTAAAGATAAAATACAAGGTATTTCTTCTCCACTCATACCAGCGATGAGAAATAGTTTTTTAAGTTTTTTTTCCAAGTTACGAGCCGAAGATGTGAAAGCTGAAACTCAAACAGTCAGTTAAAATGTATCATGGTGCTTTCATTACGGTTTTGGTTAGAGTGTAGATATCTTTGCATTTGACTTTTAATCATTTCTGGGTCAAAGCCTTTTTATTCGTAAAATGCTTAACCCCTTCGCGACAGGAGTCTTTTAAGAAATTTTTAATGTTTTGTCACCGGTTTTTAAAAACAGAAATTTGCATTTTACCGAATTGAGAAAATGCTCCGATGAAATAAGGCAAATTTTACCAGAAATTTTTATTGGTGAAGATAAACAAGTATTCTTAAGCCTTTTTGCGGCAAGCATACGTGTTGCTTGTCCCCAAGTGGCTAAATGATTCAATGACACCAGAATTTAAAAACAATTTTTTTAATTGATAATAGCCTTTTTTTTAAAAAAAAATTTTCGCTCACGTAATCAATTAAATTAAAATTTTCATTCAAAAATTCCGGTCTCAATGCGGTATTTCGCAGATAAAATCATTTGTGGTATAATTCCACCGCCCTTTAATGGGTTAAAGGAAAATGAACGATATACTTATGAATTATTTAATATATTGAAGTTTTTCTATATTTATTATGATTGATATACACTTGTTGTAAAAGTTTAAATTGGAATAGCTATGTTTTATCATATTCTGTGATTTATAATTACAGTTAAAGATTTATTTCATGTGTTAATAGTTTGTGTTTAATGTAATAGTGTCTCACCTGCTAAAAGAATTTTTTTCTTAAAAGAAAGGGGGGGTGGGGTAGAGGAATGCTTTTTCAATTATTGAATAGTAAAACCATATCATTTAACCCTTTCCGGCGCAGTGTGCCTACTCCGGGTACACTTAATTCCAAACTTGCAAACGGTACCAAGAATATTTTAAAGAAATTTCGCTTTTACAATGAAAGCATGAATTTAGTAATTCTTATTTTCTATAAAAGTTGTTTTTAAATCAACCAATAATTTCTTATTTTATGAGCAGAATTTACCTGCACCGGAAAGGGTTAACTCTTTACATTTGAGAGGTGATTCTCATTGACCATTAGTGTCCCGCGTGAATGAATGCTCAATACTGGGACACCATTATTTTAAACTAATTCTCTTCGCTTTACCTAATGGCCGAATAATCTGCGACAAAAGATGGCGAAATAAACTGTGAGATATTAGTGGTATCCAAAGCATAAAAGGTCCCGATTTTGAGGGACAATTGACAACACTAGTGAAGAGTGAATCAGCTTTCGAATGCGAAGGGTTAACTTAAAAAAATTATGTTTTTTTATAACCTATATTTTGTATTTGTTATTGTTATTGTTCAGAATTATAGTTTTACATCTACAGATACGCTTTGATATACACTTAAAAAGCAGGTAATATAGCAAATTAAAAACAGGTATAATTTGATAACTATTTTGCATTTCATATTTTAAAATCTGTTTTGAGCGTCTAAATTTTTAATAATTACCACAGATATGATGAAATACATATACATGTATATACATTTATCTACACATATATAGCTATACGCATCTAAATTTATCTATCTATCTACATATATACTTCATGTGTATATATACTTTGGTAATCTTCAGAATAATTATACTTATCTGACAAAGTGTAGAAATCTTTTCATTTTCCACATAACTTAGTTAATCTGCAGAATACCTGTATAAACTACAGGTTACCTTCATAATCTGCATATTACCAACAGAACACTCGTTAAAATTAAAAAAAATATGTACTTCAATAACAGTCCTGTTTCTGTTTGCTTAATTAAAGTACCCAGAAAAATCATTCAGTGTAACGCATATTGCTAACTGGAAAAAAATATAAATATATAAATATACCAATTACGCCAATGTAAGCAATTTCAAATAATATTCAGCAAATAGTTTAAAATGCATGATGTCAATTGTTGAGAAAAAAATAGTGTTTATTTCCTGATTAATTTTGTGTAGTAACCAGCAGTTCGTAAATACAAAACTGATAATTCATGATATATAATTTTCTTTTATTATTAATACTTTCTAATAACACTGAATGTATTTAACTTCGATTCTTCTGTTTGACTATTCATGAACTATCACAAGTTTTCATTATCATATATAAGCTTGGATTAGCATGTGAATAATAATACATTGTTGCAGTTTTCATTAATAGTCACCTGTTGAAAATAGAATGCTTAGCACTAATAATAGAGTCACAGAAATACATAAGATATTTAGAACACATTACATTCTTGGCACAATAGTAATTGTTTGAAATATATTTAAATGATTTCACGCAATTTTAAATATTAGGATATTGATATGTGATATAGATATACACTGTGATATATTTTCAATTGATAACACAGTATTTAGTTTATATACATTTTTACAGGAGAATTTGGATTCATTGTGGTCCATATGCGATGCGTGCATTTTAATGCTACATTACTACTTTATATTTCAGTCACTGGCATAGTTGCTGGCTTCTATAACAGGATTTTTTAATTAAAAATGAAGTGTGAGGGGTATGGTAAAGTTTCAGTTACAGGAAAATGCTAACTTGCACTTCAATTTCGAAACAAAAAATTTTTACATACTCTTTGAGAACATTTTCAAGAGAAATAAATATACGACGAAATGTATTTTTAAAAAAATGCGTTTCAAATAGAATGTAAAAGCAGTCGCTTGTAATTACGGATCTGATTTCCACGTTTTTGCATATCAGTATTTTGTAAGGGAAAATATTATTTCATTTAATCGGGACATTTTTGCCGTTTAACCCCTTGCGGCGCGGTGGCATATCTATGAAACCACTTAATTTTAATTCCCAAACACCACTTTGGCACCGGAATTTCTATAAAGAAAATTACTTTTTATGCACGGAATGTAGCTTTTTTCACATTTACAAATAAAGCTGTTTTCAAATTCCGATGTCAATCATTAATTTTGAACACTTAAGCAATGAATTTGCATTGCGCGAAAAAGGGTTAACAAAACAGCATTTTCTCTAAAAAAATACTGGTGTATAAAAACGCGAAATTTTCATCCTTATGTAATGGAAATTTCATTATACTCCAACGTATGTTGCATTGTAGTTCATTTACTGGAAGGTTAAATAGAATTTCGATGCATCTGAGAACGGCAATTGGTGCAGTCGAAATAAATAAATAAATAAATAAGAGAGAAAGCCACATACATATTTTAATTTCTAAATTGTCACTTAAAACAAGAAAATAGCCATTCTACTGGAAATAAAGTCTTTTTGCTATTTATGTTTAAAAAAGAGGCTTAAGCTTCATAAAGAAATTCTACCAAACTCGGAAATTTTCAATATAAATACACAATTTTGATATCCTGTTTAGATTACGCTGTAAATTTGACCTTGGAATTTCAAACGGGACTAGTTTCGATCATAGAATTTAGCATTTATGAAGTTTTATAGCTCCTGATTTTAAATTACTTTTTGATCATTTCAAAACACATTGCAATACAGGTAGAGTTTTTTAGCAAAACTAAAGAATTTATTATTGAAATAAGGCTTAATTTTATATTCGCCAATTTGAAGCTTTTAGAAATCGAGTTTTGTCAAAACATTTATTAGTTACGATTCATATTGCTTCAAAAAATTTTAGTTAAAATATATACACACAGGGTGATCCAAATTTAAATCGACAATTTGAGAGGGGTGATACAAGGCATGAACAGAATGTAAAATTTCTATTGAACATAAGGTCACAAATCACGTATTTAGTCAAAAATACAATGTTTTCTCTGTGTTACAATTTGTGTTGACAACAAGAACTGTCGGAAAACTGAAGTGTATCTTAACCTCTTCAGTTCCGAAGCTAAAGTAATAATGCAAATACTGATTCATTGATTTATTTACAAACAAAATGACATCATAAATGATAGAAAACATATTTTTTCTAAAATTGATCCTTTAGTGCACTTAGTAAATTATGTTCCAAAATATGGATCTAAAACTACAAACCTCCTTAAAACAGCAATTTAACAACTATTAACCCCTTAACTGGTTTGCCCGAGCGCCGTTCGAGGAAGACGAATTTGCTTGATTCATCATTTAAAGCTTTTTGACACCACTATTATTTTTAAGAAAATTTTCATACTATTGAAAGCAGAGTTGCCAGATTGTCGAAAGGCAATTTCCCCAAAATATCTGAAATTTTCCCCAAATCGAGGCTTTTCCAGAAAAAGTCCCCAACGCAATTTTTACTCAAAAAAGCAAGTTCTCAATTTTCAATTTTTCGATTTCAAAAATTTTTTAACAAATTTAAACTCAATTTTTCCCCAAATCAAGCATTTTTTCAAAAAATTTCCCCATTTACAATAAATAAATAAATAAATAAATTAAACTTAATAGAATTTTGCATGCACATTAACAGTTTATCGATGAGAATAAGAAATACATTTTACAACTACGAGCTCGTTTATACTCGTTATTTAAATTGTTGACATTTAATGATGCTGGCGCCTATCATTACATTAGCTCCATCTGCACTTTTCATACCAATATATATATATATATATATATATATATTTTCAAGGTTTACACCATCTCTAATAAGTTGGCTTTGGATGAATAGGAAATTATGCTGACATTATCGGCTTCTATCTGACTTAAGCTATAAAAAATTATTTTCAATTTTTATCACCTAAAGCAAAATATCTATGTCGTATAAATCACTATGATTTTGTCTAATAAAACAAATATAGCTTCTTTTAACAACTTTAATTAAATCTTTTAACCCTTTAACGTTCATTGGTTTCGCCACGAAACCACAAAATTTTAATTGCGATACGCAACACTGACACCAGTATTTTTATCTAAAAATACCCCTTTTATTTTGTATGTGAAAAATCACGTTTTCTTATTTAGAAATATATTTGTTCTTAATTACCGGTGTCAATCATTTATTTCGACATCTTAGCAATGAAAATGCTATGATCGTTAAAGGGTTAAAAAGCACAGCAAATGAACGTTTAGGACATATCCTGAATATTTATTAATGTAAAGGTCTAAGTCTTTTAAGACCGCAGAATTTTCATTCAAGTTTCTTATCAAAAGAATTAGGAGGGCAGATGCATTCATTGAGCAATTGTCAATTATAAACGTAGTGGTGTGATATCAGTATGCAATTGTAAGTCTTGCAATTGCAAATATCTGTACTGGGATTCCATGAAACTCAATTTAACCATCAATAAGCAACAACAAATAAAAGTTTTAACTGTTTTTATTTTTGTTGCATAAATCTGTAAGAACGACCACGAGTATAATGATTTATATCTATTATTTCTGTATTTTATTATCGTTTCCAAATTAAAAACGAATTTGAGACAGATCCAGTAACTGGCAAATGTCTGAAAGTAAAAATTTAAACTGCGAGAACAATTCCCCAAGTTTTTCCCCCAAAATGTCCATAGTCTCCAAACATGTCCCCAAGAATTACGTGTCCCCAAAAAATTCCCCTGAAGGTTTAAAATTCCCCAAAATGGGGACAAAATCCCCAATCTGGCAATATTGATTGCAATACGGAAATGTTTATGCTGGATTTTACAAATATTTTACTTAAATAATAGTGGTGTGAGTCCGCTATTTTCAATCTATTGAACGGAAGAGAATTAACTAGTTAAGGAGTTAACCTAAATTAATACAATGTCAAATTTAAGAGCTTTAAACAAGTAAAAAATCTGCAAATCCGCAAAAATTTTTAAGCAAAATCTTTATGAAAATTTATCACTTTCTTGCTCACTGTGTCCTTTGGGCATTTTTAGAAACTTTGCAATCTCTGATGAAAATAACATTTATTTTAGGAAGGATTCAGCTTAGAGGCAGCCATTTATTCATTTGCTTTCAATGCAAAAAATACTCAGCTATTATGAAGTGATGTGAAAATGTAATAAAATCAGAAATTTTAATTTTCATATGGAAAGTACAAAGAGTTCCCGAATTGGGATCCAGGGACTGAAGAGGATAAATAAATTTTTTAATAGGCATTCTTACCTTTGTTGTAAATGTGATAATATCGAAATGGTAAAAGTTTCCATTATGCATGCCAGTTGTAATGCACTTGACGCTCCGCATTTTGGATTAAGATTGCTATTTCATATGGTATCATCGAGTGCTTGAGCACACTGTTTTTATATAACTATACGGGATGTTATAGCATTTAACAAAAAATAAGGTACATATCGATGTATTTTCATCGTAATGTTTTGATTTTTCTGAGAATTATTACCTTCAACACAAGTTCAGTTAGAATAAAACACTTTGGATTTGTAACTAAATAAGTGATGTTCGATCCCGTGTGCTATGGTAATGGTTTCATCCTCTTGTTGCTTTCTATAACGTTCTATATCTCTTAATTTGTCAGTTGAATTTTGAAACACTTTATATATACTTTTTAAAATTTTCGAAAAAAGAAAATTTTAATTAAATTTAATGATCAGTGGTGGAAAATTGGAGGAAAAGTAGAGCCTATTCGTCACCTGAGAATAATAAAGTTTTATCTGTGTTTTTGAAAATATTGACTTATCGATATAGATAGGCTATATTCGTATCTATGAAGGCATTTTTAAATCAAAATGATGTTATATATAATTTACATATGACATTAAAATCATTATACGACATTATTTTAATCCAGAAATGCTTTCGTAGATACAAATAGAACATCTCTATATCGGTAAGTTAAAATTTTCAAAAATACAGATAGAACCTTATTATTCTCAGGTGATGTATTGATACTACTACAATTTAATAAGTAGTATTTTTCAGCTTATTTAATGATAAAATTTCGATGTTTTTACTAAGCTGAAGAATACTATGAAACATTTTTGGTGTAAATAGGTATCTCCTTTGCAAAACTTTTCCACTACTGCTGATAATTTTTTTTTAGAAATTGGTTTCTAGATGCTTCAACCACGAAAAAAATAAAATTACAGCATATACTGCCAAGTCATTTTTCAGTTATGTTTATAAAAGTACCAGTGTTATCATCTGTTTTGCAATATTACAAATAAATTTAATATTAGGCATTTAAAAAATTAAGTCTCCATAATCCCTAAACTACCTGGCTGAAGGATTTTCCATTTGATAGCTTAAAGTATGTTTTCCGGACACTTTGTCGATATTCGGCATTTGTTTTCACAATTCCTAAATTTGTCATAATTTTAGTGTGAAGATGACTCCTAAAGCTATTTCTAACTAAAAATTAAAAAAAAAAAAAAAGATAATTTTAAGTCAAATGGCTATAGTAATACTTTCTGGAACGCAATTTAATTAAAATATATGAAGATTTTTTTTTTTTTTTTTTGGACGAACTGTACATTCTAAAAAGTTTTGTTAATTAAAAGCATTCGGAAATTGCCATGTATTCATAGAATGCAATATAGACACGTTTCTATTGAAAATGAAGCGTGTAGCTTTTATAATTCTTTTACAGGGATGTTAAAACTTTTAGAATACATTATGAACTAAGGGCGATAATTCTTTTTTAGTAGAATTTAATGATGTTGTGCTACTTTAAACATTGTATAGCTGCCAACTTGTACGAACTTTTTTTGCCACTAAAAATTAATAAAACATTTCGACTTATTGAAACGATTAAATTGCGTAAATTTCAGTGATTCATATAGTTATAATTTTCCATAAAATTTTAGTGGTATGAAAAATGCGTACTTGTTGGCAGCTATGACATTAGGATATTAAAATATGTTACTGGCATGCACTACACATAGACACAAAAACATGCTTTTATGGAAATGAAATACATATATTTTATCATCCCTTTACAAAAACACACTACAAACATATCCAAAAAGTATTAAATTCTAGCTTTCCATTTCGGTGTATTCAGTTAAATAATTCCATGAACTCATAATGAAAGTATACGTTACTCTTTCCTTGCGAAAGATTTCCCTTATGAAGTGAGAAATTCCCTTATGAAGTGGGAGATTATTTTTATTTTTGCGTGTTTTTGTTACTGAGTATAATATATTGTATTTACAGTATATGCTTCATCACATTTCCACAACTTTATTTTGAAAGCTAACAGATCCTCAAAGCATGTTAAAGATTTTTTTTTAAATCTAAGTTGCTTTTTGGAGAATTATTTTCTTCATCGTTTACTTGAAAGGCGATTATGTCACAAATTTAAAAATTAACAACAGTTTGTTAAAAACAATAGTAAATGATGAAGTGTAGATTTAATTATAGATGCCAAAGGAAAAGTTAAAATTTGTTAAAGAGTTCATACCTAAAATACTTATCAAATTCAAACAAAAACAATACAGATGAAACTACTCTCAGATCAGTTTGTGGAAATAGAAGAAAGGCATTTTAATTCACAGTAAAATATCACTTTAATCTTCTTTATGTCATTAAATAAATGGAAATTCACGAATTCCAATAATCTTTTATTCATTATATGATGTTTAATTCTTTCCGGTAGTTTCAATCCGTTCACACTTAAATTTAATTCCAAACTTGCAAACGGCATCAATTATATTTTAATAAAATTTTGCTTTTACAACGAAACCTTAAACCCTTGGGGACGAGCGACACGTATAAGTGCCGCAAAAGGGCTTAAGAATAATCTTTTATCCCCACCAGTAAAATTTTACTGTTAAATTTGTCTTATTTAATCGGAGCATTTTCTCGATTCAGTAAGACACAAATTTCTGTTTTTTAAAACAGGTGACAAATCATTAAAAATTTCGTAAAAGGCTCTCGTCGCGAAGGAGTTAAATTACGAAGTTCTTAATTACTAAAAATGTCGTTTGTAAATTCCGATGTCAGTCAATAGTTTCTCATTTTTTAAACAGAATTTGTCTGTGTCGGAAAGGGTTAACTGTTTACTACGCAAACGAATTGATAGCTGTTGATCTCTGTCCGAAACAGGTAATAATAAACTCAGCATGCACGTGATTCGTGCGGAATTTTGTTTCAAAATCCACACTAATTTACTAGCAAAGACGAAATGAGTCTAAATCTATCGAACCAAATTCCAACCTTAGTATACATAGCAACTACACAACCACAGTTAAATAATTGTGATATTATTGCAAGAAAGAGTTGTGGCAAACAGATTCCTGGTCCTTGAGTTTCAATGACATTGCGCAAAAAAGAAATGACAAAAATCACATTAAAACGTTTGAATTCAGGATACCAGGATTGCATGCAAAATCGCGAAACTCATTCAATCAAACATTACCTTTATAAAAGAAGTAGCTAGGCAGTATACCAAATTCATAACTATTTTTTTAACAACGATTTCATTAATACCTTAAATAATAATTTCTTAGTCAACAAATATTTTTTAAGTTAATAACATTAATAACAATAATAATAATTGTAATAATAATAATAATAATAATAATAATAATAATAACAATAATAATATTAAATTATTCATTTTAAAGGCAAAGAAAAAAGAATTTATTTTAAGTAGCTTTTCCACCGAAAATTTAAAATAATACAATTCTTGCAATATACATTTTGTGTTATTTTATTAAAATATATTTGAATATCTCAATTTCATTTATTATTTTATGTCTGCGAGTTTATTTTTCCTTCAATTATAATGCTTCAAAATTAAAAAAATATATATGTTTTCCAATACACATAAGACATCACTAAGTAAGCATACAACTATCATAATAAAATTATCTTAAATATTTTTAAAGCAAAACACTGCAAAATAACCTTATTTTTAAAAATGAGATCAAATTAATTGAATATTTTAAATTCTGCTTATGTAACTCTCCAAAGAATATTTTAGACAGCTGTTTTAAAAAAAATAATTATTTAGAAATATTGTTTTTCAAGTTTTTTATTATTATTTTCATTGAATAGACGCAAAGTTTCCATTTCAAATTGAAATTTATTAAACTTTTATATAATTTAATAAATAAAAAGGATGCATTAACATCAATTATTCATTTTTAACTAAATCATGTTAAGCATGCATTTAAAAGTAGATTTATTCAATTTTAGGAAACATATTTTAATGAGTTGAATTCAATGGCACATTGTTAAAAGCGCTTTTGATTAGATTGAGATACTGGAACATATTCTAATGACATATGTAAATTTTGTTCCCTGCTAAGAGATCCTCAATTAAATTAAATGGTTCGCTGATTTAAAGATTTTTTTAAAACAAAATTATTATCTTCTCAATAATTAGTTCGTGTTAAATTGTTTCAGTGTATGCAAATTTAAAGAAATGCATTTAAATCAAAAAGGTGCTTTTCTTTTAATTTATTCTTATATTTTACGTGCAAGATTTTTGCTAATAATAAAAAGTATATTTGAACTGAACTTTATTTATAACGTAACACATAACTGTTAAATTAAATATATATATCTTTGTTGAGCATATGTAATAATGCGTATAAAACAAGAAATAAATTTAGACGTCGAGCATAAAAATATGAAACATTTTCTAACGTATTCAGAATATTATAATAACATTGTTTAACCCTTAATTGCCGATGAAATCTGATGCGATCTCTAGTGTCTCATTTAAAAACATAATTCTAAAATTAAATAAAGTGTCGATTAATTTTCTGAACCAACAGTACGAAACGGACATGTTATACGTCGGCAAAACATGGCTATGTTAGTGAAAATTGTCCGGTATAATAAAATTCTCTATTTCTGTAATATGTGCAGGCATTCTCTCAAGAAGCATATATACATAGCTGCCATCTTTTACGCATTTTTTCTACCACAAAAATTTTATAGTAAAATTGTCTTATTTAATCGCTAAAATCTTATGATTAAACAAATGAAAAATCTCTGTACAATTTTAGTGGTAGCAAAAATGCCTAAAAGTTGGCAGCTATGTATATACGTTCGGGCAGTTAAGGAGTTAATAAAGTGAAAGATTATTTCCAAGTAAACAAGGAACATCTTAGGCGGAGTACCAACCCAAAAGCTTATGGCTTTATTGCTCCGGTGGAAATTTCCCCTCTACCATTCATCAAGAACATGCGGATAATAAATGGTAGTTTACAAAAAACGACATGTAAACAAATCTCTGAAACTTCTTGAGAGTGTAAGAACAAAAGATTCCATGTAAGAAGTAACATTAAAAAACATAACCAAAGGGCAATGGACCCTGATCAAATCAACTTAACTATTATTAAACGAGTAACCAAATAAGATAATGCGAAATCCACAAAATTGATGGTTCAAAGAAGATGCAATTGACTGAATTTAACTAAATGGTAATACTAACCAAGATATAAATACCAACTAAACTGGGACGTTAAAGCGCATCCCAGCAAGGAGTAACATTAAAGCTATAATTGATAGCAATAAAACATAAATTAATTAAAAGAGGAGGTTATGGAGCTTCGCCACCAAAGAGTCATAATACAGTTAAAAGTTTAGATCACGAAAGTTTAATAATAATTTTCAGAAATACAGCAGTGCTACAAAACAGTTCGCAAACGCCAGTTGTAATAAGTTAGCAAACACCAATGTAAAAAGTCCATCTAAACAATTTGAAAAACACATACCGTAATTTTCAGCGTATAATACGCGGATCATCATCATCATCATCAACCGTTTTCGATCCACTGCTGGATGTAGGTCTCCCCCAGATTTTTCCAATGTTTTCTGTCTAGTGCTTTCGTCATCCAATTTACACCAGCCACTTTTCTAATTTCGTCACTCCATCTTACTTGTGGTCGTCTTCTTGGTCGTTTTACATCTCTGGGATACCACTGTAGTATATTTGTGCTCCATCTATTGTCTTGTCTTCTTGCAATGTGCCCAGCCCATTTCCATTTTAGCTGCTTGATTCTTTCAAGGATGTCAAAAACTTTTGTTTGATTTCTTATCCAGGTTATCCTCTTTCTGTCTCTTCTAGTTATGCCTAGCATACATCTTTCCATGCTTCTCTGTGTTGTTTGTAATCTTTGTATCATCCGTTTTGTTAGTGTTCATGTTTCTGCTCCGTAGGTTAATGCAGGTAAAATACATTGATTAAAAACTTTTCTTTTCAAACAAAGAGGCATATTACTCTTCAGAATAATACTGTTCTTCCCAAAAGCACTCCACCCATTTCTTATTCTGCTATTGATTTCATTCAAGATACTATTATCCGATGATATTTCCTGTCCTAGGTACGCATAACTTTGCACTTCTTTAATCTCGGTGTTCTTGTAGACAATTTTCTTTTTTGATGTAAATGAATTAAACATCACCTTAGTCTTTTCTAAATTTATTTTTAATCCCACATTGATGCTAGCTTCTGCAAGATCTTTTAGCATAATTTCTAATTCTTCAGGACTGTTACTGAAAATTACAATGTCGTCAGCGAACCGGAGATGACTTAAAAATTCTCCATTTATTCTAATCCCTTTGTTTTCCCAATCCAGCTTCTTGAAGATATTTTCTAAGACAGCATTAAAAAGCTTGGGTGAAATGGTGTCTCCTTGTCTTACTCCTCTTCCGAGCTTGATCTTCGCCTTTCCTTTATCTAAATGGATGGTTGCTGTTGCTTTCTTGTAAATTTTCTTTATGATATTGATGTAAGGTTTGTCTATACCAATGTCTTCCAGAGAATCTACTACTGCTGATGTGTAGACGGAATCAAAAGCTTTTTCATAATCAATAAAGGCAAGGCAGAGAGGTAAATTATATTCTTTATGCTTTTCTATGAGTTCCCTTACTGTTTGGATATGATCCATTGTGCTGAATCCACTTCGGAATCCTGCTTGTTCTCTAGGTTGAGCTGAGTCCAGAGCTGATTCAAGTCTTGTCGTTAAAACTTTGGTGAAAATTTTATAAATCACGGACAGTAAGCTGATCGGACGGTAATTTTTAATGTTTTCCTTCTCTCCTTTCTTGTAAAGTAGTATCATCACAGCATTATTCCAATCTTCTGGTGCATCTGACCTTTTGAGACATTTGGAAAACAGTAAGGATAGCCTTTTTGCAAATTCTTCTCCTGCTTCTTTGATAAGGTCAATTGTAATTCCATCTTCTCCAGGGCATTTACCTTTTTTCATAAATCTAATAGCTTGTAAAACTTCATCTGTCATCACTGGGATTATCTCTTCAGTTTCTGTTAAGATTTTTCGTTGATCGTGTACGTTGATTTCCCTCTGATCTTCACATTTACATAGATCATTATAGAATTTTTCAACAATGTGTAATATTTTGTTGCTGATTTTGGTGATTGTTCCATCTGCTTTCTTCAGCGCAAAAATACCTTTTCTTCCAACACATAACTTTCGCTTAGCTGATTTTAAACTTTTGTTATCTTCCAGAACTTTTTTAACAAGATCACAGTTAAATTTTCTGATATCTTCTGTAACGCATTTTCTTACTGTTTTACATAATTCAGCATATTGAACTCTTGATTTAGGATCATTTTTCTTCATTTTAAATTCTCTGCGTGTTTTCATCAATCTTCTTGTTTCTTCTGTTATTTTCTTTGTCTGTTTTACTTGTGCATCACCGGCTATCTTCTTAGCAATTACTTGTAGAGTATTGGTTAGCTTCTTGTTCACTATTGTAACATCTTGCTCTTCTTCTAAAGTTGATTGAAGTACTTGGAAACGGTTTTGAAGTTCCAAATGAAATTCTTCTTTATGTTTCTGGAGGTTTATAATATTGATTGATTTCTTTGAGTGTAGCAAAAGCTTCATTCTTTCCACTTTAGTATTTAACAGCAGTTTGCATCTAACCAATCTGTGATCGCTTCCTGTATTGAAGTTATTGAGAACGCTGCAGTCCTGAAGATACTTTTTGTTGGTCAAGATGTAGTCGATTTCACTTGTTGAGCCATTTGCACAACGCCATGTCCATTTTCTTTGTGGCTTTTTCTTGAAAAATGAATTCATGATATACATCTGTTCACATTCTGCAAATTCAATCAATCTGTTTCCTCTTTCATCTCGCATACCATATCCATGATTTCCTACAGATAATTCACCTTTCTTCTTCTCTCCAACTCTAGCATTCCAGTCTCCCATTATTAATTTTATGTAGCAATTTCTTTTTTGATGCATTGAAGCTACTTCTTCATAAAAATCTTCAATTTATTCATCAGAATAACTTATTGTTGGTGCATAAACTTGGGTAATTTGCAGCTTGTATCTTTTGGACACTTGTATTACTAATCTTGCAACTCTATCTGATGCACTATCATATTCTACAATGTGATTCTTCCACCTTTTATGAATCAGAAATCCTACACCACTTGTTCTTCCATCTTCTGTACCTTTGTAGTATAAAACATGTCCGCTGGCAAGATCAATCTTTTCTTCGCCTTTTCTTCTTACTTCACATAATCCTAAAATGTCCCAGTTGATCTTATCTAACTCTTCTTCAAGTTCCTGTAAACGGTTTTCAGAAGATAGGGATCGTCCATTGTACGTAGCCAAGGTCATCAACTTATGGCAGCCAAGCCGAGCCCGGTGATTATTAGCACCCTCTGTCTTCATGTCTGTCTGATCGCTGCCGTAACCAGGAACATGTAGACTACCGGGAACTGAGGGCCGTGATTTGTTTTGTGAATTCATGGTAAAAAATGGGGGGTTGTGGCCAAATCCCTCCACGCTGGCCAAGCGGGTTGGAGGAAGCCCATCCGCGTTCGTTCCCCTTGCACTAGACAAGAGTACTAACAGGCTGTACCGATGGAAGGTGCGGATTGGACATTAAGTCTCTGCTCCCAGTCGATTCCCATAATACGCGGATAAAACAACAATTTTTTGACACAGGAAACGTCGAAAACAAAATCTAAAATTTTAAATCGCGGTAAACATTTGGCATTAACTATTAAATGAAAGTTTTGGGTCGAAAAAGAATTGTGTGATCCGCGGATTATACACCAGAAAATTACGGTAACATATATCTGAATACCCAAATTTCAGGAAATATAATTTATAATAGAAAAAATATCCGAATTACTTTTAGAAGCCCTGTATATGAGCTATCGATTATTATGTATACTATAATACAGTATTAATTTACTTCAGTCTGGAAACCTATAACACAGATGAAAATTCCCCTTTGCTGATTCCCGTCCATATACAGTGCCGTAGCCAGAGTGGGAATACATATGCTCTGGATGCCACGAATTTTGCAAAGTTTTGTTCGCTTTTCTTAATTCTTTGAGGGGAAGCAATTGTGTTTGTGTAATTCCTAACTCCAACCGCACGAAAACGGATAAGTTTTGTTTTAAAATATAAAAAAGCAGTTTCATAACCGTCTTTCTTTTTTTTTTAGTTTTAAAAGCAAAAATTGATAAAAATTTCCTCGTGCAAATCATCATTAATCGTAGGGGGAATAAAATATGTTCCACCGCCCCTTAAGGGGTTAATAGGGGAATTTTCTACTATGAATCAAAGCGAAAAAACTTTACAATTTTTCTGGTATCCAGGATATTTGGACCCCCCCCCCTCCTCCTTCCTGACTATGCCACTGTACCGTATATATTTCAGATAGTCTTCTAATTCTATAATTTCAGTAAGAGATACATGTCTTAATGAAGTTAATTTTCGAAAAATGAAAATTATTAAAGATGTATATAAAGTTTAATATCACTGTAGTCACGAATGTTTGCTTTAATGATTGATGCACAAAAGTTTTAGTAATTTGTGAGCATCTTCTTACTTACATTAAAACAAACATCATAATATGAACTCAGAGGATTACATAAGTTAAAATGTATTCATATCTTTAAATTACATTCATGTTTGATACTATAATTTTATTTTTATACAGGATTTTAATTAAATGATATCCTGGTTCAAAAGTGTAAAATTCTAAGCAGCGGGCAGTCTGTCACCACTAATTTTTTAATTTTTTTTTCGATACAATTTTATTAGCATTTTTAAGAAATTAAAAAAAAATGGACGAAATATTAAATGAAAAATAACGATTAAATTTCAGTGGCGAGATACAGAATGCTTTCGCCTAGATTTTGGCATCCCTAAAGCTAGTTGCAGATTTTAACAGTATCATCAATAAGCGTTGTAGTGTGTTAATTCAAAGTCTCAAATAAAGGGTAACACAAACAATTTCAGACTAGCGCATGCACGAGACCTGCTTTGTGGTATTAATTCACTTGAAATTCCACATACAAAATGATGACTACTGAGCGTAATGCTTTATTGCTGGGCTAAATATTTAAAAGAGTTTAAACCAAAAAAGGCTTCCTTTGGGACATATTAAAAGATCATGTGAATGTTCGACGCTATATAATGTTTTAGAACAGTGTTGAGACAGACAAATTAACCTTTTGAGTGGCAAGCGATTGTTTTCGTATAATTCTGAAATCCCATCGGAATCAGAAATCCCCTGAAAAAGCAAACGATGCAGTTTTGTTACATTATTCTGAATGTGTTGGAAAGTGTTTTATAATCTATACCTAATGCACGATTTGTTCTTTTTATCACATTATAAACATGTTACCTGCATATCTGCATAAATAAGTCCTGCATACTTTAGTTGTTTTTAAATATTTTTATTATTGATAAAAACATAATATTAAAAAATTGTATTATTATCTATTATTTCTGAACTGATCATCAAATATTAAGTGCATAACTGAACATCACTGAGAATATCTGAAGTGGAACTAATCTTCTGAAACTTAATTCTCTTATTACAATCAGCTGGATTTAATAGATTAACGTGTCACAATTTCTGGACAATAACCATAGTTTAATCACAGTTTATTAGCGTTAATGCATCAACAATGGGTAATGATATCTTGACATGGCTCGAATGATTTGAGCTTCTATATGATATATCCCGATAAATTTCTGTCACCTTATTAATTGACACATTTTTATGTGTGTTTTAACTCTGTAATTTCCACTACATGGAATTACCATGGAAAATTATTTCTTTATCTTATTTATGCTATTGTGGCTCAAATAAAGTGAAAATATTTAAAAAATGAGATTTTTATTATACTTTAAAGGATTTTTGTATGATACTAACATAGCACATTAAGATGAAATGTGAGGAATTTTACTACATTTCAAAAGTATTTTTTCTTTTGTGAAAATAATAATATATTTACATGTGGTATGACGTAAAACAATTTTTCTTCCTGTCTTTCCCTCAACTCTCTCTCTCTATCTCTCTCTCTCTCTCTATATATATATATATATATATAACCATACTTGTAGTATGATATAAAAACATCAAATTTAATAGAAAATTACTACACATATATATATGTATATTTTTCCATATAATTTTATTTTCCCCATTTATTCAATTTTACATTATATTAGAAATAAAAAAAAACCTTTATTTTAATTTTATGATTTTGTTACAGTTATATATATAACAAAAATGTATTATGTACCCTTCTCCTTCCCTCCAAAAAGGGTTTTTTTTCGATCTCAATGAGTGATTTGTTTATTATATATAAAAAAGAAATTTTGTAATTCTGTCTATCTTTCTAAAAATATACACAATTAAAAAGTTAAAATCGTGAAATTTTATATGGGATTTCCTTTTTTTTCTTTTTTACCAAAATTTAAAATCATTTGGTAAAATTTAACGCACAGAAAGTACAGCAATTAATTAAAAATATAGTAAACCACAGAGCAGTTCATCTGTGCGGGATCGGCTACTGTAATATATACCACGTAGAACAGACATGATAAATCTACATAATATATATATATATATATATATTACTGAATCTGGAAGCATGAAAATTGGAGCAGAAATATTTCTTATGACTTAAGCGTGAACTAAGAAAATATTTTAGAAAATCCCCCACCATAAGAGGGCTAAAGAGAGATCGGAGATCGAAAATTATAGAACATCTTGCTATATATTTCAGTAACTGTTCTAGGTAGGAGCGTAAAATTCCTTAAAATAAATCTACGAAAAAAAGGACCCCGGAAGCTAAGGGATATAAATAACAAAATTGAAAAAACTGAGCTAAGTGTACAAGTTATTCAGAAAAAAGGCTATTTGTTTGGAGCTACAGAAATATAAGTGATTTTCTAATTTTATACTGTGTTTTGGAAGTCATCTATTTAAGCTCTTAAAACTATTTAACTACTTAACATCTTTAATCTCTACTTAAATTTTGAAAAATATTATATTCAATTTTTTTTTTCACAGCTATTGAAAAAAGAGTCCAGAGATTAAATAAGCAGCAGTTTCACTTTTTAATTCACTCAACAGCTGTTTTACCTGTTCAACGTTCGTTTTGAAAACATTCCTTCTCACTGACAACCTCAATATGACTTTAAAATTGAAATTCAAGATTTATAACATGCACACTCCAATTCTTTTAGTCATGGAAAAAAAATAAAACATAAATCATAGGATAACAATTAGAAAGCAGAGCGCTTATTCTACACAGTTTATTCCCCTTCGGATACATGCAGATTGTCTTTATGATAGATGGTGCACCATCCAAAATATAGAAAACCATGACTGTCTCACTTTAGTATATCACCATCTACGTGGGTACTGATCTGCTGATAATATTCGCATGAACACATACACTTAGACCCTGTACCGCAGCACAGACAAACACCTCATTATGTTCCCTGATGAAAATCTAGGATTAGTTAAATATAGATTTGCATAGTAAAACGCAATCGGTCTGCCAAGTCATGTTTTGGTGGAAAAGAACTAAAACACCCATTTTAGTGGTTGACGCATAATTTTACCATTAAGTTTTCCTGCTTCCGATCTTCCAAGTTTTCATACTTTTGGATACAGGAAAGCACAATGGTAAACCTACGAGTCAACAGTTGTAATCAGATTTTTAGGTCTTTTCCACCAAAATATGACTTGGCACACCGATTGCGTTTTACGAATACGAAATTTTAATAATACTAGATTTTCATCCATGAACTCGATGAGGTGATTGTCTGTGCTACCGCCTCTTGGTCTGGCACACTTTCTGCTGCTTCAGATCCTTATTCTGCGATGGATAGTTGTTTCATTTTATGAAGCATTTGAAATGCATGTGCATAAGTTTAACATGCCTGATAGCAAACTTGCTCATGATTTCTTCTCTATTTAGTAAATTCTCTCTCCGTTTCATAACCTGCTGCAGTGCTATATCAGAATCTTATACATACAATTGAGCATATTTTTCTTGGCCTACTTCAGTTGGATGAAGATGAGAAGAATTATGATAAATTTCCTAAAACAATACGGGCAAGTACTGGGGGGGAGGGGGGAGGTGTTTAACTTGAGTACCTATGGAGGCAATATACAACGCACTGTTATGTGACTTTACGCACAACTGCCAAGTCTCCGGTATTTTTAACACCACTATTTTAATAAAGAAAATAATATTTTATTGAATTAGAACAGTTGAACGATTTAAAAGAACTACATTTTCTCTAAAACGGAAATGGTGCACAAAAAGCCAGAGACTTGACAATACTGCCTTACATCTTCCTTAATGCCGCACACCCGGCATCAGTGTTGCCAGACGTGCTACCTTTTTTGAGTTGGCAACACTTTTTTGGAATGGAAAAATTTGTTTTACTTAAGTGCATATTAATAAAGGCGAAAACAAAAGGATTTTTTTTTTTTTAAATAAAAGGGTGTAAATTGAATGTTAAAAAAATAACTCGTCTGGCAACTTTGATGTTGGGCATGTAGCCTTTTCGAGTCCTGGTATTAATACTTATCGGTTGACAACTTTTTATATAAGTTCTTTTTTTTTTATATTTTCTTGATACCACAATATTTTAAGGTTTTATAATATATTTCGTTGTCATACGCTATTAAAATAATATTAAAACATATTTTAAATATTAAAAGTGGTTCCAATCGTATAAAATTTGTCTAAGAGATGCTGTTCCCAACATTACATACTGACATCGAGATTAAAAGGAATAACACTATACGAACCGCAAATATTATTGTCAACAGTGGCAATTTTTTTAAATTAAAAATTTCTGTTTCATACTAGAATCATCTTGATACAAATTTTTATATATTCTATTTACGAAATTTTTATCATTGATCAGCCATAAAAAACCAAATTTTATATGGATAATTTAAAATATCTTATCTATAGATAATGACGACTGAATTTTAGTACATTGATTTTAGAAAATGTAAATTAAGACACAGTTTAGAAATTTTTTAAAACATTTTCAGAAAAAAACCTACTTTATCAGCTACTACAATGTATTTTCAGAAAATATGTGTATATATATGTATATCATTATATCCCTTTGAAGGACGGTCTTTTAATTGCAAAATACCACATTGACACCATAATTTTCGAACAAAAATTTTAAATTTATTAAGTACGTTGAAAGAAAAAAAAAAGAAGAATAAGAAGCTGTTACCCTTTATGAAATAAATTAGTTCTTAAATTGTGCTGTCAATCAATAATTTTGGCATTTTTTAAAATAAAAATGTTAAATATTTACTATATTCATACTATTTTTCCTTTAACCTTAAATCTATATACATGTTGCAAATTATTATTGCTGTGCATGCCATTAATATTTTTAAAAAAATCGAGATATCCTTAGATTGTTAAAAAAGTAGCTATAAAATTTAATTTCAACATTTCATTTTTCACTCGATTAAGCATAAAATGTCAAGTACATAATCAAACATTACTAAAAGTATTTAAAGCGGAACTAATCCCATGATATTTAGTTCGTTTGCGATCATTAACCGGCTTTAGTAGATTAACATATCACGATTTCTAAACGAAGAATCCATCGCATAATTATAATTTATTGGCAAAGCTACGAATGACATAAACGTACCTAATATAATTTAACACGTTTCTGCTGTTTTAATTAATTGGTCCATTTGAATTTTAACGATTTAATTTTATTATTTTAATTGAGTGACTCTCATAGCATTTCGAGAAGTAATGCAAGTAGAAACAAATTTTAACCCTTTGAGAGGCAAGCTATTGCATTTGAATAATTCTGAGATCCCACCGTAAATTTGGACAAATTTTATTTCAAAATCAGGAAAAGCAGTTATGCGACATTTTTTTTCTACCAAAGTTAGAAAAGTAAAATTTAGTAAAATTTTTCTGGGACTAATCTTCATTTACAGTAGGTGTGGTAAAATATATCCCATCGCCCCTCAAAGAGTTAACCTTTTATCGAAGCAATTAATTCTTTAGATAAAATGTCGAAAAGCTTCACTACCACCAGAATCTATAAACAAATTTATTTAACAAAAAAAAAGCGCCGTTTCCGTCAGGTTATTATAAATGCAATTTATCTCACTAATAAGTTAAGGTGAGGATCAATCAGTTTTCATTAAAAATTAAGTGGTAAATATGTATTATATATTACCACTGCCCGATAAAGAGTTAATCAACAAATACTTTATCACATTATATCAATTTATCAGTTTTAAAGTATTGGTAGTAATTCATGATTTGACATAAATTTAGATGAGGTATTATGTAACGTACATAATTATGTATCACACATTAATTAACGCTATTCCATTTCATTTCTAACAATTAAATTCCACTGCTGAAGCATAGCTGCCAACTTTTACGCATTTTTCCTACCACAAAAATTCTATAGTAAACATTGTTTTATTTAATCGTCGAAATCTTAATATTAAACAAATGCAAAATCTCTGTACAATTTTATTGGTAGCAAAAATGCGTAAAAGTTGGCAGCTATGGCTTAACTATCTAAATTTCACACAATTCTCTTTCCAACACAGTAAAAGTAAATCGTAAATTGTACTTCAAATGTGGTAAATGAATTTCGCTCATGTTAATTTTATAAATATTCAGATCTTGTTGCAATAGCTGTCGCACTATTTTGCAAAATTAGATGAATATAAAACTTATTACTATTTTATATTTTAAATTCTACATTATGGAAATAACAGACTCCATCTTAAATAAGTCGTGATCACCACAGTAATCTAGAATTATCTCCTATCATTTGATATCACTGAATAACGTATTACAGGATTTAACATAATGAAGAAAACTTTTATCAATATCTCTTTCAGTTATGTTTCGATTTTCATAAAAATTGAAATAACTCGACAAAATTCTGCAAAAATTACATATATTAAATTTCGAAACCTTCGTTGTGTAGTTTTTGCGTTGTTATATGCAGAAGTACGAAAAGATCAGACGACATCTATAGGTGCTACGTATTTATATAACTACGCAAAAACCTAAAAAGTCCCAATTGAAACGCATTTTGAGATGCAAATTTTTATAAATGTTTATATAAATTCTTTTAGTGAGTTACAATGTAAAACGACATTGCTATATACATATGGTATAAATCACATTAATTTATAAAGCTTGTATAAAATATAATGCCTGTTTTTAGTTATCGTACTCTTGAAACAACAATATTTTTGGATAAATTTCTAATGCAACATTATGTTGTTGCATATTATTTTAAACAACAAAATTCTCTTATTTCATGGCTCGAAAAATCTACGTGTTCGACATCGATGTTGTCAGCCGAGATTTGTGTATGTATGTGTTATTTAATAGGCACCACTTTTATTAAAGGATAAAATTCTATTTGATTTTCGTCATAATGTTCCTTGATAAATAAGACGAGCTCTATTAACCCAAAAAAGTAGTGCCAATGAGAGTTTTGATAAGTATCATGTCTAGCAACACTGATATCATCAGGCTGATATATTCAGGCATTTAGATTTTTTAATCCCTGTTATATATTGCTATAGTTTTATCTTTCGAAAATTGTTCAGGGCTGTTGAAAAGACCGCAAAACAAACCCAGTTCGTACGATTCTTGATCCAACGGAAACATCACACGACTACGATTCAAACCAAGAATTTCTTCAAAAAATAAATATAAAAACGAACCACATTTTTCATGGTGAAACATTTTCATTTATAAAACCTTTAATACTATTTTAAAAGTATGTCAAATATCCATTAAATAATTTTAAAAAATCAACGGTTACCTTGATCATTCAACAGGAACTAATCTTCCGAAAATGAATTTAGTCGTTATCATCAGCTGGATTTAATAGATAAATGTTTCACGATTTATTTAACAAATTTCCCATCACATAATTACCTTTTATGGACATTCACCAGTAAATATACAACCAGGAATGTCAATGGTGAATTTTTTTAATTATATCTCGTATCTATGGATGAGATTTCTGCGTTTTTGCTCACCAGTATTTTGTTAGGGAAAATATTGTTCTGGTATATCGTAAAAATGTTCCGATTAAAATGAATGATATTTTCTAAAATATTGGTGTTCAAAAACACGGAAATTTCACACCTAATGGCATCATAAAACAAAAAACGAAAACAAGAATGTTTTTACACATACATTAGATATAAATATCGGGTATAATACAAAACTTTTTTCTTTTAATAGTTGTTAAACAGAGTATGAAAATAGTTGCCCATGAGAGTAACTCATATATTACTATGGCAACACTCAGAGTCTGACTATTAATAGGGAACACTTACACACACAAAAAATAATAGAAATAATCGTCTTAACGTAGTATCCAAACAAAATTTTTGCCATCAATAGGTAATTTTTTATGTTTCTTTTTACTGGGAGGAATATTCCCCGTTGATAATCAGGTGCTGTCAACCATGCCTTTGACAGAAATGTCTTTTTTTTTTTTTTTTTTTTTTTTTTTTTTGTCTCAGGAGTTTCACTTTTTGTTACTGTTGTTACTTAAATAATAATTTTAAAAAAAAGATAGAAAAAGATATGTTTGAATATCTTTTTCTCCCGTATTAAACAATTTTCTAGAACATATTCAATCATTACTTGAAATGACTGAAACAGAAATTATCCTCTGAAGTTTAGTTCCGTGGTTGCTACAACTGGAATTAACCCTTTCAGGGGAAAGGTATTTCTGCTCCAAAAATATTCATGTAATTAATTCACACCACAATTTATGAGCAAATTTATTTGAAAAGCTCTTTTTCACGCATATTATGAGATCAAAATTGTACTAAAAATTTACTGGGCCAGCTAGCATTTTGAACCTTAAAATTAACCATTTGCAGACTGCAAACGGCGCCGTTGAAAAGGTTAATTGAATATTATATGACATAGCTGCCAACATCTTACGCTTTTTTTTTTTTTTTTTTTTTTTTTTTTTTTTTTTTTTTTGTACCACAAAAATTTTAAATTTTACCTTTTTAAATCACCGTAATAAAACAATTACACCTGTAGATGAGCGAGCACTATACATTCCGCATTAGGTGACAAAAATCCTTGTTTATTCTCACCAGTAAAATTTTATTATGAATTTTTACTCATTTATTTAAAACATTTTCCCGATTCAACTCGACAAATAATTTTGTTTTGAAAAACCGATAATAGAAGATTAAAAATGCTGTAAAAAAAGCTCGTTTGTAAAAAAAGAGTTAAATAAAGCAAAATTTTTTGTTAAATATTCTGGTCCAAAACAGCGGAAGAGTTGGCAGCTATGTAATGGCATGGCTTCCAATACTCCCATTATATCAAAGAAAAAAAAAACACAGATGATGTACCGTAAAATATATTTAATAATATTACTTGATAAATTTACTTCGTTATGTGTGACAGTTATTCGATTTCCTGTCTAAACAAAAATTTCGATTCAAAGTGCATTTATTTCATTGGAAAAACTCGGAAGCAGAGCTACTAAAATTCTGGTTGTTTGGATACCAGTATTTTGATATAGAAAATCTTATTTTATTTAATCGGAATATTAGGGTGATATAAAAGAACACTATTTTCTCTAAGAAAATTGTAGTATCAAAAAGCAGGAGACGTGGCAACTCTGCCCGGTTGTTAGCTGTATAAAGTTTTTCTCGAGAAATAACAAACGCAATTATTGTGTTTTTTACTTACCCATCGTACGTAATCTGGGTAAATCTTGCAATTATTTTAAAAATCGATTTTTTTTTTTTTTTTTTTTTTTTTTTTTTTTTTTTTGCCGGATTTACACGTTTTAGATACGGGAGATTCAAAAAAGCATATCTTTAGAAAAAAAAACTGCCGTCCGTCTCTCTATTTGTCTGTCTTTAAATGCTCTATCTCCCGAAGAAATTGAGATAGAGACTTGAAATTTTCTTTGCACTTAGCATGTAAGAATGGGACGAAGTCTATTTAATATCAGTAACCTCGATTATACGGAACTGTTTTTTTTTTCGGATTCTCGAAGAATTCGTTCTGGTGAAATTTATATAAAAATTTCCAATTTTTTTTTTTACTTTAAGGAATGAACGTAAAAGGCAATAAAATAACACAAATTTTGCATGAAGAACAAAGTCGATCGGATTATTAGTTACCGAGATACTTGTAATTATGTTTTCCGCATTCTTCGATTTTTCATGACCCCGTATTTCAATCAAATTACAACTAGTATTAAAAAATGCTCTGACGAGCTACAAAAAAAGTTCATATGTTTTTAAGTATGGAAAAGGGTTTGACAAGTGCTTCTGTTAATTATTGAGCATGAGAAAGGACAAGGGATCCCTTCTTGGCTACAACTCACTTCAATGCCAACTTTTAAAAAATCATATTTGGGCTTTTTCCGTGAAAACAAATCAGTCGCAGTTACTATAAAAATGTATAGTGTAAAGACATAACCAGTAAAGATGCAGCTTAATTAGACATAAATGTAAGGGAAGACGACATAGTGCCAAAAATCTAGTTCCTGCATCTATCACATTCATGCACTGCCACGAAGCATGCCCTAAGTGTATAATTGCACAGAAAATTGATTTGTAGTATAGTGCAGAGTGAACAGTGCAGTTAACATCAGGGATGTAGTGCAGGTGATTTTCATGCATGATTTCAATGCATGAATCAATGTATGATTTTCTCCGTATCCCTTCTGGACTTTTTAATAGAACACCATATACACTGTTTCTCAAGAAAACTTATAGTATACACATTCTAGGGTATCCCTCTGCTTAGAGCATATATCCTATGTTATTTTTACGACTACACCCCTGGTTAATATCTAAAGCACGGTGGGAAGTTCTACTAAAGAACCGCAAATTTCTTTTACACGGAAAAAGCGCCAATATGATTTTTTTAAAGCTGGCATTGAAGTGAGTTGTAGCCAAGAAGGGATCCCTTGTCCTTCCTCATGCTCAATAATTAACAGAAGCACTTGTCAAACCCATTTCCATACTTAAAAACATATTAACCTTTTTTGTTGCTCGTCAGAGCATTTTTTAATACTAGTCATTTAATTTTTTGATAAAAAACTGAAGATTTTCTAATATCGTAAAAAGAAAAATAATTGCTGTTGTCAAAATTTATAAAATGATAACAACAGCATAAAATTTTGATGTATCAGAATAATTAAAAAAGTCATTGCATTGACATATAAAATGCATGATATGAAAAATAAACCATGGATTCGAACGAAAAAAGTACAGAACTTTATTAAAAGAATTAAAAGCCATACCAATTAAATACATTCAAGGTAATTTCTCGAATGAAACATTCACAACCAGAAAAATTCTAGAAATTGAATAACAATTAACATAAGAATATTCCCGAAAGAATAATAATTTAACACAAAAGCATTTTTAAACAAAACGAACTTACATCCAACGGGATTTGAACTCTCTACCCGCTGCTGAGCAACTAAATGCCTTACCTCGAGAGTGCTAGTTTAACACCAGAGATGCTGCAAATTTTGCTATAGTACCTATATAAATACCTGTATAAGTCTTGTGACTGTCATCAACAGCTCCGATCTGATTGTTTTATTTTTTATATGCCTGGCGGCTATTTTCCTACTTTTATTTTAGCTATCCGAAACAATCGCCAAATAGGTTTCCTTCGCCATAATTTCATTTTAAATATAAAGCTGTCATTAGCTTTATTTAAAATACATGACTTTCATTAAAAAACACAGAAATTAAAAACACATATATCAGATACATTTAACTTGCGCGTTTTTCTTTCATTTTATTAAAAATGTCATAAGTAAATAAATAAAGGTACTTTTTCAGTAGTTGTACACAACGAAAAGTTCTTGGCGAGAAAAGAAGTTTGGCAACGTATATTCTGGCAACCTATTTACTATTTCATATACACAAGCATGTTTTTCTCATGCGATAACAGTGTATTTAAGGTACTACTTAATTATCCCGTCGACCAAAGAACGATAGACAAACTGCAAGATTATGTGCCAATAATGGATGAACATAAATGTTGCACTTTCTTGACATTAAACCCGCTACACTTGTTTGTTAAGTGATCAAATGATTTTAATTCGATGATTTATTTATATTTTTATGAATGTTTTACTAATTTCTTTGTTCTTTTGTTATTTAATATAAATTTTATGCCAATAAGCGAATAGCTCTTGATATTAATTGAGAAAAATATAATATGTATTTTATTAAAGTTACTTTATGGTTATATCCGCCGACATTATTTGGCTAAATAAAAAGTATTTAACTCCTTACAAATTTCCGCTAACATTGATATTTTTGGTCCTTACGTATTAATGCCACAGCAGTAGAAGTTGTGCTAATGCGCCAATAAAGAGCGATCTTGTTGTTCGTGCCTTTTTAGTGTTTTTTTTTTTTTTTTTTTTTTTGCTCATTTTGACGTCATTTTTAGTACTTTAGTACTTTTTAAGCCTATTTTTGACGCCATTTTTTGTGCGCGTGCGAACAAGATTGCTCTTTATTGGCACATTAGCGCAACTTCTGCTGTGGTGGCGTTAATACGTAAGTACCATATTTTTTATGCTCCTTAATAAATTCTAATATTACATTTAAAATACTTCAATGTTATTCACATATGCGATATCTTACAAATATCTCTTTATTGTTGGATTTAATAAATTCTGCATTAAAATATGAAAACTTTTATTAGTATTCTTTTGTCCGAAATCACCTGAATAAATCAAATTTTATATTTGGTACATCTCGACGTCATAACTAAACGTCATCATTAAAGTAATCCTTTTCGTTAATGACTTTTATTTTTTTTAACCTAAATTCATTAATTTTCTAAACTTAATTTTTTTTAATGGCAACATTTTTCCTTTTGAGTAATTTGGCGAATAGTTTGTCGATTTCTATAAATGGGTGAAATTGGTCGACCTGATAATCAAGTAGCACCGTACGTAATGTAAATAAAATAGGTATGCATTTTTGGCACAGATGTCATATACGCACCACGTTGGCGATTTTTTTTTCTGACGCCAATGTCATATGCGCATCGGAGTATTTAACTGAATCCAGAGTGTCGTTATTTTGCTTGATATGACAACCCGGATGTTGTTCTTTACTTATTAATAAATAATTTATTTATATATTTTTTAAATACTAGGGGGGCCCCGCCCCCTGCTCGCTATGCTCTCCAACCCCCCGCGTAATCGCTTCGCGATTCCAAATTATTGGTTACCCCTGCTTGCTGCGCTCGCCAATACCCCATGGTATGAATAAGCAGTTGCAGACCTTTCAAATGATGTGTCACATGACTGGTGTTGTAAAAAAATTAAAAATGTGCCCCCCTGGGGGCAGAGTGGGAGGAGACACAAAAGACATCCATAATATGAATAAGCAGCTGCAGACCTCTCAAATGACATGTCACACGACTGGTGTTGTAAAGAAATTAAAAATGTGCCCCCCTGGGGGGGCACAGTGGGGGTGACACACAAGACATCCATAAAATGAATAAACAGTTGCAGACCTTTCAAATGATGTGTCACACAATTGGTGTTGTAAAGAAATTACAAAATGCGCCCCCTCTGAGGGCAGAGGGGGGGTTACACACAAGATATCCATAATATGAATAAGCAGTTGCAGACCTCTCAAATGATGTGTCACACAATTGGTGTTGTAAAGAAATTAAAAATATGCCCCGCTGGGGGGGCAGATTGGGGGATGACACACAACACATCCATAATATGAATAAGCAGTTGCAGACCTTTCAAATGATGTGTCACACAACTGGTGTTGTAAATAAATTAAAAATGTGACCTCCCCTGGGGAGAGCAGAGTGTGGGGGTGACACACAAGACATCCATAATATGAATAAGCAGTTGCAGACCTTTCAAATCTTGTGTAACACGACTGGTGTTGTAAAGAAATCAAAAATGTGTCCCCCCTGGGGAGCAGAATGGGGGATAACACACAAGACATCCATTATATAAATAAGCAGTTGCAAACCTCTCAAATGATGTATCAAACGACTGGTGTTGTAAAGAAATTAAAAATTTGGCGAAATATTACAGTTATCGCCAAGTTGGCGTCACTTTTGACAACTAATTTTGGTCGCCAAATTTGGCGATATATCGCCAAGTTGGCAACAAACTTGGCGATTGTTGGCGATGGTAACCTTTCCTCTCTTTATGGTAACCCATACGGCGATGCATAGACGGAGCCCTTTCCTGATTGGTCTATTCGACTCATGGAAGGAGTGGACAACCCGGATTCGTTAGTTCCGGAAATCTTCCACATCAGCATCATTCCAGGAGTCATTCCTTTTAAGGCTAGTTTTTTTTTACTATAGAAGGATATAAATTGTTTTGTTCTATAGTTATTAAACAAACCTTTTTTTATTTATTGTTAATACCTTTCAAAAAACATATATGTAACTGGTATTCCAAAATGTGATTTTCGCCAAATTGGCTTTAGAAAAAAATTAACGACAGTGTGATTCGTATATGACATTTGTGCCGCATTTTAATATAGAAACAGAAATAATTCGTACGAAAACAAAAATTAAAGTTCATCAGGTTTGTTTTGAGAACTCTTTATACATTTTGGCATCATACCCTCCCTTTTTGAAGCCAAAATAGCACCAAGCTTTGGCAAACAGATGTATATTAATCAGACATTCATAAAATAAGTAATAATTTAATTGACCTAGAATCATTCAAAGTACCTTAAACAAAACTGATACATTCTCACGTCCGAATCATCATGGAGCGCCCGACTCACCGCTCTTGTGTTGCGCCAAACCGGATTTTTTTACCGGTACGCCCTTACCTTACGTCTCAAAGGCTCAAATAAATGTTTATAAAAATTTTAAATCACTAGGGGGGCCCCGCCCCCCTGCTCGCTATGCTCGTCAACCCCCCGCGTAATCGCTTCGCGATTCCAAATTATTGGCTACCCCTGCTTGCTGCGCTCGCCAATACCCCATGGTATGAATAAGCAGTTGCAGACCTTTCAAATGATGTGTCACATGACTGGTGTTGTAAAGAAACTAAAAATGTGCCCCCCTGGGGGGCAAAGTGGGAGGAGACACAAAAGACATCCATAATATGAATAAGCAGCTGCAGACCTCTCAAATGATATGTCAGATGACTGGTGTTGTAAATAAATTAAAAATGTGCCCCCCTGGGGGCGCAGAGTGGGGGTGACACACAAGACATCCATAAAATGAATAAACAGTTGCAGACCTTTCAAATGATGTGTCACACAATTGGTGTTGTAAAGAAATTACAAAATGCGCCCCTTCTGAGGGCAGAGGGAAGGGTTACACACAAGACAATCATAATATGAATAAGCAGTTGCAGACCTTTCAAATCTTGTGTAACACGACTGGTGTTGTAAAGAAATTAAAAATGTGTCCCCCCTGGGGAGCAGAATGGGGGATAACACACAAGAGATCCATTATATGAATAAGCAGTTGCAAACCTCTCAAATGGTGTATCAAACGACTGGTGTTGTAAAGAAATTAAAAATTTGGCGAAATATTACAGTTATCGCCAAGTTGGCGTCACTTATGACAACTAATTTTGGTAGCCAAATTTGGCGATATATCGCCAAGTTGGCGATAAACTTGGCGATTGTTGGCGATGGTAACCTTTCCTCTCTTTATGGTAACCCATACGGCGATGCATAGACGGAGCCCTTTCCTGATTGGTCTATTCGACTCATGGAAGGAGTAGACAACCCGGATTCGTTAGTTCCGGAAATCTTCCACATCAGCATCATTCCAGGAGTCATTCCTTTTAAGGCTAGTTTTTTTTTACTATAGAAGGATATTTTTACGCTTATCTTTTAAATGTCCTGTAGATTTTTCCATTCATGTCTAATTATTCATAAAATAATAACTGTGAAAATTATTGGTATGAACGTTTGTACTTAATAACTTCACACATCTTTTTGTCTTGTACAATTAAAAAAAAATAATATTAATGTCAATATTGTGTTAAATCAGTCTTTGCAATAAAAATTACGTGATGGAAAAATACGGTTACGCCACTTTAGCGGTTAAAAAAATTTGCTATTCGGTCTTTCGGCGCCATTTTTGATTTATTCGCCAAACACACCAACCGAACAGGATAATGAACTTTTCCGCAAAATCTTGCCCTGATCGCCTAAATTTGTTGATTTCATCATATGGACCTTCAGATAAGCAAGTAAATAAAATTATGAATAAAAGTATCATATTACAATGGCTAGCATAAATTTAAGAGAGAGTAAACTTTTTGCCAGAGGCGGCTTTTAACTTGAATAAATGAGAATTTAATAAATAAAAAAAAATATTTCATTTCGCTCGTCAAAATAGATAGTGAATATGATACATGAAAATAACAACAAAGTTCTTTTTTCACGTGATTTATCTAATCTATTTATTTATGTTACATAGATAGCAATTTTTATGTTCATTTAAACTTACGTGCAACAATTACAAGAAGTAACAAATATAAGAAAAAGACTATGTTCAGCTTGAAATTTGAGAAAAAAATTCGATTTTCTCAGCGACCGTCAAACATACAAAGATGAAAAAAAACTGTTTTAAGTTTAACCATGAGGATTAAAATAAACCAAAAACGAAGTTAATCCATCAACAGAAACGTTAGCTAGACTTAGTTGAATTTTTTGCCCTCATTTTTTCTTTTAAAATTAAATAAAAAACTATTCTAAGCTGCAGTAATTTTTTGAATGCTATCATTTTATTCGTCTCGTCGAGTTCTATCTTTTAAAAAACAATTCACTGCCGTATCTCAACTGGTTCGCCAGAAATTTTAGTAAGTTGTTTGCACTTTCTATTTCTTAAACATATTATACCAAACGCTATCGCGTTTGCTATGATTCAAAGATATATTTTAACTGGAAATGAGAAGTTTAATGCGATGCAATAAACTGTTAGTTAATAGGATTATTATTTTTGGAGTTATAAGGATGTTTGTTTTAAGCAATTTGGTACTACTTGAGTAGTCTTTCGTTTTATGTAATTTGCCGAAATTGGTTCATCAACAATTCATTAACAGAGCATTACCATATATATTAAAAACACTTAAATATTCTTTTAAATTTTGTTTTGGAATTGGAATACATTTTATAAATAGTTTACACATATTTTATTTTTATATATTATACTAGCGGACCCGCCAGACGTTGTCTTGTCAGCGACAGACGTTGTCCTTCTTGGCACCGACTCCAGAAAATCAAATAAATGTACGTAAATATGGTAATACGCACGATATACACTACGCTCTTCATTTAATTTCTTATTACAATTATGTAAGGAAATTATTTTTCACTCTTCAGTATTTTTTGAAGTAGGCTCAATTTTTGATAGAAAAGTTTATTTTTCTCTTTTTAGTTAAAAGTTAACGATTTTCTGAAGTCGGTTAATCAAAATTATGATACAGAAAATATCATTGTAAAGCATACACGTTTGTCAAGAGTGGGGTTCGAACACGTGATCTCTTTCTTCAAGAAGCTGAGCTTAAATCTGGCGCCTTAGACCGCTCGGACATTCCGTCCGCACTCGATTCATCGAAATTATTCAACACTTTTAATTAGCAAAAAATCACTAATAGTTTTTGCCTAATTACTAAAAAAGTACTGAATCAATTTCGACGGAATGTGAATCTAAACCTTTCTCGAATCTACTGGAACGCACACACAATATTTCATCAAAATCGGTCCAGTCGTTTAGGAGGAGTTCAATTACATACACACGCACAGAAGATTTTTATATATAAAGATAAGGATTGAAAATTTCAGGTTTTTGCGCCGAACACACCGCCAAATCAGGAAAATGTGAAGTATCTCGCGAACTACTGAACTTAAAAGAATTTACTTGGTACCATTCGATTCAGCTTCAAAAAATACATTAAAATATGTTATCAGTTGAAAAATAACTACAAAAGCCGATTTTTAAGGAATTTTTAAATGTTCGTTCCTTTTTTTAACCCCCTTAGGGATGGAATTTTCGAAAATCCCTTCTTAGCGGCACTCGATATTATCAGAAGTATTTTTAACCGAATTTTCAAGATTTTAGGTTCGGCAGATTTTTTTGTGCTGTGATTAATACGAAATCCAGACTTTCTTTTATATATATAGATAAGGATTGAAAATTTCAGGTTTTTGCGCCGAACACACCGCCAAATCAGGAAAATGTGAAGTATCTCGCGAACTACTGATCTTAAAAGAATTTACTTGGTACCATTCGATTCAGAATGAAAAATACATTAAAATATGTTATCAGTTGAAAAATAACTACAAAGCCGATTTTTAAGGAATTTTTTAAAAGTTCGTTCCTTTTTTAACCCCCTTAGGGGTGGAATTTTCGAAAATCCTTTCTTAGCGGCACTCGATATTATCAGAAGTATTTTTAACCGAATTTTCAAGATTTTAGGTTCGGCAGATTTTTTTGTGCTGTGATTAATACGAAATCCAGACTTTCTTTTATATATATAGATAAGGATTGAAAATTTCAGGTTTTTGCGCCGAACACACCGCCAAATCAGGAAAATGTGAAGTATCTCGCGAACTACTGGTCTTAAAAGAATTTACTTGGTACCATTCGATTCAGAATGAAAAATACATTAAAATATGTTATCAGTTGAAAAATAACTACAAAGCCGATTTTTAAGGAATTTTTTAAAAGTTCGTTCCTTTTTTAACCCCCTTAGGGGTGGAATTTTCGGAAATCCCTTCTTAACGGCACTCGATGTTATCAGAAGTATTTTTAACCCAATTTTCAAGATTTTAGGTTCGGCAGATTTTTTTGTGCTGTGGTTAATACGAAATCCAGACTTTCTTTTATTAACCGACTTCCGAAAAGGAGAGAAGGTTATCAATTCGACGCGTATGTATTTTTTTTTTTTATGTATGTACACCGATTACTCCGAAACTATCCAACCAATTAACTTGATTTTGGTGTTAAATGAGAGAGCTTGCTCTCGAATTGGTACCACTTCCGTTTCATAGAAATTGGTTCAGTACTTTTTTAGTAATTAGGCAAAAACTAATAAAATTAGTGATTTCTCGCAAATCAGTAGTAATATGGATGTCGAATAAATATACCGATGCCAGAATGGCCGAGCGGTCTAAGGCCCTGGATTTAAGATCTGGTTTTCGAAAGGCAACGTGGGTTCGAACCCCGCTACTGACATACGAGTATACAATAATTTTTCCGTATTATAATTTTTAAATATATATTTAAAAAGTTAAATACTAATTATGCTGTTAGGAATATTTTTGTATTTAACCATTACCACAGAGTATCAGAGATTTTTTATTAACTCAATACTTTATCAGTGAAAGAGTACTCAAAAAGGAGAATAGACTTGCAAAAAGTAACATGAGATTGAATAAGTTCCCTGAAGCGAATGTAGTCCGGACAGCCGAGCGGTCTAAGGCACCAGAATTTACCTCTGGTTTTGAAAGAGAGTGTCGGTTCGAACCTCACTCCTGACATATGTGTATAGTATACATAAAAAAAAATTCCGTATTATATGTTTTTTTAAGTAACTTCATAAAAGGAGAGGATGTTATCAATTCGGCGCGAATGTATTTTTTTTTCTATATATGTTCACCGATTACTCCGAAACTATTCAACCGATTAATTTGTTTTTTGTGTTAAATGAAAGAGGCTACTCTTCCATTGGTACTTCTTCCATTTCATTGAAATTGGTTCAGTACTTTTTTTAGTATTTAAATAAAAACTAATAAAATTAGTGATTTCTCGCAAACTAAAAGTAACATGGACGATGACTAAGCTCGCCGAATGGAGTGCAGTCAGGTGGCTACAGCGATTTTTCCCGTATTATAATTTTTATTAACTAACTTCAAAAAATCGTTAACTTTTAACTAAAAAGAGAAAAATAAACTTTTCTACCAAAAATTGAACCGACTTCAAAAGCTACTGCAAAGGGAAAAATAATTTTTTTACAGAATAGTATTAAGAAATTAAATTAAGAGCGTAGTATTTATCATGCGTATTATTATATTTATGTAGATTAATTTGATTTTTTGAAGTCGGTGCCAGCCAAGCCAAGTTCAAAATTAAAATTAATTACCCAATGCAAATCATAAAAAAATAAAGTTAAATCTTTAACTAAATATTAAATCGTAAAAAAACTCGTAGATACTTTGATGGGTGTATATTGGAAAATTACATGTAACTTGGCTTGGCTGGCACCGACTTCAAAAAATCAAATTAATCTACATAAATATAATAATACGCATGATAAATACTACGCTCTTAATTTAATTTCTTAATACTATTCTGTAAAAAAATTATTTTTCCCTTTGCAGTAGCTTTTGAAGTCGGTTCAATTTTTGGTAGAAAAGTTTATATATATAGATAAGGATTGAAAATTTCAGGATTTTGAGCCGAAAACACCGCCAAATCAGGAAAATCTGAAGTATCTCGCGAACTACTGAACTTAAAAGAATTTACTTGGTAGCATTCGATTCAGCTTCAAAAAATACATTAAAATATGGTATCAGTTGAAAAATAACTACAAAAGCCGATTTTGAAGGAATTTTTTAAAAGTTCGTTCCTTTTTTAACCCCCTTAGGGGTGGAATTTTCGGAAATCCCTTCTTAGCGGCACTCGATTTTATCAGAAGTATTTTTAACCCAATTTTCAAGATTTTAGGTTCGGCAGATTTTTTTGTGCTGTGATTAATACGAAATCCAGACTTTCTTTTATGTATATAGATAAGGATTGAAAATTTCAGGTTTTTGCGCCGAACACACCGCCAAATCAGGAAAATGTGAAGTATCTCGCGAACTACTGATCTTAAAAGAATTTACTTGGTACCATTCGATTCAGAATGAAAAATACATTAAAATATGTTATCAGTTGAAAAATAACTACAAAAGCCGATTTTTAAGGAATTTTTTAAAAGTTCGTTTCTTTTTTAATCCCCTTAGGGGTGGAATTTTCGGAAATCCCTTCTTAGCGGCACTCGATTTTATCAGAAGTATTTTTAACCCAATTTTCAAGATTTTAGGTTCGGCAGATTTTTTTGTGCTGTGATTAATACGAAATCCTGACTTTCTTTTATATATATAGATAAGGATTGAAAATTTCAGGATTTTGAGCCGAAAACACCGCCAAATCAGGAAAATGTGAAGTATCTCGCGAGTTACTGAACTTAAAAGAATTTACTTGGTACCATTCGATTCAGCTTCAAAAAATACATTAAAATATGTTATCAGTTGAAAAATAACTACAAAAGCCAATTTTTAAGGAATTTTTTAAAAGTTCGTTCCTTTTATAACCCCCTTAGGGGTGGAATTTTCGGAAATCCCTTCTTAGCGACACTCGATGTTATCAGAAGTATTTTTAACCCAATTTTCAAGATTTTAGGTTCGGCAGATTTTTTTGTGCTGTGATTAATACGAAATCCTGACTTTCTTTTATATATATAGATAAGGATTGAAAATTTCAGGATTTTGAGCCGAAAACACCGCCAAATCAGGAAAATGTGAAGTATCTCGCGAGTTACTGAACTTAAAAGAATTTACTTGGTACCATTCGATTCAGCTTCAAAAAATACATTAAAATATGTTATCAGTTGAAAAATAACTACAAAAGCCGATTTTTAAGGAATTTTTTAAAAGTTCGTTCCTTTTTTTAACCCCCTTAGGGGTGGAATTTTCGAAAATCCCTTCTTAGCGGCAACCGATGTTATCAGAAGTATTTTTACCCCAATTTTCAAGATTTTAGGTTCGGCAGATTTTTTTGTGCTGTGATTAATACGAAATCCAGACTTTCTTATATATATATAGATTATCCATATCCATGATGGGTAAGTATTGCGGTGGTCCAAACCACTAGTTTTTAGTTTTAATAATTGATTTTTATGTATTCTTTAGCGCTGAATCCGAATCTAACTTTATTTTTAATCATCGTTTCAGGATTTTTACATGTCGTAAATTACGAAAATATAAAGGTCAAAGAGTAGCGAAAATCTGAAACTAAAAGGTAAAGGAGATAGTTGTGTTTTTAAAATTCTGATAACTGATATTTATGTATTTTTTAGAACTGAATCTGGAAATGATTTTCATTTTCAAGTATCATGTCTAAATTTTTTGCAAAAGGTAAATTCGGTACAATGAAAAAGAAAAGATCATTGAGCTTCTTAACTTTTGATACTTTATATTTATGTAATTTTTAGCACTGAATCTGAAAGTTTCCTTCATTGTTAACCATTACGCAAGAATTTTTATCAAATCGCAATTTTCAAATTTAGCCACTTAGCTAATTTTTTTTTTTTTTTTTTTTTTTTTTTTTTTTTTAACAATAAATTGATAATATGAGATGAACACCATTTTTTTTTAGCTAAAATATTCGTAATACTTTGCCTAAACATCTCTACCATGAAATTGAAATTATAAGCCACTTAACTGATTCCCTTTTTTAATTTAATTCATTCCCTTCATTTCCCTTTAATTTAATTCATTATTTATAAAATATTTCTACTTATTTTAAATTTCAATTTGAAATTTCAGGTGAGAAATTGAAATATCAGAATAAGAAAATTATCTAAATTAGAAACGTTTGTTGTTGTATATATGCTACCACGGGCATAAGAGTGTCAACTTTTTCAGAGGAAAGTAAGAGCATTACCTAAAGTTGAACCCCTAGATCAGGAGGCAGCAGCAGAGACAATCACCTCATCGAGTTCACGGAACAAAATCTACCGTAATTTCCGCCGTATAATCCGCAAATCAAACAAATTTTTTTGGACCCAGAAATATTATTTAGTGATTGGAGATAAATATTTTCGACGATCAGATAAGTTGCATGTCTTTTTAAAAA
This sequence comes from Maratus speculifer, assembly GCA_964019185.1. Taxonomy (NCBI): domain Eukaryota; kingdom Metazoa; phylum Arthropoda; class Arachnida; order Araneae; family Salticidae; genus Maratus; species Maratus speculifer. The sequence goes on from OZ025296.1 coordinate 37,442,133, forward strand.
ATTTCTGGCGTTAAAAGTATTGTTTGATCCGCGGATTACACGCAGGAAAATATGATAGTTAAAACATGATTCATATATTAACCCCTTGGGGACGAGCGATTCGTATACGTCCGCAAAAAGGATTAAAAAAATCCTTGTTAATCCCCATCAGTAAAGTTTCACTGTAAAATTTGCCCTGTTTAATCGGAGCATTTTCTCGGTTTAGTAATGCACAAATTTCTGTCTTTAAAATCCGGTGACAAAACATTAAAATTTTCGTAAAAGGCTCCCGTCGTGAAAGGGTTAAAACGCAAACGGTCTGCCAAGTCATATCTTGGTGGAAAACACCTAAAAAACCGATTTTAGCGGTTGATTCATTGATTTAACATTATGCTTTCCTGCTCCCAATCCTCCATGTTTTAATATTTTTGGGTACAGAACAACACAGTAATAAACCTATGAGTCAACCTCTAAAGTAAGGTTTTTAGGTGCTTTCCACCAAGATATGTCTTGGCATACCGATTGCGAATGGATATTTAACTAATCCTAGATTTTCACCCGTGAATTCGATGAGGTGATTTTCTGTTTTTCCACCTCTCGATCTATATTAGGCATGCAAAATTTACGTGGAATATGTTAATATTTATACTGAATAATTATCATCATCATCTATATAATAAAAGCCGGTACTACTCTGTTATTCCGTCGACCATTTTCGCCAAATTATACAAATCGCCAAACTAATAGTCAAATTATACATATTGACATAGTTTTTATTTTAAATAACAAAAAAACAAATAATTAGTAGAATATCATAGCAAACGCGGTAGCGTTTGGTATAGTACCGTAATTTCGGGTGTATAAGCCGCAGATCAAACAATTCTTTTTCGACCCAGAATTTTTTAAGACACAAATATAACTAGTTAGATCGCCGTAAATATTTGTCTTCAATCACTAAAAAAGATTTCTGGGTCCAAAAAGAATTGTTTGATCCGCGGCTTATACACCCGAAATTACGGTATGTTTAACCCTTTCCGGCACACTGTGCCCGGTCTGGGATACCTAATTTTAATACCAAACTTGCAAACGGCACCAGTAATATTTTAGTAACGTTTTGCTTTTACAATAAAAGCTTAAATTAAGGAATTCAAAATATTTAAAAAAATTGTTTGTGAATTCCGGTGTCAGTCGATAATTTCTCATTTTAATACAGATTTGGCCCGTGCCGGAAAGGGTTAAGAAAGAGAAAATGCGAACGTCTTTTTGAAATTTCTGGCAAACCAGTTGACGTACGATAGTGATTTTGTTTTCAAGAGATAGAACTCGACGAGACGAATAAAATGATAGCATTCACAAAATTATCGCAGTTTACTGTAGTTTTTATTTAACTTTTAACGAAAAAATGAAGACGAAAAATTCAACAAGCAGTAGCTAACGTTATTATGGATGGATTAACTTCATTTTTGGTTTATTTTTATCGTCTTGATAAAACTTAGAACAGTTTTTTTTTCATCTTTGTATGTTTGACGGTTTCTGAGAAAATCGAATTTATGTCTTAAACCCCCAGTTTAATATTGTCTTTTACTGTTGCGATTGTAGTTTTTTTTTATTCATTGCCACCAAATTTAATATAAAAATTGTCATGAATGTATCATAATTCATTCAAATTAAACAAATTACGTGAAAAACATGGTTATTTGTTTTTATTGCGAAGCTTTTAGTTTCAGTTCTTTAATTAATATTGTTGTGAACGCTGCGTTATTTTTTTTTGTTCGAATCCATGGTTAATTTTTCAAATAACATGCATTTTATATGACATGGGATGATTTTCTCGAGTGCCCTAACATAGAATTTTAGTAGTAGAAAAAATGGGAAAAAACAAGTACATCGGAAAAAAGTATCTGGGAAAATCAAAATTTCTCTTCAGGAACTAAATGTAAGATTTTAATTATGATCATATAACGTCCTAATTTACATAAGGAAAAAATATAGAGTAAAACAAAAACTTCACATTCTGTCCATATCTTAAATAGCATTCAATTGATTTTAAATGGGGAAGTGATGTCAAATACGCATTAGGGTACCTAATTGGCACGAAAATTTTGTTATTTTGTCTGATATGATAACCGGGCTAATGTTTATTAAAAATATATATATATTTACCTTTATTTAATTTTGTTAAATTTTATAAATCATTTCATTCTGTAGTTATTAATTAACCTTTCAATACTACATGATTATCCCTCCGACCAATTTCGCCAAATTGTACAAATCATCAATTTATTCACCATGTAATTCATATTGGCATAATTTTTATTTTAAATAACGAAAGAAGGAATAAATTAGTAAAACATCAATAAAAGTACAAATAAAAAGTTGAAGTCAAAATCACATTATGGCATAACAAACATGGGTAACCTATTTAATGTAAACTGAATGTAACATTTATGATAATCCGTTATTGATATTTAATTTTATAATTTGGCGATAATTTTTTAGTCGAAGGGATAATCAGTTATCACCGGTTTTTATTCATTATAATTTTCTTTTAAAAATGATAGAAAATAGTTCATAGAGGTACTACTTGGTTATCCCGTCGACCAAAAAACTATCGCCAAACTATAATATTATAAGCCAATAATGGATGATCGTGAATGTCGCATCCAATGACATTAAATACGATGCACGTGTTTAAAACGCCATTAAGGGATTTTTATTTCGACTATTTTTATTTGTATTTTTTATTAAGATTCCACAAATTATTTTTTTTGTGTTATTTAAAATGAAAATTATGTCTATATGTATAATTCCGCTATGAGTTTGGTAATTTGTATAGTTTGGCGAAATTGGTCGACGGGATAACTAAGTAGTACCTTAATATATATGTTTATAATTGAAGTTTGAAAACTAAGCTTTTGCAAAATTGGCGTCAGAAGAATATCGTGCGTATATGGCATCTGTGCCAAGAAAGCATCAAATGAAAAAACACATGGTGATGCAAAACACTTTTGTGATGGTGTGAAGTGAATGTAACATTTACGATCAGCAATTATTGGCATTTAAAAGTACTTTTGCTTGAGATATTGTCGAAAAGCATTGCAAAGATATACTTCCCCCCCCCATTTCCAAATGTACTAAATTTAAAATTATGGAAAAAAATCCGAGTTTACTTAAAACAGTGAATAAAAATTATAGTAATTATCCTCATTTTTCTAATAGAAATTCTCAATTTTCCGTTATTGACAAACTCTACTTTAAAATCGCAAATTTAATCGGCTAAATCGCCAAGTTGCATATTGATCATTGCCACTGAATATATAAATAATGCCAGATTTGCAAACTTATCGGTCAAAAAACGGTGGAACCTTGGTTTACGGCCGCCTCTGTTTTTGACAAGTTCGGTTTATGACCAACTTCAGTGATCAAAATTTTACTCTTTCGGCATAAGATAACTCGATTCACGACCAAAGCTGTCGAATAGTTCAGTTGGCAACCCTCACATAACTCTTGTTATAAGTCAAGTTTGGAGTAAAGTGCGCGTATCAGAGTGCTTTGTGACCTTCAGTACAGTAAAAAAAGTTAACTTATTGTTTTAATTTTAATCAGTTTTGCGAAAATTTTAGCCTTTATTATGACTTTTAAGAATGAAAAAGCGTTTAGTGATAGCAGTAGTAAGAAGCTTAAGCGAATTACTGATCAATTATGAAAAGAAGTACTGACAAAACTTAAGAACGATGATAGTGTAATCAAAATAGTTAAACAATACGGTGTAGATAAACCGTCGATTATTCCGATTATAAAGAACTAGCCGGATGTGGCAACCCCAAAACTATTTTCTATCTCATGCATTTAATGCGTCAAAATCCATTATTACAGTGCCAAAATCAAATGACAATCATATGCTCACCGTGAGGATTCTAAAGGCATGAAATTCCGAACATTAGTTTTTGAAATAGGACTGTTGCGGATATCGGGAAAAATACAGCATATATACGACATTTGTTGGGAGATTTACCCAAAACACACAATGAGCAATAATATAAATCAAAGTGTGCCAAAATCTCAAGTTTGATGAAAATTTGTGCATTAATTTTTACGATAGAGATCTTGTGGTACTCGGAACAATTCAGCATAGCAGCGCCATGTGTTGGGTTATTGAAACCAAAACGTAAACAAAGGCAATTCATATAAAGATTAATTGAATTTGAAGTTTGATGAAAATCTGTGCGTTAATTCTCGAGATAGAACTATTACGAAAATAATGAAAAATGCAACACGGTTAAGCCATTTGTTGAACGATTTAAACCAAAATGTAAACAGCATCAATTTATATCAGGGATTACCTGAATATATTTTTTTTAATCCCATGCATTATTTCTTTAGATAGAGCGCCCAAAAAATTTATATCACATACAGAAAGTCAGATACAAGAATAGATTATGATCGTGAACTCAGGTTCCACTGTATATTACATAAGAATTTAATTACAGCTGGTGATTTCAATGTAAATTTTACAAGAAATACTAGAAATGAATTTTCAGTATATTTTCGTCCTTGGTTTGACGTAAATCTATTAAGGCTGTATTTCGAGCGACTTTCTCCAAGGAAGATAATTTAACGAATAATTTTCCTGAAAATGTCCTAGAATATCATTCAATAATTGGAATAAGCTATTCCAATAGATATCAGGAAGGAGAAATAAAAATATTTTACTTAATTTTTTTTTAAATTTAAATGGGAAAATTCATTTTTATGTGCATTGACTATAAAATTATGCTTAACGACCTTTGGGTGCCATGATCACGAAAATCGCGCTAATGGCGGAAATATTTGATATTTATAATATCTGATTTTTAAAACAAGTAGATATGAATGCCACGAATCCTATGGGAAAAGAATAAAAATTTCTATTCGCATTATTTTTCTACAAAATATGTATTATCTAAAATTAATTTAATCTGTCAATTTCTGTACGAACAAATTAAAATTAATTTCGTTTTTTCACGTTTTCTGTTCATTGATTAAATAGTTCAACATTAAGCGAAATAAGAAAAAATACTGGGAATATTTAAAAGCAACTGAGGTTTTCTTATATTCAATATATGTTTATCAAAAAATTTAAATGACTAGTATTAAAAAATGCTCGGACGAGCACCAAAAAAGGTTAATATGTTTTAAAGTATGAAAAAGTGTTTGACAAGAGCTTCTAATTGAGAATGAGAAAGGACAAGGTGTCCCTTCTTGGCTGCAATTCACTGTCAATGCCAAATTTGAAAAAATCATATTTGCGCTTTTTCCATATAAAAGAAATCTGCCACAGTTACGATAAAATTGTGTAGTGTAAAGGCATAATTAGAAAAGACACCGCGTGATTAAACATGAATGTAAAGCAAAATAGGGCCAAAAACCATAGTTTCCGCAGCCAGTGTTGAATTCAGACACTTTTCTCCGGGAGGGTCTTCTGTGGCTTCGGGGGGGGGGGGGGGACACAATAGAGTTCTAAGGAGATTATACTTTTTTTCACCATTAAAAACACAAAATCTCAAATATTATTGGGGGGGACATTTGATACCTTCGGGAGGGAATGTCCCCCCGGCCCACCTCCTGCATTCAACACTGCCTGCAGCGTATCACATTCACGCAGTCCCACCATAAACTGTCGCAGTGTAAAACAGCACAGAAAACTGATTTGTAGTGCAGTTGCAGGGCAGAGTCAACAATGCAGTTAACATGTAAAGCACGATTGAAAGTTTTACTAAAGAGTAAAGATAGAACGTTTTACGCAAATTTCTTTTATATGGAAAAAGCGCAAGTATGATTTTTTCAAATTTGGCATTGACAGTGAATTGCAGCCAAGAAGGGACCCCTTGTCCTTTATCATTCTCAATTACAAGCTCTTGTCAAACACTTTTTCATAATTTAAAACATATTAACCTTTTTTGGTGCTCGTCAGAGCATTTTTTAATACTATTAATAAAAATACAAATAAAAAGTCGAAATAAAAATCACTTAATGACATTTTAAACACGTGAATCGTATTTAATGTCATTGAATGTGACATTCATGATCAAAGTACTTTTTATTTGTATTTCTTATTAATATTCTACTAATTGTTTTTCCTTGTTTAAAATAAAAATTATGTCAATATGTAAAATTTGGCTATTAGTATGGCGATTTGTATAATTTGGCGAAATTGGTTGACGAAATAACCAAGTACCTAAGTATTTATATATGCATAGTTGTATAATATAATTAACTTGATTATCCCATCGATCAATTTTGCCAAATTGTACAAATAGCCAAACTCATAGCCAATTTATTCATATTGACATAATTTTCATTTCAAATAATGAAAAAATAATAATTAGAAAAATATTAATAAAAATACAAATAAAAAGTCTAAATAAAAATCACTTAAGGTAAATGCACCAGAAATGGGCCACTTAAGAACATTTATCTAATTATTATTAAAGTATTAGTGAATTTCAAAAACATATATATTTTTTAGCCTAGTCCTTACCTTTACATATCAGAATAAACATTCAAATTTTTAAAATATATATTATCTATAAAAAATAAAAAATAAAAAATGTTACCTTCCTCTATGCTCCAGTAATGGGCCAAGTAAATTTCTGATGCTCCAGTAGAAGCCCCCCTAGAAGTGGGCCACTCCATTCTTGAGTTTAATGCATACTTACAGCAGTTATAATTTGTTTTCATTTCTACACTTAAATATACACAATAATGAAATCATATTTAGAAGTTTTGATGATTACGTAAAATAATTCTAGCTTCTATTTAGTTTTTTCGTATAGTCTGTAAAAACTCCCTTCCAGCTCAAAGATTATGAGAATAATGAAGTTGTCCCTTTGCCTGATAACAGATAAGAGCTCCAGCCAATCAGCAATTAGTTTGTTATCTGACAGGGGTGACTAGAAAACTTGTTTTTCAAATTTGAAAACTGGTGGCGTCGTATTAGCATATGGCTCACTACTGGTACACTTACATTCATGGAGTTTTAAACATGTGTATCATATTTAATGTCATTGGATGCGACATTCACGATCATTCATTCTTGGCATTTAATCTTATAATTTGGCGATGTTTTTTTGCTCGACAGGATAACATGTAGTACAAAAAATGATTTTTGGAATGCTTTACAAATGGGGAAGAATTCCATATCCTGTTCTGTTTTTTTGGCGAGCTTTTTTTTTTTTTTTTTTTTTGCATTAAATGAACGATATTTTGGTTTAATGTAAGGGTAGACATCATTAAAGGGCTTTTACAGAAAAAGCTAATTACCAAATCTTAAGACCTGGAGACCAAACTGGTCGCTAGGGCAGCTAGTTACTATATAGTTTACATTTTACATTTTTAATGCATGTGCTATTGCATCTGGCGGAATTTTATTTAGAAATATTGGCATCATAACAGAAAACTTTGAATAGCAATGTTTCTTACTATATTTATGGAATATTTATCATCTTATAAAGATAAAATATTTTTTAAAACTTACTTGTGAAAATGCGGATGAAAATGAATGAAAATAAAAAATGATGAAAAGAAAATTTAGTCAGATACGTCAACACTACAAGTACACAATGTGTCTTTACTTCTCTTTGTTCATTTATGTAACTCTAAAACCCCAATTTTAGATTTACACTTCCAATTGAAAATGCGTCTGAAACGTTGTTTTTCATTTATTTTTCGTAAACGTAACGAAATTAAAATTTTAATATGGTCCCTGCGTCCTAAGAATTATACTTAGAAAATAACTGTTAATACTCTGACAAGAGAAACAATAATAATAATAATAATAACAATAATAATAATAATAATAATAATAAGTTAAAAAATTACAATCATTTGGAAAATGATTTTTTTAAGAATATGATTTAATACTTATAAATAAATTCTATATATATATGCAATATATTTTACAACCAATCGTTTCCCTTTTTGTGATCAACGCACATTTCGTAACCGTTGGGCTCGATAATCAGACCTCGTTTTTTCTGCTTTAAAAGAAGATCTTTCATATGATGTCTTTTTTTTAAATTCTGTTTCTTCCATATCTCATAATTTGCGTATACCCGTTTTGTAAATTTTATTTTCTTCTTTATTAGCAATGACATTTCGATTTCCTACTTAAGTAAAATAAAATAAAGTGCGGATATCCATTGTCCAAAGCAAAATGTTTAAATCTTTCTCATTGAGTTAATAAAAATCAGTAAAAACATCATTTTTATGATGATCAAAACGTGTGTTATACAAAAACAGAATCCTATTACGTTTCCCGTGAATGAAATATTGGTCTTCGTGGACCAATCATAAGCAAAATAAAAAGCGGGCACCACAAGGTCTTTTCTCGATCGAAAATAGCAACCATAAAAAAAAAAGTTTGTGCCATCAAAACTTATCGAATTTTTTTACTTTAAACTTTGTACACTCGCAGCAATTTCTTTAACTAAAAACGAGTATTTTTCTTATAGTGTAAACTAATACAAAAAAAACTTCTTTTTTTTTTTAAAAGGAAGAAGCTTAGATATATTTTATTTTTTGAAATATTTTTCCAAAAACACAGAATAGTATTGAGAATTTTCCTCCAAAACTTAAAAGGATTTCTGATTTTTTTTATGCGATGTAATTTTTATCACCTTTTTCTTAAACTTCCAACGAGGTTTTATTTTATTTTATTTTTATTATTTATTTATTTTTTTTTTTCGTCGGTGATATATTTTTTCTGAGCATTTTTTACTCCAAGAACTTCATATTTATGTAATTCTTTTCTTTTTGAGATCTAAAACATAGTATAAGAATATGAAATAAAGTGTAAGCATATATTTCAAACATAAATTTACTTCAAAGGAATTGTAGAAAGCAAATACTATTATTTTAAAATAATGCTACTTAGAGTTTATTTAAACTGCATTATTAGCCACGTAACTGATTATTTTGTTTTACATACACGAAATTGAAATTATTGTATACACAGCAATTTTCTTAAGCTAAAATATTCTTAATACTTAGTCAAAACATTTCAGGAATTTAATATAATATTATACTGTTTATCATATTATACTGCTACATTATAATTTATAATCTCTGTAAAAATATTTTTAATAATAATAATAATAATAATAATAATAATAATAATAATAATAATAATTTGAGTTATTCTGTGGTAGCCTTTTCTGCCTGCCTATGAACTATACAGTTAGGTTTTTGGTCCTAAAGAACATTTTTTGTTTTTCATTTATTTGTTTTTTATTATTTTGTTATACTAACATAACATTCTTCTTTTAGTTTATTAACCTTATTTTTATTGTGGCCACCAGCCACACCTAAACATTAGCATGGCTCCCATTACATTGTAAAACAATCCTATCTTGCTACTCTGCATGTTAAGTTGACTAGCAACTAGGGAATTCAAAAAATGACTATGTTGTTACATTGGCATTTAATAATATGAAATTGTATTTTCTTTTAAATAGTGGTATCAAAAAACTTTTACTGATGGATGAAGGAAACACATCTTGCCCGTATGTCGAACGGGCAAATCAATTAAATGGTTAACCCCTTAAAGGACGGCGATCCCGCTTTGCAACACTTTTTAATTCTTAATTGCTACATCGGCATTCGAATTTTAAAATGAATACTTCTACTTTATCAAGTACGCGAAAATATACTTTTCGTTCTTTACAAATAAATTGTCATGTAAATACTGGTGTTAATCAATTTTTTTAACATTTTACGAATACAAGCCTAATTCTCCTGAAAGAGTTAACGGTTACAAACATAAAATATACTTCTATAGAAACATAAAAAATAGATTAAAAAAAACAACAGCACTAGGGACAGCACTTATAACACAAAATCTAATATAATGCAGAGTTCTTACGCTTCAAGGATCTCAGACACCTTTTAGCAGACTTTTTGTAAAGTAATATTTGCCTTGTCCTCCTGAGTCCTGAGACAAAATTTACGTGGCACTACAAAAACCAGTTTAAAATTATTATACATTTCCAAAGAAGCATTAGTCTATATATCGATGCTTCTATCATGCACACATCTGTTAAAACAGCCAAGATGTAATTTCAACAATTCTAGAAGAATTTAAATTAATTTAAAGCGTGTTTTTTAGTGTCGCCTCCAGGCGACAACAGGACGGAGGAGGTTATTCAGAGAAAACTCTTTTCATCTGCCTATACAGAAAAACGTATTTTACGAAATTACTGTCTCTAAAACACGATGAATCTCTCGGTGCGTACGAACCCTGTAATGAGACCATAGATTAATTGACAAAACTCTTACCGTACCATAATACGCATAAATAGATCCTGATCCCCTATAGATCTTTATCCCTTCATGACGGGAACTTTTTACAAAATTTTTAATGTTTTGTCACCGGTTTTTAAAAACAGAAACTTGTGCATTATCAAATTCGAGAATAAACTCCGATTATATAGGCAAATTTTACAGTATAATTTTACTGATGGGGAAAAACATTGATTCTTAAGCTTTTTTGCGGCACATATACGTGTCGCTCGTACTCAAGGGGTTAAATTCAAGAAGCATAACAAGTTTGATACCTATATTTCTAAAACTTTATCCTAGCCTTAACCTCTTCAGTCCCGAAGCGAATGTAATAATACAAATACTTATTCATTAATTTTTTTCCAAACAAAATGGCATCGTAAATGACAGAAAAGATATGTTTTCTGAAATTGATCCTTTAGACGCTTGATAATTCAGGATAAAAAATACGGATCTAATACGACTATCCCTTCCCTTAACCCCTTCGCAACGGGAGCCTTTTACGAAATTTTGAATGTTTTGTCACTTGTTTTTTAAAACAGAAATTTGCGCATTTTTAAATCGATAAATAAGGAATTTTTTTAAATAAGGAAAATTTTTCAGTATAATTCTACTGGTGGGATAAACAAGGATTCTTAAGCCTTTAGGCGACACGTATACGTGCCGCTCGTTCCTAAGGGGTTAACCCCTTCTTGACGGGAGCCTTTTACAAAATTTTTAATGTTTTGTCACCGGTTTTAAAAATCAGAAATTTGTGGCTTATTAAGCCCTTACTTGCCGAGAAAAACTTACGAGATTCACTCCCCAGTGCCACAGTTAGAACTTAGTGGCCTTATAAAATGGGGCGTGGCTTAAGAGCATGCGAACTCTGTAAATAATCATTGAGAGATAGAAGATGTTCCATTCAATTTTTAATTTTTGTGGATTTACTAATAACTGAAAGTTGTGCCCTTAAGCTACCGATAGGAAACTATTGTATATATCTCGAACAAAAGAGTGAGGAGTGATTTTTACGTGAACAAAACCATATTTCCGAAAAAAAACTTTTTATGTAAAAATTCATTTAGATAAATAATTCATATTTTTCGAGTATGATTTGTTGATTCTCTTCCGATAAATAAGTACGTTTTCGAGCCAACAATTTGTTGGTAACATTATTGGTTCTATTCGTTTCATTATACGAAAGAAGTTTTTCTTGCGTTCATTTTAGTCGGATTCTTTATCATGTCTTTATGCATTTTTTTTTATTATTTATTTATTTTTTTAAATGATATGTGATTCAATGGAAGGTTTATTGCACTGCAAAAATAATGATAAAATCAGAGATGTGCTTTTCGTATAACGTCAACAAGGTTCGCACACTCCTTGGAATTTCCAAGGACTCTGCCACCACTATTAAAAATAAGAAAATTTATATTTAATTTTTAAACCACAACATTCGCAGTCCCCACCTTCATTCACAGATTTTACGTTATTTTTCTGCAGTAAAACACTTCTAAAATATTCTTAAAATTTAGTAGTAAAAATGTGCGAACCCTGCGTCAACTTTTTTCTTGTACTGCACATCTGCAACACGAGCAAAAATTACTGTCATAAGTAAAATATTAAACAATTAGTAGATATTGTAATCTCTTACCTGCTGAGAAAAACTTACGAGATTCATTCCCCGTGCCACAGTTTTCCAAACAGGTGCACACAGTTATGCGGTGTATTGGGGGAAATAAGAGACAAGCTTTTAATATAAACATTGTTTACTTCCATTAAAATACTAAAAAAAACGAAAATACAAAAATTATACCAAAAATATAAAATTATAGTGTAGTATTATGATAAAAAAGATGTTAGAACTTAGTGGCCCTGAGATATATCCTGAAACATGGTTGGACACATAAACCAACATCACATTGAATGTGATGATTCAATGCATTGAATGATTGAATGCACTGAATGATTCAATGCATTGATACCGGAATTCACGGCGAATTTTTTTCATTGAACAAACTGCACACCTTCCCGAAGCATTTTTATTTGAAGACGTTAATGTTACTAAGTCAGGAAAATTTCTAGTAGAAAGTCGTAAAGGACAGCCATTTTCTAATTTCTGTCGTTTGGCAGGTTGTGGGGGAGTAATATGAAATTTCTCAAATATACGTTCCACCAAATTTATGCGGAAGTTGTAATTATCAACGTTACGGATTTGTTTCTTTTGTAATGTGAACGCATTTCAAATAACCATATCTGATAGATGGTGAAATATTGTTAAATAATACATCTTCTGTCTTTTTCGTGTTGTTGAATAACAAACTAATGCCTGATCCGCTCTATCAACCCCACCCATTTTCAAGTTATAATCTATAACAATAGACATGACTTCATGACATTTTTTTCAATTTCAGAGCCATTTGCTGTATGGATAGAACTAAGAAGCGAAACATCTTTTTTGTCACGCCATCTCAACACGGTAATTTTGCTTCTTTGAAAAGCGGCTATTTTGCCTTTCTTCAAAGTAAGTTTGTTGAAATTTTCCGGCAAATCACGTCGATTAGGACAAAGAGTTCCATATACGTCAGTTCAATTTTGGATAAGAAGGTCTGATAATTCTGGTGAGAGATAAAAATTGTCCGCAATTACACAATAACCTTTTCCCAAATAAGGTTCAATAAGCGTCATCACTGTTTTTGTTGCGACTCCATAGTTATCATACTTTTTATCAAAGATTGTATTCTGCCCAGTGTACACTATCGTATTGTGAATATATCCTGTCTCTGCTTCAGCAAGAACAAAGAGTTTTACTCCAATTCGAGCTCTTTTCGTTGGCATGTATTGTACCCATGATAGCATGCCTTTGAAAAGCATCAAGCTCTCATCAATGCTCAGGTCCCTTTCAAGTGTATAGACACTTGAAAATTTCCTCATTATGTCAGAAAAAACAGGCCATATTTTTCTTAGTTTTGGATTTGGATGTGAATTTTTATCAAAAGTACTGTTATCAGAAAAGTGCAGAAATTTCATGATAAGTTGAAAGCGATTTCTAACCATAAATTTCACAAAAAATGGAGTTTCGATCAATTCGTTTTTAGACCAATAAAACGCAACGTGAGGTTTTACTATTCCTTGCAGACAGGGCCGGATCAAGCATTTCTGGGGCCCGGGGCTACGGGAAATTTTGGGGCCCCCCCTCCTCTTCCCCAGCTACTGAAAAAATTCCCCCCCCCCATACGACTTGTTTTTGTCCCAAATTAAATATGCATTTTTTTTAATTATTTTATTTTATTTCATTGTTATTTTTAACAGTGCAATAATTATATTGTTTAAACACGTACAGTTCAAACATATTTTATAAATTTTAAAAATAAACAAATCAAAGAAAGAAAGAAAACAAATTAAAGAAACGACATTTTTTATCAAAAATGGAAAGTGCTATTCTATTTCAAATCGCTTCAACAGTCAGGCTGTCAATTTTATGCCTTTTGGTCAATTTTATGCCCGTTTAAAATTTTGTCAGAAAATGCTTCAGAAAATTTCACTTCATTGAGTTGGGAATTTGAAACCACTTTAACCCCTTTGGCCCTGACGTCCTATTAATAGGACATATCTTTTATTGAGTATTATTTTGTCTTAAAGACTATTTTATTTAATTCCAGCACCTAATAATGATAGCATATACTGATACATTTACTACTATGACTTCATCTAATGTTTCAGCATTTAAATATATATATATTTATTTATTAATTATTAGCAATTCATTCAGGCCCCGATTATGACTAATTGGGGCCCTGGGCAAAAAAATTAGGGGCCCCCTTTCAAATCATTGTAACATTATTCAAATTAAACTGATGGTCACTTATATATGCATGTGTTTGATATTTTCGTAATAAGTCATAAATCGTAATTCATGTTTCGTAATATCGTGATATTTCATAAACATATTTTCGCACCTTGGATATAAATGGAAGAAAATTCTGAGCTCCATTAGTTCTAAATTAAATACCTCAATAAAAGTACTCTTTTTTTTTCTTAGTACAGAATAAAACTTTTATTAGAAATTTAGCACTTTGTCAATTATTTTAAGATGAATTTAATAATTTCAATATATGAAAGAGTTAGAATTGGAAAAAGAATGTAAATATTTAATAATTTAATGTATGGATTTGGGGGCCCCTTAAGGTCCGGTGCCCATGGGCAAAGTCCTGATTTGCCCATGCGGTAATAAGGGCCTGAATTCATTGGCATTTCTTTTAATTCAATCATATGCTTTACTCTTTAAATTTAAATTAGGTACTCCTTTTCCAAATTAGTAATTTATGACAGAAGGTAAAAAATACTACTCAATTTTTATGTTTATTTTATCCGGTAGTAATAGGACATTTTCCAAACGTCCTAAAAAAATTCTTCCTTAGTCTATTGTTATATGAAAAACACGCAAATTAACTACATTCATTAGGCTTCAATGAAGAACACATTCGTTAAATTTCAGTAAACCGCAACTTCCTTGATTTCAATAGATACTTTTAATTTTATTAGCGTAAAAGTATTTTTTTCCCAAAGTTGGAAAAAAATTCAGGGCGGAAGTGGTAAAATAAATTAATGACAGTGTTTTAAACAATGCAACTCATAAATATCGATTTTTAGTAAATTGTACAGAAGGAAATTTATACATACAATGTGTATTTTTTAAGCTATTTTAAAGCCATTAAATATACAGATAAATGTTTCTCTTTACTTAAAATGAAAAAAAAAAAAAAAAAAAAAAAAAACATTTATTAAAAGATAATAAAAAAGTAAAGCAATTTCACATTTCCTAAAATCTTTTTGTAATAAAATAAATACAAAACAAATAATTACAAAAAAATAATAATTTTTTGTAATATTAAAATAAGTATTTATGAAAAAAACTTACCACTAGATTCTTTGTTTGACATTGATTTTCTGCTGAGGAACAAGATAAGACGATTCGACAGAGCCGTAGCAAGGTGTTTTGCCCCCCCCCCCAAAAAAAAAAAATTAACTTTGGGCCCCCTCCCCTCTCCCACACTTTCAACTGAGTTTTTTGAAAAATATTTATATTCAAGTTTCTATATAAAGAGACAAAAGATTTCGAATTGTGCGTAAAGACGTAAGCCCCACAACACTTTAACAGGCTCGAGGACTGTGCCTTGTCAGTTTCAGAGCCCGCTTAAGGATTAGAAGCAGAGGAAGCCTGACGTCACAGGGCAAGGGGGGGGGGGGGCTATTATCCTATCACTTGTTTTTTCATTTACTAAATCCATTTTCCGTATGCTTAAATTATTCGAAATTTTACCATGGAAATTTCGAGTAAATAAAGTTTTTACTACAGTCAAAGATCTATAATCCGCACACCCATAATTCACTGTTTCCTCATTGTTTTTTCATTTTTTTTTTAATTTTTCTAAAAAAACGTTTTTGGATCACTAATTTGTAAATTTTTTAACTGTTTATTTCATTGTTTACATTCGTAAAATAACGTGAATTATAGAAAACAGTGGATTAAGGGTGTGCAGATTATAGATCTTTGACTGTATTAAATTAAAACTGACCATCTATATATTATACACATTAAAAAACATTTTATTAAACACATAATTATACATAATCAATTAATTTTGTAAAAGACAAATATGGAATTACAGTTGAGAATATTTGAACTTCAAAATATTTTTTATGTTTTACAAATTGCAGCATAGTAAGAAAAAAATATTTCATAATAAAAAAAAAAAAAAAAAAAAACTATATATGTTTTTACTCTAATTGAATTTATTGAATTAAAAATTAGGTTTGAAAAATAAATTTGGGGGGCCTTTTGTATTTTAGTGGGTAAGCATGGATGGGCTTTATGAGCCTGCGAGATTATTTAACATCGCGGGAAAAAAAGAAAGAAAGAGTATAGGAAATTTTAAAATAGCACAATTTCTTATCGTGACAGGAATTTAGAACACTAGATTTTCCAAGGAAATAAGAGTATAAATTAAATTAGAATTTACTTATTACTTGTTAACAAACGAAATAGTTTAACATATGAATGCAATGGAATCGGAGGTTGATGCAAAAATTTTTTCTTGGATCCCATTTTGTGAAAAATAAAGTTATTTTTATGAAATTTATTCCAGTTATTGAAATTCGCATCAAACATTTATTAGTAATAACTTATTTAAGTCTATATGCTAAATTTTTCATTTCTGGTGAACTTGTTTCCTTTGCAAAACACATATTTTAAAACTTAACACTATAAAATTAATTAGAGTATATTTTTATGGAATAGAATTTTGTGAATGGTATGTTTTATTAAAAAGAATTTTGTGAAGGAGCTCTAATGAAACGCTTAAATGAAAAACATGTAAATGAGAAATGTGTGTTATTAAAATATGCTCTATTAGTATACATATATTTTTCCAAGTTGTGTAAAATTTTCCAATACTTAAAATTTTTAATAATAGCAATATAAATTACATAAAGTAATAAATATGACTTACCAGATTAGTATAAGAGTAGATCTTTTTCCTCTAGATATACACTTAATTTTATAAATACTATATTATGCGTATTACTAAATCAGAAAAAAAATTATACAAAAATCCACATCTGTGTTGTCTACAAACATGTACTTGTATGCATTAGCTGGCTGCTTAGTACTTGCATAGGCCAGTACCTAGTACCAAAGCGAGTATATATACTCCCTTCAAGGTCAAGGAATCCGGTTGCTAATTAAGCTGTTAACATTTTAAGGTGATTCTCTAGATGTGATTTGTGTCACCCACGTAGTGAAATCGGTGTGAAAAATGACCTATCTTCTAAGAACATAATATCCCGGTGTTTCAAAAGAAAGCATACTTTTGTCGCTAAGGCTACGCGCAAATATCACTACTTTCCAGTTACACAAAAAGAGCAATAAATCTATCTTTGAAGATGCAGTTTCCGACTATCGGTGGGAGGAGAACAAAAGGATGCTAGTTTTCGAACCACTCTAAGTGATTTTTGAGGTCCGAAGCCTATCTAATTGACAAAGGATGGGAAAATTTTTCTCTTCAGTCGTGAAGCTGTCAACTGATTTCGCGTGCGATTTCTCACTTGAAGTTCAAATTCAACGCACTGAAAAAGCAATTTATACATCAAAGCGCCGACAAGAAAGATCAGAGAGAGCGACGCTTGACCACAAGAGTGCTATGAACCTGGTCCTTAAAGGTCAAAAGAGTCGCTAGGTCAAAAACCCATGGACAAAAAGAGAGGGGGGAAAAACCAGTAAGAAAATAAGGATTTTCAATTTCTGCGTTTTTGAAATCTAAACAAGATTTTTAATAAGAACAGGGCCCAGTTAAGGCTACGGGAAGCCGCGGAACAAACATCATTCTGGACACCCCCTCTTCTATCTATCTGTAGATTTTTTTTCTTTCCTTTTTTTTTAATAATGTAGAAGTGGCAAGCACTAAAAATAAAAAATAAAAAAGATATTGTACACAGGCATAAATTTTGTACATTATACGGCTCACATCTATATACAAGATGTCCCAAAAAATTGGTCACAACTTTAATTAAAAATATTAATTTGATAATTATAGAAAAAATGATAGATTGATTGAAATAAGCATTTCTTTGCAAATTTTTACTTTGCTTACCTAAGGTTGACATTACAAGATGTCTAAAAAAGAAGGCTCAAAATTGGACATAATTAACGATTTTAAGTTATCATGTTATGAGGAAACATTAAGGGTGTATTCGAAAAAACGCTTTTCCATTTTCAACAGCTCGAAATTTTCTGATACAATTTTAGACGCACTTTTAAAAGTAGAAACATGAAACTTGCTGAGGGGATTTTTGAAGAGACGTATAAGGTGCCGTGTGATGTCTTTTTACACTCAATTCACTAGAATTTGATTTATAAACAATTATCTTTTCTGTATGACTCTTTTTTTCGTTTCCAAATCTCCCACTTCGGAAAAATCGGTTTAAAATGCCGTTTTTTATTACTTTTTTTTGCAACATTTTCTCCATTTATCGAAGAATTGACAATCACGGCACCTTGTGTACTTTATGAATAAGACAATTTGCCAGTTTGATGCATTCGAGAGCGAAAATGAATGTAAAAATAAATCGGAAATTAAGCAGCTTGAATCGAAATATACCCTTAATAAAAAATTTCTTTTAAAAGCTATAGGATACAATGTTGTTGTAATCAGGGCCTGGCTAAATCACGGGCATGTAGGGCATCGGACGCCGGGGCCCCCAAGGACAAATATAATTTTTTTGTTAAGGTTAAATAATAAAAAATGGCCAAAAGTGACCAAAATTTCTTCTTTCTTTCTTTATTTATTTTTAGGTTTATTGTTGCTCTTTTCTCATCTCTCCTTCCCCCCCCCCCCTCCCCTGGATGTAACAGCTACATCAGAGTTGTATTTATATTTTAATGGTTTACATTTAGCCTTATGTTTCTATAACAGAAGAAAAAAATGTATTCGATAATTTCTTAGTTATCTTTTTTGAGTTATTCTGCACATAAATGCGAATAGACAATTAGTATAAAATTAGTTTTAGACACTTCAGTATAATTCAAGAAAAAATCCAAAAGGTAGAAAGGGGGCCCCCCACAATCTAAGTCGGGCCCTGGTTGTAATAAAATTTTAATAATTTGTTTTCTGATGATATAGTTTATTTTCTGCGTACAGGGCCCGACTTAGACAGCGGGGGGCCCTGGGGCAAATACTTTTGGGGGCCCCCCTTCTATCTTAAAATTGTTCGTAAATTATACTCACGTGACTAAAACTGAAATTCATAACAATTGTATGTATGTGTACATAAATTTCGTACCAAGTACTATTCACATCTATATACATAAAAGCAGAAGAAAGACAACTTCAAGAAATTATAGATTATACGAATACGAGGATAAATGTGAGGCCTTAAGGAGGCATTGGGTACAGAAACAGAGTGGGTAGGAGAAGAGAGAACCTTAAAATTGAAAAAAAAAAAAAGAATTTTGGTCACTTTTGACCATTTTTTATCATTTGACACTGCTTTAACGAAAAACTTTTCTGTCCTTGGGGGGCCCCCTTAAGCCGGGTGGGGGGGGGGGGGCGGGGAAATTGCCCCTCATACCCCTGCCTTAGTCTAGTCAGGCCCTGTCTGCGTATGTGGAGGGAGAAGCAGAGAGCAGAGAGGAAAAGGGGAACCACACTCCCATTGTAAGTGTTTGAAAAAGTATGAATTTCGGTCACTTTTAGCACATTTTAAGCATTTGACACCTTTTAATGAAAATCCTGATTATTGGGGGGGGGGGAGCTTAAAAAAGAGGCACCTGGGGGAACTGTCTGGCATGTCCCTGAATAAGAAAAGAAGAATTTGAAAAAATAAAAACATTTAAAAGAAGTATTTTCTTACATTTTCAAAACAAATAAACTTCGGTAAAAAGGTCGATAGAATCGATTAGGGGGCCCCCTGGCTTCGTCGCCCCCCCCCAAATGGGGGGTATGGGGGGATGTCGCTAAGGCCCTGCGATTCGATGTGGTCACTTACGAAAATAATGCTAAATGTTTAAAGATACTTGTCGATGTCATTCGCAAGTTCGGAAGTGTCGACAGCAGGGGGTCCTTGTCCTCTCCTCGTTATCAGTTTCTTGGGAAAACTTTGGGATTAGGAAGTAGAAGTGAGAAATAGAATAAGGTGTTTTTCTTCTTTAAGGCCCTACATCAGTAACGCTCCGAGATAGAACGGCTAATGTTATTTCAATGGAAGAAATTTATCGCTTTCATTCTTTTGCATTTTGCTCAAATTTAATAATTTTTGTTGTTTTGAAAACCTGTAGGTTTAAAGTATGCACGTCATTCTGAAATTTTATTTCTTTTTTGAATTTTAAGGCGATACAAGTGCGTTATTTTATAGTCTTTAAAATTCACCTTTAATGTCTTATTACGAAAAATCCGTTTGACATTTTAAAATTTGGTAAAACAGCATGCAGAGTTTAATTATTTAGCTTTCAGAAAATGTTTTTTATTTTGATTTTTTAAAAAAATTAATCTATGCTATTTGTATAAAAAGTTAGAGCACTTTGATTTAAAAGAGTCGAAAATGGTGTTTAACTCCGCCTTTAAAAGGGAGACGCCTTAAGAGTAATTAGGGTGAAAGACGATATGGGTTTACCCTGTAGGGAGTCTTACAGGGACGAAGGTGTAAAATCTTGCCTGTGGCTATTAGTAAAATGTTGTTTACTGCTTTAGGATGAAAAAATAAAAACATCCTTTTCTGAATGCATGATATCTCACGCAAGAAGTTCGATCAGAAATGAATTTCAGAAATGATGTAAATACATGTTGATTTCAAAAAGTTTGTTTAACTAGGCATCTAATCTCAAATGTACTTTAAAAGCATTATTGATTTCGAATAAAAACAGATTTACCATTTTTATTATTTTTCTTCCATATATTTGAAGTTTAATTTCTAAAAAAGATTCTTTAATTGCGTACAACATCAAAGTGATATATTCGTTAATTCATAAAACATAACAGAATTAACTTTTTGTCATCTGCAGTCGACAAAGGGAAAAGAAGAAAGGGCAGAAAGAAAATAACAATGGTTCTGACATTAAAAATGAATAGATATATTCGCGAATAAATACATTTGTATTAAATTTTTCTATATCTTTTTTTTTTTTTTTTTTTTTTTTTTTTTGTATCATTCTTTTAGACAATTCTTAATGAATTAGTTTAAATGTTCCTTTTCATAAATATTTCATAAATATTTCTATTTTAATCAATAAAAGTTTGCAGTATACCCACTCTAAAATATAAAGTAATTATTATGCAATTCATGATTAAATTGGATAACACTAATTTAAAAGATAGAAATATATTTATTTTGACACTTCTATCGAAAATTATGACTAATTTACAATACTTTAGCAAATATATTCTGTTGCGGTAAAATTCACATCCGTAAATGATACATTTATGCTTTATTGTATATAAATTGTCTTTCCTTTCTTTTTCCCTTTCAGAAAGATAAACGAATGATTTTTAAAGCTCTTATACTATTTTAACTAAATAATACGTATATATTCCAAAGCCTGTCATAGTCTAACTGATCTAAATTTTAGAATAACGGTTTTTTCAGTCACGCGAAAAGACAAACTCAATTATACTAAACCTACGGAAGATTTTTATAAAGATGCCATATTTCCATTCCAATTTTTAATTATTTATTTTTCTGCATAGTATAGGTGACGATGGTTAGTATAGAGGCCGCTTTTTACTTTTTTCGATACTGATTGTAGATTTTAAATATGAGGATAATATCACTTTTGAAAACGGTTCCGAAAATGAAACTGTCCTGTAAAGAAAATTAAAAAAGTAGAAAAAGGCCTTTGAAGAGATCGCTCTGATCTCTTAAAGGGGGAAAAAAATATTAAAATGCAGACGAGATTTATTTATAAATTTCGACCGTTGGATTATCGTCGAAAGAATTATTATAAGCTAGTAAATTGTTTCGCTTGATTAAAGTTTTTTTTTTTTTTTTTTTTTTTTTTTTTTTTTTTTTTTTAATACTTGTAAAATAAATCGAAAAATAGAAAATGGCCTTTGTGCAAATCGATATCAACTAGGCAAAGTAAGAAAAAAAATACTTAAAACTATTAAAACACAGACGATAAACTTTTATAAATTTCTTTCATAACATTAGCTTTAAAGCGAAGGCATTGTTTCGTTTAACTGCAGTAGCCTCTTTAAAATAAATGAAATCGTAAAGGCTATTCAATGTAAGAAAAAAAAAATAATTTTTTTAAATGTAGGCGAGATATTTTTATAAATTTCTACAATGGGATTTCGCTTGACTGAAGTAAGTCACTTTAAAATACCTGTATCGAAATCAAAAATTGTAATGCGGTCTTTGTACAGAAAGATCTCAGCTGTTCAATATAAAAAAAAATATTAAAATATAGACGAGATATTTCTATAAATTTCTGTCATAGGATTTCGCTTCATTGAAGTAAACACCTTTAAAATACCCGTAAAAAAATCGAAAAAAATATAAAGAGGTATTTGTACAGAAATATCTCAGAAATTCAATGCTAAAAAAATCATTTAAAAAATTAAAATGTTGACGAGATATCTTTATAAATTTCTATAATGGGATTTCTCTCTATTCAAGTAAGCCACTTTAAAATACCCGTAAAAAATCTAAAAAATGTAAAAAGATCTTTGTACAGAGAAATCTCCGATATCTAATGCCCCCCCCCCCAAAAAAAAAAAAAAGTTTAAAGACAATTAAAATACAAACGAGATACCTTTAAAAATTTCTAAAATGTGATTTAGCTCTATTGAAGTAAGTAATTATAAAATACCCGTGACAAAGTCGAAAAGATATAAAACGTTCTTTGTAAAGAAAGATATCAGTTATATAATGAAACAAAAATTACAAGTATTAAAATGATCTTTAGAAATGACTTTTAAATGATCTTAAAGATATCTTTATAAATTTCTACCATGGGATTTTACTTGATTGAGGTAATCATCAGTTTATATTTACTTGTAGACGAGATATCTTTATAAATTTCTAACATTCAATGCTAAAAAAATCATTTAAAAATATTAAAATGTAGAAGAGAAAAATATATATTTATATGAACTTCAAAACTTCATAGGATTTCGCTTGATTGAAGTAAGCCCCTTTAAAACCCCCATAGCAAACTCGAAAAAATATAAAACGGTCGTTGACCCGCAAGCTCTCAGATATCCAATGCCAAAAAACCATTTAAAAAGATTTAAATGTAGAAAAGAAACATTTATAAATTTCTACTACAGGATTTCGCTTGACTGAAGTAGGCTCTTTAAACACCTGTAAACAACACCAAAAAAATACAAAACGGTCTTCACACCGAAAGATCTCAGCCATCCAATGACAGAAAAATTATTTAAAAATATTAAAATGTAGAAGAGATATTTTTATAAATTTATGCAATTGAATTTCACTTGACTGAAATAGCTTTTTTAAAATTCCCCTAAACAAAGACGAAAAAGTACAAAATGGTCTTTGTACCGAAAGATCTGAGATATCGAATGCCAAAAAATAATTTAAAAATATTAAAATGTAGAAGAGATATTTTTATAAATTTCTACCATTGGATTTCACTTGACAGAAGTAGCTTTTTTAAAATGCCCCTAATAAAAGTCTAAAAAGTACAAAACGGTCTTTGTACCGAAAGATCTTTGCTATCCCATGACAAAAGAATCATATAAAAATATTAAAATGTAGACGAGATATTTTTATAAATTTCTACCATTGGAATTCACTTGACTGAAGTAGCATCTTTAAAACACCTGTAAACAAAGTCGAAAAATAACAAAACGGTCTTTGTACCGACAGATCTTAGCTATCCCATGACAACAGAATCATTTAAAAATATTAAAATGTAGACGAGATATTTTTATAAATTTCTACCATTGTAATTCACTTGACTGAAGTAGCTTTTTTAAAATTCCCCTAAACAATGTCGTAAAAGTACAAAACGGTCTTTGTAACGAAAGATCTTAGCTATCCAATGACAAAAAAATCATTTAAAAATATTAAAATGTAGAAGAGATATTTTAATAAATTTCTACCAATGGATTTAACTTGACTGAAGTAGCCTCTTTAAAACACCTCTAAACAAAATCGAAAAAAGTAGAAAACGGTCTTTGTACCGAAAGATCTCAACTATCAAATGAGAAAAAATCATTTAAAAATATTAAAATGTAGAAGAGATATTTTTATAAATTTCTACCATTGGATTTCACTTGACTGAAGTAGCTTTTTTTAAATTCCCCTAATAAAAGTCTAAAAAGTACAGAATGGTCTTTGTTGTACCGAAAGATCTTAGCTATCCCATGACAGAAGAATCATTTAAAAATATTAAAATGTAGACGAGATATTTTTATAAATTTCTACCATTGGAATTCACTTGGCTGAAGTAGCCTCTTTAAAACACCTGTAAAAAAATTTAAAAAAAAAGTACAAAACGGTCTTTGTACCGAAATATCTCAGCTATCCAATGACAACAGAATCGTTTAAAAATATTAAAATGTAGACGAGATATTTTTATAAATTTCTACTATTGGAATTCTCTTGACTGAAGTAGCTTTTTTAAAATTCCCCTAAACAAAGTCGTACAAGTACAAAACGGTCTTTGTACCGGAAGATCTTAGTTGTCCAATGACAAAACAATCAATTAAAAATATTAAAATATAGAAGAGATATTTTTATAAATTTCTACCATTGGATTTCACTTGACAGAAGTAGCTTTTTTAAAATTCCCCTAATAAAAGTCTAAAAAGTACAAAACGGTCTTTGTACCGAAAGAACTCAGCTATCCCATGACAAAAAATATTTAAAAAATATTAAAATGTAGAAGAGATATTTTTATAAATTTCTACCATTGGATTTCACTTGACAGAAGTAGCTTTTTTAAAATTCCCCTAATAAAAGCCTAAAAAGTACAAAACGGTCTTTGTACCGAAAGATCTTAGCTATCCCATGACAAAAGAATCATTTAAAAATATTAAAATGTAGACGAGATATTTTTATAAATTTCTACCATTGGAATTCACTTGGCTGAAGAAGCCTCTTTAAAACACCTGTAAACAAAATTAAAAAAAAGTACAGAACGGTCTTTGTACCGAAAGATCTTAGCTATCCCATGACAAAAGAATCATATAAAAATATTAAAATGTAGACGAGATATTTTTATAAATTTCTACCATTGGAATTCGCTTGACTGAAGTAGCCTCTTTAAAACACCTGTAAACAAAGTCAAAAAATTACAAAACGATCTTTGTACCGAAAGATCTTAGCTATCCCATGACAACAGAATCATTTAAAAATATTAAAATGTAGACGATATATTTTTATAAATTTCTACCATTGTAATTCACTTGACTGAAGTAGCTTTTTTAAAATTCCCCTAAACAGTGTCGTAAAAGTACAAAACGGTCTTCGTAACGAAAGATCTTAGCTATCCAATGACAAAAAAATAATTTAAAAATATTAAAATGTAGAAGAGATATTTTAATAAATTTCTACCAATGGATTTAACTTGACTGAAGTAGCCTCTTTAAAACACCTGTAAACAAAATCGAAAAAAGTAGAAAACGGTCTTTGTACCGAAAGATCTCAACTATCAAATGAGAAAAAATCATTTAAAAATATTAGTAGAAGAGATATTTTTATAAATTTCTACCATTGGATTTCACTTGACAGAAGTAGCATTTTTAAAATTCCCTTAATAAAAGTCTAAAAAATACAAAACGGTCTTTGTACCGAAAGATCTTAGCTATCCCATGACAAAAGATTTATTTTAAAATATTAAAATGTAGACGAGATACTTTTATAAATATCTACCATTGGAATTCACTTGACTGAAGTAGCCTCACTAAAACATCTGTAAACAAAACCAAAAAAGTACAAAACGGTCTTTGTACCGAAAGATCTTAGCTATCCAATGACAAAAAAATCATTTAAAATATTAAAATGTAGACGAGATATTTTTATAAATTTCTACCATTGGATTTCACTTGACAGAAGTAGCATTTTTAAAATTCCCCTAATAAAAGTCTAAAAAATACAAAACGGTCTTTGTACCGAAAGATCTTAGCTATCCCATGACAAAAAAATCATTTTAAAGTATTAAAATGCAGACGAGATACTTTTATAAATTTCTACCATTGGAATTCATTTGGCTACTCTGTTTTCGAAGGAGATTTCAGATGGAGACAAAATACGAAAAATGCTTTGCACATAGCAAAATTTGTAATTTCGTGTTTGTTTACATAATAGAAAATAAATGTGAAGTAATATTTGAAGGGGGGGGGGACACTTAGTAGAGCTATTGAAAACTGAAACCCTCAGAATTTTAAAGAAAACTAAAATGTTTTAAAATATTTACATTTTGATAATGATATTTCAAGTGCTGTTCGTAAGTCTAATAATGCTTTAGATTTGTTAATATTTAGAAAGTGTAAATTTTTAGAAATTTTTTATGTTTAGAAAGTGTAAATTCATAGAAATTACCAGAATTATTATTAAATACGCTAATCTGATTTCCAAAATGTAGCAAATATGCCTTTGTGGACGCAAATTGTGTAAATAAAATTTGTATTATCTTTGTTTAGCTTAACATATTGTATATATCATTGAAAGCGTTCATAAACAAGATATTTATTTTTCTTTGTACCATGTAACTACTAATGTAATTAATAAAAATATTGAAAGTTCAAATTGTGATTACGTATTTAAATGGTTATTTATAAATATATTTACATTTTATTCTGTTAGTTATTAGAGCAAAATCATATATAAATAAACTCATTATCATATTTCATTAAATTCAATAAACAGGCATAGAAACCGCGATTAAAAGTTTTTTCTCTCTCTTTCTTATTAGGTACTAATTTGGAATTAAGGTGATAAAATGAAGCAATTTTTTTACAATTATTACTATTATTATTATTTTTATTTATTTATTTATTTATTTTTTAATTACTAACAATGACAGCCCCAGCAGACATATGGTAAAACTTTCTTGAAGCTCTTTAACATTTTATTTTTCTTTAGTAGTCAATTACAGTCTGTTTATCGATCTCAAAAATAAAATCTCAGTAACAAATTGCTAAGCGAATAACTTTATTTATTCATTCATTTATTTAAATGTTACTGTTTTAACGTATGCTATGAAAACTAAAATATTTCCGATAAAAAATTTCTTCTAAAATTGAGAAATGTCAATGATTTGTCAATTTAACTCTAATGGCTATGTGGGGCACTTGTGAACAGACTAGTTGAGGCAAATACGAATAGTTCATAAATGCGCCAATAATAGTTCTGTGATCCTGTTTCTTTGACAAGTTTCCTGTTTCTTTAAAAATATTAAAATATAGAAGAGATACTTTTATAAATTTCTTTCATTGGATTTCACTTGATTGAAGTAGCTTTTTTAAAATTCCCTTAAACAAAGTCAAAAAAGTACAAAACGGTCTTTGTGCCGAAAGATCTGAGATATCCAATGCCAAAAAAACATTTAAAAACATTAAAATGTAGAAGATATTCTTTTTTTTTGTTATTACTACCATTTGATTTCACTTGACTGAAGTAGCTTTTTTAAAATTATCCTAAACAAAGTCAAAAAAAGTACAAAACGGTCTTTGTACCGAAAGATCTGAGACATCGAATGCCAAAAAATCATTTAAAAATCTTTAACCTTTACAGAGGGGCTGTGACAGCATCTGTCCGGGCTTACATGTTTTCTCAGATAGACACTTAGCGAGCCCCTGCGTAAAGGTTAAAGTAAAAAGACATATTTATAAAATTCTACT
Source organism: Maratus speculifer (assembly GCA_964019185.1). Lineage (NCBI taxonomy): Eukaryota > Metazoa > Arthropoda > Arachnida > Araneae > Salticidae > Maratus > Maratus speculifer. The sequence continues at coordinate 37,469,777 of OZ025296.1, forward strand.
ATAGGATTTTGCTTGAATCAAGTAGCTTCTTTAAAACACCTGTAAACAAAATCAAAAAAGTACAAAACAGTCTTTGTTCCGAAACATCACAGCTATCCAATGCCAAAAAAATCATTTAAAAATATTAAAATGTAAAAGAGATATTTTTATAAATTCCTACCATTGGATTTCACTTGACTGAAGTAGCTTTTTTAAAATTCCCTTAAACAAAGTCGAAAAAGTACAAAACGGTGTTTGTACCGAAAGATCTGAGATATTGAATGCCAAAAAATAATTTAAAAATATTAATATGTAGAAGAGATATTTTTATAAATTCCTACCATTCGATTTCACTTGCCTGAAGTATCTTTTTTAAAACATCTGTAAACAAAATGAAAAAAGTACAAAACGGTATTTGTACCGAAAGATCTAAGCTATCCAATGACAAAAAAAAAAAAAAAAAAAAAAAAAAAAAAAAAAAAAAAAAAAGACATTTAAAAATATTAAAATGTAGAAGATATATTTTTATAAATTTCTACCATTGGATTTCACTTGACTGATGTAGCCTCTTTAAAATACCTGTAAACAAAATATAAAAATACAAAACGGTATTTGTACCTAAAGATCTCAGCTATCCCATGACAAAAAATCATTTAAAAATCTTTAAATGACGAAAAGACATATTTATAAAATTTTACTATAGGATTTCGCTTGACTGAAGTAGCCTCTTTAAAACAGCTGTAAACAAACAAAAAAAAAAAAAAAAAAAAAAAAAAAAAAAAAAAAAAAGGTTTTTTTACCGAAAGATTTCAGCTATTCAATGACAAAAAAATATTTAAAAATATTAAAACGTAGAAGAGATATTTTTATAAATTTCTACCATTGGATTTCATTTGACTGAAGTAACCTCTTTAAAACAACTGTAAACAAAATCAAAAAAGTACAAAACGGTCTTTGTACCAAAAGATCTGAGATATCGAATGCCAAATAATGATTTACTAATATTAAAATGTAGAAGATATATTTTTATAAATTTCTACCATTGGATTTCACTTCACTGAAGTAGCTTTTTTAAAATTCCCCTAAACAGAGTCGAAAAAGTACAAAACGGTCTTTGTACCGAAAGATCTGAGCTACACTGTAAAAAAAATCTGTAACCTTAGTAATCTAAATTAACCGAAATCTCTTATGCTTACTAAAATTTTATGTGTACACTGTACAAGAAAATGATGTCAATCTACAAAACTTGTAAGCAAAACTAAAACCATGTGTAACTTTACAAAAGAATTTACAAAAGAATCGTCACTTAAAAAGTTCTTGGAATACGATTTCCCAAAAAAATTCTTAGTAACCTTAAAATTTGTTTGATTCAAAGTGCAAATCTGTATCTGTTACATGAATTTTTATTGTTGCCGTTACATAAAAAGTTCTTGGAATACAATTCTACTAGAAAAAATTTTGTAATTATCCAAATTTTTTTTTTACAGTGTATAACATGACAAAAAAATCATTTAAAAATATTAAAATATAGAAGAGATATTTTTAGAAATTTCTAGCATTGGATTTCACTTGACTGAAGTAGCTTTTTTAAAATTCCCCTAGAGAAAGTCGAAAATATAAAAAACGGTCTTTGTACAGAAAGATCTCAGCCATCCCATGACATAAAAATCATTTAAAAATATTAAAATGTAGAAGACATATTTTTATAAATTCCTACCATTGGATTTCACTTGACTGAAGTAGTTTTTTTAAAATTCCCCTAAACAAAGTCGAAAAAGTACAAAACGGTCTTTGTAGAGAAAGATCTAAGCTATCCAATGACAAAAAAATCATTTAAAAATATTAAAATGCAGAAGAGATATTTTTATAAATTTCTACCACTGGATTTCACTTGACTGAAGTAGATTTTTTAAAATTTCCCTAAACAAAGTCGAAAAAGTACAAAACGATCTTTGTACCGAAAGATCTCAGCTATTCAATGACAAAAATTCATTTAAAAATATTAAAATGTAGAAGAGATATTTTTATAAATTTCTTCCATTGGATTTCATTTGACTGAAGTAGCTTTTTAAAATTCCCTAAAGAAGGTCGAAAAAGTACAAAACGGTCTTTGTACCGAAATATCTGAGATATCGAATGCCAAAAAATAATTTAAAAATATAAAAATGCAGAAGAGATATTTTTATAAATTTCTTCCATTGGATTTCACTTGACTGAAGTAGCCTCTTTAAAACACCTGTAAACAAAATCAAAAAAGTACAAAACGGTCTTTATACCGAAAAATCTCAGCTGTTCAATGCTAAAAAAATCATTTAAAAATATTAAAATACAAACGAGATATCTTAAAAATTTCTATCTTGGGATTTCGCTCTATTGATGTAAGCCACTATAAAATACTCGTAACAAAATCGAAAAAATATAAAACGGTCTTTGTACAGTTCAATGATCTCAGCTATTCAGTGCTAAAAAAATCATTTAAAAATATTAAAATGTACAGGAAATTCTTTGGAAAATGTTTAATGTGCAATCTCTGACATAATAATCACGATCTGTATGTTGTCTTTTAAAATTACATATAAATGATTCAATTTCACTTGAAACTATCTAACAAAAAAGGTCAATGTCGACTTGTTTTAAAACGGATCCGAGTGTTTTGGTCAGAAATTATCTCGAAGAAACTATCCAAATGCACATATCCCTCGGGCTATCAGTATTGAAAAGGTGGAGAGTTTTTAGCATTTGCTAATGACTTTTTTCTTCCTGGGGTATCTTATCCCCTTTTTATCGCCTGGAGGTAAAGGGTGGCGTGAGATGACCATTTTCTTATTAATTACAAGCTTGGAAAATATCATTGGTCTTTTAAAGTGTCAATCTTTGGGTTCGGGATACGCCTTCCTGGTGGCAACACGCATAGGTTTGTGATAGGATTTTGAGTTTCGGTTTGACTCATGCAGGCTCTTAAGTCTCGGAGAAAAGGGTAAAAACAACGTTAGCAACAGTTATAATGGACTTCTGAAGCTTCAATATTGCAAAGGGAAAGAGTGATATTGAAACACAACTTTTTTTTTCTCGTCATTTAATTGTAGTTTAATTATTTTAGAAATAATTTTTTTCCCGTTTTTTCTTTAAAAAATACAAAAAAAAATTTTTTTAAACAAAACTTTGGTACAACTTAAGCTACTTTTGGGGGCCCCTGGCTTGTTGGGGCCCGGGGCTGCAGCCCCCATAGCCCCCCCCCCTTAATCCGGCCCTGCTTGCAGAATAAGTATACCTAAAAAAACATATATTTCTTCTAAAGTTGTAGGACGCCACAACTTCGTCCTTGATTTCTCTTTTCCAGGATGCTGGTTGTTATACTGGTCTCCAAAACAGTTAGTTTCTGTAACAATATGAAGCACCAGTTTCTGATCAAAAAATAATTCAAAAGATAAAAGTGGGTTCGTAACATCTGTTACATTTTTATTTATTCTTGGTTGTCCCGAAAATGGAAACCGTGAAGGTGGCATAGGTAAATTTTTTATATCCAATCGTGCCCAGTTTCCGGCGTCTTTCATAGAATAGTCGTTATCTGAATCCTCTTCATCTGACATATCATATTCTGATGTCTCTGATCCAGAAGAGGACGGAAAGTCGTCATCTAACTCACTATCATCAGTATCGGACATACTCCTACGAAATTCTCTGAAATACGAGGAACTGCACGGCTAAAGCTATGAAACTGAGGTAGTGTCATCAAAATAGCAATGCGATAGAGAGGCGAAGAGTGAACGGCAAACCAAATAATTTTCTCTAAAATAATAGTGGTGTAATAAAAAGACGGAGCTTTGTCAAATATGGAAAAAATTCGCTTGTATTTTCAAGTCACTAGCTCAGTGCTGTAGCCTTTATGAAGGTAGTTCCTTCTACCCCCCTTTTCCTCTGAAATAGGTCAGTCTTTCAAAAACACCTTCAAAGTCTTTTTTCTTTTTCTTTTTTTTAATTCCAAAGCCCTGGGCGTGGTTTTACTGGTACAGCGTAGTATAAAGGACAATATTTTGGACTGACGTATATATACGTCAATGGCAGTGCATAGTCAATGCGTCAAGCGCAAGGGGTTAAATCGAGAAAGTGCTCCTATTAAATAAAACAAATCTTACCGTAAAATTTTACTGGTGGAACTAAACGAAGATTCTTGAGCTTTTTTGCGGCACGTATACCTGCCGTTCGTCCCCAAGGAGTTAAAACCCCAATTTAATACCCATTAACCAAAATTAACACAATCACAAATTTTAGAGCTTTAAACTAGTAAATAACCAAAAAAGCTCCAAAATTTTGTATTGAAAAAAAATTAAGTTGAATACTTTTGAAAATTTATCCCTTTTTCGGTCACACTGCCTTTTATGCCTTTTTAGGGATTTTGCAAATTGAGATGAAAATAACATTTATTTTATGAGGGATTAAGCTTAGATGCAGGCTCGTTATTCGTTTGTTTTCAACCTCAAAAACACTCAGCTATTAACCCATTCGTGCCCAGCATCTTTTGCGTAAATTTTATTTGGTTGCACTACTATTTTTAGAAGATTTAAGTTTAGTTTATTAATCACGAAAATGCATCATTGAAATAAAATAATTATTGCTTTTCTTTTTTACCGGTGTCAAAAACAATGTTGAATGCACCTTTGGAAGCGTGCCTAAAAAGGGACGCTAGGCACTAATGGGTTAAGAAATGATTTAAAAATGTAAAAAAAAAAGTCAGACATTTTAGTTTTTATTAATAAAAGAACAGAGGTCTCCGAATGGGGGCCAAGGGACCGAAGAGGGTAATTAACTTCACAAAATAGTTATGAATTCTGTGATAAAAACAGGTAAATATAACTATAGACCCATTGCCACGTCACAGCAACGACTGAAATTCTAATCTGGTACACATCTGGAGCCCACACAGAACGTCATAGCAGCCGTTTAAAGCATGTGTAATCTTTCTGTTTCATTTATTCTTTTTCTTATTCTTGCATTATTTTTCTAAGTACAGTAGAACCCCGATAATTCGGATTAATTGGGACCAGACCCAATCCGGATTATACGGAGAATTAGAAAAAATGTAATAAAATAAAACATTCTTACAAAAAATCACCTTTATGTTAAACTCATTGAATATTTATAGACAATAAAAATTTTTACTTTGTTTAATTCTTCCGAAAAGATGTCAGAAAAAGTTTTTTTATTCAGAATACGACGATGAAACAAGTCAATGTCATGGAAATTAGGCAATCGTTTCTCAAACTTGAAAAAAAAGAATGACCAAACAGATCCGGATTATACAGAGATTCGGATTAACGGGGTCCGAATTACTGGGGTTTTACTGTATTTAAAAAATGAAACACAAATCACTATGCTTACGAATAGGAAAACACAATATTTCCCTTAAGTTTGGGCGCTAGATGACGCATGTGGCGTCATGTGAAAGTGGTCTATACGTATTTTCAAAGCTGCCACAGGTGACTATTTAAAAAAAGTATTTGTATTAAGTTTCTCTTGAAAATGTTGTCTAAGAGCATGTAAAAGATTTTTGTTTTGAAAAACGGGCTCGAAATAGAATTAAAAATTTTTTGCCCGTGATTGTCCTGCATTTATATACTGGTATATTTCTGGAATTTCGGCGTCAACATATACCCGAGTGTGTACGGTAAATAAAACATATAAATATACTATATGTTATACTATGAATAAAATACATCTTTTTAAATGCGAACTTTAATTATCAGATAGTTATCAGAACCACTTTTAAATATATTTGTTACAAATTTAAATGGACAAACAAGTATATGCATCACTATAAAGACCCAAATAAAATCTTAAATGCTTTTTTCATTGAGAGCAAAATGCGTTACAGACGTTGTTTATGACGAACGATTATCTGCACGGGGATATGGATCCAAAAAAGGACTCTCCATTGGTTTCTTTCTAAGGGAGCCTAAACCATATTTATGCAAGAAAATCAAAGGTTTGAAGATAACCAAGGAAACCTCTGAATGATTAGGCTGACGGGCGCAATTGGGTTCTAACACAGTACTGCCCATCTGCAAGCTTTGGATCAGAGCATCTATTCCACTAGTGTGGCCTCGAGAGTAAAATCCAAGAAATCAATATTTCAACTTGTAAATGTTCATAAAATCAAATAAACTTTTTTGAGCAGTTATAAAATTTACAAAATTTTAACTATAAATAGGGTTAATTTTCAACTGAAGTCACTTTTGAGGCGGTATTCCTTACACAGTTTTATTTGGTTGACACCACTTTTTTTCTTTTTAACAGTTCCCTTTACATGTAAAATACTAATTAAGGATTACCATCTTTCATCTTTACAAGAAGAAAATATATGATTCGTATAAAATGTTCCGAATTTCGGTTTTTGATGGATTAACACAATTCTGAGGTCAGAGATTCCAAAAAACATGTTTTTAAAAAGTGTCTGTTTGTATGTGACATAAATTTTGTACTAATGCTCGTAATTTAATAAAAATTTATAATTAGATATTTCGACGATATAAATGGATGCTAATTAGTTTTTGGTGTAAATCGCTCATTATGTGGCTATGCTGCCTTTTTCACGATTTCCTCAATAGCTGTACCTCAAAAAATACTGCACGGATATTCATCAAACTTCAGATTCTGTCAGTCCTTGATATGAATGGACATTGTTTACATTTTGGTGAAAATCGTTTCACAAGTGGCGCTACTATGCTGCCTTTTTCGCGATTTACAAAACAGCTCTATCTCAAGAACTACAGCACGGATTTTCACCAAATTTCAGATTCCGCTAATTCTTGGCCCCACCAGTGGCCGAGAGGTTCTGACCTCTCAACTGGTAGACGGTAGGTGCTGGGTTCGAACCCAATCGCGGCTGTCGGCCTAACCGTTCGGAGTTTTCGTGGTTTTCTTCGAACCTTGCGTAAATACGGGTTAGGTTCCCTTAGAAAGCCCCCCCCCACGAAGGGCACTCCCCCTGGTCCTATATCCCTTGCGTAGATAATCGGACGACAAAAATAAATCAAACCAAACCAAACCGCTAATTCTTGATATGAATTGATGCTGATTACATTTTGGTGTAAATCGTTCATTAGCTGCCGCCTGTTATGGAGCATTTTTCACGATTTACGCAATCGCTCTATCTTCAAGAATTAATGGTTGAATTTTTTTAAACTTCAGGTTCAGTAAATCCGTGATATGAATTAGTAATGTTTATGCTTTGGTGTTCACCGTCCAACAAGTGGCGCTGTTATACGTAATTCTCCCTATTCCTGCAATAGTTCTATCTCATGAACTAATGAACGAATTTTTTCATCAAACGTAGATTTAGGTCCAGCTTGATAAATATTAGTGTTGCTTATGTTGTGGTACAAATGGCCCAGAAAATGGTGCTTTTATGTTGCATTTTCCCCGATATGCGCGATAGTCCTACTTCAAGAATTAATACACGGAATTTCATGCCTTTAAAATCCTCAGGATGAGCACAGATTGCCATTTAATTTTAGCACTGTGATAGCGACTTTTGAATCGTTACCATTCGTGAGATTGAAAAAAGTTTTGGGATTGCTACATCTGACTCGTCTAATTTAAAACGGTAAATATTACACTAATTTTTTATTGATATCAAAAACAAATTCCACATGCACTTTTTGACGATAGTTATGTGAATCACACTTTTCTAAAGAGTTTATTGCAAGATAGTTACCATAATTATTACTTTTTTTTTACAATAATAATAATAATAATAATAATAAATAAAATAAAATAAATGAAATAAATAATTTCTGGATTTGTGAATAAATTTGGTGTCATGTTGTTGCACGTTTTATACGCTTTAGAAGGACTTACCGCTTCTCTAATTTGTCCGTACATTATAAGGGTAACGTGATTTTGCTAATCATAACTTGTCCGTACCCCGTAAAGGCATGCAGTTAAAATTGACTGATGTGAATAATAAATCATGATTTATTATTCACTTTAGTAAATTTTTATTGTAAATTTTGCATTATCTAATCGGAGCATTTTTCTGATTCAATTAAGGAAAAGTTCCTGTTTTGTAAAACCGGTGGTAAAAGATTAAAAATTCTGTAAATGATATGAAAAAATAGATGTCATTCAAATATTTTTTCAAAAACATTGATCCGTTAAGTGCTTAACGACGACCCGACTGTTCCGATTAGACATTGTCCGCTCAAGACAATGTTTGCTTGTTTGTCTAATTTAAGCAAAGTTTTTGCTCTCGGAATCTGTTGAAACACCAGTTTCTTTTTGGACCTTGACATGAATGAAGACTACAATCGAGTCTCTATATAAAACGAGATCCATTGTTCAAGTAAAAAATTCGTTATATAGAGAAATTCGTTGTATAGAAAATAAAGACAAAATTCTTATTTAATGTGTAAATTTTGAATAAATATAATTTTTGGTGTGTTTAATTAAGAATTTAAAAATTTAACTGTAAATATTAACCTAATATTCTATTTAATACAGTTTCAAAATGAGAACAGACATTTATTTGAAAGCTTAATGAAAGTCAAATAAGGAAGACTTGCATTAATTTGTAATTTTTTGTTGTTTTTATTTAAAAAAATGTTACACTCTCAAAAAGTTTTTAAATTTTTGCAAGGAATGAAAAATTGTATCGGGAACATTTTCCTCCATTTGATGTCCTCTCCTAATAAGATCAAAAAAGCTCACAATTTCACTGCGTAATGTATTTTTTTCTCTTGTTGTAGATTTTTGTTCACATGCTCATTATCATACTTACCACCATTGTCCATAACTCTGCTTAAAATATCATTATCAGTAGGAAACTGTGCAATAGAAAGATTATCATCCACTATAGAAAAATCAGAGAGAGGAACATTGTCTTCAACATCTCTGCTTTCCTTTATTTATTACCATTTCTCTTTTAAGTCTGCTCAAGTCGCATAATTTTCGTCCTCAAAATCCACATCATCTGCTAGTGTAGAAAATCCAGCCTTTTTGAAGCAATTGTAAATTGTTTTTTCTTCCATTACCCCATTGATCCCGCTCTTATATGTGTAATAATTTAATTGACACTATTCTAAGAAGGATTTTGAAAGGTGTGTGGGACGGGGGGGGGGGGGGCGGAGGGAGATGAATTCGATGGATTTAAAGGACAAGGAGATTCAAGGAGAGAAGTAATATAAAAAGCCCAGCACTGAACGATAAATCAGGAATAAGTGATGGAAAATTGATTCCATGTGATTTCGAAACTTTTTAAAAACTGAATAAATAAAGAACATTTTATGAAAATATTCGTTATCTGGAGATAGATATTTCGCTATATAGAGACTGTTTTTAATGTAGTCATATGAAAAGGGGAACGTTCATACTAAAAATTCGTTCTATAGAGAAATTCGATGTATGGAGTTTTGTTATATATAGAGACTCGACTGTAGTTAGATTTTGTTAAATATCGCCCAACTGCTATACGGCGTTTGTCACGATTTCAAAAATAGATATATCTCAAGAGCTAACGCACGGAATTTTATGAAATTTCATGTTATTTTAGAGTTTTAAATAGATGCTGATAATGCCTTGTTCACAACTAAACAATGCAATTTATGGAACGTGACATATTCTTTTTTATTATTCATTGACTACTTTAATTTTATAATGTATTAAATGAAAGCTATTGCACTTCATATACATAACTGATTCCATGTGATTACGGCATTTAACTTATATCCGTCCTATTTCACTTCCGTCATAACATCAGGACCAACATATCTTACACGAATTTTTTTAGACTGACGCAACTTTTTTTCTTAACAAGCACTTTTCATCGCAACTTGTAAATCTGTGAAAGAAAAACGTACTAAAATATTTATTTTTAAAATTTAGTAGTGCGAAAAAATGTAAAAATAAAATCATATATAAACAGCTAGCGTCCGGACACCCCCCCCCCTCTTCCATTTTTTTAAAAAGTTCTATTTACAGGCGAGACTCAAGTACATTAAACACGAACTACTAACAAATAACATAAATCTTTAACTGCAATTATAAATGGGAGACAATTGAGAAACATAACTAATTATTATTTAACCCTTTCTGGCACACTGTGCCCGGTCTGGGATACCTAATCTTAATTCCAAACTTGCAAACGGCACCAATAACATTTTAGTAAAATTTTTCTTTTACAATAAAGCTTAAATTTAGGAATTTAAAATATCTAAAAAATTCGTTTGTGAATTCCGGTGTCAATCGATAATTTCTCCTTTTACTACAGATTTTGCCCGTGCCGGAAAGTGTTAATGCCCCGGAAATTTTACCTAAGTTTGATAACAATATTTCGTACCAGAATTTTCATTCAAAATTTTTTATTTGATGTATTTAACGTAAATGTTCCCGGATTACATTAAATGTATTTAACGCTTTCAAGAGCGATGTTTGCAGTCTGCAAACGGTTAGTTTTGCTTTTCGAATTGCGAACTGTCACCAGTAAATTTTTAGTGCAATTTCGATCTCATAATATACGTGAAAAGAGGGCTCTTGATTATTTTCAAATAAATCTGTTCTTAAATTGCGGTGTAAATCAATTATTTTAACATTTTTGGAGCAGATATACCTTGCCCCTGAAAGGGTTAAATTAGTCCATTATAATAATACATAAGAAGATTTTGTGATGCTACAACGTAGTAGTTTTTAAATATATTTGTTATAAATTTAAATGGATTAATTTAAGAATCTCTTAAAAACCCACAAATAACAACTTAGAAGATTATTCCATTAGTAGTAAAATGCAAGAAGATCAATATTTTAAGAGGAAAATTTTCACTTAATTTCTTTGAAGAAACCCAATTAAAGCATTTAATTTATAGCAATTTTAATCTCAAATTGGCTTGCTGAGTAATGAAGCAGATTTAAATGATGATTTGTGTTGGACACGAAATGTAACTATATTTAAGTAAACTGAAAATTTGTTTAATGGGTGAAATTGAAAATAAATTATTCATTTGAATAATGAAGCTTATGATTTGAACTTAAATTTCGTCAATACTTTTAACTTTACATTAAGTTATTATTTGATTACAGTGTGTTTTTTAAGAAATAATATTAACTAAAAAAATGTTGCATGTTAAATTTTAATGCATTTATAATATATTTTAATTACGCTTTGTTAGCATAATTATATATATACATATATACGGTTCTGCTAAATTTTTTTATTTTGATGGTTTGGATCAAACAATTACAGACAACTTTTCGATAACAGATTTATAAATTCAGATTTATTACTGACGTTATATATTTCGCTAAATTTATGCTTAGATTATTTCTTTTTCTTCTTGAAATTTATTTGTTCATGTTTCTTTTATTAACTGTATATATTTTATTCAAGTTTCTTGATTGGTTATATGGCCTGTTTTTTTAACAGTTCATCTTTATTTGCAAAATTTGTTTTTGGCACCAGTAAGAAAAAATAAAATATGCCTTATTTAATTAGAGCATTTTTAATATAGTGTAACAGCATATAATTTCTCTTGAAAAAGTGATGCAGACAGAATAAAATTTGTGTAAGAAACGCAGAAGTCTAAAGGGTTAATAAATTTAAATGTTTTCTTTAATTGTTCTTAAAATACTATTTACATAATATTTCCTAATTAAAGTAAATTTCTCAATAAAATTCCAAGGACCATATAGCTGCCAACTTTTACGCATTCTTGCTACCACTAAAATGGTACAGAGATTTCCATTTGTATAAGCATAAGATTTCGACGATTAAATAAGACAGTATTTACTATAAAATTTTTGTGGTAGGAAAAATGCGTAAAAGTTGGCAGCTATGCTAGGACACACTTGCCAACATCAAAATGTTTTTCCGTAGACTGTGATCAAACAAGTTTCAAATTAAATACATTTTGAAATAGGAGATTTAATTTAAATAACCTGTATTATTTAATTTATTTTTCTACGTAGAATTTATTTGAATTTATAACTAAAACAAATTATATTTTTCAATGTTCAGAGCTGTCACAGGCGACTTTTCATTCGAATCGGCAACATTTTTATCTAAACAGAAATCCTTAACAGATGTTCTGCAAACATTTTCCAGAGAAATAGATGTCAAAATTTATATAAAAAATGCTGGTGCTATCAGAATATAAAAACAGTCGCCTGTGGCGGCGCTGAATATTGTTTTTCAGTATTGAGATTTTCTCTGGAAATATATTACTTTGCTTAAATTGTCGCATCAAAATTTAATATCTATAATCAATGATTTATAATCAAGATTTCCCAAACAGTTTTTTCTGCAACTAAACCTTTTTATTTTAGAGCAATGTCAATTTTTCAGAAATTTTCCATTTTCAGATTTTTTTCCAACTGTTAGCCATATATGATCTTATATTCATGCCTTACAATCAAATAAAAATATATCATAATCGCTCAAGTACTTTATGATATAAATGGAATTTTTACTTGTAAAGTTCGATTTTTCAAGATAGATAAAAAACTTAGACACTTCTAACTTGCATGAAATTCTTGCACAATTTTGTCAGACACATGAATTAAAGTATTTATAAACACTTGGATAACATTTAGTTTCTTATAATAAATGTATTAACCGTATCGGTTCTGTGTGACTTCCTTCGTGAATTCCGGATCAGCTTCTCTTATATAAATTTTATCCGATTCGCAGCACTTTTATTAAAACAGAGACTTATACTTAGACAATATGTGCATGCTACATAATTTGTTATAAAATATAATAACGCAAGTAGAATTTAAAAAAAATAGAAATAAGTGTAAAATGCAGAGTCGGTGTATTCCCTTTAATTTTTACGATTATTTCTATTGGGAACTTTTTAAGGTAATCAGAAAAAAAATTACTCGTGTCTGCACTTAACATAATTTTTTTTTTTTTTTTTTTTTTTTTTTTTTTTTTTTTTTTTTTTTTTTTAGGGGGGGGGGTTCTGTGTGTTCCTTCTAATTTCTTCTAAATTTTTTCAAATAACGCAATATTATAGAACATATTTTCATTTGAAAGACTGAAGCAACATAATAAATACAAAATACAGCTCTCCCACTTGGCCCGCTTTTTGAACACCACTTTTATTTAAAGGAAAAAATTATTTATAAATCTCGCGGAAACCTGCACGGAAGTTGATACCTTCTTGGAATTGCTGCAGAAACCTACCACGAATTTCTTTCTTATATATATATATATATATATATATATATATATATATATATATTGGTTTTCAAAAAGCGGACCAGTGGGAGACCTGAAAATGATATTTCTAAATTTCTTGAAATAGACTTCTTTTGAAATAAAATTGTATAGCCGGGTTTCTTAGTAAAATATGCCCTTGTGTCAACCAAATCGAGTCCTACATGAATCGATAGCCCTTAACTCCTTGGGACGAGAGACACGTATACTAGGGTGGATCGATTGTCTATGGCGAAAAAAAAAATTACCATTCATCAAAATCTACCTATGCGGAAAAGATGTTCTAATTTACGGGGATTAAGGGAAAATAATGAAAGAAAATTTATTTTAAAATTTGATACTGCCACAAAAAAGTTGAATTTTCGAAAAAATTTGAAAAAAGACCGAATTTTGGTTATATTATTTTTGTCAAAAACTAATTATTTTAATATTTTTTAAAAACCAACAATGCGGAAAAGATGTTGTATCGTATGGAGGTTAAGTAAAAAGCAATAATAAGTAATAAATTCGAAATTTAATACTACCACAAAAAAGTTGAAAATTCGATAAAATATTGAAAAAATGGAAAAAGACCTAATTTTGGTTAGATTTATTTTTGACGCAAAATAATCCTTTTAATATCAATCAAAGCCTACCTTTGCGTAAGAAATATTATATTGCATGGATATTAAATAAAAATAAATAAATAAATAAATAAACTAATTTCGATATTTAATACTGCTGCAAGTGATTTAAAGTTTCGAAAAACTGGCAGTTCCAGTTTTTTTCAGTTAGGATTTGTCTGCTTGTGTATTGTGTAGCTTAGTGTACCTTGAATATTACTGTACCATGGCGTTGTTAAAAAAATAAAATATAAAAAATAAAAATAAAGAGAGAGAGAGAGAGAGAGAGATGAATTACACCCTATTTGGGTCTGGCTTTGATATGGCAGTAAATATGCTACATAGCCCAATGATTTTTTCGTGCCAAAAATATGTTGTATACAAAATTTCGTTAAAATCGATTCACCCGTTCTTTAGATATAGCTTGACCATGACCCATCATGACCCACAAATGACCCTTATAATCGAAATCTCTCGAACATGTGACTTAGCCCATTAGTTTTCTCGTGTATAAATATTGTTACACTCAAAATTTCGTTAAACTCGATCCTGCCGTTCTTTAAATATATATAACTTGACCCAGACCCTTTATGACCCAAAATGACCCATTAATCGAAATTTCTCGATCATGTGACCTAGCCCAATGATTTTCTCGTGCCAAAAAATTTTGTATACAAAATTTCGTTAAAATCGATCCACCTGTTCTTTAGCTATAGCTTGACCATGACCCATTATGACCCATCATGACCCACAAATGACTCTTATAATCGAAATCTCTCGATCTTGTGACTTAGCTCATTAGCTTTCCCGTGTCAAAAAACTATTACAGGCAAAATTTCGATGAAATTGATTCTGCGGTTCTTTAAATATAAATAACTTGACCCAGACCCTTAATGACCCAATATGACCCATTAAATTTTTTTTTTGAACATGTAACCTAGCCCAATGTTTTTCTCGTGCCCGAAAACCATAGAATGCAATTTTTAGTCAAAATTACGTGAGAAAATCTCTAGATAAAAATAGCATGACCCACAATGACCCCAAAAATGACCCACTAACCGAATTTTCTCGAACATGTTACCTAACCCAATGGTCTTCTTGTAATCCAAAACGATACAATATAAAATTTGGTCAAAATCGTTAGAGCCATTTTTTAGATAAAAATGGCTTGACCCATAATGACCCAAAAATGACCCACTAATCGAAATTTTTCGAACATGTGACCTAGCCCAATAGTTTTGTTATGCCAAAAAACGATTGGATAGAAAATTTCCTTAAAATCGATCCAGCCGTTCTCTAGATATAAATAGTTTGAGCTTGACCAATTATGACCCAAAATGACCCAATAATCGAATTTTCTCGAACATGTGACCTAGCCCAATGGTCTTCTCGTGCCCGAAAATGGTAAAATCCAAATTTTTGCGAAAATCGTTAGAGCCGTTTTTGAGATAAAATTTACCCCCCCCCCCCCCCCCCCACACACACACACACAATTTTTGCTCGCATTATAGTATAAGATAAAGAGAAAAATATTTTTAATTACAAAAAAATGCTTTTGGAATGTAGCCAGTAAACTTAACAGGCCATTGCTGGTATTTAAAATTTCATCCTAATCTTTAGCACCAATTTTTTCTTACATAAATTCTTTCTATGAATAAGGAGAAATTTCATGTGTTTAGCATAGATTTATTATTTTTTAACAAAAAATACTAGTATTCATCATGGACAATTTCCTGAAATATGCGAATCCTACTGAAAAAATATATTACTAAAACGTCTGTTAAAATAATAGAAAATATATTCTCTAAACAGAGGTTTTATGCTCAAGACAGAGGGTATACCCTACAGTGTGTATACTATAGCTTTATTGAGAAACAGAGGGTATACGGTATTTCTTTAATAAATCCAGTAGCTATACGGCCTATAGCCTCGTATATCCTCCACTACGTCCCTGCCCCCCTAATTGTTTTTAGGATGACATCATTATATATTTCATCACAAATATATATATTTTTTATGATTTCTCACTATCTCAATAAATGAATCTATTCAATGAAATGACACACAATACATTTTAAAATTTACAACTTTCTACCGGTTATACGATAATAATAAAATATGTGAAACAAGTAGGGGAACATGGGGATACTTGAGCCATTTTTTGAATTTTAATTTTTTTTTTTAATATATATAATTTTTTAGAACAAAACAAAATATTGAAAATGAAAATTTGATATTTTTTTTTCAACTGAAAACCACTTTCGATTGATTTTGAACTATTTTTCTATGTCTAATAATTTTTTTATTTTTTTTTTGTACATCGTGGCTCAAGTATCCCCATGAGAGGGATATTTGAGCCAACATTTTACAGAATGATAAATTATGATACATAAAGTCCTTCAAAACCAATTGAGAAAACAAAGTTAGTAATACGGTCATTTTTTGTCGTTAAAACTGCTGGTCGAAGGATCATTTCAACTTGAGTTATGCCGATGGTAGAAACATCCTCAGTTGTGAGCCACTTAAATTTGGAATCTGCAATTCTTCTTGAAAATTTCATTTTCAAAATATTAAGCACTTGTCAAACAAATCTTTTTATAGTTTTCTTTCCGGGATATTTTATTAGTAACCAATCATCAATAGAAAGTTTTCTTTTCATATAATCACCATCATTGACAGAATTTTCCTCTAATGATATTGTCGAACTCATGCTTTTAATTTAGTAGCTGTCGGAATTTAAGCCAGATGTATCATTCTACTATTTCAAATACTTTTTTGATTTCACAGGAAAAGATTTTGTCTTCCTCTTTGGCTCCATACAGGTAAGTTTGAACTGGGATTTTTGTTGCTTTTCTTGTTTTTTGTGCGCTTTTTTTACCAATTTTTCTTCAATTTTCTTAGTTAAAAAAAAAGTTACAGTAACAGAGGTTACAATTTCAATATAAAATATTAATCTTAACATATTATATTACAAAATAGATATTTTAATATGTTAGACCTAACTAATTAAAGTATTAGAGATTATAACCTGTAAAACAGTTTTAAAAAGTTATTTTAATGTAATAAAAGTTAAATTGAAAACTGTTTAAATTTATCTAGACAGGCTATTTTGTTAGTCAAAATGAAAAATAAAATGTATATTTTAATTGAAAAAAATATACATTTTTAAACCTCTTTTTAGGTCGTTATTTTTTAAGAAAAAAAATGAAAAATTATTCTTCCTTTTATTCAGAAAAAAAATCTATTAGTGAATATAAGGATGCAATTTTATTTTTTGTTTGTTTCACCCATGTATAATTTCCTGGTGGGGATGATTGAGCCATGGCTCAAGTATCCCAACTACCACTATTTTTGTCTATCAGAGTTTTACTAAATAAAGCATACAGCTATTAGAAGTATTTTAGATTCAAAATACAATTGAAATTATACTTATTAAATTTATGTATCTAGTTGCAATTTTAAACAAAACTTTGATTACAAAAAAATAAAA
Source organism: Maratus speculifer (assembly GCA_964019185.1). Classification (NCBI taxonomy): domain Eukaryota; kingdom Metazoa; phylum Arthropoda; class Arachnida; order Araneae; family Salticidae; genus Maratus; species Maratus speculifer. The sequence goes on from OZ025296.1 coordinate 37,487,055, forward strand.
AAAACTTGCAAGTAAATATTTACTTCAGATAGGGAAAAAACAACTATTAATCACTATACTTTCAAAATGGTACCAGGGTGTTTTTTTTTACATTTTCAGAACTATAACTATGTTAACATATTGCCAGTTTTAGAAAGAAAAATTAACCAACTGTAGAGTTAATAGGGGTGGCTCAAGTATCCCCTATGCTTAAATAACCCACTCTCCCCTACTGTGATTATAACGATTATATTAAAATGATTATCTTGGGTAATTAAAAAAAAATACAGTGTTGCCAGTAGGCTACTTTTTTAAAATTTGTTGATTGGCACCACTTTTTTGAAACGGTAAATTACCTTTTGTTTTCGCCTTAATTATCTTGTCAATCAATAAGGCATATTTTACCATTTGCAAAGAATGGTGCCAATCAACAAATCCGAATTTTAAAAAAGTAGCCTAATGGCAACACTGAACAAATACTCCAAATTTGATGTACCTCTCGATAATTAGTACAGTCGAGTCTCTCTATAACGAAACTCCATACATCGTATTTCTCTATATAACGAATTTTTAGTAGGAACGGTCCCCTTTTCGCATGATTACATTAAAAACAGTCTCTATATAGCGAGATATCTATCTCCATATAACGAATTTTTTCATAAATTGGTCTTAATTTATTCAGTTTTAAAAAGCTTCGAAATAATATGGAATCAATTTTCCATTACTTATTTTTGATTTATCGTCAGTGCTGATTTTTTAAAATTATTATTACTTCTCTCCTTGTTCTTTAAATCCAACGAATTCATCCGTCCCCCCACACACCTTTCAACATCCTTCTCAAAACAGACGCAATTAGATTGTTACACATATAAGAGAGGAATCAATGAGAGAGGCCTTCAAATGGATAGAAAATATTAACTACAATTTTTCATTCCTTGCTAAAATTTAAGCCTTTTTTTTGGAGAGCGTAACAATTTAAAAATCAAAACAACAAAAAATTACAGATTTCTTCGTCTGAAATTAATGCAAGTCTTCCTTATTTGATTTATCATTAAGATTTCAAATAAATGTCTGTTCTCTTTTTTGAAACTGCTTAAATAATTAAGAAATAAAATGTTGGGTTAATATTTATTTTTAAACATTTCAAATTCTTAATTCAAAAGATCAAAAATAATATTTGTTCAAATTTCACACATTAAATACGATTTTTAACATCATTCTCTATCCATCGGATTTCTCTATATAACGAATTTTTTACTGGAACGGTGGATTTCGTTATATAGAGACTCGACTGTATTAACAAATTCAAATTCTAAACAATCAAATATACTCTTCTGATAAGCATATTAAAATTTGATAGTGATATATGTAAACATTGTAACAGCAAATTAAATGAATACGAAAAACTGTGTATCATAAATTGTTGCGCATGTTTTGCTAAATCTTTTTACAAATTATCAAGGGCGGATCTGGAGAGTCCTCAAGGGGGGGGGGGGGGTGATTTTAGAAATTTGGAGACTCGACTTTAATGCGTGGGTCGGGGCTAATTTTTTCACTGCGGGTCATGTTGCTTTTATTTTTTGCTGCGGGTCGGGTCTGGATCCGGTTGACTTCTAGTTTTTGCTATGGGTCGGGTCTGGATCCGGTTGACTTCTAGTTTTTGCTGTTGGTCGGGTTTGGGTCCGGTTAACTTCCTTTTCTTGCTGCTGGTCGGGTTAACTAGTTTTTATGTTGTGGATCGCATTAGGAGGATTAGCAGGCGTTTTTATTCAGAAACTATGGCGTTATCCATTTTTTGATAAGCAGTTTAAGAAAATACTGTGAAAATTATCGTTTTCAATAGAATTTCTGGAAGCGACAGCATGAGAAGGTAGAAAAATTCGCAATCATTTGACGTGCGAAGAGAAAACTGCGCCCGGTGCAAAGCAAAATGTGGCATCCCCCCGATCCAACTTTTTCTTGTAACAGGCCAAAAATTACACTAGTAGCATAAATTTGGCATTTGGCGTCCCCTAAATTTCCGCACAAGGGCCGACCGCATTCTTCGCCCCCCCCCCCCCTTTCGCACGGCGCTGCATATTGTCCGTCCTACGCAACTTGAGAACAATTAAGTCTAGTTCCAGCCCGGCTCGTCTATATGGAGAAAAACAATTTCAAGCCTGATCTCGGGCCAGTACGAGCCTGCTAAAAAAATATTAAACCCGGGTTACACTCAATATAATTCTCCGATGCTGATCTCTACACTGTAAAAGTTACATTTCTGTATAGATGTTGTCAAACTAGTATCGGCTGGTGACGCACATTTATACTTATTCTCATTAAACCCATATAATTGAAAATAGCTCATATTTTAACGTTTCTGCTTAAATCTTTATAAAAGGCAGTGAGTCCGCTAATTTTTTTTTTTTTTTTTTTTTTTTTTTTTTTTTTTTATGGATTAAGCCCATATGGCCCTTCAATTTTTTTTGCCGGCTCGGCCCGTGTGTTTTGTTTATTGGCCCGGCCTGTTCGAAAAATTATTCTAATTTTGCTGGCTCGTTAGAAAATTTGGAACCATTTCGCCGACTCGGCCAGGTCCGGGCACGTGCATACGTCTAGGCTGGGTCGGACACGGACCGAAATTTAACTTTCATTCCGAGTCGAACCCCGACCAGGGAAATTTTGGTCAGTGCGGACTAGAGATAAATTCGGGCTCTTATTCCACAGCACGGTCCCGCCTGAGCCAGAAACATTTTGCGGCAAAAGCCAATAATGAAATTATACAGTAGAAAAAGTTGCAAAATATTTATAAAAAATGTTCCAAAAGTAGTTATAATCTTAAAGCTATTTTTTACATAAAAAAAAGGCTGTTAAACGAAAAATTAAATTTAATATTATCAAAAGACCAGTTTGGTACACTCTAAAAAATAAATGTGTAAATCAGCTAATTTTACCCATATATATGTGTAAATTTATAAAATTACACACCTGTCGTAAAATTTACACACATTTTTCTGAAATTTACCTGTTTTTATGTGTATTTAGCATACTAAAATAAGTGTGTAATTTGTTATCACTTGAAAAACACAGATAAGTGTGTAAATGTAGAAAAATCGTTAGATTTACACAAATTGATGAGTTATTCTATTTTAAACATACTTATGTGTACACAAACGTGTGTGTAAATTTCTAAAATTACACACTTTGAACAAAAATTTAGCTGTTTTTATGTGTATATGACTTACGAAGTCAAGTATGCAATTTGTTACCGCTTTATAAACTCAGACAGATGTGTAAATTATATAAAATATTTGGAGTTACACAAATTTTTATGTTATATATAATTAAAAATGTAAAAATTATCTTAGTTGCATTTATTGCCATTACTAGAGCTAGACCGAAAATTCGTTTTCGTTTTCGGCCAAAAATCCGAGTTTCAACGAAAATTCATTTTTGGCAAAAATGCTGCTGAAAATTCGGCTAGACCGAAACTGTCTGAATTCTAGAAATCTTCATTCTTACTTTGGAAATTTTCATCATGACTTCTTGATTTGAATTGTTTCCGCTTAAATGATATGCTTTTTAGATGCGTTCGTAATTATATAAATAGGTAGCACACGTAGTCGCCGTTCAGTCCGTTTTCCATCTGTCTATCTGTCCGTCTATCCATACGCATATAATAGAGTAAAATCTACCCAACAGAATGCTTTGAAATTTGAAGTATATAATTATTGCAAAATTCTGTCGAGTCATTTCAAACTTTGTGAAAATCGGATGTATAGTTTAATTACAGGGATGGTCAAAAATGTTCCGTTACATCATGGCCAATTCAAAAAAAAAATGTTTAAGTGCATTTTGACGGTATTACTGCCTTTTAAACAAAATGAAATTAATGAATGAAATTAATATGCATTTACTGAGGTGTACTAAAATATATACTCTGTTACAATATGCGGTGCAAAATACGTTTATTATTCATTTACAGGGCCACACAAAAGAATTCCATTACATAATAGTATAAGGTGAAACTTTATCTTCGACATATTTTAACCATGTTAATATTTTTCACATATAATGGAATTGATATACGTTGCCGAGGTTTACTGTGAGTTGCATCCTGTATAATAGAAAGTGCACAGTAATCATAGGGGCATACAAAAGATGTCGGATACTATACTGCAACCGAAATACTGAATATTGGAGATGATTTCTAGAAGTGCATTTTTAGTAGTGATATGAGCTTTTAAATTTAACAAAGTGTTTGCTGATTGCGTTGTATGTATAAATGCTGTAGATCATATACAGGGTAACACAACTGAAATTGTACAAGTTACAGAATATGAAAATAATAACTTAGATATGGTTTTTAAATAAGTTATGTATTTTTACGCTGAACTGCATTTACTAAACCAATATATGTTTATAGAATGTAGAAAAATTATATACAGGGCCACGCAAGGTATTAGATACATGGCTGTCTATGGAAGATAATCTCTGGTGATTTCACTAGATTTAAGCATGTTTAAATTTTAGCTGAATAGTGGCATTATACTTATGTAAAGATTGTAAACAAAGGACTCGGCTGCACAAAAGAATTAAAATATGCTACAGTCTATTGGGTGTAAATTTCTGAAATTCAAATTTCAATCTAGTAGGCGTTTTAACACTCTAAAACATAGTTGAAAATGTTTAAGAATTTTATTTGTCTGACCGTACTCTAACTTGCGTAATATAGTTGGATTGCTCTGTAATTGATACATAATTTTTCATATTTTGTAGTCATGCATTTTTGCATAAGAGAAATTTTACATAACAGCTATTGCATAAATTTGTTTATAGTACAAACGCTCCTCATTTACCACGTTTGACGTCCAATTTCCAACTTGTTATTTATTACTATGAACTTCCACTGTTTATAATTCTCGGTCATGCATGATTCAAAATCTTTGATCAAATTATAAAACAAACATGCACGCGCATATGGTGTTTTTCAGCTGCTCATTGAAAGTTGTGCACAGCTAACAGTAGCAGAAAATATTTGGTTTGAAACCGCAGAAGTGTTTTGAAAGATCTTTCAGAAAGATTCATCATTCTATGTCGTTAATGAAATAATTACATTTTAATTTATATGAAAATTACAAAGTTTTAGACAAAGGCACAGAATGCCAGCCAACTTCTGCACCGAGGATAGATTTTTCAAACAAGGGCGTTATTTCAGAACAATCACAGGGCGGCGAAGGCATGGCAAAGTTTTTTTGGGAGGAAGAGGCAAATATTTATTTAAGTATGCATCTCATCTATATTTAAATTTTTGCTAAAATAGTAATAATTATAAATTGAAAAATGATTATTTTTTATTACGACTTATTTAGAGTTAGTTTCGTAAAAAAACCCTTTTAAGTAGTACTTTTAAGTAGTAGTATTTTAGTTTATTTTAATGAGAATTATTAAATAACTGAAAAGTTATGTATATTTAAAAAATAAATACCCTTTATTGTATCTGTTCTCCATTGTTATAGATCGGGAGGAGGCAGCACAGACAACCACCTCATCGCGTTCACGGATGAAAATTCAGAATTAGTTAAAAATCAATTCACATATTAAAACGGGCAGTGGCGTAGCTATGTTTTTTGGCGCCCGGGGCCAGCAAGAAATTTTGCGCCCCCACCCCAATATAGATATATAACAATTTCTCTCAATTTGGCGCCCCTAGGCCTCGGCGCCCGGGGCGGACGCCCCCCTTGCCCCCCCCCCCCCTTAGCTACGCCACTGAAAACGGGATCGATCTACTAACTCATATCCTGGTGGGAACCGACCGAAAACCCGATTTTATCGGTTGACTCGTAGGTTTATCATTGTGTTTTTTCGTACCCAAAAGTATAAAAACATGGGGAACTGAGAGCAGGAGACGCAATAGTAAACCTACGAGTCAAATTCTGAAATCGGGTTTTTAGACGTTTTCCAAGACTTGGCAGACCGATTACATTTTAATATGCGAATCGAGTTTTTAGTAATTCTGGTATTTCAGCCGTGAACTAGATGGGATGATTATCTATGCTAATACCTCACGGTTAATTAATTAATTAGTTAGTTAACTATTCTAAATGCTTATAATTACTGGTTGTCAAAAAATATAAAAGTTTCGTTCATATCATTTTTTCGTTTGAAGCTTCTACACACACATAAGTTTTTATGCATGTTTATATTTTTGATAAAAATGTGCCTCAATACACCTTTAATTAATTAATAATTGTGTACATTCATTTATGCATTAATAATTTAAAAAAAATTAATCATTAATTTTTCGTTTTCAACCGAAAATAGAAAGCTTACCGAAATTTGGTTCGTGTTACGTTTTCGGTCTTAAAAACTTATTTCGGTCGATCCATAGTCATTACCCATATAAAAACCATAGTGACAGTGATGTTTTTGTCATATTTTTGCAAATCACGATGGTCACGTCCCATCTATAACCAAAATGTCTGCACTCATAAAATCCCATTGTAAGTAAAATATGAATTGTTTGGAAACATTTAAAAATTGCAAAAAGTACGTTACTCAATGTGAAAAATACGTTTATGACAAATTTGAAAAATTTTTCGACGTTACAGCGAGTCACATCACATATGTGATCAAACGACCATCAGTATGCTGTTAAGGCACAACGTGAATTTTAAAAGTACTATTTGAAAAGAGGACACATTTTTTTTTATTTTATCGGAATTGTGTTAATGCATTTGTGGGATTTGAATATGAATGTATTTTGTTTCAATCATTGCAAATGAACCTATATTCATTAATTTATTTTCTAACACAGAAAAATGCTATATAAATGCATCAATTTAAATCCATATGCATTTATAAATTATGCTGCAAACATAATCTTGCATATAATCCACGAAATAATTTATTATTATTATTATTATTATTATTATTATTATTATTATGGAATTTTTTCAAATGCTTTCTATATCCCATGAAAAATTAATAAATTTGGTTAAACTTACAGAAATCTATATAATAAAGAAAAACACATTCGTGACGGTGGTCTTTCGCGGTGGCAACACTTGATAAATTAATTTCACTTTTACTGTGATTTTCTTAACTTCTATCAGTTGCACAATTAAAATTTTTTCACAATCAAATAGAAAAAGAAATTTTTCTTCGAATGTAATTTTTTCTATCGTGCCTCAATTTTTTGTTTTTTACGGTTTCAAAAATAATCTGAAACCATGTTTCTTTTTTTAAAACTATTGTATGCAGTCCAATTACACAAGATTAAAATGTTTCCATTAAAAAAAAAAATCAGCATTTATTTCCGGCTAAATATTCTGCAACGAAACTGAAAACTTGCATATAAATAAACTTGTATAAAAAAGTATATAAATAAAACGTAGCTGTAATAGACATGTAATCAAACCTCGCGCTTAAGCTATTAAAATTATTATGTAAAAAATGAAATTGCTTATACATAGCAAAATATTTTGTGATTTTGTTTATTGTTAACCCTCGGTATCTGGTTAATACGAAAGTATTTCTATTTCTATTAAATTTCAAAACTTTGAATTTATATCTTATTTTTTTCGAATGAAAATGCTTTTTGGTGTTGTATATGAATAATAAAATAAGTAAAAAAAATGATGTAAAAAATCTATTAGTTTTGAATTTTAAAAAATGTTTTTCTTCTGTTTTTTTATAATCCGGTAAGTTTGTACTGATTTATTAAATTTATCTTAAAATCGAAACAGCAGAAAATAATATCCAATTGAGAAAAGCAAAGATTTGGGAGGCGTTTTGTAATGAAAAGCTGCTTTAATACTATAAAAAATAGTTGTATACATATAGTTGTATATATTAGTATACAGTATATACATTATATACATTAGTATGTAGTTAGTGTATACATTAGTATACATATATTTTTTTCTGTTAATGTTTAAAGATTTTAAGTTGTTCTTTAAAAATTTGCTTGCCACTTTTTACAAACATTTTAAATAGATTTAACATTTTCTGAATGTAAAATAAATGTACACAATTTATTCTACAACGATAACATAATTTTTCAAATTTTAATTTATTGTTTTCCAGAAATGTCTTAAAATAGTTAGAACAACAGGAAGAATTCAACAGTTAGAATTCAACAGGAAATTAATATAAAAAATGACAGATAAAGAATTATTTTTTTCTTCTCTTATAACGCTGTTTTGTTTTTAAAAACACATTTTGCATCTGCTAGGAAAAAAAGTCGTCTGCGGTTGGCTAACCGCAGAATAAAAGTAAACAGAGTACATGTAGTACGCTTTCGAACGGATGCAAGAAAGTTTTCTCGACAACATAGATCTGTATTGACACGGATTTTGTAATTTAAACAATGAATTGCTGATCAGTTCTTCCAAAATCATACTTTATACAAAACTAGCTGACCCGCCCGGCGTTGCCCGGGTCCGTATTAACAATACTAAACGAACTTGAAATTTGTATGATTTTATCATTAACTGGAAGCATGCAGAAATGCATTGTCTGAAATACGTCGCAGCTGACTTTGTGAAAAATCGGTTTTAAAAACAACTAATATTAAGCTCTAAAATGACTTAAAATGAGCAATGAGAAACACGGGAGGGAACATGTATCCAACGATTGCGTTAGTTTCGTGTTAAAGTGTTGATATTTACCCGTAAAAATCACTATTAAATCACGTAACTATTTTTTTTTTTTTTCGCATAGAAATCCCAAGTGAAATTTTTTGAATCTCAAACTAATTATATCACTCTTAAATCCGACTATACCGTGAATGAAATCGATACGCGATGATAAAAGATTGGTATATAGTATTATAATTTCAGAGCCATTTAACAAAAGTATATATTTTTAATCAAAGCATGCGTAATCTTGACTCTGTGGGCAAATTCCTAACCGTAATGTTTTGTACCATAACCATAATCTGTCTGTAACCTAACTGCGACTTAACATTACACTACCGTAACTTAAATGTAACATAAATGTAACCTAGCCGTCACTTTGAAATATCAATATAGAAGCAAAGCATCATTTAAGATTTTGCTTGAAAAGTTAACATTCTTTCGTTAATGTCTTAAAATCGTCTGCACTCTGAAATCTAGATTTTAGACTAATATTTGTTATTTAAGTTTTCGCGCATGATTTTAAAAGAATGTTTTCATAAATATATTTTATATATTGACATAGAGTTATTAATATGTTGTTAAATTAAAAACATTTTTTCATCTATATTATAAAGTATTAAAAAGTTCTGTAAAAAAAGAAAACTTTTAGTAATACAATTTTTAGTTCAAATCAAATGTTTTCAATATTTTATTTAATTTTATTTTGACATTTAATTATTTCGAATTTATCAATTTCAATTATTTTAAAAGCAAACATTTTTTAAATATAAATAATATAATAGAAAAAAGACCATTTTAAAAAATTACTATTTCTTCGTAAAATACGCTTCAGCTGTAATTCCTTTCTTTCAATTCGTCTTATTAATACAAAATCCCTTCCACATGCTTTTGTTTGGGACATTAAAATTTGAGCGATAAATGGTTTAATATTACAACCCTTTTTTCGGTTTACTTCACCATCACCTATCTTTTTCCTCCATGGTTTACAACCGCTGTGATAAAAAATGATCATTTAAACTGACAGTTTGCGAGTCTATGAATTTTAAAGGTCTGTTCCAGCTTTTTTAATTATTTATGCGAAAATTTTATGCAACCAACCAACCATAACTAAATGAAAGGAAAAAAAAGAAGAAAAAAGGCGATTTTTTATGAGAGTGATCTTTGGAATTTAATTAATTACTCAGTTAATAAATAGAATTTCGAAATTCTGAAGCTCAGGTGCATCAGGAGAGATATTGGGCTACTCTCATAAAAATTTTGAGCTTCGTACGTCCCATAGATTTTGCTAGCCATCGCAGACACACACACACACACACACACACACACACACACACGCAGACAGAGCGATTTGTTATTTTATTAGTATAGATATTTAAGTCCGAGATAAATACACTGGCTTTGGCGTGGTGTATATGCTTCCAGCCTTAGCTATTGTGCTTATGTATTGGATTTAATACTTTTCCAACAAAATCGAACAATAAAGAATGTCAGTGAAAAGCAGGTATGAAAGAAATTATTCTTGCTATTTGTTTTTCTTTAAATTATAAAGATTTGAATTAACTTCTTATAAACATGTTTTAAAATTTGAATATTTCATTAACTTCATTTAGTTTAATAAATTTGTTGCTTATTTTATTGAAATACATAATTTACCTAGTGATAATTTTAATCAGAAGATTAGAAAACTGTGATTTCAATAGCATTTTAATTAGATTTGTTTCCTTTTTAAAAATAACTGGTTAAGATCATGGTTTCATAAATTATAAAAGTATATGAAAAAACATCACAATCAATGGTTATGTAATCAGTAAACATTTAACGATATTTAAATTATTGAATAAAAAAGCCTTTTCAGAGAATGTTTTCAAACATAATTTTTAAAATTTTGTAATAATGTAATAATTGTATTTCATTACTTACTTTTCATTCTGGATAGTTTTATTATTTTATGTACTTTTTATTTAGCTTGGCGCCAGTGTTATATATACATATATATATATATATATATATATATATATATAAATACATATGAAACTATATTTACATATATAAGATATATTTATATGTTTGCATGCATATATAGATACAATATGTGTATAGATGTATATATGCATGTGTATTGCATATATAATATTGGCGTCCGATTAACCGAAATGTACCCTATTTTATATCTTGATTGATATTATACAGATAAATTTCAAAATATATATACCATAAGCGCTATTAGAAAACGGTATGATTAAAATGGATTTCTTTTTTTTTATAATTATCATCTAATCCTATAAATAAAATATTGGTGATAATCATAATGAACTAATATGTTGTTCTATTTTTATACCTATGATCTGAGTTCTTTTACGTATTTTTTTACTTTAAAAATTAGTTAACCGTTTGCTATTGTATTAATTATTCTTTTCTTATTGAGTCACATACAAAAACATTATCTGATTTTTAATAAACTTATATAAATAAAATTTTCACCACATTGTTTTAAGAACTCAATTGTAGATTGTAATCCTTTATACTATTTATGATAGTATTAGATTTATAATGGCTCTGGCAAAAAAACATCCAGCAAACCAGATACATACTTGAGAAACGAATTAAAATTTTCACATTAAAGGCAAAATAGAGTAGATGCGGTGCTGTGTGATATAAACACTTAATGATCGTTGTTTATTTTATCATACATTAAGAGTTAGTGGATTAAATGTATAATTTCACAAATAAAAATGTATTTTCTTCAATGTGTTATTAAAACTATTTTTTAATAATAAAAAAATGTTTTCAATATTTTTTTACTGCTTGTAAACTTTTATATAAAATGAATTAATCCTTTATATCACCTCGTTGTATATCTGTAACATTCCAAAAAGTGAAAGTTACTCATCCAATGAGAATCAATGTTACCTTTACTGTCAGCTTAAAAAAGATGATTATATTTATTGTTGCTATCTTCAAACATAGCAGTTGTCAGCCTAATTGTTCTTAGAATTGTCAACATGAGATACTGAGATAAATTTTCACTTCAAAGTTTTATTTCTTATTTCATTAGTTTTTCATCGTAATTTTAAAATGAACTTTGCAGGTTTTTTAATATGATGGAAAATAGCTGAAAAAGAGATTTTTTACTATTTTGCATTTGAAAATTGATAATGTTGATGTGAAGTATATAAATTACTGCTTATTTTAAATATGAAAAAATATCAGTATTCTTATTTATTTATTTATTTTAGACATTTCTAAAATGATTCCTTTTAACACCCCAATAAATATTTGCAATTTCAACATTGAGTAGCACTTGAAATAATTAATGTTTCAGCTTGTTTATCCCAATAATTGACATAAAACTGCACGTTTTCATATTTTTTCATGCTGTAGTTTTCTTAACACTATTTCTACCAATATCAAATCCCACCTTTTAACAAATTTCGATTCATTGTTTTTCTTTCTTTTTTTGTGATTTTTAGATTGAAATAGTTAAAAATATTTTACATAAATTGAAGACTTTTTTAAGCGTATTACATTCAAAAACTACTGTTAGCAAAAACAACAAAAATAAAAAATTTAAAAAAGTATCATTTGATAGCTCTAGAAATATTGTTAATATAAGAGTAGATCTTCACATACATAAAAGAAAATAGGAGCATTTGCTACTTTTTTTTTAATTTTTTATTTCATTTTTCAAATAGCATTAAAACTTATTGTACAATTTAGAATCGAAGTAGTTTGAATTTGTTTAGGTATTTATGTGTTGCAGCGATCTCTTGAAAATGGGTTGCCAAATTATAGAGCACATAAGACTTTATAATAATATATATTACAATTATACGTTTCATAACATTTATGCTCATTTGCAGTCATCATATGTGAAGCATACCTACATGACTTGTGTTTAAGATGTATACGATGACAAAGATACATAAATATATCGAACATAAGACGTAAATATTACTTATATAAGGATGTTTGTGAGGCATGACAAGTGTTTGGAATGTATACATGAGAACGTGAGTTTTAAATTTTAAAAAACCGATTTTTTCTATCAATCTTTTCTATTAATGAACCTACATCGAAAAAAAACATTGTAATCTGCATAAAAAATAGTTTTATCGTGTATTTCTATCAATGTAAAACCACGCTTTATAATGAAAAATATTGGACACAGTTAGGTTTTTTCGCGATTTTCTATTTTTTTTTTTTTTTTTTTTTTTTTTTTTTTTTTTTTTTTTAAGATAAGGCGAGCTTCGAAATTTACGTCCTCATATATACTATACGGTCAAAGCTTTGACCGTGTGGTATAGTCAGTCACCTAGGTGACTTCGCCGGTTTTACCTATGCCGGAAGTCTGCGATTTTTAACATTTTGTTAAATATGTAGAAAAATACACGAGGAATTATCCTGAAACTCTTAGTGTGTAAATATAACAGTATATGCCACGCATTTCCGTGAAGATTTTCATCAAACTCCATAGGAGGCTGTCAACAAATTGAAAAAGAAAGAACATCCTTTGGATTACCCTGTCAAAACTAATGCAGCAAAAGCGTTCAAAATATAGATTATAATTAAGTGGCTTATTGTAATAAACTGTCTTCATTTTTATGTGGCTAGCATGTATATTCGTAGAGAAATTGCGATTTTTATAAAAAGAGTCCTAAATTTTGACAAATTTTTTACTTATAATTTTCAGATTTCTGAATATAAAATAATGCACTTTTATGAAACTATGAGAAGAAACATTGTACACAATACCTTGTAATCAGAATTAAAAAAATAATAATAATTGTATGAAAAATAAATAGGTTTACTAAAAATTTTTTCACTGCGCATCTGTGAACACTATCAAAATTTTATTTGCATATTGTGTTAGCTATATGTATAGAGCAACTTTTGTGGAAGTCTCAAAAATATACCTTGAAAATTCTGAATGTGATCGTAGATAGAATAAGCTTAAAATCCGTTATTTTCAAAATAAAGTAAAAAGATGAGGGGCTCTATCCATATATCCATTGATTAGTGCCAATATAGAATACACAATGTGGATTAGATATTTAACAAAATATCTAAAATCGCAAGTGGCCGGTCACCGTTCGCCATATAGAGTACATTTTTATATTATGCATATATATATTTCAAGATGATTTTGGCGACATCATAACTGCAACTTTGGTGTAAATCCCATTTTCTCTGTCCATCTTATCTGTATCAACTGCGTCTACTGTATTATAATCGCATGTATTATTTATAGTGAATAATACCATGCAATTAAAATGCATAAAATGTAAGTACTTAATATCGGTTTTCCTTTTTATATTTAATATTTTTTATAGTTGTTGTGTAATTAAATAATCACTAGTGACTTAGCATTCAAAATGCGTATTAAAATACTAAATTAATTTCATTCAGTCACTAGTAATCAATAATCTTTCAATTCTATCATCAATAATCCTTATAATTTAAAGATTACAAAACATACTAAGTATAATGCAAGAATATATATATATTATGTAAATTTTATTTGATTATGTTTTGAACATTTAAGCAGAGATATTTCATTAGTAATTTTAACAAATATTGCTGTTAAATGTCATGTAATTTGATAAAAGAATAATTCTTTATTAATTTTAATACAATTATGTTAATTATTAAATAAATCACTTGTAATTTTTCCAACAGAATTAAAAGTATTTTGGCCTATGTTTGAACCGGGATTTTTTATGAGAGCTGCCAATACTCTACTAATTGAGCTATCGTGGATGAATCTGGCGGACATAATTCAGCCAAAGAACTAGAATTATACTAAATAAAGCTAAGTAATGCCAGACTGGCAGCTTACGCTAAAAGTCCCTGGTTTGAATCCTGCCCTGGACGCTTTTTCACCCATCTGGTCAAATTATATTAAAGGAAAATTCTGCTTGAACGTTATTGTTAAAAATACTAGCTGTGGAGCCTTACATGTGCGATGATAACTTTGGAAGTTAAAGTGAGCAAAAGCTTTCAAAGAGAGTGCAAAAATATAATTAGCCCAAACGAAAAAAGTTTGTAATAATTTATTTTAAAAAGAAACAAAAAATATGGGGTTTTTTCACTCTGTACATCGCTACAAATAAAAAAAAATCACCATTTTATAAGTTATAAATACAGTTAAAATTATGCCATTTTCAGAATATGGAGAAAAAATCTATATGAATTTCCAAAAAGAGGAAATTCTAAATAAATTGAAAATAACACAAGCAGCTTCACTTGTAAGATGGAGTGAAAGAACTCTAACTTTTAACTTAATTTAAAAAAACAGTCTCCATATTGTCTATACTCAAATTATACATTCCTGTTCATAAATTATGAATGTATGATTTTCGGACTTCAAACCAACTCTAACAGAAAGATAACAGATTATAATTTAAGACTACCCTGTTTTTTGTAAATTAGGCATATTGTGATTTGTGGTCTTGTTTGTAAGTCAGTTAAAAAAAAAAAATAAACGCCAAGTATTACATGAGTTTGTTCTTTATGCAGTTTTGTTTCGTAACCATAAAAACATTATTTTTTTCACAATTTACATGTCAAAGCATAAAATAAAGCTATGTACACAAAAATCTGTGTAATTTAAAAATTACACAAAAGTGTGTGTTTTGCATGTTTCGCATACATATGTGTAAGAACATAATATTAACACATAAATCTGCGTATTCTGCATATAACACAAAAATGTGTGTATGTTGTATATTACACAAGATTATGTGTATGTTCCTATTACACAAAATATGTGTAAAAGTAGAATATTACACAAATATATGTGTAAAAATATTGCACAGAAATATGTGTATTTCAGTGCAACTTACACTTTAAAGTGTGTATTTCAAGAGTTATCAGATAACTTTTACACATTTGGACTTATCATCAAATTACACATAAAAATGTGTATTTTGAAATTTACACATTTGGCGTATTTTACACACCAAATTACACATATAGACATGTCGTTTTTGTATCATCGATTTACACATTTTTGTGTGTAAATTTACACATTTATTTTTTACAGTGTATAAAATAAAAATATACTGTGCGCATAAAAGGATTCTCATATTTTGTCTTTGTTTTAGTAAGAAAATATTATGGACAATGGACATGTTAATCAAATGTGCTTCATGAATAAATGCATGGAACCTGTAGAAAATACTGTCTATTATCTGTTAAATTGGACAACGTTTTTAAATTTTCTGTAAAAAATGCACATTCTTAACTGTAAACATTTCATTCTTCATAACAAGCCTTCGTTATAGCATGACCCAGAAGATAACCTCAAATTAAAATTTTTAAAGTTCAACACTTTTTTAGGAACTGGGGAAACACTACTCGATCGCAAGAATATGGTAAATACATTTACTTACCGCTACGGCATCAGCAAAGATCCCAAAAGAAATGATAATTACTACAGTTATTTCCATATGAAAAGCGATTACGACTTGTATACGTTGCATACACTAGAAATTTAAATTATTCGGTAACCGCAAAATAAAATCAAAAGAAAATATTCTTTTCGCGTTAGATATCTAAATAATAATAATAATAATAAACGATCCAATTGCAAAATAATCTCAGTCACAAACAAAAATCGAACTATAGATAAATTCATTATTCCCGCCTTTTTTCGTAGGCGCCGGATTGTCGGTCGTCAGCAATGCTTGAACAAATCTACAGATGTAGATATGACTAATTGTTTTTTTTTTCTTTTAATAGCATACAAATAATAAAATTTAAAAAAAATGTGCTTCACTTTCATTTTTATCAAAATAGCAAAACATTGATTTGAAAAGGAATAAGTACTAATTTTTAAGGGGAAATTTTTTTTAAATTTTTCTATTCATCGATAAATAAAATTTTCAGATTACAGAAAAAATGAGTCCGAATCAGTAGACCAGCATAAATACAGAGCATGATCTCGAATCGGACACGGGCTAAGTCTGAACTTGTGTCATCTCTGATGCAGACATCTAAGAAGAATGACTCCAGGCCAGACTCGATCTGGACGAAAAATAAGTCAGGCCCAACCCAAATCTGCAGAAAAATAATGATCATGATAGTATCGAATAAATGACGGCCGAGTTCTGAATGCGGTAAGACAAGACACAGCCCGAGCCTCGCGAACTTAAAAGGCGCGGCCCGGGGGGGAACGGATTCTAGTTAGGATTTAACTCATTTCGTCCAAGGATGCATGTATTTTTGGGAAACTTTATTAGCACACGAGAGTAAAGACGAACGCCCCCTCAGACCCGCCATTGGCCCCGAACCAAATCTGCGGAAAAATAATGATCACGATACCGCCCGGTTCTGAAAGCGAGAAGACCTGACCAAGCCCGAGCCTCGCGAAATTAAAAAGGCGCGGCCCGCCCCGGACTCGAGTTAGGCTTCAATTCATATCCTGCGAGGATGCATGTCTTTTTAGGAAACTTTTATTTGCCCAAGCGGGGGGACATTGCTTTTCCCCCCTTATGGTCTGGTTCGATCTTAGACCGAGCGTTTACCTCAAGTAAGAACGATATCCAACGCCAGGCCCGCCCTGAAAAGAAAAGTGTGGCTCTATCCCGCTCTACAGGAAAAAGTGACTCAACCCGCCCCGGTTCTGAAAGTGTAAAGACCTGACCCAGTTCCGTGACTTAAAAATGGCGCGGCCCGACCCGGGTAGCGCCATTTGTAAATAACGGGTCGAGACCGGCGCGGCCCGGGTCGGGCCGCGCTGGTCACGAGTTTCAGTCCAATTCTTTTTCCGTGTGGGCATCTAATATCGTTTTTCAGATCCTTTATTGGGCTCAAGGGGGGGGGGCGATCGCCCCATCGCCCCCCCCCCCCTTAGATCCGCCATTGCAAATTATAAATAGTTGTAAAAAACTGCATAGTCTGCCATAATAGTATGCTACCTGCGCATTTAATATACTAAAACAGCATAAAATAAAATTGGTTTTCATTATTTTAATATAATTATATAGCGATCGCTTTATTTAAAATGTACCACTAGAATAGCCACATAAAATTTCATATGAACTATAAATTTTAAAAATTCTAAGATAATCAATCTTAAATTTTCTTATTTTTAATAGCATTCTGAAAATAAATTTAGAGATTATAATTTTCTTAACGCCAGGAAAACTTCGCATTAACTTAATCCATTTACTGTTATTGCTTGGGAAAAACATGCTTATAAAATAAATCACCGGAAAAAAATCTCAAAGCAATATTTTTTGTGCCGGTTACTGAAAATATTTCACATTATACTTATGAATAATTTAAAAGTTAGCAAAATAGAAATGTATAATGTGATCAGAAGAGTAATCTTTTCAAAAATGTCGAATATCGTTTACTATTTGAAAATATTTGACAGCACTCGTAAAAGGAAAAGAACATTTCTAAAGTATTGGCTGCATTTTAACAAATATTTAAAAATAAATTAAGTTTAAATCAAGGTACTTTTGTATGTTTCATAAAAAAGACAATAAAGAAGGTATGTGATATATTAAATTAGTTTTCTTCAAAATAAAAAGCTACGAATACAAGGTGTTCGAAACTTAAAAGATTTCGACATTCAACTACAGTATTTTACTTTATACAGGGTGAGTCATAAATATCGAAACAATAGGCTATCTCCTTAAATATTGCCTCTAGACCCATACTTCCAATTGCAAAGTTTCACCAAAAAAGGTAAATTTTTTGATAAGATAAGTTGCAACTCCATGGGGGGTCTATTTTAAAAAATACAAAAATTAAATTTTTATACGGCCCCCAGAGGATAAAACTTCCAATTAGAAAAATTTTCCTTATCCATTCCTGAATTGAACAAAAAAAATTCCATCTTGATATCTCCAAAACTCAGAGAGTTATGATAATTTTAATAAATCGTGAGGTTTCAAGGGATCAGACACAAATTGAAATGCGTGTAATTGAAGAAACAATGTTGCTGTATGTTGTCCAGAAAACATTTATTTTATTTATTTATTTACAGAGTTTGAATTTTGAATGTTTTGTGATGGTTAAACACATAATTTGTAAGCACTATCACATAATAAGCTTTCTTAATATTTTTTTTTTTTCAAAAAATGTAGAGTAAATTAAAATTGTCATAACTCAAAATATTATTTGTCGCATTGAATTTTTTTCTTTTAATTAAATGAAAATGTTTAATTTTCAATTTTGATTCAGCATTTTAAATAATATTTTTAAAAAATAAAAGTATTTAAAATAGCAATTTAAAAAAAGATGCAATTTTTTGTGAACAAATAATATTTTTAAAAGTAAATTTTCTGAGGTGAAAACATCTTTCGGCATCTTTTTAAATTATTTTTTTTATTGAGGTGTTAAAAAACTATTGAATTGTTACCGTAACCAAGGGTTACTGACTTATGATGTAAGTTTAAAAATGAGAAATACTGAAATAAAAACATCTGATGAAGAAATGTGCATTTAGTTTTAAACAAAGATTGGCTCCTAACGTTTAAATGCTTCTTTAAAATAGGTGATTAACTAGGTGATTAACTTCTTCTTGTGTAGTTTCAATTTCAGATTTTGTTTAAGTTTTGCCATTTTCGCCTTCTTTAATTACTATTTAAATGAGTCAGCTTATTTAATCTTAATTTTTTTATCACGCCGACTTCAATTTTTTTCATTGTTTTATCCCTGTCAACTTCATATTTTTCTTGTTAAAATTGCCACTACACGATGCGTAAAAGATGTCTCTAATTACGGGTCTCCAAACTGGTAGACGGTAGGTATTGGGTTCGAACCCAATCGCAACCATCGGCCTAACCGTTCGACGTTTTCCGTAGTTTTTTTCGAACCCTGGATTTCCAATTGCAGATAATTGGCCGGAATAAAAAAAAACAATTAAAAAAAAACAATCCCCAACGTGTTAACTGCTGTAAGCGGACTCAAAGGCCGCTGCGCTTTTTTTTTTTTTTTTTTTTCATTTTTTAGAGTTTAACATACAGTTTTCAATTCAAATACAAATACATTTTAAATTTTGTTTAACTTTCGAATCAGTTATCTTTTTAAAACAAGAACAGGTGTTTAATGAATCTTCGGCATATTTCATTTAAATGTTTTAAGTTGAAATTATTCAATTGAATTTCTTAAATGATGTTTGGTTCGAACGCATTAAACCTTGATCAATTAAATACACTTAGAATGAAATATTAGTGGGAGCTTAGCATAAAAAAAAATACGCAACAGAAACGTTATACTCTTCGACTTTAACATTCGAATAAATATTTTTTTTAATGCCGTTTGGAATAAATAAACTACTCGGATGTAGCAATCGGAGGACTCTAAAGATACGAAATTCCGTGGATTAGTACAAGATATCGCTGAAATCGTGTAAACTATACAAAATTCATTATGAAAACGCCATCCGAAAGATGATTGATACAAAAACGTAAACAAAACCAATTCATGTCAAGAAGTAACTGCATCTGACTTTTTATGGAAATTATTGCATTAGTTCTTAAAGTAGAGCTATTGCAGAAATCTTAACAAATTCAGTGTTGCAGCGCCTCTCGTGAAGCCATATACAACAAAATATAAATAACATCAATTCATGTCAAGGAATAACTGAATCTGAAGATTGATGATATTCCTTGCATTCTGGAGATACAGCGATCGCGGAAATCGCACAAAAGCCTTTTCAGTAAGGTCACCTGTTAAGCAATTCATACCAAAAACTAATCAGCATCAATGTAGATCAAGAACTAAGTAAATATAATTTTTTATTAAATTTTGTGTATTAGTTTTTGAGATAGCGCGCTCACAAAATGTATATCATATACAGAGATACAGAAGCAGTGACTCACAGACAGACATTTTGTAAAAACATGTTTTTCGGTATCTCTGAGCCCTAAAACGTATGAATCCGTCGAAAACCGGAATTCAAAATTTTCATGAATCCAATACTTTTTCTTGTAAAGATAGAAAAAAGTAAAAATATGTTTAAAACCACATAAATTTTGAAGCTGAATAGTAAAAACTAGATTTTTGAAAAAAATTCTAAGTAATTTTTTAAAATATATTTCCATTAACATTAAAATGTACAATAACATTAAAATATATTCCATATGATCCAGTTAATATAAGGGTCATTATCGCTATTACTATTTTTACTAAACTTATTACCTGTGGCAATAAGTTTTAAAGACACGGTTAATGAGAGTTTAATTAATATCACTTAATTTAATAACACTTTTAATAAGTTTTTAATAAGACGGTCCGGCCAATGGGTCGTGCCAATTACGAGCCTGACGCCAAGCTCGAGATATTGCAGACATCTAGCATATGTCAAGGAAGTTTAAAGCAAAAAGCTATATGCTTTTATTTTATATTTAAAAGTTAAAGCATTGTCTTGGGTCTACATTTAACAATGCGTAAATTAATGGTCGATCCCTAAATTGTATTTCAAATGAACTGATATCGCTGCACTCAGATGTATGCTAAAGTGGTGTAAGTCACGAATTTTGAAAAATTTTGGATTTTAATATCATCCAGGGATTTGCAGATATCGAGATGATTTTTTTTTTGTTCGATTCAGAAGAGGATAAGGAAAAATTTTCTAATTGAAAGTTTTATTCTCTGGGGGTCGTATAAAAATTTAATTTTCGTATTTTTTAAAATAGACCCCCCATGGAGTTGCAACTTATCTTACCAAAAAATTTACCTTTTTTGATGAAACTTTGCAATTGGAAGTATGGGTCTAGGGGCAATATTTAAGGAGATAGCCTATTGTTTCGATATTTATGACTCACCCTGTATATTACAAAACTCAAAAGTCTAGAAATTCAGGACATTTTATATTAACCGTTCTGTTTTCCTGAAATCGTTGCTGAGTGTATTTTTTTATATATATATTTTAAATAATAATTTAGAAATTGTCAGCTATACTTCTTAGAGAAATAAAGTTGACAGGACGCAATACTCCAGAATATTTACATGCACCACTTTTTTCTAATGAACGCTTTTTAATCTTAATTTTTGTTGAACTTGCAACAGAAACGTACCACGTTTCTACCAGAAATATTCTATCAAATGTATTTTTTTATATTGGTGCTACAGAATATTAAAATATTCGTCTTAAATTGAAATTTTGCAATTATCCTTCGTACATCTTTTTTTATAGTGTAATTAACCCCTTAACCCCTTAACGCGCAGTGTTGCCGGGTCGGCAACACCTAAAGTCCTCCCTGTTTAGAGACACAAAAACTCCGTGAATATTTTAAAAACTACTCTAATGGCTACTTTAAATCTTTCTTATGAGTTCTAGGTGTCAGCACCACAGAGATCAAACTCTACTGTTTTTAAATAATAGGTAAAATATTTTACTGTAATACGCGCTTCGCAGCAATGCTGTTCTCACTGCGCTTATCAATGCTTTACTTATGGGAGGTTACCACTTCGCCAACAGCTGTATCACTAAAATGATTAGTGCGATCTCTACAAAACAATACCTGTGTACCCCTCTAGGGCTAAATAGATTGCCTATTTTTTTTTCTTTAAATTCCAACTTTAAAGAGTAGTGCGCCGGAAAGGGTTAACTGGTTAACTCTTTTCCGTTCGATAAATTGAAAATAGCGGATTCATACCACTATTATTTAAATAAAATATTCGCAAAATTTAGGCTAAACATTTCCACCTTTCAATAGTATGAAAATTTTCTTAAAAGTAATAGTGGTGTCAGAAAGCTTTAAATGATGCATTAAGCAAATTCGTCTTGCCGGAACGCCGTTCGGTCAAGCCAGTTAAGGGGTCAACTTTGTCTCGCACTAATTCATTTAACCCTTTCAGAGCAAGACATTTGTGCTCCAAAATGTTCAAATAATTAGCTCCAACCGCAATTTACGAATAAATTTAGTTGAAAATAATCGAAGCCGTTTTTTCACGCATATTATGAAATCAAAATTGTACTAAAAAATTGTTGGTGCCAGTCGGCAATCTAAGCATTACAATTAGCCGCTTGCAGATTTTAAACGGCGCCCCTCTGGGGGTTAAAGAAAAACACATTTTTTAGACATATAATAAACATGAAATTTACGATAATGATGATTTATACAATCTTTTGAAACTATGACGCCATTTATAAATATAATTACAAAACAAGTAATATTGCTATTATTATTATTTTTTTTAAGATAAAAAATGTAGCTGCTGGAATTTGCAAAATATAGTTTCATTTAATTTACCTAGCATTTAATTTTAAGTTTTCGAGAAATTGTTAACCTTGTAAAATCTCATTGCAAATGATATTTACAAAATAGTCTCAATAATTATTAATTCGTTTAACCATTTCCGGCACGGGCAAAATCTGTCAGTAAAATGAGAAATTATCGATTGACAGCGGAATCCACAAACAATTTTTTTAGATATTTTGAAACCCTTAATTTAAGCTTTTATTGTAAAAGCAAAATTTTACTAAAATATTATTGGTGCCGTTTGTAACTTTGGAATTAAAATTAGGTATACCGGATCAGGCACAGTGTGCCGGTAAGGGTTAACCATTTATTCGTTACGTTCTGTATATATATTACAGGCCAAACCCGATTTTAGGCCAAACTAGATTGGCCTAGGCCAAACTAGTTTATCCTAACGCCCATCGGATAGACTAGTTTTTCCTAGGCCAAACCGGTCTATCCTAATGCCCGTCGGATAAACTAGTTTTTCCTAGGCCAAACCGGTCTATCCTAACGCCCATCGGATAGACTAGTTTTTCCTAGGCAAAACTAGTCTATCCTAAGGCCCGTAGGACAATCTAGTTTTTCCTAGGCCAAACTAGTTTGGCCTAACTCTTATAGGATAAACTAGTTTAGCCTGCTGTTTATTGGTCTGAACTAGTTTCTCCTAGGATGATCTAGTTTATCCTAGGCCAATTCAATTTGGCGTGAATTTATTGAATTCAATGGCGCCACAGCGCCAACATTCTAGTTTGTCCTAGGCTGATCTAGTTTATCGTAGGCCAATTTAATTTTACGTGTTTTTAGCTCGCAAGCATCAAAGCCTGAGAAATAATGGGCTCGCAGGTTCTGTATGTATGAATGTACGTATGTATGTACGATTGTACGTACGTATGTACGTAACACGATAGCTCGTGATAGAAATAGCCGATTTGCTTCAAATTTTGGATGTACGTTCATTGATATAAGGTACTTTTCTGATTAATTTTGGGAATTCATTGGATAAGAATAAAGGGAAGCGAAAGGGAGACTAATCACGCACAGTTAATTTAGAGAAATGGATTTTTGATACAGAATTATCAGTTTTTATTTAAAATTTTAGATATAGGATCATTCTGACTAGGCGCTTCCATGATTAGTTGTAGATGTTTATTGTTTAAGTGTAAAAAAGGTGCAATGTTGTTTACCCCCCCCCCACCCCATAATTTAGATAAATGGTTTTTGACGCAGAATTTACGGATATGCTTCACATTTGTATATAGGTTCTTTCTGATAAGGCGATTCCCTGAATAGTTTTGGGGGTTTAATGGATAAGTATGAAGGAAAAATGAACGATTACCCTCTTGCATAGAAAAAACTAGTTTATCCTATGGGCATTTAGATAAACAAGTTTGGTGTAGAAAAAACTAATTTATCCAATTGGCATAAGGATAAAATAGTTTGGCCGAGGCTAATCTAATTTAGCTCGAAAACGGATTTGGCCAGTAAAAAACATATCTTTTACTAGAAAAAATATAAATGTGTGTCAAGAGTCATTGCTTATAACACCAATACAGAAATTTAACATGTTCACCTTAGAGACATGATGCATTGGACATGGTGTTTGCTTATTCAAGCAAATTATTATTATTTACTTTAATGTTATTTACTTTAATGTTATTTACTTTTGTACAGGCAGAGCTCTGTCTGTGCAAAAATCAGTGAAAAAAGTCTCAGTCCGGCTCGATCTGGCCCTACTCAATTTCTGCAAAAAAAATTCAGGTTTTACTTCACATACAATTAAGATTCCTTTAAAAAATACTGCTTATATACTTATTGGATAAATTTACAATGTATTTTTAAATTATGTTGTGTTCACAGGATGGAAAATACACAGTGTATTAATGATTATCTAGATTCTTAGAGTTTCAATATTTAAATACGGATTCATTAAATAATCAATGCTGTTTAGAACAAAAGAAAAAGTACGAGAGTTATAAATATCATAACTTTTGAATCCGTTCAGTAAAAAGTAGATTTATGAATATATTTCGCTGTCATTCCTTAAGGCTTTTCTCATATCCTAAAGAGCTACATCCTAACACATTTTTGAACTACTTCCTTTTCGGAAATGCATAAGGTTAACAGATTCAGATAATATATAATCGAATGGCGTAAACCATTTTTTCATAAAAGCGATGTACACTCCTGGCCAAAATTATAAACTCACAAATTTTTTCATTTGTTTACATCATAATATAAATAAGCTTAGTTTTACATTAATAAAATAATGATGAATACTTATAATAAGACGTCTAAATTTAATGTAACTCATAAATAAAATGGAGTAGGTAATTTAAATAAAAAAATACATAACTTAAAAAAAATAACATTTTGTGAAATCTGGACAAAATTATAAACTCAAAGTTATAAATTTCTATATTCTGGCATATTTCATATAAATAAATGCATTTTGTGATAAGAAACTAATAAATGGAGTCATTAAGCATCCATACATTTCAATACATCAATACATATTTTAATTTTTCTTGTAAAATAACATTAAATGAAACCTGGACATAATTATAAACTCAAAGCTATGAATTTCTACACTCTGGTATTTTTGATATAAAGAAACGCATTTTGTGATAATAAATTAATAAATGGAGTTATTAGGGATGAATATATTTCAATACATCAATGCATTTTTATAATTTTTTTTCGAAAAATATGACTAAAATATAAATATAGTAGTACATGTGTAAATTGAAAAATAAAATTTTAGAGTTTAAGAAGTGAACGTACTTTTGAATTCTAGTGCAAAGTAATGGTGCATACATTGTGTCAATGTATGCATCAATGTTCAACACATAAATGTGTTGAACCGCCATTTTTCTGAATGACTTTGAATATACTCAGCATAGATTGGAATTTTTTTTCCAACTGCTCCATAGACAACTGGTTCAAGGCTGAAAGTATAACAATGTTTAAATCATTTGTGTTTTGATATTGGTGTCCATCGCGATAGACTATTCGAACGATTGCACTCCAGCAATTTTTAATGGGATTTATAATAAGGCTGCGGGCTGGTCAATTCAAGATATTTACATACCGGCGCTGCAGCCACTCTTTTGTGCTTTTTGTAGAGTGTATTGCTGCATTTATCTTGTAGAAATACCCAGTTTTCTCCAGCGATCAACGGTCCATATGACAAAAGATTATCGTCCAGCATTAACTGGTAGTCTTCTGCTTTTTGTTTTCAATCAAGAAAATGTAGAACAATTTTACTATTCTGAGAAAAACCACCCCACACCATCACTGATTGTTCACCAAAGTTTCGACTAAAGGTATGTCGTTTTTCAGGCTTAATATCGTTCCAATAGTATCTTATGCCACCTGGGCCTCTAAATTAATTTTATTTTCGTCTGACCAAATAATTGTGCTCCATTATATTATCCATGACATGTGCTGTTGTGCAAAATGAAATCTTGGTTCCATTTGATGGGGCTCAAGTTTTGGCTCAGCTTTCATTTTCTTCCATTTCATATTCGGCGCTCATTGAAGAATTCGTCGAACAATTCGAGAGCTTACATTTAACTTTAAAGTATTTACAATTCGGCTAGAAGAAGCTCCAGTACTAAATGCTGTTCATAACATAGATCTTTGATTTCTTTCTGTATCTTTGGAAGTTGACCACTCCAATTTATATACAAAAATCATATTAATAAACCATATTTAACAAAATTGTTTAACTAAAAATTATAAAAATGCATTGATGTATTGAAATATATTCATCCCTAATAGCTCCATTTATTAGTTTATTATCAGAAAATGCATTTATTTATATCAAAAATACTAGATTGTAGAAATTCATAATTTTGAGTTTATAATTTTGTCCAGGTGTCACATAATGTTATTTTATGAAAAAAATTAAAACATGTATTGATGTATTGAAATGTATTGATTCATAATGACTCCATTTATTAGCTTTTTATCACAAAATGCATTTATTTATATGAAATGTGCCAGAATATAGAAAGTCATAACTTTGAGTTTATAATTTTGTCCAGGTTTCACATAATGTTATTTTTTTAAGTTATGTATTTTCTTATTTAAATTACTTACTCCATTTTATTTATAAGTTCCATTAATTTTAGATGCCTTAATATAAATATTCTTAATTATATTATTAACGTAAAGCTAATCTTATTCGTATTATGATGCAAACAAATTAAAAATTTTCTGAGTTTATAATTTTGTCCAGGACTGTATCTTTGAGAAAATAATAAAGCTACGTTTTGAATCGAATTTCCGGTTACGACTTCACGAAAAAAAAAAAAAAAAAAAAAAAAAAAAAAAAAAAAAATTGACGCCGTGACAAGAATAGCTTATATGTCGACAGGTAAATAATTTCTCAAAAATGGAAAATGCTGCTCGATTGCAAATTTTGTTCAGATTCATTCTGCTCGAATATGCAATAATAATAATAATAATAATAATAATAATAATAATAATAATAATAAATGCAAGTCAGATCTCAGTTGGCACGAGTGTGCAGAAAAAAAGCAAACACCATGTCCAATGCATCATGTCTCTAAGGTGAACATGTTAAATTTCTGTATTGGTGTTATAAGCAATGACTCTTGACACACATTTATACTTTTTCTAGTGAAAGATATGTTTTTTACTGGCCAGACCCGTTTCGAGCTAAATTAGATTAGCCTCGGCCAAACTATTTTATCCTTATGCCAATTAGATAAACTAGTTTTTACTATACCAAACTTGTTTACCTAAATCCCCATAGGATAAACTAGTTTTTTCTATGTAAGAGATGTAATTTTTCCCTTCATACATAACCATTAATCCCCAAAACTATTCAGGAAATCGCCTTATCAAAAAGAACCTATATACAACTGTGAAGCAAATCCGTAAATTCTGCGTCAAAAACCATTTATCTAAATTATGAGGAGGGGTTAACCTGCATTGCCCTTTTTTTTACACTTAAACAATAAACATCCACAACTGATCATGGAGGCGCCTTGTCAGAATGATCCTATATCTAAATTTTAAATGAAAACTGATAATTCTGCATCAAAAACCCATTTCTCTAAATTAACGGTGGGGGACTAGCCTCCCGTTCGCTCCCCATTATTCTTATCCAATGAATTCCCAAAATTAATCAGAAAAGTACCTTATATCAATGAACGTACTTCAAAAATTTAAAGCAAATCGGATATTTCTATCACGAGTTATCGCGTTACGTACATACGCACGTACATACGTACGTACATTCGTACATACATACGTACATTCATACATACAGAACCTGCGAGCTCATTATTTCTCAGGCTTTGACGCCTGCGAACTAAAAACACGTAAAATTAAATTGGCCTAGGATAAACTAGATCAGCCTAGGACAAACTAGAATGTTGGCGCTGTGGCGGTCATTGAATTCAATAAAATCACGCCAAACTGAATTGGCCTAGGATAAACTAGATCGGCCTAGGATAAACTAGTTCAGACAAATAAACAGCAGGCTAAACTAGTTTGTCCTATAAGAGTTAGGCCAAACTAGTTTGGCCTAGGAAAAACTAGATTGTCCTATGGGCCTTAGGATAGATTAGTTTGGCCTAGGAAAAACTAGTTTATCCGATGGGCATTAGGATAGACCGGTTTGGCCTAGGATAAATTTAACTTTTTCAAAAAAATGTATAACCGACTCCAAAAAAAGCGCTAAAAAGAATTAAATAATTCTATAAAATTCTCTAATGACAAATTGTTATCCAATAACCACACATTGACTATCATGTACCGGTATAAAACGGTTAAATTTAATATATAGAATTTAATATCCACCAAACATAGGTTTTCCAGAGAATATTTTTTACAAGAGATTAATTTACATATTTTTGATTTAATTTTTGAATATATACATATAAAAAGTAAGGAATTACTTTTTGAAGTTGGTGCCAAACAATCATAATCGATAATGATTTCCCCATTTTATTTATGGTACTAGGCATAATATATCCACAATTCTTACTATACTTAAGATAGCTTGGCACCAACTTCAAAAAGTAATTCCTTACTTTTTATATGTATATATTCAAAAATTAAATCAAAAATATGTAAATTAATCTCTTGTAAAAAATATTCTCTGGAAAACCTATGTTTGGTGGATATTAAATTCTATATATTAAATTTAACCGTTTTATACCGGTACATGATAGTCAATGTGTGGTTATTGGATAACAATTTGTCATTAGAGAATTTTATAGAATTATTTAATTCTTTTTAGTGCTTTTTTTGGAGTCGGTTATACATTTTTTTGAAAAAGTTAAATTTATTTCCTATTTTTTAGTTATTTATACCGTAATACATAATTATGTGTACTGACATATGATGGCTCTTTGCAACGCATTTCTAATGAACGCACTTTGCTGAGTTCTGATGTATTCGCTTTACTTGTCACTGTTTGATTGTCAACTTTTCAAAAGACACTTAAAATATCGGTTAGTATCGTTGTGAATCTTTAGGTTTTCTGGATGTGATAACTTCTTCAGATCTGGCACGACGAAAAGCTGCCGCATTCATGAAATCTTAAAGTCAACATCTAATCGTACGGACATCGGAAGTGGTTATCGAAAGGTGACAATGCCTCAAGTAAAGTGTCCTTACACATAAGCGCGCGGCAAAGCGCTTCCATATATGAATAAACAGCAAAATGACTCCATGTATCAATGAATAGTAAAATGCTTTTCTAGTGTAGTCAAAAGTACCCCCCCCCCCTTCAGTCAGAAAAAGCAAAAAGAAAGTTTTTAACAAAAATCGCTCTATGATTCAATAGATAAACAACAATAATCTAATTCCTATAAATGCAGTAAAGACATCGGAAATGATTCGACGAGGAATCCGAAAATCATAACCTGTACTTGGCTGCATCTACAAGAGAGTGACAGCATTCGATGCCCAAATACTTTTTTCACGGACGCATTTGTCCCAACTAAACTGTTAAAAATTTGAAACTCACTCCAACGCTTTTATGGAAAACGATTATTTCAGCCTATCATGAAGCATTCTCATGGGTCAAAAGACAAATATTTAAAAAAAGCGAGGGAGTGACGATGCAGCAAAAGGGTAAAATTTTAAAAAGTGTATGTATGAGATATTCCATAAAACAGATGGAGTGATGATGCAGCAAAAGTTAAATTTTTAACAATGTATCGCAATGCTAGGCATTTTCTTTTATAAAATTTGATGATGATTTCCTGGTAGAATTCGATTGTACGCCGAATGATCCTTTATTTCTACACAGACATAAATACATAATCCATATTATTTTACAAATTCGTGGACATACAAGGACAAGATAGCACAAGGAAATATTACGACACAATAAAAGTACAACCGGAGCTACACATAAAGAGTGTGTGCAACGGAGCCAGTGGGATTCGAACCCACAATCTCCTACGCTATCAAGAGATTAGCAGCGTGGTGTCTTAACTACTCGGCCACAAGGACTCCCTTGATGACTCATTTTTGTCCAGAATCTTTTCAATCAATCGTATACTGTGCTTCATGTGTCGTCATATTCACATCGACGAATCCTACATGAACAAAATCTCAAATCATTCTGGTGTCTAATCCGGTAACCAAATCTGAATCTAAATATAATTTTGTTACACATATCTATGAACTTTATTTTGCATTGATATGTAGAAATAATTTTTTTCTCCGGAGCAAAATATATACTAAAGGATTTTTATCTTTTCAACAACTTAAGGATGTCGATTGGTATCGATGTCTATTTCCGCTTAAGTGGATGCGAGAACTTGTCCATTTAAGCTTTAACATTTCGGAAATTTATTGCTTCCAGCAAACTTTAAGGCCGCACACTAGGCACAGAAAAATTTCCGGATGATAATGTGAAGTCTATGGGGGCGTTCTTTTCAAATATCTCGCTCAAATTTTAAAATTTTTACGTGATTTTTTTTTTTGCATAGGATAACTGAAGATATTCCACAACCGACCTAATTTTTACTTTTTCAATTTTGGTTTCAGATTTAAAAAAAAAATATTTTAAATTTCAAAATTTGTTTAAACGGTTCTGAAACTGAAACTATCATTATATAAAACATACATAAGCAAAATCGAAGAAGTAAAAACTAGGCCGGTTGTAGATCATCCTCGGCTATCCTATGCAAAAAAAAATCATGTAAATATATTAAAATGTCAGCGAGATATTTGAAAAGAACACACCCATAGTCTTTACACTATCATCCGGGTCTTTTCCTGAGACTAGTGTAGTGCCTTAAGGTCCACATTGAAATCCACAGACTTCGTAAATGGGCATTGAAAAGCTGACAATCCATCAGTACACGTTAAAATTATTGCGAAAAATTACCTTTGTTTTTAAAGATTATCTATTTTCTGACTAATGAATGCGATCTAAAAACGTGTATGGAGCGTTTTCATTGGTCAGAAAATAGATAGTCTTTAAAACAGAGGTAATTTTTCAAGATATTTTAAACAGGGTACACTGTTAAAAATTTGACCCTTTTGCTGCATCGTCCCTCCACCGCTTATATAGAAAACGATTACTTCAGCCTATTATGGAGCATTCTCATGGATAAAAAGTGAGATATTCTATAAAAGCGGGGTAGTGACGATGCAGCAAAAGGGTCAGATTTTTTACAGTTTAAAGTACGTGTACACAATCAGAGCGCGTCAAGTTGCTTCTATGATTCAATGCATAGCAAAGTAATTCTAAATGTTCGTATGTATTAAAATACCCTTTTCAGTCATAAAAACTAAAAAGGAAGATATTATCAAAATCACACCATGATTCAACATGCGTCTATATGAAAGTAGTAATATTAGAAGTTAAGAGTTATTTGATAAACGCAGTTTTCCAAAGCACAGAAAATTTAAGAATTTTTATTCCAGAACTTGGCGGTAGTCGCCTGAACGAGTTTGTTTTATGGGTTGAGAGAAGTTAACTAGCTTAACTTTAATGGTAAGCTTATCAAAATTTTTCGTCATTTATATTTGTCCAAATGTAAATCTAGCACACAGCAATGTATTTTAATCACTTTGTGAATCCGGCATAACAAACGCCCTGATACATAGACACTCTTGCTTTAACGTGTAAGGCTCTTTAGAGATGAATTTTCAGCTTTTCGATATCGAATTCTCATGTCTGGATAGATGTGTATCTTTCACTTTGGTGGATACGAGAATTGTTCCAGCTAAGATTTCGTACTTTGAAAAAAAAAAAAAAAAAAAAAAAAAACAAAAAAAACTAGCATTTCTGCAACAGTGGTTAGGATCCAGAAGGATTATTCGCTGTTAAGCAAAACAAGATTGACCAATCATAAGCCTTCATTTTTGAGAACTTTTCACTGTTCGAAGGAGAGAATCTGGAATACATGGAGTGAAAATCTGCTATCGACACTGTAAAAAATTTGACCCTTTTGCTGCATCGTTACTCCATCGCTTTTATAGAATTTCTTTGGGTTCAATTTTTTACAATGCAAGCAGTGCTAAAAATTTGTATCCTTTAAATGTGCAACGATGCTACTGAATTCCAAAGTGTAGATCACAGCGAAATCTGCGGCATTTTCGTGATACATTATCTAGACTAGCAATAATTCTTGCATATTTATAAAATGTCCTGCAGATGTCGCTTCTATCTTTAAATTTCATTAGCATTGTTGCACATTTAAAGAATAGAACATTTTAGCGCTTTTTTTTAAGTGTTACAAAGGGCGTGTTCAGCACAACTTACCGGTTACTTACCGACCACTTACCGAATGTAGACAAGTACAAGATGAAAATCAAAGCGAAGTGTGACGTCAGCTACAATTCAACAGAATAGTTTTCATTGATGCCACAATTTGCTTTCGTATTGCCTTACAATCGGTCGGTAACATTGGTTACTTGGCTCTGAATACGCCCTGAGATAGCCGATTTCCACACTGTATCCCCTAGATGCTATATTTCCAGTTTCTTGCATAAGAGAACTTGTCCGGAATCCAGGTAGAATTTGCGCTGTTAGCAAAACCAGATTAACGAATCAGAAGTCTTAATTTTAGAAAATTTTTCAATGTTTTAAATAAATTTTCATGTTAATAAATCTCGTTTCGCAAACAACGCAAAATTTATGTGAATCCTGGCCCTCATCCAGTTAGGATTTTGCACATTGAACACTGTTAAAAATTTTAAACTTTTACCAGGGCTACACTAGATATCGGGCTTGCTCATTCATTATCACGACGTCACAAAAGGTGGCTGGCCGCTATCTGCGATTGGTACAAACAGGGCCAAAGTGACGCGCCCATCGTTTTGTACCAACCGCTGGATGTCATTCAGCCACCTTTTGTGACGTCATGAAAAGAATGAGCTAGCCCGGTATCTAGTGTTGCCTTGCTTTTACTTTATCGTCTATCCATCGCTTTTATAGAAAATTATTACTTCATTGTATTATAGTGAATTCTCATTGGTCAAAATAGAGATATTCCATAAAAGCGGTGGAGTGACGATGCAGCAAAAACTTCAAAGTTTTAACTGTGAGAAGATCGTATGTCTATGTAAGTGTAACACAAAAGCATGCAAAAGGAACACTTCTAATTGGTCGATTGCTTCAAAATGAATTTGAAATTTAAAGTTTTTATTTTTAAAAAAGTTCTAATTATCAGATTTTTATGAAATTCGAATGGGACCACATGGGCCTCATACGCTTTCAAACAAAAAAAGAATTATCAAAATCGGTTCATATTTGCAAAAGTTATGCGTGAACAACAAATACATACAGGTCGAAATCATAACCTCCTCTTTGAAGTCGGTTAAAAAACTAGTTTATCCGATGGGCGTTAGGATAGACCAGTTTGGCCTAGAAAAAACTAATCTATCCGATGGGCGTTAGGATAAACTAGTTTGGCCTAGGCCATTCTAGTTTGGCCTAAAATCGGGTTTGGCCTGTAACATATACATGGTTAAATTGCCCGCGAAATCGTTACAAGTAAGGGGTTAATTTTGAGCCAATTTGAAAAAACAAAATCTAGTTACAATAAGTTGCTTTCTGTATTTCATAATCATTCTTAAAAATGTATCTGGATGATTAAAAGTTATACTTTAGTAAAAAAAAAATATTAATTGAAATTAAATAAAAAAATACTTTCGATTTCGTACATAACATAAATAACCTTCTGAAACACAAATGCACAAATTGAAGAAAGGCAATTTGGAAATGGCAAAATCGATTTTATTTCTGAATTATCTGAAAGCAATTGAGAAAGAATTAAAACATTTCAGTAAAGCATTGAGCGTTATTTTAACTTTTTATTTTAAAGGAATGTAACGTAACTTATGCCGTTATTTTTGACATTATCTTATATTATTTATCGATCCACATGATTAAAATTGTACATTAAATCG
Organism: Maratus speculifer; assembly: GCA_964019185.1. Classification (NCBI taxonomy): domain Eukaryota; kingdom Metazoa; phylum Arthropoda; class Arachnida; order Araneae; family Salticidae; genus Maratus; species Maratus speculifer. The sequence goes on from OZ025296.1 coordinate 37,521,271, forward strand.
AACTCGTATCGATTAAAAAAAGATTCAATATAAAAATGCCAATTTTGCCCCTCTTTTATTCAGAAATTTTGTGTTCAAATGAGAAATTAAATAAGCATTTTTTGCTTCATTTAATATTATACATGTAGCTATTACATAGACTATCGAAAAACGGAAGTTCTGTTTAAATACGCAAAGGGAAATAGGTTATTATTTTAATCATAACTTTAATTTATACTATTAATTGTAATTTTTTAAGATTCACTTTTTCATTTTTAAATAAGTTGTTTATCTCCATTTATATTTTTCCGCAATTGCTCTTTACACCATTACATTACTCAATTAAACAGACTGGGTGTGAAGTTGTCAACAACTAAGTAACCCAGGGTGACAAGTGGTCAGGAAAAAACACAGTCCAAAAAGGGGGTTAAAAATATATACGTCTCCCTTAATATTAATTAAATAATTTTCTGTAAGAAAATACTTGTTGTGTCCACCTTTCTTTACTGTGTTTTTCCCTGAACACTCGCCACCCAGTAACTTCTTAAAGCTGGTCTACTGTTCAGCGATTACATAAAATAAAAATTCTTTTACAAAATTTCCGGGATAAATTTGAAATTTTGAATTATAATTGAAGGTAATACTGACACTCCTTGGTTCAACATGTTATACAAAATTTAAATAGTTTACGAAATAGAAACAAACAAAATGATTCAAAATAAATTATTTTTAATCGGTAAAATCAAATACATTTATAAAAAATAAGATAAAATAAAAATAAGATATCCAAAAATGAAATAAAAAACAAAATAAAAAAAGAAGAAAATAAAATATCCAAAAAAGTGACATTCTATTAAAGTAATGGCTGTCTTTTTACGTTTTTCCTTCGTATTTTTCGACTCCGGAGTCTCGGACACAAATATAATTGGTCAACACCACTTTTTCAAAAAAAGTTGCCTTCATTTACACAATACTAAAAATGCTGCAATTCAATAACGCCTATTTTATTTAGCTTCATTAATGACATATAAATGTCAACACCTGTTAATTATTCCGGAGTCTGATCCATAATTTGCACTGTTAAACCGGAAAAAAATTATGCGAAAATGTGTGTGTTTTCTACGCAGTACATTTTTCATTTCATTTTGAAATTTTCGGTTAAATAAAATAATAGGTTGAAAACATGTTCATCTTGGATCAGACTCAGAATTTGCAAAGAAAGATGATGTCCAATCAGATTGGACATACGAGTGCAAAGGGTTAAATGAAAATATTTTTCCCAAGAAACACAAATGACAGTTGTGGAATTTCTTTTTTGCAACTTTTTATTATTCGTAATAATTTAGCCCCTCAGCTGCTTAATTCTTTTCCGTTCAATAAATTAGAAATAGCTGATTTATACCACTATTATTTAAATAAAATATTGGTAAAATTTAGTCTAAACATTTCCGCCTTTTAATAGTATGAAAATTGTCTTAAAAATAACAGTGGTGTCAGAAAGCTTTAAATGATGCAATAAGCAAATTCGTCTTGCCCAAACGCCGTTCGGGCAAACGAGTTCAGGGGTTAATCGTATTAATTGATTTCGTTTTAATTTTATCGTAGAAATTATAACATTTTACTGCAATAAAATATGGAAAACAATTCCTACTAGCCAATAAAGGGAGGAAAATATATTTTTTGCTTTTTTTTTTTGTTGTAATATTTTAAATTGTTTTACTCGAGAACACGAAGCTAACATGCGAACGATCTAATTAGAGAAGATTCATTACCACTTTTCGTCAATATTGAATTTAAATGGGAGTTTCGCCAGTTTATTCAGCTATATCTTAGTTGGCTTTATTTCTAACTATTTATTTTTGATCGCCAAATTTTATTAAATTTCGCTAAGTAACACAATGTTTTGCGAGAACATAGCGTGGGTGAATATATATTTCGTGCAAATGATTGAAAAATTAATAACTAGAAAAAAACAGTCGCTGTATGTGATAAATTAATCTTTCATATTTTTAATTCGTTGACTTGTTTCAAAATTTTAGCCACTATCAGACTTCTATATAACAATCATGTTTTTAAAAATAATAGTTAAAAAATCCCCCTCCCTCCAAAATCATTGCATTAAGACCTAACATCAAGCAGAAAATAAATTTTATCTTTTGGTATAATTATTTGAAATTTAAATAATTAAGTAGCAGCCGTTTCAAAATAGGTTTCCGTACGCTGCTGGGCAATGCACTGTCAGTCTTGATCTTTCTACGCCTAACACACATGCTAAGTTAGAATCAATACGGTTTATAAATAAGAGTTCACTAGATACATACCGGGTGTCCAGAAAATGACTGACCCATTTTGAATGTAAATAACAAAAAAACTGTTTGAGATAAAAATGCGCGGTTTGCTGTATTGCTATTAGAATATAAATAAATTTTAAAATATGCACTTTTTTAATATAATATAATAATATTTAAAATAATATCTCAGTTTCAAGACTGAGGAGGTGAAGTATAATACAGATGGTTCAATCATAAATATTATTTTAAATCACTTTCCAACCAACGTACCCTATTTCTGAAGCTGATTCGAGAGTCGATTCAACATATAGATTCAGATTCAGCCGAAAATCTCATATTTATGAAAATTAGAGTCATGTCTCTATTCAAACAGCCTCTTACCGCCAGCGCGATATTTTTTTCCGAAATTTGAACTATATTAACAAAGAACATGTTTACAAATTTATTGATTTTCTAATAACAATACCGCAAACCGCGCATTATTATCTCAAACCGTTTATTTGTTATTTAAGTTCAAAATGGGTCAGTTATTTACTGGACACCCGGTACATACATACATATATATATACCGGGTGTCCCAAAAATGACTGATAGATTTTAAAATTCTTTAACTTGCAAACGGTGTCAGCTATTTAAAAATTTTTTGCAGGAGGGTTATGTATAATGTCAGTTTTTTTACCGTATTTTTTTATTTTAGTTCGAATTTCAAACAATAGATGGCGCTGACGGCGATTGAAGGCCAGGTGATCAGTGCTGAGTGAGGTGAGTTTTAGCGTCGACCTGGGCTTCTATTGCCGTCAGCGCCATCCATTGTTTGAAATTCGAACTAAAATCAAAAGTTACGGTAAAAAAACTCCTGACATTATATGTAACCCTCCTGCATTTTTTTTTTAAATTTTTAAATATATATATATATATATATTAATATTAGAACGGATGCAGTTTTTGGAATCTAGCATAATCGGCGTAAATGTACCACTTTTTAACGGAATTTCTTTACTTAAAACTGCGACTTTACTTTTTTATTATGAAGACTCTAATCAATTGTTACCACTATATTTTAATAGTATTTCTCGCAGTATTTTAATATAGAATTTCTAAGACTTAATAAAACAAGTAATGTCATTAAAATTTAATGAATAAAATCAACCACTTGGGACGAATTGCCTCTGGGCGTTTTCAACCAATAAAATTCGTTTTACTGTTTGAGAACTTGCTCTTTCAATTCTCTTGTATTCTGAGCTTGTTAGCTTTTGAGCGGGCGGGGCTTTCGGGTCTCGATCAAAAAATTTCATCCTGTTTTTCGTATCTCTACTTTTTATGTTATACGCAGATATTTTCTGCAGTTAGACTTTCCCCATCAGTTCAAACTCATGCTTACTAGACACTCACATGTACGACAAACGACTGGGCATGAATATTGGATTAGTAGAGGAATCCTCAAAAGACTTTTACTGTTTCGCACTGTTTCATCCCTATCCTAAGATCACGTAAAATTTCGTTGAAAATTTATGAGAATCGGTACGTATCGTTAAATACAATGTATGCTATATAGATATCATTTTATTAATAACATAAATGCATTAATTAAACTTTTCAACTCGTGCTTAGCGACTGTCGATTCTAAATTGAATATAGTTTCAGATAAAAATAAATTTATTGTTATCAATTAAGGCGGTGAAAAACAAATAATTACAATCCATATAATTACGATTTTTCCTTCGATTGGTAGAAAGTTGCTCTATGTGAATGTGTTTCTTTATCCATCTATCTAACTCTAAAATAAGCATTATGAAAAGTAATGTTACAATTATTGCTTTTTACACTTCGGAATTACATTTGGAAAAAATATGAGTAAGATAAAAAGCATTGCATGTAAATTAGAACAAATCGAACAAAAATAGAACTTCCAATATGTTGCAAAAGATTTAAAACTTCTTGAATTACAAATGCACCAAATGAATTGTAGGGAGATATTTCCAATTTCAAAATAGCAAAATCGATTTCACTCCCAGATTATCTGATGGCAAAGAAAAAGGTAATAAGACATGCTATTTATATAAAGCCATACTTTTTATTGATCCAGCTATAAAACTTCAATATGAAATTAATGTAAATGATACAGCTGTTTTCCAAGAACATTTAATAAAATATGTGGTACGCACATATAGATTTATTTGTCACTGTCCAACAACCAACTTCCCTTATCTCCTTAAGAAAAATTTATATACGACTCTAAAATAAATTGTTTAAACAGATATTTAATTTTTGCAAAAGAAAGATAATTACTATTTTAAAAGAAACATTTTTATATATTTCAGAATTGCATAATTTTAACATGGCATAATTTGGAATTCCAACCCATACTTTCTTTGATTTTGTGGAAGAAAAACATCATATGATTATTCTAAGTTACGGAGGCAAATTTTATTTTCTAAAACATTTTTTCACGATATACAGGACTCACAAATAATTCGCGAACTCATCACCACTAATTTTTTAAAGACATTTTCATGATTTACCACAGTATTTACGTAAGAACTAATTTCCGGAAGATTATTTTTGTGCAATTTGCAAGATAAATCACACACACAAATGTAGAAAAATATTGGTGTTTTGTTTGCGGACCATTCGGAAGCCCTGATTGGATATCGTTAAGTTAACTGCTTAATTCCATAGTAGCAAACCCTGTGGTTTTGCTCGCGTAATGATTGAAATATGCCAAGTGTTATTTGTATGTCTGATTTTTATTAGAAGAAATAATGTATTTAGGGAAAATTCTAAAATTTCCATTTAAGCCACAGTTTGACTAAATTTCATCATTACGCTGCATTATTTTTAAAATAGCACTTAATATAATGAGAAGAACTGAAGATAATTCTAAATAAACGTTAATTCAGAAAATATTTTGAACCTTTTCTTGCTCAATTCATACGTTGCTTTCAGTATTCATTTGAAGTATTAGGTCAACCGGAAAATTCTGTCGTATAATGTTGTTTCACGCCTACTTTAAAAAAAATTCAATTTTCTTCATTGGCACCACTTTTTTGTGATTGCGAAATTCCCATTGTTTTCCCCTTAAACCGTATAACATTTTTGCTTTTAAAATGTTCATATAATTGATTCGTGCCGCAAATTATGAACGAATTTATTTAAAAATAATCAAAAGCTCTTTTTCACATGTATTATGCAATGACAAGTGCGTGAAAAAATTACTGGTGCCGTTTGGCAACTAGGGCAGTGAAATTAACCGTTTGCAGACTGCAAATGGCGCCTCTGAAAGAGCTGATCTGAAGCGAGAACACTACTTGAATTTTGACATTTCAAAAACTTGGGGCCAATGATGAAATACGATTTTTAAAACAGTAGATATGAAATAACATTTTATGACAGAACTTTCCGGTTAATCTAATATTTAATTTTTTAGAAGCAATCTTAGTACGCATTTACATCTTATCACTTCGTGACGGGAGCCTTTTACTAAATTTTTAATGTTTTGTCACCAGTTTTTAAAAACAGAAACTTGAGACTTTTAAATCGAGAAAATGCTTCGATTAAAAAGGGTAAATTTTACTGGTGTGGAATTACAAGGATTCTTAAGCCTTTTTGCGGTACGTATACGTGTCGCTCGTCCTCAAGGGGTTAAAACCAACCATCATACCAAAAATACAATATTTTTTGCTAAAAGTCTACCATCTGTGTGGGGGAAGTGACATTAATGTAAAATGCCTATGTTGAAAAAGGGACTATCACCATTAATTTGTCAACATTAATTTTGAAATCATTTTGTAGTTTCCTGCATTACTTTTTAATAAGATGGATTTCATTTTCCTTTATTACTGATGCCAAAAGCAAACTTTGCGAAGAAAGGCGTTGTTCACTCAAACTGGACCTACGTGATCAAAGGATTTCATTTTATTTTTAAATCCAAGAAAAATATGTCATTAAATAAGCTGAAAACTACAATTAACCCCTTAACTATTTAATTATTTTCTATTCAATAAATTGAAAATAGCGGACTCACACCACTATTACTTAAATAAAATATTCGTAAAATTTAGTCTAAACATTTCCGCCCTTCAATAGTATAAAAATTTTCTAAAAAATAATAGTGGTGTCAGAAAGCTTTAAATGACGAATCAAGCAAATCCATCTTGCATTTGATGGTGACAATTGGCCAAAACAGTGTTGCAGTGATAGCATCCCAGTCAATACGTGTCATAAACATTAATTATTTAACCATCATAAATGTACTGAAGTTAAATGAAATTATCAATCATATGCCATTGCAAACTATGACAATGTTATTATATTTAGATAATTAATTGTAACTGATGATGTTTAGACATACTGACAGTGATTAATTATACACTTCCTATTAAACATCAGTTCTATAAGCATTACAAATATTCACTGTAAAGATTTTTAAATGGAATTTTGGAGATGTATCAAGAGGAATAATATGTTGTTAACTCCTTGGGGGCCCAGTAAGACAGGTTCAGATTAAGTATTTCGACTATTCCTGAAAATACAATAAGGCAATACTTAGAAGAAAAGTTGTTTTAGAGACAGAAAAACCCTCATAAATGGTATTAGGTACGCTCAATTTTATGTCCAAAGCTTACGGATTTAGCAAAAATGTATTTATGTAAGGCAGATGTGGTCAATTATGGCTAGCTCGCCACCGTTAAAATTTTATAGCAATAATTGCCATATCTAATCATCAAATCTCAGCGATTTAAGAAGTAGCTGTTTCTTTAAAAAGTTAGTGGTATCCGGTGTGCCTCAATTGGCTCCCCTGATGTAGGGTAAAGTGATCTACATCAGTACCATCTGAAATAATGTTTTCAAAATCAGGTTATACATTATATGAAAAGTGTGTTTCATTGAAACAAAAAATAATGGAAAAAATGTTATTTTTAAAAATAAATAAAAAATTTCTGAAATAATAATGCGAGTGATGTAAACTGTTGTTTTATAAGATGGTAAAGTCTTGAATTAAATAAATTTCTTTTAATTGTTCTGATAATTTTCCTGAACTTAATAAATAAACTAAAACACTTTGTAAAATCACCATAAAATGGAAAATAAAGTAGGACGTGTTTCGAACTACAACAATAACAGCTCGTCATCATCTAAACCAACACGTGTCCATAAGTGCACAGAGTCGAGATGGAAGACACTAATGTCGACTCTGTGACCTTACGGACCCGTGTTTGTTTAGCTGATGACGAGCTGTTATGGTTGTAGCTCGAAACGCGTCCTACTTTATTTTTCATTTTATGGTGATTTTACAAAGTGTTTTAGTTTATTTATTATTTATCGTCAATGATTACAGTGTTTTTTCACTGTTCCTGAACTTAAGTTCTAAAAATTAAAATTTTGTTTTTAGTTCATTCTATTCATTGTAAAAAGTACTTTTTTAATTTATGCTTTTATATTTATGTTTTATATTGGAAAAAATTATTTTATAAGAAACACGAGTTTTTGATTTGCTTGTAAAAATGTTTTTTATGAAACATTTGAAATACATATTGATATATTTTTGTTTTAAAAAATGTTTTTGGAGACATATTTTTATATTTTATAACTGAAATATTTTAAAATATAAATCAAAGATTTCAGAAATAATAATGGGAAGGAAGTACAATGTTATTTGATGGGATGTTCACGTAAGAAATTAAACATTTTTTTCATATGCTATTAAATTATTCGGCAAATTAAATTTTTATAATAGATAATTACTTTTGATGTTGAATTAGTAAGTAAATTTGCTTGTAAAAATATTTTGTTTCTGTAATTATATTTCAAATTTTTATTGTATAAATTTGGTAAACTTTATTCTTCATAAATTGCTTTCTGTGATCCTCCTTTATTTTATAAATAATAAACTGCAATTTAGGATTGTTATATTCAGTCATGCCACACATTTTAATTTTGTTTGCGTTAATTCATTAAAACTTGGAACCTATTTAATTTAAGTGTAAATTTAACGTATAGATGGACAGCACATATACCAAGTGAGGAATAAGAATAGTTATTAGATTTCCTGCAATTTTGTAGTACATACAATCAATTTTAACACCCGGTTTATAATCCTTACTAATATTATAAATAGGAAAGTGAGTTTGTTTGTTTGTTCCGCTTTCACGCCGTAACTACTGAACCGATTGCTTTGAAATTTTGCAGACGTAAAGTTAGAAGTCCGGATTAAATAATAGGGTAATTTTTATTTATTTTATTCAAATATTTTCCTTAATAATTCAAAATTTAATTATTTTTCATACAAAATCAATAGGCATTTTTCAGATAAAATTTAACCATTTTCCTTTCCTGTTGCCAAGAAAATAAAAAATTGGAATAATAATTTTTCAGCGGCAATGAATTTTTAATAGAAAACTTCCACGCGAAAAACTATAATAAAATAATTTAAAAGAAAATAAATATGACGTCATGTTTGAAATAAAAATAAAAGGTGTATTTTTTATAATACATTTAACAAGGATATTTGTTTAGTTAATGGGAAATTTTGTATAAAATATGGTGACATAAATTAAAAGTAAAAAGAATGAAAAAGAATTATATTTTTAATAAAATGGTTCCCTCATGAAAATGTGACGTCATAGTTGAAATAAAACAGGTACTTTATAGCAGTCGTTAAAAATACAAGGGGTATGAATATCAGTAGCTAATGGAGCGAGATAAATAATGACGTCATATTTAAAATGAATCAGAAATATTTTTTAAGTATAATAATTAATAAGTTATAAGTTACATACAAATGAATATTTTTATTCAAAACTCATAATTATCAATGGAAGAAATTTTTTGTGGGGAAAAAGTGGAAAATAAAATCACTGATTAATATATTTTTGGCTCGATTTTTTAACACTTTCGAACAAAGATGAAAAGTTATTATGCTTTCGGTTTGTCTGTCTGGTCGCTTTCCAACTTTCGTAAATATACTCCGATTTCCATGAAATTTTTGGACATTATTAACGTTTACCTAGCACGAATACCTATTGAAAATGAAGTTTCTACCATGATTAGTTTATTTACAGGGATAGTCAAAAATTTTCCTTATATTACGGCATTATGGGGAAAAATCGTTTTAATTAAATTTAACGATGTTACAGCCTGTAGAACATATTCAAATTTATATTCATTTACAAAGTGCACTAAAATATGCATTTTGTAAAGTATGTAGTGAAAAGGGCACTTACTATTCATTTACAGGGTCAGACAGAAGAATTCCATTACATAGGAATAAAGGGAGGAACAGTTTCCGACACATTTTAATTATGGTAAACGATTTCATGTATAATCAAATTGATATATGTTGCTGAGGCTTAATGTAAGTTATTTCATGCATAATACGAAGTGCATAGCATTTACAGGGACACACAAAAGATTTCAAATATTATATATCCTATCCGAAGTACTGTATATCATGGATGATGACTGTTGCATGGATGAAATGCATTTTGAATTATGATATGTGCTTTTAAGTTTCGCTAAACGTATGCATATTAAATGGAGAGTATAAATGGTAATAGTATAAATAGTTACATTTAGATATACAGGGTTACGCAAAAGATCTCGGAAAGGTTACTGAATATGAGCATAATTTACTTAAAGGTGGTTTTTAAGTAAAATATGCATTTTTATTTTGAACTGCATTTAGTAAACTAAGAAATGTTTGTAGTATATATATAAAATGATAAACAGGATCCGGCAAAGAACTGGATACAAGGTTGTCTTCGGATGATAATTTCTGAAAATGTAATTTATGTAGTAATAAGAAATACTTTTGTTTGAAATAAATTTTAGAAAGATACTTTCGTGTATTAAAGGCACTTGGAAAACTACAGGGCTGAACAAAAGAATTCAAGAATGTTTCTATCTATTAGTATTAATCGCTGAAAGGAAAATTTTGACCAGCAAACAAATTAGCAACTAGGGATTATCAGAAGTTTTTTTACCATAAATTCGCGATAAAAAGTTAATTACACATGCTTTTCATCATCGAAATTTTTTGCTTGATTGATCAATTATTTCTTCTTTAAATGTTATGTGAACGAAGTCACGGGTAACTGCTAGTCAATAATAAAGTAATGAATAATTTCTAACGGATAGCGAATTTGAAAGTTACAACTACTTACATCATCACTTTTACACACTTTGTCGCACCTCACTCTTCTTTTTCTAATTTCATTCACAGGCCATCTATTCAGAGGGCCTAATTTCTTGAACTCATTATAGTATATTTGGCACTATTAGCTAATTAAAACGGTGTTAAAAAGTTTAAATTATTTTACCTTAGATTTTCTGGTATCTATTACTTTTTCTTTTTTCATTATTATTTTTAAAATAAAATACACAGTAAATAACTTTGTTAAAACTGTATAATTCCAAATGAATTTTTGACGATGAATGATTTTGATGATTTTTTTATAATGACTACTTCATTTAGATTTAGTATCATTTGTTAATGACACTCCCTTTATAAGCCAAAGTGTAAGTGATTTCTCTATCATTGTAGGAAGAAGGAAAGAAAATGTGATAAAATTTTAAGACTAGAAAGGAGAACACCATGGGCAAATGAATGTCGTAAAGGCAATCAAAACCTAAAAAAGACCACAATTCAGGTTTTTGATGATACAAATCTGAATTCCAAAAGAATCATATTAAAGGTTAAGATACTGTTTAAAAAAGAAAAATTGAATTGAACGAATGGGGGGAGAGGGATAACATTCATCTAATGAATTTTGATGATGCAAATATGAATTTCAAAACATTTAGATTAAATACTGAGATGTTGTTTAGAAAAGAAGAATTAAATTGAACGAAAGAGTGGGAAAATTATAACATTTCAGTTGATGTATTTGTTGAATATGTTGAATATGTATGTGTTTCTTGAACTTGAAAAAACACAAAAAATATTTACTTAAAAAACTACTCTCGATTTGAGAGCAATGCTCAAAGCTATTCTATTGTAGATCTAGTTGGCAAGTGTTCATCCTATCAATTTTAAGGAGAGGTACCGTTATTATCAACTTAATTTATTAGTAATTTATTAGTTATTACCAACTAACTCTAAAACTTCCGGAAATGTGGATAAAATTTTATAGTAATATTTCATCCTAGAATTTTGATTTTGAAAAGTTTAACGTCTTTATTCTTTTCCTTTTAGACTTATTTTATAATCAAATTTCTGGTTAGAACCGAAACATATTCATTTGAATGTCATCAAAATGACAGCTCCCGGTAATTCTACTGTTAAACTACTGCACTTTATTTATTTTTTTAGATTTTTCGAATGTTATCCTTTTCTCACGCACCCTTTTCAATTATACCCACAGCATGCATAAAATCTGAAAATATGAATAACAGAAAATATCAAAAATTTAACGCTTTCACGGGCAAAATATTTCTGCTACAAAAATTTTCAAATAATTGATTCATCCCAAAATTGTATCCATATCAAGCGTTCAAAGACAATGCTGGAATCTGTTGTATATTGACAAGCTGCGCCAGCTGGTGGCCGGGGTGATAAATGTAAATACGCGGGTTTTTGGTATGACGTTGTTTGTGTGCACATAACTATTATGTGCGTATCTCTTGCGCATATTTTCTAAATTTTCACTCAATCATAACAGATGAATCTTATCTATCAGTATTATTATAAAACATATTTGTTACAGTTTGTTTTGATAAAATTATGTGCATTAAAAAATAGTCAAAATATCATTTTAATTTCGGAAGAAAAAGCATTAATGCTATGAGAACATATTGTCTTTTGCCTTGAATTAAAATGACAATGCGACTTTTTATTAAATACGCATATTTTTATGAAAAAATCTGTACCAAAAACATATTGTTGCAATAAATCTGTAAACAAGATTCATTTTTTATGAGAGAATAACTTGAAAATTATGGCTGAATTTTTAATAGGAATTCTCTAAATAGCTTTGTTTGTTAAAAAAATGTCTAATCTGCAATTTTCAGAAAATTACTGTCTAGAATCACAAAATTTTTAAACAAATAAAAGAAGAATATTTGCTTGTTTAATAAAACAACTTTTAATAAATGAATTTGAAATAAAAGTTATTCTTTAATATATAATTAAATGAATTTTAAATTAAGGATCGAAATGTTTGAAAGTTAAATAACAAGACTGCGCTATGACCAAAAAAAACACTGGATCCTTATCGTCTGCAATCGGTAAATGAAAAAAAAAGATAAAATTTAATATTTTATTTAGTATTAAATTCTATGCAAAATCTAAACATTGATAAACGTTGCATTCTGATAGGAAATACAATGGTGTGTATCATTTTGTATAACTTAGCTCATCAGGAATTTAGTAAAATATCAGATTACTACAGAATTCTGTCTTTACATATTAACTACTTACTAAATTTAATGAGTCATCTTTTATTACATTGAAAAGCATAATTAAAATCGAACATATTTAAATCAGGGACATATGTATTGCATAATTAAATAATATTATCTTAGTATATTTTATATTAATATTTAATTGTACTACACTTATTTATTCTATATTTATATGCAATATTTCAAACCTAAACTTTATTCTACGCAATTTTTTAAAGTAGCATTTTATAGAAACAATGCAGTTTTGTTGCCATTCACACAAAAGAAATTCCAATCTACTTAATAATCCTCTTCTAGTTCATCCCTTCCGCTACATGGCATATGACCTTGACTGATGTGACTCCACTTTTAATCTTGCGGACACCTCTCCCTTTTATCTTAAGATGCTTTACAACAGCTTTGATTCACACCGCAGGTCACCAACAAATTTATTTGAAAGCAATCAAGAGCTCTTTTTCACGTATATTATGAATCGAAATTGTACTAAAATTTTCCTGATGCCTGTTCGCAATTGGAACAGCAAATTAATCGTTTGCAGACTGCAAATGGCGTCCCTGAAGGTGTTAAGATATTAATAAATAACATATTAACACTTTTAGGCTTAAACCTGCATTAAGGATAGAGAGCCAACGAATATAAATGCACAAATAAAGTATGAGAAGGTAGCAAATAGCTATTTCGAATCTACTAACGAGATTCTTCATCAGTGCAAAACTCAGCGAGCTAAAAGTAGCAAAACTGAGCGAAGAGACAGAGAGACGCAGGCTTATATATCCGCTATGGGAACAATCCCGCCTAAAGGAAAGCAACCAATGAGAAGAAAGCAGCCAAAACCAACTGAGTGGACAAGTAGCGACATCTATCGGAGAACCAGCAAAACAAAAACTAAAAAGCGAGTGAAAAAAAAAATTAAATTAACGATTTCCAAATACTTGGAAAATAAGGAGTACTAGATAAGTCATTGACTAAGGAGTGAGAATTTTTTATGATGTGGTAAGCTTCCCAAAAATCAAGATCAAGAATAGAAAGACATTTATGGATGATGGTGGCATATTCTCTCTGTCATGAATTCTATTGATTCTTGCATTCAATTTACTTTTGAAACTGAATCGGACAATTGCCTTCCTTTTCTGGATGTTCTTGTTATTCGCAATGAAGATAATTTTCAGACTACTGTCTTTCGCAAACCTTTTGCGGTCAGTCTTCCACCTCACAGATATTCCTCTCATCCCCCTAACCAGAAAGTTGCGGCTTTTAAAACTTTTGTTTTCCGGGCTTCCAATATTTGTTCAACTCCTCAGTTACTCAGTGATGAACTTAATTACCTAAAAGCTATTGCTGTTGATCGTGGTTATTCTCCTAATATTATAGATTCTATTCATAGAAAATTGACAAATTCTACACAATCTGAAAGTAAGAACTTTAATTCGAACTCCAATGCTTTGGTTGTTTTGCCTTTTTTCCCCAAAATTAGTCAGCAAGTTGCTAAAATTTTAAAAGGGTTCGATTTCAATGTTATTTTTTCTCCTGTTAATAAAATTGCTTTTTCAAATCTTAAGCACCCCATTGATCACTTAGATAACTGGGGTATTTACTAAATTTCTTGCCAATGTGGTCTTTCTTATATTGGTCAGACTAAACGTGCTCTCAGATTTCGTTTAATGGAACATAAAAGGTATGTCAAAAATCAGGAGCTTAAACGTTCCTCTATTGCTCAACATTGTTGGTCTTCTCAACATAAGTTTAACTTTTCTTCAGCCACCATCATCCATAAATGTTCTTCCATTCTTGATCTTGATTTTTGGGAAGCTTACCACATCATAAAAAATTCTCACTCCTTAGTCAATGACTTATCTAGTACTCCTTATTTTCCAAGTATTTGGAAATCGTTAATTTAATTTTTTTTCACTCGCTTTTTAGTTTTTGCTTTGCTGGTTCTCCGATAGATGTCGCTACTTGTCCACTCAGTTGGTTTTGGCTGCTTTCTTCTCATTGGTTGCTTTCCTTTAGGCGGGATTGTTCCCATAGCGGGTATATAAGCCTGCGTCTCTCTGTCTCTTCGCTCAGTTTTGCTACTTTTAGCTCGCTGAGTTTTGCACTGATGAAGAATCTCGTTAGTAGATTCGAAATAGCTATTTGCTACCTTCTCATACTTTATTTGTGCATTTATATTCGTTGGCTCTCTATCCTTAAACATTTGTGCACAAAGGCTTTATCTGCTATTTTAAACCTGCATGTTATTCGGGATGCTGTTTTCGGTGAATATATAATATACATCATTTCGAAAATGCAGAACTGCCAAATTTCCTATAGAAATATTTTGATGTAGAAAATGTTATTTTACTTGTTTAGAAAATTTGGGAGATTTTAAAGAAGAATATTTTCTTAAAGATAATATTGGTGTGCGAAAAACTGGAGACTTGAATCTCTGAATCTCTCTTTCTGGTCGAAATGAACCCGAACACAGCAGCAGAGTTAATGTACACTGGTGGAAATTGAACTATGAAAACACGGTTTTTTAATCAAAACATTTATAATATTAACTAAAAATGAATGAAATTTCATACATTATACTTGCTATGTACAACAAATAATTTAGAAAAATAAAATTTCATACAAATTAATAATCTAAAACATAACATCAAAAATTAGATTTTAGTAACATAAAAACATAGAAATTGATTTATGATATGTCACATTTAATTGAAATTAATAAATAGTAAAGCCACCTTTATTCATTAGAGTTTCTTTTATTCTTGATAAAACAAGATTTTGGATGTATTTCTGATCAATTAGTTTCCAGTTTTGACAGATAGAAGCTATCAAATCTACAAGTGATGTGTACTGTATCTCATTTGCATAAGCCATTCGAACAAGCTGTCCCTAAACGGTTTCGATGGGGTTCAGATCAGGACTAATAGGTGGATGATCTAAAAGAACAATATTATGTTCGTCAAACAAATCTTTCACGCTTTCTTTTTACGCTGATAAGTAATAATTTTTGTTTTTATCTTATAATGTTTACAGCGTAAGTCCAAGATTTCATTTAAATCTTTCATTGTATTTGAAATGTGAATACTTGCATTATCTTGCATGAAGATATAATCTAAACCATAATATTGCCATGCAAATGGAAGAAATGAATTTCCTTAAACTATATTATAATCAAAAGAGTTCTGGCGACCATTTAAAAATACAATTTCTCTTTTGCCAACATAAGCAACCGCTGCGCAAGTCATCAAACTTCCGCCACCAAAATTTCTGCTGAATGTAGATTTCGGAGATCTCATCAATACCTCAATCCGGGCCATCCAAATTAAATCTTTTTTCGTCAGAGAAAATGACTTTCTTCCAATTTTCACCCATTGTTATGTACTTATCGCAATTCTGCAAACGCATCTGCTTGTGACACAAAAGTAACTTTGGACACGGCTTCATTTTGGACCATCTCAAGCTCCTTGAAGAATGTAAAATTTGCTTAACTCTTCTAGAAGTAACAGGCAGGGATAGGTCTGCACAAATCTGCTCTGAACTGTGACCAGCTTTCGATGCAAGTTGAATAATCTCCCTTTTCTGTCTCTTGTTTAAAAGTGGATTACCTTTTTGTTAAAATTTTTGCCATAATTTCCTGGATCTTTTCTATAGTTATATATCACACTAACAGATCTTTTAATTTATTTACTAATTTCTGGGACAGACTTTCTACATTCTAAATATGCGTCGATTTTACTTCTTTCTTTTTCAGACAAAATCTTTCGTTTACCCATCGAAAAATTGTAATTGAAATGTATTGCTTTCTATGCACAACGCTTTTGATGTCCACTTTGCAGGTCACATTACCTTGCTTTATGGAAATTTTCGTTACATTGCTTCAGAATAACAAGTGAAATGTGATAATTCAAAAATCAATTTCCATGTTCGCATATTGCGAAAATTTAATTTTTAACTTTTTGTTTATGTTTAATATTATGTGTGAAAATTTATTTTTGTTACAGATTTCTCATACGTACTATATATATTCCATGAAATTTCATTCATTTTTAATGAATATTATAGAAGTCTTTGTCAAAAAAAACGTGTTTTCATAAAACAATTTCCACCAGTGTATTAGTGATATAGTGAATAGTGAATTGTCTATCAGTTGCGAGTGAAATAACTGAGAAGGTTGTCCAAAGATGGAAGCCTTTCTTTTAATCTGATCGAAAGTAAGTATACATGGAAAACGCTCGAATTAAAGCTTAATTCACTTTTATTGTGAGTCTTCCGGTGTTGCTCTCTGTGCTTTGAAATGGAGCAGACAAAAGCAAATTTTACTAAAAATTCTTATGAGCCAGCTTGAAGTATCTTTCCTTTGATAGTAACGTATTCACTTCAAATTTGATACACTGGCTACTCATAATCGCATTCGGTAATTTTTGAGTAATATGTGCCATTTTGCAGTAAATGTCGGTTTTTTAGCAACGTATGAATGAGAAATTACTCACCCAAATCAGGCAAAAAAATTCTCTACCTTTTTACTGGTAGAAGTTTGGCCAGGTAATAAACTCTTTTCTCTGTCACTAACAGGAGGTTGTCACAATGTTGCAGAAGTATTACCGCCGAAATAAACTCTAACCAATAAAAACATGTATTAGTTTTGCGATTAGTTTTTAGCTCACAGGCTATCATAGCCTGAGAGCTTATGTGCCCGTCCGTTCTGTATGTATGTTCGTATGTACGTAACGCGATAACTCATGATAAAAATATCCGATCCACTTGAAATTTTGTATGTAGGTATATCCTGACAAGGCGCTTCCCTGATTAGTTTTTGGAGTTCATTCGATATGTATAAGAGGGGGAACGGGGGGCTCATGCCCCCCGTTAGTTGATATAGATGGGATTTTCATGCAGAATTAAGTTTTCAAAATTTAGATTAGGATCATTCTGATGAGGCGATTCCGTGACTGTTATTAGGTGTTCATTGATTAAGTATAAATAGGGGGAACAGGGGTTCTAATGCCCCCCCCCCCGTTAGTTGATATAAATAGGATTTTAATGCAGAATTAAGTTTTCGTTCAAAATTTAGATTAGGATCATTCTGATGAGGCGATTCCGTGACTGTTATTAGGTGTTCATTGAATAAGTATAAAAAGGGGGAACAGGGGTTCTAATGCCCCCCCCCCCGTTAGTTGATATAAATGGGATTTTCATGCAGAATTAAGTTTTCGTTCAAAATTTAGATTAGGATCATTCTGATGAGGCGATTCCGTGACTGTTATTAGGTGTTCATTGAATAAGTATAAATAGGGGGAACAGGGGCTCTAATGCCCCCCCCCCCGTTAGTTGATATAAATGGGATTTTCATGCAGAATTAATTTTCGTTCAAAATTTAGATTAGGATCATTCTGATGAGGCGATTCCGTGACTGTTATTAGGTGTTCATTGAATAAGTATAAATAAGGGGAACAGGGGTTCTAATGTCCTCCCCCCCTTAATTTATACAAATGGGTTTTTCAAGCAGAATTTTCAGATTTCGTTCAAATCTCTGAATAGTTTTGGAAGTTTAATGGTTAAGTATAAAAGAGGGGGATAATTCTTTTTAAATTATATAAATGCTAAATGGGTTTTTATTAAGAATTATCTAATTTGCTCTGAATTTTGGATATAGATTTTTTATATGATAAAGCATGTCTTTGATAGTATAGGAGGTTCAATGATTAAGTATAAAAAAAGAGAAAAGGGGAGAGATGTTTCCCCTTCTTAATTTTTTTTTTCGAACGGAATTAACCCTTGAGAATATAAAGCTTTAATATGCAATTAGTATTTGTAGCCTGTGAGCTCAATGCCTTCAGTTTAACTGGGCAGTATTCTTTTTTATTATTCAAATACCCAGTTAAACGACTTTTAAATAAAGAAAACTTTTCTATATAAATTTTCTGGTTGAACTTTGCCGGGGTTGTAATGAACCCCTGCGAAAGCGGTTATAGTTGAATCTTCATTATTTTCAAACGAATGCGATATCAGTTCCTCTTTCTGAACATTTCTATGGGTATTAATAAATAAACAAACTCAGATTGTTTTTTTTTTAATTTTTAGAACATTATTATTTTTTAAATCACCCGTTCAATTACTCTAGGATCATGCTTAAAATCTGAAGAAATGAAAACAATTATGTAACCAAAAAAAAAAAAAAAAAAAAAAATCAAAAATGAAAAATACATAAGTAAAAATATATAAACATTTTAATGTGTAAGCCTGAGTGCCATTTGGGGTGTCATTTTTTGTGAAGCGAACTGAGCCCGAGGGCCTCTCGGATTCAGCTTTTGAGCCTCTGATCTATAAAAATTCCTACGATATATGTTCGTAGTTTTTTTGTGAATTATCTATGATACGTTTATTTTTTTAAAAATACGTGGCAACGCTATTCAGAAGTAAGTATATGGGAAAACGCTCGAAATAAAGCTTAATTCATTTTTATTGTGAGTATGTCGGTGTTGCTCTCTATGCTTTGAAATGTAGCAGACAAAAGCAAGTTTTACTAAAAAATTCTTATGAGCCAGCTTGAAGTATCTTTCCTTTGATAGTAACGCATTCACTTCAAATTTGGTACACTGGCTACTCATAATCGTATTCGGTTACTTTTGAGTGATATGTGCCATTTTGCAGTAAAAAAAAATCCGACTAAGCAACAAAATAACAAATTGCAATTTAACAAAATACGACGACTATTTGGAAAATGATATTCAAATTTTAAAGACTTATAAATAAATTCTATGTTTAAATTAATAATAATAATAAACATCATTTTTATTATTATCGTCATTGATCATAACGAGTCATGTATTACTTACACCATGCATTAAACATTAATATTCCTAGACCAATGATTTAAAAAAAGTAGATAAAATATACACAACTTTAACTGTTTAAAATGTGCATTTGTATTGGATGGAGTTAATCAGACTGACATCTGAACTCCTCATATTATGTACAACATGGATTAAACATTAATATTCCTGGACGCATCACTAACAAATTTTAAGTGAAATTTCAGTTTTACAATTTTCGAAACTGCAAGTTTTTCAACTTCTAAATATCGCACTTTTAAAATTTTACACCGTTGCGTTTAGAAAAAAATGCACTTTTTAATGAAATTTTGCTTAAAATCTCTATCACAATGTGTTTTTAAATTATTAATTTTTTAAAAGTTTTTATTATTTTAGTTTTTTGTCATTGTGGCAATAGAAGTTAACCCTTTCAAGTGACCCTACAGTTATACAAGCTAATTTTCATTCCAAACTTACAAACGACACCAAGAGCATTTTAATAAATATTTACGCGTATAATTAAAGTTTTTCAAAGAAGTTCGTATGTAAATTCTGGTGCCAGTCAATCATTTCCTCATTTTACAAAACCTTTTAGTAAAAGTATTCTTAAACAAACCCTCCCTTTCTGCATTTTGTCGGTCACTTTAGGAAGGTTTTATCAGAAAAATAATTTCGAAAAAAGTAATTCAATGTCCATCAAATTTCTAAATTAAGTTTAGTCTTTTTTCCGATAACCTTTAAGTATTTAATTTCATTTGTGTCAGTTTAGGCAATGAATTTATCTCTGGTGACGAATTAAAACTGATGGTCAATAAACTCCTCTATTCTATTAGCGCAGGTAATAAATCGACATCTAATCTTTATGGTTTAACGGAAATGCCTTGCACGTTCAAAAAATGTGAAATTCGTCCATACTTGTTACATTAAAAATGCAAAACAAAAGTTTCGATATTTTAAATTTTTAGTCAGAATCTATTGAATTGTAAAACTTATGAGTAACAAATAATCTCAGCAAATCTTTTTTTCTCGATTTATAAAATTCTTATTTGAATGTCATCTGAATATTATATAAATTACCTTACTCATCCAAAAAGTGGGAATTTCGTCCATACTTGTAACAATAATAATGGAAAACAAAAATTTCAACATTTTAAATTTAGTCAAAATCCCTTGAATAGTAAAATCCATGAGTAACAAATAATCTCTGTAAATCTGTTTTTCTCGATTTATAAAATTCTTATTTGAAAACCATGCCGCTTTTGGAAAAAAAATATTTGAAAAAAATCACTAACTTGTAACAAAAATTCCTCGTTTCTGTTCCGAAAGAATCTTAAATCGAGTAAGAAATGATGTGAAAAACGATCAATACATTATCCCCGTTTCATTTTCGATGAAGGAAACACACAATGTGTTTCGTATTTTTTGAGATTGAGAATGCAATAAATTGAAAATGACCCAGAGAATTTCTCTTCCAAATAGTAAAATAAATAGTAAAAATGATAAAATTTTTTTTACACTGGTGGGGTTTACTAATGACAAATGCATTTCTTTAATACATTTAAATTTTAAATTAATAATGGTAATTATTATTATTTATTATTATTAGCTTGGCGGGGGTAATAATAAATCGACATCTAATCTTTATGGTTTCACGGAAACGCCTGAAAAGTATCAAACTGGCTTGCCCAAAAAGTATCATCAAACTTTAGCTATACTTGTTTCAATAAAAAATGCAAAACAAAAATTTCAACATTTTTAATTTAGTCAAAATCCCTTGAATTGTAAAGTATAGGAGGAATCAATAATCTATGCATATCTGTCTGTTTCGATTTATAAAATTTCATGCTGCTTTTGAAAATAAAACAAATATATTTTAAAAAAATCACTAACTAGTAACATATTCACTTGTTTCTGTTCCGAAAGTATTTTAAAATCCAGTAAGAAATGGTATGAGAAACGATCAATACATTATCTCTCTTTCATTTTCGGTGAAGGAAACACAGAATATGTTTCATATTTTTGAAATTGAGAATGCAAAAAATTGGAAATAACCCAGAGAATTTTTCTTTTAAATAGGAAAGATAACCATTTGAAATGGAAATGTAATGATTCATTGAATTTTCACTTATTGATGTCTTTCATTTTCAATATGGTACATTTGTAGAAGAATAAACTGTATACAAACAGCAGAAAAAAAAATTGTCCTATAATATCCATAATTGTCAATAAAAAAATAATACTCCCTCTGTCCCAAATTAGTTGCGACATTTGAATACTTTTGTTCTGATTATTGATATTTATGATTTCATGTTTCTGTTTTAATATTTTTGAGAGAGCTTTAGTATCTATCTACAAAATTTACTTACCTAGCATTCCCCACGACATTCCATAAATCAGTATTGAAGCAGTTTAAAAAAATCCCGTTTCACTTGCTACAAAGCCACGCCCATATTTGCTAATATTCTTTTAACAGTAATCAAATAAAACTATCTTCAAGCTAATCAATTGTAAATTCATTTTCAAACATTTCATTCTAACATTTCCAAAAAGTATCCTTTAGCTTGAAGATGCTGCAAACAAAATCATATTCTGTCGATTTTTTTTTTTCGATTAGACTTGGCTTAATGGTGGATGAAATACTTCCCAAAACTTTTTCGCCTTGAGAATTCTGTGTATTATTGATTTACGAATTATAACAGCCTATGATAATCTTCGGAGAGATATTTTTTCATTTTATTTGGAATCTTTGATTTTGCTATTTAGATTTTTTTTTTTTTTTTTTTTTTTTTTTTTTTTGTCAGCATTTCCATTTTTTTTGTAAACTTACATTCTAAATATCATCATATATTATTTTTGACGTCTTTGTCTGCTTCTGCAAATGGAATGTGATGATGAACATTACGATGAACGTTAAATTTAACAGTTGCAGCATTTATGGAATTATGGATTAGCTTACCAATTTTCAATCCTCACTGCAAACATTCCAGTACAGAAAGCTCTTCTTATTATTCATTTCCTTCTTCAGGATATTATTTCTTATTTCTATTACTTTATATTCGAGTTTCATGCATCTTTATAATCATTCTAGTATAATTTTACTGGTGTCGATTTACTAAAGTGGATCAAAAGTTATTTATGACTCCGCCTACTTGAAATGTCGCAACTAATTTGGGACAAAATTTTCAACCTAAATGTCGCAACTAATTTGGGACAGAGGGAGTAATAATAACCCTTTCAAGGGCAGAAGCTGGAGAGTCTAGTCGCCTATTTTTAATTCCAAAACTGACAAAAGCTATCAAGAAAATTTCAATAAAATTTTCCTTTACTGGCGCAGAAATGTTCCAATTAAATGAGAAAATATTTTATGTAATAAAATACTGGTGTACGAAAACGTAGAAATCTCTTCCCTACAGTAAAATAATTCGTCATAAGATGTTACTTCTTTATCTCCTCTAGTGCTAAGCAATCATGTCTCTGTAATTCTCACCAGAAAAGTCGAAAATTTTTATTTTAAAATAAAGAGGAGCAATTTTACAACATTGTGCCACTAAAGTTAAAAATACAAAAGGGCATAGCCGGATAAGCATTGGAAACATGCCTTTCAATCAAATTTTTTGATTTTTCCCCCATGTGTGGCAATTTATCTGATAATGTATTTCCCCCATCTTCACCTTATAAATATTGATATTTTATGAGATAAAAATGTTTTTTCGATTTTTTAAAAACTTTATTTTTTCAAAAATTACTGAACCGAGTTAAATGCAATATTGAGTTTAAAAAGGCATCAAGGATGCATAACTGGGAATTTTTGTATAATTTTCTGATTGTAATTAAGTGTGTGAAAAAGCGATTTAAAATTTTACAAACATAAAAATAATATCTTATAGTGGTCCAAAAATTACCGTTTTCTTGTAAAAAGTTCCTCATATGTGCCCAAATATTATATAAAAATACCAAAAGTTTGCGTTGGGTACTACATATAAATATTTACAAAAATGTGTATAAAAATTATTAAAATTCATTTAAAGGCGTTATTTGGGGCGGAGCTACTCAACTTCGATATCAGAAAACTTTTTGGAACAATGTCAACAGACAATGTATCAATTGATGTATTTTAGATTTCATTAAGCACAAAGACTATAATTTTCTAAACTGTGGACACCATGGAGGAAGAAGATAGGTGGAGGTGAACTAAGCCTTAAAAAAGGTTTGTAATGTGAATCCATTTATCGCTCAAATTTTAGTGTACCAAACAAAAGCACGTGGAAAATTGGAAAGCTTCCAAAAAAGGAAGGGATTTTGTATTAATAAGACGAATTGAAAGAAATGAATTACAGCTGGAGCATTTTTTAAGAAGAAATAGGAAATTTTTAAAATGGTCTTTGTTCTATTATTATTTATTAAAAGAAATGTTTACTTTTAAAATAATTGAAATTGGGAAATTATTATTATTAAATGTCATTATTATTATTAAATTTCAAATTAAAATTTAATAAGAAATTGAAAACGTTTGATACGAACTAAAAATTGTATTATTAAAAGTTTTCTTTTTACAGTAATTTTTTTTAACACTTTTCAACAAAATTGAAAAAAGTTTATGCATTAGGTTTGTCTGTCCGTCTGTCCGCGCTCTAACTCTCGTAAATATACTCGGAATGCAAAGAAATTTTACCATGTTATTGAAGTTTACACAAGCATAAACCCTATTAAAAATGAAGTTTCTACCACGATTAGTTTATTTACAGGGACAGTCAAAAGTTTTCGATTATATTAGGGCCAATGGGGAAAAATCTTTTCAAATTAATTTTAAAGATGCTGCGGCCGGACAAACGTATTCACATTTTTTGCATCTACGAAAAGCACACTAAAATATGCAGCTAAAAGAATAGTTATTCATTTACAGGGCCACACAAAATAATTCTAATACATAATAATAAAGGAGGAAATTGTTTGCGACATATTTTAACGATGGTAAACGGTATCATGTGTAATCAAATTGATATACGTCGCTGAGACTTAATATGAATTATTTCACGCATAATACAAAGGGCATAGCATTTATAGGGACACACAAAAGACTTCAAAAAGCATATTCTATTCGAAGTACTGTGTGTTACGCATGGTAACTGTTCCATGGATGAAATGCATTTTTAATTATGATATACGCTTTTAAGTGTCACTAAATGTATTCACATTATATGGTGTGCATAAATGCTATAATAGTTACACAATTAAGATATACAGGGTTACTCAAAAGAACTCGGAAAGGTTACTGAATGTGAGTGTAATTTACTTAAAGGTTTGTTTTTAAAAAAGTTTTGCATTTTTACGTCGAATCGCATTTAGTTTATCGTGAAATGTTTGTAGAATATAGATTAAATGATATACATGGTCACGCAAAGAACTGGATACAGGTTTGTTTAAGGATGATAATTTCTGGAAATATGATTTAAATAGTTTAAAGAGTATTGTTGTTTGATTAACATTATTTATTTATTTTTTTTATATAATTAATTTTAGCAAAATACTTTCGTGTAATAAAGGTACTAGGTAAACTGCAGGGCTGAACAAAAGTATTGAAGCATGTTTTACATCTATTCGTATAAACTGCCAAAAGAAAAATTTCATCCAGCTAGGCATTTTTTTGCTAAACTAAATCTCTCCATGATATAGTATATATATCAACCGACAAATCAAATACAGAGCTGTTTAAAAGTATTGGAATACATATTTGGTTATGGGCAATAACACCTTTTTCCCTGAATAACGAAGTTTTGTTAAAGAATTAAGGACATTTGGATAGCGTTTTATAATGTATGCTTATCGCAGGATTTTTTTTTACTGGTTAATACTTTATAACGTAGATGAAAAATGTTTATGACTCCGGTTTGTGTGGCCGAGTTCTAACTCTTGTAAATAAACTCTGATGCTCGCAGCATTTTTTATATGTTATTGACGTGTACTACACCGTGATCGCTATTGAAAAGCAAATGTGTAGAATTTATAGTTCATTTGCATAGACAGTCTAAAGTATTCTGTTACATTATGGTCAATGGGAAAAATCGTTTCAAGTTCATTTCAATGATGTTAGACCATTTAAAACATAAAGAAATTGATATGCATTTATAAACGGCAGTATAACAAGCATTTTGTAGAATATGGGGTTTGCTAAACATTTATTTATTTAAAGAGCCACACAAAAGAATTCCGTTTATGGGGATAATGATATATGGTTGGGAGCTTTTAGCGGCCAAAATATGTTACTAAATTATAGTGAAATAGACATAAATTATTCACTGATTCTCTCAACGCTATATTTCCGCACCCACATTCCTTTACAAATCTGCTCATTAATGTTCCCGCTAATTGCCTTTACATTTCTGATGCATAACTTTGAAACACCCTGTATAGGCATATTCAAAATGTGAAGAGTGTAGCTCAATATAGTTTAAAACCGGGCTTTTTCAATACTTTTCGTGATGATATAAAATTTCACGCAAATGAAAGTAAGAGTCTTTAAAATGATATAATGTTTGCTTAAATTGTAATGTTAAAAAATTATAATAATGCAACATGATAAAAAAATGATATTATAATTTTGTTTATTTGCTCAACGCTTAAAGCTGCACAAATAAAAATGTATGTTAAATTTGTAGCGAGACTAGATCCTTGAATGGGTCGGGTTGTATTTTACCTGAACGCGAAAATTCTATTCAAATCGGAATCCAACATAAATGTTTTTTATCGATTTGAACCGCTAATATTTGAATTCGAATCCGACACATAAACAGTATTCCGCCTGAAACAGAGCTAATTTTGATACTTACAACGTTATTAAAAAATTCCAAAACATGTTTTAAAACAAATATTGTTAGCATATAGTCATGCCTTACATTAATAAGAACAATTTTTGACAAATATAAAAATTTTACTTCTTCAAAATAACAGCATTATCAATAAAAAATTTTGCGAAACAATTAATAAACAAGTTGGAAATTACACGTGAAGCGTAACAAATGAGGTGCGTTCGTACGATAACGAAGTTTTTAAAATATCCAGATCTTGCTGATATAGTAGACAGTAACTTCGGGTACATTATAGTAGTAGAAATCTTTGTGTTCCTGTAAATATACAGGAAGTAATTTTTATTACACCTCAGCAACGTATATCATATTCATAAAATGCTAAATAGTTTAATGTAATTAAAACACGCCCCACAAACAATTTTTCTCCGTATAGCTTTATGTAATGGAATACTTTTGTGTGCTCCTGTAATTTAAAAACAAATATTCTTTGCATCATAGATTGTACAGAATGTATATTTTAGTATATATATACTTCGTAGGTTCATGTCAGTTTTATTATGTTTGAATTAGTTTAACACCATTAAAATGCATTTGAAACTTTTTTAACCATTGAACGTAATGTCATGGAATATTTTTTATTGTTCCTGTAATTGATTTATGCATCCAATTTCTATAAAATTTAAAATGACACGACAAAATTATGTAATAATTATTTGTTTTAAACTTCAAATGATTAAAATGCATTTGACACTCCCCCCCCCCCCTTGACCGTAATGTAACGGGATACTTTTGATTGTCCCTGTAATTCATCTATGCATAATTGATCTATCTTAAATTTGAAAAAACTTGACAAAATTATGTATCAATTATGTATTTTAAACTTCAAACGATTCGGTTGGGTAGTTTTTGCGTTGTTATATGCGAATGGACAGACAGACGGATGGACTGAACGACAACTATAGGTGCTACGTATTTACATAATTACGAAAGCACCTAAAAACAACAGATATAAAGCATGATAAAATTTGAGAGCTGTGAAATAAATGAGCTGATTTTCACGCAATAAAAATTTCGATTCTTATCATGTTTTTAAAATTATTAGAAAATAAATTACACATATTTTAAGATTAATCGCATTTAAATGCGAAAAATGAAGCATAAATACAGGGTTTCGATATTACAAATAGATTTATTCTAAATAAATAATTCAGGGATAAAAAAAAATCAAGATGAATATATAAAAAGAAATTTGTTTGGTTACATATTAATAATTGCATTTAAATAATATTTAAAATATAATAATGAAAACATTCTTTTAAAATCATGTATGAAAACATAAGTAATAAATATTAATCTAAAATACAGATTTCTGATTGCAAACGATTTTCAGATATTAGGAAAATAATATGTTATCTTTTTAAGAAAAATGTTAAAATATTTTCTATTTTGATATTTAAAACACATATAATTAAATAATCAAAGAAATTTTTACCTGTGAAGCGCTGTCTAATAAAAAATTCGACGATAAAAAACAAGAGCAATCAAATACGGGTTTTAACCGGTTTGAATTGATAGGCGAATCAAAGCACGTGGTTTTGTTTGGACTTAATGTGACTTAATGTAGGGTTACATTTTTGGCATCACCCAAATCATTATAGTTCACCTCCAGTATATTCTTCCTCCATGGTGGACACTGTTTCGATATGGAAAATCGATGTTTTGTTTCGGAAAGAGTACTGGAAAATACTTTGCTAGGAAAACACTAACTTTCTTCGATTTCGAAATGTAACGCTAGTTGCCGAAACGTCAGTGAAGGCTTACTTTGGAGACACGAATTTTTTTGGATTTTGTCTGTCTGGCTGTCAGTCTGTCGGTATGTCTGTTCCGCGATAACTGACGAAAAAAGCATTCGATTCGCTTGAAATTAAGTGGGTATGTTGGTGAGGCACTGGGATTAAGCTGTATAATTTTTTGTTATATTTAAATCATTCGTTTGGAAAATATAGAATATTTTATTTTGCGCAATAATGCTTTACTACGGCAAATCCAATGATTTTCAATTTTTTTTTTCTTTGAGAGAAAATGACACATTTGATTAAGGGAATTCAATGATAAATGAATACTAAAATTTACCAGTTAAATTATTCGTTTTGTTTTGAAATTTTGTCTACGCATTTGTCAGATTTTTAAAATTATTACTGTAAATTTTGGAGATTTCTTATAAATGTGTTCCAATAATATAAACTAATTTGTTTTAGAGATTTATATATTTCCTTTTCTTTATTTTCTCTTAATGGTTGCTAAGCAACCATTAATCTTAATCTTTATCCTTATAATGTTATAAATTTGAAAGCGTGTACGAAAGTTTAAATGAAGTCAACATCAAAACAGATGAATTAATCAATGTCTTTGTATCTTTGCGTATAAATATAACATAGCCCAGAAAAGAACATAGGCTATGTTTTATTAATTTTATTCAAATATTTTCCGTAATAATTCAAAATTTCCTTCTTTTTCATACAGAATCAATAGGGATTTTTTTAGATAAAATTTAACCAATTTCTTTTATCGTTGCCAAAAAAACTCAAAATTTGGAATACAAATTTTTCAACGGCAATAAGTTTCAATTGAGCAATTTCCATTCGAAAAATTAAACTAAGAATAAATTTAACTTTTTCAAAAAAATGTATAACCGACTCCAAAAAAAGCGCTAAAAAGAATTAAATAATTCTATAAAATTCTCTAATGACAAATTGTTATCCAATAACCACACATTGACTATCATGTACCGGTATAAAACGGTTAAATTTAATATATAGAATTTAATATCCACCAAACATAGGTTTTCCAGAGAATATTTTTTACAAGAGATTAATTTACATATTTTTGATTTAATTTTTGAATATATACATATAAAAAGTAAGGAATTACTTTTTGAAGTTGGTGCCAAACAATCATAATCGATAATGATTTCCCCATTTTATTTATGGTACTAGGCATAATATATCCACAATTCTTACTATACTTAAGATAGCTTGGCACCAACTTCAAAAAGTAATTCCTTACTTTTTATATGTATATATTCAAAAATTAAATCAAAAATATGTAAATTAATCTCTTGTAAAAAATATTCTCTGGAAAACCTATGTTTGGTGGATATTAAATTCTATATATTAAATTTAACCGTTTTATACCGGTACATGATAGTCAATGTGTGGTTATTGGATAACAATTTGTCATTAGAGAATTTTATAGAATTATTTAATTCTTTTTAGCGCTTTTTTTGGAGTCGGTTATACATTTTTTTGAAAAAGTTAAATTTATTTCCTATTTTTTAGTTATTTATACCGTAATACATAATTATGTGTACTGACATATGATGGCTCTTTGCAACGCATTTCTAATGAACGCACTTTGCTGAGTTCTGATGTATTCGCTTTACTTGTCACTGTTTGATTGTCAACTTTTCAAAAGACACTTAAAATATCGGTTAGTATCGTTGTGAATCTTTAGGTTTTCTGGATGTGATAACTTCTTCAGATCTGGCACGACGAAAAGCTGCCGCATTCATGAAATCTTAAAGTCAACATCTAATCGTACGGACATCGGAAGTGGTTATCGAAAGGTGACAATGCCTCAAGTAAAGTGTCCTTACACATAAGCGCGCGGCAAAGCGCTTCCATATATGAATAAACAGCAAAATGACTCCATGTATCAATGAATAGTAAAATGCTTTTCTAGTGTAGTCAAAAGTACCCCCCCCCCTTCAGTCAGAAAAAGCAAAAAGAAAGTTTTTAACAAAAATCGCTCTATGATTCAATAGATAAACAACAATAATCTAATTCCTATAAATGCAGTAAAGACATCGGAAATGATTCGACGAGGAATCCGAAAATCATAACCTGTACTTGGCTGCATCTACAAGAGAGTGACAGCATTCGATGCCCAAATACTTTTTTCACGGACGCATTTGTCCCAACTAAACTGTTAAAAATTTGAAACTCACTCCAACGCTTTTATGGAAAACGATTATTTCAGCCTATCATGAAGCATTCTCATGGGTCAAAAGACAAATATTTAAAAAAAGCGAGGGAGTGACGATGCAGCAAAAGGGTAAAATTTTAAAAAGTGTATGTATGAGATATTCCATAAAACAGATGGAGTGATGATGCAGCAAAAGTTAAATTTTTAACAATGTATCGCAATGCTAGGCATTTTCTTTTATAAAATTTGATGATGATTTCCTGGTAGAATTCGATTGTACGCCGAATGATCCTTTATTTCTACACAGACATAAATACATAATCCATATTATTTTACAAATTCGTGGACATACAAGGACAAGATAGCACAAGGAAATATTACGACACAATAAAAGTACAACCGGAGCTACACATAAAGAGTGTGTGCAACGGAGCCAGTGGGATTCGAACCCACAATCTCCTACGCTATCAAGAGATTAGCAGCGTGGTGTCTTAACTACTCGGCCACAAGGACTCCCTTGATGACTCATTTTTGTCCAGAATCTTTTCAATCAATCGTATACTGTGCTTCATGTGTCGTCATATTCACATCGACGAATCCTACATGAACAAAATCTCAAATCATTCTGGTGTCTAATCCGGTAACCAAATCTGAATCTAAATATAATTTTGTTACACATATCTATGAACTTTATTTTGCATTGATATGTAGAAATATTTTTTTTCTCCGGAGCAAAATATATACTAAAGGATTTTTATCTTTTCAACAACTTAAGGATGTCGATTGGTATCGATGTCTATTTCCGCTTAAGTGGATGCGAGAACTTGTCCATTTAAGCTTTAACATTTCGGAAATTTATTGCTTCCAGCAAACTTTAAGGCCGCACACTAGGCACAGAAAAATTTCCGGATGATAATGTGAAGTCTATGGGGGCGTTCTTTTCAAATATCTCGCTCAAATTTTAAAATTTTTACGTGATTTTTTTTTTTTTTTTTTTTTTTTTTTTTTTGCATAGGATAACTGAAGATATTCCACAACCGACCTAATTTTTACTTTTTCAATTTTGGTTTCAGATTTAAAAAAAAAATATTTTAAATTTCAAAATTTGTTTAAACGGTTCTGAAACTGAAACTATCATTATATAAAACATACATAAGCAAAATCGAAGAAGTAAAAACTAGGCCGGTTGTAGATCATCCTCGGCTATCCTATGCAAAAAAAAAATCATGTAAATATATTAAAATGTCAGCGAGATATTTGAAAAGAACACACCCATAGTCTTTACACTATCATCCGGGTCTTTTCCTGAGACTAGTGTAGTGCCTTAAGGTCCACATTGAAATCCACAGACTTCGTAAATGGGCATTGAAAAGCTGACAATCCATCAGTACACGTTAAAATTATTGCGAAAAATTACCTTTGTTTTTAAAGATTATCTATTTTCTGACTAATGAATGCGATCTAAAAACGTGTATGGAGCGTTTTCATTGGTCAGAAAATAGATAGTCTTTAAAACAGAGGTAATTTTTCAAGATATTTTAAACAGGGTACACTGTTAAAAATTTGACCCTTTTGCTGCATCGTCCCTCCACCGCTTATATAGAAAACGATTACTTCAGCCTATTATGGAGCATTCTCATGGATAAAAAGTGAGATATTCTATAAAAGCGGGGTAGTGACGATGCAGCAAAAGGGTCAGATTTTTTACAGTTTAAAGTACGTGTACACAATCAGAGCGCGTCAAGTTGCTTCTATGATTCAATGCATAGCAAAGTAATTCTAAATGTTCGTATGTATTAAAATACCCTTTTCAGTCATAAAAACTAAAAAGGAAGATATTATCAAAATCACACCATGATTCAACATGCGTCTATATGAAAGTAGTAATATTAGAAGTTAAGAGTTATTTGATAAACGCAGTTTTCCAAAGCACAGAAAATTTAAGAATTTTTATTCCAGAACTTGGCGGTAGTCGCCTGAACGAGTTTGTTTTATGGGTTGAGAGAAGTTAACTAGCTTAACTTTAATGGTAAGCTTATCAAAATTTTTCGTCATTTATATTTGTCCAAATGTAAATCTAGCACACAGCAATGTATTTTAATCACTTTGTGAATCCGGCATAACAAACGCCCTGATACATAGACACTCTTGCTTTAACGTGTAAGGCTCTTTAGAGATGAATTTTCAGCTTTTCGATATCGAATTCTCATGTCTGGATAGATGTGTATCTTTCACTTTGGTGGATACGAGAATTGTTCCAGCTAAGATTTCGTACTTTGAAAAAAAAAAAAAAAAAAAAAAAAAACAAAAAAAACTAGCATTTCTGCAACAGTGGTTAGGATCCAGAAGGATTATTCGCTGTTAAGCAAAACAAGATTGACCAATCATAAGCCTTCATTTTTGAGAACTTTTCACTGTTCGAAGGAGAGAATCTGGAATACATGGAGTGAAAATCTGCTATCGACACTGTAAAAAATTTGACCCTTTTGCTGCATCGTTACTCCATCGCTTTTATAGAATTTCTTTGGGTTCAATTTTTTACAATGCAAGCAGTGCTAAAAATTTGTATCCTTTAAATGTGCAACGATGCTACTGAATTCCAAAGTGTAGATCACAGCGAAATCTGCGGCATTTTCGTGATACATTATCTAGACTAGCAATAATTCTTGCATATTTATAAAATGTCCTGCAGATGTCGCTTCTATCTTTAAATTTCATTAGCATTGTTGCACATTTAAAGAATAGAACATTTTAGCGCTTTTTTTTAAGTGTTACAAAGGGCGTGTTCAGCACAACTTACCGGTTACTTACCGACCACTTACCGAATGTAGACAAGTACAAGATGAAAATCAAAGCGAAGTGTGACGTCAGCTACAATTCAACAGAATAGTTTTCATTGATGCCACAATTTGCTTTCGTATTGCCTTACAATCGGTCGGTAACATTGGTTACTTGGCTCTGAATACGCCCTGAGATAGCCGATTTCCACACTGTATCCCCTAGATGCTATATTTCCAGTTTCTTGCATAAGAGAACTTGTCCGGAATCCAGGTAGAATTTGCGCTGTTAGCAAAACCAGATTAACGAATCAGAAGTCTTAATTTTAGAAAATTTTTCAATGTTTTAAATAAATTTTCATGTTAATAAATCTCGTTTCGCAAACAACGCAAAATTTATGTGAATCCTGGCCCTCATCCAGTTAGGATTTTGCACATTGAACACTGTTAAAAATTTTAAACTTTTACCAGGGCTACACTAGATATCGGGCTTGCTCATTCATTATCACGACGTCACAAAAGGTGGCTGGCCGCTATCTGCGATTGGTACAAACAGGGCCAAAGTGACGCGCCCATCGTTTTGTACCAACCGCTGGATGTCATTCAGCCACCTTTTGTGACGTCATGAAAAGAATGAGCTAGCCCGGTATCTAGTGTTGCCTTGCTTTTACTTTATCGTCTATCCATCGCTTTTATAGAAAATTATTACTTCATTGTATTATAGTGAATTCTCATTGGTCAAAATAGAGATATTCCATAAAAGCGGTGGAGTGACGATGCAGCAAAAACTTCAAAGTTTTAACAGTGAGAAGATCGTATGTCTATGTAAGTGTAACACAAAAGCATGCAAAAGGAACACTTCTAATTGGTCGATTGCTTCAAAATGAATTTGAAATTTAAAGTTTTTATTTTTAAAAAAGTTCTAATTATCAGATTTTTATGAAATTCGAATGGGACCACATGGGCCTCATACGCTTTCAAACAAAAAAAAGAATTATCAAAATCGGTTCATATTTGCAAAAGTTATGCGTGAACAACAAATACATACAGGTCGAAATCATAACCTCCTCTTTGAAGTCGGTTAAAAAATAAATAAATATGACGTCAGAATTAAAATAAAAATAGATATAGTACTTTTTGTTAAATATTAACACGGATATTTGGTTCGTTAATAAGAATTTTTTTGATAAAAAAATGGGGACATAATTAGAAGTAAAAGAAATAAAAAAGAATTATATTTTTAACAACTATTTCACTTGGTAAAATATGACGTCATAGTTGAACAAAACAGGTATTTTATAGTAGTTGTTAAAAATACAAGAAACATGGATATCAATAACTCATGAATGACGTCATTGCCGAAACTTCAGTGAAGGCTTACTTTGGAGACACGAAATTTATTGTTTTTCATCTGTCTGTCTGTCTGTCTGTTCCGCGATAACTGCCGCAAAATGCAATCAAAACTTTTTTTTCGGAAACAAATTTGTAAAATTCTTGATTACTGAGTTTACACTTACAAAAGTTCTTGATACTTTAGATTTAGGTATTTGTGGTTGGCAGGTATGTAGGAATATGAGGACAATGAAAAATGTTTGTTCAACCTGTTACTTATCCTTATAAATCAAAATGTATAAAGAAATGCAAGATATACAATAACCATTAGCACAATTAATAGAAAGTTACAAATTTAAATTTAATGAGACTACGGGGGTTCAGGGGGGAGGAGCCCCCCTGAAGAAATCTGCTATATGTTATACTAAAAACAGAAATAATAGATCATGAAAATTTCAGAATATCCTAACATAACTAAATTTTTATTTTAACGCTTTTGATGGCTGAAAACTTCTTATTCTTATTTTATTCTTATAAATAATTATGTAATTTGAAAATTTTAAATAATAGTTTCCAAAAAGGTGAATATTACCGAAAGTGTGTTTAAAAAAATGTGCAAAGCTGACGTTGAGGCTCCTGATCTGCAGATTTACTAGTTATTATAATGATTTTTATTGAAACATTTTCACCACTTTTAACGAACGATAATAAGAATAAGTAGTACCGTTATTATTTTTCGCAAAAATCCATACGGATGTTATAAAGCTATGATTGAATCATAATGAGTTCTTTTAATTATGACGTATTATCTATAATGTGTGGTAATAGACAACTTTTTATTCAATATATACGCTACTAGCAATTTTTGTTTATTCTATAGGCAGATTTCTGTGGCTGTTTTGTTTGTTGATAAATATGAGCGAAAGGTACATAATTTGAGTTAAAAGAAATAAAAAAGATTACTGACAACATTGGATTATATTTTGTGCTAAGAAGTATACTTCTGTAATTTTAAACCGTTCAATGTTTGAAAATAAAATAAAATAAAAATGTTTTTATGTTTAAACATTTTTTTTTTCATAAATAAATTTTTGCCCAAAAACACAATGGAAAAAAAAAAAAACCAGGAGATTAAAATATTTTAAAGACATAGCTATTTCTTTGCGAACATATTATAACATATATGCATATATAAATAGTCGTGTTCAGTGCTTTAGGCTTCACATTCAAGAACAGCGACATTTATGGCGAAAAACAGCTCACACTTTATAATGTATTGAATTATTTTATAGATAAAAAGTAAAACTTAATTTTTTTCGGTGACCACAATTTTGTTTCCAAAAAACTTCTACGACAATCATACTGAATTGTCATTTTTAGATGACATCATAACATATAGAAACCATTCACTAAAATAAATCAGTTTCCGATCGCGGCAGTTAACAACTACTTAGGCATTTCGCATGATGATAAACAGGGCATGCCGATGGGTATTAAAGCTTGAAACTACTAACTTTAATTTATCTATAGAAAACTGGTGAAAAACATTTTAATTTAAATTGTTTGTGATCATTGTCGATATATTTCGATATCGAAGAATGTAGTTTAGTTGCTAGTCCGAAAATATTCTTCCCTGTTGTTTTATCCAACACCAATAACAAATTTTGATATGGAAACAGTATCGTCAGTGTTGAGAATGATGCCCATGTGTTCATTAAAATTTAAAATACAACAATTCAGTAAATGTATATTCCAAAAATACTTCAGGTGTCGTACATGAGTAGCTCCGTCCCAAATAACGCCTTTAAATGAATTTTAATAATTTTTATACACATTTTTGTAAATATTTATATGTAGTACCCAACGCAAACTTTTGGTATTTTTATATAATATTTGGGCACATATGAGGAACTTTTTACAGGAAAATGGTAATTTTCGGACAACTATAAGATATTATTTTTATTTGTGTAAAATTTTAAATCGCTTTTTCACACACTTATTACAATCACAAAATTATACAAAAATTCCCAGTTATGCATCTTTAATGCCTATATCCACTCAATTAATGGATTTTTATTTGGTTCAATAGTTTTTGAGAAAATGAAGTTTTTTAAAAATCGAAAAAACATTTTTATCTCATAAAATATCAATATTTATAAGGTAATAATAGGTGAAATACATTGTCAGATAAGTAGCCACACATGGGAAAAAAAACCAAGAAATTTGATTGAAAGGCATGTTTCCAATGCTTATCCGGCTATGCCCTTTACCTCCTCAAATAAATACCCCAATCTAAATACAAAAATACCGCCCCTCACTTTAAAGCGGATTAAACCCTTGGGAACGAGCGACAAGTATACGTGCCGTAAAAAGGCTTAAGATTTCTTGTTTATCACCACCAGTAAAATTATTCTTATTTAATCGCGTATTTCCTCGATTTAAGAAGGCACACATTTCAGTTTTTAAAAACCGATGACACGATATTAAAAATATCGTAAAAGGCTCCCGTCTCGAACAGTGTTGACAGCGGGCTACTTTTTTAAAATACAGATTTCTTGACTGACAACACTTTTTTGAAACGGTAAATTACCTTTTGTTTTCGTCTTAAGTATCATGCCATTGAATAAGGCACATTTAATCATTTGCAAAAAGTGGTGCCAATCGGGAATCTGAATTTAAAAAAAGTAGCCCATCTGGCAACACTGGTCGCAAATGGGTTAAAGAGGATATTATGACTACAAAATACCAGAATCAAAGTCATTTCCCCCCTTTTTACACTTCGATCTTACATGAAACATTTAGTTTGTTTACAAATCAAAAACTTCGAATTCGAAGTAAAAATGCGAAAATTCATTAATTGCCAATTTTCTTCATATAGTCGCAATAAAAACGCCAACAACGCTAGTAGCAACTCGGGGGTCGGGGTCGAGGTCGAGGAACTGACAGAAGAAAAGTTATGACTGTAAAAATACAAAAACTGGTCAGGAGAATTGATATTTTTCTTTAAAGAAACATGATTATTTTTCCGAAATAGGTATTCTTTGCTTGTATAAGAGATCAAAAACACTTATTAAAGAATGGCCAAAAATATTGAAGCAAACATTAAACA
This sequence comes from Maratus speculifer, assembly GCA_964019185.1. Taxonomy (NCBI): domain Eukaryota; kingdom Metazoa; phylum Arthropoda; class Arachnida; order Araneae; family Salticidae; genus Maratus; species Maratus speculifer. The sequence goes on from OZ025296.1 coordinate 37,558,756, forward strand.
CGAGAAGGAAATGACTTTACTGATTATTAGATTTTTTTCAGTATTATTTGTAACTTGAAAAATATCAATTAAAGTAAGATTTTTTTAAATATTGAATTTTTTTTTCGTTACATAATTATCATTTGGTTTCGAAATAATTTATGGAAAAAGACGTTTTGTTAGGTTTACTTTAAGTCAAACTGTGAGACTTAAAATGTTTCGTGTTACCTTTGTAAAGATTTTTTTAATTAGGACATCCTGTTATTTAAAAGTAAAACTTGAAACTATTTTAATGAGATCCGTGAATTTCAAGTTGTGAGAAGCGAATCTGTACGAATTCTAATTAAAAGCATTTTATGTTTAGTTTAATATTAGTATATTATCATATATATTTTTAATTCATAGTACGTAGATTAAATGGCACTAATCTGTGTTGAGTTAATTTCTAACACGATTTTTCGTGTGCAGCGTTTTCTGCAGTTTCCATATATTGACCTTCGATTTATTCTGTTGAGCTAATCCATAGTATCAGGCTAGATTATATGATCGTTATGGTTATTTGAATGAAATAGTCCTCCAGTGTTCGTGTCCGGAATGGATCGGTTGGAAGAGCATTGGCGGCTTCATCCAATACATACCTGGTTCCAATCAAGGGCCGGGCATTTTTCACTCTCATGGAAAATTTACATCTGTTATAATCTGTGTAACACTTATTTATCTACCATTCTTTTAAAAACAATCTAACAACAAACTTCTCCACTCTGTTCCTACTCTTAAATGTTAACCTACTGAAGATGAAGCAGATTGAAAATAAATACCTTCGAATCCCGTTAATCCGAGTTCATCGGGACCGACAACTACTCGTATTATTGAAAGCTCGGATTATACGAACTACATAATAAACTGGGAGAGAAAAATTTAGTTTGATACATACTCGTATAACTAAAAAATAGAAATATCAAATAGCGAAAAAATAACGAGCAAAGAGATTTGTAAACATAAAATTATTTTAATTAACATTATACTTACTTGATATAATGTTTAAAAAGTGAATTTAAAAATGTTTATTTTTGAGCAGAATTTCTTTCTTGCTGCGTTGTTTCACAGGCTTTTCAAAAATAAAACTTGGTAAAACATCTGATTGCTGCTGAATATAGCGAGGGTCAATATATCTAACGCTGTCCTGCTTTCAGCATGCAAAATGATCTTCTCTGTCTCATCAATTTCTTCTTTTTTTTGGCAATCATGCGAATTATCGCATCGTCGGTAGTTTTCTCTTGTTCATCACTGTAAAGTAGTGATGAGATTTTCACGTTTTTGCACACCAGTATTTGTGACAGAAAATGTCGCTCTCTTATACCGCAAAAAAATGTTCCAATTAAATCAAAAAATATTTTCTTTAATAAAATATTGGTGTACAGAAACAAGGAAATCTAATCCCTGCTGTAAAGTCATTCGTGGTAACATATAAAAAATATTATCTATTTACTCCTTTGAGAGACAAGAAATAATGTCTCTGCAATACGGAATTCTCACCGCAAAAATCGAAAAATTTTATTTTTAAATGAGTATAGGCATATTCCCGCCAAAGTTAAAAATATAAAATTTCGTTAAAACTTTCTGGTGAGAATCTTGTTTAAAATAAGTGGGATGATGAAACATATCCATCCATCCCTCAATTTAAAGCAGGTAGTATGACTGCAAAAATCTAACATCAAAATCAGTTTTTTCTTCCTTGTTTTAGACTTCGAACTAATTGGAAAAAGAAAAATAACGATTGTTTACAAATTAATGAGTTCTAATTCGAAAGTAAAAATGCGAAAAATAAATAATTGCCAGTTTTCTTTATATGGGAGCAATAAAACCGCATACAACGCTAGTAGCACCTCAGCTGTCGAAATCGAAGAACCGACAGAGGAAAAAGTATGACTAGAAAAATGCATAAATTTGACAGAAAAATTACTATTGCCCTTTAAAGAAACAAGACTGTATTTCAAAAAATAGGTATTATTTACTTGTACAAAAGAGCAAAAACACTTGCCAAAAAAAATTGAAGCAAATAACATTAAACGTTACCAGAGAAGGAAATGACTTTATTTTTTATTAAATTTTTTTAGTACTATTTGCAACATGGAAAATATCCAGTAAAGTAAGACTTTTTTTAATACTGATTTTTCCTTTTTTTTGGTCACATATTTATCACTTGGTTATGAAAAAATTATGAATAAAGGCGCTTATAATCTTTTTGATAAATTTCCGAACTATGGTAGGTCACGAGGATGCCGGATTTTTGAGGTCATGTGGTAGAAAGGGAAAAAAAATAATAATTTTTTCCAATGACAGATAGTTTAATTTGTTTAATGAAAACTATTACTATATACTTTATACTAGTTAACTCGGATTAAGCGGATTTCGGAAGAACAGGCTTCAGACTGGCGAGACCCTACTGTATATAAAAATAAAGTCATTGAAAAAATTCTGTATAAACAAGCTGCATTATAAACAATAAATTTTAATATTTGCAATTGTTTTTTTTTTCTTGCGCATTTCTCGGTATCTTATATATGGTTGTTGAGTAGGAAGCAACATTAAAAAGATGTTATCATGAGCATTCCCATTTAGTACGTTTTGGAGTAAATTTGCATTTTCGTTGAGAATTTGCGCTGATTTTAATGATTATTGTATAATTTTCCAACCTAAAAGAAACTCTAGATTCGTGGCGAAACTGCACGTGATGTATCTTTTTAAGTACTTACCCCTAAAATAACACGAAAAAACGCATTAAAAACAGCTATCAAGTTGAAAAAAAGTATTTTATCGTACGACTATGTAATGAGCGTATAAATCGCGTATACCATAGGAAGATGATAAAACAGACTGTGCTATTTTTATTAGCAGCCATTCAATAAAGTATTTAATGACTTGAAAACATTTTTCCAAAAAAGTCTTCTGTTAAATGTGTAAGAAGACTGTTTGAAAAGCAATCATTTCTTGAGACTGAATCAAAACTAAATTTATGATCTATTTCTGTCTATTACTATCTATTTTTGTTTCTATCTCATTTTTTTAAAAATTATTTTAACATTAACATCAGAGGCGTAGCTACAATTTTATTTATTTTTTTCTTTGGGGGAGGGGGGGGGAGGTGTAAGGGGTATTCAAAATTTCCTAACTTGAAACAAATTGTTCTATTTTCCAAGTAAAATGATATGTGCATTGTACAATGTGTGTTTAATAATGATACTTATACGTAAAAAAAAAGAAAAAAAATTAAGAAAATACTGAAATTAAACGTATAAAAATTATAAATAATGGCTAATTTTAATGAAGATTTTTGTTTTCTATTGTGTGCAAGTCATAATCGTACTTCATATGAAATTAACCTCATGACATTTTGAGAATTTTGAGAAAGGGACAAATTTTCGGAAGAAATGGATTAAAGGCACTGTTGGTGGACAACAGATGGGAAATTTAGGTCTGCTATGTACATGATATTTTCGTAGCACAGAGAAATATAATGGCAAATTGAGTCTGGCTGCATTTTGTATTTCTTTTGAAAATTTAACTATTTTACTGTAACAGAACTCGGAAAAGTAGTAAGTGAAAAAACAACAAATTAGTATACATACTTATTAAATTTTTTATTTACTAAAAAAAAATTGTTTAATTAAAAAATAAAAAATTAGTATACATATTTTTTAAACTTTTTATTTTAAAAAGAGAAAAATTGTTTAAAAATATAGAATTTCTTAAATCTGAACTCAATTTTTCCAAGTTAACATTTATTGAAGAGGGAGGCTCCCCCCTATAACCCTCATCGCGATGCCTCTGATTATCATATTTGATACATCATAAATTATATTGAAATTGAATAATTATAGCCTTAAATGAACATTTCGGGAAAGGATATAATGAAATGATATGATAATGGTCCATCTCAGAGTTCATTATTCAACGCAATTGCGCTGATATTATATATTCAATATATTCATAAACTCAATTAATACTCACTGTAATGTGTATATTATATGTACATCTGCATTACATATGTACATCTACATATACATTAATAACGCATGATAGAAAAAACATCTGCATGTCTACTGAGATGTATTCGCTCGCATTATACAGGAAAAATTTTATTCTTCCTACCACGTATTTGAAGATAATATTTGCGAAGCACTTTTCTAAAGCAGGTGTTAAATAAAACGATCATGAAGATAGCTGATTAAGGTTTTCGGCAGAAACAAAAGTTTTCTTTCATAATTCAAATCCTGAATCTCCTACGGTAGTAACTACTATTAAGTATGGTGTAATACTAATTAATAATGCAAATAAAACTAATTTTCATGATTTTCGCATTATATGTAAACATTAAACATAGTTTTGGAAGTTGGAGTTTAAGAGCAAGGGAAAATGAGAATGAAAGGCTGATTTTTAGCTTATGCTACGTCGTTTGGAGTCGGGATCATAGTGATGTAGCCACATCTCACCCGCTGTCACAAATGCAGTCTCATAAGATTCAAATCAGCATTTCATTCTTAAAAATTCCCCCAAAAATAAATATTTAAAACTTCACTCCTATCTTTAAAATCATCTTAACCGCTTCCCTGATATTCCCGTGCGCCGTACGGGCAGCATGTTTTTGCCAATTATGTTTTGTGCGCATCAGTTGCGGCCATCTATGTTCAAATCGTAATTTATTATTCTCACGAGTAAATTTTTATTGTAAATTTTGTATTATTTTATCCCAGCATTTTTCTGATTCAATTAAACAAAAATTTCTGTTTTGAAAAACAGATGAAAAAAAAATATTAAAAATTCTGTAAAAGGTATTATAAAAGAAGGTATTATTTGAAAGTTTTTATCAAAAATATTGATCAGTTAAGTGGTTAAAGGGATTTAGGGCACAAAAATCTTCAAATTTTGTTTTAAAAAAATCCATTAAAATTATTCTGCTTTCTATGTTTAAAATGACGTTTAAATTAACTTTCTATTTTAATTAAAAGGGGAAATATTTTTTTTTTTTTTTTGTAATTTTGTTCTCAAAATCTAGCTTTCAAGCAGTGATTGTCATGAAACTATTCCTTCTGAAAAGGCGTTTTTCTTCATGATAGGTTTTTCACAATTTCTCGAATTTAAACCCCCTCAGAGGCGGTGGAATACATTTATCCCACCTAATTTAAACAAGATTGGCACCAGAAACTTTTAACGGAACTTAATAGTTTTAACTTGATAGGAGGGGCTGTTTGAAAAAGGTATCGCCTTTCCTTAGTTTAAAATAAAAACTTCCGGCTATTCCGGCGAGAATGCAATATTGTTGCTTGTAACTAAAAGGGTTAAATCGTTACAGCACAAGAACTGTTAACGATAAATCCTTCAAACTTAGAACATGTCTTTTTTCATTGATTTACTTTAATTTTGATTCAGCAAATTTGAACAAAAGTATTTACTTTTAAAAATATGATATTTTAATAAAAATAACATAATTCTTTTTTTTTCAAATTTCTACTTTAAATACTTTTATTTTTTTAATTAATCTTTTTTAATGCTGAATAAAACTTAAAATTTGGATACTTATGTTTATTTAAATGTAAAACAAATGAAATTCAACTATAAACTTTTTTAATTATGATGATTTTAAATTACCCCACATTTTAACAAATTCTAAATTTTAAAAAATTTTAAAAACTATGAGAAATTTTTTCATGCGATTTTGTTTACAAATAATAATGTTAACCACCACAAACAGTTTAAAATTTTAACTCAATAAATGCAAATTATTTTATAATGCATACCGGTTTCCTGAATGTAGCAGCTACGATTACGAAATTGAGTATATAGGAATTTATGACATTAACCCTTTGATCTCTGGGGTATAAATTTCTTCAAAATTCCAAATGTTATATTGACACCAGTATTTTGGAAAGAAAAAAACCCCGCTTAACAATAAACATGGGAAAAAAAAATGCATTAAATATTTTTCAAATAAATTTGGTCAAATTTTCTGGTGCCAATGTGACATTTTGGAATTAAAATTATGTGGTAGATAATTCTACCATCAGAGTTCAAGGGGTTTTAAGATTCGATATTCCACATCAACCACCGCATTATACATATTTTATACGGGGTGAATCTAAACTTTTGGGCAAATTTTTAACTGTTTATAGTACACATAAAGACAAACAATATTAAACAGGAAACTAGGGTTATCTACCGAAGGAGATAGGCGCCATTAAAGTTCAAGGTCCAAAATTTCAAATAATTATAAAAAACGGAAAAATTGTTCGATTCGTTTGCAATTTTCGCAAAAACTATTCTTTATGCCACTATTTTTTTGGAAATTAAATTTTAAAAATAAATTTAAAAAAATTACCGATAGAGGGCGTTTTAAACTTTAGAGTAACAAACTATTTTTAACGTTCTTTTTTGTATCTCATTAAATGCTTTCAAAAGCTTACTTCTTTAATTGGATTCTGCAATTTTGAGCTCAAATTCTGAATTGTTGTGAATGATTAAATAGCACAAACAGAAGTGCATTCAGGAGTTGAAATTTGAAATCCGCTCCTCCTCCTGAACCCAATTCAATTTGCGCTACTTAACCTTTCCCAATGATTCAGATTTTGAGCTCAAAATTTAAGTCTAAGCTTTTTAAGGTTTAGTCTAAGGCGTGAAGTGATGTGTGTGAAAACCAATATCTGTTAAGAATTAAAAATATTTTCATAAAACCAAAAGTTTCTATCCGATTGAAAAAATAATCCGCTCTATCTTTATATTTAAACTCAGAACCCCCAAAATTAATCAGGTAAACGCCTTATCCGAAGAAACCTACATCCAAAATTTGAAACAAATCGGTAAATTATCCGTGAAAAACCTATTTACATAAATTAAGAGTGTTACCCCCCATTCCTCCTTTCTTTATATGTAAACAATGAACACCCACAACTAATCATGTATGTACCTTATCAAAATGATATTGTACCTAAAATCTTAATAAAATCTGATACTTTTGCATGCAAAACTGACTTAACGAAATTAAGGAGGAGGATGGGGGGGGGTGCGGATTAGACTTTTGTTCCCCTTCCCTTATTCTTATCCAATGAACCCTGAAACTAATCAGGAAAGTTCGTTATCAGAATAATTCTATGTCCAAATTTTGAAGCAAATTCGATATTTCTATCAGGTGTTATCGCATTACGTACATGCGTACATACGTACATGCGTACATACGTACATGCGTACTACATACGTACGCATGTATGTACAGGGGTTGGACAAAAATATGGAAACACCTTAAAAAAACACGTTTCCTTGCCTAGTATTGTGTACGGTACCCGTTGTTCTTCAAAACAGCTTGCAGTCTTCTCGGAATGGATAAATACAGTTTCTGTATGTTTGCCAAAAGAATATTGTGCCATTATTCCTGCAAAACGGTGGCAAGTTCAGATAACGATGTTGGAGGTGGATAGCGAGAACGCACTTTCCGCTCCAATGTAGACTACAAAGGTTCGATAGTATTCAAGTCTGATGACTTTGGTGGCCTGGAGAGATGAGAAAATTCATCCTCGGGCTCAGAAAACCAGTCTTGGACAATGTGAGCTGTGTGAACGGGGACGTTGTCGTCTTGGAAGATACCATCATCATTGGGGAACAAAGCTTGTACCATTGGATGGACTTGTTCGGCCAAAATGTCCACATAAGTCTGAGCAGTAATTCGCCGTTACAGAGTTATCATGAGGCCAGAAGATAACCACGATATGGCTGCCCAAACCATCGCCGAACCCCCGCAATGTTTCACTCTTGGCAACAAGCAGTCTGTATTATAGGCTTGAGATGGCATTATCCAAACGTAAACTCGGCCAGAAGTGGGGAACAATGTGAAAGAAGACTCATCAGACCATATTACGCTCTTCCACTGCTCTATAGTCCAGGCTTTATGACTTAAACACCACTTTTTCCTGTTACAGGCATTAGCATTACTGATGGATGGCTTTTCAATTGCAACACGGCCAGCAATTCCCTATTTATGAAGCTCCCTTCTAATTGTTTTGGTACTCACAGGATTTGGTAACACGACATTCATTTCAGCAGTAACTTTTGCAGCTGTGGACTGCTTATTTTTCGCGATAATCCTCCTTAATGATCGTCTGTCACGATGACTCAGCACACACTTTCGTCCGCGCTGTGATTTAGCAGATGATGTTTTTTCCGCATTTCAAATATGCGGAATAAATCTTCGACACAGTACCTCTTGAAACACTAAAAACCTCGGCTACCTTGGTTACCCACCATACGCGCGCCAACAATTTGCCCACGTTCGAAGTCTGTTAACTCTGACATAATGCAATGATAATCTGACATAACAGTGCTCCAACAACGACTGAACGGTTCAGCGATTTTACGAAGTTGTATAGGTGGCGTCAGTAGGCGTAAACTCCAGTGCCATCAACATAGTTCATTATAATCAATCTTTCTTTTCAAACATGCATTTCAAAAGGTGTTTCCATATTTTTGTCCAACCCCTGTACGTATGTATGTACATACGTACATACATACGTACATGGTTACATACACACATACAGAATCTGCGAGCACATTAGCTCTCATACTTTGATAGTCTGTGAGCTAAAATTGCATCAAACTGCATTGGCCTAGGCTAAATTAGATCAAAACTAGAAAGTTGGCTCCGTAACGGTCTTTAGATTAAAAAAAAAAATCACGTCAAATTGAATTGGCCTAGGACAATCTAGTTCGGCCTAGAATAAACTAATTCAAACCAATGAATAGCAGGCTGAACTAGTTTATCCTAATGACCGTTCGGCCAAACTAGTTTGGCCTAGGAAAATCTAGTTTATCCGATGGGCGTTCGGATAGACTAGTTTGGCCTAGGAAAAACTAGTTTATCCGATGGGCATTCGGATAGACTAGTCTGGCCTAGGAAAAACTAGTTTATCCGACGGGCGTTAGGATAGACTAGTTTCGACTAGGCCAATCTAGTTTGGCCTGTAACATATACATCCAGAAATAATACTTGCTTTTCATTTTTTAAACTAAAATTCAGAGTTGCGTGTTGAGATTCTATAAAAATACATATCATTTTCTCTACTACCGAATTTTGTTAGGTATTTAACCGAATTCCTGACGGCCAATTTGTTATTGCCAATCATGCTTAAAAATTTTGCCCCTACCACATATAGGCATGTATGTTCCGATCATGATTTGAAATTTTCACCTGTAAGTTTCTGTTGTAAATTTTGCATTTATTAATACGTGTATTTTTCTGATTCAAGTAGGCAAAATTTTTTGTTTTGAAAAACCGGTGATAAAAGATTAAAAATTCTGTAAAAGACATGACATAAAAAAGGTACTCCCTCTGTCCCAAATTAATTGCGACATTTAGGTCGAAAATGTTATCCCAAATTAGTTGCGACATTTCAAGTAGGCGGAGTCATAAATAACTTTCGATGCAGTTTAATACATATACACCAGTAAAATTTTATTACAATGAGTATAACGAGGCATGTTAATTGTTTAATGCGGTGTTAAGTGGAATATGAAGTGTTTGCATTAAAAAGTGATGTGAAGATGAGAGTAAATATGAATAATAATTTAAAAATTGCCGTAAAGAAGGAACTAAATGATAAAGAACGCAACTCTGTTTTGCAATTTTTACTCCAATGTTTGAAGAATGATCGATTAAGTCATGGTGCTACAGCGATCAAATTTAATGCTCATCGTAGTACTATCTCCCGTTTGTGGAAGGTGGCAAAGACATAAAAAATAAATGATAATGAAATTTACAATGTAAAATCGCAAAAAACTGGTAAATGCGGACGGAAAAAAAAAAGATTTTTCTCAACGACTGAACAAAATCAAAGATGTCCCACTTAGAAGAAGACAAACATTGCGAAGTTTATTGTGTGCTGTTCATATTCCTAAATCATCATTACACAAAATTGTCAAAGATGGAAACGTTTTGAAGCGTATTTCATCAGCAATCAAGCCTAGTCTAACAGAAAAAAACAAGCTAGACAGAATACGATTTTCTTTACAACATGTTCAAAATAATGGACACTTTTCGGAAATGTTGGATCGTATACATAGCAATGAAAAATGGTTTTACATTACGAAAACTAGTAATTCGTTTTACATCACTCTGGATGAAACCGAACCTTTGAGGCATTGCAAAAGCAAAAGATTTCTTACCAAAGTAATGTTTATGACAACGGTACACTGTTAAAAATTTCGTGCTACTTTGAACCAAGATTTGGTGCTCGCAGCTATTACCAGCTGCCACCATAGGATGGTTCATTCGAAGCTCCAAATCTTGGAACGAGTTTACACCATATTATTTGAAAAAATAGTACTATGGTACTACCGAAGTTCCAAATCTTGGAACAAGATTTCACCATCTTATGGTGGCAGCTACTAAGCACCAAATTTCGGTTCTAAGTAGCACAAAATTTTTAACAGTGTAGCAAGGCCAACATGGGATCTAAATACAAACGAAATGCTTGATGGAAAAATTGGAATATGGCCTTTTGTTTACTCTGAAAATGCCAAAAGAAATTATAAAAATCGTGCAAAAGGAACTGTTGTGACAAAAGTTGTCGAATGTGTTAATAAGGAAGAAACCCGAAAAATGATTATAGAAAAACTTTTGCCGGCAATACGTGAAAAGTTTCCAATTAGCGAAAAATCGAGTCCCATATACATTCAACAGGACAATGCCAAGCCCCATTTGTCAGAAAATGATCCTAGTATCACAAAAGAATGCTTAAAAGATGGATGGAATTTACAATTACAGTGCCAACCTCCAAATAGTCCGGATTTAAATGTGCTTGATCTGAGTTTTTTTTAACGCAATACAATCATTGCAACATCAGATGCCGTAAACAATATTGACAATTTAATTGATGCTGTTGAAGTGGATTTTGAAAACATAGAAGTAGAAAAGCTTGATAATGTTTTTTTAACCTTACAAACGTGTATGGAAAACATTATGATGTCAGGTGGAGGCAACTCGTACAAAACAACCCATCTCAACAAGGAAAATCTTCGTCATCAAAATCTTCTTCCGCGAAACCTGGTATGTAATCCCGAAGCTATATTATGTGTAAAAAATTCTTTAAATATGATTTAAATATTGTTTTATTTGTGATTAAAATTATTACATCTTGGTATTTTTATTCTCATTTTTTAATTTCTGCAAAAAGAACATTTTTTTTTTCGACAAAATTTTCGAAGAAAATTTGCAGGGTTCGCACGCTTTTAACCCATGTGCCATTTCCCAAGGATTCCGCAGCCATTATATCAGCCAAAAATTATTTTCTTCCTAATGAAATCCCGATCCATTAGATAGAAGATAGTTCTGTGTGATTACTGATGGGAGAATCCTTAAAAAGTGGGCGTGGCTTAAGAGAGCGCAAACCTTGTATTAATTTAGATACTGATTTAAGAAAAGATGGATGGAATGTTTGGTAAGTAAATGTTATTGGTTGATGGCATATCATCCTGAAGTATCTGAAAAATGTTCAATCAAAACCATAAAATCATTATTATCAATAATCAGTACAAAAGTATCCAAATGTCACAACTAATTTGGGACAGAGGGAGTACTATTTTAAGTTTTTTTTCCAAAAATGTTGATCATTTAAGTGATTAATAAACTATTAAATATTAGTTCAATTAATTGTGTGTAAGTTGAATCCACTGCTTTACATATAAACATTATCGATCGTTAAGTTCCCAAAATATTCTTTTAGCAAAATTTTAAACTTAATTTCAATTTCAATTTAAAAAAAAATGCATCTTACTCCATCAAATGTCATACAATATACTTAAATCCTTCCGATCCCGGAGTCTTTTACAGAAATAATATTTGGTCGGCACCACGTTTTCAAAAGAAGTTACTTTCAATTACACAGTATCAAAAATGCTCCAATTAAATAGTACATATTTTATGTTCCATTATACTGGTGCCAATTTTTTTTTTTGCAACGAAAGATGATGTCTAGTCAGCCTGAACATATGTGGGTAAATATAAAAAAATTCAGAAATTGCAGTCCATACAATGAAATTCCTATTAAATATTATGTAATGCAATTTCTTTAGATACATTCTAATAAAAAATATCCTTTGAAATATTTTGAAGACATATTACATTTCTCACAATATTAATAAAGGAATTAAGACTTACAATTTCAGTTTATCATTTTCCTGGCATGTCACGTTATGATGTGTGTAATGTGAAGGGCCTTCTTTTATGCTGCATAAATATTTTTTCTAGTTTTTTATTTTTTATTTTATTTTATTTTTTAATTTCCAATTAATATTTATATCTCATAAAAGAAATACATGAGGAAAGTAACAAATTCTGAATCTGGCAAATAATTTTCCATAATTAAATATGATTGCGGCTGAAATTAATGTCACTTTCCTGGCATGCTCATTTTAGCTCCTTATCAGATATTGGTATGGTGCTGCAGAGTAATTCTTACTTTTGAGACAATTCAAATCAGAAGCAGTAAAATCGTAACAACCAGCAAGCTCTTTTATATATTTCTTTGAAAATAATGCGATTAATGTCGTTATAAAAATTGAGTCGACTTTTATTGTATCATCTTCCTCGTTTCCATAAATTTACAAATACAATTGAACATTACATGAAATTTGAGCTACAAAAAGGAAAACATGTTCCTTTAAACAAAATTATGTCAGACATAAGAATAAAAAAGAAGGATGTAAAAAATGTTTTAGAATGAATCTGTCATTATCCTGGCATACATATGCCAAGAAATATCATATAATTACGTAAATGTTAACTTATTATTTAAGATCTTAAAAATTTAGCAATTTTACTTACACTATAATATAAAATAAATTAACCTCGTGAAATTTTGAATTGTTTCCTGTGGTTAGTTTTGATATCTCAGATATCAAAATCCTACATTTTGTGATATTCACCAATGTGTGCAAAGGGTTAGATTAATAAAACATTAACGGATTTTTTATAAAAAATTTTTATATATCGCAGTGTTGCCAGATGGACTACTTTTTTAAAATTTAGATTCTTGATTGGCACCACTTTTTACAAATGATAAAATGTGCTTTATTCAATGACATGATAATTAAGGCGAAAACAAAAGGTAATTTGCCATTTCAAAAAAGTGGTGTTAATCAAGAAATCTGAATTTTAAAAAAGTAGCCCACTGGCAACTCTGACATATCGTAATCTCCAGCGTAGAATCCGCGGATCAAGTAATTATTTTTCGACCCAGAAAAATTTAAAAATAAAAGTAACTTTCCAGATCGCGGTTAATATTTTTCTTCTAATGATATTACAACTACTAAATAAAATTTCTGGGTCTAAAAAGAATTGTTTGATCCGCGGATTATAAGCCGGAAATTACGGTAATTTTTTAAGACATAACAATTTCTACTAGGTTTATTTATATTAGCTAGTTTAATTGCACGAATATTTCCGATCTTATTTGACAGACAAAAATCATTTCTTCATCATTTAATATGGATGTTAAAGCATTTAAACTCTTTCTAATATTACATTTACTCAGATTATCTTTCTAGTAATACTTCTTTAACATTTAATTAAACTCTGTATCATCGATCATTTTCCCTTTACATTACTTAAAATAAGTTGTATTTCACCGCTGAATGATTCTATTTTAAAATAAAATCATTCAAATGGATTGTACAAATTTTTATTTTACACCGATGTTCTAATTTAAATGACTTTAAACGAAAATGAAATGACTTATCGATCAAAAGTAATATCACATATAAATTATTCGTCGAAAGAATAAAAAAAATGCAAATTACTTGATAAAATTGTAATACCAAGTCACAATCTTTCTTACAATCTTCTTTTATCAACTTCTTACCTTCATTTACATTTTGAACGGAAAATAGAAAAATATTCAAATTATTCCCTTCTTCGGTAAAGAAGGAAAAGAATATTGCTTCTATCTTCTTTTAATGATAATATTCTGGTTCTATACGTTTTTTCCCCTGAATTTGAAGAAGAATGGTGCCTTTATTTTCTTCATAAATTTTAGTTCGTAAGTCAGTGTAAATATTGATAAACTTCGTTTGTCTGAATTTAAAATCTAAATGTATATAATGAATGTTAACCCCGTAACTGGTTAATATTTTTCCGTTGAATAAATTGAAAATGGCAGACTTACACCACTATTATTTAAATAAAATATTCGTAAATTTTAGTCTAAACATTTCTGCCTTTCAATATTATGAAAATTTTCTTAAAAATAATAATGGTGTCAAAAAGCTTTAAATGATGAAATAAGCAAATTCGTCTTGCCCGAGCGTTGTTCGGGTAAATCAGCTAAGAGGTTAAAAAAATATGAGAATCAGTATGTATCAATATCATAATTTAATAGTATAGATTGACTGGGTATTATAGAAAATGAAAAATTTAATTTGCAAAAAGTTAAGATTAAGGTCTTTTTTATGAAATGAAATTTTTTAACGATGGATAAAATTTAGATAAATATTATTCACATTCTAGAATATTTCATTTTAAAAGTAAATAATAAAGAGGTAAGAAAGCAATATGAATATAAATTACAGCTTATTTGCGTGTTGCTTTTTTCGCAATATATTATTATTTTTATTATTTCAGCGGAATTCTAATTTTTTTAAATATTCTGTAGATCAACAGACAAGTGAATGTTCAATTTAAATTTAGCGTATTCGTTAGAGATAATAAAAATGTTTAGGCTGATGTAATCATAATCTCTCAGAAACAAAAATAGGCATTATACAGGTCTGTATAGGAAGGGATTGAGATGGTGATTAACTCCGTCGCGACGGAAGCTCTTTACAAAATTTTTAATGTTTTGTCACTGGTTTTTAAAAACAGAAATTTGTGCCTTATCAAATCGAGAAAAAGCTCCAATTAAAAATGGAAAATTTTACAATAAAGTTTTATTGGTGGGGATAAACAAGGATTCTTAAGCCTTTTTGCGGCACGTATACGTGTCGCTCGTCCCCAAGGGGTTAAGATTATTTTAATCCGTTGAGGAGCAGAACACTTTCATTTTAAAAATGTTGAAATGACTGATTGACATAGGAATTTATGCACAAATTTATATATAAAAAAGGCCATTTTTAAAAACGGAAAATATTTTGGGTGTTACTGTGGCTTTTGAGAATCAAGTTGTTTGTTCCATGTAATGGAACAGAGGGCCACTGAGAGTGGCACTTCAGAAGTGAAGGAATACATTTTATCGCACCTAATTTAAATGAAATCCTCACCAGAAATATTTAACGAAATTTCATATCATCAATTTTGACGAACAAATGTTTAAAAATTAGCCTTTTCTAATTTTAAAATAAAATTTTTCTATTCTTCGATGAGGATTCAATATTACAAATACATTTTAGCTTGCCTCTCAAGAGATTAATGTAATTTTGTCTACATTATTTTCTACAGGATTAGTACGCTTCGTATGCTTTAAGAACTTTCTAGGTTATTTTCCAATATTTTCGATACTGATATTTACTTAATTTAATGAAAAAAATTACCTTCAGATACATCGACCGGTGCTTTAAAAAATATCTGGTACTAAACTCATTTGAATCCCTTGATGCGTACGAATACTGTACTACTTCCTGTACTGTTCAAAATTCATAAGTTATTTTATTAATGTTATGGTGTTAGAGAATTTTTTCTTCCCTTCCATAGACATTACATGTATTTTTTTTCAGCTGGGTTTAAGGGTTTGACAGTAATATAACAAAAGGACGAATGCTGAGAATTTATAGTAATTCAAAGTTGAGGTATTGCTAATCGGTTTTCTACAATCTGACGTCCAACTCAACCTACGAATGAATACTTGGATAATTTGATGAAACATGAAATCCCTGAAAGTAGAGTCCAAAAACCAATTGTGATTATATGGCAGTCTCCGGCATTTAATGCGGCAGTATTTTAATGCAGAAGATGTTGCATTTGAACGATTTAAAATAACCCAAATTTCCTCTAAGACAATAGTGGTGTGAAGAAAACCGGAGCCATCGAAATATCAGATATGAATTCCGAATTTCTTAAGCAGAAGTTAAGAAACATTAAACAGAAGTCTTAATTTAAGATACCTCAATTTGAAGAACATGCATACAAGTATTTGAAGGGCCTTTTTTTAATTTAATTGAGTAGGGTAACATCCCCAGTAATTGGCACATTAAGAATTTGTCGTTAAACTTACTTAAATTTTCATTACAAAGAAATAAGCTATTTACTTGGAAATATTTTTAAATCAAAGAATGCATATCTGTGCATCTATTTTGCCCACTAAAAGCAAAAAAAAAAATTGAAAAAGTATTTTTATAAAAACATATTTATAAAAAGTTGCTGAAATCACCAGTAATTGGCACATAGAGCACCAATGTATGACACCTTGTGATTCAGTAAATGGCATATGTTTATATTTTTTAAAAAAATTACATTTTGCATTGGGTTTAATCGCTTTAAATTAATTTACTGTAGATGAAGATGCCATATTTCAGGTTTTTGAGAGTAAAAAATCAGCATATTAATCTGAAATGTGAACACTTTAAAACAATACAATATACTTACATTAATATCCAGTAATTGTCATGCTGTCCCCAGTAATTGTCATATGAAGCTTTAATGGATTCCAATTACTGATAAAATTTATATTTTCAAATAAAAACAAATGATAAACAAAATTAGTCTATAATTTTAAAAATACTTCCAAAATAAATGGTTTAATCTCAAATTCCTTGCGAATTCCTTGTAATTGGAATAGGTGCCAATTACTCGGAACTAGCAAAATTGAAGCACCATTAATTGGCAACTAGCATTAATTCAGAAATCCAAATATTTGTGTCGAAAATACTTTTACACAATTAAAGTAACTCTTTTTAACTAAACAAAACTGTTGTCAATTAAAATTTAAAATATATTTTAAATCAGATAATAATGAATTGAAAAGCATGCCTTCCTTAAGCCAAAGAACAAGAATTCGCAACAAAATGGCTAATTTGATACAAGCCAGATTTGTTTCTCTTTCCTAGACTCTATTGTCATCTTGTAAAATAAATCAAAGTTATAATCTTTAACGTAAATGAGCATATAACTGATATATGGTCTTGAATTTTTAAAAGACTGGGTATAAATCTTTTTTTAGGACATGTTTGTAAAATGTGCCAATCACTGGTGCATGCCAATTACTGGGGGTGTTACCCTAATTTAACTTTAAAAACATAATCTAAATTTTGTTTCTCTGCTGATACTACTAAAATCAAACATGATTTTCATCCTTGTTCTAAAAAAAATGTAATGATATTTAGGGGTATTCCCGCCACAACAAAACGATCGAATGAAGTGAAAATGATGGCACAACTAAAGTCGACGGTCGATCTGTGATAATCAATCACATCATCTCCAATACTTTCTTGGCCGAAGCAAGTTAACAGATGGAACTCTATGAATGGTGCGGTCACTTCAATAATTAAAATTCTTTGAAACATCAATGAATATCACATTTTATTATGATTCAATTGCAATGTTACTCCATCATTAAAATAGATTTCCTGTCCAAGCCAATGTCTCGGAAAATAATAAAAGAACTAAAAAGAGATTCGGCGAGAAGCCATTTTCGGGAGAATACCACACTACGGCAAAACGTACATGCATAAAAATTTAAAAGCCATTCAATTCTGATCACTCCGTAAAAACCAACTGACTCTCTCAAAAATTCCCACATAAATTGGCCCCTACCCTCTGACGCATTGCTTTTCAAAACCCACTAATATTGATTCGAATGTAGTTGTAATTTACTTCGAGCCCTTCCATTGGTTCATGAGTGGGGCTAGACGTAAGGATTCTTTGTTAATCGGCGTAGTATGCAAGAGTAAATCGCCCCATGCGGATGAGTCCAATCAGCGCAGACGATTATTAAATAAATGAAACAAAATTAAAGTTTTCGATAAATGCTTTATTCTAAAAAGGGAAATAGATTTGTGGTATGAAATTAAGATTTCGCAATAAGATATTTATATTTAAGTAAGACAATGTAGTTCTTTTTAGGAAAATAACTAATAGATTATGCTGAATTAAAGAAAATAAAAATAAAAGGAATTTTAGCCGTTAAAAATGTTAATATATTACGGAAACTGAGAATGAAAGTATGTTTTTATAAAACTTTAGAACGAACTCAAAGCGGGAAAATGGCGAAAAAAATGTTTATTTTTACATATATATACATATTTAATTAGTAATCTGTTTATCCGTTATATAGGATGTGAATCATTTATGCATTTTTTTCCTTTGCTTTATAGAAAACCACAAAAATTCAATGAATGTTTCTTTTAATGAATATCTTGATTATTGTGAGTTCATGTCATTCATTTTGTTTTCAACCAATTATAACTTGTATTATCAGTGATATCAATTTTATCCAAATTATGCTGAATCTATATATTTATATGCTCTTCCTTTTAAAATATCGTGCTTAAATTCTTACAGCGAAAAGAAATGAAAATACTTCATTATACGTTAAAATTCTCCCACACAAATATCTCATTAAATTTTTATCTTTGTAGCTAAGCAGTAAATATAAAATAGTCTTGTTAAAATAAATTTCTCTAAGATTATTTGATGATAATATCTTTCTTCGTCGACTGATTTTTAAAAGTAAAAAACAACTTCCTTTGAAATTATAATTTTTTTTTGATTTTCTCCAGTCTATAATAAGTAAAAAGCTGTTCTTAAAAAGAAAGAAAAAAATCGACTTTCAGTTTATGGCAGATTTACTCTTTTTAGGTGTCAGTGATCCAGAACACACGTTTTTACAAAATAACTCACAGTTTCTGTGTCCATGTGTGTTTACTCTTTGTATATCTAAAAATATATGAAGCTTCTTATGCACAAAATTGAACAAAACTTCCTACATATGTTTTTCGTTATACTTAATATGTATTAGTTGAAAATGGAGATATTTCCCCGAAAGAGGGCGCTGTGCTCGTACCATCGATTATTTTTCATACTTCGGAAAGTTTACGAAGTTATGCTTAAAACTTAACGAAGTTTGATACTTATGTTTTTCTTTATGGACGCCAGGAGCCAGTTAAAAATAGTGGAAACTCCATTTACTATGGATAATGCGTATTTATGTATCATCATTTAATCCTTTGAGGGGCGGTGAACTACATTATATCTCCTTAATATTAATGACGATTTGCACCAGAAAGAAATTATTAAAGATTACTTTTCTAACGTAGGTGGTGAAAATGTTGCACTAATTGATTTTCCTTATTTTGTAATAAATTTTTTCTGATTCTGGCGTGAATTCGAAATTAGGAAAACGCAATTACTTTTCCCTGAAAGGGTTAACAGAGTTCAATTTTTACGGCATAGTCTGTTGAGCTATATATTGAAGAATATTCATATAATCCAAGATTCGTACAAGCTAATTTTATGAGGATATTCAAGATCATCATCTGGGAGACCATTTCGTCGTCATTAGAATATTTTATTCCTGCTACAGCATAAATAACGACCAAAAGTTTTTACTCTGGTCGTAATCAATTTAAATAAACAGTATCTTTTTTATTTTATTATTATTATTATTATTTCAAATATTTGGTTCAAATTATGCCTAGACACCAAATTTTAAATCATTTGAACAATAAGTTTTTGAATTATAAACATTTAAAATTTAGTGCTTCTATTGTTAAGGGGGCTCAGGGATTGAAAAATTTTCAAAAAATCTATTTTTTTATGATCTAGTTTGATTATTCAATTAACTCTTAACTGAATGCAAAAAACCGCATAAAAATATTAGCATTTTTAACGGACTTATAAGCATTTATGTATCAATATTTACGTAGCCGCATCCATATAATTTCAACTTTGAGTCGTATTTTCTCAAAACTTGATTTTTGACGACTAACACCAAGAGTTAAAAAAGCTATTTGATAGAATGGCTTTATTTTCTCTTTTGCATGCATATAACTTCATTATCTAGATTATGAATTAAGGATATAACTATCACTTAAAAAAAACCTTATTAAAAAATCTCTCAAAGTTGAAAATTTAAAAAAAACCTTAAAAAATACAACTTTTTTTTCCATTAAAAATACTCAAAATATTAAACTATCTAAAATATATTAATTCATAATCTAGATAATGATGTTATATGCATGCAAAAAAAATTTAAGCCATTCCATCAAATAGTTTTTTTTAAATCTTGGTGTTGTCATCAAAAATCAAGGTTTGAGAAAACGCGACTTAAAGTTGAAATATATGGATGCGGCTATGAAAGTGTTGATACATAAATGCTTATAACTCCGTTAAAAATGCAAATATTTTTATGCAGTTTTTTGCATTGAGTTAAGAATTCAATGAATAATCAAATTAGATCATAAAAAAAATCGATTTTTGAAACGTTTTCAACCCCTGAGCCCCCTTAACCCCTTCGCAAGTGGGAGCTTTTCACGAAATTTTAAATGTTTTTTTACCGGTTTTAAAAAACAGAAATTTGTGTCTTATAAAATCGAGAAAATGCTCCGATTGAATAATGCAAATTTTAAAGTATAATTTTACTGGTGGGAATAAACAGGTATTCTTAAGCATATTTGCGGCATGCATACGTGTCGCTCGTCTACAAAGAGTTAAGTTATATTTTCATACTTTAATTAATATCTCTGAAATTATATTCACAATGTGCTAAGTTTTCATATGTCAATAGCACTAGAATATTCAAACATAAAAACTGTAAATTTGCAACTTTTATAACTTTATGGTATGAATTAGGAAGTATAAAATTAATATTCGAAAATATTATAAATCGTAACATACAATTTTTTTGATAGATTTAGTTTTATTAAGTCCTGCTTTATGGAAATTAAAATTTCAAATTTTTCTACCAAGCAGTTTTCAGATTATGTTTAATAAATGGCAAAATGATGGTATAAGGGACCATCTACGATAGAAGTGACTAGAGTTATTAAAAATTCTTATTCTATCCTGTAATCTAGCAGTCTTCAATAACTGTATGAGTGCTGCCTAAGATGCGTTGATCAAGAAAGGGGCTCTCTTGCCCAACAATAGAGTACCGGACTTCAATTTGGATACAGCCCCTAAAATATGCTCGTTTTAAAATAATTCATTTCTCGGAAACTCATCGTAAAAATTGCATGACAATTTTTTTATGCAAGTTGAAGTATGTAGATTTCTTTTTATGTTGTCAGAACTAAGTACTGTTATTGGCCAAAAAAAGAAAAAAAAAAAAAAAAAAAGTTAGGGCTTGTTTTAATATGTACAGGGGTCGCAGCGTCCCTAAAATTTTCGCACTTTTCTACCAGTATTTGAAATCAAAATTCTGTCTGTCAGATTCCTTTAACATTTACAATGAAATTCAATAAATATTATCGTTTTGAAAATGTGGTAAGAAAGCAGCGAAAACTTTAGGGACGCTGCGACTTCTGTATGTAGGTCGTACTTTATTGCATATTTGTTAAATTTTTGTTTTATTAAGAAATCTCAATTTTGTTATGGCATTAACCGGAAAGTCTGGTTTACCCAGAAGTATTGCAAACGCCAATAGTGTGTTCATCAGAACATAAACTAGCTGAATTTTGCTCATGTAAAAGCTGCCATATTGTCAACTATTTTATCATTTTTTTTTCAAATTTTTAAGTGAAGAACACATTTTTTTCTCTACTATTGATTATTATTGACTCTATATAGCGATTACTCTATTTAATTATTAACTTATCATGTGTCACTAATTCAAATATGTCAGTTTTGAACATCCAATGCAGTGATATGATGTGGAAATGATTAATCACTTAGATAACCTTAATAGATTGTTGTAAAGTGAACATACATGCTATTAATCATTAGGCAACTATATCAATAATAATTGAACAATATACAGAAACTACAAAGTATATGAATGCTCAAATCATCTGACATGTAATAAATCATGTAATGCACATTCATAATAAAGGGAAACTCGATGAGATGATAATTTTAAAAATCAACTAGAAAACTTAATCAATAACACAATTTTGTATGCATTAGTAATAATTCATATTTAATCACAAATAATAACTCGAAATTAATACCGTATCTGTTTTAAGACACTTTTTAATAATTTGCTTTATTCACGATGGTCATTTTTACTAACTTTATGCATTTATGAAAATGAAAGCTGTATAGTGCAGATCTTCCAACTTCTACGTATTTTTAAATCTATAAACATGTTTGGAGCCATGATTTGTTTTAGTAATATGCATGCCAAATATATTCAGTGTTATGTATTATACAGTAGAAACCTCGATCCATCGTTTAGCAAGGGGTACGGGTAATAAAACGATGAATGCGGGAAAACGATGGATGTAGATTAGCTTCAAAATACGGGAAAACACAATATTTATGTTTACTAATGCTTGCAATGTATACCATAAACTAATAGATTCTAACTTGGTGCTTACTAAGCTGTAAACAAATAAAAAAAAGATAGAAAATTGATTTTTTAAAATCAATAATTTTGCTTGGTTTTGGTTCATTTTTTTAGTAAAAAAATAAATTTTCAATATATGCAACATTTTTCTGCTCATTTTCTGTAATTTCATATGCATATATAAAAGTTCATACAGTTTCTAATGCCGTAATTGCATCAGACAAAGTTGACATGGGTGGCTTCATCAGCCTAAACTTTATTCTTTCCTTCTTCGCCATTTTTTTTTTCATTATTACACATTTTTCGTATGTTTAGGAAACCACAAGTCGTAACATCCTGATCAATGGAAACATAATCGCATCCTCTGCTATATACAACCACTTTTCACCTGCATTATTGTCGCCATCATCAACACAAATGAGTTATTTTAGGAGAAAAAATTTTACAACGATGCATGCGGAAAAACGACTTTTTGAAGAGCGATGCTTGCGGATTTCGTTAACATTATTTAAATATAATTTGCGTAGGCACCATAGGAATAAAACGATCAATGCGGGAAAACGATGAATGCGGGAACGATAGATAGGGGTTTCACTGTATAATGTCAATTATTAAGTAAGATTTTTATTTCTAATATATATATTTGACTTTAATAGGCGTAGAAGTTGGCAGCCATGAAAATGTTAAAGTTTCTTTGAGTACTGTTTGACCACGTTTCTAAAATCTCCAGCTGCAGAATGCCATGCCAATTCCATTGACACTGTAGGGAGAATAACTTTGAGGTCGAGATAATCTTTACGTATCCATGACAACGCAAAAACAAATATTGTGTCCTATTTTCTGTTTTAAGAATTTTTTTTATTATTATTAAATGGATTCTGAACCTTCTACTACTTATCGGAATAAGCCTTTCCTTAGTACATATATTTTTACTACGTTTTAGTGAACTTTAATAAAAGCATGTCTAACTTTTAACATTTATATTTATGGCTCAATCGCAGATTTAATGATTGACTGGTATCTGACTTGGAGGCTTTCCGAGAAATTCCCAATTCTGTCAATCTAAATAAATAGATCAAATGTAAACAAATAATATATATAATATAATATAATATAATAAATAATGTAGCAAATAATATAAACAATAATGTAAATGATGTAAGCAAATAATTTAAAGCAATCGCCAATTTGGCAATTTTTTAAAATCACGCCGAGCGATCGTTAATCCTCTAAAATCGTTAATTCTAAAATCATTAAGTTACGCTATTTTGTGAAGGGAAAAGTTATTACATTTAGTCTAGCAATCATATTTTTTAAGTATATTTCTGACTATATTTGTCTTTTTATAACTTATTTTAATGTAATAGAACTATAATTGTATAATATTTAAAAACATAATTCAATGATACAAACAAAAAGGTATTCGTCAAAAAAATGCGACACACTGGGATGGCTGATAAACAAACGCATAAGGAAGTGGTACCGACTTCCCCATTTTCGACATGAGCAGCCCTTTTCGCTCATACGCAGTTCGCTCCAAGTTTCTATCAAGCGTAGTACATCAGTAGAATTTAATTTATGTATATCATTAAAATACCAACATATTTTCATTGTGTGAATAATTTATTGTTATAAACTGCATATTATGCAAATATGTCATAATACAATCGTACAAGTGCATTTATTATAACAAATGATCAGAAAATACTGCCGATATTTATTAATTTTAAATAATTATACATAGATTGTTTTATTTAAAAATATTCTACTGTAATAATCACTTAAAATTTCATTGAACCATGAATTTAAAATATTCTAAAATAATCAAGTTTAAATTGTCTTATATATAGGAACATTCGGAAAATACGTTTGGAAACTACAAGTTTTCTAATGACATAAAAACTTCGCGTTAACTTAATCCACTTATCGTTATTGCTTCGGAAAACGATGCTTATGCAGGTTTTGTACGCTTCAAGGATTTTTAAGAACTTCTTACCAGATTTTTTGCGAAGCAATAGCTGCCTTATTTAAAGAAAACAAATGATAACATAAGATATTGTGATCAGTACTTTACGAAATTCCTTGTATTAAAACACTTAATATCCCCTGAAGCAATTGATATGTGCAAACCCTGTTATAAAATAAATCACATTAAAAAAAAAGCTTTGGAACAAATTTTCTTGTGTTAGTTACTGAAAAAAAATCCTCATTTTATATTTATGAATAACCGAAATTGAAATGTATAAATTGCTTGAAGGGTAATTCAAAAGGAATGAATCTTGTTTACTTTGTATAGGGTTTTCATTCATCTGGCGAAACCCCATTCATCTCGGTCCTCTGTCGTTTTGTCACAGAGTCCGTACACGAAAACTACATAAGTCAGAGAGTTAAAATTTTGTGTACTTGCAACTGAGTACTTCTTGTTATACAACAAATCATAAAATTTAGAAAAAGATAATTATTTTAAGTAAAATATATCTATATCTATAAATATATACATATATATCATCAGTTAATTTTATGCTGTTTTTTTTTCCTAATTTGTAGCACGCAAGTTTAAATAAATATACAAACTAATAGTATGTAACATAAATTAATGAATTAAATAAATCACGTGAAAAACGAGCTTATTTGTTTTTATTACATCATATTACATCATATAAATCCTCTATTTTGACACGCAAAAGGAAATATTATTTAATTTATTAAATTCCTGTGTATTTTAATTATTACCCACACTGTAGCGGGTCGTCAGGGAGTGCTGCATCAGATTTTCCATACCACTAAAATTTAACAGAATCTTTCATATTATTTATTCGACACATTTTGTTGATTAAATAAAACTGAAATAACCATATAATTTTAGTGGTGTGAATAAACTG
Source organism: Maratus speculifer (assembly GCA_964019185.1). Lineage (NCBI taxonomy): Eukaryota > Metazoa > Arthropoda > Arachnida > Araneae > Salticidae > Maratus > Maratus speculifer. Next base: position 37,584,089 of record OZ025296.1, read on the forward strand.
ATGCAGCACCTCCTGACAAGCCGCTACTTTACCCACATCTGGTGATTAGTTTGGTCTCCCTTAAATTTATGCTTAGCTTTACAATATTTTACTTTTATTCATAATTTTATTTACATGTGTACCTTCACTAAATCTGTAGATTCTGATAGAGAAATAAAAAAAATTATGCGATCAGATCTAGACCAAAGTCCAGATGTTTATTTTAACAAGTAGTCACTCCATTAATATCTGTATTAGTAAATTCAACTTTAAAGAGAAGAAGAGATTTATCATACTCCATATTCATCATAGCATGTTGGGAATCTAACATGGCCCCATACTACACAGAATTGCAACATACACATAGGATCGCAACATACATATCATAAAACAGATGCGTAACTTAACCAACTGATTGTTTGCTCATAAAAGTTTCGTTCAATTCGTAGGGTCGCAAACTTTTTTAAAACCTGCAGCGTTTTCTATCGTTTTAAATACTATTATTCACGAAGTCCTGCCATAAAATATTATTAGTTAAATATAAAAATTTGAAATAGAATAGTGGATAGTATCCAGGAGGCACATTCCTAAATATAAGGATGTTGCTATTATTCAAGGATTGATTAATTATTTATTGACAATCTTCGTTTGTTAATTTATTGATAAAATGTTTTGAAGGAGATATAAAACGAAACCTTCTGTACGATCTACGGTCACATTAAGGACCTCATTACTAACGGGACACTCTCCCACCAGTAAAATTTTATAGAAATTTTCCTCTTGTTTAAATACCCTTTCCATTCGAAATTATTGTTATGAATAAGAAAAGATTTATGTCATTTTCCTGGTGGGAGTGTGCCCTGTTGATAATCAGACCCTGGTCACATTTGCCCATTTGTTCTATTATTTGAACGCACTCGAAAGAATAAAAGAACAATTCTAAATAATTGACACCACTTTTAGACATTTTTCTTAAAGATTGAAGTTAAAATCAAGGTACCTTTTTCTATTTCATACAGCACACAAAATCGAAGATATCGCTCCTTGCTACAAAAATCTCACAGCTTAAAAAATTGACTTATGACTGCCATCTTGAGTGGTTTACAATCCTCTACCAAACACCTAAAGTAGAAGATAGTGCAGTTTAAATCCAACAACCAAGTAGAAGTTTGTTTGAAAAATAGCCATTGAACTTACCACAGCCTGAAACAGTTTTTCGCACTGTATGAAAAACGGAGTTTTTTGAATTACGACACTTTTGTAGCAAGGGTGCGATAAATGATATCTTTAACATCTTCGGTTCTTGGATCCCCATTCTCTGTGTTTTTTTGCCTATAAAAACTATAATGTTGGATTTTTTTATATATTTACATCACTTGTAAATAGCTGAATGTAGTTTGCGATGAAAAACTAACGAACAGATGCCTGTATGTTAGCTGAAACTCCCATAAAATAAATGTTATTTTCATCTGAATTAGCAATATGCCTAAAAATGTCCAAAACACAGTGTGACAAGAAAGTGATAAATTTTCATAACGGTTCAAGAGCCGACAGCACAAAACCCTATGTCATCGAGCACAAGAAAAAAACCTTCATTTTATGGAAGAGTGGTAATAGGGGAATCCAATTACCCATGCCTGCCGGAAGTGAAATGGTGCATAAGCCAAAAATTAATACCACTAGTGTTTGACTCGTAGGTTTAACATTGTGTTTGTCCAACAATCAAAAGTATGAAAACAAGGAAAACACAATGCTAAACCTAAGAGTCAACCACTAAAGATATTAATTTTTGGCTTATGCACCACTTCGCTTCCGGCAGACATGGATCATTAGATTCCCTTATTACCATTTTTCCATAAAATGAAGGGTTTTTTCTTGTGCTCGATGACATAGGGTTTTGTGTTGTTGGCTCTTAGACTGTAAATATTTAACTTAAATCTTTTTCAATAAATTATTTTCGAGGATTTGTAGATTATCTACTTCTATAAAGCTTTTAAATTTGTGGTTGCGTTAATGGTTATTCAATTGATGTTTTAACCCTTTGAGAGGCAAAGTACTTCTATTCTGAAAATGCTGAAATGGCGGAATGACACCGGAATTTAAAAACAAATTTACCGTAATTTCCTGCGTATAATCCGCGGATCAAACAACTCTTTTTCGACTCAGAAAAATTTGAAAATTAAATTTGACTTTTCACATCGCGGTAAATATTTGGTTTTGATTACAAAATAAAATTTCTGGGTCGAAAAAGAATTGTTTGATCCGCAGATTATACGCTGGAAATTACGGTATTTCAAAATAAATAAAAGCTTTTCTTCATGAATTTGATAAAATTAAAATTTTCATTTTAAAATTTAGGTGCCAATATGGCATTTTGCAATTTAAATTAAGTGGTATATATTTTATATTACCGCCCTTCAAGGGGTTAAGGGGGTTTATAGTTTTAGATCCATATTTTTTAACCTAAAATACTAAGCGTTTAAAGGATCAGTTTCAGAAAAGATTTTTTTTTGCCATTAACAATGCCATAAAAAAAAACAATGTATAAATATTCGTATTAAAATTTTAGCTTCGGAACTGAAAAGTTTAAATAGTTTTCTTCATGATAAAAAAGAGTTACTTATACAAGGTGTTCCAAACTTTGTAGGAATTAGGACATTCAAATACAGTATTTACTTTATATATTATTGAACTCATTTCAGAAATGTTCTCATTTTCAGGGGATGCACCGCACAGTGTTTCCAGATGAACTATTTTTTTAAAATTCAGATTCTTGATTTGCACCACTTTTTTGTTATTGTAAAATGTGTCTTATTTAATGACATATTAATTCATTCAAAATGTATGGGAACTCTACCGCTTCAAAAAAAAATGGTGCCAACGAGAAATCTGAATTTTAAAAAGTAGTCCACTGGTAAAGCATCTGAAGTTTACAGATCATGAAATTCTTCGGTACCAGTATTTCCCTACAGGAAATATTCTCTTAAATAGCCAAAATTTGGCGCATTTAAAAACAACCGAGGGGAATCAAACAATCTGAATTTTAAAAATATAGCGTATACTGCCCATGAGAGGCACGGGCGTGATATTTAAGGCATTCAAATCCCATTTCAAAATAATCTTTATAATATCTACTCATTGATTATTAAATCGTTTCATTCTGAACTTATTAGAAAAAACAAGATTAGTTACAATTTTTGCTTTTTGTACATCAGAATGGTACTTTAAAATATATCTACAGTATTAAAAAAGATACTTAATAAAAGCATTTGATTGAACCTTACTAACAAATTCCTTTCAACTTGTTACGAAACATTAATAAATTTAGAAATGCATAAGTTAAAGGAAGCCATTTTCAAAATGGCAAAATCGATTTTTCTTCTGAATAATTTGAAAGCAATTGAGAAAGGAAATAAAACATTTCAATAAAATAATGGACGTTATTTTAACTCATTTTGTTTTTAAAATAGGAATGTAACACAAATTACGCCGTTTCTTTTGGAATTACATTATGTTATTTATGAATCCGCATGATTAAAAAACTAGAACTCAGTTCCGCCTCTTTCTTAGAAAAAGGTTCAACATGCTATAAAGAATTTAAATAGTTATCGAAATACAAAAGAACAAAATGATTTCAAGTAAATTACTTTAAGAATGGCAAAATTGAATAAATACCGGAATTCTTTGAAAGAAAAACTATGTGATCCTTGTAAAACTTGATTTTATTAACTGCGGCCCTGTTTTGCCCGTAAGTCCTGCGAGCAAAGTGTTTTTGCCAATGATTATGATTTACCCGTACCATGTAGGGCATCTATACTTTAATCCACAGAGTAGTAACAGAGCCTCAACTCGGCTTGAAAAGAACGCCCTCAGTGGATCACTTAAAAACTAAACCATCGCGTTGGCAATTTTTATCCTCGTGATTTCTGTTTAACTGTAACCTTATTCTGCTTGGCGCTTCTTGCTGAATGCTGATTTGATTATCTTTGCACATGTGCTTATGCTATTTAATCTTAGATTTCCGTGCTTATATTGATTCGTAATTATTACTGTTATTATTCTTGAATTTTCAAGTTTAAATTATTAGATCGTTATGTTACGAAGAGACACATGCATTGTTTGCAAGACGAATACGTCAAAGTTATTTCATAATTCTTTCATAAATTTCAAAACAAGAAGTAGCAAGCCGTCGCTGTATTTTTTTTCCTTATCATTTGTCGCCAAGGAAGCGATGTTTCGTCAAATTAGCAACCTCTCTTATGTTATGATCGTACTTTCAGAGTGGTCCGCTCGTGTCGCTACTGTCTATGCGTAATCCCATGTTAAACAAGTTGCCATTGCAGTGTATGAAAGTTGATTCTCTGTTCCGTACTCTGTGCTTTAATCATAATTTATTATTTCTACTAATGAAATTCTATTGCAAATTGTGTAAAAGCATTCTGATTCAATTTCACAAATATTTTGTTTTTAAAACCCGGTGATAAAATATTAAAAATTCTGTAAAAATCTTTAAAAAATTGACGTTATTTGAAAGTTTTTTTTTTCAAAAATATCGATCAGTTAAGTTGTTAAAGTTCGTGCTTGAAGTTCAACCCTTTACACTCGAGAGATGATTTTGACTGATCACTAGTGTCCCGTGTAAATGAATTTTCCAAATGCTCTTGACACCAGTATTTTAAACCAATATTCTTCGCCTAGTCTAAAGCCTGAACAATAGAAGATGACGAAATAAACTGCAAATGAATTATTTTATAGTGATGACGAGGGCCGGGTTACTAACGGGGCACACTTATGCCAGAAAATATAATAGAAATATTAATATCTTATTTAAACATCTTTAAAAGACTAATCTGTCATCAATAAAGTAAAATCTTTCTGTTTCTTTTTTCTGGCGGGAATATGTCCCTTGTATAATCAGGCGCTGGTGATGATTCAAATTAATCGGTGAATGCATTTTTATTAAAATACCCAAACAATAATTGTAGTTAATAACATGAATTGCAATTTCAATGTGGTTGAAATTGCTAGTGCATTGTAAGTATTTGACAAAATTTTTTTAAGTGCATTCATTCAAATTATATAAGCACTGTGCTTAAATTGTGATTGTACAAATTTTAAAACTTTAACCCTTTGCGCCACACTGTGCCCGGTCTGGGATACCTAATTTTAATTCCAAACTCGCAAACGGCACCAGTAATATTTTAGTAAAATTTTGCTTTTACAATAAAAGCTTAAATTAAGGAATTCAGAGTATTTAAAAAATTTGTTTGTACATTCCGGTGTCAGTCAATAATTTCTCATTTTAGTAGAGATTTTACCCGTGCCGGAAAGGGTTAAAAGATCTCTAAAAAAGATGGCACGCAGTAACTAAGGTATCAGATGCTCCTGTTTCTTTTAAATGCTGTGTATACTGTTTTGTAATCATGATACTAAATCTGCTGGAAAGAGAATAAACACATCAAGCATATGAGTTTATTTTAAATACAAATTTGATTTTCGATCATAAAATAAAATTTTTCACAATTTACACACCGTACTATGAGGCTAAACTGTGTTCATAAAAATCTGTGCATTTTGTAATTACCCAGAAATATGTGTACTCATGAACATTATACATATTAATCTTTATTTTTCAGCTATATCAAATGAACTTTTATATCTGGACAGGTTAATACGTTGAGTGGCTACACCAGTCACTGGTGACTGACATATAACTGTCCATTTAGGCCGCGTCAGTCATGGGAGATTAAAAGTATAAAAATATGATATAAAATACATAAAGTTACATTCCAAATAAATTTTATGTTATTCCAGGATCGGTCCAGATTACTATCGGGGGACTCTCCCATCAGTAAAATTTATAGAAATTTTCTTTTTAACGCCCTCATCATTCAAAGTTATTGCATGAATAAGGAAAAAAATATTTCTTTTTCCTGGTGGGAATGTACCCCGTTGATAATCAGGCCCTAAATCTACTAAATATTTCTTACCAAAAAACTCTTAATGCATAGCTGCCAACTTTTATGCATTTTTCCTACCGCAAAAGTTTTATAGTAAATATTACCTTATTTAATTGTCGAAGTCTTATGATTAAACAAATGGAAAATCTCTGTACAATTTTAGTGGTAGCAAAAATGCGTAAAAGTTGGCAGCTATTCTCTAATGGATTTTATTAAAACACTGTAAAGATAAAAACGATCGTCTTTCGGAGGTATTAAAAAACTTTGGCAACTTGCTTAGTTAGTTTTTTGGACATTCCTTTACCAAATTGTGCCGCATTTTCTTCGAAGCATGGTTTACTATACCGTCGCACTTTAACCCCCTTCGGGGTGGTGGGATATATTATATCACACCTACCATTAATAAAGATTTGCACCTGAAAAAAAATGATTAAATTTTACTTTTCTAACTTAGGTGGGGAAAAAAAGGAAGTTGCGGAACTGCTTTTAGTTATTTTGAAATAAATTTTTCCAAATTTCGGTGGGATTTCAGAGTTATACAAACGCATATATTAGTCCGGGAGCCGACCGTCGATTTACCTATGTATCGAGTAAAAGGACCGGACATACATCAAAATGTAGGTCTCAATGTGCACATTAAGAATATCACTGTCTGCCAGGTCCTATCCTGCCGGAACGCAAGGCAGCCGCACTTTTATGACGTCAATTTTGAGTATTTACCTATGTATCGAGTACAAGGACCAGACATACATCAAAACGTAGGTCTCAATGTGCACATTACATTTCAATGTATGTCCGATTCTTGTACTCGATACATACGCAAACACTCAAAATTGACGTCATAAAAGTGCGTCTGCCACCGGGTTCCGGCAAGATAGGACCTGGCAGCCAGTGATATTCTTAATGTGCACTTTGAATCCTACATTTCAATGAATGTCCGGTTCTTGTACTCGATACATAGGTAAACACTCAAAATTGACGTAAAATATGTGCGGCTGCCACCGGGTTCCGGCAGGATAGGACCTGGCAGACAGTGATATTCTTAATGTGCACATTGAGACCTACATTTTGATGTATGTCCGGTCCTTGTACTCGATACATAGGCAAACACTCAAAGTTGACGTCATAAATTGTGGCTGCCACCGGGTTCCGGCAGGATAAGACCTGGCTGCCAGTGATATTCTTAATGTGCACATTGAAACCTACATTTTGATGTTTGTGGCAGCCAGTGATATTCTTAATGTGCACATTGAAACCTACATTTTTATGTATGTCTGGTCCTTTTACTCGATACATAGGTAAACACTCAAAATTGAAGTCATAAAAGTGCGGCTGCCACCGGGTTCCGGCAGGATAGGACCTGGCCGCGAGTGATATTCTTAATGTGCACATTGAAACCTACATTTTGATGTATGTGGCAGCCAGTTATATTCTTAATGTGCACACTGAGACCTACGTTTTGATGTATGTCTGGTCCTTGTACTCGAAACATAGATAAGCACTCAAAATTGACGTCATAAAAGTGCGGCTGCCTTGCGTTCCGGCAGGATAGGACCTGGCAGACAGTGATATTCTTAATGTGCACATTGAGACCTACATTTTGATGTATGTCCGGTCCTTTTACTCGATACATAGGTAAATCGACGGTCGGCTCCCGGACTAATAGATAAATTGTGTAGCAGTAATATTATTTCGCGGCACTTTTGTTTTCTAAATATACATTGTTTCAGATAAAAATAGTTTTCTTGTTATTAAGTAGTTAAAATACAATTCATTTATATAATTATGATGTCCTTTCAGGTTGGTACATGTATGCCGCGACGAATGTTTTTCGTTATTAACACATTCGCTGCTGGTCACGCGTTAGTGCGTGAAATTCTCAATCATTTAACACAAAGGGCGGAGTTATTGGCAGCGATCGTATTAATTCATCTAACTATAAAATTAACATATATTAAACAAAGTCCGGTTGCAATTATTGCTTTTTACTCTTCAGCATTACATATAAACAAGTCAATAATAGTACTTTAAACGTGGCAAATGACTACCTGGCTATAAGTAATTTTAATGTATTCAGACTTTTGTGTAATAAGTGTTGCACTTTTATGGAAAAATACATGATACACAATTTACTATGACTATTTATATTCATTAAACTCAATGATGCGGAAGTAATATGAATCCAGCTTAAGTCTGACGTAAACACCAATGCAACCTCGAATCATTACCTATTATGGAACAACATCGAATTAATTACGTATAATAATAATTAATAGAATGAAGAAAACTTTTATTAATATATTTTTAACTCTTGATTAGAATTTCATAAAGTTTGAAATGACTCGACAAATTACTGCAACGATTCTACATATTAAATTTTGAACCCTTTGGTCGGATCAGAACGATTATATTTTGAGCGTGTCCAAGACGTGCTAAATTTGTTAGTGCACATTTAGATTTCTTCAGATGCATGAGAGCCGTTATCTGCTTTTACAATAAATTGTTATTGAAAAATTCGCGGAAAGAAGCATAATAGATAGAAGTATTTCTTGGATTTCATTCTCTATCGCTCAAGCCTTAGCTCGTTGTAAGCCTTTGAATTATGTTCAGTGCTTGTTACAGTATTACAATATAATTTTTGGTTTAAACAATAAAAATTTCCCTTTATAGTTTTCTAGTGTCATCTTTTTATTTTAAGGTATATAAAAAGAACACTAGATGTTAGAGAGCGCTATTTTCAATTTTCAAAATTTCTTATATTCATCTGACCAAATCTATTATTAAATGGCTTTGAGTTGGATAGTTTTGCGGACCGAGAGACGAACAGACTAGACGATGATAAGAGCGGAAAGAAGCATAATAAATAGAAGCATTTCTCGGATTTCAAACTCTATCGCACAAGCCTTAGCTCGTTGTAAGTCTTTGATTTGTGTTCAATGGTTATTACAGTATCGTAATAAAATTGTTAATATAAATAATAAAGATTTCTCTTTAAAGTTTTTCTAGTGTGAACTTTTTATTTTATAGCATATAAAAAGAACACCAGATGTTAGGGAGCGCTATTTTCAACTTTCAAAAATTCTTATATTCATGTGACCAAACCTATTATTAAATGGCTTTGAGTTGCATACTATATGCGGAAAGAGAGACGAACGGAACAGACGATGATAAGTGCGTCGTATTTATGTAATTGAACGCTAAATTACATTGCATGATTCAAAAGTTATTATACGTACATAGCTACCAACATCTCCCGCATTTTTGTACCAAAAAAAATTATGGTGATTTATATCATTGTAAATAACCGCAATGCGTCGATTAAATAAGGCGAAAAATTTAGTTCAATTTTTTTGGTAAAGGAGTCGAAAGTATTGGCAGCCATGTGTGTACGAATTGAAATAAAATAAAGCTTCCAATATGATACTAAAGATTTAAAACTTTTCAAATTACAAAAGTACAATAAAAAAAGAAGAAAATGTATGAAGCTATTTCCAATTTCAAAATGGCAAAATCGATTTCATTTCGGGATTATCTGAAGGCAAATGAGAAAGGAAATAAAATATTCCATTAATATGATTCTGTTCTCTTTTTTATTTATCCTGCTTTAAAACTTTAATATGAAAATAATGTAAATAATACAACTGTTTTCCAAGGACATTTAATGGAACATATGCTACGCACAAGTAGCTACATTTATCATAGCCAAAACACCAAGTTTCCGATAAAAAAAAAAAACAAGTTTATTGTTCTTAATTAAGACGATAAAATTAAATTGTTGAAATAGACAATTTTGGTGTATAAAGGACGATTATCATTAAAAAAGACCTTTTATATTATTTAGAATTTCATAATTTTAACGTGGCACAAATTGCAATTTAAGTCATATTTTCTATAATTTAGTGAAAGAAAAGCATCATATGTGTGCTAAATAAAAGAAGCAAAATTTAAATTAGAAAACTCATTTTCACGTGAATCTAATTAAGTTAATTGTTTTTATTGTCAATTGTGTTCATCTTATCATATTATTTTTAGATATAATAAATAATAAAATACTCATATATTTGATGAAAAATAACAAGAACTTAAGTTCATATTTCAAAAAAGAAAAAAAAATGTTTTTAGAACATATATGAACTAAACTTTACCAAATCCACTAAACGTTCAAAAGTTTATATAATGTAAATAAATAATCGACTTATACTTAAGGAGTTCTAAAATCCAAAATAAATTTATAATAAATGTTTTTCTTTGATAGAGTAACCACTTATATACGAAGTTCCCCAAATCATGTAAGACGATATTTCACTGTTTTCTATTTTGAAAACTATTATTAAATTTTAAAATATTCAAAATAATTGAGAAAAAAATCCTGACAATAATGAATATAGAATAGGTAATGTAGAGCAAAAATAAAAATCATTGTACAAAATATAATAAAGAGAGAACACGACTACAGCTTCGATAGAATTCAATATATCTATTGTTCTTACATTAAGAATATGAAAAATGAAACCTGATATTTTATTATAAATTAGAAGTAATTTAAAACTGTTTTGGTTAGAATAAAAATGATTCTCTAAGCTCAAATTTTGAAAATTTTTCTAGGAAAAAAGTGATTGCTAGATATGTAACATGAATCCATGTCTTCCTATGGTTATATCATTAAAATTTTCAATTTCCAAATTGTGCCGACTGAAAAAAACGAAAAAAAAAGCTTTTAGCCAATTATATCAGTGACACATTGCAATATAATTTATTCGTACTCCATCATCAATTTTTATTTGTGTGTATTGTGAAATAGGAAGAAGACGAATGATAGCGTTAACACATGCAGACAGAAAGGCAGGTATTAGATACTATATCACTATCTTGAGTAGTACATTTCAAGTAGAATAAAGGGTTTTCATATTTTAAAATCACCTCTTACTTTTCATCAACACCATGAATAAAAGCAGTGAGCTTCAGCGGGCCAATTGTCACCATCATACTTTAAGTACTCACTTCCTTTTTAAATCCAAGCAAAATCTGTCATTAATTAAGTCGAAACATGTTATTAAAATTTAGTTATGACAATTGGCTAACTGTGCTGCAGTGCTATCAATCCAGTCAGTATTGTATCATAAATATCCTTTACATATTAATTATTTAACCATCATAAATGTACTGCAGTTAAATTAAATAAACAATCATATACCATTGAGTATGACAATGGTATTAAGTTTAGATAACTGAAACTGGTTAAGTTTAGGCTGGTTATGTTTATACTTGGGACATGATTATCAAGAAGATACAGCAATGTCATGGTTGCCAATTTGAACTCCATTTTAATTCGATATTTTCAATAGATGCCGGAAATATTGAAAAAAGAATCTTTACTCTAAGTGATCACAAAATTTGTGCAATTAATCTCTCGCGACGCAGTAGTATGTCTTTTAAACCACTTAATTTTAATTACCAAAACCCACATTGGCACCGGAATTTCAGTAAAAATTTTTACGGTTTATTGAATGCGTGAAAATCGCATATAATTATAATTAATCTAACTGTTTCTCATTCAGAAATAAAGTTGTTTTCAAATTCCGATGTCAGTCATTAATTTCAAAATTTAATTCACTCAGGGGCAAGGTGTTTCTGCTCCAAAAATGTTCAAATATTTGATTCACACCGCAATTTACGAACAGATTTATTTGAAAATAATCAAGATCTCTTTATCACGTATATTATGACATCGAAATTGTACTGAATATTTACTGACGCCAGTGCGCAATTTGAACAGCAAAACTAACCTTTTGCAGACTGTCAACGGCGCCCCTTAAGGTGTTAAGCAATGAATTTGCTCTGCGCCGCAAAAGGTTAAATAAACCAAAAAATACTATTTTTAATTTCTAGTGCGAATTCATATTTTCTCATTAAAATGAACGTCAAAATATCAGCTTTCCGTAGTGTTATCGACAATGCAAAAATTTACTGTAAACATTTAAAACTAGAATTCCATAAATAATACAAGAGGAACAGTCTGTGTGATTATAAATATTTATGATACTCTCTCGCTAACCTGAATTGTACATTTCAAGTAGAATAAAAGCTATTATTTTTAACACAATCAAACTGTTTGGTAAAGTTATCATACGAATTGAATATTTCCAGCTGAGCGAAAAATTGCCCAGGCCGGGGATCGAACCCGAATACTTGGCTTACAAGGCCAATGCTTTACCTGTTAAACTATCTGGGTGATAGCCGGCTGGGATTTCTCGCTCAGATAACCTTATTGGTCGTAACACCTGGTCTGTCACTTGAAACAGCTCGCAGAATAAACCGCAGGTAATGATACTCCATATAACGATGGATACGTAGATATACTATTATTCCAATAATATACCAATAATAGTATATCTACGAATCCATCGTTATATGGAGTTCCATTACCTGCGGTTTATTCTGCGAGCTGTTTCAAATGACAGACCAGACGTTACGACCAATAAGGTTATCTGAGCGAGAAATCCCAGCCGGCTATCGCCCAGATAGCTTAACAGATAAAGCATTGGCCTTGTAAGCCAAGTATCCGGGTTCGATCCCCGGCCTGGGCAATTTTTCGCTCAGCTGGAAATATTCAATTCGTAGAATAAAAGCTATTCATATTTTAATATCAACCTCTTATTTTTCAGAAACACAATGAATGAAAGAGATTAGTCACAGTAGGTCAATTGTCGGTTTGTCACAGTTTCTCAAATACGTACACAACTGTCACTAGTTAATTTTAAATTTTCATTTTTTTAACGCTTTGGGGACGCACGACACGTATACGTGCCACAAAAGGACTTAACCCTTTCAGGGGCAAGGTATTCCTGCTCCAAAAATGTTCAAATAATTGATTAATAAGGCAATTTACGAAAAAAATTATTTGAAAATAATCAAGAGCTCTTTTTTACGTATATTATGAAATCGAAATTGTACTAAAAATTTACTGGTGCCAGTTCGCAATTGGAACAGTAAAATTAACCGTTTGCAGACTGCAAACGGCGCCTCTGAAACGCTAAGGATCTTTGTTTATCCCCACCAGTATAATTTTACTATAAAATTTTCCTTATTTCATCGGAGCATTTTTCGATTTAATAAGGCACAAATTTCTGTTTTTAAATACCGGTGACAAATCATTAAAAATTTCATAAAATGCTCCCGTTGCAAAGGAGTTAATCCAAGAAAAATCTATCTTAAATAAACGATAATACAATTAAATAATACGATTAAAATTTAGTGGCGACAATCGGCCAACTGCGGTACAGTACAAGCATCATCTTCATCAATACCGATGTCATAAATATTTATTACATATATTAATTATTTAACAGTCATAAATGTACTGCAGTTAAATGAAATTATCAATCATTGCGCCATTGTAAATTACGACAATGTTATTCTGTTTAGATAACTGTAACCGATAATGATTAGATATTTTGACAATGATTAATTATACACTTCCAAGTATACACAGTCCAGTTATCGACATCACAAATATTCAGTGGAAAAATTTACATTTGAAATATCAGAAATGAAATAAGAGGAATAATATATTTGTTTAGGAATATTTATAATCTTATGGTTATTCGTAACTGTCGATTACAAAGAATAAAATTTGAACGTAAGTCTTAACTAACTTTTAAAAGATGGCGGAAAAATATTTTTGCATTATTCATTCTTTCATTTTTCTCATGTTATTTTTTAGAAATCATATTCCTCTTTAGTTTTACAGGGCTTTGAAAGTTGAAAAAGGTGTCCCTATATTACTTTTAGCAAAATTTGTAATACATATTTTAATAGAATATTTTTTAATGCATCTTTCCCATGCTGGTACTTGGCCAAAATGTCAGAAAATGGATTTTTCTGTCCATGTAATTTATTTTCATTGCTAATTTTTTTTAAATCTTATACGAATCCACTTGCTTTCCAAACACTGGTTTACACTTAGAACATTAAATACATATGTATTGTATATACTTTTAAGATACATTCAATCGAATAGGGCAACTACCAAAACGTTTTAACTTACACGCCTGCCTTAAGATAAATTTAACTGCGAGCGATAAAAAAGGTGGAATAAAACCTCTGAAAAAAAATAACTTCCCCATCCTCCGAACAAAATCTTGTCTGGATCTACCAAGTGCGGAAACAGTGGAATATCGTCTAAACCTCGATTAAATTCATGTAGTGTACAAAGAAAAATAATACGCAATGATAACAATATCTTACATCATTCTTGTATTAAACCCCAACAAGTCTGCTTAAACCTAATATCACATTTAAAATAAAAAATGCTGTACTACATTTAAACTAATATATAAAAAAACCTTTACGAAATGATGGTTGGCTCTTTAAAACTCGAGCACTAGGAATTTTTACGCAAGTTGTATAAAATATATTTAAAACCAGAAAAATAATTTGAAATTATTTAATTTATTTGCTGAGCTTATTTCTTTGCAACTCATGTATAACTTATTTCATGAAGATTTTTCTGGTTAGAATCGACAATTAGTCCAGTGATCGGTGTCAAATCGACACCTACCCGACGCTCTAGCGTTAACAAAGATCATACAATTTAACACACTGTACCTAGACTTTTCCAAAATCAAATATTTACAAGAACTATGCCGAATGTTTCTTCTTTTCTAAGTTATGTACTTTGTAGTATTCTATAGTCTAAATTTCTACTACTTTTATTTCTCTTCCTTTTTACTTTCTCATTGCTTTACTTTTTATTTATTTATTTTATTATTATGATCTTATGCTATACGAATACTTACGAAATTCCAATATTTTCAATAGCTGAATTTTCCGTTTTAGTGATGTAACCTCTGGATTATTAAAACACTTGGTTATAACGTTGCTAAAATTATCACTTATACTTCCCATGTTGCTTTTTAATGATTTTCCTTATAAAATAGGCTGGAAAATTATTTGAAAATGATAAAAAAAATTAAATACATTATTCGAAGGCCAATATTTTTTATTCAAAACGTTACAGTTTTGCCACATCAGTTTGTAACCCATTGGTCAAAGGCATTTCAAACGGAAGTAACTGTTTTTGACAAATCGCATCCAATCTCACATAGACAAAGCGCACATAAATTATACTTACATTAATTAATTGGTTCAAAGCAAACTTTGATATTTATCAGCGTACAAAATAATTAAAAACAGACATTAATCCAGGCCCGTAGCTAAGGTGGCGCTGCGGGCGGCTCAGCCCCCCCCCCCCCCGCCTCCTGGAAAAGATTCCAAAGTCACTCAATGAATTTCTGTTCCGAAAATTCAAATGAAATTCTGTTCAAAAATCTAATTTAGTTTTGAGGGCCTTTCACAATTTTGCAGAATTACTAAATTGTATTTAAAATCAGCATTTCAACATTACCTCATCCTATTTGTACATATGAAGCTAGCATGATGTTTAATTTTGCATCAGTTAAACACTCAAAAATTTCATCATCCTATACTTTTCTTAGCATAAAATGAAGTTATTACAACAGTTTAATAAGAAACATGGTATCAACAGTGTGATACTATGCATTAATTTATCTTTCTGCGTCAGAGAGAGAGAAAAAAATTATGATCCCCCCCCCCTACATTCTCTTGAGTCCCCCTTATGGTTCACTTCTAGCTACGACCCTGCATTAATCGCACTTAAAACATGATAACATCCAACGTTTCGTACTCAATACAATGAATCATCTTCAGCGGTATTATGTAACATTAACCCTTTGCGGCTCAGAGCAAATTCATTGCTTAAGTGTTGAAATTGATGACTGACACCGGAATTTGAAAACAACTTTATTTGTAATTAAGAGAAAGCTGTTTTGCAGGGATTCAATCAGTGTTGCCAGATTGGGGATTTTGTCCCCATTTTGTCGAATTTTTAACCTTCAAGGGAATCTTTTGGGGACAAGTAGTTCTTGGGGAAATGTTAGGGGACTATCAACATTTTTGGGGAAAAACATGGGGTTTTTTTCAGTATTTCACGTAAAGTTTACTTTTAGTCTTCTGACAACACAGAATCTGTCTCGAATTTGATTTTGATGTGGGAAAACAAAATAAAAGTCAGAAATCAGAGGTATCAATCATTATTCTTGTGGTCATTGTTTACAATGTTATAGTTTAGGTGTATGACAGGTGAATTACAACCTGTCTTGGACTATCGTAAAATGAATTTTCAGATCAAGTGAAATAGAAGCGTATGATGCCAACACGACAGGGCCGTAGCTAGAAGTGAATAGTAGGAGGGGGGCTCAAGAGAATGTAGGGGGACTCATAATTTTTTTCTCTCTCTCTCTGACGCAGAAAGATAAATGAGTGCATATTTACACTGCAGATACTATGTTTCTTATTAAACTGTAGTAATAATTTAATTTTATGCTTAGAAAAGTACAGGATGGTGAAATTTTTGAGTGCATAACTTCGAACAAAATTAAACATCATGTAGGTTTCATGTGTATAAATAAGATGAGGGAGTGTTGAAACACTTATTTTAGGTACAATTTAGTATTTCTGCAAAACTGTGAAAGGGTCTCAAAAATAAATTAAATTTTGAACAAAATTTCATTTGAATTTTCGGAACAGAAATTTATTTAGTGACCTTGGAATCGTTTCCAGGGGTGGCTCAAAATATTTTAGGGGGGGTTGAGCCGCCCATAGTGCCCCCTTAGCTACGGGCCTGCAACACGATCTCAATTTTTTTCAAACCTCAACTGATGCGAGATAGCCGAAACCTTGAAAAAATTATTAGTATAAGTGTAGATAAAGTTAACAGAAAGATTTTTTTTTCTGTAAATGAGGAAATTTTTCAAAAAAATGCTTGATTTGGGAAAAATTTTTGAGTTTAAAATATTTTAAAAATTTTTATAGTGGAATTTTGAAAATTGAAATTTTACTTTTTTGAGTAGAAATTATGTTGGGGACTTTTTTGGAAAAAAAGCACTGATTTGGGGAAATTTTCAGAAATTTTGGGGAAATCGACTTTAGACAATCTGGCAACACTGGATTCAATAAACTGAATTTTTTCTTATCAAAATTCCGAGGCCAATGTGGCATTTGGAAATTAAAATTAAGTGGTTTCATAGATATACCACTATCCCATTTTTCCGAGTAATTAAAGGAGGAGAACACACATTACAACATATTGACAATAAACTGACTACTATCACCAAAGTCTGTATCAAAGTTTGCTTCTAACCAATAAATTTCTACAGCGTAAGTCCAAGATTTCATTTACAATAATTAATTCATATTATGCTGCCTGGGGGAATAATGTATATTCAAGATTTAATTAAAAAAATTAGAAAAATCAAAGCCTGAATACACTTGCTCAATGAAAATGTGTGACAACTGAACTTGCAGCTAGATTTCTAATAGACCGGGAAGCAGTAGCACAGACAATCACCCAATCTACACTGCTCAAAACAATTAAAGAATATTTGAAGTTTTATATAAAATAAAGATATAAACGAATTTTTTTGCCGAAAAAAGAAGAAGAGAATCACAAATGCAAGTTTTTCTGGTTTTCAAACTGTGGAGTATGCAAATTTTGAGTTCGACGTCAAAAACGTCGCTTCAGCGGCAGCGAATGAAATTTGACTTTCAACTGGATAAAAGAGAATGAAGACAAGGATGATTGGCATTCAGTGATTGCTTTGTTTCGATGAGTACGATGTCTCAGCGAAGTCATTTGACAGATTCAGAAGCTTGGAGAATTGTTGGTAGATTAGAAGGGGGCCAAACTCAAGCCGAAGTAGCGCAATAAGCCATTGGAGTGTCACAAAGTGTCATTT
Source organism: Maratus speculifer (assembly GCA_964019185.1). Taxonomy (NCBI): domain Eukaryota; kingdom Metazoa; phylum Arthropoda; class Arachnida; order Araneae; family Salticidae; genus Maratus; species Maratus speculifer. The sequence continues at coordinate 37,601,844 of OZ025296.1, forward strand.
CCAGGATCTGGAACCGTTTTTTGGAGAGTGGATGTGCAGGCCGAAGACCAGGGCAAGGTCGTTGACGGGCAACAACGCCCAATGAAGATCGGTATTTAGCGTTAACAGCTCGGAGACACCGAAACATGAACGCTACTCTTCTCCAACAACACCTTCGCTCGGCTACAGGCACCACGATTTCAACTCAGACTGTCCGGAACTGGCACCATGCTGTAGGTCTGTATGCTCGCCGACCGATGGTATGTGTTAGATTAACATCAAGGCATCGTCGCGACCGCAGGGAGTGGGCAACCGAGCATGTCAACTGGAGGAGAAATGAATGGAGCAATATTCTGTTTTCTGGCGAGTCCCGTTTTTCTGTGCATCCGGATAATAGGCATATTTTCATCTGGAGGGACCGTGGCAGTAGGAATAATCCTGCGTTCGTGCACGAAAGTGTCAGATTTGGCGGTGGAGGAGTGTTGGTGTATGGCGGCATCTCCATTGACGGGCGCACTGACCTCTGCATCATTCGAGATGGAGCTCTGACTGGTCGCCGATATAGGGATGAGATCCTCAGACCTATTGTAGTCCCTTACGCTGCAGCAATCGGAGATAACTTCATTTTAATGGACGATAACTGCAGACCACATCGTGCAAACCTGGTGGAGGATTTCCTTTTCGAGGAAGGAATCGTTCGAATGGAATGGCCAGCGTCTTCTCCAGACATGAATCCAATCGAGCACGTTTGGGACGCTCTAGGAAGACAAGTTTCTGGCCGCCAACAACCCCCACAAACTCTCCAAGAACTGGAAAGAGCTCTTCTGGAAGAGTGGGGCAGAATACTCCAACTCGTCATTAATAGCCTCATTGAGTCCATGCCTCAAAGGTGTTCAACGTTGCTGGCCGCCCGTGGAAACCATACCCCCTACTGAAAATGATTTTCTTTGAAGAAAAGACCTTTTCTTATTCTTTTTTTCTCATATGCACAAATTGTGTTTTTTTCCTTTTGTACACAAATGTGCAATAAAATGCGTTTTTTTCTGCCAAACATGTGTAATTTATTCTCATATAACCTACTATGTCTGTCGACCATGCATCAATCAGCTAAAAAGTTTCCCAGATACAAAATCCACCTAAAACTGCAATATCCTTTAATTGTTTTGAGCAGTGTAGTTCACGGGTAAAAATCTAGGATTAGTTCAAATTTCGATTCGCATATTAAAAATTGCAATCGGTCCACCAAGTCCTATCTTGGTGGAAAACATCTAAAAATACAATTTTAGCGATTGACTCGTAGAATTACCATTGTGTTTTATTCCACCCAAAACTATAAAAACATGGAGATCTGGGTGCAGGAAAACATAATGATAAACCTACGAGTCAACTTCTAAAATCGGGGTTTTAGGTATTTTCCACCAAGATATAACTTGGCAGACCGATTGCGTTTGATTATGCGAATCAAGATTTAACTTATCCTAGATGTACATCCATGAACTTGATGAGGTGATTGTCTGTGCTGCTATCTCCGTTTTATTAGCGTTTCCAACAATATGCTATAAAAAATGTACACTATAATACTAATGATGAATAATGAAAACAAAGGCTGCTAAATATGCATATAAATAGCAAACATACATGTATTACAATAAATTCCTCAATTTTGTTACAACAACCTTTCGTTATATAAAAACTTCAACTCAAAAACAAAATGCTGCATTGCATTATTTTTCAAAATATATAAATTTTAAGATTACCGTAATTTCGGGTGTATAAGCCGCGGGTCAAACAATTCTTTTTCGACCCAGAATTTTTTAAGAAATAAGTATAACTACTTAGATTGCCGTAAATATTTGTCTTCAATCACTAAATAAGTTTTCTGGGTCCAAAAAGAATTGTTTGACCCGCGGCTTATACACCCGAAATTACGGTAATTACTAAACCTTTTGTAGCAGTTTATAGAATAAAGACGAAAAAATAAGTCTATGCTATTATATATGAAATAGATTTTACATTTTAAAACAATATGGTAGTTTATCTGAAATGGCCAACACACTGCTCAAGATTATCGTAACGCCGTTGTGCTATGTGTCAAACAAAATCTAGGCAGTTAACCCTTTGAGGGGCAAAGCATTTCTGTTCTTAAAATCCTAAAATGATTGAATGACACATTAAAAACAGGTTTTCTTCAAAATTGATGAAAGCTTTTCTTCACGTAGTGGATAAAATGGAAATTCTCACTTCAAAATTCTGGTGTCAATGTGGCATTTCGCAATTAAAATTAAGTGGTATATATTTTATACCACCGCCTTTCAAAGGGTTAAGGGTAAACTCTTTTGTTAATAATTTACTGTAAAAGGTGGTGCAGAACGACAGAACGATATGTAATGCAGTAAAACTATTCTTGACAAAATATCTAACAATGCAAGTTCCATAAAACTCCGTCCAGTAGAACTTTTATAAAAATACTAAATTACAGAAACCTCAATCTTAATATCAGAATTCTGGAACGCAGAATGACGTGTTACTAACAAAACCTTTCTTGAATTATAATCTTACAAAAAGTGCAAGTTTCACCATAATCACTTCAGTCTATCTCAAGTTATAAGCAGCAGGAAAGAAATCCCCATTTGCATTATATGTGCAGAATATACGGTTTTATTTTAAAATACTTAATGATAGTATGTACATGAAACTATCATATCTGTTAACAGCTACAGTATTTGGAAGCATAAAGTCTTAATTTCACTTTATTCAAAAAAAAAAAAAAAAAAAAAAAAAAAAAAGACTTTGAAAAAATTTATTTGAGCCAGCGTCTCCTAAATCCATTTAGCATTTATGAGTTTATCCAAAGACCGTAAAATAGCTTATAAACTTAGTCCACTTACAGTTCATACATTTAAATAAGAAACGATGCTTATAAAATAAATCAGAAGAAAAGAACTTTTTAATATAAATTTTTTCATGTCATTTAAATAAGAAAAGTTTTCGCATTTCATGCATTTGAATAATTTAAAAACTACCGGAAAAGAATTATATAAGATGATTAAAAAGGAAATCCTTTTGAAATATAAGATGTATCGTTTGAAATTTAAAAATACTGTAATATACTATAGAAAAGAAATGAACTGTCTTTTAAAGGGTTGGTTTCGTTTTAATAATTTGTTTAAAATCTTGAAAATGAAATAATAATGAATTATTCTGATGTATTGAAAAGGATATAAACTAAAAACAATCAGAAAAATACATACAATTCAGTTTAACAGTTAGAAAACTCATAAAAATTATTTAACTCCTTAAGAAGCGATGGAAAGTATTTTATCCCACCTACGATAAATAAAGGTTGGAAAATGTGTAAGTTACACAGCCATTTAAATTGTTAAAGAATATCAGCTACAGTCACAATAATTATTACAACATATAGCTATGTTTTTGCAACAGTTTTTCAGATCATTCACCAAGCTCTTAATGACATTTTGTTAAAATTAGAGATACCATGTCCATAACTGCAAGTACTAAGGCAACAAAATTCATTTAAAAAATATTATGTAATCATGTGTTGTAGAAAGTATCATGTAAAGTATTTGGTGGGAAGTTAAAAAGTCGGATTCAGTGTCCTAAAAAAACATAAAGTAAGCTTTATAGGGAAAGTTCAAAGGGGGAAACAGGAAAACGAATGCAAACGATAAGTGGTTAAGAGAAATTGAATAAATTAGTGCACGCAGATCCGCGGCACTTGTTGAGAGGCAGTATCTTATTTATTGTAAAATTTGTCTATTTTGTAAATTTATTGCTACTTTTTCCCTAAAGCAGTTACAATAAACCTATTTTGGAGATCATTTTACTAAAATCTGGGGAGGGAGATGAGATTTTGGTGGGAAGTTAAAATTCGGATTCAGCGACCCAAAAAACACAAAGTAAGCCTTATAAAGAAAATTTGGAGGGGAAATGGGACAGCGAACGCAAACGTTGCGAGCGATTAAGACGCCACACTACTGACTGAAAAAGTCCCGGATGATAATGTAAAGTCTATGGGGGCATTCTTTTCAAATATCTTGCTCAATTTTTTTTTCATAGAATAGCTGAGGACGATACACAACCGGCCTAGTTTTTACTTCTTCGATTTTGGTGTCAGATTTTTTTAAAGAAAAATACTTTAACTTTCAGAACCGGTTTGAACCAGTTATGAAACTGAAACTATCCTATTATAAAAAGGACATAACCAAAGTCAAAAAAGTAAAAATTAGGCCGGTTGTGGATCGTCCTCAGCTATCCTATGCAAAAAAAAAAAAAAAATCATGTCAAATATTGAAATTTGAGCAAGATATTTGAAAAGAACGCCCACATAGACTTTACATTATCATCCGGGTCTTTTTCAGTCAGTAGTGTGGCGTCTTAAGAAGAATTGCATAACTTAATGTACGCTGCGCCGCGGCGCATGTTGAGAGGCACGCTCCTCCCTCTCTCTTCATCCTACGTCATAATGTCATGTATTTTATTTGCTGCAAATGTTATCTATTTTCAAAATTTCTAGGTAGTTTTCCACTAAATCGATAAAAAATATTAATTTTTTTTTTAAATCTTTTGCGGCGCAGTTTACCAAAATTTGGGGAGAGGGGATTCCGAGAAAAATTTTGGTGGAAAATTGAAATTCTGGATTCAGCGTCCCAAAAAATATAAAGTAAGCTTTTCTCCAGAACTGCCATGAATTTTGCTAGGTAGAGCTCCTGGACAGTCTTTATTGCCTTGACTATTTCGAAATATTTTATTTGAACTTGCATTTTCAAAACTTATTAGGCGTTTATGAGTTTGTCCAATCACCTTAAAGTAGCATATAAACATAATCCACTTACATTTCATAAATTGGAAAAGATGCTTATAAAATAAATCTAAATAAAAAACTAATTAATACAAACTTTTTCAGGCAAGAACTTTTTCAGAAAAGTTTTCACGTTTTATACATTTGAATATTTTAAAAGGTACCGAAATAGAAAAGTGTAAAATGATAAGTATGGAAATCTTTTCGAAATTCGGGAGTACAGTTTACAATTTGGAAATACTTAAGAATATTATAAAAAATAAATAAAATACTCTCTCAAAGGATTGACGTCTTTCAAATAAAATTCTTTTAAATGTTTAAAATGTAATATTAGCGAATTAATTACTCAGATGAATCGGAAAAGGTGTATATTAGATATGTAATAAAAGTTTTTCATTATATGAAAATAAAAATAAGTATACTGGATGTAAAGCATGGAAATTACGCAGCCATTTTATTTTAAAAGGATATAGCTCAGTGTTCTCGCTGACATTTACCAACGTTAGTAATTTGGCTAATCAAAAATAAAAAACATTAGCCAAATGAAAAAAGTAATAGCCAAATAGATTCGCCGTGTAGCACTAAAAAAACTACCTTTAATCCTTTAATGTATCCCCTTTTTTTCAATATCTTCTAAATTAACCTAAGTTTTCATAACTACGACAACGATTGTTATTAATCTAATTTCAACTATCTGCTACAAATATATTAAAAATATATATGTATTAAATATATGTACGCACATGTATGAAAAACGAAAAAGAAAAGAAAGAAAAAGCAAAAATTGAGCGCTAGCAATTTGGCGAATTTAATTGCTTGTTTACTCGCCAAATGAAGAATTTAGTCGCAATTTGGCGCAATGGCGAGCGACAACGAGAACACTAATATAGCTACAGTAATAATAATTATAAGTACGGAAATAAGTATCGAAAGCGCTTATTAAATAGATCAGTTTAAAAGTTTAACCGCTTAACAGATCAATATTTTTGAAAAAACTTCCAAATAATACCTATTTTTTCTTGTTTTTTATACAGAAATTTTTGGCATATTGAATCAGAAATATGCTCGAGTTAAATAATCTAATATTTACAAAAAAATTTACTGGTGATGATACTAAATCATAACGGGAATATGGATGCCCTTATGTGGTACGGGTAAATCATGATTGACAAAAACTAGTTTCGAGTATGACATACGGACAAATCAGAGAAGCGATTAAATGAAGAAAAGACCGGGATGCCACGCCCACCCACACTAAATGCAACATTTTTTTTTACGAATTTATTAATTATAAATAAATTTTATCCAAGTACTCCCAGAAAAAAGTTTTGCTGAATCAACAAAAATTCGTTTGGTTAAAGAAACCTTTTTGCTTAAAAATGGGTCAAAGAAAATTTTGTTTAAATAAACAAAAAAATATTGAATATTGTTATTATTATTATTATTATTATTATTATTATTATTATTATTATTACTACTATTTTGCAATTTTTTGTCTACAATTTTCTTTTGAAATTCATATTAACGTAATAATAACGTCATTAATCCGTCTCAATGTGAAAAGTTTTTATTATCCAAAAACTATGGTAATCCTTTATATAAGTCAATTAAGTAAAATTACGCGAGAGAGTTATGACTACTGCACATCAGTTTAAGTTTTGAAAAAACAACAAAATTTTGGTGGAATTACAAATTGAAAATACAAGACTTTAGTAAGACTCGAATAAAATTGATGAAATTTTGTTAAAATTTTATAAGTGTATTTTTACTATGTATTTTTGTCTGAGCAACAAAACTGATTTTTTACTTTAACTAAAAAATACGCTTAAAACAACCAAAATGCACTCAACAAAACATGTTTTCTAGTTTTAATCAATTCCTTTTTCAGCGTGTACTCATGTATGCTTAAATTCAGGAGTTCGATAAAACCGTGCATGAATTTCAGGTAAGTTAGAACGTGTTTTTTAGATGTATGAAAAATTGTGCTTTTCAGCTAAAAACTCCAGTTACTCGAGCGATTTAAATAAAAATAAATGTTTGGTGAATGAAAGAGTATAAATATATGATCATATGTGGCTGACAGTTTGAAAAAAATTAACCACTTAATGGTCGCATTAAATTACGGCTTAAAAATTCAAATTCATCATTCCTACCACTTTTTTGAAAAAAAGATATCCATCTTATTTAATGACAAGTATAATGATACCAAAATAAAACTAATTATACTTTTCTATAAAACTGGTGGGAATAAAAAATTTTTGAACAAAAGCCGTGAAGCTTGCAGCCCGTGAATATCTCGAGAGCGACGATTAAATGGTTAACTCATTTCAGAAAAAATATTTCTGACAATAGAAAATTTCTGAAAAAATTGCTACTGCTCTAAAATGTCATTGTTTTATTTTATTCACAGAAAAAAAATTGTCTGTCATAAGTCTTTAATCTAATCCAGTGAATATGGATTTCAAATTTTATAGAAACACGTTGGGTAGTTGCCGGGGAAACGGACCTTAAAGCTCGCGCATTTCCAATATAATTAAACCCAGTTTTGTATTTCCTCAATGGAGGGCTGCAAAATAGAATGCAGTTATAAATAAAGAGGAACACTTTCCACTTCTGTGAGATTTATCTTCTTAGTTACTTTATAAAGAAATTTCTGTTTGCAATCGAAATAAGTTTATTTTGGTTCGTTTAATCGTATACTTAGTGTTAATATTATAGAGGAATTGCTTAATAAGCCGAGATGAAAATTTTATGAAAATAGACCCAGACATTTTAAACCCAAACGACACTTATGTTTTGAATTTAAAACATCGTACATAATATTCACTTTTTTTTTGTGTGTAATTTTACGTTTGTGCTTATATTTTTGGGGCAAGATGTATTATCTACAGAATTGCATTTTGGAAAGTTATAAAAATGTCAAAATTTGTGTAAGTCGTTTACGGATCTAATATATCACACATTTTTTCGTAAACAGTTACAAACATTTTTTGGAAACCTGAACTATTTCTGAAAAAAATCGATTTCTTTTGAACGATAATGAAATTCACGAAAGTGTGTCACATAAAATATTTTAGTAAAAATCCATAAAATGAACTTGAATATAAATCAAGGATGAATACATAGAACAAAGATTGTAAAGTATGTCATTTATCCTACATCACAAAGTTTTCTATCAAAAGAAATTCCCCATTCTTGAAAATGCATGATATGCATTTATGCATGGTGATTTGAAAGCCTCTAAACAAAATTCAGTACTCGGTAGAGAATTCTATCACAAACAATTTTTGTAAAAGTTTATTTATTCAGCCAATAATTCGAGAATACCACTCAAATCTGAATCCGGATTTAGCAATAATAGCAATAATAACAGTATTTTTTTAAGATTTCACTTTTGAAATTGTCCCCTATTTTGAGAATCACCCATATATATTACAATGTCTGTGATCAATCTCCGAAACATTTTCCATTTGAAGAAAATGTATTCCAAAGCTCAAATTTTGATCTTAAATAGTGGAGCTAATCTCTTTCAAAATTCTAATAAATGTACAGTATTTGATCTTTCTCTTGTGAGCAAAGATAAAATGACAGGAAATGGAGTCTAAACATTTACATAAAGTATGTTACAGTGAGCATTATTTTTTTTTTCACTGCGTTTTTTATTTTGTTAACTTTTAACAGTCAAAGTACTCATTCCAGACGTAGGTAAAAATTGGCGTTATAATCGAAATATCCCATCCAGGCACATGAACAATGAATTCAACAGAACAACACTTTCCAACCTCTTTTTTTTACGTAATCCTTCCTCAGGCTTTTCACTTCGAAAAACCAGCATTTCTCATAAACATATCTCACTTCCACTGTATTCAACATGTTTTATTTTTCATTAGTAATCTTATAATAACCATATACCTTATTATAAATTGATATAAAGTACATTGTCATTTCCTTGCAATTTAAAGTTAATCTACCGTAATTTCCAGCGTATATTCCGCGGATCAAACAATAATTTTTCGATCCAGAATGCGACACACTTAAAGTGCAAAGGTCTTCTACGTATAGCAGAATTACGGAGGCAGCAGGGTCCATTTCAGGCAATTCTGAGTTTCTTATAGTGTAGACGACTGAGATTATTTATATCCGTTTTACAAGTAATATCCCAGACCGGACAGGCATAAATAATGATAGGTAAAATGCAGGATTTATACAAGATTAATTTATTCAGCACTATCTACTTCAGTAGGACTTATATCTTAGTTACTTTATAAAGAAATTTCTGTTTTGAATCGAAATATGTTTATTTTGGTCCGTTTGTAGTATATTTAGTGTTAATATTATAGAGGAATTGTTTAATAATCGGAGATGAAAATTTTATGAAAATATACCCAGATATTTTAAACCCAAACGGTACTTATGTTTTGAATTTAAAACATCGTACATAATATTCCCTTTTGTGTGTGTCGTTTTACGTTTGTGCTTATATTTTCCGAGCAGGATGTATTATCAGTGCGTATGAATTGCACTTTTGAAAGTTATAAAAATGTCAAATTTTATGTATGTCGTTTACGGATCTAATATATTGCACATTTTTCGTAACAGTTACAAACTACTTTTGGAAACCTGAACTATTTCTGAAAAATATATTTCTTTTGAACGATAATGAAATTCATTAAAGTGTGTCACATAAAATATTTTAGTAAAAATCCATAAAATGTACTTGTATATAAATCAAGGATGAATATATAGAACAAAAATTGTAAAGTTCGTTATTTATTATTTTTCACAAAGTTTCTATTAAAAGGAATTCACTAATCTTGAAAAATGTATGATATGCATTTATACATGATGATTTGGAAGCCTCTAAACAAAATTTAATACTCGGTAGAGTACTCTATCGCAAACAATTTTTGTTAAAGTTATTCAGCCAATAATTCTCGAGTATCACTCAAATCTGAATCCGGATTTAGCAATTCTGTCAGTTAACAATATTGGAGATACTTTTGTGTGATTTGCTTTTCACTTACTTTTATTTGTAAGAATATAGCGAAATTTCAAGAAAAGTGACAACTACAGGGCTGCCACAGGCAGGGTTCGCACACTCCTTATATTTTGTAAGGACTCTTACACCACTATTAATGATAAGAAAATTTATATTTAATTTTTAAGAAACGGAATTCGCAGACACCCCCTCGATACGCAATTTTCGCAATATTTTTCTGCAGTAAAATACATTGAAAGTACTATAAAAATTTAGTGGTATACAGTTGTGCGATCCCTGACAAGCGACTTTTTTTTTTAATTCTGATTGGCACCAGTTTCTCTATACAGTAATCCCTAACAAACACTTTGACAACATTTGCAAGAAAAATGCATTGCAGAGTTTTTATTGAAAAATATTGGTGCGAACAGAATATAAAAATAGTCGCCTGTGGCAGCCCTGCAACTATGTTATTTTAAAATTAGATGAGGTAGATAGTACCATATATTTTAATGAAAATGATGTTACATATGATCACTCTGACCGAAATACTGAACGTTTCTAGTAAAAATGTAATAATGTTATTTCTTTTTATTATTACTCTGAGAAGTCTTTTTCATATGTTAGTTTCAAACGATGACGATCTAAAAATCCATAAATATTTTTTCAGTCTGAGTGCTGGTGTATCACAATTTTCATATAGACATTTTCGACTTCTTTACTCATAAAAGAAAAAAAAAGAATTACAACGTCTGTGATCAATTCCCGAAACTTTTTTCATTTGAAGAAAATATATTTTAAAACACAAATTTTGATCTTAAATAGTGGTGCTAATTTTCTTGAAAATTCTGATGAATGTACAGTGATTGATCCTTCTCTTGCGAGCGCAGATGAAATGACAGAAATGGATTCTAAACATTTACATAAAGTATGTTACAGTGAACATTATTATTTTTCCACTGCGTTTTTAATTTTGTTAACTTTTAACAGTCAAACTACTCATTCCAGACGTTTGGCGTTATAGTCGAAATATTCCATCTATGCACATGAACAATAAAATCAACAGAACAACACTTCCCAACCACTTTTTTTAACATAATCCTTCCTCAGGCTTTTCACTTCGAAAAACCAGCATTTCTCATAAACATATCTCACTTTCACTGTATTCAACATTTTTTTTTCATTAGTAATCTTATAATAAGCATATACCATATTATAAATCGATATAAAGTACATTGTCACTTCCTTGCAATTTAATGTTAATCTACCATAATTTCCTGCGTATAATCCGCGGATCAAACAATAATTTTTCGACCCAGAATTTGACACAGTTAAAGTGCTAAGTCCTCTACGTATAGTAGAATTACGGAGGCAGCAGGGTCCATTTCAGGCAATTCTGAGGTCCTTATAGTGCAGACGACTGAGATTATCTATAGCCGTTTTACAAGTAATGTCCCAGGACGGGCAGGCATTAATAATGACAGGCAGGATATATACAAGACTAATTTATTCAGCACTATCTACTTCAGTAGGATTTATATCTTAGTTACTTTATAAGAAATTTCTGTTTTGAATCGAAATATGTTTATTTTGGTCCGTTTGTTCGTATATTTAGTGTTAATATTATAGAGGAATTGTTTAATAAGCTGAGATGAAAATTTTATGAAAATATACCCAGACATTTTAAACCCAAACGGCACTTATGTTTTAAATTTAAACCATCGTACATGATATTCACTTTTGTATGTGTCATTTTACATTTGTTCTTATATTTTTGGGGCAGGATGTATTATCTACAGAACTGCATTTTTGAAAGTTATAAATATGTCAAAATTTATGTAAGTCGTTTACGGATCTAATATATTACACATTTTTCGTAACAGTTACCAACAATTTTTTGATACGTCAACTATTTCTGAAAAAATCGATTCCCTTTGAACGATAATGAAATTCACGAAAGTGTGTCACATAAAATATTTAGTAAAAATCCATAAAATGAACTTGAATATAAATCAAGGATGAATACATAGAACAAAGATTGTAAATTTCCACAAAGTTTCTATTAAAAAAAATCACTAATCTTGAAAATGCATGATATGCATTTATACTTGATGATTTGGAAACTACCAAACAAAATTTAATACTCGGTAGAGAACTCTATTGCAAACAAATTTTGTAAAAGTTCATTTATTCAGCCAATAATTCCCGAGTATCATTCAAATCTGAATCCGGATTTAGCAATTCAACCAGTTAACAATATTGGTGATATTTTTGTGTGATATGCATTTCACTTGCTTTTATTTGTGCGAAATGTAGCGAAATTTCAAGAGAAGTGACAACTATCTACTTTTAAAATTAGATAAGCTAGATATTAGAATATTTTTAATGAAAATGATGTTACATATGTTCGTTCTGTCCGAAATACTGAAAGTTTCCAGTAAAATTATATATAATGTTATTTCTTTTTATTACTTCTCTAAGAAGTCTTTTTCATATGTTTGTTTCAAACGATGACGTTCTAAAAATCCATAAATATTTTTTTCACTCTGAATGCTGGTGTATCACAATTTTCATATAGACATTTTTGACCTTTTTACTCGTATATATATATATATATATATATATTACAATGTGCGTGATCAATCTCCGAAACATTTTCCATTTGAAGAAAATTCTCCATAATATTTCAATAATATTTCAAAGCTCAAATTTTGATCTTAAATAGTGGTGCTAATCTTCTTCAAAATTCTAATGAATGTACAGTATTTGATCTTTCTCTTGCGAGCAAAGATAAAATGACAGGAATTTTTTTTTTCATTACCTAGATAGGAAGGTTTTTTATCCCCTTTTAAGCTCTAAATTTTATATATTTTTCGAATCATGAGTTTCAAACCAGTAAAGAATCGTTTTTTTTTTTTTTTACTTTTCGGAATTTTCGCAATGTTAGCACAAATTTTAAAATATTCATTATTATTTTAAAAATATTTTAGGCTTACAGAGGAATAAAAAGCCTGCCTATCTACGAGTTGGAAAAAAATACTAATGAAATTTCCAAATTTGTATGAACAATATGGTTAAGTATTTTTCCCATTGAATAACATGGGAATTTCCTTTGTTTCTTCTGCGATGAATAAGTCTCCTTAATGGGTTAAGAAGTCTTCTTGCCGTGATTATAACAAGCTTCTCTGTTTCAGTACAATCTTTTTTAGTAATACAACAAGTTTCTCTGTTTCTGTACAATCTTTTTTAGTTAATAACAAGTTTCTCTGTTTCAGTATAATCTTTTTTAGTTATATAACATGTTTTTCTGTTTCTGTACAATCTTTTTCAGTTATATAACAAGTTTCTCTGTTTCAGTATAATCTTTTTTAGTTATATAACATGTTTATCTGTTTCAGTACAATCTTTTTTAGTTATATGCATAGCTGCCAACTTTTCCCCATTTTTGCTACCACTAAAATCGTAGAGAGATTTTAACTTTGTTAGATCATAATATTTCGACGATTAAATAAGGTAATATTTACTATAATTTTTTGTGGTAGGAAAAATGCGTAAAAGTTGGCAGCTATGTTATATGACACATTCAGATTAAAACAAAAAAATTTATCTTGAAAATTTCAAAATTTCAGACCGATATTTATAAACTTACCTGAAGCATAAAATAAAACGATATAAAAAAATACTGTGGTGCGTTTTTACTTCTTGGTTTTTATTTCACTGAAATGGTAATTAATATATACTAGATTACTCATTTTTAATAAAATATAGAAAATAAAATTTCAATTTCTTCTGTTACATGTATGTTTATATAGTTACATATAATTTTTAATAGACAATTTTATTTTACAAATGCTAGTGGAAAATTCTCATAAAGTTTCGCTCAACACAGTGTGATAAAAAAAAAAAAAAAGAAAAAAGAAAAATAATCCTCTTAAAAACTTGTTTTCACCCAACACCGCAAAATTCTTTTAGCGTTTATTAATTTATGTGTTGCCGGAAAAGTTTTGCATAAACATAATGCAATTACTTTCTATGCAGGAAAATTTCCCCTCTAAGTCAATTAGAACAAAAAAAAAAGCTGTTAAAATTTTCCAAGTCATTGAAAGAAACTGTTTCCACATTTCTGTAATTCTAAATATTGTAAAATTTTCTAAAATAGAAATGGGTGAAATTGTAGAAGCTAATATTTTATTAATATAATGAACATCGATCACAATTCAGAAATATTCGACAGAGCCCGATAAAAGAAATTAAGAATGCTGCTAAATAATTGGCAACAATTTAATAAAATTCTCTTAATAATATAAGGTAAAATCAAAAGAACTTATGCCCTTGTAATGAAAACAAGAAAAAGAGATTTTCAAGTATAAAAAAACTAACTGTGTTAGCTATTAAAAACGTTTAAGGACTTATACAGACTTGTGACATTTAAATATAGAGTTTTAATTTATACTGAAATAAACTAACAATTTTAACGACTAAGGAAATGTCATCATTTTTAAAGACATTTTTTTGCTCGTATTACACCTGCTGAGCTTGGTTCGAGTAGGCGTTTTTAAGAGCTTTTACAAAGATTCACCTTTATTTCCGAACAGAGATTTCCGCCTTATTTATTGTAGAAATCTTGCATTTAAATAACACAATGTTTATTATTTGAAAATACTGATACTCCTTAACCGAGGTAGCCCAAGGCCGTCTGTTCATTTGGTAATGAAGTTCTGCAATCAGTGTACTCATTTTATGAACAAACAAGTCTCTAGTCCAGCGCTTCACAACGTTCTTATTTTGCATATCCCTTTCTTTACCCTTTCCGCACAGTGATCCCATTCCCCAGTACACCTAATTTTAATTCCGAACTTGCAATCGATATTACCCACAGGGTATGGTAACGTCAATGCGACGTCGTTGTGAAGTCACAGTGACTAAAATGTAAAGTTGTTATGGCTGTTTTAGAGCTCGTTTGTGACGTCACATTGTGACCACTTTGTGAAGTCACGGTGTGACAAATTTGAGAAAAATGTGTCATTTGTGACTACTTTGACATTAACATCGTGACGAAACTGTGACAAAAGCTTTTTTAAAGTAAGTAACACGTTTTGTAGAAGTTTTGTAATTTTCTAAAGATTTTTAACAAAGGTCACATCTCAGTCACAATGTGACGTCAGTGGGTAGTATAATTTTGGTCACAGATGTGATGTGACCACAGTGACGTCACTGTGACCATGCATGTTATGAGGGTAAGAAAATCGAAATTTTTGCTTTTACGATGAGAGCTTAAATAAAGAAATCCTTAATTTCTAAAAATGTCGTTCGTAAATTCCAATGTCAGTTAATAATTTATCATTTTAAGAACAGAATTTGTCCGTGCTCGAAAGGGTTAAGATTTTCGTTTCAGAATAACCCCATTTCTCTAAAACACCCTCCCTTCCCTCACCTCCACTCATATAGATAACAAAAAACAAGCTTTTTATCGTTCATTAATCTTGTTATTACAACTATATAATAAATCAATATGAATTATATTGTCATTTTTAACACTTTCGTGGCTTACTAACACTTTTCGTGATTTCCTCCATTACCAATATTATTTTCATGAATCTTCAACAAGCCTACTACGTAATCCAGGTTGGGAATCGCTGCTCTAGTCGATTTCATAATCGCCCGTTCACTGATAACGGAAATTTTCGGTGAGTAAGAAAATATTTTTTCTCGTAAAAATTTCACAGTTAAACTTAGTAAATATTCGGCTATTTAACGCCATACAGGATGTCGATATAAGTGAATTTTTGGTAGATAAAATATGCAGGCGCACGCGCGCAAAACGAAAACAAGAAAAGAAAAACGAATAGTTTTAAATGACAAGTTACAATGAAAATATAGGACATTACTGAAGACATTGCAGTTTTTTCTTAAAATTTTCAAGCGCAGGGGTGCAAAAATTCTAGACGCCTGCAAGCAGTTACTCACCACTAAATTTATTTCTTTTTCTTTCCCATCTTATACTTTGTGTAAAATTTATGTTATTATGTTATTAAATTTTTAGCGATGAAAACCGTTAAATTTTAGCAGTGAAAGACTACCTGCTACCGCTTCGATTTTTGCACCCCCTGTTCAAGCGATTAAATATGGGATGTAACAAGGAGCACGTATAGATTTCAAGATTTAGATAGAGCGCAAATAAAATTTTTTCCGAACAATACGTTTAAACAAATGGCATATAAAAGCAACGTGCTTGTAAGTGTAAGTATTTCACAATGTATTAAGCAAAAATTAAAAACCTAAATCCTATTTCTATTGTATTTACAATCATACACACCAATATAACATTCTTTATCTTCTTTTCTTTCTCTCGCTCTTTTTTTTTTTTTTTTTTTTTTTTAACTTCAGCAGAGCTGCCAACTTCTACGCCTATTTAAATCTTATAAACATGTTTGGAACCACAAAAAATGCTTTAATAAAATGCCTACCAAATATAGTCAATGCTATGCATTACAATACATATTTTTAATTACTTACTAAAATTTCTGTTTCTAATATGTTTATATGACTGTAAATAGGCGTAGTAGTTGGCAGCCATGCTTTAGTGAATGTCCTTTTAGTATTCAAAGTATATATTTGGGACAGGCTGTATACTCTGCAGAAAAGCATTTTTGATATTTATAACAAAAATTTAATTGATGTTAGCCTTTTATGAAAGCATAATTTTTTTCGTGTAAAAGTGAAATATGAATTTTTTCCTGCGAATCTTTTTTTTATCCCTGAATCTTTTTTTATCGCTTGGATCATGGTCACAAAGCTGGTAGAAAGATGGTAGACCGGTTTAGACACAAAGATGGTAAACCGGGCGGTGGCGACATGAATGACTACGTCATCGAGTTACGGGATGAAATCATGATGTAGGACACGGTTATTAGGCATAGATTAAGGAATAACAGGTCTTACTCACCATTTCTTTGTACTATATGAATAACAATGGACACCAACTCGCAGTTTTGGCCCCAGTATCACGTCATCGAGTAACGAGATGAAATTGTTGCCAAATTAAAGGTAAAATAAAGTTTTTTTAGGGATATTTTGGTCTGCCTGCACATATCCTGGTACCAACCTTGAAACAGACTGAAATTTATAACAAAAAAATGACGTTATAAAGTACAATTCAAACCCTATAAACATAATATTTAACATTACATTGCATTATATATTACTTCACCATCGACTCTCTAATGTGTCAAAAATTTCAAGTCGTAACTTGATTACGTGGTTATACTCTGAAAAGAGGGGTTTGGCTCCGTTTTCATTCCGCTTTGTACCAGTTTATGCCGAATCAGTCGTTGTCTAGCTTACTAGGCTTTTTCTAAATCATTATTTCATCTTGAAAGTGGATGACGAAGTAATATATATTGCAATGTAATTTTAAATATTATGTTTATTGGGTTTGAATTGTACATTATAACGTCAATTTCTTTACTATAAATTTCAGTCTGCCAAGGGTTTGTACCAGAATATGCGCAGGCAGACCAAAATATTCTTAAATCAGTTTATCTTACCTTTAATTTGGCACCAATTTCATCTAGTAACTCTGTGACGTGATAGTGAAGCAAAATGACAAGTTGGCGCCTGCTGTTGTTCTTGTACTAAGAAATGCCAAGGCAGACCATTCATTCCTTAATCTACACCTAATAATCTTATCCTGTATCAGATTTTTAAGCCTAACTCGATGATGTGATGACCGCCAAAATAGAGAATTGGTACCTCGCTCTGCTCATCTCGTACCAAGATATGACGAAGATGATTGAAATATTCATATTGGATTGGTCGATCTCTCTAATGTGCCAAAATTTCAAGCCGTAACTCGATGACGTGGTAATACTCTCAAAAGAGGGGTTTGGCGGCGATTTCATTCCGCTTTGTATCAGTTTATGTCAATTAATAATAAATTTAGCTTACTATGAATAAGCTTTTTCTAAAACAGAGGTTCCCAAAGTATGCTCCACGGAGCCCTTGGGGCTCCGCCTACAATTTTCAGGGGCTCCGTGGCGTTCCAAGAAAACATGAAATAAATTAGCATATTACAAAATAATTTTTTTTGAACGCTTGTAGAAATTTGAGCGTGCGCGCCAAAAATAAATATTTTAATCACTGGGTTGAAAATTAGGCCTATTAAGTGCATGGAAGAAAAAAAAAATTACTTTATATGTATCTATTGTCTTTATAATATTTTTGGTTTGAACTATTTTTTTTTAATTTATGCCTTTAATGTGTTATTGGTATATTTAATTTTCCTATACCGGTTTTCATAGTAAAACAATGTTTATACATTAAAACACCTCTTTTTTTTTTGTAACAACTTGTTTTATTTAATAAAACCCTCTTTAGATTCATATAATATTTGTGTACGTGGCGTATATAACTTTTTTATTTTCTTTTTGTAACTTTAATTCTTTTAATCAGTTTTTTTTTTAATATTTATTAAATTTTCATTGCTGTTTTATATAATTGTACTTATTTTTTAAATTAATGCATATAGCTGAAAACGCACTTTTTTAACACCTTTTATCATTTAACAATCCTTTATAATTTCATTTTAATTGATTTCACAATGGCTAATATTTTTATGTTATGATGCCATATTTTCCTATAAGAAATAAGGCCGTAGGAATATATATATATTGTTTTTTTCATTCGTCCTCACTCTAACATTCTAAACTTTTTCTATGTTCCACGCCTTGCTTCGGATTTTCGTCAAAAAGTACCCGCCTTGATATATATTTAAACCCACCCATACATCCCGTTTTCTTAGTGCAGTTTTTCTAGTAGCTAAAGTTCTTTTAACAACAGTTTAACCATAATAACGTGTAGATCTTAAACTTATATCTAATTTGTGTTAAAAATAATTGGGAAAGAAAGTTTCTTTCCAAACTATAATTAATAGCTAAGTACTTCAAATAAAACACACACACACACAAATAAACGATACTGCACCTAATAAAACCAGTTATTCATTTTGCCCCGCCCACTTAAACACTAAAATAATGATCTGTTTCTAAATGTATTTTTAAAAAATGGTTCAAAAGAATAAGCTCAGGGAGCGATTCTTTTTCGTTGCATGTTTAGAAGTTCCAGAAACGAAAAGAAGGTTGAAAAAAGAATACTTAATTACGTGACTATTTCTGGTGGGCGGGACTAGGGAAAATGTGTTATATAATTATCATGGGTGACTGGTCCGAGGCATCTTCTTTCTTTTGTGAGTAGCCTATTGGGATTTTACAGCGATCTTTCTCAGTAAACGAAAACTGTACAACTTGCCTTTTTTCTCTGTGTGTGTGGTTTTTGTCATAAATAATAATGGATTCACATAAGCCCCAATGATGGATTCACATAAGCCAATGCATGACACAGAAAGGATTACCATTTTGATCTTTATTTCCGAGTTCATACATGAAATCTCAAAAGAACATTTATCTTTATATGGATGCTATTACCCCTTTAACAGTATTGCTCGAATGTCACTCAGATAAGAAGTGTTTATTTTCTTTGTTACTAAAAGCTTTCAAAACCACAAATTTTTTTACTATAATTTTTCTGTATTTGGCGGACATATTTCGATTATACAAGGCAGATATCATATATATTATAAAGCAGAAGTTCTGAAACTTCCAAACGAGTGTTTTCAAAAACTACCCGATGGATTTTTTTGCTGATTATATCATTCGATAGGAAATATTTTTGCGGAAGTTTATGATACAAATATACAGGGATAACTCTAATTTTTCGTAATAAATTTCGTATTTTTCGGTTATTTTTGAAGGAAGGGTACAACTAATTTTTTGCAACAACTAATTTTTTGGCGATAATTGTATTTAAAAAAAGAAATGAAATGTTTTCTCTAATGGAAAATAATATAAACATTTCGAAAAAAACCTGTTAATTCATTGATTTAAAATAAATAATGATAAAAAGAAAACAATCCGTTTAATGCAAAATAATATTATGAAAGGAAAATATTTATCTTTAACGAAAAAAAAAAAAAGAATATTTATAATATTTAAAAAGTAACTCAATGTGAAAGAAAGTTTTGAAGTGACACAATATTTGGCTATTTATTTCTTTCGAGCCAGATTAAAAGATAACAACATCTCAAAAATTTCATTAGATAAAACATAAGTATTTTTTTTCTTTCTTTCTTTAAAAATATTTTTAAATCTAATTTTCCCGTTATGTGTTTTACAGAAGAAACTCGCAGAATAATTTTTTTAAAAAAAAGGCTCTAATTGTTATTTGTATGTTGTTTGTTCAATTGGGTGTTTCAATCTACTTTTGTCGCCAATCAATGCGATTCAAAACCAAAAAAAGCACAAGACCGAGCGATGTTCGCAAGAACTATTTTTTTTCTCCCTCTCTTTTAATGAGTGAGAGCATTTTTAGCGGAAAATTTTACATTTAACTTAAATACATATATAGCAGTTAATACCACAAAAATGAATAATATTTAAATTTTAGGGTAAATGTCTTTCCACATACATAGATATTGTAAAATAATTTAACTGCAACTTTTAAAATTTTTTAGCACAGATATCTCATACGCACTACATTGGTGCGATTTGTCTCTTACGCCAATACCGTATATACATCTGGGTAATTAACTGACGCCAAAGTGTCATTATTTTGCTTGATATGGCAACCCGGATGTTATTGTCCATTTACAATTTTTTTCTTTTTTTTCCCCCCAATTATATAAACTATTTTAATCTAGGCACATTTGTCATACATGCGCCACATTTGTGCGACTGCAATAAAATGGCGATTTTATGACTCACTTGGTAACCTGGCTGTTGTTTATTTATTAATAAATTTTTATTATCTTTTATTTTTTTTTTTAAAGGATATAAATAGTTTTGTTTTATAATTATTAACTAAACTTTTTAAAATTTATTGTTATTTTCTATTTAAAATAACAGAAAATAATTGTAAACTATATATGTAACTGGTATTTGAAAGCAAAATTTTCTCCGAATCGGCTTCAGAAGAAAAAAAAAACGCGCTAATGTGGTACGTATATGTCATGTATACATTTTTTTCACTATACTACAGTATTTAAACATGCTGTATAAATAACGATTATTGTTTTTTCCAAACATGTTTGGCACAGATATTATATACACACTGAGGTATCTGACTGTCGCCAAAACTGCGTTATTTTGCCTGATATGGTAATCCAGCAATAGTTATTTCTGTATTAATAAATTGTTTATTTACTTTCAATTTCTTTTTAGAAATTCTATAAATTGTTTTGTGCTATAGTAACTTTTTTATTTATTAATATTTTCGTTTTAAAATAACGAAAATTAAAAATGCACATTTCTTCGCTATTCTAAAACGAGGATTTTGCCGCATTGGTATTGGAAGGAAATCTTGCAAATCCGGGTTTGTGCCGGAGTTTTTTGTGAAATATGATATTTTCAAATGTAAATTGAGTGCTACTTGATTAACACGTCGGGCAGTTTCGCCAAACTATTCAAATTTACATAAATTCATTTTAAATAACGAAAGAACAATAAACATAAATAAAAAATACAAATTAAAAGTCGAATTAAAAAGCACTTATGACGTAAAAAAATACATGTATCACGTGTAAGATCAATTGCTATCATATTTACGATCATCGATTATTGACATTTATTCCTATAATCTGCTATTAATTTTTTTCTCGACAGAATAATCAAGTAGTACCGTACATTGTACAAACTCCAGTTACTATGACAAAAATAGAGCTAAATAACTAAATTTAGGTGCAAATGCACACACCCATGTTGTAAGAAAGAGGCACAAATGTTATATATGCACCACGTTGGGGTGATACATTTCTGGCGCCACTTTAACGGAAACTTCGTTTTCAAATGACAGATACATTTCTATTTTCTATTTTACTTTTCTATGTATAGAGCATGACATTTTGTATCATTTTAAAATGCAAATGAAAGTAAATAAGTAGTTCATTAATAAATTAAAAACAAAGCTGGATTACCATAAGAGGCATAAAATGTTAATTTTCTTTCAATCACGCAAACGTCATGCGTATATAGCATCTGTATCAAAAAATGAATTTCACACATTCAAAAAACATTCACCTTATTTTTCTAAGGAAAACTTTAACTTTATTTATGAGGCTGCATTCCAAAAACGAAACACTGTAATAGATTTGTCAAGAGAAGATGTACATTGCGAAATATAATGTAACATTGATAGAGGATGTATTAAGGTTTCCACAGATACCCATATCCTCAAGTTGAGAGGTTTAGAGTTCAAAAACTATCAAATGAAAATGAATCACTTGAAAATTGTTTAAATTCAATGGTCAATCTCTGCGATCATAATGCTCGCTATTTTAGAAGTATGGTGAATAAACAATATTTAAATTGCTCTTTTCATAATTGCCTCATTTATCTATCAAACTCTACAATAAATGGTCAACTGAAATATTTTTTTTCTTAAAAACCCGAATTTTATCGAATGCGTAAGCTGATACAACAACTTATTATTTTAATATATTTTGGCGTCAACAGGCCTTGATTCCATTGTTGTTGTTTTTATTTTTGGCTCAGTTTTGTTTTTCTAGCTCGCTGAGTTTTGCACTGATGAAGAATCTCGACAGTAGATTCGAAACAGCTGTTTGCTAACTTTTAATGCATTTTTTGTGCATTTATAATCGTTGGTTTTCTATCTTTACATACAATGGCGTTTTGTATGATTTTCAGAAGTGTGAAAAAGCATTCGAGGTGAAGTTGCTTTAAAAAACAAAATCATATTCAATATTTTGTTTGATTCATGTTTTGTTTTAAAAAATAGACCAGCGCAGCGGGCATAGCCTGCTAGTTTTAATATAAAGAAAGTTGTTTTTAGTCCTTATTTTTAATTTATTTTGTTTAATAATAGTAATATTAAATAAAGCTGTTTAAGTGCTATATAACAGAAAATTTTATTTTCAAAATTTCTAGCACGAATTCAGAATTTCTGTACCAAGAAAAGAGCCCAACTGAGAAGTTTGACCCCATATGGGAAATTATTGGTTCAGACTCTTATCCAGCAGATCTTTCTCTGTTCCAAAGGCATACATTAATTTGTAAACCATATCCTCTTCAGACTTGACACATTTTAAGTCATTATAAAAATTATTTGACAGTTTGTTCCATCTATTTGCACGTATAGAAACATAATTTTGTTATAAAAATAAAATAGTTATTATTAGTTTCTATTTACTAGCAGGTACACATGTGCACCTCGGGTTCATACTACAAAAAAACTTCATTCTTTAAAAATTTATTTAAACAAGGAATTTGGTGGATAATTGATACATACATGCTTATTTTACATGGTATTTTTGAAACAATCATTATTTTTTTTTTGGATACAGAGATACACGTGTTGCACTTTGTAAAATTAACTCTTGTTCTTGTTTTGTAGCCTTCATACTTACATTTTGAAGCAAAGTTATCAGTTGTCGAACGAGGAAACTGCCCAATTTTGTTGTACCTAATATAGAAAATTGGCTATTGAATATTCTTACGTTGTTTTCGTTGTGGTTTATTTTCGAATCGCCTTCAGAATCACTTTCAGAATTTCAGAATTTCATATTTAGATGTATTTATTGAGCGATGTTTTCGTGTTTGAACGGAATATAAATTGGTTTCATATGAAACTTTTTCCCAAAAATCTTCATTTAGCTATTCTAAAAATGATTCAAAAGAATTTACGATATTGGAATCTGCTTCTAGATAATCCTCATCAAACAATTTTCCTCGGAATACCATTTAAAAAAAGATTAAATAAATATTTGCGAAAAGATTAGGTTTTATTCTCAGTATTATTATTCATGTTTGCTGTAACATAAGTTTTAAAAATGTACTTATTTTCAGCTTTCCATAACAAAAATCTTTTAGGTTCAACTTTATTGCTACATGGAATTGAGATAGGATCCGGAGCAATATCCTCAATGTTTATATTCTTGTCATCTAAATTTTCATTGTCAGATGACTCTCCACCACTATTGACTTCATCAGTTTATTTACTCTTACAAAGATATACTAATTATGATTTTTAAAAGTTAATGTTTAATTTAAAACGTAAATAAGATGAATTCTTATTTATAATTTAGTATAATTTTTGAATCATTGAACAACTTTAGCACTGCACCAATTAGATATCATTCAGTACGAAATTTTTAGTAAGCTGACTTCTTTCCAAAAACACAAAATTAATGCCGAAGGTTTTTTTTTTTTTTTTTGCATTGGATAGCTGAGGTCCCTCTCAAGATCGCTCCTTGATTACTTTTTCAATTTTGATCGCAAGCATTTTTTATAAAATTACTTTCACTTTCTGAACCGGTTCTGAAAGATTGATAAGAGATCGTGTGCATGTTCCACGTCTACCTAATAGTTTGTCAGAATCAAAACACAGAACTGAAGAGGCTAATGCTTCCACTACTACGGCCATGTTAACAGAAGCATGGATAGAGACGGACTTTAGATTAGGCATTACCGTATAACTAAAGGTGAATACATCGAACATTTGTAAGAAATATCGGCTTATTTTGCATTCATTTGATGTATGTTTTTTCTTTCTTTCTTTTTTTTTAATTACTAGTTTAAATTAGACTGTTAGAATTGAAATTGGACCCTTCTTTTACGGATACACTTTACAATAAAGTATGCATTTGTAACACAAAAATTCATTAATTTGTATATTTGTTATGAATTCACAATCATTAACATTCTCAAAAACCATTTGTGTATAGTTTTTAAATTTTAATATAAGTAATAAAACCTCGGAAAATCTTGTTTCAAACCATTACTAAATCCGTTTAACTGTCATTTGTTTAAGAAATGGCAGAAACAGTTTTATATGTTTTTATTTTCTGCTTTCTTGAAAACGATACTCATAAAATAAATTAGTGAAAATATATAATACAGCAGGGAATTTTTCCAAGTGATTTAAGATTAACATACTCAGGGTGCGTAGTCATCAAGAAACTCAGAGGATTTTAATTCTTTTAGTATCAGAAATTCTTTAAAGTACTGGCTGTTACATCTGAAAAAGTATTTCTTTTTCATTAAATCAAACAACTATTACATTATAAAAATTCTGGTAAAAGGTCCTTACAAGGTGCTTCCAGACTACGCACCCTGCGACTGCATTTTATAAATCAAACTACTTTAGAAATTCCGAAATAAATAAGATCAAAGTGATTGAAAAGGAAATCTTTTGAGAAACGACACTAAAGATTATATTTCGAAATCATTCCAGGCCATATGAGAGAGGATTTAAAATGTTCTTCGCAAAGTGTCGGCATCGGTTTGTTCGACTCATTTTGAAACTTAAATCTCAAATAGATGGCGAAAGTTTAAAGCTTTTGAAAATCTTTAATGCTAATCAGAAATTCACAGTCTATGAACTTTCACAATTAAAAGAAATGATCACTTTCAATTTACGCAGGATTTATTATTAAAGTATTTTTTGCTAACGTGATAAAAATAAATTTAATATCCTCAGAATGTCATAACCGCTTGAGTTTTAGCCCATAATGATTTCTCCCGTACCAACGTACTTGCATCCATATTCTAGTCATTATTTATTATTCTCACCAATAATTTTTTTACTGTGATTTTTTTCATTATTTAGTCCGAGAATTTTTCTGATTCATTTGGGCAAAAATTTCTGCTTTGAAAAACTGGTGTCAAAAGATTAAAATGTCTATAAAAGACATGAAAAAAAAAAAAAAAAGTAATTTGGATATTTTTTTCGAAAATATTGATCAGTTGAACGGTTAACCCTCATGTTGTGTTCATTTCGAATATACATCATTTCAAATATGCAGAACTTCAAAGTTTTCTGTCAATATTTTAATTCAGAAATTGTTTTTTGTTGAATTGAAACATTTGAGCGATTTAACAGTATAACAATTTCTCTAAAAAAATAGTGATAAAAAGTGTCAAAAAGAGTGTCAAAAAACCCCAGACTCAAAAAACATTGAATGTGATTTTTAGGTCGAACCCCTTAGCAAAGTTAACACTTTGCACTCCGTTGTACCTCGGCAGCATTATCTTTTCTTGCAAAATGTGTTTTGGGCACCAGGAATAAAAGAAGATATTTTGCCTTATTCAATCAGAGTATTTTTGAAATTTTATCTTTGAAGATAACTCATTTTAAGCCCTAGCAGACAAACCGGTATACGTGCCGCATAAGGTGATCAAAATCCTTGATTATTATCCACAATAATTTTTTGATGTTTTTGTCTTATTTAATAATTGCGTTTTCCCTGATTTAATCAGTGTTACCAGTGGGCTACTATTTTTTTTAATCAGATTTCTGGCTGGCACCACTTTTTTGAAAATGTAAAATTCTCTTAGTTTTCACCTTTATTAATATGTCACTAAATAAGTCTCTTTTTATTATGTCAAAAAAGTGGTATCAATCAAGAATCTGAATTTAAAAAAAGTAGCGCATCTGGCAACACTGGATTTAATTAGTCAAAAATCTCTCTTTAAAAAATCCGGTGATAAAAGATTAAAATTTTTGTAAAAGACGCCCGTCCCGAAGGGGGTTAAGAAAGTAGTGCTGACTGAATAAAATTTGTGAAAGAAACGTAAAGGGTTAAAAAATTCAACTTTAATTATTTAGTAAGTTGTTTGCTAAAATCTATAAGTTTTTTGTGTATGCCAGAATTTGCATGGGTCTTATTATTCCCCAGCCAATATATCACTACCTTATACTTACATATATAAATAATATAAAATAAATCTAGTTAACCCTTTCATTCCCACGGTAGAATACGTTCTAAAAATTTCGCAGTTTAGAGAATCTGAAATTACACCAGAAAATTTCAATGATAAATTACGGTTTGTTTAAATATGAAATGTTTGTTATTAAGAAAAACAAATACTTATATGTTAATTTTCTGGTGTGAATTTGGAATATCAGATTTAAATGTAGAAAAATAAATAAGGAATATCATGATACCATTTGGACTCACTGGGAATGAAAGGGTTAAAACATGCGTAATTTCTTCGTATTTCCGGCGAAATTTTGTAAAAAAAAATTATTGCTGCCGAAGAAGTTTTTCTTTGTATATATATATATATAGAAGTTTTCAAAGTTTATTTAATAATTTTGGATTTAAAAAACTGTTGCAAGGCACATTTAAAAAATAATCATCTGTGACGACCCTGAGAAACGTCAATTTATTGATAGCCGTAATTACAGAACTTTCCGTAATTACAGAATGCTGAAAGTATATGAACTTTAATCTTTTGAGGATACTTAAATGCAGTAATATGTAAATATTGGATTCTCACCGGAATAAGCGAAATATTTTATTTTAGAATAAAGAAATGCATTTTTTTAGCATTTACGTTCCAAAGTTAAAAATATAAAATTCAGTTGAAAGTTATCGTTGAGAAAGTTATTTGAATCAGATGTGATATAATATTTCCCACCGTTGCTCATGCTCAAGCGGTTTAACGGTTCACGTATCAAACATAAAAAATAGTCTCTAATTTAAAAGTTCAGTTGTCACTTTTAATTGTTAATGTTGATAAAAACTGTGTATGCAATTTCCGGTGGTTTCTTATGCATCAATAGACCTCAAATCTAATATTTCAAGTTCAGGAGGTTAAACTTGTACAGGGTGCGCAGTCATCAAGAAACTCAGAGGATTTTAATTCTTTTAGTATCAGAAATTCTTTAAAGTACTGGTTGTTACATCAGAAAAAGGATTTCTTTTTCGTTAAATAAAACAAATATAACATTATAAAAATTCTGATAAAAGGTCCTTACAAGGTGCTTCCAGACTACGCACCCTGCTTGTAGTGCAACGGTTGTAAACACATAATCTTGCATAGGAAGATCACTATTTAGCAATAAGTGTAATATTTTTGGAACAACAAACCTAAATTTTCTATTAACTTGTGAAGAATTTGCATTACTTTAGTCATGACAGATCTACATTTTCTACACGCTTGTCCTTACTCTGCATAATATGTGTAGTGTCATCAGCGTTTACGCTACTTGCTGTAGTCTCTTTATAAATATTCTGTTTTGTCATGACGAACTTGATGCAAGATTGCAGAGCAAGACTGCTGCAATTTTTTTTGCTAACTTATATTGCTATGTGGGTAAGTTTTTAATGTATTTTAAATATCATATTGACTAATATTTTCTTTAAATATTCAATTAGTTTAACTTATATGTTACAAAAATGTAACAATAAATTTAGAACCAACTGAATGAAATATATTAATAAATGCCCCTTCTTGGGCTTAAAGAAATTTAGGAAGCAAATTAATTTGTTTTTAATTTTTTCTCCCAATTTACGTCTATATATTTTGACATATTTTTAAAATTTCATGTAATAATAAATAAATAGCTAAACATTTTTCTACATTATCCTTCGGTTAAGAGGTCTCCCCCAGCAAATAAACAATGCATCTTTAACTTTTCTGAGACTGCATCGCGCACACAAGTTTTAATTGGAAATCATCTTGTTTTTTAAACAGTTGAAAATATTTTAACAAAATTTCAAACTACAAATTACAAGGCAAATTTTGTGTACACCACTGTAGTACAAATAGGAAAATTTAAAAAAAGAGTTTTTTTACTAAGAAAGCGGCATTTAAGATATTTTAACAGAATGTAAATTAATTATAAATTACAGGTCAAATTTTACAAGCACCCTTGCTGAACAAATAAGAGTACTTGGAAAAAGAACTTTTACTAAAAAAAACGACATTTAAGATATTTTTTTTAAAATTTCAATTTAATTACAAATTACAGGACAAACTTTGTCTTCCCGTGAAAATATATAAAACACAACAGTGAAGGTTTTAACTACTTTTCATGTGCATTTCAATTCCTTTTATAAATATGAATGTATGTTTAAATATCTAGGACCACGTGTAATTTGTGGGAAATCTAATACAAATTATTCTACATAAAGCTTTTGCATCGGTTTATTGAAACTTCACCCTAATGTGGTGTTCATTTTGAATGTACATCATTTCAAGTATGACGAGCTTCCAACTTTCTCTACCAGTATTTTTCGCTTGAAAATGCTCTTTTATTTAATAGGAACATTTGAGCGATTTATGTCAAAACCAATTTCTGTAAAATAGTAGTCATGTCCAAAGATAGAAGGACTCAACAACTATGAATATGGTATTTGGTTCGAAATAGACCCAATCATCTTAGCAGGGTTAAATACGAACTAGGTGACGAAAGTTTAAAACTTTTAAAAATCTTCAGTATTAATTACAAATTCTTAATTCATCAACCTTTTAATGAAATGAAAATTGGTCTTTTTCTATAATAGTATGAATAAGAACTATTACTAACAGTACTCTTACATATTTCCATTTTGTTTAGTAAGTATAATTCATTTTTATTCTGATAAACCTCAATTAAACATATTGTCAATAATCCTGATTAGATGATAAAAAATACAAAGTATCCTACAAGAGAGTTTGAATCTGTTTATTCGACAAGTTTTTGAACTTAAATCTGAATTGGATAGAGAAAATATAAAACTTTGAAAAATCTTTATTATTAATCAGAAATTCATTTTTATCTACTTTCACAATAAAAAAAAGTATAGTATCATTCAATAATACTATGAATAATTCTTAATTATGATTTATTGCTATTGTGGCAAAAATAAATATAACCTATCCTGTTTACTTTAGAAATTTCAAAATTTACATTTTTCTTGTATCTTACCACTTTATAATAAATATAAATCAAGTGAAGAATGTAACAATTTTATTTTATAGAATTGTAAATTTACCAGTTCACAATAAATATAGATCAAGTCAAGAATGTAACAATTTTATTTTATAGAATTGTAAACTATATACATTATTTCATATAACTTAATATTTCCAGCAAGAGAATGGAAATCTAATTTATAACAATATTTATCTAATCTCTCTAGATTGTGTTAGTTTATCTAATGCCATAAAAAGTCTTATGAAAATGGTTTCTATGTTTCAGATTGATACTTATAAAATAAATCAGTTGAAAATGTAAAAGCATGTATAAAGTCCTTTTGATTCCGATACTTCTTACACAAATTTTATTCGGTTGACACCAATATTTTATAAAATATGTTTTAAAAAAAACTAACCGACTTCGAGAAAGCATCAAAATGTTCTTTTTGTTCTAAGCAACACATTTTGACGAAATTAGAAGCGAACCACACGAGTGTTTTACACTTTCAAACAGAAAAATATATCAAAATCGGTTCATATTTGGGAAAGTTTTGTGTCCTCAGAACAATAGGCATCATTTTACACAGTCGCTTGCACTCTGATACACAATCAAACTTTAAAGGCTGATTTTTAACTTTTCGACACTTACTTCCGATACCGAGTGGTATCGGTATGAGCCTCCCGGTTTGGTGGTTAACATAACTTGGCTGGGATCCAGATAGATTTCGCGCTGTTATCGAAATCAAAAACTGTTCATCGCTGTTACCGCCCAATCAAAGATCTGCATTTTTGCTAAATTTTTGCTGTTATAAATATATACTCTATTTAAAATCTGCAGCTGCAACTGCATCATCACTCCACCGCTTTTATATAAAACAATTTGTTTACTATGTGTGGGGCATTTTCATTGGTCCATGAAGAGATATCCTATACAAACGGTGAAGTGATTATGCTGCTATAATTGTAGATTTATAACAGTGTAAATTTTCTTATTTATTAATCTGCTTTCGCTATCTTCGCAAAATCTATCGGCGTTTGTTTAGTCCAGATTTCGCACTTTGAAGAAAAAACATCTCGTATCTGTGTTAAGAGCAATTGCCTGAAAAATGAACGCTTTTATTTCGACGATTACTTCAAAAAGATTTTGAACTTTTCAAATTTTTATTTAAAAAAATTATAATCATCAGGATTTAATGAAATTAAAATGAGATCACATGACTGTCTTATACTTTCAAACAAAAAAAGAATTATCAAAATCAGTTCACATTTAAAGTTATGAATTAACAAGAAATACATACAGGTCGAATTCATAACTTTCTATTTTGAACTCGGTTAAAAAGAAGTTGTCTTCAAGCACTCAATTTCAAAAAATACTTAAGTTGAATACGGAAATTTTTATCTTCCTTTATTGCTAAAAACAAATTTTGCAAGGAAAGATGATATTTAGTCAGACTAGTTATAAAAGTGCAAACGGTTAAGTAAGATTTTTGCGATGAAATTTAAGATAAACCTGCTGAATTTTACCAATCAAACTAGCTTAGAAATTCCGAAAAAAAAAATGAAAGTGATTGAAAGCGAAAGATTTTCGAAAACGTTAATGTTGATTTCATTTAGAAATATTTCCAGTTCATATGAGAGATGATATAAAGCATTCCACGAAAACAAAATGCATAGATTTATTCGACTCATTCTGATATTTGAATCTTAAAAGTATAACGAAAGTTTAAAACTTCTTTAAAGCTTCTGTACTCATTAGACAATTATAGTTTGTGAACTCTCACAATGAAAACATAATTTGTTATTCTGCTAAAAATAAATTTCACATCTTCAGGATAGCTTAACATTTTCAACTTTAGTTATTTTTGTACCTTGTGGAATAAATTTTATTCGATTATTAAATATAAATATCATACAAGGTGATTCTAAATTCAAAGTACAAACATTAACCATTTCAGGGGCGCCGTTTGCAGTCTGCAAAAGCTAATTTTTCTGCCTAAACTGCAAAATACTACCAGTAATTTCTTAGTGCAATTTTGATCTCATAATATACTTGCAAAATACTTCTTGACTATTTTTAAATAAATTTGTTAATTTACTGTTTCAATTACTTATTTGGACATTTTTAAAGCAAAAATGCCTTGCTTCTGAAAGGGTTAAAGTTTGATGCACGACACTGTAGAAATCATTTATTATATAGTAATGCGTTGAGATGCAAACACTATTCGGCCCTCTTTCTTTATTTCAGAATTTCTCATTTATACCAGAAAAATCATATATTATTCTTATCTTTATTTAAGTCACGCATTATATTATTACGTTAAAAAAAATCTTTGAAAATTTCCGCTCATAAATCGAAATTTTTTATTAAAAAAATCTTTTTTATTTCTTTGCATGTATTACCTATGTTTGGCAGATTTGCTACTTTTAAGGGGGTGGGTAAGGGGTAGTTAAAAGTTTTCGATTTCACACCGAAAATTTTCAAAGACAATTTTTTTGGTTTTCATAAACACAAAGAATTTCTCGTAATTAAAGAAAAGAATAATATAGATTTTTTTTTTTTTTTGCTATAATTGAGAATCTTTAAAATGAATAAGAGGGCAAATATCCCCCTGGTGTTTGTACCTGAACGTGTCACCTACGTCCATTACAATCCTATACAATAAACGATTGTTACAGTACTGTACCAACCCTTAAAGATTGTACCATGAATTTAGAACACCCTATAGACATATCGTCACCTGAGAATAATAAAGTTCTATCTGTGTTTTTGAAAATATTGACTTATCTATATAGAAAGGCTCTATTTGTATCTATGAAGGCATTTTTGCATCAAAATGATGTTATATATAATTTACATATAATCTTACAATTATATTGCGACATTATTTTAATCCAGAAATGCCTTCATAGATACAAATAGAACATTTCTATATTGATATGTCGATTTTTTCAAAAACACAGATAGAACCTTATTATTCTCAGGTGACGATATGTGTATGTGTTTATTATCTTTCACAATTATTGCAAACAGTCGCTTTCTATTAAAATATGAGTAATTATTATACAGTAAAACCCCGGTTACCCAAAAAGCATGGGACCAAAGCATTTTCGGGTAACCGGGATACCATAGAAAATTTTGAATAACCGGAATGCTTATGACAGAGTTGCCAACTTCTACGCCTTTTTAAATCACATTAACATTTGGAACCACAAAATTTTTAGAAGGAAATGTATGCCAAATATATTTAATGTTATGCATTACAATATATATTGTTAATCATTAAGTAAAATTTCTGATTCCAAAATGTTTATTTGACTTGAAATAGGCGTAGTAGTTGGCTGCCATGTTATGATGAAAAGTTGTCTGAGAAAAGCTGTGATTGTAATTTACAACATGCTTGTAATAAAAATGTTGTGATAAAATATTAAAACCACACTGAAGTTAAAAAAAAAAAAAAAAAAAATCACAACATATTTAAAAAAAAAAAAAAAAAAAAATGAAGTGTCATGTATCTATCTAATAAAGTGCCCGAAATTACGCAATAGACCAAATAAGTAAATTGACTTCGTTTATTTCATAAAGAATATGCTTTAATACATTTCAATTTTTCCAGAGAGAAAATTCGCTTTGATTTAAAATGAAAATCAAATTTCAAATTTTTAATTGCTTATTCGCGTTAATGCCAACTTAGCGAAAAGATTCCATATCGGGAATCAAACTCGGGCGATCAGTATAGTGCACTGACGATCTTGAGTTCCGTGTTTGTCCCAGATCAGTGACTTATAAATTCCAGTGGAATATATTCCACCTTATGCTGCGAATGTAGCCTTGCCAACAGGTAGTAGTGAGAAGTTCCAGGCTGGGTGTCGTTCCATGTGGTTTAGTCGATAGAACGTCAGAGTGCTATACTGATGGCCTGGGTTCGATTCTCGGCATGGAATCTTTTTCACAAGGTTGACATTAATGCCTGTAAGCAACTAAAGAATTTGAAAGTTGATTTTCATTTGAAATGTTCTATTCAAGGCGAATTTTCTCTCTGGAAAAATTTCCATGAATAATATATTCATCGATGCTGACTCTATTTGAGTTACGTGTTTACCCCAGATCGGTGGTTCACGGAACATATTCAATCTTGTGCTGTGAATGTAGCCTTGACAACAGGTAATAGTGAGAAGTTCCAGGCTGGTTATCGTTCCATGTGATTTAGTCGGTAGAACGTCAGTGCGCTATACTGATGGCCCGGGTTCGATTCCCGGCATGAAATCTTTTTCAATAGATTGGCATTGCCTATAAGCAATTAAAGAATTTTAAATTTGATTTTCATTTGAAAAAGATGCTTTTTTACACTATTTCAACCAGTGCGCAACCTTTCAAAGTTTTGATTTTTACTTATTTTTCTTTTAATTTTTAAAGCTAATATGTATTAAAACAACACTTATCGTAAATCAAAATATGTTGAAAAATATCATGTGACATCGTTAACGATAGCATTGACGATAAAATTTTTCTCATTTTAAATGGACTTGAAGAAAATTCAAGGTCTTTCGGTTAAGCCGATTTTCGGATAACCGGGGTTCTACTGTATATCTTATTCTGAAAAAATAATTTTATAATATTCAGATTACCTTAAAATCTCTATTTTTAATTTTTTTTTTTCATGTCTTCATTGTTAAAACCCGTTAGTTTACTGCTTTAATGAACAACATGAAAAATTTACTTAAAAAAAATAAAATATAACAAATATTTTTTACGTACAAATCAAAATTTTCTTATTTAGTTTACGGAAACACGTATACGAGAAATGCAATTTGAAAATCTCATATCAAACAACATTTACTAAATCCGTTTAACTTTTATTGCTTTGTCTAATGCCAAAAAAGTTTTATGCGCTTATAATTATTGCTTTCTACATTGCAAAATGAGACTCATAAAATAAATCAATAAAAGTAAAATATATATGCTTAAGTACAAAGTTTTCCAAGTGATTTAAGATAAATATACTACATTTTATAAGTTCAACTTCTTGAGAAGTTACCGACATAAAAAAGATCTAAATGATTGAAAAATAATTTTTTTTATAGTTACAATTACATTTAGGTAATATTCAAAATTGCGTAAGAAAAAAAAAAAACTGTTCCACAGAGTGCTTCCAAAAGAAAGATATTTTATTAGGGGAAGGCAGTGTTGCTACTGAACTACTTTTTTATAGTCAGATTTATTAATTTGCACAACTTATTTGAATTCATGAATTTTCGTTTTATATAAGGTCATATTAATTAAGGTGAAAACAAGGGTAAATTCACCATTTCAAAAGAGAGCTGCCAATCAAAAATATGAATTCAAAAGAAAATGGCCTATATTTATCCCCTTCGGGACGAGCGACACATATACGTGCCGTTAAAAGGCTTAAGAATCCATGTTTATCTCCACCAGTAACATTTTATTGTAACACTAGCCTTATTTAATCGGGACATCTTTTCGATTTTTAAAAACAAAATTTTGACCCGTATTAAACGGGTCAAATTTCTGTTTTTAAAAAACGATGACGAAACATTAAAAATTTCGTAAAAGTCTCCCGTCTCGATGGAGTTAACACTGAGGTAAGATTCTACGTCTTTGGACTACATTTTACGGATTTTTTCGATTTAATTTTACCTTTACAAAAGAAAGAGATATCACATCATGTTTTTTTCAATATATTTCAATTATATATTTAGTTTTTATGTAAAAGAAAATAAGCATCTTTTACGAATGTTGTCAAACGGCATGGATTTCCAAACCATCGACTGTTTTTCTGAGATCACAAGTATCCAAAACAAATTGGGCCACCATAATGTGTAAAAGTATTAACATCTCTGGAGTTCATAATAAAACTTATTTTTGAAAGCTGATTTTTAATAAGATGGAAGGTATTTAAATTTAAAAATAATCATTCTTCATCGTTTTTTAATTTTTTGTGACGCATAAAACATATTTAATAAATACAAATTGTACATTTCGGTAGTATAAGCTCCAGCGAAAATAATTAGATTTGTTGAAAAAAAAATCCATTTAATAGTTTTTGGCGAAATAAATCCTATTCAGTTTGTAAAACTCAGCAGTTTGAAAAAAATAATGCTTTGGAATTTTACAATGGGCATTACATTCAACAAGTTTCGTGGTATACAAAAAGCAAAATATATCCTGTAAAAAATTAAAACATTACCTATCCACTGTGTACCAACAATCTAAACATTTGTAAAATTAAAAAAAAAATCACCCGAAGAATGATGTAGAAACTCTCCTTTATTTAAATTTTCAAAAATTAAAATTCTTACACCGTAAGGCCAATTTGTTTTGCATGATATGCATTTTGGCGAATTACATAAATAGCTAACACGATTAAAATTGGTATAGATCTGCTTAGTCATACAATTTTTTGATTGAAAAAAATGAAAAGTATGAAAAAAAAGGTAGTGAATTCGAAATATTCATAATTTTACTAAACTCTTGAAAGAAACTTTTGAAAATAATACATCAGGTATATGCTTTATTTTCATAATAAGGTTTTGCTATCTCGAAATTTGACTGGGCACATACTTCATCATCAAAGTATTTGTCTCAATAGTTGTAACATACTTTTTTTTCTTTTTTTTTTCTTTTTTTTAACACAGAAATTTTAATTTTATACCAAACATTATTTATTTAATGACAAACATTTAGCGAGTACATAAAGTTTTTTTTTTAATTATGGTGAGAATTTGAAATTAAGTAATAAAAAAGGAGACCAAACTCACAACACTGCTTGAGGGGAACTTAAAAAGTAAATTAAAAAGTAATTGAAATAATTAATTTCCAGTGATTATGCACCGGAGGAAAAATATGTTTTTTTTCTAATGGGGAGGATGATGTAGAAAATTCTTTATTTATTTTTTCAAATAATAAATTAACAAATGTCACAAACTACATAAAAAATATAAAATAGAGGAAGCGAATTTATAAGATGGCCAATTTTTAATGCATTAGTACCATGTTCTATTAGAACAACATATCAAAATATAGTAAGCATTAGGTTATGTTCCTTTAAATCATAGAAATAAACATGCTGGTAAAATCTTTGAAATAATCAAATAATTGATAAAATCAAATGAAAAATATCAAGTAATTGATATTTTTGTTAAAAGGAAAATGAAAGGAAACGCAAGAAAACAGACAAATTTCTCAATATATATATATATTTTTTTAATTCCACAAATGTAGGCAGAGCCTGGTTACTCACGGGGCTATCTCCTACCAGTAAAATTTTATAGAAATTTTAGACTTGTTTAAACGCCTTTTTCATTCGAAATAAATGTCATAAATAAGCAAATAAATAAATAAATAAAAAATAAAAATAAAAAATTTCTTTTTCCATGTGATGTGTGCCTCGTTGATAATCAGGCCCTGAATGTAGGGTGAACCTACCGTGACCCGTTAGATACCACTAATTTTTCAAAAGAAAAAGCCGACGTTTTGAATCACCGAGATTCGATGGCTAGTTAAGGCAATGGTTACTGTAAAATTTTAGTGGTATCTAGCGTGCCGCAGTTGGTCATCCCTGCACTATTAGGCCTGTCATAGGTTTCTCCTGCTATATTAAAAGTTTCATAAGTGTGGTTTTCCGAAAAATCACTTTCCCCCTCAACTGGTTTGCCCGAACGGCGAAGACGAATTTGCTTAATTCAGCATTTAATGCTTTTTGACACCACTATTATTTTTAGGAAAATGTCCATACTATTTGACCCTTTCCGACGCGGACAAATTCTGTTAGTAAAATGAGAAATTATCGACTGTCATCGGTATTTTCAAACGACTTTTTAAGAAATCAATAACTCCTTAATTTAAGCTTTTATTGTAAAAGCAAGATTTTATTAAAATATTATTGGTGCCACTTGCAAGTTTGGAATTAAAATTAGGTATGTCCAGACCGGTAACACTGCGCCGGAAAGGGTTAAAGAGTTAATTATGCTATACATCAGGGCTGCTACTGGCGATTATTTTTTAATTCTAACTGGCACCACTTTCTTTAAACAGAAAACCTTAGCGGACACTTTGGCAACATTTGCAAGGGAAATATTCCATAAAATTTATATGAGAAAAATACTGGTCCGAACAGAATATAAAAATATTCGCCAGTGACAGCCCTGTATACATCCATTCGTGGTAGAAGATGGGGAGGGAATAAAATAACTGAATCCTCATATCTTCTACGTCTTTATAGATAAGAGTTATATGCTTTTGTGCACATTTTCAGTAATGCATGCAGAGCTAAGTGCTATAATTTAATGTTACAATAACAGTATGCAAATCTCCATTTGCCTTTCCTGTGAAATTTATTTTTGTCGGTATGTGTCACTTTTCATGTGGTTATAGAACATGTTCGCCAGATTTGCTTGTGGAGGGAGAAAAATGTGAGAATCCTCTTAAGTATGAAGCATATTTTTATTTGACACTAAATTCCTTGTTTGATAAGATGGAATGTAAATTTTCTTAAAACTAGTTGTGTTATAGTCATGAAAAGTTATTTCAATGAAACAGGTTGTTTCAAAATGAGACATTGATTTTATAAGAGTTGATAAATTTATCTAATTTTTATATATATTACATAATTTTTGTATCGGGCTCGGGATATAATGACTCAAAAAATAATCTGGGATAACTTAATAATTATTATTAGGATGAGCGAAGCGAATCCTCTACTAGGCCACTCAAATGACATTTTGTCGTACACTTTACAAAAAAAACTAAACAGTATTTTCACTTAAAATTAAACACAAATATAAAGTATGATCTGTAGATTTGCAGAATATTATTTTTTTACAGAAATACTTTTCAAAAAATTATTATTTTAATTAATTTATTTTACATGTTTTTTCCATTACGAACGCATTTTTTTTTTCAAATAAAAAGTGAGACACGTAAGTTTTCAGAAGATAAACTTAAATCATGGGGTCAGTAATTATAGCTAGAATTATCATTAAATAAATAAATAAATAAAATATATTTTCATTATTCTGATAAAATATCTCAAAAACTGCTTTCAGATTTTCAAACTATGCTCATTCCTTTAACTATGTATAGTTTCATGATTTCTTTTATAAAATGTATAAAATACCTTTTTTTTTAGAAAAATTATAGCATATTTTTAATGAGTTAAAATTTGTGAAAATTCTCTTATTAACATTTAATTATAAAAGTATTTTTCTGTGTTAGGAATTCAAATACACAATTTATTCTTATTTTGTGAAATCATTTAAGCAGACGATATTTATGAATTTTAAAAATATTACATTATGTTTTTGTGAAGTGGCAATAAAAGAATTGTAAACAAATAAAATTAATTAATATTTTGTATAATTCTACTTCGAAAATATTTTTATCTACACCAGTCTTATATCATAAATAAACAATCTGAGGAAATTCTTAGTTATTTGGTTGAAATACATTTTAAAATTAAAATGCGCCGAAACATAAAATTACATTTTTGTTTTATAAAGATGCAAAAATAATTTTAAAAATATATTAGTACTTTCAAATATTTATCTTATAGCATAATACTTCGCGAATCCAAACAAAGCATGGCTTTTGCTAGTAGGATAAAAAAAAGTAAAAGTAAAAAACATGTTTGGATATTTTTTGCTTATTTTTATATATATTTAAAAATTTTTTTGGTTATTTCAAACTTTTTTACCTCCTGTATATTTTTTAAGAATAAAAATATATTCAAATATTCCAAGGAATAAAGTACATAATCATTTTACAAGTATATATATATATATCATTTCCTGCTACAAATGAACTAGGAACGATTTCATTTTGATCAACATTTACCAAATCAATCTAACTTCTATTACTTTATCAAATTGTAGAAAAAGTTTTATCTATTTGCAGTCATTGATTTTTAAATTTCAGAATGATTCTAATAAAATAAATTGGTAATAATAAAACAATATGGAATAAAGTGGGAATATTTCCAAGTGATTTGAGTTAAAAGTATCAAATTTTTAAAATCAGGATAATTTAAAAGTTAATGAAACAGAAATACTCAAATGATTGAAAGGGAAATGTTTTTGAAAATGGCAATATCGATCACATTTCAAAAATATTCCAGATCGTTTGAGATAGTATTCAAAGCATCGCATGTGAAGATCTGGCAACATTTTATTTTCATCATTTTTAAAGTTTAATATGAAGTGAAATATATTGTGATATTGAATTAAAAGGTACAATTACTCCCGTACATCAGAAATGATAGCCAAAAAATTAAAGCTATGTTTTTTTTTTCATTGTTTTAAAAATTATGACTTCATTAACACTAGAAAGACGGGATGTTTTACTCATGTTTCATAAAAATATTAAATACCACAACTTTTATTTATAACTGCTTAACATACCTAATAAATCATTTTTCCTTTGCTTCTTTTAAACTTATTTCATAAACAGATTTCTAGTTCGAACCAAATAATTTTATTTGTCAGGGACCAAAGTGGTCTCTCGCCGTCATTCTAGTGTTAACAATTTCATTTCCATTTCTATCATACATATCCTTTATCGTTATAATATGTCGTCTTTTTCCTTCAGTTGCCGAAGTTCTAAAAGTTTAGTCTCGGTCCTGCCATTCGGTGCTAAACGGCTGACACCTAGACCTCCAATCGAGATCGTGGAAGTCTTAAACCCTTGGGGACAAACGTATAAGGGTCGCAAAAAGGCTTAAGAATCCTTGTTTATCCCCTCAAGTAAAATTATACTGCAAAATTTGTCTTATTTAATCAACGCATTTTCTTGATTTAACAAGGCACAAAATTTTATTTTTAAAAACCGGTACAAACTTTAAAACATTCGTAAAAGGCTCCCGGCGCGAAGAAGTTGAATCCGAGGAGATGTCTTGCATTTCTTGTATTTGATCTGAGATTCTGCCATCGAAACCCTCAAGGCCTGAGGACAGGATTCGTGACGTCATCACTAATTTACCAAGTTCTCGGTAGTATTGAAATTGGCACCTGAAAATTTTGATTGTCAATTTTTTTTTATTTTATTTGTGTAATAATTATTATCTTATAAAACAAAAATAACTATTTAAGTTTACTGGTGAGTATTTGGAATTTTACTAATAAAAAATCAGCCAGATGCGGCAAGAATGTGGTATTCAGCATCTGGCTGAATTTTTATTTGGGAGAATCCGAATTCTCGCCAATAAATTTAAATAGTTATTGTCATTTTATCAGATGATAAATATTCCAAAAATTAAAAAAAAAAAAAAAAAAAAAAAGAAAGAAATTGGAATTCAAAAATTTTAGGCGTGTTTCTCAACGCCAGTGAGAAGTCGGCCTATTAATGATGATGTCACGCCTCCTGTTCTCAGGCTTTTAGGGTTTCGATGGCAGCGACTTGTCACACCGAAGGGCACCCCCTGTGCCTCGACAATGGTTGAGAATAGACGTGATACAGGGGTGATCATTGTCCTTCCCAATTGATTAATTTTCGCCACTAAATTTTAATAATATTCTTTGATTTATTAAATCTTAGAAAATCTGCCATTAAAGGCGAGAAATGTCATAAAAATTTAGTGGTACCAGATAGTCATTTGGAACGGAGAATTTTGTTCCTTAATGTTAGGACTTTTACTTTTTTAAATCAGGATGGTCGACTGTGACATGCGGGATACCACTAATATATTAAAAAAATAGTCGATTTCTTGAATCGCAGCGATTCAATGGTTAGATAAGGATATAATTACGATAAAATTTTAATGGTGTGCAGCTTGCCACAATTGACCACCCATGTTCTAAATCATTACCTTCGATCAACTTTCTAATAAGCGCCGCGACCTGAAAGCAGACCTCAATAAATCGTTCAATGAGTAGTAGCGATGACGAATACATGAATACTTAAAGAAGCTCATTTTAATTTTTGATTTGAGTATTTTTTTTTTCAAATGAGAAGTTCTTTAATAACATGATATCACCTTTTGAAATATTGCTTGTTTTCTATGTTATAGAGAAATGTATATTTTTCAAAATTTGAAAGAATTGACTAAAATTGTCACGTGTCCATTTCCTTACCGGTTTAGTATACATGTTTTATTAGCAGAGAATATCAACTATGACCTTTAAATCAGCTATATTTACACCTACTGAATGCGGACTTCGACCCACAATAAAAGTACGTCACTAAATTGAAATTCGAACCCTCTAGTTATCAATATCCTATTAACTCGAAAAACAAGCAGGGCATATTATAATATCTAGATCCTGTTTTTGAACAGTTAATGCAACGACCATCTATGTTTATATGGTCACATATAATTATAATCTTAAATTTTCAAAGTTTAGATTAGTCTTCTTTATTACCTACATGGTTAGGTGCCTAATACATAAAAAGAAAATTACCTATGTGTGGCGCAAAATTAATTTTTTTTATGTAACTAGCAATGTTGATATTAAGGAAAGGCAAGACTGGGACGCCACGCCCACTCATATTAATTTTTCTACAACATTTTATATGTCGTTTATTATACGCAACTAAATTTTATCCAAGTTTTTATACATGCTTTAATTCATGTGTGATAAAATTATTCAAGACCATCATACAACTTCGAAATGTCTAAGATATCTAGCTCACCGTAAAATTAGAAATTATTGACTGACACTTTTACAGAATTCAATAATTCCTTTATTTAAGCTTGCATTTTGAAACAAAAAATCTTAGTAAAATATTTGTGGTGACGTTTGCAAGTTTGTAAATAAAATTATGTGTGACTGCAGTGAAACCGCTGTGCAGGAGAGGGTTTTAGCCACTTTATGGTCGCATTAAATTACGGTTTAAAAATTCAAATTCATTATTGCCACCACTTTTTTTTTTTGAAAAAGAAATATTCATCTTATTTAATGGCAAGTAATCCGATACCAGAATAAAACCAATTACACTATTTTATAAAACTGGTGGGAATCAAACAATTCTGAATAAAATTCGTGAAACTTGTAGTCCGTGAATGTCTCGGGCGCAACGATTAGGTGGTTAAAGATGCTTCTATTTTGAGATTAAGTAATAGGAATTTTTCCAAGCGTAAAAAGTGCAGTGTAACTCAGATAAAACGTTAAATTCTACATTATATATTACAGAAAAGAATATTTTTTACGCTTACTTTTAATTTTTCTTGCAAGATATGGACATGAATAAATTCTATTCGAAACAACACTTGCAAAGTCTATTTAACTTTTACTATCTAATGCAAGAAACCGTTTTATCTGATTACAGTTATTGCCTTTTAAATTTCAAAATGATTCTTCTATAGCAAAGAACAAATAGAAAGTTATGTGCTTTACAAATTCTTCTAAAGAATTTAAGATAAAAAAGGGGTGCATTTGGTAAGTCAATATAAGTCTGCAGTTGTCAAATAAATATGCCCAAAATGACTGACAAAGAAATATTTTCGAAATTGGCAATATCGATTACGCACAGAAATTACATTTCAGATAAGTTGAGAAAGGATATGAAGTATTTCACGTAGCTTATTGGCGTCATTTTATTATCTTCATTTTGAATCTTGATAATGAAACGAAACTAAATTATGTTATTGGATTCTAAATAGAAAAAGAAAAATGTTTAAGTTAGAATACTATTGTTTATTGTTTATTGCTGTTGAATAGTATTGTTTATCAGAAATAAGTGTATAAACTATTGTGAACATAAAAATATTTCTAAAACTCGAGTGAAATATTTAAAAAGTGTAATATATGTAGTGAATATCAGTATTTTAATACAGAAAATGTTGTTTTGTTTAATTGGAACATTTCGGCAATTAAAAAAATACCCCACCCCCCCGAAAAAAAAAATTATCAGATAATAATGGTGAGTAAAAAGCCGGATATATATTTATATATATTTCTGTTATCAAGATATTTTTGTATATTTATGTAAGCCAGGCGCCAGCAATAGCTCGTCAAATATTGACGCAATTCATCTTTAACTTTCAGCACTTGGTATCAATTTATTTACAACCTTTGATTAAATTCATATAAAGAAGAAAAACTAACGATCCGTTTTTTAAAGATTCTAAATAATAACAAAAGTTTTCGGGCAAATAAGTAATTTAAGCTTCTTATTTTATGTACATAAAATTAGATACGATACTTCATTACGAAATAAAATATTTCTAGTTTATATTACCTCTTATTTAAATTTTCCTGTTTATTCACGAGGATTAGTCATTAATAGAACTTATTACATGAGATTTTGTTATTTATATTAATAGGTTTGTGGTTACGTATTTTATCATTACTTTTTAGCAAGTTTTAGCAAATTCTATTAACACTTTGAAGAGTAGAAGACTTCTGTTTGTAAAATGATGCAATAATTGACTGACACCATAATATTCAAACAATTTTCTTATATATATATACAGGGTGAGCAAAAAGTCCGTAAAAACTTTAAAAATTCATAAAAACCGAAAAAATTACCGAAATGAAAAACGGTTTGCAGGGTTAGTATCTATAGGTCACGAGGATTTTTTTAAGACATGAAAAAAAATTCAAAAAACAGCCAATAGGTGGCGCTGACGTACCCAAATCAAAGAAAAGATACCGAAATAAAGAACAGAATGTTTCCTCAAACCGCCGAACAAGCTTTATGAGGCCTGCCGCTGTTAAAGGCCCCTTTCCCGTCCTCAAATCCTTTTGAAATCGGAATTTACGCAAAGCAAGAGTCGCTGATTCCTTGTTCATGTAAAATAACTTCACCAACAAAGCTTTGTCCTTCGCAGTGAGCATCCTTGATCAAGTTCACGGCTCACAACGGTGAACTAGTTGTGGATTAGGAGCGCAAGTTCTTATAACCGGTTCATTTGCATATTTCCGCGGAAATCGCAAGTACCAGCGCCATCTGTCGGCTGTTTTTTGAATTATTTTTTATTTCTGTCTTAAAAAAATCCCCGTGACCTATGGATGCTAACCCTGAAAACCGTTTTTCATTTCGGTTATTTTTTCGGTTTTTATAATTTTTTAAAGTTTTTACGGATTTTTTGCTCACCCCTGTATATATATACACACACACACACTTCTGTTTGTTGATGTCGCTTGTCAGTTTTGGAATTGAAATTATGTGGGTTACCCTTTTGCCAGTGCCCTTGAAATGGTAAATAGGGCTCGTACAAGCCATGAAATTTCCAGATATTATTTAAATATCAGTTATAAAATTTGGTATTAGTATTTTCTTTTTAAAAAAAATCACTTAAAATAAAGCTAAATTTCGTACATTTGAATTAACCCTTTTTTATATATTAAAAAAAATACTAATGTTTCACCAGGAAAATAAATCAGTACGAACCGTGGGTTAAGATATAACAACAGCGTGGTTGCCAAATTGTACGGATTTTTCCTACCACTAAAATAAAA
Source organism: Maratus speculifer (assembly GCA_964019185.1). NCBI lineage: Eukaryota > Metazoa > Arthropoda > Arachnida > Araneae > Salticidae > Maratus > Maratus speculifer. Next base: position 37,646,785 of record OZ025296.1, read on the forward strand.
TGGAAATTTTTATCTTGTTTCATCGTTGGAACTCGTTAGACCTCGGTAATTATTTTAGTTTAAATTTTACATTAAGTTTTAGTATCAGTATAAATCAGTACAAGTTGACAGCTATGTGATGAAAATTATCGAAGTTTATGTAACTAATCTTATTTATCTTCGTCAGAATATTTTAACTTATTCATTCGTTTACAGTTTTATATAACACTGCAATCTTAAAATGTTGGCTATTTGTTATTGGCTAATATTATAAGATTGGCCAGACAAATACGTGTTGGTAGGATTAAAAAAAAATGCGAATATCACTTAAAACGTGCTAACATAAAAGCACCGATAATTTCTTTAAGCGTCCTTGATTTTACGAAAACATAGTGCAAATTAAATTTTGTAATCAGGATTAATGCGTATATATGTGTGTATCAATGAACACGGTATATCATATTGCTACTTCCGGTTAAAATATTTTCGAAACTTAAAAACATTATGGAATTTCTTCAAAATCGGATGATTCATTACAATTCATTAATCCATTTTTATTTTTAAAAAATACATAAATTTTAGCGCTATCCAACAAAGTTGAAAAGTGCTTATGCATTCGGTTTGTCTGTCCATCTATCTGCGCTCTGAATCCCGTAAGTATACTCGGATTTTCATGCAATTGATAAAACTTATTTAGGATCATCATAGCATGTTTAGTATTGCATATGAAGTATGTACAGTTAATGGTTTATTTACAGAGACACTGAAAATAATTCGTTTACATTACGGTACAGTGGGAAAATCGTTTGGAGAGTATTTTAATAACATTATGCTACTTCAAATGCACTGAAACTGATATAAATCACTGAATTTCACTACGATTACATAAAAACAGAGCAGTTATAGAATTTTTATTAATTTACAGGAACACACAAAAGAAATCGGTTACAATACTGTCTTTGCGTATGAATTGATGGAGTGTATGTTTTAAGATTCGGTATGCGTTTCTAAATTTAATTAGTTTTTCGCATGTTACTCTTTATATGTAAATTCTGTACCTATATACAGGGCTGAACAAAAGTATTCGCTTACAATTCTCCTTATTAAAGGAAATTGCTGATGGGGAATTTTCAACTAAAATATATGTATCTCTTAAATGAACTAAATTTTGGAATGCATGTTGATAATTGATACAAATCGATATACCATATACAGGGCTGCTAACAAAATCAGATAACTTTCCGGTTGTAGATAAGTATAGATGAAATTCGGTTTTGAAATGCATTATACATTTCCATATGGTGAAATGAGACGTAATATTTTAATTTATTTAAACGGAGCAGTTTCGTTACATTTTCTGAATGTGTAGGAAAGTGCGTCATAAGTTATGATTGACCAAATGATTTTTTCTTTCTTGTTATAAATTTGAACCGTTTGAAAGTTAGCAAAATAAAAGTGCAGAAATTATTTCAAGAAATCTTATTTAGAAATAAATCAGATTAAATAATCATTATTATTAAACAATTTAATAATTGTAAGTTTATTTAATTCTATAAAAATGTTTAATTCAGTCACATTTATTCTCATAAAATAAATATAATTTAAAAAACAAATACTTTAAGAATATACAGGGTGATTCATAAAAGATGGGCAGAACTTTAAGGAGTTATAGTACACTTAAAGACAAATAATATTAAATAGGAGACTAAGGGTCCCAGACGTATTCCCAAGGAGATAGGGGGCATTAAAGTTTAGGGTCCGAAATTTCAAATGATTATAAAAAATGGAAAAATTGGTCGATTCGTTTGCGGTTTTTGCAAAAAATTTTCTTTATGCCAGTATTTTCTTGAAATAAAATTTTAAAGTTCAATTTCAAAAAATGTCGATAGGGGGCGCTTTAGACTTTGGAGTAACAAACAACTATTTTTTAACGTTATTTTTTGTATTTCTTTAAATGATTTCGAAAGCTTAGACTTAAATTTTGATCTAAAAATCTGAGTCCTAACGAGTAGTTAAGTAGCGTAAACTGAAATTTGAAATTTGAAACCCTTCTCCCCCCCCAGAACAAAAATCAGTTATTCCCGATCTTTGTGTCGTAGATTAGGCTCTAACTACTGCCGCGTTTTGCTAAAATTATTCTTTATGTCAGTATTTTCTTGAAAATAAATTTTAAAGAAAATTTTCAAAAAATTCCGATAGAGGGCGCTTTAGACTTTGGAGTAACGAACAACTATTTTATACCGTTATTTTTGTGTCTCATTAAATGCTTTCTAAAGCTTAGACTTAAATTTTCAGCCCAAAATCTGAATCGTTAGACGTGGTTAAGTTTCTGGGGAGAGGGGTTTGAAATTTCTACTCCTGAGCACAGTTCAGTTTACCATGTCCACACATTGTGTGCTGTGATACGAGGTAAAAAGACACAAATTAGGATTATGTTACCAAAGCATATTTATTAACATGTAATTACAATAAACGTTCAAAATTGTGACCACCAGAGGTTATGCACGCAGAACAACGGCGAAGAATGGAACGGCGAACATTCGCGAAAACATCAGGCTTTTCGAGCACTTCCCCTACAGCGGCGGAAAGTCTGGCGACCAGTTCCTCGGGGGATTCAATGGGTGTCTCATACATAAGAGCCTTCAATTGTCCCCCAAAAAAAAATCGAGGGGTGAAAGATCTAGCGAGCGAGCAGGCCAAGCAAAGGACCACCTCGACCAATCCATCTGTTCGGAAATGTGATGTCCAGATAGTTGCGGACGTCTCGTACGTAATGGGCTGGCGCTCCATCGTGCTGGAACCACATGACCCGCCGGATGCGTGGAGGAACAACGTTTAACAGGTTTGGCAGCACATGTTGCAGAAATGTGAGGTATGTTTTACCGTTGAGGCGTTCAGGAAGAAGGTACGGTACGATTAGGTGGTCTCCGAGGATTCCTGCCCAAACATTGATGGAAAAGCGTCTCTGATGAGCATGTGGATACGTAGCATGTGGATTGACATCCGCCCATACATGTGCATTGTGTGTGTTAAATGTACCTTCACGTGTGAAGGTACATTCATCGGTGAAAAGCACAGTTCGTCCAAAATGTGGATTTAGCGCGTTCTGCTGCAGAAACCAGCGGGCGAATTCAATACGATTTGGATAATCCCCTGGAGACAGTTTCTGGACTCGTTGCACATGAAACGGGAGCAAATGTTCATCCTTCAGTACCCTCCAAGTCATGGACTGTGAGGTATCCACCTGCCTAGCCACTGTTCGTGTACTTGTACTTGGCTGCGCCGCTACTACATCCAGAATGGCTTCTGCAACAACTACTGATTCGTCCTTTTTTGCACGACCTGCATTCGACCGGGAAGCGAGAAATGATCCCGTCTCACACAACTGTCTGTGCAAGCGCTCGAAAGTTTTGCGATTAGGCAACCGCCTGTTGGGAAATCGCTCTCCGTACATTCGTTGTGCCTCTGCACCATTTCCATCTGCCGCTCCGTAAATTAAATGCATCTCAGCCTTTTCCTTATTCGTGAAGGGCACCATCTTCCGATTCATTACTACAGCGACTTACACTTGACTCACCGTTCAGTGGTTTTTATGCCTGAATCGTGTCGAAATTTTGCATACGTGTTCTTCTTCTTCCCCATTTGACATTTGCATACTTTTTGTCTCCTTCTTCACCCGGTGACTAGCGTCAGGAACGGAGCTTTAACGTTTGCATGAGCGACGTTTCCAACTGTGCCAGTGCCTTTATGAGTGAATTCCGACTATGCAGTCCTTGACGAAAGTTGTATTTTTGCCTCGTATCACAGCACAGAATCGTTGGGCATGGTTAAGTAGTGCAAACTGAACTATGTTCAGAAGTTGAAATTTGAACCCCCTCCCCTCGCTACTGAACCACGCTCAGCGATTCAGATTTTGAGCTGAAAATTTAAGTTTAAGTCTAAGCTTTAGAAAGCATTTAATGAGACACAAAAAATAACGGTATAAAATAGTTGTTCGTTACTCCAAAGTCTAAAGCGCCCTCTATCGGAATTTTTTGAAAATTTTCTTTAAAAGTTATTTTCAAGAAAATACTGACATAAAGAATAATTTTAGCAAAACGCGGCAGTAGTTAGAGCCTAATCTACGACACAAAGATCGGGAATAACTGATTTTTGTTCTGGGGGGAGAAGGGTTTCAAATTTCAAATTTCAGTTTACGCTACTTAACTACTCGTTAGGACTCAGATTTTTAGATCAAAATTTAAGTTTAAGTCTAAGCTTTCGAAATCATTTAAAGAAATACAAAAAATAACGTTAAAAAATAGTTGTTCGTTACTCCAAAGTCTAAAGCGCCCTCTATCGGAATTTTTTGAAAATTTTCTTTAAAAGTTATTTTCAAGAAAATACTGACATAAAGAATAATTTTAGCAAAACGCGGCAGTAGTTAGAGCCTAATCTACGACACAAAGATCGGGAATAACTGATTTTTGTTCTGGGGGGAGAAGGGTTTCAAATTTCAAATTTCAGTTTACGCTACTTAACTACTCGTTAGGACTCAGATTTTTAGATCAAAATTTAAGTTTAAGTCTAAGCTTTCGAAATCATTTAAAGAAATACAAAAAATAACGTTAAAAAATAGTTGTTCGTTACTCCAAAGTCTAAAGCGCCCTCTATCGGAATTTTTTGAAAATTTTCTTTAAAAGTTATTTTTAAGAAAATACTGACATAAAGAATAATTTTAGCAAAACGCGGCAGTAGTTAGAGCCTAATCTACGACACAAAGATCGGGAATAACTGATTTTTGTTCTGGGGGGAGAAGGGTTTCAAATTTCAAATTTCAGTTTACGCTACTTAACTACTCGTTAGGACTCAGATTTTTAGATCAAAATTTAAGTTTAAGTCTAAGCTTTCGAAATCATTTAAAGAAATACAAAAAATAACGTTAAAAAATAGTTGTTTGTTACTCCAAAGTCTAAAGCGCCCCCTATCGGCATTTTTTGAAATTGAACTTTAAAATTTTATTTCAAGAAAATACTGGCATAAAGAAAATTTTTTGCAAAAACCGCAAACGAATCGACCAATTTTTCCATTTTTTATAATCATTTGAAATTTCGGACCCTAAACTTTAATGCCCCCTATCTCCTTGGGAATACGTCTGGGACCCTTAGTCTCCTATTTAATATTATTTGTCTTTAAGTGTACTATAACCCCTTAAAGTTCTGCCCATCTTTTATGAATCACCCTATATTACTTTAATACGGATTATTTGAAATGATTTAAGTATAAATTTTAACTGTTTAAAAGTTACCGGGAAAATAAATGCAGAAATGATTTCAAAAGGAAATCTTACGGAAATGACACTCTCTCGATATCATTGGAACTATTCAAGATCACCTGATAGATTTTTTTATTCTTTTCTATTCAAAACTTGAATATGCAATTTCAGTAAGTTACGCTTTTTAAGGTAAAATATTTCTTTTTATTGCCATTAAAATTTCTAGATTTTTACAGATTTTTATCCTGATGAAATGATTTCGTGAATGCGTAAGAAATGATAAAATAAGTTTAGTACTTTCTGTGACAGATAACAGTATTAAAAAGTCTTTTATACTTTTTTACACTACTAAATCAGGTACTCTTTTTTACACTAAAAAAGGATTTTGGGCTTTTGCCAGCACAGTGGATTTTTATGATTTATTTTTCATTTGCAGTTTACTAAAACAAAAACAATTCTAGAACCTAAAAGGAAATTAAAGTTTGGAATATTTTCCAAACAATGTTCGCAATCCTTTTGTTGCAATCGCAAAATCACTGTCATTGGGAAGAAGGAATCCGTAAAAATACGGACATTTTATGGACAATCAATAGATTTTTTTAAAAAAGTATTGTATTCTAAGAAACATGAAAGATAAATATGATTAATTGAAATAGGTATGAAATATCTGGGTTCCTCACGAGTATTAATAATCCACTTCACCGGCGATGGGTATGGGGAAATGGCTCTGGGGGAAACAGTGCTTTTAACCCCGAGTTACCTCGGGGCAGACGATTAAGTGGTTAAATTAAAAATCTTTATGGAAGGTCCGTTTAACATGTACAATAGAATTATACAATAAATATTATCGTTTAAAAATTGTGGTAGGAAAGTGCGAAAATTTTAGGAACAGTGCGAACCCTGTTTGAATCACAAATAACAACTAAAAGTTAATTTGTTGCATTTATTTGTATAAACACGTAAGTGTCAATCCCCGATCAAAATTTTTTTGGGTAAGTTCGATGATGTAAGACTATGTTTATTAAAAAATACTTTGTTTATTAGTACATAAATCTGTCGTGCCGTGAACTTTTACAATGATATTAGAGATTTTGGAATAGTTCGCGAGGTAGCTTATAGTTTAAATGTGTTTCCCAAAATGTATACCAGAGTAATTACACCATCCACATGTGTTATTACCCCGGTTAATTATTTTCAGCGACAGAAATACATTCCCGTCTATATATGTTCGCAAGATTATTATTTTCTCAAATGAATAATGCAAAAGTTGAAATAAAAAGCAATTTTCATATAAATCCAGTTTTGTTTGCATTCACCGAAATTAACAGTGTATGAACCTAGTTGCCGAAACGTCAGTGAAGGCTTACTTTGGTAACACGAAATTTTTTGGATTCTGTCTGTCTGTCTGTCAGTCTGTCAGTCTGTCTGTCTGTTCCGCGATAACTGACGTAAAAAGCATTCGATTGGCTTGAAATTAAGTGGGTATGTGAGGGAGACACTGGGATTAAGCTGTATAGTTTTTTGTTAGATTTGATTCATTCGTTCGGAAAATATGGAATGTTTTATTTCGCGCAATAATGCTCTTCTATGGCAAATCCAATGATTTTCAATTTTTTTCCCTGAGAGAAAATGACACATTTGATTAATGGAATTCAATGATAAATGAATACTAAAATTTACCAGTTAAATTATTCGTAATATTTTGAAATTTTGTCAACGCATTTGTCAGATTTTTAAAATTATTACTGTAAATTTTGGAAATTTTTTATAAATTTGTTCCAATAATATAAACTAATTTGTTTTAGAGATTTACTTATTTCAAATGTATTTATTTTATCTTCTTTATTTTCTCTTAATGGTTGCTAAGTAACCATTCATCTTAATCCTTATCCTTAAAATGCTATAAATTTGAAAGCGTGTACGAAAATTTAAATGAAGACAACATCAAAATTGATGAATTAATTAATAACTTTGTATCTTTGCGTATAAATATAACATAGCCCAGAAAAAAAAAACCATAGGCTATGTTTTATTAATTTTATTCAAACATTTTCCTTAATAATTCCATAATTCAATTGAGCAATTTCCATTCGAAAAATTAAACTAAGAAAAAAAAATATATGACGTCAGAATTAAAATAACTATAGATATAGTACTTTTTGTTAAATATTAAACACGGATATTTGTTTCGTTAATAAGAATTTTTCTGACAAAGATGGGGGGGCATAATTAGAAGTAAAAGAATTATATTTTTAATAAATATTTCACTTAGTAAAATATGACCTCATAATTGAACAAAAACAGGTATTTTATAGTAGTCGTTAAAAATTCAAGAAATATGGATATCAAATAATTCATTAATAATGACGTCTTTGCCGAAACTTCAGTGAAGGGTTACTTTGGAGACACGACATTTATTGTTTTGCATCTGTCATTCTGTTCTTCTGTATGTCTGTCTGTCCCGCTTTAACTGCCGCAAAATACAATCAAAACTTTTTTTTTCGGAAACAAAATTGTAAAACTCTAGATTACTGAATTTACACTTACAAAAGTTCCTGATACATCAAGTTTAGGTGTTTGTGGTTGGCAGGCATGTAGAAGTATGAGGATAATGAAAAATATTTGTCCAAACTGTTACTTATCCTTATAAATCAAAATATATAAAGAAATGCAAGATATACAATAACCATTAGCACAATTATTAGAAAGTGACAAATTTAAATTATGTGAGGCTCGGGGGGTTCAGGGGGGGGGCGGAGCCCCCCTGAAGAAATCTACTATATTATAATAAAGAAAACAAAAATAATAGATCATGAAATTTTCAAAATATCCTAACATAATTAAATTTTTAATTTACCGCTTTTGATGACTGAAAACTTCTAATTCTTATTTTATTCTTATAAATAATTATGTAATTTGAAAATTTTAAATTACAGTTTCCAGGAAGTTGAATATTACCCAAAGTTTGTTTAAAAAAAATATGAACAAAGCTGACGTTGAGGCTCCTGATCTGCAGATTTACTAGTATTAAATATCTTTCTTGAAAGTACAGTAATGCAATCACATACTTTTTAGCTCACAGGATATCAAAGCCTGAGAGCTTATGTGCCCGCTTGTTCTGTATTATGCGTTCGTGCGTAACGCGATAACTCATGATAAAAATGTACGATTCATTTGAAATTTTGTATAAAGGTTTATTATGATAAGGCGCTTCCCTGATTAGTTTTGAGAGTTCATTCGATAAGTATTAAGAAGGGCTCCTTCCCTTAATTTAGTATGTAAATGGGTTTTTGATGCAGAATTATCAGAGTTCGCTCAAGTCTTAGACATAAGATCAATCTGATGAATTAGTATTGGGTGTTCATTGGATATGTATTAAGAAGGGGGAACGGGGGCTATTTCCTTCCTTAATTTATTTTTCGAAGGTCATTCTTATATAAGGCTGTAATATACAATTAGTGTGCATAGCCTGTGAGCTCTATGCCATCAGTTTAACTGGACAATATTATTTTTTTAATAACTTATAAAATTTAATTTTTTTTATGATTATTAAAATGTAATACCTCACTTGCATGATACTCATTTTTTAAAAAAATCTTAATAAAATAGTTTTCTTCTTGTATGGAATTTTCAATCCACAAATTTGTTGGCACATCAAGCTCATGTTAAATATGGAAAGAAATAAAACGCGGCTATGAAAAGGTTTGCCAATACTACCCCAGGGAGAGTATCCTCTGTGAGCGTCTTTCTAAGAGAACCTAACCCGTATTTAAGCAAGCGTTCCCTAAGTTCAAAGTAAACCACGGCAAATTCCGAACGATTAAGCCGACAAGTGCGACTGAGTTCGATACCAGCTTCGAAAACAGAGCCTCTCAGCCACTAGTGACATTTTTTTACAGTTAAAAATGAAACATAAATTATAAGTATTTTAAATAAATCAAAATCTTATAAAAATAAAATAGTTTATATGTTTTATTCAAAACAGTTTAAGGAAAATTATAAGCTATTTGTAAGGCTGACAGATTTAAAAAATTTCCGAAATAAAACTGTAGTGTGTGATTGCAAAGGATAATATTTCAGAAATAGCAGTATCGATTACACTAAATTTATTCAAAAGCAGTTGAGAATGAGTGTAAGACATTCCACCTAAAGTGTCGCATTTATTAATATTTTTTGTAGTTTAAAAGTTTAGCATGAAATAAGTAAGTTAGCAGTTGGATTCTAAGAAAAGTGAATAAAAAGTACGAGGTCCTGTAAGTAGTAATGTTTTTAAAAATCATTAAGTATATGAAATATAAATTAGTAAAAAAATAGTCTCATTGGACGGCAGATAATTAAAGTAAAAATAAGTAAAATATAAAAGATCACGGAGAATTTTTTTTCGATGATATAAATCGATCGATCTACAAGCGTGTCAGGGATTTTCCAGAAGAAATATCAGAATTTTTTTAATAACAATAATAAATCTATGTTAAACGCGTGAAATTTCCACTTATTTATTCAGGAATTTTCCGTATGAAAATACTAATACCGAAGAATTTCCAGGCAAGGGCGGATCTGGACAGTCCTCAAGGAGGAGAGGGGGGGGGGGATTAAAAAAATTTTGGAAACTCCAGTCTGAATCACGGAGCTCATTTTTTTAATGCGGGTCGTGTTTCGTCTACTTTTTTGTTATGGGTCGTGTTTCGTCTACTTTTTTGTTATGGGTCGGGTTTCGGTCCGGTTGGCTTCCATGTTTTTGCTCCTGGTCGGGTTAATTTCTACTTGGGTCGTGTTTGGATCCGGTTGATTTCTACTCTTTGCTGCGGTTCGAGTAAACTTGTGATTTTTTCTTTCTTCTATCTTCAATAGAAGAAAGTATTGTAATCGAAATTTTTTTCGACTTCCGGTTTTCGATGGATTTACACGTTTTAGAAGTCAGATATTGAAAAAACATGTTATTACAAAATGTCCGTGTGTCTGTGTGTATGTCGCCATTCTACCATCAAAAAGTGTATGAAGTTATGCATACAATCGAACCAAATTTTTTGTGAATGTTTTTGGCTGTGGCAAGCAAGTCCACCTTCAGTATTGAAATATTCCGCCTGAAGGGGAAGCTGCAATCGCGATCTTTGTGCCATTTTCAATATTGTACCGGCCAAAAGAATATGAAGTTATGCATCGAATTGAACCAAATATTTGTGTAAGTGAATGACTATGGCTAATTGGTCCTCCCTGAATTTGAAAAAAACCTGCCGGAAGGGGGCGCTGCAATCGCGATTTTTGTGCCATTTTCAGTATTGTACTGACCAAAAGTACATGAAGTTATGCATCGAATTGAGCCAATTTTTTTGTGTAAGTGTATGGCTATGGATAGTTGGCCCTCCCTGAATTTGAAAAAAATCCGCCGGAAGGGGGCGCTGCAATCGCGACTTTTGTGCCATTTTCAATATTGTACCGACCAAAAGTATATGAAGTTATGCATCAAATTGAATCAAAGTTTATGTGAAAGTGTATGGCTATGGTTAGTTGGTCCTACTTCAATTTGAAAAAAATCCGCCAGAAGGCGGCGTTGCAATAGCGAATTTTATGCCATTTTCAATATTGCACCACCTAAAAGTGTATGAAGTTAGTCCTAGAACTGAACTAAAATTTTTGTACATGAAGTTTTTTTGATGAGGCAAGTAGGTCCTCCTTGAATTTGAAAAAATCTGCCTATCATTCTATTGTTCATTGGCTCGTACAGAGGTGGAAATTCGTTTTTACTCCGATTAATTGACTGAAGTAGAAATTGAAGATGAAAATCAAAGTTTTTATGGTATTGAATTGAAATTATTAAAGCATTAAAATGAGTAACTATTTTTTAAAAATATTAAAATGTACGTATCAGATAGAAGAAAGTTTCAGGATTGGCACATCCAACTAGTTTGCTTTTGGGTCCGGTCGACTACTACATTTTGTTGTTGGTCGGGTTGACTTTTAATTTTTAGCTGTGTTTAGCTCATTTGGGGCAGTTTGACATACAATTCTGATATGGGGCAGTTTAGGATTTGTTTTATACTTTTGCGAGAAGGGTTAGGGTTGACCCGAATTGATCCTTTGATAAAATTTTCTTTCTTTTTCGCAAATTTTGGACGAAATGAGCGTCTGTTTCACGATCATTTCACAAAATTTGATGTCCGGTTTTTTGAGGCTGGTCGAGTTAATTTTGACTTTCTGATGTAAATCGCGTTTGGATCCGGTTAACTTCTACTGTTTCCTACGAGTCAAGTTAATTTCTGATTTTTTGCTTCGGGTCGGGTCTGGGTCCGATTAACAACTATATTTTCCTATTGGTCGGGTTGACTTTTACATATTAGCTGCACTTAGCGCATCGGGAATGATTGTCATACGTTTCGGATTTGAGTCAGTTACAGATTCGGTTTTTACTGCTGCGAGACTTGGCTGACACAGTTTTGATCGCGATCCTTTGACGAAATTTGCGTTTTCCGCAATCCTTTAACGAAATTCGTTTTAACCCTTTGCGGCGCAGGATAAAATTAATTGCTTAAGTGTTGAAATTAATGACTGACACCGAAATTTGAAAACAACTTTATTTTTAAATAAGAAAACGCTATATTTCACGCATTCAATAAACCCTAATTTAAAAAAAAAATCTGGTGCCAATGTGACGTTTGGGAATTAAAATTAAGTGGTATAGCTATGAAACCAGCGCCCCGCAAGGGGCTAATCCGAGAACGTGATCCTTCGAAGAAATTCAGCTCAGAGACATACCGAAACCTTAAGCTGCACGGGTCGCGGTCGGATCAGTAATATTTATCATACTATCTAGATCAGAGACGGACCGAATATTTAGCTTTTATTCCGGACCGAGCCACGACCTGGAAATTTTGTCCATTGCAAACTTCTAGAGAAAATGAAATCGAGACCAGGCTCGATCTAAAAGTAAAAGAAGCCTGTCCCTACCCGAATCTCCAAAAAAGCAAGATCAGGACAAGACCCGATTCGAAATGAGAGAAAACTTTACCCAGTCCAAGTCTCGTGAACTTACATTGGCGCGACTCGTGCCAGGCCGAAACGGGCTCGAGCTTCGCCCCAAGTTATTTCTCGTGAATATGCATAATGTCACTTTGTAAACCCTTTATTCGCCCAAGATGGGGGCTTCGCCCCTCTCCCACCGCTCCTTAGAACCGCTACAGCAATACGGGCTGTTTCGATCCCAGATCGAGCGTTCAGCCTTTATACCGGATGGGGCTTGAAATTTTGGGCTTGAAAATTTTGGTCCGCGTATACTTTTAGTAGGAAAGAAGTCTACACCAGACCCGATCTGGGAAAGACAGTGTGGCTCAATCCAGCTCTGCAGAAAAAAATAAGACCCGACCCGGTTCTGAAAGTGTGAAAACCTGACCCCAGTCTCAGTAAAAAAAAATTAAAGTTATCGCGACCCGGGTTGGGTCGCGCCGGTCTCGATTTTTGGACCAGCAACTTTTCCGTGCAGGCATCTAATGTTGTTCTAGAGATCCTTTATTGGGCTCATCGCCCATCGCCCCCCCCCCCCCCTTAGATCCGCCATTGTTTCCAGGTCGAAAAATTCCAGGAGGCGCATGATGTGTGTTGGTGTTATTTATGGCGGCCGATTATCACAGCGAGGGATATAGGCCCTAAGCGGAGTGTCCTCTGCGGGAGAGTCTTTCTAAAGAGAATATAAACCGTATTTACGCAATGCTACCCATAGTTCGCAGAAAAACACTCAAAACACCAAACGGTCAGGCCGACGGGTGCGATTGATTTCGAACCCAGCCTCGAAAGCAGAACATCTCAGCCTGGTAACGTTTTTTTTTATGTTTTGAAATGAAACTCATGAATTATATATAATTCAAATATATCAAAATCTTATTAAAGAAATGGTTTATAGGTTTTATTGAAGGCAGTTTAAGGAAAATTATAAGCTATTTGTAAGTCTGACAGTTTTAAAAGTTTCAGATATAAAAATGCAGTGTGTGATTGCAAAGGAAAATATTTCAGAAATGGCAGCTTCGATTACACTAAACTTATTTAAAGAAGTTGAGAATAAATTTAAGACATTTCGCCAAAAGCATCGAATTTATTATTATATTTTGCAGTTAAAAAGTTTAGTATGAAATGAAAGTAGGTTGGGATACAAGCTTTTGGATTCTAAGAAAAATATATGAGAAGTATAGGGTCCTGAAGGGAGTAACGTTTATAAAAATCATTACGTATATGAAATATGAATGAATTTAAAAAAGGCCAAAATTGGTGCAGATAGTTAAAGTAGAAGCAAGGAAATTATAAAAGGCCACGGCAAATTTTTTTCCCGATCACATAAATCGAAATATCTTTAAGAGTGTTCTCACGTTTCAGGGAATTTCTTAAGAGAAATATGAGTATTTTTTAAATAGAAAAATAAATTTATGTTAAACGTGCGAAATTTCGCTTTATTTAATCCGGAATTTACTGCAAGAAAACACTGATAACAAAGAATTTCCAGATCGAAAAATTCCAAAATGCGTATGAACCCTTCTTCAAGTTTAAAGCCACGAGCAATTTGAGAATAAGCCCGAAACATTTTTGCAGTGAAGAAATTTAATCAATTAAATGAATTACCTTGCAAATAAAGAATAACACGTGCGAAAATACAGCGGAAGTTTTGGTATTATGGAACAGTCCGATAACGTAGAATACTTGAATACCTGGAACGCATGGTGTTACAGGTAAGGTTAATTCTTAATTTCATAATATTTAAAGGCGGAAATGTTTAGACTAAATGTTACGAATATTTTATTTAAAATAGTGTGGGGAAAATCCGTTATTTTCAATTTATTGAACGGAATAGAATATACCTGTTAAGGGGTTCAGAGGAACAAAAATTGCAATAGAACATGATGTAGGAAACAAGCTATTTAATCAAAAATACCACGCAATGTTGAATCTAAAATACTCCTCTAATTCAATTTGACTTTTCAGAAGTAACTTTCAGAAAACTGAAGTATAATAAGATTTAAGAGTCGCATTGTATAGGGAAAATTTTATTGTTTCAACAACTATTTTGAAAATATAATCATCGTCGTTTCTACCCCGTCCCCTGAATTCTAAGCTTGAGCACTGAGCCAAAAATGGCGGCTATCTGAAACAGATTTTTTTTCTTATGTATGTACTGTCTTTTAAACTTCGATGCCAGTATTTTATAAAAGATTTATTTGACTTGTTTAATCTTAGAAAATTAAAACCATTAAATAAAAAGAATATTAGTACAAAAAATCAATTGACCGTACACACATGTAAAAATTTCCGCCTTCGTAAGCAGTCATTTTTGTGCCAGCTATCAAACCTAATACGCAGAGAGAGATACTTTCAATAGCATATGTTAAATAAAATTGTCATGAAGATTACGGATAAAGACAACTGATAGGAACAATAAAATTTTCAGTATGTAATGCAACTCTAGGACATGCTCTCTTTTGTTTTATATCGGAGGAACCAAAAAAAGCTGTAGAAGTGACCATTATAAGCACCAAAAGTATGCACATGACACTTCACATTTCGAAATGCAATTGCCAGTTCATGCGTTATCAAAGTTGAACATACTCCTTTTTCAGAACTTTTCTTGATGCTATCACATTTAACAACAAACGGGGGCATCTTTCGTTGCAGCGTTTTTATTTTTTCTTAATTCAATCCGAGTTCAGTTAGGTTGAAACAACCTGTATTTGGGACTAATTAATTGGTTTGCGATCCGATTCTCCTTGATATTTTTTCATCCTTCTGGTGTCTATTATTTATCTTATTCAAATTTGTTGGTCGTATTCGACAACATCCTGTAAATGCTTAGGTTCTCTAAAGCAGCTCCAAGTATTTTAAAGAAAAAGGCCGATTAGCTATTTTTTTATCTAGAAATCGGTCTACTAAAGATTTATTTGCTAGTAAAATCATTTTCACGCATACCAATCATTACACGGATCAAAAAATGAGCCCTAGAATAGCAAACAATTCAAATGAAATGCAATGATTGCATTTTAATATGCGATTCAAATTTTAACTAATTCTTCCATTTCAGCCGTGATAAGCTGATTGTCGGTGATGTCACCTCCCGGTATCTACAATTTTGACAATTTTAACACTAGAACCTCTATAGCTGTCATTTTTATCGCCAAATAAAAATGTTTCGATTCGAACCAGATTTATCTTTCTTCGTAAAAAAGATGTTAACCTTTTGCGGCGCAGAGCAAATCCATAAGTGTTGAAATTAATTACTTGCACCGGAATTCGAAAACAACTTTATTTGCAAATAAGAAAGAGCTATATTTCGAGCATTCAATAAGCCAAAACTTTTTTACCTAAATTCCGGTGCCAATGTGGCGTTTGGAAATTGCAATTAAGTGGTTTCACAGATATACCACCGCGTCACAAGGGGTAAAATATGGCACACAGAAAAAAAAAAAAAAAAAAAAAAAAAAAAAAAAAAAGTTAAATAGTTTTTAATAAATATTCTTGTGTAAAGTAATTTTATAGCACTTGAGTAAAACTTACGGCGGTTCTAGTGTTAAAGAAGCTGCAATGGAAAATCTTACTTCGAAATACACCGTGTCAAATCATTATTATTAATAAATCACTATGAAACGATTTAATTTTTAAGAGTTTATTTAGATCTAATTGTTAATTCAGTTATATTTTTTTTTCGTATTTAGATGTAAGACTACTTAAAAAATTATGCAAAAATCAAAATGAATTTATAAATAAAAATAAATTACTTTAGTACGAATTATGCGAAACACTTTAAGGAAAAAGAAGCTCATTTTAATAAATTACTTGAAATAAAAAAACATAAATGGTTTTAAGAGCAGATCGTTCGTAAATGACAGCATGGATGGCATTGAAATTATTCAAGATCACTTGATATAAATTGTGCTAGATATTCCTCGTAAAGATTATCATTGTTTTTACTACTTTAAATTTAAAATTTGAATGGGAAATGGAAATAATATTAGATATTCACTGTATATATTTTTTTATTGCTATTATAATATCCGTATTTTTACGGATGATCTAATTTCGTAAATGAAGAAAGTAACGAATGGTGATTTAAGGGTCTATTTAATAAATAAAAATATTGGAAAATCCCTTTTTTACATATTTTTTAGTGAATTGTCGTTTATGGCCTAAAACTAATGTGATTTTACGGAATTTACTAAAACAAAAAAAGAACTATATTAATATCTGACCTTTTGATTCATAGTTTCAAAAAATCAGACAGTACTGGGTCGTTCGGGAAGTCGTGTGCGTTTGGGAAAATTAATTCGTACCAAAAAATTCTATCATTCAATTATTAGCCATTGTTTTTGATACCTAATGTTTAATAATTACCGATATGAATTGATTTCCCAGAAACTGACACGACTTTCCGACCGACCCTATAATATTGTCTTTCGTCTATCGATTTTATTATCTATTATATTTTATTTTATTTTGTTTAATGGGAATTACTTGAGGGTGCACAACATGAATTTCCAATCGAGTGACCGATTTTCTCCAGTGGAAAGCACCTAAAAGGTACAAATTATTAAATATCAAAAAATTATTAAAAGTCATTAAATTCGTATAAATATTTACTTTATGTTGTTTATTTTTTTTATAAAATGACGGTTATTTGAAGAAAAAGATAATTTTTTGCCGTCTGTAAACTCAAAAGAAAAAAAATAATTAAGGAATGGAAATTAATAATGTTCGAAATTTTAAGCTTTTGAAAAAACGATTTTTTTTTTGTAATAATAATAGCAAAAATAATAATAAACAGGGAAATCGATTGAAATATTATGGAGAAATATGGCTGCATAAATTGGAAAAACATGGCTTCGAGAAAAACAGCTTTAAAGTTTCAAAACAGCGATACGTTCAGCTTGCGGTGTTCCATCGAACAATCACAAAACAGTGCAAATGATTAGAATATCACGGTTTGTGGTAACAATGTGCACACAACTTGTAAAATGAAAAAATAGCCCCCCCCCCCCCCAAAAAAAAAAAAAAAAAAAAAAAAAATCGAAGAAACTTTCTCTACGTAGTACATAGCTGACAATTCATCCGCTTTTTTGGACCAGATAAATTTAATAAAATTCACTATAATAACGTATAATATAACCTTTAAACCGTTTTTTTAACCGTTAAATATAACCTTTAGTCAAACTTTTTACCTTATTTAATCGGCAGATAACGGTGACATAAAGAAATAAAATTTATTACATAATTTTTGTGACACAAAAAGTGTAAGACTTTGGCAGCTATGATACGAGAACTTCCCGTTAACCCGGAAGAACACGCGCTTACCCAGGGTAGAAATGGTTTAACTTTGTCACCAATAAAATCAAATTACAGCCGTCATTTTATTTAGGCGGAGACAATCCTTACAAATTTTGCTATAAAATAAGTTGAAGATTACTTTTAAAAGATAAGTGGTTACAATTGCAAAAATCATACGCACTCCGGATCAAAAGGACCCGGCGTGTGTACTCCCGGGTTAACACTTTCGTTGCAGAACCCAAAATTTCCGCGAACATGCATTTTACGCCTAATTAATCGCCTTTAATTATTCCTACCAGTTATTTTTTTGTGCGAAATTTGTCTTATTTAACCAGGAAATTTTCACCGATTAAATTAGACAAAAAATCCTGTTTTAAAGAACCGGCGATTAAAGATTAAAAATTCTGTAAAAGACGCTCATCGCGGAAAAATTAAAGGCGCAGCCAGAGGGTTAATAAAATTAAAGCGCCAATTAACAGCCTAAGAGAAAATTTAAATTTAGTAATATCTTCCGAGGGTAATCCACAATCCATGTTTGCAGTATTTTTTGACACAATCGCGAAGTGAATTCACTGATGCAAGTGACTTCGAAAGTTCAACTTCGCAAAAGAAGTATGATTTGTGAAAATGAGATGGGCATGTAACATATTAAGAATTGCAAATGTACAAAACTGGTTTGAGATAATTAATGTAGAACGCTTTGCTAAATTACGCCCAAAATATACGACGTTTATGATTCGTATGATTCAAAACTAATGCTCCTTCTGGTGAAAAGGCGTAGTCTGAAAGTTCAAGCAACTATCTCAGAAAGAAAATGCAAAGTAATGAAATGCATGGCATTGTAATAAACAGAATAGATGACATTAAAAATAAATATTAAAAAATTTCTGTTTTTGGTTGTACTGTAGGTTTTCTATTTCATTGAAATAAAATGTGCGCAGTTTTTAATGTTTTTTAATCGCTTTAACATTTAAATTATGAAAAAAATTCTTTTTTTTTTTTTTTTTTTTTTTTTTAATATGAGTTTGAATAATTTTGATAGCAGCAATTTCAGATAATCGAAATGAGAAACGATAATAATTAAAATTTTTAAATTATTATTACTATTATTATGCCTTAAAATCAGCAACTGATTATAGACGGGGCACATTCCCACCAATAAAAAGAAGCAGGAGATTTTGCCTTATTCATGACAAAAATCTTATATGAATGCGATGTTTAGATAAGGCAATAATTTCTATAAAATAATTATTGGTGTTAGTGTGCCCCGTTAGTAATCAGGCCCTGCTAAACCTTTTCAGGGGCGTCGTTTGCAGTCTGCAAACGGTTATTCTTACTATTCCAATTGCGCACTGGCACCAGTACATTTTTAGTACAATTTCGATCTCGGAAAAAGAGCGCTTGATTATTTTCAAATAAATTTGTTCTTAAATTGTGGTGGAAAGCAATTATTTGAACATTTTTGGAGCAGAAATACCTTTCCCCTGAAAGGGTTAAATAACATAAGTTGTAATTTTGCTTTTATACCTTGGAAAATGATACTTTAAAAATATGTGTAGTTCAAATATAGAAAAATATTATAAAAACAAAACCTTTTTTAGGTACTAAACAATTTATTCATTTGAGGCGTGGTGGGGTATAACTTTTCCCACCTAATTTAAACAAGATTTACATCAGAAATTTTTACCGAAATTATATATTTTTAGCTTTAAGGGTGAAATACTGAAATATTATTTTTTCTAATTTTAAAGTAAAAATTTTCAATTATTCCTGTGAGAATTCCGTATTACAGAGATATTATTGCTTGCCCCTGGTTAAGAAAAAAATAGTTCTTTGAAAGTCTGAATCGTTGAGAAGTAACTGAAATAAAAATTCTCTGTAATTGCAAATGAAAATATTTTGGAAATAGTAGTATCGATTGCCTTGGAATTAATCAAGAGTACTTGAGAATTAATTTAAAACATTCCGCCTAAAGCGACTCATTTATTGTCATTTCTTACAAAGTTTGATATGAAATGAAAAAAATTTACGGGTTTTTCTGTCAAGAAAAGTGCAAGATAAATATGGCTATATGAAGATATAATCGCTTTTAAGTGAATCCATTATTATATAAATATGTAGCATATACAGTCGTCGTCTGGTCCGTCCGTCTGTCAGTTCATGGGTGAGCATATAACAGCGGGAAATTTATCCGACCTATGGTTTTAAATTTAATATATTTAATCATTGCGGAATTTCGTCAAATCATTTCAAATTTTATAAAATTCGAATCAAAATTAAAAGTATATTGATAAAAATTTTCTATATTCTGTTAAATTCTGTTATACATAATTAATTCCATGATCGGTAAAGATTCTATGGTGCTATGGTGATTACGCCTTATTGAAGATGGAATTAAAATATCCTTGTATTACTGATTTTAATATAAATGATTGTAGTAAATTTTGTATTCGTGTATTTTTGCATAAGAGTACAACAGCTATTGCACTATGATCTGAATATTTACACCACTGCTTATAGTATGAAAGTATATAGTATGGTAGTACGAAAGCGATAATTACAGCTTTTTAATAATAAATTACTTTATTCAAGCTTATTTTTGGCGTGTGAAATCTAGTCATACCTAGATCATTTTCTTTGTATTTTATTTTGATTTATATAACAAATTTTCCATCCCGGGGTGACGAGAATTTTGATGGGTCACCGTCATCTTGACTAAAAGGTCCCGCAATGAAACAATGTCAATGAAAGGAAAACACATTAAAAAATATTTTTACGCAATTTCTTATTTCTGTGCACATTGTTTAATTTTACTCACAAAAATATAATGTATATAATTTAAAATAATTATACATTTTCCAAAAACACGAATTTTAGAGATTGATAAAATTTAAAAAATAAACTGATTTGTCACAGAGAAAAATACGTTTAACTTTATTGGTTTATCATTGCCAAAAAGGAGGATGTATTTCAGTTATTGCTCTCTATATTTGAGAATGACATAAAATAAGAATATATAAATCTAATAAAAGTAAAGTACTTTTTTTATTAGGAATTTTTCTAAGGGATCTAAGAATATGTATAATTCCGAATCGTTTAAAAGTTACTTTAATGAAAATGTAGAGATATTTTATAACAGAAAATCTTTCGGAAATGGTAGTTTCGATGACAACGGAATCATTCGAGAGCGCTTCAAAAAGACATTAAGGAGGTGGAATGTAAATCATCACATGATTTTTATTTATCTAGATTTCAGAAAGATAACAGAAGTAAAACTTCAGGTATGTATTAATGATTTATCGAAAAAAGCTATCACACGTTCTATTAAGAAAACGATGACTGGAACGCCATGTCCTCTAACATTGATTTAACCATAGATGCCAACATCTCTTAATTATTCCGGAGTCTGATTAAAAATTTGCATGTCCGAACCGGAAAAAATATATAAGAAAATGTGTCTTCCTTCTTCGATGACAATCTTTGATTTCACTGTGAAGATTTTTGTCAAATTAAATTTCCGGTTGAAACATATTTATCTTTGAACAGACTCCGGAATAAATTAACAAATGTTGGCATCTATGATTTAACTCTAACATTTTACACTTGTTTATTACACTAGCGTAACCAGGGTGGGTGCGTAAGTCCTTTTTAATATCGGTATTTCTAAAAGGTATCGGTAGTTATATCTTGATTAATTAATGCTCATGATGCCTATCAAAATACGTTATTACTGTAATAACATATTTATAATGATTCAGCACATGATAGTGACGTGTTTATCTAAGTTTGTTAACAGCTCTAGATATTTCCCAGTATTTTGAAGCTGGTTTTCGTGAATTTGCCGTGGCTAACCAGGGTGAGTGCAGAAGTGCTCTGAATGCCAGTAATTTTTGAAAGTTCTGTTCGCCTTATCTAACCAGAAAATATTCTGCTATGAATCAAAGAGAAGAAAATCTTACAAATTACTGGTTTACTCACCGACACGGTTACACCACTGTTGATATGTGTAAATAAATTTTTTCCAAGCGATTATATATACTTTAATTGATATGTTTGATATAGTAAAACAGCTTCACACAAAATATAAGTGCATACGTTTTTCAGTTCTTCGCAAAATTTTATTCTTTAGCTAAAAAAAACCCCTTTAACTCCTAAAATATTCGGCGATTGCACACAACCGAGGTATTTCAAGAGTGGACGTTTTTGACGAATATAAAATTTATAGATTTAATTTTTATGTATCCAGATGTAGAATTTTTCGCAAATTTCAAATATGTAAATTTCTTCATGGTTGCTCAATTACAACCGATATTAATTATTACTTCGTTAATATAATGACTTCTTTCAAATTCAAAATTAAAAAGCCAGTCTTTCTAAATTAGAAATCATTATTATACTTGGATTCTTTGAAACACCGTGCTGTAAACTTTTTTTTAAAAATACACCATTTAGAAATTTTAAAGTTACGCATTTAACCCTATCTTTATACGCAGTTTAAAAAAAATTAAATTTCATAAAAATTTAACCGCAAGTTTTGAATTGATAAAAATTTCGATTTTAAAAAAGGAAAAAATGCATTGTTGAAATGCGAAATTTTAAAATCAGGTAGACTGACGAACCGATCAATTTGGAACTTTCATAATTTGTAACAAATAATAAATATTTAAAAAATTTGGGAGCATGAAATTTTAGGGGTTGAGAATGTGAGTGGGAGTGGGAAAGAGAAAACTAGTCGCAAATCCATAGTAATAATATGATTAATTCTAATTAAATTATTCTGTTTTTAACATTTTGACGTTTAATTCTTCTATATTACTATCGGCATTGCATAACATAAACATATCATTAAAAATAATTATTCGGAATTTAAAAGCGATAGCGCATAGAGTACGCCGCGTGTATTTTTATGTATCACCAAACAGTCTGTTCCTTTAAGGGCTAATCTCTCAGTTAATTAACAACATTTTCTTGTTCGAAAATCTTTATCATCAATCCTTTCATACTTCTGCATTGATAGGTACTAGAGATGAGTTCGGGCTCGTTTTTCGTGGTCCGGGCCCAACCGAGCCCGATAATTTTAAGTCCGAGCCCGAAAGATTTTTTGTCACCAGATCCCGAGCCTGCCCGAGCACGATACCAAAAGTATACGAAATAAAATTTTATAGTATTTAAAAATTGTTTTAAAAGTAACATCTCATTTTTAAAAACTACTTACATAGATATAATTTTTAAATGAAAATTTAAATACAATCCTATCAAACTCCATATAAATAAAAAATATACTCCATACTTAAAAGGATTCTTATATTTTTCCTTCCTTTAATAAGCAAATTTGATGGACACGTTTGTGTTTAATGAACAAATGCATGAATTTTGCAGAAATTACTATTTGTAAGCTGACGAATCGAACAACGTTCTTCAATTTTTTATAAAAAGTGTACATATTTCAATATAATGGATTCTTTTCTGATAACAATCTTCCATGACTGAAAGGACCTGAAAATCAACGTAAATTAAATAAATTGACATTGTTACATTTATGGTGTTATGCTTTTATAGGAAGTGGGGAAACACTGATCGATTGTTTTCTGTTAATCATATTATAACATGGTAATCATATTTACTTACGGATACTTACCCTTTCGTTTAGCCCTTTCAGGGGTGCCGTTCGCATGCTGCAAATGGTTAATTTTAATGCCTAAAATGTCAAACGGCACCAATAATTTTTTAGTACAATTTCGATTTCATATTATGCGTGAATAAATCCCTTTAATTATTTTGAAATAAAATTGTTCGTAATTTGCGGTGTGAACAAATTATATGAGCGTTTTTGAAGCAGAAATGCCTTGTCTCTGAAAGATTTAAGCTATGAAAGTGCTCTGCGCCGTGAAAGGTTAACATGATTCTGATGAAAGCAGCTCTTAAAGAGAAAGCAAATTAAACTCGTCAAAAGAGACCAGATAAAATTGCTATACTGGTTTTATCTCTAATATTGATTTAGAATTTGTTTGTGAAATTAATACTTAACTTCAATATATGTTAATGCTTGTAAACCAAGCGGTAAGGGGTTTTTTTTCTTTCTTTGGATTCATCTATTACATTTAAATATTTCATGACGTTCGTTAAATTTTATTCCTTTTTTATACAGAAATATTTAAAATATCCTCAAATTCCTATAGCTGCCAACTCTTTTGGCCCCACCAGTGGCCGAGAGGTTTTGACCTCTCAACTGGTATACGGCAGGTGCTGGGTACGAACCCAATCGCGGTCGTCGGCCTAACTGTTTGGAGTTTTTGTGGTTTTCTTCGAACCTTGCGTAAATACGGGTTAGGTTCCTTTAGAAAGACCCCCACGAAGGACACTCTTCCCCTTGGCCTATATCCCAAGAGTAGATAATCGACCGACACAAAATAAACCAAACCAAGCCAATTTTTGGATCGGAAAAATTTAACAGAAATTTTTGCCTTAATTAATCGGCAAATTTAATCGATTTGAATTAGTAAAATTTACTATAAAATTTTTCCGGGCCAAAAAAGTGGAAGATGTTGGCAGCTATGAATTCCTAATTAAATTACCAAAATTAAACTACCAAAAAATTCATTAATTATTCTGAGCTAATGTAATTCCATGGAAGGCAGCTTAATTTAAGGAGAGAAAAATGTGTATGAAATCAAACTTGTAAAGGTTCGTTTGATAATTGTTAGGCAAATTAGTCACGTGATTAAAATTAAAGCTCAATTAGCGTGAAATTAAATTAATTACTTTCTTCTATTTTATATTGCATGAAATTTCCTTGTTTATAAACTTAATCAGTTCCTTTTTTTATGTTTGCTTTTGTGCAATTTTGAAAACTAATTCAAAGGTAAATCAAACTTTTAACTATTAAACTTCATTTTTATTAAATCGGCAGTTATTATTTTAATGATTTCTAGGAAATTTCACATTTTTACATTCTTTCGAAAGAAATAATTTTTAAAATATCTATTTTAAAAAGTTAGCAATAACTTCTCTAGTAGTTTGAAAGGATTTCGCTTTTAATAAAATAATTACTTTAGAATCATTAAAGCGAGTAAAATTGAAGTTTAATCTGCATGAAATCAAGTTTATTACATCAATACATTTCATTCATTACTCTATAACTCAGTTTATAAATCAAACAATAATTGCTTTCTGATAAAATATTTCTTGAAAATGTCATTTAAAAATTAAAAAGATCGCTTAAAGATGTAACTTCAAGCGAAATAATTCTAACTAAATTTTGTAAAATCAGAAAGAGAAAAGTCTTTTTATCTTATTTGATAAAAATTTCATTTAAAAAAAGGCAATTATTAAATACGAAATCAAACTTGTGAATAAATGTTAAGATCAGCTTGTGATAAATCAATTTTTTTTATGTTTTATTTCCATTTCATTTTTTAAGCATTCTCTATAACAATAAATAAATAAATAAACGGTCAAGAAGATTCCATAAAGTAAATATATGAATTATTAAACGTATTAGTAAAAAAAACATTGTTCGAATAAATAAGATTCTAAAAAAAAATACAATGTAGGGTTGCTAAACAATCCCATAACTCTTTTTTTAATCTTATACAATCTCTTTTTTTTATGAAGTTAATTCGGTACTAACAAGAAAAGGATTATACGTTAACATTCCCTTTGACGTTTCATAAAACTAAATTCAGAGAGTAATAATATTTATTTTTAAAGTGTAGCTGGAACAAAACACTTTTCCAAAGTTTAAAGTTGCATTGTGCTAATCGCGCTTCGAAAGGAAGTCGCAAAGTGTAACACCGACTGCCGGCGAGAGATCCACTCAATGGAAACTTGTCGCAAATTTCACGGTATTTATATGCAAAAGTGCAAAAATCTAGGGACCAACAGGCAGTTTTTCACCACTAAAATTATTTCTTTGTTTTACGTCTAATATTTCGAGTAAAATTCTTGTAAAATGCTATAAAATTTTAAACGAAGAATTTTTTTTTATTTTAGTGGTAAGAGACTGCTCGCTGGCACCTAGATTTTTGCACCTCTGTTTCTATGATTAATTCTAATTAAATTAGTCTGTTTTTAACAATTTGACATTTATTGCTTTTATACTGCAACAGGGCATGGCATTATTAAAAAAAATCATTAAAAGTTGCTATCTGGGCATTAAAAGTCGAAGTACGTAGAGTACATAGCCCCTGTCAATATATGTGTCCAAACCGTCCGTGTCTTTAAAGTTTAAAGGGTGATATTTTTTTTCGAAAAATTATAATCAACATTGATTTTATACTTCTGCTACGATAAGTACCGCAGCACTCCACAACACTTTTCTTGAATGCTTGTAAATCAAAATATGTGTGTAACGAAAAAAAAAGACGTTACTCAAAAACTATGTGAACTAGATTAATCTCTATAGTTTTCCTGGAAGGTTTTAATTAATGTCTACTATTTCTAATTTGTTCATACTTTCAGTTTTAGTAGATTCCGAAATAGAGGACAGGGGGACATAATTTTACACTACATTCACGACGCTATCTCTGAAAATATAATACTTAAGACTAAAGAAAAATGTAATTTTTAATTCACCGATAAGAAAGTTTTCTCACGATATCGGCCATGATCTACTAAAAGATATTTTTTCTTCATGTAACTTAAATAGCCCCTTTCCATTTTTCATTAAATATATTGCTGGCAATTCAAAATACAGCACCATGAAGGAATCAACCAAACAGCGTGAAATTTACACCATGCTTATACCTCGGTAGTATATGCTGATGAATACGATTTCAACGCTCGCGCATGTCATGGAAGACTGCAATGTCCCTTACAATCTGTGTATAAAGGGAAAAAATATTGTTTTGAAGAACGTTGATTGTTTTCTTGTGAGAGTTTTTATGTGTACAGGTTCAGTATGCTTCATATAAAACCAGAAGCACCTTTCGAGACGTTTCTGATTTCGAACGCGACAGTACCGCTACTTGCGTAGATTGCAAATTATCTTTCCGAGAAATTGGTCATCGTATCGGACGTAGCCAAGCAACAATCCTATGAACATGGAATCGATGAATGCAAAAGGGTACGATAGACTGATGGGAGCAATTGCAACCGCCTCGTCACAAAATTCCATGGAAAAACAGGCTTATTGTGCACGTAGCACTGATAAAAAGCACTGCGACATCCGCAACCAGTGGTGCCAACTTATATGAGGGCGTGGGACCCGAGCCCATCCAATAGTTTTGAATGATAGCGTACCCAATATTCATTGTTCTATTTATTTCTTTTATTATTGTTTTATTCATTTTCCTATTTAGAATAAATTTTATTTTTCCAATGGACACGTGTTTTAACTTTTAATTATATGACTGACATCCGTGTATCCCAAAAGTATGTAATGCTTTGCTCCGTTTTTAATTTTAATAATTTAATTTGTAATCATGTTCATGATATCACGACATTACAATAAATATCAGTGTCTTTATAAGGGAAAACGCGTGAGAATATGATTTAATAAAACTGTAAATTTATTAAAATGTGATAGCTTGAAAATTGCCATCTTTCACCATCTCTCTCTCAACCCTTCAAAGAAAAACAAACTGGTCGTACTATTTGACAAAAATATTTGTGAGCCCACCCAATATTTTTTAGTCAACCCAATATTTTTCAAAAATTGACGCCACTGTCCGCAACGATAAGACAATGAATGCAGCCTTTAACACAACAATCAGTGTCCGCACGAACAGTTCAAAGGCGTTTGCAGTATAGTGGGCTGTCCGCTAAGCATCCATTGCTTTGCATAATTTTTACACTAAACTATAGGCGTTTGCATTTATAATTGTGCCTGAATGGCTGAGATGGACATCCGAATGGCATAACATTGTGTTTTCGGATAAATCATGCTTCTACCTTGAGAATCGCGATAGTCGAATTAGAGTTTGGAGCACCATGAAGCGAGGTAGCTCAACTTCTATACCATGCATCGTCACATTAGTTCTGCACCCGTTGTTATAGTGTGGGATGGTAGTAGCTTCGACTCCCGCATCTCCCTAGTACGTATTAACGGTACATTTACCAACCATAGCTAATTTACCAACCACAGCAAACCATTTTCTAGAATTTTTGCTTAAGGGTGGGATTTGCCCAATTCTGGAAATTGGGAAAACAAAGTCTGTGAAAGTCTAAAATAATTAAACACCTTCCCATTTTTAGGCATTTCTTCTTCTTTTTTTAAATTCTAAAATGATTGTTTAATTAATTGCATAGAATAATATTGAATTAATAAAATAATTAATAGAGCTTAATTTCACTCGTCTGTGAAGAAATTCAAAATATTTATATTTCTTAGTTCTATAATATAATTTTCTTTCTAGTTTTTTTTTTTTCATGCAATTTCTCTGATTATTTTAGGAATGTTAACTCGAGTGTAAAAACCGTGAGATGTCAGCACAATCAATCACCTCATCGAGTTCACGCCTGAAATTTTGGAATTAATCAAAACTCAATTCGCATATTAAAACGCAAACAGTCCAAGTCATATATTGGTGGAAAACACTTGAAAACCCGATTTTAGTGGTTGACCCGTAGGTTTACCATTGTGTTTTCCTGAACCCAGAAGTGTGGAAACATGGGGGATTGGGGGATCTCCCGGTCTACTTGTGGAATAGCGGAGGAGAAGGTTTAAAATCTCAAAAAATAATGAATGTTCCCTTAAACTGCGCAATAAGGACATTACTTTTTAAATGGAAGCGTGCAGTGCTGTGTATTAACCCTTTGCGGAGCAGGAAAATTCCATTGCTTAAGCGTTGAGGTTAATTACTGACACCGGAATTTGAAAACAACTTTATTTGTAAATAAGAAAACGCTATATTTCACACATTCAATAAACCGTAATTTTTTAAAACAAAATTCCGGTGCAAATGTGGCGTTTGGAAATTAAAATTAAGTGACATATCTATGAAACCACCGTGTCGCAAGGGGTTAATCCATTGAATACGGATATATCTCCATGAAAAACCTCGATTGGTTCTTGTTTCTGGAAAACAGATACGAAATGTTATGATTTTTTTATATATTTTTTTACTAATATAGTAGTCCTATCGAGTGTTTTTTATCTAACTTATTAATGAAATCATGAAAATTTAACAGCTGTTAGAAATTTTTAATTTAATTATACTGAAATAAAAAATATGGCAAACACTTCTGCTTTGTATAGCATTTCTCTGACGTAACATCAGATGGGGAAGTATTTTTTTTAAACCCTCCAGTACTAATTACATTGTTTAATTTTAATTGTATTACATTGTTAAAAATCTTGTCCTAGTTTAAACCAAATTTTGATGCTCAGTAGCTGCCACCATAAGATGGTGAAATCTCGTACCAACACTTGGAGTTTCCTATTTAAACCTCGTTCCAACTATTGGAACTATGCTTCAACAGAAGCTCCAAATATTGGTTCAATATTTCACCATCCTACAGTGGCAGCTATTGAGCACCAAAATTTGGTTCAAACTAGGACAAGATTTTTAACGGTGTATGGTTATAGTTGTTCTTTTAATATCAACTTATGTCTCTTATACCTTAATATCTTTTAATATCTTCACCCACATTTCACAAAAAATGACATATCTCAACAAAAGTAAATGTAACGAGAGTGGCAAAAAGAAAATTTGCATGATTTTACTGTGACATGAAATTATAGTACTTGGTTTAGTATGCAAGAATGAAAACTCGCATAAAAGTATAAATCTCTTAAAATTTAAGACATCGAACGAGATTTAGAAGTCTGAGTAATTTTACCTACCTACACAATCCAACCCCCTTATGTGGCTATAAATAGATATATAGCGTAATAAAGTGATTTTACACATTGCTGCACCTATGAAACTGTTTGAATAGCAAGACGCACTTATGAAAAATCTATTAATGGACTAAAATGCAAAATGAATTTTTACAAGATGTGTCACTTATCTTGCGCATGAGCGATATGTTGATTTATACTTTTTTTTGTTTCTTATTGTATTTATTTACAAAGGAGAATTATGTAGTGATTATAGTATAGAGGAGCCATAGAGGTATTAAGGTGTATATAAGGCGTAATCTATTCTTAAAAAAGGAATTAAAATTGCTGAGGCCCTCATTGAATTTATTATGATTGTAACCTGTTCACTTCCTTGGCTTTCCTACAGAAAGTAATTACATGTGAAAACATGCAAAATAATTGTTTTACACAGAAATGCATGACACATTGAAATCGATATACATCACTGAGGTAATCATAGCTGGAAGTTTATCACAGAATGGGGTGTTCATATAGCATTTACGGTTCATTTAAAGCAGCGATTCCCAACTTTTTTCTTTCATGGTATCCATTTTTTAGGCTTTTCATTTCGGAGTAGCCCTATTTCTCATAAATACGCTCTCCTCCTCCTCCCCTCCAATTACACTCAACTAGGTAACCCAAACATGTTTTTTTATCATTAGTAGTCAGGTGCGGTAATTATAACCAGGGGTTAATTGTGACCGCCACCATATTGGAGAAAGCTGTGTATGGTAAAGTTTTGTTTTATCCTTAGATATTAACCTTATAATATATTTTCTATTTTAAATATTCTTTATCATTAGTGTGAAGCATTTTTGATATCCGAAAAGCAATTTTAAAGTAAGTCTACGAAAATTTTTGATAAACAAACTTGTCAGTTTGGAGTTCTAATTATCTCAGTTACCCCCCAAAAATGTGTATGGACAAGTATAAAGAGAAAATATAGTGGTCATAATTTCCCTACTAATAGTCTTATTTACTCTAAACTTTTGTGGTTGTGAGTTTTTGATGTGGTAATTATAACTATCATTTTAACTTAGAAAATACAGCTATGAGAATTAAAACTTTTAAGAGATGTTTTTAAAGGGTTACAGTTACTTCCTTTGTACTAAAAACACCATATTTTCAAAATAAAAAAAAAATAATAATAACAATGTTGAAAATGTACAAAGTGGTATAATTATCCCTCCTGACTCTAATTTTCTTATCACAACCACATAATAAACTGATACAAATTATATTGCCATTTTTAACAATTTTGTGACTTTACTAACCATTTTTGTGATTTCTGCTATTATTGATGTTATTTTCATTTATCACCAGAAATACGCGTACTGTTTGTTGGGAACCGTTGATTTAGGGATACACAATAAAGCATTCGGTTACAATATTGATCGATGATTGTTTGTGAATTTATCAGTGTTTTTCCAACTTTTGTAAGTGTTTTTAAATTTAACTAATTCTTTGCATGTATAATATTTGGTATACATAAACTCAATAGATCATGAACAGGTTTGCACAAAAGAATTCGATTACATTCCCATCTATTCATGGTAAATGATACAGCGGAATTTTCAGTCGTGTTGTGCACATCCCAGCTGAATTAATTTTCTACTTACTATGTACGAGAGTTATTGGGAAACTAAGGTCCGGTTTCTTACAAAACATAATACACCGGAGGCGGCAGCAGAAGTAATCATCTCATCGAGTTCTCGGAAGAAAATCTACAATTAGATTTTGATTCGCATATTAAAACGCAATCTATCTGCAAAGTGATATCTTTGTGGAAAACACCTAAAAATGCGTTTTTAGCTGTTGACTCCTAGGTTTAACATTGTGCTTTCCAAAAAGTATGCCTGCACCAAAAGATATGAAAACGTGGAGGACTGGGTGAAGGAAAGCACAATGTTAAACCTAGGAGTCTCTAGCTAAAATCGGTTTTTAGGTGTCAAAGATACGACTTGGCAGAGCAATTGCGTTTTAATATGCGAGATGAGATTTAAGTAATCTTAGATTTTCATCCGTTAAATCGATGAAGTGATTGTCTGTGATGCCGCCTCCTAGTCTATAAACTATCACAGAATTTTTTCAAAAAACTTTTTTATTTAATTCCTTACATATTTTTTAATCTTTCTACATCTGTCGTCTATGAAGATTATCAGTCTTTAACTGCTTCTTTTAAAAGTTGTTGATTTGAAGTTAAGATTTTGGAATCGCCCTACGCTTCACGAATCTTTTCGTCCCTGGCATGGACCAAATTTTCTGTGATCACTGATGATTGGCCTTTCCATGATGTTCTTGATGAGTCGCGATCAGGGCAATCATCAGTGTGATCACAGAAGATTTGGTCAATGCCAGGGACGAAAAGATTCGTGAATTTTGAGGCGATTCAAAATTTCAACTTTAAATTAACAACTTTAAAAAAAAAAAGTAGTTCAAGAATGGTTATGCTCACAGGCGGCAAACTTCTATGACTTAGGCATACTAAAGCTTCTAGAATGTTATGACAAATGTTTAAATAAATATGGGAACTAAGTATGAAAGTTAAGAAATATGTAAGTTATTATTATTTTTTTTTTAATATCCATGATGGTTTATGTTTTATAAGAAATCGGACCTTAGTTTCCGAATAATTCTTGCAGTATATATACAAATCTATATATTATATAAAAGGATTCTCAAAATAATTCGGACATTTTCTGATTATAGATGGAGAATTGCATGTGTAAATGGTTTTTCAAATATGTTATGCGTTTTCTAAATTATTTAATTAAACACCATCTTTCATTTTATTAAACGATTATGATTTGTTACAGCATTCTGGCTGTGTTTGGAAAATTTTTCGTAATTCATGCTTATTGCAAGATTTATCTTTTCTATTTATTTTTTATTTTATTTATTTATTTTTGTGGCAGCTGGAACGCTGCGATCGAAGGAACGTGCTTATGCCTTGGACAGACGTCCTGTCTGAAGGATCCTACCGGTGCGAGGTGTCTACGGAGCCGCCCATCTTCAAAACACTGAAGGAGGGGAAAAAATGAAAATATACGGTGAGATTTTTTTTCTTGCATTGTTGCAGAATGAACATATTATTCTATGACATAATTCTGAATGAACATATGACATAATTCTATGTTGTCATGGTGATTACGCCTTATTGAAGATGGAATTAAAATATCCTTGTATTACTGATTTTAATATAAATGATTCTAGTACATTCTGTATTCATGTAGTTTTGCATAAGAGTACAACAGCTATTGCACCATGATCTGAATATTTACAGCACTACTTATAGTATTAAAGTATATAGTATGATAATACGAAAGCGATAATATCAGCTTTTTAATAATAAATTCCTTTAATCAAACTTGTTTTTGGCGTGTGAAATCTAGTCATACCTAGATCATTTTGTTTGTAATACATTTTGTTTTATATAACAAATTTTTCATTCCGGGATGACGAGAATTTTGATGGTCACCGTCATCTTGACTAAAAGGTCCCGCAATGAAACAATGTCAATGAAAGGAAAATACATTAAAAATATATTTTTACACAATTTCTTATTAATGTGCACATTGTTTAATTTTACTCACAAAAATATAATCTATACAATTTAAAATAATTATACATTTTCCAAAAACACGAATTTTAGAGATTGATAAAATTTAAAAAATAAACTGATTTGTCACAGAGAAAAATACGTTTAACTTTATTGGTTTATCATTGCCAAAAAGGAGGATGTATTTCAGTTATTGCTCTCTATATTTGAGAATGACATAAAATAAGAATATATAAATCTAATAAAAGTAAAGTACTTTTTTTATTAGGAATTTTTCTAAGCCATCTAAGAATATGTATAATTATTTTAAAAGTTACTTAAATGAAAATGTAGATAGAAAATCTTACGGAAATGCTAGTTTCGATAACAACGGAATTATTCGATAGCGCTTGAAATAGACATTAAGGAAGTGGAATTTAAATCATCACATGATTTTTATTTATCTAGATTTTAGAACGATAACAGAAGTAAGACTTCAGGTATGTATTAATGATTTATCGAAAAGAGCTATCACACGTTCTATTAAGAAAACGCACGACTAGAACGCCGAGTCCACTAACATTAATTTAACCCTAATATTTTACGCTCATTTATTACACAAGCGTAACCAGGGTGGGTGCACAAGTTTTTTTTAATACCGATATTTTGAAAATGTATCGGTAGTTAGAACATCTTGATTAATTAATCTTCATAATGCCTATCAAAATAAGTTATTACTGTAATAACATACTTATAATGATTCAGCACATAATAGCGACATGTTTATGTAAGTTTGTTTACAGCTCTAGATATTTTCCAGTATTTTGAAGCTCGTTTTCGTGAATTTGCAATGGCTAGTGCACAAAGACGTGAGGTAGGGTGAGTGCTCAAGTGCTCTGAATACCAGTAATTTTTTAAAGTTATGTTCGCCTTATCCAATCAGAAA
Source organism: Maratus speculifer (assembly GCA_964019185.1). Lineage (NCBI taxonomy): Eukaryota > Metazoa > Arthropoda > Arachnida > Araneae > Salticidae > Maratus > Maratus speculifer. The sequence continues at coordinate 37,680,596 of OZ025296.1, forward strand.
ATATTCAGCTATGAATCAAGGAGAAGAACACCTTACAACACTGCTGGTTTTGGTCACCCAGTTGTTATACCACTGTTGATATGTGTAACTAATTTTTTTTCCAAGCATTTATACATAATTTAATTGATATGTTTGATAGAGTACAACAGCTTCGCATAAATTAGAAGTGCATACGTTTTTCAGCTCTCCACAAAAATTTATTCTTTAGCTGAAAAACCTCATTAACTCCTAAAATATTCGGCGATTGTACACATACGAGGTATTTCAATAGATGACATTTTTGATGAATATAAAATATATACTTTTCCATGTGGGTGAAAAAAGTCCGGGCCAGGATTCGAACCAGGGATGTATTGGCTGAAGCCACCAATGCTCTTCCAACTGAGCCATCCCGGACACGAACACATTGACCATACATTGACCTTTGATTTATTCTGTTGAGCTGATCCATAGCATCAGACCAGATTATATGATCGTTGAGGTTATTTGAGTTAAATAGTCCTCCAATGTTCGTGTCCGGGATGGCTCAAGTAGAAGAGCATTGGCGGTTATAGCCAATACATCCCTGGTTCGAATCCTGGCCCGGACCTTTTTCACCCACATGGAAAATTTACATTTCTTATAATTAATTTACCGATTGAAAAATCGTGTCATAAATTAATCTAACAGGGTTCGCACACTCCTTATATTTTGTAAGGACTCTGCCACCACTATTAATGATAAGAAAATTTATATTTAGTTTTTAAGAAACAGAATTCGCAACCACCCGCTCGATTCGCAATTTTTGCAATATTTTTCTACAGTGAAATACATTGAAAATACTGTAAAAATTTAGTGGTAGAGCTGTGCGAACCCTGTCTAATATAAAATGTATACATTTAATTTATATATATCTAGATCTAGAATTTTTCGCTAATTTCAGGTATGTAAATTTCTTTACGGTTGCTCAATTACAACCTTCGATATTAATTATTATTTCATTAATATAATGATTCCTTTCAAATTCAAAATTTAATAGCCAGTCTTTCAAAATTAGAAATCATTACTATACTTGTATTCTTTGAAACACCGCACTGTGAATTTTTTTTAAAAATACACCATTTAGCGATTTTAAAGTTACGCATTTAGCCCTATCTTTATACGGTGTTCAATAAAATTTAAATTTCATAAAAATTTATTCGCAAGTTTTTGTTTGATAAAATTTTCGATTTTTAAAAAGGAAAAAAATGCTTTGTTGCGAATATTTAAAATCAAGAAAACTGATGAACCTTTCAATTTGGAACTTTCAGAATTTATAATAGATAATAAATGTTAAAAAAAATTCGGGAGCATGTTATTTTGAAGGTTGGGAGTGCGAGTGAGGAAAAGGAAAACTAGTCGCAAATCAATAGTAATAATGTGATTAATTCTAATTAAATTAGTCTTTTTTTAATAGTTTGACGTTTATTTCTTCTATATTACTATTGGCATTGCATTAATTTGAAGTTGTTAAAAAAAAAAAAAAAAAAAAAAAAAAAAAAACATTAATTTCTTGAAGACAGTGATATATCTATGAAACAACTCAATTTTAATTCCCAAAAAGCCTCATTGGCACCAGAATTTTAGTTAAAAAATTATAAGTTTATTAGATGCGAGAATTATAGCCTTTTTTTTTTTTCTGCTACATTAAAAAAAAACTCGTTTTCAAATCTCGGTGTCATTTATTAATTTCAGCACTTAATAATAAAAGTACTCTGCGCTGCAAAGGGTTAACATTTTTCGGTACTACTAGGTTATCCCGTCGACCAAAACATTACCGCCAAACTATAAGATTAAATGCCAATAATGGATGATCGTGATTGTCACATCCAATGACATTAAATACGATTCACGTGTTTAAAATGTCATTAAATGATTTTTATTACGTCATTTTATTTGTATTTTTATTAATATTCTACTAATTATTTGTTTTTTTTTTTTCGTTATTTAAAATAAAAATTATGTCAATATGTATAATTTGGCTGTTAGTTTGGCGATTTGTATAATTTGGCGAAATTGGTCGACGGGATAACAGAGTAGTACCAATTTTTCTGATAAAAGCATCTCTTAAAGAAAAAAGAAATCAAACTCATCAAAAGAGACCAGATAAAATTGCTGTACTGGTTTTATCTCTAATAATGATTAACTTTTTGTTTATGAAATTAGCGCTTAACTTCGAAATCTGTTTATGCCTATATGCCAAGCAGGGAAAGAATTTTCTGGATGCATCTATTACATTTAAATATTTCACGATGTTCATTAAACTTTATTGCTTTTTTATACAGAAATATTTAAAATATCCTCAAATTCCCAATTAATTATCCAAATAAAATTACCAAAAATTTCATTAATTATTCTGAGCTAATCTATTTCCATGGAAGGACGTTTAATTTGATGAGAGAAAAAAATGTGTCTGAAGTCAAACTCGTAAAAGGTTCGTTTGTAGAAGGATATAACTATTTGGCAAATTAATCACGTGATTAAAATTAAAGCTCAATTGGCATGAAATTCAGTTAATTACTTTCTTCTATTTTATATTATCTGAAATTTCCTTGTTTATAAACTTAATCAGTTCCATTTTTTTAATGTTAATTTATGTGCAATTTTGAAAATTAATTTAAAGGTAAATCAAGCTTTTAACTATTTAACTTTTTTTTTTCGGCAGTTATTATTTTAATGATTTCTAGGAAAAGTAACATTTTTACATTCTTTCAAAAGAAATATTTTTTGAAATATCTAAAAGGTTAGCTTCTCTAGTAGTTTGAAAAGATTTTACTTTTAACAAAATAATTACTTTAGAATCATTAAAGCGAGTAAAATTGAAGTTTAATCTGCATGAAATAAAGTTTATTACATCAATACATTTCATTCATTACTCAATAATACAGTTAATAATTCAAACAATAATTGCTTTCTGAGAAAATATTTCTTGAAAATGTGATTTAAAATTTAAAAAGTTCGCTTAAAGATGTAACTTCAAGCGAAATAATTCTAACTAAATTTTGTAAAATCAGAAAGAGAAATGCCTTTTTATCTTATTTGATAAAAGTTTCATTTAAAGAAAGGCAATTATTAAATTCGAAATCAAACTTGTGAATAAATGTTAAGTTCAATCTGTAAGAAATCAAATTTCTTTTTTTCTAGTTTTATTTCCATTTCAAATTTTAAGCATTCTCTATGATAATAAAATATAAATAAATAAACAAACGATGAAGTGCGAGTGTGACTCACACTCAGAAAGTTCATAAATACATGACTCATTAACTGTATTAGTAAAAAAAAAAAATGCACAAAGAAATAAGGTTTTGTAAAAAAAAAATACATCGTAGGGTTGCTAAACAATACCAATAACTTTTTTTTTAATCTCATCATATTTTTTTATGAACTTAATTCGGTACTGACAATAAAAGGATTCTAGATTAACATTTCTTTTGACATTTTATAAAACTAAATTCAGAAAGTAATAATCTTTACTTTTTAAAGTGTGGCTGAAACGAAACACTTTTCCAAAGTTTAAAGTTGCATTGTGCTAATCGCGCTTCGAAAAGAAGTCGCAAAATGCAACGCCATGCAAAAGTTCGAAGATCTAGGCTCCAACAGGCTATTTTTCACTACTGAAATTATTTCGTTGTTTTTCGTGTGCGAGTTTTTGTGTGTACACATTCATTATGCTTCGTATAAAACCAGGAGCACCTTTCGAGTACGTTTCTGATTTGGAACGTGACAGTATAGTTGCATGCATAGATTGCAAATTATTCTTTCGAGAAATTGGTCCTCGTATCGCACGTAGCCGAGCAAAAGTCATGAGAATATGGAATCGATGAATGAAAGAGGGCACGATAGACTGTTGGAAGCAATTGTAACCTCCTCGTCACAAAATTCCACGGAAAAACAGACATATTGTGCGCATAGCACTGATAACACGCACTGCGAAATCCGCAACGATAAGACAACGAATGCAGCCTCTAACACAAAAATCAGTGTCCGCACGAACAGTTCAAAGTCGTTTGCAGTATAGTGGGGTGTCCGCTAGGCGTCCATTGCTTTGCAGACGTTTTACATTAAACCATAGGCGTTTGCATTTATAATTCAGCCCTAAATGGAAGAGATGGACATCCGAATGGCATAACTTTATGTTTTCGGATAAATCATCCTTCTACCTTGAGAATCGCGATAGTCGAATTAGAGTTTGGAGCACCATGAACCGAGGTAGCTCAACTTCTATATTATGCATCGTCACATTGGTTCTGCACCCGGTGTTATAGTGTGGGATGGCAGTAGTTTCGACTCCCGCATCTCCCTAGTACGTATTAACGGTAAATTTACCAGCCATAGCAAACCATTTTCTAAGAAGTCTTTTCTAGAATTTTTGCTTAAGGGTGAGACCTCCTAAACAAAAATTCTGGAAATTGGGAAAACAACGTCTGTGAAAGTCTAAATAATATGGAATGTAAGTTCTGAAAACCATCTTTAATAGAACAAGTTTGAAATCCGTTGTTCTCCAAAGCAAGAAAAAAGGTGAGGGGCTGTATCCAAATATAGAATATGTTACTCACTGTTGCACGTACGCAATACTGCACGTAATATTTGAGTACGTCATGATCTTATTTTACCAACGATCGCTTTCTTAATTTTAGAAAATTTCAGAATTTTTTTTCAGAAAATTGTGGTTTTAAGACATTTACAATATTTTTTTATACATTTAGCAAATACATTATGCAAACTATATATTGATTTCATTTGTGCCTGAGCAGTGAAATATTATTTAGTTAACCTGCTCACTTTTGATGAATTTTTACAATTTTTTTAATTCTGATTACAGAAGATTGTGCACAACATTGTTCGTTGTGTTTCCAAAAAAGAGTATACCATATAACGTATCTGTAGGTAATATGGTCGCTTTAAGAATAGAATTTTTTGGAGACAGTCGTAAGTAATTAAAAAAAAAAAAGAAAAGAAAAGTCTAAAAGAGAAAAATTTTTTTAGTATTGGAAAAAAAAAATAAAAATTTAAATTTATCAAGATTTAAACATACAATAATTTTTTGTATTAAAGTCTAGTTGATGAAGGTAATATGCCCATATGCAGGTAATATGGCCATAGGTGAAATATAATGAAAATATTCATATTTAACACAGAAAAAACTAAAACCGCAGAAAACCGCATATACTTTTTGAATTTTTTACAAATAATAATAAGAAAAAGAAGAAAAGAAAAAAAACGAGAGGAAAATTTAGTATCTTATTTTCACATTATTACATTTGATTTCTTTTATGTTTCCTTGGTAGTAATATGTAATTTTTAAAAGTTTATTTATTTGGTATTTAATGCTAATAGTGCTTTAAATTTTTTAATCCAGTTATTTGCGTAAATAAATATAAAAAGTAGGGAAATTTATTTATATTTATGTAGTATACCATGCGTGCAGGTAATATGCCCAATGGGCATATTATTAACAATGATACATTTTGAAAAAGTCTTCGTAATTCTACCTGAACACTCAGATATTAAAATTCTTTGTTACATTTAACTCCTTAACCTACAATGACGGGCAGAGCCCGTGTACGATGGTACGATAAAATTCATCATTTAAATCTTTTTGACACCACTATTATTTTTTAAAAAAAATTGATACTATTGAAAAGCAGAATTGTTTAGACTAAATTTTACGAATATTTTATTTAAATATTAGTGGTGTGAATCCGTTATTTTCAATTTATTGAATGGAAAAGAATTAATTAGTTAAGGGGTTAAAAAGGTCTTTAAACCAGCTAAAATATTATATATAAAAACAAATACAAATACTTTGCTTAAATAAGAAAAATAACAAACTTACCAGAAATTTTTTTATAAAATGCTAATGCAACTAACAACAACAAATCAACGATGACTGTTCCCCCTACGTACGTGATCAGGGATTGCGGCGAACACGATGCTATACTACGTTATTCAGATGTGTAGGTAATTCATCAAAATGTCAACTTTTGGATTGAAATCAATAACAATATTGCAGGCTTGAAATATTACCTGCTTTGGCCATATTTGCATCAGATATCTTATATTAGGAACATATAAAGAAAAAACTGAATTTTGGAGTTGGAACAAAATTTTGGTGTTGTTTTTACAAAAGCCTTTATTTTCCTATGCGCATGAGTGCTATCTATCTTATAAAAGCCAAACGTATCTGTGCGTAACGCATACGTCATTTTGCGAATGGCAAAACTTTGAAATTTGAAAAGCAGTTTTGGTTTTGCAATTTTTACTACTGCAAATTTTTAAACTTATAAACATCGCACATTTTTAATTTTTACACCAACGTATAGAAAAAAAAATGTACTTTTAAATGCAATTTATTTGAAAACTGTATCTCAATTTATTTTTGAAATATTAATTTTTTTGTTGTTTTTAACACCGTTTTTCTAATTGTGGCAACAGGAGTACTCCATTTCTATTTAAAGCAAAGAAAAAAATGATGTTCAGTTTAGATTTCACGGGAAAAGAAATTCTATGATTGAGTCAAAGTGGAATAAAGGTTCAGGCCCGGACTGGCCAGGTCGGCTGGTCGGCGATCGCCGAGGGCCTCCGTCCCAAAGGGGCCCCGGAAGTGCAACTCAAAAAATAATATACGATTTTATAATTACTACTTACATAAGAAAAAATTGAGTATTTTCCAATAATAATATGCTTTTACAATAAATGTTGAACAATTTATAGTTTATTCATGGTAACTTAGGTAGTTTTGTCGTATCATTGGACAGAAGGAATAGGGCTGCTGACTGATACATTGCCATTTCTGCAGTACTCATAGAATCAGATTCAGAGTGCATCGCGACGCTCACTTGCCAATCTCGTATAGTATGGTTGTAACTACTGCAATTTCACAGTGTGGTCAACATGAAGTAGTTATACGAAAGCGACAGTACGAAAAGGAAAGAAAAAAATGAGAAATTTTTTAAAAATTGAAAAATGTTTAAAACTTGGTTAGTAGTTTGGACGACCCGATTCCACTCAATTTGCACAAAAAATTAGTTTTTCTTAACATACAATTAAGATCCTTTTAAAGAATACTACATACACATTTATGAAACATTTTATAGTTTAAAACTATACTTTAAAATCAGTATATTTTCTCAACATAGCAAATACACGATAATAACATTAATGATTACTTAAAAGCCTAGATTTTTGAACGTTCAAATAAAGATTCATTATAAAATTAATGTAGTTAAGATTTAAAGAAAAAAAAAAGATGGTAAAAACATGATTACTTTTGAAGATGTATTATAAAAAATATATTTGCAAAAATAATTCTCTGTCATTTAATAGAGCTTCTTCCAAATCCAAAGGAGTAGTTCCTGGCACATTTCTAAATTCATTTTCTTCGAAAATGTATAAATTTTGCTGTTTTTTTTTTAAATTCAGAACTTATGTAATCGAATGGTGTCTTCCATTTTTTGATAAAGACAAGATCTTTTAGAAATATTGTTAAAGTTAGCATATTGAACTGAATTTTTGGAAGCGATATCATTGATAAAGGGAAAAACATGCAGTCACGTGACAAAAATCTCTTACCATTTGATAATTTATTTACCAAAAAATGGAAAAAATATTATGTACCTAAATCCTTTAATAGCCACGCATGTCAATTTTATGCATTTACAGTTAAAAATTAGTCCGAAAGTTTCGCGTTATTGAGAAGTGGATTGAATACCACCCAAAATCATACTTTCAAAGATTCCGTTAACAGAAGTTTATTATCGCTATTAATATTTAAAAAAAACATAGTATTTCGAAGTTTAACTCAAAAAAGGAATATACGATTTTATAATTACTACTTATGTAAGAAAAAAAACTGAGTATTTTCCAATAACAATATGCGTTTACAATAAATTTTAAACAATTGATAGTTTTTTTCGTGGTAACTTATATAGTTTCGTCGTGCCATGTCGTTAGACAGATGGAAAAAGGCTGCTGACAGATACATCGCCCTTTCTGCAGTACACATAGAATCAGATTCAGAGTACATCGCGACGCTCACTTGCCAATCTCATATAGTATGGTTCTAACTAGTGCAATTTCACAGTGTGGTCAACCTGAAGCAGTTGTGCGAAAGCGACAGTACGAAAAGGAATGAAAAAAATGAGAAATTTTTTAAACATTGAAAAATGTTTAAAAAATTACTACCGTTTAAACCGGCAAACTACCGTTTACCAGTTTGGAGGTTCTGACCTCCAAACTGGTAAACGGTAGGTGCTGGGTTCGAATCCAATCACAACCGTCGGCCTAACCGTTCGGAGTTTTCCGTGGTTTTCTTCGAACCTTGCATTTCCTTGCGTAAATACAAGTTAGGTTCCCTTAGAAAGAGCCCCACGGACAGCACCCCTCCCCTTAGGGTCTATATCCCATGTGTAGAAAACTGATCAGCTTAAAACACAAACAAACAAAACGTCAGCTACGTCCTTCAAGGAAAGGTATGTGAAAGATTTTTGGGGAAACAGGCTCGCTAGTAAGCAGAAGATTCGCAGTTCGAACCGTGATGCTGGAATATGAAGGTTTCATACTAACTAGGGAACTGCAAGAAGTGTATGTCACCTATTTTAACGAAAGTGGTATCGTTGGAACGATCTTATTATGAGGAGTAAAAAACTCAATGGAACTACCCGTCGAAAACCAGTCGTTTTCAAGATATCTGACAATTTATGTAACGTACTAGTGCATACTTACTGGGGAATCTCAAAAAAATTAGGTTTTGACGAAAGTGGTATTGTGGAAAGATATTATCGTGAGGAGTAAAAAATTAACTACCCGTCGGAAATGAGCCGTTTTCGAGGTATCCGATAATTTCAGCCACGTAGCTAGTACATACTGGGCTAGTGCACACCTAACAGAGGACCGTAAAAAACTGTTGTCTCGATTTTGGCTAAAATGATGTCGTTGAAAAGATATCATTTTGAGAAGTAAAAAAACTCAATGGAGCTACCCTTCGGAAATGAGTCGTTTTCGAGATATCCGACAATTTATGTAACTTAATGGAGTTTCCCAGTATACTGGGAAACTGCATTAATGCTAATGCACACTTTTAAGTGTGCATTAGCTACGTGATGAAATTGTCGGATATCTTGAAAACGTTTCATTTCCGACGGGTGATTCCATTGAATTTTTTAATCCTCCCGATAATATATTTTCAGCGATACCACTTTTGTTAAAATTTTTTGCGGTTTCCCAGTAAGTGTTTACTAGCTACGTGACATAAATTGTCGGATATTTCGAAAACGGCTCATTTCTGACGGGTAGTTCTATTGAGTTTTTTACTCCTCACAATGCGATTTTTCCAACGATACCACTTTCATCAAAATCGGTGACTTACACTTCTTGCAGTTCCCTAGTAAGATAGAAATTAAAAAAAAAATTCGTACTTTTTGCCGATTTAAGGGTTTATATTATTTTTTATCACTAATATTAATATATTATTTTTTATCACTGATATTAATATATATGTATATATATATAATTACAGTTTTCTTTCTATTTTAAAAACGAGCGGTTTATTAATTATTCAGCATTTTAAATTTCGTTTAAACATTTTTTTTCGGTAACTTAACTATAACCTCCTTTTACTTTAAATTTATTGATGCTACCATGCATGTAAGAATTTAATAATTATAAATCAACAATTTGGATTTATTAATTAAAGGATAAGTTGTTTGAAAGATATATTAAACTCTGAGTGATCTGCTATCACACGTAACCACTTTCTTTATTACTGTAAAAAAAAGTAACTTTTAATATTTCCTTAGATATCACTGTAGGATTTAGATTATTATGACTTCGACACAGTCATTTGATTGTCGAAAATTATAAATATACCTCACGCTCATTTTTAAGTAATAACCACTTAAAATGAATAATTCCTATTTTTTTTCTAGCATGGAATTAGTTTAGGTATGGTGTACAAAAATAATACAAATATGTATTGTGAAAGTAAGTTAACAACATTAAAAAAGCTTACAATTTACTCAACTATTTTCCAAGTGACAAAATAGCCTAAATGTGGTTTTTTGCAATCCAAGACTAAATTAAAAAATAAAATATAATATTCTGTTTTCACTAAATTTCCCGTTAGGGGCCCCTTTTCAGTCTCTAGCCGAGAGCCCCCAAAGGAGCCAGTCCGGGCCTGTAAAGGTTGCTTTGTTTCATTTTGGAATACTAGCATAAGAGCCTTAATCAATAATTTATCATAATAACAGATCTTTTTTTTTACGTCTTACATGTACGATTAAAGTTCAATTTCAACTATTTCTCAGTTATATATATAGTATTTTGTTGACTTTAGTTTAAAGATCATTTATTTAAGAGTTAGACTTAGCAATATAAGGTGCATTTTTTATTGTAACTAATTTTGTAGGTCTGTTATAAATGAATAAAACAGCTCTTCCTTAAATATTTTCTTCCGTCGAAATTCGACGGGTTCTACCTTGTTCTTATAAAAATATACATAGTCTGTTATAGTCTATACTAAATACAAATTCAGCCAGATGCGGAATGCCATAGTTTTGCCGCATCAAGCTGATTTTTAATAGGAGGATTCCAAACTCTCACCAATAGGGTTATTATTGTTTTATAAGGTTATAGATAATCCACAAATAAAATGAAACAAAATTGTTTTTTTTTTTAATTTTCCGGTGTGAATTCCAACAAAAGTGAGAAGACGGTCGATTAGTGATGACGTCACATCTCATGTCTTCTGCCCTTGAGTATTTCAATGCTAGTGGTTTAGACCTCAAAGGGTTAAAGAAAGAAAGAATAGATTTATTATTCACGCACAGCTATTAGTGGTTCAGAACTAAACGATTGTGTCACAAAAACGCATTCTTCTGTTGATGTATCCTTATAAAATAATACTTAGGCGTATCATTACAACTTCAATAATTAACCAAATTCAACCTAAGACTAAAAATGAAAAATCTATCACGAGGTAATTACTTTTAAAGTAATTCATGAGAAACGATTCAAGTTCAATCAGTGTGAAATCAAGTTTAATACATTAGTTCATTTAAAATTTATCGCAACTGTTCAGTTTTTAAACCAATCAGCTATTTATTTCTAAGAAAATGTTTCATGAAAGTATCGGTTAGAAATTAAAATGCGCAGTTAAATGAGCAATTTCAACTCTAACAAAATTTGAAAAGAACAGATAACAAAATAAATATTTTCTTTTTTACCTTAATTGATAAGAGATGTACTTGAAATAAGTTAATTAATAATTCAGAAGCCAAACAGGCGAGTAAATTTAAAACTGAATTTGTGTAAATTCATGTTTATTATTATTATTTTTTTTTCATTTTAGTTTATTATTTTCTTTCTTCAGCTAGAAATATGTGAAGTTTATTGGTTTTTTTTTTTACGATTTTATAATTCTGAGCGATAGTTTAAAATTATTTGAGAGTCTTCTCGTGCATACCTCTTCGTTCAGTGGGTCCAAATACGTGGACCCCATTCATCCCCGTTTTATTATTGATACTCGACCATAATTATAATTTCGATATTAGAATGGGATTCTTCGATATCTAAGATTTGAACTACGGCAAATAAATTAGATATCTCCCTCTGAAATCAATTGGGAAAAGAAATAATTCAGTACCCTGATTTCCTGTATATAATCTCGGATCAAACAATTCTTTTTCGACCCAGAAAGTTTTTGAAAAGAAATATAACTTACTAGATCGCCGTATGTATTTGCTCTCCATCGTTAAAATAAAATTTTTTAAGTCATAAGAGAATTGTTTGATCCGCAGATTATACGCCGGAAATTACGTCAATAATAAGTAATATTGCATTAGTACCAACAAGCGGAGAGTTAAACAAAATCCGCCAACGAAATCATCCAGGCCTAGTAATCAAGTGGCGGTGGGTAAAGGTTAATGTTTTTATTTTAAATGCTTTAGCATTTAAAAGTGGTATAAACTTGTTGTTTTCAATGCTTTTCGTAATTTTAAATTTCAGAGCGATATTTGGAACAATTTGAGTATTAATACACTACAATAAATATTTATTTTATTTTTTGCAATTATCAGTTATTAATTTATTGTTTTTTCTTCCGTAGTGTTTGTACACGTGTTCACATAAATAAATAACAGTTTTCATTAAAATTTCTTAGAAAATAAAAAAATGTTTTTAATCTGTATTTTAATTTGTAAATGATTTACTTGAAGGCAAGCAATTAATAAATTTATGAATCGACTGTACTATTAACTTTCATACTGAACTTGTGTTTATTATTATTATTATTATTATTGCATTTTAATCAATTTGTGTTTATACAAACCAGTTCATTTCAATGTTTTACTTTATTTTAGTTTTTGTAAAATACTTTAACAATTTCCGAGGTTAATAAATTTTTAATTTAATTTTTTCCATTAACTCTAATCACTTTCACGTTTTTTTTTTCTCTTTTACGTTTTCATTTACATAATCCTTTCAGGGACATGGAATTATATTTATGTAATCTTGAATTCTCACCAGAATTTTATGAAAAATGCCTTATAAAATCAGGAAAAGGAATTTTTCAACTTTTTTTAAACCAAATTTAGGAAAGTAAAATTTAATTAAAAGTTTTTTTGGGGCAAATCTGATTCAAAATTACATTTTTTATAATGTATCCCATCGCCTCTCAAGGGCTTCAAAAACAATATTTCTGATTAAAATGGCTAAGATTAGAGACAAAAAGCGTTTCTTTAATCTTTATTTTAACTTACAAAGGTTTTCCAGGAAAGAAAGTAATTAATAAATCATAAACTGATCATGCAATTAACCTCTTAGCTCTATGATGTACGTACCGTACGTTATGCAATTTTTAGGGATGAGAATTTTCCGCGGTTTTCCGCGGTTTTTCCCACCAGTATAATCTTAGAGAAAATGTTATTTTACTCAAACGAAAAATGCTGCGATTTAACAGAACAATATTTTCTCTAATATTATACTGGTATGTAAAAACGCGGAACATTCTCATCCCTATATTTTGGTCATTTCTGACAATGATGTAAGCAGCGTACACTGTTAAAATTTTGAACTTGTTCCTGCATAGTCGCTCCAGCGCTTTTATAGAATATCTCTATTGTTGACCAATGAGAATGCTCCATTATACAGTACAGTGTTGCCAGATGGGCTACTTTTTTTTATGCAGATTCTTGATTGACACCACTTTTTTTTAAATGGTAAAACCCTTCTTATTTAGTGACATATTAAACAAGGAGAAAATTATGAAAATTTTACTTCTTCAATAAAGTGGTGTCAATCAAGAAATCTGAATTTTAAAAAAGTAGCCCTATGGCAACACTGATACTGTAAAGTAATCGCCTTCTATAAAAGCATTGGAGTGATGACGCAGTAAATGTTTCAAATTTTTCACAGTGTCCGTTCTGATCAGTGTTGCCAGATGGGCTACTTTTTTTTTAATTCAGATTCTTGATTGACACCACTTTTTTGAAATAGTAAAATCCTTCTTATTTAATGACATATTAAATAAGGCGAAAATAAAGAGAATTTCACTGTTTCAATAAAGAGGTGCCATCAAGAAATCTGAATATAAAAAAAGTAGCCCACTGGCAACACTGGTTCTGATATCTGGCTAATTTTTTAATTAGACATTCCGAATTCTTACCAGAAAGTTTTAGCTCTTATTTTTGCTTTACAAGATGGTTGAAATGGAATAATAAATATGTGTTCTGAAATTCTCGGAACAGGTAAGTAAATGACATGGAATTATTAAGAAAGAGGAACTGACACATACTTGAAATAGAGAAGCTTCAACTGTAACCTCTTTCACAGGAGTTCATTAGGAACGCGTCAAACTTCCACCAATAAAATATGGAGGAAATTTCTCTTTAATTCAACGCCTCGTTAATGGGAAATTTCAAAATAAAAAATAATGGCAAAAACTAATCTTCATTATTACTGGTAACAGTTTACTTCAGCGGTAGTGGTTCCGCCACATTGTGACAACCAAGGCAATCTCCTGTGAGCGTCAGCGAAAAGATTGTAATACTTGATCAAATTGACACCAGTAAAAAGAAGTAGAAAGGTATTTCCTATTGGTGAAAGTTTTCAGCGGCGATAATCAGAAACGGTTGAATCAATTAAAATCAACGGCCATCATCTTGAGAGACGCTTCACTTGTCTTTTCTTCTGAGCCTCACTTACCTCACCCGTAACTGATAGATATAATACACCATATGTCTTATTAATTTTGTTTAAAATTTCATTTTCATTGACTGAATTGCGTAAATAAAACAAAATAAAATTATCAATTAAATTTTTGTGGTGTAAATTTAAAATTTCTAAAAAATAAAGTAAAAATGTCTGTTTCGGCAACACTGGTGGCTAGTGACATACATGCGCTAACAACTCCGGAGGACAAGAAGTTAATTTGGAAACTGAATTCGTGTGAAATAAAGTTTATTACGTTGTTATTACTTCCACAGTTTTACCAACTTTTCGTTAAAAAAAAAAATTCATTTCAAAGTTTTTCATTATTTTAATCTTTCGGATGACACATAGAACAATCTCAGAGTTAATTTAGGCTTATTAAACATTACATTTTATTTTTGCAATTTCCAATTATCACTTTAAGGGTTTCTCCGTGATTATGTACACTTGCGCATTTAAATAAATAATTTTTTAAATATTAATTCTGATTAAAAATACGAAGATTAAAGAGGGAAACGATTCTTTAATCATTATTTTAATTGATAAGAGAAGTAATACAATTGATAAATCTGAAATCAATCAAGCGAATAACTTTAGAGTTAAATTTGTGTGAAATTAAAGTTCTTCCTTTCTACCTTTTCATATTTTAAGTTATTCATTTGATTAAAAAATATTTAGTTTAGCTGTTTTTCATAAATTTTAATTTTTGAACAATAAGCTATCGGAAATAATTTATTTCAGACTTAAATCAGGCAATTAATATTTATCTTTTTTTTAATTAGTCTTTTTAATAATATTTCATGTACTCCATGCGTGTAAATTTGAAGTTCACTTTAAACTGATTAAGTTAAGTTCCTTCCATTTCAGATTTTATGCAGTTTCTCGGTTTATGAATTTAAATTTTTCTGACTTTTTTTAAATTTTAAATTTCAAAATAATATTTGAAAACTTTTCCACAAATAAGAATGCTTTTCGATTAAACGCTTTCATCGATTTATTATTTAAATGATTTCTAGAATAATTCATGAATCAAGTAAAAATTAAAGTACTTGAATTTGATATTTTTATGGCTAAACTTTGTTATTGGAGAATTATTTTTCAGCAAATCATTTTGAAATGGGGTATATTTTTTAAATGTTATCAAAATGACATTTAAAGATAGTTCATAGATAGGTCATTTAAAGATAGTTCAGTGTATAAAAATTCTTCCAAAATTCTAATTTTGTTTTAGAGAATATAATATAACTCAATATTAATCTAACACATTTATCTATATAAAGGTATGTCAGGATTCATTTTCGAGATATCCTATAATTTATGTCACGTTTCTAGTGCATATTCTTCTAGTGCACACTTAATGGGGCACCGCAAAAAAATGATTTCTCGATTTTTATGAAAATTATGTCGTTGCAAAGATATCATTCTGAGAAGTAAAAATCTCAATGGAATCACCCGCCGGAAATGAGACGTTTTCGAGATATCCGACAATTTGTGTCACATTGCTAATGACACTGCTGGGAATAACTGCATTAAGTGACATAAATTGTCGAATATCTCGAAAACGACTCATTTCAGATGGTAGTTCCATTGAGTTTTTTACATCTCATAATGATATCTTTGCAACGACACCATTTTCATCAAAATCGAGAAAACAATTTTTTGCGGTCCCCCATTAAGTGTATAGTGGGGGACCACTAGAACAGTATGCACTAGCTACGTGACGTAAATTATCGGATATCTCGAAAACGGCTCATTTCCGACAGGTAGTTGAATTGAATTTTTTCTCCTTCAAGATGATATCTTTTTAACGATACCACTTTCTTTAAAATCGAGACTAAAATTTTTTGCGGTCCCCCATTAAGTGTGCACTAGCTACGTGACACAAATTGTCGGGTATCTCGAAAATGAATCATTTCCAACGGGTAGTTCCATTGAGTTTTTCTTTCTGCTCACGATGGGATCTTTCCAACGATACCACTTTCGTCAAAATCGGTGACTTACACTTCTTGCAGTTCCCTAGTTAGAGATGGTTTAGGAATTAATTGCACAGCTAGAAAGTCTCGTACTTTATTTTTTTAATGGCAATGTTTGATCACTTTTACTGACGGAAATTTCGAAATCAAATAAGGTTAAGATTGCTACTGTTTAACCCTTTCCAGCGCGGAGTACATCTGTTTGTAATAATTAACTTACACAAGAATAAACAAACTACTTACACTAGAATAAACAATTTATAAGAAATTATGAACTTCCTCATAGTCAGTTAACCTCTTGGCGACGTTCGCCTTTTACAAAATTTTTAAGGTTTTGTCACCGGTTTTTAAAAACAGAAATTTGTGCTTTATAAAATCGGGAAAATGCTCCGATTTGATAAGGTAAATTTTACTGGTGAGTATAAACAAGGATTTTGAGACCTTCTTGCGGCACGTGTACGTGGCGCTCGTCCCCCGATGGGATATATATATAAAAAAAGGAAAATTTTAATTATATAGTCTTGGTGCCAGTAAAATTAAAATTAGGTGACCATTATTTAGGGACACCGCGTTATGTGACACCTACTTTAATTATGTATTTACTTTATGTATATTTATATATCCTCATTGAAATAACAGGTAAGAAGAAATAAATAACTTTCTTACCTTATTCGGTAGCACTGCCCCCCTTTTATATTCCACGTTTCCGAAGAACTTACACCGTCTAGAGATCACCACATAAATTTATATACATCTTCTCTGCTGTCTAAAACAATAAACAAAAATAGTTGAATTAAGACAGTGTAATTTGTCAGAAATGGATTAAATGAAACTTGTCTTGATGCAAGGCAAAACCGTTTAATATTTTTTTCTGTATTATTTGATAAATAAAATCGAGAGAACATAAATTAGTTCTTCTCTACATGAATACAAAACGTGATCTAAATTAAAAGAATATAAAGTTTCTGAAGAGTCCAAAAGTTTAATAACACGGAACTTCACTTGAGTAAATGTAAAAACTGGGCTTGTCTAACCTCAAAACATCTGTTCAGATGTAGACGTATAGATCGTTCTTTAAATGAGGTTAACTCTTGAATACAGAGAATAACACAAAAAGTTACTGATGAAATATTCGAATGTCTCACTTTAGGCATTATTTTTGTTGCAATACCTCACAACAACACCAACTACATAGATGTATATTATAAAAATTTAATTTTTTTTTTTCGCCAAAATTAGCCTTTACAGACATGCCAACCTCCGGCTTTTTAAAAATCAAACAATTATACTTCTAGCCAGAAATTTATTGAATCAACGAAGTCAAGTAAATTTCAAATGACCCTCTGCGTTAATACTAGATACTTCTAATTAAATAAATTTTTTGGTTCAAAGTACGTTTTCATGAATTAACAAAAGCTGGAGGTTGGCAACTCTGCCTTTATACTATATTAATTTCCTAATAACAATATTCCGTACTTAGTTCAACTTATAAAATTAAAATCTTGTTTCTAGATCTAATCTATTAATCTTTATGGAAACGATATAAATTCTTAATTCGCCTTAAAAAACACTTATTGCAATACGCGTAAATTTAAACGATGGCTCTAAATTAAAAATATTCTTAATTAAACTTTATTTCTTAATATTCCAAATCAAAACTCATTTTTTCTATGTTTTTATCAACCCTTTTTAAGAAAGTCTTATTAAAAACCTTTATTCCAAAATCATACCTTTCAAAAAATATCATTATTTTTATTTATCTATTTATTTATTTTCCCTCCTTCAACATTCGATATGTGTGCATAACAATAAATTCATTTCTTTTCTTTTCTCTTGAAATTAATCGTCTGCAAAAAGATCGTTTGCACAGGATATTTGAAATTCTGAGTCGATTATAAATTAGTTAAATAATATATTTTTTAAAAAATAAATTATCGTCTGTGGAATATAGTCTCGACTCTGAGCATGAGTTATGTTTACATGGAAAAATGATGGTTAGAGAGAAGAGAATTTTTTAGAATTTTCTTTTTTGAATTTTAAGAAAGAAAGCTTAGAGGTGGGAAGGAAGATTCATGGTTTTTTCTTCGATGAGTGCGACTTACGGCTTCTTGAAATAAATGATGGAATATTTTTTTGGATATTTCAGTTAAAGATAGTTTAGAAAAGGAGCCTTTCCCTCTCTCATGACTACAGTTTAATAAAGTAACTTGCAGCAGCCAATGAGTAATTTATAGTATCCTTGACATTTATTTACTTACTTTTTTTTTCTCTCGCTTGCCATGACTTCTGTGCAGTAGAACGGGAACCCTGGCGATGATGTTTCTGGCTCCTAACTTTAAAATATCACATATATGAAAAAATACGCAACTTGTCTCATGAAAATGTTAATCAGACCAGATTGTAACTATAGAAAAAAACATCAACCAAGATATATGACGACTATCACCATCATTTGTATTTAAGTATGAAAGGAGAACCCGCTATTGAGAAATGTGAAAGAAAAGCATTAATGAAAACAAAGTAAGAAACCAGACCTAAAATCAAATGACAGAGACGAACTTAACGCCAAAATCAAATGTTGACGTATAGTTCGTGACTCTCGGAATTTATGGGCAGTGGTGGCCTAGTTGGCAGAGCAGCGTGATCGCAGTCGATTAGTCGCGAGTTTGAGGTTCACCACTAGCTAAAAATATGCCATGTATGCTAATGGCACCTAGTGCAAGTAAAATTCATCGTGAATGCCAAGTCTTCCAAGTTCCCTATGCGTTATTTCTCGGGAGGGAACCTAGTCAGATAAAGATCTTGTCACCTGATCAATGTTCTAAACATCGAGATCACACTCGTGTATAGATGGTCACTCTTATAGGCAGTCCGTATGAATTTTGTAGAGGAGTGAGCAATCCCGCACCCTCTTTTCTTTATTTTCCCCCCCCTTCCATTTTCGAAAACGTACGATCAAATCCAAACCGCATAATTAATGGAAATCTAGAACCGGCGAAAATAGTAACAAAAGTGATAAAATAAATAGCGATACAACCATAGAAGACAGGACATTTTTGCATGGGGTAGTCAAGCGGCTTCCACCCTGCGGACAGGTATAAAACTCATTATTGCCGTGCTCGTTGAGCTCACGTTATTACTCGTTATTGCAGAGATGATTGCCTTGCAGGTAGGGGCCTAGTCTGCGTTATAATGGACCTTATGCATGTGACGTCAGACGCCAGATCTGGCGTTAAAAATGATCTGTTATTCTAGCCACTACACTGCCAGTATGTTAGTATTCGCAGCAGTGTTGCCAGATGGGCTACTTTTTTTAAATTAAGATTCTTGATTGACACCACTTTTTTGAAATGGTAAAACCCTTCTTATTTAATGACATATTAAATAAGGCGAAAATAAAGAGAATTTCACTGTTTCAATAAAGAGGTGCCAATCAAGAAATCTGAATATAAAAAAAGTAGCCCACTGGCAATACTGATTCGCAGGCGCAAACATCGCTAGCAGACGACTTCAGCCTTGAACCATGTTGAATGCATAATTTTCACGGAAAAGTTATAAATTTAGAGAATTTTCTCGCAAACAGAACAACAACTTTGATTTTATATTACAATGTATTAAGTATATGCTGCTACAACAAAGAATTCTTTTCTGGTATTTTAACAAACAAGCATTAATAACTCACACTCCATAGACTGCTATGCTAAAAATCGCCAGTACATACTACCAGCAGCCGAATTTTAGTCTCAACCTCAGGTTGCGTTCATAAGGTCCATTATAATAATAATAATGCTTAACCTTTTCGCGGGCAGTGTCCTTAAAAAAAAAAAAAAAAAAAAAAAAAAAAAAAAAAAAAAAAAAAAAGAGATACCTAATTTTTATTTTACTGGCACCCGGAATATTAAATTAATTTTTTCCTTTTATAACATACATGAAAACAAGCAAATTCGTATTTTTTAATAAATTCCTTTATAAATTCCAGTCTAAGTTAATTATTTCAAACAGATTTACTCCGGTCCTAAAACTGTTAAAAATTACCCACTATCGATAAATTTTCTGAAAAACGAATTACATTAATAAAGGAATTTCATATTTACCTGATATCATTTTTCTATGCATACACAAAACCTACAACGGTGAATGAGGTATTATTCGAAAAATTTCTAGACAGTGTTTTGACACAGTGTAATAACATTCCCTTAAAGCATGCTGTTTGATTAAAAATTTCTCTTAATTAAAAGTTAATGAAAAAAAATATCCGCAAACAATCTCAAAACATACAATGAAAAAAATCTCTAACTAAAACTCTTCTATAGCTATACATAAGTTAGTTGGAAAAGTTAAAAGAAATTTATGGAAACTCATGAAAGGATTCGGCTGTTAGAAGCATGAAACTTGCATGAGATCTTTATTTTGAGATGCCAGTGAAATCTGACATATCTTCTAGATGCGAAATATAAAAGTTTTGCAAAAATGAAATTCAATTAAAGATAGGATGACGTGATATAAAATAGGGTAAAAAATCTTAACTTAAAACTTTTTAAATATAAACAGAATGAATGCATTTAATCACTTTCCTTACTATTTCAACTTACCTCGGATTCGTATATATTACAATTAATTATCATTCCGAGAATACTCGACCGTCACCATTTGTTTCATTACATTTTTACTCTCTCTGAAGCTTAAAAAGAAACAAATATTCTTATAAAGTACTATAATAAATTATGTATAATTAAATTATACGCCCTCTGTCCCAAATTAGTTGAGACATTTGAATATTTTTGTATTGATTATCGATATTTATGGCTTTATGATTTTGTTTGAATATTTTTCAGAGAGCTATACTATCAATCAACAACATTTACTTATTTAACATTCCCTTCGTCATTCCATAAATAAGTATTAAATTAGTTTAAAAAATCCCAGTTCGCACGTTTTTAAGCCACGCCTCATTTTGTAAAGATTTTTTTAACAGTAATCACATAAAACTATCTTCAAGCTGAACTCATTTCCGAACATTTCATTCCAACATATCTGAAAAGCATCCTTTAGCTGCAAACAAAATCGAATTCTGTCGAGTTTATTTTTTTCTATTAGACTTTTTTTAATGGTGGATGAAACACGCTCCAACACTTTATCAGCCTTGAGTATACTGTGTAATATTGATTTACTAATTATAACAGCATATGATAATCTTCGCAATGATTGTCTTCATTTTATGAGGACATCTTTAACAATAGAACCGCGGAAATTTTTTTCTCGAGATTCTTAAAAATATTTTACATCAGAATTTTCATTTTAAATTAAATCACTTTTTTAGTGAAATTATTTTTCTGCATTCTATATGTAACTTATTTTATGAAGTATTTTCTGGTTCGAATCGACATCTATTCATTTGTTCCGGGTCAAATTGACCCGGTTCCGCAGTCCTAGTGTTAATTTTGCTCAGTGGCTGAGAAAAAAAAATTTTTTTCATTCGCAACTACAATTTTTTTTCTTAACTTGCATTATAAATTTCCTCATATTTTAATTTTGACGTTTTTGCCTGCTTCTGCAAACGAGATATGACGACGAACATTAAATTTAATAGCTACAGCATTTATGGCAATATGGTATAATTTACCATTTTTGAAACAACGCTGCAAACATTCCAGTACAGTGTTGCGCTCCATATCATCCATTTCCTTCTTCAGAGTATTTTTTAAATTATTATCTCTTATTTCTATTGCTTTACATTCGAGTTTACAATGCTTCTGGCACCTACTGTACAGGCTTATATTCATTTTAGTATAATTTTACTGGTGTTGATCTACTAAACTGCATCAGAAGTTATTTATGACTCCACCTACTTGAAATGTAGCAACTAATTTGGGACAAAATTTTCAACTTAACCTCTTCAGAACTGAGCGTAAAATAACTCTACAAATATATATTTATTGCTTTTGCTTAATCGAAATGACACCATAGATGAGAGAAAGAGTCATTTTTATAAAATCAGTACTTTAGGGAAATGGTAATTTAGGTTTACATATATGGATATAAAAGTAGTAATCCCCTTAAAACATCATTTTAATTGTCAGTAATATAAATTTACGCAATAACAAAATAAAGGTCTTTAAACAAGTAAATGATCAGCAAATCCTCAAAATTTTTTATTGTAAAGCATTTGAGTTAAGTAATCATGAATATTTCTTACTTTCTTGGCCACA
Source organism: Maratus speculifer (assembly GCA_964019185.1). Lineage (NCBI taxonomy): Eukaryota > Metazoa > Arthropoda > Arachnida > Araneae > Salticidae > Maratus > Maratus speculifer. Next base: position 37,703,001 of record OZ025296.1, read on the forward strand.
ATGTCTTGAAGGTACTTTCGTAGCTCGGATGAAAATAATATTTAATTTATGAGGTAATATTCATCAGTGCTGACTTTTATTGGTTTTGTTTTAAAGCAAGAAAACATTGAGCTGTATAGAAGTAAAGTAAAAAAGCAAAAAATTCGAAAAGTTTAGTTTTTATGAGGAAAAGAATGGAGTTACACATTTGTGTACCTCAGGTCTGAAGAGGTTAAATGTATTAACTAATTTGGGACAGAGGAAGTATAAAATATTTGATTGGCAATTTTCCAAATTTTGTGTTATAAAATGCAAATAGTGAAATGCAATGTATGATGACTTTTTTTGAATTTTTTTTTCAAGGAAATTGGTAAGGGAAATGGTTAAAAGAACATATGGACATCTCTGGCTGAAATGTAAATTCTACAACTTTTCAAAATAATTATCCGTCCTCCAATGTACATATCAAACGCTATTTCTCAAAAAAAACCGTTGAATGAATTTCAATGATATATTCCACCTTCTAAATGCAGAACTTTTATCGAATTTATACTTTTCTGAATAGAAAAGATGAATATTATTGAAATATTTAGATAAAACTAGGGATGATATTTCCGCTTTTTTGGACACCAGTAAAATATTAGAGAAAATGTTGTTATTTTAAATCACAAAAATGTTCCGATTTAAAAATATAGCATTTTCTCTAAGATTTTACTGGTGTGCAAAAAAGCGGAAATCTCATCCCTGGATAAAACTGACATTAAGCTATCAATCAACCTTTCTATTGAACTTTTCATAATAGTCACACGTAAAATAGCTTTAAAGTATTTCCTTTATTTTTTCAGCTAGTATATATATGTTTCTTAGTTTATGCCTGTGTTATTTATCGAATGATAAACGAAAGTAATCGAAATAAAAATATATGAAATGATTTTAAACTTTCTTCATAAGGTATGAAATTAATATTCATGGCATTTGTAACATTGATTACAAAAAAATAATAAATGTTAAGCAGAGTTTCAATTTAATGAGTTTACTTAGGTTTAAAAAATTATTATTCGATTTTTCTTTCTTTGTTGGTTTTGCCTTCAATATTACCCAATTTGATTTGAAAAACAAATGAAAATTGAACAAATACTTTTTCACATATTTTATCTCAAATAATTAATTGTCATTTTGTATATTCAGGGTTGCAACAGATAAATGTATTTTTCTATTTTATTTTCTACTATTTCAGAACAATCGTCTTCTTGGTCATTTTCTATTAGAAATTTCAGAAGGAAATTATGGTTTAGTAATTTTGAATTACAAACTAATAAAGAGAGTAATCTCCTTTTCGCAGTGCTGCATATTTACCTTATTTGTGTGCAATTTAAATGAAAATATATGGCAATTTTCTGAGATTAGTCTTTTTGAAACTAATAATATGATTACATCAATCTTTATAAAGTAAATTTTTATTTCTATGATAGAATGTAACAATAATGCTGAACACATTTCCAAACACATTTCCTCAAAAATCCATTAATCTAAATTTAATTAAGAAATGGAATAATTTTCTTCAAAATTTTTTCGATAGTTCTCCAAGATTCGTATGAACATTGTTCATACGGATCATAAAATTTTCAGACCAGGAAATTCTTTGATACCAGTTATTTCTTTACAGAAAATATATCCTTCAATAAGACTAAATTTCGCACATTTTAAATAGAAAAAAGTACTGATTTTTCTCTAGAAAATAACGGGACTCGCACAAACCCTGTATGATGTGTTGGGTCGTTCGGAAAGTCTTGTCCGTTCGGGAAAATCAATTCGTACTGGAAAATTCGACCCATTAATTACCAAACATTAGATATTTGAAATCATGATGCGTGAAGTCAGTATCTTCAGATGATGTGCAGAGGCTATAAACGATTAAAATATCTTAGCGGTTTACAACATTTTTTGATGGCCCTGTCCAAAATCCCAATTTACAAATGAATTACTTATTTATAACCAGCATACTATAGTACTATAAAATAATAAAACATAATTTGTTCAAAATAATAAATTTATATGGTTAACATTATTTTCAAACACTTGTAAAATGTTTGTTAAAACTACAATACTTTCGCAGCGTGTTGCCCTTGTCTGTTAGACAATTGCTAAATAATTACAGCTAACAAATCTCACAGAATTTTTAAAATACTTGTAAATAGAATTATTAAGTTCCTTTAATGTTTTTTAAAGATTTTTAAAGATTTTCTTAAAAAAGGGGTCGATATTTTTTTATGATTTGTTGTTAAATTGCTATTTTCAACACATTCAAACTGACTGATAAAGGCATCATACGAATTGAATATTTCCAACTGAGCGAAAAAATGCCCACGCTGGGAATCGAGCCCAGATCTTTGTCTTTCAGGCCTAGTATTTACATTTTAAGCTTACTGGATCTACAACCAGCGAGCATTTTTCGCTCAGATAACTTATTGGTGATATTTATGATTTACCAATCAGTTTGATTGTGTTAAATATAACATTTATAAACGTATCCATCGTTTATATGGAGTTCCTTTACCTGAGGTTTATTCTATTAGGCTGTCTAAATGACAGACCAGATGTTTATTACCAATAAGGTTATCTAAGCTAAAAATGTTCACTCATTGTCGGCCCATTTAACTTAAAAAATACAGCATTAGCCCTGTAAGCCAAGGATCTGGTTTCGATTCTCAGCCTGGGCATTTTTTCGCTCAGTTTAATTCGTATGACCTATTCTTAGCAAAAATTATTTGAGCTTAATTTCTCATGTTTCACTGATCATTCCACATTCTTTTTGATTGGAATTCAAATTTATTTTGCAAAATTAAAAAAAAAAACTATTCAAATATAGGAAATTTAACAAAAGTAATTTAATAAAGGATCTTTTCATTTTTTATATTCTTCTTCATTAAGATTCAATCGAAATAAAATAACATGAAATCATTCAGAATAAGACCTATTTATAATAAAAATACCGATCAGAACCAAACTTTATTTAAACTTGGAGAAAGAACATTATGCTAAATGTGACTAAATCACGTGTAAAATCTTTCGTTTCTAAAAATGTAAGTAAGGAGACTAATGTAATAAATTTTTAAATTAATGTAGTTATATAATACGCTCAACTCCAAAAACTTAACAGAACATATTATGTATGATAAAAATCTACTTTCAAAGAAAATAAAACTTTTAAGGCTATCGCCGGATTTCTTAGTAAAATATGTACTTGAGTCAACCACATCGAGTTCTACATGAATCGATTGCACATAAAAAGAAATTCATTTCTTCCCAGTTTCAGATTTGTATCTCAAGACCATGGGGGGTTATGACCCTAAATGTCTGTTTTGGAAAAGAGCGCATTGTGACGAAACTATTCAGCGGATTTCAACGAAAGAAATAAGAGGTATACAAAACCCCCATATGAATATTTTATAATTTTTATTTGTTTTTGAATGAACATTTTAATTAAAAATCTAGGAAATATTTGAGTGACCACCTTAATTTTTTTGCATGAAATACTATGAAATATGATGTATATTCACTATCAATTTCAATTTTCTACGTAGAGTGCATCATATTTTAAAAAAGTCAAAATCATATTCCGTCGCATATTTTGGCGTGTCTTGCAAGAACCTCACATATTAGGTCTATCGGAAAGTTGTGTCGTATAATGTTATTTCATGCCTTCTTTTTAAACTATCGTTTGAACTAATATGTAAGATTTGTGCAAGACACGCCCCCCACTTCCGCCGGAATAGGATTTTACCTCTAATATGATGCACCCTTCGTAGAAAGTTGAAATTGATAGTGAATATACATCATATCTCATAGTATTTCATACAAAAAAAATAAGGTGGTCACTCAAATATTTCCATAGATTTTTAATTAAAAAGTTCATTTAAAAACAAAACAAATGTTAGAAAACTTGTTCTTTTGTTGAAAAAAATCTGAAAAAATTATTAAATATTCGTACGGTGGTTTTATACATCCCTTATTTTTTTCATTGAAATCCACTGAGCAGTTCCATCACAATGCGCTCTTTTCGGAAACAGACATTTAAGTTGTCATATCCCCCCCCTCCCATGGACTTGAGATACAAACTTGAAAGTGGAAAGAAATACATTTCATTTTAACCCCTTCGCGAAGGGGACCTTTTACGAATTTTTTAATGTTTTGTCACCGGTTTTTAAAAACAGAAATTTGTGTCTTTTCAAATCGAAAAAAATGCTCCGATTAAATAAGGCAAATTTTACCGTAAATTTTTACTGGTGGGAGTAAACAAGGATTCTTAAGCCTTTTTGCGGCACGTATACGTTAGGGTGGATCGAAATTTTTTTTTTCACAGTGTCAAAACCTACCTATGCGGAAAAATGTTCTCTTGAATGGAGATTAAGAGAAAAATAATAATAAAAAATAATTTTAAATTTGTACTACTGCCACAATGAGGTTGAATTTCGAAAAAAAATGAAAAAGGACCTAATATTGGCTAGATGATTTTTGATTCAAAATAATAGTTTAAAAAATTATCCAAAACGTACCTATGCGTAAAAGATGTTATATTATATGCTGAGTATGAGAAAAATAATTAAAAAAATTAATTTCAAAATTTAAATCTGCCGCAATGAGGCTCAAATTTATGTATTTAAACGTTTTTACAGTAAAAAAATCTTTTTTTTTTTTTTTTTTTTTTTTTTTTTTTGTAAAATAAAATATGAATTTTAGAATTTTTAACATTTATTGCAATGAGGGGATATTTAATTGATTATAAGATAAAAACTTTAGTTTCTTATTTAACAGCTTCATTAGTATTAAATCAAGAAAAATCGTCAACATTGCAATTGGTGATAATGATGTTCGATATTGAAAATCAACATGAGATTTTGTAATTCAATTCGATTTTTATAAAACCGTCTGTTATGCATGGTCCACACACAGCAGAAATACTTCCCTGACTCTTTTGTTTATTAGTTTTGTAGAATGAGTGGTGCGTGAATAGATATTATTGATAGTAGATATTATTGCCACTGGAGTGATTGCTGGATTTACCTATTGCTTCTGAATTCATGTCGTTACTAAATCCGTCAGTTTGTGGAGGTTCGACACATTTTCCTATTTAATTAAATCTATGTAATCCGTCGCAAAAGGTCAAAAAGCTGGTAAATGGGAAATATAGATATTTTTTAATCTAATGATTAGGATTACAGCAGACCGTTTGATTTCACTCGTGCGCTTTTAGAATTCATATACTGACATAAATGAAAATACAAAAAGCTTCTAACCTGCTGCGAATAATCTTTCTATTTCACCAGTGAAACATTTGTTCCCAGCCGCGGTTACATCCACGCTGGAAAAAGATGACATAGTGGAACCTCATTGGTGTGTAACTAACATAAAAACCATTGTAGTGGACGCTTTAACCCATTAGTGCCTAGCGTCCCTTTTTCGGGACGCTTATAGAAAAGGCAAAAAAGCACTTTTCACACCAGTAAATAAAAAGATAAATAAGCATTATTTTTCACAAGACAAATTCCCCAATAAATTAAGATAAAAGTTATTCATTTTTTTTAAGTGGTGGGAAACCCAAATTTTCATTTTTAATGAAGAAAATACTCTGGGCATTAATGGGTTAAGATCAGTTCCATATTTCGAATAACACATCCTTTAACATCTATATTAACAGATATTCTGTCACAACCGATCGCAACCAATTTTGTTACATGTATATTATTGGTAACACATGACAAAAAAATGTACGTCGTGTTTTCAAATTGTTTGGTACTCTTCCAGAATTTACATATATGTGGCCGATATATTCGACACCAAGTTCTTTTTTCAAGCTCAAGTCCGCTCCTATTATGATTTCTCTTCTGTTGTTTTCTAGCGATGTAGTCTGTCTTTACACTCACAAAAGTTTAAAGAAAATGACCATGATCATAATCTTTTACAAAAGACTAAAGAGAATGGCTAAAACGATGGAGTGGTCTTTGGTTTGTTTTGTCATGCCGATTTTTTCTGTCAATAGCATTCTATTCATATTTTGTGAGATAATGCCCACATCTTGAATTGCACCAGACATGATGGCAGTACCTGCTTGGTCGGAAGTGCCCAAACTGTCCAATATTCTGGCTGATGCCAATCTTCGTCACTACAGGTGATGTGACACCTAGCTCGGCAGCATTCTGGCTTTTCAGTAATAGCTGATGATGCAGAAAAGTGAGTTTGCTCTCAATACGTCGGTTTAGTTTACACTCAATATTCGTATTCATATTCAAATCTATTGAACTGAAAAAATAGGCAGTATTTTCGGAAATGGTCCAAAAGACTGTAGTAGCTTTCAATATCTTATTTTGTTTTACAAGAATTAAGAAGAGCGCAATATTTGTCGTTAAACAGTTTAATTTTTCTCAAAATGCTGCTGTGGTAAATTATTGAGATTGAATCTCATTTACAGGTCACTTGTAACTTATTAGCAACTCTTTCTCACTGGCAGCAAATAAATAGATGTTGACCGATTCCTTTCTTCGGTTATTTTTTTAAATATCAATATATAAATTTTATAACTTTTTGTAATAGGGAACATGTTCGAGAAATTTCGATCAGTGGGTCACTTTTGGGTTATTCTAATTTTATCTAGACAATGTCTCGCGCAAATTTGACTAAATTTTATATTCTATCGTTTTCGGACACAAGAAAATCATTGGGTTAGGACAGATGTTTGAGAAAACTCGATTAATGAGTCATTTTGGGTCATAATGGGTCAAGGTCAAACTATTTATACCTAAAAATTGGCTCAATCGATTTTATCTAATTTTTGTATTTAACGTTTTTCGGCACGCTAAATTAATGAACTAACAAAAAAGGTCTCCATTGGGGGCATACTCAGAATTTTTTGAAAAAAATACGAATTAAACTACTCATGTAGGTAATAAAGAATCAGTGAAAATTAGCGGCGGAATTACATTATTAGATATGTAAAAAAATAAAATAGTTTGGAATAATTGGCGTGAAAAGCTGAAAGCGACGCAGGATTTGGCGAGCAGTGCATTTCCTCGCCAAAAGCAGACGATTTTAACGAATCTGAAAATTGATTTTAATTGACTTTACTGTTAAAAATCTGCAGCATTTACTGTAACGTCACTCCACTACTTTTATAGAGTATCTCTCTTCTGACTAATGAGAATGCTCCATAGCACGGTGAATTGACCGTGTCATACACTGTTAAAAATCTGCTGCATTTTGTTGCAACGCACTCCACCGCTCGTATATAATATCTCTATTTCAACCAATGAGAAAGCTCCATTTCACGGCCAAGTAACCGTTTTCTATACAAGCAAGGGAGTGCGTTGCAACAATATGCAGAAGATTTTTAACGGTGTATTTTTCAATTTGGAACAATTTTAATCAATTTAAATTGTGTTTTAAATGATAAAATATATTATTTTCATTTTGTTATAAGTACATATAAACGTATATGACAAAATTACATTTAAAGTAAAGTAAAAATGCAAAACTAAAATTACTTAAACTAAACTTATTTAAATAAATTGAACATAGAAAGTTTTTTCTTTAAAAAGTATTCGAAGCGTAAAAGCGTATTTTTCAAAATTTCATTTTTTCGCCAACCGGAGATAAATCGCCAAATAAACGAAATTTTTATTATTTTTTTACGGACGTTTTAAGGAGGTTCCGCCGAAATTTTTTTTATAAACATATATAACTATATGAGAAGAACATTCTGTAATTTTTTCAGATTTTTCTGAGTATGCCCGTATGGAGACCTTCCTTGTAAGTCACATTTTCGAGAGATTTCGATATAAGGGTCATTTGTGGGTCATGCTAATTTTATCTTGAAAATTGTTCTCACCATTTTGAGTATATTTTCTATTATATCGTTTTCGGGCAAAAGAAAACCATTGAGATAGGACACATGCACGTGACAATTCAATTAGTGGGTCGTTTTAGGTCTTAATGGGTTCGGGTCATTCTAATTATATATAACAACGACTCAGTCAATTTTACCTAAATTTTGCAACGGAACGTCTTTTGTCACGAGAAGACTATTGAGCTGAGTTGCATATTAAACAAAATTATATTAGTGGGTCATATCGCTTCATTGCTGAATGCTGTCAAGCTAATTTTACTTAAGAAATGGCTTAAACGATTTTGATTCATTTTATATTCTACTGTTTTGATTACCTGAAGACCATTGAGCTAAGTCACATGTTTGATCACATGTGATTAGTGGATCATTTGGGTAATAAGCGTCAGGATTACGAGATTATGGCAAAAGTCAATAAGTTGGCGATATTTGACAAAATACTGGCGAAATTTGGCCAAAAAATCGACTATTAAGGTTACGAAACCAAAACATATATTTGGCGTCAAATGAAAGAATGTGTCCAAATTTTGGTTATATCTGGCAAAAAATATTGTCTTTCAGAATGTGAAGAAATTTCTTATACATTCTTAATAGTCTTCGAGATGCATAGTTAAACTAATCAGAGTCGAGCTAAAAAAGTGATTTGGATTGATGTCCTTTTGTTGTAAATTTTAAAATAAAGTAAAATTTATGAACATGTGCATACAAACATAGTTTTCTTATTGATTGTTTTTGTAAATAATACTATTATTAATAACATGTTTTACAGTAATAATACTATATCGAGTTGAACACAAAGTTAATTTTGACCGAGCTGAGCTCGGTCACCCCTGCTAGTGAATGATTTAATCCAGGTGGGGGGACTAAAAATTGTGCAGTTTTTGATTCGATAACCATTTCAATATTTTCTCACACATTAGTTAAATATCTATTTCGGTCACGGGGTCTCCATTTGGGGATCTCTGTTCTTTTACTTATTAAATCTAAATGTCTGATATTTTTACATTTTTACATCATTTCTTAGTAGCGGAAAGTTTTTTTGCGTTGAAAGAAAGCAAATAAATGCCTGCATCTAAGCTTAATCCTCATAAAATAAATGTTATTGTCATATCAGTTTGCAAAATGCCTAAAAATGTCCAAAAGACAGTATGACCGGGAAAGAGATAATTCATCATAAGTATTTAACATATATATATATACATATATACAGTGTTCTCGCTGACATTTGACCAATGTTAGTAATTTGGCTAATTAAAAATAAAAAACATTCGCCAAATGAGAAATGCATAAGCCAAATATATTCGCTGTGTATCACAAATAATAATAATAAAAAACTTTAATCCTTTAATGTACCCTCTTTTTTTCAATATGTTCTAAAAAAAACCTACGTTTTTATAACTGTGACAGCGATTGTTATTAATCTAATTTCAGCTATCAGCTACAAATATAAAAAATATGTTAGATTAAATATATACAGGGTGATTCATAAAAGATGGGCAGAACTTTAAGGGGTTATAGTACACTTAAAGACAAATAATATTAAATAGGAGACTAAGGGTCCCAGACGTATTCCCAAGGAGATAGGGGGCATTAAAGTTTAGGGTCCGAAATTTCAAATGATTATAAAAAATGGAAAAATTGTTCGATTCGTTTGCGGTTTTTGCAAAAAATTTTCTTTATGCCAGTATTTTCTTGAAATAAAATTTTAAAGTTCAATTTCAAAAAATGCCGATAGGGGGCGCTTTAGACTTTGGAGTAACAAACAACTATTTTTTAACGTTATTTTTTGTATTTCTTTAAATGATTTCGAAAGCTTACATTTAAACTTAAATTTTGATCTAAAAATCTGAGTCCTAACGAGTAGTTAAGTAGCATAAACTGAAATTTGAAATTTGAAACCCTTCTCCCCCCAGAACAAAAATCAGTTATTCCCGATCTTTGTGTCGTAGATTAGGCTCTAACTACTGCCGCGTTTTGCTAAAATTATTCTTTATGTCAGTATTTTCTTGAAAATAAATTTTAAAGAAAATTTTCAAAAAATTCCGATAGAGGGCACTTTAGACTTTGGAGTAACGAACAACTATTTTATACCGTTATTTTTTGTGTCTCATTAAATGCTTTCTAAAGCTTAGACTTAAATTTTCAGCCCAAAATCTGAATCGTTAGACGTGGTTAAGTTTCTGGGGAGAGGGGTTTGAAATTTCTACTCCTGAGCACAGTTCAGTTTACCATGTCCACACATTGTGTGCTGTGATACGAGGTAAAAAGACACAAATTAGGATTATGTTACCAAAGCATATTTATTAACATGTAATTACAATAAATGTTCAAAATTGTGACCACCAGAGGTTATGCACGCAGAACAACGGCGAAGAATGGAACGGCGAACATTCGCGAAAACATCAGGCTTTTAGAGCACTTCCCCTACAGCGGCGGAAAGTCTGGCGACCAGTTCCTCGGGGGATTCAGTGGGTGTCTCATACATAAGAGCCTTCAATTGTCCCCCAAAAAAGAAATCGAGGGGTGAAAGATCTGGCGAGCGAGCAGGCCAAGCAACAGGACCACCTCGACCAATCCATCTGTTCGGAAATGTGATGTCCAGATAGTTGCGGACGTCTCGTACGTAATGGGCTGGCGCTCCATCGTGCTGGAACCACATAACCCGCCGGATGCGTGGAGGAACAACGTTTAACAGGTCTGGCAGCACATGTTGCAGAAATGTGAGGTATGTTTTACCGTTGAGGCGTTCAGGAAGAAGGTACGGTCCGATTAGGTGGTCTCCGAGGATTCCTGCCCAAACATTGATGGAAAAGCGTCTCTGATGAGCATGTGGATACGTAGCATGTGGATTGACATCCGCCCATACATGTGCATTGTGTGTGTTAAATGTACCTTCACGTGTGAAGGTACATTCATCGGTGAAAAGCACAGTTCGTCCAAAATGTGGATTTAGCGCGTTCTGCTGCAGAAACCAGCGGGCGAATTCAATACGATTTGGATAATCCCCTGGAGACAGTTTCTGGACTCGTTGCACATGAAACGGGAGCAAATGTTCATCCTTCAGTACCCTCCAAGTCATGGACTGTGAGGCATCCACCTGCCTAGCCACTGTTCGTGTACTTGTACTTGGCTGCGCCGCTACTACATCCAGAATGGCTTCTGCAACAACTACTGATTCGTCCTTTTTTGCACGACCTGCATTCGACCGGGAAGCGAGAAATGATCCCGTCTCACACAACTGTCTGTGCAAGCGCTCGAAAGTTTTGCGGTTAGGCAACCGCCTGTTGGGAAATCGCTCTCCGTACATTCGTTGTGCCTTTGCACCATTTCCATCTGCCGCTCCGTAAATTAAATGCATCTCAGCCTTTTCCTTATTCGTGAAGGGCACCATCTTCCGATTCATTACTTCAGCGTCTTACACTTGACTCACCGTTCAGTGGTTTTTATGCCTGAATCGTGTCGAAATTTTGCATACGTGTTCTTCTTCTTCCCCATTTGACATTTGCATACTTTCTGTCTCCTTCTTCACCCGGTGACTAGCGTCAGGAATGGAGCTTTAACGTTTGCATGAGCGACGTTTCCAACTGTGCCAGTGCCTTTATGAGTGAATTCCGACTATGCAGTCCTTGACGAAAGTACAGAATCGTTGCACACAAATTCGTTGCCACAAAAGCACAGAATCGTTGGGCATGGTTAAGAAGTGCAAACTGAACTATGTTCAGAAGTTGAAATTTGAACCCCCTCCCCTCGCTACTGAACCACGCTCAGCGATTCAGATTTTGAGCTGAAAATTTAAGTCTAAGCTTTAGAAAGCATTTAATGAGACACAAAAAATAAGGGTATAAAATAGTTGTTCGTTACTCCAAAGTCTAAAGCGCCCTCTATCGGAATTTTTTGAAAATTTTCTTTAAAATTTATTTTCAAGAAAATACTGACATAAAGAATAATTTTAGCAAAACGCGGCAGTAGTTAGAGCCTAATCTACGACACAAAGATCGGCAATAACTGATTTTTGTTCTGGGGGGAGAAGGGTTTCAAATTTCAAATTTCAGTTTACGCTACTTAACTACTCGTTAGGACTCAGATTTTTAGATCAAAATTTAAGTTTAAGTCTAAGCTTTCGAAATCATTTAAAGAAATACAAAAAACAACGTTAAAAAATAGTTGTTTGTTACTCCAAAGTCTAAAGCGCCCCCTATCGGCATTTTTTGAAATTGAACTTTAAAATTTTATTTCAAGAAAATACTGGCATAAAGAAAATTTTTTGCAAAAACCGCAAACGAATCGACCAATTTTTCCATTTTTTATAATCATTTGAAATTTCGGACCCTAAACTTTAATGCCCCCTATCTCCTTGGGAATACGTCTGGGACCCTTAGTCTCCTATTTAATATTATTTGTCTTTAAGTGTACTATAACCCCTTAAAGTTCTGCCCATCTTTTATGAATCACCCTGTATATATGCATACGTATGAAAAACAAAAAAGAAAAAAAGAAAAAGGCCTAAATTGAACACTAGCAATTTGGCGAATCTAATCGCTTGTTTATTCGCCAAATGAAGAATTTAGTCGCAGTTTGGCGCATTGGCGAGCGACAGCGAGAACACTGCATATATACATAAATATTTGAAAATTTAAAGATTGTTTACTTGTTTAAAGCTCATAAACTTGTGATTGCGTTAAATTAGGTTAATGCTTATTAAATTGATGTGTTAAGGGAGTTTATAATTTTAGATCCATATTTTTGAAATTAAATTAAGAAGCGCCCAACGGATGAATTTAAGAAAAAAAAAATTAATTTCTGAAACTGAAATTCTTGAATATTGTTTCTTTTTTTAAACAAAGAGGTATTTTTTAAAATTGTTTAACCCTTTACGGCACGGGCAAATTCTGTAGTAAAATGAGAAATTATCAACTGTCACCGGAATTTACAAACGACTTTTTTAGAAATTAAAAGTCCCCTAATTTAAGCTTCCATTGTAAAAGCAAAATTTCATTAAAATATTGTTGGTGCCGTTTGCGAGTTCAGAATTAAAATTTGTTACACAGTATGCCGGAAAGACTTTGCAATGCAGAACTCTTCCATTGCGAAAATGTTGAAAAGAATGATTGACACCGGAATTTATATTCAAATTTATTTAAAAATAAGAAAAAGTCGTTTTTCCTGTACACAATAAAATAACAATATTTATACCAGAATTCTGGTGTCAATGAGGTATTTGTAAATCAAGTTGGATGTTTCATGTAACAGAACACTGAAATACAAAGGGTTAAGAAGAGCCTGCTTAGACAGACAGAACGTTTGTCTAATTTGGATGACGTTCATTAAATGCCAGCAATGGGCATATGAAGTTTGCAGGTTTGATTCCAAAAGCATTTTTTTTGTAATTAGGCATATTTTTCATTTTATGAATGATTTAATTTAATAACAGACTTTTTAGTAATATTTTTTTCGGCATTCTTGCACAAGCGCATAGGGTTAGCATGTTTCAGGAAATTTTCCATGATTAATATCAATATTTTTTTGCAAAAAAAAAAAAAAAAATCTCTGTTAAACGCATGAAATTTTGCCTTCTTCAAAGAGAGTTTACGTAAAAAAAATGCTGATGCGGTAGATTTGGATGAAGTTCATTAAATACCAGTAATTGCATGTGGTCTTTGCAAACTACATTCCAAAAGCATTTTTTTGCAATGAAAAATATTTTTCATTTTATGAATGATGTAATTTAAAAATGGATTTTTTAGTAATATTTTTTTCGGTATCCTTGCACAAGTGCAACTATGTAAACCTGCAATACAAAACATCGGACTATACACTTGGTCAAACATACTTAACCCTTAACTGAAAACATACCATCTGTCAGATAGTTGCGTTTACATAAATTGCGTAGCCAGGAAGCTGCCCAAATGCTCTGGATACAATTAATTCTATAAAGTTCTGACAGCCTTATCTAACCTGAGACTTTTCCTCAGCTGATTAACTCGAAGAAAACTTTAAAATATCACTGATATCCAGAGCATTTGGATTTCCGTTCCTGGCTATGCCACTGATGCAATCGCAACCATCTCACAGACGGTGTTTCCGTCAAGGGATAAGCAAACGAAAGTAACTTCATTAATAGAAAGGTCTTCTAGCCTGATTTTATCCAAAATCCTTTCCATCAATCAAATTTCATATGGCATATATCATCAATCTGGTAAATAAATGCACTCTGTCAGTAGGAGGACAATCAATCAAACGTGGATACTAATGCGATTCCTGCAACGAATTTGTTTTATTTCACTTTGAAGGAATCGATAAGTATACCATTATTTGAAAGCTTAAATATTTCTCTATAAAATGAAATATTTGGATGAATTTATTATGGTTAATGTAACTCTTTAATTGATTTAACCCTTTGCGGCGCAGAGCAAATTCATTGCTTAAGTGTTGAATTTTGTGACTGATACCGGAATTTGAAAGCAACTTTAATTGTAATTAAGAAAATGTATTATGTAGGAATTCAACAAACAGAGATTTTTTAAAACAAAATTCCGGTGCCAATGTGGCATTTGGGAATTAAAATTAAGTGGTTTCATAGGTATACCGCTGCGCCGCAAGAGGTTAAACAATAAATGTAATATAATATATGAAAAAACAGTATTTATTTTTGCAGTATTCTTATAATTTGGTTTTCACGGAGAAAATTTAATACAAATATAAAAATTCTTACTATGCTATTAAAAATATACCATTCACTGATGTCAAAGAGGAAATAAATATACCCAACTAACACATAACTTGTGGGCCATTAAAGGTGTCGTTAACGTTGGCCCAAAGTGTTTGGTGACGGCCCGCCGTTCTTTGCCGTAACGGCTCCGTCAAAAAACTGTCACGCCGGCCAGAACGCGGCCACAAGAAGATGCCCACAAGTGTGCCATTAACTTTTTACCAAAATATCAGACAGCCTCAAACTGGCCACAGTTATTCTTTTAAAGGCCATTAACAATCAAAGCTAGCCAGAAGTTTGCCCTAGCCATGCCATTTGTGTTTTGTAAGAATTAAATTTAGCCAAAAGCTGCCCGCAAAAGAGCCTTTAATGATTTCTACTCTCCAAAAGCCTGCCACAGCCTTGCCATAAAAATTATTTAAGCATAAATTCAAAATTTGTTGAATAAAAAATATTTATTGAAGAATTGCTTGAATGATTAAATGTTTCTGCATAAAAAATAAATATATTAAGAATAATTTAGGTACAATAAATATATGTATACATAAATTTACTTTTCTTGAATTTTTCCAAAATACAATACTTGGCATATTGAACTTAATAATTTGTTTATTTATTCTATTATGCATAAAAAAAATATAGGTATAAATAATGCCATTTATAAACAGTTGCTTTTCATATACAATTTGAAAAATAAAATCAGTATGCCAAGCATAATATTTATAAAAAGCTCAAGATAAATAAATTTATACATTTTTGAAAAATGAACCTAAATTATTATTTCTATATTTATTTTTCATGAAGAAACATTTGTCATTCAAGCTATTATTCAACAATTATTTTTTATTCAACACATTTTGAACTTACGCCTAAATAACATATATTCTTAATATGATTTATTATGTATTTTATATTAAAATAAATCTATTTTATATATGTATGTAGTGTTTAGTTTCTCTTATTGTTAAGTCTGTTAATATTTGATGTCTATTCATTAAAGTACATTAAATCACAATTATTTTTGCATCATTTTCAATTTATGAAAAAAAAAATCACACAGCTATTTAAAATAAATAAAAATAGAGTTTGATGTTTATATAAGTCACAAACTTTTTTTTTTTTTTTTTTTTTTTTTTTTTTTTTTTTTTTTTGTATATACATATATATATATATATATAACTGTCTCTCGTTCTTGTGCACATTTTTAGTTTGTTTATATCAGATAATATTAGCTTTTCCTTTCGAAATTGAGCAAAATAATTATAATCTTTTCTCAGAAAAGTATTTCGAGTAATTAATATTGCGTTTTATCTTTACCCTATTTCTTTAGTGCATTAAAATTATTTAGTTATTGGTTTTAATGGAATTTTCACCAAGGAGAAATTATTATCCGCACTTAGAAAGGGGGAAAAAATCCTTTTCTTTAAAAGTTGTATATATTTTTTAAAAAAACCTCATGGAAACAATTAATTTTAAGTAAACTAAAATGTTAAGAAAGTAGCATCGAAAATTCACAATATTTAAAATCGATTTATATAATTCCAACAATAAAACATTTCGTGTAAAAAAATACATTTAATGATACAAATTAAATGAAATTTTGAAGAAAACTAAATTTAATAAATATTAAATAAATGTTATTGTGCGTTTGCGAAAACCAAAATACGTATTAATACGGTTCTAATATAAAAACAAATACAATAAAATGATGCAGAAATATTTTAGAGTTAAAAATTTTTAATGAATAGACAAAAATTGAAAAGACTTACAATATTTTATGTGTAAATATCCTCAGAGATAAAGACTGCAGCACGAGCGTGCCAGCTAGCATCAGGTGTGAAGTTGGAATAAGGAATGACAGAGATAATTGACAAAAACGGGAACGGGGGAGAGGAGGGGTGAGTGACTCAGCGAAAAACTGCTAGGTCACTGATGTGTCCTTGAAATTCCTCAGAAAAAAAGGGAGAAAGATAAGGAATCTTTTTACAGATATAGTAAAATAAACGTCTATTTGATGTATCTGGATTTAAAAATTATGTCTATTTAACGATACATTCTTACAGCCCGGATATATTTTTATGTATTTTAATATTTAATGGAATTTTTTTTAAGGAGACGTTTCGCAAATTTAACGACAACTCTTCAGGATTTTAAATACAGTAAACCGTGTAAGGCGAAATAGATTTGAATCGAGAAAGTTTCCTATCGTAGACAATATTCCGCCATAAATAAATTTTATTCTATCTCAATAAATTCGCAGAGACTTGAAAATCTTTGCGAAATATATAGATTCCCGTCTTACACAGTGCTTTACTGCATTTTAATCATTTTTTCATAAATAAAAAGATTGTATGATGTTTTTGAAACAAAATAAAAAGTCATATTACAGAAATTTAAGTTAAAAAATATACATAGCGATAGAATACTTTTATCAAAGTTTTAGGCATTTACTTCTCTAAGAAAGAACTTTAAAAAATGATTGTACGATCTTTAGTAATTTTAAAGAAATCATTGAAAATTTTTCGTTAACTTGAGATTCTAGTGGGCTTATGTTTTTAATTTTTTTTTTAAAAAAAAGCATATTTTTTAAAAAATGTGTTTTTTTTTTTTTTTTTTTTTTTTTTTTTTTTTGCCCCTTTCAATGTCCCGAATCTTTTCTACACATTTTGTGATGTATTTTTAAGCGCAAAAACATTAATCTTGACCAAATGATTATTATAGCGATTTGTCATTGAGCAGTTTTCGTTTCATTTTTTTTTTAATCTAGGCATGAATTACAACTTGTAAGCGATTGAATTTTTATTATTTCCGTTTTTTAACCATTTCCCGTGCTCTCGCGTCCAGCTTTTTGGTACAAAACATCAAACTTCACAGCATATTCTGAAAGATCTGCTACCTTTACTGAAATTTACTTTTATATAAGGACTTTTTTGTTTAAATATTTATATTAAATTATTTTAATCTATTTTTTTTTTCATTTTCTTTCAGTTTTTTTTAAATATATAAATGATGAGTGTAAAAGGGCGCCGGTTAAGAAAAATGTATGGAAGTGTGGATTCCATTTCAGATATACACATTCATGAAAAATGAAAAAAGTTGTTCGATTACAAAAACAATTTTTATTCATTTATGTACAAAAATAATTACATGTATCAGAAAGTAATTGATGTAACAAAATGTGTCAAAAGCATGTTTTTACACAGGAAAAAAGTAAAACACTTTTTAAACAAAATGAACAAAAGAATTTTTAAAAAATGTACTGTTCTACAGAAAAATTATTCATTTTAAGGGAGAATTATTAGCCCACAACCTTTGTCTTCCACCCACGCTTGCAGAGGCAAGGAAATCGAAATGTATTTATTTTCTTTCTTTCTTTCTTTCTTTCTTTCTTTTTTCCTTTCTTTTTTCTTTTTTTTCCCCAAAAACAACCTTTTTTATTTTTAAGAAAAAAAATCTTTCCTTAAAAAAAAAAAAGTAATTTGGCTTTTATGCCAATTTTAGAAATACTGTAATAGGCAATTTTAGAAATATTTATGCATTTACAACTAAAAATTATACATGTATGTTACGAGAGTTTTACATTACAGAGTAGGTGGGGAGAGCAGACAGAGACTGATTTAGGAACAATCTAAAGACTTTTTCTATTTTAATATTTATTTTAAATATCTTTAATGTATTTTAAACATTTATTCATTTTCTTTTAGTTATTTTTTATAAATAATGAATGCAAAAGAGCGCCTGAAGAAATTATTTGGAATACTTTATACATTTTGGGAGCAGTTTTTAATATTTATAAAAAAAAAATATTTTTAAACTAAATAAAAATATGACATCTATATTACTGTTTTAAATATAAAACTTACAACATATTTATATGTTTATTAAAACCCAGATTTGAAGTAATTTCTGAAAGAAATGAAGACACAAAAAATACTCTCTCTTTCTTTAAATAAAAAAGCTGGTTAGATTATAACGGCCCTTTGCTTTCTAGAGTATGATACGCCATTACATTATTGCCGGAAACTGACCCTTAGGAGTTGGCCGGCAAAGCAAATGTAACTGTTCTCTCATCGCCGATCCGTTACTGGCTCGGCGGTAGCTGCCGCAACTAGCGGCGGGTCATTTGCGGTACCGCATTGTTTTGTTACAAATGGCCTTAACTCCTTCTGGCCGCAATGAAATCGTCTGCAGGCCGTAAGTCATGTGTTTGTTGGGTATCATGAAAACATTTATAGAATGAATTTACAAATATTTGTCATATTTTCCTAAACAAAATGGCAATCTACCAAGCTAAAATTGTATATTAAGTATAATTGTACCGAGTGGGATAATTAATTAATAATAAGAATTTACTTAAAAATTAAAAAGTTATATTTTTAAGGTTATAATGTTTAGCTATATTTCCTTCTTCCTTACTTTAGATGTAGATTAGGAGTCTATATTCAACTATTTTATTTATGGTAATAACTATCAAACTAAAAAACGTATTTATGGATATTCAGATGGTCATGGTATCATAAAGAAATAATTCTTAATTTCTCTTACTAATGCTTAAAACTTCAAAAGCACTCAACATTAAATATCATATTTTAAATATTCACTGAGTACTGGAAAATATTTAAAAACAGAGAAAATTATTGTTTAGTAAATATGGCTTATAATTAAAATTTAAGGAGAAAGACACGGGGATTCGTTTTGAAATTTTTAAATTCCGCAATAAAAATAAATATCTATTTAAACCGGAAAAAAGTACAATCATTATTAATATAAATTATTGTTAAATAAATAACCCATTAACCAATCACAAGAAAGTTTCCTCACAGACAAGATCAAACAAATCTGAAAAAAATTGGGGTTTTTTTTATGAGGATATATATCTTTATAAAAAAATTTTGACGTGTTGTCAATAAAGCGTCCATAAAAAAATAATGAGAGTGTTGTTATAAGACGATTTTTCATCGTTTGGCGTTGGAATACAATTTCAAAAAATATTTTTTATATCAAGTATACTTTAAAGAAAAAATGTTTCATGTTGAACTTGTTTAAATAACTTTAGTTTAGTCAGTTTTAGTTTCGTTTAACTATTATTTTGTCATATCGATATTAATATGTATTTATATTGAAATTTAACAAACAAAATATACGATTAATATGAAGTTCAAAACTTATATTTATTAAAGTTCTTTCAAGCTCATAGTTAAGGCCAAATGAGCATTGTTGATTCTGTTTAGTTGCTATGGAAGCAAATTTATTGATACTGAAATGTATAAATGCAGTATTTTTCATCTGGCTTTAATTTTTGAATATGCTTAAACGTAAGAAAAATATCTTTTTCATTCTGATTTTTTTTATATTTATAAAAATATTTTTTCAGAGGTAAATTAATTAAGTGCAGCAACAAATCATGTATATATATATATATAATACTATATGTATATATATATATATACATATATATTAAAATCTCTCATTATTTAATCCTTTCCGACATGTACAAATTCGGCTAGTAAAATGAGAAATTATCGACTGACTTTTTTAGAACGACCTTTTTTATACGACATTTTTAGAAATGAAGAACTTCATAAATTAAACTTTCATTGTAAAACAAAATTTTATTAAAATATTATTCGTGCCATTTGCAAGTTTGGAATTAGAATTAGGCATCACAGATAGGGTACAATTTGCCGGGAAAGGTTAAGTTTAAATTCAATAAAGATCATTTGCTCGCATTCTAAAAATCCGTTAATAAACATCTGTCAGTTGCATAAAATCGTTTGCTTTTCGTAAGAAAAAGTGCTGCTCGTGAAATCGCGTGACACTTTCATCTTTTCACGCTAAATATTCTAAAGTATTTTACTTTTTACAAATTTTTTACTGCAATTCCTCCGCTAAATTGGACTGATACTTTACTTAATACATAAGTAGTTTCATTAGTATTTATTTTTTTCAAAATATTCTGAGTATGACCAGTAATGAAACCTCCCTTGCAAGATTTTATTCTCCGTACTGTAGAGATATAACAAAATATGTATTTCTAAATAAACTGATTGTTCCGTTTGTTTAACGTCTAAAATTATAATTATAGATACTTAGAGACAAGATATGTGATGGCCGACCGTAATATAGCTGTTGGTATTGTGTAATTAATCATTGTCAATGTGTTCAACATCATCACTTACCCAGTAATAACATTGTCGTAGTTTAAAACGGCACATGATTGTTAATTTCACATAGCTGATGTACATTTACGATGGTTAATTAATTGATATTCAAATAATATTCACGACAGGGTATTATTGAGAAATATCAGACTGAAATTGAATTATAAATTTCCTTCTTGTTCATTTCATTGAAAAAAGACAAAAAGGAAATGATTAGTAACATGCGCATCTATTTTGTCAAAATTTAAATCAAACCCGATTTATAAAAAATGTCTTATAAAGCAGAGAATAACATACCATAATTTCCTACATACAATCCGCGGATCAAACAGTTCTTTTTTTTACCCAGAAATTTTATTTAGCAAATATTTACAGAGATCTAAAACATTTTATTTTAAAAATTTTCTGGATAAAAAAATGATTGTTTGATCCGCGAATTACACGTAGGAAATTACGGTAATTAATTACGAATCTGGAATACCATAGTTGTGTTTCAGCCAGCAAGACTGTGCTTATGAATGTATGTGTTGCTTGTTATAGTTTGTCAATCAACGTACAGTTTGACGAAAAACTTTTGAATCATCTTCCAATTATCGATAATAATAGAACTAGTATTTTCAGAATTATTATTTACACACAGTATGAATAACAATAAAAAAATGCTGATGATAATAATCATTATTGGAATATACATACCCGAACGTGGTACGGGCAAATCGTGATTGGCAAAAACACGTAGCCCATGTAACGTACGGCAAAATCAGGGAAGATGTTAACATACAGTCTAATAGTTGGCATGTCTTATGTTATTTGGAATCAATAGGAAATAAAAAAGTGTAGTACAAAACTACGTAACAGAAAAATGAAAATTTTATAGAGGAAAACTAAAACTTTTAAATTAACAAAAAATTAAAGTTAAGTGTTAAGCTCTTAAACTTAAGTCAAACAAGATAGTAGGAGAGAAGTAAATTTAGGTTGATAAAACTACCATAAAAAGAGAAAAAGATAAATAAAAATTAGCACTTGCTCAGAAATCGCTTTTACCAACTTTTGGCAAGAAAAATTGCAAAGAAAGCGGCAAACATTTTCCTCCCATTAATAAAATAAAATAATAATTAAACATTAATGATGTTCAAAAGTTTTTATTAACGCACTAAGCAAATATTCTAGCACGAATGGTGTTCGTCTAAAACTGTTGATCTGTTAAATAATACTTGAAATTCTGTTCTTTTTATTCTTTAAATTTATAAATGAAAGTAAATGATTGAGAGAATTATCATATAAAAGGAATTTTCAGATAGTAATTTCGTACTAATAGACATTATCACATCTGGGCTGTAAGTCTAATGTAAGATGGAATTGCCATTGTTCCCGGTGACAAAATTCACTCAGGCAACTTTATTTAGCATTAACTGATCTGCCATGCTATGTTTGCACCTCAACAGAATGTACCACAGAAAATGGAACTCCATTAACCATTTTCGACTCCGGCGACATGTCTTACACAAATTTTATTAGGTCGGCATCACTTTTTCAAAAGAAGTTGCTTTCAATTACACAATATTCAAACTTCTCTAATAAAGTAAAACATATTTTATTATTCTTTATTAATAGTGCCAAAAACAATCCTTGCGAAGAAAGATGATCTTCAGTCAGGCTGGACATACGAAAAACAGAGTATGATGTCACAACTGGTGTAAGGAAAAAAACATCGTATTGGATACATCAGTAGCATTGTTTGCGTATCTTTCAAGATGGTAACGTCCAAAATTTTCATTGCGCATATCGCGGCATGCATGCGCACGTCGTTGAATGACGTTAACCCTTTTTCGGCGCGGACAAATTCTGTAAGTAAAATGAGAAATTATCGAGTGATGCCGGAATTTACAAACGACTTTTTAAAAAATAAAGAACTCCTTAATTTAAGCTTTTATCGTAAAAGGAAGATTTTATTAAAATATTATTGGTGCCAATTGCAAGTTTGGAATTAAAATTAGGTGCATCCAAACCGGACACACAGCGCCGGAAAGGGTTTATCCGCCTTTGAACTCATGTTAAAAAGACTGCATGCTGGTTATCATGTATTCTATCATCCTATCATTACACAGCGTGCAAATGCATGACACGAAATGTGCGAAGAACGTTTTGAGCGTTATTGTCTGATTAAATATGCAAATACTACTGTTGATGTGTCGAATACGGTGCTTTACCTTGTACCGGCTGTGACGCCACATTTTGTTTTTCTTATATTTCTCGTAAACTATGGAATGTATAGGTACAGCTCTCTGGGAATTTTTTAAGTACTCCCAACGAGGAATCTGACTGTGCAAAGTTTGGGCGGTATTTTTGAGGACACCTTGTATTTGAAATTAGACACGATACTTTGCATAACATAGTAAACGTCCCGATGGCACAAAAATCGCCATCACAGCGCCTTCTTCCGATGGAATATCTCCTTTAAATTGAGACCAACTGTCCAAGATATGTAACAAGAATTGAATACATTTTTGCATAGTGTCATATACTTTTGGATGATACAAGGAGTACACATATATACGGACACAAAACAAAAAAGACATTTTATGAAAATGTGTTTTCGGAATCTATGACATCTAAAACGTGTAAATCCGCCGAAAATCGGAAAACGAAAAAAAAAAATCGATTACAATACTTCCTTCTATTACAGATAGAAGAAAATAAAAAGATAATTTCAAAGCAAGTTACGTTTTATTCTAAAAAAAAGACCTACGATGAGAGATAATATCATCAAATAATCTTAGCGAAATTAATTTAAAAAAGAGCGTTTTATATTTATTGCTTAGCTGCAAAGATAAAAATTTTAATGAGATATTAGTGTGGAAGAATTTTTATGTATAATAAAATATTTTCGTTTCTTTTCGTTGGAGGAATTTAAGCATGACATTTTAAAACGAAGAAAATATCTCTATATTCTGCATTATTTAAAGAAATCGATATCAAATTCAAAGGAAGTTACGTTTGATTTAAAAAAAAAAGGAATAAATGATATTATCTTGAAATTATAAAGAAAATCATTCAAAGACAAATTCATAAGCTTTTTATTCTATGAAGCAAAACAAAGATATTTGCATAAATGAATTATATGAAATAATTGAATTAGTATAGTTGAAAAAAAAAGATTCTATCTTGAGTTATGGAAAACAGTGCATTACGAAATTTCTGGTACTAAAATAACTAAAATATCATGAGAGACGTAAATTTTCCATGGGAGTGAAAAAAAAAGTCCGGGCCAGGATTTGAACCAGGGATGTATTTGCTAAAACCGCCAATGCTCTTCCAACTGAACCATCCCGGATACGAACACTGGCGGACTATTTCACCCAAATTACCTCAACGATCATATTATCTGATCTGGTACTATGGAACAGAATAAATCTAAGAACAATATATGGAAACTGCAGAAAACGTTGCATACGAAATTACACTATATTTATTTATCCAATACATCCCTGGTTCGAATCCTGACCTAGAATTTTTTCATCCACGTGGAAAATGTACGTCTCTTATAATTAATTTACCTATTGAAAAATCGTGTCATAAATTAATGTAGTGTAATTTCGTATGCAGCGTTTTCTGCAGTTTTCATATATTGACCTTCGATTTATTCTGTTGAGCTGATCCACAGTATCAGACCAAATTATATGATCGATGAGGTTATTTGGGTGAAATAGTCCGCCAGTGTTCGTGTCCGGGATGGCTCAGTTGGAAGAGCATTGGCGGCTTTAGCCAATGCATCCCTGGTTCGAATCCTCGCCCGGACTTTTTTCACTCACATGGAAAATTTACTATAATTAATTTACCGATTGAAAAATTGTGTCATAAATTAATATTGTAAAATATCATGGTTCCTTGATGCGTACGAATTTCGGATCTTTCTTCTTCTAAAAGCAGATGATTCGACGCACAGAGAAATTCTAAAAAACTCAAAGTTACAAAAAATTGAAAGCATCATAACTTGATGTATTTTGATTGTAAAAGAATGGAATTTTTACTTTAGTACATGCTAAGCATGCAAAAGAGAAAAGGTTAAGAAAATATTTATAGTTCAAAGAAATCCTATGAAGTTTTAATAATGCAATTTTTATAATATGAAGCCTAGATCTGTTTTACGAATATAATCTTTGTTGATAACTCATTTTGAACGATTTTTCAATTTGCATTGTTTGCGTATCTGAAATAGTTAAAAAATTAAAGAGTGTTTCAATCATTTTGATACATCCTATATACGTTTTCTCTTTTAGGTTTCTTTTATTATAAAAATTAAAAAAAACTACCTATTGTAGCCGTCGGCGGATGGGCGGGAAGGACTTCTAGAAAATTTTGGTAATATATTCTCTGATAATGACCCCAAGACCACAAAACCATTCAAACTGAGACTTATACGCATACATTTATGTATATAATATATATATATATATGTGATTTTTGTCATGTGTTTTATAAACCGATTTGGATGATATTAATTGTATACATACCAATATGTACATACCAATGTCTCGATCGAGTTCGTTGGCCAACTTCATCTGAATCCTTTTCTCAAATATCAATTTAAATATTTAAAACTAAAAAATACACAAAAATTGAGGAATTCAAATTTATTTTTATGCTTAAGTATTAGGCCTTTTTAACCCTGGAGAACGCGCGCTTAGCCAAAGTATAAATTATTTTAACTTTGTCACCAGTAAAATCAAATTATAACCGTCATTTTATTTAGACGGAGACAATCCTTAAAAATTCTGAGATAAAAAATGTTGAAGATTACTTTTAAAAAATTAGTGGTTAGAATTGTAAAAACCATACGCACTCCGGGTCTAAAAGGCCCAGCGCGCGTCCTGCCGGGTTAATAGATTTGCGGAGTACGTTTTGTTGCGTCACTTTAAGAAAAATACTGAGATATAGCATTTTCAAATTCTAGGGTGGTTGAGATTTTGAAGCACGGTAACAATTAAACGAAATCAAGTATTAATTTATCAGTGTTAACGAACATAAGCTTCAAATTCTCGCCAATACTGGCGACACTTCAAGAAATTTTGCCAAATTTGGTGAGTAAAACTAAGCAATCAAAAGTGATGCCAAAAGTGGCTATACCTTACTAATTTGGCACAATTCTCATGCATATTCAGTTTTAACGAATATTCTTTTATCGGGTTCATCGCATTTTAGCATCTTAAAATTTGAATAAAATTTGCAAAATTTTAAAAAGCAGAAATAAGGAATTTTTATTATTGAATCATCTAATCGAGTTCCATTAATTTTAGCTTCATCTGATTGAGTAATATAAGCTATATTAACACAGGAAACACGGAAATTGCACGTCAAGCGTAGCAAATGAGCCGCATTCGTGGAATAACGAAGTTTTTAAATTATTCAGATCTTATTATAATGGTATACAGTTTTTCGGATACAGTATAGTAGTCGAAATCTTTAGTGTGTTCCTGTAAGTATTATCTACTTTCTATTACTGTATAACTTGAAATAACTAGCAGTAGTATATTTCAGCAAAATATATCAATTTCATAAAATGTGAAATAGTCTAATATAATTAAAACACGCCTCAAACAATGTTTTCTCCTATACCATTATGTAAAGGAATACTTTTATATTACCCTGTAAATTAATAACAAGTATTCTTTGCACAAGAGATTGTACGGAATGCACATTTTAGTACATTCTTCATAATTGCATATTTATTTTATAATTTTCGAAAGAGTGTAACATCATTAAAATGTATTTCAAACAAGTTTTATCCCATTAGCCGTCATGTAACGGAACACTTTTGATTGTCTCTGTAGTTGAACTATACATCCAATTTTCTTAAAATTTGAAATGACTCGACAAAATTATGCAACAATTATATATTTTAAATTTCAAACGATTTAGCTGGGTAATTTTCGCTTTGTTATATGCGGATGGATGGACAGATTGACTGACGGACGCACAGATAGTCAGATAGACGGGCGGACGGAATAAACGACATTTATAAGTCATACATATTTAGATATTTATAAACGCACCTAAAAAACAAGGAATATCAAAGTTATATTTTTCTCTCATTAAAATTTACTTCAAACTAGTTTTTCCCATTGGCCATCATGTAACGAGTTACTTTTGATTGTCCCTGTAATTAAACTATACATCCGATTTTCTTAAAATTTGAAATGACTCGACAAAATTATGCAACAATTATATATTTTAAATTTCAAACGATTTAGCTGGGTAATTTTCGCTTTGTTATATGCGGATGGATGGACAGATTGACTGACGGACGCACAGATAGTCAGATAGACGGGCGGACGGAATAAACGACATTTATAAGTCATACATATTTAGATATTTATAAACGCACCTAAAAAACAAGGAATATCAAAGTTATATTTTTCTCTCATTAAAATTTACTTCAAACTAGTTTTTCCCATTGGCCATCATGTAACGAGTTACTTTTGATTGTCCCTGTAATTAAACTATACATCCGATTTTCTTAAAATTTGAAATGACTCGACAAAATTATGCAACAATTATATATTTTAAATTTCAAACGATTTAGCTGGGTAATTTTCGCTTTGTTATATGCGGATGGATGGACAGATTGACTGACGGACGCACAGATAGTCAGATAGACGGGCGGACGGAATAAACGACATTTATAAGTCATACATATTTAGATATTTATAAACGCACCTAAAAAACAAGGAATATCAAAGTTATATTTTTCTCTCATTAAAATTTACTTCAAACTAGTTTTTCCCATTGGCCATCATGTAACGAGTTACTTTTGATTGTCCCTGTAATTAAACTATACATCCGATTTTCTTAAAATTTGAAATGACTCGACAAAATTATGCAACAATTATATATTTTAAATTTCAAACGATTTAGCTGGGTAATTTTCGCTTTGTTATATGCGGATGGATGGACAGATTGACTGACG
The DNA here is from genome assembly GCA_964019185.1 of Maratus speculifer. Classification (NCBI taxonomy): domain Eukaryota; kingdom Metazoa; phylum Arthropoda; class Arachnida; order Araneae; family Salticidae; genus Maratus; species Maratus speculifer. Next base: position 37,730,714 of record OZ025296.1, read on the forward strand.
GACGCACAGATAGTCAGATAGACGGGCGGACGGAATAAACGACATTTATAAGTCATACATATTTAGATATTTATAAACGCACCTAAAAAACAAGGAATATCAAAGTTATATTTTTCTCTCATTAAAATTTACTTCAAACTAGTTTTTCCCATTGGCCATCATGTAACGAGTTACTTTTGATTGTCCCTGTAATTAAACTATACATCCGATTTTCTTAAAATTTGAAATGACTCGACAAAATTATGCAACAATTATATATTTTAAATTTCAAACGATTTAGCTGGGTAATTTTCGCTTTGTTATATGCGGATGGATGGACAGATTGACTGACGGACGCACAGATAGTCAGATAGACGGGCGGACGGAATAAACGACATTTATAAGTCATACATATTTAGATATTTATAAACGCACCTAAAAAACAAGGAATATCAAAGTTATATTTTTCTCTCATTAAAATTTACTTCAAACTAGTTTTTCCCATTGGCCATCATGTAACGAGTTACTTTTGATTGTCCCTGTAATTAAACTATACATCCGATTTTCTTAAAATTTGAAATGACTCGACAAAATTATGCAACAATTATATATTTTAAATTTCAAACGATTTAGCTGGGTAATTTTCGCTTTGTTATATGCGGATGGATGGACAGATTGACTGACGGACGCACAGATAGTCAGATAGACGGGCGGACGGAATAAACGACATTTATAAGTCATACGTATTTAGATATTTATAAACGCACCTAAAAAACAAGGAATATCAAAGTTATATTTTTCTCTCATTAAAATTTACTTCAAACTAGTTTTTCCCATTGGCCATCATGTAACGAGTTACTTTTGATTGTCCCTGTAATTAAACTATACATCCGATTTTCTTAAAATTTGAAATGACTCGACAAAATTATGCAACAATTATATATTTTAAATTTCAAACGATTTAGCTGGGTAATTTTCGCTCTGTTATATGCGGACGGATGGACAGATAGACTGACGGACGCACAGATAGTCAGATAGACGGGCGGACGGAATAAACGATAACTATAAGTCATACATATTTAGATATTCACAAATCTAAAAAATAAGGAATATCAGTTATATTTTTCTCCCATTAAAATTTACTTCAAACTAGTTTTTCCCATTGGCCATCATGTGACGAAATACTTTTGATTATCCCTGTAATTAAACTATACATCCGATTTTCATAAAATCTGAAATGACTTGACAAAATTATGCAGCAATTACGTATTTTAAATTTCAAACGATATAGTTTGGTAGTTTTTGATTTATTATATGCTGACGGATGGACAGACTAAACGGCGACTATAGGTGCTACGTATTTAGATAATTGAAAACTAACCTAAAAAACAAGGAATATGAAAGCTTACATTTTCCTCCAGGCACATGTCGAAAGGACTTTTTTAATTTCATTTGATTATGACTTTTAAAAATAGATGCATACTATTTTTGTTACCGACATGCTGTTAATTATAAAGCAGACTTATTTTCTACTTTAGCCGAAAATAAATTTCTTTAAAATAGTGCTTTCATGTTACTCGAAAATATACATAAAAGGAGTACGGTACACTAATTCTTTCTTTTAAATCTTGAAAAAGGTAAATCAAATTATTCTTCAAAGAAATGTTCCTTCATGCTTCTTCTGAATTCTTTTATGGATTTTTTCTTGGCGGAAAAGTTATAGTACTTTTTTTCTTTGTATTTCAGAATATAAATGAAAGCAAGTGTATGCGAAAAGTTGCTCCAATGGTGAACTAAAGAATGTACCTGAAATCCGTAAGAATTATTTTGCATTTAATTAATTTTTAAAGAAATAAATACGTCTTCACGCATCAAAAAATATGTTATTTTACTATCTCTGGAAGAACAGAAATTTGATATAAAAAGGAACTTTGGTTAATTTTAGACAGCTATATTTAAAGATAGAAGAAATTATTCTTTAAATAAAACTTATGAGATTCATTAAAATTAAAATTTAAAGCTTTGAGTAAAGAACAGTTTGCAATTATTGATTGAAAAAAAGAGACTTGTTGAGATATTGTGTAACTATCCGGAAAAGAGTTCGTCCATGAGTTCTAAATTAGCTGCCAACTTTTCTGGTTTTTTGTAACATAAAAATTTAATAGAATTTTTTTTTTGCTTTATTTAATCGACAGATTACAGCAATTAAGAAAAACTAGCAGGGGTGATCGAGCTCAGCTCGGTCAAAATTAACTTTGTGTTCAACTCGAAATAGTATTATTACTGTAAAACATGTTATTAATAATAGTATTATTTATAAAAACAATCAACTATGTTTGTATGCACATGTTCATAAATTTTACTTTATTTTAAAATTTACAAAGAAAGGACATCAATCCAAATCACTTTTATAGCTCGACTCTGTTTACTTTAACTATGCATTTCGAAGACTATTAAGAATGTATAAGAAATTTCTTCACATTCTGAAAGACAGTATTTTTTGCCAGATATAACCAAATTTGAACACATTCTTTCATTTGGCGCCAAATATGTGTTTTGGTTTCGTAACCTTAATAGTCGATTTTTCGGCCAAATTTCGTCAGTATTTTGTCAAATATCGCCAACTTATTGGCTTTTGCCATAGTCTCGTGATCCTGACCCTTTTTTACCCAAATGATCCACTAATCACATATGATCAAACATGTGACTTAGCTCAATGGTCTTCAGGTAATCAAAAACAGTAGAGTATAAAATGAATCAAAATCGTTTAAGCCATTTCTTAAGTAAAATTAGCATGACAGCATTCAGCAATGAAGCGATATGACCCACTAATATAATTTTGTTTAATATGCAACTCAGCTCAATAGTCTTCTCGTGACAAAAGACGTTCCATTGCAAAATTTAGGTAAAATTGACTGAGTCGTTGTTATATATAATTAGAATGACCCGAACCCATTAAGACCTAAAACGACCCACTAACTGAATTGTTACGTGCATGTGTCCTATCTCAATGGTTTTCTTTTGCCCGAAAACGATATAATAGAAAATATACTGAAAATGGTGAGAACAATTTTCTAGATAAAATTAGCATGACCCACAAATGACCCTTATATCGAAATCTCTCGAAAATGTGACTTAGTTCATTAATTTTTGCGTGCCGAAAAACGTTAAATACAAAATTTAGATAAAATCGATTGAGCCAATTTTTAGGTATAAATAGTTTGACCTTGACCCATTATGACCCAAAATGACTCATTAATTGAGTTTTCTGAAACATCTGACCTAACCCAATGATTTTCTTGTGTCCGAAAACGATAGAATATAAAATTCAGTCAAATTTGCGCGAGACATTGTCTAGATAAAATTAGAATAACCCAAAAGTGACCCATTGATCGAAATTTCTCGAACATGTGACATAGCCCAATGATTTTCTCGTGCCAAAAACATGCTGTATACAAAATTTCGTTAAAATCGATTCACCCATTCTTTAGATATAGCTTGACCATGACCCATCATGACCCACAAATGACCCTTATAATCGAAATCTCTCGAACATGTGACTTAGCCCATTAGTTTTCTCGTGTATAAATATTGTTACACTCAAAATTTCGTTAAACTCGATCCTGCCGTTCTTTAAATATAAATAACTTGACCCAGACCCTTTATGACCCTTTATGACCCATTAATCGAAATTTCTCGATCATGTGACCTAGCCCAATGATTTTCTCGTGCCAAAAAATGTTGTATACAAAATTTCGTTAAAACTGATCCACGTGTTCTTTAGATATAGCTTGACATGACCCGTTATGACCCATCATGACTCATAATATAATGACCCATAACCTCTTATAATCGAAATCTTTCAAACATGTGAGATAGCCCATTAATTTTCTCGTGTCAAAAAACTTACATACAAAATTTCATTAAATTTGATACTGTCGTAGTTTACATATAAATAGCTTGACCCAGACCTTTTATGACCCAAAATGACCCAGTAATCGAAATTTCTCGAACTGAGACCTAGCCCAATAGTTTTTTCGTGCAAAAAAAATGTTGTATACAAAATTTCGTTAAAATCGATCCACCTGTTCTTTAGCTATAGCTTGACTATGACCCATTATGACCCATCATGACCCACAAATGACTCTTATAATCGAAATCTCTCGATCGTGTGAGCCCATTAGCTTTCTCGTGTCAAAAAACTATTACAGGCAAAATTTCGATGAAATTGATTCTGCGGTTCTTTAAATATAAATAGCTTGACCCAGACTCTTAATGACCCAATATGACCCATTAAAATTTTTTCTCGAGCATGTAACCTAGCCCAATGTTTTTCTCGTGCCCGAAAACCATAGAATGCAATTTTTAGTCAAAATTGCGTGAGAAAATCTCTAGATAAAAATAGCATGACCCACAATGACCCGAAAAATGACCCACTAACCGAATTTTCTCGAACATGTTATCTAACCCAATGGTCTTCTGGTAATCCAAAACGATAAAATGTAAAATTTGGTCGAAATCGTTAGAGCCGTTTTTTAGATAAAAATGGCTTGACCCATAATGACCCAAAAATGACCCAATAATCGAAATTTTTCGAACATGTAACCCAGCCCAATAGTTTTCTCGTGCCAAAAAACGATGGGTTACAAAATTTCCTTAAAATCGATCCAGCCGTTCTCTAGATATAAATAGCTTGATCTTGACCCATTATGACCCAAAATGACCCAATAATCGAATTTTCTCGAACATGTGACCTAGCCCAATGGTCTTCTCGTGCCCGAAAATGGTAAAATCCAAATTTTTGCGAAAATCGTTAGAGCCGTTTTTGAGATAAAATTTACCCACACACACACACACACACAATTTTTACTCGCATTATAGTATAAGATAATATTTACCATAAAATCTAAGAAATTCAAAAAATGTTTAGAACTATAATTTTAAATCTTTCAAAAAATCTTCTGGTTATTTTAGTGCAATTAAGGACGGTGTTTTAGTGAATTTTTTAAAGAATCAAAGCAATTGTTCAACCTTTTCCAGCGCAATGGTTTTCTGTCTGTACCACTTAATTTTAATTTCAAACTTGCAAACAGCACCAAAAATATTTTAATAAAATTTAGTTTTATAATAAAAGTTTAAAATTGTAACCCTTTTTTGTCTTATAAAAAGGTCGTTTGTAAATTTCTGCGTTAGTCAATGATTTCATCATTTTAAGAACAGAATATTTCTGTGCCGGAAAGGGTTAATGTTAATTCTAAAATTTCCTTTCATTCAGTGTTGAATTCAGACACTTTTCTCCCGGAGGAACTTCTGTAACTCCAGGGGGGGGGGGAGGCATGATAGAGTTCTGGGGGGAAATCGCAATTTTTGATCAATAAAAACACAGAATCTCAAAAATTACGGGGGGGTGGGATTTTATTGATCTAGGGGGCAATGTCCCCCCTGAAAACAACACTCTTTCATTTCCAACATTGCCTTTCTCAGTGTTCAATTTGTAACAAGCGTGATTGGCATGTCATGTAAAAGATGCAGCATAGCATAGATTTCAAGTTTAAATTTACAAAATGAAATTTTAATCTAACTTTAACTTGAATAATAATTAATTCAACAAAATACAAACTTAATAACGGAAGAGTATATTACACGAGATAATAGACACTTAGGACGGGTTCGGTGTCGGATAAACTTTATCGCTGAAAATAATTGCAATAACACTCCAAACTCAGGTAAATGTGTCTAATAACTAAAAATCCGTGGTCTGTCTTAAAATTCTGTGCTTAATTTAGACAACATCTTGCAGTAATAGCGAATTCTTTTATTCAAATGAGACCGCAATATCCTGAGCATATGGCGCTGTTACTTGTTCAAAGCTCGTTTTATTAGGTGCGTTCGTAATAATGTAAATACTAGCAACTACAGTTGTCGTTCAGTCCGTCCGTCCGTCCGCGTATAACAACGCAAGAACTACCCAAACGAATCGTTTGAAATTTAAAATATATAATTATTACATAATTTTGTTGAGTCGTTTCAAACTTTATGAAAATCGGATACATTGATCAATTACAGGGACAATTAAAATTATTCTGTTACATTACGGTCAATGGGGAAAAAAATTTCAAATGCATTTTAATGGTGTTATACTCATTCGAACAAAATGCAATAGATATGCTACTATGAAACACATATTATAATATACATTTTGCACAATCTGTGGTGCAAAGAACATTTGTTATGGATTTACAAGGCCACACAAAAGTATTCCATTACATAATGGTATAGGGGAAACATTTTTTGATACGTGTTTTAATTGTAACTAGTAACTATTTAACATTTTATGAGATTGATATACGTTGCTGAGGAATACTGCAAGTTATTTTCTGATATTTCAAAGCCTACATTCAGCAAAAATTTTGGTGGCTAAGTATTGATGATTTGGACAGTGATCCTTATAATGTCAAAAGTGAAATTGTATATTTAAATGGTCGGCAGAATTCTATTGATTACAGTTTAGAAAAGCCACTTCTTCCATTTGCATGGCAATGTTATGGCTTAGATTACATCTTCATCAAAGACAATGTAAGTATTCTCATTCCAAATGCAATGAAAGAGAATATTGCTCTTTAAATTCATCCACCTATTAGACCTGATATGAACCGCATCGGAAACGTTTGAGGACAGCTTGTTCGAATGATTTATACAAATGGTATGCAGTAGAATTGAAAGCTTCAATCTGTCAAAACTGAAAGATAATTGATTATAAATGCATTCAAAATCTTGTCATTTAGAATAAAATAAACCGTAATAAATAAATTAGGTTTTATTAACTATTAATTTTAATTAAATGTGATATGTCATGAATAAATTTCCATGTTTTTATGTTACAAAAATATAATTTTTGACCTTATGTTCTATTTTATTAATGAAGAGAGTGATTATAATTAAAGTTTAAGTTTCAAAACGCTCTAAGAAACAAATCGCTGATTAGAATGACGTGAAAATTGAACGGCGTATTACTAAAGAAAAGGGAAAGAAAATGAACCATAATAATAATAATAATAATAATAATATAACAATAATAATAATTCCAAATTTTAGCGAAAGATGGCGCTGTAAGTGTCAGAATTTCGACTACAAATGACGAATCCTAAAACAATGGCCAAGCGTAAGTTACACGATAAACCAACTGTACTGCTTAGTGTGATGACTGCACCGGTGTGATAACGTTACTTATGTAAGCCCATACACCACGGCAAGGTCGTATCACATCCAATGGGAAAAATTATTCTTAATTGTCCTGAGACCAAAAACGGCATAAAAAGCATCCACCCAATCGGTTTTTAAGTTTCGCGAGAATGGCGCGTTTTTTTTCTTTTTGTCATAACCTTGAGGGTCCTGAACTTGTGCAGAGCTAATGGTGCAAAATCATCGTTCTTGCAATTAAGTTTTACAAACAGAGCGCAGTCTTTCATTGAAACACTCCTGGCAAACATCAAAGACTCGCAGTGAGAAAACGCTGTTTTCCCAACGCTTTTCATCTGAAATGGCCATGCGCATGCCAGGTATTTTAATTTACATCATATGACGCTTACAGCGCCATTAGTCACTAAAATATGGAACTATTTTTTTAGGGGGGGGGGGGCTTCTTTTCTTGAACAATACGCCGTTCAATTTTGACGTCATTCTAATCAGTGATTTTTTTAGAGTGTTTTGAAACTTAAACTTAAATCGTAACCATTCTGTATATGAAATTTAATTTTTCCAGTTTATTTGTTATACATATCGGGTATGATATATGAAATTTAATTTTTATTAATGAATGTTACAGAGGTTTTTATTTAAAAAACCCATGTTTTAATAAATCAATTTCATCCAGTGTTCTTTCATGGCATTGACATTACAAGCTTTGAATCATAAAAGGCAGCAAATCAACTGTCGATCGATGAAAACTTGAACCTGTAAAAATCAATAGATATTTGCGCCTTTTCTATGACAGATCTTATTGTGACAATTTAAATTAAAGAGAAAGACATAAAAATAAAATAAAATAATTTATTTTTATAAATTGGTTCAAAATTGTGCAGCAATAGACAGATCGCTGATTCAATTTGAAAAAAGAAAAAACAGCATGTGATGAATGAATGATTCAGGTTTGAGTGTGCTTGTTTTTCCATTCTGTAGAAAATTTCTCCTTTGATATTTACAGCATTTTCCATTTTGTAATTTTTAATAAGTTAATAGTTAAGCATAAATAGGAATACAGTAAAAAGCAGGATAACCGGACCGCTTTTTCAGAAAGAATCACGTTATGAACACCTTACTGCCAGAGCAACAGTTGGCGCGGAGATGAATTCAATGCTACGCACCCTTTCTTGTTTGTGACGTCATACGCTTAGCGAATAGCAACCCCTTCCTTCTGCAAAGAGATCGTGATTATTGTTCATTTGTTTCAATCTAAGCTTTTAATTTCTCTATTTGTTAATTTGCTTAAATTGATAAATTTAAATGCTTCAAAGACGATTTCTTCTCATCTAAAACACAATATTCAAAATATTCTTTTAATTTAGGTAAGATTTTGATTCTAAAATACGATAGATCATCTGTGCCATTTAGGATGAAAATTAAAACAAAACGACGATTGGCGTTTGGCAATGCAGCTAGCTCACAGATTAAGTATTTATACTTAATCTGTGAACTAGCTGAACGTTCTCGTTTTCGCCAACTCACCAAGGCTGGTGCTCAAACGTCATTCTTTCTGAAAAAGCAACCGGACCGGTTGAGACTGAGATCTATCCGGTTAATGAAATATCCGGATAATTGGACAGCTTTAAAAAACGTCTGGAGCAAGCTTTTTAGACAACTTCCTTTCACAATTTTTCAAGGCTTAGGATAAGCAATTATAGAAGTGCATACTTTAGCATATTATAAATGGCATGTATAGAAGGTTCGATTTTATTTTCTACAAAATTGGTATAAAGTTACACTTGTAAACAGAAGTTAAAAATCTAGACAATAGCAGGCACACTCTCACCACTAAAATTATTAATTTTTGTTTCGTCTAACAATTTGTATAAAATTTTCTTTAGATTACTATAAAATTTTCAGCGAAGAAGCTTTAAAATTTTTGTGGTGAGTAACTACTCACTGGCGCTTACATTTTTGCACCCTTACATATAAGTACAAAATAAATTATTCCATATACATATGCATACACTGTACAATTAATTAAAAAAAATATGATAAAGAAAAGAATTTTTTTACAGTCTTTTGCTGCACAGAGAACATCAATTTTCTTGCAACCGTATCCCTTATTTTTTTTAACCCTTTCTGGCAAAGACAACTTTTTTCGTAAAATGAGAAATTTTATTCCAACAATTTTTCGGAATTTACTAACGACTTTTTTAGAAATTATGAACTCCTTAATTTAAGCTTTTATTGTAAGGGAAAAATTTTATTAAAATATTCTTTTTCCGTTATCAAATTTGGAATTAAAATGACGTGTACCCGAAATGGTACCACTGTGCCGGAAAGGGCTAAATGTAGACTTGGACGTGATTTATAGAATCTTGCCGTTGTAGCCATTCTATCGCAATAAATCTGCCTTTGTTTGTTGGACCTCTAAATTCTTCTGTTCCATCTGCTTCGTCGTAGTCACAATTGTTGGCGATTTTATTATTTCAGAATTAGGGAATGTTATTTAATGGTTAACTTTTTTGTCATACAGCTGAATTTACCTTATATCGTGTAAAAAAGTTTCACTAGAGAAATTTTGGGAATGGCGGGGAAAAAAATATAATGGTTCTTGATGGACCTGTTAACTTGGAAATCCGATAAATCGTCGCTCTCTGTATCTGCACTGAATATAGTTCTCTTTCCAACAATATTTCAACCTTAAACCTTTTCAGGAGCGCCGTTTTCAGTCTAAAAACGATTAATTTTATTGTTCCAAATGTGAACTGGAACCAGTAAATGTTTAGTACAATTTTGATGTTATAATATACGTGAGGAGAAACACAGCTTTTGATAATTTTCAAATAAATCTGTTCTTAAATTGTGGTGTGAATCTATTATTTGAACATTTTTGGAGCAGAAATGCCTTTCCCCTGAAAGGATTATATGCCGATTTCATTACCGGATATTGATCGGGATAGTGCGTGATTCGGAAGACTACATTTCAGATAATCGGAGATTTATCGCGCTTTCTGTACTTCATACACAGCAAGGTTTGCCACAGGCGAAAATATTTTAATTCTGTCTTACTGCACTTTCTCAAAACAAAAATCTTTTATATACGGTTTGACAGTACTTACAAGACGTAAAAAATACGTTTTTTAAAACAGCGGTGCCAGTAGAATTTAAAAAAAAGTAGGCTATGAGAACCCCACACAGTGGTTAAAACAAATATTTTGAAAAATAAGGCAAATTTTATTTGAGTATTAAATAAAATTTCGTCAGTTAAAATTATGACACATGTATGCCATAGATGAGTGTCATAATTTTTTTTCATTTCTGGTCCTGAATTAGCTATTGATCAGTGATAACAAGGATCCTGTATATTTATCTTTTATTAACTTTCCCTATAAAACGTATTTTTTATTACGTGATATCGATTTGGATGTTTGCGTTCCGAAAAGCTAGATTCTTGTAATTTTCTTTTAGTATAAACTCCTTTGGAATATGTATATTAGTATGTAGGTGTGTAATTATGAATGCGTATGAATGCTAATTAAAAAAACATTTAAACAAATACATAAAATACTAATTAATTTTCATTTACATTTGATATGTAAATGTTTATAGATGTTTCCTGTTATTCGCCGAGGACAAAAATTGATTTTATTTTCATAATTAATTTGTTTTGCAAAATACATATGTAGTTACTGCCGTATGATATGTACTCTCATCTCACAGCAGTAGACCTGTAGATGTAAACATATCAAACCTGCTTTATCAATGTACACATAATATACAGATAATTGCAGTGGGTATTTACTGATCATTATGCACACATACTGACTGTGTATTTGCGTAGAATATTAAACTATCTGATGACCATTATCATATAATATCAATTTATAACAGCACTTTGAATGTAACGTAATGCTATAAGTATTAAGTTTAAATTTAATTTATGATGTATCAAGTATGTTAGTGTTAAAGTAGAAAAACAATGCTATTAAAAAGAAATACAGGTATAAGGGAAAGTCATAAATTTATTTTTTATTCGTAACCAAGAAAAGAATGACTTTAAAACAGTGGTACTACACATTTGCTAGAAGCTCTATCTGAAGAAAAATCTTTTGAAATCTTTTGACGTCATTAAAAACCTTCTTTTCTTCTTTTGTTTGACTGCTAATAAAAATAGCATTGTCTCTTTTGTCGTCTTATGGAGTACGCGATTTTATATAGTTGTAGAATAAAATAGTTTTCTTCAGTTTAAAGTATGTTTTTAATACATTTATTCATGCTATTTTTGAAAAGGTTCTGAAAAAGTTCCATCACGTAATCACGTATAGTTTCGTCACAAGCTTACTCTTTAAGTCAAATTTGATTATTATAAAATAACCAATAAAATCCCCATAAATTCTTCAGAGGTTAATTATAAATTTACCCCCGAGACATTCTAGACAACACTACGCATGATAATAATGTACTGCCTGGCTCGAATAAGAAAAACTTTAGAACTGGTTTCCAATCGGTCCTATTGCCAAGGTAACGGGACAGTCCACTTTATTTTAGGGAAGTCCGGCACTTCCTTTTCTCCCATTCAGCCGATCTCTCCTAGAATTAGCAGTCTTTTTTTGTCCTGTGGATGAAGTTCCCTCCCTACAAGTTTTGGAACCAGAAAACCTACTCAGGGTTTTTCTTATCTCGGTCAGACAGTAATAATTTAATAGTTGAAATGTAGCTTGTTTTCCATGTTTTTTTCCCTCAATGACGGTATTTTATTCTGCTTGTTATTCAATATAGTAATACTTATGATTCGAAATTCGGTACTATTTGTTTCCGAAAGCCGCGTTAACCACGCGACTTTTTCACTGGGACTATTCTAGTATCGAACAAGTTGGAAACTGCACGTGAAGCGTAGCAAATGAGGTGCATTCGTACGATAATGAAGCTTTAAAAGTATCACTCTCATATATCAATCTCATAAAATTGAATATAGTTTATTACCATTAAAATGCGCACCCAACAGTGTTGACAAACCTATGCCATTATGTAATGGAATTTTTTTTATGTGGACTTGTAAATCAATAACAAATGTTTTTGCACTACAGATTGTGCAAAATATATATTTAGATGCATAACAATTTTATTGTGTCCTTGTAACTATTGTTCCTGTAATTGATCTATGCATTCGATTTTTATAAAATTTTAAATGACTCGACAAAATTATGTAATAATTATATATTTTAAATTTCAAACGATTAAAATGATTTGAAAATTTTTTCCCCATTGACCGTAATGTAATGGAATACTTTTGATTGTCCCTGTAATTGATCTATGCATCCGATTTTCATAAAATTTGTCATGACTCGCTAAAATTATGTAATAATTATATATTTTAAATTTCAAACGATTCGGTTGGGTAGTTTTTGTGTTGTTATATCGGACGGACTGAACGACAACTATAGCTGCTACTTATTTACATAATTACGAACGCCCCTAAAAAGGTATTGCACCGAGTTGGGTATTTTCCGAGGATCCTGTTTGACGTTCACTTGTACGTTATCAGTAATATTGGTGCTCAGTCAAACGCAGCTACACAAATTCTGCTCTCCTTTAGTTTGATTAAATCAAAGCAGACCAAACGCATGCGCAAAGGCACGAACGATTTTTCCCCCTGAAAACAAACAATAGAGGTAACAAAGGAACAATTTAAATGTGTTCTGAATTTCCTTGTTGCAGAGGAAATTTACATCAAGTGTATACGTAGAAATGAATTTAATGCAATGGGAACCATGAAAAATGTTTAGAAGCGACTGGTGGCTACAAAGATTCATAATCTATAATAATAAAGAGAGAAGGATGTTTGTCTGTCAGCGCTGTTCTGAAAAGACTACTGCACGTAGAGTTACAAAATTTAGAGGAGAGGTACTTTTTTACATGTAGTTTTGCACCTCGAAGCCCGATTTTCGATTTTTTGTTTAGATTTTTTTAATAATTTTTAGGCGATTTTTAGCGTTATTTTTGCGGTTATATCTCATTAGTGAAAGGAATACGGTTTCATTCTTTTAACCGAAAATAGCAATTTATTTTTTCTCTTTTCAACAAAGTTTATTCGGAGTTTGTACAGCAATTTTTAAATTTTTAACGAATTTTTAATACGATTTTTAGTGTTTTTTCTCATTTTGCGGCTATTTTTTGAGATTGATATAAAGAAAATCGTTTTAAACTTTTAGCCTAATGCCCTAAATTTTGTGTTTGTTACGATTTTTAGATTTTAATGATTTTTAATGCAGTTTTCAATGCGATTTTTAACGTTTTTTAAAGATTATTGCGCTTAGCATCTATTTTTTTTATAGTTGTTCTACCAAGAACTTGAGCTGTTGAGAATGCAATAAGTAGTATTTTTTTGTGAAATCTAACTGAAATGTCAAAAATTTAGGTACCACTATTTTCGAATAGCAACTTCACAAACTATCTTAAATTCTTGCTTAAGACCGCTACCCCCTCGAGTTATATATCACCTGACAGGTTATTTAACAGAGTATGGTTTTGATAAAGTTTTTGAAGAATAGAGTGATCTACCTGGTGGTGGAAAATGGAACTAAAAGAATGCTATTTTTTTAAATCTAATAAAGAGACAAGTTTGTGTGTGTGTCAGCGCTGTTCTGAAGAGTCTGCTGTACGTAGAGTTACAAAATGTGGAGGGAAGGTACTTTTATACATGTAGTTTTGCACCTCGAAGCCCGATTTTCAATTTTTTGATTAGATTTTTTTTAATAATTTTTTTAGGCGATTTTTAGCGTTCTTTTTGTAGTTTTATCCCATTAGTGAAAGAAATACGGTTTCATTCTTTTAACCCAAGATAGCAATTTTGTTCTCTTTTCATCAAAGTTTATTCGGAATTTGTACAGCGATTTTTGAATTTTTAACGAATTTTAATCCGATTTTTAGTGTTTTTTTCTCATTTTGAGTTTTTTTTTTTTTTTTTTTTTTGAGATTGATAAAAAGAAAACATTTCAAACTTTTAACACTAAATTTTGTGTTTGTTACGAATTTTAGATTTTAACGATTTTTAATGCGATTTTCAATGTGATTTTTAACGCTTTTTCAAGATTTTTTGCGTTTAGCATCTATTTTTTTCATAGTTGTTCTATCAAAATCTTGAGCTGTTAAGAATGCAATAAGTAGTTTTTTTTCTTTTTTCTTTTTTTTTTTTTTTTTTTTTTTTTTTTTTGCGAAATTTACCTAAAACGTCAAAAATTTAGTTACCACTATTTTCGAATAGCAATTTCATAAAATATCTTAAATTCTTTCTTAAGACCGCTACCTCCTCGAGTAATATATCACCTGATAAGTTGTTTAACAGAGTATCGTTTTGATAAAATTTTTGAAGAACAGAGTGCGCTAGCTGGTAGTGAAAAATGGAACTAACAGAACGCGATTTTGTTAAAATTTGGAAATATAACAATGTGATTTATTTTAAATTTTAAATGGTTTATAATACATGTTTAAAAATGTAAACAAAGAATGGTGTGACACATTTCAGGGTGCGTGAAAGGAAGGGAGCGAACAAAATTAGGAAATGTAATAATGAGATCTGTTTTACACTTTAAGGTAGTTTATAACACATGTTAAAATTTTTAAAGCACTGGCGATGCTCAGGAGAGACCGCTGCACGAAGTTATGTATGAAATTTTACACCTTGAAGGCCGATTTTCAGTTTTTTTAATTTAATTCATATGCGAATTTTAGTGGGTTTCGAGGCGATTTTTCCACATTAGTGAAAAGGAAAGCGGTTTCATTCTTTCGACCTAAATTAATGAATTTTGTTCTCTTTTCAATATAATTTATTTGGATTTCGTGCAACGATGTTTGGATGTTTAGTGAATTATTTAATGTAAATTTTGCCTCTATTATTCGACATTAGTAAAAGGAATTTTGCTTAAAACTTTCAGGGGGATGTATTAAATTTTAGCTGTTAAGATTTATGAATTTCAGCTAATTTTAATGCAATTTTTCGAGATTTTTCGTTTGATGTCGGATTTTTGTCATTCATGAGATATTTCCAATTACAACGTTTTACCCTATTAGAGTAAATTTTGACCCCTGTGGTTCTTTTAATATTAATGATTTTTAATACACTTTTCAATGCAATTTTTAGAAATTTTTCGAGTTTTATGGTGATTTTTTTATATTCGGAAGTAAAAATTGATTTCAAACTTTTAATCTAATATAATTTTAGAGATTTTTAACTCGATTTTTCAAGAATTGTTGTGTTCCTTGTCGATTTTTTATTATCTATAAAGGATTTCCTTTTACTACGTGATTATCCTGTCGAGCAATTTCGCCAAATTATATCAATCGTGAAACAAGCCAAATTATGCAAATAGATGTAATTTTTATGTTAAATAATGAAAGAAGAGATAATTTAGAAAAACATTAATACAAATACATATAAAAATAAGAAGTAAAAACCACTTGATGACGTAGAAAACATATGTAACATATTTAATGTCAAATGAATATGGAATTTACGATTCGCCATTAATGTAGTTTAATCTTATGGTTTGACCCAGATAGTTTCTTGTTCAACCGGATAATCAAATAGTTCAGATTTCCGATTAGAGTGTTTTATCCGTTTGATGAAATTCTGATTACTGCGATTTAAAAAATAACTAGCGATATTTAGTGCATTTTTCAATGCGTTTTTAATTAACTTTTTAATGCGATTTAGTACTATTTTTTTCGATCCCCACCACAGTGGTGTTTTAACAATTAAAAAATAATTTTGGTTTCAAACTTTTAGCCAAATATAGTAAATTTCACCATTTACCTTTTTTTAATTTTGTCGATTTTCAATGTGAATTGTGATATATTTTGTGTTCTGCGTCGATTTTTTTGTAATTCATGTAAAAAAGAATAGTTGCTACGTTTTACACGATTAGAATATTTTTTTATTCACGGGATGTATTTACATGTAGAGATTTTTAATGAATTTTTCTATTTTTTGAAATTTCGAAAAGAAAATTAATTTCAAACATTTACACTTCATTTACGAATTTTGAAAATTAGTGATTTTTTAATGCAATTTTTAGCAATGTTTTCATTATTTTTCACGCTTTGCGCCGATTTTTTCATTCGTATTTAAGAAATAATTCAGATTACATTATTTTACTCTATTAATGTAAATGTTGTCCCCCGCTATTTTTAAATTTGAAACGATTTGTAATGAATTTTTGAATACAATCTTTAGATGTTTTCGAGTCCACGGCAATTTTTTCACAATTGGAAGAGAAATTTTTAAAGAATTTGTAGCTTAATGTAGTAAATTTTGACATCAATGATTCAGATTTTTTGTGTATTTTCATAAAATGTTTAGCAAGTTTTTTGTGTCGATATTTTTTAACTAATGAAAGAGTTTAGATTTCAATGTTTTGTCCCATTATGGTAAATTATGTCCGCAGGAATTTAATATAAATGTTTATCTTACTATGGCAAATTTTGTCCGGATTTTTGAATTTTACTGATTTTTAATCTGTTTTATTGTAATTTTTCAAGTTCTGTAACAGTTGTTGACATCGGTAAAAGAATTTTGGTTTCTAACTTTTAACATAAATAGTACAATTTGTTCTCCACGCTTTTATGAATTTTGCCAATTTCTAATGCGATATTCAATGTAATTTTTAGTTAGTTTGGGGGATTTTAGGTGTTCCGTGTTGACTTTTCCTTATTCATGAACGATTTCCGATTACAATATTTTCGACTGAATATTAAATTTTTGCATCCATGACTTTTAAATATTCGGCGATTTTTAATATAGTTTTCGATGCGATTTTTAGCCATTTTTTTAAGTTCCTTGGCAATTTTCTGCCATTCAGAAATAAATTTTGATATCAAACATTTTGTTTAATGTAGTTATGTTTCGAATGCAATGTTTTATCTCTTAATATGATTTTGGCGTTCCATGCCTACATTTTGTAATTTATGAATGAATTCGATCATAACCCCCCCCCCGCCCTGCCTTAATATTATTTTTTTAAGCATTGACTTCCAAATATTTAGCTATTTTTAATGCAATTTTCAATGTAATTTTTAGCCATTCTTCAAGTTCCGTGGCGATTTTTTTACATCCGTAAATCGATTTCGATTTCAAACTTTTTGGTTAATATGGTTAATTTCTTGATTACAATATTTTATATTATAGCAGTGAATTTTTACCCTAGGGATTTTTTGATGTTTTACGACTTTCATTACAATTTTCAATGCAATTTTTGGGCTTTCTCAATTTTGTCTTTTTTTTTTTTTTTTTTTTTTGTAAACATTTTTTAAAGGAATTCTATTTTAAATTTCTAGACTAATAAGAGTTTGATTTCAAACTTTTATCCTTTACGGTAATTGTTTTGCTCTCTTATTTTGATCTACAGCAATTTTTAATGCAGTATGCTTTTTTTTTTTTTTTTTTTGAGTTCACGGCGATTTTTTTCAGATACGGAAAAGGAATTCGGTTTTTAATTTCTTCGCTAATATGATAAATTTTCTCCTGTGCGATTAAAGATTTTTATTGCGATTTTTTAGCAGTTTTTTTCGTATTTCAATGCTTTTTACATTATCAAATTAATTAGATTCAAAACATTTATCCAAGTAGAGTAAAGTTTGAGTTTCGTGATTTTTGAAAATTTTGCCATTTTTAAAGCAATGTTTATGTTTCTTCGCGACACGCTTTGATTTTTTAGAGGTTCAATTTTTGGCCGAATTGATTATATTCTGATCTCTTTTTTTCAAAGTTTATTCAAATTTTGAAACACAATTTTTGAATTTTGTTTTATATTTTTATGAGATTTTTAATGTTTTTTAATATAAAATTTTTCCACAATAGTAAAAATAATCCAACTTCAATTTTCTAGCCCATCTCATTTCAACAAAGTTTAGGCGAAATTCGTGCAGCATTTAAAAAAATTTTCGAGGTTTTTATTATGATTTTTAAAGTTTTTTCGCAATTCTTGCTATTTTTTGATGAACCCGGGCAACGCCGGGCAGAACAGCTAGTATATAATATATATATAATATATTCACTATTTAGAGTAGAAACAAATTTGTTATATTTTTAAAAAAATCTATCGGGCACGCGGATAGTATTCACAAACCGAAAAAA
This sequence comes from Maratus speculifer, assembly GCA_964019185.1. Classification (NCBI taxonomy): domain Eukaryota; kingdom Metazoa; phylum Arthropoda; class Arachnida; order Araneae; family Salticidae; genus Maratus; species Maratus speculifer. Next base: position 37,749,012 of record OZ025296.1, read on the forward strand.
ACGAGAAAATACAAAAAGACGTCCACATTTTTTATTTCGTGCGATATGTCGAAAAAAAAATCCCTCTCCTCCCCGTAGGAAAATAACGTTACATTAAAAAAGACAAAAGAAGCATTATTATATTTAAAATTGATGCATGTCATCACTTTTGCGCAGTGACATCATTTTCACTGACTAATCGATCGTGGCAAGACTATGAGCCATAGATATAAACATATCCTCCATAATTTATTGATATTTGAAGTAATGTAACTTTCACTTATTTTAATATTAAAAAAAGAAATTAATAAAAAAGAAATGTTGAAAAAACTACCAAGCTAGGCTCGATCTTCAAGATACTAAACTTTTAAATGCATTTTTTGGTAAACTTTATATTTTAGAGATATTTCTTAAATATTTCATTGCGATAAAACTATCCAGTAACAAATAGTATATTCTTTTACAATAGATTAATTAAAATGGCATTAAATATAAAGTCTTTCAACGATATTTTAAAGGGTAGCCTCTATAGAAATTTTCACAAATTATGCGATACCACCGTTGTAGCAGAAGATGGAACCGAGTTTACGGCACACAAGCTGCTTTTGTCAACGAGAAGTGAATATTTTCGAACTTATTTCAGAGGTAACATAGAAAAGAAAAACAGGTTAGTTGTAGCCGTTCCTAAAGACATTCTAGAAGACATTTTAATCTTTATCTATTGTGGAGAAGTACGCCTTCATACCCATAACATTGTTTCCACTATCATGGCTGCCGATTATTTCCAAATTGACGATTTACTTTCACGGTGCATACCTTTCGCATTACGGGAAATATCTGAGGAGAATTGCACGTCTTTGCTCGTTGCTTCATATATTGTGGAAAGATTAGGCATTGCAGAGCACTGTTACCGTTTTGTACAAGTTCATTTTGAAAGCCTTGTTCGTAATATCAACTCAGGCATTGAAGAACTGCCATACTGTATATTCAAAAACCTGTTAAAAGATGACAGTCTTTGCGTAGCGAATGAAGAAACTGTATGGAAAGCTATTGAAATTTGGGTAAATGGGAATAAGGAAGAAAGATTGAGGTATGTTCCAGAGCTTTTGACTTACATAAGATGGAATTCTGACAACAACAAATTGGCCTCCTATATTTGTGAAAACACCATAGTTCGAGAAAATGTATTTTGTAGAAGTATTGACCTGGAGAAATACGCATCAACTTCGAAATTTAAACTGCTGCAATCTGATATTTCAAACACCTCTCCTGACAGATGCCCCAGTAAAATGTACATCTTTATATGCAGAAACATCTCGCCTAATTTTAATAACACATCAGGAATATACCTCACATATGATGAAAAAATTGACATTTGGCGTAAAGTTGGAGAAACAGATGAGGATTTTCATGCCCTATTTTCTAAAAACAGTTTTATTTTCATGATTAATAAAATATCAAAAGAAATGAAAGCATTCGATTTGTTAAAAAAAGTTTGGATAAAGAAAGAAAGTATGCAATCAGCCCGTCAGGCTTATTGCGCCGTCCAGTGTGAAAATAGTTTATTCGTTATTGGAGGATTTAATTTTATGATGAGAAATACAGACGTTGAATGCTATGACATATTGGAAGATACCTGGAAGTACTGCATGGCAATTCCACCCATGAACATCAGTGGAGCAGCAGTGATTGGCAGAACTTTGTATGTCATTGGATTCCCTGAAGATTCTGAAAGATTAGAGATGAGAGCATTAGCATATAACACACTTAATGATGTTTGGACGGATATCGAAAAGCCTAAGCAATTTAGAACAAATTTTGGAATTATCAATTTCCGAGATCAACTGTACATATTAGGCGGAAGAACGGAAGAAAACAGCATTACAACTACGGTTGAAAAGTATAGCGCCGTGAATAACAAGTGGGAAAAATTCCCACCTTTGCCTTTGCCATATGAACTCCCACAGGCAATAATATTACAAGATAAGCTAATGGTATTTGATGATTGTCCTATCAACTTCGTGCATAAGTCCAGATTTTCACCTTGTGTATGGAACGACGAAGCTCAGACATGGGATGTTGAAATGATCTCTTCACCTCTGAACCAAATTCACATGTACGCTCTGTGCTGCATTGAGGATCGGGACATTTTGCTGGATCTTTCTAGAGAAAACAAAGATTATGAAACTGTGTGGAGAAAAACACCTTTTGCAATAAACTAAATTGGTATGTAGAGGGATTTCTAAAAATAAATAAATGTAAAATTTATTATTTTTACTTATTTGAGACAATAAAACACTGAATGTACATCGAAGTAAAATTATCTCTTGTCTTTTTTGTAACGATTATTACACACATCACTTATAGTCCGGGGTGCAGGTACACTTTTTTTGGTATTACTTGGATATCCGACCAGATGTCGACCAGAAAAATTTCGCCAAACTATAAGATTAAATGCCACAATAATGGATGATCTTGAATGTCACATTCAATGACATTAAATACGATACACGTATTTAAAACATCAAGTGACTTTTGTTTCAACTTTTTACTTGTATTTTTATTAATATTCTACTAATTATTCGTTTTTTTGTTACTTAAAATAAAAATTGTGTCAATATGTATAATTTGGCTATTAGTTTGGCGATTTGTATAATTTGACGAAATTGATCGACTGGATAACCAAGTAGTTTTTTTAAGCGATAGCATACAGGCTAATTTTGAAACCTGATGTAGTTGCTTTTACATAATCAATCACGAAAACAGTCATCAATTGTCACGACCGTGCTGCATTCGGCCTCGAAGGCCGCACGTTCGCACAATCAAGTCGCAATGCACGGCATTCTGATTACAAAAAATACTGCAACTGAGTCCTTATTAGCCTTAATTTACGTAGATATCGATAATTTTGTGTTGACTGACTGCGCGTTGTTCAGATCCCAGATTAGAGGTCTGCACGGGCCGGAATTTCCAGGCCCGGCCCGTTTAAATTTTTATATTTTAGGCCCGGCCCGTTTTGGCCCGTTACAATTTTCTAAAAATTCAGATTTTTAGTATATAATTAAGATTTCTTTAACATTTACTGCATACTTATCTACTTATCTATGGAATGATTTTACAGTATATTTTACAGGAAATAAACATTACCAACATTAATGATTACTTAGATTCTTAGGCTTTCAACATTCAAATAAAGATTCATTAAAAAATTAATATGGCCTAGAATAAAAGAAAAAAGAAAGAAAGTTAAAAACATCGTAACTTTTGAAGCTGTTTAATAAAAGAAGATTTATAAAAATATTTCTATATCATTTTATTAAGGATTTAAATCCAAATTCATTCGTTAATTCAAAGAAGCTCCTTTCTGATACATTTCTAAATTCATTTTCCCCCCCAGAAACGCATAAGATTAGCAAATGTCTTTATTCAGCAACTATATAATCGAATGGCGTTATCCATTTTTTGATTCAAGCAATTTAGGAATACTGCAAGCAAATAAAATAGTGTCATAGAATTGAATAGAATTTCTGAAAACGATAGCATGGGAAACAAAAGAAAAACCTGAAGCCATTTGAGAAACTATTGTATCTCAACAAGGTTATACAAGTATTTTATTTACCAAAAATGAAAAACGCTATTTGATTCCAAATACTTTCAATAGTCAGGCTTATTACTTTTATGCGTTTACAATTAAAAATTAATTTGAAAATGTGTGAAACTTTTGCGTTATTGAGAAATTAATTTAAAAACCATCAAGAAGTATATATCCAATGATTAAGCTAACATAAGCTCTTTATCGCTGTTAATAATTTTACAAATCATGTTGTCTGCCCTACAGATCATGAGAACAATTAAGTCTAGTACCGGTCCGGGAAGCTAATTCGCAAACAATCAACGTCCCAGCGCGCTTCGCGCCAACTTCTATAGCCAAGTGCTTTCGGGAGAAAATGAAAATGTGCGTGCAAGTCTGAAGTTCTAAAGTAAGTCTGAAAAAAAAAATAAAATAAAATAAAATAAAATAAAAAAATAAAAAAATAAGACAAATCAAGTTTGTAAATATTTTTAAATTACGTTGATCTATCTTGATTAACTACGCGGCTTATTGTTTCAACTATTAATACCTTCATAACGCTAAAAACATGCATTTTAAATTTTCCAGCGTCATCCTAGCTTTTTAACGGTAATCCAATTGTAACAGCATCAGTATTCAACTAGTGTAATCAATAGCACAACTTGTGTAGACTGAATTAATCTGCTACAGAAAAAAAAAGCTTTGAATTCTGTAAGTGTATCTAAAATATTCATATAAAGTGGATATAAATATTTGCAATGCAATTTTCAAACTATGATACTAGCAGTATTCAAGTATGCACGTCGAAGTTCAATTTTTCACCAAAGCCCTTGGCTAGAGGAGTTTGCGTCAAGCGCACTGGGACGTTGAGTGTTTGCGAATTTGCGTCCGGGAAATCTATATGTAGAAATATAATGCAAGCTTGATCTCGGCCCGGCACGAGTCAGCTAAAAAAATATTAAAACGGGTTACACACAATGTAACTGCCCAATGTCCGATGTCTCTACACTATACAAGTTACATTTTTATATTGATGCTGTCAAACTAGTATGGCTCGTGACGCACATTTATACTTATTCTAGTCTAATGAATAAAATTAAAAGACAAGTGAAAATAACAAAAAAAATTGTGTTCCTAGCTAAGCAGTACAAAAATAGAAATAAAGAAAAAGGACAAAGTCCGTTTAATCCAAACAGTCTTGAAACAGTCCATATACAGCCGAAAATTAACTAGTAAAGGGATATGTCTCTGCATAAAAAAACTCTTTAAAAATATCATACGTTACTTATTAACAAATCACAGAAATGCACAAAAACATAATAATAAGAGGGACAAAAATTGGTACTACTTGGTTATACCGTCGACCAATTTCGCCAAATTATACAAATTGCCAAATTAATAACCAAATTTTGCATATTGATAAAATTTTCCTTTTAAAAAACGATAGAATAAAAAAGTTAGTAGAATTATAATAAAAATACAAATAAAAAGTCCAAATAAAAATCAATTAAGTTTTAAACACTTGTGACGTTTTTATCATCATTGAATGTGATATTCATGATCATCCATTATTGGCATTTAATTTTATAGTTTGGCGATAGATTTTTGGTCGACGGGATAACCAAGTAGTACCCAAAAATCTAATATCTAATAATATTTACAAGTTAAAAATCTATGCAATTAATTACGAAACCTATCAAAAAGAGATAAAAAAATGCTTAAGTGAGACGAATTCAAACTAACATTGAATTTTAAAACCGTACACAAAGGAAAAATAATGAGAAAAAAGAGATGGCGAATGCGTAGTCTGTTAGCTGTATGAAAATTGAAGAAACAGTTAAATGAAAATAGAGGACGTATGAGAAAAGTATAATAAAGATAAATAAAATTTAAGTTTAAAGCTTTTTTGATTTAAAAAAACAGTAGAGGGTTTTGTTGTTAGATTTGCTGATAATTTTAATGCTGTAAAAATTACGATAGATAAATTCGTAGTACGATAGATAATTACGATAGATAATTACATGCATTACTGCCATTCAAACTACCAACTGTAAATAAAAATATTATAATATGCTTTCGTGATGGTATATAATCTCTGAATTGATATAAAATGGTGTTCTAGATTTTTTTTTTTTTTTTTTTTTTTTTTTTTAAGTTTACTTTAAACTGATATTTTAATTGGAATTGGGACTGATTCGCTTCTCGAAATAATATATGGATCTCATTAAAATATTTTCTAAATTTAGTTTTAAATAACCGGCTGTCGTAAGTAAAAAATCTTTGCAAAGGTAGCAAGAAATATTTTAAATCTCCTAATGCAGAGTTGCCAACCTCCAACTTTTTAAAAATTAAGAACACATACATTGAACCAGGAAAATTGTTTGATTAGAAGTATTTAGGATTGAGTAACTTAGTCGTCTGAAAATTATTTAAACTAGTTTATTAGATAAATTTCTGGTTGGAAATAGAATTGTTTGATTTTTAAAAAGCCGGAGGTTGGCATGTAAGCTAATGTCAAATAAGCATTAATAAAGTATGAGTGAAAATAGACCTAGAGGGCTTGATATATACGCATTTCGTAAAACTTTAGATCAGTCCTGTCCAACCTTTCAGTAAGCAGGGGCGCATCTTAGCTCTTGACACTCAATGAAAGGCGCCATTATTGACATGTTTTAAAATATGTGCCATGCATCGTACAGTATTAGTATACAGGCACGCATTTACATAATGCAAAATGATGCGTATATTGTCGTAATGTATACCTGTAATTACATGTATTAAATGTCAAATTACACATTTCTGTATGACAGATCTATCTTTCTAGGTTTCTAACAAGAATGTTTTTAGGATAAGGTGCTAAAAACTGTAATTGTACCTATAATAACAACAAAAACATGTATATCAGAGATATTGTAGGTTTCTTTTAAGATATGAAAATATGCTGTTACTAATTTTGAAGGCGTAAAATTCGTTTTATAAAAAGTACAAAAACAAAGACAAGCAGAATAGTGACCAATACATGTGATTGGTTGCAGTGTGATAGTCTAAAAGTGCTTTCATAGATGGAAACATTTTGCACTGTTTTATAATTTTTCTAAGTAAATGAAAAAAAAAAAATATCAAACTCGAGAAGGAAAATACAGGCCCCTCGTATAAAACAGCTTAAGCTGTTTTATACGAGGCCAGAATTCCAGCCAGGATACGAGGCCAGAATTTTTATACCAGCCCAGAATTCTGGGCTGGTATGACAACAGATGAGAGAAAAAAGTTGAACTTTCATGCTCATGTGTCTTCAAAGGGACGAGGAACATGAAAAACTTTTATTTTTCTGTTATTTATTAAGCATTAAAAAAGAACTATTTCAAATTATTGCCAAATTTAATCAATATAATTACAATTTATAAATAATTATAAATCGTCAAAATATGCATGTTTAATTGTTCAATGCATGTTTCTTGTTTTTAAAGCATTTTTACGAGAATGGAAAATAAATGATGCAAATATTAATGATTTCAAAGAAAGTATTCTTTAAAATGAAATTTTACTTTTAAAATGTCTAATGACTAGAAACTGTCAGAAGGGCACCGCGTTGGACAGCCCTGCTTTAGATCCTTTGAGACTAACAAAGAAATTTTAATAAAAGTTCTTTTACTTTAGAAAAGTATTCTCACATCATGAGTTAAATGACTTTGAGATCAATATTTTAACCTTCAGGTGGTGTTCATTTCCAATGTACACCATTTCAAATATGCAAGGCTTTCAAGTTTCCTACGAATATTTTAACCCTTTCAGAGGAAGTGTATTTCGGCTCCAAAAATATTCACATTATTGATTCACACCCCAATATATGAACAAATTTATTTGAAAGTAATCAAGAACTCTTTGTTACTTATATTATGAGGTCGAAATTGTACTAAAAGTTTACTGGTGCTAGTTCGCAATCGGAACAGTAAAATTAACCAATAAGAATGTATTTATTAAAATACAACACATTGCTCTGTGGTGCACATAACAAGAAATTTAATATACATTTGTACAATTAAAATAAAATAAAACTATCAACGTTTCGCGCCGTCTTCTGCGGGCGTCTTCAGGAAAATATGATAACGGAAGGACTAAGTTTCATCTTGATCGAGAGATAATCTATCTATTCTATATATTTAAAACACCTGGCTGTTTTTTTGGTCATCAGCCCTGAGCTTTCTACTGGCCCGATTTTGATAATTATTTTTCAAATTTGATAATTATTTTTTAAAGCTGTTTATGTGTAGATGTGCCCATTCTGGCTAATTTTTAATTTATTTCAATTTTTATATTTTATTTTCAATTTTAAGAGCTTTTTCATGACATTTCTTCAAAACAGTGGCAACAGGTTAAGCTTTTCTCGCTTTTCACAAAATTTATTTTGTTTCATTATTTTCCACCAATCAGGAGCTGATCTCATCGGTGAATGTATAATCGCATTTCAAAAAAAAAAAAAAAAAAAAAAGTTTTTTGTAAAATTTAATCATAATAAAATGATTTCACATAGTTATTACACAGATTATTTACTGAGTAATATTATTAAGTGTTATGTAAGTAAAATAACAGAAGATAAACTTTAATAAAATATAATATCTAAAGTGAAATTTTGTCGATGGAGAAAATGTCGTCATACAGAAACCAGATAAATTTATTCCATGAATATAATATACATTGTTATAGCTGTGTCAGTGATGATGTCATATTCACAGACTTTAATTCCTGCATCTAAATAAAGTGAACTTCTATTAATTTAAAGGTCCGTGGTGTGCACAAATGAAAATATTTCTATAAACTGCGCCATTTCTATTTAATTATAATGAATATTTTATTATACTAAAGAATTCTTAAATAACTGCATCAACGTTTCGCGCCGTCTTCTGCGGGCGTCTTCAGGAAAATATGATAACGGAAGGACTAAGTTTCATCTTGATCGAGAGATAATCTATCTATATATTTAAAACACCTGGCTGTTTTTTGGTCATCAGCCCTGAGCTTTCTACTGGCCCGATTTTGATAATTATTTTTTAAATGAAAGCTGTTTATGTGTAGATGTGCCCATTCTGGCTAATTTTTAATTTATTTCAATTTTTATATTTTATTTTCAATTTTAAGAGCTTTTTCATGACATTTCTTCAAAACAGTGGCAACAGGTTAAGCTTTTCTCGCTTTTCACAAAATTTATTTTGTTTCATTATTTTCCACCAATCAGGAGCTGATCTCATCGGTGAATGTATAATCGCATTTCAAAAAAAAAAAAAAAAAAAAGTTTTTTGTAAAATTTAATCATAATAAAATGATTTCACATAGTTTTTTTCTGCAATACACAGATTATTTACTGAGTAATATTATTAAATGTTATGTAAGTAAAATAACAGAAGATAAACTTTAATAAAATATAATATCTAAAGTGAAATTTTGTCGATGGAGAAAATGTCGTCATACAGAAACCAGATAAATTTATTCCATGAATATAATATACATTGTTATAGCTGTGTCAGTGATGATGTCATATTCACAGACTTTAATTCCTGCATCTAAATAAAGTGAACTTCTATTAATTTAAAGGTCCGTGGTGTGCACAAATGAAAATATTTCTATAAACTGCGCCATTTCTATTTAATTATAATGAATATTTTATTAAACTAAAGAATTCTTAAATAACTGCATAAATCACGCTTTTATTAAGGAAAAGATGAGTATTTCTTAAGGTGTAAATGATGTCATATTAAAAAAAAAAAAAAAAAAAAAAAAAAAAATATTGCCCAGTTAAACTGATGGCATTGAGCTCACAGGCTACGCATACTAATTGTACATTACAACCTTGTATTTTCGTTAATTCCGTTCGAAAAAAAAAAATTAAGAAGGGGAAACAGCTCTCCCCTTTCTCCTTTTTTATATTTAATCATTGAACCTCCTAAACTATCAAGTACATGCTGTATCATATTAAAAAACCTATATCCAAAATTCAGAGCAAATCAGATAAGTCTTAATAAAAACCCATTTAGCATTTATATAATTTAAGAGGAGTTATCTCCTCTTTTATACTTAACCATTAAACTTCCAAAACTATTCAGAGATTTGAACGAAATCTGACAATTCTGATTGAAAAATCCATTTATACAAGTTAAGGGGAGGGGCATTAGAACCCCCGTTCCCCCTGTTTATACTTATTCAATGAACACCTAATAACAGCCACGGACTCGCCTCATCAGAATGATCCTATATCTAAATTTTGAACGAAAATTGTTAATTCTGCATGAAAATCCCGTTTATATCAATTAACGGGAGGGGCATGAGCCCCCCGTTCCCCTTGTTTATACTTATTCTATGAACACCTAATAACAGCCACGGTATCGCATCATGAAAATGAACCTATATCTAAATTTTGAACGAAAACTGTTAATTCTGCATGAAAATTCCGTTTATATCAATTAAGTGGAGGGGCATGAGCCCCCCGTTCCCCCTGTTTATACTTATTCAATGAACACATAATAACAATCACGGAATCGCCTCATCAGAATGATCCTATATCTAAATTTTGAACGAAAACTGTTAATTCTGCATGAAAATCCCGTTTATATCAATTAAGGGGGGGGGATAAGCCCCCCGTTCCCCCTGTTTATACTTATTCAATGAACACCTTATGACAGTCACGGAATCGCCTCATCAGAATAATCCTATATCTAAATTTTGAACGAAAACTGTTAATTCTGCATGAAAACCCCGTTTATATCAGTTAAGGGGGGGCATGAGCCCCCGTTCCCCCTGTTTATACTTATTCAATGAACACCTATTGACAGTCACGCAATCGCCTTATCAGACTGATCCTATATCTAAATTTTGAACGAAAACTGTTAATTCTGCATGAAAATCCCGTTTATATCAATTAAGGGGGGGGTGCATGAGCCCCCCGTTCCCCCTGTTTATAATTATTCAATGAACACCTAATGCCAGTCACGGAATCGCCTCATCAGAATAATCCTATATCTAAATTTTGAACGAAAACTATTAATTCTGCATGAAAATCTCGTTTATATCAATTAAGGGGAGGGACATGAGCCCCTCGTTCCCCCTCTTATACATATCGAATGAACTCCAAAAACTAATCAGGGAAGCGCCTTATCAGGATATACCTATATACAAAATTTCAAGTGGATCAAATATTTTTATCATGAGTTATCGCGTTACGCACGAACATACGAACGTACATACAGAACGGACGGGCACATAAGCTCTCAGGCTATGATAGCCTGTGAGCTAAAAAAGAATAAAACCTGTGATATGCCGGTATTACTATATTTTCTGTCTTACATAATATCAAAAAATAATTAAAATCATTTCATTGTATTAAGTTATTGTTTAAAAAAAATCTGCATTTCAGCAACAAATACAAAAATTTTATTCTTTTTAATGACAGAGATATCTTTTTTTTTTTCGTTGCCATAACAACGAAATAATTTTTGAAGTTCATGGATGATAAAACCAATAAATAAATTAAATTTATTGCAAGTGCTGTAAATATGTAGTGGATTGGTTAGGCAGTTTAGTAAATCCCTGTTTCTATTATAATTAAAATGTTTCATTGATATTATAATTATTGTACAGTTATCAAGCGATATTTAAACGGAGAAAAAACTAGTCGTTGGGGGCCACCGTAATACTTACCCATCATGGATATGTATATGAAAATAAAACATGTGAAAACTATTCATACAATGCATTGCAATTCATAAACAAAATTTAAATATTGTTAATATACATAGTAATGCTATATTAAAGAACTGCTGATGTACCAAATTATATAAAACGCCAAACTATTCAAGTAGTATCGAACTGCGTAAAAGAAACATCCTTATAACTCCAAAAATAATAATTCTATTAACTAACAATTAACTGTGTCGGATTAAGCGTCTCATTTCCAATTAAAATATACCTCTGAATTGAAATTTGAATGAAATACAGGGTCATGAAAAATCGAAGAATGTAGAAAACAGGATTACAAATATCTCGGCAACTAATAATCCGATCGACTTCGTTCTATATGCAAAATGTGTGTTATTTTATTGCCTTTTACGTCCATTCCTTAGAACAAAAAAATTCGAAAATTTTTATATACCTTTCATCAGAACGAATTTTTCGAGAGTCCGAAAAAAATAGTTCCGGATAATCGAGGTTGCTGATATTCAATAGGGTTCGTCCCATTCTTACATACTAACTACATACAAAATTTCAAGTCTCTATCTCAATTTGTTCGAGAGATAGAGCGTTTACAGACAGACAGACAGACAGACAGACAGACAGACAGACGGACGGCAAATTTTTTTTTCTAAAAATATGTTTTTCGGAATCTCCACTATCTAAAAAATGTAAATCCGTCAAAAAAAATTTTTCGATTTTCAAAACGATTGCATGACTTACCCTATACTACGTATGATGGGTAAGTAATAAATTATGCAGATATTTTTGAATTCGTCTTCCGAGGTATAATAATAACTTCCTAAATAATTTGGCATTTAAATAAAAGCTTAAATTTGGCATTTAAGCTTTAGAAACCGCATTAAAAAAAAGATTTGTAGCTGAAGTTAAGTCCAACATAATAATTTATGAGTTGTTTTCCTTATTTTTTGTTATTTTCTGAAGTTTGCGTATCTTCATCATGAAAAGCTATGTTATCCCTATTTTAAGAGGTGGCAATTGTTTATTTCGCTCAGTATTTTACTGTCTATATAAGATTGATATATATCATACCTAATATATATTCTTTTCCGTCGAGTTTCGACGGGTGCAGCTAGTATTTCTAATAAATTAAAATCTAAATGAATTAAAAGTTTAAAAATGTTGCCACTTACACTTGAGTAAAAATTAAAATATTGCAACGAAATAAAAATTTTAAGATTTTATGATATTATGCCATATTTTTGGTATATTGTAGGATAAATTATTATTGCATGGTTTATTTTCTCGTACAATTATTTCGATGGATTCTCTTATTTTACCTTGAACAGGGTTATTGCACGGAACTATGATTTTGGCCTCATCAAAGTTAATACGGCAACCCTTGTTCGCCAAGTAGAAGTGAGAAAGAACAGTATTATGTTTATATTGTTTAATATCTCTGCGATGCTCTTTAATTCTAATTAAAAGTTGCAGCGTAGTCATGCCGATGTAGACTTTTTTAACATTATTAGATAAAGTGATGGGGATTTCATGAATACCAGATTTTTGATCTATTGGAATTTTGTCGATCTTATCTGTAACGATGTCAATGAGATATGGAGGTGGAATGGCGACAAGTTTTATGTTATATTTTTGTGTGATCTTTTTTACTTTTTCAAATATATAAGGGATATAATGAAATTTTCTGTAAACCATAAGCTTATCCTGTTGTTGGCCAGATGTGGGAGGAGTATTGTACTGTTGAACTATTTTATTTACAAATTTTGCAGGAAAACCATGGTCAAAAGCTATTTTCTGTATAAAATCAATTTCTTTATTTAATATGTCATCTGAACAAACCATAAAAGCTCTTTTAATAAATGACCTGAAAGCAGATATTTTGTATTCGAAAGGCATGTTGGCTGAAAAAAAGTTTAACTGTAATTTCTTTTATTGGTTTTCTATAAACTGAAAATTTTAAACTTGAATTGCATCTATTAATTTGAACATCTAAAAATGGAAGGGAGGCGTTTTCTTCGACTTCAAGGGTGAAATTAATACTATTGCTTAATTTATTGACATCTTGTAGAAAAACATATAATTCAGCCAAACTGTGGTTCCATAAGATGAAAACATCATCAACATAACGGAACCAATATTCAGGTTTTAAATTAAACGTATTAAAAATTTTTTTGTTCTAGTGGTCTTAACGCGAATTCAGCAAACAAAGCGGATACTGGTGACCCCATCGGCGCATCTTGCAGCTGTCGGTAAATATTCTTATTAAAAATGAAAATGTTACTGAAAACTATTAGGTTTAGGCCAGATTTAAGCGAGGTTTTGATATCTTAAGATATATTTGAATTTTTATCTATTATCAAATTAATATATTCTATGACTTCGTGCATATTGATGGAAGGATATAATGAAACTACGTCTAAACTTGCCATAATAGTGTTTGTATTAACTGGAATTACTTTAACTTTATCAATAAAATCTCTTGTAGACAAAATTGCAAATTCTGAAACAGGAAGTATCGATTTCAAGAAGATCACGAAAGCCTTTTCTAAAAAGTATGTGGCTGCAACACATCGGGAAACTATGGGTCTCAAGGGTAAACCTGGCTTATGATCTTTCAGTCTCCCAGTCAACATCAGAGTAACACCAGTATGATTGATCTTGATAAGTGATTTCATACTATCTGGTCATTTTCCAGTGTGAACTAACTCTTCAACTTTATGGAAAATTTTCTGGCTTAAATCTTCCTGCAGAAGTTCACAGTCCATATCAGCAATACACGCATTCATTTTATCAATGTAAGTTTATATGTCCAAAACTGCTATTTTGTTTGATTTGTCTGTCTTGATAATGATAATATTGGGATCCTTTTTCAAATTCTTTAATGTCCTCAAAATTACGCTCTGTTCTTTATTCTGTTTATACGATATTTGTCTTACTAATCTGTACATTGCTGCCCGCTCTTTATCTCTATTACTTTCCGGAATGACTTGAATGATGTTTTCACAATCTGCAATAATACTATTTCGCTTTTCATTATTATCAAATACAAATTTTGGTCCATGTCATTAAAATTACGCTCTGTTCTTTATTCTGTTTATACGATATTTGTCTTACTAATCTGTACATTGCTGCCTGCTCTTCAACTCTATTACTTTCCGGGATGACTTGAATGATGTTTTCACAATCTGCAATAACACTATTTCGGTTTTCATTATTATCAAATACAAATTTTGGTCCATCATTATTTTAAAATACAAATTTTGGTCCATTATTATTATCAAATACAAATTTTGGTCCATCATTATTATCAAATACAAATTTTGGTCCATATATAACATAAATTTTGTCGCCATTCCACCTCCATATTTCATTGACATTGATATAGATAAGATCGACAAAATTACAATAGATAAAAAATCTGGTAATTATGAAATCCCCATCACTTTATCTAATAATGTTAAAAAAATCTACATCGACATGACTACGCGGCAACTTTTAATTAGAATTAAAGAGAATCGCAGAGATATTAAACAATATAAACAGAATACTACTCTTTCTCGCTTCTACTTGGCGAAGAAGGGTTGCCGTATTAACTTTAATGAAGCCAAAATCATAGTTCCGTGCAATAACCCAGTTCAAGGTAAAATAAGAGAATCCATCGAAATCATTGCACGAGAAAATAAACTATGTAATGATAATTTATCCTACAATATACCAAAAATATGGCATGATATCATAAAATCTTAAAATTTTTATTTCGTTGCAATATTTTAATTTTTACTCACGTGTAAGTGGCAACATTTTTAAACTTTTAATTCATTTAGATTTTAATTTATTAGAAATATTATCTCTCGATCAAGATGAAACTTAGTCCTTCCGTTATCATATTTTCCTGAAGACGCCCGCAGAAGACGGCGCGAAACGTTGATAGTTTTATTTTATTTTAATTGTACAAATGTATATTAAAATTCTTGTTTTGTGCACCACTGAGCAATGTGTTGTATTTTAATAAATACATTCTTATTAGTTAAATTTTATGGTGCAACTGTCCTGTATATATGTATGTAAAATTAACCGTTTGCAGACTGAAAATGGCGCCCATGAAAGGGTTAATTCCGAAAATGTTCTTTTATTTAATTGGAACATATGAGTGATTTAAAAGAACAACAATTTCTGCAAAATAATAGTGGTGAGCAAAAAGCCACAGACTCAAAAACTCTGAATAGAGTTGTTGGGTCGAAATAGACAGGTCCACTTTAACAGGGTTCAGGAATAAAAACAATAAAATAGTACCTAACTTAATCAGTAAATAATAAAGTTTAAAAGAAAATTTAAAAAAATAATTTTAAGAGCTTATACCAGAGCTCCCAAGTATTCGATTTTTCAAATACCAGTATTTTAGCGCTTCCATGTTTTGCCCGTACTTCATACGAGCAACGTGCTTTTGCCAGTGATGATTTGGCTGTACCATGTACGGACATCTAAATTCCAGTCGTTTATTATTCCCACCATTAATTTTTTTATTGTAAATTTTGCATTATTTAATTCAAGCATTTTTTCTCGTTTCAGTTAGGCAAAAATTTATGTTTTGAGTAATCGGTGCTGAAAGACAAAAATTTTGCAAAAGACATGAAAAAATAGGCTTTATTAAAAGTTTTTTTTTTTTTTTCAAAATTATCGATCGGTTAAGAGGTTAATAAGGAAAATGTTTTTTTTTTATTTAATTGGAACTCTTGGGCGATTTAAACGAATAATATTTTTTTCTAAGATAACAGTGAAGAAAGATAGCAGATAACAAAGAGCCGATGACTTGGAAAGACTTGGAAGCTATGAATTTTTAAAACAGTAAATTCAAAATATGAACTAACCCTTTCGCGACAGGAGCCTTTTACGAAACTTTTAATGTTTTTTGACAGGAGCCTTTTACGAAATTTTTAATGTTTTTTAATAGGAGCTTTTTACGAAACTTTTAATGTTTTGCCACCGGTTTTTAAAAACATTTGTGTCATATTAAATCGAGAAAATGCTCCGATTAATTAAGGCAAATTTTAGAGTAAAATGTTACTGGTGGGGATAAACAAGGATTCTTAAGACTTTTTGTGGTACGTATGCGTGTCATTCATCCCCAAGGGGTTAAACTCAATTTTGTAAGACAAAATATTCCTAATACCTAGTCTAAACATTGCTGTCATTAATAATATGAAATTGTATTTTAAAAATTTAACGGTGTCGAAAAGCTTTAAGTAATAAATCAAGCAAACTCTTCTTGCCCGCGGGACGTACGGTCAAATAGTTAGGTACTTAATAGATGTCGATTCGTAGAAGCTTAAAATAATTGTATCCAAAATTAAACTTCATTCCATTGATTAGTTTTTGAATTATACTCCCTCTGTCCCAAATTAGTTGCGACATTTGAATACTTTTTTACTGATTATTGATATTTATGACTTTATGATTTTGTTTGAACATTTTTCAGAGAGCTATACTATCAATCACCAATATTTAGGTACCTAACATTCCCTCCATAATTCCATAAAGAAGTAAGTAATTATTTAAAAAATCCCGGTTCACACGCTCTTAGGAAACGCCCCATTGAGATTCTTTTAACAGTAATCACATAAAACTGCCTTCAATCTAATCAATCGTGAATGGATTCAAGAACATTTTATTCCAATTGTTGCTTTTTTTTTTTTTTTTTTTTTTTTTTTTTTTTTTTAAGTATAAAATCAAGATTCTAGTATAATTTTACTGGTGTGTATCTACTAAACTGCATCGGAAATTACTTATGACTCCATTTACTTGAAATGTAGCAACTAATTTCGGACAAAATTTTCAACCTAAATGTCGCAACTAATTTGGGACAGAGGGAGTACTTAATTATGTAGTTTTTGATTTATGTTAATACAATTAAAAAATGAAGACGATCCTCTAAGCTTTTATTTTATAACATAAATTGAAAAAAGGCCATATGTGAGGGTATAGAAAGTTTCAATTACAGGGAAAATTTTCATATTCTATTCGCTCCACTACTGAAAATCGAATCAGATGTGGCAATCGTAAAACATTCTTCTATTTCATACCTGTTATTTTCCTGAAAAATGCAGCATAGAAATGTCACTGGTTAGGTCATTTGCACCAAAATCTAGTCAGCAACAACTTATGTCAACTTCTAATTGAATCTAAAATTTTGGTGAAAATCCGTGCGATAGTTTCTCAGGTAGAATTATTGGGTAACTCTTAAAAAATTCTACATTACAGGGTCACTTGTAGGGTGCTACACCAAAACCTAACCAGGATCAATTGTTATCAGGTACTAATAGAATCTGTAATGTGATGAACATTCATGCATAAATTCTTGAGATACAGCTATTGCGAATTATGAAAAATACAATAAAGTAGCGCCTTCTGTCGTGCAATTTACTCTAAAAACGAAACAACACTAATCTATATCAGGGACTAATTAAATCTGAAGTTAGATGAAAAGTCATTCATTAGTTCATGAGATAAAGATTAAATTAGAACTTAACATGCATCAAACTAGTGAAAAAGTTCATTAATCATTTAACTTATCGATATTTTTGGAAAAAATCATTCAAATAATGTCTATTTTAATGACTCTTTTACAGAATTCTTTAATTTTTCCTCGACGGTTTTCAAAACAGATATTTTTTCCCAATTGAATAAAAAAGTGCTCTAATTAAATAAAACAAATTTTACAATAAAAATTTACTGGTGAAAATAATAAATCACGGTTTGAAATCATTATTTTATAGGGGGGAATATTGTTTGAGGCGCGTTTTAATTATGTTAAACTATTTCATATTTTATGAAATTAACTTACTTTTTTAAGATTTACTACAAGTTATTTTCCGTATAATTGAAAGCAGATAGTATTTACCGGGAGACTCAAAAGATTTCGGTCACTATACTGTATTCAAAGTTCTGCTTACCGCAAAACTTATAATGCGAACGCACCCCACTTGGTACGCTTGACGAGCAATTTTCAACTTGTTGCTATTTATTTCCTATATTTTAGCATCTAAAAGAAAAACTCGCAGATTTATTTTCAATTTATTCGCATTCACAGTCACAAATAATATAAAACTCATTATGCATTTTCTTCATCCAAAATGAAACGAAAATAATATACTGCTCATTTTTCCCATCATCTCTTACTCGATTTAAGCATTCGTTCGGAATTCAAATAGGGGAATATGTTGCAAGTTAGTGATTTATTTCTAATAGGTTTTTCAAACACAACATGGTTTCAAAATGAAAATTTTTGAAAAAAATGGAAAAAAATGCAAATTTGCACTTATTATTTGTCGTCCATAGTTTTACATTTCAAAGGATTTTGAGTAAATTTAAAACGGGGAAGTGTTGGTTTTCTGGAAATTCATGCTTTATATTTTTGTTGCAACAGGCAGTGACGAATTTCAAACTTTGTTGGGGAGCAGGATGTTTACTTGAAACCACAAAGATTAAATTAGAATATTAGAATATATTATCCATCCCAAACTACCGAAAAAGTTCATTGACCACTAAACTCATTAATATTTTTGAAAAAAGGAAAAAAAATTCAAATGATGGCTCTTTTATTGCATATTTTACAGAAAATTTTAATCTTTTATCACAGGTTTTCCAAGCATAAAATTTTTGCCGAATTGAATTTAAAGAAAAACGGCTCGGATTAAATAATACAAAATTTACAATAAAAATTTACTGGTGAGAATAATGAATTATGATTTGAAATAATTTGCCCGTATGTGGTATATGCAAATCATAATTGGCAAAAATATGTTGGCCGTATGACGTACAGGAAAATTAAGGAAAAAATTAAAATTAGCAAAAATATAAACGAGACAAAAATAAATTACGCTGTGTTAAGGGATGACAAGATTGGATGCAATCCTATGGAAAATAAGCAAGCTTTAACCCCTTCATCATGGGAATCTTTTACGAAATTTGTAATGTTTTGCTACCGGTATTTTAAAACAAAAATTTGTGTATTCTTAAATCGAGAAAATGCTCCGAATAAATGTTGTAAATTTTACAGTAAAATTTTACTGGAGGGGATAACCAAGGATTGTTAACTCCTTCGCGAAGGGATTGTGTTACAGAATTTTAATATTTTGCCACCGGTTTTCAAACAAAGAAATTTGTGCCTTATTAACCCTTTGCGGCGCGGTGGTTTCATAGATATACCACTTAATTTTAATTCTTAAACGCCACATTGGCACCGGAATTTTGTTTAAAAAACTTACGGTTTATTGAATGCGTGAAACATAGCGTTTTCATTGTTACAAATAAAATTGTTTTCAAATTCCGGTATCAGTCATTAATTTTAACACTTATGCAATGAATTTGTCCTGCGCCGCAATGGGTTATATCGAGAAAATGCACCGATCAAATAAGTCAAATTTTTCAGCAAAATTTTACTGGTGGAATGAATAGGGATTCTTAAGCCTTTTTGCGGGCCACCGGTGGTACGCGTCGGCGTGAACATGTTAAGCCACTTTGTGCCGCGAACGCGTGTCCCTCGTCCCCAAAGGATTAATCCTTTCCAGCACACTATGCCCACTTTGGGCACATCTAATTTTAATTTCAAACTTGTAAACGGCAACAAGAATATTTTACTAAAATTTTGCTTTTAGAATTAAATCTTCAATTAAAGTGATTTTAATTTCTATAAAAGTCGTCTGTGAATTACGGTGTAAGTCAATAATTTCTCTTTTTACGAACATAATTTACCTGTGCAAGAAAGGATTAACCTTTCGGACTCCGGAGCTTCTTACACAAATTTTATTCGATTTGCACCACTTTTTTAAAAGAACTTTCCTTCATGTAGACAATTTCAAAATAACTCTCAGATTAAATAAGGAAATTTTTATTTTCCTTTATTACTGGTGCTAAAAACAAATTTTGGAAGGAAATATGATGTCTCCGCAGCGGAGACAACGGAGTGGTAAGGGTTAAGACACGTTTCCTCGAAAACTACGCGACCGATTTTGATGAAAGTTAAAATCTATAGTCATTAGGTTTCGCACCGGATTTATGGGAAGTAGTTTCTTTCCAATAAGATTTTTTGGGGGGATAATGGCAATTTTTAAATTATGCTGCGTATCACGTATGGGCGAAACATGATTGGCAGAAAAACGTTGCCCGTATAACGTACGGACAAATCAGGCAAGCGGTTAATTTATTAATTCATATAATTAAAATTAGAAAATATATATTGCTATTGGAAAAACACTAGTGTACTTACTGTGGTGGCCAAAGTTGTGGACACATTTAGGTAGCTTTCATTACAAAAAGTAAAAAAACTACCTATTGTAGCCTTCCCGGGATAGCCCATCGGTAAATTTTGCTTATTTTCTTTGATCATGATCCCTAAATCCCAAAATCCAAAACCAATCCCCTCCGTTCAAATGTTGACTTACATTTATATACTATATATATATAGATATATCCATTTATCTGAATTTTGTCATGCTGTAACTCTCAAATTTATAAGCCAATTTGGATGAAATTTTCTATGTGCATAATAGGAGTACTAATGTCTCGACCGAGTTTGTTGGCCAGCTTCATCCACCATCTTGTTTCAAAATGTTTTCTTGCCATTTGATTCTTTTGAAATTTTTATGTTTTTTTAACTTTGGCTACTCATAGAAAAAGTTCCGATTCGCAAATTACAAACTTTTATATATCATTTTAAACAGCATGCTAGAAACATCAAAAGACATTTTAAATAGTCACACAATGTAACTTAACAACATAGTTCATTTTAAAGAAAAAGTTAGAAAACATAAAAATTTTCATAAAAGTCCACAAATTCAAATGACCTCCATTTTGAAACAAGATGGCGGATGAAGCTGGCCAATGAACTCGGTCGAGACATTAGTACTTCAACTGTGCACATAAAGAATTTCAACTAAATCGGTTCATAAATTCGAGAGTTACAGCACGAAAAATTTCAGATATCTATATCATATATATATGGATATATCTATATTTATAGTATATTTACTATGTAAGTTAACATTTCAACGGAGGGTGGTTTTGGGATTTAGGGGTCATGATCGACGAAAATGTAACAAAGTTTACCAATGGGCTTTCCCGGACAGCCGCAATAGATAGTTTTTTTTACTTTTTGTAATGAAAGCTACCTAAAAGTGTCCACAATTTTGGCCACCACTGTATATTTTACTAATTATTTCCTGTTTTTTAGTATCTAAAAAAAAAAAAAACGTCTAGATTTATTTTCAGTTTGTATTCACAATCTCAAAAAATAAGAAACGCATTCTGCTCTTCCTTCAATTAAAATAAAATGGAAATAATACATTGCTCTTTTTTTCTCATCATCCTTACTCGATTTAAGTATTCGTTCGGAATTCAAACAGGGAAATAAGTTACAAGTTAGTGATTTATTTCACATATATTTGGTTTTCCAAATGCGATATGGTTTCGAAATTAGAACTATTGTTTCCCGGACCAAAAAAAATCAGAAGAGTTGGGAGCTATGATAATAGAATAAAAACCTATTTATGTGGAAATTTTGCACATACTCATGTATAAGTATATTCTGTTAATATATTATTTACTATCACTTTTTCATTTTTATTTTAAATTTTCTGTTACATAACTATTCACACTTCTTCAAGTTTTATACCTGACCTAAGTATAATTGAACAAGTGAATAGGAAAAGGATTACTGAAGTAAAAGATTCTAAAAATTTAAAAAATGGACTGTGACCGTTTAATTAATAATAACAAATAAATTATTCAATAGCTCTCTTTAAAATTTATAGAATGAACCTTTGTCGATTAGATCAACAATAGAATTTTTTTTTGTATCCTTTCTCTTAAATTGATAGTTTTTTCACTAATGTTTCTTTGAGTATCTTCAACATCTACATCAGTTACAACGTTATGCCCGTTCAATTAAAAACTTCTGCTCTAAACAGAATCCTAATCCTTCATCTAATTAATTTTGAAATCATAAATCCCAAATTGTGGATTTTATTATGTATTTGGGTGCAAAAACTTGGTTTTTAATTTTTGTTCATGGTGTTTAGTTTTCTTAAAATGAATGTTTTGTAATATTTTTTCCTTTTTTCCTACATTGTGGCGGAAATATCTTACACTGTTGTTCAAACAGAAAGTGTCATAAATACTGATGATGAATCTAATTGAAGACGGCGATGGAAGGCCAGGTCGACGCTTCACTCAGCACTGATAACCTGGCCTTCAATCGGCGTCAGCGCCACCTATTGTTTGGGATGCGAACTAAAATAAAAAATCACAGTAAAAAAACTTCTGACATTATACATAACCCTCCTGCAAAATTTTTTTAAATAGCTGTCACCGTTTGCAAGTTATTGAATTTTAAAATCTATCGGTCATTTTTGGGACACCCAGTATATAGCTCAAACAAAATAAAGTATTCTATATGTATATTAGGGATTGTATAGGACTTAGAATTTCAAGAATAGGAAATTTTTCGATATCATTATTTTCTTACAGAAAATTTCACTTAACATAAGGCAAAATTTCTCGCGTTCGAACCAGATTTATTTTTTTATTGAAAAAAATGTACTGGTATTTCATTTGGAAAACATGGAAAACTAACGGTTCCCGAACGAACCCTAAATATATTAATTTAAATATTGATGAAAAAAGGAAATGTTCCCAGAAAAGTCATGACATATTATTTTGAATTATTTTAACCATATAGTAAACAGACATTAATCATATTTTCAGCATCGATGTAATCAAGCAATTAGGTTGCCCTACACCTAGAGTTGAAAAATAAAGTAAGGCAAATCCAGCGGCCTACGTGCATCTAGTAGTTGCTAATTCTTTTTCTGAAACGTTATTACCGTTTAAAACATTATTAATCTATTCTATTTCGCAACTAACATTTATTTCATGTTTATATTCTTTCCTCTTTTTTTACTTTCTTTAATATTTACAGGAAAGGTATAAGGTTTCTGAAAAATTTTGAATTCCGGTTTCTGACGGATTTAGGGGTCAGAGAACCCGAAAAACATGATTTTACAAAATGTTTGTCTGTGACTCTGTCGGTCTTTATGTGACATAAACTTTGTGGGCGCTCTATCTGAAGAACTAATGCACGAAATTTCATAAAATGTATAAATTCAGATAGTATCTGATATAAATTGATACTGATTGATTTTTGATGTAAATCGCTCAAAAGGTGGCACGTTTATATTGCATTTTTAAAGATCTATGCAACAGCTGTATCTCAAGAACAAAAGCTCGGATTTCTATCTAACTTCAATTTCGGTTAGTCTTTTGCATGAGTTGATGTTGTTTAAATTTTCGTGTAAATCGCTCAATAGGTGACGCTGGTATGCTGCATTATTCACGATTTACGCAATAGCTTATCTCAAGAATTAATTCACGACTTTCATCAAACTTTACATTCAGTTAATCCTTGAAGTAAACTGAATCTGTTTGCGTTTTAGTGTCAATCGCCCAACAGGTAGCGCTGCTATGCTGAATTTTTCCCAATACCCGCAATAATTCTTTCGGTAGAGCTAATGGACTAACTTTCATCAAACTTCAGATTGAGGTATACCTTAATAAATATTATTACTGATTATGCTTTGAGATAAATCATCAAACAGGTGGCGCATTTTTGGTTGCATTTTTCCAACATCCCCGATAGTCCTGTTTCAAGAACAAAACGGATTTACTCGTTTTAGGGGTCAGAGAATCCGAAAAACATGTTTTTACAATATGTACCAATAGCACGGAATTTCATGCCTTTAGAATCCTCACGATGGGCATAGATTGTCATTTAATTGTGGCACTTGGGCAGAGAATTTTGAAGTATTATCAAGTACAAGATATAAGAAAGTCTTGGGATTGCCATATCCGACTGGTTTTTCTATTGTTACGTGAACATATTTTTACCTCAAAATAATTTACAAAAAGATTACGCTGCAGTTACTGAAAAAAGTGGTAGACTACTGCTCTAAATCTAATGCTGTGATCCATTTATTCAAGTTACAGAAAATTCCATATAGATATTTTCGTACAATTAATTTTTAAAATAAAACACCTTTAATATATATGCAAATGCAAATTCACAATTAGTAATAATCCTTGCGAAAACAATAAAGAAAGTTGGGAATTACAGGCCTTTCTAATGAGTTAATCTCTTAAAGGGCGATGATGCCGCTATGGTATCACCTAAATATAATCGTAAATTTCCATCTTGGAACACGGATTTTCGCATGAAAATTTCACGTTACCTAATTAAGTACGAAATATTATACCTATGCGCGTTTAAAAAAATTTATCTAGTGAATACTGGTATCATTCAATTATTTCAACATTTTCAGTAAACAAGTTCCTTAACCCTGAAAGGCTTTCTGTGTGTTTTCTTGTTGAAAGACTTCACAGCAAAAGAGATTTTATTGGAAAATATAACAATCCCCAGTCTTTAAAGAATGCCACAGATTAGATTTTAAATAAAACATGTGCCCTCGTTTTATCGCAATGCAAAATATTAATACAAAGAAAGGCTATTGTAATCAAGTTAATATGGATATCTTGAAAATCGTAGAATCACAATTTAAAAAAACTGTTCTAACCTTCTATAGCCTAATGTGAAAGTTCTTTTAGTCAAATAAACCTAATAACATTTAATAAAATTTCATACTTTGATTTTTTTAGGAAAAACAAACAATCTAACCGTCTCATTAGTGATAAACAACTTCGATTTACACCCAATATTTAAATGGAAGGAACTCCATGTTGTATAATACGGATATATCTAATGATAAAAAAACAGAGTCACATTATAGGAAGACGAGTGATTTTGAAAATTTTTTCAAGAAACGAAAAGTAATATCTATATTATGAACAAGAATTATATTATACTAGCTGCAGTCGTCGAAACTCGACGAAAAAAAATATATATTAGGTGTGATATGTATCAATCTTATATAGACAGTAAAAAAATGAGTGAAATAACCAATTGTCACCTTTTAAAATAGGGATAACATACTTTTCATGATGAAGATACACAAACTTCAGAAAATAACAAAAATAAGGAAAACAACTCATAAATTATTATGTTGGACTTAACATCAGCTATAAATCTTTTTTTAATGCGGTTTCTAAACCTTAAATATTATTTAAATGCCAAATTACTTAGGAAGTTAATATCATACCCCGGAAGACGAATTAAAAAATATCTGCATAGTTTATTTTTTCTCCGTTTAAATATCGCTTGGTAACTGTACAATAATTATAATATCAATGAAACATTTTATTTATAATAGAAACAGGGACTTACTAAAATGACTAACCAACCCACTACACATTTATAGCACTTGCAATAAATTTAATTTATTTATTGGTTTGTATCCTCCATGAACTTGTAAAAATTAATTTTATTGCTATGGCAACGAAAAAAAAAAGATATCTGTTATTAAAAAGAATAAAATTTTTGTATTTGTTGCTGAAATGCAGATTTTTTTTTTATTTCAAACAATAACTTAATACAATGAAATTATTTTAATTATTTTTTGATATTATGTAAGATAGAAATATAGTAATACCGGCATATCACAGGTTTTATTCTTTTTTTTCTAAAATGGCATCATTTACACCTTCAGAAATACTCATCTTTTCTTAAATAAAAGCGCGATTTATGCAGTTATTCAAGAATTCTTTAGTTTCATAAAATATTCATTATAATTAAATAAAAATGGGGCAGTTTATAGAAATATTTTCATTTGTGCACACCACGGACCTTTAAATTAATAGAAGTTCACTTTATTTAGATGCAGGAATTAAAGTCAGTGAATATGACATCATTACTGACACAACAATAACAATGTATATTATATTCATGGAATAAATTTATCTGTTTTCTTTATGACGACATTTTCTTCATCGACAAAATTTCACTTTAGATATTTATTATATTTTATTAAAGTTTATCTTCTGTTATTTTACTTACATAATACTTAATAATTTTACTCAGTAAATAATCTGTGTATTTCAGGTATGTGCAATCATTTTATTATGATTAAATTTAACGAAAACCTTTATTTATTTTTATTTTTTGTTTGAAATGCAATTATACATTCACCGATGAGATCAAGCTCCTGATTGGTGGAAAATAATGAAACAAAATAAATTTTGAGAAAAGCTTAACTTGTTGCCACTGTTTTGAAGAAATGTCATGAAAAAGCTTTTAAAATTAAAAATAAAATATAAAAATTGAAATAAATTAAAAATTAGCCAGAATGGGCACATCTACACGTAAACAGCTTTCATTAAAAAAAATAATTATCAAAATCGGGCCAGTAGAAAGCTCAGGGCTGATGACCAAAAAAACAGCCAGATGTTTTAAATATATAGATTATTATCTATATATATTACACTGAAAATACAAAATTGTTTCCAAACCCTTATCTATCTTGTATTTATTAATTTAATTAATTTTAAAAATTATTTAACCGTTTTATATAGTGTTTGATAAATAATTAATTTATATAGGAATGCATTAATAAGTAAAATATTTGGTACATGAGCTTTTTTTTTTTTTTTTTTTTTTTTCTTTTTTTTTAAGCTTTACATCAAAAGCTTTAAATATACATAAATTTTAATGGCAATGACGAAAAAATGTAAATTATTTTTTAGACACTTACAAAACTTAATATATCAATATTTTTTAATGATTTTTAAACGTTTTTAATGGAATTCTGACAAAACCATAGCACATATTTCTAAATCTATTTAAAAATAATTTTGAATAATAGTAACAATAATTATGATAATAAAAATAATAAAACTCAAATTTTCAGTGCTTTACATGTTGATAGTTCAGCATAATTTAATTTATTTTTCCTTTAATAAATTTTTTTCTGATTGAAAATGTTCAATATAAAATTTACTCAAATTACACAAATCCTATTCCTATAATTTTTAAAACCCACGTGGTCAAGCAATGGAGGAAAATGAGTAGCGAATGTTTAACCTTTTTGAGGGTCGTTCGGATAACGAAATTTCATACTTTAATTATTGTTTGTTACATAGGTGCCAACCTGACATAGATTATCCGTAATACGTGCGTTAATTTGACCCTGGTTTAATGAGTTTCGAACCAGAATTTTTTCAAGGAAATGAAATTAAGTATGTTCCAGTAACAATCTTAAAATTAAATAAATAAAAATTCATGAAATATTTTTCTGGTTTGAAATGACGTTAACCTGCATCAAACTAATCCAGGTATTACGGAAAATTAGTTGAAAGTTGGCAGCTATGTTGTTACCAGGGTTCTCGCTGTCGCTCGCCATCGCGCCAAATTGCGACTAAATTCTTCATTTGGTGAGTAAACAAGCGATTAGATTCGCCAAATTGCTAGTGCTCAATATTTGCTTTTTCTTTCTTTTTTTCCCATTTTTTATGCATATGCATGCATATATATTTTTAATATATTTGTAGCGGATAGTTGAAATTAGATTAAATAGTTGTCGCTGTTATAAAAACTTAGGTTATTTTAGAATATATTGAAAGAAAAAAGAGTATAATTAAGAATTAAAGATATATATATATATATTGTGCAACACGGCCAATCTATTTAGCTAATACTTTTTTCATTTGGCAAATGTTTTTTATTTTTAATTAGCCAAATTACTGACGTTGGTGAAATGTCAGCGAGAACACTAGTTGTTACCAACATATTTTGACGAAAATTTTGTACAATTATTGCGTGGAGGGGGAAAAAAGGCCAAAGACAAATAAAAATGCTTATAAGTACATCGTACAATAAACATATATTGATGTAATTTTATAAGTACGATTGTGACTAATTAGTGCGATGATTTTTAAAAACACAACATACGATAAAATAAGAAAAAAAATCAAAATATTTTAAAGACTTATTACATCAATAAAAAATCAAAAGAAAAATCTACAGCACCCACTGTTAATGTTTTGAAAACATTTTAAAGTGACTAGGCATAAATTCTTTTTTACTTCTCTCTTAAACACATGTCTAATCTTAACTTTTGATCATTTATATTGAAATGCTATTCCAGAATAACACGTTTTCTTGCACAAAAAAAAGAGAATTTCTCATGTTCGAACTTCCTATCAACGTAAAAGCGTCTTGAAAAAGAGAGTTCATAAAGAACGTTTTGAAAATGATCCGGGTGACGTTGAAGGCTCTTCAAATTCTTTTCTGAAAAGAACTTTATTATTTATAAAAAAGTGAGTGTCATATAAAGTTTTTAAAAGAATATAACCGAAAATATGAACTCAAAAAGAAATATAAAATTCAAAATCATCTTCGAATCTCAATATGTTTTTCATCAAAATGCATTTCTTGGCATTTTTTAGAAGTAATGTATTAAAATAAGCTTACTTTGTATTTTTGGAGATTTGAAGTAAGGATAAACATGCAATTTGTTTTTCTAAAATTTTTAACAACAGTTTAAGATTTACTACTTGTGTTTAAGGAAAAATACTGAATAAAGATTTTTTTAAGAGCTTCATTCAAGTTTTTTTTTTTCGATTTCTAATGCTTGTACTTTATTTTAATTTTAATTTTTAATACAGTACTACATTTATTATTTTATTTTAACTGTTCTAATGTTTGGCGAAATCTACGTATGATATATTACAATTATAAAATCTTATTATAGGCACTCACATTATCATAGCAGTTAGACATCATGATACGCAGTTATAAGAAGCAAATGTTATAATGGATTTACATAACGGCAGCTTTACAGATTTCATAACTTAAAACTTTATAACGTTTTAAATGTTATGTATGTTCTCCTTCAAATGAAATAAATACTGTACGTAAAAGTTTTTGTGAACTACAGCTTTAAGTTTGAGAACGTTCTAAAATTTCGAGAATATTTTGTCACTTATCTATTACTTAATGATGCATTTTAATACATATTAAATACGTATTTCCATTAAACATAAATTTACTCACTTGTAATGAAAAATTCACTATACTTGAAAATACTTTTCGAAACATAAAATATTGTACATTTGAAAATTTATCTTTACCTAAAACCACATAACATAAGCGTTCCATAAAAATTTGTTTTCCTATTTTCAACGAAGGATGGACTTTATAATTCGACACATTTAAATCAAACCAGTAACATTTTATTTCTTTTTATACTTTTATTTAAAAACAACTCTTTTGATTTTCCTTTAGTAAACAAGAAACGATAGCAGAAAAAAATCAATCAGTACCGTATTTCAATTACATTTGCGTTGACGAAAACATTTAATGCAGTGCAGAGTTGTCATTTTGGTTTCCATGTTTTTTCATTTGTTATCTGAAGATTCTTACCATATATTACACAAGTTCTAACCATGAATTATTTAATACATTTTATTGAGATTGTGCACAAATCAATACTCTCTACTTTATGATACATTTCTGATCAATTTTTATTCATAAATGCATGAAATTTTAGGTGCTTTCATTCAAAAACTATGATATCGAAAATTTTCCCATTTTTCACTTTCTTTGAAAATATTGTAAAGTTTGTCATATTGAATCGATTTCCCAACTCAGTTGCTTAAAAATAGTCATTATGGGACAATAATCGCTTACAAATCAAAGTGCAATTTTGTATTTTCTATATTTATACACAGATAAATGAAAAAAACATACAATTTCAATTCACATGAATAATCATACGTGCTCGTACCACGATTTTATGTTTAACAAGTAAGAAAAACCATGCCTTAAGCATAGATTATGAAGCACTTTCCAACACTTAATGAAATCTTTAACAAAACTTTGTTATTTAGGGAAATAATAGTGCATAGCTAAATATACCCAAATATGTATTCCAGTACATTAAAACAGCCCTGTATTTCATATGTCAGTTCATATAATGGGAAAATTTAACTTAGCAAGAAAATATCCAGTAGCTTGAAATTTCTTTTTCAGCAATTCATACTATTAGATGGAAACATACTTGAATACTTTTGTTTAGCCCTGTAGTTTACATTGTACCTTTATTACACGTCAGCATTAGGCTAAAATTTATTGTAAACTAAAACACTTTTAAAACAACTGAAATCACATTCTCATAAATCATCATTCATTGGCGTCCATGTACCGAATTCTTTGCGTGGCCCTGTATATCCCTTTATCTATATTCTGCAAACATTTCTCAGCAAATTGAATGCAGCTCACCGTAAAAATGCATAGCTTATTTATGAACCACGTTTAAATATTTTACGCTCATATTCAGTAACGTTGCTGAGCTCTTTTGGGTAGCCCTGTATATCAACTTTAATATTTATACACAACATATAATGTGCATATATTTAGCGAAATATAAACGCGAATATCATAATTAAAATGCATTTCATCCCTCCATCAGCCATTATCGGACACATATACGGTACTTCGGAAAGAATATACTATTTGAAATCTTTTGTATGGCCTTGTAAATGCTACTATGTACTTCATATTATGCAAGACAGTAGCGTATAATTTATATTAAGTTTCAGTGACATATATCAATTTTATTATACATGAAAAAGCTTAATATATTTAAAATATGTCACACACAATTCCCCCTTTTACCATTATCTAATGGAATTCTTTTGTGTGGCCCTGTAAATGAATAATAGCTACATTTTCACCTTATATTTTATAGAATGCATATTTTAATATGTTTGATAGGGTATAACATCTTTAAAATTCCTTTGAAACGATTTTTTACCATAGGCCGTAATGTAATAGGAAACTTTTGATTCGCCCTGTAGATAAACTAATCATGGTAGAAACTTCATTTTCGACAGGACTTGTGCTAGGGTAAACGTCAATAACGTCCTAAAATTTCATGGCAATCCGAGTATATTAACGATTTTTCCCCATGGGCCGTAATGTAATGGGAAACTTTTGATTCGCCCTGTAGATAAACTAATCATGGTAGAAACTTCATTTTCAATAGGACTTGTGCTAGGGTAAACGTCAATAACGTCCTAAAATTTCATGGAAATCCGAGTATATTAACGATTTTTCCCCATAGGCCGTCATGTAATGGGAAACTTTTGATTCCCCCTGTAGATAAACTAATCATGGTAGAGACTTCATTTTCAATAGGGTTCGTGCTAGGGTAAACCTCAATAACGTATAAAAACTTCATAACAATCCGAGTATATTTACGGGAGTTCGCGGACAGACGTCCATCCGGCCAGACGGACAGAAAAACCGAATGCATAAGCACTTTTCAACTTTGTTGGAAAGTGCTAAAAATGAGTTCCTAAGTGTTTCAGAAAGTTTTGTGGAAAAAAGATTTTATTAAGAGATTATTTATTCTATTTGTACCACATTTAAAATTATAATCTGTAACGTACACTTATACTAGATTACTTTCCAAAGAAAGCGACAGCACAGATGTTTCTTTATAAATTCTGATGCAATTTAATTTAAAATATCCGCCAAAAGTTTCCTTAAACTAAAGTTTGAACATCTTGTCGTCATTAGCGCATACAAGTTGCATTAGGTATTTGTTATCAAATGAACGACTGTTTTTAAACCACTAGCGATAGAGCAATTTTTATTTTCACGTTCAAAAGACCACATACACATTGAATAACATGCAATGAAAACGCAGGCTAGTCATAATAATTGCCTCCACAGGCTGTCAAAATGGATTGCAGGTGATTAAATGAGTGATGGAAATATTTACCACCGCATACACAACAGCTGCTTTGAGAGCATTGTTGTGTTGATTACTATTAGAAACACTATCAACTATGTCACATATGTACTTTACAGGTCCATTCGGTTAATTTCAGGGTAGCTGGGAGACCGACAAATTCAGGATGAAATCATCATGAATGCTTTAATTATCAGTTTTTGGTTTGTATGGGCAGTATGAGATAGTGAGGGGTTTTGTTAAAAAACGCATGGCTTCCTATGTGTTAGAGAAGATATTTAGTGCTTTAATACTTCGATATAAATAAAGGCGTTCTCTCTGGCACCGTGAAAAGAAATAATGTGGAGGTATCAGATTATCTTTTCCTTTTGGGATCCCCAGTACTATCAGTGAGGTAAGACATTTTTTGCAAATGTCTGTCAGAACCACTTCGGCGATTTCGCACCATCATCGATATTTTTGCAATACACTTTCTTGACCTGGGCAATGTTTTTTTGTTTTGTTTTTTAATTAGAAATAAGGAAATTCCTGACTCTTCTTGATGAATCAGGTTGTTAAGGAAGGGCTTGTCTTTGGTCAGGCAGTGTTCCTAATTCTCTTGGGTAAGAATTGTACTTCATTATAAAAGACCCCTAACGAATGTCCACATGAATCACATATCACACTGTGGCCGTATCAACCTGCATCCCTTCGTAGGATTTTCTTTGACTTGACTGACTAATTACGGTGTCTTGAGGATTTCATATTGCTAACAATGTCGCTATTTACATAAAAACGATTCCACATAAAACATGCCAGACTGCAGATCTCTCCTTGCATAAATAACGATCAATGACCGGGCGAGATTGAAGAATGTAGCAATCTCTAAATAGAAGCTGACTTCTTCAGTCAATGATCCAGCAATAGCATTACTTTCCATTTCCTTAGTTAGTCTAGCTTCTAACATTTTTAGTTGCAACAGATATAGATTTGTATGTCTTATAAGCAGGGCCGCCACAGGAGACTATTTTTATATTCTGTACGCACTTATTTTAAAAAGTACATTTTGTAGAATATTTTTTTGCAAATGTTGTCAAAACATGTGTAAAAGATTTTTTTAAATTGTCGCCTGTGGTAGCTCCGTATACGTATACGGGATAATATTTCATCAATAACTGGTGTTCTTAAATATCGGACGCATTCTGTATATGCATGCATCACAGAATTTTTATTTTCATTCAGAAATTTTGAATTTGTGCAACAAATTTCGTAATTTTTTTTTTACCTAATAATCAAAACGTATGTTGTAATAACACGAAAATTACAATTCAAACTTTTCTTTTAGAACTTGGAATTTCTAAATAAAGACACGTTTACAAAAAAATGGAGGCAATTGACCGTGGAGGCCAGTACACATGTCCTTTACTCGAAATTATGTTCTCACCAAATCTTCTCCGCAATAAACTGATTGATTAGATAAATTTGCAAACACTGTTCTGCCATAAGTCTACTCATGATTAAATGTCAAAACATAAATAGCACAAATCATAATGTTAGCTGTAAAATCGACTGTGAGTAGATTTTGGTTGTATTATTGCGGCTTCGTTAACTCTCGGAACTATTAATTATTACTACAAAATAATAATGAATAACTCAACAAGTTAAAGAAATCGAAACAAATTGGGTCGATCGGAGAGTTGTGTTATGTCGAGGAAATTAATCTGTGCCGAAAAATTCTTCCTGTTAGTAATTGCGGATTAGATATCTAGACACACGGCAGTGTGTCAGCCAAGTTCAAAAAGTAAAAGTCGACACACCGGCCGTGGGTTATATTACCCGAACCATTTCGGGCCACTTTTGACCCCTCAATAACTTAAATTCTATTTGACCAACACAATTGCAATTTTTTGTGTCGTGTAAGACCATCTTCTAATTTCCTAATCCTATAAATTTTTAAAAAAATCTTTTACCGTTCACGAGAAATTGACGTCTGAAAACCACTGTTTTTCCCACTGACTCACTCACTCACTCATAGAAATGTTTGACTACTTCCAGGTGACTTAGGAAATTGAAATTTGGTGTGGAGGTAGGTTATTGGATCTATAAATAGGAAAAAATCAGAAATCACCATTAATTAAACATTAATGGTTGTTAGAAGATAAATTATTGGATTACAATGGCGGTTTATGAGAATTTCACAAAATACCAGAAATAGTGCCAAGTTGGCGTCACTTTTGGCGAGTATCGGGACTAATCTCTGAAACTACCGAACCGATTTCAAAAGTAATGGAACCAAAATGATGGTATTCGCCCCGGTTCAAACGCAGACTATATCTTATGTCTGTGCCACAAAGCAAAAGATGGTTCAGAAACAAAAAACACTCTAAAAATGGGATTTTTGTTTTAGTGAAGGGCCTAGAAGCAAAAAATTTGTCATGTTAATTATTTATAAGATATGAATGATCACTAATGACATTTGCAAAAAATACCAAATTTAAAAAGGGTGGAAATTCGCGAAGAGCATTCTGAAAACGTTCTGAATAGCGATTTTAAAACAATCTCAGCAAACAACAAACCGATTTTAAAAGTAATGATATCAAAATGATGATGATAGTCCTTGCTCCAACATAGGCTATATCTTATGTTGATGCCACTAACCCAAAGGGGGTAAAAGAACAAAAACGTTCTAAAGATGCGATGTCTGTATGTTAAGGGACTAGAATTATAAAGTTTGGCATTTTAGAGTTCACGGGAATTTCGCGAAATATCAGAAATAGTGCCAAGTTGGCGTCTTTTTTGGCGAGTATCGGAGCTAATTTCTGAAACTATGAACAGATTCCAAAATTAATAGTACCAAAATGACGGTATTCACCCCGGTTCAAGTATATGCTATATTTTATGTATATACCATTAACCATAAGAGAGTGAAGAAGCAAAAAACATTCTAAAAATGAGATTTTTGTTTTACTAATAAGCATAGAAGCACAAAATTCGGCATGTTACTTATTTATAAGATAAAAATGATCTCTAAGGGCATTTGCTAAAAAATAAAGAATTCAAAAAGGGTGAAAATGCACGAAAAGCATTCTAAAACTGTTCTAAATTGGGATTTTTAAGCAATCTCAGCAAACAACCATCTGATCTTAAAAGTAATGATCTTAAAATGATGGTGACATTCCTTGCTCCAATATAGGCTATATCTTATGTCAATGCCACTAATCCAAAAGAATTAAAAGAGCAAAAAAAATTCTAAAAATGCGATGTCTGTATGTTAAGGGCTTAGAAACATCAAATTTGGCATGTTCATTACTTATAAGATATAAATGATCACTAAGAACATTTGTTAACAAATACAAAATTTAAAAGGGGTAAAAATGAGCGAAAAGCGTTCTATAAACGTTCTAAATAGCAATATCAGCAATATTGGAAAGTTAGCGAACCGATTAAAAAAAAAAAAGAAAAAAAAAAAGTCAAAATGATGGGGGCAGTCCTTGCTCTAACAACAGTATTGGATAAATTGCCAGATTACAATGGGAGTCTATGGGAATTTGGCGAAATACCAGAAATAGCGCCAAGTTAGTATCACTTTTGGCGGGTAATTTTTGTCGTCAATTTGGCGATATATCGCCAAGTTGGAGACAAACTTTTTTGGTCGTCGAGATAATCAAGTAGTACCCAATCACATAAAAGAAACATCCTTATTAGTGGAATTTAATGGAACATAAGCAATGCTAATGTTAAAAGTTTTAAATTTGATTCAAAGAAACAGTGAATAAACGCAGGAAAAAGCTGTAAGATTAATTAATATTAAATAAAACTAATTTAATATTAAGCCAATTTATTTCAAAAAGGAAACAAATACCGACTTATTTGACAAAAAATAATGATATCCTATCAAAAACATGAATGTGAAAAAATGCCAAGTTCGTTAAAGATTTCGCTAATAAAAGAAGTGATTTGACAAAAAATAATGATATCCTATCAAAAACATGAATGTGAAAGAATGCCAAGTTTGTAAAAGGTTTCGCTAATGAAAGAAGTGAGATCTAACTGCAAACCAAGTTCTTTCGAAGCTCCTTAAATCATAGCTCCTGTCATGCATAATATTCTTCAATTGCTTAAAATGAGTTGGTATGTTACTTGTTATTCAATAGAGCGACTTGGCAAGTTTTCAGCCCCTAACTTTAATGTTTGAGTAAGTACTTAATGTTTGAGTAAAATTTAATCTAGAATCTGATTGGGAAAGATCTAGTCATTCAAATGTTCGAATAACTACATTGAAGTTAAGGTATCGATAAATTAATTAAGTGATCAATTAAATAGAGAAATTTGAATAACAGAAAACTTGTAAGTCGCTCTATTGAATAACAAGTAACATACCAACTCATTTTAAGCAATTGAAGAATATTATGCATGACAGGAGCTATGATTTAAGGAGCTTCGAAAGAACTTGGTTTGCAGTTAGATCTCACTTCTTTCATTAGCGAAACCTTTTACAAACTTGGCATTCTTTCACATTCATGTTTTTGATAGGATTTGAATTACCGTATTTACTCGTGTATAACGCGCACTTTAAAGAAAAATTAGGGGAAAACTCCTAGGTGTGCGTTATACACGGAATATTTTTTTTACTGTTGTATTTAAACCCACGATATACATATGAAATAAGAAATTATTCAAAGAAGACATAATCACTCGGAAAATCTTACTTAATTGAGATATTATTACATCTTTATTTCATTCCTTGCAGTTTTTTAAACAACACATTCTTCATTAGCATATCAAGTTATCGGTGCGCGTTATATACGAAACATAAAAAAATCGCCATTTTTTCTTGTAAAGTGCGGGATGCGCGTTATACACGCGTGCGCGGTATACACGAGTAAATACGGTAATATCTATCAACGGGCAGAATCATCCGGTACGAACTGATTATTCGATCGATCCAATACTAAATTGTTCGATTTTTTCCCTTTGTTTTGTAACGTCACAACAAAACGTGTCGCGACTTCCTTTCTAGCTAGGAGGTGTTGGTGAAATTCAAATAAACAGAAAAGAAGAGAGGCGTGTTGCGGATGTAACACCTCCAAGTGAAAAATAATATATTCTCAAATTATAAAAATAATTGTTTGGAAAATCGATGCTGCTGTATTAGTATAGATATATGTTCAATAAAATTAAATGTATTTAATTTCAAAATTTGTGTACTGAACAACTTAAATATTAATATGATGCGAATATTAATATAATTTAATAGTAAAACTAAAACCCACAGAACGCAACTATTCACATGGTTTGAGTAAACAGCATATACTATAAAAAGCAAACTGTTTGAATCACTTTCTGTTTATTTTCATCTTCAATGTCTGAAAAAAACTAAAATTCGCATAGTATTTTTCTTTCAACGAAAACAAATTGGAAATAATGTATTTATCTGTTCTACCATCGTCTCCCTGCTGTTTGAAGAGTTCATGCTGAATCCAAAAAGGGAGATAAATAATAAAGTTACTGATTTATTTCAAACATATATGTATATATAATGAAACATGTATATAACGAAATAAGAAAATTCGAAATATTTCGAAATATGAATTCATATGGGTGATTCTCCAATAAGTGGATAATTTCACTCATTGATTTCGTGAAAAATAAAAATCAAATTTTAAGGAATATTTTTTAATAATTAGATACAGCATATGCTACTGAGTAATAAACAATACTCCGGCATAAACTTTAAGCTTTATATATTTTTGTAAAAAGTATTTTATAAATTATTGGATTGTTCGGAAAGTCCTTTCCGTTTGGGAAATTCAATTCGCACCGGAAAATTCTGATAGTTAATTATTAGATATTGTTTCCGATATCTAATACTTAGGTATTAATGAACAGGATTTTCCGGTGCGAATTGATTTTCCCAAACGGAAAGGACTTTCTGAAAGACCCAATAATTTGGTAATCAATGTCACTATACTGTACCTAAGATGGTTTACTTTATAAACCAGGATTTTAGTAAAATTTAAATTAATAGATTTGGAATAGATGGTATCACTGTATCCTTTGTCTTCAAGTCATATATGGCATTAATATCTTCTTCGGAGATTGAATATTCCTCAAATAAATAATTTGAAAGGGGACAGAAGTGACAGGGATAGTAGTGACAAAATTAAGAAAATTGCTTCTGTGTACAATAGTAAGTTAGGCTTAGTAAGACTGCAATATGACATTTTGTACTATGCAAAAGTATGTTATATCATGACAAAATAAAAAATAAATAAAAACAATAACAAGGACAGTTTAAGTAGGGGAAAGTAGTGACAAGTAATAAACATATTCTTATCTTTCTATCCATTTGTAGCTTGTAACTATTGTTGCAGTCCTTAGAATGGTGTCGTGTTTTTCTGGGCAATTAAGATGGCTCCTTCTACTAAATGCACCTGTTCAAATTTTATCTGTCGACCTAGTGGTCATTTTCGATGTTTTATACAAAGAAACGGTAGTGACATTAAAACTACGGGTCAGCGTTTCTCTGACTCAGAACAAATGTAAAACTATTTTTAATTTACAATAAAAATACTTTATTATGTACTTTGGAGTATTGATTTTTATTTTTGGTGGTAAAATTGTTAAAAATAGTCTGTCATTACACTTAAAATTGTTCCAGAAGATCGGTACATGAGGTGAGGGACAAGGGACAGAAGTGACATTTTGAATGTTTAAAATAATATTGCAGTAAAATTTACAGTTATTTTTTCGAAAATACTTTTTGAAATTGTAGAAATACATTGCAAAATACATTTTATGCTAAAAAACAACTATATGAATGACAAAAAACAGCATGTAACCCTAAGGGACAGAAATTACCCAGTTATCGGAGAATCACCCATATAGCTGTTAACTTTCTCTTTTTTTTTTAACTATTTGGAAAAATAGTTGCTGTTCTCGGTAGAGAATTCGGAAATCTAAAGTATATCTGAATCTTTTTATTGGTTGAATTGAGCAACTTATTTTATTTTATTCGTTTAGTGATTAGTTCATATTTAATGTCCAACAATGGAATACTTCTGTTTTTTATTTTATTCGTTTTCTGATTGTTCAATATTTAATGTCCAAAAATAGAATATTTCTGTTGCCACGATGACAAAAAAAGTAATAAAAACTTAAGAATTTTTTTTTACTTTCAAAACAAATCGTGATGAAGATTTCACAAATGTCATTAAATAATATATTTTTTTCTCTACACAATGGTGTAAACATTTAAAATGCGCGATGTTGCAGTTCCAAAAATTGTAAAACTGAAATTTCATTTAAAATTTTTTGTGATGGGTCCAGGAATATTAATGTTTAATGTATGTCGTACGTAATATGAGGCGTTCAGAAATCAGTCTGATTAACTCCATCCAGTAAAAATGCACATTTTAAACAGTAACAGTTGTCTATCTATAAATTATTATTATTATTATTATCATTGGTTTGGGAATAATAATGTTTAACCCTTTCCGGCACACCGTGCCCGGTCTGGGATACCTAATTTTAATTGCAAACTTGCAAACGGCATCAGTAATGTTTTACTAAAACTTCACTTTTACAATAAAAGCTTTCAAAATATCTAAAAAATTCGTTTGTCTATTGCTGTGTCAGTCGATAATTTCTCATATTATTACAGATTTTGCCCGTGCCGGAAAATGTTAATGCACGGCGTACGTAATACATGACTCGTTTTGATTATCATAAAAATGATGTTTATTATTATTATTAATTTAAATATAGAATTTATTTATGTCTTTAAAATTTTAGTCTTCGAAAATATCACTTTCCAAATAGTCGCTGTAATTTTTTAAATTACAACCTTTTTATTTTTATTTATTTTTTTATTTTTTTACTATTGGAATGCAAAGCATATATATATATATATATATACAGGGTCTTTCTAAATTCATGGTACAAACTTTAAGGGGTGATAGTACACATCAAGACAAACAATTTTAAATAGGAATTTAAGGATCCCAAGCGTCTTCCGAAGGAGATAGGCGGTATTAAAGTTTAGGGTCCAAAACTTCAAATGATTATAAAAACAGAAAAATTGGACGATTCGTTTACGGTTTTCACTAAAACTATTCTTTATGCCAGTATTGTCTTAAATAAATTATAAAAATAAATTTCAAAAAATGCCGATAGAGGCCGCTTTAGACTTTAGAGTAACGAACAACTATTTTTTACCGTTATTTTTTTGCATCTCATTAATTTTTTTTTAGAATCTTAGACATAAACTTAAATTTTGAGCTCAAAATCTAAGTCGTTGGGAGTGGTTAAGCAGCCTTAACTGAACTGTGGGGGGAGGTTAAAATTCCAAATGATTATAAAAAACAGAAAAATTGGTCAATTGATTTGCGATTTTCACTAAAATTATTCTTTATCAAGGTTCGCACACTCCTTGGAATTTCCAAGGACTCTGGCACCACTATTAAAAATAAGAGAATTTACATTTAATTTTTAAACCACAACATGCGTAATTCCCACCTTCATTCACTTATTTTACGATATTTTTCTGCATTGAAACACTTCGAAAATATTCTTAAATTTTAGTGGTAGAACTGTGCGAACCCTGTTTATGTCAGTATTATCTTGAAAATAAATTATAAAGGTAAAATTCAAAAAATTCCAATAGAGGGCGCTTTATAAAGAATAATTTTAGAAAAAATCGCAAATCAGTTGACTAATTTTTCCGTTTTTTATAATCATTTGAAATTTGAACCTCCCCCCACAGTTCAGTTTGCGCTACTTAACCACTCCCAACGATTTACATTTTGAGCTCAAAATTTAAGATTATTTCTAAGATTCTAAAAAAATTTAATGAGATTCAAAAAATAACAGTAAAAAATAGTTGTTCGTTACTCCAAAGTCTAAAGCGCCCTCTATTGGCATTTTTTAAAATTTATCTTTATAATTTATTTTCAAGACAATAATGACATAAAGAATAGTTTTAGTGAAAACCGCAAACGAATCGACCAATTTTTCTGTTTTTTTATAATCATTTGAATTTTTGGACCCTAAACCATAGCTGCCACCATCTTCCGCTTTTTTGGCCCGGAAAAAATTTACAGAAAATTTTACCATTTCAAATCGCCATAATCAGCTGATTAAATAAATAAAAAAATTCCATTGAATTTTTCCGGGCTAAAAAATCAGAAGAGTTGGCAGCTATGCCTAAACTTTAATGGCGCCTATCTCTTTCGGAAGACATTTGGGACCCTAAGTTTCCTATTTAATATTGTTTGTCTTGATGTGTACTATCACCCCCTTAAAGTTTGTACCATGAATTTAGAAACACCCTGTATATATATATATAAGAATCTGTGTGTGTGTGTGACTGAATATGGCAACATTTAAACGGCATTTTCGAGCGAGCTTACGTTTCGTGCATATTCGGAGGGTCATGTTCGTTTGAGAAAATTGATTCGTAACGAAAAATTCTATCATTTAAACATTAGAACGGAGCGTAAAAAGCTATTTTTCGAAATTCTTTTCTCCCTAGTGTGGAAAAGTTGTGTAGTGGTGTCACTAACATACTCACAAAATTTCACAACAATCAATAAATATCTTCCGGTTCCACTTTTTGGTCGAAATATGGAATTTTTTGCCGAAAATGTTGTAAATTTTCAAATTTCATGAATAATTTTAATTTCAGATTTTTCCTTCGCCCAAGAGCGGAAAAGTTCATGGAGTGCTTAAGGAACATAAGTCCAAAATATTAAAGTAAATAAAAAATATCTTCCAGTTCCGCTACGGAGTTTAAATATGAGAAATTTATGGAAAATCATGCAATTTTTTACATTTTAGTGATTTTTTTTAGTTTTAGATTTTCCATTCCCGATAGCACGGAAAATTTGGGAAAATAAATAGAAACATAGGGAAACACTTTAGAATGATCAATAAATATATTCCGGTTTCTCTTTCGGCATCTAAAAATGTCAAACTCGCAAAAAATTATACAAATTTTCTCTTCTCAGAGATTTTTGTCTTATCAGTTTTCTCTTCTCCCGGGCACGGAATATTTGGAAAATCATATGACAAACGTAAGTGTAAAAATTTAAAGTAATTAATAAATATCTTTTCGTTTGACTTTTATTATTCAAACTTGCAAATACATGACATTAATATACGCAAAAATCATACAACAATCGAATTAAAAGCCATATGAGAAAAATTCCTCTAATAAGAAAAGCTTTCTGTTCATTTACTGTAGTGTTACGGTTGGTTTAACGCTCTGCTCGTGATAGGCTCGTAATGAGGATATTCAATTTTATTTTCTATATTTTATTGAAATACTTTTCGTTAAACTTTACGTTAAACTTTACGTTTACTGCCTGAGTTCCAACAGTTTCTAAGCAAAGAATAGTCCAAATGATTGGTTCATATAATGAAAAATACAAGAGTATAAAGAGGTTTGATGCTAAAGAAGAGACAAAGTCAAAATTGAAAATTTGCTTATTGGAAGGGAAAAAAACACCCGTTTAAAAAATTTTCTTACAAGTATACATCTCTAGAAGGGTGTAAATGCTCACTTGATATAAA
The DNA here is from genome assembly GCA_964019185.1 of Maratus speculifer. Taxonomy (NCBI): domain Eukaryota; kingdom Metazoa; phylum Arthropoda; class Arachnida; order Araneae; family Salticidae; genus Maratus; species Maratus speculifer. Next base: position 37,791,510 of record OZ025296.1, read on the forward strand.
AATTCGAGAATTAGAAGATAGTTTGTTGAGGATCAAATAACTTCAAGGAAATTATCGATAGACCAAATTGATACACTCGGCCCACAACACGAAAACTTAGTAAATGAACGAGCAGGGTCGAAAAAGAATAAGAAAGATTCAGGAAACGGTATAAAAGGGAAAAAACAATCACTACTGTTTCATAGAAGACTTAGAGTTATTTAAATCGTTTAGTTTTGTTGGTGAACAACTGTATCACGATCTTAGGGATAAACCTTTAGTGTCTTTACAACGGAACATAAATACAATAAGTATATCAAGAAAAAACCCATCTTCCTACCTTAGCCAGAACTTGAGACACAATGGGAGTGTCCAATCGAGTTGCAGTATCAGTAACAGACACACTTCTTGAAGACTTAGGAGTTGTGACACATGATGACATGTCCAATGTTATAAACGGGCATGACACAAGAAGAGAAAGAAATAAATATCGCATGAAATGCCAAGTCTAAGATTAGAGTTTCATATCCACCAATACCTTGAAAAGATTGTATTTTGACCGTCGAAAAGATCAAACTTTAATTCAAAGGAATATTGAGGAAACGCTCTATCAACATAGAGTGCTTATAGAATACTTTACACTTATAGAAAAACCTGGCTGCGATTACATAGGGCAAGTATCACCAATAACCTCTTTTGCTATGTTTATCATATGATTTTCCATACTTTCTGCTCCAGCGAGAAGAGAAAATTGATAAGAAAAAAAATATATCTGAGATGTGAAAACTTACATATTTTTTGTCTAGTTTGATATTTATAGACCCCGTAAGGGAAGCCGCAAGATATTTATTCTAATTATATTCTGATTATATTCTATAGTTTTTTTCTTATGTTTCTTGCATGTTCTTCGAAAATTTCTATGCCAGCGGGAATAGAAAATCGAAAAATTAAAAAAATGACTAAAATGTGAAAATTTGTATCATTTTCGACAAACTTCCCATATTTAGAACCCCAAGTGGAATCAGAAGATATTTTTTAATTACTCTAATATTTTGGACTTGTATTTCTTATGTACTCTTTCAGTTTTTCCGCACTAGGGCGAAGAAAAAATTGAAAATTAAAAATATTGCTAAAATGTGAAAAATTACAACATTTTTGGCTAAAATTGCATATTTCGACCAAAAAGTGGGACCGAAAGATATTTATTGATTGTTGTGAAATTTTGTGAGTATGTTAGTGATACCTCTACACAACTTTTCCATGCTAGGGGGAAAAAAATTTCGAAAAAAGTTTTTTACGCTCCGCCCTATTAAACATTACACCCTATTTCTAATATCTAAAGTTTAGTAATTAACGGGCAAAATTTTCCGGTGCGAATTGATTTTCCCAAACGAACACGACTTTCCGAACGACCCATTATATAAACCACAATCGCATGAAATTTATAGATTTTCGTGGACTTCTGCTGAATATATGAAGAATAAATTAAATATATTTAATTTCGAACTTTGGACAGTAAATAATATAAATATAATTTAATTTAGGAGTAAAAAATTAGACAGGCCCACACACTTACTCATGGATTGAGCATATATCTTTGGATATACATAAAAAAAAATTCTTAGAATTACTTTGTGCTTATTTCGATTTTCATAATCTAAAAAATCTAAGAACTGTACTTTATATTTCTTTCCACGAAAATGAAATGAAAATAATGTATTGATGGATTCTCCTTTCATTTTAAGCATTCTTCCTGAATCAAAAGAGGGAGATATATATAAAAAAAAATTTCTGATATCTATGATTTTTTTTCGATACATATAATCACAACATAAAATGCAATTATACACCTTGATTCAATTAAAAATATACAATATAATCTTTAAAAATGTATTATTTTACTTAAAAGGTGATTAAAATTTTAAAATCAAGTACAAGTCAAAAATGTACATTTTATTTACAAATTCTTAGTATTTTCAGCCACCATTTCTCGAGGCTATCATCAGAGACTATTTTAACAACTATTTGATGGTTCGTTCACATTTACAGGGTTCGTACCCTTCGAGGTTCCTTCACCAGAATTTTTGAAAAGTAATATTTGCTTTATTTAATGAAAAAAAAAAATATTTTCAGATATACCGACCAGTACTTTAAGAAATTTTTTATACAAGAACACCGACAATCTTCTGAATTCCTTGATCATATGAAATCTGATTTATAGAAATACGTCACTTCGTTTCGCTGTAATACATTTCTAATTTCATCCCTAATATTTAATGGTTCTTCCATGCCAAACTGAAGTCACGTATTTGCATAAATTAACAGCATTTAATTATTGAAACATTCCCTGAAGATGGCTTTAGGAAATGCAGGCCGAAAATACTAAGAAGTTAAAAATAAAATATATTTTTCCAATTTGTAAAATCGATTTTATAATATTTTTTATAATATTTTTTATATAATCTATTTTATATTATATTTATTTTTATATAGTGCATTTTATATTTTATTCGATTTTATAACACAGGATTGTTTCGAAATAAATAATGCTATTCTGCCAACTCTTCCGCATTGATACTTCCTGAACACATAAAGTAAGTAATGCGTTATATATAGTTTTACTTTAATCTTTTAGAGCCATGATTTGTGTGTGTTACATTGAATGAACACTGTAACTCTCAAACGGTACTTCCATATGGGCTTCCGCTTCGATGATTTATACAAATAAAAGAAAGTTAAGCTCTGTTTATCTGCTTTCGAAATATACCATAATTTCCGACGTATAATCTGCGGATCAATAATCATTTTTCGAGCCAGAAATTTTTAAAAAAGATATGCAAAATGCTAGATCGCCGTAAATTTGTGTCATAAATCTCTAAATAAAATTTCTGGGTCCAAAAAGAATTGTTTGATCCGCGGATTGTACGCCAAAAATTACGGTACCTCACGTGCAAAACTGAAAATGAAGGTAGTCCAAGGGCTCTCCTTTTGGACCTGAGTCGGAGCACCAGTGTCATATGCTCATATAGAATATATTGCATCCTCTGGCGGTGGAAAAAACAAGATTTTCCCGCAATAATGAATTTGAAAGTTAAAAAAAAATCGCTCCGGATTTTCATATAAAAATAATTGTTACGCGAAAGTCAGTGATTTTTACTGTTAATTAAAAATATTTTAGCAATAAAATTACACAATCGATGGAAACATATTACAACTTAACTCCTTGGGGACGAGCGACACGTATATTTGCCGCAAAAAGGCTTAAGAAAGGCTCCTTGTTAATCCACACCAGTAAACTTTTACTGTAAAATTTACCTTATTCAATCAGAACATTTTCTCGATTTAATAAGACATAAATTTCTGTTTTAGAAAACCGGTAACAAAACATTAATAATTTCGTAAAAGGCTCTCTTCGCAAAAGGTTGTCAATTGTTGCGCTGACCGCAGCCATCGGTGTAGGAAAATTGTCTTTTTATCTAACTAATGTACAATGCCATTGAACTACTTTTATTTATAGTAAATTCGTTTGAAATCATTAGATATTCAGATTAGGAATTTTTTTTTTATTTGTCATATAACACAAAACACAAATATCACATAAAATCCAAAATTATGGGAAAAAGAAATCATTCCGAAGAACGAAGTTAGAAATGCATATAATGCAATATGCTTTCTTGAGATTTTTCCTAAAGAGAGAGGTTTCTCTACCATATGAGCGCTAGCCCCTCCCCCTCTTTCATTTCCCATGCCCAAATGGTGATTTTAATTAGTAAAAATATTCATTGTCCATCACTAATATACAGCCCATCTGTTGCATTTACCATACATGAAAAGCAATTTTTAGAGTGACTTTCTTTCTATTCATTTCCATTTTCATTGTCTAAAAAGTCTAAGATGTGCTTTGTGTTTTTACTTCAACGAAAATGAAATGGAAATAATGTATTGATCGGTTCTCCCATCATCTCCTGCTTGATTTAAGCGTTCTTCCTGAATCAAAGTAGGGAGATAAATAAAAAAGTTACCGATTTCTTTCAAGTTTTCTTACAATTTTCGAATACGAGTTACTTTCTGAATATGAAATGCTATTCACGTAGATCCAACTTTCCCGCTCTTTTACTCGCTAAATTTATAGTGTCAGAAACATTTTATAACAACGATTTGTGCAGAGTTGTAGTCCTAAAAATAACAGAGGATATACGGTCTAATAAGAGGGTATACGCTCAAAGCAGATGATTTACCGTAAAATGTGTATATCTATGTGTATGTCTTGAGAAACAGAGGGTATACGGTGTTCTTTAAAAAAATCAGAAGGTACACGGCGTATACCCCGATACCCTCCACTACATCTCTGGATTTGTATTTTTGTGTTAGTGAACACGAGTGCCAATATAGTATTTTCAAATAATCTCCAATCTAACCCTTCATATCACAGAAAGTTTCTGTTCGTAAAATAAATCGATTTTTTTTTTTTAGAAATTGAAAACTTGTCACGTTAAACTTACAAAATTTAATTAAAATCTTCCTGAAGCTGTTTCTAACTTTAAAATTAAAATTAGGTGATCTCAACATGGGACCACTGCACCAGAAAGGGTAGAAAAAAATATTGTAAACGATAATTGCAAGAAGAGTTCACATTTCAATAAAAATTGTCCATTTATTGGGTATTAAATTGCTCTAAAACTATTTTAAAAGCTTTTATGTTGAATATCCCAATAAAAGAGTGACGGAATGCTGGGAATAAATATTGCAGCAAAACAATCAAGCATCAGTAGCGTTGAGTTAATGTATTTAAATTCAAAATGGTATAATAGTCAGAAATTTATACAGATAAAAATACAGTGGGATTCATAAAGATAGAAATAATAGCCTATTTCCTTAAATGTTACCCCGATAAAAGTGGTTCTCAACCACTTCAGTGGTTCTTCAGTGGTTTATGTCATACAACAAACTGGATAGCATCTTATGAGGGCAATTTGAAATTTATAAATTTTTGTATTTACTGACGGTGCCTTTAGAAAAGGAATGTTGTAGTCAAAAAATAAAAGTGATTTAAGTAAAATTTTAAAAGAAAATTCAAAATTTTGTTGAATAAGAAAACAAATTCCGGGTGAAAAGTTGAAAATAGAATTCAAACCAGAATAATTACACGAAGAATTATGAAAACACTCTTCATTATCACTTTTATTATCACTTTTATCTAAATTTTTTATTTTATAATTAGAAATCCTGCAGCTGTTTTGGTTATTACCATATTTTGAAATTTTCAAGACTTTTTGGAGTCATTATTGAATGATACCTTCTATTTATATTCGCACCGCTATATGCAGAATACTCACTTGGGTGTTCAGTCTTGGATACTTATACAGTAGAACATCGTTTATACGACGCTGAAGGGACTACCGAAAAACGTCGTATAAACGATAACGTCGTATAATCGATTTTCGCTTCTAAAACTAGAATTAATTTTGTTTTCTCTGAATTTTAATGTTTAACGCGTTGATTTAAATAAATTTGTAAATTAACTAAACCAAAACAAACAAATAACTAATAAATAAATAAATAAATAAATAAGGGGGTGATTATTACGCGATTTAAATATACGTACCTTTATTTATTTTTCATTTTTGATTATATTACATTACATTACAGAAAAAAATTGTCCATGATTGTTTGATGTGATGCTGACGTTGGGATATAATTAAGGATTTCGGCAATGAGGCAAGGACTTGAAATGTTTTTCCGCTGGTATGGTACTGTGACAAATAAAACAAGTTCTTAATGTTTCCATGAACCACGTGGTTTAGAGGTCTGCACGGGCCGGGTTCGGGCCGATTTTCATTAACGGCATTCGAGCCTGGCCGGGCTCGGGCCTTGCTTCTGAAGACTCGGGCCGGGCCGGACGGGCCTAGTCTCTAATCGTTTTGGGCCGGGCCTGGCTCGGGCCGTAATTTTTTTTCCTGGAGTATCGGGCCGGGCCGAGTCTAAATTATTTTTTCCGTACGAAGCCGAGACTAATTTTGTTTATCCTAGTCTTCACGGACCTAAATAATAAGTTTCTGTTGAATCTTCCCGTATGAAAATCCTTTTCTCGACGTGGAAAAGTCTGTTCATAAATCAGTAAAGTTTGGCTTGGTCCAAAATTTTTTGCAAAATAGACATATACTTTTAAGTCGTCATTATTCTACAATTAAACATTAGAATTTATTCTTTTTAAAGAATCGTAGATCACTAGGCGATTTAAATAGAATTAAACACATAAAAAAAAAGAATAAAAAAACATGATTATGAGGGAATTTTCGTTTAAACTGAAAACTGCAAATTTCTTTTAAACTGTTCATTCATGCAAAATGAATACAACAATACGCGAAAAAAAATATATATTAAACATTTACATCTGCTAAGAAGGAAACGTATATTTTTTTCAGTGTCTTAGAAAATTTTACTTTTACCATATACCATTTTTTAGATTTTTTTTTATGTATTAATAACACTAATGATAACTGAAACATTTACATACAACAAACAAAGGTTCATTAAAAGCGTAAATATCACAGCCTATGGCATTTCTGCATAAATAGATTATAAACATGGAAGAAAATAAAAGACTAGGATAAGTTTTTTTTTGGTCTGAACTCTTCCGTTAGAGTAAAGATCAATGTTCTGTAGAAATTCACCCGAGCCGGGCCGGGTTCGGACCGAAATTTTAACTCTTGGGCCGGGTCGGGTCGGGCCAATATTTTTTTCGTTCGGGCCGGGCTCGGGCCTGGAAATTTCGGCCCGTGCAGACCTCTAGCGTGGCCAACTAAAATTCGCCAATACTAATAACATTTAGAAAGATGGTCTATTTTCAATTTTAAAAGATCGAGAAAGTTGACTATCCTTGCAAAAATAATCACCCCTACAGTGTAATCTGTTACGTGTAAGCTGATTTTTCCGACTAATCGAACACTAGCTCACATTTGTATCAAATGCTTTACATTTAAGCATGCCCTTTAGTGCCATTCTTAGCTGATAACTTCCGCCCGTTCTTAAAATACACACGAAAAATAAACAAAAATAAATCTTACAAAATCGAAAAATCGACGTATAAACGATTTTGTGCATCGTATAAAGGATATATTTTTACATTAAAATGAATAGGAATGAATTGGGACCACTCTCAAACGTCGTATAAATGTAAACGTCGTATAAGCGATCGTCGTATAAACGATGCTTTATTGTATACGCATATTTTGAACACCACTTTTATATATAAAAAAAAAAAAAAAAAAAATGCTTTCTATATTTTGCAGGAAAATAGCGGGAAGAGAGTTCTTCAAGTAATTGTTGAAGAAACCTACCACGAATTTAGTTCTGAAAAATTATTGGTTTTCCAAAAATGAACCAAAGAGAGTCCTGTGTATATCTCATGAGGAAACTCTTGCACTTGAAATTATTTAAGATCTATCAAATTTAGCCGCTGTGAGTATATTTAACGTAAATATATCTGAAATAAATTTGTCAAGGTACAATTAGCTTTATAAAATTTATAAATCACAAACAGAGTTTGCCCGGGTACCATTGGTTTTCCAGATTTTCCAAATCAAATACCAATATTACTGTTCCGATTGCGAACCGGCACCAGCAAATTTTTAGTACAATTTCGATACAATATATGTAAAAAAAAAAAAAAAAAAAAGCTCATGAATATTTTCAAATAAATTTGTTCGTAAATTCCGGTGGGAATGAAATATTTGAACATTTTTGGAGCAGAAATGCCTTGCCCCTGAAAGGATTAAAGATAAATACTGTTTAAGAAAATACTATTACAGAAGAATTTCCTAGTCTTGAAATTCAAGGACCCATACGATCACTGCTAATAAAGTTTTGAAAACGCTTACCTAGAAACATACTTCCAATTGCAATGCTGAAAAAAGGTGGTAAATTTGTTGACATATCTTGAAACTCCATGGAGAGGAAGGAGGTGTCTATTTGAGAAAAAAAAAGAAAAAAGAAAGAAACAAGCTTTTTATACAGCTCCAGTAGGATTTCATTATCCATTCCTGAATTAAACAGAAAAAATCCCATCCTGATAGCTGCAAAACTCCCTAAGATATTAAAATTAAAAATAAGTGACTTACATCACTAAAGCTTAAATCTGAGAGACGCGATATTGGTGCATTTAGAATAAAAAACAAACATCATTCAGAAATTATAGATTATTAAAAGGCAATTTAAGGCAATGCATCTCCTTTTGGATATAAAAATTTCAGCGAATAGATTTTACGTTAAATGTGCTTTCGAAATAAGCTGGAGATCTGCACTAGAGGTATGAATGTGCCGAAATTTTAAACCCGCTAACGGCCCGACCTACAGAATAAATTTTGGCCAGCCGTAGTATAATAGTTCAAAATTTTGGACCGGTCCGGCCCGACACACACACACACAATATATATATATATATATATATATATATATATATATATCTGCCCTGCTTAACTGCATTTTTACACAAATATATGGATACTTATGTCGATAAGAGTTCGGTAACTAATAAAGTTAATAATATGAAAACTATTAATAAACGTATTGTTGTATTGAAATTATGGATTAAAATTACGCACAAACATTACAACACTGGAAATAAAAGAGTGAATGAAACACTTGTAAATGAATGAAACGCTTGAAAATGAAAGAAAGAAAAGTAGAGTTTTTTGCTTCATTTTTACTTCATTTCAATTAAATATTCTTAAACTTTTGTTAAACAAATAAAAAAGGGATACAAATTCCATGTGTATCCCTTACTCTAAACCAAATGAAAAAGAAAATAATCCCATTTTAATGCATTAAGAAAATAATAATATAAATAAAAAAATAATGCATTTTGAAATAAAATATATTGAGAGTTGGAGATGATTTCGAATTTTCGAACTCTTTTTTAGTTTCCATTTTCTCTTATATTGAAAACTACAAGGATTGCTTATATGACATTCTCTTTTTATAGAGTAAAGTTCTTTTCAGAAAAAAAATTTGAAGTGCCTTCAACGTCACCCGGATCATTTTCAAAAAGTTCTTTATGAACTCTCTTATTCAAGAACCTTTTACGTAGATGGGAAGTTCGAACACGAAAAACTATTTTTTCTTTTGTAAAAAAAACGTTTTTTACTAGAAGAACATTTGCATATAATTGAACAAAAGTAAGATTAAACATACCTTTCATATGAAGATTTAAAAAAGGGTATTTAGTCACTAATATTTTTAAAATACAAGCAGGGTATGCAGTAGTACTTTTCTGTTTATTCTTTTAATGTAACTCGTTACCATACTTTTAAGTTTTTTCCTATTTTGTTATATCTTGTGTTTTTAACTGACTCCCCTTTATACAGTTAGTGCTAGAAGAGTTTGCTTGTTTCTTTACTATAATCTTTCAACATCAGTAATTTTAAAATGCAATATTTCGGGAAAAGATTAATGCCTTCAAGGGTGATGGTCTATTTTTGGACCGCCTAATCTTAATTCCTAAATGAAATATAGACACCAGAATTTTGAATCGAAAATTTTTATATTATTAAGTGAGTGACGAAAAACTTTCACTTATTTTAAAAAAAATTGTTTATAAATTCCGGTGTCATTCAATTATTTCTGCATTTTACGAATAGAAGTGCTTTAGCCTTTCAGGGGCGCAGTTTGCAGTCTGAAAACGGTTAATTTTACTGTTCCTATTGCGAATCCGGTACACCAATAAATTTTTAGTATATTTTTGGTCTCATAATATACGTGAAAAAGAGCTCTTGATTATTTTCAAATAAATTTGTTCTTAAATTGCGGTGTGAATCAACTGTTTGAACATTTTTAGAACAGAAATACCTTGCCCATGAAAGGGTTAAATAGAATTACGAATAGAAGTCCCCTGAAAGTATTAATGCATGGTATTTTCCAGCATACAAAATAAAAATATTATAAATTAAGACAAATTAGATAAGTTCAAATATTTTAGTAATAAAAAATTATTCTGATCTGAATTTTCTATTAAAAAAAAATACAAAAATAACATGTACATTATAAGGATTTTATCTGTATTCATAGTAAAAAAAAACCAACTTGCATGCAAACTTTTTTTTAAACCCATTTATATTTTTTGAAAAAGAATAGTTATAATCTTTTTATTCTCCTTCAGAATGCAACTTTTTTTACCAGAAAAGAATCAAACAAAGGTGATATCAACATTGTAAAAGTAACTTCAGCAACTTGGTTTGCATTTAATTCTAGAGTTAAAGAATCAAATGTAATGTTTCCTTTGATTTAAAAAATATATATAGCTTTTTTTTTCAAAAGCTTAATAGTTTAAATTTCAGAAAAAATAGTCGTTTTCCATAAGAAAAAAAAAAGAGATTAAAGGCCAGCGTTTTGTTATTGGCATTTCCCTTTTGCTTCAAGGATTATTATATATCTTCCGTTTTTTTATATTATATTTTTCTAAATTAAAAAATTAATAAGATTTTGGGATTTTTTCATCTTTTTCAAAATGAGTGCGGTATTTCTCAACAGATTACAGATAAAAAAAAAGAATTATTATATATTTTAGCCTTAAAAACCTTTTATATTCATAATTTTATTATTAACCTCTTCCGCGTTTTGGATGTAAGTAGTATGGGCAACGTGTTTTTGCCAATCATGATTTACTCGTACCCCGTACGAGCATCCATACTCCAACCATAATTTATTAGTCTCACCAGTAAAATTTTATTGTAAATTTTATATATTTAATCCGAGCATTTCTCGGATTCAATTAGGCATATATTTCTGTTTTGAAAAACCAGATGAAAAATTTGACATTATTTTAAAGCTCTTTTCAATCATATTGTTCAGCTAAGTGAATACAGGAGCAACATATCTTCTTATGAGATTTTTATAATTCAAGGTGGGAAAAAGGAAATTTTTTCAATAGGATTTACTCAAAAGTTTTAGGATTGATATTTTCATAAATTTCAATCGATAAATTATTAAGCAATTTTCATGCTTTGTATAAATTATTCTTTCTACACTATTGCTTTCCTAAAGAGACACTGAAAATTTTACCAAAATTTTATCTGTATCGTACGTGTATAAGACTGGTTAATCATGCATATCATGCATTTTATGAAAATTAGTCACAAAATTTTCTTCGTTTAAAAAAAAGATATATATATATAAAAGAGAAAAAGGTGGTTGTACAGGGTGTTTATAAAGTCCCGGACCCATTTTTATGTTTAATAACTGATAAATAAAAAAGATATATTAAAATTAATAACATAAACGGTTAGATAGACTCAAAAAGTTTCATGACCCTTGTCAATGAACTTCCAGGTGTGCCCCTTTCGTCGCACGGAGAATATCAAATTGATAGTCAGTTTCACGCCAGGTAGTGGCAAGCATGTCGGCATCCAAAGAGTCTATTGTGGTTGTAATTCTGACTTTTAAATCATTAATGTTCGACACTCTCCTCCTGTAAACATTGCCCTTTACAAATCCCCAAAGGAAAAAGTCCAGTGGTGTTATATCAGGTGATCTGGGTGTCCAAGGAATTGGGCCTCCTCGCCCAATCCATCTTCCTGGAAAATGGTCATTCAAAGAAGTACGAACGATGGTACCCGAATGAGGTGGTACACCATCTTGTTGCAAAAAGACATGTGGCTGAAGCTCTTCTAGTTGTGAAAATACGAAGCTTTCCAACATGTCTAAGTATACGACTGATGAGACCGTCTTTTCTGTAAAAAAGAAAGGCCCAATGACTCGGTCGTGCTTTAGTCCACACCACACATTAATCTTTGGGCAATCCCTTTCTGCATATGATATTTAGGAGATGATATTGAGAATAAGCAGACGGTATTTAGAAAAGTACAGATATTCAGACTGGAAAAGGAAATTATCTGAAATTAACTACACGCGCAGACGATATTTAGAAAAGTAAAAATATTCAAACCGGAAAAGGAAAACATATGAGTTATTCGATCAATAAATGCCATAAGTTTGTTTATATCTTCATTATTTTATGAGTTATTAAACATCAAAATGGGTTCGGGATTTTATAAACACCCTGTATTATGGTTATAGTATATAGAATTCAAGAGCACCATTTACATCGCCAGTTATAGTATTTTCTTGAAAATTTAGTGAGGAACAGGGTGAAAGATTTCACCAGAATATTAAGAATATGGACGTCTGCTACCAATGAATATGGGATACGCATATGGTGACCGATTACTGTTTGGGTTTAAAAAGGGGCTGCTTTAAAATATATTCGAGAATGTCACAAAAAAGAAGCTTCCGAAGCGTTCAGTGAGAATCGGTCAAATCGGTGACTTTTTCTCTACCTTTGTGAGTAAAAAATACTTTTATAAAATAATTTAAAAAAAAATTATTTGAATTTGTGTAAATCAAAATAATAACAATTAGCATTTGTATATTATAAGAATAAAAATTCTGTGTATATTATATATATATATATTAATACATGGATTTATCTTCAAATAATGTAACATATATTTCACAAAAAGTTGTTTATCTTAAAAATTTCAGCTTCTAGGGAAAAATTGATGCCATATTTGAATTCAGGACATCAAATTCATATAAAATCAGCTCCAAATACCGAGGCACCCAAATAGGTGTTTACCAGTGTTATCGCAAACGAAATAGTAAAAGGCATTGTAATTGAAATTGTTGATAGTAAAGTTAAAACAATTCGGAATTCCTGGACTCCAGATGCTAAATCCTAAAGATTCTGACAGTTGCTATTTTCATAAATTTTTCTGCAAGCCATTCCTTTCAAAAATAAATGATATGAAAAATTCCAATAAAACATCTTGTCAAATGACTCCAGTTCATATTGCATTCTCTTTAAAATAACTAAATGCGAAACTTATATAAGTTGTTTGGCTTCTAAAATGAGGCAATAGAAATATTTCTTAAGTATGAGATCCAATATTACAAACATGTTTTTTTACGACAAAAACAAAGTTTATGTCATTTTGATTCGCTATTTTTTATCCATATATTTTTTTACTGTTATTGGCACGTCATGATCATGTAAAATATATTTTTAGAAAAAATTAGCATGTGTGTGAAAAGGTTCGCCGACCCTGGTCTATATAATAAACTAATGATAAAATTAAATGATTTACCACCTGTAAAAAAATTAAACATTCAATTTAAAACCTTATTATGTTTCGTTTCATTTCGTTACATTTAAAAATAGAATTAAAAAAATATGATAAGTTTTTGCAATTTTTTTAAAAAAATTGGAAAGTGAAGTGGTTAAGCGATGTTGGCATCTATTATCAAAAGCACCGTTTTGATGCTATCGTGTTCAGCATATATCGTAAAAATTTAAAATACTGGCTCGTAAAGACTTTAAGCATAGCTGCCAACTTGTTCTGATTTTTCATACCATTAAAATTTTATAGAAGATTATAGATAATTGAATCATTCAACTTCAAGCAGTTTTAGCGTTTAAATAAATAAAAAGGAATGGATAAGAAAAATCCGTAGAAGTTTGAAACTATGCTTTAAGGCATAAAGAAATAGCAAAATACACACATATATAGCCATGCGTGCAGAATAATTGTTGTAATATATATAATTGTTGTATTATATCGGGATGAGCGAGAACTTAAATTATAAATAACTACCAAAATTTACCAGTTATTTTTTTTATTTTGATTGCAATATTTTTCTTAGCACTAGTTGTTCGCAAAGTAAAACAATAATAATAAAAAAAAACAATAATAATAAATAAAAAAATAATAATAAAAAGAAGAAAAGAAAAAAATCGTAACAGTAAAGGGAAGTTGTTTTAATTTAAATTTTGAGTAAAAACTTAAAATAAGTAAAACTTGTATTTTTTAAACAACTACTTTATGTTTGGAAAAAAAATGGAAATAAAATTGCCTTACATCTTCCACAATTTCTTTTTAGATTGCTTTATTTTTTCCTAGGGAGAATAATTAAAATCTTTTTTGTCATTGCTATTTAGAATGCAAACATTTCTTTTTATCTTTTTTGAAAAAAATTCTACTAGGTGATAGAAACTTTGTAATAGCGTCTTCTTCGAATAAATTTGCATTTAATTTCTTTTTGAACGAATAAAATGCTACATTCGATCTGTGAAAATTTTTTTATTCAAAGAAAAAAAGTTTGGATTTCAGGAAAATGCTTATTTAAGCATTAAAAATATCAATTTTGTAAAAATGAAAAATATCCAAAATATTTATGTTTATTCTAATTTTCTTCCCCAATACGTGTAAGTGTTCTGCATTTTTGTATAGTTTTTTCAATTTTGACAATTCATAAATGAATATAATTTTGATGTATGCTATTAACCTCACAAAACCTGGTATTACACAAGTCTGCAACCAAAATACTGCATAAGATTTATTGATTGTTTCTTATAGCTTTTAATATCTGAAATCAAAAACTAAACGACATCATGTTTTCTTTGCAACTTTGCTTTCTTTTTTTTTAGTTTAATTAAGCGTAAAATTTCTTTATTAAACCTGAAATCTTGAGTACAAAACCATACCCAGTAGTGATTCCACATACTAATTTCATAAATAGAAAATACTAGGAATTTGAGGAACGAACAAAAACTACTATGAACACAAATAAGCTTTTACCTCGATTCACTAAACATCTTTTGTAATGTAAAGCGAAATCACGTGTAACGTGTAGTCTGAACGAAGCGAAGCCTAATACAAAGCTCAATGTTACATTCTCGACATAACCCCTTGGGGACGAGCGACACTTGCCGAAAAAAGAATCCTTGTTTATCCCCACCAGTAAAACTTTATTGTAAAATTTGCCTTACTTAATCGAAGAATTTTCTTGATTTAGTAAGGCATAAATACCTGTTTTTAAAAACTGGTGACAAAACATTAAAAATTTCTTAAAGGCTCCCGCCGTGAAGGGGTTAACCCCTTGCGAAGCTGTGGTTTCATAGGTATACCACTTAATTTTAATTCCCAAACGTCACATTGGCACCGGAATTTTGTTTGAGAAAATTGCGGTTTATTGAATGCGTGAAATATAGCGTTTTCTTATTTAAAAATAAAGCTGTTTTCAAATTCCGGTGTCAGTCATTAATTTCAACACTTAAGCAATGAATTTGTCGTAACGTAAAATGAAAGTGTAAAATTAAAAGAGAAAGATAAAAAAATAACCAATTAATAGAAAAAGGCTGCCGTCGCGAAGGGATTAAAGCTACGATGGATATTAAAAAATTTCGTCAAGCATAACTCAAAAAATGTTTGTTTGATTTCCTTCTAATTTGTCACAGAATTTGCTTATGGGGCTAACTACTTAATGAGCTTATAATGAAGAATACATTGCAAACCGTTTTAAGATTATATTTAAAACAAATCCGAAATTGCACGTGAAACGTAACAAATTCAGTGCGTTCATATTATAACGAAGTTTTAAAAATATTCAAACCTTGGTGTAATAGTGTACAGCAGGGTGGGCCGAAAAAAACTTTTTTTCGATTTTCGATGATGGCGGGTGCGGAAAAGTGGCCACTGGTGGCAATCAGTTCACACAAAAAATTTGAGATTTTTTGGACAATTCCTTACTTTGCCGCAAATGGCTTGAAGTTTAGAAAAAAATGCTGATTTTTGAACTTTTTTAGCAAAAAAAAAAAAAAAAAAAAAAAAATTGTAAAATGTTAAATTAAGTTTATTTTGGTTGTATTTAATTGAAAAGATATATTTAATGAGTCAAATGTTTAAAAAACCTCTAACTATGCATTATTTTAATGCTATATGTTCTTTAAAAATGTACAGCTTTTAGTTTGTTTTGCGTTCGGTACCAACGCGAAACAACCCAGAACTTTCAACGAGGAAGTAGCTGCACGCCGAGTTTTACCCACCTTCCTACCCACAGAATGTTATATTCAAAATGCACTGAATCGCATTTACGTTACAAAGTCTTTTTTAGAAATGAACTTTGGTATCTTTTTCTCTGCTGGCAGTTTTGCTCTAATGAAGGTATGGCTTCCTTTACTCTCGCAAACCTTAGATGCAGCTTCTGTCACAATTTTAACGACTCTTTCTACAGCCTGGGAATGACTTGGAAAGCAGACTATTTATTGATTCATCCAACATGGATCCTGAAATTATGTTTTTTTTACTTGTTTCTAGTGAAAAGATTTTTGTTATAAGAGGTTCTCGCTGATTTCGGCGGCAATCCACTGGATACACTTATAGTGTTACTTTGCTTTAAAGTTTAGCTTTGGAACTTGAAACTCTCGCACTATGTTGGTTTTCATTTTATTTAAATTGCGGCATACTTTTTTCTTTCCATGCCATTGTTCTAATATGTTGTCTATCAGTTGTCATTGCTATCAATAAATTCTAAGAATGACCATAGTATCCATTTGTTTGGATGACTGAATGCACTGTCTCCTTTAAGTCATCTGGTAAAAACGTTGAAAGTTTAACTATCTACCACATATGTCTAGTCCGTCCGCTTAACCTAGCATTTTCCTTACAGAAAACTACACGGGCGCATAAGCTCGTTTCAGGTACCTCAGCGAGATAATTTAACGCTTTATCAAGATTTAAACTACTAACGCATCAGTGTAAAATTCTGCAAGCAGTTGTGATTTATCTCGATTTCACAGTTGGTTCAGGTTATCTGCTTTTCATTTCACGAGGACATACTCTGGTTGAAACTGCTATGCTGCATAAATATCAAATAAGTACTTTTGATCGGTACTCAGTTCTTCAGTATTTTCTATTTCTGATATCCATGAAACAGCAATAGGCTCGAACAAAGTGACACGTAGATTTTCACGCCCCATTAATCTAACACTGATTGGTTTGGCAAAGGTGTTAGGTCCCGTGGTTTCACCATGAAGTTTAGAGAGTAGATGTCGAAGTGGGGTATCGTTCATATGAAGAATACATATCAAATGTTGCAGCTCTCTTCCTAGTTTTTTTTTTTTTTCAGGACAGGCAATGCCACCATTGCGTTTTCCTGTATTAAAAGTGGTGCCATCACACCCAAGCGCTGTCAGTTCAGAAAAGTCAAACTTGTGGTGAATTGGAAGATTATATAATGATTTTGATATTTTTTTCCGTGACAAGAACGAGGTATCAAATGACCCAAGTATTCCTATCCAGGTTCAAACAACACGATGATATGCTCCTCACCTTTCTCTCGACGGTGGTGCTTGTTCCTTTTTTTTCCCTCTGAATATACTTTTATTTTTTCTACCATCAAAAATGTGTTTTTAATTTTCCTTCTTTCGAGAATTTCTTCTGCCTGTATCTTCTTTCGAAGTTTCTATTTCTCTCTTCAGACTTTGTTTTTATCGATGACGAGATTCGTATCCTCTACTGTTACAACTTCTACATGTTGAAGCAACCAGTAGTAGTGGCGCATGATTATCAGCATAAGTTGGAAATTGCAATACTTTCAATATGATGCCTCCAAAAGGCTAATTTTCACGCTATTGCTTGTGTTTACATTACCATAATCCTTCATACTAGCCATTTTTAAGCTCGTCGTAATAAAACGCACAAAACACTATAATGGAACATTAAACCATCGAAAAAGCACTGTATCTCACTAAAAAAAGGTTTCACGTTCACAATGAACAAATATCGCAGGTAACTGAGCATGGAGGAATAATAAGAATCCTTTATCTCATTTTGGCTCTCATCTATTTTGTCCTTCACCCACTCAGCGAGTCATTGGGCTCGCTTAGAGTCCTGCTTCACCCCCCTTCTCACCTTCCAGATTTGTTTTTGAAGTATAATGCTGTCCATTGCCCAAATATATGAACTTTGACACATAGAAAAAATATAAAGAAGACCAAGGGCTATAAATAAGAGACAAACTAACGATCGATTCAAACTAATACAACTTTTGCCTGTTATACGAGAAAAATCTATAAAAATAAGTTAAGTTATAATACACATAGATATTAAATAATGCATGATCAGATCTTATTTAAACATTTGGTACATTAAATATGCCTTTTCAAGTAAATACAACCAAAATAAATTTAATTTAACATTTTTAAATTATTTTCGAAAAAAGTTCAAAAATGAACATTTTTGCAAAACTTCAAGCCGTTTGCGGCAAAGTAAGGAAATGTCCAAAAAAAATCTCAATTTTTTCGTATGAATTGAGTGTCACCAGTGGCCACTTTTCCGCACCCGCCATCATCGAAAACCGAAAAAAAGTTTTTTTTCGGCTCACCCTAGTGCACAGTACTTCGGATATAGTATAGTATCCAAAATTTTTCGTTGTCTCTGTAAATACTATCTGCTTTTTATTGTACAGGAAGTAACTTGTTTATAGCATCAGCAACATGTACCTATAATATAAAATGTGAAATAGTTTAATATAATTAAAACGCATCCCAAACAATGTTTCCCCCTATACCATTATATAATGTCATACTTTTGTGTGACACTGTGAATTAATAACAAATGTTGTGATCTGTGAAATATATCAGGTTTATGCCGAAAAAAACTCTGCTAAATTCATAGGAACTGCAATTAGAGTAGACATTTAAAGAATGTCTGTTTCGTATTTCTTCAGAAAAGTGATTCTCAAACTTTATTGTTATAGGAGTTATCTACATCGCCCCCCCTCCTTCAAAGGCTAGGCCTGAGCTCTCGCACAAAAATGGCGGATGTCGAAAGCGGGTTATAAAAATAATCCGCTTTCAACGTGTGTACGATCTCTTAAATATTCGTACCAATACATTTAAAAACATTTTCCGCTCTATTTTTAAAAAATTATACAAATCAAAGAAATCACCTATAAAATACTGGTGTCTAAATTTAAGGGACTATACATAAATAAAAAAATCAGCCTTCGGCAGCCGTCATTTTTCCGCATCGCTCAGGTCTAGTCTTCAGAGAGCAGTGAGAGAATTAATCGTTTACGTTTCTGTAAGCCAATAGGTCAAGCTCTTGATATGTTGTTTTTGTTTTTAATTAAACTATATTGTTTTAGCAAGACGACGAGTGTGAAAACTATTATTATTATATAATTCCGATTTTTCAACAGCATCGAAAATGAACCCTGTGTCCAAAAAATTTACCTCACAATTCAAAAAACCGAAATTAAGTGAAATTTTGGTTTATCTTAACAATTTTAGGTTTTACTACATATAAATAAGTACATTTTAAGATGCCGATTTTTTTTCTTATTCTTATAACAGCTTCCCTGAATCCCGTACATCATACGGACAACGTGTTTTCGCCAATCATGA
The DNA here is from genome assembly GCA_964019185.1 of Maratus speculifer. Classification (NCBI taxonomy): domain Eukaryota; kingdom Metazoa; phylum Arthropoda; class Arachnida; order Araneae; family Salticidae; genus Maratus; species Maratus speculifer. The sequence goes on from OZ025296.1 coordinate 37,810,729, forward strand.
TTTGCACGTACGTGGTACGGGCATCCATATTCCAATCATGATTTATTTTTGTAAATTTTGCATTATTTAATCCAAGCATTTTTCTGATTCAATTACGCAAAAATTTTCTTTGAAAAATCGGTGGTAAAAAATTAAAAATGCTGTGAGAAACATGAAAAAAATAGACATTATATGAAAGGTTTTTTTTTTTTCAAAAATACTGTTCAGTTAAGTATCTAATTATACAATTATTGCACAAGAAACAATTATACGTTATTACATTAGGACAAGTTCGTTATTTTTATATTATTTTAGTACATAAAAAATTAAATTAGGTCGAAATCATTTTAAGAGCATGGCATTTTTTTTAACGAAAATGTAACTAAAATTCAAATATTCTATCAGAGCTACATCAAAGGCAAAGCTGCCAAATCTCCGGCTTTTTTGATACCAGTATTTTTATACCAAAAATATTCTTTCATTTAATTGGGACAGTTAGGCGATTTAAGATATCAACATTTTCTCTAAAATAATACTGGTGTTCAAAAAGCCGGAGACTTGGCAACGCTGCAAATGCATGTTTTCTTGAACTTAAATTAGCTATAAAAAATTAAGAAACGTAAAACATGTTATTTTACGGATTGTCCCTTAACCCCTTAGGGACAAGCGACACGTATGTGTGCCGCAAAAAGGCTTAAGAATCCTTGTTTATCCCCACCAGTAAAATTATACTGTAAAATTTTCCTTATTGAATTGGAGCTTCTTCTCGATTTAGAAAGACACAAATTTCTGTTCTTTAAAACCGGTGGCAAACCATTAAAAATTTCGTAAAAGGCTTCCGTTGCGAAGGGGTTAATCCAAGAAAAAGAATAAAAACATTTAAATAAAATTATCATACTATGTATGCAGTTTTTTCGTCTTCTTTTAGAAAACATTTAAAATATTTTTTTCCATTACATTCAGAATATAAACGAAGGTTTTTTTTTTTTCAGTAAACGAAATTTTTTAAAGATGGTACGAACATTTTGATAATTGATTGGCATTTAATTGCTTTTTTAAAGAATTAAAAGTATTTTTTTTTTATTTAAATAAATTATTTTTTAATCAAAGCATAAATATTCTGATAAAATATATTTGTGCATTGAAAAATGAAAAAGAATAATTTTTCTTAAAAAATAAGAATTTAATATAAAATTTTTGTGTTAAAAATAATTTTTCTTTCGAGATGTTTTATTTTTATAAATTTTGTACCTAACTTTACCTACTTTTACATGGCTCATACGGGTCCTGCAATTTGGTGACCAATAAATTAGTTGGAGCCAGAATTTTTTATAAAGGTCACTTCTTAAGTAAAGTGAAATTTCGTGTGTTTAACTAGTTTTTTTTTTTTTTTTTTTTTTTTTTTTCTATAAAAGAAGTATTAGTATGTAACCAGAAAAACAATGGTACCCGTACGAACCAAGTTTTAATCGCTTCTTTGATTTGCCTGTACGTCATAAGAGCAACGTGTTCTTGACAATCATGATTTGCTCGTACCACATACGGGCATCCATATACAAATAATAATTCATTATTCGCTCCAATATTTTTTTTTTTTTTTTTTTTTTTTTTTTTTTTTTTTGTAAATTTTGCATTATTTAATACGAGCATTTTTCTGATTCGATAAGACAAAAATTTGTGTTCTGAAAAATCGGTGAATAATAATTTAAAATTCTGTAAAAAACATAAAAAATAGCAATTATTTGAGAGTTTTTTTCAAAAATAGTGATCGGTTAAGTGATTAATTTTACAATTATTGTACAAGAAACAATTAGTACATTATTACATTAGTACAAGTTCAATATTTTTATATTATTTTAGTACATAAAACATTAAATTAACATAAAACATTTTCCAAAACAATTTTTAAGAACATGGCATTTTTTTACGAAAAAAATAATTCAAATTCAAATATTTAATCAAAGGCACGTTTTCTGGAAATTAAATTATCTATAAAAATTTAGAAAAACTAAGACACGCATTTCACGAATTCTGCTTTGTTCTAAGAAAAAGAATAAAAACATTTAAATTAAATTATCATACTATGTATGCAGTTTTTTCGTCTTTTTTTATTTTATTTTATTTTTTTTTAGAACATTTAAGATCTTTTTTATTTGTCTTACATGCAGAATGTAAACGAAGGATTTTTTTCCTAAAACGAAATTTTACAAGGGTGATAGGAACATTGCGATAACGAGCTCTGATAATTGATTTGCATTTAATTGCTTTTTCAAAGAATTAAAAGTATTGATTCTTTGGATTTAAAGAAATTATTTTTAATTCAAAGGATAAACATTCCAATAAAATATATTCGTGCATAGAAAAGTAACAGTTTTTCTTAAAAATACAAATTTAATATGAAAGTTATATGTTACGAATAAATTTTCATCCAAGGTATTTTATTTTTAGACACTTTGTACTTATTTTTACCTACTTTTAAAAACTGACAAATGAGTATAATATTGTAAAACGTTAATAGATAGTCAAAACGATGTCTTTTTTATTAAAAGCTTATTATTCATTATGGTTGGATGAAAAAAATTTGCTTTTGATGTCACAATACCACAGAAAAGATTCTAATTCGGAACACTAAATCTTGGAAAAAAAGAAATAAATTCGGTTTATATCTTCATCTCTCGCATGCGCTGGAAAGTTTTATGAAATTAAAAAATATTAACATTATTAAATTTTTTTTAATTTGACTTTTTCACGAATGTAATAGCTGAAATTCTTGTGTATTAGAATAACTAAACATAATTTTAAAATATTATTTAAATCCATCACCATCTTGCGATCGCGCATGTGCTCTAAACGTTGGCTAGAATCACATTACAACCATAATCCTTTATCTGAGTTAGTTTGTCAATAATTAAGTGAAATAGCTCCTTACAACTTTAGAGCACATGCGTGACCGGAAGATTTTGATAGATTTAAATAATATTGCAACATTATGTTTAGTTATTCTATTGCATAAGACTTTCAGCTACACATTCATGAAAAGGATTATTCACTTAACTGGTTTGCCCGAACGAATTTGTTTATTTCATCATTTAAAGCTTTTTGACACCATTGTTGTTTTTAAGAAAACTTTCATACTATTGTAAGGCTGAAATGTTAAGACTAAATTTTACGAATATTTTATTAAAATAATAGTGGTGTGCACTTTCAATTTATTCAACGGAAAAGAATTAACCAGTTAAGGGGCTAAAAATTGTTGTAATAATGTGAATTTTTCTATATTTCTGCAAATTTTATAGTGCATGTTAGACTAGAAATAAAAATTCTTTTTTTTTTAATTTTAACCCAATTTTTAATCACTTGAATTCACATTTTTCTGCGATATTGCGACTTGAAACGCAATTTTTGCATTTTTTCGTCCCACCATATTGTTTATGTGTAGTGTTGCCAGCGGGCTACTTTTTAAAAATTTCGTGTATGGCACCAATTTTTAGGTGCATTCGTAATTATGTAAATATAAAACACCTATAGTCGTCCGTTAGTCCGTCCGTCTGTATAACAAAGCAAAATCTATCCAACAGAATCGTTTGAAATTTAAAATGTATAATTGTTATATGTTATGGTCGAGTCATTTCAAATTTTATGAAAATTGGATGTATAATTCAATTAAAGGGACAATCAAAATTATTCCGTTACGATACGGTCAATGGGAAAAAACAGTTTGAAGTGCATTTGAATGATGTTACATTCTCTCTAAATTAATAAAATTGATATTCATTTATGAAATATATACTAGAATATACATTCTGTTCAATCTGTGGTGCAAAGAATAATACTTTTTTTAATTTACAGGACCACACAAAAGTATTCCATTACATAATGTTATAGGGGGAAGCATTGTATGGGGTGCATTTTAAATATATTAAACTGTTTCTCATTATATAAAATTGATGTATGTTTCTAAGGTTTACCACAAGATACATTCTATATAATAGAAAGCAGATAGAATTTACAGGGACGCATTTAAAATTTCTGCTACTATACTGTATCCAATGTTCTGCATACTATTACACAAAGATCCAGATATTTTTAAAAATTCATTATAACATGAACGCACTTAATTTTCTATGCTTGACGCGAAATTTATGACTTGTTTGAAATGGTAAAATCCGCTTTATTTAACGACATAATAATTTAGGCGAAAACAAGGGTATTTTATCTTTTAAAAAAGTAACGCAAGTATGAAATATGAATTTAAAAAATGTAACCCAATGCCAACATTATTAATAGCAGAGTATATTGTGTTTTAATAGAAACTATGTTGCAAAGCCCTCCTAGATATAATGTATACTAATGCAGTGAAACCCAGATATATCGTTCCTGCGTTTATAATTTTATTTCTATGGTCCTCGCACAAACTGCGTTTAAATAATGTTAACGAAACCGACGTACATTGTTTTTCAAAAAGTCGTTTTTCTGCATTCATCGTTGTAAACTTTTTCTCTTTAACCCTTTTGGGGGCAAAGCAATTCTAGTTCTTAAAATGCTGAATGGATAGATTGACACCGTAATTTAAAAACAGTTTATTTGAAAATGAATAAAAGCTTTTCTTCAAGCTCTTTATCAAATTAAAAATTTTCATTTCAAAATTCTGGTTTCAATGAAGCATTTCACAGTTAACTGGGATACATTTTATCCCATCGACCGTGAAATCACAGATCGACACAAGCATTTAAAATAGTTTATTTCAAAAATGGATAGAAGCTTTTTTTCACATTCTGTATGAAATTCAAAATTTTCATTTCAAAATTCTGCTGTCAGTGTGGCATTTTACAATTAAAATTAATTGAGATATATTTTATTCCATGTTCTTCAAGGGGTTAAAGAAATAAATTGAAGGTCAAGCGGATATCCATATGACATACAATCAGAAATTATTTCTTTTATCCTAAAAATAGCTCATTTGTGCTATTTTAGAAGAGGGGGAAGGGGCTAGGGATTAGCGCCAGCATTGTGAAATGTATGTACGTGTAAACAATTGAATAAGGAACATGCGTTCTTGCTTGGAGATTCTGTATAAATGGGAGGATAGATTTATCCACTTCATCCAGCTGCCAGTTTCTTGCACGTTCCTGGATAATTTATATAATGAATGATGACGTACGGTTTCTAGATCATGGTTATTGATTACTGAAACGAGAAGACGTACACAGCGTACGTTATAGGTGTCAAGGGATTAATGGTGGACGTATACTTCAGGGTTGCTAATTTAGTTGCTACATTTATTTTTAAAAAAATCGGAAAATGTAAAGAATATTTTATGTATTATTCAATAGCAGAGTGTTTTGAGCTCCTGCGAGACGGAAGCTTTTTAGGAAATTTTTAATGTGTTGTCACCGGTTTTTAAAAACAGAAATTTGTGCCTTATTAAATAGATAAAATGATATTGTTAAATAAGGCAAATTTTACTGTAAAATTTTATTGGTGGGAGTAAACAAGGACTCTTAACCCCTTTTTGTGGCACTTATACATGTCGCTCGTCCCCAGGGGGTGAAGCCTTAAGCCGTGCTCAAAATCCTTTTTCTTCCCCACCAGTAAATTTTACTGTAAATTTGCTGTATTTAATCGGAGAATTTTACCGATCCAATGCAACACAAATTTCCGTTTTAGAAAATAGGTGATTAAAGATTAAAAAAAATCGTAAAAGACTCCGGTCGCGCAGGGGTTAATTATTGAAAATAAAATAATTTCTTCCGAAAGTTCCGGTCAAAAGTCGATATTTTCAGAATAAAAATGGAGGCTAATATAGCAACTCTGATAAACTTCACAGGTACATGTATTCCTTATACGAACTTATTCCTGGTGGCATAACTTTTATGATGCGTTTTTAACTGTACTTTATGAACATGTGTGAAGGAAATTTACTAAAAAAATATACTTTAAAAATATATTGGTGCAAATAGAATATTAATTTAGAATAACGCATATAAAATTTGGGTGGTTTTTTGAAAAGAGACACAGTCGTAAAGGGTTCAGCATTTGCAGGTTCCGTACGTATCAAAGAATTACTAGACCTTAAAGTGCTTCGGCATCAGTATTTTATTACAGAAATTAAAAGCGAGAATTCATGAGTTTTTACAATTTATTTTTTTTTAAATACAAAATACTATTTTTTTCCCCTTGTAAAATCTTTGAAAGCCGTAACCTGCATAAATATAAGATAAATCCTTAAAATTTGTCAAACTGCTTTTAGTATGCATTCAGATCACAGTATTTTCGAATGGCAATAAAATATTTGTAAAACTTAAATTTTAGAAATTTTATTTTGAGGAAAGAACTTTAGAAACCATAAACAAAACGCATTAAAGATTCTTCTTCATCCTATTTTTTTTCTATTTCTTATTTCTTCTGTTCTATAAAACTTTCAAACTGCAAATTTTGTAAACTATTTGCATTTTTAAAAACGTCTTTATTATTGATGTTATGCACGAAAACATTTTTACATTCACGTTCATATTTTTAAGATTTTTCAAACTTACAAGATCGCAACAGTAAAAATTGCTTAACTTTTGAACGTGGTGAATGATAAAAATATTTGAACACGCTACGTAACAGTTATAACAGGAATAAAGTATAAGCGGATACCTTTAAACTACTGTGAAAAGAAAAACAAGAAGAAAGCAGTAATTATAATAATGGATAAATTCTAATTATTACATTCTTCTAAAATTTTTCTGATTTGAGTTTTAATAACTTAAATAAATATAAAATTTTTTTAATAATAAATAAAAAAAATATTAAATTCTCACTGTGTGGTAAATTCCACTACTCTATGAAAAGGGAAACGAAATCATCACAAATAAACCATTAATTTATTTTAATTTATAAAAAATATGAAATAATGTAATTTCCCGTAGACAACCCGCAGCTCGGAAATCCTTTCAGTAATTTAATATAAATATATACCGCTAGTCTAAATGTAACAATTTATTTTTGAAAATTTCTGGGTCGAAACAGAATTGTTTAAGCTGCGAATTTTCTACGGGAAAAACGGTACGTATATCATATAGTTGCAATGTATGATATAAAATATATAATAAAAAAATGCAAAAAAAAAAAACCTAAAAAAATATTCAGAAACTATGCTTCTTTGTTGAATTAATCCTTTCTGGCACGGGCAAAATCTGTTAGTAAAATAGGAGATTATCAATTGACACCAGAACTCACAAACGAATTTTTTATATACTTTGAATTCCTTAATTTAAGCTTTTATTGTAAAAACAAGATTTTACTAAAATATTACTGGTGCCGTTTGCAAGTTTGGAATTAAAATTAGGTATCCCAGACAGGGCACAGTGTGTCGGAAAGAGTTAATGAAACGTGTTAATTTTTATAAGTAAATGACTTCTATAAGCAAGATTTTTTTTTTAAAACAAAGTTGTCTTTGAAAAGGTCTTAACATTTTTTTTAAGTCAATTTATTTTCTTTAAAATATATAGTTGAAATTAGAATAATATATTTTCATAAATTGAGTATAATTTACAAAAGAATCCTCTCAGTATTATTAGCAGCTTTTTTCTGTAATTCATATTGAGGAATCCTTCTACATAATTTAATATTGATTCTCGATGAAGTAGAATATTTCAATCTAGAACTTTGCTCGGAAAAATTGTTAAAGGCGATTATTTTTATATTCAATTCGCACCACCGTTTCTAATACACAAATTTTATAGTACAATTCACCAGCAATTAAAAAATAAATAAATAAAAAACGTATGCAGAATATTTGTTTAAAAAACTGGTGCAGGAAAGAATTTAAAAAAGTCACTGTGGCAGCATTACTCCTATTATGTTGAAAAAGAAGCATCTCATAAAAAGAAGATCCCGTTAGATAGAGCAGAGTAAAATCTGAACAACTATTTAACCCTGTAATGAATATGACCGACTTAAGGCGGACTTTACTAAAACCCTGTTCGCAGCTGAAGAAAATAAATGTCAATCCTTACATAATGTCACTCTTTTCAGGAGATATCTACTCCAACGGACGATACAGGTGTCAATGCTCTAGCTATTTTGGCTTCCCAGTAACGGTCAGTTAAAGGAGGAATTTCTGTTGGAATGGAAGAAAAATTAATGCATTACAGGGTTAAAGCAAATCTTATCAGTGTTACTTGCTGAACATCCTCATGAAAATATAGTTAACTACTTAATATGTTACATTGAATCCTTCCAAAGAATGCGATGGATTAGCATTTCAGTGGAAATATTATGGGGAAACTTGATTCCATAGAATAGGCTAGAACAGAGTGGGACGGCAAATAATCAGGGAAAAACACAGTAAAAAAAGAGACAATAGTATAAAGATGTTAAACTAGGCGATATTTCTCTCAATAAAAAAATAGTATTTAACATCTTTTTTTTTTTTTTTTTTTTTTTTTTTTTTTTTTTTGACGGTGTTTTACTTTGGCCACTCACCACCTGCAGAGTTTTACTGTGATTTTATTTTAAAACTTGGAAGATAGTAAATTTTATTTTTTTTTATGCCACTATTTTCGCAGAAATAGAGTAGCTATATTTGATTACATAATTTTGCATTTAAATAGTGGTGATATGAGTAAAGATGAGCAGACAGATAATGGGAGGATGTTGTCACAAGAACACCATTATTTGTTTCCATTAGGTCATGTTCTTATTAAAGCCTAGGCAAATTCCCTTCAATTAAAAGAAATAAAAAATTCGGTCATATTTATGAAAGGTATGCTGCATGATTAACAGAAGGCGACACTAAGTGCAATCCTATGGAATATATGCCAACTTTAACCCCTTCGCGAGGGAAACTTTTAGAAAACGTTTAACGTTTTCTCGCCGGTTTAACTTTTTGCGGGGCGCTGGTTTCATAGATATAATTCCCAAGTGCCACACTGGCACCAGAATTTTGTTAAAGAAAATTACGGTTTATTGAATGCGTAAAGCATAGCGTTTTCTTATTTACAAATAAAGTTGTTTTCAAATTCCGGTGTCAGTCATTTATTTCAATACTTAAGCAATGAATTTGCCTTGGCCCGCAAAGGATTAAAATAGAAATTTGTGCCTGACTGAGTCGACAAAATGCTACGATTAAATAGGGCAAATTTCACAGTATAATTTTACTGGTGGGAGTAAACAAGGATTCTTAAGCCTTTTTGCGGCACGCATACGTGTCGCTCGTCTCCAAGGGATTAAGATCCATTTTCTGGGAAATTTCTAACTAATTTTGGTAAAATTTGAAATCTATATTTACTGGATTATGCTTAAGAGTTTTGGCAGACAGTTTTTCTGCGAAATTAAAAATGTTAATTTTTCAGAGTATTTTATTTTCTAAAACGAGTTAAATTTTTTTAAACTATCTGCCACATATGATGTTATATTTATGCTCTATCATTAAAAAATATCAAAATCACTCCTTTCTGAAATAATGAGATTTTTATCTCAAAAGTATAATTTTTCAGGGGAAACAAAAAAACTTCTCACTCGTGTGATGTTCTTGGGCAATTTTGGTCAAATGTATAAATTAAAGTATATATCAACACTTGCATTTTTTTCATATAATTAATTAGACAATGTTTCAATATTTATCAACATCTCCTACACGAATTCTATTCGGTAAGCACCACTTTTTTTCATAAGAAAGCATTGTACGTAAGAATTGATAACATTTGTTTAGTACAAACCTTATTATTAAAATATAGTGGTGCCAGTAGATTTTAAAAATAGAAATAAATGTAACAAATTAGTATAAAATTATGGAGCATGGGCGTGGCATCTTAGTCAGTGTATTCCCCCTGAATTTTTAAGATTATTTCTAATGGAAAAAAAATGGTCATATCATTGGATTCAGAAAGGTTGAAAGAACTTTTTAGGATAATAATAAATAAAAAAAAAATAATAAAAAAAATACTTATGCCCTTACGACAAAATGTTTTTATACTTCAAGTCCCACTTCAGTCACAGAAAGAAATGTAAATGCTAATTAATGTAAAGTCTACCAGAGCATTAGATTCAAATTTATAGCTTTCATCCTAATATTTTTTTATCTTTTTTTGCATAAGATAGATGAGGGCAATCTACATCCAGGCTTGTTTTTACTTTTTCGATTTTGGTTATAGTTTTTAATTATTAGGATGGTTCAATTTCAGAACCGGTTACAACCTGTTCCGGAAATTATTTTTAAAAAATCTAAAAACTAAAAACTAGCACGGTTGTAGAGAGTCCTCAGCTATACTATGCAGAAAAATAAACTGAACTGATATTTTATGTCCTACAACATCCCGCCGAAGTAAACAATTTTTATTAAACATTTTGCAAAGACATTTATCTTATCAAGTCTTTCTCGGAAAAGCATTTCTAGTTATGTTTTTCTGTTACCAAACTTTTCCAAAATTATTCTAAAAACGTCCGTAAAATATACGAAGTTAAAGTGATAGATCATTTTCTGAGTTCTACATTTATACAAAATGTAAGATTCTACGTGTCACAGACATTTATAGAAATTGTTAAGCATAAAGTTGCTGTATCATAAAAATATATTTCACCAGAATAAGGATGATAGCTTTCGTTGAGGAAGAAAAATATATTTACGATATTGCGAAAGTTCCGTGGCAGTCATATTTCTAATGTAAAGTTTTAAGTTATGAGAAGTTGCAGATGTGTCGAAGAAAGATAAACAGACTTTATAATAAAGCAAAAACTACGGAAAATAGTGAAATAAAAAGGAAAACTTCAAAAACATCAGAATTCAACTCCCCTCAAATAAATAATAAATAAATAAAGTTTAAGAAATGAGTAATTGAGAATAGATTTATTTGCAAAATTTACTCTTTATTGTTAAATCATACATTTAACTTGCATATACGGATCGATATTTTTCTTTTTAACCCCTTGAAGGGCGGTGACAAATCATTAAAAATTTTGTAAAAGACTCCCGTCGCGAAGGGGTTAACAGATGGCGATGCTATGCTGACTTGTTTACAACTATCATAATAGCCATATCTCAAAAACTAGCGCATTGGTTTTCAAAAAGTTTTAGATTTAGTTAGTACTTCATTTAAAATGGTGCTACTTACGTTTTGGTTCAAATTTCTCAAAAGATGGTGCTCACTATGGTGCGTTATTCATGATTATCGCAATAGTTCTATCTCAAGAAATAATGCACGGAATTTCCCAAATCTTAAGATTTTGTGAAACCTTGAAATAAACTAGGTCTGGTTAGTTTTTAGTGTATATCGCTCAACAGGTAGAGCAAGTAGCTCATTATTTACAATTTCCGCGATAGCCATATTTGAAAAAACTAGTGCATGGATTTTCATAAAGCTTTCTATTTAGTTAGTACTTGATATAACATGGGGCTGATTTCGTTTTAATGCAAATCGTTCAAATCCTGCCATAAAGCATTATTCGTGATTATCACAATAGCTCAATCTCAAGAACTAATGCATAAAATTTTCTAAAACTTCAGATTCAGTTAGTGCCTGATAAATATTAGTGTTGTTTAGTTTTTGATGCAAATAGCCTTACAAATGGCTCTACTATGATGCATGTTTCATGATTTTGCAATAAATGTACCTCAAAAACACATGTGTGGATTTTCATCAAACATCAGATTCAGTTAGTATCTATTAAAAATTGATATTGATTAGTTTATGATGTACGTCACCAACATGTGGTGCTGTTATGCAGAGTTTTTTTTAAAGATTTTTCAATAGCCTCTATTTCAAAAACTAATGCAAAGATTTTCATCAAACTTCAGATTCAGTTATAAGTTGACATAAATTGTTGCTGACTAGATTTTTATTAAACCATCTAACCGGTGGCGGTATTATGCTGCATTTTTCTGGAAGTATTAACCCCATGGGGACGAGCAACACGTATTTGTGCAGCAAAAAGGCTTAAGAATCTTTCTGTACTTCCATCAGTAAAAGTTTACTGTAAAATTTGCCTTCTTTAATCGGAGCATTTCCTCAAATTAAGAAGGCACAAATTTCTACTTTTTAAAACCGGTGACAAAACATTAAGAATTTCGTTAAAGGCTCCCGTCGCGAAGGAGTTAACATTCACAAAATAGAAGAAAGTTTTGCAATTGCCCCATCTAGCTAGTTCTAATGTGTCTTTCAGTTTGATATTGTAAAAGTTCTTGAAATGAAGAAAAATGAATTGACATATTAATGGATCAAGAAGCAGCATCACAAACAATCACTTCATCGAGTTCACTGCTGAAATTCCAGAATTAGTACAAACTGGCTCTCCTTATTAAAATTCAAAATGTCTTCCAATACATAATTGTTGGAAAACACTTAAAAACCCGATTTAAGCGGTTGACTCGTAGGTTTACCATTGGGTTTTCCTGCTCCCAATCCTCCATGTTTTTGTATTTTTAAGTGCAGGAAAACCCACTGATAAACCTACGAATCAACCGCTGTTTTTCTCCAAGATACGACTTGTTACACCAATTGCATTTTCATATTCAAATCGAGTTCTAATAGAAAATTTCAGCCATGATCTCGATGAAGTAATTGTCTGTGCTACCGTCTCTCTGTCTGTCAGTTTATCTAGGAATTTTCTTATTATTTGGTTATAATATCTTGGTTATGAAAATTACCTAGAAAACTACATTGTTACAAATAAGAAAAAAGTTATTTGTAAAACTATCTTTTATTATTCTTATTTATTAAAGTTTATTTCACGTTATTTATTAACTACACCGTTTTTGACTTGAATTATACTTCTTAATAAAATAAAATGTGTTTTCAACTTATATTGTCAAATTAATTTTATATTCAAGCTAAAAATAACACGCATTCCGATAATTGGGTGTACATAAAAAGTTGTTACAAATAAACCTAAGACTACTTTAACATTAATTTTATTTCCTCGCTTTGAAATTTTTTACCCTTTTCATCTTCTAAGAAAGATATTTTCTCTACATTTCAAATTTCCGCAAAAAACATTTCTACTGTCCTTGTAAATAGAAGTGTAAAAAAACCTTTTTTGTTCTTTAATACTCGTAAATGAAAATGCAAACAAAGAATAATATATTCATGAATCCAAAGTAAAATTTTCTGTAGAGATGCAAATAAAATCCATAAAAATAATGTTATCGTTCTTGTTTTTTCTTAATTATTTCAAATGGATATCTGTGAAGATTTTCAGATGTATAAAGATATGATATACCATTTTAAAAGGTCATGCTGCATAGAGTGTAAAACGCTCTACATAAAAAGAAAAAAAAATAGAGTTGCAATGCGAAAAGGTTATCTCTAAGCAAGTAAATGTGGAAAAGTTATCTCTATCTTAAAGATGAAAAATACTAAAAAATTATTATGCCACATATAAAAAAATGTTCATTTAATGAATTAGAATATCTGAGCGATTTGACCCCTTCTTGCTCTTTGGTTTCTCTACGAAACCACAAAATTCCAATTCCGACATGCAACAAAGACATCGGAATTTTAACTTCAAAATATCCATTATATTATGCATGTAAAAAAACACTTTTTCTTATTTACAAATATATATATATATATATTTGCAATTACCAGTGTCACTCATTTATTTCAACATCGGAAGATAGGCAACTTAAATTTAATGGTGTGTAATATTTTTGGCACACCATTATTATTTTAAGCACTCATGGTTTTATGGAAAAAAACCCGAAAAATTTTGTAAAAATTTTCAGATTTTTTTTTTAAATAGGGGGTGTGCAATTATGCTATATGTAACCGTTTGAGGCATTAGGCAGCTTACGAAAAAATATGTTTCACTGTAATTAAGAGGAGTTATGAGTGAGATCTTTTCAAAGTCTTGATTTTTGTTTTATTGGCTTGAAATGTTTTTTGAACCTTCTTGATACCATTAATTTGCCCGTTTTTTTAATTATTATTATTATTATTAGAAATAATTGTAAAAATAGTTTTTGACTTCACTTATATTTCTGAATAAGAAAATGCGTTTTAAACTGATATTGTCAAATATATTTAAGACTCAAACTAAAAATTTCGATAATTGGGTGTACATACAAAGTTGTTGCAAAGAAACCGATAAAACTACCTTAATATTATTTCCACGCTTTGAATTCTTTTCCCCTTTCATCTTCTAAGAGAATTATTTTCTCTGCATTTCAGATTTCCGCAAAAAAACATTTCTACTCTCCTTGTAGATTGAATTGTAAAGAAACCTTTCTTGTTCTTTAATACTTGTAAATGAAAATGCAAACAAAAAATAATATATTCACGAATCCGAGGTAAAATTTTTCTTAGGAATGCGAATAAATGTGTAAAACTAATGTTGTCGTTCTTGTTTTTTCCGAATTGTTTGAAATGGATATCTGAGAAGATTTTCAGATATATAAGGATATAAAATGTCATTTTAAAATGTCATGCTGCATAGAGTGTAAAACATTCTACATAATAATAATAATAAAAAAGGTTTGCAAAATTTTTTTATAGGGATAAGATTTTTATGTTTTGATCACCAGTATTTTGTTAGAGGAAATGTTGTGCAATTATATTATAAAATTGTCCCGATTAAATTAAGTAATATTTTCTCTAACAAAATACTGGTGTGCAAAAATGCTGAAAAAAAGTCGTCCCTATCTTAAAGATGAAAAATACTAAAAAATTATTGTGCCACATAGTTTCAGAAATGATATACCTTTAGACATTGCAAGTCTCCAGCTAATGGATACCAGTATTTTCATATAGAAATTGTTCTTTTATTTAATTACAACATCTGAGCGATTTACTAGACAAGACTTTTATCTAAGATAATAATGGTGTGCCAAAAAGTCGCAAAACGATGAACCAATTTAAATTCTTCTCAATGGATTACCTAATTGCAGCGCAACATCATATCCAGTCTAATGACATAGTTTCCTATCTTCCGATTTTTAAGCACCCGTAGTTTTATGGAAAAAAAAACCCAAAAATTTCGTAAAAATTTACCGATTTAAAAAAAAATGGGTGGTGTGTAATTATGCTATCTGTAAGCTTTTGAGGCATGAGATAGCTTATGAAAAAATTATGTTTAACTGTAATTAAGAGGAGTTATGAGTGAATTTTTTGAAAGAATTGATTTTTCTTTTATCGGCTTAAAAAGTTCTTTGAACCATCGTGAATCCATTGATTTGCCCGTTTTTTTCTGACCATTAGAAATAATAATAAAAGTAGTTTTTGACTTCACTAATATTTCTGAATAAGAAAATGCGTTTTAGACTTACATTGTCAAAATTATTTAAAACTCAAACTAAAAATGACAGGCATTTCGATAATTGGGTGTACATACAAAGTTGTTACAAAGAAATTGATAAGACTACTACAATATTAATTTTATTTTCTCGCTTTGATTTTTTTCCATTTTATTTTCCAAGAAAGATATTTTTTCTACATTCCCAATTTCCACAAAAAACATTTTTACTGTCTTAGTAAATAGAAATGTAAAGAAACCTTTTTCTCCCTGATACTCGTAAATGAAAATGTAAACAAAGATTAATATATTCATGAATCCGAGGTAAAAGTTTATTTAGAAATGCAAATAATATGCGTAAAAATAATGTTATCGTTCTTGTTTTTCTGAATTGCTTCAGATGGATATTTGAAAAGATTTTCAGATATACGAGGATATAAAATATCATTTTAATAGGTCATACTGCATAGATTGTGAAAAGTTTTATATAAAAAAAGAGATTTTCGAAAATTCTCAAGATGAAAAATAGTAAAAAATTATAGTGCATCATAGTTTCTGCAATTATAAAGCTTTGGTTCTGCCAAGTCTACGGATTTATAGATACAAATATTTTAATATAGAAAATATTCTTTTATTTAATTAGAGGTCATTTCCATGAAATCTTGTCATATCTGTCACACAGCTGAAAATCGCTATGCTTGTTGGCCACCGTTATTTTCGAACAGTTTGCTTCGACTTATTCAACTGATGAAATATCTCCACTAAAATAAGTCACATTTTTCCGTTCTAAAATACTGATTTAATGAACACGCATTTCGATAACAGGTTGTACATAAAAAGTTGCTACAAAAAAAACCCGACAAAACTACTTTAATATTAATTTTATTTCCTCGCTTTGATTTTTTTCCCTTTTTATCTTTTAAGAAAGATATTTTCTCTACATTTCAAATTCCCGCAAACAATATTTCTACTGTTCTTGTAAATAAAAATGTAAAGAAACCCTTTTTTTCTTTAATACACGTAAATGAAAATGCAAACAAAGAATAATGTGTTCATGAATCCAAGGTAAAAGTTTTTTTAGAGATGCAAATAAAATGCGTAAAAATAATGTTATCGTTCTTGTTTTTTGAATTACTTCAAATGGATATCTGAGAAGATTTTCAAATGTACAAGGATATAAAATGTCATTTTAAAAGATCATATTGCAGTGAAAAATTCTATGAAAAATACTAAAAAACTATGGTGCATCATAGTTTTTGAAATTATGTCGATATGTCTGGACTCCGGCTTTGTGGACACCAATATTTTAATATAGAAAATGTTCTTTTGTTTAATTACTACATCTCAGTGATTTAAAAGAGAAACATTTTATTTAAGGAATAGACAACGAGGCGGCAACACAGACAATCACTTCATCGAGTTCACAGCTGAAATTCCAGAATTAATTAAAAATGAATTCGCATATTAAAAAGGTATCCATCTACCAAGTCGTAACCTTGGTGGAATACAACTGAAAACCGTCGTAAACTTGGTGGAAAACACCTGAAAACCAGATTTTACAGCTGACTTGTAGGTTTACCATTGTGTTTTTACCTGCTTCCTGTCCCCCATGTTTTCATACTTTTGGGTGCAGGAAAATGCAATGGTAAAACTACGAGTCAACTGCTTAAATCGGGTTTTCAAGTGTTTTCCACTAATATATGACTTCCCAGCAAAGAAAGAAACAGTGTACTAAGAACTGGAAAAAAGATGGCAGCCAGCACTGCTATCAGCGCTAAAGTGCAATGGTGCCATTATTTAAACCAGTATAAAAGTGTCCCTGCGAAATGTAGCTCGATCATGAGATGATGGCTAACAGTAGGTCAGTATTGGTGATCTATCACATTACTTCAATCCAGCATTTTTCCTGCAGTACTAGCACCTGTCCTCCTTTTCTTATATTTATTTGCTGGGTCAGCACTTTTAAACCAGTACCATCACTTATCCGCCAGTGTTTATATAGTTGTGAACCATCAGACAGCTTTTTTTTTAGTATGAGCAGACATCCACTTAGGACCCTCACAAAAATGTCTTATAGAATTCTATAAAAATCTATAAAAAAAAGTGTTATAGAATCCTAGTTTAACCAAAAGCTATATAAATGTATATAGAGTTTTTATAAAAATATTCAAATGTAATCGGATTTCTCCAACATGCATATGACCCTTCCAAGCACTGACCGCGTTCGATACTGCCTGGGTTTTGCAATCAGAGGAAAATTGATGCCTTCAACGCATGCTATGGTTGTTCACAATTCATCTTCTCTTATTAGATATTTTAAGTTTATTTCTTTTGTGATTTGAATTTCCAGTCTTTAAAGCCGTATAGAATTCATGCACATTTTATACGCTGATTCTCAAATGTGTAAATTATGAAATGAAATCATTTGTAACATAGAAAATCAGATTTAAGATTTAAGAAAATAAAAGTCCGTTAAAATAAATTATTTATGGTTTTACTCATTTATTTCATTATTAATGGTAGTTATTGTTCTTGATTACAGTCAAAATACAACGTACGCAATATTAACTAATAAAGGAATGCAAATTTCAGAATGAAATTTTAAATAACCGGAATGTATCCAAACAATGAATTTCAACATTTGCAATGCCACCTAGGGTAAGGATTTCCAGCAATAATAGTTTCGCGCACTTCCATGGTGTGGTGGGCTAGCGCATGAGATTAAATGGAGACCAATCAGAATTTTATCTTATGATTTCCAACAGCAATGTTGACTGAAACTGTCCAGCAGTGTTCATGCAGTAGTAGACAATTAGTCAGCATTTCTCCATCATTGCCACCACCTATCTTGTTGCTGAGCAGCAATTTCCTCTATGCTGAGTTAAACCGCACTTGAATTTTAATATCCAAATCCAATTTCAACTAATTCTGAAATTTCAGCCATTAACTGGATGAGGAGATTGTCGGTGCTGTCGCCTCCAGATCTATCACTTCATCTAGGAATTTTCTTATTATTTATTTATGATATCTTGGTTATGAAAATTATCAAAAAATCTACGTAGTTATAAGCAAAAGACAAAAACAATTATTTGTATAATTATCGTAATTCGTAATTATTAAAGTTTATTTCGTGTTATTTATTAACAACACAAATAGTTTTTGAATTCCCTTATATTTCTTTCTTTTTCTTTTTTTTTTTTTTTTTTTTTTTTTCAAAAAATGTGTTTTTAGCTTATAATGAATTTTTTTTTTTTTGACTCAAACTAAAAATGACACGCATTTCGATAATTGAGTTGATAATTCGATATTTGATTGCATTTCGATAATTGATACAAAGTTGTTACATAGAAATTGATTAGACTATTTTTACGATTATTACGATTATTAATTTTATTTCCTCGCTTTGAAATTTTTTTCCGCTTTTATCTTCTGAGAAAGATATTTTCTCTACATTCCCAATTTCCGCAAAAAACATTTCTACTGTCTTAGTAAATAGAAATGTAAATAAACTTTCTTTTTCTTTAATACACGTAAATGAAAATCCAAACAAATAATATATTCATGAATCCAAGGTAAAAGTTTCCTTAGAGATGCAAATAAAATGAGTAAAAATAATGTTATCGTTCTTGTTTTTTTTTTTTTTTTTTTTTTTCTGAATTGTTTCAAATAGATATCTGAGAAGATTTTCAGATATTCAAGGATATAAAATGTCATTTTAAAAGGTCATATGCATAGAATGTGAAAATTTCTACATAAAAAAAGAAATTCGGATGTACTATTATATATTATAGGGATGAGAGTTTCACGTTCATGATCGCCAGTATTTTGTTAACCCCTTAGGGACGAGCGACACGTATACGTGCCGTAAATAGGCTTAAGAATCCGTGTTTGTCGGCACCAGTAAAATTATACCGTAAATTTTGACTTATGTAATTGGAGCATTTTCTCCATTTAATAAGTCACAAATTTCTGTATTTTAATACCGGTGACAAAACATTAAAAATTTCGTAAAATGCTCCCGTCGCGAAGGGGTTAAAGAAATTATTGTATTCTTAAATCGCAAAAATATTCCGATTAAATCAAATAATATTTCTTTTAACAAAGTACTGGTGAAAAAATTGCTAAAATATCATCCCTATTGTAATGACGAAAAATACTAAAAAATTATAGTCATCATAGTTTCTGTAATTATATAGCTTTAGAACTGTCATGTCTCCAGCTTTATTGATGCCAGTATTTTAATATAAAAAGTGTTCTTTTAATATAATATTAGAACATTTAAGCATTTTAAAAGAGCAACATTTTATCAAAGATAACTAGCTGACCTGTCCGGCGTTGCCCGGGTCCGAAATAATAATAATAAACGAACTTGAAATTTATATGATTTTATCTTTGACTCGAAATATGTATAAATACATTATCTGAAATACGTAGTCGCTGACTGTGTGAAAAATTGGTTAAAAAAAAACAAACAACTAATAAATGGCTGTAAAAATACTCAAAATGAGTGCAATGGGAAAATGCGGGAGGGAATGTGTGTCCAACGACTGCATGATTTCCGTGTTAAATTGTTGATATTTATCCGTAAAAAGCACTTTTAAGTCACGTAACTAATTACTTTTTTCGCATAGAAATCCCAAGTGAAATATTTTGAATTTCAAACTAAATATATCACTGTTAAATCCAACTATACCGTGAATGAAATCGATACTCGATGATTAGCTAAACGGTTAGTATATATTAATATAATTTCGGAGCCATTGTACAAAAATAAGTGTATATATTTTTAATCAAAGCATGCGTAATGTTCATTCTGTGGACAAAATCCTAACCGTTGGCAATTGTACCGTAACCGTCGAGTCATTTCAAATTTTATAAAAATCGGGTGCATAGTTCAATTACAGAAACAATCAAAAGTATTCCGTTACATTACGGTGAATGGGGAAAATAGTTTCAAGTGCACTTTAAAATGTTACATCTTTCGAGCATAATACAATTCATATGCATTTATGAAATATGTACTGAAATATACATTCTGTGATGTCTGTGATACTAAGAATATTTTTTATTAATATACAGGACCTCATAAATGTATTCTATTACATAATGGTATAGCAGGAAACATTGTTTCGGGTGTGTTTTAATTATATTAAATTATTTTTCATTTTACGAAATTGATATTTTTTTACTGAGGTTTACTACAAGTTAATTCCTGCATGATAGAAAGCATTTAGTATTTACAGGGACACACAAAAAATTATGAAAACTCTATTGCATCCGAAGTACTATATATTTTTAAAATTTCATTATTGTACAAACGCAGCTCATTTGCTACGTCAGACGTGTAATTTCCGACTTGTATTCAATAGATAAGTCAAGTGTTACGTACAAAAGCTCTGACAAAAGTATTTGAATGTACTTGAAGTGTACGAACCTGTCCATAGGTGCCAACCTGACATAGATTATCCGTAATACGTGCGTTAATTTGACCCTGGTTTAATGAGTTTCGAACCCGAAATTTTTCAAAGAAATAAAATTAAGTATGTTCCGCTAACAAATCTGAAATTATATAAATAAAGATTCATGAAATATATTTTCTGGTTTGAAATGACGTTAACCTGAATCAAACTAATCCAGGTATTACGGAAGATTAGTTGAAAGTTGGCAGCTATGCCTGTCAATGCTTTCACTAACTATACTTTAACTTTTTCCAACACACTGTGCCCGGTCTGGGATACCTTATTTTAATTACGAACCTGAAAACGGCACCAATAATATTTTAATAAAATTTTGTTTTTACAGTGAAAGCTTAAATTAGCTGATTCTTAATTTCTAAAAAAGTCGTTTGTAAATTCCAGTTACAGTCGCTAATTTCTCATTTTAGTAACAGAATTTGCCCGTGCCTGAAAGGGTTAAGGTAACATAAATTTAGTCTTATTATTTTATCATTTTATGTACTCAAATAACCATTTTGAAGATTTTTAAATATGTAGCAAAGGCAGTTATCGTAGATAGCAATTCTTCGTGATACCGTCTATAACTTTTTACCCCCTCATTTGAGCATCTTACTCCCCAACAAACACATGACTTACGGCCTGCAGACGATTTCATTGCGGCCAGAAGGAGTTAAGGCCATTTGTAACAAAACAATGCGGTACCGCAAATGACCCGCCGCTAGTTGCGGCAGCTACCGCCGAGCCAGTAACGGATCGGCGATGAGAGAACAGTTACATTTGCTTTGCCGGCCAACTCCTAAGGGTCAGTTTCCGGCAATAATGTAATGGCGTATCATACTCTAGAAAGCAAAGGGCCGTTATAATCTAACCAGCTTTTTTATTTAAAGAAAGAGAGAGTATTTTTTGTGTCTTCATTTCTTTCAGAAATTACTTCAAATCTGGGTTTTAATAAACATATAAATATGTTGTAAGTTTTATATTTAAAACAGTAATATAGATGTCATATTTTTATTTAGTTTAAAAATATTTTTTTTATATAAATATTAAAAACTGCTCCCAAAATGTATAAAGTATTCCAAATAATTTCTTCAGGCGCTCTTTTGCATTCATTATTTATAAAAAATAACTAAAAGAAAATGAATAAATGTTTAAAATACATTAAAGATATTTAAAATAAATATTAAAATAGAAAAAGTCTTTAGATTGTTCCTAAATCAGTCTCTGTCTGCTCTCCCCACCTACTCTGTAATGTAAAACTCTCGTAACATACATGTATAATTTTTAGTTGTAAATGCATAAATATTTCTAAAATTGCCTATTACAGTATTTCTAAAATTGGCATAAAAGCCAAATTACTTTTTTTTTTTTTAAGGAAAGATTTTTTTTCTTAAAAATAAAAAAGGTTGTTTTTGGGGAAAAAAAAAGAAAAAAGAAAGGAAAAAAGAAAGAAAGAAAGAAAGAAAGAAAGAAAATAAATACATTTCGATTTCCTTGCCTCTGCAAGCGTGGGTGGAAGACAAAGGTTGTGGGCTAATAATTCTCCCTTAAAATGAATAATTTTTCTGTAGAACAGTACATTTTTTAAAAATTCTTTTGTTCATTTTGTTTAAAAAGTGTTTTACTTTTTTCCTGTGTAAAAACATGCTTTTGACACATTTTGTTACATCAATTACTTTCTGATACATGTAATTATTTTTGTACATAAATGAATAAAAATTGTTTTTGTAATCGAACAACTTTTTTCATTTTTCATGAATGTGTATATCTGAAATGGAATCCACACTTCCATACATTTTTCTTAACCGGCGCCCTTTTACACTCATCATTTATATATTTAAAAAAAACTGAAAGAAAATGAAAAAAAAATAGATTAAAATAATTTAATATAAATATTTAAACAAAAAAGTCCTTATATAAAAGTAAATTTCAGTAAAGGTAGCAGATCTTTCAGAATATGCTGTGAAGTTTGATGTTTTGTACCAAAAAGCTGGACGCGAGAGCACGGGAAATGGTTAAAAAAACGGAAATAATAAAAATTCAATCGCTTACAAGTTGTAATTCATGCCTAGATTAAAAAAAAAATGAAACGAAAACTGCTCAATGACAAATCGCTATAATAATCATTTGGTCAAGATTAATGTTTTTGCGCTTAAAAATACATCACAAAATGTGTAGAAAAGATTCGGGACATTGAAAGGGGCAAAAAAAAAAAAAAAAAAAAAAAAAACACATTTTTTAAAAAATATGCTTTTTTTTAAAAAAAAAATTAAAAACATAAGCCCACTAGAATCTCAAGTTAACGAAAAATTTTCAATGATTTCTTTAAAATTACTAAAGATCGTACAATCATTTTTTAAAGTTCTTTCTTAGAGAAGTAAATGCCTAAAACTTTGATAAAAGTATTCTATCGCTATGTATATTTTTTAACTTAAATTTCTGTAATATGACTTTTTATTTTGTTTCAAAAACATCATACAATCTTTTTATTTATGAAAAAATGATTAAAATGCAGTAAAGCACTGTGTAAGACGGGAATCTATATATTTCGCAAAGATTTTCAAGTCTCTGCGAATTTATTGAGATAGAATAAAATTTATTTATGGCGGAATATTGTCTACGATAGGAAACTTTCTCGATTCAAATCTATTTCGCCTTACACGGTTTACTGTATTTAAAATCCTGAAGAGTTGTCGTTAAATTTGCGAAACGTCTCCTTAAAAAAAATTCCATTAAATATTAAAATACATAAAAATATATCCGGGCTGTAAGAATGTATCGTTAAATAGACATAATTTTTAAATCCAGATACATCAAATAGACGTTTATTTTACTATATCTGTAAAAAGATTCCTTATCTTTCTCCCTTTTTTTCTGAGGAATTTCAAGGACACATCAGTGACCTAGCAGTTTTTCGCTGAGTCACTCACCCCTCCTCTCCCCCGTTCCCGTTTTTGTCAATTATCTCTGTCATTCCTTTAGGGTTGGGCATTTCGATTCATCTTGAGGAGTCGACTCTGACTCGATTCACTTGGTTAATGAGCCGAGATAGTGAGTCGACTCCCAACTCACTTACGATTGGTCGGTTGGTTGGTTGTAAAAATGATGCAATTTTATGTCTTCTATCACGCATATCGCACAAAAGAGAATTTTTAAATGTATGCTCGAATTATTTTGCTTTAGTTTTGAGATAAAAGATATATTTTTGTGGTAAGAGCCGAAATTTTCAGTCCTGTACCGGCCCAGAACGTATAAAAAATAATGACATGGTTGGTAAAAAACATAAATGTTCGGCCAACTTGCTTCGTACAGAACAGTTATTAACCCGACAAGAAAAATGTTAAAATCTTCTTCTTAGCCTGATCCGGCATAGTTAAATTTGTAGAAAACATGGATTTTTCCGTTTGAGAAGTTCTAATCAGAAATTAATATTTTAGATTTTTTTTATGTTTATAATCTTTATTTTTAAAGAAGAACCCTATGCTATGATATTCATTTTTTAATTAATGTTAATTTGTATGTAAATGTTTCGGTTGATATTAATATTATTAATCCACATATTATGTGCTACTCTATGCATTAGAGGCTTAAAAATCTGAAAAATTCTACAAAGTAAAATCCTCCAAGACGAAATAACATTAAATAAAAATTCGCTATAGACGAACCTTCCGATCGCTACGAGGGAAAAAAGGCTAGACCGAAACCAGTCTTTTAGTAAAAAGTAAGTCTCGAGCTCGGCTTCGGAGAATGCAGTGACAAGGCCCAATCCGAGATTTGTAAAATAAAGTAAGACCCGACCCGAGTGCCGCTAAAAATAGGCCGGAGTTTCGAGCCAGAATCCGGCAATCACAGCGTTTAAAATTATTAGACTGTTTTCTTTCCTTTTTATTCCTTTCTTTTTTTTTTTAAAGGGGAGGGGGGGGGGGGGTTCTTTACTTAAAAATTTAAAACGGATACTTTAAATTCATTATGTTTTTATATTTATAAATTATTAGTTATTCACAAATATCCCCACCCCCCCCCCCAAAAAAAAGAGAAATATTAGAGAAATTAGAGATTATTAGAGAATATTAGAGAAATTAAACAAATTAAGTTAATTGATTTTTTTAATTTTTTTCTAATATGTTTGCTTTTACATATATGTCGTGTTGGTTATGTTGGAAATATATCGTATCATCGAATTAAAAAGAAATTAATTACTTTACGTTTAGATTCTGTAGAAAATATAATGCAAAAAATATATCTCCAAACTCCCTGGTCTAGTCTATTTCTGAATTTATTAAAACTAAAATTATGAAAAAAAGCGGACAACAGTAGTTTATTCGAATTTTGCTGGAAAATAATAGCGATTATCCTGAGTCTCATTGTTTTGTAGAAAATTGCATTTTTCGTTTCACATAAGCTTTATATTGCAGGGCTCAATGTCAGCATTTTTAATGTACAGTTTTAAAATTGATAGCCTGACTATTGAGGGGATTTCGAATCAAATAACGTTTTCCATTTGTTTAATAAATGAACTGCTAATCAAACTAAATACGAAAAAGAAAAAACGGAGCTGTTGTAGTGTGTTTGAAGAGGTGAAGAGATATTAGAAAATTTAAGATTCAATTCTAGAAAAAAAATTCAGCATTGACATAATTTCTGATACATTTTTATTTAGAACTTTAAAAATTGACAGGCAGCTATAGAGGAGATGAAAAATCAAACAGCATTTCCATTTTTTAATAAATACATTACATATGAAGAAAAAATGTATTCTTGTCATGAAACGACAGTTTTTTCTCTTTTCCCTTGCAATATAAACTTCAATTTTAAGAGTAATTTTCTAATGTATTTTGCCAAAAATTGGAAAGCGCCAATCAATTACATAATTTCTGAATAAGAAAACTTTTCAATTTTACGAGTTTTTTTTTCCAACTAAAAATTAATTCAGAAATGTGTAAGAAAGTAGCTTTTTTGAATTTTAGAAAAGATTTAATAAATTCAGTGAAATATTTTCAAAAATCTACTTTATATTATACAGCATTAAAAGCTACGACCTTTTTAACCCTCTTTTTTTTCTTATATTCCAAATAACATTATTTTTTTTAACGAATGTTGAAGAGTCTAAAAATCTAAGTAAACGATAACATTGCTGTTGATATTGTGTATTTTCTGTCTTGCGAATACATACTAAACTAAAATATTGCTCATGAATGTGCATAAAATATTCTTAAGAAAATTATTGTATGCTAAGAAAAATCGAATTTTTTTGTAGAAATTGAACCGGGCCGGGTAAGTTTATTAATTTATTTATTTGTACGGGTCGGGACCAGATAGAACTTTTTATTTTACATTAGCCTGGAGTAGCTTTCGTTTGTACCGGGCCTGGTTGGACCTGTGAGTTCCTCTAAATAAATTATGAATATTTGCAAGTTTTCTGTAATTTTAATAAATTTTATTTTGCAAATCTATCAAAATGTTCAGTGTCTGGGACATAATTTACCCCTTATGCGATCATAAAAAAGCGGCGGGGAGACTAACTTTTTAATTTTTCCCCTCATATTTACAATTTTTATAATTGACTTCCTTTTGAAATTCTATTTATAAAAACATGATAATATACTGAATAACTGCCAGGTTTTATGTTTTTATCCTACCACTATTTAAAAAATAATAATAATAAATAAAAAAAAATGTATTTTAAAATGATCGGAAATTTAGGAAAACAAGATAATTCCCTTCATAAAAAATAACTGTAAAAAATAAGCGTAAAATTTGGCAGCTATGATATTGCGATCCCCTCTCCTCCCGATTGACACTCAAAACTTACTTGTGCTACCAAAAAAAAAAAAAGAATAATAATAATAATAATAATAATAATAAATAAAATAAAAAAATAAAATAAAATAAAATAAACAGGAAATATTATCCGAATCTGGTTTGAACATCTAAACTTAAAAAAATTATATGAAAATTATATCCATTTTTACATTATCTGCAAACATTTATCATTTATAGATATATATATATATATATATATATTAAAAGAATATATTCATAATCAAATGAAGGACAACACTTTATCTAAAATACATCAATCATAAAATAAACTCATAAAACTTTTTAGCAGTGGTGAATTCGGAAAGTGGCCGGGGGTCAGGCATTCCCGCGGAACAATGAGACCCCCCCCCCTGAAATATCAGGCATTTTGTGTTTTAAATGGTAAAATAGTGCAGTCTTTACCCCACCCAAAGTTCTTTATAACATCCACCTACACCCACAGATATCTACTCTCGAGAAACATATGTCTTAATTTAATACTGTTTTTTAAACAATTTGCTATTAAAGTAAAATTTTATTTCTCTCTCTTCTTCAACTTTTTTTCTATATTGCATCAGATAAAGGCAGTTGAAAATATTTTCCTAACCAGTTCTACTTTCTTTTAGAAAAAAATACAAACATAATATCTGCTTTGTTTGATCGTTCGATCTTTCCTCAATACGGAAATCGGCACAAGCTTATCATAAATTAAATTAATCTTCCCAGAAATATCCTGCTAAACGCCCCTTTTTCCATAAATTCAATTAATCTTTCCAGAAATAACCAGCAGAACGCCCTTTTTTCTCTGCCCCACCCACTCTTTTCATTCATTTGGTATCTTCCTAATTACACGTGAAATGCACATCTACAATGCCTCCGCTTTTCCCAAAATCCCCAACCGCAATATAAAGTCAAACCAAGACATTTGTTTTTTGCTTAACAGCCCAGCGCGGATTCGAAGAGTCGAAATCTGATACCGAGTCGAAAGAGTGGTTTTCAAGGAGTCGAAGAATCGAAGAGTCGACCACCCAATCTTCAACTCTCGACTCTCCAGGTCCGACACTCTGTTAAACTGGTCCAACCACTCTTTGAGTAAGTGAGTTGACTTTTCGACTCTTCGACTCCGAATCCCAAACTGAGTTGAAATGAAAGTTCGACTCTTTTGAGTCGACTCCGTTAGCCAGATAGGAGTCGATAGTTCGATTCACTCGTAAGGAGTCGAGATTTAGAGTCGACTCCTCGACTCCTCGGCCAACTCTACATTCCTTATTCCAACTTCACACCTGATGCTAGCTGGCACGCTCGTGCTGCAGTCTTTATCTCTGAGGATATTTACACATAAAATATTGTAAGTCTTTTCAATTTTTGTCTATTCATTAAAAATTTTTAACTCTAAAATATTTCTGCATCATTTTATTGTATTTGTTTTTATATTAGAACCGTATTAATACGTATTTTGGTTTTCGCAAACGCACAATAACATTTATTTAATATTTATTAAATTTAGTTTTCTTCAAAATTTCATTTAATTTGTATCATTAAATGTATTTTTTTACACGAAATGTTTTATTGTTGGAATTATATAAATCGATTTTAAATATTGTGAATTTTCGATGCTACTTTCTTAACATTTTAGTTTACTTAAAATTAATTGTTTCCATGAGGTTTTTTTAAAAAATATATACAACTTTTAAAGAAAAGGATTTTTTCCCCCTTTCTAAGTGCGGATAATAATTTCTCCTTGGTGAAAATTCCATTAAAACCAATAACTAAATAATTTTAATGCACTAAAGAAATAGGGTAAAGATAAAACGCAATATTAATTACTCGAAATACTTTTCTGAGAAAAGATTATAATTATTTTGCTCAATTTCGAAAGGAAAAGCTAATATTATCTGATATAAACAAACTAAAAATGTGCACAAGAACGAGAGACAGTTATATATATATATATATATGTATATACAAAAAAAAAAAAAAAAAAAAAAAAAAAAAAAAAAGTTTGTGACTTATATAAACATCAAACTCTATTTTTATTTATTTTAAATAGCTGTGTGATTTTTTTTTTCATAAATTGAAAATGATGCAAAAATAATTGTGATTTAATGTACTTTAATGAATAGACATCAAATATTAACAGACTTAACAATAAGAGAAACTAAACACTACATACATATATAAAATAGATTTATTTTAATATAAAATACATAATAAATCATATTAAGAATATATGTTATTTAGGCGTAAGTTCAAAATGTGTTGAATAAAAAATAATTGTTGAATAATAGCTTGAATGACAAATGTTTCTTCATGAAAAATAAATATAGAAATAATAATTTAGGTTCATTTTTCAAAAATGTATAAATTTATTTATCTTGAGCTTTTTATAAATATTATGCTTGGCATACTGATTTTATTTTTCAAATTGTATATGAAAAGCAACTGTTTATAAATGGCATTATTTATACCTATATTTTTTTTATGCATAATAGAATAAATAAACAAATTATTAAGTTCAATATGCCAAGTATTGTATTTTGGAAAAATTCAAGAAAAGTAAATTTATGTATACATATATTTATTGTACCTAAATTATTCTTAATATATTTATTTTTTATGCAGAAACATTTAATCATTCAAGCAATTCTTCAATAAATATTTTTTATTCAACAAATTTTGAATTTATGCTTAAATAATTTTTATGGCAAGGCTGTGGCAGGCTTTTGGAGAGTAGAAATCATTAAAGGCTCTTTTGCGGGCAGCTTTTGGCTAAATTTAATTCTTACAAAACACAAATGGCATGGCTAGGGCAAACTTCTGGCTAGCTTTGATTGTTAATGGCCTTTAAAAGAATAACTGTGGCCAGTTTGAGGCTGTCTGATATTTTGGTAAAAAGTTAATGGCACACTTGTGGGCATCTTCTTGTGGCCGCGTTCTGGCCGGCGTGACAGTTTTTTGACGGAGCCGTTACGGCAAAGAACGGCGGGCCGTCACCAAACACTTTGGGCCAACGTTAACGACACCTTTAATGGCCCACAAGTTATGTGTTAGTTGGGTCTTTACTTATGTGTTAAAAAATAATAAAATAAAGAAAAAGGTAAACAAAAAAAAAATCTGTTATTATTTTTTGTTATTTTTAGATTTCAATAAATAATCCTTCAAAAATTCTTATATCAGTTTACTGATAAAGAAAGCCTAAGGAATGTGCCAAATATTTTTTTTAAAAATAATGAAGAAACGGCATTTGTGCATAATATAAAACCAGATGAATTTGATAGCAGATAATCTTTTATACTTTCTTAGTCTAAAACGCTTCTGAAAAATTCTCAGATAAAAAAGTAGAATTCAAAAACGATATTGTAATTTCTTTCTAAAATAAATTTAAAGAATAATGAATTCCTGCGATAACATAACTCGAGAAAATTTTCTTTCGCTTGATTATCATTATTCAAATGTCATTAAAGGTAGTGTAATGGGAAAATTTCGATGTTCTGATAGTGACAACTGATAGTGGAGAATATATAATCATTGAAACGCTTTCTAATAAAATAAAAAGTTTAAATGTTCTCTTTTAAGATATCACACTAAATGTACTTTGCAATTATATTTATGAAGATTTTCCAGCAAATTATTTTCGACATTTTAAGATAATCTGAATTATCTTGAAGTTTTTATCTGCGCGTTTCTTTTATTATTGTCATCTGGAAAACAAATTGAATAGTTTTCTCTTAATATTACAAATGCAGTTATGAATAAAGTAGAGGCGACATTAAAGTACAATCTACCGTTGCAAGCGAGGTGACTGAGGAGGATATTATTACAAAATAGTGGCTAAATTTTTACATCAAATCAACAGAATATGATGAAGTCAAACAAACTTCCACCAATAAATTGTAACAAAAAATTTCGTTCCCCCCCAATTTCTCTTACAAAAAGGCTACTAAACTCTATTCGTTATTACATGTGGAACTTAATTTGGTTATTATAATATGTATCACTTACAACGATGATAAGTTGTTTAGGTTGTTATAATATTGCGGACACGCAGGGTCTAACTACCGACAAAGTAAACTCTTACCAATAAAAAAAAAAAGCAGTTTTCGTCCATAATTATGACAAAAAGTCTCTGGTAGTAATGGATTTAAATAAGTAGAAAATGGCTATTCACATTTACCGGTGGAAGTTTGTCCCGGCAGTAAAAATCCACTGCGTAATCGGTTACTTCGGCATATTCAGAATATGTCAGTCGCTCTTTATTCCTTGTTGCATGCTATAACAACCACGGAGCTATTAAAAGAAAAGGAACCGACATATCCTTAAAATAGAAAAGCTTCAACTGTAATCGCTTTCGCAGGGGTTCATTTCCTCCGCATAAAACTTCGATCAGTAAATTTAAGTGGAATTTTTTTCTTTATTTAAACGCCTCATTAGCGAAAATTTCAATAAAAAATTATCGAAAAAATTATATTAATTTTTAGTGGTAGATGTTTACTTTGACGGTAGAAATTCTGCCACATAGTGACAACCGAGACGACTTACTGGCTACATTAATGAAAATAGTACAATACTTGATCATACTGACACCATTAAAATGAGGGAGAACATTTTCAGTATATTTGTGAAAGACATTTCCATCAAAATGGCACTTTTAAAAGCTAAAATTTTCTGTACAAGTTTGTTGGTGGAAATTTTTACGTGCAGCCATCAGAAACTGTCGATAAAAGTGGGGAGATCACATTGATCAGTCTGAAAAGAAAACAGTAAAGCCAGTAGGAAAAGTTTCAAAACCAATCAATGATATTCAACAATTTTTTCTCATATTTCAACACATTCTTATGGTTGGAAAAATAAACATTCATGTATATAAATTTAACTACATTAATTTCTTAAACGATAACTACAAAATGGCTTTTAAAAAATATTAATACTAAAATATGCATTTTTTCGTACAAAATTTTAAAAATTCTTTTGAAGATGCATATTTAATATTTCATTTATTTTTACTTGTACATATAAAGTTTACCTAAGTATATTCAGAATCTTTAGCATAATCATAAGCTTTTATAAATACATATCGCTACATTTACCAAAAGAATTCAGAATTAATTTTCAACATCTAATTTTCTGTAACACATATTAACCCTTTAACGTTCATTGGTTTCGCCACGAAACCACAAAATTTTAATTCCGATACACAACACTGACACCGGTATTTTTATCTAAAAATATCCCTTTTATTCTGTATGTGAAAAATAGCGTATATTTGTTCTTAATTACCGGTGTCAATCATTTATTTCGACATCTTAGCATCACCAGATTTGCACCAGAAATTTTTTATTAAATTTTACTTTTCTAAATATGGTGGAAAATAGTCGTGAAACGTTTTCTTATTTTGAAATATTTTTTTTCCAAATTTCCGGTGGGAATTCAATATTACACAAACGCAATTGCTTGTCCTTAAATGGTTAAATATTTTACATATTTATTTAAATCATACTGAATACCTTGTGGAGCAGTTAAGGTAATTGAGGAAGTTTGAAGAAAAACAAAAAGGTTTTTAACTTCCTTTAAATTCGTTACTCTAGCACGTAAAATTCATTTCCAAATGAAAATCCTCGACGGTAACATATAATTTTTTATTTCGATTAAGAAGGATGAATATTTAAGGGTTTTCAGTCCCTATATGCATCAAAGTTATAAATATAATTTCACATTTCATTCAGCAGAGGTTATACTTATGCGCCCTTTGCCGTATCTTCTTAATATGACTTTTAAAGTTTTCAAATTAGTTATTTTAGAACTTAATATTAAGTTTTACATTTGTTTTCTCTATATTGCAATTAAAACTTTTTTTTTTTTGAGTGCAAGAAAAATATTTTAAAAGTTTTGCATATTTATTTAAATGATTCTAAATACTTAGTGGGGCTGTTTAAGTAATTGAGAAACGTTTAGCAAAAAATATACAGGTTTTAGAGTGTGATTTAACTCTATCCGACGTGGAATATATTTGTTTGAAATAATTAACTTACATCAAAACTATTAAACCAATTTATTAGGAGATAAAAAAACACTATAATTAGTTATGTAATAAAAAGAAAATTTTAATTAAATATTTTTGATGCCAGTAAAATTAAAATTAGGTTCTTTTTTTTAGAGATACCGTACATTAAAGGGTTAAAATCATTAATCTAGATCGCTGCTTCGAAACCGTTTTTCTTTCACGTACCCTTCCGTACACTTTTCATTTCAGAATATCCCGATTTCTCCTAAGCACGCCCTTCCCCTCTTTTAGTCCAAGAGCCGACCGCACAAAACCCCAAGTCATTGAGCACAAGAAAAAAAAACCCTTATTTTATGGACGAGTAGACACAGGGGAATCTAATGATCCATGTCTGCCGGAAGTGGAGTGATGCATAATTAAAAAATTAGTACCACTTGTGGTTGACTCATAGGATAAGCATTGTGCTTTCCTGCACCCATTTCCCCATGTTTTCCTAGTTTTGATTGTACGGCAAACACAATGCTAAACCTAAGAGTGAACCACTAGTGGTATTAATTTTTGGCTCTACTTCGCTTCCGGCAGACATGAATCGTTAGATTCCTCTGTTACTACCCTCATAGCATGCATGGTCACAGTGAGTCACTGTGGTCACATTACATCTGTGACCAAAATGCTACCACTCAGTGACGTCACATTGTGATTTAGATGTGACTTTCTTAAAAATCTTTAGAAAATTACAAAAATTCTTCAAAACATGTTATTTACATTAAAAAACACTTTTGTCATAACGTCGCTTTTGTGACAGTTTCGTCACGATGTTAATGTCAAAGTAGTCACAAATGACACATTTTTCACAAATTTGTCACACCGTGACTTCTCAAAGTGGTCAAAATGTGACGTCAGAAAAGAGCTCTAAAACGGCCATAACGACTTCACATTTTAGTCACTGTAACTTCATATCGACGTCACGTGACGTCACAAAGTCACAGTGTGACTTCACAACGACGTCGCAGTGACGTCACCATGCCTCTTCCATCAAATAAAGGAATTTTTCTTGTGCTCGATGATTTAAGGTTTTGTGCAGTGGGCTCTTCTCCTTATTGCTCTCAACTTTGTGACACAAACATGTTTTTTCATGTTAGTAAACTTCTTACCACAAACACACAATAAATTGATGTAAATTACGTTCTTATTTCATTCAACATTTTTGCGACTTTACAAACCAGTTTTGTGATTTTTTTCTATTACCGATGTTATTTTCATGTATCTACAGGGGTACGCATACCCCAGGTTGAAAACCGGTGATTTAGTAAATAAAATGCATTTGCAAATAAAATTCTCGAGACAGCAAAATACAAATTTTTAATTTCGATTAGATGAGATGAATATTTAAGAGTTTTCATACATATAGGTTTTTCCCTATATGTATCAAAGACATAAATGTAGATTACACATTTCATTCACCAGAGGTTAGACTGGTTATAAAAAAACGTTTAGTCCTGTAGTAAATAAAAGTTAAATAAATTTTAAATAATATTTCAGTAATTACTTAAAACAATGTAATTATTTCTTAGCTTTATATCATATTTGGTTAATTCCACACGAACTTGTCATATGTGTTAAGCAGCTAAAAATCACCCTTCGCCCTGTTCAACTGACGAAATATCACCGATAAAATAAGTCACATTTTCCGTTCTAAAATACTGGTATCCAAAAATCGTTGTGTGTGATAGACATGACAAGTTTTCATGGAATTAGTCATTTCAGACTGTCAGTCACCGGTGAACTACGCGGTCTAAATTGAAAGTTCAGTGTCAGTCACAGGTAACTGATGTGGCACGCAACTTGTTAAATATGACTTTTAAAGTTATCAAATTAGTTACTTTTAGAATTTTATATTAACTTTTACATTTGCTTCCTTCAAATTACTGCGTGAACCTTTCTTTTTTCTTCTGGAATGCAAGACGGCTTTTTCTTAAACATTAAGAGCCCACAATAGTCACAGAAAAAGTACACAAAAAGACCCGGATGATTATGTAAAGTCTATGGGAGCGTTCTTTTCTAATATCTCGCTCAAATTTTAATATTTTTACACGATTTTTTTTGCATAGGCTAGCTTAAGACGATCTACAACCGGGCTAGTTTTTACTTTTTCGATTTTGCTCATATATTTTTTATATTATGATAGTTTCAATTTCAGAACCGGTTTAAACCGGTTTTGAAAGTTAAAATATTTTAAAAAAATAATCTGAAACCAAAATCGAAAAAGTAAAAACTAGCCCGGTTGTAGATCGTCCTAAGCTAGCCTATGCAAAAAAAACATGTAAAAACATTAAAATTTGAGCGAGATATTAGAAAAGAACGCTCCCATAGACTTTACATAATCATCCGGGTCTTTTTGTGTACTTTTTCTGTGACTATTGTGGGATCTTAATTCTAAGCAACTGATTTATGAAAAAAATCATAATTGTTAATTTTTTTAATTAACCCTCTCATTTATACAGGTCTCATCAGAGGACAAATAAATATTGCCAATGCAGCATAATAATAAAAGTATTCTATAATGGGTTCTAATTTAAAAAGAAAATAATGAATAATAATGGAAAATAATTAAATTAAATATTTTTAATTAAATTACATGTTTATAATGTGTTTGTAATACCTGTATATATATAATGTTTTATACTTTACTTAAATTAAATGTTTAAATAATACTTGTAGTAATAAGCTTATCATAAAAATGTAATATAGTGTTTTCAGCCTCTGACCTTGAATTGTCCTTGAGATAATCGAGGAAGTATGGTCCGGTTCAAGGTATTTTCACCCACATGGAAAATTTACATCTGTTATAATTGGTTTACCGATTGAATAATCGCGTTTTAAATTAACCTAATATAATTTCGTATGCAGCGTTTTCTGCAGTTTCCATATATTGACCTTCGATGTATTCTGTTGAGCTGATCCATAGTATCAGACCAGATTATATCATCGTTAAGGTTATTTGAGTGAAATCGTCCTCTAGTGTTCGTGTCCGGGATGGCTCAGTTGGAAGAGCATTGGCGGCTTCAACCAATACATCCCTGGTTCGAATCCTGGGCCGGACATTTTTCACTCACATGAAAATTTACATTTGTTATAACTGATTTACCGATTGAAAAATCGTGTTATAAAATAATAATATAATATATATCGATGCATTTTTGGACATAATTTACCGTAATTTTAAACTAGTTTTTGTGGTCCCTCGTAATATTTGTCTCAGGACTGAGGAGGATAATCAAAAATAATCATCAATATGAGCATTACGTATAATCAATTATTTCAAAACATTCCGTTTTAAAAATAAATAGAACAGAAATCATTCGATTTTGAAAAATAGATAATTTACAAATCATTAGCGTTGCAAAGGTTAGAAAAAACCCGGTTTAAACCCGGGAATAAACCGGGTTTTTAGGAATAAACCTGGAAAAAAACCCGGGATTTTTTGGAATAATTCGGTTTTTTGGGAATAAACCTGGGAATAAACCTGGTCTATTGGAAATAAACCCGGGAATAAACCGACTTTTTGCAACTCTACAAATCATTCTATTGCCGGAATCCCTCGACCATGCATATCACTATATTAAAGTAACAAAATAGTGGATCCCAGAGCATTAATCGAATAAAGGCTTTTAAAAAACAAGTTTTTGAGTTAGTTAGCATTAAAATGTTTTTAAACGTTTATGCTGTTGTTTAATAAAATTTTTCTATTTCATTATTAATATATTTAATATTATCAAATACATTGCACCGTAAGCAAGAATTAATTCCCTAAACAAAACAAATTTTAAAAAAAGAGCGCTAATACAAATATAATTTCAATCTTTCCTGAATATAACCATACAAAAGAATTGCATGATCACACTTTAGAAAGAATAAAAAGAAAACCTATTCGAACAAGCACTTATATATAGAGGCGATTTATCTATTTGTTATGAGGTTTACTCTAACGTTCAGTGATAAAAGAGGCGATTCTATTCTAGAATTTCTCGTCCAGCGAAAATTCTTTCAGCGATTGTATCTATCAAATGCCCAATTCTCTTACGTGTTTTGTTTGCACATTTTTGTTTTTTAATGCATGTATAATATTTCTACACTTGCATATTTATTCCTAGATATTTTTCCGAATAATGTTTTATTAGTTGTAAGAATGATTCATCATTATTATTAGCATTTTTTAATTAAAAATTAGATATTAAACAAATATATGTATCTTTGTGTTTAATCATCATAAAGTTACTAACTAAATCAAATAAAAAAGAATTAATTTGAAAATACTATATATTGAAATAAAATTTAAGGAAAAAAGTTCATTTATTAAATGATCCATTTTTCAGAAAAAAGAAATATTTGCAATAAACATTAAAAATAAGTAAAACTGTATTCACTTTTTAACCCGTTACGCCCATTAAAATATATAATGTTAAATTTGGACGTATCTTACTAAATGAAACAATAACAATTGAAATAATTACTACATTGTTTAGCGGAATTTATTGAAAATAAAATTGTATTTCCAAAAGAAAATCATTTATTGCTAGATTCTCTAAAAGTTTGAAAATGAATAAAAATGTATTTACTTTCTAACACGCTATGCCCTTTAAATATGAAAAGTTTAAATATTTGAACGGATCTGACTAAATGAAAAAAAAA
The DNA here is from genome assembly GCA_964019185.1 of Maratus speculifer. Taxonomy (NCBI): domain Eukaryota; kingdom Metazoa; phylum Arthropoda; class Arachnida; order Araneae; family Salticidae; genus Maratus; species Maratus speculifer. Next base: position 37,847,869 of record OZ025296.1, read on the forward strand.
AAAAAGAACAATTGAGGCAACGTAAATTATTCAATAGTTCAGTGGAATTTAAAAAAAAATTGCATTTACAGTAGAAATTCACATATTGCTAGATTCCAGAAAAGTTTATAAATGTGTAAAATTGCATTTTTTTCAACCTGTTATGTCCGTTAATTATAATGTTTAGCTATATGAACGGATCTAAGTAAACGAAAATAGAAAAATTGAACTAACGTAAAATTACTGTCTAGTTCAGTGGAATAAAAAAAAATGCATTTACAAAAGTAACTCATTTGCTGCTAGATTCTACAAAACTTTGAAAATGAGTAAAGTTGTGTCCACTTTTTCACCAGTTATGCCGCTGCCATCGAAATAGTCAAGTCCAAAGGACATGATGTCTGAACTCATCACAGGTGGACCGACTTCTCACTAGTGTTGGAATTTACACCGGAAATTTTCCTAAATAGAAATTTTTTTAGATGCGGAACGCTACATTTCCTCATCTGGTCGATATTTTATTGAAGGTTTTTAAATTCTTACCAATATAAATAGATACTATTGTTTCATAAGATGAGAGAAATTCCATAAATAAAATAAAATCATTGTTAAAAATTTGCCGGCGTGAATTCCAATACTTGTGAGAAGTCAGCACATTAGTGATGAAGTTACACCTTGTGTTCTCTGGTCTTCAGTATTTCGATGGCAGCGGTTATGCCTATTAAATGTGTAATGTTTCTATTTCTATTGATCTTTATTTTTCTGAAGACATCGGAATAAACGAAAAAATAACTGCTGAATGACCACTAAAATGCTGTCTACTTCAGCGAAGTTTAGAGTATATAAAACTGAATTTACAAAAATAAATTCATTTATTTCTAGATACTACAAAACTTTGAAAGTGAGTAAAATTGTATTAACTTTTTAATCCTTTGTGCTCCTTTAAATATGTAATGCTTAAGTATTTTACATGTCTTGACTAAATAAAATAAATAAGAAGTTAATTATTTAATTTGTTTTCGCACAGAAAAAGTCTTTTAGTAAATGACGAAATGACTGCAACACTGCGTTTGAAAGTTATTTAAATGCATTACTAATTTCAGTTAAAATCAAAGAAATAATTCAAAACAACTTAAAAATTTTAGAAAACAAGCTTATTTATTGGCTAGTTTTTGAAATTGAAAATGAACACCTACTTGTAGACATATTATGTCCCAGCGGTACTTTAATATATCATCAAAAATACTCGTCGTGAAAATAATTTTACACATGGATAAACAGTAATATAACTTAGGATGAAATACCCTTTACTCTGTCATGCTCCATATGAATTATTCATTGGATAAATCTAAAAATGATATTAAACGAATAGATTATTATCGAATGAAAAATTTTCTGCTTTCTTGATGCTGAATGACATAAACTTAAAAAAACACTTTTTTTAAGTTTATGTGATACTTGTTTATGTCTAACTTTTTAGGCACAGAAAAAATATGTTCAAAAAATGATGAAATGATTAACTGACTTCGGAATTTACAAACCAGTTTTCTAAAAACTAACAATTTGAGACCTTAACTCCTTCGCGACGGTAGCCTTTTATGGGATTTTTAACACTAGAGCCGCCGGTTATTTTATTAAAATTTTATAAAAAGTGTTTGACACCAAAATTTTTATTAAAAATTATTTAATTTATTTAATTTTCAAATTTTAGTGCTGCACATATTTAACAAACTTCATCAAGAAATTTCTGGTTCGAATCAGTTATTTTCAATTTTGCGATGGTGGTTCTAGTGTTAATGCTGTGTCACCGGTTTTTAAATACAGAAATTTGTACTTTTTTAAATTGATAAAATGCTCCGATTAAATAAGGCAAATTTTTACAGCAAAATTTTACTGGTTTTAATATTTTTTAAATTTTTTTTTGAAAAACCAAGTAGAGAAACTGCAAATTCATAATTTGGAGTACACGGAGTTCATAAGATTTTTTTTAATAGCAACTTTGCAAAAATGTTTTTTATTTATTTATTTATTTATTTTTGCTATATATGTTATAATAATATTTGTCTTCCCTCTTAGAAGGGCAGAAAATTTTGAAATGACAAAGAATGGTTTTGCAGTTTCATCGTTTGTAATGAATTTAGACAATAATTTATTTACTATGTTATAAAAATGCAAAATGTTCATAAAATTGAAGAATAAAAAAACAATAACAAATATTTTGACATTGTGCGACTAATTAAATTTTGTAAAACTAATTTTGCCACATTTTAAAAATTAAATTTTAAATTTTCTGTAAAGCATTATAATCCAAAAATGTAAGGCTATAATAAATGTAAAATAAGACTAAAAAAGAACTGCTTGACTAAACAAAATGTGATAAATTTAATATTATTCTTTTGAAAGACATGCTTTCACAAAAATTCACAAAAATGTAGAAAAGGCGCATTTAAATGCACTAAAAAGTAAAAATTAATTTTTGGGCTTGAAAAGATTTTTTTTTTATTTACTCATATCCCAGAAAAAAATAAAATGTGGTTGCTAATTTTATCTATATACATATATAACTTTATCTATATCTGCTATAACTTTATGTCTTTACACTTAAACAATTTAATAGCTTTGAAATTGTATATAAAGATGTGTGTTGTATATATCTTTATATGTTATTCTCCATCATTTTAGACGGGCTACCTTTCTAGTATGGGTAATTCCATGAGCACTTGTCATGGCTATTTCCATGAGCACTTGTCATGGCTATTTCCATGAGTACTTGTAGTGTAAGTCACAGGCTACGATTTTTGGCTACCAGTATTTTAGTACGAAAAAATGTGATTTATTTTATCGGCACATTCTCATTAACCGAATAAGGCCAAGCAGACTTTTCAAAAATAATGGTGGCAAACAAGCATAGCAATTATAAGGTAATGTGACTTACACTACAAAACCCATGGAACTAGCCTCATGCAAGTCACATTTTTAGTAACTGCTAAATAGTTGGCCACCATTATTTTCGAAAAGTTTGCATGGCCTTATTCAATTAATGAAATATCTCGGATAAAATATGCTACAATTTTCCGTTCTAAAATACTGGTATCCAAAATCAAAGTATGTGACTTACACGATATTTGCTCATGGAATTACCCGTATGTACATATTAAGTTAATGCTCTTTAGTTAAAAAAAAAGTAATAAGAACGTAGGGAAAATTTTTTAAGCTTCATAAAGACCAATGAAAACCTTCTAAAAATGCATCTCATAAAGATAAGATTTCTCACTAATCTCATATATTTTTCGCTATAAAATAACGTGATTTTAATAGGGAAATTTTTATTTAATTAATTTTAAATTTGACGTTTTGCTGAAAAAATTAAAACAGTGAGTTTTGTAAATCTCACTAAAAGCTGAAATATTTACTCTCTGAATATATCATAATATTGAAAATAAAATTAAGATGCACTGTTAAGTATAACCCTTTCGTGGTTATAAGCGCGTATACGCGCCCAGAATACCACTTAATTTGAATTGCAAAATGCAATACTGACACCGGAATTTTTAAATGAAAATTTTAATTTTACAAAGAACGTAAAATAAAACATTTATATATTATGAAATAAATTTGTTTTTAAATTCCGGTGTCATTCAATCATTTTAGAATTTTATGAATAGAAGTGCTTTAACCGTCAAAGGGTTAACTTTTAAATTTTAATAGTTTTAATCCAACTTTCTAATGTAATAATTGTTTTGTTTAGCGTGTTTATTCTTTGAATATATTATAAAATTGAAAAAAAAAATAATAAGGTACACGGTTAAGAATAATAGTTAAACTTTAATAGTTTAAAGCCAGCTTTCTAATCTAGTAATATGTTTGTTTTATTTTTTAAGCTTATGTATTTTAGTATGTACACATAACAGCCCAAAAAATGTTGGATGTAATCTAAAAATATATTTGGTTTTATTATTAAGAGCTGGCAAGTTCCAAATTTTAATGTTAGATATTTATAAGCATAAAAATCCTCATATTTAATAGTCATGAAAATAATCACATTTGAATAATTTTTTAGAGTAAAAATGGCATTAAACATACGATCAAAACACCTTCAGACTAACATTTATTAGATTACGGTTATGAGGAAATTAATTTAAATTAGTTTATTTTTATTTAAAAGTGGTTTAACATTGTTTTGTAGTTAATATAGTTTTGTAGAAGATTTTGATAGTTAAAACGGTTTTTCATCAATGAAACTGTTCAAAACGACTTTTTAAATTTTTAATTTAGACAAATTTAAAATACACAGACATAATCTTGATAAATGCATACAATACCTTATGAAACTGCAATAGTGTTCTAAAAAATAATTCAAATTCACCATTTTAAAATTATTTACACATTTATCAAAAACAAATGTACTGTGAGGCCTCTAGTTTGAAGTGATAGCGAAAAGCGGTGAGGCTACTTCAGAGGCATGTGATCATTAATGTACTACGTTTTTGTAATATTAAATTGATATTTTATTACATACCAATTACGTTATCCATACTCTAAACAATTTTTTGATCATGATATTTCGATCACAACATTAAAGTTTATTAGTCCAGTTTGGGAGTGAATTTTGTCAAAGATGGCAGCCAGCATTACACAGTCTCTATACTCCAGTGCATTCTCCGCATTATCGAGAATTTCGCATTTCCAGAGCACCCCCCACTCAGGTACCCAACCGCTCTTTCTTTCCAGAAGACAAGTCCCTCTCTGTATTTTCTCTCTTCCTTTTATTCTCTTTTCGAGAGCATCTGTCATCCCTCTTCTTCCTTTGCGCACTGCACCCTCCTTCCTCTTCCGTGGGAACGCTTTTCCGGAAGTTCGCATATTTCGGCATGTCAAAGTGTCCGCCTGGGTGGTCGATGTCTCATCACATTTGAGACGCCGCTATATCAGAGGGTCACCCTAAATGGTATATATTTCGATTGTCACTCAGTAGTGATATAGTGCCACTTTTGAGGTTGCCGCAAGTTTCGCTTCGTGTGAGGCCGGAAGTCTTACAGTATGATATTATGATATATAATTAAAGGTAATTTTAGCAACATCTGTTTTTTGGTAAACGTCTTTTATAAAATTTTTATTCTTTTGTCAATAGATTTTTTAAATAATTTTATTTGACCTCTTAACAGTTTTTTTAAACACACTAAGCTAAAAATATGGATGAAATACTCCTTTCCATGCTAGAATAAATGCCTTCTATAAGCGAAAAATGTTAAAGTTAAAAAATTGTTGTGTTTAAAATCTTTTAGTAATGTTCTAAGCAAACCCTTTTAGCAAGAGCAGTGCGCATCAAAAACTGTTAACCCCTTCGCGACGAGAACCTTTTACCGAATATTTATATTTTGACTCCAGTTTTTCAAATCAAAAATTTGTACCTTATTAAATCGAGAAAATGCTTCGATTAAATCAGTAAAGTTTTACTGATGGGGATAAACAAGGATTCTTAAGCCATTTTGTGACATGTATATGTATATGTATACGTTCTGCAAAAAGTTTAAGAATCCTCGTTTATACCCACCAATAAAATTTTACTGTAAAATTTACCGTATTTAATCGGATACTTATCTCGATTTAATAAGGCAAAAAATTTTGTTTTTAAAAACCGGTGACAAAATATTAAATTTCGTAAAAAGGTCCCATCACATATAAGCTGAGTATAAGTGACAGCGTGGCTGTATGACTGAATTTTGCAAAAGTCGTTCTCTCTTTTTTTTTTAGAGTGTACTTTCAGATGTTTAACATCTATTTGGAGTTTATCGTCATTTAGATTTTTTAATTTGCTTGCTAAATCATACCTATTTCCAATATTTTACAATTCTGAATTTATATCTTAGTTTGATTTTCAATTCCTGACCTACCGCCAACGGCTTCTGTAACAGAGGGAGGAGGTGATGTTTCGTACAAGAAGAATCGGGATCACTATCATTTAAAAACTGAAATTGATTTTTGAATAGAAAAGTTTAACCAGGGAAAACTTTTTATTTACTAGGATTATTTAATGCCGTAAAATCGTCCCTTTTGTTCATAATGGAAAGAGATTTAAGGTTTGATACGATAGATGCTTAACTCCTTCGCGACGGGAGCCTTTTACGAAATTTTAAATGTTTTGTCACTGGTTTTTAAAAACAGAAAAATGCGCCTTATTAAAACGAAAAAATGCTCCGATTCAATAAGGCAAATCTTATAGTAAAATTTTACTGGTGGGAATAAACAAATATTTTTAAGCACATACACGTATCGTTCGTCCTCAAGGAGTTAATCCCAGTTTTGTTAAAAGAACAATAATGCTTGAATAATCTAAATTTAGAAAATTTAACAGAGTCAAGTGTTTCACTGACATCCGCGATTGGCTTGGAACCCAGCACCTTCCGTCTTCCAGTTTCGGGAACAGAACCTCTCGGCCACTGGTGGGGCAACAAATAATTAAAACAATTAAAGAAGTGGTTTATTAAATAACACAGAATTTTCTATTAACAATTATTGGTAGAAATAATAAAAATTTCTGAGTATTTTACGTATCCCGTATAACGATATAAGTGGGAAATATGGAGCTTAAATATAATATTAAATACATATTTTAAACATATGTTTGTCAATAAATATAACTTTTTTCGTCTTATTTAAATTTACAATTATAAATCTCTCAACGAAGTTTATATTTAATGCACATATACATTTCGTATATTCTTATTGAAACTATTTAAAGAGTAAATATTAAACAAATTATATTTAAGGAATAATATCTTAATGCGGACAGATTGAAACAGTGAGTGGTCACATGTATTTCTATCTATTCACATTTTTTACCGTACAGCGTTTTATCACGTGCATATTTCCTAAAGCAAAACAATGCGTAATAGTGCAATATATAAAGAAAAGTATACGCTAATAAAATACGAACAATTCTCTTCCTTATTTATGTTCTTCAATATTGAATTTCAAATATTCGATTCTTATATAAAGCAATAAAATGCCCACCAATATTCATTTCGGAACAATAAAGATTTTATATGGTTCATTTCCAACTGAAGAAACTTCTGGTGTCCCCTATTTGTATTCTTTTTTTTTCCACAGTAGGGGAAAGTCGGATAAAACCGGGACCCTAATGTTTTGCTTTTTATTATTGTGTGCCGTATGATCAAAATAGTCAAAATTTGTATAAAAACGATAAATTGATTCCTTGCGAAGAAGAAAAGTATTAATTTAGTCTCAAACAATAGTAATTGAGATCATAGCAACACTTTTTTTAGAAGTGTGCAATGGAAAAATTAATTAAACGCACATTTAACTTTGCAATAAAACTATTTATTAAAGAAAAATTGCAGGAATTGTCATATTATACTTATAGAATGTGAATTTATATTAAATCTACAATGATTTAAGTTCTGTTTTAAGAGTTAAAATTGTTAAGCACAAAAATCACAAATTAAAATTGAGTTTCTTCATCTGCATTGCTCCATACCTCATGTTACCACTCTCTGCAGTAAAGGCACGGTATCCAACTTTCCTTAAGTTTTGATTGTTCATATAAGCCATTGCAAAAGATGCATGCTTCACTTTTATCCTACTCATCGTTTGATATCAATGTTTTTTTTTTTTTTTTTTTTTTTTTTTGTCCACTTTTTTTTTCAGCTCAGTTTTTTTACATTTTTTTCTGTCATTTTCAAAAATTCTCACTTCATGGCTAAATTCTTCTTGTCTTGCTATTTCATACTTTCTTTTTCTTCTTCTTCGAATTCTAATTTCTAGGGGGTTGAAGTAACAATAGTTGCTTTCCCTCGCCATTTACCGGAATTCTGATGGTCCTAGGGTCCGTTTGTACTGGAATATTCTATATATCCTGTGGTGAGACTGTAAAAAGACGCTTGATATATCTTCCAAGGCCTTGGGAAGACGTAGAAGGTTGCACCGGAACAAGAAAGCAGTCATCGTCATCTTCAAGGGGAACTGGAGCCTTCGAAGACGGCGTCGACTGCTGCTCTATAGACCCATTCTCTTTCTCAGACGGAAGCTAAAAGGTTTCTACAGGCAGGTCTATACCAGGATTTTGTTTGTGTTCAGGCAATTTTTGAGATTAAGCCAAAGGATTCTTTTCTACTTCCATGGGCCTCTCGGCTGATGAAAATCGATGATTCCTCAACTCGATGATTTCCTGGGATTTAACTTAATAGGAATGACTAAAAACAGATTTTCAAAAAACACATTAAATTAAATAATAATTTTTGTATAATTTTTAAATATTTATAGATCGTCAAACATTACATAAAACCAGGAATTTCCCTGTTATGTCCGATTACCCGCATCCCGGTTTTGTCCGACCACGCAATTTTGAAGAAATGTTACTCTGGCATTGTTCAGAAAACTCATTTATATCAGTACAAAACGTTAAAATAGCAAGTAAATAATAGGCTATCATACGTTATATTTACCTAAATTAGATCTTTAGGTATTTAGGATTGGTAACGTAACATTGCAGACGCCAAATTTTTAACATTTTCGCGCGAAAGTATTAAAAAAAAATCATCACTGCAAAATGAGTGGTTTACACGACTTCTGCTTACTGGGAGATGGCATGCCACTCGCCTAGAAGTAACTCTTGAAGTTTCCTCTGGATACCTCCATAAATAAAGCCATAAAGCCTGGTTCCTGGTTTTATCCACTTACCCGGTTTTATCCATCTTTCCCCTACATGACATATTTTAGAGATAATACATTGATTAAAAAACCATCTGCATTGCAATATGTTTTGGAACAATAAAAAATGAATTTAACAGTAGCAGTCCCAATTTCAGCAAATAACTTCCCATTCAGTATCCGAAAGTAAAATGTACAGCAGAATTGAAATATTATGTCGTACTTATGTGTTAGTATTGACAGTGTTCAGTTTTGATACAGTTTTAACTCCTTGGGGTCGAGCAACACGTATACGTGCCGCAAAAAGGCTTAAGCATCTTTCTTTATTCCCACCAGTAAAATTTTACTGTAAAATTTGCCCTATTTAATCGGAGCATTTTCTCGAATTAAAAAAAACACAAATTTCTCTTTTTTAAAACCGGTGACAAAATATTAAAAATTCCATAAAAGGTTTCCGTTGCGAAGGGGTTAAGTAAGCGATTCTTGAGTAATTTTCGTTTAACAGAAGAGTAAAAAATAATTAACAAGGTTAGTACGGGTTAATGTTTGTTTTCCCGGTTTTCTATGTCAAGTACCTTTATCTTAAATAAAAAAAATAAATATATTTCAAACACGAAAAATTTTGTCTTATTTAAAGAGAAATTTTATATAAGAAAATACTGATATCGAATCCTGCTCTTAAAATTCCAGGACACGTATAAACCCTGATTCATGGCTGCCAACTTCTACGCCTATTTGAGGTCAAATAAACACATTAGAATCAGAAATTTTCTTTAATAATTGACAATATATACGATAATATTCCACACTGAATAGATTTGGCATACATTTTACTAAAACATTTTTCTGCTTCCAAACATGTTTAGATGATTTAAAAAGGCGTAGAAGTTGGCAGCTCTGCTGATTAAGTACTTTCGTGCAAACCGATTAATTCTGCGACTTCAAAAATGTAGATTCGTTTCCATTGTTCGAATTTTGTTTACTACTTTTACAATTTTTAAAAGAAGACCGTAAAAATAAACTCCATGCTCACATTTTTGTAATTACAAGTGGAAAAAAATATCCAAAGGTGTATTTATTCAGAATGTGCCAGAATTCATGGGCAAAACACTAAAGGAAGTTGCGTAAAGTGCCGAAAATAACCCAAAAGAAGCGCCAAATAAAATATGCTTACTTAACCATCGTCATTTACATTGTTAAGTTGTGAAGTTTCAATAGGTAGTCTGAATGTGTTGGAAAGTATTTCACGATCTATACTTGGCAGATGATTTTTTGTTCTTGTTTATAACTGTAATGTTACTTTTAAATATTATTAACAATATTAAGAACAAAATTTTAGAACCGAAAGTAACGCCTTTAAAAATTCTAAAGAATAAAGATTTTCTATGTATTATACCACATAAATAAAAAAATACCCCTATTCCTGAAATAATAAGCAAAAAAACTGTGAAAACAAACACTTATATATTTGGACGACTTATCTCATTCTACTCTAGGCTATTCTAACCAACGATGATAAAAGAGAAGAATCTGTGTAAGACTTTCCCCCATAGGAAACATTATGTTCCTGATAGTGCCCATCAAATGATTATATATTTTTTTGTTTGTTTCGCTTTATACTTATTTCTTTTTCTTTTAAAGACTTGTATTGCATTTTTGAACAGTAATAATTCTTCCTTGAATATTTTTTCGAAAAAAAGGAGCTTCTATAAATATAAATATTTCAAATTATTTCCACTATTAAAATCAGCATCATTATAATTGAAACTATATTTTTATCATTATTTATTAAACTGTATTACTAATTATTATTATTATTATTATTATTATTATTATTATTATTATTAGTAGTAGTAGTAGTAGTAGTAGTAGTAATAGTAATAATAATAATAATAATAATAATAATAATAATAATAATAATAATAATAATAATAATAATAATAATAATAATAATAATAATAGTAGCAGCAGTAGTAGTAGTAGTAGTAGTAGTAGTAGTAGTAGTAGTAGTAGTAGTAGTAGTAATTGTATTAGTAGACTTCCTTAATCTATACTAATAAAATCCGTGCGCCTCTGTCTGTCTGTCTGTTTGCTTGAAGCCGATTACAGTTCGCAACGCGGGCGAGTTGGAAGTCGCGAAAGGTATCTTTCGATTGGAAAAATTCCGGGGAAGTCATTTCGGGCATTTTCGAGACCGTGGGACCAAAATTAAAAAGTTATGAATTAAAAACCCCTTGGGAATCGGAACGAAAAATGTCTCAATTCCCAAACGGAGCTCCGAAGCAGAACACTACTCCACCTTGCGGTGAAGGACATGAATTTTTTCCCTTTGGCTAAAAGAAGAAACAGCCGAAAACCACTTTTTCTACCGGCGCTAATTGCGTTTTTTTCCGCATCAATTTTTTTGACTTGCCGTAGAATATTTACCGTAGTTTTCGCTAAAATATTGAACTTAGAAATAAAACAGGACTATCGAAACTTTTTTTGCGCGTTTTTTCTTAAACCATCGCGCAGACCGTTTTTAAAGTAGAAAAAACTGATTACATATTCAGAATCTGCGTAAAAGTCTGCTTCTGATGAACCAAAAAATACGAGAAAATGTCTTATGGGCGCGCAGCGCCAACCATGCAAAACCAAATATTTTAAACGGGACATCACGCAATTTCATGGCGCGTAGCGGCGGTGGGCGGTAGACGCGAAACTGCGGCACTGTGCGAAATCACATATTTTTAACGGGATAATGGGCGCATAACAACCATAGCTCATTAATTTACTTTTTTTTGTGCTTGAGGATTCGAACACCAAGACTTGCTTATTAAATGAATTTTTTTGCTTATTATATACTGCTTAATATCGAGATTCGTTCGGAAAAAGTGGCCCAGCTAGCGGGCGTAGCTCGCTAGTTAACTAATAAAAATTGAATGAAATAATTCCGAATTTTAATCCTTTGCACTCGAGAGGTGATTCTAACTGATCACTAGTGTTCCGCATAAACGGGTACTCCAAATGCTCTGGACACTAGTATTAAAAAATAAGTTTCTTTACCTTATCTAATGGCTGAATACTCAGCATAGCTGCCAATTTTCATCTAATCTTCCATAATACCTGGATTAGTTTGATCCAGGCTAACGTCATTTCAAACCAGAAAAATATATTTCATGAATCTTTATTTAATTTCAGGATTGTTACTTGAACATGCTTAATTTCATTTCTTTGAAAAAATTCTGGTTCGAAGCTCATTAAACCAGATTCAGGGTCAAATTAACTCATGTATTTCGGATAATCGATGTCAGGTTAGCACCTATTACTCAGCGATAAAAGATGGTGAAATAAATTGTAAGATATTTGGGCACTACATGGTTATCCCTTCAACCAAAAAACCATTGCATAACTATAAATTTAAAGGCCAATAATGGACAATCGAAGTTTTATTCAATGACATTAAATACGATACGCGTGTTTAAAACGTCATTAAGTGATTTTTATTTCGGCTTTTTATTTGTATTTTTATTAATTATTCTACTAATTACTTGATTTTCGTGATTTAAAATAAAAATTACGTCAATATGGATAATTTGGCTGTTTGGCGATTTATATAATTTGGCGAAATTTTACGACGGGATAACCAAGTACTACCGATATTTATGATGTATGATAGTTTTTCGTTCTTCATTGTTGTTCATATTTTATTTATTGTTCTGATGCTAGGTTTAAGTATTAGTAACAGTATTAAGAGTAAACTTCTAGAATCGAAAGTAACTCCTTTAAAAATTCTGAAGAATAATGATTTTCCATGTATTATACCGTATAAATAAAAATAATACAGTTTTTCCTAAAATAATAAGCATGAAAACTGTGAAAACAAACAGTTTATATCTTTGTGCTCTAGGCTATTCTAACCAACGATGATAAAAGAGAAGAATTTGTGCAAGACTTTTCCCCACAGGAAACATTGTGTTCCTGACTGTGCCTATGAAATGATTTTTTTGTTTGTTTCGCTTTACACTTATCTCTTTTTCTTTTAAACACTTGTATTGTAGTTTTGAACAGTAATAATGCTTCCTTGAATATTTTTTCGAAAAAAGGAACTTCTATAAATATAAACATTTCAAATTGTTTCCACTATTAAAATCAGCATTATTATTATTGTTACTATTATTTTTATTATTATTTATCAAACTGTATTACTTCTTCTTATTATTACTATTATTACTTTATTATTATTACTAGCAGCCTTCGCCCGCTACGCTGGTCAGTTTTTTTTTTTTTTTTTTTTTTTTTTTTTTTTTTTTTTTTTTTTTTTAAAGAAACTTTGAATCAAACGAAATTTTTATATCATAGTAATTTTTAGTTTTATATCGTACTTTAGACTGTCTGTCATCGGTGAAAAATCAGTCATCTAAACGGAAAGTTCAATGTTAGTCACCAATGAATGACGTAGCGCTCAACATGTTAACAATTTTAATCACATAAAAATTCATTCAGCATAACTTTTAAAATAAAGCCAAACTTTTGTAATTGGGTTCATCTGATAAAAAACATTCCCTAAACATTCAATTAAACAACGTAGAATGCTATATTCCATTTGTTACAAAATTTCTGAAAAATTATCCAACTAACAATGTAAAATCCATAAAATCTATCTTGTAGAACTTAAGTTATAAGCGGCCCCGATGAAATTTCACTTTGCGTTTTACATATATTGAGATAATTTAATATAGCTTTCATATAATAATCATGTTAACCTGATTATAGAACTCTCTTTCAAAATTATAGGTTCAATAGATATTTTTTGTGCTGTGATTAATACGAAATCCAGACTTTCTTTTATATATAGGGTTCTCTGATGTGTTTCTATATATATAAAAGAAATCCAGACTTTCTTTTATATATATAGATAAGGTGAAAATTTTCAGGTTTTTGCGCCGAAGACACCGCCAAATCAGGAAAATGTGAAGTATCTCGCGAACTACTGAACTTAAAAGAATTTGCTGGTTACCATTCGATTCAGCATGAAAAAATAAACTAAATTATGTTATGAGTTGAAAAATTACTACAAAAGCCGATTTTTAAGGAATTTTTTAAAAGTTCGTTCCTATTTTTAACCCTCTTAGGGGTGGAATTTTCGAAAATCCCTTCTTAGCGGCACTCGATGTTATCAGAAATATTTTTACCCCAATTTTCAAGATTATAGGTTCGGCAGATATTTTTGTGCTGTGATTAATACGAAATCCAGACTTTCTTTTATATGTATAGATAGGGATTGAAAATTACAGGTTTTTGCGCCGAAGACACCGCCAAATCAGGAAAATGTGAAGTATCTCGCGAACTACTGAACTTAAAACAATTTGCTTGGTACCATTCGATTCAGCATGAAAAAATACACTCAAATATATTATGAGTTCAAAAATTACTACAAAAGTCGATTTTTAAGGAATCTTTTAAAAGTTCGTCCCTTTTTTTAACCCCTTAGGGGTGGAATTTTCGAAAATCCCTTCTTAGCGTTGGTACCATACTGCCTTTTCACTATCCGTTTTTTGCCGACGCCAGTCGGTGAAATGACATCGAAGTATGGGGCAACCAAACTCGTTTGGATGCCACATGCGCCCCTTCTTTTGGAGGTTATATTTAACCTCGTGCTTCCAGCTCTGGAATAATCTCGGATTTCCACCAGAGACTCTAAATTATACTTTTTGACCGTGCTTTGCTTCGAAATTCATCCTTTTCTGTTCATTTCTAATATTTAGTTGGAGGTTACGCGCAATGGACCCACATTGTGTTGGCACTCCGTAAGCACCGCGATGTCATGTCCTTCTTAGCGTTACTCGATGTTATCAGAAATATTCTTACCTCAATTTTCAAGATTATAGGATCGGCAGATTTGTTTTGTGCTGTGATTAATACGAAATCCAGACTTTCTTTTATATATATAGATAAGGATTGAAAATTTCAGGTTTTTGCGACGAAGTCACCGCCAAATCAGGAAAATGTGAAGTATCTCGCGAACTAATGAACTTAAAAGAATTTGCTTGGTACCATTCGATTCAGCATGAAAAAATACACTAAAATATGTTATGAGTTGAAAAATTACTACAAAAGCCGATTTTTAAGGAATTTTTTTAAAGTTCGTTCCTTTTTTTAACCCTCGTAGGGGTGGAATTTTCGAAAATCCCTTCTTAGCAGCACTCGATGTTATCAGAAATATTTTTACCCCAATTTTCAAGATTATAGGTTCGGCAGATTTTTTTGTTCTGTGATTAATACGAAATCCAGACTTTCTTTCATATATATAGATAAGAATTGAAAATTTCAGGTTTTTGCGCCGAAGACACCGCCAAATCTGGAAAATGTGATATATCTCGCGAACTACTGAACTTAAAAGAAATTGCTTGGTACCATTCGATTCAGCATGAAAAAATACTCTAAAGTATGTTATGAGTTGAAAAATTACTACAAAAGCCAGACTTTCTTTTATATATATAGATTAATTAGTATAAGTAAAAAATATTTCTGATTCATTTTAAATATGACGTCATTATTTATCTCGCTCCATTAGCTATATGATATTCATACCCCTTGTATTTTTAACGACTGCTATAAAGTACCTGTTTTATTTCAACTATGACGTCACATTTTCATGAGTGAACCATTTTATTAAAAATATAATTCTTTTTCATTCTTTTTACTTTTAATTTATGTCACCATATTTTACACAAAAATTCCCATTAACTAAACAAATATCCTTAATAAATGTATTATAAAAAATACACCTTTTATTTTTTTTTTTCAACCATGACGTCATATTTATTTTCTTTTAAATTATTTTATTATAGTTTTTCGCGTGGAAGTTTTCTATTAAAAATTCATTGCCGCTGAAAAATTAGTATTCCAATTTTTTATTTTCTTGGCAACAGGAAAGGAAAATGGTTAAATTTTATCTGAAAAATGCCTATTGATTTTGTATGAAAAATAATTAAATTTTGAATTATTAAGGAAAATATTTGAATAAAATAAATAAAAATTACCCTATTATTTAATCCGGACTTCTAACTTTACGTCTGCAAAATTTGAAAGCAATCGGTTCAGTAGTTACGGCGTGAAAGCGGAACAAACAAACAAACAAACAAACAAACAAACAAACTCACTTTCCGATTTATAATATTAGTAAGGATTATTAGCAATAGTAGTTGTATTAATAATAGTACTAGTAATAATAATAGTAATAGTAGTAGTGGTAGTAATAGTAAAAGTAGTAGTAGTAATTGTATTAGTAGACTTGCTTAATTAAATGATAACAAGTTGGAAATTGCACGTGAAGCGTAGCAAATGAGGTGCGTTCGTACGATAACGAAGTTTTAAAAATATTATTCTCATATATCAGTCTCATAAAATTGCAAATAGTGAATTACAATTAAAACACTCATCAAACAATGTTCTCCCTATACCATTTTGTAATGGAATATTTTTGTGTGGCTTTGTAAATCAATAACAAATGTTCTGTGCACCACAAGTTACATAAAATGTATATTATAATATGTACTTTATAGTTGCATATAAATTTTATTAATTTCGAATGAGTGTAACACCATTAAAGTGCATTTGAAACATTTTTCCCCATTGACCGTAATGTAACGGAATACTTTTGATCGTCCCTGTAATTGATCTATGCATCCGATTTTCAAAAAATTTGAAATAACTCGACAAAATTATGTAATAATTATGTATTTTAAATATCAAACGATTAAAATGCATTTGAAACTTTTTTCCCCATTGACCGTAATGTAATGAAATACTTTTGATTGCCCCTGTAATTGATCTATGCATCCGATTTTCATAAAATTTGAAATAACTCGACAAAATTATGTAATAATTATGTATTTTAAATTTCAAACGATTCGGTTGGGTAGTTTTTGCGTTGTTATATGCGGACAGACAGACAGACAGACGGACAGACAGACGGACAGACAGACGGACGGACTGAGCGACAACAATAGGTGCTACGTATTTACATAATTACGAACGCACCTAAAAAGTGAATGAAACAATTCCAAAATTTTCACACTTTGCTCTCAAGAGGGGATTCAAATTGATCACTAGTGTTCCGTATAAATGGGTACTCCAAATGCTCTGAACAACAGTATTAAACAATAATTTTCTTTACCTTATCTAATGGCTGAATACTCAGGGATAAAATATAGTGAAATAAACTATAAAATATTTGGGTACTACTTGGTTATCCCATCAATCAAAAAACCATCGCCAAAGTATAAGATTAAAGGACAATAATGGATAATCGTAAATGTTCCATTCAGTGACATTAAACACGCTACACGTGTTTAAAACGTCATTAAGTGATTTTTTGATTTTTATTTCGACTTTTTAATTGCATTTTTATTAATTATTCTATTAATGACTTGTTTTTCGTTATTTAAAATAAAAATTAAGTCAATATGAATAATTTGGCTGTTAGTTTGGCGATCTATATAATTTGGTGAAATTGGTCGACGGGATAACCAAGTAGTACCGATATTTGTGATGTATTGATCGTTTTTCTTTCTTCGTTCTTGTTTATTAACCATTGAAAAATGGTTGTTGTTTCCGGTGGAAGATTGACAAAATGACGTGGTCAATTTTGAATTTAAATTAGATTCTTTACTTTTAGAAGAATTTTTATTTGAATTTAAATTAAATTCTTTACTTTTAGAAAAATCTTTATTTGAATAGGAAATTAAAATGTTTAAAATCACTGTAATAAAGGAGAAAACTAACAAATTTAAAAATGAGTAGACGGAAATTAACAGATACGGAAAAAGCCGAAGCCAAAGAAATGAATGCCCGTGAATGTCGCATTCAATGACATTAAACACAATACGCGTACTTAAACAATCATAAAGTGATTTTTATTCCGACTTTTTATTAATGTTTTGCTAATTTATTTGTTCTTTTGTTATTTAAAATAAAAATTTAGTAAACATGTATAAGTTGCTTATTAGTTTGGCGATTCGTATCATTTGGCGAAATTGGTCGACGGGATAACTAAGTAGTGCTGTATTTAGTTTGGCGCAAAAACGTCTTTCAATGCAGAAAACCAGAAAATCAAAAGATTATCGAGCCAGTGAAATCCAATTACGTGTTGAAAGGCGATCACGAAAAAGGAAGCAATTTAATGCCGAACCTATTAATTGTAAAACATCATGTCTCGAGGGCGACCAATCCACTAGCCATGGCGTTTTACAATCGGTCGGTTCTAACCAGGAAAATTTAAGTGCCAATAGTGATTCTAACAAGCCGGAAAATGTTATAGCTATTACTCTTGATTTTCCACCACCTAAAAAGAAAACTAAAAAGCAATCGGCTTGGGAACAACTGGAAAAAAACTTTTTTGATTCAATGTCTGCTGGACCCATTCACAGATGCATGTGCTGCGATCGACTTTGGTTTAAAACCTCCATCACCAAAATTCTGCTCTGTAAAATCAAAGAGTATATGCAAAAGTCTTACAAGTATAACAGTATATGCCAAAGCTGTATTTTAATAATGATTACTTTTGCACAAACAATGTTGCATAGTTTGAAATGTTTCTTTCGTCGCCAACTTTTATTCTTGGCTACAATGGGCTGATGTAACTTAAACGAACCGTACCTTCAAATTGCAGCATGTATAAAGTCATTTATAGCAGTGGCACGGATAATACACAGTAAAACAACTGGTATTTAGCTTAAAATGATAGATGAATGTTTCGAGTGAAACATTTTTCAAATGGTTGGTGTAATTTCTTAAATTACAATTTTTTTTATTATTTATTGTTGAGATACTAGGTTTAAATATTAGTAACAGTATTAAGAATGCACTTCTATTATCGAAAGTAACTCCTTTAAAAATTCTGAAGGATAAAGATTTTCGATGTATTATCTATATATATAAAAGAAAGTCTGGATTTCGTATTAATCACAACACAAAAAAATCTACCGAACCAAATATCTTGAAAGTTGCGGTAAAAATACTTCTTATAACATCGAGTGCCGCTAAGAAGGGATTTTCAAAAATTCCACCTCTAAAGGAGGTAAAAAAAAGAACGAACTTTTAAAAAAATTTCAAAAATCGGCCTTTGTAGTTGTTCTTCAACTGATATCATATTTTTGTGTATTTGTTTATGCTGAATCGAATGGTACTAAGCAAATTCTTTTAAATGCATTAGTTCGTGAGATACTTCACATTTTCCAAATTTTGCGGTGTCTTCGGCGTTAAAACTTGAAATTTTCGATCCTTATTTATATATATATAAGAAAGTCTGGATTTTGTATTATTCATAGCACAAATAAATCTACCGAACCAAAAATCTTGAAAATTGGGGTAAAATACTTCTTATAATATCGAGTGCCGCTAAGAAGGGATTTCGAAAATTCCACCCCTAAAAGGGGTAAAAAAAAAGAACGAACTTTAAAAAAATTCGTTAAAAATCGGCTTTTGTAGTTGTTCTTCAACTGATATCATATTTAAGTGTATTTTTTCATGCTGAATCGAATGGTACTAAGCAAATTCTTTTAAAACCATTAGTTCGTGAAATACTTCACATTTTCCAAATTTGGCGATGTCTTCGGTGCTAAAATTTGAAATTTTCGATCCTTATCTATATATATAAAAGAAAGTCTGGATTTCGTATTAATCACAGCACAAAAAAATCTACCGAACCAAATATCTTGAAAGTTTGGGTAAAAATACTTCTTATAACATCGAGTGCCGCTAAGAAGGGATTTTCGAAATTCCACCCCTAAAGGAGGTAAAAAAAAGAACAAACTTTAAAAATTTTTTCTAAAAATTGGCTATTGTAGTTGTTCTATGATGATATCATATTTTTGTGTATTTTTTTTATCCTGAATCGAATGGTACTAAGCAAATTCTTTTAAACCCATTAGTTCGTGAGGTACTTCATATTTTCCAAATTTGGCGATGTCTTCGTCGCTAAAACCTGAAAATTTCAATCTATATATATAAAGAAAAATCTGATTCGTATTAATCATCGTACAAAAAAATCTATTGAACCTACAATTTTGAAAAAGAGATCTATAATCAAGTTAACATGATTACTATATACGCTATATTTAATTATTTCAATATACATAAAACGCAAAGTGAAATTTCTTTCTGGCCTCTTATAACATACGTTCTACTAGATAGATTTTAATGGAACTTACATTGTGTTGTATAATTTTTCAGAAATTTTGTAATAAATAAAACTAGCAGGGGAGACCGAGCTTAGCTCGGTCAAAATTAACTTTGTGTTCAACTCGATATAGTATTTTCACTGTATCATTAACTCTGTATTATTACTGTAAAACATGTTTATAATAGTATTATTTGGAAAAACAATCAATAAGAAAACTATGTTTTTATGCGCATGTTTATAAATTTTACTTTATTTTAAAATTTACAACGAAAGGACATCGATCTAAATCACATTTTTAGCTCGATTCTGATTGGTTTAACCATGCATCTCGAATCCTCTTAAGAATGTATAAAAAATTCTTTACATTCTGAAAGACAATATTTTTTGCTAGATATAGCCACATTTGGAGGCATTCTTTCATTTGGCTCCAAATACGTGTTTTGGCTTTCGTAAATTTTATAGTCGATTTTTTGGCCATATGTCGCCAATATTTTGTCAAATATCACCAAGTTATTGGCTTTTGCAATATTCTCGTGACCCTGACCCGTAGTACCCAAAATGAGCCACTAATCAAATTTGATCAAGCATGTGACATACCTCAATCGTCTTCAGGAAATCAAAAACAGTAGAATATAAAATTGAATCAAAACCGTTTAAGCCATTTTTTAGGTAAAATTAGCTTGGCAGCATTCAGCAATGAAGCGAAATGACCCACTAATATAATTTTGCTTAACATGCGACTCAGCCCAATAGTCTTCTCGTGACAAAAAACGTTTTTTTTTTCAAAATTTAGGTAAAATTGATTGAGTCGTTGTTATATATAATTAGAATGACCCTAGTTCATTAAGACCCAAAATGACCCACTAATCGAATTTTCGCGAGCATGTGTCCAAGCCAAATGGTTTTCTCTTGCTCAAAAACGATATAAACCAAAGTATCGTCAAAATGGTGAGTACCATTTTCTATATAAAATTAGCATGACCCATCATGACCAACAAATGACCCTTATAATCGAAATCTGTCGAACGTGTGGCCTAGCTCATTAGTTTTAGCATGCCGAAAAACATTAGACACAAAATTTAGATAAAATCGATTGAGCCGTTTTTTAGATATAGTTAGTTTAACCCTGACCCCTTATGATCCAAAATGACCCATTGATCGAATTTTCTCAAAAATCTGTTATAACCGAATGATTTGCTTGTGCACGAAAACCATAAAATACAAAATTTAGTCAAAATTGCGCGAAACGTTGTCTAGATAAAATTAGAATGACCCAAAAATGGCCCACTAATCGAAATTTCTTGAACATGTGACCTACCCCAATGATTTTCTCATGCCAAAAATATGTTGTATACAAAATTTCGTTAAAATCGACCCACCAATTCTTTAGATATATCTTGACCTTGACCCATTAAGACCCACAAATGACCCTTATAATCGAAAGCTCTCAAATATGTGACTTAGTCCATTAGTTTTTTCGTTTCTAAAAATTGTTACATACAGAATTTCGTTAAAATTGATCCTGCCGTTCTTTAATTATATATAGCTTGACCCAGACCCTTTATGATCCAAATGACCCATTAATCGAAATTTTTCGAACATGTAACATAGCCCAATGATTTTATCGTGCCAAAAAAATGTTGCATACAAAATTTCATTAAAATCGATCCACCTGTTCTTTAGATATAGCTTGACCATGACCCATTATGACCCATCATGACCCACAAATGACCCTCATAGTCGAAATCTCTCAAACATGTGATTTAGCCCATTAGTTTTCTCCTGTCAAAAAACTGTTACATACAAAATTTCGTTATAATCCATCACGCCGTTCTTTAAATATAAATAGTTTGACCCATAGACTCTTAATGACCCAAAATGACCCATTAATCGAAATTTTTCGAACATGTAACCTAGTCCAATGATTTTATCGTGCCAAAAAAAATGTTGCATACAAAATTTCGTTAAAATCGATCCACCTGTTCTTTAGATATAGCTTGACCATGACCCATTATGACCCACAAATGACCCTCATACTCGAAATCTCTCAAACATGTGATTTAGCCCATTAGTTTTCTAATGTCAAAAAACTGTTACATTCAAAATTTCGTTATAATCGATCACGCCGTTCTTTAAATATAAATAGCTTGACCCAGACCCTTAATGACCCAATATGACCCATTAAAATTTTTTCTCGAACATGTAACCTAGCCCAATGTTTTTCTCGTGCCCGAAAACCACAGAATGCAGTTTTTAGTCAAAATTGCGTGAGAAAATCTCTAGATAAAAATAGCATGACCCACAATGACCCCAAAAATGACCCACTAACCGAATTTTCTCGAACATGTTACCTAACCCAATGGTTTTCTTGTAATCCAAAACGATAAAATATATAATTTGGTCAAAATCGTTAGAGCCGTTTTTTAGATAAAAATGGCTTGACCCATAATGACCCATAATGACCCAAAAATGACCCACTAATCGAAATTTTTCGAACATGTGACCCAGCCCAATAGTTTTCTCGTGCCAAAAAACGATTGGGTACAAAATTTCCTTAAAATCGATCCAGCCGTTCTATAGATATAAATAGCTTTATCCTGACCCATTATGACCCAAAATGACCCAGTAATCGAATTTTCCCGAACATGAGACCTAGCCCAATGGTCTTCTCGTGCCCGAAAATGGTAAAATCCAAATTTTTGCGAAAATCGTTAGAGCCATTTTTGAGATAAAATTTACCCACACAGACACACACACACACACACACACACACACACACACACAATTTTTGCTCGCATTATAGTATAAGATATAGCATTCTACTTTGTTTAATTGACTACTTATGGATATGTTTTAAATCAGATGAACCCAATTTTAAAAGGTTGGCTTTATTTGAAAGGTTCCGCTGAATGAATTTTTAATTGATTAAAACTGTTAACATGTTGTCCGCTATGTCATTCATTGGTGACTGACATTGAACTTTCCGTTTAGATGACAGACTTTTCACCGATGACAAACAAACTAAAATATCATATAAAACTAAAAATTACTATGATATAAAAATTTCTTTTGATTCAAAGTTTCTTTTAAAAAAACTGACGAGCGTAGCGGGCGAAGGCTGCTAGTATTATGTATGCTATGGATGCTGATGTATTATACCGTATAAATAACAATAATACAATTTTTGCTGAAATAATAAGCGTAAAAACTGTGAAAACAGACACTTATATATTTTGACGACTTATATATTTGTGCTCTAGGCTATTCCAACCAAAGATGATAAAAGAGAAGAATCTGTGTAAAATTTTTCGCCAGAGGAAACATTTTGTTCCTTATATTGCCTATCAAATGATTATTTTTCCTTATTTGTTTAGATTACACTGATTTCTTTTTATTTAAAGACTCCTATTGCTGTTTTGAACAGTAACAATGCTTCTTAGATAATGTTTTCGTAAAAAGGAATTTCTGCAAATGTAAATATTTCAAATTGTTCTCAATACTAAACCTAGTATTATTATTATTATTATCATTATTTTCATTACTATTTTTCACACAAACTCTATTACTTCCTCTTTTTATAATTATTACTTTATTATTATTATCAGAAGTAGTAGTAGTAATAGTAGTAGTAGTAGTGGTAGTAGTAATACTAGTAATAATAGTGTGTAGTTGTAGTAGTAGTAGTAGTAATTGTAGTAGTAGCTTATCTTAACTAACTGATATAAAGTGAATGAAATAATTCCGAATTTTAACCCTTTGCATTCGAGAAGTGATTCTCACTGTTCACTAGTTCTCCGCGTATATTAGTGCTCCAAATGCTCTGGACACCAGTATTTACAAATAATTTTCTTTACTCTTTTTTGGCTGATTACTCAGTGATAAATGATGGTTGAAATAAACTGTAAGATATTTGGGTACTACTTGGTTATCCCGTCAACAACAACCAAAAAAAAAAAAAAAAAAAAAAAAAAAAACTCACCGCCAAACTATAAGATTGAAGGCCAATAATGCATAATCGTAAATGTTCCTTTCAATGACATTAAATATGATACACGTGTTTAAAACGTCATTAAGTGATTTTTATTTCGACTTTTTATTTGTATTTTTATTAATTACTAGGGGGCCCCGCCCCCCTGCTCGCTATGCTCGCCAACTCCCCACGTAAGCGCTTCGCGATTCCAAATTATTGGCTACCCCTGCTTGCTGCGCTCGCCAATACCCCATGGTATGAATGAGCAGTGGCAGACCTTTCAAATGATGTGTCACACGACTGGTGTTGTAAAGAAATTAAAAATGTGCCCCCCTGGAGGGCAGAGTGGGAGGCGACACAAAAGACATCCGTAATATGAATAAGCAGCCTCAGACCTCTCAAATGATGTCACATGACTGGTGTTGTAACGAAATTAAAAATGTGCCCCCCTGGGGGGCAGAGTGGGGGTGACACACGAGACATCCATAAAATGAATAAACAGTTGCAGACCTTTCAAATGATGTGTCACACAATTGGTGTTGTAAAGAAATTACAAAATGCGCACCCTCTGAGGGCAGAGGGGGGGTTACACACAAGATATCCATAATATGAATAAGCAGTTGCAGACCGCTCAAATGATGTGTCACACAATTGGTGTTGTAAAGAAATTAAAAATGTGCCCCCCTGGGGGGCAGAGTGGGGGATGACACACAACACATCCATAATATGAATAAGCAGTTGCAGACCTTTCAAATCTTGTGTAACACGACTGGTATTGTAAAGAAATTAAAAATGTCTCCCCCCCTGGGGAGCAGAATGGGGGATAACACACAAGACCTCCATTACATGAATCAGCAGTTGCAAACCTCTCAAATGATGTATCAAACGACTGGTGTTGTAAAGAAATTCAAAATTTGGCGCAATATTACAGTTATCGCCAAGTTGGCGTCACTTTTGACAACTAATTTTGGTCGCCAAATTTGGCGATATATCGCCAAGTTGGCGAAAAACTTGGCGATTGTTGGCGATGGTAACCTTTCCTCTCTTTATGGTAACCCATATGGCGATGCATAGACGGAGCCCTTTTCTGATTGGTCTATTCGACTCATGGAAGGAGTGGACAACCCGGATTCGTTAGTTCCGGAAATCTTCCACATCAGCATCATTCCAGGAGTCATTCCTTTTAAGGCTAGTTTTTTTTTACTATAGAAGGATTCTACTAATTACTTGTTTTTCGTTATTTAAAATAAAAATTATGTCAATATGAATAATTTGGCTGTTAGTTTGGCGAATTATATAATTTCGCGAAATTGGTCGACGGGATAACCAAGTAGTACCGATATTTGTGATAAACTGGTCGTTTTTCGTTCTTCGTTCTTGTTCATATTTTATTTATTGTTGTGATGCTAGGTTTAAATATTAGTAAAAGCATTAAGAATAAACCTCTAGAATCGAAAGTAACTCCTTTAAAAATTCTGAAGAATAAAGATTTTCGATGTATTATACCATATAAAAAAATAATACAGTTTTTGCTGAAATAATAAGCATAAAATCTGTAAAAACAAACACTTATGTATTTTGACGACTTATATCTATACGTGCTCTAGGCTATTCTAACCAACGATGATAAAAGACACGAATCTGTGAAAGACTTTTGCCCACAGGAAACATTGTGTTTCTGATAGTGGTTATCAAATGCTTATTTTTCCTTATTTGTTTTGTTTTACACAGATTTTTTTTTTTTGTTTAAAAGACTCCTATTGCAGTTTTGAACAGTAATAATGCTTTTTCGATAATGTTTTCGAAAAAAAGAGTTGATGCAAATATAAATATTTCAAATTGTTCCTAATAATAAAACTATTATTATTATTGTTATTACTATTTTTCAAACTCTATTACTTCCTTTTCTTATAATTATTACTTTGTTATTATTATTATTACTACTACTAATAATAATATTATTATTAATAGTAGTAGTAGCAGTGTAGTAGAAATAGTAGTAGAAATAGTAGTAGCAATATTGGTAGTGCAGAACTGTCCTTAGGGATATGCGACAGGTGCAGCCGCACAGGGCCTCGCGCATAGAGAGACCTCGCACCAGGACAAAAAATATTTTTTCTTTAATAAAAAAAGAAGGTATAATAAAAAATCTTCAATATAAATTTATGATTTTAGTTAAGTAAAGATAATGGTCTTGATAAATACATAAAATGTAGCCTATATTGTAAAAGGGACATTCACCATCAATTTGTCATCATTACTTTTGAAATTGATTCAGTAGTTCCAGAAATTACCCTTATAAATGCACAAATAAACGCTACTCTTTTATAATAACTAGGGGATCAATACCTGGCTCCCCGTATCATAGTATATCAGTAAAAACCATTCTTTTTCATTGACAGTATAGATAAGATCATGTTAAGGATCTGAAAGGTAGCAAAATTCTTGAGACCGGGCCTCACTTTAAGCCGTCTTCCATAACGACGACTCTGAGTGGCAGTAGTAATAATAGTACTAGTGATAATAATAATAGTACCAGTAGTAGTAGTAGTAATAGTAATTATAATAGTAGCTTTGCTTAACTAGCTGATATAAAGTGAATGAAATAATTCCGAATTTTAACCCTTTGCACTCGAGAGATGATCCTCACTGACCACTAGTGTTCTGCATAAACGTACTTCAAATGAACTGATATCGCCGCACTGAGAGGTATGCTTAAGTTGTGTAATTCACGAATTTTGGTAAACTTTGGATTTTAATATCGTTCAGAGTTTTGTAAATATTAAGATGATTTTTTTTTTTTTTTTTTTTTTTTTTTTTTTTTGTTCAATTCAGGAATATTCTAATTAGAAGTTTTATCCTCTGGGGGCCGTATAAAAATTTTATTTTCATATTTTTTTTAAATAGACCCCCATGGAGTTGCAACTTATTTTATCAAAAAATTTACCTTGTTTTATGTAACTTTGCAATTGAAAGTATGGGTCTAGGAGCAATATTTAAGGAGATAGCCTATTGTTTCGATATTTATGACTCACCCTGTATTTTAATTGGAAATGAGACCTTAATCTAACACAATAAACTGTTAGTTAATATGATTATTATGTTTGGAGTTATAAGGATTTTTTTTTACGCAATTTTGTATTACTTGAGTAGTTTGACGTTTTACATACTTTGTCGAAATTCGTTCATCAAGAATTCCTTAATAGAGCATTACTATGTATATTAAAATATTTAAATATATGTTTAAATTTTGCAATGCATTTTATAAATAGTTTGCATATGTTTTATTTTCATATATCATTGGTAAACATCACGGTAGCCCCCAACGACTAGTTGTATTAATTTCTTGTTTACGAATGAATATAGTTTCAGAGAAAATAATTATGTTACAATCTACCAGGATCAGGGTTGCCACTTTGAACTCCATTTTTATCCAAGAATTCTGACTTAAGTTCGTATGATCCACTTCCCATTCATCCTATGTGATAATGTTATGTATCTTATTTGTTGCAAATTTTGTCTACTTTGTAAATTTCTAAATACTTTTACACAAAAACAATAAAAAAAATTATTTCTTTTCTTTTTTGGGGGAGGAGGGGGGGGGGCTGAGGGAAATGTTGATGGGAAGTTGAAAATTCGGTTTCAACGAACCAAACAACATAAGGTAAACCTTTTTCAAGAACTACCTTTAATTTTGCTTGGTAAAGCCTTTATACGGTCTTTGTTGAATGGACTGCATAAATGTTACATTTGTAACACATGTGCAATTTTTAACACTAGAACCGCTGGATATTTTACTCAAGTTTTATAAAAAGTGTTCCTCACCAGAATTTTAATTTAAAACTATTTAACTGTTTTAATTAGTCTATTTTTCTACTGCATACGTTTAACGTATCTCATGAAGAAAATTTGGTTAGAATCGATTATTATCAATCTGGAAGGGGTCATTTTGACCCCTAATAGCGGTTCTAGAGTTAAAAATACATTGCATATATTACATATTCTAATATATATTGACATTGACCAAAACAATTTTCTTGTTTTTTGTCGTTTCTTATAAATACAGTCTCTTCTGTACTATGAAAAAAAAAATCTAGTGATGCTGAAATTAAATGCGAAAACAAAAACGAAAACAATTCAAGAAATTCTTGATATTCACAGTCGATTTACCTCATTTTTTTTAGGTTATTCAAACTTACTACATGGCAAAAGAAAGGAATTTGAGCAAGAGATTCCCAGTGGAAAAGATTTCTTCCGTGATACTGACTATCAAATACTTACTGTTTATTTATTTCACGTTGTTCCATTTCTTTTTCCTTTTCTTTTAAATTTACGTAGTGAGAATTTTATTTTAAATATCACTATGGAAATTTTCATAATAAGAATAATTTATTTTTACTTTATACGCTTACTATTTAATCAAGTTTAACTACTAACATGTATTTGTAAATTTGCCTTTATTGATCGTCAGTTATTTTTTGATTAAGCGAGGCAAATAATTTAGTACAGAAAAAATGGTGATTAACCTCTTTTTAATTTATGTTGCCAAAATGCTTGTAACAGTTTACGGTTAAAAACTAACAATTTAAAACTTTAGATTAATTAATTAATCAGTGCAATTACTGTATAAACTGTTGTATAAGTGTGACATTTGTAGTACATGTAAATTTTTTAAAAAGACATTGACTATATTACATATTTTACATGGCTACCAATTTTTACGCATTTTTGACACCACTAAAATTATACAGAGTTTCTTCATTTGTTTAATAAGACTTCAACAATTAATCCATTAATTGGTTTGCCGCTCGGGCAAGCCGAATTTGCTTATTTCATCATTTAAATCTTTTGGACACCACTATTATTTATTAGAAAATTTTCATACGATTGAATGGCGGAAATGTTCAGACTAAATTTTACGAATATTTTATTTAAATAATAGTGGTGTGAGTCCGCTATTTTCAATTTATAGAACGGAAAAGAATTAACCAGTTAAGGGGTTAAATAAGACAATATTTACTATAAAATTTTTGTTGTTGGGAAAATGCGTAAAAGTTGGCAGCTATATATTTTAGTATATTTTGATGAAAAAAGTTTTCTTATTTTTATCGTTTTTTATAAATATAGTCTCTTCCGCACTGTATAAATAAAATACATGCTAGTGATTCTGAAATTAAATGCTAAAACCAAAAAGAAAACAATTCGAGCAATCCTTGATATTTACAGAAGATTTATCTCATTTTGTTTTAGGTTATTCAAACATACAAGTTAAAAGAAAGGAATTTGTGCAAGATATTCCCAATGGAAAAGATATCTTCCGTGATACTGACTATAAAATACCTCATGCTTTATTTAATTATTTCATGTTGTTCCACTTCTTTTTCATTTCTTATAAATTGACGCAGTGAGAATTTTATTTTAAATAATACCATCATGAAAAATTTCATAATAAGAATATTTTTTTTTTACATTATACGTTTACTATTTAAGCAGTTTTGACTATTAATGTGTACCTGTAAATTTGCCTTTATTAATCGTCGATTATTTATCGATTGAGCGAGGCAATATTTTAGTACAGAAAAAATGGTGTTTAGCTAGACTTTTATAGCGTTGAATCTAGAATCTAGCGGTTCAAAAAATCGTAGAAATACAGAAATTTCGTCAAAGAATTCAGAAAAATATACAAAAATTTCGTCAAAAAATTGACTAAAAAGAAAAAAGATAAATTTAGTTAAAAGATCGCGGAAAAATAGCCAACTTTGTTAAAAGATCGCAAAACACAGCAGTTTTTGGTTAAAACATCACGAAAAACAACTGCACATTTTGCTAAAAAAAAAAAAAAAAAAAAAAAACCTCGAAAAACCGGCAAATTTGTGACAGATTGGGGCGAAGGTTGTGTGGGAAGGGCGATCGCCCCGGGAGTGGATATTTAAGAGGCGCCAAATTTATACTACAAACGTCATTTATGGGTTGTCACAAGAAAAAAATGGGAAAGGCGGAGACATCGAATTCTAATTATACCCTGGGTGCAAATTTTTTTCGCACAAAAATGATTGTGAATCAGGAAAATCCGCTTTTGGAGCAGAAAAACACAATTTTGAAGCTGGGTAATTAGTTTTTAGAACAGAAAAATTCCCTTCTGGAACTCTTTTTTTTTTTTTTTTTTTTGGCTACTTTGACAAAATTTGCATTTTTTGCGATCTTTTGATGAAATTTGCGTTTTTCCGGGATATTTTGACGAATTTTGCGTTTTTTCGCGAATATATGACGGTATTTGCCCTTTTTTTGCAAATTTCTTCACTGAATTTTCCACTTTATTGCGATTTTTGTACGAAATTTGCCATTTTTTCGCAAATTTTTGGACAAAATCTGCTGTTTTATCGCAATTTTTTGACGAAAGTTGCCGTTTTTCGTGATCTTTTGGCGAAAGTTGCCGTTTTTCGCGAATAGTCTGACAAAATTTTAAATTTTATCGCGATTTTTTGACGAAATTTGTCGTTTTTTCACGATCTTTTGAGAAAATGTGTCACTTTTTCGGGATTTTGTGACGAAATTGGCCATTTTTTCGCGAATCTTGTCGGAAATTAGTCGTTATTTCGCGATTTTTTAACGAAATTTGCCGAAATTTTCTAAGATTTGTTGACGAATCGCGAAATTACGAATTACGCGTCCACGGGACGCGTAAGAGCTATTTTTTGCTTTCCGTCGCCAATTTTTTGCATAATTTACCCGCTATAGCGCGTTCGCATCATCGCTGAAGGGCTGCGTTTTTTCAAATGTGCGGCAAGAAGGGCGCTAGTTTTCGGATGACGGGCAAGAGGGGCGCTAGTTTTTAAACTAAAGGACAGGACGGGCGGAGCGCCCCCCCCCCCCCTTAAACCTTCTGGGCGAAACTCTTCAACTTTCTTTACATCGTAGTTGTCATTATTTTTTTACTTTTATGACTTTATACGGACTTAAATATTCTGGTTTTAACTTCAAACTTTATTGTGTTCGTTCGCATAGAAACCATATCATTAAGATTAAATTTCTTAGGACTTTTTTCGTCTGAGATTAGAAGTTTTACGGTTCTCTTCTGATTTTAAAATTTGTTTTTTCTCAATTCTTCGCTATTATCAATAAAATAGGATTGTATTTCAGCATTCAAAAGACTAGTAATCTCAATGTTATTTATCAGCTTCATTTTAGTACAGTATCAGCTCGAAAGGGGTTGTGTTAATACTTTTCTGAATGGTGGAAATTATCACTTGTTGGACATCGCTTACATGTATATACAACTTCGTAGGATTATCTACACATAATTTAGACAGAAGAGACATTATGACCGAATTTAGACGCTCGTCTTGGCCGTTAGATCTTGGTAAGCCTGTGGTAATCAGGATATGTTTAACATTTTCTCTGAAGCAATAATCTTCAAAAGCTTTTGAGGTAAAGGCAGGACATTTATCTGAAATTATGCGAAACAGACTTCCAAAGACAGTTTTTAGATATCTAATTTAGAAATAACTTCTGCATTATCGGTAGATTTTATGGGATACAACAAACAAATTTTGTGAATACGCCAATGACCGAAAGAATATGTTTGTAATTTTTATTTGTTCTATCCTATGGACCTAAGTGATCAACATGGTACGTATGTAACGGAGTTTCTTATTTTTCTATCGGGTGTAATAAACCTTCTTGTTTAACAGTTTTTCGATTAATTAAAATACAGGGAACACAATTTGTTATGCATTTCTCGATTTTTTGTTAAACTTTGGCGATGTAAATATCATTCTCTAAACTTTTTTTCTGTACGTGTGACTGACTAATGAGCTGTTTCGTGAGCGGCCTTAATTATATTCATTTGTATTTCATGTGGTACAACTAATAAATCATTACCATTTACACATTGATAAAGAATATCATTTTTAACTAAATAATCATCATAAGATTTTACTTTTAGAATTTTTTTTATGGTTTTAATATGCTTGTCAGTTTCTTGAGCTTGGATAATTTTTAAAGTTAAGCTAAGGTCTCGTCATTTGATTAAGGTTCTATATTTCGAAATGAACTTGAATTTAATGCGCAGATACCAAACATCATGGTATAAATTTCAAGTAACCAACATAAAAAAATACGTAACTATGCAGCAAGCGCTATTCATAGGAAGACGATCTAAGCGCTTGTCAGACATATTCCACTACGTTGCGAATAGATGATCACCCGCCCCGATAAAAATTCAGACAGGTGTGACAATAACTGTCTCATTCTGCATTTTACTAAAATTTTATTTAGGTATTCCGAATTCACTTAAGTAAGTTTAAATACTTATTATTGTTTTATAAGATGACAGATATTCCACAAAAAAAGAAAAGAAAATTGCTATTCAAAATTTTTCGGTGTGAATTCCAACACAAGTGAGAAGTCGATCTATTAGTCATGACGTCGCATCTTGTGTCTACTGGTTTTGAGTATTTAGATGTCAGAAACCCATTCGCCTAGGGCAAACAGGCATGTTATCGGTTAGAAAGAAACAAAGCTGCTGAAACATTCCAAAATTGTGTAACTAATTTGTTTATTATAAAAGATTTAATATTATAGGTCTAAATGAAATTTTTTTAAATTAATGACAGTATATTATTGAAATTTTTAGGTTCTTTTTTAGTAGAATATTACTTACCCATCATACGTAGTATAGGGTAAGTCTTGCAATCGTTTTGAAAATCGAAAAAAAATTTTTGACGGATTTACACGTTTTAGATAGTAGAGATTTCGAAAAACATATTTTTAGAAAAAAAATTTTGCCGTCCGTCTGTCTGTCTGTCTGTAAACGCTCTATCTCCCGAACAAATTGAGATAGAGACTTGAAATTTTGTATGTAGTTAGTATCTAAGAATGGGACGAACCGTATTTAATATCAGCAACCTCGATTATCCGGAACTATTTTTTTCGGACTCTCGAAAAATTCGTTCTAATGAAAGGTATATAAAAGTTTTCGAATTTTTTTATTTTAAGGAATGGACGTAAAAGGCAATAAAGTAACACACATTTTGCATATAGAACGAAGTCGATCGGATTATTAGTTGTCGAGATATTTGTAATCTTGTTTTCCACATTCTTCGATTTTTCATGACCCTGTATTTCATTCAAATTTCAATTCAGAAGTATATTTTAATTGGAAATGAGACGCTTAATCCGAAGCAGTTAATTGTTAGTTAATAGAATTATTATTTTTGGAGTTATAAGGATGTTTCTTTTACGCAGTACGGTACTACTTGAGTAGTTTGGCGTTTTATATAATTTGTCGAAATTGGTACATCAGCAGTTCTTTAATATAACATTACTATGTATATTAACAATATATTTAAATTTTGTTTATGAATTGCAATGCATTGTATAAATAGTTTCACATGTTTTATTTTCATATACATATCCATGATGGGTAAGTATTACGGTGGCCCCCAACGACTAGTTTTTAATTTTTATTCATTTAAGCTAAAATGAAAATTGCTTCTAATTATTCTCAAATAGTATGTTTTCTGACACAACAACAATGTTTAAAGTATCAGTCAATATTTTTCTTTTTTTAAAGTGCACAAAAAAAATATTGTTAAAAAATATTAAAAAAGTTTATTTCTTGAAAATTACTAATAGAGTGATTGAATGTAAGGAGTGAGAAATTTTCTACACAATAACTTCCACGGGATATACATGGACTTATTAGTTTAACTTTTTTAAATGAGTGGATTTACTTTAAATAAATTTTGATTTATAACTCTATGAAAATTCAACCACATAATGGTCTCATTAAATTACGGTTTAACCATTTCCGGCACACTGTGCCCGGTCTAGGATACCTAATTTTAATTCCAAACTTGCAAATGGCACCAGTATTATTTTACTAAAATTTTGCTTTTACACAAAAAAAAAAGCTTAAGTTAAGGATTTCAAAATATCTAAAGAATTCGTTTGTGAATTACGGTGTCAGTCGATAATTTCTCATTTTATTACAGATTTTGCCCGTGCCGGAAAGGGTTAAAAATTCAAATTCAGTATCTCCACTACTTTTTGAAAAAAAAAATATTCTTCTTATTTAATAATAAGTAAAATGATACCAGATTAAAACCAATTACACTATTTTATAAAACTGGTGAGTATCAAACAATTCTGAATAAAAGCCGTGAAACTTGCAGCCCGTGATTGTCTCGGGCGCGACGATTAAGTGGTTAATCAAAAAAATACATATATAAACTGTACAGTCAATCAGGGTAAGTTTGAACTAAGAGAGAAAAAAGATTAAATCTGCTATATCACTTGCATTAACGGCAAAGTTTTGGTATCAAAACATCGATAGCAGTACTAGTGGGAGTTTGGTAGCTTATTGGAAATAATACATCAAGATTCAACAATTTCAGAGTGAATCAAAATATCGAAAAGGTGGAGCAAAGTTACTATGGCGCAAAGTTACCCTAAATGGCTGTAGCTTTTTTTCCAGGCATCTTTGATACGGACAATAGAAATGAAATGTGAAAAGCTTTGTTTTAAAATCAAAAATGGCATTATTTAATATGCAGACGATTCCTATTTAAAAAATGCATTCTTATTATGAAAAAAGACAATAATGACACCTTTCGTGTCATTTTATTGTAAACGGTCTACCAAAACAGGGAAGTACGTCGATTCTTTTCAATCCTGTCTGTATAGTTATCGTCGGTTATAGGACTGTTTTTAAGTGATTAACAATGTCATTAATTTTAAATGTAAGTAACTTTTTTTCGTTAGTAGGTGTGTATAAATTCTAAAGATGGTATACAGGAATGAATGAAAACAATTGGCTGATAGTGCCTTCCATAAATAACAATTAATGAAATTTTGTTTGTACAGCTTAGTTTTTTTATTTTTTTATTTATTTTTTTTTTTTTTTTCAGTTACAGATAGTTGCCAACATCTTTCGCCTTTTTGAACCGAAAAAAAATTATGGTAAATTTTATTATATCAAATCACCGTAATCTGCCGATTAAATACGGCAAAAAATTATATTAAATTTACCGGAAAAAAAAAAAAAACAGAAGAAGCGGCAACTATGGTTACGTTGTATATTTTGTTCTCTGAAAAATGGAAGTTCTTTAAAAATATTCAGATTGTGTTGGAAAAATTTTTAATAATATACGTTTCTTGCCTAGTGCTTCTAGTTATGTTTAACTAAATACGGAATTTTCGCAATTTATCAATAGTTACACAGTAAATTTGCTTAATTAAATCGTTTTTTTTTCGAAAAAACTTTTCATGCAAATAATAATGCTAATGTTTTAATAAATTTGTGTATCTAATTTCACGAATAAAAATTTTACAGTAAATATGCAACAGTAAACTATTTAATATTTTTTTTACAATGAACTAAATAAAGTATAATTTTTAGGTGCGTTCGTAATTATGTAAATACGTAGCGGCTAAAGTTGTCGTTCAGTCCGTCCATCTGTCCGCCAGCATATAACAAAGTAAAAACTACCCAATCTAATCGTTTGGAATTTAAAATATATAATTATTACATAATTTATTCGAGGCATTTCAAATTTTATGAAAATCGGATGCATAGATCAATTACAGTTACAATCAAAAGTATTTCGTAACATTACAGCCAATGGAGAAAAATGTTTCAAATGCATTTTAATGGAGCTATACTCATTCGAACATAATAAAATTGATATGCATCTATAAAGTACATATTATAACATACACTTTGGATAATCTGTGGTGCAAAGAACATTTGTTATTGATTTACAAATCCACACAAAAGTATTGCATTACATAATGGTATGGGGAGAACATTGTTTGGTGTTCATTTTAATTGCAATTAACTATTTACAATTTTATGAGATTAATATATGAGAGTGATATTTTTAAAACTTCGTTATCGTACGAACACACCCCATTTTCTACGCTTCACGTGAAATTTCCAACTTGTTTTTAATTACTGTAAATATAAATGGCTCATACTTTCTTTTTTTCTTTCTTTTTTATGTTAAGAATAAAAACAGTGTAAACGATCCACAGAAACATATAAAGAGGTGGTTTATCTTTCGTGCTTCAAGCTATTCCAACTTTCTGTGATAAAAGAAAAGGGTATGTGAAAGAATGATTTCCTTTTACAGCAAATTCTTTCCTCGATTGCGACTATAAATAACTATTCGAAATTTGTTTTGCTGCTCTTCGTAGTGCTTTCCTATTTTTCTTCTAATATATTTATTTAGAAATTGTGGTTTCGCATATTAATATTACTTAGACGTTTTTAAAGTGAAAATTTTCTTTTGAACCTTTTTAATCACATGATAGAACAAGTTCTAGAAATTATGTAGTTCAAAAAATCTGGTTTTACACCAGAAAAAAATCAATAGCTAATTTTGTTTTATTTAAATACGGATTTTCAATTTAGCTGTTTTCATTTTTTGGTGAGAATTAAGATATACGAATAAAATATCTCGGGCGGCTTGGGATCCGGTTTAGGGTGGGTTTAGAATATCCATTTTCGTTCGAAAAACAAAACTGTTTATGGTTATATATTTAATTTACATAAACTCGTAAGTAAATAAATAAAGTATATGAAATATCTAATAATGTATTCTTTTAAATTTATATGTTGTGAAATAAATGAAAAAAAATCCTTTAAAAATAGTGAATGTACCCGAGTATTAAGTTCATCAATATGCAATATTGGAATAAAGTTTGGGACCAGTAACAAAAACATTTAAGTTCTAACTTAATGATGTCATTGCATAATTACATGCAAAAAGTTACGCAAGTTTAGTTATTTATTTTAAATTAGAATAATGTGTTTTAAAAAATAAACAAAAATTAATTTCGCTAAAACACATTATAGTGTAAAAAAATTACAATCAGTAGATCACTTATGTAAATTATTTGTACATTAATTTTTAATAATTTATTTATTTTTTCCTAAACACCGATAATTTTCCAAAGTCGCTTTGGGAAGGATTTGGTGTGGGTTTTATGTTTAAAAATGCCTATTTCACGTATTAGATCTAAAATTTCAATTACATATGTAAATTTTGTTCATTGATTTTTAGTAATTTATTTTTTTTTCTCCTAAATACTGATGAAAAACACTGATAAAAACACTGATAAAATCGCTTTGGGAAGGATTTGGTGTGGGTTTTTTGTGTGAAAATGCCTATTTGATTCAGTGTTTAGTGTTTTTAAAATGTCTGCTTTCAGTTCAACAATCCAACCACATTGATTTCTGTTTGCATAAACTTGACCAATCAAGTTTCCCAAAAAATTATCTTAGGGATTAATGAAAATACTTTTAGTCGGAATGTCCAAAATATGGATGGTTTTTGCACATAAACAAGTTGAAGTTGACACATTTCTAAATAGAAGGATTTTGTTGAAAGAATGCCAAATTCTGGTCTATATGTTTATCTTTAACCGCATCTCTCATTTGCTCGTACGTCATACAGGCAATGTGTTTTTGTCAATTATGATTTGCCCGTATCGCGTACGGGAATTCATATTCCAATCATGATTTATTATTCACACCAGTAAATTCTTGTTGTAAATTTTCCATTGTTTAATTCGAGCATTATTCTGATTCAATTAAGTAAAAAATTCTGTTTTAATAAACAGGTGAAAAAATGTTAAAAATTCTGTAAAAAACAATAAAAATTATACATTATTTGAAAGTTCTTTTGATGAATACTGATCAATTACTAGATGGTTAATTGGAACAAACTTTTAACCGAAAATATCTTGATAGTTGAACGCGTTTATCTTTGTTTGGGGGGGGGGGGGGGAATTATTTTCCTTTTGCATTAAAGCTTGCCCAAATAAAAGCTGAGCCACCACCTTGTGTACGTTTTAAAAGCACACATGTCTCACTTTATAAATCATGCCAGTAATAACCATACGTCCCATCAAATGCTAATATTTTTTATCAGTGAAAACGAATTTTAGCCATTCTCTTAATATTAGTACATTGGAATATCTGGAGTTTTGCCTTGCAGCAATATAACGATTTGTATTTTTGGCTTGACTTTGAATTCAAAATAATTCTACTTTTTAGCCCTTTTTAATGCATTTCTGTGTATTACTGGGAATTACAGACCGGAATTCAAGTGATGTGCTACAAAAAGCTGATTCAAACTACTAAAATTTAAAAATATTCTCTAGTTTATTAAATCTCAGAATACTTATCATAAAATAAGATGAGAATTTTTTTTTTAATTTAGAAATATCAATCAGTCGTTTATGGAAAAGCGCTCGTATCTCTGGTTGCGAAGCAGATTTTGTAGCATAAAAATAAACATAATTTAGTTCCGCCATTCTAATAATGTTCCTCCTGAGAGTTTCGATAGCCGTTCGCTTCTTTTAATTTTAACACAGTTCCCTGAATAATAAAGAAAATTGTTCACCACAGGTTTAAATTTCTTATTTGTAGGGCATTACATCTTTCAATCAACCCACAATCCAAAAAAGCACTTACAGCACACTTTTCTTCTTTAGCCAAAGATTTTTCGCAATCCACGCACAAAGCAGTAGTTCCACATACCAAAATTTGAAATGTAGCTTTTACTACTTATAAACAGTGATTGAGCCCAGCACAAAATATTGCTGTAATACCTCATTAAGTTAGTCACCTCATTATGCTAGATATATGAAGAAGTTATCGGTTCTAAACATATTTCCATTAATATGTATTCAACAACGAAAAAGTAAGAACTTATAGATAATCACTTCATTTTCATTTCGAAATGTAATTTTTTAATACACTACCTCTGACAATAAAGTTCGGGGAATAGTCCTATAGCATTAATGTAGATGAAATATTATCGAAAGTTACCATACCATCCTTCAAAAAAATCATCTCTTATAACTATGCACCGCTGAGATCGGCTATACATGTCCTGGGAAATTCGCAAGAAGTCTTCTTTTGGGATGAAGTTCAAAAGCTTCGTTACGTTTGGATGTCAGCAATATGGTCAAATTCTTTCAAAGAGAGTTTGAGTCGTGAAAATAGGAAGAAGTCTGGAGGATTGAGATCTGGCGAGTATGGTGAGTGTCAATTTGCACCATCCTTCATGAATTTCTTTCGGTGTCTTGCGAAGCTTAAAACCAAACTTTAAACTGATCTTTTATTCGTTCATTTTCCTGTTCTCAGTTACGAACCAACACACTGAACAAGCACTTAGTAAAGCACGTCTTACACAGAACATAAACGACGCTCAACTGAACAACGATGGGGAAAGATGGCCTACACTTGCTCTATGCAGCTGCAGCGTTTTGTTCCCCCAAAGTTGCCAGATCGGTCGTTCTGAATTCATTCACCGAACTTTATTGTCCGAGATAGTATTTTAAACATTTTCAATGTTTTTTTATGTAGCTTTATAAATATGGTATTTATTGCGTTACAAAAATCAAATATACAGTGTTGCCAAATCTCCGGCTTTTTGCACACCAGTATTGCCTTAGAGAATATGTTATTCTCTTAAATCGGTAGAATGCTCTAATTCAATAGTACAATATTTTCTGTATTAAAATTCCGGTATCCAAAAGCCAGGGGCTTGGCAGCTTTGGATATATATATACATGTATGTGCGTGTATAAAAGTCAACATTTGGACGCAGGTTGGTTTTAGTGTCTGGTGGTCATGATCGGTGAAAACATGACAAAATTTTCCGGAAGCGGTTTCCTTCGGACGGCTGCAAGAGGTAAATTTTTACTTTTTGTAATGAAATATTTGATTACTACCTAATAACTGGTGGGAGTCAAACAATCCAAATGAAAAGTAGTCTGCACTGCCCGAGAAGATTTTTTGATTCAATTTTTTTTTTTCGGAAATGCATTAAACTAGCAGATATTCTTATTGAGAATCTATATAATCGAAAAATGTTTTCTGTTTTGTTTTTTTTAGTTTTTTAATACTTTTAAAATATAGATCTTTTAATGTATTATTCTATGTATTCTTCTATATATTCTTCTATCGATTTTCTTTTCTAGATCTATTTTAAACAGGTCTGTAAAAAAATACTTCAAAGTTAGCGTTTTGAACCAAATTTCTCCTCAAAAGCGAAAAATCCACTCAACGAAAGGCCATAAACGCCAATATTTAGAGAGGTAATTTATTTATTAAAAAATAGAAAAATCATATCGATTCCAAATCGTTTCCATATTCAGGTCTGCCAATTTTATAAATTTATGTTTAAATTTAGGTACGTTACTATGTTGGAAAGTTTAGTGCTCTTGTTGAGCAATAAATAAGTTTGTTGATCTTGTTGAGCAGTGAACATAAAAACAGCTTTAACCCCTTAACTGGCACTTTTTTCCGTTCAATAAATTGAAAATAACTGAATAACTCACCACAATTTTTTAAATAAAATATTCGTAATATTTAGTCTAAACATTTCCGTCTTTAAATAGAATAAAATTATTTTTAAAAAATTGTGGTGTCAAAATGCTGTAAATGATAAACCAAGCAAATTCGTCTTACCCGAACGGTGTACGGGAAAATCAGTTAAGGGGTTAATCCGATAGAACGCACGCATACCCCGTGTATGAATGGTTTTTACTTTGTCTCCGATAAATAGAAATAATAGTCGTCACCTTATATAGTCCGGGACAATTGTTACAAATTCTGCAATAAAATAAGTTGAAAACAACTTTAACCCCTTCAGGAGCGCCGTTTACAGTTTACAAACGGTTAATTTTGCTCTTCCAATTGCGATCTGGCACCAGTAAATCTTTAGCAAAATTTCGATCTCATAACATACGTAAAAAAGAAAAAGATTTTGATTATTATTTTCAAATAAATCTTTTCGTAAATTGCACTGTGAATCAATTTTTTAGCAGAAATGCTTCACCCCTGGAGGGGTTAAACTAGGCTGCTGTAGCAATCCTAAAATGTTCTATCTCATGCAGGTTCTGATTATTAACAGGGCACAGTCCCATCAGGAAAAATAAATAAATATTTTTGCTTATTCATGACAGAAATTTTAATAAAAAGGGCGTTTAAACTAAAAAAAGTTTCTATAAAATTTTACTGAATGTCCCGATAGTAATCAGATCCCGATCTCGCGCATGTTAACCCTTGGCACTCCGATGTCTCCGCTGCGGAGACATCATCTTTCCTTCCAAAATTTGTTGTTGGCACCAATAATAATAGAAAATAAAATTTTCCTTATTTAATCAAAGAACTTTTGAAATAGTCTAGTTCAAGGAAAGTTTAAAAAAAAATGGTGCTAAACGAATAAAATTTGTGTAAGAGGCATCGGAGTCCGAAGGACTAAAATTTTGAAATTTTCTATCAAAGTGACAAATCTA
Source organism: Maratus speculifer (assembly GCA_964019185.1). Classification (NCBI taxonomy): domain Eukaryota; kingdom Metazoa; phylum Arthropoda; class Arachnida; order Araneae; family Salticidae; genus Maratus; species Maratus speculifer. The sequence continues at coordinate 37,888,968 of OZ025296.1, forward strand.
AATGGCAATATACGTCCTCATGAGGATTCTAAAGATATGAAATTCCATGCACTAGTTCTTGAGATATAACTTTCGCTGAAATCGTGTAAGTTCTACGGAATTCCTCATAGCAGCCCCACCTATGCTTTTAAATTAGGAATTTTGTGCTTTTTACAACAAAATATGAAATGCATCAATTCATGTCAAGGTCTAATTGAATGTGAAGTTTGATGGAAATCCATAAATTTGTTTTTGAGATAGAGCTGTTCCCAGTGGCAGAATTTTTTAACTGTGTCTGCGACAAGCCTCATTAATATCAAATTCTGTCTGCAATCGCAACGCAATATTTTCTTCTAACTGTATACACACATCATATGTTTAGGAAAAGAAAAGACACTGTAAAATGAATATATCACAAATCAGGTATTCTATATATTTTATGTATAATATTCTTAACTACTTCATAAATGCATATAAAAAAAGGTCAAAAAACAAAAATTAATAAATCAGCATTGGAAAAATTGTCTAGCATATTTACTATAATATATAATAAATAAATTGCCCCAAAATTCTGTTTAGACATTTGATAATTGATTATGAAGTTAAATTGCTACAATTTGTAGCAATATATCACAGATTTAAAACTATAATTAGATCAAAGTAGTAGGGGGGTAGAATTGTACACATATGCTTAAATATTTCTAAAACCGTATTTTTGGGAGTATGCGCCGCACCTCCGAAAATACATTAAAATAAAACAAATATTCATCGGAAGCGCCGCATCAGCGTAAGTGCCGCACTTACGAAAATACATCAAAATGTTAAAAATTGCGTTATATTCCGTGTTTTTTCGCGTTTTGCGGCGATTTTTTTTTTACATTTGTGAAATGAATCCAATTCAAACTGTTTTTACAATATAGTATATTTTGTATATTTTTTACGATAAAATTTAATTTGAATTTGTGCAACCATTTTTGTGAATTTTTCAATACGATTTTTAAAGTTTTTCTTGCATTTCACGGAGATTTTCCGAAATTCGAAACACAAATACTGTTTAAAGAATAAATCTAGAACAGTAATTATGTTCTCTGTAATTTTCGATTTCGATTTTTTTTTTTTTTTTTTTTTTTGTTTGTTTAATTTAGTTTTAGTTTTTTTATTGAATTTTTTTATCGATTTAATTCCCTCCCCCCACCACCAAATAATAATTTTAAAAAATTATTTCACAATTTGCAGTGATTTTTTATATTTATGAAATGCGTTAATACTAATTATAAAAATTACTATTACTATAACTACATTATTATCCCAATATAGCAAATTTTATCCTTTTTTCAAAAGTTTCTCACATTTATCAGCGATTTTAGACGTGTTTCGTGGTAATTTTTAATATTTGTAAAAGGAATCCAATTTAAATTTTTTAACCTAACATTTTGTTTTGCGATTTTTGAATTTTGACACTTAAAAAAATAAAAAATAAAATAAAATAAAAAAATCGCGAATTTTTTTGCAATTTTAAAATTTTTTGTTGTGATTCCCGGATATTTAAATTTAAGATATTATTTATTGAAAAAAATAACACTCTTTTTAATTCCAAATCATTTGCGTACTTGTGCGAATTGTATTCTTTTAAAAGTAAAAGGAAATCCCAATAAGTCAAAGTTTTGCGTTGTTTGAAAAAAAAAAAAAAAAAAAAATCGAGCAGCAAACAGAAAAAAAGAACTGAAAATGAATTTCTGTCCTTCTACTTACTTCAAAAAACGAAAAAAAAATATTTTATTTTCGTTATGAATTGACCGATTTTATTCAAATTTTCAGCAATTCTCAATAATAATAAATTAGGCTGTATACCAAATTTTTATTAAAATATAATACATTTTATGAAAATTATACATATCCATGAAAAAGTCCACTCTAAGATTCACTAGATAAAAAAGTCTCATTGTCATGACATGGTTGTTTATTTAGCTGCGAGAACTCGGACCTGGCTGCAAGCACACACGATTACTTTTTACGGTTAGAAGTCGGCGTGGTTTATGTTCGCTCGCAGGTGGCGTCGAAACTAGCCTTTTTCGCACCCGGGGCAAACATGGATTTTGCCCCCCCCCCCCCCCCAACTCTCCACATATATGCATTCTTTGTATTAAAGACACCAAACAAAATCTTAAATTGGCGCTCCTTCACCTTCTGTTCTGGTGGTGCCCGGGGCACTTGCCCCCCTCTACCCCCCCTCTAGTTTCGGCCCTGGTTTAATGTATAATGATTTTTCCAGTTCAACTTCAATCACACTGTAGGACTCTTAAGTAAGGTTGAGATAATTATCTCCTGTACCATTGTAATACGCCCATATCTTATTGTCAATAAATCGCAGAAAAAAAGAGAAGGATTTCCTGGAATTCAGTTGAATTTGCGCAAAATACACGTGTGCTCGGAGACGCCGTGAAAATCAGATAAGTTTCGTTCTATTGATAAATATTTTGCTATGCAAAAAAGAAACGGTTTAAAGCAAAATATTTCGTGAAGCAAAATAGAAAACTATTTAAAACAAACTTTTTTTTCACAATAATACTTTTTTTTCATTAAATTTTCATTCAAATTTTCTTTTAATGTTCGTTTGCGTTATAATGAAAGAATAACTTTAAAAAATGAAATCCTGAGGAATTTAAACATTTGTCATTCTCGAGTGATTTTCCAATTGAAAATACAATCGGTATCAGTTATTTATATGAGAACATCTGCATGCACTATAATGGAAAACATTAAAAAATATATATCTAGCTGGCACTTCAATATTATACTTCAATTTGGTCATTTTATTTATATTTGCATTAGCTAGCGGAGATCGATTTTTACAAAGGCCGCTTTTTACTTATTCGATTTCCTTGACAGGGATACTTTCACTTTCGAAACCGGTTCCAAAAATAAAAGTTTTCAAATAAATAATTAAAAAAAAATCCTGTAAACAAAATTGAAAAATTCTATGTAGAAATTCACGTTTTTTTCCCCTCGATCTTCTGACGAAATACGCATTTTTCCACGGTCCTTTGAGGAAATTCTCATTTTTTTCTGTGGTCCTCTAACAAAATTTTCTTTTTTTTCTCTCTCTGTTCCCCATGATCCATTGATGAAATACTTTCCCCTCGGTCTTAAGACGAGATACTTTCTTTTCATAGGATCCTTTAACAAATTTCATGTTTTTTTTTTTTCTTTCTTTTGAGCGTTTTCAAGTTTTGGACAATTTTTTTTAAATTTTCGTTAGTGCAGCAAAAAGCGTCCGACAATTGCGGACTAAAATTGTCCGACAGCTGCAGACAAAAGTGTCCGAAAGTTGCGGACAATTTTTTTTAATTGATTTCAATAGTACAGACAAAAACTGTCCGCTTTTCTTAAGCACATGTTCTACGGAATGACAGTTGATCATAGCGGCCGCACCGCAGAACCCAGAGCTCGTATGCTCTCGGAATGCGCAGATGAATGAATTTAGAGGCGGGAATTTGGCGTCCGGATCAGAACAGATGCGTAAGGCGGCGTGCGTACTGCCGGGGGAAAAAGTTGTCCGCAAGTTTTGGACAATTTTTTAAAATTTTTCGTTAGTGCAGATCAAAAGTGTCCGACAATTGCGGACAAAAGTGTCCGAAAGTTGCGGACAATTTTTTTTAATTGATTTCATTAATACAGACAAAAACTGTCCGCAACAGATTTTCTGTGTCCGCGACTATGTCGCCGTGTCGCCGTGTTTCTGCCACGGGGGAGCTGTTGCGGAAATCTTTAAAAAAGCAACATAGAAGCATCAACTATTGGGAAATTTACACTAAAAAGTAAACAAACATCAATTCATGTCAGACTAACCGAATATGAACTTTCATAAAAAACTCGTGCATTAGTTCTGGAGAATGAGTGATTGCGGAAATCTTAAATAATGCTGCATAGCAGTGTCACCTACCGAGCAATTTACACCAAATATCAACTTATGTCAAGGATACATTGAATCTGAAGTTTGATGAATTTTTGGTCATTAAACCCTTGGGGACGAGCGACACGTATACGTATCGCAAAAAGGCTTAAGAATCCTTGTTTATCCCCAACAGTAAAATTTTACCGAAAAAATTGCCTTATTTAATTTATCATTTTTAATCAACATTTTCTCGATTTAATAGGGAAGCAATTTTTGTTTTTAAAAACCAGTGACAATACATTAAAAATTCCGTAAAAGGTTCCCGTTGCGATGTGGTTAATTCTGAAGATAGAGCTATTGTGTAAATCGCACGAAAAACAGCATAGCAGCGACTCATGTTGAGCGATTTGCACAAAAATAATCAGCAATAATTTATATTAAGGACTAACTAAATATAAATTTTTATTAACCCGGGAGAACGCGCGCTTACCCAGGGTATGGATGGTTTTAACTTTGCCACCAATAAAATCAAATTATAACAGTCACTTTATTTAGACGCAGACAATTCTTACAAATTTTGCGATAAAATAAGTTTAAGATTACTTAAAAAAATTAGTAGTTGAAATTGTAAAAAACCATACGCAATCCGGGTCTTTTAGGCCCTGCGCGCGTCCTCGCGGGTTAAATTCGTGCATTAATTCTTCAGACAGAGTGACTACAAAATTTATGTCACGTACACACAGACAGAAGTGTCACAGATCCACAGATTCACAGATAGGCATTTTGTAAAAACATAATTTGTGGAATTTCTGACCCCTAAAACGTGTAAATCGTATAATTTTATCGAATCCACTAATTTCTACGTGTAAAAACAGATGAAAGTACCGAAAATTCCGAAATGTATAGGGATTAAAATGGAGGTATCGAAATGACGGGAACGAAATGTCGTATACCCGCTCTAGAGAGTAAGGCAGTCTCTCCCCACTAAATTTTATTAGTTTTCTTCGCTTAAATATTATTAGCATTCTTTAAAAAAAATTAGAAGACAATAACGAAAAACTTTTAGTGGTGAGGGACTGCCTGCTGGCGCCTAGATTATAAAACTCCTTGCGTAAGAGAGTTTAAGAACCAAGACGTAAAAGAGATAGTGAATACTGAATAGATAGATATTGAGTAGAGTTAATTAATATGACGCTTTTTTCAATTGTTAGATATCTTTAACTTTTTCCATTAATATATTTTTTACATAGTACTTCAATAAACGCTGTTTTTTTTCTTTTTTTTTCTTTTTAATAAGAATTTTATATAGACAATGCTTTCTCGTGAAGCAATATTTTTAAAACTTGCAATTTATTTCAATTCACAATTATTATTCTATTAAAGCATTTTATGCATTTAATTCAATTTAGAGTTGTTTCTAAATAAATTCATAGCAATTGTACTGTTATTGAAATTTGAATTTGAAATGTTAAATATTTTATGTGCCCCAAAATAGAACATAGTTGATCGTAAACATATGTTTGATCTAAGCATATTACAATGTTGATTCAAAGTTCCTTTCAAACATATCATGTAACTTCAACAAAACGCCATTCTGATTAAATTAAAGTTATTTTGAAAGCTTTCAGATTTTCTATAATATGTTTCTGTTCACATGTACGTAAATAGTGTATATATAAATTATGTTATATATTTGCATTCGGAGATGATTTTTTTTTGTTTGATAGTAATAACTAGTTGCAACTTCATACACTTTTTGATGATACAGAGAAGACATACAGACACACAGATACATGCAAGGGATACAGAGAAATTTTGTAAAATAGTGTTTTTCGGGAAATCTGAACTTGAAAAGATTTAAATCAGTCGAAAGAAAAATCCGATTTCAATGCTTTTTAGAATTATCGATAGCGGAAAGTAAAAACGAATTGATTTATAATTCAATTGTATGTGAAAACTACGAAAACATACAAAATTTTCTTTAAGGCAAATAGAAGTTAAATTTTACAGTAAAATTTTACTGGTGGATATAAACAAGAATTCTTAAGTCTTTTTGAAGCAGGTATATGTGTCGCTCGTCTCCAAGGATGAAAAAAACAATGCCGCTAACTTCCGATTCACATTGCACTTTTAAACAAATCTATTAGCATGTCGCCACTTTTTTAGCAAACATCTTTAATTGTGTTTTGAGACCACGTAGAAGAAAAATTTAGTAAAAAAAAATTACTTTTAATTTATAGTGGATCGCATAGAATTTAAAAATTAGCATCATACATTTAAAAATTTAAATATAAGGTTGACACAAAAGTTTCTTCCTTTTTTTGCAAAATATAGAACATGGAAATTTTGATAAAGGCATTATTTTATTAAAACACGCTTGTGCCAATCTGCTGACTAAATCTTCTTCTATCTTTCCAGCAGTCTAATAACACATTTTTTCCAAAACTTTCATGATTTGGTGGCAAAATATTTACCAAGGTGATTTTTTTTATATCATTCAAAGAGTTCATTTTTTATGGTGAACAGAATTTTTGAGAAAAAGAAACAAATAGTAGTTGGGCGATGGAATGTCCGCAAAGTAAAGAGGATGGGTAAAAATGTCTCAATCGATTGCAAGAAATTTGTTTCTGACAAAAATAAATGCGAAATGGAGTCGTCATAATAGAAGATAATATCTCGTTTGTTTGCTATTTCGGGGTGTTACATGGCTAATACTACCTCCAGTTCGTTTAGTTGCCATCAAGAATTTTCCGAATTGATGCTCTGGCTAAGTGGCAGTCGCTCGTAGTAAATCCAATTTCACCAAATAGAAACCAAATCTTTCTTCTGTAAGATATATTCTGTAAGAGTCTAGCTTTAGCGACAGAAATGGGACTTTTATCTCGATTGAATAAGGTTTGTAAGCATTCGTAGTTGTTCTAAAGTATCCAACTTTTGTCACATGGCCCAATGTTTTCAAAAAAGGATCTTTTTAATGCTGAAAGTGCTATCTTCAAAACTGCTCGCCAGCAGATTATGGGTAGGTCAGCCACAAGCAACTATTGTTATATTCTGTTTGCACCTATATTTTAAAAAACATTTTGTTTTGTTGCATTTTTCTTTTGCAAATGATTTCAAATTGTCATAAAAATATTTCTATTTTAAGAAAGTGGTGCCGGTTGAATTAAAAAATAGCGCATGAATTGAAAAGATATTTCGGGTCAATCTTTGACGGGTAAATATAAATTCTAAGCGTTCGATTGTGATATTCTGATGCATCCTCCCTACTCTTCGGACATTGCTCTTTTCGATTACTACTTACAGTTTTCTCTCTAATATTCTCTTTACACAAAAAATATTTAATTGTTTGAATGACATAAAAAACCACCTCGGTAAGTATTTTGGAATCCGATAAAAAAATCTTTGGAAAGAAGGTATTGTAAGACTCCTGAAAATATAGGAAAAGATTCGCAGAACGTATATCAGAGACGTTCTTCAATAAAATTTTACCGTTTTCCAAATTTGCTTGAGGTTTTTTTTTTTTTTTGGGGGGGGGGGGTCAACAAACCTGAAAAATGATTTTTGTGAGAACCTATTTTGAGAACGAAAAAATACAAAAGATGATACCAGAAAATAATAGCTAAAGTCAGGAGAAGTCAAGCCTATTAAGGTGATATCTCGATTAAGGAGTCATCTGTTGAGAGATTTACATCAAACTGTAGAAAATGTCAAGTCATATCTTGGAGTACTGTAATTTCCTGGGTATAATCCGCGGATCAAACTATACATTCTCGACCCACAAAATTTATGGAATAAAATGTAACTTTTAAGATCGCCGTAAATATTTGCCTTCAATTACAAAATAAAATTTCTGGGTCGAAAAAGAATTGTTTGATCCGCGGATTATACACAGGTAATTAAGGCACCTGACTCTGAAGTTTGATGAATATCCGTGCATTAGTTCCCGAGATTGAACCATTGCGGAAATCGTGAAAAATTGTGCATAGAAGCGCCACCTGTTGAACGATTTACACCACAATGTAGAAAATGTCAGCTGATGTCATACAGTAATGGAATCTAATGTTTAATGAATATTTGCGCATTAATTCTCGAGATAGAGCTATTAGATAAGTCGTGATAAATATTTTGTAGCAGCACCACCTGTTGATATATTTACACAAAAAAAAATGTCAATTGATGTCATGTACTAACAGAATCTGGAGTATCATAAAAATCGGTGCAATAGTTCTTGAGATTGAGTTATTGCGGTAATCGTGAAAAATGCTGCATAGCACTGCTACCTGTTGAACGAATTTCCCCAAAAACTAATCAGCATTAATTTATATCTGAGACTAACTGAAAATGAATTTTTATTAAATAATGTTAATTAGTGCTTGAGATAGAGCGCCTACAAAATGTGTGTCTCATAAAGACAGACACACTCACAGACAGACATTTTGCAAAAATATGTTTTTCGTTATCTCTGACCCCTAATACGTGTAAATCCGTCGAAAATTGGCATTTGAAAATTTTTATGAATCCAATACTTTCTTCTTGTAAAGACAGAAGAAAGTAACAATTCAAAATTGACTAACACCAGCTATGATTGTTTCAGACGGATTTCGCGTGCCGTCTTTAATACTTTAACGGTTAGACAATCGTAATTCTATATAATAACTAGTTAAATCGTATCATCTAATAATTTTACACACTTTAACAGACTTGGTTAGTTATTTCACGAAATAGCTAGGTATTTTATGAAATAACGTATTATACGCTTTCACGGTAATACATACATAACAAAATGGACGTTTTAAAATTCAAATTCCGGTATCGTTGTTCCATATCGAATTAAAATTTTGTGGTTTCGTAGAGAAACCAATGGACATTAAAGGTTTAAACGCCCTTTTCTTTCGAAAATACTATCATGAATAGGGGGGGGGGGGGAGAATATTTCATTTTCCTGGTGGGAGTGTGCCCTGCTGATAATCGGGCTCTGCCTGTATGAAAATTGCAGTGCCACCTCTATGAGTGTTATCAGCTCGTGGTGTGTGGTAAAGACTATACCCAGGAATATTTATATTAAAGGTGAGATTGAATGTGCCTTGTAGAAAAATATCTTCAATTTGGGAATGGTCAGGAATGAAAAGTGTGAAAACTTCTTTAGAATAGAGTCTAAATAATAAACTAAACTGATAAACTAAACTGGAAAAAATTATTTAAATTCTAGAAAGAGCAGAAAAACTTATGAGACAATTAACCCCCTAACTGGTTAATTTTTTCCCGTTCAATAAATTGAAAATAACGAATTCACACCACTATTATTTAAATAAAATATTCGTAAAAGTTAGTCTAAAGATTATCGCCTTTCAATAGTATGAAAATTTTCTTAAAAATAATAGTGGTGTCAAAAAGCTTTAAATGATGAAATAAACAAATTCGCCTTGCCCGAACGGCGTTCGGACAAACCAATTAAGGAGGTAACCCTTTCCGGCACACTGTGCCCGGTCTGGGGTATCTAATTTTAATTACAAACCTGCAAACGGCACCGGTAATACTTTGCTAAAATGTTGCTTTTACAATAAAAGCTTAAATTAAGGGTTTCAAAATATTTAAAAAATTCGGTTGTGAATTCCGATGTCAGTCGATAATTTCTCATTTTATTACAGATTTTGCCCGTACAGGAAAGGGTTAAGACACTTTTCACAATAAAATCAAATATTTCTTTTGCTTGTGTAATATTGTGAGCATTCGTTTTCCTAAAAGAGATATTGTTGAGACAAATATAATGTAGTGTTAAATTACAGAACCAAAATATAATTTTTCATTGTTAAGAATAACAAAAATAAGATATATGAAAATGAAAATCACTTAAAATTTAAATAAAAGCAAACCTTTGTTGATTTTTCTTTTTCCTCGAAAAAAAAAAATTATTGTCAAAACTTATACACAACTCTTAAAAGAAAAAAAATCTACATCTTTTTTTCCAGAACATAGTTTTAAACATATGGAAAATTTTATGTAACAAAATATACAGAATATTGATTTTAAATATTGTATTTAGGAATTTCACCGGTTCCTAATTAAAAAAAAAATTCTCACATATTGGTTAACAAACTTTCATTTTTTTTGAAAAATTCAATTTAATTCATGTCGTTTAAAAATCTGTCGCTGTAAAATTTTTATTTCATAAATGAGTTATATTCTTTCACGAGTTTGTAATTCAAGCACCCAACAGCCATTTTTGCATGTATATTCGGAGTATCTGCATAAATCTGAAATTAAAGTACGTGTTACTCTAGTTAGATTGCTTCTTAAGATTTATATTCGAATCTTTTGACGTAATTTCTCTTTAAAATCGTTTTCTGCTATTTCAGAAATAATTTATTATGGAGATAGAAAAGACATGTATTTCGTTTTTCGTTTTAGCAATTTCTTTTTGTAATGTTCTGTATGATTAGCTGCTTGATCTTCAAACAAACTTAAACTGTCATTAAAGATAAATTTCAAATCTTTTCGCGTTCTTACCCTTTAAAATCGTTTTCTGTTTTTGCGGAACTAATTTATAATATAAAAAGAAAATATGTTTTTCGCTCTTTTACTTAAAAAAATCTTTTTTTTTTTAATTTAAATATACACTAAAGTTCTGGATGATTAATTGCTTGATTTTACTAATTTAAATTATATGTTACGGTGTAACAGTGTCTTCAGTGGGCTATTTTTTTTTTTAAATTCATATTAATGGATTGGCACCACTTTTTTGAAATGGTAAGTTTTTCCTTGTTTTCACTTGAATTAATATCACATTAAATAAAGAGAATTTAGCTATTTCAAAAACTGGTTTCAAACAACAAGTATGACTCTTAACACATTGACTGCCGATTACGAGATAGCTCTGAGGTTGCGTTCTTTTCTAGGAAGGCAACTATGAGTTATCTCGTGGTCGGCAGTCAATGTGTTAATCCCTTAAGGGTGTATTTTGATTCAAACTGCTTTTTTCCGAGTTATTTTTGAATTCATTATTGCTCTCAAATACACCAAACTTTCAAAATCTCTTATTTGGAAAGTATACAAGGTGCCGTGATTGTCGATTCTTTGATAAATGCAGAAAATATTGCCAAAAAAAGCAATCAAAAACGGCATTTCGAACCGATTTTTCCCAAGCTGGCGATTTGGGAACGAAAAAAAGTGTCATACTAATGAGGTAATTGATTATAACTCAAATTCTAATGAATTGAGCGTAAAAAGACATCACACGGCACCTCATACGTCCCTTCAAGAATCCTCTCAGCAAAGTTTCATGATTCTACTTTTAAAAATGTATCTGAAATTGTACCGGAAAATTTCGAGTTGTTGAAAGTGGAAAAGCGTTTTTTCGAATACACTCTTAACTGGTTACTTTTTTTACGTGCAAAAAATTGAATATATAGGTTTATACCATTTTTTAAACTAAAATATATTCTTAATAGTTATTCTAAACATTTCTACCTTTAAATAGTAAGCCATTTCATTTTAAAATATTTGTGGTGTCAAAAAGCTTTAAATCACGAATTAAGCAAATTCGTCTTGCCCGAACGGCTTACGGGCAAATCAGTTAAGTGGTTAATTCTATTTTTTTCAAGCAGCACCACTTTTAAAAAACAGAAATTTTTGACACGTCCTTTAACAGCATTTTCAAGAGAAATAAACTTTAGTATTTACATTAGAAACATACTGGTGGGAATTTTTAATAATATAATGTGATTAATTCAAATTGTTATTTTAGATCAGATTTCTGAAAACTGCCGTGGCAGTCAACGTGTTAAAAATGTATTCCTCTGACAATATTGTAGTGAAAGAAAGGACTGATATTTTCTCTCAAAAAATTTGCATTTTCAATGGAGAGCACGAATGCAAATATCAAGGCTGCCACTGGCGATTATTTTAGGTAAATTTTGTATGAAATACTACCTATTGCATTCTTCCCATGTTGGAATTTCTGAAAAAATTTTGCAGATCTACACCGATCATGACTCCTAGACTTCAAAACTATCATCAGTAAAAAAAGTACACACATATATATATATATATATATTTCACTTTCTTCTAGACACGATAACTTCCATAATTATGCTCAGATTTTCTTCAAATTTTTACATAAGATCAAGGGGCATAAAATCTCAGTCGAGTTCGTTAATGGGTAAAATCGGACCAAGGAGGTGGCAATAGGGAGGGTTTTTGTGAAAACCGAAAAAACGCGATAACTTCCTAATTAAAATAGATATAGAATCCGTTTAAACCTTATATTACTTCTAAAAAATGGGCTAAAAGTTTATGCTTGACAGATTTTTGATAAACTTAAAAGTGGGCTCAAGGGGCGAAAAAAACAGGGTTTTTGGGAGAAAAAATCATAACCTCGTCAATTCTCAAGATATCAAATCCAACTAAATTTTTTAGAAATGTACTCAATATTATCTAAAACTTTTGTATTCACAAGTTTTTGATAGGACCAATTTTTACCGATGAAAAAAAAAAAAAAACGAAAAGAAAAAGGAGGGGACGGAAGAAAAAATCCATAACATACTCAATTCTTAAGCAATCAAATCTAATTAAATTTATTTTACATCTTCTCAATAATATCTACGACTTTTATATTAACAAGTTTTTCATAGGAGCAATTCTTATATCAAAAATAAATTAAACAAAAATAGGAGTTTGAGAAAAAAACCTCATATCCAAACTGCTTATATTCTGACTCATTTTTAAATTCATTTTTCATTTTAAACGCATCCAAATGGCAGATCCTCTTGTTTAGGAACTACATAATGTGATATATTGGCCAGTGTTTTGATAAAGGCAGAATATATTTCAAAAAAGGCTGCCAAAAAGGGTATTTTGAATAGAATTTCCCGAAGTAATAGTGATTGTAAAATTGAGGAAGTATAACAAATTGCGTTTTTTCTGAGTCATTTTTAAATCCAATTTTGTTCTCAAACGCATCCAATTTACAGGTCCTCTTATTTAGAAACTATATAGTGAGACGGATTGGCCCTTTTTTTTTTTATAAAGGCAAAATATATTTTTAAAAAAAGGCTGCCAAAATTGGCACCTCGCACAAAATTTCTCAAAGCTATCATGATTTAAGAATTGAGGATGTATTAAAAAAAAAAAACAAATTGGTTATTTTATGACTCATTTTTAAATCCAATTTTGCTCTCAAATGCATTCAATTGACAGTTTTTTGTTATTTAGAAACTATATAATGTGCGTATTCATCAATTTTTTGATAGAGGCTAAATATAATTTTTAAAAAAGCTGTCAAAATGGGCACTTCGCAAAAAAAAAAAAAAAAAAAAAAAAAAAAAAAAAATCTCAAAGCGATCATAATAAAGAATTAGGATGTGTTCAAATAACAAATTGGTTATTTTATGACTCATTTTTAAATTCAATTTTGCTCTCAAACGCATTCAATTGACAGTTATTTGTTATTTAAGAAATGTATATTAGTCATTTTTTGATAAAGGCATGTATATATTTTTTAAAAAAAAGTTGTCTAATTGGGCACTTCGCACAAAATTTCCCAAAGCGATCTTATTTAAAGAATTGTGGATGTATTCAAATAACTAATTGGTTATTTTATGACTTATTTTTAAATTCAATTTTGCTTTCAAACACATTCAATTGACAGTTTTTTCTTTTTTCTTTTTCTTTCTTTCTTTCTTTTTTCTTTTTTTTTTTTTTTTTTTTTTTTTTTTTTTTTTTTTTTGTTATTTAGGAATTATATAATGTGCGTATTGGTCAATTTTTTAATAAAATCAGAATATATATTCAAAATATGTTTTCAAAATGGGCATTTGAGCCGAATTTCATTTAAGAGGATTTTGAAAAAATCAGTTCTTACAGAAAAATGAAATTAATTTTTTTAAAAAAAGCGGCCTAATAAAGTAGTTAATCTGGGTTTACCTTTAATAATATTTTATTTTTTGTTGTTGAAATGAAAACTCTTCGAAATCTACCTCCGCCTATAGGCCAAGCCGACAGGGATTTTTTTTTATTTCTATTTTGCACGCTTTTTCAAAACAAGAATATTTTCAGAAGTCGCATTTTATAGGGAAATTTTTATTGCTCTTATCACTATTTTTAAAATAATTTAATGAAGTTTGTCAGTTAAACAATTATTTTTCAAGCCAGATTTTTTTTTTCCCTTCAATTACTATATATTATTAAAAATTCTATATATTCTATATTCTATATATATATTCTATATATTCTATATCTATTCTAATATTATTAAAAATTCTCGACCCCAAAAGAAATGTTTGACGAACGGATTATACGCCGGAAATCACAGTACTTATAACATAATAATATTATATAAAATATTTCATCACAGCAAAAACTTGTAACGTTTCGTTGAAATATCAAATTTTAAAATTGAAAAGAAAAAAAAGAAATACTTTATGTAAAGCAACTTCAACATAAATATTCAGATAAGTATATATATATGTGTACCACGCTTCTTTGAATATTTTCATTCACACAATATGTTAAACGAAGTTTACTCCACTGAAATTTTTGTAGGGAACATTCATATAATTTTAGAAAAAATTAAATAACTTGCGATTAAATAAATTACATACTTTAAAGTTGCAAGACATTCTGTATCAAATACGAAACTTCATCTCTTATTTAGAAAATTTTGTCTGTCTTATCAGTAAATTTTTAAAAATAACTTTTGTTCAAACTCACGCTTTTAAAATATTTCAGAAAGGATAACTTCACATTTTTTAACTATTCATTCATGAAAAAATAGAATTATTTTTATATAAAGCATGTTTTTCTGAATTGTTTTTCTTAGAGCATTTCTCATAAGTTTCATATTCTGTAGAATCATAATCGCGTATTTTAAATTTTGGCTTTTTAAAATCAATTAAATATAGGCAATAAATAAATTTAGCTGTTAAAATAAACCATAATAAACCTGACTAAATAGATAAATATCTTGTTTTTCTGAAATTTTTCGAATATTCTTTATCACAAAACTTTAGCACGCATTAAAAAATATAAGACGAGTTTATTTATCTTTCCCAACCCAAAATTAAACAAGATTTTATCTGAAACAGCAATTAAAGTTTAAAAATTCATATAACTATTTAAAAATTTAAAAAAGTTCTTTGTACACACAAAAATATACCAAAAAACTTCAGTTAACAAATTATTTAACCCTTTGCGGCACGGGCAAATTCTGCAGTAAAATGAGAAAATATCGACTGCCACCGGAAATTATAAATGATTTTTTTTAGAAATTGAGAAGTCTAATTTAAGCTTTCAATGCAAAAGAAAAATTTCATTAAAATATTATTGGTGCCGTTTTCAAGTTTGAAATTAAAATTAGGTATCACGAACTGGGTAAAGTGTCCAGAAAGGGTTAACTATTCAAGATAAAGCAGAATTATTTTGTAAAATATGATTATTAAATCTTTATTCTTAGAGCATTGCACACAAGTTCCACATGCTATAGTATCATAATCATCCATGCAGTCATCTGTGTTCTGCAGTAGAATGACGAGTCTGAAAATGGCTAGTATTTGTCCGTCTGGTCAAAACAAGAGAAGTATCTTCTTAAGTTTTAAAATCTTTTTTTAAAACGTGAAAAGAGAAATTGCACTATTTCTCTACTATTTTCATCACATACATCATATTTTTAAAATTACTTTCATTACTAATAAATAAAATATTTCACGTTTTAAATCATTTCTCGAGTTCTATAAAAAGCGTTTATTTGCGCTTTTACTTAAACTTTACCTTTATCTAAAAAAAAGGTCAAATATCTTTTATCTGTTTCTGCTCTCATATTTTTCGCAGCTGTTTATGACAGTTATTACTTGCAAAGCTTTTTATTCTCCGAAATATGAGACAGGTGCTATTGCAGTTGTAATAATTTATATCGCACTTAGAATGGTGTCTATATTTGTTTTTCACGACAGAAATGATAATGAAGTGAATTATATTCTAAAATCTAAATAAATTTTCTAATATAGCTTCTCTCCTTCCCCCCCCCCCTCTCAAACACACACCACACGTAAGATACAATAGAATATTCCTAGCAACGAGCAGTAATAAATTCCGTTTTATGGAGGGTCTTTAACTGCATTTTTTTTGGGGGGGGGGAGGCGAGCTATCGCCTGCTTTGTTTTTAGTTTATTGCACGATTCCGTTACAAACAGGCTTTACTTTATTGGAAAATAAATTTACTGGATAGTAACTTTAAAAAAATCTTTATATTAGTATTTGCTTGCAATTTTATTATTTTTTTTAGTACTACAGTTTATGATGCAATGAAATTACTTTTTCATCTAAAGATTTTAGACTAAAATATAAAATATTGAAAGCATAATTAGATTTTAATTGAATTTATCAATTTATTTTGAATAAAACAGTTAAAACTGAGAGACAAATAAAAATAAAAAAGTTTAACCTGCAACTTTACACAACTTTCCAACTGAGTAGAGCCCTGGTAAATTGATCTCATCCATAGTTCTACTAATATTAACAGGTTATCAATATAAAAGTGGTATATCATAACATTAAGTCCGTGGCAGTTGTAAACCTTTAAATTTCATAGAATTTAGAGAAAACTTTTATCCTGCACATTCACAAATTATCAAATGAAGAATTTTAATTACACATTTCCCTTTTTTCTACAAAATATTTAGATTTGCACTTTTGTCTAATAAAAAAAAATTAAGATTTTTTTTTCTGATGAATTAAAGTTTTAATCAATTACCGCTTTTCTCTTGATTTGGAATAAAATATTTCCCAATGTCTAAAAATGCATTTGTTTGCAATTTAATATAAATTTTATGGCTATATAAAATATATGTTCCTGGTAAATATCCCTTATTTACTGATATTCTGACGTTTTGACGTTATTTCCGGCATAGCTCTTACTCTTCGCGAAATACGATTCAAGAGATTTCGCAGTTGATTGAATTTATAGTGAAGATACTAGGAATGGTGTCAAGGATTTTTCTTCGTAGCTGACGTTCTTTGAAAATGGAGTAAATTCTCCCAAAATTAAGTTTGAGCTTATTTTATTTCTTCTGAAAAGTGAAATATGTTATTTTTTTTATTAAACTACTTTTCGAATTAAAAAAATTAGGTGCTAATATTTTGTACACTTAAATATAGGATATTTTGCATTCTGTTATATGTTTCAGATAGGTATTATTTACGAAAGCATGTACTTCAATATATCTTAACTTTAAAACAATAATTTGCATTATTAAAAATACCCTTTTCATTCTGAAACAAAGAAATTTTTAGGGTAAGATATTTTATGCTTTATAGTATGTTTATCACATTTGTTTTTTTATTGTAATCAGTCTTTGAAAGTTGATAAAAAGCAGGTTTTATGCATACTTAGAGCTGCTATAATAAACACATGTACAATAAAAATTACTTTTTATAAGTCAACATTTATAACCTTCCTACCCTGAACGGGTCTAATCGACCCATAACTATAATTTATTGTATACGATTCGAACCAGAGCTTTTTTCATAAAGAAAGTTAAATAAAAGATTCAGAGAAATAAATCAATTAAATATATTAAAATGTTTTAAATAGCAATTCTGGTGTAAAATGTTTTTATCAAGATTGAGCAAAATTTGATCAGGGTAGGAAGGTTAATCAACACTGTAATAATCTTTTTAACATTTTCAGACCTGAGTATAAAATAACTCTATAAATATATATTTATCGCTTTTGCATAATCGAAATGATACCATAGTTGACAGAAAGAGTCATTATTATGAAATCAGTACTTTAAAAGACTGATAATTCAGGTTTACAAATATGGATATAAAAGTATTAATACCCTTAAAACATCCGTTTAACTATCAGTAATATAAATTTACGCAACAGCAAACTTAAGGTCTTTAAACAAGTAAATTGTCAGCAAATCCTCATAATTTTTTATCAGCAAATCATTTAAGTTAAATAATCATGAATTTTTTTTACTTTCTTGGCTACAATATCTTGAAGGTATTTTCGAAACTCGGATGAAAATAATATTTATTTTATGAGCTAATATTCTTCAGTGCTGACATTTATTGGTTTTGTTTTAGAGCAAAAAATATTCAGCTTGGAAGTAAAGTAAAAATGCAGAAAAATCGAACAATTTAGTTTTTAGGAGGAAAAGAATGGAAATACACATTTATATACCTCAGGTCTGAAGAGGGTAATGCTGATCTGCATGTGGTAACATTTTACTCGAACAGTTATGAAAAATGTCTTTAACTTCGAAGCCAACATGTTCACTTTTTTGTACCACAAAACAATCACAGTAAATTTTATATTGCAAGTCTAGTAAAATGACGATTAAATAAGATACAAATTTTAGTTAAATTTTTCTAGTCCAAATAGTCGGAAGAGTTAGCAGCTATCTTTTTAAGTAGCAGAAATCCAGATTTAGAGAATTCTGTAATCATTTACAGAATATATAAAAATAAATGGCATTCATCAATAAGCAAAATAATTCACATTGTTAAACCATTCTCAATGTCTATAACAACCATATACTGCTATTTTATTTAAATTTCACTTCTATAAAGAGGTCGTTGGTAATAAATTTCCTATATCTAATTCCATTCTGACATCTTTCGCACTTCTGCTAGACTATATTGCCTGCTTATATCTGTATTTCCGTTAATTCTGAGACAAGAGATTTTGCGATTGAATGAATTTATATGGCACCGAAATGACGTCTACATTTCTGCGATCTAGCAGAAGTTCCTTGCGTATGAATTTGCAATTCTATTTAAGACTTGAAAGATTTACTTTTGTAAAACTGCTTTTCTGGAGTTTCAAAAATTAAGCATTAATATTTTGTGTGTGTTATAGCTTTTAAAATGGAATGTTGATTGTAAAAAATATATTGTATGCAATGTCTGAAAACTGCATTTGTCTGCAATTTCATATAAATTTTTCAGTTATAAAAAATGTATGTTTCTTGTAAGTATATCTTATTTACTGATATATTCTAACATTTTGAGATTATTTCCGGCATAGATTTTATATTTCACGAATACAAGACAAGAGATTTTGCAGTTGATTGAATTTATACGGAAGGTATCCGAAATGGTGTCAAGAGTTTTGCTTCGTAGTTAACGCTCTTTGAAAACAAAGTAAAATTTTCCAGAATCAAGTTAGCATTTTTTTTTTTTTTTTCATTTCTTCTAAAAAAGAAATTTGTTGATTTTTTTCTTAAATTACTTTTCGAATTTAAAAAAATTTAGTGCTAATATTTTGTACATTCAAACATAGGGTATTTAATATTCAGTGATACGTTTTAGATAGCTATTATTGTCAAAATCATGTACTTTAACTTTGAAATAATAATTTGATTAATGAATATGCGCTTTTCAATCTTACCAAAAAAAAAAAAAGCAACTTTTTTTTTTATTATTTTAAAGTAAGATATTTTATACTTCATAGTATGTTTATGTCTATCGAATCAGATTTTATTTTATTTTTTTCAATCAGTTATTAAGATTTGTAACAAAACATGTATTACACTGATAAACAAATTTTAACGAATTTTCGATTTCTCCATATACGTTGGGTGTTTCTTATAGATTTCAAGCTGCTGAAAAAGAATATGTTTGTAAAATTTTTCTATCACCCTCCAATTTTGAGAAATTTCATTAATACGTTTTGGAATATGTAGGCATCGTATAGGAATTATAATTATATTATATTATTCCCTTTCATGTATTTGATTCACACAAACATTCCTTTTTCTTATTACAACGATAGAAGATGCAGCAAGAGAGTAGAAACAGATGTCCCCCTAATAAATTGTATGTTAGCGACCTTGAACAGACAGCTCTAGCCACCCCCACAGCATTTGAGTTAAACGCAAATCCCTGACAGTGGAAACTTATCTTTCGGGGCAAATATACTACTATTTCTTTGTTCTGTAAGACATTTTTAATTAAATTTTGATTATAATTATCGTATTTTCCTCTACAATACGTAAAACATATCTAGAAGATGTGTTAATGAACACGATTCTTTTTGCTGTGTGTGCGGGGAGCTAACTTTGAAAAAGCATCGATGCGCCTATCATATGTACTTTGGATATAAAGTAGGTGAACAAGATAAGAAATGGGCACCTCGTTATTATTATACACAATGTGCTACAAACCTCCGGAAGTGGATGAAAGGTAAAAAAAAAAAAAAAATGTATGTCCTTTGCTATACCCATGATATGGCACATGCCGAAGGATCAAATAACTGACTGCTACTAATGTATTACAAAAATTAAAGGATTCTTTGCAAGAAGTAAACATAAAATTAAGTACACGAACTTAGATTCAGCAATGTGACCAGCATTACATAATGATGATTTAAAAATACCGAAACCTCCAGAGAATTTTACATATGATGATGCAGCAGTAGAAATGGAAATCGATAAAACTGAAACTTCCTCTACATCTGATATGAACTATTCTCCTGGCATAAATGAAAAACCACACCAAATTACTCAAAAAGAAAGAAATGATTTTGTGAGAGACTAAAATTTATCAAAGAAAAACTCAGAATTACTTGATAAAGATTGCAAGGTTGTAATCTCCTGAAAAACAATACAAAGATATCTGTTTATCGAGATTGACATAAGAAATATTCGACATTTTTTTTCAAGAAAAGATGATTTATGCTACTGTAATGATATAAGTGGCTTAATGTCTGCTTTAAATTGTCAATATAACACGGAACAATGACCTATAAGAGAGCACCCACAGATAAGACATTTACCGCTACATAAAGTATGAAATTTCTTATTAATATCATTTCTTTTTACAAAAAATCTATATTTTTCTGAAACTTTATAAACAATGCATACTTTCAGTGTTTTAAATATTAATTTTAAGCTTTATAAGTGTTTATTTAAAAGTTTGTCATTACTAAAATACCAAATGATAAATCTCATAAGGTGTATGTGTTGAATAAATAAACTAAATTGAGATTTTCAGGATTTTGAATTTTTTAAAAATCTGTGGGTGATGGAAACTTTTTAATGGCATACTCTTTCACAGCACCACCTAAAATATAAAAGTCACCACATACTTAGTTAGAAACAGAAACCTTGTTTATCAGTGTTATTAATTTGAGCTGATATAATAGATACATGTACAATAATTGTTACTTTTTATAAGTCATCATTTTCAATTAGCACTGCAATGTACTTTGTGATATAGATTTAGTAACATTTTATTTGTACTGTTATGAAAAATGTCTATGATATAGCGACAATCCAGATTTAGAGAATTCTGTTATAATTTACATAATATATAAAAAGAAAGGACACTCATCAATTTGCTAAACCATTACTTAGTGCCTATAACAAACACATACTGCTGTTTTATTTGAATTTTACTGCTATAATGATGTAGTTGGTAATAAATTTCCTATATCTAATTCCATTCTGACATCTTTCGCACTTCTGCTAGACTATATTGCCTGCTTATATCTTTATTTACGTCAATTCTGAGACAAGATCTTTTGCGGTTGAATGAATTTATTTGGCAACCGGAATGACGTCTAGATTTCTGCCATCTAGCGGAAGTCCCTTGCGTATGAATTTGCAATTCTATTTAAGAAGTGAAAGATTTACTTTTGTTAAACTGCTTTTCTGGAGTTTCGAAAGTTGAGTATTAATATTTCGTGTGCATTATAGCTTTTAAATCAGAATACTGAATGTAAATAAAATAATCAATGTCAGTAGTGTTTTAAAAAAAATCTCCATTTTTACTTTCTTCTATTTTATAATATAGAAAGTATTGGATTCACATTTTTTTTTTCTAATTTTCATTTTTGACGTATATTTACGTTTTAGTGTTCGTTACGTTTTAGATTCCAAAAAAACCTATTTTTACAAAATGTCTGTCTATATGTATATGTGTACTGTGAGTCTGTGACTCTGTCTATCTGTATGTGATATACATTTTGTGGGTATTTTATCTCAAGAACTAATGTGATGAATTTAATTTTATTGCTAGGATATTCTGAAATTTTCATGATCTATTATTTTTGTTTTTTTATTATAACATAGTAGATTTCTTCAGTGGGGGCTCCGCCCCCCTGAACCCCCCGTAGTCTCATTAAATTTAAATTTGTAACTTTCTATCAATTTGCTAATGGTTATCGTATATCTTGTATTTCTTTATACATTTTGAATTATAAGGATAAGTAACAGTTTTAATAAGCAATTTTCATTATCCTCATACTTTTACACACCTGCCCACCACAAACATTATATCTGATGTATCAGGAACTTTTGAAAGTGTAAACTCAGTAATCTAGGGTTTTACAATTTTGTTTCCGAAAAAAAGAAGTTTTGATTGCATTTTTGTGGCAGTTATCGCGGACAGACAGACAGAAGAACAGACTGACAGGCGGAAAACAATAAATTTTGTGTCGATAAAAAAAGCATTCACTAAAGTTTCGGCAATGACGTCATTATTCATGAGTTATTGCTATCCATGTTTCTTGTATTTTTAACGACTATTATAAAATACCTGTTTTATTTCAACTATGACGTCAAATTTTACTAAGTGAAATATTGGTTTAAAATATAATTATTTTTTATTTCTTTTACTTCTAATTATGTCCCCATTTTTGTCAGAAAAATTCTTATTAACGAAACAAATTTCCGTGTTTAATATTTAACAAAGTACTATATTTATTTTTAGTTTAATTCTGACATCATGTTTATTTTATTTATTTATTTATTTATTTTTTATTTTTTTGTTTTTTTGTTTAATTTTTCGAATGGAAATTGCTCAATTGAAACTTATTGCCGTTGAAAAACTATTCCAGATTTCGAATTTTTTTGGCAACGATAAAAGAAATTGGTTAAATTTTATCTAAAAAATTGCGATTGATTCTGTATGAAAAAGAAAGAAATTTTGAATTATTAAAGAAAATATTTGAATAAAATTTATAAAACATAGCCTATGTTCTGTTCTGGGTTATGTTATATTTATACGCAAAGACACAAAGACATTAATTAATTCATTAGTTTTGACGCTGACTTCATTTAAATTTTCGTACACGCATTCAAATTTATAACATTATAAAAATAAGGATTAGGATGAATGGTTGCTTAGCAATCATTAAGAGAAAATAAAGAAAATGAAATAAATACATTTGAAATAAGTAAATCTCTGAAACAAATCAGTTT
The DNA here is from genome assembly GCA_964019185.1 of Maratus speculifer. Lineage (NCBI taxonomy): Eukaryota > Metazoa > Arthropoda > Arachnida > Araneae > Salticidae > Maratus > Maratus speculifer. Next base: position 37,912,047 of record OZ025296.1, read on the forward strand.
ATATTATTGGAAAACATTCATAAAAAAATCTCCAAAATTTACAGTAATAACTTTAAAAATCTGACAAATACGCAGACAAAATTTCAAAACAATACGAATAATTTAACTGGTAAATTTCAGTATCCATTTATCACATTGAATTCCATTAATGAAATGTGTCATTTTCTCTCAAGGAAAAAAATTTAAAAATCATTGGATTTGCCATAGAAAAGCATTATTGCGCAAAATAAAATATTCTATATTTTCCGATCGAATGAATCAAATCTAACAAAAAACTATACAGTTTAATTCCAGTGCCTCACTAACATACCCACTTAATTTCAAGCCAACCGGATGTTTTTTGCATTAGTTATCGCGGAACAGACAGACTGACAGACAGAAACCAAAAAATTTCGTGCCTCCAAAATAAGCCTTCACTGACGTTTCGGCAATAAATCATCTGTTAAGATAAAATAATTAAGCAAACACAACTATTTTGTTTACATAAGTAATGTGTACTAGAATACATATTTGGGTATATTTGGCTATACACTATTATTTCCCAAAATAACAAATTTTTGTAAAAGATTTCATGAAGTGTTTAAAGTGCTTCGTAATCTATGCTTAACGCATGATTTTTCTTACTTGTTGTGAATTCTGCCCACTTATGTATTATGTTTTTTGCCCGCTTTGACAAAATGTGTGCTCGTTTAGAGACTTTGTGACTTACTTGTTTAAATTTTTTAGCAGAGAATTGTAATCATAATACATTAAATGCATCTGCTAGTGCAATACAAATTGTTTAAAAAAAGAATTGAGCTATCAAAAATATAAAAATTACGTACTTTCTATTTCGAAAGAAATTTCCCTTTATATTAAAAAAGTAAGAAAAATCATGCGTTAATCATAGATTATGAAGCACTTTCCAACACTTCATGAAATCTTTAACAATACTTCTTTAATTAGGGAAATAAGGGGTATATAGCCAAATATGAATTCCAATGTTTTTGAACAACCCTGTATTTGATCTGACAGTTGATATACATATTATATAATGGGAAAATTTAGTTTAGCTAGAAAAAAGCTTAAAATTCTTTTTGAGCAATTTGCACTAATAAATGGAAAACATACTTGAAAACTTTTTTTCAGCCCTGTAGTTTACCTTGTACCTTTATTACACGTTAGTAAGAAGCTAAAATTAATTTTAAAATAAAACATTCTTAAAACAACTGAAATCACATTGTTATAAATTACCATTCATAGGTGCATACGATTTTCATAAAATTTGAAATGACTCGACATCTAATAATTATATATATTTTATGTTTCAAACTATTCGGTTGGGTAGTTTTTGAGTTGCTACATGCGAACAGAGGGACCGACGGACAGAGAGACGAATTTCGAACTCGGGAACCCGGGATTCTTTTCCCTTCAATTCGAAACAAAAGCGACTTTTCTAAGTATCCGGGATCGGAGGAGATAGCGTTACATACATACATACATACGGTCGGATTTTAATAGTGTAGATTCTTGGTTGTAAATTTTAATTTGCTGACAGATGATTTTCGCTTCTGTTGAAAAAGTTCATTAATGAAACGTCAATGTTTGAAAATATATTTTTAGTTTTAGAAAATTTATTTTAATTTTTATACCATCTGCACAAATTGAAACTTAATTCTTTTTAACTTTAAAGAAAAAAATAGCTTCAAAAATACATTAATCAGTTTTATTTTCCCCTTTTTTCCGACAAAAAAAAGCCTTCCACTGCTAATTTTTAGTTTTTAATGAAGTTTTTTATCTGTATGTAACTTATAATTTAGTATTCGTAAAAAATATTTCTTATCCATTTTAAATATGACGTCATTATTTTTCTAACTCCATGAATTACTGCTATCCATGTCCCGTTTATTTTTAACGACTACTATAAAATACCTCTTTTATTTCAATTATGACGTCATAGTTTACCAAATAAATATTTTATTTAAAATATTTTTATTCCTTTTATTTTTAAATATGTCGCCATATTGACAAAAAAATTCATGTTAACGAAACAAATATCAGTGTTTAATATTTAACAAAAAATAGTATATTTATTTTTATTTTAAATACGACGTCATATTTATTTTTTTCTTTTAAATTTTCCTTAGTTTCAGTTTTCGCATGGAAATTGCTCAATTGAAAATTTATCGTCGCTGAAAAATTAATATTCGAAATTTTGATTTTCTTGGCAACGGAAAGAAAATTGATTAAATTTTATCTAAAAAATGCCGATTGGTTGTGCATGAAAAATAATGAAATTCAGAATTATTAACGAAAATATTCGAATAAAATAAATAATACATAGCCTTTGTTCTTTTCTGGCTATAATTATCTATACGCAAAGATACAAAGTTGAAGTTATGCTATTGAAGCATTGAAGTTATGTTATTCAAACTTCCGTACACATTTTAAAATTTATAATATTATAAGAATAAGAATTAGGATAAATGGTTGCTTAGCGACTATTAAAAGAAATGAAGAAAACGAAATAAATACAGAATTATTTGAAATAAGTAAATCTCTAAAACAAATTAGCTTATATTATTGGAACACATTTATAAAAAATGGCCAAGATTTACAGCAATAATTTAAAAAATCTGACATATGCATAGATAAAATTTCAAAACAATATGAATAATTTAAGCCCCGTACTGGCAAATTTCAGTATCCATTTATCGTTGAATTCCATTAATCAAATGAGTCATTTTCTCTCAACAAATAAAAATTTGAAAATCGTTGGATTTGCCATAGAAAAACATTATTGTGCAAAATAAAATATTCTATATTTTACGAACGAATTAATAAAATATAACAAAAAACTATACAGCTAAATCCGAGTGCCTTACCAATATTACACACTTAATTTCAAGTCTTTCGGATGTTTTTTGCGGTAGTTATCGCGGAACAGACAGACTGACAAACTGACAGACAGACAGACAGAAACCAAAAAATTTCGTTTCTCCACAGTAAGCCTTCACTGACGTTTCGGCAATAAATTGATGCTGATCGCTTTTTTGGTGGAAATCTCAAAACAGGCGTCGCGTCTATACTCCATTTTTTAAATTATTTACGCAATAGCTATTTCTCAATAAATAATGCACGGATTAGCTGACATCGAAATTTTTCATTGAAACGTTCATTGAAAATGAAGTACATTCTTCCAGAACCTAACTTCCAGAAGTTAGCGCTTTTTTATCTCTTCTTAAAAGAGAAGTATGTTATTTTTTTATTGAAACTACTTTTCGGATTTAAAAGATTAAGTGCAAATATTTTGGAGGTATTACGCATTTAAACATAGGGTATTTTTCATTCAGTGATATGTTTTACATAGCTATTATTTACAAAATCATGTACTTCGACTTACCTTAACCATCATCGATTTCATCGAATTTAATCGATTTTTAAGATTTCTTTTCTTTTCTTTTCTTTTCTTTTCTTTTCTATATATATATATATATATATATATATATATATATATATATATATATATATGAGGACCCCAGAAGCCAAGGGGTACAAGTGACAAAATTTCGATTTCGAGTAAATTGAGTTTAACATTAGAACGCCCGGATGGAGTCGATTCGACTCCAATCATGTAACTAAATTTCAATTCGAACCAGAGAAATTTTCTTGAAATAATTTAAATCTAATCCACGCAAATTTACGTTAAATAAATCAATTAAATAATTTTGAATAAAAATTCTGGTGAAAAATATTATTTTCAAACTTTAGTAGAATTTCCGGGCGTTCTAGTGTTAAAGATAATTGATGTTAAATTGGAATATCAATAACAATTGAGTGAATTGAAATAGGAAATTTTTGCTTGTTGCATTCTGGTCTTTGAACTCTTATTTCAATAACTGTTAAAAAATAAAGTACAATTTTCATTAAATGTATGATTAATCAATATTTTTTGTTTTTCGAAAAAAGTGGTTTGTCTCTATAACTCAGCAAATAATAAGAAAATCACTTATATTTCTTCACTTGAAATGAAAAAAGCATATTTTTAGGTCGTCTGTGTACTTAGTTTATTTTTTTTTCAATTTTGTCACTTATACCCCTTGGTTTCTGGGGTCCTCATATATAATCAATTGTTCAGCGCTGATATAAAATACGTGGCTAATTCCATGGGTTCTGTAGTGTAAGTCACATAACTTATTATTTGCTATGCTTGTTAGCCACCGTTATTTTCGAAAAGTCTGCTTGACCTTATTCAATTAATGAGAATGTGCCAATAAAATTAATCACATTTTTTTTTGTTCTATAATACTGGTAGCCAAAAATCGTAGCCTGTGACTTACACTACAAGTACTCATGGAAATAGCCACGTATTATACATAATAAGAGCTGATTGAATAAACATATATGCTACAAAAAATATGTTCCTTTTTAACCCGGGAGAACTCGCTACATGAGATTTTCTTTCACTATCGTACTTTTATTAAGACTCATTTAAGCCCCATTTCCTTTTAATTAAAATTTTAAAATGTTATTTCAATTATTTTACCTGTTTTTTGTGAATAAAAGTACTAAGGCAAAAAAAGGTGATATTAACCGAATGTAAAGTAAAAGAAAAGCAATTGAGCATTGTGAGAGAAATTCTCACTAGCGAGTTCTCCCGGATTAAAAGTCAACATTTCTAGTTAGCGCTGTAATATTCTTTGTAACATTGATCTGATCGCATTTTACTGGCACAGCTATTAAAAATACCCTTAATGTAGCAGAAATCCAGATTTAGAGAATTCTGAAATCGTTTATATAATATATAAGGAGAAATGACGATCATCAATTAACCCCTTAACGTTCGCATTAAATTACGGTTTAAAAATTCAAATTTATGATAGCCACCGATGTGTTGAAGAAAAAAAAATTCACATTATTTAATGATATGTAAAATTATACTAGAATAAAACCAATTACACTATTTTATAAAATTGGTGGGAATAAAAAAAATTCTGAATAAAAGCCAAGAAGGTTGCAGCATGTGAATGTCTCGGGCGCGACAATTAAGTGGTTAATAAAATAGTTCACATTTTTTAAACAATTACTCAGTGTCTATAACCAACATACACTGCTCTTTTATTTAAATTTTACCGCTATAATGAAGTGGTTGCAAATAAATTTCCCATATCTAATTCCATTCTGACACTTTTCGCAACTGTGCTAGATCATATTGCCTGCTTATATCATTATTTCTGTCAATTCTGAGACACGAGCTTTTGCGGTTGAATGAATTTATTTGTCACCTGGAATGACGTCTAGACTTCTGCCATGTAGCTGAATGTGTATCAATTTGCAATTCTATTTAAAAAGTAAATGATTTACCTTTATTAAACTGTTTTTCTGGAGTTTTGAAAATCGAGCATTAATAGTCCTCGTGCACTAAAGCTTTTAAATCGAATATTGAATGTAAAAAATATGTCGTATGCAATGTTTAAAAAATGCATTTGCCTGAATTTCATATAAATTTTAGAGTTATACATGTTCTTAGTAAGTATCTCATATTTACCGATTATCTGACGTTTTGAGATTATTTCCGACATAGATCTTATATTTCGTGAAATACGATACAAGAGATTTCGCAGGTGATTGAATTTATATGGAAGGGTACACAAAATAGTGTCAAGGTTTTTGCTTCGAAGCTGACGTTCATTGAAAATGAAGTAAATTCCTCTTGAATCAAGTTAGCCCTTTTTTTACTACTTCTTTAAAGAGAAGTGTGTTATTTTTTTAAAAACTAAACAATTTTTCGTATTAAAAAAATTGAGTGCTTATATTTATACATTTAAACGTAAATAAAAATAATAGCTGTCTAAAACATAGCACTGTATGATAATTCAGTGCTATGTTTTAGACATCTGTTATTTTTTAAATAATTTACTTCAACTTATTTTAAAATAATAATTTGATTCATTAAAATGCGCTTTTCAATATCAAAAAAAAAAAAAAAAAAAAAAAAAAAAATTAGTGTGAGATATTGTATGCTTTATAATACATGTATACTCATCAATTTTTCAACTTTCTATTCATTTCTTTCTTTCTCTGTTTTTTTTTTTTTTTTTCAATCAGTTGTTAAGAGTTGATATAAAACGCACATTTTCCTTAATTAGAGCTGATATAATAAACATGAGTACAATAAATGTTACTTTTTAAAAGTCAACATTTTTAGTTAGCACTGTAATATTCTTTGTGATATAGAACCAGTAATACTTTATTTGTACAGTTATGAAAAATGTCTATGATATAGTAGAAATCCAGATTTAGAGAATTCTATAATCATTTGCATAATAGTATATAAAAAGGATTGATGCTCATCAATAAATAAAATAATTCACATTTATAAACCATTACTCAGTGTCTATAAAAAACATATACTATTCTTTAATTTAAATTTTACTGCTATAATGGAATCAGTGATAATAAATTTCCTTCATCTTTCCATTAAGACATCCTCCACACGTGTGCCAGACAATAGTATATGCTTATATCTTTATTTCCGTCAATCCCAGACAAGAGCTTTTGCGGTTGAATGAATTTAAATGGCTCCCGGAATGACGTCTAGATTTCTGCCATCTAGCGGAAGTCCCTTGTGTATGAATTTGCAATTCTATTTAAGAAGTGAAAGATTTGTTAAACTGCTTTTCTGGAGTTTTGAAAGTTGGGTATTAATATTTTGTGTGCTTTATAGGCTAATTCCATGGGTTCTGTAGTGTAAGTCACATAACTTATTATTTGCTATGCTTGTTAGCCACCGTTATTTTCGAAAAGTCTGCTTGACCTTATTCAATTAATGAGAATGTGCCAATAAAATTAATCACATTTTTTTTGTTCTATAATACTGGTAGCCAAAAATCGTAGCCTGTGACTTACACTACAAGTACTCATGGAAATAGCCTATAGCTTTTAAATCGGAATATTGACTGTAAAAAATGCATTTGTCAATGTCTAAAAAATACATTTGTCTGCAGTTTCATATAAATTTTACAATTTATATGAAAATATTTTTTACAATTATAAAAAAAATATATTCCTAATAAGTATCCCTTTCTACTTACCCATCATACGTAGTATAGGGTAAGTCTTGCAATCGTTTTGAAAATCGAAAAGTTTTTTTTTGTCGGATTTACACGTTTTCGACACTGGAGATTTCGAAAACCATATTTTTAGAAAAAAAAAAATTGCCGTCCGTCTGTTTGTCTGTCAGTCTGTCTGTCTGTAAACGAATCTCCCGAACGAATTGAGATAGAGGCTTGAAATTTTGTATGTACTTAGTATGTAAGAATGGGACGAAGCCTATTTAATATCAGTAACCTCGATTATCCGGAACTATTTTTTTCGGACTCACGAAAAATTCGTTCTGATGAAAGGTACATAAAAATTTTCGAATTCTTTTATTTTTAGGAGTGATCGTAAAATGCAATAAAGTAACACAAATTTTGCATAAAGAACGAAGTTGATCGAATTATTAGTTGCCGAGATATCTGTAATCCTGTTTTCTACATTCTTCGATTTTTAATCACTCTGTATTTCATTCAAATTTCAATTCAAAGATATATTTTAATTGGAAATGAGACGCTTAATCCGACGCAATAAACTGTTAGTTAATAAGATTATTATTTTTGGAGTTATAAGGATGTTTCTTTTTCGCAATTCAGTACTACTTGAGTAGTTAGGCGCGTTGTATAATTTATCGAAAGAGATTCATCAGCAACTCTTTAATACAGCATTACTATGCACAATAAAAATATAAATACACGTTTAAATTTTGTTTTGGAATTGCAATCCATTTTGTAAATAGTTTTCAAATGTATTATTTTCATATATTATTTATGCATATATATGATGGGTAAGTATTACGGTGGCCCCCAAAGACTAGTTTACTGTTATTCTTATGTTTTGACGTTATTTCTTGCGTAGCTCTTATGTTTCGCCAAATGTGATGCAAGGGATTCCGCTGTTGATTGAATATATACGGAAGGTACCCGAAATGCTGTCAAGTTTTTTGCTTCGCAGCTGACGTTCATTGAAAATGAAGTAAAATTTTCCAGAATGGAGTAAGCACATTTTTTTTATTTCTTCTTAAAAAAATAAATATATTATTATTATTTTTAAATTAAACTATTTTTCGAATTTAAAAATTGAGTGATAATATTTTATACATACTATGCATTAAATGTGAGTTAATTTTCATTCAGTGATATGTTTTACATAGCTATTATAGACAAATTCATGTATTTTGACACTCTTAATCATTATCAATATCATCGAAATTCATCGACTTTTTAGATTTTTTTCTTTTCTTTTTTTTTTTTTTTTTTTTTTGTAATTGCTAAGCGTTGTAACAAAATCTTTTTTCACTTGTTATGCATAATTAGAGGTGATATAATAATAACATGTACAAAAAAAGTTACTTTTAGAAGCCAACTATTTTAGTCAGCACTGTAATATTCTTTGTAATATTGATCCGATAATATTTCACTTCTAGAATTAAGAAAAATATCTTTGACCCTTTCGCTAATTAAGCCTCGATTTCCGCGTCTATGCATTTTTCATTCTAATTAACCTTCTATGATGATTCCCACCATTTATTATTATAGTAAATTTCGCCTTCTTTAATCAAAGAATTTTCTGAATAAATTAGATAAAAATTACTGCTTTGAAAACCCGGGGGGCAAATATAAAAAATTCTGTAAATGCGCAGTTTCTGACAAAACCATTAATCCGTGAAATGGTTAATGTAGCAATAATCACAATTAGAGAATTCCGTAATCATTTACATAATATAAAAAAATTACGCTCATCAATAAATATAATAATCCACATTTGTTAAACCATGAGTCAGTGTCTATAACAAACATTTACTATCTTTTGTTTAAATTTTTCTGTTATAATGAAGTCGTTGGTAATAAATTTTCTATATCTAATTCCATTCTGACATCTTTCGCAGTTGCGCTAGATTATATTGCCTTCTTATATCTTTATTTCCGTCAATTCTGAGACAAAAGCTTTTGCGGTTGGATGAATTTATGTGGCACCTTGAATAACATCTAGATTTCTGCCTTCTAGCAGAAGTCTCTTGTGTATGGATTTGCAATTTTATTTAAGAAGTAAAAGATTTACTTTTTTAAAAGGCTTTTTTGGAGTTTCAAAAATTGAGCATTAATATTTTGTGTACATAATAGCTTTTGGAACGGAATATTGAATGTAAATAATATATTTAATGTCAATATTGTTAGTATTTTTTTTTTTTTACTTTTTAGCTTCGTTTCAAATAAAAATCGAAATATTCTTTAACAAATTCAGTCACAGAACTTGTATAAAATACAGAGTTTGATTTTTAGGTGAGTTCGTAATCATATAAGTACGTAGCACCTATAGTTGGAGTTCATTCCGTCTGCCTGTTCGCATATACCAGCACAAAAACTACCTAATCGAATTATTTGATATTTAAAATATATAAGTTTACATAGTTTTGTCGAGTCATTTACTCTTTTATGAAAATCGGATGTATAGTTTAATTACAAGGGACAATCAAAAGCATTCCTTTAGATTACGGTTAATGGGGAAAAATAATTTCAAGTGAATTTTAAAGATGGTATACTGTTTCGAACATAATACAATTAATATGCATCTATGAAGTACATACTAAAAATACATTCTGCACAATCTGTGGTGCAAAGAATGTTTTTAGTAATTAACATGAACACGGAAAATTGTTCCATTACACAATGGTATAGTGGTAAATGGTATAATGGTACTTTATTTAGAACGCCTTTTAATAATATTAAACTATTTCACATTTTAAAAGATTTATATACGTTGCGGAGGTTAACTGTAAGTTACTTCCTGAATAACAGATAGCAAATAGGGGGGAACAATTTACAGGGACAAACAAAATATTTCGGCCACTATAATGTACTCGATGTTCTGTATACTATTACACCAAGATCTGAATATTTTTAAAACTTTATAATAGAACGAACGCGCCTTATTTGCTACTCTTGACGTACAGTTTCCAACTTGTTTTTCTTTGATGCAGAATATTTTACATTTGGAAACATGTTGTACATTGAATTTTTTTAAATAGAATTTATTATTATTAGATATCATATGTTCTCTGAATTCGATATCAAACATACCGAATAAAGTAAAAAATCCACCTACTGAGCTGAATATTTTAGACTTTAAGTAAATCTATTAAATATAATAATAGTTACATATTGTAATATTACTCACAAAATTGATCTACATATTTGTAATTTCTACAGTTATTGAAATGCATTTAGATAGTAAATCTACGCCTTTAGCGATTTCAGTGATATTTGAAATCGTTTGCGCAAACAATAATACCTATAAAATATGCATTTATTCGCAGCTTTATTTAAATTTAACAAAATGAAGACACTGATACTAAATTTCTGTTATCTGTTTCTATTCTGGCATCTTTCTCAGCTGCATTTGGCGATATTACCTGAATGGCTCTTTATTTCCCTAATTCTAATACAAGCGCTTGCAAGAAATTACATGGCACCCATAGAATATCTAGTTTTCTGCCTCGTAGCAGTATTCAATTACTATTAAATCAATTCTGTATGAAGTAAACAAACTCTTTAACTCACATTTCAGTTCAGGAGATGAAAATCTATTTTGTTGAATTGCTTTTCGGAGTCTGGAAAATTTTGCTTTAAGAATTTGTGAATCATTCAGATTTTAAACATGGTGTATTTGTTAGTTCCAAGCATGGTGTATTTGTTAGTTCTTACATTGCTGTTTAGACCGGGAGGCGACAGCACATATAAACACCTCATTGAGTCTACGGATGAAAATCTGGCGTTACTTAACTCTTGGCACTCCGTTGCGGGGACATCATCTTTCCGTTTTTGTCATCAGTAATAAAAGAAAATAAAATTTCCCTTATTTAGTCAGAGCATTTTTGAAATTTTGTACTTGAAGGAAACTTCTTTTAAAAAATTGGTGCTGGCCAAATAAAATTTGTACAAGAGATGCCGGAATCCGAAGCGTTAAATCTTGATTCGCATATCACAATACAATCGGTCTGCCAAGTCATTTCTTGGTGGAAAACACATAAAAACCCAATTTTAATGCTTGACTCATAGTTTAAACATTATGTTTTCCAATCCTCGATGTTTTCATACACTTGGGCTAAAGAATGCAAATGCTAAACCTAAGAGTCAACCTCTAAAATCTATTTTTTAGGTGTTTTCCACCAAGATATGACTTGGGGGATAGATTGCGTTTTAATATGCGGATCAAAATTTAACTAATCCTAGATTTTCATCCGTGAACTCGATGAAGTGATTATCTGTGCTGCCGCCTCCCGGTCTAATTGTTTCGAAAACCTTATTCTTAATTTTTTCATTATTTGCGAACAATATTTTCCTTTCATAACACCGAATTTAAACCGATTTTTTAAGTAAAATTTTTTAAAAATATTTTTTTATTTTTATTTAAATTTCTATTTTTTAAAAATACTGAATCAAAATTAAAATTTATATATTTTTGTTTATCTTATGATAAAAAAATGAAATTATATAAATGATATTTCGAGTTATAAGTATTTTAGATTAAACCACTCTTTTCATAAATTTCATGTTTTAAATCCTTAGGAAAGAAATTCTGAGAAGTTTCATCTTGCGATTTTGTTTTCAAATAACATGGTAACCAACACAATCAATTATTAATATTTTTTAATTAATATTAACCAACACTAAAAATTTCAAAATTTTAACTCAATGCGTTAAAAAAGTTTTAAAATGTGCCAAACCCCCTTAACTATTTAATAAATAAAAAAAAAAAATTCTGTAAATTTATAATTTCTATATCAATTAAAATTCTGCTTTATACTGTAAAAAACAGTATTTGTAAGACTTACGGGAGAAATACTAGATTTTTCGTAAAGCAATATTTCCCTTATTTAAATAAAATATTTTCCAGTTAAACATTATAAACCAATTTATGAATAATCAAGCAATCAAATACAATAGACTCCCCGATTCCTAAAAAATCTATCTGACGCATTTCATTCAACCTTAGTTTGCATTTTTATACCTTGCTTTTTTCAGACACATTTATTTTAAACTAATCGGTTTTTTTAACAACAAAATGCTAATTTTCTTTTTTTATGAGTTATCCATTTATAATTGAAGTTATTTTAAGCTACGTAACAGCAATATAGCCATAATTTAAATACATTCTGCACTTTCAAATATACACTTTTTAAACACCACTACAGAATCAATTTAATCGCCTTTCGATTCAAATAAATTATTTTGAAGAATATATATTTTAGAAAGATACTTAATAATTGATAAAGAAGTTCATATTTCAAAAACAGTTTCACGATACGTAGCCGGTTTATTCATTTCCTTTTCTTTATAAGTTTAGAACCTTAAGTAAGACTTACCTGGAATAAATTTTAAGTCCGCAATTGTTCTGACACTTTTACCGCTGCGTCTGACAATATTATCTGCAGAGGTCTTTAATTTCCGAGTTGTGAGACAAGAATTTTGTGGTTGGATGAATTTATTTAGCGTTCAAAATTATGCCTATATTTCTGCTACGTAGCTTAAAATAACTTGGATTATAAATGAATATTTTATAAAATTGAAAGTTATTTTTTGTTGTTTAAGGAATGATTAGTTTAAAATAAATTTATGTGAAAAAAGGAAGATAAAAAAATACACGAAACAGTTAACATGACAGGCGTTTTGTGATTAGATAAATTTATTTAGCATTCAAAATTATGCCTATATTTCTGCCACGTAGCTTAAAATAACTTGTATTATAAATGTATAATTTATTTTAAAAAAAACTTTTTGTTTTTTAAGGAACGATTAGTTTAAAATAAATGTATATATAACTAGTTGGATGTGCGAATCCCAAATCTTTCTTCTATCTAATACGTACATTTTAATATTTAAAAAAAAATAGTTACTAATTTTAATGCTTTAATAATTTTAATTCAATACCATACCAACTTTAATTTTCATCATAAATTTCTACTTCAGTCAATTATTCGGAGTGACCAAAAAATAATCACATACAAAAAATTTAGTTCAGTTCTAGAACCAACTTCATACAGTTTTAGGTGGTGCAATATTGAAAATGGCATAAAATTAGCAATTGCAGCGCCCCCTTCAGGGAGGACCAACTAGCCATAGCCATACACTTACATAAAAAATTTGGTTCAATTCGATGCATAACTTTATATACTTTTGGTCGGTACGATATTGAAAATGGCATAAACATCGCGATCGCAGCGCTCCCTTCCGGCGGATTTTTTTCAAACTCAGGTAGGACCAACTAGCTATAGTCATACACATACACAAAAAATTGGTTCAATTCGATGCATAACTTCATATACTTTTGGTCGGTACAATATTGAAAATGGCACAAACATCGCGATTGCAGTGTCCCCTTCCAGCGGAATATTTCAAAACTGAAGGAGGACCTGCTGGCCAGAGCCAAAAACATTCACAACTAATTAGATGTGCCAATCCCAAATCTTTCTTCTATCTCATTCGTACATTTTAATATTTTTAAAAAATAGTTACTCATTTTAATGTTTTAATAATTTTAATCCAATACCATACCAACTTTGATTTTCATCTTAAATTTCTGCTTTAAACAATTAATCGAAGTAAAAACTAATTTCCGTCTCTACACGAGCCGATGAACAATAGAATGATAGGCAGATTCTTTTTTAATTCAGGGAGGACCTATTTGACTTACCAAAAAATAATAATATACAAAAATTTTAATTCAGTTCTAGACTAACGTCATACATTTTTAGGTGGTGCAATATTGAAAATGGCATAAAATTGGCTATTGCAGCGCCCCCTTCCGGCGGATTTTTTTCAAATTCAAGGAGGACCAACTAGCCATAGCCATACACTTACACAAAAAATTTGGTTCAATTCGTTGTATAAATTCATATACTTTTCGTCGGTACAATATTGAAAATGGCACAAAAATCGCGTTTGCAACGCCCCCATCCAGCGGATTTTTTTTAATTTCAGGGAGGACGAACTAGCCATAGCCATACACTTACACAAAAAATTTGGTTCAATTCGATGCATAACTTCATATACTTTTGGTCGGTACAATATTGAAAATGGCACAAAAATCGCAATTGCAGCGCGCCCTTCCAGCGAATTTTTTTCAAATTCAGGGAGGACCAATTAGCCATAGTCATATACTTACACAAAAAATTTGGTTCAATTCGATAGATAACTTCATATACTTTTGGCCGGTAAAATATTGAAACTGGCACAAAAATCGCGATTGCAGCGCCCCCTTCCGGCAGAATATTTCAAAACAGAAGGAGGACCTGCTTGCCACAGCCAGAAACATTCACAAAAAATTTGGTTCATTTCTATGCTTAACTTCATACACTTGTTGATGGTAGAATGGCGACATACACACAGACACACGGACAAACAAACATTTTGTAAAAACAGGTTTTTTGGAATCTCTGACCCCTAAAACATGTAAATCTGCCGAAAAACGGAAGTCGGAAAAAATTTCGATTACAATATTATCTTCTATTGAAGATAGAAAAAAGTAAAAAAAAATGGTTCAATTCTATGCATAACTTCATACACTTTTTGATGGAAGAATGGCGACATACGGACACACACGGACAGACAGACATTTTGTAAAAACATGTTTTTTGGAATCTCTGACCCCTAAAATGTGTAAATCCTTCGAAAACCGGAAGTCGAAAAAACTTTCGATTGCAATACTTTCTTCTATTGAAGACAGAAGAAGATATATATGCAATTGAAGATTTAATAAAAATGCACCAAAAAGACTTTTTGGGAATCAGGGGGTTCCCGGTATTTGAATACTTGATTATTCATAAATTAGTTAATAATATTTAAATAAAAAATGTTTTAATTAATAAGGCAACTATTACTTTGCGAAAAATCTATTTTTTTTTCGCATGAGTTTTTTAAGTCCCACTAAATTTATTTTGTTGTGTAAATCAGAATTTTTAGTGAAATATAAAGTATAAAATTATAGAAAATGTATTTAAATATTTATTAATACATTTTTATTTAAACAAATTAGTAGTATATACCACAGACTATACCACATTTAAAAAAGTGAAAATATATATATATATATGTGTATATATATATATACATATATATATATATATATATATATATATATATATATATATATATATATATATATATATATATATATATATATATATATATATATATAACTAAATTCTGTTTTTATTACAAAATTTTAAAATTTATCTAGATTGTTTATGTATTTTAAATCCGGGAGTACATTAAAATCATATTAAATTCAGTCATTCAAACAAAGCCGTAACTAGTTAAGCTTGCACTAGCTAGGTGACATAAATTGTCGGATATCACGAAAATGAATTTTTGCGACGGGTAGTTCCATTGAGTTTTTTACTGCTCACGATGCCACTTCCAACGATACCACTTTTGTAAAAATTGGTGACTTACACTTCTTGCAGTTCCCTTGTTAGTTATAATAAAGCTACAGCGTCATACTCCCCCTTTCTTTGTGTTTAAATATAAAAATTTAGCATTAGATGTAAACATTTTGCATTGAATTTTCGATTAGAATTTAATCTTTATGAAAGAAAATAATTCTTTTCATTAAAGTTAAGGTGATGGATTTCCATCAGAATTTATATAAAAAGGAATTTCTAAAATGATTATTACTAGCAAAAGCCATGCTTTGTTTGGATTCGCGAAGCATTATTTTATAAAACAGATATTTGAAAGTAACAATATTTTTTTAAATTATTTTTGCATCTTTATTAAACAAAAACGTTATTTTATGTTTTGGCGCATTTTAATTTTTTATTTATGATGTAAAACTGGCATAAGATATTTTCGAAGCAAACTTTTACAATTTTTTTTTTTAATTTTAAACTAAAAGCTCTTTTAAAGATGTTTTTACAATTTCAAGTAGCCACTGGTGTTTTTTAATTGTTTGAAATATGCATGTTTCCAATCTTTGTAATCAACATCCGATAATCTTTGATAGCTATTTTAGAATAATATATTTGAAGAAAGCTTGAAGAAAGTTACTTCTTCAAAATCCTATTTTCTGGAAAAAACATTTGAAATCTGCTTTCGTTGATACTATGAATTTTCAACTGTAAAACATTTTATTTTAATTTCTTCATTTTTATACATGTTAGCGTATGAGAATTGCTGTAATTCTCTCCGCGTGGGAGAACTTTTTACTTTCTGCGAATGGCAACTCAACTAATGGAATTACCTTTTAACGAAGTGCTCTCTCATTCTCGCAGTGACGTTTTCACGAATAATTATTGTTGTGTTTGCGAACTTATTAAAGTCTTATTTTTCTATAAAATCCTTCTGATTAATGAGTCGATATTATTTAGCCACAATACGACCTTCGCAAAAATATTTATAAAGAGCTTGAACAAACAACTTCAGGCAGATCTTTTAATTTTTCATTTATATAACAAATTTAAGAATTAATTTTATTTGTTTACAATTATTTTGTTGCCAGTTTACAAAAAAAAAAAAAAAATCCATAATACAATTCTTTTAAAATGTTTAAGTGTCATCTGTGCAAACGATTTTGCGGGATAATGAAAACATGTTTTATTTAATAAATTAATCATGATTCTATCTATAATTATTTACTCCATGATTTATATTTTTTTTTTCTGAAAATGTACGCGTTTCATTTTTTATTTATTTGCTAAAATGCGTCCGTATTGGAAATGCATGTAAAATAAATTAATTAAAATAATTTTTTTAACGTTTTACTGTAAAAAAAATTATATTCTGCAAATCTACAGATCATAATTTATTTTTGTGTTTAATTTGAAGTTAAAATATTGAATAGTTTTTTTGTAAAGCGTACGACAAATTGTAATTTGAGTGGACTAGTAGAGGACTCGCTTCGCTCATCCTAATAATCCCTCTTTCACGCATCGGAACAAAAAAACATGGAGAGATTTAACCGTTTATACGCAGAATTAATATCACAATGTAATTATAATTTTGTTTTTCCTATATTACAGCTTCAAATGTTTTAATTTATGCATAGAATTAAAATATATATATATATTTCTGCAGTTATTTTGGCTGTCTTCATTTCAGTGTTCGCATTTTGGAACATGATTATTGATTGACAACCTATGCAAATATAACAAATTATTTTCCGCTATATACTATTGTATACTGTTCTTGAAAATTTTCTCGAATTCCAAAAACATTTAGATTCCTAGAGGTCAAATGTAAGTAATACAGAGAAAAATAGAAAACAAATAATACATTTTTATGCAAATTAATAAATTTAAATTTTCCGTATATCTGTGATAAATGCTTAAACATAAATATATATTTTTTTGAAAAGTTCAAATCAACCTTATATTTTATAGGAAAAATAAGGACATCGTTGTTATGTTGGAAAATATATGTTTTGTATATGTTACAGGCCAAACCCGATTTTAGGCCAAACTAGTTTATCCTAACGCCCATCGGATAGACTAGTTTTTCCTAGGCCAAACCGGTCTATCCTAACGCCCATCGGATAAACTAGTTTTTCCTAGGCCAAATTAGTCTATCCTAAGGCCCATAGGACAATCTAGTTTTTCCTAGGCCAAACTAGTTTGGCCTAACTCTTATAGGATAAACTAGTTTAGCCTGCTGTTTATTGGTCTGAACTAGTTTCTCCTATGCCAATTCAATTTGGCGTGATTTTATTGAATTCAATGACCGCTTCAGCGCCAACAATCCAGTTTGTCCTAGGCTGATCTAGTTTATCCTAGGCCAATTTAATTTTATGTGTTTTTAGTTCACAGGCGTCAAAGCCTGAGAAATAATGGGCTCACAGGTTCTGTATAAATGAATGTACGTATGTATGTACGAATGTACGTACGTATGTACGTAACGCGATAACTCGTGATAGAAATATCCGATTTGCTTCAAATTTTGGATACACGTTCATTGATATAAGGTACTTTTCTGATTAATTTTGGGAATTCATTGGATAAGAATAAAGGGGAGCGAACGGGAGGCTAGTCCCCCACCGTTAATTTAGAGAAATGGATTTTTCATGCAGAATTATCAGTTTTCATTTAAAATTTTAGATATAGGATCATTCTGACAAAGGCGCCTCCGTGATTAGTTGTGCATGTTTATTGTTTAAGTGTAAAAAAACGGCAATGTAGGTTAACCCCCCTCCCCCATAATTTAGATAAGTGGTTTTTGACGCAGAATTTACGGATTTGCTTCACACTTGCATATAGGTTCTTTTTGATAAAGCGATTCCCTGAATAGTTTTGGGGGTTTAATGCTTAAGTATGAAGGGAAAAATGAATGATTACATCTCCTACATAGAAAAAAACTAGTTTATCCTATGGGCATTTAGATAAACAAGCTTGGTGTAAAAAAACTAGTTTATCCAATTGGCATAAGAATAAAATATTTTGGCCGAGGCTAATCTAATTTAGCTCGAAAACGGGTTTGGCCAGTAAAAAACATATCTTTCACTAGAAAAAGTATAAATGTGTGTCAAAAGTCATTGCTTATAACACCAATACAGAAATTTAACATGTTCACCTTAGAGACATGATGCATTGGACATGGTGTTTGCTTTTTTTCCTGCACACTCGTGCCAACTGAGATCTGACTTGCATTATTATTATTATTATTACTATTATTATTATTATTATTATTATTATTATTATTATTATTATTATTATTATTGCATATTCGAGCCAGAATGAAGCTGAACATAATTTGGAATTGAACAGCGTTTTCCATTTTTGAGAAATTAAATACCTGTCGACATATAAGCTATTCTTGTCACGGCGTCAATTTTTTTTTTCGTGAAGTCGTAACCGGAAATTCGATTCAAAACGTAGCTTTATTATTTTCTCAAAGATACATCGTTTTTATGAAAAAATGGTTTACGCCATTCGATTACATATTATCTGAATCTGTTAACCTTATGCATTTCCGAAAAGGAAGTGGGTCATAAATGTGTTAGAATGTAGCTCTTTAGGATTTAAGAAAAGCCTTACGGAATGACAAAGAAATATATTCACAAATCTACTTTTTACTGAACGGATTCAAAAGTTATGATGTTTATAACTCTCATCTTTTTTCTTTTGTTCTAAACTACATTTATTATTTAATGAATCCGTATTTGAATATTGAAACTCTAAGAATCTAGATAATCATTAATTCATTGTGTATTTTCCATTCTGTGAACACATCATAATTTAAAAATACATTGTAAATTTATCCAATAAGTATATAAGCAGTATTTTTTAAAGGAATCTTAATTGTATGTGAAGTAACACTTGAATTTTTTTGCAGAAATTAAGTAGGGCCAGATCGAGCCGGACTGAGTATTTTTTCACTGATTTATGTACAGACAGAGCTCTGCCTATACAAAAGTAAATAATATTAAAGTAAATAATAATAATTTGCTTGAATAAGCAAACACCATGTCCAATGCATCATGCCTTTAAGGTGAACATGTTAAATTTCTGTATTGGTGTTATAAGCAATGACTCTTGACACACATTTATACCTTTTCTAGTTAGATATGCTTAGAAGAATAGAGAGAGCTAGAAAGATATGTTTTTTACTGGCCAAACCCGTTTTCGAGCTAAATTAGATTAGCCTCGGCCAAACTATTTTATCCTTATGCCAATTGGATAAACTAGTTTTTTTACACCAAACTGATTTATCTAAATGCCCATAGGATAAACTAGTTTTTTCTATGTAAGAGTTTAATCGTTAATTTTTCCCTTCATACTTAACCATTAAACCCCCAAAACTATTCAGGGAGTCGCCTTATCAGAAAGAACCTATATGCAAATGTGAAGCATATCCGTAAATTCTGCGTCAAAAACCATTTATCTAAATTATGGGGGGGGGGGTAACCTACATTGCCCTTTTTTTACACTTAAACAATAAACATCCACAACTAATCATGGAGGCGCCTTGTCAGAATGATCCTATATCTAAAATTTTAAATGAAAACTGATAATTCTGCGTGAAAAATCCATTTCTCGAAATTAACGGTGGGGGATTAGCCTCCCGTTCGTTTCCCTTTATTCTTATCCAATGAATCTCCAAAATTAATCAGAAAAGTACCTTATATCATAATACGTACATCCAAAATTTGAAGCAAATCGGATATTTCTATCATAGGTTATCGCGTTACGTACATACGCACGTACATACGTACATACATACGTACATTCATACATACAGAACCTGCGAGCCCATTATTTCTCAGGCTTTGACGCCTGCGAACTAAAAACACGTAAAATTAAATTGGCCTAGGATAAACTAGATCAGCCTAGGACAAACTAGAATGTTGGCGCTGTGGCGCCATTGAATTCAATAAAATCACACGAAATTGAATTGGCCTAGGATAAACTAGATCGGCCTAGGAGAAACTAGTTCAGACCAATAAACAGCAGGCTCAACTAGTTTATCCTATAAGATTTAGGCCAAACTAGTTTGGCCTAGGAAAAACTAGATTGTCCTATGGGCCTTAGGATAGACTAGTTTGGCCTAGGAAAAACTAGTTTATCCGATAAGCGTTAGGATAGACCGGTTTGGCCTAGGAAAAACTAGTTTATCCGATGGGCGTTAGGATAGACCGGTTTGGCCTAGGAAAAACTAGTCTATTCGATGGGCGTTAGGCTAAACTAGTTTGGCCTAGGCCAATCTAGTTTGGCCTAAAATCGGGTTTGGCCTGTAACATATACAAATAATGCAATGTTCCCATTTGGGAACATTGGCCTTTAAACGGTTTTAATCAGTTAAAAAATTCAATTAAGTGCAAATACTTACTACCGGCCTTTAATGGGTTAAAGATAAATGACTATTTTCAGTATACTATTAAAAAACTCATTCGTGTTTTATCAAATAGTGTATAAATATCCACACAATATAAATATTAACTCTACCTTAGGATTACAGCTTTTTACTTATAAATTTATGTACTACAATTCTATAAACACAGTGCAAAAATATAAATATGAAAAACTCAAAAACGCTATTACAAAAACTATGGAAAAGATACAAATACAAATTTATTCATTGAACAGATTTATTCTTTGTACTGTAGGCTCTTCTAACTTTATGTAATAAAATTGAAGAGATAGAATTTTTCCTCGAGGACAGATATTTTTCCCGATTGTGCTGTCAAATACCAGGATTTTGGCTGTATTTTATTTATATGGCTTATTTTTTTTTCTTATATTTGCATGTGATATTGTAGTGTTAGATTTTGAGCTTAGATATTTCTAAGCTATGTGTTCGAACTAAGTAATTTTTTCTTCTTATAAAAGTCTTTCACAAAAATACTCATTTTACATGTTTAGATTAACCCTTTAACCTATTGGCTATTGATTTTGGTTATAGTTTATTTATACGGCTTATTTTTTTTCATATATTTGCATGTGATATTATAGTGTTAGATGTTGAGCTTAAATATTTGTAAGCTATGTGTTCGAACTAAGTAATTTTTTCTTCTTATAAAAGTTTTTCACAAAAATACTCATTTTACATGTTTAGATTAACCCTTTAACCCTTTTAGATTAACCCATGGTAATATTTATGCTACAAGTACCGTAATATTCCGGCGTATAATTCGCGGATCAAACAATTCTTTTTCGACCCAGAAATTTTGTTTAGTATTTGAAACGAAATATTTATCGCAATCTAAGAAGTTACATTTTATCTTGAAAAAATTCTAGATCAAACGTACAATTTACTAACAAATGTATGAGAAATATAAAAGAAAAATGTCTTCTTTTTTTTATAGGAGTACGAACGTAATAAGAGTATAGTCGTCTGTGGCAACCCCCAAATTCCGCTCTTTGAATTGGGTAACTTTTGCAGGGTTCGAACGGGTCCTAAAATTTTAGGCTCAGGTAATTCTTCGGTACCAATATTTCATTATAGAGCATTTCTCTTTAAATAAGGCGTGTGAACTAGATTTATTTTTTTATTAAAAAAATACTGGCCCTTTTTATGTAAACGGTACCCGTACGAACCCTGCTTTTGTAACGCATTCTACCAAGGGCTAAAGGGTGAAATAGGAAGATGCACAGGGAAAGAAAATATAATCTAAAATTATTTAACTGCTTTAATTCTTGTGAATATCTGAATTAAATTTAAAAATATGTGCATCCTATTTAGATCATACAAAAAACTGGTGAAACCAGAGAGAAAAAGTAGAGCTCGATCTAAAAAAATGTTACAGTAAAATTTGGGAAAATTTTTCAATGTGCGTACAAAAGAAAGGGAATAAGATGATTTGTAAAGCTCATGAAATAACCCAAATTTTTGTTAGCCGAAAATGAGGACTGAGCTTTACTGGTGCTTTAAAATCAATCAGGGAAAAAGAGGCATTTTTAACTCTTTCCGTATTTTAATCATCCATAACCAGTTTAAAAATTTGGGTTCATAACTATGTGTTACAGGCTGATGTAATGAAGTATGAGAACGGTTCGTTCTGTACAAAGTTTGGACACAATTCCATACCAGCTGTTTTGATAACTGGAAGATCAAAGCTCCAAGTAAATAGTCGTTGAGCCAGAGGCCAAAATTAGGCCTTTTGGTTTCATCTCTGGGGACTTGGTAATATATACCTTTTTGGATTCACAATGATCCAAGGAGTTCATTTTATGATGATACTATGAAATTTGTGGTAGCTTAAAGACGCCATATTGAAAAGACTGACGTCATCTATCATACGGAGATACGTGTGATTACTTTTGCAATTATCATATAATTTGAGGCATTTCAATAAAAATATGGGAAGAATACATAATATTATACATAAAACGTTATGCTGATTAATGGTTTGTTGCAATTTTGTTTTAACATAATGTTTAACATCTAATTTAACATTATGTTTATTAACATTTTCAGTTAGATAAAGAGTTTAAAAGACATTTTCAATAATAGAAAACAGAAATCTTCTTTTACATTTTAATGCATTTTATTTTCGTGTCATAAGCCACAGAATTTCAAGAAATAATCAATACTGGTGAAAAATATTGAACTTATACTCTCAAGAATTAATAATTAACAGAAATCTCAATCTTCTTCACTACTATCATCATCCGCTAATATTTTTGTGTCCAAATCGCTTTCATCGTCATAGTTGGAACAGTTTTGATTTCTGCACATGCTTGTACATTTGAGTTTATTCAAAACACACACGCATGATGGCATGACACATGTTCTTGGACAAAAAATGACATCAATTCTAAAACAGCTTCAGGAGCAGGAGGACTGTCCGTCCCCTGGATCCTGGACGTCTAGATAAGCTTTTCGTTCACTGTCTGTTCCGGAAATCTAACCATGATTAGCTGGGGATGGAAGATCAGGATTAGTCTGTAGGCACTTCTTCCAAACCAAAGCCTGGTAATTAGCTCTCATTACCGTAATTTCGGGTGTATAAGCCGCGGATCAAACAATTCTTTTTGGACCCAGATATCTTATTTAGTAAATGAAGACAAATATTTACGGCAATCTAAATAGTTATATTTGTTTCTTAAAAAATTCTGGGTCGAAAAAGAATTGTTTGATCTGCGGCTTATACACCCGAAATTACGGTATATGTACGTAGAGAGTATTACGACACGGCGGAATGTGATGCGACTCCACAGAACCTTTTTTGCAGAAAAAATAGTATATCGTAACTCATTGATGTCAGAAAATTTGTGCTTTCCATAATAGATATGGCAAACATACGACTCCAGCTGTTTTTTTCTATTTTCTCAGAGATATCAGCTTGAATACCAAGGGCATTTAAAGCATTTCGGAATTCGGCGTTTTGAGTCATTTTTTATATTCAGCACATTTCCCCTTAGCAGCAAAAGCACTTACTGTATCGCATCCTGATAATGAATGCATTCCAGGTAACGCATTACATACATCTTTTCCTAGAAGTTCATGCAGCTCATTCATGTTGTGATATTTTATCCTGTCGTTGGATCCACATTTTATAAATATTGAACCACTGTAGTTCTTCAGCTCATTTACTAAAGCAAACAGTGGGATAATTGCCACATCAGTATCTAGCGAGCTAACAATAATATTTTTAAATCCAGATAATAGGGCATGATGTGCATGAAATAAAAGTCGCGTATACGCCTCTTCTTGGAAGCACGTCAATTCTGTCGCTTCTTCAACTATTTCTTTTGTGAACTTATAGCATTTTTCTTCACAGGTAACGTACGTAACTCGCATGTTCAATTGTTTCAGATAATGAATATTTCGCCATTCTTGTGAAAAGAAATGTATAAGTTCTTTCTTGTTTTTCTCGTTAGATAAAAACTGCTTCCATTTACGTATTGGGTGTCCAGGAGTTATGTGTTTCATTTTTATAGCATCGCCGACAGCTCGCCTTTTTCGTTCATCACGTTTTATTGATACTTCTCTGTATGTATCAAATATAATATCTATTCTTTGAGAGGATGTAGATTCTTGCATTATTTTAAAAAATAGATTCTCTGCTACTTGTTCAAATGTTTGTAGCGACTGTGGTAACTTTTGAACAAAGCACATTCCGTCAATAATATTTACAACACCATCATTTGGAATTCTTTCAGCCTGCTCAAAGTTTTTTTGTTATAACATCCATCAACTTTGATTTTGCTGTTTTTCGCATTGAACCGTCGGGTGTTGCTAAGGTTCATGAGAGAGGTCCTAGAGGGTAAGAAAAGACAATTCGCATGTCCAACTTTCTTCGTTCAGCAATAATTGTCATCTGAGCAAACAGATTTCTTTCTGCCTTGACAACAAACTCTGATTTATTGACCTTTACACTTTGTTTCTTCTTTAAGTCAGAGAATGTCTTTAGCTTTTTTTTCTTTAGAGGTTTGAAAAATCCTTCTGGCTTTGAGTTTTCCGACAGATATTCTTTTTTGAAAGTTTGATAAGCTTCTTCACCCACTTCTTTGAGCCCCAATTCTGTGTCGTCATCGGAACAATGAATTACACTTCACCGCTACAACAGTTTTTTGCAGTTGTTGATGGAGGTGGTAAATTTAAATCCTCACTGCCCATTCTCAAATGTGCATGTTTCGCTTCCGTTTCAATAACTATTTCCATAGACGTTTCCTCATACATTTCTTCGCTTTTGTTTTTTTCATTCATCTTTAATATCTAAAAAGTAAATTACCTTTTTCAAAAACAAATAAACGTTTAAATTTTTTCTAGTTAAAATTAAAGAAATTTGAGAAGAAACACTATATTGTGTGATTTACTGAAAAGTATAAATTTCTAAAATTATTTTTAATACTTTCGAGAACATAATTATACAATAAATATTGAATGCCTTCAGAACACAAAACTAGTTGGATGTTCCAATCCCAAAACTTTCTTCTATCTCATATGTACATTTTAATATGTCAAATTTTAATTACACATTGTTAATGCGTTAATATTATTAATTCAATACTATACAAATTTATGGTTTTTATCTTAAATTTCTGCTTCAGTCAATTAATCGGATTAAAAACGAGTTTCTGTATCTGAACGAGCCAATGAACAGTAGAACGATAGGCAGATTTTTTTCAAATTCAGGAAAGATCTACTCGCCATAATAAAAAAAAATCATGCACAAAAAATTTAGTTTTTCTATGCATAATTTCAAACACTTTTTAAGGGTAAAATAATAAACACAGACATCACGATTATAGCGCCTCCTTCCGGCGGATTTTTTTTCAAATTTAAGGAGGGCCTACTGTCTACAGCCAAACACTTATACAAAAAAAATTATTCAATTCTATGCATAACGTCATACACCTTTCTGTTGTAAATTATCGAAAATGGAACAAAAATCGCTATTGCAGCGCCCTCTTAAGGTGGATTTCTTTCAAATTCAGGGAGGACCAACTAGCTATAACCGAACACTTACACAAAAAAATTCGTTGAATTCGATGCATAACTTCATACACTTTTACTCTGTACGGTATTGAAAATGGCACAAAAATCGCTATTGCAGAGCCCCCTTCCGACGATGTTTTTTAAATTCAGGGAGAACCAACTAGCTATAGCTATACACTTACACAGAAAATTTCATTCAATTCGATGCATAAATTCATACACTTTTAGTCGGTAGAATATTGAAAATGGCGCAAAAAATTGTTAACGCCATCTTCCGGCGGAATATTTCAAAAATGAAGGAGAACCTGCTTGCCACAGCGAAAATCATTCACAAAAAAATTGGTTCTATTTTATTCATATCTTCATACATTTTTTCATGATTTGAATGACACGCACACAGACACACGGACAGACAGACATTTTGTAAAAGCAAGTTTTTAGGAATCTCTGATCTCTAAAACGTGTAAATCCGTAAAAAACCGGAAGTCGAAAAAAAATTCAATTACAATACTTTTTCTATTGAAGATAACAAAAATTAAAATATTTTAGAGATTTTTTTTAAACTTTAAAATCAGCCCTCTCATTTAAAAATTCTTACTGTTTAGTAAATCTGAAGCCCTGTTTATTTACGAACTTTAAAACTTTAGCTGTATATAACAATCAATTATAACAGTCAATAATTTTTTTAAAATGACAAAAATCCATTAGATAATAGCTTTTATACACTAAATTAATATCATGCGAAGCCAGAAAAACTTTCCGATCACAATATCAGCCAGAGTGTTGCCACAATTGGCTGAACTTTTCACCTTTAAACTCCGAATTGTCACGAACAAATTTTTAAGTTAATTTTGTTTTCGAACCCTAAAACAAATGTCGTAAACATATTTAAAAAAATTACCATTCAAATTTTTCTGGTTTCAGTTTAATATTTCTAACTAAAAATTCAGCTTGATTAAAAAATGCTATTTATTGTGTACATTTTCTGGTCTAGCGTCCTTAAGCTACCCTAATTTTGAAAGTATCATGGATAAATGTACTACTTATGTTGTGGTGATTCCAAAAATATATGATTTACCGAGTCCCCAGAGATGAAACCACTCGACCCCCTGGCTCAACGACTAAAACTCAAAACCTTGAATAGATACGATTCACTCATTTACTATATATTTGCGTTCAAACATACTTATCTACATCAGTTCCTCAACAATTTGAATATATTAATGTTATACTTTAATTATCACATCATGGTTTATATTTGTTTAGCGTTGTGGGGCTTAACCGATTTGAGACATCATAATAATATATTATATTGACTACTTTCCTCAGTAATCATTTTGAGTGGATAATAGTATAATTATGAATATAAGGCACCAGTACAGCTCAGTCCACATTTTCAGCTAACAAAAATTTGGGTTATTTCATGAGAATTACAGATCATCTTATTCCCTTTCTTTTGTACGCACATTGAAAATATTTCCCAAATTTTACTGTAACATTTTTTTAGATCGAGCTATACTTTTTCTCTCTGGTTTCACCAGTTTTTTGTATGATTTCATAGCTTTTTCAGATTCTTCCAGGAACTTTATCAATCACCTTCAACTAACAAATCAAAACTATTATTAGTCTTAGTTTAAAGTTATTACTTGGCATATTAGTTTGGCGAAGTACTTGAAATGACGCCAAGTTGGCGAAAAACTTGGCGACATTTGGCGACAAAACCGCCCCCTCGCAGATGGTAGTCCCCCTGCAGTTTCGCGGTATCTACGCAGATTTTCTTATGACGATAATTATCTACACAGATTTTCATAGCTTCATTTTCAAATAGTTATTTTTATAAATATAGAAGAAATTTCTTTTCCTAATTATCCCTTTTTAATTGAAACATCTGTATTGTAGTAACTGTTTTACTTCGAAAACACTCAAATAAAGGTGCGATATTGTTTTAACACATATTTAATTACAGTTTGTATATATGTTTATGAAAAATATGCATTTTCTGTTTCGAATGACGTCAATTTCAAAGGTTCAAAACTATCAGAAGAATCAGAATTTTTATTGATCTATAAAAAAAAGAACACGTGTTATCATTTCTTTTTTAAATTATTGAATTGTTTTATAGTTGGTGGCAATTCGAAAGAAACAATTAAATTAGCAATTAAAAAGAAGAGATTTCTATAATGTTAAATTATAACGTTATATAAATTTTAAATGGGTGCCATTTCCTTGATTTTTGATATTTTTTTACCGGACTTTCGAAAGGCACATCCCTAAATTAAAAGCTTTCGAACAAGCTATTACACGTTGCTAAATGTTTCCTGGTTCGGGTTATAATTGAGTTGTTTCTCTTTTTTTTTTGTTGTTTCAGGAGCAAAAAGTTCCAAAACAGGGGTTCCAGATCTCCGAAACCAATCGGTGGATCTGGATGAATTTTTGTAAACTTTGAGATCTAGGGTAGGACACTAACCCCTTTTTAATTTCATCGTGATCCGATGATTGGGTCCAAAGTTATTAAGAGGCAAACTTTGGACTTTAACATTACAGATGCAGCTGAGCTCTATTATACAGCACTATCGTGCTGTATGATGAGCTCTACTATACAGCACTATCGTGCTGTATGATAATTAAACAATTTCCAACATTACGACAATGAAATTAAAACTGAGCTATAACGGTTCTATAATTGTTCTAGGATCTTTGTCTGTAGTTTCGAATTCTACTATTCATTCATTCTTCTTCTATTTATTAATCCTAGTTTTGGGGGTATTCTATGAAATATGTACCACTCAAATGGTCAGCTTAACGCGATAACTTTAAGGCTCAGTTCCCTATTCAAGTTTATTATAAATTTTATAGACTTTGAAGGAATGAAATGTTGCTGAAACTTGATCAAACTGGATACGAACGATGGACGAGAAATGTGGCAACAATAGGCTTTAACAAAGATTCTAGTTACAAATTCCGGTTTCGTTGACCATAGCTTGTTGGGTATTCTATGAAATATATACCACTTAGTTGGTCAGCTTGATGCGATATCTCCAGGGTTCAGTTACTCCAAACAAGCTCTTTACCCATTTTATAAACGTTGAAGGAATAAAATGTTGATTGAAGCTTGATCAAATATGAATATGAACAAGGACAACAAGTATGGCAGCGCAGGACTCAAATGTGCAAGTTGTGTAAATGTTTAATGATTTGTTTATATTTTAGTTCTAACAATCGTAAATATATTATCAAGCTTGTCCTATTATAAAATATATTTTCCCTTGAATCTATAAGAGTTCTGTTAAAGGGAAAGTATCAAAATATAAAAAGAAAATATCTTATTCTTAAATGCTTTTGAATAAATTAAATAATTAAAAAATTTTACGTCACATATATATATTCTAGAATACTTTTCAGGATTACGACAAAAAAACGGGAATTAAACTCTGCGGGCCTAGAAGCTTTGTAGTAGCTTTGCTTTTGATACCTAAATCTGTTTTCGTTGACCATAGTTTCTATAGTATTGTGTGGAATATAAACTGTTCATATTCTCAGCTTGATCAGATATCTCTAAGATTTAGTTCCACAATCAACATTCGGATTTTATGAAGCGAAGATCTTAGGAAGTGACGGAATCTTAAAAGAAACTTGAACACATGCGGAAATGAAGCTAGGGCAAGTATTATAATTGCGCAGTACATTGATCGATAATTAATAGACTAAATTTTCATTATTAATCTCTTAATTTTGGTTAAAACGATCATACATTTGTTAGAATTTTTATTCCGATGACAGTTTATGGAGTATATATTTAATAATTATAGTACACTGATTACAATTTAATTTTTTAAAAATGGTGAAACAACGTAATGCAATAGTTACTAGAAATGTATGAAAAATTAGAGAAACTTAAAGTCACTTCAATCACTAAATCAGATAGGAATAATACAAAGCATGGGGAAAAATGTATAGTATCACAAGCAATGGTTTCTCACTTCAGTACAGCACTCCATACAATCTTAAAATTCATGTACATAGCAAGGTTCGTACTGGTCTTGGAATTTTCAGATCAGGAAATTCTTCGGTAGCAGTATTTTTTTTATAAAAAATCTCTTCTTAATCCATTGGGGACGAGGGTCAGGTATACGTGCCGCATAAGTTGCTCAGAATTATTGATTATTCTCACCAGTATTTTATTTATTTATTTATTTATTTATTATTATTATTATTATTATTATTTTGTAATTTTTACAATTTTTAATCCTACCATTTTCGCCATCCAATTAAGCAAAAATCTACTTTAACCCCATACAGACAAGCGACACGTATACGTGCCGCAAAAAGGCTTAAGAATCCTTGTTTATTCCCACCAGTAAAATTGTACTGTAAAATTTGCCTTATTTAATCTGAGCATTTTCTCGATTTTATAAGGCACAAATTTCTGTTTTAAAAAACCGGTGAAAATTGATTAAAAATTTCTTAAAAGGCTCCCGTCTCAAAGAAGTTAACACTAGAACACCGGGAATGTCACGTTTGACACCGATCGCTGGACTAATTGTCGATCTCGAACCAGAAAAATCTTCAAGAAATAAATTATACATCACTTGTAATGAAATAAGCAAAACAAATAAACTAACTAATTTCAAATTATTTTTCTGATTTAAAATACATTTTATAAAACTTGCGTAAATTTTCTGGGCGTTCTAGTGTTTTATCCTCATCTAGTACATTATCCGCTGCTGTATTGAAAGCAACGGTCAAAATAAATACACATATTTAAGTTAATTACTTTCCCACCACTCTTTTTCAATTAAAAAGTTAGGTTTAAAATTTTAAAATCATATAAAGCAAAGGTTCTATGTGATTTTGTGGTGTCAAACAACATTCAGCTGGAAAGTTGAAAAATTAAACTTATAGTTTTAGCGGTTAACCCGTTCCGGCAGCATTTTCAGAAAGAATCACGTTTTGAACACCAGCCTTGGCGAGTTGGCAAAAGCGAGAACGTTCAGCTAGCTGCATCGCCAAACACAAAATAAACTAAGTTCAAATGTGTCATAAAACATATGATTAATAGAATTATATTTATTACAAGCGAATCTTTACTACTGATTACTGTTTTTAATTAACTTCTCAATTTTTTCGAACATAGCGAGTTAAGGAAATAATATTTTTGAATTGAGAGAAAAAGGAAAAAACTATGTTTAGATGTTCTGTGAAATTTAAAGCATTTTAATCTGAAAAAGCTCTTTGTTTTAAACTATGTTTTAATCGTAAACAACGGTGAATAACATTTCCTCATATTATAGACTTTGCTTGATAACATTTACGGAAAAGCAAATGAACAATAAGCGCAAACTCTTTGCAGAAGGAAGGGTTGCTATTCGCTAGGTGTTTGACGTCACAAACAAGAAAGGATGCGTAGCTCTGACTTCATCTCCGCGCCAATCGTTGTTCTGGCGATAAGGTGCTCAAAACGTGATTCTTTCTGAAAATGCGTTCCGGCACGGGCAAAATCTGTTAGTAAAATGGGAAATTATCGACTGACACCGGAATTCATAAATGATTTTTTTTAAATATTTTGAATTCCTTATTTATATTTTAAGCATTTATCGTAAAAGCAAAATTTTACTAAAATATTACTGGTGCCATTTGCAAGTTTGGAATTAAA
Organism: Maratus speculifer; assembly: GCA_964019185.1. Lineage (NCBI taxonomy): Eukaryota > Metazoa > Arthropoda > Arachnida > Araneae > Salticidae > Maratus > Maratus speculifer. Next base: position 37,943,649 of record OZ025296.1, read on the forward strand.
TTTGGGTATTCCAGACCTGGCACAGTGTGCCGGAAAGGGTTAATGTTTTAAGAAACTGGTGATAAAAGATTAAAAATTTTGCAAAATACATTCGTTACGAAAGTATTAAATACATTAAAATTTTCACATTAGAACTGAAATTATTTCTTTATAAAATAAATACTAGTATTCGACCTGGAAAATAACGGGACCCGTACAAAACTGTACAAACACATAAAAAATTATCTCCAGTCAATCAATGCAAGATTTCAATAACAATATTTATTCTTATGAATATATTTATCTTTTAAGTAAAACTAACTTTAATTTCTTCTTTAAAATTGCAAGATAGCATTATGTCTGTATTTTAAAACTTAGTTCAAAATAAATCTTACATAGTTTAATATGCATTAAACATGTTGCAGCAATATTATTCAACTGTTTACATTTTAAAATAGCAAGACATTAGAAAATCTAGTTTCGAAAGAGATTCTCATCAGTTGATTTGTTATTAAAATTCGTGTTCCAAATGCACAACATTTTTATCTGTATCAGTAAAATGGAAATTTTTAATCGTAAACATGCTTTAAATCGTAGTATGTAACGCTATTTTAGAAATTCACTTTTGAGAAATTCAATCAAATCTTGTAAATTCTATTCTGTTAATATTGTCATATAAAATACAGTTCTAAATATTTTCATGAAAATAATTATGTGTTGAGATATTTTGAAATTGCATGGCATTTATAGATAAATAAATCAATCGAAAATGTCAAGTATTACACGTGTCAAATAAATACTGGTAATATCAAAACTTAGAATAATTTAAACACATTCAAGCGATCTAAGGTTCATACAATTACTTACCGTATTTTCTTTCGTATATGTCGCAGCTATTTTCCATACAAGACATTTTATATAAAAAATGAAGCAAAGTAAATGCTAAGCAAAAGAAATTCTGTTCTTGCGTTATAAATAAAACATACTTATGATTCATACACTTAAACACAACAATGTTTACTTCAAAATGCGTTTTTATTTTGCAGCAAAGAGCAGGCCATCATACTACTACATTATACTACTAATAGCATTTTTTCACATTCAAAAACATCAAGAATCAAAAGAAAAAAACAGAGAGTGTTGTCAAGCGCGGAAAGTAAGAAAGAGAAACTTGATTCGAAGGACATAAAAGGAAGTAACATTCTGCTTTACCTCGCTGCAGACTATACTTGCATAAACATCGATTCGCTGAACAATATTTTCGAGAAAACAATGAGGAATGACTCACAGAAACGCATTTTTTCTACAAGGACAATAAGGAAGCCCGGTCGAATAACAAAAGAATTTAAAGACTGAAGTGGCAAAAGTAAGAGGCGTGAAACAAACAAATAAGATCTGAAATAAAAAATAAATAATTGACCCATGCAGCTAAAATGATCTAAAGAGTTGCAAGACAAGGAGATGTCTCGAAAATTATTAAAGAAGTTATAGCCATCTCATTTACGGGAACAAAATATCAAAAAAAATTTGAATTCTTAGGCATAGACAACAAGCCTAAGACAGTGAAGTTATCACCAACTGCGGCTTTGGCCATGTTTGTTACAGAAGATTTCACATACAATAAATGTAATATCTTCCGAACATCTAATAAATATGTATGTCCTTGCTATGCATTTCTTCAGAGATCTAAAGAGCAATATTATCCAAGAGATATTACTACTGAAAACATGGCGGAAATAAAACGTCAAAACTGTTAAGAATGCACTATTCAAAGACTGTAAATACATAGAAGACGTTTTTAACAACAGAAAGTGAAGCAACATTGAAAATTTAGAATTCCTCTGCAAAATGGATTGTTACGACTTCTAACAACAAATGTTCATGCAAAAGTTTGAGACCACCTCTGATAATGATTCAAAAAATTTTCAAAGCTCTTTAATTCCTTTCAGATTAATAAATAACATTAATGAATTTCAAAACGTATAGGGACAGAACTTGATACCTTCGTCTCCACATTTTTGTTGTCTTATAGGAAGAAAATTCATTCATTAAATGATGACATAATGCAAGAGAAAGAAAAACACATTGAAGAAAAGACATGAAAATTAATCAACACAAAAATACTTACAGCTTATGGCTTAGTGCAAGTATAATAAAGTTTAATGCTGAGTATAGTCGATGCTAAAGTTTGCAATGCTACTACCAACTCCAGTTCCACGTTACCTTGCTATATTTTAATATAATAATCCAAAACTTTTAATAAGTTAAAAACATGGACTCTAAGTCTTTGAAATTCATCTGTTGATACTCCACGCTAAGATTAGATTTCTCATGTCAATTCTACATCTTCCTTATAAGCTTCCAATTAAACCAACGACAAGCAAGAAGAGATAATGAGAAAGAGACTATCAATAAAAGAAAAAATATTTAGTGCAAGTTTTAAATTGAGATGTAATTACTGGTAGACATTGCAAAAGAAGGTTAAGGAATCACCAATAACGGAAACATCTTAACTCCTTGGGGACCAGCGACACGTATACGTGCCGCAAATAGGCTTAAGAGTCCGTGTTTATCGCCACCAGTAAAATTACACTGTAAATTTTGGTTTATTTAATCGGAGCATTTTCTCGATTTAACAAGACACAAATTTCTGTATTTTAAAACCGGTGACAAACAATTAAAAATTTCGTAAAAGTCCCTCACCGCGAAGGGGTTAGGAAAAGTTTTCTCAGATTTAGAAATATGAGTAAAAATTACAGGAATTGATATAAAATTAATACACTATGTAAAAACTGTTTTAGACGTAATATCTAGTGGCTATAACATAGACATTAAAATTTGAAAATGATACCTCTAACCATTACATAAATCTTTATGATTGGCACCAATGTCAGCCATATTACACAAAATTTTGAATAATATAGCTACTATTATATAACATGCATTTGAATCAATCGAGCAGCTATCAGAGAAAGCGACTAAAGTCTGCATTACGCATTTTTGTTTATATAGTCAAAAGTTTTCAGGAAAAACCTCGCTTATAGACTGCAATCAAGATGTGCTTAATCGCTTACTCTTTTGTTTCTATCATTATTTAAGTAACAGTTTGCGAAAAACTTCACAAAACGTAATAAAAAAAGCAACAGAGGAATTACATTGTTTCTTTTCTTTCTTTTTTTTTTTTTTTTTGCTAGAATCTAGTGTTCGAGAGATTCTGGAGAAGATGATGTGGAAGACTATGTTTAAAATAATAGTGATCAGTATAGGATGCTCATTTTGTTACACCTATTTACGTAAACTGTACGGAAAGTAATTTGTTTTTATCCCAATAAAATAATTCACGTTAAAAAAAAAAAAAAAATTCTGTTATAGAACGTGTAAGATTTTAAATAATTTTGGCGAGGTTTTTCAGCAAAATACCACATCTTACACCTTCCATCTTAATAAAATGAGCTATTGATTTCTCTTCTGCATTGCTAACTCTACTGGCTATTGTCAACTAAACTGCCAACTGCAGTTGAAAATCAATGAAAATTGCCGCAAAAATTACGAAACTTAAGTTTTGGCCGTTTATCCTCTTGTGTATATTTACCTCTTCTTTTCTATAAATAAAAGTGGTAGCCGTTTTTGCATAAGGTTTTTTTTTTAATTTCTATATTATTGTTATTATTATAAACTATGAAATTTATCGTTACTGCCATTTTTTATGTCGAGCTGTGAAAAGCATGAACCGTAACTTTTGGTGACCAATGTTCCATTTTTATGAATTCTGTGATTTAAATATTATATAAAAATTTTCTAATCAGAAATAGTCGGAAATTTCAAGAAGTCTATGTACCTTGAAATAGCGCTTAATGCATAAGGGATGATATTTATGCCAGTTCATGGATTTATGAGCTTTAATCCATTTGTATAAGAAGTAATGTTGCCTTATATTTCGCGTAAATCGAGGCTACAAATGCTCTGGATACCAGTTTTTTTAAAGTCCTTTCCTTAGGTTTATTCGGTGCCCGAATGACCTGTTATTAAACATAGAAATAAAAATTGTAAGAAAATATTGGTGAGCAGAGCATTTGGAGCCTTAATTTAGCAGGACACCTGGCAGAACTAATCCGAAGCCTGCATTTCTGAAATTATGTTTTAGTTTAGAAATTCCGACACAGAAACTTTAGAATTCTTTAATGGCAGACATTTCGAGATTACACCAAAGAGTTTTTTCTTTTTTTAAAAAAATTTCCGATTTATGTATGGAATTTACGAAATCAAAAAAATTATCCTAAATGGTATACAGTTCCAATCCAAATGGGTCTATGTTAATCGTAAGAATTCTAAAAATACTCAATTCTATTTTCAAGTAAGCAACAGGTTTGTTAGTTTGTCCTTTTCTTTAGCTGCAAAAACTCTATACTGCAAATTCTTGAGGATGAATTTTTTTAGATAATGATAATACCGAAATGTGTGTGTGTCATTAAATAAATAAAAGAATGTTGCAGAGAAATTTCGGTATGAATTCGTAGTACGAGTTTTGAATTTGAAAAAAATACCAAATTAGTAACACTGATAGGCAACTTAATATAATTCATTGTCTATGCTGAATTAATCATGGTATTTGTAAGTTCGTAATAGATCATTGATCTATAGTGATGCTTCTATTGATTTTCGAATGGTCAGTTGCGGAAATTATTCACTTAATACTAAGATTCTAAGTGAAGGATTAACAATATCGAATGGATTGAAGTGGCAATTTTAGTGTAATATATAGAGCTGCTATCATTTTAATGTATTTGAAAAATGTTGATTTATTGTATCATTTTAAATATAAAATGTAAAAATCCGCGGATTTGAAATATACATTTTGAATATTAAAAGGAAAAATAAGTTCGAAAATATACTTACGATTATTAACATTATTTATACCGGTACCAAACGACATGTTTTTTAATATTTCGATTTACGGTTTTTCATTTGTAATTTTTAGATTGAAACGAGTATAAATCATTTATAATACATTGAAGACATTTTTATGGTCATTACATTAAAAAACTACGAGCAAAACAAACATAAATCAAAATTTGAAAAAGTAGTAATTTGGCACCCATAGAAAAAGTGGTAATATATGACACCAATTTAAAGATTTATAAAAATAATATACTTTCCTATGTTCTTTTATACAAAATTTAATCTTTTAAAAATATGGATTAAATTTTTTATAGGCAGTACATTTATGTTGGCATATTTCTGCATTCGATGTTAAAATAAGTTTATACGATGTAGAATAATTTTTTCCATAAAAATGAACAATTTGTATTAGGTGTTAAAAAAATATGCTTGTAAGTGCAAAAAACATATATTTTTTTATTTAAAGGTTTGATCAATTTTTATTACACTGTTTATTGCTTCTTTTCTAAATTATTTTTGTTCTTTTAAATTATATTACGATTAAAGATATTTTTTAGTTAAAAAAATGAGACTTTTAATGCAGTAGTTATAGAGTGAAATCTCTGAATAAGGGACATTTATGGGACCGGAACTTTTGTCCCTTAAATAGAGGTGTCCTTTATTCAGAGTTTTTATTGTTATTTTTAATTAATCATTCAGAAAGATAAAAATAACAAATCATTAAAAAGTAAGTTTAAATGTACCCAAAGTGTATAAATTACGTTAACGAGACGCAAAAGGAATAGAGAATTAATAAATTAAAATTTCCAATTGATAATCATTAAATTATTTGTAGAATTATTGTTTTTTATTTTATATACACATTCTGTATATGGAAAAATTATTAAAACATTTAAAAGAATTTTACTTGAAGTAATCAGTCAAAAGAGTTTGTTTAGCAAATTTCATTTTTTCACTACAAACCTTTCAAGTGTTTATTTACCATACTCATGAATTTTAGTTCTTCATTATCAGTAATATTTACAAATAGAGTATTCAACTGCTATGCTCAGCTAGCAGAAAACGTTTTGACACATTTACAAATTTATTTTTAACAGAAAGGTATAAAACTAGAATGCCTGAGTATGGAAGCGATTTGAAATCGAACTGTGTTTTCACTTTTTTAGTAAATAAATTACCTGTTGGGTTATAAGCGATTTTGATCATGTCAAAAATACGTTTTTCACCCTTTCTGAGTTGTTATTCTTCTATCGCGTAGTTTGGTCCGAAACGAACACTTAGACAATATTTTCTATAAGATCTATTGCGTTTTGTTAGTGGGATAAACACACTGATGTCAAATCGGAATTGAGCATAAATAAATAATCGTCTTTTGTATTGCATGCCACTGTATCCACATGACTGATAAATTCACAAAAATCTGTATTTCCATTTTCGTCATAGACATACTTCATTATCTCAAATGCAAAATCAACGACCTTTGATCTCATTTTCAACTGTCCCTTAAATCGAGTGTCCCTTAATCAGAGGTAAATACATTACACGTCCTGTACCAAGGGACTGGGACCGGAAGTTTTGTCCCTTAAATAGAGGTGTCCCTTATTTGGAGTGTCACTTATTTGGACGTTTCACTGTAATTGTTTATTTTAGAAGAAGCTAGGTTTGAAATACATTTTATTTTATCTGTAAGTCTTTCTTTTCAAGAAAATTAGACAGAACAGAAAAACATCACACATTATAGCCTTTCCTGTTGATACTTATTAATTCCCAATTTTAAATTACTTTTCTGGTTTATAATAAATATATTTATCTGTACTGCTTTAAAATTCCAACGCATATATCAGAAGAACGTATAAAATTTCCTGTATTTGTCGCTGCATTTAAAAATATTATCTGTCTAGAACTTTATTTCGCAAAGTCTGAGTTTTGCGGTTGAATAAGTATATACTTCGGTTCTCAGAATTATGTATGAATTTTTGCTTCGTATCAGAGATTCTACGAGTTTAAAGTGAATTTTCTAAATTGTATGAATACAAAAGAAGATATATCTTGACATTTATATTTTAGCAATGCAGATTTACTTTTATAATTCGAATTATTGTCTTAATGTTTATGTTTGCAGAGGTGTGCTAAAAATAAAAGCAGGTGAGTTGCAAAATCAAATAAAAGTATTTATTGTTTGATTTCTTACAATTTTTAAAGTGTAAAATTAAAAAAATAATAATAAATTATTATTTTTTTTAAATAGTATGTATTTCAAAAATTTATTTACATTTAAAAGATTTTTTTCATAAAAGTAGGTGTGAAATATTTGAAATTATTTTTATCAGCTATTTTTATACGTCAATAATATAATTTTATTACCGATTTATGACAATCTTGCATATTTAAAGAATTTTTGCGATTTCTGAATTTTTTTTATCTCTAAACTCGTTTAAAATTTGTCTGAAGTATTCTTTTCCATTCCTCATGCCTGTAATATTCTTGGGCTGAATATTTAAACCTTTCAGTGGAATGCAGTAGTGATTGTGTAAGTGCTGAATTCCCACCGAAAATTTCGAAAAAAATTATTTTTTGAATAAGGATAGACAATAAGATCATTTCTTTTCCCTCAAAGTTATAAAAGTCGAACTTCATAGAAAATTTTTGGTGCGAATCTTAATTAACACTTTGAGCAATTTTTTACCATTTTGTTAAAAAAATAAAATTTCTTTAAAAGTTTCTGGTGAAAATCTCGTTCAAGTTTAATGGGATAAAATGTATCCAACCGTCTCTCAAGGGAGTAACCCTTTCCGACAAGGGCAAATTTTGTTAGTAAAATGAGAAATTATCGACTGTCAGCGGAATTTACAAACGAATTTTTTAGAAATTAAGAATCCCCTAATTTAAGCTTTCACTGTAAACGCAAAATTTTATTAAAATATCATTGGTGCCGTTTGCAACGGCAACATTGGTGCCGTTTGCCGGACTAACCAAAGTGTGCCGAAAAGGGTTAAATGTTGAAATTAATAAATAACACTGATATTTTGAAAAAAATCCCACATCTAATAAACAGATATGTTTTTATCAAATTTCATGTGCCAATGTGGTCTTTGGGAATTAAAATTATGTGGTTTCACAGACATACCACTGCCCCTCAAGGGGTTAAACATAGTTGGGATATAATATATACTATCATTTTTCAAGTGCTTAAAAGCATTAGACTTAAAAGTTTCAAGATGCTTCATTTTTAGGATTTCATTTTTATATCAGGTATATAATGCGCACCTACAAAAGTAGATCATATTTCTTATACAAAACATTCAAGTTAAACATTGGAATCAAGCTATGAAGGCCTGAGAGCTTGTGTGTCCACCTGTTCTATATGTACCGGGTGTCCCAAAAATGACTGATGGATTTTAAAGTTCAATAACTTGCAAACGGTGAGAACTATATAAAAAAAAATTTGCAGGAGGGCTATGTTTCCATGGAAATAACAGATCGTTCGATAGTGGAATACAGCGTTAAGAAGTGGGCATAAATTTCGCAAGCAGTATTCGAGTTTACAGAAGATTTTCGTTTCGGAAGTTTTATTTTCCCATATTAAATTACTTTTTATGGCGCGATTTAAAGAATATTTTATGCATCATATTTTAAAACTAGATAAAGAGATTTCTTTAATTTGATAATTTTTATTATATTCTAAGAAATTTTAGATCGATTTAGATTGTTATATTCATACTCAATTTTGAATATTGTATTTTTCTATAGAAGAATTTGTTATTTCCATGACAACAACACATTCCATTGAAATCATATCGATTGAGTTCAGAATCGGGCCCCACAGTGTTAAAAATCGCATATTTCAGATGTGTATATTGCTGGGACGATTACTGTTTCTAAACCAATAGGAGACCGTCATTATCACGGTCAAGTACACGCCCACACAGTTTGATTGACAGGAACTCGTGGACAATTGATCGTGTGTGTTTATTATTTATTTGTACTCGGATTGTTTGAATTTGTACTCGGTAATTAAAAATTAAAGGTACGAAAGAATTTTTTTTTTCAAAATGACTGAATTTTATTTACTTCAATTAGAAATTATACTTCCTCTGATCCTGAAATAAATAAATAAATAAATAAATAAAAATTAAAGTAAGAATTTTGCTTATACGGATATTTTCGCAGAATACTTTTTTTCCCATTTGTTTAATATATATATAAATCATTTTGGAACGATATTAATAATATTAAAAGGGTTTGAAATATTTTTTTTAAATGTCTTATTTATTAATAAAAGACAGCCTCCAATAATTAAAAAAAAAAAAATCACCAACGGATTCTCGGCCCGCGATGGACTCGAACCCATATCCTCCGGTTTCAAGCTCGACCTCTAACCATTCAGCCAGTCAGCTCACTTTCATCCGCAACAGATTATCGTTATAATTAGCACCATCAATTGTCCACGAGTTCCTGTCAATCAAACTGTGTGGGCGTGTACTTGACCGTGATAATGACGCTCTCCTATTGGTTTAGAAACAGTAATCGTCCCAGCAATATACACATCTGAAATATGCGTTAAAAATCTGCTGCATTTTGCTTCATACGCACTCCGCCGCTTGTATATAATATCTCTTTTCCGACCAATAACAATGCTTCATAATACAATCAAGTAACCGTTTCTATACAAGCGGTGTGCGTATACAACAAAATGCAGCAGATTTTTATAGTGTAAGAGCAAGATTGTAGCAAGATATCTTCACCTACACTGTTAAAAATTGGAAACTTTTGCTGCATCGTCACTCCACTGCTATTATAGAATATCTCTATTTTGACCAATGAGAATGCTCCATAATACAGTGAAGTAATCTCTTTCTATAAAAGTAGAGGAGTGACGATGCAGCAAAGATTTCAAATTTTTAACAGTGTAGTTTTAAAATACGGTGCCTAAAATATTCCTTAAATTATGCCATAAAAAGTAATTTAATTCGCACTGTTAAAAATCTGCTGCATTTTGCTGCAACGCACTCCCCTGCTTGTATAGAAAACGGTTACTTGGCCGTGAAATGGAGCTTTCTCATTGGTTGGAATAGAGATATTATATACAAGCGGTGGAGTGCGTTGCAGCAAAATGCAGCAGATTTTTAACAGTGCGGAAAATAAATTTTAATTAACTCACATTTATTTTATTTTTTTCTATTTTAATGCAACGATAGACTAATCCTATTGAAAGGGGCTGAACAAAGCAACTTTTAATATTAGTTTTTGGTAGTTATTTACACAATAATGTACTATCAACAGTTTTCATGATTATTTTTTGAACGTTCATAAAAATCTGCTGACGAATTTTCTTAAAAGATCTAAAATTTTTTAAGAATATAACAAAAATCATCAAATTAAAAAAATCTCTTTATCTAGTTTTAAGATATGATGCATAAAATATTCTTTAAACCGTGCCATAAAAAAGTAATTTAATCCGGGAAAATAAAACTTCCTAAACGAAAATCTTCTGTAAACTCAAATACTGCTTGCGAAATTTGTTCTCACTTCTGAACGCTGTATTCCACTATCGAACAATCTGTTATTTCCATGGCAACAGCGCAATCCATTGAAATCATATCGAGTGAGTCCAGAATCGGGAGAGAATAGCCTGAGAATAAGACTGTACTGTCGAATGGGACGTACTCCATAGCCTTAATCTCCTTCTTTTGCGTCAAAGCTGAATGAAGTAAGTTTCGGCGTCGACTGGCCGCCAACCGCCATCACCGCCATCTGTTGTTTGAAATTCGAACTCAAATCAAGAATTGCGGTAAAAAAACTCCTGACATTATACATAGCCCTCCTGCAAAAATTTTTTTAACCCGGGAGTAGTCGCGGCTTTTTTTCGAACGTGATTAGTCGCGCTCGGTCTATTCGCCGCCGTTCCCTTTTGGCCGAAGAAACTGAGGAAAAGTGCCGTTGTTCCTCGAAGATCGAAAACAGAGAATTCAAGGGGGAAGTATTGCTTGAATGCGAAAAGATATGTGTTATATTGATTAGTACGCATTTACGTTAAGTATATATTTGCTTAACATTTAAATAAATGTTTTAATAACTATTTTTTTAAAAATTGTAAAAATGATAAAAGTTTTTATACAAGCTGAATGATTTTCTAAAGATACAATAGATAATGAATAAAAAAATATTTTCAGTTTTTTGAAAATTTGAAATCGTGATACATATTTTTTGAAAGGCAGCAATGCAGTCAGTTTAGTTTTGACGGTAGTCTGGTACTGGGAAACAACTGAAGTTGAAAAAATACATCTCAAGAATAATTTTTCTTACTATTTCGACGCAAATATAAGATTAGAAGAGAAAATAACCCTTTTTTAAATTATTAACATAAAAACAGGAGCTACTTTTCATATTTTTTTTCCTTTTCCTAAATCTACTTCGTATCGTCGTAATTCTTTTTTGCATGTAAAACCTTAGAGGTTTTATAATTCAGTAATTTTTCTCAAATGAGAAAATATATTTGCACCAAATTAAAATGTATGGATAACATAAAGTAATATATACATAATATTTTTTTTCAATAACTTCGTTTCATCTTTTTTTTATTTCAAAGTTTGTAAAAAAGATAAGAATTACTATATAATCTGACTGAAATTTTAAAGATACAATGAATAACGAATTAAAAGATACTTTCAATTATAACATTGTAATCTTGATACAGATTTTTTTTTTTTTTTTTTTTTGAAAAAACAGCAACGCACTGAAGTTCGTTATAACGGTGGACTGACACTTGGAGCCAATTGATGTTGAAAAAATAAATCTTAAATATTTTTATTACCATATCTATACAGATATAAAAAAAAAGCAGATAAAATAATCCCTTCTTTGTAATTAGTAACATAAAAGCAGTAGCAACATTTCATTTCTTCATTTATTTTATATATTTTTTCTTTTCGTTGATTCTTTTTTTAAATGAAAAATTTATATGCACCAAATGAAACTATACGAATAATATAAATAATAAATGTATTAATAACTTTTTTTTCAAAATTTGTAAAAGGGGTAAAAATTATTATGTACTGGGACTGAAATTGTAAAGATACAATAAATATCGAATTAAAAGAGAATAAATTTTGAATAAACTTTCAAATGTAGATATTAAATTTGATATAGATAAATCAGATTTTTTTAGGGGGGAGGGGGGGGGACTGTCAACATTGATTTTGACAATGTTTCATTTTTTGGCGCCAATCGATATTAAAAAGATGCAATATTTAATGTAAATATATATTTTGTAATTATTTACAATATTTATCAAAGTATAATTCAATTTCAATGAATTTTGCTCTAGGCACTCTTTAAATTCGGGGTAAGAAAAAGAATTGCTATGGCGTTGTTGAATAATGTGTATTTGTATTAGCAACAAACATATTTTAGAAACGTAGTTATCCATTTCTTGTATTTTATAAACATTACCTAAATTATCAAAAAAAAAAAAAAAAAAAAAAGGTTTTTTACTTGCATACGCTGTAATATACATTAGAAAATTCGCATTATTTAGCACACTCGACACATATATCGTAAGTATGTTCTTTGCAGATATACAAACTACAGTGTTGAAAATTTTGTTTTGTCTTCTTTTCTGATTTATTGTGCAAAAACTACATCTTTCAGTCTTCGCAGATCGAACATTTTTTTTTTAATTTTATTTCTATGATCCTTTATTAAATTAAACACAACCATTTTACGCGTATTTTTCGGAAAAATAATTTGAGAATTTATTCCCGCAGTATTCATAAGTTTAAATAACAAAGTAAGCGGTTTTTTATTACCTATCCTTGCTTATTCTTACATATTATATTAAAAAATTAGGTTGTTGAGTTTATATTTATATATTTATATAGTTCATAATTTTCCCTAGAACAGAATCATTAAGAAACAGTTTTCAGAAATCAAATATTATCATCAGAAAGAGAAAAAATACAGAGGGAGAGGAAGCGGGACTCCCCGATTCCAAGAAACCCTCTTCTGAGAAATTCGGGGGAGTAGGAAGGAAGATTGCTAGGACGAAAAAAACATCGGCTACGTGAGTAATCGCATGCCGGTCAATCAGACCGAATTTAACTTTGAAATACAATAAAAGCATGGAAAATCGTAGGAATGACTTGTAATTTCTCTAGGCAGAAGGTCGAACAGTGAAGGTCAGCTACACGGCATTTCACCATTGTAATTTTAAGGGGAGATGGGTTAATCAGAAGAGAAAGAATTCGAGCGGCGAAAAGACCGACGCGCGACTAACCACGGGTTAATAGCTGTCACCGTTTGCAAGATATTGAATTTTAAAATCCATCCGTCAATTTTGGGACACCCGGTATGTACGGTACGTACGTATTGATGTAACGCGATAACAAATGATAAAAATATTCGATTTGCTTCAATTTGGATATCGGTTTATTGTGATAAGATGCTTCCCTGTTTAGTTTTGAGAGTTCACTGTGTAAGTATAAGGGGGGAAACGGGGTTCTAATTTCCCCTCTTAATTTTGATAAATAGGGTTTTGCATGGTGAATTATCAGATTTCTTCAACTTTTAGATATAGAATCATTCTGATTAACCCTCGTTTTTTAGGTAAATGTTTTTTTATTCGGAATTTACCGAATAGCTTCAAATTTTAGATATAGTATCATTCTGATTAGGCACCTCCATAATTAGTTTTGGATGTTCATTGTTTAAGTATAAAGAAGGGGGGCATAAGGGGTAACCCCTTCATCTTAATGTAGGAAAATGGGGTTTTTACGCAGAATTTACCGATGAACTGCAAATTTTTTATATAGGTTCATTGTCTAAGGCGCTTCCTTGATATTTTTGGAGCATACATTGGTTAAGGATAAAGGGGAGATCTGAGGCTACCTCTATTAATTTAGGTAGATGGATTTTTCATGCAGAATTAAGCAATTTCCTTCGATTTCTGGATATAAATTTATACTGATAAGACGCTTCTCTGTTTGGTTTTGGGGTTATTTTGTATCGCATAAAGAATAGGATATTACCCCCACCTCTTAAATTAGAAAAATGGATTTTTATTCTGAATTAATTATTCGATTTGCTTTAAACTTTAGATATAGGTTCTTTCTGATAAAAAGATTCTCTGAATAGTTTTAGGATAACAGAAGGAAGAATAAGGAATAGAATAAAGATAGAATAAGGATAGCTCCTCTTAAATTAAATAAATGTGGTTTTTGCAGTATTTTACGATTTGCTTCGAATTTTGGAAATAGGTTCATTATGATAAGGCGTATCCCTGATTAGTTTTGGGGGTTCAATCATTAAGTATAAAGGATGGAAATGAGGGAGCTAATCCCCCACCCTTAATTTGTTTTTCGAGGAGCATTATTCCTTGAAAAAATAAAACCATAATATAGAATTATTGTGAATAGACTGCGAGCTCAATGCCATCAGTTTAAGTGGGCATGATTATTTTCATTTAGATCCTAAATGAACAAATGAAATAAATAAAAGACATTTTGAGAATTTGAGCAATATTGTCATTCACAAAGTATCAAAAACATCCTTTAAACTTGATACTAAGTTAAATTGATTGTGACCAATCTCTTAAATACTTTACTCATTTAAAGTACATAAATTGCAGTATAATCTATCACTTTCTGAAACAGATTCCTATTGAGTGAACTGTTACTGGTATTTGAGTTGCTAATCAGTTTTATGCGCATCGATATGCAGTGCTATTGATCGAGCATATATATGGTATCAAAGGCATATTCAAATATCTCTATCAAATACATGCAAACGTACTTAAATGACAAATAAATCTAAGAAAATGCTGTTCTGATCTGATGGTAGGTATAATTTCATCTTTATGATTTTTTTTCACTAATGATAGGTGAGAATATTTGCAAATCTTTTTAAGCAGCGATATAAAACTTTACGAGTCAGTCTGGCCTTTTATTTGCTATCTAATGTTAAGTATATTTAAACGGTGTTATAAAGACACAACACATCAAAATTCTATAGTTTAATAGTACAAATATACCGAGTAAATCATATTAAATGTAACCTGCTGGCGATAGAAAAAACATACTTCCAATTACAAAAATTACGCAAATAGAGGACATAATTTAGAGATGACATTTATTTTGCAAATTATATGATAACAATTCGAAAAAAAATTCCTTATACGATGTCTGTATTCTAAAAAGTGTATTTTGAAAACTTTTCCTCATACTCTGAAATGTAAAACAGTAAAATTTTTATTCCTAAATGACCAAAATTCATTAGGTTCTGTTACTTTGAATTTTAGGAAGTTTTGGGAATTGTCGACACTAAAAAATGGTGAGTCGCTTTTATTACTGGAAAGCTATGAAATTTTATATACTATAGTACCATATCTCAGTGAGTTTTGATTATGGAAAATTACGTATATGACGGTTTTACTTATCGCAGCATGTAGAAAATGTTTCCAAATACAACTCATATCAAAAGATCTACAGACTGCATGAAGAAATAATAATCTTTTTCTGCATTCCTTTTCAAAATAAATGTTATGCCGATATCCAAATGGTGTACCTGTTTTGTTTAATTTTATTAATTATAAGTATATTTTTATCTACAATGATTCAACCTCTTAGACCGGGTGTCAGATATAAGTTACAGACAGGGAATATCATGAACTATTACAAAAGAGGAACTGACATACACCTCTAAAGAAATTAGGGGAACTATCAAAGAAACTTAAAAAAGTGCGAGACAGCCATATATTAATATAAAATGGATAGTACATGCATATTAATACGCAGTACAGAAGAAACGGCTAAAAAATGTAATTAAGCTTTAATTCTTTGAATAGATAGAAAAAAACAAAAAATATGATTTAGAGCAACAATTTGGTTACATTTAAATGATAAAAAAAAGTTTTGTTACAAATAATGCAAGATTTTTAATATGGTGTGTGGTCTATTCGAACAGCTAAGACTCCTGCACACGTATTTTCCTGGATGCGACGATGTTATCGATAACACTTGTAAGAATACTGTTCCATTCCTCAAAAAGTGCAGTCTCCATGTTTCGGACAGTAAAAGGTAAAAGGAAGCCTTTGCCTCGCAGCAATGCGTCGTATGGGCATGTCAAAAACATACTCGATCGATGTCAGATCAAGAGAGCACACTGGACATTAAATACGCTGTATTGTTTCAGCTTCAAGTATGTTCTCCACAAGATGAGCTGTATGCTGTCTGGTATTATCATGCTATAAAGAAATCTCCAATGGCTGGAGCGTAAGGCATGGCATGAAGCCTCAGTACCTCATCTGTATATTTTTGGGGCATCAAAATATCATTCCGAATGAAATGCAGGTCCGTAAGTCCACCAATACTGATTCCACCCCATATCAAACCACCTCGTCTGTATTCACGAAATAATGTGAGATTATTTCGAGTGCCTCTTTCCCACGATACCAGGGGGTTTTCACACCATTCAGTTTGGTGTCACACATCAGGCTGAATCGGAACACATTTGTAAACTGCACTTGGCTCCAATTGCACTTGCTCCCAATCTCGATGTTCAGTAGCCCATCTTCGTTGGTCCGAACAGTGGATTTAGGTGGCTTTAGGTCAACGGAATGCAGACCATTGGCCTAAGTGCCTAGAGACCTCCCTGATGAAGTCTATTACGTGACTCTTTAACTGAACTCCTTTCCTCCTATTGTTAAGTGTCTATTGTCTTTGCAGCTGAGTAACATTGTCTATTTTGTTTCGACGAGCTGTTATCTGTTGTTATCTGTTCATCAGTTGCTGTAGTGGCGCGTGGTCAACATTGCTCTGGTCGACGTCTAACATACCCTGTTTCTGGAAATCGATTCAACAGCCTTGCAACGACATTTCTGGTGGCTCTAACAGCGTTCGCAACACTTGTACTTACCCGGATTCAAGTCTGCCTATAATACGCCATCCGATGAATTCTGGCAAATCACGTTGTTGATACATTTTCAAATCACCCTTTCTCAGAAAAAAAAGCTGATTAATCGACATTTACAATTAAGGCAGTGAAACAGATGTTTTTGCAACATCCGGATTTCTGCCCTTATGTTCTTTTTCTGGTTTTTGACGTCATGAACTTTGATTTGCATATGAAGTTTTCTTCACCTGTTTCTTGCTAGGATTTAAATTATGGATGATTTAATTTATGTTACTTATCGTTGTAAGTATTTGAGTAATTTCGTTACAACCATGTGCTTCCCTAATTGTTTTGAGCAGTGGACATTTAAAATAGTGAAATATCAACTGTAATCGCTTTTGAAGGACTTCATTAGCACTTCAAACGAATTCCACCAGGAAACTTAAATAGAAATTTTCTCTTTATTTTAACTTTATTTTAAAAATTTCAAAGCCAGTAGATAAACGGATATTTGTTTTTACGGGTGGGAATTTACTTTTACGTTAGTAGTTCAGTCACATTTTGAAAACCAACACAGTCCTCTTTTTTTTAAATAAAACTATTGCCACCGTTCCAAGTCAGGTCGAGCATCCTCAGCTACATGAATAGCTAATGCCTAAAACTTTTCTTAACCCATTATTATTGATACCTAGTGGTATGTTTACACATAGCTACTTTTATTGGCAAGAAAGCGCTTTTCACACCAGTAAATGTGAAGATAAAAATATATTTTATTTCACGAGCCAAATATATTGATAAATTAAGATAAAAATTACTCTTCTTCTAAAAGTAATGAAAATGCAAAATTTTAATTTTAATGAATAAAATAATTCGGGCGTTAATGGGTTTAAATCGAAAAGAGCTCTATTGATCCTTGGCTAAATGACTGAAAAAGTGAGATAAGATTTTGTACGTATACATTCAATAAGTATTTGAGTTTCCTTTGCTTCTAATTAAATTTCATGATACAGGATATATGCACAGCGTGTCCAGCAAATAACACCCTGATTTCAAAATTAAATTTCTCAAAAACAAAGATCGATAGTAATATGCGGTAAACGGTTTTTTCATTAGGTAAGCTGTGAAAATCTTATACAGAAATTTCAAACAGTGAATATATTGAAAAAAAATGCGTTCTGATTGCATGAATGCTTTGATTTGACATTTTTCTTGTTTTAGATTGCCTACAGAGAAATAATTTTTCAGCTTACAGTGCAATATTTTAAAGATTTTTCGAAGTAAATTTTTAAAATTTCGAAATTTCAAACATTTAATTTAAAAAACTATAATATATGGCACTTTAAGCCGAAAAACACATTCTCTGGTAGCAATCTAAAGCAAGAAAAATGTCAAATCAAAGCATTCTTTGCAATCAGAACGCATTTTTTTCAAAATATTCACT
The DNA here is from genome assembly GCA_964019185.1 of Maratus speculifer. NCBI lineage: Eukaryota > Metazoa > Arthropoda > Arachnida > Araneae > Salticidae > Maratus > Maratus speculifer. The sequence continues at coordinate 37,961,854 of OZ025296.1, forward strand.
GTTTGAAATTTCTGTATAAGATTTTCAAAAAACTTCAAAATATTTACTGTTCGAAACTTTTGTATAAGATTTTTACAGCTTACCGGATAAACAAACCGTTTACTGTATAATTCTATTGATCTTTGTTTTTGAGAAATTTAATTTTGAAATCAGGGGTTATTTGCTGGACACCCTGTATATAAAGTTTTAACAAACGAATCTTCGCATTTTCTATCCATTTACCTGAAATATTGCAAGAAACATTGTTTAGAGTTACATAAACTGGGTTAGAAAAAAATATTAAAATTCGAATTAAAATGTGTATAACGATTATGAAATGGTTATAATTATTAAGATAATAAAACTGACATATTTATTTTACTTGGGTATTATTATAATCGTTGCTTTTTCTAAAATATTATTTAGACTAATATTAATGTTTATTATAAATTATGTAAATAATATTAATGCTAATTACATGGTAGTGTTAAATTACAGAACTATAAAATTATAATTAGTGATTTTTAAGAACAGTAAATCTAATTATAAAAAATAATCACGTACATAAAAAAATAAAATAAAAACTTTCGGGTTTTTTTCTTTCGTTTTCCTTGTAAAATATTTTTATAAAAACTTCTGTACTCCAACTCTATAAAAAAAAATTGCAGAAGATATACCTCAGACCTGTTTAACTTTTATCATATGTTGCAGATTTCATCTAAGGATTGTGAAATGGGTAAGACATTTTACACATTGAAAGATTTTTCTTTTACTTGTGGTCTTTGCTTTTGCAAAAATTGTTCCGATTAACCCTTTGCTTACGGGGTTGGGATATATGTCGTCCCAGAGAAGATTGTTTTATTATAATCGCACCACTTTTTTCAACTAATAAGTGCCATATATTTGCACCAGAAAATTTTCAAGACAAATCTATGACAAACATTTTTTTTCGTAAATTGTGGTACGAATGAATATATAAAAATCGCCATTTATATCCCGTAATCAAAAGGTTAATATTATGAAGCATTAACTTGCAGAACACATGAATTGGGGAGACTGGAGCACATGTGAACAGTTCACATAAATATAGTTTTTCTCATAAATGGATTAATTTCTATAAACAAAAACTACACAATATAGTAAACAGACCATTTTTTTCATGAGGTATTTTTAAACACATTTTTAGTTTTTCTTATCTTTTTTAAATGTTTTATAAATTCAAAAAAATGTTCACATGTGCCCACTAACGTGGCAGTTGTGAACACACGATGGCTACATGTGAACACAAGGAAGAATATCCTTTGACATGTTTTTAATCTGTTATACATTTGTCTCCGTAATCATTAGTTATATTATGTGTTAAATTAACTAGAAAGAAAAAAAGATATGTTTAAAATTTCTCTATTTTCTAGGTGATATGTTTAAACACAATATTATAAAATGAAAATAATTAGATTGGGGAATGGGAGGGAGGATTAGGTGACTGATTTATTGCTACAATAAAATAAAAAAAAAGCAAATTTTGAAAAAAAAAATAAAGCTTTTAAATTTTGCTTAGGTTCTTGTTTTGGAGAAGTGTTAGGTATGAGTAATTTAGATAATATTTATCGGAAAGCTGCCGAAATAAGAAAGATTCTAACCTCTTTATTTGCCTTATTTACTTCTAAAATTATGATAAAGAAGGGTTTTTTCTAATGATAATAATAAATAAAAAATTCTCTATTAAACCCCTGACTGCCGAGCAAAAGGGCAAAATTGAAAAAAAATTAGAAAATAATAAATTAGAAATGCGTTTCTATTTGTAATTTTTGTATTGAGAAAAACTAATGCCCGAAAGTGAGGTACACATGAAATTATAAATAAAAATTGAACGTCAACAAAATTTTCTCTATACGTTGCTCTGTATGCATTTGTCGACATATGTTTTTGTGGAAGTTTCATTAGAAAATCAAATGTTCTGTGACAAAAAGTCTTCTATTGCAGCGAAATTATAGATATTGAAGCTGATATTATTTCTCATGAAATGAAGTGAAAGTAACAGAATCACAGAATGAGGCACTTATGAACTGTTCATATCTGCCCCGATTTGTCTGTTCACAAGTGCTCCACATCACCAATATAGAATAAAAATGACGAATCATTGAAATTTCGCAACTGTAGAGGATTTTTTCTTTTACAAAAAAAATATTCATTACTATTCATAGTATAATATACATGTATTTTTTTTAAGAATAATAAATCTAAAATACATGAAAATGGCAATCTTATTATCGTAATTGTAATGATTGGTTATAAACCAATATATATAATACTGATTTAAAATAATACATTTATCTATATTTCTTCTGTCCTTAACTTAAAACTACCTTCACCCTACAGGTTAAAAAAATGCGACATGTAATTTCTCTTTAACCGCTTTTCCTGATTTGCCCATATTCCACAAGCGCACTGTGATTTTGCCAATCATAATTTGCCCATATCACGTACGGGCATCCATATTCCAATTATGATTTATTATTCTCACCGGTAAATTTTTATTTTAAATTTTGACTTATTTAATTCGAGCCGGTTTCTGATTCGATTTGACAAAAATTTTTATTTTGAAAATCCGGTGATAAAAAATTAAAAATTTTGTTAACCCCTTAACAGGTTTGCCCGAACGGCGTTCGGGCAAGACGAATTCATCATTTAAAACTTTTTGACATCACTTCTTTTTTTAGAGAATTTTCATACTATTGAAAAGCTGAAATGTTTAGATTAATTTTTACGAATATTTTATTTAAATAATAGTGGTGGGAGTCCACTATTTTCAATTTATTGAACGGAAAAGAATTAACCAGTTAAGGGGTTAAATACATGAAAAAACAGGCATTATTTGAAAATATTTTTCAAAAATATTGATCAGTTAAATGGCTAAAATCGTTTCCTTTTGCTTCGAAACTAATTTAAAATACGCATAAGAATTATGCATTTTTCATTCTTTTATTTTCAAATTTATTTTTGTTTCACATAGACAAATGTTTTTTATGATTAATTGCTTTATTTTCAAACTAATCTAAAATATATTTAATGATGAAGCGAAGAACAAATACTTCCTTTCAAAAAGTAGTTTATAAATGAGAACTCGAATACAAATGTGTGGATCTTTATTGATAATTTTCGAACTATTGTAATATTTCTATTCGTTATTTTTAACTACTTGTTACTCTTTTTACATAATACCTTAAATTTTATATTCGAAATTCCTTACATGTTTTATTTTTTAAATCGTTTTCTACTATTTTAGAAGTAATTTATAATACGAAAAGAAAGAAATATTTTTACTCTTCTTATTTTAAATTTGTTTTTATCTTCGCACGGATTAATGTTCTGCATGATTGATTGCAGGGTCTTCAAACTAATATAAAATATATTTAATAGAGGCCGTATACAAATTATATCACGCTTGGAGGGAGAGAGGGGGGTTCGTAAATTTTTAACAGTTTGTGACAAGAGGATGGTAGGGGGTAAGAAGAAATATGACATCACACACTATGGTTAAAATTTTGTTAAATACTAGCAGAATAAATTTTGAAGTTATTTTGAAATTAAAGTATTATGTGTTCATAACATAAAGATAAGACTTAAAGCCAAATATATTAAATTACATTGCAAACTTCAAAATACTAGTATTCAATTGCTCTTTCATATTAATATATTTTTAATATTGTAAATTAATTGCTTTTTGTTGTAAACCTTAATCTTATTCCATTCAAAATAAGTATACGAATCATTTTTATTGTTATGCTCACAAATGCCATTAAAACATGTAGTTAAAGTTTAAAAAATAAAATTTGAAATATGATCTATAACGTAGTGTTTTGTTTCTGAACTGTGAGTATATGTTTATGTAATATAGCGTGGCATATGAAAAGAGAGGATGGGGGGGGGGAGACAAAAATTTTGAATAAAAGGTGTGATATCATTTATGGAGAGCCCCATAATGAAAAGAAAGGTAAACATTTCCTTTCAGAAATCCGCTTTTACACTAACCCTTTAACTGGTTATACCGAACGTCGAATTTTCATTTTTAGCATAATAACATTATATGAACTCCCTGCTATTGAACACAAAAGGAATTTTTCAATATCGACTATTTTTACTGGAGTTACAAGCATTTTTGTCTAATCAGCTGATTCTGCCGAGCCCCTTTGTTTATTTTTTTGCCGATTCGCATCCGTAAAATTTAGCCTAGTTTATAGTTTTACCTTACAAAATGTTAATATTTTGTACTGAATACTTATTAATTTTGTGATTTCGCAAAACAATACTTTAAGTGTAACTTTTAACTGTTTCTTTTCGCGTTTGTTTACAATGTATTTAGAGGAATTGCTTTTTGTCCCCAATCCTTTTAGCGTAAAATAATAATAATAATAATAATAATAAAAATATATTTAATTTATGAATAACATTTAATATATTTAATAAAAATTTTTACAATAAGAGGTATTTATACCATGAATATTTCTAGAAAAAATTAAAAAAAAATTCATTAGAAAATACAAAAAGTTATTTTTGAGAGGATTTTTTTAAATTCAGATACTTCACGTCCTTTGCATGAATTACTGTCGAAGCCACATATTTTATGTGAATTTACCATAAAAATATAAAACACTTACATATAAGCTAGAAATGATATTATATCCCTTATATATAGCTGAAACTGAGACAATAGGAAAATATTAAGCAATTATAACCATTGTAGTTACTAAAACTTGTTTTTTCAGAATGAATATTTTCGTTGTTTTTATGATTTCAAAATGTTCCATGCGAAATTCTTTATGCCCAATTTTTCTGATTTTTTGTTTAAAATGCTCTTTATGTATGTGTTAACAAATGTTACTAAAATAAACTTTTTAGACGCATTTAAATTTTTAAAATTTCAGTTATATGGAATTTTTAATGATTTTTTAACGAAAAATACAAAAGAATTAAGTTAATATAATTTTTTTTTAATTTTTTACAAGTAATATGCTAAAAATGCTTAGTAACATTTGTTAACACATACATAGAAAGCATTTTAAACAAAAAATCAGAAAAATTAGGCATTAAAAATTTCGCATGGAGCATTTTGAAATATTGTCATTTTTCGTTAATTTAAAAAAAGAAAAATCTGTATCTCAAAAACTATTGAATATATATATATATTATTTTAAATGTGAAATAAGAGATGTACATACTATGACTATTTCCCGAAATTAAAAAAAAAAATAGTTTTGAGAATTCACTGTACCCTTAAGCAGGCAGCTATGGCGTGGAATTTGAAAGTAAGCGAATCTCTAAATGAATTGAATTTAATGAATGCGCGTCAGACAAATGTCTACATAAAAGAGTCCAAGATGGGAAAGTTGCTTACATAATAGTTTACATGGATGACATCTTGGTCGCCGGAGATAAAGAAGACACGTGCGAAATATTTACTGAACTTTCAAAACATAACGAAATCAAAAACCTGGGAAAGGTTTCGCAGTATCTAGGAATAAATATTAAAGAAACAGAAAAAGAAAACCTAGAACTAGATCAGATAAATAAAATAGTGCAAATTGCTGAAAAGTTTAATTTGTTAGACGCAAAATCAACATACACACCAATCAACACTAATTATTTCAGCCTACACCCGAATGGAAAATTACTGGGAGATAACAAAAAATATAGGCAGGCCATTGGGGGGCTGTTATACATCGCGACCCTAACTAGACCCGATATAGCATAGGTCGTTAATATACTGGGAAGGAGGAACGAATCACCCAGAGAGGTAGATTGGCAAGCAGTTGAAAAGTTAATCAAATACTTACTTACTACTTAAGATTTAAAATTTATTATTGGCAAGTCAAATTTTTAAATTTTAACAGTTTATAGTGATGCTGACTGAGGAACGATAGGGTGGACAGGAAATCCACCACAGGGAATTGTTGTGTATCACTCTCATCCACAGAGGCGGAATACACAACCGCTTCGAGTGCAAGCCAAGAAACAGTATGGTTATTAGACTTACTGACTGATCTAGAATTCAGTCAACAACTCCCTATAACGCTATATGAAGATAATCTATCAGCCATAAAACTGTCTGAAAGTGAAAAAACACAAAGTAAAACCAAGCATATTGAAATAAAATTTCACCACATAAGACACTTATGTCAAAACGGAAGTATAAAAATAACTTATTGCCCATCAAAATTGATGCTGGCTGACATCTTAACAAAACCGTTGCCAAAGGCTCACTTCGAATACTTGAGAAACCAATTGAACATTATACACTCATCGGTTTGTCACAAAAAGCGGGGGAGTTAGAATACCTCTCGTGACGAATATATTTCGTGTCAAACCCGTACACATTGAAACTTTTATATTCCATTATATATAATCAAGAATAACTACCGATATACTTTTTAGTGTTCTGAAAACAATACAGATGGCAGCACTACTAAATTTTAGACTATAGTGCTCATTACAAACTTTACGTTTTAATGAACTGAAACAGAAGGTTTTCTACTGAATTGCATCTTTCTTTAGTGATCACCAAGAAGAACTTTTCTACTACTTTTGCAGAACCCGAAAATTCTGTTTAGTTTGTGTGCTGGTTCTAAACCAAGCTTGCAACACAGACTCTCAACGATTAATTTCCAGCCTAGGACTATATGCACTCCTTTAAATTACTTTTATTGACATCATAATTGTATCATTGAATTTAATCAAACGTTTGTTTCTATTTTTCAGTTAAAAGTGTAATCAAGAATCGGTGTATGTGTTAGTGACAGAATAAAATACTGGTGTGGATATCATATCCGACGTCATTAAATAAAGATAATATTACACATTATTAATTAAGCCGTATCTCTCCATTAGCGGCATTTGGATATAATGGAAGATACCTAAGAATTCCTGGCTGGCTTACCAGTAAAGGTAAGCAAACTTTTATATACTATTATTCACATCAAGTATTATTCAATACAATATAAAATACTGGGTAAAAATTAGAATGTATAATTCATTGCCTTCACCATAGATATTAATTTAATTATATTTTTTAAAGAATTAATAGATTTTTTAGCAAAAAAATGCATTTTTTCGAAGAGCTAAAAAACTTAGACCCTTCTAATTCCATAGCTGCCACCATCTTCCGCTTTTTTGCCCGGAAAAATTTTATAGAAAATTTTACCATTTCAAATCGGCGTAATCTGCCGATTAAATAAGCCAAAAATTTCTATTATTTTTTCCGGGCCAAAAAATCGGAAGAATTTGCAGCTATGTAATTTGTGTGAAGTTCTTGCACAGTTTTATCAAGCATAAGAATTAAAATATATATAAACAATAAAATAAAATTTAATCACATTTAATTAATTAGTCCATAATATTAGAGAAAAATTTATGTGAGTGTGCGTGGCATCCCACTCGTGTCTTCCATTAATATCTAAAAATAATAATTGTACTTAATAATGATTTACTAAATCTTTCGTACACGAATTACAAATTATCTTTATTTCTAAAGTCATGCTATAAGTCCTGTGAAATTTTCGTAGTTGTATTACCCCAGGGTAACGATATCATTATTAGGAAAAGCTTATTTTAGTCCCTTGTAGAGAGTTAATGTTTCAAACTTCTATGCAAAATACGGCTTCTTTGAAGAAAAGACAATCTGAAAAGTATCTTTTATATAGATGCAATACATGAGAGAGTAGATTTTAAAGCAGTAACTTTAAATATAGTACTGATGAAAGGTAACTAAGCTTTTCTCAAATAGCTTCAATATTCACATTTTTAGTACATTATTTTCAAAATGTTAGTCAATTAAATATAATAAGCTATATTTAATGCAGAATATTTTAATTAAGGAGATTAGATATATATCAGATTGCTAAAAATATTTAATTATAATCTTACAATCTAATATTTTGTGTAAACCACAAGGGATTTTATTTTTAATATGAAAATTACTACAAATTGCATATTCATAATGATAATTTATAATTAAATTTTCTATATGATATCTGTTGTATTCAATATTTATTATTCTGTGTGTCTCTATATATAATTTTACTGAGATGCAAATTTTCACAAATTATAAGATAATAGCAATCATCTCATAAATCATCTCACTACAATAAATGCGTGTTATGTTTATTTCAGAATTTACATGTTAACGGCTTCCCTGTTTTATCATTTTTGTCGTACGGGCAACGTATTTTTGCGAGTCGTGATTTCCTCGTACCGCGTACGAACATCCAATCCATACTCCAATAGTCATTTATCATTCTCACCAGTAAAATTTTATTGTAAACGTTGTATTATTTAATACGAGCATTTTTCTAATTCAATTATAAATCCTTATATAACTTACCTAATGAAATTGTCGCGGAGCTTCCAGATTATGAGGTTTCTGACCCCATTAATAGGAAGCGTCCTAGATACACTCTAATATTGGAAGAGGATGATTGAGTTTCCCTCAACCCTCATGTAAACTAATCTCTCTTTGTTTGTTTCTGTCTATATTACAAATAAATAGAAAAGAAATGCTATACTGTTGGTGTTTAACTAGCTTTACAATTTTTTTTAATGTGTGGTCTCTGTAAAGAGTCTTTTTTTTTCTCTAGTTGGGGCACCCCTTCGGTAGCTTTTTCGTCCTTGCTTTTTTTATCTTTATGAATACTTTTTCCTGAAATATTTTTTTCGATTTATTTATTTTTCTTTATCCTTAATTTAAAATATCACTATCTTTTTACACTATGTTAGCTAATCTTATATATATTATTTGTGGCTTGCCACAACTATACAATACTCTTAATTTTTTCTTATGGCTTTCTAAGCCCTTGCAACACGGGTTATATAGCTACCCTGGATATAAAGTTGATTCTTCAACTAGGAGGTCCAATTCAACGATTACATTGTTCATTGTTCATTGTTCTAATTCAATTGTGCAAAGTTTTCTGTTTCGAAAAACCGATATAAAAAGACTAAAAATTCTGTAAAAGACATGAAAAAATAGACATTTGAATTTTATTTTTCAAAAATATTGATATGTTAAGTGGTTAAATTAGAAGCAATAATAAAACATCTTACGAAAAGCAAGTGAACTTCAACTTAAGTATTAAAACAAAATATCTAATTCCAAACAATTTATTTAAAAATAATCGCTGAAAATTTTGTAGGAAATATTCATGAAAATAAAAATAGGTTGTATAGATTTTTCTTTTGTTAAAATTAGTAGATTTTTTATATCAAATACGACATTTAACATCTTATTTAGAAGCCCCATTAGCAAAATTTTAAAAATATCCCTTGTGCGTTTTAATAAAAATTTTAATTTTACTTAAGAAAGGTGTTATAATAAAAATAAAAAACATTGACATGTATCGGAACCGTCAAATAAGTTCCATAATCCTAATATAATATTATCCTTTTTATTTATATTAGGATTATGGAACTTATTTGACGGTTCCGAAGCATGTCAATGTATTTTATTTTTATTATAACACCTTTCTTAAGTAAAATTAAAATTTTTATTAAAATGTTTATATAAAAAGTGAATGTTTTAAAATCTGATGATTTAAAAAATCAATTGGATTTAATTAACTTTTTATCCCTTGTGCGTTCTCAGATTGTAAAAATTTGGTAAGATGGATAAGGTTTCTTACTTTCCATTAATTCATTCTACACATTCTTTAAATTTTTATGAAAGACAGGGCCTGACTAGAAACCGGGTACTCTCCCAAAAATGTATTTCCTTTTCCTGGTAAAAGTGTGCCCAATTGATAGTCAGACCCTGAGTATTATATATATGTTTCGCCTTCTGTTGCATCAGAATATTCTGCGTTAAATTTTTATTGTTAGAGGATTATACATATGTTTCACTTTCTGTAGTATCCAAATCATCAGTGTTACTTTTTTTAGAGAGAGAATTGAGGATTATACAAATATGTTTCGCTTTCTGTTGCATCAAAATAGTCTGTGTTAAATTTTTATTATTAGAGGATATTCAGTGTTACATTTTGTCTTCGTTAAATGAATTACACACCGGTAATAAGTCGAATTTAATTATTAAAATAAAATAAACATTTCAAGCAGAATACAAAAAAAAATAACAAAAAAAAACATTTTCTGGGATTTTCTATATTTTTTATTTATTTAAAATCTTTACATGTATTAAAATAAATAAAACTAATTGACAGTAGTTTTCAGAAATTAAAATAACAAGAGCTTTTATTTGGAACAGAAATTAAATTTTAAATCATCTAGAGAGAAAATTTAAAAAGATTGCTTGAGCACATACTTGTTACAATATGTTACAAATTGTTGCACTTACTGTACATTACCTAGCTGTTTGTGTCTGAAGTAATATATTTTTTACTGCATAGCGTTGGTATAACGTACCGTCCGTCGTAGTTTGTTGTTTCAAAAAAGCTGTATATACGAGAAATTTGAATTTAAAAAAAGGTAGCCTTCTGGTTATATTGTTATCGTATCGGATAGTTTGACGTGATACAAAGGCTATACGTTTATACATTTTATATTTATTAAAGAGGTGAACACTAATTTCATATTTTCCGATACAAAGACCAGCTGAAAACAGGCATTTTTTACATACACACACACAAAAAATATCAATGATAAATTAAGTAAGAATAATTCATTTTATTTTCTTAAATTCCTATAAAAATCTACAGCTATTTCTGATACATTTTTTTTAATTGTTTAAGCGTAGCACCATTGTAGACACCCGCAAAAAATGCCCCAAGTTGAAACAATATAAAAAATGAAAATAATAACTGATTTTAAAGACCTATTTTAGTTACATTAAAGTCGAAGGTACAAAAAATGCTTAAATATAGTTATTAATATAAAAATGTAGTCACAAATAATTTGCTTGCCATAATACACTGCTCAAAACAATTTCAGTTTTAGGTGGATTTTGTACCTGGGAAACTTTTTAGCTGATTGATACATGGTCGACAGACATAGTAAGTTATATGAGAATAAATTACACATGTTTGGCAGAAAAAAATGCATTTTATTGCGCATTTGTGTACAAAAGAAAAAAAACACAATTTGTGCATATGAGAAAAAAAGAATAAGAAAAGGTGTTTTCTTCAACGAAAATCATTTTCAGTAGGGGGTATGGTTTCCACGGGCGGCCAGCAACGTTGAACACCTTTGAGGCATGGACACAATGAGGCTATTAATGATGAGTTGGGGGTATTCTGCCCCACTCTTCCAGAAGAGCTCTTTCCAGTTCTTGGAGAGTTTGTGGGGGTTGTTAGCGGCCAGAAACTCGTCTTCCTAGAGTGTCCCAAACGTGCTCGATTGGATTCATCTCTGGAGAACACGCTGGCCATTCCATTCGAACGATTCCTTCCTCGAAAAGGAAATCCTCCACCAGGTTTGCACGATGTGGCCTGCAGTTATCGTCCATTAAAATGAAGTTATCTCCGATTGCTGCAGCGTAAGGGACTACGTAATGTCTGAGGATCTCATCCCTATATCTGCGACCAGTCAGAGCTCTCTCTCGAATGATGTAGAGGTCAGTGCGCCCGTCAATAGAGATGCCGCCATACACCAACACTCCTCCACCGCCAAGTCTGACACTTTCGTGCACGAACGCAGGATTATTCCTACTGCCACGGTCCCTCCAGATGAAAATACGCTATTATCCGGATGCACAGAAAAACGGGACTCGTGAGAAAATAGAATATTGCTCCATTCATTTCTCCTCCAATTGACATGCTCGGTTGCCCACTCCCTGCAGTCGCGACGATGCCTTGATGTTAATCTAACACATACCATCGGTCGGCGAGCATACAGACCTACAGCATGGAGCCGGTTTCGGACAGTCTGAGTTGAAATCGCGGTGCCTGTAGCCGAGCGAAGGTGTTGTTGAAGAAGAGTAGTGTTCATGTTTCGGTGTCTCCGAGCTGTTAACGCTAAATACCGATCTTCATTGGGCGTTGTTGCACGTCTACGACCTTGCCCTGGTCTTCGGCCTGCACATCTGTGACGGTATACTCATGCTGGGTGTCGTTTGCAACGTTATATGCAGACATACTCATTAATTTAGGTTAAAACAACACAGTTTATTAAAATGATAAGGGCTAAAGGAAAGTGGAGCAAGTCTATAATTTCACTCACTGAGAACACTATGAAAAGCTAAATCATACTCACAGGCTTCGGTCTAGCTCAGCCGGGGCACCGTCTAACACTTGACACTATTTCCTGGCTGATCTACTAAACAAATCTTAATTTCACAGCCCGTGGCTGTGGATATTTCTTTATTTGCTCAAATAATCAAAACTAAACTTTCTTACCAAGGCCGAATCTTTAATCCACTATCTGAACTCCTTTTCGCTTTACTGGAGGCCGTAGCTATTTTCTAATCGTCAGCACCTTACTAAACAATCATCAACTTCGTTGTCTAATGGCGGAATACACACAGAGGCTGCTGGCTGCTGGCTACTACCAGAAACACACAGACGCTGGCTGCTGGCTAAGGCCAGAAACACACACACCACAAACTCACACCCAAGCTTTTATACGCGACAAACTGAGATACTTCTCATTAACATAATACTAATAACCGCGAGCTAACTGCGGAATTCGAAAGAGCACACACACTCTAGAAAGTTAAAGTAAAAGAGAGGATAGATGTCACTTTTACGCCTACAAAATGTTAAATTATTGACGTCACGATCTCAGAAACACTAGAGTGCCTTTATGACTAAAGGTCACTCCCTCACAACCCCCCCTCGAACTCCGCAGAGAAAAAGGGCTGGGCTAAATGCATGCCCAGAACTTTTTCTTGTTATAAATTTAGAGCCGTAATAAAACACAGTGATGGGTGAAATTTAACGCCGAAACATAACTTTTAAAATATTAACTTTAACCCATCACAACCAAAAAAACTCAGTTTGCCTCAAATAATCACATATTCAATCCAATCATTCTTCTATCGTACAAATAGCCTCCGTAAAACTTCCAAAAACTCGTAAAACATCCAAAACTAATTACTTCTTCTCTCAAAACAACCCACTCCACTGGGAGTGCTAAAATTTCTCAAAACACTAACCTTCCGAAATTTTCCTCAATATTGCAATGCAACTATAACTTTACCCAAAAATTTCTCCATAACTTTTAATATACTAGAATTCGCACCAAGTCCAAAAAACCCAATGCGCAAAAACTTTCCTCATCCAAATTCCGACTTCATCCAAAATTACATTTACTTCATACTAAACTAACTCTGCTACTACGTAATACCTACATCCCCATTAGCCAATGAACTAACTCCCAAACTTCTTCAGACTTAACTCCACTTGAACAATAATTGGGGCACATACGTACAGCGGCATATCGCTGTGCTTATGCAACAATCAAAAAATATCAAAAATTTACAAAATGACGTCATCAATCTCTTCATCTGTATTAACTAAAAGAAAAATAGCAGAATCAATACATAACAAAAGGTATACTTCCCTGCAAGAAAATCACATTAACATTCAATTTTAATACAATACAATTTCAAATTCAAATGCAGCTTAAAACTTCGCAACTTGCGGAAACCATTCCCAACTAAAGTACAAAACGCAACTCATAAAACACGAACGATAAGAAGAAAGTTAATTCATTAAATGTTAGTATAAGAGATAGAAACGCGTGTCAAGGACTTCTTGACCGCAAAACACGTGCGCGCCTGAACCGCGGCGCGTGTACAAAATAACCCAAACTACTATCTGTACTTTCTGAAAATTTAAACATACATTAACATACATTTTATAACACATGAACAATATAACAATATAATAACATTTTAAACAAATAATATAACAATTTAACAATAGATCCAGAATTTTTAAAAGCAGTTAAGACCAAAATTTCCAACATACATAAAACTAACAATTTTGCAAACAAATTTTGAACACAATTAAGCACTGAACGTGAGTCCGTCAAAAAATTCCAAAAATGGCCAAAAGTACAAAACAGTCTCTCTGCTTTCTATTCCTTCACATTGCTACCACATATATGCACTCTAATAGAAATTTAATAAAGAACAGTATCACCCAATCATAGAGATGATTCACTGCTAGCAGGCTTCATACTGCAAGATGGCTTTCTCCTCCTGTCCCAAAAGGCTTGTACGAAGGATCTCTCGTCATCAGAACTGTACGGTGACGCCACAGTTGACTGTCGTGCCTGCAGCCTGGTTCTGAATGGATGCCGTGGAATACTCGTAGGTTCCACTCGACGACTCTGCTCTGGCCGGTTCGCTGGGTTCACTCCATGGCGAGGTTCACACTGTTGTTGCCGGTAATCTGAGAGTTGCCTCCTCTTTCTAGACGCACCCGAAGTTACCGAAGATCCAAGGCCACGTTTCTTTCCGGACCTATGTAGTTTCTTGTTAGGCAAAGATTCGGCATTTAAAGTTCGCTTAACAGTTTAACGAGTGTCCAAACGAAATCTTTTCTGGGGATTAATCACTGAAGATGGTGAACTATCAGTTAATTTATGCTTGTGAGGTTGTTGTCTAACAGATGGAGGAACTGGACAATTTATAATTTTTTGTCTTTTATGACACACAGAGTCCGATGTATTTGACACAGTTCTCTTATTTTTATTATACTTTGCTCTCGGATTGCTAGGCTTTCGACTTTCAATAACAGTCTTTGGAGCTGTTTGACCAAATTTTCTTCTTGAATATTGATGAAAAGAATTAGACGAAGAAGTGCTGGACTCGGGACACTCATTGGATCGGGAATTTCGCGAAACACCACTCGACATATGAGAACCTTCACTACCATTTTCTCTAAACTTATACACTCTAACCTGATCCAGATTAACAGTCATTCTTTCACCATTGACATCAACAACCAAATTATTATTTCGAACTTCCAAAACCTCGAACGGACCTACAAACTTCGGACCAAACTTAGCTACTCTCTTTTGACGACTTGAACTTAACCAATGCTTTTCTACTAACACAAAATCTCCAACTTTCACTTCTAACTCCCTTCTACGCATATTATAATACTGAGCTTGCTTTTCTTGCGCTTTTCCCATTTGAACCTGAGCTTCCTTAACCAACCTCTCAATATCCTGACACATGTACTGACTTTCTGCATCTGACACCATAACTAACCTTTGGAATGGAGTAATAACTTTTCTACCCAAAAACAATTCAGCAGGCGTTTTCCCCGTTGACTCGTGAACTGCCGTACGAAGTGCGTACGCAAAATGCTGAAGAAACTGGTCCCAATTTGCATGATGAGAACCAACATAAGAAGAAATCATTTGAATTAATGTACGATTTACACGTTCAGCCATATTAGACTGAGTAGGTTCCATACCGACCTCAGTCTCCAACTTTTCACAAAAAGATTTAAAAATATTAGATATAAAATCATAGCGAAATGGTTTACTAGCAACTAGTGCGTCAAAACCAATATGAACTTCATTCGTTAAACTCGGTTTATCTGAAAAAACTTTACCAAAATCGACTAAAGACTTATTAAACTCCACCTTCTTAACCTCACTTAAACTAGATTCCTCCAAATTAACTGACACTGAAACAGGCTCTTTCTTACTCACATTCCCATCATTATTCACGATTAACGACTTTTTAAAGAAATCCAAACTAATTCCTCTATCCCTCATATAATCCACACCAACTATACAATGCACTGTTAATCCATCTAACACACAAAACTCCCAACATGTCTTAACCGAACGAATTTCAACTTCCAATTCCACTGAACCTTTATTATCGCAAGCTACTCCCTGTGCTGACTGAACCACAAGACTTGACCTTTTCAACCTCTTATACGAAAAATATTTCCGATAACAATCAAAAGAAATGAACGACTTATCTGCCCCTGTATCGAAGACACTTTTAACGACAATACCATTTAACACAATTAACACTTCAGGTAACTCAACCGGATTAATAGTAATTTTATTTAAACTCACAGAAGACTTTTCCGACCTCTGAACACATCTCTCTTGCGTTGACCTATTTTCAACATTCTCATCCGAAGTTAATCTCCTCACTTGCGAAGAAACATTCCTGTCCCGTACTCCCCCACTACGATCATAACCACTATTCTGTCTATTTCCATGCATATTTCTCTCACCACTTCTAAAATTATTAGCACCACCACCATTCCTATTACCATTACTCGTATTCGACATATTACGACCAAATCCATCACTTCTATTACGCACATTATTATCCGGAAATCGCTGTCTCCCCCTCACAAAATTACGTTCCCCCTCATTTCTCAAACTACTATCCGTGACAGGTCTCTGCCGAGGGTTACGCAAATCCCGTTGATCCGAGCTATGCCGAGTCTCATACTTCGATAATATCTGGTGCATTTCTGCAAAATTCTTCGGTGCTCTAACTTCAATAAAGTCCTGTATATTTGGATTAAAAAGAGGAAAGACAATGTCCAACAATTCCTCAAATGTAATATCTAAATCTAATTTATTTTTTAGTTCCAGCTTACGAAGATAAAATTTTGACGCCGATTCATATATATTCTGCTTATTACAATAGAACTCTTTTCTCAAAATACTTTTATCTTTAACGGGAGGAAATGCCTTCTTTAACTCAATTACAGTTTGTTCAAATCTTTTCGCTTCATCAGTAATCAAAAACTTTCCTATATTTTCTAACCACAAAAGTGCTTCGCCCTTTAACGAGCATTTAAGCACTACGTACCTGTTTTTCTCAGGTATATTATTGAACAAAATATAATCATCTAATTTCACTAAAAATTCACTAATATCACCCTCACCGGTGAAATACACCCGTGGCACAATCTCAAAATGTCCGACATTTCGTTGGGCGCCATTTGTGACGGTATATACCATGCTGGGTGTCGTTTGCAACGTTATATGCAGACATACTCATTAATTTAGGTTAAAACAACACAGTTTATTAAAATGATAAGGGCTAAAGGAAAGTGGAGCAAGTCTATAATTTCACTCACTGAGAACACTATGAAAAGCTAAATCATACTCACAGGCTTCGGTCTAGCTCAGCCGGGGCACCGTCTAACACTTGACACTATTTCCTGGCTGATCTACTAAACAAATCTTAATTTCACAGCCCGTGGCTGTGGATATTTCTTTATTTGCTCAAATAATCAAAACTAAACTTTCTTACCAAGGCCGAATCTTTAATCCACTATCTGAACTCCTTTTCGCTTTACTGGAGGCCGTAGCTATTTTCTAATCGTCAGCACCTTACTAAACAATCATCAACTTCGTTGTCTAATGGCGGAATACACACAGAGGCTGCTGGCTGCTGGCTACTACCAGAAACACACAGACGCTGGCTGCTGGCTAAGGCCAGAAACACACACACCACAAACTCACACCCAAGCTTTTATACGCGACAAACTGAGATACTTCTCATTAACATAATACTAATAACCGCGAGCTAACTGCGGAATTCGAAAGAGCACACACACTCTAGAAAGTTAAAGTAAAAGAGAGGATAGATGTCACTTTTACGCCTACAAAATGTTAAATTATTGACGTCACGATCTCAGAAACACTAGAGTGCCTTTATGACTAAAGGTCACTCCCTCACACATCCACTCTCCAAAAAACGGTTACAGATCCTGGAAATGACACTTTGTGACACTCCAATGGCTTGCGCTACTTCGGCTTGAGTTTGGCCCCCTTCTAACCTACCAACAATTCTCTAAGCTTCTGAATCTGTCAAATGACTTCGCTGAGACATCGTACTCATCGAAACAAAGCAATAACTGAATGCCGACCATCCTTGTCTTCATTCTCTTTTATCCAGTTGAAAGTCAAATTTCATTCGCTGCCGCTGAAGCGACGTTTTTGGCGTCGAACTCAAAACCTGCATACTCCACAGTTTGAAAACCAGAAAAATTTGCATTTGTGATTCTCGTCAGAAAACAGAATATTGCTCCATTCATTTCTCCTCCAATTGACATGCTCAGTTGCCCACTCCCTGCAGTCGCGACGATGCCTTGATATTAATCTAACACATACCATTGGTCGGCGAGCATACAGACCTACAGCATGGAGCCGGTTTCGGACAGTCTGAGTTGAAATCGTGGTGCCTGTAGCCGAGCGAAGGTGTTGTTGGAGAAGAGTAGCGTTCATGTTTCGGTGTCTCCGAGCTGTTAACGCTAAATACCGATCTTCATTGGGCGTTGTTGCACGTCTACGACCTTGCCCTGGTCTTCGGCCTGCACATCCACTCTCCAAAAAACGGTTCCAGATCCTGGAAATGACACTTTGTGACACTCCAATGGCTTGCGCTACTTCGGCTTGAGTTTGGCCCATTTCTAACCTACCAACAATTCTCTAAGCTTCTGAATCTGTCAAATGACTTCGCTGAGACATCGTACTCATCGAAACAAAGCAATAACTGAATGCCGACCATCCTTGTCTTCATTCTCTTTTATCCAGTTGAAAGTCAAATTTCATTCGCTGCCGCTGAAGCGACGTTTTTGGCGTCGAATTCAAAATCTGCATACTCCACAATTTGAAAACCAGAAAAATTTGCATTTGTGATTCTCTTCTTCTATTTTCGGCAAAAAAAATTTCGTTTATATCTTTATTTTATATAAAACTTCAATTATCCTTTAATTGTTTTGAGCAGTGTACAAAAGACATGAAATAACAATAAAATTATTAGAAAGTCGTATTGGTTGAAATACCTATGGACGAAACACCTATCGAAGATATTTGTAGCTAAACATTGACACTTGGGGTTATTATGAACTATCCCATTAGCATAGCTGTCAAATTTTACGCATTTTTGCTACCACTAAAATTGTACAGAAATTTTCCATTTGTTTAATCAAGAGATTTCTACGATTAAATAAGACAATATTTATTAAAAAATTTTTGTGGTAAGAAAAATGAGTAAAAGTTAGCAGCTATGCCATTAGTAAGATAATTTTTCGCAATATTCAAAGGTCATTTTTTATGCTTAAATTATAAAGTATCTTATATTGGTACAGTGAAATAATAAGTTTTGTACAAATAACCATAAAAATATAAAAACATACACTACGTTTCGACGTGGAAATGATAGCAGCCTGTCATAAGCTGAAATAAACATGTACCCGTACAGGGACAAATTCAATGATGAACTGAAAGTTAAACTGAAAACTAAATTATTTAATTTGAAAATTAAACATTATCATCGGATGTGTAAACACACTTCCGAAGATGTGTTTGAAACACACTTCAAACACAAGAATTGAATTTCGAACAAGCTCCTGTTTTCTAAAAAAATGGGGGAGGGATTCTCAGAAATTATCCATCTTTTGATAATATTTAAATGTACAAAAAAACTAAAAATAGTATATTATTATTAACTGAATTCAGTTATTAAAGTTTGAAAGTTAATCATTATCAGCAAGATTGCTGAAAATGCATGAAAAACATTAAATATGAAAAACTTCAATCACAAGTACTGGGTAGAGCTTTGTCATAAAGTTTGAATCTATGAATCAGATGGGTCGCCTAGAGCGGTAGTAATTTATCTATATATTTAAAAGACCAAGCTGTTTTTAAGTCATCTTGTATAAGATTTCTTTCTACACAACCGATTTTGTTAATTTTTTTTTAAAACGGAAATACTTTACTTATAAATGTGCCTGTACTCGCTAGTTTAAAAAAAAAAAAAAAAAAAAAAAAAAAAAAAAAAAATTCTTTTTTTATTTTAAAAGATATTTTTTTTATTTTTTCTTATTGATGGCTATCAGTTAATGTTATATTTTGAAGCGCCACAGGGCAGAAGTGGAAATTATCATATCATTAAGGATGCCATTTTGGTATTAAAGGGCCCCATATGGTGCGCCAACTGAACATCAATATTTTCTTAGAAAGATTTTTGTTTTATATTTTTCTTGCAAATTTCTTAAAAACCGAATTCGGAGGTAAGTTTTAGCCCAAATTCTGTTGAAACCTACTATGAAATTTTCTGTACAAAAATATTGGTGTTCAGTTCGCGGACCATCTGCGACTCCTGTATTACAATTGATAATTACTTTTAAAATTTTTGAGCTTCTAATGACATTACGGTATAAAATAACTCACTTTTGCTCATAAACGTGTTATTATTTCAGTATATATATATACAATTGCAAGGTTTGAAAATGATGTCATAGTAAAAATGAAATGTGTATTGAATACAAAGTTGATAATTGGTAAATGTGACATCAAAGTAGAGAATATATTTATCAATAATCTGTTGCACATTACAATATTTTAAAATTATAGTTAATATGAAACGTATGCATATAAATTTTGCGAGGGTGAAAAGATATTATTTTCGGATTTCGTTGAAATCGAAAATTATAAGTGTGTCATAATGGCGCAGTTACAGTTGATTTTTGTTGCGTTCATTATTTATTATCTGAATTACATTTTACTGATTACTTACAAGTATAATGTTTGATTTTTTTATAATTTGAAACGTGTAAGTTAAACTTTAGTTTAAAATAATATATGTCTTTTGGATTAGGTCAGTCAATATAAGATTGATTGTTTATTGAAATATTTTTTATAATTTCTATCTGATAAGATAGATTAAACTCTTCATTCACCGAATTCGACGAGTTTTAACTCGTTTTATAAAAAGTTAATTTTGTATGCTAGAAGTTTGCTTAGCATGACACGATATTTAAATAAGATATTATAAAAAATAAATAACATAATTCGATTTTTAGTAATTTTTTAGAAAATAATTTTAGATTTCACCTTTTTCACTGCATTAATACCACTATAAAAATAACAACACTTGTTCTGTAACTTTTTTTTTACTTTGAATTATTTTTAAAAGAAAGTTATATATTTTTTATCTACTTTTAAGTGTTCAAACATAATCAAACATGCCTGAAAAAAACATTAAAGACTATTTTCTTAAATATATGGTACAATGGTACTATGTAACAAAAATAAAAGTCAAGCATTTTTCTCATACGATAAAGAAAACTGTGAAAATGATCTAAACAAGTATTTACATAAGGGACGATTTATTTTTCCGACCTTTAGGTTATACTTAGATAATGAGATAAAGGATAAAGGATAAAGGAGATTATTTTGCGTGAGAATTTTTCCTTTAGGGCAAACATTTCCAGTGTTTATGACTATCAAATCAAATGCCATCATTCTAACTTTATGAGCTTTGCATAACTTTGCACTTCTCTTTCTTTTTGTAATAAAATAGCTCCTCGTTTTATCGCGCGTGAATATATCGTACATTCGGATATATCGCTCTTTTTCTGTGCCTCCCAAGACGAAAAGTCAAAGGAAGTTCTAACTTATCTCAGCTTTTAAGTAGCTGGATATATAAACAAATAGGCAAATGTAATTCTATGCCGTTAAACCAACTAAATAAAATTAAGAACTTATACATTTTGGAGACCAAATTTAAAATGTAAACCTACAGATAACCTCTTTCTTAAATGTCTAAAACTACTAGTTTATATCATGCTTTTGTCTCCAGAACAACAGAATATAACTTGGGTTACTGCATCGAATATTAATCATCCACTATACTTAACCCTTTGCACTTGAGAGGTGATTCTCACTGACCATGAGTGTCTGCGTAAATGGGTGCGCCAAATCCTCTGGATTCCAGTATTTTAAACTGAATTTCTTCGCCAAATCTAATGGTCGAATAATATGTGATAAGAAATGTCAAAATAAAATGCAAGATATCAATAGTGTCCAAAGCATTTGGCGTTCCGATTTACGAGAAACACCTCACGATACTAGTGGTCAGTGAGAGTTGTATGTCCAGTGTAAAGGGTTAATACGGAATTTGTTGATGGAAATCTCTCTATCTCAGAAATGTTTTCAACATTTTGACGCACCTTTAAATCAATAGAATTAAAAAAAAAATAGTCGCTGGGACGTACGGTGTTATACGTGAAGAAACTGTTTTGATTATTTTCAACTAAATTTGTTCATAAATTTCGGCGGGAATTAATTATTTCAACTTTTTAGGAGCACAAAGGTCTTACCCCTGAAAGGATTAAACGGAATTGCTCCCATTTTGACGCACGTCTCATCTTTACAGGGTTTCCAAATGGTTCACCAACAGAACATTAATATTTTCTTAGAGAGATTTCCGTTTTATATCTTTTCTTGCAAATTGCGTAGAAACCGCCTTCGGAGGTTAGTTTTAGCACAAATGCTGTAAAAACCTACTATGAAAATTTCAGTTAAAAAATATTGGTGTTCAGTTCGCGGACTATTTGGGAGCCTTGTCTTTACCGTTGGGAGAGACGCACCTTTTCGGGACGAGTGTCTTTTACAAAAATTTTAATCTTTTGTCACCGGTTATTCAAAACAGAATTTTTTGCCTATTTGAATCGAGAAAACGCTCTGCTTAAATAAGGCAACAGTTTCATTAAATTTTGCTGGTCAGAATACTCAAGGATCCTAAACATGTTATGTGGCAAACATACCGATCCTCGTCCCCAAATTTTTGACCCTTTAACTGGTTCTTTCTTTCCCATTCAATAAATTGAACATAATGGATTCACACCAGCATTTTTTGAATAAAATATTCATAACATTTAGTCTAAACATTTCCGCTTTTAAATAGTATTATATTACTTAAAAATAAAATAGTGGTGTAAAAAACATTAAATGATGAGTTAAGCAAATTCGTCTTGCCCGAATAGCATATGGGCAAATCAGTTAACCCTTTCCGGCACGGGTAAAATCTGTTAGTATAATGAGAAATAATCGACTAACACCGTAATTCACAAACGAATTTTTTAGATATTCTGAAATCCTTAATTTATGTTATTATCGTAAAGGCAAAATTTTACTAAAATATTATTGGTGCCGTTTGCAAGTTTGGAATTAAAGTTAGGTATCCCAGATCGGGCACAGTGTGCCGGAAAGGGTTAAGGAGTTAAGTTCCTTAGGGAGTTTAACGACTTAACTGATTTCCCGTACGTCGTACGGGCAAGAAAAGTTTGCATCTTTCATCACTTAAATTTCATAAACGACTCCCGTCGCGAAGGGATTAAGCTTTTTCACATTACTGAACTTCTTAAATACAGTTTCATTCTACTGGCTTCTATTTAAAGGCAGAAATATTTAGAATAAGTATTATGAATATTTTATTTTTAAAAAAAGTGATGTTTTACTCACATTTTCAATTTATTGTACACAAATAAAAGAATTTGTTAAGAGGGCTCAGGGGTTGAAAACTTTTCAAAAAATTGATTTTTTTAATGATCTAATTTGATTATTCATTTATTTCTTAACTCAATGCAAAAAACCGCATAAAAATATTTGCATTTTTAACGGAGTTATAAGCATTTATGTATCAACACTTTCATAGCCGCATCCATATAATTTCAACTTTAAGTCGCGTTTTCTCAAAACTTGATTTTTGACGACTAACACCAAAATAAAAAAAATCTATTTGATGGAATGGCTTAATTTTTTTTGCATCTATATAACATCATTATCTAGGTTATGAATTAATATATTTTAGATAGTTTAATATTTTGAGTATTTTTAATGAAAAAAAGTTGTATTTTTTAGGGTTTTTTTAAATTTTCAAATTTAAGAGTTTTTTTAATAATTTTTTTTGAGGGATTTTTATATCCTTAATTGATTCTCTAGAGTAAAGTTTCCTGATCATTTTAAAGCAAAAATTAGGTTCTTAAGTCAATTCAACGTTAAGATATTTTGGTGTTGGTGATATAGCATATAATTTTTTTTTTCGAAAATTGTGTTACATACATTTCGCTATATTTTTTATTATATTACATTGAAATACTTCATTTTGTAATTTTATAAGACTACAAATATACCTTTAAAATATCAGAAAGTTTAAAATAATTACATTGAATACTTCTGTTTTTATATGGGCTCGAAGCAAGAGCTCTGTTTACATGTTTTTCCGTATTGATCAACCCCTGAGTTAAATGGTTATATATCTTCAAAAACTTTAGTTTTATGAATGATTTTTTTAAATGACCATAATTTAGTCAATAAATTTCCCAATGTATTTTTCATCTGTTTTTATTGTAAAAGTGACATGACATATAAAGTAATAAAATAACATAACTATGCATATATATTAATGCTCCAGAGATGATTTATGTATGTAGAAATTTTTCAAACAAATTTTCAAAACCAGTTTTCTATATATTTTTTTATTTTATAAATTTGCATTATTAAAGTATGGAGATGTCGCATGTTTTACACTGAATAGTTAATACAAATTTCCATATCTAAAATATTTTAGCAAAATAAAGTCAATACATTTATATGCACTCCTTTAAAATATCAAAGCTTAAATCTGAAGAACCGAGAACATTTCTAGTACCTTCTGTCTTTCGACACTGAATTTAAAAATATTATGTACAGAAAACCCTATTTTCCGAAGTCTGAGACAGAATCTGTTGCATTTGAATGATTTTATACGGCGGCGCCAAGAATGATGTCTAGATTTCTGCTTCGTAGCGGAAATTCTTTGAGTTCAAAGAAATTTTTCAATATTAATACAGAATCAGAAAAAAAAAGTTCTTTCTCTTTCTTTTTACATTTTAGCAATGAGGAAATATTTATTTTAAACGGATTTTCAAGGTATACTAAAATGAGAGGAAAGGGTTTTTAATTTATCATTTTTAATCCTTTCAGGAGCAAGTTATTAGTGCTCCAAGAATGTTCAATTGATGAATTCACATTTAGGTACGAATTTATTTGGAAAATGTCAAATCTCGTTTTAAGGTATATTATGAGATTGAAATTGTATTAAAAACTTACTAGTGCCAATTCGCAGCTGGGCATTAAAATCAACCGACACAGATGTCACCTTAGTATAGGGGAAAAATGCACTTTTAAATCAATTAGTTTGAAAACTGTATCTTTATTTGCTTTTGAAATATTAATTTTTTTGTAGTCTTGGTTACCTTTTTCTCATTGTGGCAACATTAGTACTCCATTTCTTTTAAAAGCAAATTTAAAAAAAGCGATTACTGTACCTTTATGTTGTTATTTTCTCATTAAAACAGAAAAAATTCAAATTTAAATACTTGCTATGTCCAAAATATCACCTGTTATAAAATCCGATGAATTTTGGTTTCATTTACAAATTTCCATTTATTTCTTAAAAGAATGTAAATAATTTGGTATCTGTCTCAGCTAATAGCATTGAGACTTCAAGTTTTGAATCAATATGATTAAATCTAAATGCCAATTTTTTTGAAAAAGTGAATACAAATAAGAAAAGTGCAAATGCAAATTTTGATATGTCGAGTTTAGATTTCACGGAGAATAAATTCTATGATTGAATCAAAGTATAATAAATTTTGCTTTTTTTATCATTTTGGAATACTAGAATAAGAGCCGTAATTGATGACTGTATCATAATATCTTTATTATTTCTTTCAGCTTGCATTTACGATTAAAGTTCATTTTAAAGAATTACTACAACTGAGTTTTATAGAAAGAATATTTTTTTTTTATTTTAGGTTAAATATAATTTTTAAAAGCTATACTAACCAATATAAGATGCATTTTTATTGTAACTAATTTTGCAGAATTATTACAAATCAATGAAAGCATTCCTATTTAAAATTTTTCTTTCGTCGGATATCAACGGTTCTACCTTATTACTATAGCTACTAAGTCTTCCGCTTTTTTGGACCGGAAAAATTTAATAGAAAATTTTCACTTATTTAACCCCTTGGGGACGAACGATACGTATACGTGCCACAAAAATGCTTAAGAATCTTTGTCCCCACCAGTAAAATTTTACTGAAAAAAATGTCTAATTTATTCGGCGCACTTTTTTTTATTTAATAAGGCACATATATCTGCTTTGAAAAACCGGTGACAAAACTTTAAAAATTTCGCAAAAGACTCCCGTCGCAAAGAGGTTAATCGGTGGATTACGTTGATTTAAAAAGGTAAAATTTTCACTAAAGATTTCCTGGTCCACAAAAAAGCGTAAGATTTTGGAAGCTATGTATTAAATAGATACGTATATAGCTGATAAAAAAATTTACTTTATGTTTTTATTTAACATTTATTAACCCTTTCCGGCACAGGTAAAATATGTTAGTAAAAGGAGAAATTATCGACTAACACCGGAATTCACAAACAAATATTTTAGATATTTTGAAACCCCTAATTTAAGCTTTTATTCCAAAAGCAAATTTTTACTAAAATATTATTCGTGCCATTTGCAAGTTTGGAATTAAAATTAAGTATCCCAGACCGGGCACAGTGTGCCGGAAAGGGTTAATGTATAGAGTTTTTTATTAAACTTATTTTATATGTACTGAAATATGAGATATTCAGCAGTTGATGTAAATTTTCCTTTTAAACTCATTTCAGAAATAAATATTCAATGTACTTATTTTCTTATTTAAAATTCCAAAACATATATCAGAAGAACTTAAAAACATTTTAAATATATGGCGTCTTTTGATGTTGCATTTTGATAATATTATCTGTAGATAACTTTATTTTCCGAATTTTGTGATAGAAACTTTTTTGGTTAAATGAATAATGTTGTGGCGCCCGGAATGATGTCCAGGAAGGGCTTTGAGTTCGAAGTGAATTTTCTGAATTAGATGAAGGCAAGATATGCTGCTTCTTTACGTTTATATTTATATGTTAGTGCCGTGGATACATTTATGTGTTTTTGATTTTGAAAGTATCAACAAGAGATTGAATTTTTTTGCACAATTCAGTTAATAAAAGTTATACGTTTCATCTAACGATATGTTTACTTGTTTTTTATTTTTTATTGTTGTCTTTTTATACTTTTATTTTGTAAATATGTAAATCGAAAGTTTTCCCGCTTTCGTGTTCTTATTCGTAAATTTATTATTTCGTACTTAAAATATACTTGTTGTTTGTTCTGTTTTAAACATAAACACAGCATTTTTTAGATCGATAATTAAATTTGAAATGTACATTTTTTGCCAAATAAATAACATTAATACTGAGAAAATCGAAACATAGTGCATTTGAAAATAAATATATGCTTATCTCCCTCTCTCTCTCTATATATATATATATATGTGTGTGTGTGTGTGTAATGTGAACATTTATCGCATAACATATTATAACATTACAAAGTTTAGATTTTTATAATGTCCTTTTGCTTTATTCATAGTAAAACAAAAATCATTATAGGTTATGGCGCTTACGATAGATAAATTTTGTATAAGCGTAAGCTTAAAAATATAAAAGTAAAGAGCTAAATTATAAGTAAAAATATTTTATATACCTGCAGGCATATGTCATTCAACTAAATATATAAATAAATTTAAATAGTTTATAAAACTTTAAATTTCGCAACATTTTAGATACGTTTCATAGGATTAAACACTTTTTAAAATAGATTTTTAGCTATGCCCCGATTATCCGACTTATACGGGCTAAGCTGAGCATGGATAAGCAAAAAGCGCGGACATACCGATTACATAAATCATTTCAAACTAAGGAGATAAAATATAGAGTTACATACATTTATAAAAAATGCTACTTTTATAAAAGTGGGACTGAAACTGATCATTTATAAAAGCCTTTTATATTCTCTTGGGTGATAAATATGTCTTTTCTGCAAAATTACGCTATTGCATACTTGCATGGTTTTATTGTCACCAATGAAATTCAATAGTAAATTTTCCTTTATTCTATTTTCGAAATTTGCTGATTAAACAAGAGAAATTGTTATTTTTTATGTCGTAATTGTTGATATAAATGTCGCAATTGTTTTTAACAATTAAGTAACACAAAAATTTCCATTAAATTTTGATGGTAAGGAAAAAGCACACAAGTTCGCACTATCCCATAGTGTTTATATCATTTGATTTGCAGGCGTAGAGTTCCTGGAATTTTTGGTACTGCATGTTCTATCTGAAGCAGGATTGCTAGTTTAGCCTCCATTATTTTGCCGAAATTTTAACTAGAGACTGAGCGCATTTTGAGGAATAACTTTTACTCTGAGTGGTCAAAAAAGTCTGACTTTAAATAAATCTAAAAAAACTTTTTGGTGTGAAACCGAATTTTTGAAATAAAATTTAAGGCGAAACTGGCAATAGGGATTTGATGGGTTTTCAATCGAATTAGCAACTTACCTAATTCTTTTTTACTTACAAAAAATTGAAAATGTGGGTTAAACACCCCTTTTTAAGCTAAAATATTCGTAGTATTTAGTCTAAATATTTCTACAATCAAAGAGCATGTAATTGTATTTAAAAAATTTTGTAGTGTCAAATAGCTTTAACCTTTTGCGGCGCAAGACAAATTCATTGCTTAAGTGTTGAAATTAACGACTGACACCGGAATTTGGAAACAACTTTATTTTTAAATAAAAAAAAAAAAGTTACATTTCACATACTCAATAAACCTCAATTTTTTTAAACAAAATTCCGGTGCTAATGTGGCTTTTGGGAATTAAAATCAAGTAGTATATCTATGAAACCACCGCGGAGCAAGGGGTTAAATGATGCATCAATCAAACTGTTCTTGCCCGTATGATGTATGGACAAATAAGTTAAAGGGTTAAATTACGTATGAGCCGAATGAAGGATTTTACTGAATTTATATTCATTGATATTAATGAATCATTCTGAATGATATTAATGAATCATTCAACCATGAGCAAAAACACGATTTCCCACTTTTGTGATTTCTGTGATACTGCAAGGGTTAGCAACTTGAAATTAGGCATAGTAGTTACTTATTATACATAAATGACTTCTAAGAGTATTTCCTAAAAAATTCGAAACTACAAAAGGGAGAAAATTAGCGGAAAACGTTCTAAAAAGTTCTAAATTGCTATTTCTAAGCAATTTCATAAACTACCACGCTGATTTTGAAAATAATTTTTCAAATTGGTGGTGACAACTTTTGGACTGACTTAGGATCTCTTTCATGTCAGTGTCACAACCACATAGGGGAAACAGTTGCAAGATCAAGAAATGTTGTAAATTGTGAATTTTGAGATATTATAGGGGCTAGCAACTTCAAATTTCGTAAGGCAATTTCTTATAAGATGTAAATGCTCTCCAAGGACAATTTCGAAAAAAAAATCGAAATTGAAAAGTGGTGAAACTGCGCAAAAAATGTTCTAAAAAAGATCTAAAATGCAATTTTTATGCAATCTCCGGAAATAGTAAACCGATTTAAAAAAAAAATGATTGCAAATGGATGGTTACAGTCCCTGTCCCAACATAGTCTATACTTTATGTTGTTATCACTACCAATGGAAGGTCGCAAGAGCAAAAAAGTTCTAAATTGCATTTTTTGTACAATTGACCAGTGTAACATTTTAAAATTTTGCGTGGCAATTACTTAAAAGATGGGAATTCTTTCTGAGAACCGTTGAAAGGAAGCTCCAAATTTAAAAGAATGAAGTGATTAAACAGCGTTCTAAAAACGTTCTAAATTACGATTTTTATTCATTTTTTTGAAATACCAGACTAATTTTTAAAAAATTGTGGTTGCAATTTGGTGATGATAAAATCTGCTCAGGCATAAGCTACATTTTTTGTGGGCATCACTATTATCAAAGGGTTGCAGAAGCTAAAAGCATTCTCAATCGCTATTTCTGTGATACTAGAGAATCTGAAGTATTTAAATATGGGATGCAGTTATTTTTGAAATGTAAATGCCCTCTAAGTATACCTGAAAATAAATTCGAAATTTAAAAGGGGTGAAGGGAAAGGAAGAAGCGAAAAGCATTCTAAAAAGTTCAAAATTACGATTTGTATGCAATTTTATGAAATACTGAACCGAATTCAAAAGCAATGGTGGGAAATCAATTGTGACAATCTCTGATCTTATTTTGACGATATTTTATGCCTCTATCACTACCATATGGCGTTGAAAATAACCCGAAATGATCTAAAGAGCCTTTAAATTTTTTCTAAATTATGTTTTTATGGAATATTAGAAAAGGCTAAACCAATTTTAAAATTAGTTTTGGCAAATTATTGGTCAACAGTATCTGTTTCAACAAAGGCATTTCATGTTCGAGCCATTACAACTAGAGTGATGGTATACCATTGGACAAGATGCTTGGAACTTGACATGATCGTTATTTTTAAGATGCAAATGCGTACTGAGAATATGGTTTCTAAAAAATTCAAAACTTCAAATAAATACTGAAATAAGCGTATAAATCGTGCGTAAAAGTTTCAAAATAGTTACTAAATTATCATTTATCTAGGTTAAGTTTTAGTTTTACTTATTGAATAAAGTCTCATTTCTGCCTAATGCAATGTGTTAATGAAGTTTTGTCAAATCGGGCCTTAAATAGTAATTTGTGAATTATTCCTACAGGTATAATTTCTTCTAATGAAAATAAGACATACAAATATCTTTAGCATATTTCAACTATTACGCGAGAAAAGCCTCGAGGTTTGCTAGTATAATTAAAAAATACACAAAAATATTAAATCTCTATCTGAAATACAAATAAAAAACCCTAGCATTTTGAAAACATGAAAGTGAAAAAAATATGAACATGGAGAAAAATCTCTTTAAAATTCTCATTTGTGTGGGAAATTGTGAGATTTTATTAATATTATTAAGAATATCTCATGATATAAGTACTGCATGGATAAAAATGAAGTGTCGAAAAAAGAAGTATATTCACAATTTTAAAAAAAAATTTCAAATACACGAAAAATTGACATTTTGACCAATTTTGAGGTAAATTGTCCCATAAAAACAGGGGATGATTGTTTGGCACCACTAAATTTAAAAAGTATTTTTCGTCTTATTTATTGGTAAGATTTCTCAGATTTAATAAAACAAATACCATTGATTTTTTAGTGGTAAAAATCGGCCATTTTTGGCACTCGGCTTGAATCCCTGCTTTAAAAAAAGATTAAATTTTAAAATGCAATTTCAAAATATTTATATTTCTAATGTCAACATACTTAAAATACTGCTTGATTAAAAGTTTTTTTTAATATTCAAAAACTACTTTTTTCAAAGAAAAAGTATGTAATAAAAGAAAACTCGATAGAAAGAATTTAATTATTTTTCCAGCTCAAATCACATATAATGAATGAAATAAAATTCCTTCGTCAGAAACTCAAAAATTAATTTGTTTTTCAAAATATGAATTCATTTTTCCTAAAGTAAAATTTATTTTCTCCAATTATTTTTCTAACTGTTTTGATATTTATATCTGGATTTCCAATCTACTTTTTTAAATTAATCAAATAGTTCAGTAAAGATTTTATTAAATTTATGCAGCAAAATTTAATTTAAGAAACAAAAATGTATGTAAAAAATAGTATTTAGAATGAATAATCCTCTTTTCATAAAAAATCTAAAACAATTTCTGAAAAAAAAAAAAATGCATTTATTTTTTTTTCTACTACATATAAAGTATGTTTGAAATAAGTATTTTTGTATATAATTTTTTTTTATCCTTTTCAAAAGAATGTTATTATGTTGCTGCAATGAGATTCAAATCAAAAAAATTACAAATAATTTTATTAAAAGATTTAATAAAAAGATTTTTTATAATTTAATATATAAATATTTGCTAAAAACAGCTTCTAAAAAAGTCGAAATTTAAAAAGGGGGAGATGAGTCTGAAAAACTTTCTAAAAACGTTTTAACTACTTAACCTTTTGAGGGGAACACAAAAATGTCTCTGTAATATTGGAATAACAGAAAATTTTCACCGGATTGGTCTCACCAGAATAACAGAAAATTTTTATTTTGAACTAAGGAAAGACAATTTTTCAACATCCCCCTCCCACACACACACACGCACAAAGTAAAAAGTGTAAAATTTCGTTAAAAGTTTGTGGTGCTAATCTTTCTTAAAATAGGTGGGATAAAATATATTCCACCGCCCCTCAACAGGTTAACAAGTCAATATTTTTGAAAAACTTTCATACCGTGTCTTCATGGCTCTTAAAGAAATTTTAATTCTGTACCAAGTTTTCTCAAAACAGAATTGTTTGAGAAATTGAAAAAAAAATGCTCGTATTAATTAATACAAAATGTACAATAAAATTTCACTGGTGAGAATAATAAATTATGATTGGAATAAAGATATCTGTACGTGGCACGTGCAAATCATAATTGGCAAAAAAATGTTACCCATACGACCTAAGGGCGAAACTGGGAAGCGGTTAAATTACGTTTTGTTTAAAATTGTTAGGGATAGAAATCTAAAATCTGGCATCTCTGTTAGTTTAGAGATGTAAGTAAATGCTTTCCTTTTATTAACATTCGTAATTTAAAAATGTGCAAGTGCAAGTGCAATTGAAAAAAAATCTAACATTGATTTAACATATTATTGATATAACATTTGATTTATGTAATGCAGTTTTTGTAACACCCTAAAATATTTTGAATGACAGTTATTTTTGGGATGTAGTCACTCGTTGAGAATGGCTAACAAAAATTTTAAATTTAAAATGTTCAAACGCTAATTTTAAAACATTCTAAATAACGATCGAGTGGTAATTTTCCGGATTTCAAATTTTAAATTTAGTGTATTGGTTACTTTTAATTGCTTTTCTACACCTCTTTTTTTTTTTTTTTTTTCTTTAGAAAACTGCAAAAAATGATCATGTTACTTTTTTCTTTTTAACTCTTTATTTATTTATTTATTTTAATTCTATTACGTACTACTTTCTAAAAACAAAAATTTTTGATAGGCATTTAGCAAATATTAGTAAGAGAAATATATTAGAAAATTAATTTATTTTAATGGTTGCGCGATTGAAGAGAAAAATAGTCCCCTGTGGTAGTCCTGAGTGCTGTAGCTGTACGCACCATTTGAAGATCACATATGCATTGATATTAGTTGCAATTTTATTACTTATTTTTAAATTCTACCTATAACAATTTTCTAAGAAAGAAATGTAACTTCTTAGATTGCCGTAAATATTTATCTTCAATCACTAAATAAGATTTCTGGGTCAAAAAAGAATTGTTTGATCTGCGGATTATACGCAAGATATTACGATACCTATAACAAATATGTCAATTTCTGTTTATTGTAGATATGAAAAAAGCCCCTTTTAGGCAATAATTATTTTAAGTTTATAGTTTTAAGTTTTTTAACTACAGTCGAGTCTCTATATAACGAAATCTATCGTTCAGACAAAAAAAATTCGTTATATAGAAAAATTCGTTGAATAGAGGATGGCAAAAAATTTTTCATTTAATGTTTAAATTTTGAAACAGAATTGTTTTTGATGTGTATAATTAAGTTTTAGAAATATTTAATGGAATTTTTTTCAGAATCTCAAACATTTTCGCCACTTCCCTTTTTTCTCAGTGTCTTATTGATTATTTTCAAAATCATTACTTTATCAGAGAGAGTTGTGTTTAAACTAGAAGCGATTTTATGCAAATGCAGTAGAAGATAACACCAGAAAAGATGACATTTGTATCAATTCTTCATTCAAATGATTTCTCACGATAAAAACTGCTCAGAGTCGCCACAAACAACAAACATCCTCTCTAAACTTTAAAAGTAATGAGAGTTAATTTAGGTAGATGAAAACCTGCTGAAAAACGACCTTTTTCTGCAATTCTCCCTTATTCCTGCCTTACTATCCAAACCAAGAAACAAACACCATTTTAAAGACAATAATGGAATAGTTTTATCTTTTAGGATGCTTTGTGATAGTTGCAAATCGCCCCGCTAGCAAGCAAATGTTTCAATCTTTTCCAAGAACGCATGCTCATTTTGGCTAAAACAAAGCCAAGAGTAACCATGTAAAAATATGTTTTTTCTTTGGGGGGGGGGGGTTGAATGCCTTTTTTGGACACGAGGAATAAGGTAGAAAAATGTAGCTATGAAATATAAACCAGAAATCAACGAAAAAAAAAAAATATTTTACAAGTAATTTGAAGTGTTTTCTGAACTTATGATAGAACATTTTCGAAAAAAAATCGTTAAATGGAGATATATATTTCGCTATTTGGAGATTATTTTTAATGTAATCATTAAAAAAATTTAACCGTTCCTATAAAAAATTCGTTGGATGGAGTTTCGTTATAGAGAGACTCGACTGTATTTTTCTTTTATATGCTTAAAATGATGCATTGTAACATCTGAGTTAATATTTTTGAAATCAGAGTTGTTGAACCACAAAGAGTTAACGGGCATTTTTTATATGCTGTTACCACCTTTAAAGTAATTTTATAAAATTATTCATATTTTAAGTAACTGTTTTTAATTTAAAATTAATAACAAGGTATAATTTTTTACACGGCACTAATTTTAGTTAATTTTGATTTCTAAGCGAATTCATTTTACAATTATATTTCCTATAAATTATAAAATTAAAATACACACAAAAGAAAAATCTAGGTAAATATAAATATCTATAATAATAATAATATTAATATTAATATTAATATTAATAATAATATTAATAATAATAATAACTAACGCCATAAATTGCAGTTTTAGAAGCAACTTCAAATAAATATCTCTTTCAATCAGTCACATAATATAGAATGTATCATAATGTTATGTATACAACATATATTAATAATAAAATACAAATATTAATAGTTATAGATAATATAAAACATATAATAATAATAATAATAATAATAATACATTATAGATAGTTATAAATAATAATATAGTTATAGATAATATAAAACATATAATAATAATAATAATAATAATATAAAGTATAATAAATGGCGATAAATAAATTTAATATATATGTATTATTTCGGAAGTAAATACATTTTTAATATAAATTGTTATTAAAAAAATTTATACAGAAAGTTTTCTGACATATAAATATATATATCATCAATTAAATAATAGTAATTTAATTTAGAAACATAATCGACTAATACATTTAAAGATTTAGGCTTTTAAGTTGATTAAAAATTCATTGTTTCTACCACTTTCCTAAATTATTTTCCATGAAAGTAATTACATAAAAAAATAGAATGCCCTGAATAGCATCTACTTATTTTTACTTTTTTTTTTTTTTTTTTTTTGAGAGAGAGAGACGTGTGTAAACAAACTAAAAAAAATCGTATGGTGGAAAATTGTTTGTTATGAAAATGTTTTTCTTTTCCAACATGTGATATGAATTAAATCAGAGATATAATATATAATCATAAATAAGAATTTCATCTTCTGTATTTTTGGCAAGTAATCAAATATTACACAAGATTACATAGAGCATTTTTTAGAAGGTTTTACGTATTATTATTACATTTTTTGAAATATTATTCTAAAAAATACTATTAGGTAGAGTCTCACCCTTTCAATAAAAATATTAAAATGGTAGGTACTTTTCCTCCATATTGACCTGGGCATTTTTATTTCTTTTGAAACGCATGGCGTAATTCGGACTTCAGAAAGTGAGATTTGTCGGCAACTGATATAAACAGCCACGGAATCATATGAAAATAATTTTTATGATAATTTATATATGTACCCGCTAAACTCGATTTTAGGCCAAACTAGTTTATACTGACACTCACCAAGTAAATCATTTTTTTGCTAGGCCAAACTAATTTATCCTAACACCCATAAGGGTAAACTAGTTTTTCGTAGGCCAAACTACTCTATCCTAACGCCCATAGGCTAAACTAGTTTTTCTTCTATCAAACTAGTTTATCCTAATTTTTTCTTTATATTGAATCACAATGGCAGTCGTGTAGAGCAGCCATATTCAACGTTTTTTTACTCGCGGCTGCAAACACGTGTTTACAACGTTGCCTTAAAGGTCGTTGTAGGCTGGCCGCAAAGCACTTAAAAATTGGCTATTAAAATAGCAAAAGAATAACAGTAGTTTAACAAATCAGTATATCAAAATTGATATCATCAGTATGTTTAACTCTTTCCGGCACATTGTGCCCATTCCGGGATACCTAATTTTTATTCCAAACGGCACCAATAGTATCTTAATAAAATTTTGTTTTACAATGAAAGCTTAAATTAAAGAATTCTAACTTTCTAATAATGTCGTATGTAAATTCCGGTGACAATCTATAATTTCTTATTTTACTAACAAAATTTGCCCGTACCGGAAAGGGTTAAACGTTTGTATCTGTAAAAAAAAAATGTCACCGAACACTTAACACTACAATTTCTAAATAATAAACTTCATGGTAGTTTTCTCCAACAGTTTCAGAAATAGATCGCGAATTTTGATGATCTGAAATAGTGTAAAAATTTTCTGTGCAATTTTTGGTGACAAACGTTTAACTCTAAAAAGCAGTTTTAGTTATATAAAGTATAAAAGGTTATAACGTAAATATTCAGAATTTCCAAGTTCTAAGGGATAAAAAATACTTTAAAAAAAAAGAAAGAGAGAGAGAAAGAGAGATTTTTTCTAGTTAATCAGTTATTTATACAATGCAAAAGTAAAAAAGAAAAAATTCTTTTAATTGTAAAAATTCATAGTGCAAATTTAATTAATTTGGAATAAAGTTTGATTGATGATAACCTTTAAGAAATGAATGCAACCTTTAGTACAAATATAGGACTATATGTATAAATATTGCTTTTAATAAGAAAAAGGCATTTAAGATATGTTTTAACTTTATTTAATTCTAAATAATAGGACAGATTGGTTTTCCAAAAAAATATCAATAAAGGTAACAAATATTTTTTATGCACATCATTGATTTTATAAATATGGATTAATGATTATGTACCCAGGGTTCACACAGTTCTACCATTAAATTTTAAGAATATTTTCGAAGTGTTTCGCTGCAGAAAAATAACTGGAAACCTGCGAATGAAGGTGGGGGCTACAAATGTTGTGGTTTAAAAATTAAATATAAATTATCTTATTCTTAATAGTGGTGCCAGAGTCCTTGAAAATTCCAAGGAATGTGCGAACCTTGCTGTACCTCTGAACATGCGTAAAAGGCCGGACACATACGGCCCGCAGGTGAGTATGACTGGTCAAAAGGTTTAAAATGTTATTTTATTAAGTTTAATTTCACGAGATTTTTATTTCCGTAAATCAGATTTGATGAAGAATGCTTCATGTATATATGTATATGTATATACATCTTTTTTACAGTACGTTTAAAATTTTATATCCAAAGTGAATCAAATGAAAAGTTGTTGCAATCCATGTTAAAATCAAATTTACAAGTACTTAGTTGTTAACCTCCGGCTTTTTTAAAACGAAAATATCTACTTTACACCAAAAAATTTCTTTAATTAAATGTTTTTTTTATTTGAAAGGGTTGTTTTTGAAAATCAACATGCTTTAATTTATTAAATAAATTTTCTGGTTTAAAGTGTTTTGTTAATTTAATAAAAGTAAGGGGTTGGCAAGTATGCAGGTGTTTTGTCAGACTGAATGGTTTCCTCACCCCTCTCCAACTATTTTTTATATTCTGTATAAAAATATTGGTAAGAATGCTTCAGTAAAACAGTTTTATTTAATGTGAAAGAGTTCGATATTTTAATTAATTTTTATTCAAATTCTTTGTAAAACATTTCTAATATAGCAGCTATTTCGATGTAAATATTATACTATTATTTAATGATAAAACTTAATCGACAAATACACTTAATTTGGTTAATAATTCAATGTTACTGACACGTTCCTAATTTCTTTTTTGACAAAATAAATGGAAGAAAACTTGTGTCTTTTAGCTTTGCGTTTTTTACAAATTACATTTCTTTATCTTTTAAAGAATCTGTGAAAACATTGACAGAGGAAAAAAAATTGCCAATTTGTTCGTTAATAAAACAATTTCTAATTTTTTCACCATGTGATAAGAATTAAAGTATTTCATCCGCTTTATTTTTGGTTTTTTAAAGAATGCCTCAAATATGCAACATGCGTGCACAATTCCTTTAAGCATTTCTATAAAAATATATACTGCTCATACAGGCCTGTCCGAAAAATTGGATTTCCTTATAAAATATGCACTTTCACCTACTTTTGTTCATTTTAACATAATTTCAACTATTGCATAACATTTTTGGGTATATGTGATGATGATTTGGCTGAATGCCAATGTATCCTCTTTCGGAATATACCATTCCCTGAATACTATGCCTGAATCCTTGCATAGAAATGGCTGCTGCTGAAGTCATTATTTTCCTTAACGCAAGAAAAGTCAATTAAATTTAGACATCAGCATTTTATAAAAGATCACTTCTTTGATTAGTTTAATCCTAGCAAAAGTAAAGAAAAAATATTTGTACGAAAATTTAAGGCAGATGCTAACACATAATGGCACGCGCTTAAAAAAGCCCGCATTTCACAGCCGAAATCAAGTTTGTGTCGGCGCTCAAGCGCAGTTTTCGGGTGGCATTGTCTTGTGGCCATTGCATTGATATCCAGTCAAATTATCGTCATCTAATAAATAAACGCAAAAATGTCATACATTTACTAAAACTGTCTTAAAATGAACAAAAGTAGGCGAATGTGCATGTTTTAAAAAATCCTAACTTTTGGCCAGGACTGTAATGTGTAAAAGTCGAAGTCCACATTTAACAGGAATAATTGGTTCAGTACTTTTATATTTTCGTGTATTCTTTAATTTAAAAAAGCAAAAATTAAATTAAGAAATTTCCGCAAGCATCTATTTTTCCCATTAATTTTGTGGTACATATACATATAAATGTACAGGATAGGAATAGACAGTCTCGCACCTTTTTGATAATTTATAATGCATTAATTTTTATATATTTCTGCGGAATAAAATATATTTCTAAAATTGTCTAACAATTTTAGGTATACTTTCCATTTTACAAGAAACTTTCAAAATATTGAAACATATTTTAATTTTGTGGGGTGGAGACAAAATATCTTGTAATGCAAATTACAAGAATGTTTATAATAAAGTTCATAAAAATAGTTGTTTTAAGCCACTCAAACCGGAAATTTTTTTAAAATATTAAAAGATATTTTGTAACATAATTCGATGCTACTTGACATTTCTGATTAACCCCTACGAAACAACTTAATTTTAATTCCCAAACGCCACATTTGCCCCGGAATTTAGTAAGAAAAAAAAATTACCGTTTATTGAATGCGTGAAATATAGCTTTTTCTTATTTACAAATAAAGTTGTTTTCAAATTCCATGGTTATCCATTAATTTTAGCACTTAACCTTTTGCTTACGGGCTAAGTCTGGCGACTATTATTATATTTATTCACACCGCAATTTACAAAATAATTGTTTTTAGTTATATTACGCTTGAAATTATACTGGTTTAATTTTATGGCAGAGAACAGTTTTCAGAAACTGGTGAGAATAAAATAAAGTAATAGTCTCTGGGACGACATATGTCCCAACCCCGTAATCAAAAGGTTAAGCAATGACTTTGTCCTGCGCCGCAAAGGATTAACTTAATTCTGCGTGATTTATATTTTATTTATTTTGTGAAGAAATGTCTGGTTTACAATTTATTTTTTCTCATTTGTTACCGGCTAACTGAGCTTTTATTCGTATGTTTCGTGTTCACCCTTTCAGGGCGAGCCATTTCTCTTCCAAAACTGTTCAGATAATTAACTCAAACCACAATTGACGAAGACATTTATTTGAAAAAGTTCATCAGCTTTATTTTGTCCCCGCTGATATTATAAGGTCAAAATTATTCTAAAATATTTCTGGTGCTGTTTGACATGTTGGGCATGAAATTTAACCATTTGCTGACTGCAAACATCGTCCCTGAAAGAGTTAAGGCTCAAATTCTCATAGTAGAATACGTTCAAGAAATTCCAAAATTCGTACCAGAAAATTTCAATAGTACATTTTAGTTTATTTAACGGTAGTAGATTTGATGTAAAAAAATGAAATATTTCTATATTAAGTCTCTGGTGTGAATTTGGACTATATAAGTTAATTTTTTCTAAACTAAAATCAGTAGTTACAGTGGACTATTTGAGTGTTAAAAAAATAATACTGACTGTAACTTTTAAATTTTTATATTTTTGTTCATTTTTGTAAGTACACTGTGGTTTTTTTTTTTTTTTTTTTTTTTTTTACATTCTTAACTTTTCCTTTCCCCTCCAAAACAACAAAAATGTCATTACAGTGTATATAAATAAATAATAATATCAAACTGATTACATTTATCTCAGAATTATTTGAACAGTAATGAAAAAAGATTATGCTTACATATTATTTTTCTGTCGATGTGCAATGTGCATGGATGTAGATAATTCTAACAACTTATGTAAGCAGTATTGCCGCAGGTGAATGTTAATTTACCACTATCTCCAAACATTAATATTCATGGTAGATCTTTACAACATGTTCATAAATCCCACCCGATTATTGCTTGGAAATAAACAAAATATTCGACAGTGACACGCCTGTGTGACGATTTTAAATTATATTTTTATATATAAAACCAACTGAATTTTATTTAATTTGGTTTATTTACAATGTAATTGAATTCATAATTTCTTAAACTCTATTGTTGTTAGCTTTGATTTAATTATAAGAAGCGCATGGATTTTGACAAAATAATAACAAACATATTTTTAACTGTATTATTTAACATTCATTCATATATATTTTTGTTTTTATTTCAAGTAATCTATAAAAAAATATTTTTCTTGCATTTATAAATTTTCTTATTATGTATAACGTTCACTCTCTATCTCAAAAACAACAAATAAAAAATAAATTTAATGTATTCAAGAAGTGAAAGAAAAAGCTGATATCAGTTGCCAAAAGAATATGTAAAAAGATTCGTATCGTTATCGTTTCCATTTTTCTCAATTGCCTTAAAGGGATTTCCGGAATGATTTTATGCCGTGCTGTAATGTCAAGTATGTTTTTATAAAGTCTTTGTAAGGTATTTTTATTTATTTTTTAAAAGGGGAAAACTTTGTTGTAAATGATCTGCATATTTAGAACAGTCTGAGCAAAAACATCTGTCATGGGAAATAAATGATTTTTTTTAATTAAAACTATTTGTGTTTAAGCAGATTAATTAAATACAAAGCAATTTTTTTCTAAAAATCCCTCATATTCCGAATAAATAAAAAATATAACCAATAATTTCCATTTCTTTCTTTTCATTTTTTTTTCGGATTATTTTGACTTTGAAAATTGAAATATTCACTGATGTAAAATCATAAACATTCAGATTACTTTTAACCCCTTAAAGGGCTGTGGTTTATTTTTGAAGCATCTAATTTTTATTCCTAAATACCTCACTGTTTTTTTTAAATGTTTTAATTATATTATATTTTTTTATTTATGTTATCTAATCTTATACTTAACTGTGGCTTCAGCCACGTTTACTTTTTTCTTTTTTTTATGGCTCCCTAATGTCCATGCAATACGGTTTAAAATGTTACACTGGTTATAAAGTTGCCTGGCAACTCGGAGTCCATTTTATTGATCACCTTGTTCCTTGTTCTTGCCTTCTACTTATTTTGAAGTAAATCTGTTTCCAAATTCTAGTGTTGCTCATTCATTTCTACATTTTATGAACAGAAGTACCTTGTTCCTGAAAGGGTTAAATCTCTATTATTGTTTTCTTTTAACCCTTTCAGGGGCAACGAACTTCCACAGTTAAAATATTCAAATGAATGATGATTGAAATGAAAGAGTGAAAATATTGAAATGAATGGCACAGGAATTTATGTACAAATTTATTTATAACTCTGAAAAATTGATTTTAAGATAGACATAATAAAAGGAAAAACATTATACCAAAATTTCGGTGCTAAAATCGCATTTGGAAATTAAAAATAAGTAGTTTCATAAACATACCACCGTCCGTGAGAATGTTAAAGCTCATAACTCTTATTTTTTCGTTACGTTAAGG
Organism: Maratus speculifer; assembly: GCA_964019185.1. Classification (NCBI taxonomy): domain Eukaryota; kingdom Metazoa; phylum Arthropoda; class Arachnida; order Araneae; family Salticidae; genus Maratus; species Maratus speculifer. The sequence continues at coordinate 38,003,634 of OZ025296.1, forward strand.
CTCCTGCCCCTGTCCGCGAAGACACTCGCGAGCTAATGCTTATACCTACGGGGCGGCAATTTTTCTAATAACTCTTACTCATTTTGACATTTTTAAATAATGTTTTTTGCATTGGTTAGCAAAGGTACCTCTCAAGATCGCCCCTTGATTATTTTTTAGTCGCAGATATTTTTTATAAAGTTACTTTCACTTTCAGAACCGGTTTAGAAAGCGCCCAGCACCTTTTAAAGCACTGAAAAAATGAGTTCTGAAATTGAATATAAAGTATTCAATTTTAAGTACTTCACATACTTAAAATAGCTCCGATCCAAAAGTTCTCAAAACTGAGAAACACATGTACTCACTTTTTTATTCCATGGCTGTGTTCAAACAGGGTTCGCACGGACCTTAAAAGTCCTTATAAACTCCTTATATTTCGATAGTCCTTAATAAGGATCCTTAAAGTCCTTATTTTTTATTGAAAGTCCTTATTTTTAACGTGAGCTTAATATTAACGCGATCCGTAAAATGTTTTAAAAAAATCGCCGAACATTCCAGGAGTCAGGGTTCGCACGGACCTTAAAAGTCCTTATAAACTCCTTATATTTCGATAGTCCTTAATAAGGATCCTTAATGTCCTTATTTTTTATTGAAAGTCCTTATTTTTTAACATGAGCATAATATTAACGCGATCTGTAAAATGTTAAAAAAATAATCGCCAAACATTCCAGTGGTGATTCCCGTCCGAAATTTCCGAAAAATTAAGGCATCCTCTTCCGAAAATTTGAAATTGGCTTATGAGTTCGGCATAGTTGCCAACTTGTACGGTTTAGTCGCGGAAAAAACAATCGCGGAGAAATGCAAATTTCGTAAAAGGATCGCCGAAAAAGCACAAGTTTCGTCAGTATTTCGTGGAAAAACGACGATTTCGTCAATTTTTTTTGTCAACGAACTTTGTCAAAAGATCGCTGAAAAACGCGAATTTCTTGTGCGGATCGCTCAAAAAACCGCAATTTCACCAAATATCGCAGATTTCTTCTGAAGACCGCGGGAAAACGTAGATTTCGTCTTAAGATTGCGGATATAACGCCGAGTTCGTTAAAAGATCGCGGGGGAAAACGCAGATTTCGTTAAAAGATCGCTGGAAAAAACGCCGTTTTCGATAAAAGATCGCTTTGAAATATTTTGTCAAAAGAATGTTTGAAAAAATACGCCGATTTTGTCAAAAGATAGCGGGAATAAAATGCCGTTTTCGAGAAAAAATCGCGTAAAAATGCAAATTTTGTCTAAAGATCGTCGAAAAAACGCCGATTTCATTAAAAAGAAACACGAGAAAACGCGGATTTCTTCAAAACATCGCGGAAAACCGCCGATTTTGATAAAAGATTGCAATAAATCGCCGATCTTGCTAAAATATCGCAGATAAATCGCTGATTTCGTGTAACGATAGCGGGAAAACGCCGATTTCGTCTGAAGATTGCCGATATCCCCCCCCCCCGAATTAAAAAAAACACGAAAGAACGCTGATTTCGTCAAAAGATCACGGAAAAACCGCCGATTTCGACAAAAGATCGCAATAAATCGCCGATTTTGCTAAATATCGCAGATTTCGTCTGAAGATCGCGGATAACTCCTCCCCCCCCCCCCCCCACGCCGCCGATTTCCAAAAATGCGATGTTAATTTCCGAAAAAAAAAAAATTTCACCCAGAATTGCCCCTGAAACATTCATAATCTGCCAAATATGGCAGCTGAAAAAAAAATCAAGTTTCTTTGTTATAATTCTCTTATTTCTGATTGGACATTAAAGCTGCCTTTTCTGTTTTCCGATTGCAACGTAGAAACCTCGTATCCACAAACACCAATCGTAATCGGTATTCACCATCTAAAATTTCCTTTTCTTTGATATAGAGAAATGAATAACAAAGAAGATATTTCACCAAATAACTGCATCAATCTGTTCTATGATCCGCTGATCTGTAGTCTTATTGACTCTTGATTGTAGTCTTATTATTTCACTGGATATGTGTAATATGTTTAACAGCAACAGTCTTCCTCTGCAGGAAATCAATTGAAGATGACTTAGATTTTATAAAGAAAAATTATGGCTTCTTGAAAAAGAAGTGTCGGAGTTATAAAATAAGGCCAATGAATTAGCTGATAAAACTGAATCAACTAAAGATATTCAGTTATTTATAAAATCAAACTATTGTAGAAAATCTGTAACAGAAAAAAAGGAAGAAATTTCCTCCCTGACCAAAGAAATAGATGCTAAAAAACAGTTGCTAGCCAACTAATGTTATATATTTAAGTATTTAAGATTAAAATTTAATGTAAGTAATTACGTGTACTGTCCTTTTTTAAATTTAGAAAGTCCTTATTTTTCTTTTAATGAAGCCCTTACAAAGTCCTTATTTTTCATTTAGCAAACTCTGTATGAACCCTGTCAAATATAAATCACAATTATCTGCCCTCTGAATTAACAAATTAAAGTGAAAATATGCTGGTATTTATTTATTTCTCTAAATTATGAACATTAAACATTTAATTGATTATTTATTAAGAGAAATGGCAAAATAATAAGTAAAATACTCAAATCGAATATTTTTACGCCAAGAGCATTATTTGCAAGTATACTTTAAAATTATTTTAAAATACTGTGCATAATTTAATGTTTACATTAATAAGCATCTTTAATGCCGCCATGAATGAGATAAACCAATACTGGATACAAAATTATCGTTTGTTTGGATTTGATGACATATCCTGTTTCAAAATTGAGAAAACAGTGTGTTCACTTTTTATCTAAACACAGTGCCTGATTTAGGTCAGGGCCTTCGGGGCACGGGCCCAGGGCCCCCAATTTTCAGGGGACCTCAAATGCTGCTAACTATTGCCCAAAATCAATACAATTGCTTATAAAATCTAGTGGAATTTTACATTTCATTCTACATACTGTGTATTTAATCGCTTTATTGTCATTTAATCATTGTGAATATTTATCACATAATACTTATTATCACATAAGTGAATATTTTCTTTTATCTTTATCACTTTAAAAATATATTGTATTTTTAATTCTCATTTAATCATGTTCTTGTCAGATTATTTGGGTTTGGTGAGTGCAGTTCATAGGTGGCAGAGTCCCATAATATTTTAAATAATTATAGCTTGGTATTGTGGAAATTTTATGGTTAGTTGTTGCATACTTTAATATTCCAGATATATAAACTTTCATAGGAAAATATAATTATCGGTACACAATTTATTGTATTACGTCTACTCATTTAAATTTCATGATTGTGAAATAGTTACTGAAGAGATAAATAAGAGATTCATATTTAATTTTTTAATTGGCATTTAAAAGTGATTCAATCGTAAAGTCTATCGTGGCTATCTTAATAAGTAACTTTTTTTTGGGGGGGGGAGGGAGGAGGGAGCTCAATCTTTTTGTAAGCAACTTTCCAAGGGGGGCCCATGTAAGCTTCTGTGCCCAGGGCCCCCAAATTTGTAAATCGGTCCCTGTCTAAACATACTCAATTTGATATGAGAACATCGACTTACTCATTTTTTTCGGTGTGTATAGAGCAAAACAGCCCTTATTTAAAAAACAAGCCTCGTATATCACACCATCTTCTGATCCACGCGGATAAGTATGAAAAACAAATAAATATATTTTAATACAGTGGACTCCCTCTATTCTGAACACTCGTATTATAAAAATGTTCAGATTATGGGGAAGTTCAGAAAAAGAGAAATTGGAAGTGCATTACTACTACTACTATGAACGGTTACTGAGCTGGTAGTTGATCAAATAAGGTCGGTTCTACGCGGTTTTTATTATATTTCCTTTCCTTTAAGTTTTAAAAGTAAACTAACTGGATTTCTACAATCCGTGTTGAATGTCCTATCATGAGCGAAAATGAAATATGCTGAAATTAAATAACAACAAAAACTGTAAGCAAATAGTTTCTTTAATTGCCATTTTCTCAGTAGTTGATCAGTCGGAGAAATCAGTCCAAAATTCCAAATTCAGTCTAAAATTCAAAAATTAATCTTTGAAATATCATGCTTAAACTGTTATTAAAAATATTTCATATAGAACTATTATTTAAAATAAGAACGATGAAAGGGGATTATTCTAACTTGCCGCAATCATCTCCAACTAATCAAAAACCAAATTTTTACATTTTCTAATAAAAAAAAGCCATAAAATGGCTTCTGTTACAGCAGGCGGCTGACAAGAATGTGACAATAGGTTCTCCAACATTTAACTGAAGTTTCTATCAAACAAATTGCAAGTTCAAGTATATACTTACAATCTGGAAGTGGTTTTGTCTGTTTATTTTTTAGTCAAGTTTGTTGAACTTTTTCATTCTTCTGTAACAATTCTATGTTACAGGAATTTCTATGATCAGAATTAGTATTCAGATTGCAAACATGTGTTCAATTTACAGAGAGATGAAGTAGAAATGAGGACCAAAAATAGCGTTCATAATAGTGGAATGCTCGGATTAGAGGGTGTTCAGAATACAGAGAGTTCATCTTTTGTTATGTCTATGGAATTTCGCCTGAGCCGTCAGAATGTGTTCATAATACTGAGGTGTTCACGTTAGAGAGGGTTCAGATAGAGAGAGTCCACTGTATGTAATAGACATTTATTCCAAGAACATTATAAATACAAAAGATGATCAAACATATTTTTTAATATACAAATTAACATATTTTTTATTTTAATCGCATTTTTATAAAGAATTTTATACGCGAATGAAATGCATTTATTTAGTTTCACTAAATATTACAATAATTTTAAAAAAGAATTCTTTTTTAAAATGCTTTTTTTCTTCCATTTTATACTGTTTAAATTAGAGCATCAATACAAGCTATTAAATTTTTCACTCAATGTGAAATATTAGTTTAATATTAGTTTATTACGACAACAGATCTTTTATTACGCACTCTCAAATATATATATATATATATATATATATTATGGACAGCATTAACCTTGGATTTTCCAACCGGATACTAAGTCGTAATGTGAATTAGTTCAATAGAGAACCCCATTCATCAAGTTAATGTCTTTATTAAAGTGCTTTTTGAAACATGCTCTCAATGAGAAAATAACATATAGTTTGGTAAAATGAAAAACAAATACTGTTTCACATTGACGTTATCTCTGATTGAAAATAAACAAGTAAAAAGAAATCATGCGTTAAGTATAGATTATGAAACACTTTCCAACACTTCCTGGATTCTTTAACAAAGCTTTGTTATTTAGAGAAATAAGACGCTACTGTCTATAGCCAAATAAGTTTTCCAATACCTTGCAACAATATTTGACATATTTGATCCATCGGTTGATGTATATATATTATATAATAGGAAAGTTTAGTTTAGCAAGAAAATGCCTAATTGGTTGAAATTTCTCTTTCAGTATTTTACTTTAATAGATAGAAAATATTTGAATACTTTTGAAGAGACCTGTATTTGATCTGCCGGTTGATATATATATTATATAATGCGGAAGTTTAGTTTAGGAAAAAAACGCTTAACAGGTTGGAATTTCTCTTTCAGCAATTTATGCATGTATGGAAAAATACTTCAGTACTTTTTTTCAGCCCTGTAATTTACCTAATACACCTTTATTACACGACAGTATTTTGTAAAAAGTTAGTTCAAACAAAAACACTCTTAAAACTATTTAAATCACATTTCCAGAAATTATCATTTATGGGTGACTATGCAGCTAATTTTTTGCGTGACTCTGTATATCATTTTATCTATATTTTACATACATTTCTTAGTAAACTGAAAGCAGTTCAACGGAAAAATGCATAACTTGTTTAAAACCCACCCTTTAAGTTAATTACCCTCACATTCAGTAACTTTTATGAGCTCTTTTATGTAACAATGTATATCAACTATAACATTTATACACACCTTATAATTTGCAGACATTTAGTAAAACTTAAAAACTCATATCATAATTGAAAATGTATTTCATCCATCCATCAGCTATCATCGATAATATACAGTACTTTGGATAAGAATATAAGATTTGATATATTTTGTATGTCTCTGTAAATGCTATGTACTTCATATTATGCATTAAATATCAAATCTCAGCGGTGTATATCAATTTTATGATACTTGAAATCGTTTAACATATTTAAAATATGTCGCTAACAACTCCCCCTTTATCATTGTATAATGAAATTCTTTCGAGTTGCCCTGTAAATGAATAGTAGCTATTGCTTTCACTGCATATTTTACGTAGAGCATAATTTTTGCACTTTGAAAATCCATGTAAATTTGAATATGTTTGACGGAGTGTAACAAATTTAAAATTCATTTGAAACTATTTTTTTCCATAGGCCGTAATGTGTCGGAAAACTTTTGACTATCCTTGTAAATGAACTAATCATCGTAAGGGTTCGTGCTAGGGTAAACATCAATAACATGTAAAATTTTCATAATAACACAAGCATATTTACTGGAGTTAGAGCGCGGCCAGACGGCCAGACAGACCGAATTATGCATAAACACTTTTTAACTTTGTTGGAAACTGTTAACCCCTTGAAGGGCGGTGGTATAAAATATATACCATTTAATTTTAATTGCAAAATGCCACATTGACACCAGAATTTTAAAATGAAAATTTTAAGTTTATCATGTACGTAAAGAAAGGCATTTATCTATTTTGAAATAAATTTGTTTTAAAAATCTGGTGTCAATTAATCATTTCAGCATTTCATGAATAGAAGTGCTTTGCCCCTCAAAGGGTTAAAAAGCATTGTTATAAACAAAGAGTGTTTATTAAAGATGTGGATATAAGAGAAAATCGTTTGAAGGATTTGAATGAATCTAAAAGTATGGAATTTTCTGCTACCTTCTAAATAATATCGTACCGTATCAAACTATCCTATATGAAAACACTGTTGGCAGTGGGCAACTTTTTTAAAATTCAAATTTCTTGATTGCATTATCTTTTTGCAACAGTAAAATTAGTATTATTAATAATGGAGAAAACAAGGGGAATTTTACCATTTCAGAAAGGTCATGCCAAACAAAAAATCTAAAAAAGTAACCCAGTGGCAACGCTATTTTCCTATTGAATAGTTTGACAGATGATATTTCTCTTCTACAATAAGAAACTAAATCTCCTTCTGCTTCCGTAATTGCGCTTATTGTAATCCCTTTAATATATCGGCAATTTTACAACGCAAAAAAGTTTTTAAAATTATAAAAAATTGTAGTATTAATGAGGAATATACAATACACTCGTTAGAGTAAGCGGTTTTTAAATCGAAGAATCGCGATAAGGGCTACCGTAATTTCGGGTGTATAAGCCGCGGATCAAACAATTCTTTTTTGACCCAGAAATCTTACTTAGTGATTGAAGACAAATATTTACTGCGATCTAACTAGTTATATTTGTTTCTTAAAAAATTCTGGGTCGAAAAAGAATTGTTTGATCTGCGGCTTATACACCCGAAATTACGGTATTTAATTTTGAAATCGAACGAGATATTTCAATTGAATACGTTTTGCAGGATCAAGCACTATGCTATGTAATTTAACCCTTTCCGTTGCTCAGTGAATCTATTTTAAATATTTAACTCATACCAGAATTTATACATGAATTTCTAAGCAAATGTGAACTTAACTATTTCCAGTTGCATTATAAAAAGAAAGTTTTAATTAATCATTCTATTTGCCAATAAAATAAAATTTAGATGGCCTTTTTAAAGGATAGCGCCCCGGAAAGTGTCAAATGTTTTTTGCGTACTGGGTGTGCGGTGTTCAATACTTTTTAATATTTATCTATATTTTTCTGCGTGTTTTTCATTTATTTCTCAACATTTCATTATTTTTATAGAGATTTTATTTATATTCTGAGTAATTTATCTTAGACATGTAGTAGCCCGATTTTAAAAAAGATCAGATAATAATATTTCTAAACGTTTTTTGGTTGCAAAATATATGTGAACATTACAAAAAAACATAACATTAAATTATTACATGCGAAAAATATTTATTGGTGAAAATTATGCCATAATATTTTCGAGTTCGGCGTCTTTTACGCAAATTTTATTCGGCTGGCACCACTATTTCAAAGGCAATTACTTTCAACTACATAATATAAAAAATGCTCTAATTAAATAAGGCATATTTTATTTTCCTTTATTACGTTTGCTAAAAACAAATTTTGTAAAGAAAGATATGTCCACCTTGAGAGACACCGAACATTTTATTATTTACTAATTTATCAAGAGGATTTTTAATTGTGTAATTCATCAACCTAGTAAATCATAAAAACTGCTATCGTAATAGCCTATAGAACGAGCTTGAGAATCGAAAAATCCCACTGTCAGCGTGAAATGAATGGCAGCCTGATTTTACTTATTGTGACATAAATCAATCAATTTGTCTAAAACAACGTTTTCTTTTCTTTTTTTTTTAACGCAACAAATAAACCGTTTTTTAATCAATCTCCACCAGAAAGTTTGTAGAATGAAAAGAAGCAAAGGCATAAATGCCAGCCCCACTGACACTGATGATGCTAGCAATCATAACAGAAAAGCCGAAAAGTATTTTTAGATCTTTAATGTCACACTTTTGTTTTTCATTATCTATGATAAAAACTCTTCTTTGAAAAGTTTCAATCCGAAGTTCAAATTTTGAGTTAAAAATTTAGGCCAAACACACAACCCTGCATTCGGTAGATTTTTTTTATTTAGAAATGTTAAATTCACACCAGAAAACTTTAAATGGCGATTTTATTTTATTCATTTCATGAATTGTAGATTAGCTTAACCCATTAGTGCCTAGCGTCCCATTTTTGGGACAGTTTAAAAAAAATCAAGTAAGCGCTTTTCATACCACTAAAAGGGAGGATAAATAAATACTTTCTTTCTAGGGACAATTTCCTCGGTAAATTAAAATAAAAGTTATTCTTGCTTTAAAAGTGGTGGGAAAAGGCAAAATTTAAATTTTAACGAAGAAAATAACTCAGGCATTAATGGGTTAAAAATAATTATAAAAACTTACTGTTAGTTCTGCCAGTCACAGGCGGATCGAAACAGCAATAGCTCCCTAGAGAGATTTACTGAGCATGCTCATTTAGTGCTAAAGTGGTAATCAGGATTGGCAGTACAGCTTTAAAAAGAATTGCCAAATACATAGGCGAATCCAATGTCGATTTATATAACATTTTTAGCTCCGGATTTCTCGATTAATTCAAAATCGGGGTAGCGCATGCCCAGTGATAGTGTTCGTAGGGAGCTATTGCTGTTTGGATCCACTAGTCTGCCAGTTGGCTATTTTTAAAAATTAATATTTCTTGATTTCAAGACTTTTTTGTAATGGTAAATTTTGCCTTATTAAATACCACATTTATTAACCATCTCAAGGACAGTAGCTAGAGGGTTTAACCACCTATATTTCATTCAAAAGCTGACAAATGGCGCCAAGAATATTTTAATAAGCTTCTTCTTTTGTAACGAAAATGGAGAAAACTTGGTCTGTGTCTTCTAAGAAATCTGTTTGAATATTCTGGTGGCAGTCAATCATTTCACAATTTTATGAGCAAAAATCTTCTGCCCCTGAAAGGGTTAATGCGAAAACTAGGACCAATTTACCATTACGAAAAAAGTGTTGCCAGTTAAGAAATCTGAATTTTATAAAAGTAGTCAATAGGCAAAACTGCTTACTGTTAAGAATTTAGACAGCCTGAATTTAAAAAAAATCAGACGGATGCGATAACACTGCTGCCATTTTGTAAAAATTTTAATCATATCTACAGAAATTTCGAAGATAAAATTATTACTTTTATTTTTATGAGATTCTAGAATGGATGCTAATTAAAATAACAAACTTTTTTTCCCCGCACAAAATTTCTGGTATAAACTGAATAATAATTAAAAAAAGTTTATATTTTAGCTTTTGTACATGCCTGAATGATTTATTTGAAAAGTAAATCCGTTCATTCTCATTCTGCCTCTCACAACTTATCAGTAAGTCATAGATGTAATAATCAGTAGGGTGGTGCGAAAAAACAAAAGTTTTTATTTCCGAATCGCTATAGTGCGGAAAAGTTGCGATTGGTAAATACAAGAAAAACAACAAAAAAAAAAAAGAATTTTTCAAATCGGACTTTATCTTCCGATCGCGCAAACCACTTAAAATTCAAAAAATTGAAAATTTCCGATTATTCTGTATATTAATGTATATTACATATACATGTATTTTATCACTGTAGTGAAAAATATTTGCATATTGTACTGTTTAATAATAATAAAAAAATAAATTGCATTTAGAGAATATCTTCCGATCGCGCAAGGTCATTAAAAATTGGGCGAAAATTCCATTTTTCAGTGATTTTGATGTACTAAGAAAATAATTAAATAAGTGTAGTTTGCGGTCTCGTGTTAAAATTTAAATGTAAATTAATACTATTGATCACATTATGCTATTTTTGAACAACCGAGATCTTACATCGACTAGATCGCTGCAGGGCGAAAAGATTTGGTGTTAGCCAAGTTGCGAAATAGCGCTGAAGTCGACCAACTTGTAAATATCCATCTCTCCCTAACCTCGTCCACATGCACAGTGCGCCATTTCGTATCAGTGAGCCCGTGAACGAATTTCGTTTTTTTATTGGGTGTATTGCGTTATTTTAAATACATTAACAAGTGACATGGAAACGGATATGCATATGTCGTTGACCAAGGAAATTACTAGACAATCTTTTCATTGTTCTATATTCGGTCATCCATGATATTTTCTGCCAAATATTCTTCCAACACACGAAGATGTTCTTCAATGCTGCTTTGAGGAGAGGTTTCTTTTAGCAAGTAAACTCAACAACATTAAAGTGAGTTTCTCATCTGTCAGCAATACAGTGGCACAAAAAATAAAATATATTTATTAGAAGGCGTCAATCCCAAAAGTTTCTGAGAATAGAATCATTTAGATAACTAATGCCTTCTACAGTGAGTATTATAAACTAACGAAAACTTATATTCGAGACAAAGAAAAGCCAGATCTTATATAAAAGATTGATAAATTTTAAAAACAAGGAACTCAACTTTGTGATATTACAGCCTGGAAATGCGTAATGAATTAAGATTGCGCCTGTTAAATGTCTCCAGATCTGAGAGGGTGTCTGATTAAGACTAATTGTACGTCTGAAAAACACACCAAAATTCCAGTCATTGCGCATAGATTTATCTACCTCCAGAGGAAGTACGGAATATGAAAAATTGGTACTATAAATCAAACAGAGGGGGAAAAATGAGTACAAGACTTGGAGGACGAACCTATATGTTGAAAAGGTAACCTTCTAAATCTGTTGAAGCGGAAATGAAAAATCTTGAGCATTAGATGAAATACAGGAGTTTTAATGCTAATGTAGATATATGTAAAATCTCATTACCAAGACCGATACAGTCTATCAGATTTAAGAAGAAGAAATTGCTATGGCAAATGAATGTGGAGTTACAATCTACATCTTTACATTCCGATCGTAATGGTGTATCTGACCGCGCAGGTGCTGCAATAGCGTTGAGTGTGCTAGAAGATATTGCTGTAATAACTAAAACAGATGCTTTTGAAGTTATTGACTGATACAAAATTAGAATGGAAATCAGCCGCACTAGAAAAAGAATTACGTCAAAATCAAATGGATTCAGAAGAACCACATGCCATATATTTTGATGGAAGAAAGAGCGATACTTTATTTATCATACTCCGTTCTGAGACAAATATCTAGAGGGACAGCATATACCTGTTTAAAATTACTATAAAACATCTTCAAACATGTATTATTCTACATATCAATGCGCTTTATAGGGACGATTTTATTGAAAAAGTCTAGAAGTATTTTTAACAATTCTAGAAGCATTTAAATTCCTTTAAAGGGTGTTCTTTAGTGTTTTAGATATACAGGCGCTATATTCGTGTGTTGGAAAAATATTTGGCAAAAAATCTCTTAGATGACCAAACATAGGAAAATGAAATGATTGTATAGTAATTTTCTTTGTCAACGACGTATTCATATCTGTATTCATGTTTATTATTATTGTATTTAAAATAACACAATACACCCAATTAACAAATGAAATTCGTTTACGGGTTTACTGATACGAAATGGCGTACTGTGCAAATGGACGGGGTGGGGAGAGATGGGTGCGCACACGTAGGGCGATTTTAGTGCTGTTTGGCAAAGTGGCTAACAGGAGTTGTGCGAACTTTTCGCCCTGCAGCGATCTCGTCATGATAAAATATAGATTGTTCAAAAATGGCATAATATGCTCAATGTATTAATTTCCATTTCAATTTTAACATGAGACCGCAATCTGAATTTATTTAATTATTTTCTTAATACATCAAAATCACTGAAAATTGAATTTTTCCCCGATTTTTAATGAGCTTGCGTGATTGGAAGATATTCTCTAATGCAATTTATTTTTTATTATTGTTAAACAGTACAATATGCAAATATTTATCACTATAATAATAAAATGTATGTATTTGTAATATTTTTTAAAAAATTCTGAAAAAATTGGAAATTTTAAATTTTTTTGAATTTTTAGGTGGTTTGCGCGATCGGAAGATAAAGTCCGATTTGAAAAATTCTTTTTTTGTTTTTCATGTATTTACCAATCGCAACTTTTCCGCACTATAGCGATTCGGAAATAAAAACTTTTGTTTTTTCGCACCACCCTAATAATCAGTGCACATGTGTCACTTTCAATTCATAAATTCTAGGATTAAGCATTTTAAGAAAATTTTTGGAGTGAATCCCCATTATAAATTCGAATTGGTTTTAGTTTCTTTTATTCACAGCCAATAAATTACTTACTATCTCAGTATACTAATTGAAATTTAGGAATTTAAAAATCCATAAAATATACTGAAACAAAATTCAAAGTTTAATTTATATTCTGTCACATATTAATAATATATAATAAATATTTTTTTTTTGTTAATGCTAAAATTTAATAGACAATTTTGTGGTATATAATCAATAAAAGTCGCTCGCTCCGGGCACGGAAACTTATGAGGCGCCAAATTTGCCAACGTCAATTTTAGCCTATTACAAGAAAAAGTTGGGGGAGAGGTGCGCCAAATTTTAGCTTTGCCCTGGCGCAATTTTCTCTTCGCATTCCCCTGACTGTACAATATTAAACACTGAAAGTTGATTCATATATGCAATACGTCTTGTTAAATTATCACATGGGAAACATGAGGTAAATACATAAAACAATTTTTCCTTATACTTCAATTTTTTTATTCATTTTGTGCATGTAAATTTTCATGGAAGCATGTTGCACATACAAATATTTACATGAGCAGGGTAGGCAGCATTCTTCATTTTTTAGCACTTTCCAACAAAGTTGAAAAATGCTTATGCATTCGGTTTGCCTGTCCGTCTGTCCGCGCTCTAACTCACGTAAATATACTCGGATTGCCATGAAATTTTAGGACGTTATTGACAATTACCCTAGCATGAACACTATTGAAAATGAAGTTTCTTCCATGATTAGTTTATCTACAGGGAGAGTCAAAAGTTTCCCATTACATTACGGCCTATGGGGAAAATCTTTTCAAAGGAATTTTACAGATGTTATACCCTGTCAAACATTAAAATTTAGCATTTTCCAACAAAGTTGAAAAGTGCTTATGCTTTCGGTTTGTGTGTCCGCCTGTCCGTCTGTCCGCGCTCTAACTCACGTAAATATACTCGGATTGCCATGACATTTTAGGACGTTATTGACGTTTACCTTACCACGAACCCTATTGAAAACGAAGTTTTTACCATGATTAGTTTATCTACAGGGAGAGTCAAAAGTTTCCCATTACATTACGGCCTATAGGGAAAATCGTTTCAAAGGAATTTTAAAGATGTTATACCATGTCAAACATATTAAAATTTATATGCTTTTACGGGGTGCATTAAAATATGCATTATATAAAATATAAAGTGAAAATCTAGCTATTATTCATTTACAGGATCACACAAAATAATTCCATTGTATAATGGTAAAAGGGGAATTGTATGTAACATATTTTTAAAATATTAAACTGTTTCACGTATAATAAAATTGATGTATGTCAATGAGGCTTAGTATAAATTATACGAAACTGCCTAAAGTACATAGTATTTACTGGTACGCACAAAAGATTTCAAATAGTACATTTTTCCGAAGAATTGTACATGTATCCGATGATTTCTGATGGATGGATGAAATGCATTTTAATTATAATATGCGAGTATAAGTTTCACTAAATTTATACATATTTTATGGTGTGTATAAATGCTATAGTTAATATACAGGACTACCCAAAAGAGCTCGCCAACGTTACTGAATATAAGCAAAAATTACTAAAAGGTGATTCTTAAATAAATTATGCATTTTTACGCTGAACTGCATTAAATTTACTAAGCAATGTTTGCAGAATATAGATAAAACGATATACAGGGCCACGCAAAGAATTGGGTACATGGAGTTCATGAATGATAATTTATGGGAAAGTGATTTCAGTTGTTTTAAGAGTGTTTTAGTTAAAATAAATTTTAGCTTAACACTGATGTGTAATAAAGGTACCAGACAAACTACAAGGCTAAACAAAGTATTTAAGGGGACGGTGGATGTTAAAATTTTTTTACTTAATTTTCATCATAGCAATATGAAATTTTGTGCACATATACATTTCACCAAAAGCACATATAGAACATCGTCAAAAAAATTTCCAATCTTATTAAAAATTTTTAGTAAAAAAAAAATTAAATTTTTAAACAAAATTTTAAAATGCTCCTCGTGTCTTAATTTTTGAGATATTTTCTTGTTTTGCATTTTTATCGCAATTATATTTTATCTTTATTATAAACAAATTTGTGTAAGATTTTTTTAATCTCTTGAATAGTTAATATTTTATAGATTTTTTTCTAAATTCCATATCAATTTTCATCAAAATTTTGCCTTTTAAAATGTAAAAAATCAAATTTGACTGTCTTAATGAAGACTAATTTTAAAAAGCTAACACAATTTCTTTCTAAACAATATCAGGATACTTCCTTATCAATTTCATAAATATTGATCTAAAATTACGTCCCAAGGAGCATTTCCAAAATCTAAAAACACTGAAAAATTAGTTTTGAGAATAAGAGATTTTACGTATATAATAAACACTTACCTTTATTATTTACTTCTTAAAACCTTCATAAATGATATTTTAATAAGAAAAAACTGTTTTGGTACTATTATACTACAGAAATAGACCTTTTTTGCAACGACTTTGCTACAAACGATTTTGCTCAAATAAAGGTCCACTGTCCCCTTAAGTATTTTTCCATCTGTTAGTATAAATTGCTGAAAGAGAAATTTCAAGCTACTAGGCATTTTTTTTCTAAACTAAATTTTCCCATTATATAGTCTGTATATTAGCTGACAGATCAAATACAGAGCTGTTTAATAGTACTGGAATACATATTTGGCTATATTTGGCTTCATATCCTTATTTACCTAAATAACGAAGTTTTGTTAAATATTTCATGAAGCGTTGGAAAGTGCTTCATAATCTATGCTTAATGCATGATTTTTCTTACTTGTTATTAGTTACCATGATTGCTTTAAAAAATAAAACTTTCCTCGTAGATAGAGCAGAAGATGCTGAGTATATATGGTAGATGAATGATACCGATCAATTAATTCGAAGTATTTTATGTATTTTATTCCCACAAAATTTTGTAAAGTACTGGTCGCTATACCTGAATATAGCACTTTATTCATTAAGCCCTTGAGGAGCAAGCAATAATATCTCTGCAATAATGAATTCTCACCGTAAAAAATCGAGGAGTTTTGTTTTTGAAATAGGAAAAGGCAATTTATAAACAATTTGCAGCCAAAGTTGAAAATATAAAATTTCGTTCAAAGTTTCTGGCGAGAATCTCGTATAATCTCGTATAAATAAAAATATATCCCGCCGCCCGTCCAGGCGTTAAATAAAGCAAGTATAACATTATAAAAATAATAAGGGTGGCAAGGAGAGTCTGATTACTAACGGGGCACACTCATGCAAATAAATTTTAACCCCTTCACAAGTTAATTCTTTTACGTTCAATACATTGAAAATCGCGGACTGAGACTACTATTATTTAAATAAAATATTCGTAAAATTTAATCTAATCATTTTCCTCCTTTCAATAGTATGAAAATTTTCTTAAAAATAACAGTGGTGTCAAAAAGCTTTAAATGATGAATTAAGCAAATTCGTCTAGTCAGAACGCCGTTCGGGCAAACCAGTTAAGGGATTAACAGAAATGGTCACTTTATCATAGCTGCCAATTTTTACGCATTTTAACTATCACTAAATTGTATGGAAGATAATCCATTTGTTTAATCATAAAATTTCGACGATTAAATAAGACAATATTTATTATAAAATTTTTGTGGTAGGAAAAATGCGTAAAAGTTGACAGCAATTACTTTATGTAAACGTCTTACTCTTGCAAAATTTCTGCTATGAATAACGTAAAATTTTCTGTTTCTTTTTACTGGTAAGAATGTACCCGTCGTTAATCAGTCACTGGTAGCATGTGGTCAGGGAAAAACACAGAAAAAATGGAAACTACCTGTATTTTCTAGTAAGGTAAAGCGATTAACGAAGATAAATTTCTCTTTAATAAAATTCTGGTATTTAACAACTTTTTTGACTGTGCTTTTCCCTAACCACTCGCCATCCTGATGTTGGTGGAAGGTGCTTGAAAATCCTTGAAGAATACGAACACTGTATTATAAAGTCACCAGTGGCTGTAATCAATCACTGGTGGAGAGTGGTCAGGAAAAAACACAGAAAAAATGGAAACTACCAGTATTTTCTAGTAAGGTAAAGAGATTAACGAAGTTAAATTTCTCTTTAACAAAATACTGGGTATTTAACAACTTTTTTGACTGTGCTTTTCTCTAACCACTCTCCCCTTTGATCTTGAAAATCCTTGTTGAATACGAACACTGTATTATAAAGCCACCAGTGACTGTAAACGATCACTGGTGGCGAGTAGTCAGGGAAAAACAAAGAAAAAATGGAAACTACCAGTATTTTCTGATAAGGTAAAGAGATTAACGAAGGTAAATTTCTCTTTAACAAAATATTGGTATTTAACAACTTTTTTGACTGTGCTTTTCTCTAACCATTCTCCACTTTGATCTTGAAAATCTTTGAAGCATACGAACACTGTCCTATAAAACCATCAGTGACTGTAATCAGTTACTGGTTGCGAGTGGTCAGGGAAAAACACAGAAAAAAAATGGAAACAACCTGTATTTTCCAATAAGGTAAAAAGATTAAAGGTAAGTTTCTCATTAACAAAATCCTGGTATTTAACAACTTTTTAAAATGTGTTTTCCTTAATCACTCGCCATCCAGATTTTGGTGGAAAGGTGCTCGAAAATCCTCGAAACATACGAACACTGTACTACAAAGATGATATTTCAGACATAATTGTAGCAAATATGAAAAAAAAGTGTGTACGCTGGTTAAGGAAATAAATACTCACACATCATAAATCACAAAATGGGTCTTTTATTCATTCTTCTTTTCAGGTTAGGGGACATGATGTTACAAATACTAGAACATACATAGCACTTGAACTATGCAGTTCTCAGTTACGTTACAAAAGAAATGCAGTTACAGGAAATGTTCCAGACACTTTCATATTGTGCCATTTTCATACTCTGTAAATTACCTTTTTATTCATTCTTTACAAATTTCATTATGAATTCATATAAAATATTTGGAATTTTTCTGAAGCTCTGTTATAGACTAAAACTACACGAATATGCTTTTCTTTTTATACTATTTTTTTTAATCAGTAATTAAGAAATTTCACGAAATGTGATCTTTCTGCTTGTTTTATTGACAGAACAGATAACTAGATTTCTGAATAAGGAATGCTGATTTCGCTTCCTTTTATTCAGACTGTTACCCGAAATATCAAATGTCCTTTTTTTCTTGATTTATTTAATGACAGGCATTATGTGTTTACCTAAAGTAAAAATTCTTTTTTTTTTTTTTTTTCAAACATTCGAGAATTAAATATGAATTTCTGAATGAAAAAAGATGTCAAACTTGTGGTTACTCCTAATTACAAACATTATAGATTGACTTATTTAATTATATAAAATTTCTGATATTAGAACTTACAAATATCTATATTATGTAGATTTCAAAATTTACTTATAACGGACATACATTAAAAATGTTCTACTGAGCCAGCTTAAACTGAATTCTGAACAATTATAAGTTTTATCGCGACAGACAAGTTACTTTAACATTGATATTATTTATTCAATGGAGTGACAATTTTCAAAGTATTTTATTGTTTCGACTACTATTCATAGTCAAATGTCTTTATTAAAATAAAATAAAAGATATTGATTGTTCTGGTTGTAACAATAAATTTTTCCTTATATAATGTGATCTCTGTATTTCTCATATTGGAATTTTAAGCCATCTAAATCATGTCGAAACCACGATTGTACTGAATTGCATATTTTTTCCATATATATATTTTAACTGTACTAAATTCGTAAGAATATGAAGTTTAATCGCGAAATGCGTGTTACATAACTTTTATCTACATGCATAGAAATTTTTGTTTTTTACGTTTTTTTTTTTTTTTTTTTTGTTTTTCACAAAAAAAATTGAAGGAACAATATAAAAAAAGAGAAAAGAATTATCATTAAAGTATTTTTATTAGATAATTATTTTATTTAAAATTTTATTATAGAATGCGAATTTTTTTTAACATCCTATAGAGTGTGATTTTGTTTGCAATCTTTTATTTTCTGATAATTTTTAAAGGTGAAACAAACTTAAAAAACAAACAAACATAGTTTAGTTTTTAAAGGAAAAACACCTCAACGGAAAAGGTATTTTATATTATTATTCTAGATATATAAATTAAGTGTGAAATCGTTTTAAAATCATCTCGTTAAATTGTATATGTTAATATGAAATATTTTTTTTAACATTTAAAGATTTTTAAAAAAAAGAGAAGAAGGAATAGAATTATTTATCATTTTTATATAAGTAATGATAATGATTTATAATAATTTTCCACTAACTTTTATTTTCAGTTCAATAATGTAAAAGTGTTAAATTTATGAGTTAAATTTGAAGTTAAAAGGTATTTCTAAAATGAGCTTTGAAAATAGTTTTCTTGATTATTCAGAAATTGGATGTAGAATATATATGGCTTAAAGAATATGAACACATATTATGATTAATATAATCAACATAAAAAAATTCATTCATGCCTTTTGTTTTGGATATAAATCCAAAACAAATGAAACCCAATTCTTCTGGTTCACATGAAGAACTTAATAAATATTTATTTTCCTAATGCTTATAACTTTATTTTGAAGCTATAAATCTCAACTAAATCCATTACAATTACTAGATTTCAAAATCATACAAGAAAATATACAGAACAAATTATTTCTATAAAAAAAAATCGCGTGGATTGCATTTCAAGATACAGTTTAATAACTGTCTTCGAATGTATTCCTATGAAAATTAAAAATGTATAATAGTTAGTGAATATTTTAAAATTTATATGTATACATATATATTTTTCTTTATTTAGGCGGAGGAGGAAACGTATTGATTAAATTATACTTTCTTATTCGTTACAAAATGATGTTTTCAAGTTCTTTATTTCTTTTGAAATACTTAATAAAAATTATAAATACAAACAGAAAGATCACAATAGATTTTGTTCAAATTTTCTTATACAAAATAATACCAAGCCACGAAAAAAAAAATTGTGCAACCTTCTATTTTTTTTTTCTCTCATTGATTTTGTAGACGTAAAAGAAATACAACAACAAAAGATAAAAACACTGTTTCTTATTTAATAACGCAAGCTATTTGACATATTTTTATTTGCCTAACTTTTATTGCGCGTACTACATTAAAGAAATAATATAAATGAATTTTATCAATAAGAAAATTTAAGAAATATCTAGTTGAAAACGAACAGTAAAGCGTTATATATTTAGCTAACACTTTCCTGAATTTGAAAATTAATTCCAATAAGACAGTTATTCTTTAATCCTACACAGCAAAATAAAAAAAATAATAAGTAAACTTGTTTAAACCCTTGACACATAACAAAATGTAAAGTTACTTTTTAAACTTTCTGGTATATATCCGAAAATGCGGTTATAAATTTATACTTCGAAAAACAAAAAATGTGCAACTTAGGTTCAAAATATCAATTTGTAGGCAGTTAAAATCATTATTAAATTGATAAATAAATAAGTTAAAAAATTAAATGTTCAATAAAGAAGAAAAGATTCTTAATTTTGTGAATTAAAATCATTGAACATGGTTACATTAAACTTTATTACCAAAATAATGACACAAACAAACACTAAGAACAAAATAGAGAAACGCAGTAAATTTAACCCATGAGTGCCATAGGAATACTATAATTAAATATTAATAAATAAAAACCAGTTAATTTTTTTTTACAATAACCAATAATGCGCCCTTTTTTATTTAAAAAAATGTTAAATACACATCAGAAAAATATAATAGTCATTTCTTTTAAAATAAAGTAAAAAAATTATCAACTCATTTAAACATAAATTAATATATGCTACCAGTAAACAAGCATTTTTTCTTATGTGAATTTTTTTTTAAATTCTTATATTGAGGCATAAGGTATAAGTACCAACACCTATTAATTATCTCGAAGGCTGAACCGTGATGAATATGTTTTCAACCGGAAATTTTATGTAAACAAAGATTTCCAAGTGAAAGCGAAATTCAACGCTACACATTTCCTGATACATTTTTCCTGTTTCGAAGCATGTTTATCTTCGATCAGATTCCGGAATAATTAACAGATGTTGGCATCTATGCATAAGGACTTAAAAAGCATATACAAAACATTATTTATCAAGATACACTGAAATTAAAACTAATGAAAATAAACAAATATTTTCTGTAACACTAATAAAATATGAATATGATATGTGAAACTTAATTAATTCAATACTTGAAGCAAAAGTATTAAAAAATACATTACAAAATATCACAAACCACATTTAAATAAAAAAGAAAGTGGATAAAAAAATTATTCTACTATGTATTTATTAGGTAATATTTTTTTTCAATTCATAATTTAAGGAAAGAAAACGCTTCTACAAAGCAGTAGTAAAAATGCTAAAGAGAAATAATAATTTAAGTCTATAACGAAATATATCACAAATTAAAAGTAAGTGAATTGGTGGGAAGCGAAATAGATTCTACTATCAAATAATGCATAATATATGTTTAACAAAAGGCTTAAGAAACAACATATATCCAATTACTATTAAAAGGCAGTGTCCCCTGGTGACATTAGATTCTTCAAAATATAATTAATTATATACTTAAAACTGATTACATTGAAATACTAATTTAACACCTAATGAGACTCACATATAAAGAATCAGCTGTTATTCAACTATTATTTAATATAATTATACAAAAAGCTGTCAATTTTGTAATTAAATAAAAGTTGTTTTCAGTAATTTTTATTGAAAATTCTTATTTTTAAACGAAAAAGGTTGTATGAAAAATAAATTTGAATTTTGAATCTTGTATACAATCACTGCAATATTTATATAAATATATTTACTTTATATGTTATTTGTTTCTTAAGATAAATGATTTAAAATTTATAAACATATTTTTAGAAATAATTATGATAAGTGTCTTCTTTTACCCCTTTGGAAGAAACATTAGTTACAGATTCAGTCAGTTATGCTTTTTTCTGACTAAACGTATATGTGCTGTTTGATTGATACTTTTATGCTATTATATAATTCAAAATTTTCTGATAAAAAATGCTGGTGTGAAACTCAATGATTTTGCACACACTATAAATCTAAATGGATGGATTAAAACTGTAATTGACCACGTTAAAAAAAAAAAAAAAAAAAAAAAAAAACATAGCATTTTTTTATAATTTTGAATTAAACTACAAAATTTATTCATAAATATTTTGTTCAAACAACAAATTTTAAATTCATTAATCTGGAAATTTGGATTTCAAAGCTATACTTTAATTTTTTTTTTATACTTATGTATAATGCTATTTTATTAAGATTACATTAAATTAATAGTTGAATAAATCTGCCGGAAAAAAATAACAATCACTTGAAACAACACTCAAACACATTTAATACATGGTTACCTACATACATCAAATAAAATTACACAAACATATCACTAAAAAACAGACATAATATACTAAATTCTACATTATAAAAAATATTTATCAATTTAAATGTTTTCCATTTCATTAACAAAATATTTCTTGGGAAATACTTTAATTCTTTCCCAACATAAAGCTAAGACTGCTTTAAATCTCTCTTTAATATGTTTGTATGCAGCAAAAGGAAACTTTGTTTTTTAATTAAAAATTTTGATGTATCGTGTTGGACAGTTTATCTGCAACACTTCTCGTTCTCACACCGCGGACCATATCTATGATTGTCCGATGTCGTTTAAATATATTATATAATGTCACAGCAAATAATTTTGAGTATAATTGAAATAAGAAAGTCTATCTTTTGCTGCATACGGCTTACGAAATCCCAATTATTTTTCTTGAGTTTCGAAACTTACCACTTTTTAAAATACAAGTAAGGTGTTTTTAATATTTTTTAACATAGGTTGTATCAGGATTAAAAAAAATTATATTCCAAGGTAATGTGTCATATCTAAAAAACTCATTTATTTTAAATGTTTTATAGGTACCTGAAGTGACTCGCGTTGTTGTTTTTACCTTTATGTTTATGTTTTCCTGAAATAAACAAATGAAAAAATATAAAAAGTAAGACCATTTTTTATTTTGTTGTTTTATTTTTTAAACAAAGTATGGAATTTATATTTATTTATTTAAGAAATAAGATAACAAAGAATAACTATTTTTTCCGAAATTTGAACTACAAAAACAATGATTTTATATAATTATTTTTTATTGTATTTTTTATCTTCTTTAAGAAAATTAAATATTATAAAACCAATATATTACTTTAGAGTGTATATCGACTGCTGCTCATAGATTAAAAATGATTAATTGCGAAATAAAAAAAATAAATAATTGTATATTAAATATTACTAAAAAATGTCTAAATTTCTTAACCCCCCCCCCTACGCCTCATATTATATTAAAAATTTACTACTATTTTTCCTTTTGTTTTAATTATAAATATTTATTTACCATACAGTTTATTCCCTTATGTTCACAAAAGTTTTGAATTTATTTTAATATGTAGTATAATATCTTATGAAAGAAATTAAAATGACTTGGCATTTAAAAAAGAAATCAATGCATAAAGCAAAACAATTAAGGTTAGTCGTCTATAGCATGTAGAAATTATGCTAAAGTGCTTAACTTTATTCAGTAATCAAATAAACTAAATACGTTTTTTGTGGAAAAATTATTTACGTATCTTTTTAAAACTATTTTCTAAAGCTCTGTATGATGGAATTTTTATAATGTCAGAAGAAAAATACTTATTGTTGGTCTTACCTTGAAACGTCTTTGTCTTCAACATGTGCAAAAAATATTCTTTTATTTAATTGAAATTGGTTTCACTGGCGATTTCAAAGTTCTATTAAAATTTTCAAAAATGTTTTTCTGTTTAATGCCTTTTTGAAATGAATTACATAAAACTGTTTGGGCAATCTCTTAAACATTTAGTTTGATTTACCTGGCAATTTCATTTTCTTTTATACCAAAATAAACATTTAAAATTAATTTTGCTTTCAATTCATCTGTGATAATTTTGTAAATTATGAAAACAGTTTTAGATGTTTGTTTATGTTAAACTTTGATATCGTTGGTAAATTCAAATTTCTACACATCTTGCCAAATATTTAAAAAAATACTTTATAAATTAATAATAAAATATTAATAGACATGTTAAAAATATGAAGCAAATATTTTTGTTATTGTATCATTGACTTACCTAAAGATGTTATGATTTTACATTCAACGATATTAAATAAAAATGATATTATAATTGCTTTAAAAGATTAATACTTATTTGTAGATTTTAAATGTTTCTTTACTATTCCTCACGATAGAATTATCTAGATATTTTATAATTAACCACTCTTTTTTAAAATGTTTTTGTCCATAATTTTTCATTTTTGATGGCGTGATGTTTAACACTGGAGTAATTCAGTAGCTAAAATAAATGCTTTTTTATGTTTTGAATTTAATTAAAGAATTTTTAAAATATTTGTTAAAGTTAAAAAAATATTTTTTAATGTTCAGATATTTAAATAGATACATTTAATATTCATATTGAATGTAAAACACATTTAAAAATATGATAAAAAATACATTTCGCCCGTATTTTATAGAAAAACACTTTCTACTTAAATTAGCTTGATCTGTACAAAGATAAACAGAAATAAAAACGTTATTGACTTTTAGAAAGATAATTAAAGGAATATTATATTTCTACTTACATTTCATCTGTTGCTAAAAAAGAAATATTAAACTACTTAAACAATGAACTATACTTTAAAAAAATGTTTTGTATGAAATTCAAAAAACTCATCTTTGAAGTCTCAAGTCGATAAAAATGAATGCTGAGCTGGCATAACACATACCATAATTAAAGAGATTGAAGAGTATTACAAAATGGTGTGCTGTGACTTTGACTTATAAATATTCTACGACCTCAGACAAGGTTTCAAAGTGATCTTCGATTAGAAATATATTAGTGCGCGTGTGACTTCATCAAGGGTTAAAAACTTCCCTAAGTCTATCTCTACGAGAAGTGCAGCAGAAATGTGACCAACAGATGTCCCTTTGGAAAATAGGAAATTCGAAAATCAATCTCCTTTTGGAATTTAAGACTTGATATCTTTAAAATTTAAAAATCTACTTTTTATCTGACGAAATGTGCATCGTCGTATGTGTTGATTTGCAGCCAGCATTCATTTTTACGTCAGTTGTTACAGTAGTTGTTATGAATGCGAATCGATAAAATGATTATAACATATAATCATTTTTACAATTCCGGTGTGTATAATGAGATATTTTTTTTTTTTACATTGTCTAATTTCTATTTATACCATACGATTTATTAGAAAACCTCAATGTTGCAACATTCACGAAGGATCAGATTCATTTCAACAACATGATAATGTTGAAGAATTATTGGTATTGATTGAGGGTAAAAATTTATAAAAAAGAATAATTCTTAAACAAACATTGTCGAAAATAATACATATTATCAAAATACAACATAACAATACATACGCTCTATAACAATATGATAAAACATTTCCAGTAATTATTAATAATAAAATAGAAATCCTTATTGAAAAAATTACAATACATTTAAAAAATAGAGAGCTCCCAAATGGTCCGCCAACTGAACATCAATATTTTCTTAGAAAATTTTTCGTTTTAGATTTTTCTTGCCAATTGCACACAAATCACCTTTGGAGGCACAAATGCTGTAGAAACCTATTATGAAATTTTCTGTTAAGAAATATTGGTGTTCAGTTCGCGGACCATTTGGGAGCACTGAAAATACAATATTTAAACATATTAAAAATTAGAATTAATCAGTAATGAAATTTTTAATACGTTAAAATGTTTTAATTATATTAACTAAGCAAAATGTAAATAAGCTCTTAATAAATTGATAGAAAATTTTAGGATAAAGTTTGGGAAGTTTTAACTGCACTTAAACATTTAATGATCATAAAATGTTTACAAAAAAATTCGGCTTACAAAGTTTAAAAAATATATCAATTAATTCCTTTAAAAATATTTAAATTTAATATAAATATTTCCTTTTTCTTTACTTAACTTCTGAGATAAAATTGAAGAAGCTACTACGCTAATGAAATGTACGAATTTCACTCCATAGTTATAATGATATTCTTATGCACAAAAATAAATCGGCAATATCTCCTTTATGTAATTATATTGATATTATAATATTTCTTTAAAAAAAATATTGCTAATAAAACAATAAAACGTCTTTTGGAGACACTTTTATAGACACTGAAAGTTTTCAAAATATGATTATTTAATTTACTGAATACAGTTGATTGGAGTTTTAAACTGTTATAAACTGTTTTAATTGTTTATTTGTAAAGCTAAATGTAAGTGGGAATAAATATTTATATTTTGTTTTTAATAATAAGAAATAAGAAGTATTTAAGAAAATAAATCATATAATTATATTGAAAAATACCTTAAAACTTTTTAACTAATTACTTTCTAGAAATAATTAAGAATTTGTTTTATTAAGTCGTTACTAATGTTATCCATAGCTATTTATATATATTTAGTTATATAAAACTTGACTTAATCCTATTTGTTGTTTCTTTTAGAATAACGATTTTAAAAATAATTTCTCTTTTTTTTTTTTATAAATGCTTTTACAATAATATTTAATATGTTTAATACACATTTTTTTAACCTTCATTAAAAATAAAAGAATCTTTTATAAATAAAATACACAATAATTTAATTGAAATTGTTAAATCAAATGAAGAGAAAGCACAAGTGTGTTTATAAATATTATTATCGGTAACATTTTTTCCCAGTTTGCTGATTAAAAGAAAAGGCAACCATTAATATTAAACAGATACAAAGTGCATTCTCTGAGATCAACACAAATTGGGACCAGAGAATTTGACGTTTTTACACTTTTTTAAAGATGTTATATTTATAGTAGCTTTGCAGAAGATGTTTGCTATTGTTTATTAATATAAAGTGTAGAGGTTATATTTATAGTATTTTTTCAGAAGATGTTTGCTATTGTTTATTAATATAAAGTGTATATTTTAGATAGAATTTATGGGAAAATATATTGTTCAACAAAAGCATTAAATGACTATCAATATCAGTTACGCGTGTAAATTACATTTAACTTTATACTGCGCCTACTGACTGTAGTTCCTCCTACTTTAATATGTTTAACAAATCGGCTACATAAAAATTATAAATAAGAACTATCAGACTGCTAAATAAAAATACTTTTTATAAAATTATTTCAAAAGCATATTTTGTCTTATAAAACGAAATGAAAATTTATAATATTTTGGGTATTACCCAGTACAACTCAAACAATAAATTCGGATTTCAGAGTAACTGTAACAACTATATTTATATAATATATCTTAATTACAAATATTTCATTTACTGTATTACTGTTTTCAATAAGAGTTGTGAGTCATTTGTTGCTTTTGTTTTTAGAGAGTTAAAGGTAACGGTAATAATCAATCTATGAAGAAGTAAAAATTTAAAATTTATTTTTAAATCAGGGTTCGCACAGTCCTACCACTAAAATTTAAGAATATTTCCAAAGTGTTTCACTGCAGAAAAATATCGTAAAACCTGTGAATGAAGGTGGGGATTACGAATGTTGTAGTTTAAAAATTAAATGTAAATTTTCTTATTTTTAAAAGTGGTGGCAGAGTCCTTGGAAATTCCAAGGAGTGTGCGAACCTTGTAAATATGAAAAAACAATCTGAATTTTTGTCATTATATTCATAATGCAGATGGAAATTATATCCAATGAAAATTTTAAAGACAAAGAAAACGATGACTGTTTGAAAAAAATAATAATAACATTTTTTTTTTCATTATACAATAAAACTTCGAATATCCGTCAATCTCGGTATCGCCACTATGAGAAATAATAAAAATTTCCAAAACTCGTAGTAAATCCTGGAAAATTTTTAGCGCAGACAAATCAAGGCTATAATTCTAATTTCATTATGCTATTACAGCTTCTTAATTTTCAAATTAGATCATTAAATACAGTAAAAAATGTTATTACATTTAAAATGTGTTATTGTATTTAAAATGTTCATTAAAAAACGATAAAAATTATTTTGATTTTAGAACACTATGAATATGCAAAATTCTTTATAGTGCTCTAATTTTCGATCACCTACAAAATAAAATGAATAAAAAGTAATTTATAAAGAGGCACATTACATTACTATTGTATTTGCTTTCTGCTAAAAAATAATTAAAAAATCTGTTTTAATTCCCAATTTTTTTTTCATAACTAAGACTTCTAGTGTCAGACGGTGTATAGAGACCAACGGTTAAGACAGCTACAGATAATAAATGTTTTATTCTATATTAATATTTTAACTAAAAAGTTTTCAATTTTTGTTTTTCCTTTCATGAATGGACTGAGTGAGCAATAAAAGGTGTGTTTTCAACCTTATTATTTCCAAAATTATTGAATGAAAAAAAATTCCTTTAGTTCTTACGTTATTCCAAAACATCATTTTAATATTTAAGTGCAGTCATGTGAATTTTTTAAAGACAGGATAGGCATTCTTATGTTATATGAATGCATTCATAATGTCAGTTAGCAGAAAGTCAGTTACAAACCTTCCGCTAATAAATGCTATAAAAGTTTGTCTTCCAGCCTACAGTACATCACCTACTTTCAGCATTTGTCCAGGAACACACATAACAGTTATTGGACCCCTTAGAATATCCTTATTTTCAAATATCACAATATTCGTAAAACTGAAGTGTGTGGAATAGTTTTGTATACAAAGTTCTCGTAATCAAACTGCTACAAAAGCACGATGTGAAAAAATACAGGTGTATTTTTTGTTAAAAATTTTAAAGTAAAACATTCTTAAATTAATTTAAAGATAAGTCACAAAATATATACAAGCAAAAATTTGAATCTATATGATGAAAAAATGCGCATTTCTATAGCTGCCAACTTTTGCGCATTTTTTCCACCACTAAAATTGTATAGAGATTTTCTATTTGTTTAATCGTAAGATTTTGACGATTAAATAAGAAAATAATAACTATAAATTTTTGTGGTTGGAAAAATGCGTAAAAGTTGGCAGCTATGGTATTTCACAACCTGAGTGCCGGCGTGGAGATATCTGGTTTGCTTTCAGCTATGCAGGAATTGCCATAAAAATTTATACCCGTTCTTTATCTATAACGTCCTTCGATATAATTATATCGCTTCATTAGCACTCATCTTGTGAAATGAAATGAAATAACACAACATGTTAACAATTAATTGATGTATAATATTGGTTGTTATTACAATCGTTGACAGAATTGAAAGAGAATTTCCCTTTATTATTATTGGAATTATGTCAATTTTCTCAGACCCCCTGGTGAAATTAAAATAAAAATATTTAACATCCAATAGAGTCATCTTCTGTGACTGCGATAAAATTAAAGCCCTTTTTTTTAAATGTATTTGCAGTTTGATTTTGAAAAATAAAATGGACACTATACTAAGCTTTTAAAAATATTTTTTAGTGTTTTATAAAATGCTATTTTAGAGGATTTTTTATTTTGGATTTTTTGTTACGTTTAAAAAAATTAAAACACTTACCCAAATGTTAATAATTAGTATTTACTGAAATCTAACGAGTATAGTTATTTTGCGTTCAGTTAATAGAATTATTGCCTACAGTAATTTTTTTTAAACTGTCAAAAAGTATCGTGTAACATCTGGATTATATAGACATAAAAAATTTCTATTTTTTATTTTTTAAATCATGAATTAAAACATACTTTAAAATTTAAAGAATGTTTAACCTGTTTAAAAAAATTATCAACAATCAGAAAAAGTAGTTTAAGCGAACTTTTCTATATTACTAAAATATAAATGAAAAACTAATAACAACTCTAAATTCATGTACTACTTTTAAAAAGCAAATAATAGCAAAAGTAAATGAAAAACAATATAATAAAAAATAAATAAAAAGAATTTTTTATTAAACATGTATAAAAACGAAAGTAATTGTATAAAAAGAAAACAATTAATAAATATAAATATGGATAATTTTTTTCGGACGCAGATAGAAAAAATAATTGTTAATGCATAAATTATAATAAATGTATTGACATGTCCTTTTATTAGAACTATAGATACGAAAACAGAGGTTTTGCTGTATAAATTTAAAATAACGTAGAAAAAACTACCTTTTGTTCTAAATTTTACCATTTTTGACATTATTTATGAATATATATATATGTATATATATATTTACTTTTTTAATGTTTTAAGAAAAATGCATATTAATGTTTTTAAAATATCTTCTTTATTTGCTTATTATTACTTCGATGTAAAATATAGTAAAATAGAAAATTAATTTTTCATAAGTCATCATTTCAAAGGTCTTGCATGAAAATTTATTATCAGTTTAATATTTAGAATATATACGTTATACGTTTTTTAGAATACACATCAAGACGTCCAATTTAAATTTAACAGGAAAAACAACTCAAAAGAAGTTACATAAATCCAAATATGAATGACGTTCATTTATTTCACACATTTCATTATTTTAAAATTTGTGTTTTTTAAAAATACAATTTACTTTAACTAATAAAAATGCCGCGTTCATCATTATCATTCACTTTTAAAAAATAAACTAAAGAAATATATGCAGTTATTGGTATAATTGTCAAATATATATTTGCAATAAATTACTGAATCCATATTACAGAAAATTACTGAATCCATAATTCCAAATTTTACATTATAACAAAAAAGGCACCAATTTACACATAGTGTACATACATTTTTTATAAAGTGATTTCAACAACCGAAGTGTCTTTATTGAAACATTTTCTTTATATATATATATATATATATACATTATATATATATATTAACTATCTTTAGTAATTTTGAAATACATTTTCTGTAACGATTGTTCTAACAACCTTAACAAAACAAATAAAATATGCAATTTGAGTTAATAGTTTTCAGCATAACATGTACTTCAAGTCAAGTTTTGTTCTGTGCTGTCAGCCATTTTGCATTTAATCTTATAAAATAATAAAAAAACATATACACTGAGGTTGAATTTTAAAGCAAGCATTTTAAGGAAGACAAAGGTAATTTTAAAACTGTAAGCTTTATAAAATAATAATAATGATAATGATAACAGATAATAATTTAAGAAAATAAATAAATATCATAAAAATATATATTTTTAAATCTACAGTAAATAATGTATTTTTTAAATAAACTTTCTCTTAATAAACAGATTTTTTTTTTAAATTTATAAATAGTATTAGGTTATATTTTCAATTTTACTAAAATGTCTTTATGGTGAATTCTTGAAGACAAGCTAACAACAAATCAAAATAAAAACTTATACCATCACTGCAATTTGTGAAACAAAATACATTGAAAAGAAAAATTGTTAGTTTACATTAATTAATAATGTTTGTAAAGGCCCCAAACTGAGTATAATTAATATTTCTGTTTTATTATTATTTTTTTCATAATTTAAGTTAAACTACAGCATCTACATCTAAAAACTAATTTTAAATTTGAATAATAAAAAAGTAGTAAAAGAAAATTAAGACTTTTGACTTTAATAACTAAATTTTTACTCGATTTAAATTTTTATAAAAACTTCCTTAATGCAAAAATTTAAAAAATAGGGACATTACTTTGCTCTTTAAATTACTATGATCGTTTTTGTTTTGGAAAAAAAAAGTTGAAATACCAGTTTATACTTAAAAAAAAGCTATGTATAGTTAAATTATTATATAATTTTCTGATATTAATATTATTTGTAAAATAAGTTTTGTAAAAATAACAAGGTCTTTAAACAGTTTCTGTGTTTTTAAGTATAAATTTATATGTACAAAAATAAATGTTAATGGTATTTTTTCCCCTTTTTTAAAAATTTCTTAATAAAAAATTTTCTTCACAGCAATAAATATATCGATGAATTATGTAAGAGTATTTCATTATTATTAAGCGAGTGCATCATGATTTTATGAAATTATATACGCGTAAATATTATACAACCGACCATACTTTCTACAGGTACTTTTTATAAAATTCATTTTCCTTTTTATAAAAATATCAAAATTATTTCAGAGACTATTTTTCCTCCAATCTTTTTTTAGAATCTAATTTTTTTTTTCTTTTGCTACAAAATGGCCGACCTGACACAGGTTAAAATGAAAAAATGCTTAAATTCAATCAAATGCCGACATAGATTTCTTAGCATGATGTTGTTGGACGATGTTGCCGATGTTTCCATTGCCATGGCTGCGAAAAGTAATCCAATTGTTAGATGTTGTGTGATGTTTCACCTTGAACCTCCTTTATAATGGTGAAAAGTGGCTATAGCAACCTCTGACATCATCATGTCAATTGGTTCTCTGGTGTCATAGAGGGTTGGTGCGTGGAGAATAATGCCACATGTTCCTACTAATACCGCCACGGAAAAGATCCATAGGAAGAGACGATCTAAAACCATGGCCACGTATTTCCAGTCCTCTTTTACCTGCTCAATAAACAAAAACAAAAAGAATCTCACACAAAAAGTAAGAGAAATACCAGTGCTTTTATTAGATATTGGTCATTATTATACGATTAATATGCATGGTTAAAAACAATTCTCAATAAAATATATATTCCACTTCGTTACTATTCTGTGAGAAAATCTTTCGCTTGATTTAATGATAAAAACACAATTCATAAACGCGTTCACTTGTGAGAATTATTATAAGAGGAAGGTACAATATATTATATTTATCTGATTTACATCCCTTTTGTTATAAAGTTCTATTTCATATGTTTGAAAAGAGAAGCCAAACGAGTGAAAAATAGTAAACTCTGGCAGTCAAATGTGTTTTGTCGCAGTCCTATACATTGTCCCTAGTGTATAATAGAAAATCTAATGTTAAATGAAGACAATTACAATCAACAAAGTATAGCCCTCTTGAGATAATTCATTACAAAGTTGTTGGTTTTGCCTCTATTATAAGTAAGAAATTTAGAATTGATAGAAATTTCGAAGAAAAATTTTACTTTAACTAATTAGGAAATCTCTTCGATTAAACAAAACAAAATGCATTATATCTGGTGTTTCTCAGTTTCTGCATGAAACGGGCAACTCTGTAATCAAATATGTTTGCTTATTGTTAGTAAATCAACATTTGCAAATAAGCAACAGGTATCATTAGTGACACAAATGTGTTTTTATTTTTCAATTAAGATTACTTGATTGCTACAACTTTTCTAAAATACTAATATTGATATTGAAATATGTCATTAATTAAGTAATTAATTATACTCAATCAAATAAATGCCGCCTAATCCGAAAAGCTGCCACGCAACAAACTTTTAGGGGTCTCTAAAACTAAAATAATGTAATTTTAAGTTCTATAATATATACATATATATGTAACAATTAAAAAAAAAAAATTCGCCTCAATTTTAAATTAATTATTTCCTAATTCTTATAATATTTAACTTTTCAACTTCTTTTTTCTTATATCTTAAAATATTTATTTTAATTCCATACATTTTATCAAAGTTTTCTTATTTTATTTTACTTTAAAAAACATTAATCTGTTAAAGCATTTTTTCCCCTAAAATCCCACTACTTAAATTTATTCTTTTATCTGTTGCATAATATCTTTGTATTTACGTTCTAAATAATCATTCGATAACTCACAATTTCCTTCAAGTGACGCTAGACCGGATTGCATCTGATAATTTTCCGACAGTTTGAAACAACTCTTTTTCTTTTTCGCGGGGTAAAAATTTCGTATTGGTTGAAATCACTATTTTTAAATTTGTAATTGGCAACTTAGGTCTTAGTCCTAAAATGCACTATTCTTTCCCAGAGTTTGATAAATTCCGGTTACACTGCCACGTTTTTTCTTGTGCTAATAAAATGAATGTCGATAAAATGAAGAATTTATCTGATGAAGTATCTATGTCAAATAACATCTTTTACTTATGATGACTGCATATTATGACATTAGTTGAATTGTTTGCCTATAAAGTGAAGTATAAATAAACGTGATTAATTCTTCGACGCTACTGATTACTTTAAATGGGAAAAAAGTCAAAGGATATTATTTGTTGTTTTACTACCCGGTGCGAAACGACTGCGAACCTACGAGTTATCCTGGTGGAATTGTCTAACTACATGGTATGACTGATAACAGATATGACATTCGATCGACAAAATTCTACATAATTATGTCAGATGTTGCATATATACAGGGTTCCCAAATGATCCACGAATTGAAACCAATATTTTTCAACGGAAAATTACATTATATGTTTCTACAGAAGTTGCGCTAGAATTAACCTCCGAAGGCGGTTGCTAAATAATTAAAAAAAAATTCTAAGAAAATATTGATGTTTAGTTGGAAGGCCATTTGGTAGCCCTGTATATATAATATATATGTTTCATATATGGCATAACCTTCACGTACACCTTTGGAAAGTCTTTTAACCTTCGTACTCTGTTGAAATTTTACTCAAATTTGATTAAAATATTTCACACCAGAATTTTTATTTAGATTTATTTAACATACTTATTTAACTTGAATCATTATATTATTTATTTAATTTACTTTATGAAAATTTTTCTGGTTTTTATCGAATGAAACACGTCATAGGACTGGGTCGATTAGACCCATTCAGGGTAGGAAGGTTAAAAAGTTAATAGTTTTTAATTTTGTTGGACAAATGTTTATTACTTGGCAGCATTATTAGATACTTACACTCATTTGATCCTCGTATCTTCGTGTGTGGTCCGCTATGTAGTGAACTGATTCCATGGCCCTTTGTAGATCTGGACAGAAATGGAGTCGCCTGGGTGGGTCTGCCATTGGTAATGGCGGCTCCTCCTTCGGGCTGCCGTGGATCCGACACCCACTGCTGTGATGAGGCAGTTCGTCGTAGCTTGGACACCGAGCCCCTGCCCACTCTTGGGGCTGTAGTTCGGTACCGTTGCACGTACGAACCATCACCTGGAAACGATATAATTACAATTTTATCAGTATGCAATAAAAACGTCCTTAATTGTTACCATATACGATTTACCTGTCAGGTAACCTGTATCAGAATGTAGAATCCCTTAACATTCGTTTTGAAATAGAAAATGCAAAAAATTTCGACATTTGCTCGACTTTTTAATGAGAAAAATATTTTACATATGTTTGACAATATTTGCAAGAAAAGTATAATACATGATGTATTTTCAAAAAATAGTGGTGCACAGAGCTTGATTATCAACGGGGCACACTCCCACCAGGAAAAAGAAATAAATGTATTTTTTTTATTCATAACAGAAATTTTGAAGGAAAAGGGCGTTTAAACTAGACGAAAGTTTCTATAAAATTTTACTGATGGGAGAGTGACCCGTTAGTAATCAGGCCCTGGTGGTGGAAACAGAATATAAAAACAGTAGTTTTGCGACCGCAGTTTTGACACTCACGGAACCTAAATCTCGCGATTGTTAAGGGTTTGCTGTACTATATACTTTTGTAATAGGTAATCTTCTTTAATGGAAGGAACACTTTTAAATGGAGCTTACGCTGCTTGCTGCTTTAAGTAAATTAACTGTAACTTAACTCCAAGGCGTCAAAAATATTTAAGATTCGTGGCTATAGATACCAGGTATCCTGCGTAATTCGAAGTTCCAAATACTGTAGATATCTATATTGTAAAGTAATTTACTTTGCCGCGTAACATGTGCCGACAATAGGCCTTAATTGACGTCAATGTCCAAATTCATTATTGCCTTTGACGGACCAATTACTTAAGCCTTTTTTAGGTTGTTAGTCTAAGCTGAACTTATTGTTTTTCAGTTTCCCAACAACGTGGATATTCAATGTTTTAAGCAACAGTTTTAGATGCAGTTAACGTTGCTTTAAATAAATTTAACTGTCACTTACTCCAATGCGCCAAAAAAGCTTTGAGGTTCATGGCTAATGTTACCAGGTATTTTCCATAAATCTAGACTTCAAACGTTGTGGACATCTATCTATATTGTCATCTATAATGTTGTCAGTCCAATGCTGAACTTCCCGTTTTTCCGCTCCTCGGTAATATGGGTATTCAATGTTACCAGTGGGCTTCTTTCTTTCTTTTTTAAATTAGATTTCATTTTGGCATCAGTTTTTTCTAAAAGTAAAATTCCTCTTATTTCCGCCTTAATTAATATGTTATTAAATAATTATTTCAAAAGCTTGGTGTTGATCAAGAAATCTGAATTTTAAAAAAGTAGCCCTTTTAGCAATACTGTTTTTACTCATTTTTCTAAACTTGATGATGAAATGTTGCCTAAATCTTAACCAAATCCTCAGGCGAATCTCACACCTGTAATAAGGCATAGCAACCCTCTGGGCACACAGCTACCTGACTTTGCTGATTTAAATATATTTTGTAAAATATTTAAGATGCTTTAACTGTTGCAAGTGTCTTAACCCATTATCTGCCGAATGATGAAGTCAAGAAAATTTTGCATTCTAAAGCATTTTACGTAAATTGATTAAACTAAATTAAAAGATTTACATAAACATTTAATAAATTTTTGAAGAATTTTAGAAAGATTGAAGGATTTAAAAGTATTAATTAAATTTGAATTTGCAGTGAATTATGTAAATACATAGCATCTGCAGTTGTCGTTCAATCCGTCTGTTTGCCCGTCTGTATGACTGCACATAACAACGCAAAAACTACTGAACTGCATTGCGTGATATTTAAAATGTATACTTATTACATAATTTTGTCGAGTCATTTCATATTTTATGAAAATCTGATGTGTAATTCAGTTACAGGGATAATCAAAAAGATTCCGATACATTACGGTCAATGGAAAGGAAGTTTCAAGCGCATTTTAATGGCGTTACACTCTTTCGAGCATAATAAAATTGATATGCATCCATGAAGTATATACTATAATATACATTGTGTGTAATCTATGGTGCAAAGAATATTTGTTATTTCTTTAAGGGCCACTCAAAAGTATTCCGATGCATAATATATAGGGGGAACATTGTTTGGTGCGTTTTAATTGTATTAAATTATTTACCATTTTATAAAATTGATATACGTTGCCGAGGATTACTACAAGTTATTTCTTGTATAATAGAAAACAGATAGTATTTACAGGGACACAGAAAAAATTTCGGCTACTATACTGTATCTGAAACACTGTATAAATCAAAATCTGAATATTTTTTGATGCATTCGTAATTATATAAATACGTATCACCTATAATCATCGTTCAGTCGGTCCGTCCGTATGTCTGGCCGCATATAATAGAACAAAAACTACCCAACCAAATCGTTTGTGATTTAAAATATATATTTGTTGCATAATTTTGTCAAGTCATTTCAAATTTTATGAAATTGAATGTATAGTTTAATTAGGGGGACAATCAAAAATACTCCATTACATTACGGTTAATAGGAAAAATTACTTTCAAGTATATTTTAGTGATGTTACGCTCTTACGAATATAATAGAACTGACATGAATCTATGAAGTATATACTAAAATATACATTCTGAACCAACTATGATGTAAAGAATATTTATTATTAATTTACAGGGCCACCCAAAACTATTCTACTACATAATGGTGTACGGAGAAATATTGTTTGGGGCCATTTTTAATTATATTGAATTATTTCACATTTTATGAAATTGATATACGTTGCTGAGGTTTAATACAAGTTACTTCCTGTATAATAGAAAATAGATAGTATTTATATGAAGCATACAAAAGATTTCGACCACTACTGCATCCGAAGTATACTTCATACCATAACAGCAAGATTTAAAATTTTTTAAGTTTCGTTGTAGTAGGAACGCACCTAATTTGTTACGCTTTACGTGCAATTTCTAACTTGTTTTATTTTGCTGCATGTTAAAAAACGCTAAAATTGCTGTTTGTGTAAAAATTATTAATGCAAACTTCTGTTGCATATTGAATCTGAATATAAATTGAATGTTGACAGATTCCTTAATGATTTTCCGATTTAACAATTCACGATTAGCTCATTAGCCGTAATTTTCACAACATCGTACTATTTCAAGAACTATATATAATGAATAAGAGGATAAATCTTTAGAAAATATTTTACCAATAAAACATTGAGTATAGCTACAATATTTAGTTTTTATTAATATTTTTCGATCCTGAATGAATGATATTTCTTTGAAATTACAAAGACTCTAATCAATGATTATAATGGAATGTATTAAATGACTTGATAACTTTATACCGTTCTTCAGCAATGTATTTTTACTGCATCAGAAATATTCGTAAAACTTCCATTAAATCGATGTTAGAAGTCTTAATTATTCTTACATCACATGAAGTATATCTTAACTATTCTTTAAGATTGAATAGTTACAAGATTAATTAAGAAACTTGGATGCATTTTGGAAAAATAACCCTTTTAAGGTGTGTAGTTTTGTTAAGTTCACACGCAGTTGTTATTTTTTCTTGTTTGTTTCTACAGGAATTTAGCGATAAATTTTTGATCTAGGTCTTAATTTATTTAACATTTCAGACATTGTGCAATCTTCTGAAGCTACAACACAATAGATTATTTTTATGATAAGTTATCATAACATCAGTCTTTCAGAAAATTAACGACTCTTGCATAGTTTCAAAATATTTGTTTCGGTGGAATTATTTTTCTGTTAATTGATAGCAGGAAATTTCAACGTTTTAAAAAGATTTGTACGGTTTATTTATAAAGGTATCTTACGAAATTTTTACTACAACAATTCTAATTAAGAGAATTTCCTAAATATAAGTTGTTGCTAATTAAGTTTTTTTGTTTAAGAGGGGTGTTTAGGAATGATATTGATAGGGAGAATATCCTTATTTAACGATATATTCTTCTCGAAAGTCATGCATCGCTAATTTATAAGTTAAATTGGTTGAGCAAATTTCTCCATCTATTGGATTTGCAGTTAAAATATAAAATAAAACAATATATTTATTCTTTAAACACAATACGTATATTTTAGTATCATTTGCTTCTGTTGTTTTTCGAGAAAACATGAGAAAACGTGAAGTTTTAAATTTTTGTTCTCTTCTTACACTTTATTTTTTATTCATAGTATTACTTCATTTGACGTACATTAATTTGCATAGATCCCAACTTGTACGGTAAAACCACGGCTACCTTAAAAAAAAGCTATTACACTAAAGTAATGACGTCATGGCAGCAAGGCATTGCTTTACCAGTTTCCAAATCTCCAGCATTTTGCCTACCTAGTGCCAGATTACCAAAGGGGAACAGAAAAAAATACCTTATTTATGACAGAAATTTTGTATGAATATCGCGTTTAGATAAGGAGATTATTTATCTTAATATTTTTTGGCGTAAGTTTGCCCCATTAGTAGTCAAGGCCTGTGCATACCACTATTATTTAGAGAAATTTTTGTTAAATTTGCCACTCTCTTTCCCCCTCGCTGCAGCACAGCACTTCTGTTATTACGTCACAATACATGTGCTATAGTCTTAGAGACAGCGTTGCCAATTTTGCTTCCATTTTTGTCCCGAAATTTCGACAAGTTTTAACAAGAAGAATTTTTAACTGATGTGAGTAAAATTTCTACGTAATCTTGCAAACCGCCTCGTATAAAATTTGTTAAAAAAATAATTGAAAGGGTTAAAATTTTGAAAATATATTTCTAGCAACATCGATGTCCTTCTTTTGAAAGAATGTGAATTAAATTGTTTGTGAAAATCTTCTTATTCATCTCATTTTACGTCAGTACGAAAAAGAAAATACTTTTTTTTTTTCAAAATAAACGGTAATTTGTTATTTTTTCTAATTACACCTAAAAATTAATCGTGTACAATTTTTTTTTTTTTTTTTTTTTTTTTTTTTTTTTTACAAATTATCGATGCAATGAAGTATGAAAACTGAAATGCAATTTTGATATTTCAAAAATAATATATAATTTCAGGTAATATTTTTCTATTACAAATTTGCAACAGTCAACGTGCATCATCACTGCAGTCAATATTTGTTTTTTGTGTTCGTTTACTGGTGTGAAACATGTTTTTCGGAAATTTAGTTTTTCTTTTGATTTTCTGTTTTCTTGTTCTTCGCAAAGAATTCTTTAAATATGTGTCTTAATTCTCTCGACAAATATCCTGTGTCAATAAGTCTTCGTTTCATCTGAGAGTGAATTAACACTCGAACAGCCGGCTACTTTACTCAAGTTTTATAAAAAGTTTTTCACAACAGAATTTCTATTTAAAATTATTTAACTTTTTAAATTAGTATATTTATATTTAACATACCTTATGAAAAAGATTCTGGGTCGAATAGACTATTATGAATTTTACAGAGGACAAAATAACCCCTAATGGCGGTTCTAGTGTTAACTGATTTACAAATGTGAGTATGAAGTCTCGTCTTTTTTTTACATTTGTAGAACTACTGATCGGTTATCTTATTATTATTGCAGGAATCTTGAACTCTAAGAAAAGACAATACAATAATGTGACGAACCACCCACTCGTACTAATTGTACTCTCACAATTTATACTCATTTATTATATGTAATTAAATTTTATCCAAATATCTATATATACTTTAATTCAAGTGTTTTATAAAACTATTAAAGACATTCACACAAGTTAGAAATGTCTCAGTTTTTAGCTCTCCAAAATATTGTACGTTTCAGCTAAAAACTCCATTAACTCCTAAAGTACTAGAGCGATTCCAATAAAATACCTTTTGGTGATAGAGTATAAATATAAGACCATATAAGGCAGACATTTTTAAAAAAATAATAATAATTACAGAAAAGTAATTAAAAATAGAAAAATTCTGGAAAATTGCTGTTGCTGTCAAATAAAACATTTTAGCTCACTGATTCTATCTAATTATAACATTTTATTTGACTGATTTCTTGAATACAATCCAGTCAGGGCTTGATTACTAACAGGGCACACTTACGCCAAAAATATTATAAATAACCGCCTTATCTAAACGTCGTATTGCTACAGAATTATTGTAATGAATAAGGTAATTGTTTTCTGTTACTTTTTATTGGTGGGAATGCATCGCGTTAACAATCAGGCATTGAATCCAGTGAATATGGATTCCAAATTTAATCGAAATCCGTCGGGTAGTTTTAGAGGAAACGGGTCTTAAAGTTCACACATTTCCCATAGGATTGTACTCAGTCTTGCCTTCCTTTAACCCTACTAAGGTGTTCAGGTCTATTTCGATCCAAAAGCCATATCAGTGTTATTAAGTCTGCGACTGTTTTGCGCATCTCAGTAGTTTTAGATAGAAATTGTTATTCTTTTAACCACTAAACTGATCAATATTTTTGAAAAAACTTTCGAATAATGTCTATTTTTTCATGTATTTTTACAGAATTTTTAATATTTTGTCACCGGTTTTTCAAAACAGAAAATTTTGCCTAATTGAATGCAAGAAATTTTCGGATTAAATAATGCAAAATCTACAATAAAATATGGTTAATGAAAATAATAAAATATGATTGGCGTATGGATTGAAACATTGAAAATGCCGCTCGCCTTAGTAATGGTTGAGAATATTAACTGTGATAGTTGATGTTATGATATTTGTTTTTGTCATTTTTAACCAGTTTTCATATGTATCAGTAATTCAACTAAAGGTAGATGATTTCACGGAAAAGGAAATATCGAACTTTTCATATGACAAAACTGGGCACCATTTATATGACAAATTAACACCGTGTACAAATGCATTAATTTAAATTGTTAAAAGGTGTAAATTAAAACTGTAAAAGCAGTGAAAATAGGTTTATTCATCTGTTTTCATGTTTCGATTCTACTCGAATCATTAAAACAAAAATAATTAATAAAAGATATTTATTTATTTATAAATTTATTTACTTATTTATTCATTTTTTGAAATGACTCGAGTAGAACCAAACTACGTAACCGAGGAATAAAATAAAAACAATTTTTACTATTTTTAAAATTACATTGTACGCCTTTTAGTAGTTAAAACTAAACTGTGTGAGAGTTTCAGA
The DNA here is from genome assembly GCA_964019185.1 of Maratus speculifer. Taxonomy (NCBI): domain Eukaryota; kingdom Metazoa; phylum Arthropoda; class Arachnida; order Araneae; family Salticidae; genus Maratus; species Maratus speculifer. The sequence goes on from OZ025296.1 coordinate 38,045,511, forward strand.
ACTCTCCTTGTAGTAACGTATTTATTATATGAAATATACATATGTATATGCATATATATATATAGCAGCCCTGATTGAAGGTGATCAAATTTATTGAGACAGTTAACCACTTAGCTTATCAACGTTTAAAAAAATATATCTTTCAAATAATGCTTAATTTTTCATGTCTTTTATAGAATTTTTAAATTTTATGACTGGTTTTTCAAAACAAAAATGTTAGCCCACTTGAACCAGAAAAATGCTCGGATTAAATAATACAAAATTTACACTAAAATTTTACTGGTGAGAATAATAAACCATGATTAGAATATAGATGGCCGTACGTAGTACGGACAAATCATTATTGGCAAAAACATGTTGCCTGTACGACATACGAACATATCAGGGTAGCGATTAAACCTTTGCGGACCTGCGACCGGTATATGTGCCGCATGAAGCGCTCAGAATCCTTGCTTATCCCCACTATTTAAATTTTAATGTAAAATTTGCTATACCTAATCGGAACATTTACTCGATTCAATAAGACACAAATTCCTGATTTTAAAAATTGGCGACAAAACATTAAAAATTTTGTAAAAGGCTCCATCGCGAAGAGGTTAAATTAAGAATTAGAGAAAATTAGCAAATAGGAGGCACTTACTTTTGGTCCGTCGTCGTCCGGATAAGTTGGCCTTCTCATTAACAGAAGGCGTGGTAAAAGATGGAGAAAGACACGTTTCACCCAGGGTGCCATCTTGTGTGTAGATGGCGTTCTGTGAAGAAGAAATTAAATGTAAACATTTTATGTCGGGGAAGAATTTATGATGTTCATAGAAATTGACATTCGATATAATTGCACATATGTGTAGCCAGGGGCACTAACGGGGCACTCTCCTACCAGTAAAGTTTCATAGATATTTTCACCTTTTTTAAACGCTCTTTTCATGCGAACTTACTGTCATGAATAAGGCAGAAATTTCTATTTATTTTTACTGGTAGGAGAGTGCCCCGTTGATAATGAGGCTCTGTGTATAGCTAAGTCGATTATTAGATTACACATACAGTGCTCAGCAAAAGTTTAGATACTGGTGTTTTTTAACCTTTAAATAAAAAATACGAAACATGAGTTTTACAAATGACTATACTTATTTTCAAATACATTTTATATAATGTAGAATAAAAATAATGGTTATAATATAAGATAATATTTAATTTAACTAAAAAAAGTAAAATTTGCATATTGCAAAAGTTTAGACACTTTTTTGATTTTTAGGCAACTGTTCATGGAAAAATGCGAATTTCCAAGTTATGATGTCACATGTCTGAAGTATTTAATTATACCTCGATATAGCATCAGTTAGTGAAGATGTCGCGAGCAAAAAATATTCAATTAGATGAGGTAATTGAAGTAGGAAAGCTCAAATGGAAAGGGAAGACTGTTGCAGAAATTTCAGCAGCACTGAATCGTCCAAAGCGGTCTGTCTATGAAGTACAGTCTAAGGATGACTCCTTCAAAAAAGAATCTCTTCTGGAAGATCTTGTGTGACGAAAAAATGAGATGACAAAAGGATCCAGAAACTGACATTTACACAAGTAATGATTGCTAATCACATTAAAAATAAGTCAGAACTTTCTGTGTCATCGGAAGTGATTCGTAGATGAATTAAAGAAACAGGTAAATCAATTTATATGAAAATGATAAAACAATTAGCTTTAAAATATCGCTGTAAATTGGCGAGAATTCAATTAACTTGCAAACATACGTCATATGGACCCAAATGGTACGCTATGATATTCAGTAACGAAAAAAAGTGGAATTTGAATGGCCCAAACAAGTGGGCATACTATTGGAATGGCTTAAGTGAAAATCTTGGTTCTTAAGTCGACAAAAAGAAGGTGACTTTTAAATAATTTGGTTCTCACTTAGCTTTAATGCTCGTGTATCTGTGGAGTTATTCATTGGTTGCCAAGCAACACAAGACTACGTACATACGTTGGAGATTAATTTTTAGTCATTTGGGGAACTTTTGCTGATCCAAAGTATGGATTTTAGCACCTATTCATGTTGCATACAAAAGAAGAACTTCGTTTAACTCTGAAAATACTACTGATCTCAACTGGCCGGCGTGTAGTTCTGATCCGGACCCAATCGAAAACTTTTGTAACATCATGTGTCGTGATGTTTATGCAAATTTTTGCTATAATTTTCTTTTAATGAGGTACGAGCTGCTGTTGAACATGTTTGGTACTAAATAGACCCCCAAGTGACGCAACATTTAGTTTTTTCGATGAAAAATTATATTCTTGCACTAACTGCAAACAATGCTGGTGCAACTCGATTTTAATTTGTAGTTATTTTTCTGTAAATACACAAATTGTCTATACTTTTGCCACAATGTTAATTTTATTGTTTTGTCATTATATTTTATGTAAAAGGTGAAATTCAAAATTTATTGTGTGTGAATAAAGGATAAGTCACAAGTAATATATGACAGAGGAATTACAAACATTCGGTACATACTTCTGAAAATAGAAGCGTAATTGATCATTGTGTAAACTTTTGCTGAGCACTGTATACACGTATGTATGTACACATATATATAATGTGCTCATGCATATATATCTATAGGTAAGATATAAGTCACATTTCATATGAGATATTAAAATGTGGAGCATATTTTATTATCAGCATTGCCTAAATTTAAAAAGCATAAAGATGCGAATTCGAAAAAAATAATTTATCAACGAAGATCGTACTTTTCGCTGGTATATGCAAAGTACTCTGAGGGCATGTAGTTATGTTAACGAATTTTTGCAGCCAGTGGTAGTGCCTACGTTATTAAGTCTCTTAGGAACCATTTATTAACAAGACAGTACTTAAGCGTATACTGCGGGAGTTTCGTAACAATGTCTATAAAGATATAATGGCCTTCTCGGTCACCAATTATTGTTCCAATAGAGCATGTTTCGGACATGTTGGGAATAGACTTTAGCCGTCACGGAATTTCACCCAAATATTTTATCAGTTGCTACACTTATGGCAGAATCTATCGCAGAACGATATAGGCAACTTAACCGAGTATCGGTTTGTAGAGCTGTCAGTCGTGGCTTTATAATTTACTGAAATTTAAATTATTTTTTCTGCTATTACACTCTCTATATTTTTTTAACTTGTAATCATTTGTTCATCTACACAAACATTATGCATATGCTGGAATTCATGTTCGTGGTTAAATTTTTTTCCTACGTGCATTATTCTTTTGCAAAAAAGTGCATTTAGAATCTAGAATTAGTTTTGGCTCTTAATGATTTTTGAAAGAGAAAAAAAAAAGAGTACCCATAAAGTTAATCTATCTAAAAAATTAAAACAAAGTAAGTGGAACAAACTTGGATGTGCAAAGGAGTGTAATTTCATTCAACAGGGGTGCAATCTGATGTACTAGTAAAGTATAAAAGCAACTTTTGGCACCTACGCGTTTTTGATAAATACAATTTCAATTTTTTCGCTCCACCCTAATGCTTTATTTACATGAATAAACACTATATGCTGTTAACCCTTTTCGGCACACTGTGCCCGGTCTGGGAGACATAATTTTAATTTCGAGCTTGCAAACGACGCCAATAACATTGAAGGGAAATTTTGCTTTTACAATGGAAGCTTAAATTAAGGAATTCAAAATATTTAAAAAATTCATTTGTGAATTCCGGTGTCAGTCGATAATTTCTCATTTTAATACAGATTTTGCTTGTGCCGGAAGGGTTAAAAAGAAATATAACTTTTTTTTTTTTTATTTACCTGAAGTGTACGTTTAGCACCACTACAGTGACGCATATGGAAAGCGTCACTAATATCATGGTGAATAGCAGATACTTCCCCAGAAGGGGAACGACGAGGGAAGTGGGCGGGATGATCTCTGCCAGCAGCAAGAAGAAGACAGTAAGAGACAGCAGTATAGATATGGAGAGGGAGACCTTCTCGCCAGAATCCGAAGGCAGATAGAAGACAAGTACCGTCAAGAAGGACATGCCCATGCACGGAATGATCAAGTTAACCGTGTAAAACAGAGTCTTGCGACGCATGCTGATGTTGAACGTGATGTCAATGTAGGGTTCTTCACAACACGTGTAGAACTTCTCGTTCCGAATAGCAGGCACGTCCAGGATGTCCCATTCTACGCTCAAGTAGAATTCGCTGAGGTCTATTCCGATCTGCACCAAGTTTGTGCCTTCTACTTCGTCTTTGTGTCGAAGATCTACCTGTTGAGACAGAAAAAAAGGATTTATGTAAAGTGAAAAAAGATATTACGTATGTTCATAATAGATTAAAAACAATTACAAAAAATACAGACAATTTAACAGATTGAAAACACATGAAAATTATAATAAAACAAAGCATTAAACGTTTCGATCTTATTTAAAGTTCCTCATCAGTAACACAAAATCACAAGATACAATATAATTTAACCTATAGTTGAAGCCATATGACCAAAAATAATTAAACACGGAAATAGGTAATTGATTTAGATTAACCCGTCAGTAGTCGCGTGTCGGTCTTTTCGCCGCCCGTATAACTTATCTTCTCCTAACTTATATCACATTACAAATACAGCGGAGATCTACCGTGTAACTGACTTTGAAGCTTTTTCGACCATCTTAGTGAAGTAACAGGACACCTCTGTGTTTCCTTCAGGTAGATTTTTGTTGTAAACAAAGTTGAAACTGGCGAAATAGTCTACGTAAAAGTCACTAATGTGAGTTCATTTTTATTTTTTCCAATTACTCCAAATCTCATGAATAAAATGCATAATTTAAGAAAACTGCAAATTTATATCTTCGTTGTAATGTTATTTTCGTATATTAGGTGAAAAATATTTCTTATTTTACATATTTGGTATACGGGGGGCCAGCGGCGAAAAGACCGAGCGCGACTAATGACGTCGTGAAAAAAGTCGCGACCACTCGCGGGTTAAGATGATATTTTCTGGAGAAAGGGAACTAGATTCATTCAGTGGGAATTTGCCTATTCTGGTATACTATACCTCCAGGAAAATACGGCTTTTATGTATATTACAGTTTAATTTCATGACCTTCGCCGACTCGAAATTTGAAAAGAAGACCAGTTTCTATGGCGTGGGCTATAATTTTAGAATTTAAATTTCTTGACTTTAAGAATACAAAACTGCCTTTAATCCCTTCGAGACAGGAGCATTTTACGAATTTTTCAATGTCTCGACACAGGATTTTAGAAACAGAATTTTGGGCCTTATTAAATCGAAAAAATGCTCCGAAAAGGTAATTTTACGCTAACATTTTACCGGTGGGGATGAACAAGGATTCTTAAGCCTTTTTGCGGCACGTATACGTGTCGCTCGCCCCCAAAGGGTTACTATACGATACTTATAATGAGCGAGACTTGGTAGTTTTTGTAGTGGCTTTATCGTTTTAGGCCCATTCCTTCGAAAGTAGCGGATAGGGATAGCTTGATGCAACAATGTTAAAACTTAGACTGCATAGCAAACCGGGGGAAAAATCAAAAAATCCCTACCCGGTTTCGGTGAATTGTTTTCTTGGTATTCAAATTAAAGTGATCTTATACACTTATAATCTTAGATAAAGGTTATAGTAAAAATATTATTTCTTCAATTTTATTTTTTAATGATGATTTTAATTCCTATTTATAGAAAGGTACAATGAGAGCATATTATAATCTTTTTAATTTTAAAATATTAATAATTATAATGCTAGTTAATAATTATCTTCAAGTATTAACGACATAATCCTAAACCAGCCGAGACACAGGATTTTGGAGATTTTGGCGCCAAGCATCCTCAAACGCAAACTGATTTTTCAGAAACCTAAAAATACTCCTCAATCACAACGCGGAATTTTCGGCAGACAATTACCAATGCAAAAAGTTCCAACGATGATTCTTAAGCGCTACGCGCCTATTACAACGGGACAAAAAAATAAATAAATCATTGGGCACACGAAACTCGCTGTACAGCAATCTCTAATGTGCACGAGACTTGTCAATACCGCTGTCACTAACGTATGTATGAGCGCTGCGTGCCCATTTATGCCAAAAACATCATTGGATGTACGAAACTCGCTGTAGAGAATTCTCTAAAGAGCACGAAACTCGTCAATGCCGCGGTCACTAACGTACGTATGAGCGCTACGCGCCGATTTAAAACAAAAACATCGCTGGATGTACGAAACTCACTGTGCAGCAATCACTAAAGTGCACGAAGCTCGTCAATGCCCCAGTCACGTACGTATGAGGGCAGTGCGCCTATTTAAACCAAAAAGAACATCACTGGATGTACAAAATTCACTGTACAAAAATCTCTAAAGTGCAAGAAACTTGACAATGCCACTATCGTTAACGTGCGTATGAGTGCTGCGCGCCCATTTAAACAAAAAAAAGCATCACTGGATGTACAAAACTCGCTGTGCAGCAATCTCTAAAGTGCACGAAACTCGTCAATGCCCCAATCTCTAACGTACGTATGAGGCCCATGCGCCTATTTAAACCAAAAAGAACATCACTGGATGTTCAAAACTCGCTGTACAGTAATCTCTAAAGTGCAAGAAACTCGACAATGCCACTATCGGTAACATACGTATAAGCGCTGCGCGCCCATTTAAACAAAAAAAGCATCACTGGATGTACGAAACTCGCTGCACAGCAATCTCTAAAGCGCATGAAACTTGTCAATCCCGCTGTCACTAATGTACTTATGAGCGCTGCGTGCCCGTTTAAAGAAGAAAGAAACATTATTGAATGCACGCAAATCATCGCGAAAGAACAAAATTCGTCAAAATTGCGGTCACTAATGACACTAAAATTCAATGAAACATCTCTAGATGCACATTGAAGAAATTTCAAAAATCGACGAAACTGTTTAATGCCGCTGTTACTGACGCAGGAATCAAACTATTAAAATCTAAATAAAATTTGTACAAAAATACGTTATAAAATTTTGAAATATTTTTTCTAATAGTTATGAAGCATTAATGTTATGCGAATTTTTAAATAATATAAAAAGAATTTACATAAGAATCAAACTATTAAAATCTATATAAAATTTATACAGGGAAAAGTACCATCAGTATCAAGTAAAAACATCTCTGAATGCACATTGAAAAAATTTCAAAAATGGACAAAACTGTTTAATGTCGCGGTTCTAACGCAGGAATGAAACTATTAAAATCTATATAAAATTTGTACAAAATTACGCGATAAAATTTCGAAATATTCTTTTTGATATTTATGAAGCATAAATATTATGCGAATTTTTGAATAAGATAAAAAGAATTTCTGATATAGGAATGCGTTGCCATATTAACATCTTACATTACAATATTAAGAGTAATAGTAATAAAATTGTGAGAAAAATAAAGTACAAACACACAATAAAATTTAAAACACTGGGAAAAGTACCATCAATACCAAGAGAACAACTCGCCGAAACCAAGTAAAGATTTTTTAATTTTCTCCTCGTTTCACTATGCAGTCTAAGTTTTACATTGTTGTATTAAGTTGTTCTTATCCGCTGCTTTCTTCGATTTTTAGAGCGCTTGATTTGCATAATTTTGATTTAAAATGTGTCCGGTATAATTTTTTTTTCATTTATTCCTATTCATCTACAGAGTCGGGCTATTCAGGAAGTAGGTAGGGGATCGCCGAAGAAATTTGTCCGTGGCAAGCCCAGCAGACGTTACATTTTTTTTATTACCATTATTTTTTCATGATATTTCCGATAAGTCGTTATTAGCACTTAATCTTACGAGGTGTAACCTGTCGAATTTCGACGAAAGAAAATCTTCAAATAAATGCATAATAACAAAATCCTATTTCTATAAAATTCAGTTCTGTAAGTTATTAAAATTAAACTTAAATGTATATTTATCATTAAAACTTAAAAAAAGATTAGTTACGATGAAGGCTCTTATTTCAGGCTCTTTTTCATTGTATTTTGGGAAAATTTGCAAATTTTCTTCCATTGCGATTGAATTATAAAATTTCTCTTCTTTGAAATCATCCCCAACATCATTTTCACTTTCTCAAAATTTACAAACGTAGCTCTAAATTACATACGTAACTCTAAAATCTATTAAACTAAAAACTGGAAGTCGCGATTGGCAGCAACATCTTTGCCTGTGAACAATCACACTCATTTTTATTAAAATGTTTAGTTTTATCTGACAAAATGATCCTTTTCTGTTAAATGTGACGTCGTACTCACTTATTTAAGCTTTTTGCTTAGTACCTCAAACTTAGTATCAGTATACGTGCAGAAGAAAAAAAATGTGTATACTTTATGAAGAAAAAATACGTGTTTTGTAAAGTAATAAGCCATGTCCCGATCAAAATATTTTGCCTCTGCATGTACCTAATGAATTTTTTGAGCTACTAAACCACATGTAACAAAATTTAAAAAATACAAATTTAAAAAAAAGTTTTTTTTAATATTATTTGAATGAAATTTCAAGAAATTATTTTATAATTAAAATATAAAAAAGAACATTAAAAAATAAATAAAAACAGCTAGAGCGGGGAGGTTAATAAACGAACTGATTTCAGTTATATGTATTAGTAAAATTAGATAATAGAAAGCTCAGATCAAATGACTAAAAAATGCCTTGTGCTTTAATATAGAGATTACCTAATATTATGAAGAATGAAATTAAACGAATCATGTTCTTTTAATAAAGTTATAGTAGAATGTCTTAAAGAATAACAATAAAATTTTATTAGTTGAGAGAATTTTGGGGCAATTGACATTATTTTCAACTTTAAATTATTGCCAAAATTTCTTTGTTTACATGTCTGAGTTCATCCAGGCGAGAAACCTCAAGTTCTGTAATATAATCGCTATTTTTTGTACAAAGACTTCCTATCAGGCTATACACACTGTATGTCACGTATCTTTTATAAAAACACTTTGTAAAACATTGTGTTTAATCAATGTGCGATTTCGATTAAAAAAAGTAAAGTATTTTCATACGTGAGGAATTTCAAAGCAGCTGGAATAAAAATGAATAACTTCTACAAAATATATTTCAGTTTTAAGAATTAAAAAATGTTTTTTTTAATATAAAAAAACATCATTTGCATCTGCTAAAGCATTCCAGTTTAAAGAATTAAAATGCTCGCTTTTCTATAAAATGGCGTCATTTGCATCCGTTAAAGCATCCCAGTTTTACGATATATTCTGAAATAACATCTGTAGAAAAGTATGCATATGACGTCATTATCGCTGAAATAATACACAAATCTAGAAAAAATTTCATTCGAGAATAAAATTCGGTATCTAATGATTCTTATGCATTCATGTGTTTGTTCAGAATTCTTTTTTTCTTTTTTTTTTTTTTTTTTTTTTTTTTTTTCAAAATTTGGAAAATCATTTTACACACGGATTAAAATATTTGCTTTATTTTAACTATTTGATATAAATTATGTATACAATTGAAGAAAATAAACCACACAACTATTCTTTAAAATACATTTTTGTAAAGAGAGAGGGTTATATCGTGTCTAAAGTGAGTTTACAGCAAATAAAAATTATGTAATTGATAAATGGAAACGAAATAAAACAAAAAATCACCGGATTTTATAACAGAAGATATTTTTTTACACAAAACGTATTTTAATTTATGTTTTTGTGGGAAAAGGTTAACAAAAAAAAATATAGTAATCAATTTTTCCCTTTATTTTTAAAAGAAATTTGGTATTTCTGTTGCCACAATTACAAAATTGGTATTAAAAACTATAAAAAAAAATTAATACCTCAAAAATAAATTGAGATACAGCTTTTAAACACATCGCACTTAAAAGAACATTTTTTTTTATAAGCGATGGAGTAAAAATTTAAAATGTGCGATATTTAGAGGTTTCATGATTTGCAGAAGCAGAAATTTCAATACTGAAATTTCATTTCAAATTTCAAAATGTTGCTTTTCACGAAATGACGTATGCGTTACACACAGATACGTTTGGCCTTTATAATATAGAAGCCTAAATTAAGGAGTTCTTTACTGTAAAAAAACGTTTATAATTCGGGTGCTAGTATTTTCTTCATATTACGAACAGAATTTGTTTACACTTGTAAGGGTTAACCCATTCTGGCACACTTTGTTTAGTCTGAGATACTTAATTTTAATTCCAAACTTGCAAACGGCACCAATAATATTTTAGAAAATTTTTGCGTTTACAATAGAAACTTAAGATACGGATTTCTAAATATCTAAAAAATTCGTTTGTTAATTCCGGTATCAATTGATAATTTCTCATTTTACTAACAGATTTTGCCCGTACCGTAAAGGGTTAAAGGAATTTGTTTATTAATTATTATAATGTTTTATTTTAAATTACCATGATTGTAAATAAAAGCTTTTATTTGTGAATGCTATTTTTGAAATTTCGTAATACAGTAAAACCTCTAAATAACGGACACCTCGGGAACGCAGAAATTGTCCGCTATTCGGAGATGTCCGCTATTGGGAAAACCTCCGAGATTCAAAAACCGCTAAGAAATGCTTAATGTTTCATTAATTAACTTTTATATGTCCTAAAACCTCTATTATATAATTAATCAGAAATTAAAATTATTTTTTAATCAACAAGAATGAAATAAATTTGTGCAAACTTTTATCCATTGTTTATTATATTCTCGTGAAATAATCTGTTACAAAAGTTTACATTTGCTTGCGATTACATGTAATTCGTTTTTCTGTGTGACGTTATTGGACATTGTAAAGTTCCGGGCGTGAAGCGAAGGATTGCACTTTTTGACCTTTAAAACCATAAAATCTCAATATATTCTTGGGTGACATTCCAATGCTGTAGGAGATATTCCTCCCGGACAACACCCTGAATTTAGCACTGACTATTGGGAGGGAGGGAGAATTTTCTCCAGCTTTTTATCTACATTTATCTGCGATCACAAAATTTGTGACACGTTGTCCTGATAAATTCAGAGGCCTTTTTGCTTTTCTTTTCTTTTTTTTCTTTTTAAAACATATTTTTTCATCCTTTATCGCCAAATAAAGTGTCCGCTATTCGGAATGTCCGTTATTCAGAGGTTAAACATACAAAAATTTAGGTTTTGGGAGTGGGGATTGGAAAACTGACCGTTAAATAGAGGTGTCCGCTATTCGGGAGTGTCCGTTATAGAGGTTTTACTGTATTTCCATAACATTTATTCGAAGGATACATATTGCAAGGAAAATGAAGATACATTATGCATTAAAAAATCAATTTTAGAAGAATCATTTGAAGCAGCGAGATAAAATTAATGATCTAAAATGCCCGAAGTAAATGATGTTTTATAATAAATGTGACATTAAGCGCTTTTAATCGTTTTGAAGTATTATTCAAACTCCATTTACTTACACTTTGCATTACTTAAGCGTATGATGTTATTTCAAATGTCTACTTTCTTGTTGTTTAACAATTCGTAAATCTAAGTAAAAGCTATAAATATACGTATGCTGTAATGTTATGCTTTACATATTCCTACATATTTCTATGTAATTTATCACAGAAAGACATTGTGAAACCATATCTGAAAGAACTCATAAGCTTCATTTAAAGTTCTATTTCTAAATGTTCTTTTGAATACTGAAATAACCGTTAAAATGTCTGGAAATGAATATATTTTACAGTAAAATTTTAATTTGTACAATGCCTGGTTTTAATCACATTGAAGCACGGACTTGATGCTGAAAGATATCTTTTAACCAATGAAATTACCGATAAAATGTCTGTAAATAACTATATTTTACTGTAAAATTAATGTTTAAAATGCCTTATTTTAATCACATTAAGCAACGATTTGATGCCGAAAGATCCTTTTAATCAATGAAACAGCAGATAAAATGTCTGGAATGAACTATACTTTACAATAAAGTGTGACATTTTATTGTATAAAATTTAAGATTTTAATTACATTGTAGTGCGTATTTGATGCGAAAAGATAAATGTTATACATAATATAAATAATGCAATTCTATTTGGAATATGGCTTACGTTCTTTCTTTTGTTGCAGCACTGTTATGAAAAGGAAGAATAATAATTAAACGATAGGAGAGTAATAAAATTCAAATTTTTAACAAATTTTCTGATAATATACATATTTAAATTTAAAAGGAATTAAATCTTTATCGACAGAGAAAGTATGACTTTTTTACGCTTAAAACTTTTAATGATCTAAATTCAATATTATGTCTGCTTATTAATATATATATATATATATATATATATATATTTTCGATTTTTTTTTTTTTTTTTTTTTTTTTTTTTTTTTTTTTTTTTGCAATAGGACGTTTTTATGAAATTTTTAATGTTTTGTCACCGGTTTTTAAAAACAGAAATTTGTGCCTTATTAATTCGGGAAAACACTTTGATTAAACAAAGCAAATTTTATTACTGGGGATAAACAACGGTTGCACTTTTGGGGCACGTATGCGGGACCCTCGTCCCCAAGGGGTTAACCGCTTAACTTAGGGGTGCACAACCTGTGGCCCGCGGGCCAAACTCATACCACTAGTTTTAGGCAGAACAATTTTCCATATAATAATGACAGTAACTTTGCTATGTAATAAAACAAACGTCACTTTTCAAATATTCTGGTGGTAAACGATTTTATATCAAAAAGGTTGTGCATCACTAGCTTAACTGATGAATATTTTTGAAAATTTGTTAATGCCTATTAATTTCATTTCTTACAGAATTTTTAATCTTTTATCACCGGTTTTTAAAACAGAAATTTTAGCTTAATTAAATAAAAAAAATGCTCTGATTAAATAACATAGAATTTAAAATAAAACTTAAGTAGAGGGAACAATAAATCATGATAGAAATATAAATGCCCGTACCTGATATGGTCAAATCATGATTGCAAAAACACGTTGCCCGTACGATATACGGGCAAATCAGAGAAGCAATTAATCACTGTAATCCTTTTTGAAATAATGAAAAAATTCGCGCATTCAGCTTAGTGTTATTTTTATTTAAAAATAATACTTATATATGTCCTCAAAAACTCCCTGAAGCGTACGACCCCTAAAATCATATTATAGCGGGTTTTTTTTTTTTTTTTTTTTTTTTTTTTAATAATATTTTTCCACGCTTAACAACGGGAAATTTTTTGACGCATTTTCATATTCATTTTCAAAAGTAAAAACATGATACTTGCTGACGTGATTTTTGAAAAGATCGGTATGCGTCCTATATTTTTATTTTTTGTTCATATTATAAGAACTTGACTTACAAATAATTATTTCCTCAATAGGACTATTTTTTTTCTTTCCTGTACTGTCGCTTAAAAAACACGGTTCAAAATTCTTATTTTGATGCTATTTTTTAAAATTTATTCTACTGTTCTCAAAAAATCGAGTAGTACGGCACATTATATAGTTTCTGAATAAGAGAACCTGTCAATTGGATGCGTTTTAAAACAAAAATAAATTTAAAAATCAGTCAGAAAATAAGCAGTTTTTATTTGAGTACAACATTTATTACGATAATTTTTTTCAACCACTATTTTTGTTTAATTTGTTTTCGCTGTAATCTTTGGTTCTATGAAAAAATTGTCACTATAAAAGTTGTAGATGATATTAAGAAGGTATACAATAAAGTTTAAGTGATTAGATATCTTTTGAATTGACGAAGTTATGGATTTGTTTCTTTTTCAATTCCCAATTTTTTTCGTTTATATTTTTATTTATGTATTTATTTGAGGTAAAAGTAGGTCCTATTAAAAACTTGTCGTTTAAAAGTTGTAGCTAGCGTTAAGAAAATTGATGATAAAATTAAGGAATCTGATATCTTATGAATTGACTAATTTATGAATATTTATCTACCTAAAACCCTTCTTTTTTTCGACACTTAAGCCCATTTTAAATTTCATCAAAAATCTATCATAGATAGATTTTTGGTTATTTTCCTACTAGTAATAATAGGTTTAAACCGATTTGATATGTATCATAATTAAAAAGTCATGGGGTTTTTCGGTTTTAATAAAACCCTTCCATATTTCCATCTCACACCTCCTTGCTCCGATTTTGCCCATTTACTAAACTGGCCGAGATTTTCTGTCCCTTGATTTTATGTGTGAGTTGGAAGAGATTTGTGCGGAATCATGAAAGTGAATATCGTGTCCATAAAATTGATACTATATATAAATACACTGGTGTGTAAAATTTAAAGACAGAGAACAAAAAGGCCAATTTTCAAGGGATTTTCAAACGATAATTTTCACGCGAATATTCAAAAGGAAGTAATATAATTTGAATTACTACTATCCCTGCATAACAGCTAGTCCATATAACCTCTCATTCAGGTCACACATGGTCACAAGAGTCACAGTCACTACGGTGAAACAAAAAAATAGGAAATTTCATACGTCTTTTTTTATTAGTCTCAAATGACTACAACATGTGGCTCCACTGTCAGGTCACTGCGACTGCTGCTTTGTGACGAGTCACCAGGTGTTTACCAGTGTCGTTTTATTCAGATTCTCGTGTGACTGTCATTTGGACAGGCTCAATTTCAAAGTCATTCTGAAAGTTGCATTGTGATAAATCACCAAACAATGTCCCATTAAAGTCACATGGTGAGTTTTCACCACTTTCCGTAGTGGTTACTTCACAATAGGGTCTCTATTACCATTTGACAAAGTCTTGTGACAGAAAGTCACCATGTGACTTTAATGTGTCATTATTTGGTTATTTATAATAATGCAACATTCACAATGACTTTGAAATTGAGCCTCCAAATGACAGTCACATGCGAGTCTCAATAATACGACACTGTAAAGTCACCTGGTGACTCGTCACAAAGCAGCAGTCGCAGTGACCTGACAGTGGAGTCACATATAGTAGTCATTTGAGACTCATAAAAGAGACGCATGGAATTGTCTACTTTTTGTTTCGCCGTAGTGACTGTGACTCTTGTGACCATGTGTGACCTGAATGAGATGTTATATGGACTAACTGTTATGCAGGGATAGTAATTATTCGAATTATATTACTTCCTGTTGAATATTCGCGTGAAAATTATCGCTTGAAAATCCCTTCGTCCTTAAATTTTGCACACCGGTGTATACAGAGGTGCAAAAATCTAGGCGCCAGCAGGCAGCTTTCACCACTAAAATTTCAGTTTTCTTCTCTTAAAAATTACTACCATCCTACAAGAAAGTTACACAATATATTAGACGAAAAATAATGACAAAAACTTAGTGGTGAGCAGAGGCGCCAACTTATATGGGCCCATGGGGCGCGAGCCCACCCAATAATTTGATATCAGTATCCACCCTAATGGGTGGATACTGATATCAAATTATTGAGCATTATTAATTGAGCATTATTATTATTAATTGAGCAAACCCAATATTTATGTAATTGTTCAAAAATTTTTTGAGCCCACCCAATATTTTTCAAACGTTGGCGCCACTAGGGGTGAGAGACTGACTTCTGGCGCCTAGATTCTTGCACCCCTGGATATATATACAGATAAGGTTTTTAATTGGGGATAGTTTTGGGTTCTAGGATTCATGATTGGCGTTGATCTCCAAAACATTTTCAGAAATTCCAACACAAGGAAGAATGTAATAAGCAGTATTTCTTACGACATATATCTAATATTGCGACAGCTTATATAAAAGCACAAATCACATGATAATAATCAGTCATAAATTATTCTTTCATTACAAAACATTTTAAAATTATTTTTATAACATTTCTTTTATAAAATTATGCATTGAGATTATAATGTCGATGTTTTTTCTGAATTAAATGGTAATTGCTTTCTTTGGGATTATAAAAAATTTAGTCCGTGGTCATTTCAACTTTTTATTTGCTGCTTTATATCTCAAATTTACGAAGCATATTATTTTATCTTTTACGTATAAAAAGCTTTCATTTTGAGTATTTCATAAATAATCTTGGAAAAATTATGAGTAATAATTATTTTAAATGAATTTTAATATAGACCTAATATTATCTCTCCATATAAAAATTATTCAAATCTTATAGAAAGAACACAGCGTATTTTAACTTTTACTAGAAAGAGAATAACTTTTTTATGGTAAATAAAGTTTGGTTTACAATATAGCTATAAAAATAAGTCATAAAATAATATTGTTATCGTAAATGTTGCTGAAAAAGGTCCTAGAAGTTTTATCTTTATGTATAATTATAAAATGCAGCACTTCAAAGCACTGCAGAAACTCCAAAGTATGTAAATGCATTTTTTATGAGAATCTCAAAAATATATCATGAGTACTTTAATGCAAACAGCTCATTTTATGTGGGATATGGGTTATTCTCATAGATAAAGGGAAAAAATGACTTTCACAAAATAATTAAACTGTATTATTTTAATTCCTGATTTTTAGCTCAAATTTCGCCAGACTGTAACATAATGAGGATTTTTGTCAAGGTTTATTAATCATTTCTTTAAAATGTCCGAAACTGTCATTGAACAGAGCTGCCACAGGCGACTATTTTTATATTTTATTTGCACCATTATTTTATAAAAGTAAATTTTATAGTCTATTTCTCTTGATGATGTCATTAATGGACACACCACTTTGAAATAAAACAAAATATCAATTTTTTTTTGTATATATGTTAATTGAAGCTTATTTAATTGTGACTATTTTGAGACCTCATTTTTAACCCTTTGCGTACGGCGTTGGGATATATGTCGTCCCAGAGAAGGTTGCTTTATTATATTCACACCACTTTTTAAAAACTAATCCGTTCCATAGATTTGAAATCTCTGAAAAATGTTTTTAAAAAATCATAAAATCACCAATACCAATAATCAGTACAAAAACATTCAAATATAACAACTAATTTCGGATAGAGGGAGTATAAATAAAAAATTTGAGTGGAATTATAAAAATTGCACAAAATCCTATAAATCTGAATTTAATAAATTAATTTCAATTGACAAAATCCTTTTTAAATGTATTAAAAATAAATGCATAAAGCTTCTAATATGGTTTCAAAAAAATTATGAAAAACGCTTTAGAAAATGAAATATTCATGAATTCATAATTTATGATATAAAGGGTTAAAATTACTAAAATTCATAAAAATATATTGTTCCTTTTTCTGTTTACTCATCGGACAGCATTCTGATCTCCATTTCTAGAAAACACATTTTTACTTTTTCCTGAAGGTGGCAGCACAGGCAAACACCTTATCGAGTTTACGGGTAAAAATTTAGGATTAGTTTAATCTCGATTCACATATTGAAACGCAATTGGTCTGCCAAGTCATACCTTACTGGAAAGCCCTAATAGTATCCCGATTTTAGTGGTTGACTCATAAATTTACCATTATGTTTTCCTGTTTTCATACTTTTGAGTGCAGGAAAACACAATGGTAAACATACGACTCAACCGCTAAAGCTGCATTTTTAGAGGTTTTTCACAAACATATGACTCGGCAGATCGATTGCGTTTTAATATGAGAATCGAAATTTAACTCTTTTACAGACAAAGCATTTTCATTGCAAAGATGTCGAAATAAATGATTGACGTCGATAATTGCGAACAAATATATTTATAAATAAGAAAAAGTTACTTTTCACATGCATAATAAAATGGATTCTTTTAAATTAAAATTTTGGTGTCGATGTTGCATATCGGAATTAAATTTTTGTGGTTTCGTTGAGAAAACAATCAACGTTAAAGGTTTAATAACTAATCCTAGATTTTCATATGTGAATTTGATGAGATGATCGTCTATGCTGCCGCCTTATTGTTTATGAAGCATTTTCAGATCGAATGAAATGAATTTTATCTTTCTGGTCGGATTTTTATGCTTTTTCCTCTTTTCTACTTTTATTTCCACTCATTCTTCTAACATATGACGCCATCTATTTTTAGTTGTCACATGGTTCATATCATTGCACTGTCTTCCTTCTATTTTATCCTTTAATATTGTAATTTCAATGGGTTCTCTAATTAACCAAGTTGTCATAGTTAACAACTTTTTCGATCGGTATTGTGAAAGATTTCCTTTTATCTAGACCGATTATATTCTTTTTAAAAAAGCTTAGTACTTAGAATTGCTAATTACTGAATATTATGACCTCTTCCAGAAGTAAGATTTAGGGAATAAAGTTTTATGACAAAGCTTTTGATAACAATTTACTTGTAAAACTTTTCGAACTAAAATATTTATTCAATAAATTAAAATGAAATAAAGGACATCTGAAATATTTCTTTCTTTACACCAAAATGCAATTTATTATTATTAAATGTATGCTCTCGGTTATGGAAAATACTTTCATGTGCAGCATAGTTCAAAATTTACTTCGTATTATTTGAAGATCATTAAAGAAAGATTTCAAGTTTTCAAAACGCTTTTGTATAAAACTTGAACGTGCTTTATCTATGTTTATTTCCACTTGATGCCTTCGCAATTCTTGAAAGTTTGATTAAGAATTACAGCAATAAGTTTTAAACAATTTAGAAATTGAAAAAGAAAAATGTTATTGTTGAAAATATTTCTTTAGATAGAAACACTGATGTGTGTAAATTAGTAACACGTGACTCAATGCATTACAGTTAATTAAAGTGCTTGCAAAATTTAATGATAATAACATACAATTGAAAAGTAATTACGATTTATTGAAACACTAGACATAAGAATAATTGGCATTCAGAATTTTTACCAACAATGAAATGTAAGTTCGATAATTAATATCTGTAAATATTTTTAAATCGTACATTTTTAATTTTACGTTGTATAGCAGTTTTATCAATTATACATAATAATTTTTAACGATTTTACAATTTTTTCTAAGTGAGACTTCATTAAATTAACAATTTTTTTACGTATTATGTTTCTATAATTTTTTAACTTAACTCTTTGTTTGCATGTAAATGTTTGAACTCAATATTCTTGAGTATTTAAATTTTCTAACAACTTAATGTTATCATTTTCACCAGAATCTAAGTTTAATGATTAACTCAATGAAGGGCATTGGGCTACATTATAGTCCATTTAATTTTATTTGAAAGGATATAGCCGGGTTTCTTAGTAAAATATGCCCTTGAGTCAATCACATCGAGTCCTACATGGATAGATAGCCCATAAAAATAAATTCATTTCTCCGCAGTTTTAAGTTTGTATCTCAAGACCATGGGGGGTAATGGCATGGCCCTAAATGTCTGTTTTGGAAAAGAGCGCATTGTGACGAAACTACTGAGCAGATTTTAAAGAAAAAAATGAGGGATGTAAAAAAACCCCATATGAATGTTTGACAATTTTTTCAGATTTTTTTTAACAAAAGAACAAGTTTTCTAACATTTTTCCTGTTTTTAAATAAACATTTTAATTAAAAATAAACTGAAATTTCTGAGTGACCACCTTAATTTTTTTGCATTAAATACTATGAGCCATGATGCACATTCACTATCAATTTCAACTTTCTACGTATAGTGCATCATGTTAAAAAAAAGGGCAAAATCATATTCCGGCGGGAATGTGGGGCGTGTCTCGGACAAATTTCACGCTTTTTTAAAAAAATACCGTGTGAATTAATATGTGAGATTTGAAAAGAAGGCGTGAAATTTGTCGCGTGAAGGCGTGAAAAATTATAAGGCTTAAAAATAAAATTATTGATAGAAATGTATTGAAAGTACCGGATCATCGAAAAGTCAGGACGAACTTTAAAAATGAATAATTCGAAAACGAATCAAAATACAAAAATACGGTTTGCATTAAACGGATAGAAAAGAAACCGTGTTTTGTGTGGCAACGAAAAAACTTAGTTCTCTTGGCGACCAACAGCATCACTAGCAGCACTGAAAGATGCCATCCGCCAAAATGTGTCTGCCATAACGCAAGAAATGCTACTAAATGCTATGAATGGTGTAGTCCTTGTCTCACAATTGCACTTATGAATGATTAACAGCATATTGAACATTTACTATAGTACTAATAAACTGTAATTAAGCTGAATTGTAAGTTGTGTCTACATTGTTTCATTTGTAAATCATCTTTTGTGCAATAAAACACTCTAGCGCCATTTGTTGGTCGACAACAAAACTATTTTTTTTTTCGTTGTTATACAAAACCCGGTTACATCTCCATCCGTTCGGTGCAAACCGTATTTTTGTATCTTGATTCGTTTTCGAATTATTAATTTTTAAAGTTCGTCCTGACTTTCGGATCAACCGGTATATAATGAAAACCCATTGTCAATAGTTGATTGAATCGGAGATTTATTTGAAAATAGCATATTTTTGAAACAGGAATAAGAATTAACAAAAACATAAAGATAATTGGTACACAATTTATATCTAATCAATCTCATACTAAAACTTAAACGTTAAAAATTTAATAAAATCGTTCGTTTAAAATTTAATAGCATTCTTTCAAGAGTTTTACGCGAAATATTAGACAAAAAAGCTAAATAAATTTAATGGGGAGAGACTGCCTGCTGGCGCCTAGATTTTTGCACTCTTTCTTTACTCCTTGGAAACAAATGACAAGTATACGTGACACAAAAAGGCTTAAGAATCCTTGTTTATCCCCACCAGTAAAATTTGCCTTATTCAATTGGAGCAGTTTCTCCATTTAATACGTCACAAAATTCTGTTTTTAATAACCGGTGACAAAACATTAAAAACTTCGTAAAAGGCTCCCGTCGCGAAGGAGTTAACTCTTTCCAGCACAGAAAAAGAAATCTCTTTGTATATTGATGAAATGATTGACTGATACCAGAACTTTTAGAAATCAGAAACTTAATAATTATAGCTTTCATTATAAAATCAAAATTCTTTAAAAAATTATTGGTGCCATTTGTATGTTTGGAAATATTTTATTAAAAATTAGAAGGTCTTAACGTGGGACCATTGTACCGGAAATGGTTCATGTCTTGCAGTTATTGGCATCTTATTGGTTGGTTGGT
This sequence comes from Maratus speculifer, assembly GCA_964019185.1. NCBI lineage: Eukaryota > Metazoa > Arthropoda > Arachnida > Araneae > Salticidae > Maratus > Maratus speculifer. The sequence goes on from OZ025296.1 coordinate 38,066,431, forward strand.
TGTTTAGGGTTTTGTGGCACAAAATCCCTTGAGGGACATGCTGCGCCAAGACAAAGGCATCTTATTAGTATGTAATAGTCACTGAATTGAATAAAAATAGCAGCACTAGGGAATTCGCAATACAACTGGATACATAATCAAAAATGTTTTATTTTCTGGAGACTAACATTTTCATGGCAATCATAAGATTGATATAAGTTATTGGTTGGGTCAGTCTGAAACGTTTTGTGTATGTACACGATTCTATTATTGATAGAGAAAAAATTACTATTATAGAGAAAATTAATATATACTTTATTTTAAATGTTTTTTAAAGTTTCAATGATTTAATTTTACCGAATTTAAATACATTTTAAAATAAATTTTTCCAAAGTTTTTCTGCGTCATTAATTTATCTTATAGATAACAGTGTAGAGATCATTTGAATGCAAGTTGATTGTAAATACTTTTTTCTTATGGATAGTGATGCAACTATTTAAAAATTCTCCTTTTTTTCAAAACATCTGCACTAGTAATTTTATATTCATCAGTATTTTAAAGCTAGTTGTTAAATGTCATATACTAAGCCTCTAGAAATTAACATTTCACCTAAGGAATTAGTTTATTGAGCTGTATAATTTGATCCCTCAACAAATTTGATTGCAGGCCAAGACGGCCGACTCTCTTTCAATTATATCGTACCATACTTTACCACCCTTTTTCTCTAGTATTTTATTATTCTAGTCTCTTCTATATTTTATTTCTCTTTTCTCTTGAAAGTATCCTTGTCATAATAAGAGGTCATTGCAGATATTACACTTTAAAAAATCGTAATACAATAATCCGCTGTAACCGGCATGTGTCAATCCCTAATCAAAGATTTACTCAGCAATAAATTGATTTTAAAAATTACAATTTTTGATTTACAATTACAAAATATCTTCTGAGTTCATATTTATAATAAAAAACTCTAACTATAACGTGGTGAAATATCTCTAGGAACAATACAAGTTTCTGTTATATATTTGCTATTTGGAATGGAGAAAAATCTTTCTATTTTTTCTCAAAAAGTTGTTAATTATTAAGTAAAATTTCCAAGTCACATGAAAACCAAAAGATTTTCAGTTAAGTTGAGTAAAACTGAACAGAGAAGAACTATTCTGCTACTTGCTACATTTAAATTTAATTTCACATAGAAGACAGGATTTGTAGTTCATCTCTAATTATCTTTTGATAATTAAATTTCGATGGAAAAGATTGAAAATATGGCATATTGATAATGTGTAAGAAACAATTTTATAGCTATTTTTCTAATTACCATTATATACAGGTTTCCTTTATTTCAAAAGATTCTGTTACTAAATTCAAAATATCTTAGGTGCTTAGTAAAGTTAGTTTATGGTCAAATCATTATTTTCTACGTTTCACCGTCAAAATAAATCATGGTGCAAAATAGTAATGGCCAGAATGAATGATTTTGCTACTCCAATGAATCATACGCACATGCGCTAAAGCACAGCGTCCAATCTTTGTTTTTTTATTCAGTTTTTTCCAGAAATTGAAACGTAAAGGATATTTCTTGTTTTAATTAGGCATAATAAGAAAGAATCCCATTAAAGTAAAATATTCCTTTGTCTTTAAATTTTCTTAAGATAATTAAAACGTTAAAGTAAGTTGAAATTTTTTTTTCTTTTTTAATTATAAACTTTCTGGTAATAATTGATTAAAATTATATACAATGGTTAGGAACTAGGGTTTTGCTTGAATAATTCATTCGATAATAAAATAATTCATTCTGCCTATCACTTCTGGTACATCGCACTCCTCACTGCAGGATAAAAACAGTAACAATTATTATTTTACATTGTTGAAACGTATTAAACGAATACATTGACAATAAACTAAACAGCTCACGCCAATTAAACCAAAAAAAGGGCTTATGCAGTTTTTTTTTTCGTCTAAAATTGCATTATCGAATTTTTACTTTCCATACTCTCACTTAAGATATTTATTAATGTATACAAAAAACGAAATGATGTCTCATATATTTACCTTAAAACCGTCATATGTCCATGATCCGAATTTCATGAGACACGTCTGTTCGTCGAAGGGGAAATATTCGACGTCGATTTCACAAGAGCTCTTGTAGATAGCCGGAGGTTTCCACTGAATAGTCCCCCGATTGTCCAGTTGAGCTTTCGTCTCAAGGGTCACTTCGAAATTGCCATCCGCACTGTCAATGTATAAAGAGATAATTAAATAATGTAACACATTTAATAAAACAAAAACATACAAAACGCGAAATAAGTATTATTTGTTCTGGTATTTTTCGAGAAGTAATATTTTCTTTTATACGTTTAGTTATCTCCATCTGTCGCAAAAATGCTACAGCGAGGTATCAAATAAATAAGTTTTAATGGTTTAACCCTTTCAGGGACAGAAGAATTCTGTTGTTAAAAGGATGAAATAATTGTCTGACACCAAAATATTCAAACGAATCTCTTAGAAAATAAAATACCGCTATTTATCACTTTCAATACAAACGCAAATTTTTTAAAAAATATTCTTGGTGCCAAATGGCAGTTTTGGAATTAAAATTAGGTAGTTAGGCCCTTTAGCTACCGCCCTTAAAAAGGTTAACTGGCATCAGAGAGAAAACAGTCTTTCTGACCACAAGACATTCGTGCTGACTCAAAAAAGATACTAAAAACTGTCGTAGCAGGGCTGCCACAAGCGAGTGTTTTTATATTCGATTGGCAAGGTTATTTTTTAAAAAAGTTAAGTTTAGCTGTAAGTTTCTCTTGCAGACGTTGTCAAAGTATGTCTATATTTTAATAGTGATGTCAGATTGGATTAAAAAACAATCACCTGTCGTAGTATTGCTTAGGGGAGTTTTTTCCTATTTTTATCAGCATTTGTATGGTCCTTCTAATTCAAATAACACAGTTTTCATTTAGTTTTCTTGTCATTTTTTAATCGGAAGAGAATAAACAAATTCAGTAATTATTTTGCAAATGAAACAAATCTTAAAAAACGCTTAAAAGAATTAGCCTAATATAGCTACAATTTTGAATTTAGCTTGTGCCCTTAGTATTCAGGGGATTAATATTGATGATAAGTCATAAAAATGTTGAAGGAAGCGGAAGAAAATTCAAGAACTGGATAAACAATAAAGTTATTTCCGAAAATTGTCAAAAGAAAAGTTATATATATTTTTTAATGCGCAAAGATTTCCCAATCACAAAAAGTCAACAAAAGTCACAAAATTGTTATTAAAATAAATTGGTACATGTTCTGTTAAGATTGGTTCATTAGTCCTGGAAAAGGCCTTGAAAGCCAATGTTAAACCTATGAAAGCATACTTTTCAAAATTATCTCTTGCATTTAAATATTTTTAAAGTGTTTTTTTTTCTATAGGTTAGAATAGCTGTCAAATGTACCACAAAAAATTTGTAATAAATATTGTCTTATTAAATCGTCGAAATCTTATGATTAAAGAAATGGAAAATCTCTGTACAATTTTAATGGTAGCAAAAATGCGTAAAAGTTGGCAGCTATGAGATAGAACAAATAGAAACAACTATGTTGTGCGTATATTAGTTATCCATTATAGTTACAGTTTATTTCTATGAAGATATACTAACAAACAGTTCTAACTGGTTGAAAAAGTGAAACAAAAGTGAAACTTACTACGCATGAAATAACGAGTAAAAAATAAAAAAATAAATAAACAAAATCGAAAAAGCACAAACGGACTGCATTACAGATTGATCTCAGATATCCCATTAAAAACTTATTTAAAAATATTAAAATGCAAGCTTGAAATCAGTAACGATTTCTTCCGCAGGTTTAATGTTTTGTGTGTGTGCTTAAGTGTACGAGCGTATGAACTTAAAAGTCTACACTAGTCATACGTACACGCAAGTACGCAGTTCACAGTATTTTCACAAATACAAGTTAATAATAAGGAATTTATTGGCTAGGAAGGGAAATTTCCCAATGTAACTGCCAATTCAGAGAGGCCGTTATAATTTATTGCACCTTGTAAGCTAACTTACTTGTTGTAGAGGACGATGTCAGGCCTCCAGATGTGGTCTGAAGGTACGTGAAGCATGTCCACACCTCCATATTCTCTCGGGTCCCAAGTCAGTTTGTAGTCGTTCCAGTACTGCCAAATGAGATGGAAAAATGTTTAGAAATTTCACAAGGAGAAAATATAGACTAATTTATCCAAATAAAATAAAGTCATAAATGGACAAAAAGAACTTACTTGTTCCACCCATAGATTTGTTGTCATGATCTGATTCTTGAGGTTCTGCAAGTAGAAAAATATATGAGAAATGTTTGGTAAATATACTAATGAATTTCACAGATTTATTCAATTAATATAAGCGGATATAAGCAGGGTGATTGGAAAATAAGTGATAAGGAGTTGAGGGGACCTAAACAAGCATTTTTCATTATAAAATTTGTGCCTGAAATAGCATGTTTAACCCCTTGGGGACGAGCGACACATATACGTGCCGCAAAAAGGGTTTAAGAATCCTTGTTTATCCCCACCAGCAAAATTTTACTGTAAAATTTGTCTTGTTTAATCGGAGCATTTTCTCGATTTAATAAGGCACAAGTTTCTGTTTTGAAAAACCAGTGACAAAACATTAAAAATTTCATAAAAGGTGCCCGTCGCGAAGGGGTTAAGCGCTGGTAATGAAGAAAAATGTGAAAGGAACAAAGAACGAGAGAATTATGCTCCAACAAATGACGTGTATTTGCTTTTAATTATCGGGAGTAAAATGTTTTACTTAATTGACGCATTTGATTTTTTTTTAAAAGCCACGTGCCGAAATCACAGGTAATAGGTATTAGTCTAGAAAGAAATACTTCAAATAATCCCAATTCGAAAGAAATCAGAAAGTTCGTCTTAGAGCAATAAAAGATTAGTTAATCTTTTTCAATTTAGTCTGAAACATGGGTTTGCGTTCAATATGAACAATAATAATAACATTATGGTTTTAAACGGAATATGGCTACTGTTAGAAGACTATAAAATATTCTTTATAGTTCCAAATCATATTTGCAATTTAGTCTAGGTAAGATTATGAATGATTACCCAAAAAGTTCAAAAGTCTCCAATCATGATTATTTTTGCATGATTTTGGTAAATGGTAGTAGATCAAGATATATTTAGATATGATCTTAGATCTAATTATTATAGAACTGCATTAAAAACTACTTTTCGGGATCAAAAATTGTAAAAACGCTAGAGTTCTAAATTAGATGATTTATTTTCATTTCCATGAATTCTTATTCATTAAATTCAGGTGTTTGTGAGCAGCAAATAAGTATATAATGTTATTTGGATACTAGGATAGCATAAAATGCTTCTTCAAACTGTTTCTTAACCTTGTAAATCTCAGGGTAAAAAAGGAAACTAACATATAAGGGAAAGTTGTACAAAACCGGGTAGCACAGATTCTTTCTTGATTTAAACTTTTATCTGCCGGCCAGCGCGAGGAATTACTTGTCGAAAGTCATTACAGCATTTGTAACCAAACGAAGCACTACTATGTGTGGTTATATTTTGTGTGAAGGATTGTGTTTGAATTTCTCTTAAAAATTATTTTGTTTGATTCTAGGTTTTACACATAAATTAACTATTTTTAAGCATTCTAAATACTGATTCTTATCCTGGTCTATATAAATGCTTTTCTTTTCTTCTAGTAGTTGAACAGCTTTACCTTTTTTTAACCATAGGATCGACAGTTGTGACACCATGTATTTAATCTTGTGTGATTTCGGGGTAAAATCCGGTACTTAAACCCTTAACTAGTTATTTCATTTCCGTTCAATAAAATGAAAATAACGGATTCACACCACTATTATTTAAATAAAATATATTTAACATTTAATCTTAACATTTTCGCCTTTAAATAAAATAAAATTACTTTTAAAAAAAATTAGTGGTGTCAAAAAGCTTTAAATGATGAATTAAGCAAATTCGTTTTGCCCGAACGTTGTACAGGCAAATCAATTAAGGGGTTAAGAGTGGGTCAATTCCGCATAATCCGGTATTGTCCTACACTCATGAAATGACTTCTTAGGATAATTAATAATGTAGCATTGAGCTTTAAATTGCAATTTAAAACTGTTAAATACTGTTAACCCTTAAAGTGTCATTTATGGTGCCTTTGAACTCATACTAAAAACAAGAATAGAAGAGATCACTTTTCAATCTTGTTCGATCTATAACAAAAATGTAGAAAATTTGATACTGATTTATTTTTGGCCGATGAAAGAACACATGTGGATTTCGTTTTGTTCACATAACAAAAGTATTATTGAATAAAATGAGTTATCCAAAGATTTTAAATAGATACCAAGTTTTACGCAACCAGTGGGGCAAAACCGAATTTTTGCATATTTCTAAAATAAGCTATTTTTTATATAATGAATTGTATTTTTTTTAATCGAAAATAATAAGTTTTATTCAGTGTTCTCGCTGACTTTTGACCAACGTTAGTAATTTGGCTAATTAAAAATAAAAAACATTCGCCAGATGAAAAAAGTATTAGCAAAATAGATTCGCCGTGTAGCACAAATATATATATATATATATATATATATATATATATATATATATATATATATATATATATATCTTTAACCCTTTCAGCGGCCTGCAAAATATTCCATTCATGTTTAACGATTCATAAAATAGTATTTATAAAAGATATTGGTATGAAAATTTTTATTTGACAAACTTACATATTTATTTATCTTATTCACTTCAAAAAATTAATTTTAATATTAATTTTGTGTTAAATCAGCTTTTGTTTCTAAAAGTTACATGACGGAAAAAACCCGATTAGGTCGCTTAAAGGGTTAATCCTTTAATGTATCCCCCTTTTTTTAAATATAGTTTTTATAACTGTGACAGCGATTGTTATTAATCTAATTTCAACTATCCGCTAGAAATATAAAAATTTGTATACATTAAATATATGTATATATGCATATGTATGAAAAACGAAAAAAAAAAAAACTAAAAATTCAGCATTAGCAATTTGGCGAATCTAATCGCTTGTTTACTTGACAAATGAAGAATTTAGTCGCAATTTGGCGCATTGGCGAGCGCCAGCGAGAACACTGATTTTATTACAGAAAAAGATTCATCTAATATCAAAAAAGGTGTTGAGGGTTTGTGTTCCCAATTTATTGCATTTGAGCAAAAGAGACATTTATGGTACCCAATTTTACCCCCATTTTCCCCTACTTCCACTTGTACAATTAATAGAAAATAACGTATATAAATTTAAACAGCCTACGGATAAATTTACTTTTTATCTAAAAATTAACCGGGATATGCAATGCATGTTAATTTCAGAAGATCATTGCATAAAAAAAATATTTAATTTAAGATTTTTGATTTCCGAGTCTTTTCAAAGCATTTTTTATTTTTGCACTTTTTATGTAATTTGCAAACTCTAAACTGCTGTTTGTAGGAAGTTGACTATAAAGGGACGACTTGCAAAGATGGTGTGGAGATTGCTGATCTGCAGATGTAATTAATCTATGAAAAACTTAGTACTTCCTTGTATACAAAAAATGGTTATGGCAAGGAAGAAAAATTACATGAGTACTTTCAACCAGCATGCGCAGTGGCTCACGATGTTCCCAGTGGGTAACTTTTTCTAAAATTCAGATTTCTTCATTGGCATCACTTTTTTGAAATGGTAAGGTGACCTTTCTTTACAACTTAACGCCTTCGAGACGAGCGACTCGTATACGCGCAGCAAAAAGGCTTAAGAATTCTTGTTTATCCCAACCAGTAAAATTTGACGTACCCTAATTTCCTGCGTATAATCCGCGGATCAAACAATTCTTTTTTGACCCAGAAATTTTATTTAGTGATTGAAGACAAATACTTACGGCGATCTGACAAGTTACATTTCTTTTTAAACAAATTCTGGGTCGAAAAAGAATTGTTTGATCCGCGGATTATACGCAGGAAATTAGGGTATTTAATCGGAGCATTTTTCTCGATTTAACCCTTTCCGGCACACTGTGCCCAATCCGGGATGCCTAATTTTAATTCCAAATTTGCAAACGGCACCTATAATGTTTTAGTAAATTTTTGCTTTTACAATAAAAGCTTAAATTAAGGAATTCAAAACATCTAAAAAATTTGTTTGTAAATTCGAGTGTCAGTCGAGAATTTTTCATTCCTCTTTGTGCCGGAAAGGGTTAATGAGGCACAAATTTCTGTTTTTAAAAACCGGTGACAAAGCAATAAAAATTTCGTAAAAGGCTACCGTCGTCACGGGGTTAATTAATATGTCATTAAAAAAGACTCATTTTACCATTTCAAAAAAGTGGTACCAATGAAGAATCTTACTAAAAAAAGCCCACATGTCTCATCCCCAAATGACCTTTTGCTCAATATTATACATTTTGTACAGCATAGAGAAATTGATAGAGTTTATGTAGTGTGAAACAAAAACAATTTATTTATTCACTTTGATCAGAAATAGATTTTAAATTATAACAAACACAGTATTTCATGTGTATTGAATTCATACCATTTTGCTCCAAATCTCACTTTTTCTAATGACTTTTTCAAAAACGCCAAAACCTACATGCGAAGTAAGGTACCAAAATCCTTTTATATTTACAATTCAGCTAATTATTTTTCATATTATGAATGAAGTTCCCTTATTCAAAATTAAAGAAACACAAAAGTATATCTTTATTACGATCTTAAATATTCTTTTTTTTTCTTTTCAAAATTGAATCATTTCTTAAGTCCTCGAGGGGCGATGGGATGTATTTTATCCCACCTCTTTTAAACGAGATTCTCACCAGAAACTACAACCGAAATTTTATATTTAAAACTTTGGCTGCTAAATTTTGAATAATTGCCTTTTCTTATTTTAAAAAAATTCGTTTTTCCATTGAAAATTCCATATTATAGAGACATTACTGCTTGCCCCTCAATTGTTTAACTTATGATATTTTTACATACTAAAGCCTTCCCAGTTACATTTATTAATATTTTTCATTGCAATTTTTATTATTATTTTTAGATGGTCGTATATATTTTTTACAAACATATAAAATTTTCTGTAATACCGAAAGTTTTACATGTAACAGAGTTCAATCACTTTATTGGTATTAGATATGTCTGTAAAACAGACAGGAAGTTCGAACATTTTGCTGTGGTTTTATTTTTCCGAATTAAATGTTATGAATAAAAGCGCTATTTGCCACTGTAATATTTTTAAAATAATGATTAATTTTGGTAATATAATTTTTCTGGGTGAAATGTTTCAAATTTTTCTTTTTATTAACATAAGTAATTTACCAAACTGTACTATAAGTGCATGCTTTAGAAATACAAAGTACTCAAATATAGTATTAATGAATACATGTGGTTTTAAACCTTTGCGCTCTGCTGGTTGAATTTCCTACCCCTTAATTTTAATTCCGAAATCTCAGAGTGGCACTGGAAAATTCGACCAAATTTATTTGAAAAAAGTTTAATGCTTTTTTTCATGTTTATAGTAAATCGATTTTAATCTTTCAAAATACTAACGCCAGTGTGACATTTTTAATTTTAAAGAAATACACCCACCGGTGATCAAAGGATTTATGATATGTCGCTTCCTTATTGTTTTTATAGAAGAAATTCGGTTACTATGGAATGGTCGGGCAATATGTAATACTGATCCGTACGGTGGTGTTTAGTGAAGAGGAAATTTAATAATTTCACTACTCAAAAGAGTCTTCGAGCATGTACAGAAATGTAGTTTTCAATCTTTGTCTATATTTTTAGGCAATTACCATTAAAAATTTTAAAAAAATTCCTTAATTAATTTTAATTAAAAATATAAAGTTTCTTTTTCAGTACAAAATTTCTGGTGTAAACTGAATTTTAAAAATAAAGGTAAACAGCAATGGTTATCTGAATGTCCGAATGATTGATTCAAATAATAAAATCATTCATTTTGCAAATCACAAGTGCTGCAACCTAGCTCAAAACTGCCAAACGACTTGCAATTACTTACATGAAGCACTGCGATGAATTCTATTCGGACATCTGTGGTTGATATGAGGCGGTGAAATTAAATATTATTCCCATTTGTAGCATATTTTTTCAAATTAAGTTTTATAAAATTCGTATTAATTATTAGAGCATCATTAATGGAGTTAACCAAGTTCAGTATTAAGGCCCCACACTAGGCATAGAAAAAGACCCGGAGGATAATGTAGAGTCTATGGGGGCGTTCTTTTCAAATATCTCGCTCAAATTTTAATATATATATATATATATATATTTGCATAGGATAGCTGAGGACGATCCACAACCGGGCTAGTTTTTACTTTTTAATTTTGGTTTCAGTTTTTTTTTTAAATACTTTAAATTTCAAAAAGTTTAAACCGGTTCTGAAATTGTAACTATCATAACATAAAAAATATATAAGCAAAATCGAAAAAGTAAAAACTAGGCCGGTTGTGGAACGTCCTCAGCTATCCTATGCAAAAAAAAAAAAAAAAAATCATGTAAAAATATTAAAATTTGAGCGAGATACTTGAAAAGAACGCCCCCTTAGACTTTACATTATCATCCGGGTCTTTTTCTGTGCCTAGTGTGGGACCTTAAGATGAACAGTTATATTCATTGCTGGGTTTTTAAGTTTACCTCCTGCTAAATTTTTTATAATTAAACTAGTTATTTTGTTCTTTAAGATTACATATCGAATTATATGGAAGACACTCGAAAACAGCCACAGTGTACCCACGGCCCATGGGCCACATGTGGTCCGGTGTCTTTTTATTTACTGCACGTAGCAATTAATCATTAACCCATATTTATACAATTATTGAGATGGGCATCAAAATTATTTAAGACTTTCAGCATTGTTTATATATTTTCATTGAAAGATTAAATCTGCCGTGTTATTTATATTTAACTAGCAGGCTATGCCCGCTGCGCTGGTCCATTTTTCCAAACAAATCTTGACTCAAACAAAATAGTGATTTGAAATTTCTTTTAAAGCAGTGTAGACCATCACCTGGAATGTCCTTCCGCAATGCTGAAAACGAAGCCAGTGCCAATGTCATTGCGATATTGCACTATTGTATGCCTTGGACAAAATTTGGGTAGTTAAGTACCATCTCTCTTATTTGATCATTTGTAGTAGAGTTTGATATGAAAATGAGACCGTTGTGACAGCAGGAATCAAAATGTTCTCTACTCATCACATTATTTTGTCAGAAAGCATTGCAATGATTATCAAACTCTATTAATTTTCAAACAGCACATTATCATTTGTTAATTCTTAAACTCCCGAATCTGAACTTGCAAGATGTGCAGATCTGGTAGCCTAAATACAATCACATGTTGCATTACATTTTTTAATAACCGTCCTCTTCTGGCAACTCTACTACAGTTTTCTATCTACCTTGGTCTGTTCCAACAAAATACATAGCAAAAAAATGTAAAATAGAGTGTTTAACTTATATATTTATTAGAACAATGAAGCATAAAAGGTGTGTTTTAAAGCTGAATTATTTGGGTAAAATTAAAATTACATCAGTTTCACTGCCTCTTCATTTTTTTTAAACCAGTTGCAGGGCTGCCACAGGCGACTATTTTTATATTCCGTTTGCACCACTATTTTTCTAATATAAATTTCAAAATATATTTTTCTTGCAAGTGTTGTCAAAGTGTATGTTAAGGATTTCTGTTTAAAGAAAGTGGTGCCAGTTAGAGTTAAAAAATAGTCGCCTGTGGCAGCCCTGCAGTTGCAAACATGTAGCTGTTAAATCGGGAATAATCTTGATGCTAAATTTTGTAGAAAAATAAACCTCCATCTTGTAATAAATTCCATTATGATTTTTGGCGTCAAACATTAGTATTGCTTATAACGATTTGTTACAAATGTATCAGACTTATTTCGCGTTTATTGTCAAATGAAAGTGGAGTTTACAATCATCTATTATTGGCATTTAATCTTATATCTTGGCGATTTTTTTTTTTTTTTTTTTTTTTTTTTTTGGTTTGACGGAGTAATGAAGCAGTATTTAATAGTTAATTTTTGATAAAATTCTGTTGATAGGGCTTAATGTTAATTAAACCTGCAACATAAACATCATAAACAAAATTTTCTACTGTCGGTATTTAATGTATATTTTTTTCTTAGCCAATTTTAAAGTATTTTTTTAACCTCTGAATGATTAATAAATTAATTGCAAATATTTTTTTAAATTCTATATCATCGATATTCCGAATATTTTTCCTGCACATTGCAAATATTGCTTTTTTAGGGATAGTAAAATAACTACAGATGAAAAATACATAATAAGGCTAAAACACAGAATTAACGACAACTTGGCGAATGCCTCTACGGAGACTTGAAAATTACGCCAGTTCTGTAAACTTAAATATCCAGATAGAATTTAAATAAATAATAGGTACTACTTTATTATTCCATAGATCAGTTTCGTCAAATTATACATATTGCAAAACGATTCACCATATTATACAAACGAATATAACTTTTATTTTAAATAACCAAAGAATCAATAAATTACGAAAATATTAATTGAAATACAAATAAAACGTCGAATTAAAAAGTAGTTAATGACGTAACAAACGCATGTAACATGTTTAATTTCAAATGAATGTGGCATTTACGATCTAACATTATTGACATTTAATCTTTTATTTTGGCGGCAGTTTTTTGGTCAAAGGGATAATCAAGTAGTACCAAATAATATAAAAAAAATATAAATAATAATATAGCCAATAATATTTTGGTCAGCTGTCATGTATGGATCACGTTGGTGCGATTGCAACAAAATTGTGATTTTATGGATTGCGTGTTAATCTGGTTGTTGTTATTTATTTACTAATAAACTTTGTTTCTTTGCTTTTCTTTATTTTCTCTTTCTTTATTGTTTTGTTCTATAATTATCAATTAAACTTCACTTATTTATTATTGTTTCCTTTTTAAAATAATGGAAAATAATTAAAAATAATCTAACATGTAACTGGTATTTGAAAACGCAGTGTTTGCCAAACTGATGTCAGATTTAAAAAAAAACGCGCCAAGGTGATGCGTATATAAAAGTGGAAAAATGTTTATAATAATGTAAACAAAAAAGTAAACAAATAATTAAAAAATCGCCTTTTCGATTTTTTTTAAATAATGCCAAGGAGTCGTTAATTTTGTAGTTGCATCAATAGTAAATTTTCTTTTCGTTTGTTTCATAATGAAAAACCATAAATTTAATAATCTCAAATAAAATAATCTGACAAATTTTCTATTATCTCGTTGATTATCTAGAAATCTCCTTAATACATCAACAAAAAGGCAAAGATGTCATATGCGCCGTGTTTGGCGCGATAATTTTTTATGCTAATTTGGCGGAAAAATTGTTTTCGAATACCAGTTACATGCGTATATTTAAATTATTTTCTATTATTTAAAAAGTAATAAAAATTTATGAAAAAAGTTTAATTAATAAGTATATAACAAAACAATTTATACAATTTATAAAGTAAATAAGCATTTTATTTATAAATAAATATTAATAGTCGGGTTAATATATCTCAGACAAAATAATACCAATTTAAAGTCTATTAGTTACCTCGGTGATATATAATATCTGTGCCAATAAAATTTCAATAATATAGTAAATATGCCATTTGGTGGTGCTCAATTATTGAAAATTAGTCCAATATCATTTTAAACATTATCTAGCACGGGAAAAATATGAAGAAAATTGAAGAAGAAATGGCTAATTAAAAAAACTTGTAAAATATTTTGGCACAAATGCCTTATGTGCACCACATTTGTGCATATTTTTTCCTTTTTTAAGCCAATTTGGCGAAAACTTCATTATAAAATATCAGTTACATATATATTTTTTAATTGTTTTCTATTATTTTAAAAAAGAAATAAAAATAAATAAATAATGTTTTGTAAATAATTATAAAATAAAACAATTTACATCATTAAAAAAAATAAATAAGAGTAAATAGTTTATTAATAAATATACAATAGCCGAGCTACCATATGAACATAAAATCGACGTTTTGTTGCAATCGCGCCAATGTGGTGCGTATGACATCTGTGCCATTTTTTTCAGCAGGCAATTTTTATTTCAAAATGTTGAATTTATCGATAGCGCGAAATTGCATAAATTTCATTTAAATTGCATAGATTTCTTTGTTCAGTTTGTAAATTTTAAAACTAATTTTCCCTGGAAGAGAATTTGACAAAATAGCGCAAAAAAAAGTATGTTTGTTGATTACAGTTTTCAAAATTGCGGTGAAAAACTTTTGAAAAAGAATGACATTATTTTACAATATATATATGTGTGTGGCAGAATTTCACACTAAAGCTAAAATTTAAATATTTGATCACAATTTTTAAAATATTAACTTATGTTTATTGAATTTACAATAGAATAATAAAATATACTCCAAAAATTATCTTCTTTTGGAAAAAACAACATTATTCCGACCTAATGTTAGACATATGCATTTTTGCCTTAATTCTTTGCCGACAAAAGTAAAAAAAAATCTCAAAGAAACAAATATATAACTCTCAATTACTTTTATAATTAGATCTGTCTTTTTCTGGAGTAAGTTATGTACTATCGAAATTTGATAAAAAAGGGAAAGAAAATAATAGAAAGGAAAATAAATATCGTTCAAAATTCATTTAATCAAATTTTCAAGTTATTTTTTTTTTATTCTAACGCAAGGATAAGTCGCCAAATATTGCATCAAATGTAATATTTCATGTTATTTTTTAAGCGTTACAAATATTTCTTTTATTTTTAAGATAAATATTTTTTTTATAATATCATGCCTTATTAAATAGTTTTTCTTTATTATTATTATTATCAATAGTTATTTTCTGCTTTTATTTGCAAGATGTTTGCAATATTTCTAACAGATGTGTCATTTTTAATTTGTTTAGTAATGATAATTTTCGCCAAAAAAATAACTACTGGCAACCCTTTCATCAAAAATAACTGAAAAATACAAAATTTACTACGAAAAATCAGAGTTATCCCTGTAAATTTGAATCATAAACCTTCGGAAAAATATTTCCTATCGAATGATACAATCGGCAAAAAAAATCCATCGGGTAGTTTTTGAAAACACCCGTTTGGAAGTTTCATAATTTCTGCTTTATAATATATATGATTTGAAATTATTTTAAAACCCGATTTCATTGTTTGTTTTTTTCATCTAGTTCTATTTATACTTCAAGTGTGTATGCATTTCTCCACCTTCAACATTAATTAATTATTATTTCCAATTATGTTTGCACTATGTATTTCTACAATTAATGCATATTTTTTAGTTATTGAGCAAAAGATCTATTTATTAGGAGATTTCCCTTTTTTTAGACCTTTGAATTTCTGATTTGTTATATTATTACATTTTATATTTTTTATGTAACTAATACTGTTTTTAAGGTTGAATTTTAATGCGGAAAAAATGTCACCGAAAATATTTTACAACACTATAGTAGAGTGGCAAACTTCACGACGGATTTCTACAGCATTTGAAATATCTGCTGCATAAATTATTAATTGGAAATAGAGGTGTTAAATTATTTGGTATATTTCTTCTGCGTCAAACGTTCAACCATACTAATAATATTGACTTTATTATGCTGCATAATTATACTAATTATGCAATTTTTATTACAGTTTTGTAATTCTTTTAACCCGCGAGTGAGCATGAGTTCGCGCATGATATTTTCTTTCACCATCGTACCCTTTTTAAGACTATTTTTAAGGCTATTTTTCATTTTAATAAAATTTCAAAATGTGATTTCGATTACTTTACCTCTTTTTTATACTAAGTCCATTACTAAGCCAAACTACTAAGTCCACTAGTACTAAGCCAAACAAAAAAATTGATATTAAGTGACTGCAAAGTAAAAGAAAAGAATTGGGCACCGTGAGAGAAATTCTCATAGCGAGTTCTCCCGGGTTAAAAGTGTGTTGCTGCCAACGTAAAGTCGGAAACTTATATCTGCGTTCTGCGAGATGAAAATGTTGATATGGCTGCTCTAGAGAACGGTTTCGATATGAGTCTAGTGAAGATGAACAGTCATTCCACTTTGACGTATCACATGAGACGGATTTTCACAGCTGCTACACCAGATGCGGAAGTTGCAGTACTGCTGTTTTGTAATGGAAAATATTCAGAAGCTAAAAGACAGGAGTACTGAATAAAATGCACAGCTGCCAACCTCTTCCGCTTTTTTGGCCCGGAATAATTTTACAATAGAAGTTAGCATTTTACATCGCTGTAATCTGCGATTAAATAAGGCAAGAAATTCTATTACATTTATCCGGGCGAAAAAAAATCAGAAGACAGAAGAAGAAGAAAAAATCAGATGATAAAATGCACTGTCATTATAACGTGACGTGTGAGACATGATGGAGTAAAAAAAAGAGATTGGACTGGCATTTTTGTAAAAATAAAACACTTTTTAATGATGAATCACAGATGTCTGATGAATTATAGATGATGTACTACTGGTTACCTATTAAAAAGTGCTGTTTGTTCGTTTAAATCATGGTTTTTCTTGTAATATTAATAGTCTTTAATACCATATTCCATACAACCCGAATGGTGCATAGAACCGGAAAAGTGTAAATCTTTTTTTATTTCGAAATATCGATGTGCATTTGTTTACTTCCAATTTAAACACATTAAAAATGCGTTAAAAACATTCGAATTTTGTATTTTACTACCTTTTAATGTATCGGAAGAGTTCCAAATATTGTTTCAGTTTTATCGTCGAGTCTTTTTTTTAAAGACAAATGTTTAAATGTGCTTGTTGTTCAGCTTTTGTAGTTGTTTTTATATACTAATAAGATTGGATTTTTTTCTATTATTCAATAACATTTATAAAAAAATAAATGTACGTTTATAAAAATTTAAAAACCATGTTTTTCCGTCATAATGAAAAATTTGGTTAGATGATGAAAAGGTTTTTTGGAGCTTCATCAGCAATCATACCAACCGGAAAAGAATATAAAACTCTTTCCCTTTATTGTTTGTTTGTTTGCAAATTAAAATGTAAATGGTGTTCCATTATATCCGAACTTCTACGAAAAATATTTTAAAATATGTTTCATTGCTCAAAGTTTTTTAAACCTATTTTTTTTTATTTAAGTTCATCTAAATATGAATAAAGCTAATAACATCTGTTCAGAAAAATTTCAAAACTCTCTTTCTCCAATAATACCTTTTTTTTTTTAACTATTTGGAAAGTAGTTGTTGTCCTCGCTAGAGAACTGGGAAATGTGAAGTATATCTGAATCTTGCTTTGGACAGCCCTGACCCCTGCCATGGCCCCTGCAAAGGGCCATGGCGCCCTTTGCAGGGTTTCTTGGCGCCCCTTTGAAAGTTTCCTGTTACTAGTCTTTTCTTTAAGGAGACAGTACACCTTTAACAGCCGCAGAGAACGTAAAATTGTATCATGTGCTGTACATTTTTTTTTTTTAAAAAGAATAATGTCTCTGGAAACACAAAAATTTCAAAATATCGTTATATAATATTGAACTTTCTTTAAAAATTTTTAGTTTAGATATAATACAGCAAATTTTTTTTATGGAGTCGATTTCGAAATGATATTTTTAAAAAATTACGACGCATAACATTTCACTGCGCGCAAGATATCGCATGCAGATTTCATGATTTGCATAAATTTGATCTTAAATTAAACATAATACCTTGGACTACAATTTGAACTAGAATGTTTATGAATGGCTAATTAGATACAGAAAAATTAGATTTTAATTATAGAAAATAAAAAAATAATGAATTTTTGCATACATTCAACCTTGTAATTTTTTTCATATTGAACACAACTGCATAATTCATTTTCTTCATTATATGTACATTAGGGTGGATCGATTGTCTATGGCGAAAAAAAAATTACAATTAATCAAAACCTACCTATGCGGAAAAGATGTTCTATTGTATGAAGATTAAAGGAAAAATAATAAAAAAAAATAATTTTAAAATTTAATGCTGCCACAAAAGGGTTAAATTTTCGAAAAAATTTGAAAAAAGACCGAATTTTGGTTAGGTGATTTTTGCCAAAAAGTAATTATTTTAATAATTTTTAAAATCCAACAATGCAGAAAAGATGTTATATCATATGGAGGTTAAGTAAAAAATAATAATAAATAATAAATTCGAAATTTAATACTGCTACAAAAAAGTTGAAAATTCGATGAAATTTGGAAAAAATGGAAAAAGATCTAATTTTGGTTAGATTTTTTTTGACGCAAGATAATCATTTTAATATCAATCAAAATCTACCTTTGCTTAAGAAATATTATATTGCATGGAGATTAAGTGAAAAAATAAAGTAAAAAACTAATTTCGAAATTTAATATTACTGCAAGTGGTTTAAATTTACGAAAAACTGGCAGTTTCAGTTTTTTTTAGTGAAGATTTTGTCTGTTTGTGTATTGTGTACCTTAGTGTACTTTGAATGTTACTGTACCATAGCGTTGTTCAATATAAATATATATATATATATATATATATATATATATATATATATATATATATATATATATATATATATGAATTACCCCTATTTGGGTTTGGCTTTGATTTGCCAGTAAATATGCTCCCTATTGCAAAAATGTTATAAAATTTATATATTGGTATTTAAAAAATAACCAAAGCACGGAATCGGTCTACATCTATTTATTTTCTGTCAGTGAGAAGGAGTTGCTAATAAGTTAGAAGTGACCTGTAAATGAGATTCAATCTCAATAATTTACCACTGCAGCATTTTAAGAAAAATTAAACTGTCTCACGACAATTATTACGATTTTCTTAATTCTTATAAAACAAAATAAGATATTGAAAGCTATTACAGTCTTGTAGACCATACCGAACACACTGACTATTTTTTCAGTTCAATATATTTGAATATAAATATGAAAATTCGATATAAACTAAACAGATGTAGTGCGAGCAAACTCACTTTTCTGCGTCATCAGCTATAATTGAAAACCTGTAATGACGAAAATTCGCATCAGCCAGAATATTGGACGGTTTGGACATTTCCGACCAAGCAGGTGCTTCCGTTGTGTCAGGTGCACTTCAAGATGTGAGCATTATCTCACAAAACTATGAATCGATAATGATATTGACAGAGAAAAATTCGACATGACAAACCAAACCAAAGAACACTCTATCGTTTTAGTCATCATCTTTAGTCATTTGTGAAAGATTATGATCATGGCCATTTTCTTTAAACTTTAATGGGTGCACAGACAAGAATACATAACTAGAAGCCAACAGCCAACAGAAGAAAAAACATAAGAGAAGCAGACTTGAGCTTGAAAAAAGAACTTGGTTCCGAATGCATCGGCCACATATGTGTAAATTCTGGGAGAGTGCCAAACAATTTGAAAACACGACGTACATTTTTTTTTTTTTTTGTCATATGTTAACAATAATATACATGTAACAAAGTTGGTTGCAATCGGTTGTGACGGAATACCTATTAACATAGATGTTAAAGGATGTGTTATTCGAAACATGGAACTGATCTTCAAGCTTCCACTACAATGGAAACCACCAATGAGGTTTCACACAAATAGGTTCCACTAAGTCATCCTTTCGCAGCATGGATGGAATCACTCTGTGGACACAAATGTTTCACTAGTGAAATAAAAAAAAATTCGCTGCATGTGAGAAACTTTTTGTATTTTCATTTATGTCAGAAGATGAGTCTAAAAGCGCGGGAATTAAATCAAACGGTCTGCTGCAATCCTAATCATTACATCAAATAATATCTATATTTTCCATTTATCAGCTTTTGGAAAACCTTTTGCGATGAATTACATAAATTTAATGAAGTAGAAAAATGTGTCGAACCTCCACTAACTGAGGTATTTAGTAGCGACATGATTTCAGAAGCAATAGTAAATCTAGCAATCATTTCAGTGGCAATAACATCTACTATCAATTATATCTATTCACGCAACGCTCATTCTACAAAATTAATAATCAAAATAGTCACGGAAACACTTTCTGTTGTGTGTGGACCATATATAAGAGACGGTTTTATAAAAATCGAATTGAATTACAAAATCTCATGCCGATTTTCAATACCAAACGTCATTATCGCCAATTGTAAGTTGACGATTTTTCTTGATTTAATAATAAAGAAACTGTTAAATAAGAAACTAAAGTTTTAATCTTGTAATCAAATATATATCCCTCAGTGCAATGAATGTTAAAAATTCTAAAATTCATATTTTATTTTACAAAAAAACATTGATTTTTTTACCGTAAAAACGTTCAAATACATAAATTTGAGCTACATTGCGGCAGATTTAAATTTGAATTTAATTTTTTTAATTATTTTTCCCATACTCAGCATACAATATAGCACCTTTTACGCATAGTTAGGTTTCGGATAATTTTTTAAACTATTATTTTGAATCAAAAATCATCAGGCCAAAATTAGGTCTTTTTTCACTTTTTTTATAAATTCAATCTCATTGTGGCAGTAGTAAAATTTAAAATTAATTTTTTTAATTATTTTTCCCTTAATCTCCATCCAAGAGAACATCTTTTCCGCATAGTAGATTTTGATACTGTGAAAAAAAAAATTTCGATCCACCCTAATGTACATGTAGGCAGGGTAAAAATTTTGAAGCTATACTTTGAACGGTTTTGGAGATATCACGCGCGGAAGTGTAAAAAACATCATTTTGAGTAAAAGCCGTTTAAAGATTAAAATGTATTTTACAAATATAAAACTCATAAAAAAAGAAATAAAACTATTAATAATATAACATATTCAGTATTAAAAATAAAATTTTATGCTTGTTTAAATTGATAAATAAAAAATAGTTTGTAAAATGGAGTAAAATGTAGGAATTTGTGTACATGTTTGCGACTCGCAAAAAATACAAAATTCAATTATATGGTTTGCAATTTTTTTTTTTTTTTTTTTTTTTTTTTGTAAATAATAATGTTTCTAGATGCACAGAACTTTCAAAATATCTTTATATGATATTGAACTGCATTAAAAATATTTAATTTGGATATATAATGTGCAAAAAATACCAAAGAGTAGGTTTTAAAATGATTAAAAACAAAATAAAATGGCGTCGAATAAGCGTTGAACAATCGCTTACTGCATGTATGATATCTCATGCAGATTTCACACGATTTGCATATTTTTTTTTTCTTAAAATAAACATAATATTCTAGACTATAATTTAAACTTAATTTTATATAGATGGTTAGTTAGAAAAGTAGCAATTACTTTTGAATTATAAAAAACAGAAATCATTATTTTTTGCACACGTTCAATCTTATAATTTTTTTCCAACTAAACACAGCTGCATAATTCTAATTTATTTTCATGTATATATATATATAATATATATTTAGAAAACGATAATTATGTAAATAGGAAACGTTCCACTTACCTTTAAAAAAAAATTCATTTAATGTTATATTTTACATTGCAGTGACTTTTCAAGTGAATAAAATATATGCTTTTTTATAAAATTAAAATACTTAATGAAAAAATTTTTTTTTATTGAACAAAAGCAGCTTTCGAATGCATTTTAAAACTTTCCGCCGGGGCGTGATGCTTGGAACTTATGGAGTAATGTTGACATTTTCAGCAATATCCCGGTAAATAAGAATCGCACAATTAAAATATTGGTATCAAATTATTCAGCATAAAATTATCTTTATAAAGAAATAAAAATTGAAAAATCGATTTTTTGACCATTTTAAAGGTGTACTGTCCCCTTAAAGAAAATCCCCTTGTTTAGGATATTTTATTTAAAATCCTTGGTATTTGCTTGAGAGATGTTTTAAAAACTCTACAAGTGTATTTCACGCATCAACAATTATAACGTACACAACGTATTAAAAGAAAGGCAACAACACATGATTAGTTCTTTTAAAAAACAAACCATGTACTGTTGCATTACTAATTTTTAATTATTCTTTGTGAATATTTTTTATGGAAATTAAGCCAATAGAAGAATAAATCTAGGCAGTAATTTTTTTTAACATTTTGAGAAGGGAAATGTAGAAAAAAAATTAAGCTATCCCCCCCCCCCTTCTTACATGAAAGTTCAGTATGTTTGTTATCATAATCGGTGTTGTTTCATTGTTCATTTGGCTGTTTATAAGACAGGATAAAAGCTGTCTTTTTCTCCCCCAGATTTTTGAATCTTTAGGTAATTTTAATGATTTTGTTTCACAAAAGAAAAAAAATCTATACATAGAGCGAAAGAATTTCCATCAATGAAAACTCTTCCAGACTCTCTCTTTGGATCCACTTATGACTTTGTTTCTATACTTTTTAAAATTTTAAACTTACGCTTAAAAAAAGGCTATTATTCCAGAGTATTTGCGTCCCGAAAAAACCTGGCAACATATCTGAGTATCATTTTATTTTAATAATCGGTGATATTTTCTTTTCTGCCTCTTTTCAGTTCAAAAATATTTAAGATATACCCTCAGAGAAAAATGTTTTCGAAATGTATTACAATTTACAGTTATTTTGATTATTATTTTTTTTTAAACATTGCACTTTAGATCTATAGGAGCATTATGTCTCTACTGCGTTATGCATTTGTCTATATGTATTGCTACTAAAATTAAAACATCATTTTCTTGCATGTTTTGAGCCATTTTAATAATGGCGCCCTTCATTGCTTGTCAAAAGCTGGGATGCGCCCCTGCTTAGTAAAAGGTTGGACAAGCCTGCCTTAAATTAATACTAGAACGCCCGGAAGGAGTCGGTTCGACTCCGGCCACTTAATAAATTTCTATTGAAACAAGAAAATCTTGAAATAATTTTTATATAATCTACATGGATTCACGTTAAGTAAATAAATTAAGTAATTCTGGATAAAAATTCTGGTGAGAAATATTATTATCAAACTTGAGTAAAATTTCCCGGCGTTCTAGTGTTAAATATTGATACAGTTATGAAAAAAACAAAAAAATTGAAAAAATCCACAAATGTGTTTTTCGTGGGGGTTTTCAAGTGGGCCCGCCCGAAAAAACCCGCCCGGGAGTTTTTTCGGGCTGGGCCCATTTAGGCGAACCCTGTTTTTTCTCTGCGCAACGGGGTAAAAATTAAAAATCTGCGATGTTTAGAAGTTTAAAAATTTACAGTTCCGAAAATTGCAAAAAAGAAAGGGCATAGCCGGATAAGCATTGAAAACATGCCTTTCAATCAAATTTCTTGATTTTTTTACCAGGTGTATCTACATATCTGACAATCTATTTTCCCTATTATTAGCTTATAAATATTGATATTTTACGAGATAAAATGTTTTTTTATTTTTTAAAAACCTCATTTTCTTAGAAACTACTGTACCGAATTACATGTGATTTATTTAGTTTATATAGACATTAAAGATGCAAAACTGGTAAGTTTTGCATAATTTTCTGATTATAAAAAGTGTGTGAAAAAGCGATTAAAATTTTTTGAAAGATAAAAATCACATCTTATAGATGTAGGAAAATTACCATTTTCTAATAAAAAATTCCTCATATGTGCCCATTTATTATATATAAAAGCTGTAAGTTTGCGTTGGTAAGTTTACTACATATAAATATTTATAAAAAAGTATGTATAAAATTAAAATTCATTTAAAAGCGTTACTTTGGGCGGAGCTACGCAACTTTGAAATCTGAACAATCTTTGGAACGTATACTTACAGAATTGGTGTATTTTAAATTTTAATGAACGCATGAACATCATTCTCTACGCTGACAATTATGTTTCGATAACAAAATTTTTTGTTGGTGTCACATACAAAAGCAAGGAAGAATATTTTTGTCATAGAAACTAACTGCATTCTTCGATATCGAAATGTAACAACAGTGATCACAGCCAATTTAAATGAAAATGGCTTTCATCAATTTTCATAAAGAGAAATTATAGTTAGTAGTTTCAAGCTTTTTAACCAATTATGGGCTCTGATTATCACCACGTTAAACGTTTATGTCTAAGTAATGATTAACAGCCGCCATCAGAAACAAATTTAATGTAGGGAATGATTTCTATTTCTTATGATGTTATCTAAGAATGATAATTCGAAATGTGATCGTTAAGGAAGTTTCTTGAAAAAACTCGTGGTTACAGAAAAAAATATTTAATTTTTATGTATAAAATAATGCAGCACATTATCAAATGTCAGCTGTTTTTTTTTCCTCATAAAAGTCACTTTTCTTGAGGCCTAAATCACTGAAACCGACTATATATGTACATATAACATTATAATATATTCGCATAAAATTATCTGTGTCTTTACAATATTTTATCTTCTGTTAATTTTTCCACTGCTTTTTTGTACTATATTTATTTTAAAAAACATTTTTCATCTCATCAAACATAAAACGGTTCAAAATTGTAGAAATATATTTTTCAATACAAAATATCATCCAGTGCTGTCAGCTTTCTTTTAACTCACATTGTGAACCCTCGTTAATAATTATCTTCGGATTAAATAGCTTTAGAAATCTTCTATTAGAAAAAAAAGTTATTAGCATTTATCTTGAATAAAAAATTGTCTGCTACCAACCAATCCTGATGATATCTCAGAATTAAAAGAGTGCATTAGGCTCCAGTTCTAGCTATATAACATTTTTATTTGATTTGCTTTGGAAAAAAAAAAGAAACTGAACTACTTACTCATATTACCCTTTATTAAATGTGATGAGAATGTTCGAATAAAAATCATTATAGTAACTGTCGTAACATTTAGATATTAAAGAGTGTTGTTTTCCAATTGGAAATATTTTTCAGAATATTGTCTTCGATAGAAACCATCAGTTTTCGATATCGAAATAATATGGATTGAGTTGGAAATTATGACCTATACTATTAATGAGATATAAAATACATCAGTTGACACATTTTCTATTGACATTGTTCCAAAGATTCTTCTGATTTCAAAGTTGCGTAGCTCCACCCAAAGTAACGCCTTTAAATGAATTTTAAATTATTTTATACATACTTTTGTAAATATTTAAATGTAGTACCCAACGCAAACTTTCAGCTTTTATATATAATATATGGGCACATACGTAGAATTTTTTACAAGATTTAAAAAAAAAAAAAAAAAAAAAAAAAAACATTTTTACCTCTTGTTAAATTTTGTTCCTATATTTGAATTGAAATTTTTATTAGTTACATATGTAAATTTTGTGTGGATTTTAAAGAGTTGCGGACTCTCCCTCAAATTGCGAAATTGAGGGAATAGATAGTACAATAATTTTATTTCTTTCATATTTTTATCCAGACAGAAAAAGAATTCAATATACAATTAATTTCAGTAAATTTAAAAACGTTTTTCTAGTAGAAAATCATCTCAAAAGTTTAATCTGTTTGTTCAAAATTTTTTTCTCGTACGTAATTATTTTACAAGTTCCCTGTAAATTATAAAAATAACGACAAACAAGTAACACAAAACATAAGTATCTTAATCCTATTAGGTTTTCTATTGTCTAAAATAACATTAACTTACAACAATACCCTATGATGATGTTTCTGAAAATGTGAATTGAATTTGTACTGTGACATCTTTTTTTTTTACTCCTCAAGCCAAGAATTAATAGCATTTGTTTTTTAGAAATTTTATAATTACTCATTTTCTGCAATAAAATTAGCACTTTTTTACTTTTTTGTAAATATTTAGCGATCCTCAAAGGATTAAATCACTTTCAGTTTTTGATAAAAATGGGTTTAAACCATTTCCAAACCATTTTACAACTCTTTCTATAGGCAAAATCGCAAAAGAAATGTCACAGAGTAAAAGTTACTAATTTTGCAGCAATTTAACCAATCTGAGTTTCGTTAATGGAAACGGTTAAAAAATTTTCCAGTTTAAAAATTGCAGTTGTACTTTTCGTATCCAGTCAAGTCTATTTTGATACAAATACAGAAAAAATTACTTTTTTGCACTATCTAAAAGTGTACAGAATTTTATATATCACAAGAAATTTTCTTTATCAACAGTCACGTCTCCACACCAATGACTACAGAGCCATTAAATTCTAGAGCGAAAAAAAATTTGTAATCAAAATGGTCAGAATTTTAATTCAGTTCAAATATCAGCGGTAAACTTAATGTAATTTAAGTGATGGTCTTAAATGATACAAGGAAACAACTGCACAATTCTTCTATTTATAACTGTTATTCCATTTTTAGGTGCGTTCGTCATTATATAATACGTAGCACCTATAGTGGTCGTTCAGTCCGTCCGTCTGTCCGTCCGTCTGTCCGTCCGCATATAACAACGCAAAAACTACCCAACCGAATCGTTTGAAATTTAAAATACATAATTATTACATAATTTTGTCGAGTCATTTCAAATTTTATGAAACTCGGATGCATAGATCATTTACAGGGGCAATCAAAAGTATTCCATTACATTACGGTCAATGGGGAAAAAAGTTTCAAATGCATTTTAATCGTTTGAAATTTAAAATACGCAATTATTACATAATTCTGTCGAGTTATTTCAAATATTTTGATAATCGTGTGTATAGATCAATTACAGGGGCAACCAAAATTATTCAATTACATTATGGTCAATTAGGAAAAAGTTTCAAATATATTCTATATGTTTGAAATTTAAAATACATAATTATTACATAATTTTGTCGAGTTATTTCAAATTTTATGAAACTCGGATGCATAGATCAATTACAGGGACAATCAAAAGTATTCCGTTACATTACGGTCAATGGGGAAAAAAGTTTCAAATGCATTTTAATCGTTTGAAATTTAAAATACGCAATTATTACATAATTCTGTCGAGTCATTTCAAATATTTTGATAATCGTGTGCATAGATCAATTACAGGGGCAATCAAAAGTATTCAATTACATTATGGTCAATGGGGAAAAAGTTTCAAATAAATTCTATACGTTTGAAATTTAAAATACATAATTATTACATAATTTTGTCGAGTTATTTCAAATTTTATGAAAATCGGATGCATAGATCAATTACAGGGACAATCAAAAGTATTCCGTTACATTATGGTCAATGGGAAAAAATGTTTCAAATACATTTTAATCGTGTTACACTCATGCGGACTTAATAAAATTTATATGCAATTATAAAGTACATATTATAATATACATCATACATAATTTGTGGTGCAAAGAACATTTGTTATTGATTTACAAGGCCACACAAAAGTATTCCATTACATAATGGTATAGGGAGAACATTGTTTGATGAGCGTTTTAATTGTAATTCATTATTTACAATTTTATGAGATTGATATATGAAAGTAATATTTTTAAAACTTCGCTATCGTACGAACGCACCTAATTTGCTACGCTTCACGTGCAATTTCCAACTTGTTTTATTATTATTCCATTGTCAAATCCATTTTCTGTCACTGTGGCTTGCAGAAACCACGAAGTGACTGCAAGAGATTTTGTTTGACATTCAGGCTGGACGGGAACTCGAATTAGTCATTCTACTGCCGCACAAAAACTTAATGAGAAGAGAATGTATGCGATAAAAGGAATAGTTTGTCTGCTACTCATTCCAAATTTTACCTCTTATTTAAATGTTTAGCTACGTTTGGGAATTAAAATTAAGTGGTTTCATGGGTATACCACCGCATCGCAAGGGATTAAACAACATTACAGACCATAATTCGACTACACCAATAATAATTTTCTTACTTTAAAAAAAATATATATTTTCCTAAGTTGTTTCTGAAGACAACTTACTTTTCTGAACTCTTTAAAGTATGATTAACCTTTTTGCACAAGATAAAAAAAAATATTTTATAATAAAAATATTTTGTATTTATTTATTTCGGCGCAAGGATATTTTAAATCGAACGTTGATATTTTGTTTCTTTCACATTTACAATCTTTAGTGCTTTGGTTTCAAACATTCAGGATGCACGGGAAATCGAATCAGTCATTCTACTTTTGCATGAAGATTTAACGTGATTAGACTGTATGCGGTAAAATGAATAATTTGTCTGCCGCTCATTCTAGATTTTACTGCCCGTTTAAACTAAAGACTGGGCTCAAGTATTGTTTACTGAAAAATTCAGGTATAGCCTGAACACAGATTCTATATGTACTTTGATTAGGAGAGAGATAGGTATGCACAACTTGCCTATTATTGTTAATGAAATATTCCATTCGAGCCCAGTCTTGTTTATTCCATTGAAAATAATGACGGCTGCAGTTTAAATGTGTCCCTCTGGAAGCTGGTGTGCGTGAGACTAAAACTATTGATTTTTTAGCGTAAAGTTTACCGTCGATAAGCTTTCATGCAACGTTATATCGTCTTATTTGAGTTTCTTTGGCAATCTAAAGGTTTGAAATCTCTTGAAGTCAGTTCTCGGAGTTTTCGATCCAACAATGACAAAAAACTGTCTTCGGATGCTGTCGTTGCTCTTCGTGCTCCTTGACCAAGCTGTCTATCAACTCATCCAGTGTTTAAAAAATGGTTTGAAGCTCTTGAAATTTTGAGCGATATTCATATCTTAGGCGACCTCTATTTGTGTTTTATCTCCTTCGGTTTTATCGATTTTCTGCCACTTTTGAACTTAAATAATGTCTTTGGGCAATAACCAATGAATACTGATCTCTCTCAGACACCGCATTCACTTTAAACAACATTACAGACCATAATCTGACTACACTAATAATAATTTTCTTGGTTTTTTTTAATGATTTCACAAGTTGTTTCTGAAAACAACTTACTTTCCTGAACACATAAGAAGAAGAATCGTATATGCACGAAACAAAAAAAATATTTTATATTAAAAATAGTCTGTCTTTATTTCTTTCCGGTACAAAAATATTTTTAATTGAACGTTGATATTTTGTTTCTTTCACACTTACAATCTTTATGGCTTTGGTTTAAACATTCAGGATGCACGGTAACTCGAATTCGTCATTCTACTGCTGCACAAAGACTTATCGAGAGAAGACTGTATGCAATAAAAGGAATAGTTTGTCTGCTGCTCATTCCAGATTTTACATACCGCTTAAACTGAAGAAGACTGGGCTCAAGTATTGTTTCCTCACTTGTCCAGATATAGCCTGAAAACTGATTCTAGATGTGTTTTCAACAGGAGAGAAATAGGAATACGCAACTTGCCTATTCTTGTACATGAAATATTCCGTTCGAGCCCAGTCTTTTTCATTCCATTGAAAATAACGATGGGAACAGTTTAAACGTGCCCCTTTCGAAGCTGGTATCCGTGAAAGAAAAACTAGTAGTTTTCTCGCATTAAAATCAAGATCTTTAAGCTTTCATGCAGCGTTAGATCGTCTTATTTGAGTTTCTTTGGCAATCTAAAGGTTTGAAATCTCTTGAAGTCAGTTCTCGGAGTTTTCGATCCAACAATGACAAATAACTCTCTTCGGATGCTGTCGTTGCTCTTCGTGCTCCTTGACCAAGCTATCTATCAACTCATCCAGTGTTTAAAAAGCGGTTTGAAGCTCTTGATATGAAATTTTGAGCGATATTCATATCTTGGGTGACCTCTATTTGTGTTTTATCTCCTTCGGTTTTACCAAAGGGCATAGCCGGATAAGCATTGGAAACATGCCTTTCAATCAAATTTCTTGATTTTTTCCCCATATGTGACTACGTATCTGTCAATGTATTTCCCCTATTTTCAACTTATAAATATTGATATTTTATGGGATAAGAATGTTTTTTCAATTTTTTTAAAACTTTATTTTATCAAAAACTATTGAACCGAATTAAATGCAATTAATTGAGTTTATATAGGCAACAAAGATGCATAACAGGGAATTTTTGTATAATTTTTTGATTGTAATAAGTGCGTGAAAAAGCTATTTAAAATTTTACAAAAATAAAAATAATATCTTATAGTTGTCCAAAAATTACCATTTTCTTGTAAAAAGTTCCTCATATGTGCCCGAATATTTTATAAAAATATCAAAAGTTTGCGTTGGGTACTACATATAAATATTTACGAAAATGTGTATAAAAATTATCAAAATTCATTTAAAGGCGTTATTTGGGGCGGAGCTACTCAACTTCGATATCCGAAGACTTTTTTGAACAATTTCAACAAACGTTGTGACAGTTGATGTATTTTAGATTTCATTAAGCATATAGGCTATAATTTTCAAAACTGTCGAGACTATTTCGATATCGAAAACTCATGTTTTCTTTCGGAGACAGTAGAGAAAAATATTTTTGCTTGGAAAACACTAACATTCTTCAATATCGAAATGTAACGCCAGTTATTGTAATGATTTTTATTGAAACATTTTCACCAGTTTTAACGAAGGTTAATAAGAATAAGTAGTTACGTAATTATATATTTCGTGTGCTAAAATTAATACAGATGTTACATAGCTATGATTAAATCATAATGAGTTCTGTTAATTCTCACATATTATCGATAATGTGTGGTAAGACAACTTTTTATTCAATATATACGCTATTAGCAATTTTTGTTTATTCTAATGGCAGATTTCTGTGGCTGTTTTATTTGTTGATAAATATTAGCGAAAGGTATGTAATTTGAGTTAAAAGAAATAAAAAAATACTGACAATGTCTATGATATTTTGTCCTAAGAAGTATACTTCTGTAATTTTGAACCGTTTAATATTTGAAAAAAAAAATAAAAAAAATGTTTTTTTAAATAAATTAAAATATTTTTTTTCATAAATAAATTTTAGCCCAAAAACACAGTGGAAAAAGTACCAGAAGATTAAAATATAGTAAAGACGTAGCTATGTTTTTGCGAATATATTATAAATATATATATACATATATAAATAGTCGTGTTCAGTGCTTTAGGCTTCACTTTCAAGAACAGTGACATTTATGGCGAAAAGCAGATGACGCGTGATAATGCATTGCATTATTTTATACATAAAAGTAAAAACTTATATTTTTTCTGTAGCCACAATTTTGTTTCCAATAAACTTCCACAACAATTATATTCCGTATTGTCATTTGCAGACGACATCGTGACAAATAGAAATCTTACACTATAGTAAATCAGCTTTTGATCGCGGCAATTATTAACTACTTACGCATTTCGCACGACGGTAAACAGGGCATACCGGGGGGTTTAAAACCTTGAAACTACTAACTTTAATTTATCTATAGAAAAACTGGTGAGAAACATTTTAATTTAAATTGTTTTTTATCATTGTCGTTACATTTGGATATCGAAGAATACAGTTTTGTTTCTACTCCGAAAATATTTTTCGCATTTGTTTTATACAACCACACACCTACTTTACACTATCAAGGAATTTTGATATCGAAACAGTATCGTCAGTGTTGAAAATGATGCCCATGTGTTCATTAAAATTTAAAATACAACAATTCTGTAAGTGATATTTCAAAAAAATTTCAGGTGTCGTAGATGAGTAGCTCCGCCCCAAATAACGCCTTTAAATGAATTTTAATAATTTTTATGCACATTTTTGTAAATATTTATATGTAGTACCTAACGATAACTTTTGGAATTTTTTATGTAATATTTGGGCACATATGAGGAACTTTTTACTTTAAAATGGTAATTTTTGGACAACTATAAGATATTATTTTTAATTTTATAAAACTTTAAATCGCTTTTTCATACATTTATTACAATCAGAAAATTATACAAAAATTCCCAGTTATGCACCTTTGATGCTTATATAAACTCAATTAATAGCATTTAGTTCGGTTCAATAGTTTTTGAGAAAATGAAGTTTTTAAAAAATCGAAAAAGCATTTTTATCTCATAAAATATCAATATTTATAAGGTGATAATATATGTAGTACCTAACGATAACTTTTGGAATTTTTTATGTAATATTTGGGCACATATGAGGAACTTTTTACTTTAAAATGGTAATTTTTGGACAACTATAAGATATTATTTTTAATTTTATAAAACTTTAAATCGCTTTTTCATACATTTATTACAATCAGAAAATTATACAAAAATTCCCAGTTATGCACCTTTGATGCTTATATAAACTCAATTAATAGCATTTAGTTCGGTTCAATAGTTTTTGAGAAAATGAAGTTTTTAAAAAATCGAAAAAGCATTTTTATCTCATAAAATATCAATATTTATAAGGTGATAATAGGTGAAATACATTGTCAGATAAGTAGCCAAACATGGGAAAAAAATCAAGAAATTTGATTGAAAGGCATGTTTCCAACGCTTATCCGGCTATGCCCTTTATTTTTTATTTATTTATTTTTTTTTAGTAGTGGTAGGTTTTAATATAGAAATAAAAAAATAGTTGCTTGTGGCAGCTCTGCTAAATATCTGTTAAAGATGCCGGAAACTAACTCATTCCAAACAGCATCCATCAAGAAAAAAACTGATGGAGTCAGTGTATAGGAATTTATAAGTGCACAAAACTGGATTTCCAGCTTGATTTCTACATTCAATTTAAAAACTTCGAATTTCCATCCGCATTTTTGATAGGAATTTTACTAGTCTACTAACGAACGTGCCTCATTAATTAAACAAAACAGTGCTTTACAGAATTTCTGGGGTAAATGCAAAATATCAGAAATAAAAAAGAGGACAAATATGACAACCCTGGCACGTATTACCAAAGTACAAATGAAAGTTATGCCTTCTAAATATAACTCTTTCAAAATTTAAATCGCATATTATTTTTATCGGTATTGCTGTGCAAATTGACATTTTTTTCTTATAGATCCACAGTGTTATTTTAAATATTGACATCTTTTAAAAAATGTGTAAGATTAACATGTAAAGTTACCTGAAAAAAGGATGGTAATTTCTTTTTCACGTTAAACTTTAAGACGCTGTTGAATTGAGAAAGGTTTATTCAAAAATATTTCCCAAAAATTTTTATGTATCGTTTATTTATAAAGCAATCTATTTCCTGGATTTAAATATCATACTCTCGACATTTTCGTTTTGAGCTTAAAACGTAACAACATTTTTCATTCAGAATTCAGTTTTAATGAAAAATCGATTTCTTTATATATATATATCTTTATATATATATATTATATATATATATATTCTTTATATATATATATCTTTAATAGTTTTTATTTCCACATTCAGTATTCTAAACTTTAAAATGAAAGTCATGGTGTGAATAAAGGGGAATAAATGCAGTTGGCGTGAGCTTAAATATGGTAAAATTTGTCTAAATCAGGTTATGTATAAGTCGTCTAAAGCTAATGGTGCCTCCCCACCACCAACTCATTTTTTTTTCGAAAATATTACCAATCGTTTGTATCTCGTTTGTACCCGTTTGCATCAGCAATCTTTTCGTTTGTACATCACTTATACTACAGTAACATAGAGATTTTAGCGAGGAGGGGGGGGTGGGGTGGAGAAACGGACAGCCCTCCCACCTCAACATTTAAAAAAAATGAATAGCGCCAATTGTTTATACCTCGTTTGTACCCGTTTGTACCAGCAATCTTTTCGTTGCAGCTCATTTACACTAGAGTAATATAGAGATTTTAGTGGGGGGGGGGCTGAAGAAACGGCCACCCCCCCCCAACCTCAACATTTAAAAAAATGAATAGTGTCAATCGTTTATACCTCGTTTGTACCCGTTTGTACCAGCAATCTTTTCGTTCTTGCCTCATTTGTACTAAAGTAATAAAGAGTTTTTAGTGTGAGGGGGGGGGGCTGGAGAAACGGCCAGCCCCCCCACCTCAACATTTAAAAGAATGAATAGTGCCAATCATTTATACCTAGTTTGTACCCGTTTTTTTTTTAATGTAAAAAATCCCCGCAAAAAAATCTTTATTACTCTAGTACAAATTGTTCAGTGGCGTAGCTAAGGGGGGGAAAGGGGGGCGTCCGCCCCGGGCGCCGAGGCCTAGGGGCGCCAAATTGAGACAAATTGTTATATATCTATATTGGGTGGGGGCGCAAAATTTCTTGCTGGCCCCGGGCGCCATAGGATAGGCCAAAACATAGCTACGCCACTGAAATTGTTTGATAAAATGCTATTTAATTTTCTACTGACTGTGTCACCTAGCAACCAAGATATACCTAATTATTTCAAAATGTAAAAAGTTTTCTTTGCAAACGATAATTTGTGATAAATACATTATCTGTTTATTTCTTCAGTTTTTACCTAAGCTGTGTGAAACAATATTCGTTTTGTTTTTGAGTTTGATTAGAATGTTTTTTATGAGTATATGTGAAAAAATGCTACGGTTTTTTATTGGAGTTGTGTTTTGTTAAATTATCTATGTTCGAAAGAATTTGAGATGAGTGTTCTCATGAGAATAAACTGTTTAATACCAGATATGAGTAATTAATTTTGAGTTGAGTAAGAAATTAATAATAAACTTTCGAACAATTGAAATATTCACAAATGAGGTACAAACGAAAAGACGGGGTGAGGTACAAACGGGGTATAAACGATTGGCACTATTCATTTTTTTAAATGTTTAGGTGGGGAGGGGCTGGCCGTTTCTCCAGCTCCCTCCTTACACACACACTAAAAACCCTTTATTTCTCCAGTATAAATGAGGTACAAACGAAAAGATTGCTGTACAAACGAGTACAAACGAAGTATAAACGAAAAGATTGCTGGTACAAACGAGGTATAAACGATTGGCACTATTCATTTTTTTAAAAGTTGAGGTGGGGGGGTGGCCGTTTCTTCAGTCCCTCCACACCAACTAAAAACTCTTTATTACTCCAGTACAAATGAGGTCCAAACGAAAAGATTGCTGGTACAAACGGATACAAACGAGGTATAAACGATTGGTAATATTTTTGAAAAAAATTGAGTTGGGGGGGGGGGGGGGGCTGGCGAAATGCACCTTAAAGCTAACGTGTAAGATGTCTAAAGCTAAATAATTTTAATGCTTTAAAATTTGCAGAATTTTTTTGAAAAACAGTAAAATTTGTCTAAAGCATTATGATCAGGAGTGATATTTTTTCGGGGGGAGGGGATTAAAAATTTTTCCAACTTCAAACAAATTGCTCAATTTTCAACAAAAATGATATGTGCAATGTATGTTTAATGATAGCAATACTTATGCGTAAAAAAAAATTAAAAAAAAAAAAGTTTACAAAAAAAAAAAAAAAAAAAAAAAAACTGAATGTTAAAACATAAAAATTATTGATTCATTTAAACCTTTGCGGCACATTGTGCCCGGTCTGGGATACTTAATTTTAATTCCAAACTTGCAAACGGCATCAATAATATTTTAGTATAATTTTGCTTTTTCAGCTAAGCTAAAATTTTGCTTTTTCAGCAAAGCTAAAATTAAGGATTTCAAAATATCTAAAAAATTCGTTTTTGAATTCCGGTGACAGGCGATAATTTCTCATTTTACTGAGAGATTTTGCCCGTGCCGGAAAGGGTTAATGAACATTTTTGTCTTCTCAAGTGTGCGAGTCATAATCGCATTTGAAATGAAAATAATCTCATGATATTTTGAGATATTTGAGAAAAGAGCAAAGTTGTAAAGAAAATACATTAGAGACACTGTTGATGGAATTCAGGTCTAGCAAATGGATGAAATTTTCGTAGCACAGAGAAATACAATGTCAGATTGAGTCTTGCTGCTTTTTGTATAATTTTAATTAATTTACTGTTACTGAACTAAGAAAAGTAATCGCGAAAATAATGAAAAAAATTATCTATTTTTAACTATTATTTTTTAAAATGAAAAAGTGGCTCAAAAAATTATAATTTCCTTACTATAAGCACAAATTTCAAAAGTTCGCATGTATTTGATGGGGAGGCTCCCTCTCCATACACTGTAAAACATTTGTGTAACGTTACTCCATAAAACTGGTGGCAGCCTTGCTGCCTCCAGTTTGGTGGAGTATTTTAACCAATATAATCGGTGTAACATTGCAATGTTACACCAGTAATGCATGTTTTTATTACACCATTATGTAAGTGAAAATTTACTCAATGAAGTGAAAATCGTAGCTGCCACCAATTTTATGGAGTAAAGTTACCACAAATGTTTTACAGTGTAACTCTTCATCGCCACACTTCTGGTTATAATCTCTACACTAGAAAACCTCTTCACTAATTGCCCCGAGATAAAAGATAAATAAGAGCCCCTAAAAGGTTTGTTTCTTTATTTTTGTTTACTGTGACTTGAATGAACATTTTAGTACCACCATTTATATTTATTAATTTTTATCTAAACAAATCCTATAATTATGTACGATTAAAACAAGAAAGATTAATGCTCGGAAACAGCAGTACTAAAGTGCTTAGCAAAATTCAGCAGAAATATGAAATATAAATGTTAATTGAATATGTTAATTCAAACGCAAAATGTTATATTTATAATAATAGTTAACTTAATAACTTATTGTCAGTTTATTAATACAATTTTGCAGAATGATTAAGAATTCTAGTTTTTCTTTCTTCATTATTACTATTAATTATTAACAAATCAACACCTAATCATAAAATAATCATGAATTATATTTATGTTTTTATGACAGGGTTGCGAGTTTGAACTGCATTTTTATTCTGAAAATCCGAATTTTAAAAAGCACCTTATTTAATAGCAGAAACTTTGTGATTATTAAAAGTAAAATAATTTCTTTCAAAATTTCTTATGTGAATTTGAAATTTTTAATTAATTGTAAAGACCAAACTGGCAACCCAGCTTTATGATGTAAATTAAAAGAGCTTAATATCTAGTACAATATGTGGTATTCAATTAAGAAACACTAGACAGACTTTAATACAATTAAATACAAAACAATTAAAATGAGAACAAATTTAATAAACGTTTCGCTATGCATCGCATAGCCTCATCAGTATTCGAATCAACTCACAACAAAAACAATGTGCATATACCAGACTCAGTTAAAGTTAAAGTTAATGATTCAGGAAATTTATTAAATTTATTTAATTACTAATTTTATTAAATTTGTTCTCATTTTAATTGTTTTGTATTTAATTGTATTAAAGTCTGTCTAGTGTTTCCTAATTGAATATTTTAAATTCAGACGTTAAAATGTTTATATATCTTAGAAATATGTGGTATGCTTCAATATTATTCTTAGATATTTACAGTCGTTGAAAAAGAAAGTAAACATCCCTATTAATTGTATAACAAACTATCGAAGGAAATTTCTACAAGTAACAATGGATTGCAAATAAAATCTACATTTAAATTATGTAAATAAAATTTATTTAAGGGGCCATCTTCACATCAAAACGACGCCTAACTTTTTTTTTCAACAGCAATATTCATGTTTCGTACCATAAAATAATTCTATATTTTTCAATTAGGTTAAATTCAAATTTTCACGAAAATCATACGATTAGTTTCAGAAAAAATAGTTAGTTTAAAAGGAGTATATTTTAGAGGCAGTACTCGATTGTTGAAAGGCTACATAATGCTTATGATACTTCTGTTACTGTATTACCTTCTGCAAATATAACCATTTTATGCGCTGAACCCGCGAAGACGGGCGGGGGATAATTTAACACTAGAACCGCGGGAAAATTCATTCAAGTTTTATAAAAATATTTCTCACCGGAATTCTCGTTTAAAACTGTTTAAATTATATATTAAACTTATTTTTAACTAGCTTATGTTAAACTAATTTTATAAAAAAGTTTCTGGTTCGAATCAACATCTCTGCATAAGATACGGGTCAAAATGACCCGTCGCCGCGGTTCTAGTGTTAACATGCCGAGGGTTAATGTTTTTTACTATGTCACCAACAAATTTAAATAATAATCGTCATCTAATTTAATCTTAGACACTTTTTATAAATTCTGTGATAAAATTAGTTGAAGATTATTTTTGAAAAAGTAGTGGTGAAAATTGTAAAAACTAACCGCACTCTGGGTCTATCAGGCCCGGTGCCCGTCCTCCTGGGTTTATTTGTTTCGACTTATGCCAAGCCAAAAGTTTCAACAAAATGAGTAAAACATATTTCTTTACTAATTATGCTTTTTTTAAACAACATACACGCCTTTGAAACTATCATCATGACTTTTTTAATCGCAATCAGAAAACTACATGAAAGAGAAACAGGAAATTGAGAATTCACATAAAGCAGGACATAATAATTATAAATCTATCAAAAAATTGAAAATATCAAATCATTTTTTTTAATATTTATTTCATAATTCATAAGTATATGTAAAAGTAATATGAGGAAATGCTAATTTTAACGCAGCAAATTGTATATACAGGGTGTCTCTAAACAAATGGTATATATGCTAGGGGGTGATAGAACACATCAAGACGAGTAATAATAAATAGGAAACCAAGGGTCCCAAACGTTTTCCAAAAGAGATAGCCGCCATTAAAGTTTGGGGTCCAAAATTTCAAATACACATAAAAAACGAAAAAATTGGTCGATAGATTTGCGGTTTTCATTAAAATTATTCTTTATGTTGGTATTTTCTTAAAAATAAATTATAAAGATAAATTTTGAAAAATGCCGATAGAGGGCGCTTTAGACTTTGAAGTAATGAAAAACTATTTTTTGCAGTTATTTTTTGCATCTCATTAAATGGTTTCGTAAGCTTAGACTTAAACTGAAATTTTGAGCTCAAAATCTGAATAGTTGGAAGCGGTTAAGTAGCACAAACTTAACTGTGTTCAGAGGGTTTTAAATTCAAATGATTATAAAAACGGAAAAATTGGTCGATTGATTTGCGGTTTTCACTAAAACTGTTCTTTATGTCGGTATTTTATTGAAAATGAATTATAAAAATAAATTTCAAAAAATGCCGATAGATGGCGCTTTAGACTTTGGATTAACGAAATAATCCTTCCTAATACTATTTTTTGCCATTATTTTTTGCAACTCATTAAATGGTTTCGTAGACTTAGATTTAAACTTAAATTTTGAGCTCAAAATCTGAATAGTTGTGAGTGATTAAGTAGCACAAACTGAACTGTGTTCAGAGGGTTTAAATTTCAAACGAAACGGAAAACTATAAGGAAAAAAAAAACGGAAAAATTAGTCGATTCGGTTGCGGTTTTTGCTAAAACTGCTCTTTAAATTAGTGTTTTCTTGAAAATAAATTTTAGAGATAAATTTCACAAAATGCCGATAGAGGGGCCTTAGACATTGGAGTAGCGTACAACTATATTTAACCGTTATTTTTTAAAATCTCATTAAATGCTTTCAAATGCTTAGATTTAAATTTGGAGATCAAATTCTGAGTCGTTGCTAGTGTTTAAGTAGCGCAAAAGTGAGATGTGTTCGAGAGGGGGGGGGGGGGGTTAAATTTCAACTCCTGAACACACTTCAGTTTACGCTTCTTAACCCCTCCCAACGATTCAGAATTTGAGTTCAAAATTTAAGTTTAAATCTAAGATTTCGAAAACATGCAACAAGTTTTGGAAAGCATTTAATTAGACACAAAAAATAACGGTTAAAATTTGTTGTTGGTTACTCTGAAGTTTAAGGCGCCTTCTAACGGAATTTTTTGAAATTTATCTTTAAAATTTATTTTCAAGAAGATACTGACTTAAAGAATTCCTTTATTTTAAACCGCAAACTAATCGACCAATTTTTTCGTTTTTTATTATCATTTGAAATTTAAACCCTCTGAACACAGTTACGTTTGTGCTACTTAACCGCTTCCAACTGTTCATATTTTGAGCTCAAAATTTAAGTTTAAGTCTAATCTTACGAAACCATTTAATGAGATGCAAAAAATCAAGGCAAAAAATAGTTTTTCATTACTTCAAAGTCTAAAGCGCCCTCTATCGGCATTTTTCAAAATTTATCTTTATAATTTATTTTCAAGAAAATACCAACATAAAGAATAATTTTAGTGAAAACCGCAAATCAATCGACCAATTTTTCCGTTTTTTATGTGTATTTGAAATTTCGGACCCCAAACTCTAATGGCGGCTATCTCCTTTGGAAAACGTTTGGGACCCTTGGTTTCCAATTTACTATTACTCGTCTTGATGTGTTCTATCACGCCCTAGCGTACATACCATTTGTTTAGGGACACCCTGTATATATATTGTTAAAATTATTTTAATGATTTGTTCTTATATAAAAAAGCAGATTAGTTCCAGGAAATTATTAAAACTAACACAATTATAGTGAATAAAATTAAAATATTCTAGCAAGGAGATTCTGCGCATAGATTCAAAATTAAATAGTTGCAAGCCGTGCGAAGTATAGCGAGTGCAAACGATTTCGTTTAGTGATGCATTACAGTAAAACCCAGAATATCTGAAAATCTGCTTAACCGAAAGATCTTAAAACTGCTTAAAGTTCTTTTTAAATGTGAAAAGTTTTATTGTCAACACTATGTCAACACTATGTCAAATGACCGAAAGTGTAGAGCTTCCTACAGCTAAGTCAGAACAAATATTTTTCAGTGATTTTCCAATGTCGGCTCTTTTTAAAGCATTGTGTTTGCCCATCAAGCTAATAATAACTCGTTTGCTTTTTAAAGTAGTTTAACTTATTGTAAATCAAATTTGCAGTCCTCCAAACTTGATTAAAACATCTGTAAAACAGAAAGGGAAATCACACAAAGGGAAAGCGGACTCTTGATGCATCTTCAAGCTAAAACGCGTTATCTGACTTTGGGGGAGTGATAAGAGAAAAGTAAGAAGTGCCACCAAGTAGGATAAATAGAGGAAACTTTATCAGAAAAATTCTCACAGTGTTTAGAGTTTTATTTATTTATTTTTATAGCCTTAACTCCTTGGAGACGAGCGACACGTATACTGCCGCAAAAAAGGCTTACTAATCAGTGTTACCCCCACCAGTAAAATATTACTGTAAAATTTGAATTATTAAATCGAAGCATTTTTTTCGATTTAATAATGCACAAACTTCTGTTTTTTAAAACCGGTGACAAAATATTAAGCATTTCGTGAAAAGTTCCCGTCGCGAAGGAGTTAAGGATCGGTATTAATTCATTACAAATTGCAATATGCAATTTTTTTTTTTTTTTTTTTTTTTTTTTTTTTACATTTGTTTTTGATTCTTACGACTCTGTGTTGCGCGCGCAGCTCTCTCCCAAGAACAGAAAATTCTCTTTTTACATGGGTTAGAAGTGAACAAGTGCTATGTCACTATCAGCACTGACCTTTCATTTTAATCAATTACATATAGCGCCTTGCTGTTGGAGCGACTTATAATTTTGGTTTGTCATTCGAGGTGCTTTGAATACGATATCACAGTTTTCACCATAAGTCTCCCAAATATTCGAAAATTCCTATGGAGCCCGGTTATTCGAAAACTCTTACGGAACCCCGGTTAATCTAAAATGCTTTGGTTCCATGCTTTTTGGATAACAGAGGTTTTACTGCATGTACTTGAAACTAAAATAATTTACACTATTAAAAATCTGAAACTGTTGCTGCATCGTCACTCCATCGCTTTTATAGAAAACGATTACTTCACGATATTATGGAGCATTCTCATTGATCAAAATAAAGATATTCTATAAAAGTGGTAAAGTGGCGATACAGCAAAAGTTTCAAATTTTCATCAGTGTAATTTCAAGCAGCACAATTTAGTTCAGGAACAAATTGCATTTGTATAGTTAAAATTGTTGAAACGTTATTGTATATCTTAAAAACTGGGATCAATTTATAAAATTTAACAATAAAAATAAAAATAAAGTGAAGTAATTTTATGCAGACTGAAAAGAAAAAATCGATGGGTAAATACTTAAAAAAAGAAAAAATCATGCATGTTCATAAAGCTTTATAAATAAAAAATGTAATGAAATAAAGAGAATTCATATAAATTTATAATAGAAAGTTTACAAGTATTTGTGCAAAAATATTACCTGACATTTTAGAATAAACACTCAATATAACAAAAAAAGTTTATTAGAACAAAGTGCTTTTCATAAACAACCTACTCCTCAGGCTAGATATTTTAAATACAGAGCTGCCAAGTCTCCGGCTTTTTGGATACCGGAATTTTAATGCAGAAAATGTTATACTATTGAATTGAAGCATTCTTCCGATTTAAGATAATAACGTTTTCTCTAAGATAATGCTGGTGTTCAAAAAGCCGGAGACTTGGCAATACTGTAAATATATTTTTGAGACAAATACTACCAAGATTAAAAAAAAGTTTGGAAATTGTGCAGATATCTACAAGAAGATACATACCCCTCTGAAGAAGAGAGGAACTATTTTACCGAGAGGTAAAGACACATGTGACATAAGATGTAGAGAGACAGAACCAGGTCCACAGGACGGAATGTTTTAACAGACAATTATTAAATGTAAAATGTAGTTGTTTGTGTTTTCTGAAAGTATTTACGCAAAAAAACGCAAATATCCAATACTGTAAGCATTTGAAGACATCACCGATAAAAACAGATTGCATGTTGTAACAGGTGTACGTTGAGAGATCAATTTTCATGAGAAAATTTTCCAAAAGAATATGTATGTAAGAATAGGTAGAGCTGCAACGGCTGCAATAAGAATAATTTCGTCTAAAGATTTCTAGGAATTTTTTCAAAAAGTGTAGTTGTACTATCAGAAATTTATAAAAGCATAAGGGAAATATCTTGATTTAACACATGGTATTAGTCTCAACAATGGTTCACCAATTAGATACCAATATTTTCGTAGAAAAATTTTCTTTTTATCTCTTTTCAGAAAATTTAAGATCACTTTTGGAGGTTAAAGGCGCGCAAAAGTATTAGAAACCTACCATGAAATTTTCTGATAAAAATTGCTGTTCGTTCAGTTATTTGGGAGCTCTGTAATAACCCGGGAGAACATGCGCTTACCCAGGGTTGAAATGGTTTTAACTTTGTCGCCAACAAAATCAAATTATAACCGTCATTTTATTTAGGCGGAGCCAATCCTCATAAATTTTGCGATAAAATAATTTGAAGATTACTTTTAAAAGATAAGTGGTTACAATTACAAAAAATCATATGCAATCCGGGTCAAAAAGAGCCGGCGCGTGTACTGCCGAGTTAACCCTTTCCGGCGCAAGCAAATTCTATTAGTAAAATGAGAATTTGTCGATTGACACCGGAATTTATAAAGGACTTGTCTAGATATTAGGAATTCCTTAATTTAAGCTTTCATTGTAAAAGCAAAATTATATTAAAATATTACTGGTGCCTGTTTGCAAGTTTGGAATTAAAATTAGGTGTTGCCGGCCCGGAAACACTGCGCAAGAAAGGGTTAAGTAAAAAAGTCATGTCAGTAGGGATAGACAGTGTTCAAGTTTTATTTATCTTAACAGTACTCCGTGGCATAGTGTACCATCTTTGAATACATACATAATACATTATATTAAACACAAGCACTTACGACTTCGATGAGCTGTGACAGCTTGAGCTTGATGGAGACTGTGAGGGCCTCCGAAACATTGATGACTGGTCGAACCAGCTTGTTGTAGCGGGATATCAGATCATCGTAAAGTCTCTTCGCATCAGGGTTGCCCTCTAAAACAAATAAGAAAAATAAATTTGTTAAAATAGACATGTCGTAATTTTTAAACAGTTTTTTATTTTAATAAATGTACACTCATTTTTAAAAAAAATACTACCCCGTGAAGGGATGATCAGAATTAAATGAAATTTAATACATAAACGACTGGTAATGATAGAAACAAATGACATTTTCAAAATGGAAAAAAAGCAGCAATGAATCTTCGAAAACAGAATTTGGTGAATCAACCATGTGCTGCAATAAGTGCTTTTATACGACGTAGCATGGAGTTAAACAAGTTTTAAGTGTCTTGGGGAAAAGCATTTCATATTCTTTGTATGCGTACCCAAAGTTCCTTTGTAGAACTTATAGGACGAGCATAACGAGCGAGACGCCGACAAATGAATTACCCAACAAATTCAATTTTCCACATATACAAAGACTAAGCAGGCCACGGGAAAAGCTGTATGTGCTCTGCTGACAATAAGGTGTACACATTACTTTGAAGATATAGAAAGGAAATGTATTCTTCCGAAATGCGTCCATGATGGTCCTCCAAATTAATGTGGAATTCGTCAGATAAAACAACTTGTTGCCTTCTACATGCCAGACTATGTTCATGATCACATTGCAGCTGTAGGCGTAGCTGGTTTTTTAGGATAAAGGTTGTATTGCACGCAATTCATGGTACAACAAACGTTTGTGAATTGACATTGCAGACAATGATACACCTATCAGTGTGTTCACAACTGTCTACATGAAGCTGTACTGTTCACCAGCACCATGCGGATCGTGT
The DNA here is from genome assembly GCA_964019185.1 of Maratus speculifer. Taxonomy (NCBI): domain Eukaryota; kingdom Metazoa; phylum Arthropoda; class Arachnida; order Araneae; family Salticidae; genus Maratus; species Maratus speculifer. The sequence continues at coordinate 38,110,658 of OZ025296.1, forward strand.
GTCTATCATCACGCATTGACTCATCCTTCACAGTGCACTTTCAGATTTCTGAGTTGCCGATTTCCGTCGGTCCAGTGTTTTCTAAATTTGCATCCCTCAGCTACTGAGTCGCTGCATACAAGCTGCTATTGCATGATAGGAAAGTCTTTCATCACGAAGGCTGACGTTTCTCTCCCATTAAAATTCCGTCAGTTATTGAAATGCCGCCTTCTTTCATTGAAAAGCCATAGCTACGCTTCACCAAATCTTTATCAATAGTTATTAACCATAGGCGATTTTCAATGTGTCTCTACAACTCCCAATTTATATGATTTCAGCAGTAGTCCAGAGGGCGCTGCTCAGTTCATCCATGCGTAGTGACTCTGAAACCGGAATCATTTGCATAACACACTATACTTTGTATTCTCGGAAATGTGCAGCTTAATCGCGTTAGTCCTTCATGGTTCTGAAAATTTCAAAATCATGGGTGTACATTATTTATGTAAAACTGATTTCATTTTATCGTGCTGAGTTCTCATATAAACATACGGATGTAATGACCAAAATATATGTTAAATTAATTATTAAATATCATATTCGAAATATTTTTAATGTAAAATTAGAGCTTATAATATTTTCCATAGATTGATTAAGAGGTGAAGTGCAGCAGTATCTAACAAAAAATTATGAATATAAATATCTGAATGTTTCAAATTAAATAACATCATTAAGATGCATTTCTAACAAATGTCTCCTATAAACTGTAATGTATCTGATTTCTTTTCATTGTTACAATAAACGAACTGTAATTGATACAAACATCGCTTTCAATTGCACACGTGCTATAGTAAACCTCGATAAAACAGACAATAACATGGGAATTCAACATCTATATTGAAAGTTAAAGCACGAATTGATGGCAGAGGGCAAACAGATAACGTCATTACCACTTTTGAACTATGTTGGAAATTGTTAGAAAGTAATCAGGCGTTATGTAATTTTTAAGCATTCATGTATATATTTTTTCAATTTCACACAGGTTTAATATATTTATGAAAATACACACGAAAAGCATTTCTTAAATCTCTAATAGTCTGGAAGCAGTACATTAACCACTTAACTGATTTCTCGTGCGTCTTACGGTCAAGAAGAATTTGCTCAATCCATCACTTAACCACTTAAACCTTTGAGCGCTGGTGGGTAAATTTCTTCAAAATTCCAAATGTCACATTGGCACCAGTATTTTGCAAAGGAAAAATTCGGTTTACGGTATACGCGAAAAAATGCATTAAATTTTTCTCAAAGAAATCTGGTCGAATATTCCGGCGCCAGTGAGACTTTTCTGAATTAAAACTAAGTGGTAGAAAATTCTATTATCAGAGCTCAAAGGGTTAACTGATCAATATTTTTGAAAAAAAAAAACCATTCAAATAATGCCTAATTTTTTTCATGTTTTTTACAGAAGTTTTAATCTTTTATCAACGTTTTTTCAAAATAGAAATTTTTGTCTCATTGAATTAGAAAAATGCTCGCATTACAAAATGAGAAATTTACAATAAAAATTTACAGATGAGCACAATATATATGGATGCCCGATAGTGCTACAAGCAAACCATCATTGGCAAAAACACTTTGTGCACATGATGGACAAATCGTGTTTATCCTATATTTTCAACTTATTGTATGTAAAAAGAAAAAAAAAAGAAAAGAAAAGAAAAGAAAAAGAATTAGTTAAGTTGCTAAAGCTGACAACATTCCTCACAGTTTTAGAGTAGAAGTGTAAAATAATCTTTTTCTACATTAATAGGAATTCGGGTTAATAAGACAAATGAGGTTATAAAAATGAAACAAAAGCACAATTTATTTAGAGCCCCTTTTCGGTGTTATAAAAACATTCTAGGCGCGTTCGTATTTATATAAATAAGTAGCGCATATAGCCGTCGTCTTGTCAGTCCGACTGTCTCTCTGTCCACATGTAAGAACGCAAAAACTAACCAACCAAATCATTTGAAATTTACTATAAATAACATTGCTAAATTTTGTTATTTGAAGTTTTATGAAAAACGAATCAAAACCTAAAAAGATATTAATAAAAGTATGTTTTTTCTCTTCTATTAAGTTTTCCTCATTCGTGTTTAATTCAATGATTATCCATGATACGTACTTCTTATGGGTTTCTATGGTGACTAAGTCATATTTTATAGAGAGTCCTATTATTTCATATCATTGAAATATCGTAATATATCTTTGTATTTATACATTTTTACATAAGAGTGCAACAGATATTGTTACAAGTTTTGAATATTCATAAAACATATTTGCCAACTTCCGTAAAATGTGAGTTTATTTAATTAGTTAAAGCAACCACATTCAACCAGCAGCCTTGCAACATTTTATGTGCGGCCCAATGCACATAACCATTAGCTCATTTTTAACTAACTGGGATGCGCATTAATAAGTATTTATGATTCCCAGCCATCGTTTTATATAATTTCTTTGGAGATTTTTTTTATATAAAAGGACAGATTTTAATTGAAATCTGTGTTATAAAAGCCGTTTCCTTAGTCAAAAGATCTTTTTGCATATAGTCCTATTTGTCATACGGTGATGTACGCATTTCTTAAACGTCAAAAATAATAAAACATCATTCAAATTGAATTTGCATTATATATTTCTACAATTAATTTTTATTTCATTGAGAAAAATATGGATTTATGAGAGAAAATCTCCTTGAAAGGCTGCATTGTTAAAATTATCTGTTCCATATCTGTTATATATCAAATATTAGGGTTGAATTTTCAACGGGGAAAAATTAGCACCGAAATCATTTTACAGTAATAATATCAAACAGCAAATTTTATTATTTAGAAAGAGTGGTATTAAACCTTTTGGTGATACTTCTTCCGCGACAAAGGCGCTTTTGCACACCATTATTTTGCTATAGAAAATATTATTTCATTTAATTGGAGCATTTTTGTGATTCAACAGAACATCATTTTCCCTAACAAACTATTGGTTCGAAAAAACGTCGACATCTCATCCAAAATATACAGAATTTATTTTTCATTACTTATAGTAAATATGGATAGTTTTTAACCGCGCTTCCCCTTGCCCGTACCACATATGGGCATCCACATTCAAATCAAAATTAATTATTCTCACCTGTAATTTTTTATCGTAAGCTTTGCAGGTACTATTTGGTTATTCCGTCGACCAAAAAATTATCGCCAAACTATAAAATTAAATGCCAATAATGGATGATCGTGAATGTCACATTAAATACGATTCACGCGTTTAAAATGTCATTAAGTGATTTTTATTTTGACCTTTTTATTTGTACTTTTATTAATATTCTACTAATTATTTATTTTTTCATTATTTAAAACAAAAGTTATTTCATTATGTATAATTTGGCTATGAATTTGGCTAATTTGTATAATTTGGCGAAATTGGTTGACAGGATAACAGAATAGTACCGTTTAGCATTATTTTTAATCCGAGCCTTTCATTGATTCAAGTGGACAAAAATTTCTGCTTTGAAAAACCGGTGATAAAAGATTAAAAATTCTGTAAAAGAACTGAAAAAATTAGGCATTATTCGAAAGTTTTATCAAAAATATTGATTAGGCAAGTTGTTAAATAACGAAAGCTTCATATTTAAATGTTTCTTTTTGCATTTATCATGAATTTAGTTTCGAAAACCACCTAAATCTACCTTGAATAATAGTTACATTTTATCATCAATTATGTATTATCATGTTTATAAAAGAACATAAAAATTCTTGAAATGATGTTAATAAGCTAAAATTCATCCACACTTCTCTTTAAAACAAAATGTCTTTTAGAAAATGTATTTACTATTTTCAAAAGAAAAAGAGACCATTAAGCTAATTTCGAAAAAATTCTACTCGGCAACCTGTTGCATCTCCCTCTCCAATATCAGCTAAAGCGAAAACGATGAGATCGATTGATACGATTCTTTGCAGCTGAAAAATAAGGTATAGTTTCTAACTGTCATCTTTTAAGTGGTTACAAATTCAGATGTTCATAAATATTCTCCATATGCTGAATGGTACTTAACGACAAATACAGCTTGAATAACGAAGCATCTACTTAATTGCAGAAAGTGGAAAATGTAGTTTATTGATTTGTTTATTGATTAGGTATTGCAGTTTCGTTGTGTGTTTTTAAATTTTATTAAATTTTACTTTTGTGGTATGCATTCTTTTTTGATAAGAAATTCGTGTGGGACAGCTTTTGTACATTATTATTCTTTAGAATGATATTATGTTCTGAAACAACTACGTTATTATGAAAATATATGTTTTTTATGTTGTTTTCAATGTATTGTTACTGTTTCTTTAAATTATGATGTATTTTTATTTCCTATGAATTTTTATTATATATGTTGTCTATATGTATTTTTATTAGCTATGTATATTTACAGGGCTCCAAAATGGTCCACGAACTGAACATTAGTAATTTTTAACAGAAATTTCAATTATACGTTTCTACAGAATTTGCGCTAAAATCAACATCCAAAGGTGGTTTCTTGGCAAATTGCAAGAAAAATGTAAAAGGAAAAATTTTCTAAGAAAATTCTGATGTCCAATTGGCGGACCATTTGGGAGCCCTGTATTTATTATGTGTGTAATTTTAATGTTTCTTATTATGTATGTATTTTTATTACGTATGTATGTTTACATGTATTTTTCTTATGTATGTATTTTTATGTATGCATTTATTTTTAATGTTCCATTTTCTTTTTATCATGAATTTAATTTCGTAAATCATCTAAACCTTCCTACAATAGTAACCTACGGTTCATCAGTAATTATGTATTATGGTATTTATACAAGAACATAAAAATATTTAAAATGTTTTTAATGAGTTAAACTTCATCCACACTTCTCTTTAAAACAGAATGTCTTTTAGAAAATAGATTTATTTTGCTTAATAGAAAAAAGCGAGCATTAAGCTAATTTCCAAAAATTCTACTTTGCAACCTGTTACATCTCCCTCTCCAATATCTGCTAAAGAGAAAACGATGGGATCGATCGATGCGACTCTTTTCAGCTGAAAAATGTGGTATAGTTTCTAACTATCGTCTTTTAAGTGAAAACTAATTCAGATGCTCATAAGTATTCTCGATACGCTGAAGGGTACTTAATGACAAATATAGCTTGAATGACAAAACATCTAATTAATTGCTGAAAGTGGAAATTGCTGAAAAATACGTAGTCTTTTGATAAGGTATTGAACAATAGTTTCGTTACATGTTTTTCAATTTAATTAAATTTTAGCTATGTGGTATGCTTTTAAATTCTTTGAAAAAAAGGTGGAAATCTCATTAGTTATACATTAAGTTAACCCTTTCAGGGGTAAGGTACTTCTGTGCATAAAATACAGAAATGAGTGCTCGACATCAGAATTTAAAAACAGATTTGTTTTAGAACAAGCTAGAGCTTTTATTCACGTACTTAATAAACGGAAAATTTTCTTTAAAATATTCTGGTGCCAATGACTCATTTAGGAATAAAAATTAGGGCGTCCAAAGATCAACGACCTCCCTTGATGTGGTAAATTAAAATATACAGAATTTATTTTTTCATTACCTATAGTAAATATGGATAGTTTTTAAACAGCAAAAGCTAACTTCATTATTTTTAATGTTACTTTTTCCATTTAAAATGAATTTAACTTCGTAATTTACTTAAACCTTCCTACAATAATAATTAAATTTCTTCAGTAATTATGTATTCTCGTATTTATACAAAAACACAAAAATGCTTAAAATGTCATTAATAAGTTAAACTTCAACTAACTACTCTTTAAAACAGAACATCTTTTACAAAATGCATTTACATTGTTGAATAGAAAAAAGAGACCATTAAGCTAATTTTCAAAAATTCTGCTTAGTAACCTGTTGCATCTGCCTCTCCAATATCTGCTAAAGGGAAAACGATGAGATCGATCGATATGATTCTTTTCAGCTGAAAAAATATGTACAGTTTCTAACTGTCGTCTTTTAAGTGGATACTAGTTCAGATCTTCATAAATATTCTCCATATGCTGAATGATACTTAACAACAAATACAGTTTAAATAACAAAGCATCTACTTAATTGCAGAAAGTGGAAAATGTAGTTTATTGATGTGTTTATTGATTAGGCATTGTAGTTTCGTTATATGTTTTTCAATTTAATTAAATTTTAGTTATGTAGTATGTTTTCTGATGCACTATTCCACGTCGCATGTGAGGCAGTTTTTATACATATTGCTCTTTAAGAATGATATTATATTCTGAAATTAAAACAACTATGTTAATATGAAAATTAAATGTTTTGTGTTACACTTTAATGTATAGTCTATATTCTAATAAGTTATGAATTAACTGCTTCTCCGATTTGCCTGTACATTATACGGGCAACGTGTTTTTGCCAATCATGATTGACCCGAACAACGTATGGGCACAGAGTACGGAATTGTAACAGAGAATCAACTTTCGTACACAGTAATGGCAACTTGTTTATCATGGGATTACGCATAGACACTAGTGACACTAGCGGACCACTCTGAAACTACTATCATAACATAAGAGAGGTCGCTAATTCGGCGAAACATCGCTTCCTTGGCGACAAATGATAAGGGAAAAAGAAAAAAAAATACAGCGACGGCTTGCTGCTTCTTGTTTTGAAATTTATGAAAGAATTATGAAATAACTATGACATATTCGTCTTGCAAACAATACATGTGTCTCTTCGTAGCATAAATTTAAACTTTAAAATTCAAGAATAATAACAGTAATAATTACGAATCAATATAAGCGCGGAAATCTAAGATCAAATAGCATAAGCACATGTGCAAAGATAATCAAATCAGCATTCAGCAAGAAGCGCCAAGCAGAATAAGGTTACAGTTAAACAGAAATCACGAGAATAAAAATTGCCAACGCGATGGTGTAGTTTTTAAGTGATCCACTGAGGGCGCTCTTTTCAAGCCGAGTTGAGGCTCTGTTACTACTCTGTGCGTATGGGCATCCGTATTCCAATTATGATTTATTATTTTCACCGGCAAACTTTTATTGTAAACTTTGTATTATTTCATATGAGCAAATTTCCGATTAAGTAAGGCAAAATTTTCTCCTTTGAAAAATCGATGAAGAAAGATTAAAAATTGTGTAAAAGGCATAAAAAAGAGGCATTATTTGAAAGGGTTTTTTTCAAAAATATTATATGGTTAAGCAATAAAGCTTACTTTAGTATTTTTAATATTTCTTTTTCCATTTATCATGAATTTAATTTCGTAAATCACTTAAACCTTCTTACAATAATAATTGCATTTCATCAGTAACTATGTACTCTCGAATTTATACAAGAACATAAAAATGTTTAAAAATGTTATTACCGTAATTTCCAGTGTATAATCCGCGGATCAAACAATTCTTTTTGGACCCAGAAATTTTATTTAGTTATTGTAGTAAAATATTTACCTTGATTTAAAAATTTTCATTTATTTTTAAAAATTTGTGAGTTGAAGAATAATTCTTTGATCCTCGGATTATACGCTGGAAATTATGGTAGTAAGATAAACTTCATCCACACTTCGCTTTAAAACAGAACGTCTTTTAGAAAATGCATTTAAATATTTTAAAAGAAAAAAGGGTCCATTAAGCTAATTTTTAGAATTTTACTTAGCAATCTGTTGCTTCTCCCTTTCCGATATCTGCTAAAGCGAAAACGATGATATCAATCGATACGATTCTTTTCAGCTGAAAAATGAGGTATAATTTCTAATTGTCGTCTTTTAAGTGGATACTAGTTCAGATGTTCATAAATATTCTCAATATGATTAATTGTACTTAACAACAAATACCAGCTTAAATAACGAAGCACCTATTTAATTCCTGAAAGTGGAAAATGTAGTTTATTCATTTGTTTACTGATTACGTATTGCAGTTTCGTTGCGTGTTTTTAAATTTAATTAAATTTTTCTTTTGTGGTATGCATTCTTTTTTCATAGGCCATTCATGTGGGACAGCTATTGTACATTGTACTTCCTTAGAATGACATTATGTTCTGAAATTAAAACAACTACATTATTATGAAAATTTAACTTTTTTTTGTTCTTTTCAATGTATTGTTACTGTTTCTTTAAATTATGATGTATTTTTAATGTTTCTTATTATCTATGTATTTTTATTGCATATATATTTTTATTATGTATGTATTTTTATTAGTAAGTATGTATTTTTAATTTTGAATTAATTTTGAAACATGAATTTAATTTCATATATCACCTAAACCTTTCTACAATAATAATTATATTTCGTCAGTAATTATACATTCTCCCATTTATACAAGAACACAAAAATGCTTAAGATTTTATTAATAAGTTAAAGTTCATCCACAATTCTCTTTAAAACCGAGCGTCTTTAAAAAAAATGCATTTATTTTGTTGAATAGAAAAAAAATAGACCATTAAGCTAATTTCGAAAAATTCAAACTCGGCAACCTGTTGCATCTCCCTCACCAATATCTGTTAAAGCGAAAACGATGAGATCGATCGATACGATTCTTTTCAGCTGAAAAATGAGACATAGTTTCAAACTGTCATTTTTGAAGTGAATGCTAGCAGAAATGTTCATAAATATTCTCAATATGCTGAATTGTACTTAACAAAAACTACAGCATGAATAATAAAGCATCTACTTAATTAATGAAAATGGAAAAGTTGTTTATTGATTAAATATTGCAGATTCGTTATGTGTTTTTCAATTTAATTAAATTTTAGTTGTGAGGTATGTATTCAAATCTTCTGGTGAGTCATTCCATGATGTGTGGGACAGCTATTATACATATTGCTGCTTAAGAATAATAGTATATTCTGAAATTAAAACAATCATGTTAACATGAAAATTTAAGGTTTTTAGTTACTTTTAATGTATAATTTATATTCTAACAAATTATAAGTGATTAGATATAGATGTTAATGTATGTGTCACGCGCAGAACATTTTGTCCATTTTTGTTCGTGTTTTTTATCCGATGTCGGTCCTGAGACGGGCAGATTATACTTTGGTCTACGGTTTAAATGTCGAGGTTTTTACATTTATTATCCGCTTCCCTAATTTGTCCTTAGTCTTTGCCAATCATGATTTGGCCACAACAAGCATAGATATCCATATTGCAGCCATGATTTATTATTCTCATCAGTAATTTTTTATTGTAAATTTTGCATTATTTGATTAGACAATTCTCTAGATTCATTTAGGCAAGCTTATCTATTTTGGAAAACTGGTGATAAATGATTAAACATTCTGTAAAATGCTTAAAAATGAGTCATTATTTGAAATATTTTTTTAAAAATATTCACCAGTTAAGCAGTTAAAAGACAAAACCTTAATTTAGCATTTTTAATGTTTCTTTTTCCATTTATCATGTTTTTAATTTCGTAAATAATTTAAAACTTCCTACAATAATAACTACATTTCATCAGTAATTATGTACTCTCGTATTTATACAAGAACATAAAAATGTTATTAATAAGTTAAACTTCATAGACACTTCTCTTTAAAACAGAACGTCTTTTTAAAAAATGCATTTACTTTGTTTAATAGAAAAAAAAGATCATTAAGCTAATTTTCAAAAATTGTACTTAGTAACCTGTTGCATCTGCCTCTCCAATATCTGGTAAAGAGAAAACGATGAGATCGATCGATTCTTTTCAGCTGAAAAATGAGGTATAGTTTCTATCTTTCATCTTTTAAGTGAATACTAATTCAGATGTTCATAAATATTCTCCTTATATTGAATGATACTTAATAACAAATACAGTTTGAATAACAAAGCATCTACTTAATTGCTGAAAGTGGAAAATGTAGTTTTTTGATTTGTTTATTGATTAGGTATGTCAGTTTTGTTACGTGTCTTTCAATTTAATTAAATTTTAGTTATGTGTTATGTATTCAAATATTCTGAAGAGTTATACCATGACACGTCTAAGACAGCTTTTATAAATATTACTAGTTAAGAATGTTATTATGATCTGAAATTAAAACGACTATGTAAATATGAAAATGAAAGGGTTTTTGTCTTATTTTTAATGTATAATTTATATTCTAACAAATTATAAGTGATTAGATCTGCCTATATATGTAATTGTCTCGCGCAGAATTGACCAAGCTAACCGAATTGATAAACACTTTTCAACTATATGAGAAAGTGTGAAAAATGGCAGATTTTTAGGAACCTTCTAAGAAAATTTTTGTTTTAAAATATTGGTAGCAAATTGTGAAAATTTTAGGAACGGTGCAAGAGTTGTAAATGGATATCTCAGTTTTATAGGGCTATTAAAAGAAAATAAAAGCAAAAGCCTGTTGTTAACTGGAAATGAAAAGTACCAGTTGAAAGATTATGTTCAATTTCTTAATAAGTGAGCCACTCCTGAAACGCGAGTGACATCCAGGTGGTATGATAATTCATTATACGCCTTTTTTTATTATTGTTTTGATTATGACTGCTGTGATTTTTCGAGGTATGTGTGTCCTCAGTTCATCAACTCCTCGCCTGAGAATAACAAAGATCTATCTATGTTTTTGAAAAAAAATGACTTATCGATATAAGTAGGTTATATTTGTTCTATAAGGTCATTTTTGCATCAAAAAAATTTTATATATAATTTACATATGACCTTACAATCATAATATGACTTTTTTAAATCCAGAAATGCCTACATAGATACAAATGGTCCTTTTCTAAATCGGTAAGTCAATTTTTTTCAAAAACACAGATAGAACATTATTATTCTCAGGTGACGAGTTGTAGTTGGTTGTAGTCAAACACTCGATCTTTGATATGCCCCGCCCAACATTGATATTTTAAAATTCCGTTAAAACCCCCAACAAGATTAAATTTCTTATTATTGTTCTTATTGTTGTTGTCGTTTAATAGCCCTGTAAAGTCGAAAAATTCATTTATAATCACCCTGTATATTTAAATTTATTAGACATAAAGTAAATAGCTATTAATATAGAGTAAAATGAATTAAAACAATATTTATTTTACGTATAGTAAGAAAACTTACGAAATCTTTTTCGTAATTACATATTTTTTTAAATAACAAAAATAATAAGAAGACCATTGGATGAAATACAAAACTATCGATATTTTCTTCTTAAACTTAATGTATTTAGCTTGCTTGCAGAAAGATGCAGACTCTATTATAGTAACTTGTAATACATCTGCTTTTACATGATTTTTAATATCCTTTTTTTAACTAAACAAAAGCAGAATAATATGTTAAAACATTTGCTGTTTGATTTATTCCAAACTTTTTTTATGTATTTTAAATGATTAATGTAAAAAAAAGGGCATTATTTTATTAAATTAATTGGAATGATTTTTCAATGTAATATTTTATTATTATTTTGCATTTTTAAATAATAATTACGAGTTAAAAACAGCTTTTAAAAAATTGGGATACAGGCACGAACACTTTCATGATGTCAATTAACCAAATCTGTCATACTATCAAGATTCGTTAATAGATCGCCTACTCTAATTTAACCCCTTAACTAGTTAATTCTTTTCCGTTCCATAAATTGAAAATAGCGGATACACACCACTGCTATTTAAATAAAATATTCGTAAAATTTAGTCTAGACATTTTCGCCTTTCAATAGTATGAAAATTTTCTTAAAAATAATAGTGGTGTTAAAAAGCTTTAAATGATGCATTAAGCAAATTCGTCTTGCCCGAACGCTGTTCGGGCAAGACGAATTTGTTAACCTTTTCCGACACACTGTGCCCGTTCTGGGATACCTAATTTTAATTTTAAATGATGCAATAAGCAAAATCGTCTTGCCCGAACTTCGTTCCGGTAAACCAGTTAAGGGGTTAAACTTTGAGGCTTTTGTGCAATTTTGACACAATATTTGACTTGTGTAATTTTGTGTAATTCCCTCCAGAAATCTGGGAAAATTTTACTTCAAGTAATTTCACGACCCTCTTTTTTTTTCAAGCAAAGTTTCAAAAGTAAAATTTAATAAAACTTTTCTGTCGCAAATCTTCATTTATCGCAGGTGGGATATACTACATCCCACGACCTCTCAAGGGGTTAACTTTTTCTGGGACAAGCATTTCTTCTCGAAAAGTGTTCAGATAATTAATTTACAAACGCAATTTAAGAGCAAATTTATTTCAAAATAATAAAAAGCCCCCCCCCCCCTACATTATGAGATCAAAATTGTGCTAAAAAGTTACTGGTACCTTTTGGCGATTCGGGCCTAAAAATGAATCGTTTGCAAATTACAAACTGTGACCCTGGAAGGGTTAAGATGCATCATAGACTATTCGAATACGTAATAAGTCTCAGTATATTATCCGCTCTAATTTTCTGGACAAAATTAGTGTTATTCCATTCTTTGGATTGTTATTGATCAGGAACAGAGATCAATTAACAAAATTCATGAAAAATAATATAAAATAAAATGTTTTTAGGTATGTACCAGATATGGCATGTGGTGCTGTAAAGATTAAAGATGTAGGTATCATGAGAATCGTTAAAAACGAAGCAAAAGTTGCATGTTAGCTGTTGGGCGGTAACACGCAAACCTGACCAGCATCAATTTATGTTAAAGTTTAAGTGAACCTAAAGTTTCGTTACTTTCTGCGCATTAATTCTTAAATTACAAATAGTACACGATTTGTATCGCATATAAAACTACCGATAGACAGGCAGACATTTTCAAAAAATATCCGACTCGTATTCTGTATATCTCAAAAAATGCAAATCCTTTAAAAAATTCAAGAAGAAAAATTCTATGCTTCAAACATTTTCTTCCTTGTAAAATGAATGACATAGTAGTTGCGAAAAACATTGTCTCAAACCTTTGCCATCGACCAACTGCTTCCAAACTGCTTTTAAATCGAGTTTTTTCGGTTGGCAACATATTTGTTTAATTGATAACTCATCAATATTTTTGAAAAAAAAAATTCAAATAATGCCTATTTTTAATTTCATTTACTGAATTTTTAATCTTTTATACCGATTTTTCAAAACAGAAATTTTTGCATAAATGAATAAGAAAAATGGCTGGATTAAATAATCCAAAATTTACAATAAAAATTTACTGGTGAAACTAATAACTTATGACTTGAGATCCTTTAACCAGCACCACATACTGGCGAATCATAATAGGCAAAAACACGCTGCCCGAATAACGTGCTGACAAATCAGAGAAGCGTAAAAGAAAAATTTTTGATTATAATTTGACAATGCAAGAAAAATTTACTATAAAACAGTAACTTTTAAGATGCAGTGCGGTAAATTGAATATAAAAATGCAATAATTTATATAGAGTTTGGGCGATTATTTGCCGAAACTTCACCCCTAAAGGTAAATACTTTTACAGAGAACGCTTTTCTGGAATCTGTAACAAATACATGGGCATTTCCATGAGCATTTGTCGTGTAAGTCACATTATTAGTAACTTAAAAATTGTTTGCCACCGTTATTTTCGAAAGGTTTGCATGGCCTTATTCAATTAATGAAATAACTCTAGTAAATTAAATCACATTTTTTCGTTCTAAAATACTGGTTTCCAAAATCATAGTATGTGACTTACACGATATGTGCTCATGGAAATACCCACATGTAACAATGAAAAATATTTATAAAGTTTTTATAGGCAGATTTTTGAATTATTCAAATTCTTCAACTTAGTTTTAAAATGTTTTGGAAACATTTGAACATCATAACGCATTAGTTTAAGTAAATGTTACATCCTTCTGGGTACAGATAAAATGAATGATAATCTGTCATGGGAAGTGATAAACAGTTTGACTCCATATCTGAAAGTCATTTGAAAGTCATTTATGTGATTTATGAAATTCATTCCCAAATGAGTGTTAAACTTAATAGTCTATCATTACTAATGAGTTTCTAATCTTGTCTTGATCTTCTATAATTTTCGTTCGTAAGTCAACAGATCCATCCATGCTGTAACAGAAATATAAAAGTACTCTGCATTAAAATTCCTATGGGAATATTTTTTTCATTTCTGCTGCGAATATATTTAACTCTAACCTTTTAAAAGTTTAAGAAAATATCAAGTGAGAAATTATTAATTACACACATTTAGAAGTTGTTGAAATGTGTTTTAGAAACATTATTTTTCTTTTATTTTAATATTTTTTGTATTGAGGCAAATACCAATCTCTACGGGGCGGAACGTGACGCAAAAAATTAATAAATTTGCCTGATCAAGAGAAAAAGTTTTAATAATTTATATACATTTCTTAAGTCTTGATAAATATATTTAATTAACATCACATTTCTTATAAAATGCTATTAGTTTTAAATTTTAAATTATCACTGTCGCATGTAGACAATTTGAAAAATATTGTGATTCATTGTTGCTTTTAAATGTATTATTAGTAATTACATTTACTTAGTCATGCATATCACACAATTTTCGCCTTAATAATTAAGGTTTTCAAAAAAAAGAAACTTAAGCATAACTAATTGGAATATTTTAATTTTGTGTAACTTTATTATTATTATTATTATTATTATTATTATTTGTAGAATAAGATTGTTATCAGTAATTAAAAGTTGTTATTAAAAAGATAAAAGTATCAAACTGTTGAAAACCCACTTCATTCATAAAAAAAAAAAAAAAAAAAAAAAAGATAACATTATTTGTGGAGGCATTTAAAATTACTTTCAGATTTGGAACCGGTTTGAATCGGCTATAAAATTGAAACTATCCTAGAATTTTTTAACTAAAACCGAAATCGAAAAAGAAAAACTAGCCTGGTTGTAGATCATCCTCAGCTATACATTGCAAAAAATCATTCAGATTAAAATCAATGCGAGATATTTGAAAATATTGCTCCCATAAACTTATCATTATTGTTTGAGTTTCTCCACGTGACTGGTGTTGACCATTAACCTTTTATTTAAAAAAAAAATCTTTTAAAAAGGAAAATACACGCAACTGAACCCAGAAATATTCGAAAAGAAATTAAATGGAATGTATACGGAAAATAGCTTTAAACGCTACATAACAGTAAAAATCATACCTTATCTTTTGTACACTTTGTTTATAATTAATCAAATGTCATATTGTATCAATACATGAGTATACACTATATTGCCATTGATTATGGGACACTTGCGATTTTAGACATTTTACTAAATATCTAGAAAAATGCATGAGGAATCATCTCGAAACTCTTAGTGTATAAATATAATAGTATACGTCATACATCTCCGTGAAGACTTTTTACCGAAACTCCATAGGGGACCGTCAACAAATTAAAAAAGAATGAATATCTTTTGAATAACCCTGTCAAAACTAATGTAGCAAAAGCGCTCAAACTCTAGATTATGATTGAATGCCTTATTGTAATACACTGTGTTCATTTTTATGCAAATAGCATGCATACTCGCAGAGTAATTAAGGTTTTTATAAAAATGGTCCCAATTTTTTCCAAGTTTTATCCTTATAATTTTCAGAGTTCTTAATATAAAATAATATTTTTTTAAGAAAATATGACAAACAACATTGCACACAGTACCTTGTAATCAGAATTAAAAAATAATGAAAATTTTGTACAAAATGAGTAGGTTTACTAAATAATTTTTTACTGCGCATGCGTCAACGATATCGAAATTTCATTTGCATATTATCTTAGCTAAATGTATAGAGCGACTTTTGTGAAAGTCACAAAATCATAACTTGAAAATTCTGAAAATAATCGTCAATTGAATAAGTTGAAAATCCGTTATTCTCAAAATGAAGCAAAAACAAGAGGGGTTGTATCCATATATTCATTGATTAGTGTCAATATAGAATACACAATACGGTATGTTACGACTACTTTTGGATAAAATCCCTCATTTTTTTGCTTCATTTTGGAAACAACGGATATTGTCCTTTTTCTATAGACGATTACTTTCAGAATTTTCAAGCCATAATTTTGAGACTTTTACAAAAGTTGCTCTATACATTTAGCTAACATAATATGCAAATGAAATTTTGATATCTTTGACGCATGCGCAGTAAAAAATTATTTAGTAAACCTACTCATTTTTCATACAATTTTCATTATTGTTTAATTCTGATTATAGGGTACTGTGTGCAATGTTGTTTGTCATATTTTCTGAAAAAAATATTATTTTATATTAAGAACTCTGAAAATTATAAGGGAAAAACTTAGAAAAATTTGGGGCTATTTTTACAAAAACCTTAATTACTCTGCGAGTATGCATGCTATTTGCATAAAAATAAACACAGTGTATTACAATAAGGCATTCAATCATAATCTAGAGTTTGAGCGCTTTTGCTACATTAGTTTTGACAGGGTTATTCAAAAGATATTCATTCTTTTTTAATTTGTTGACGGTCCCCTATGGAGTTTCGGTAAAAAATCTTCACGGAGATGTATGACGTATACCATTATATTTATACACTAAGAGTTTTGAGATGATTCCTCATGTATTTTTCTAGATATTTAGTAAAATGTCTAAAATCGCAAGTGTCCCATAATCAATGGCAATATAGTGTATAAGCGTAAAATGTCAAGTTGCAAAATTTAATAATTGTGCCATGGTAATTTAATAAAACTTTATAAAAAGTGGATAAGAGGAGATTTGGGTTTAAATTAAAACTTTCAGCATTTAAATAATCTTTATAAGCGTAATTTTCGACGTATAACCCGCGGACCAAATAACAACCCGAAAATTAAAAAAAAAAAAAAAAAAAAAGAGAGAGAGATTTAGATTGCAGTAAAAATTTTAATTTCATTTATAAATAAAATTTCTGGGTCGAAACTGAATTGTTCTCTCCGTGGATTATATGCCGAAAATTTCAATGTTTCTTTCTAACGTTTTAATATCATAAATTTCTATTAAAATACAAACACCAATTTTTCTATCGTATAGGGATCCTTCTATCATCATTTCCTTTGATGTGAATCGGAAACACATTCGGGAACATGCTTTCAAAATTATAAAGGTTTAAGGGGGCTCGGGACACAAAATTTTCAAATTTTCTTAAATAATGTTATACATTAAAACTTTTTCTGCTTTTTGGTTTTCTAACCCATTAACTGGTTTACCCAAACGTCGTTCGGGCGAGACGAATTTGCTTATTTCGTCATTTAAAGCTTTTTGATACCACTATTATTTTTAGGAAAATTTCCACACTATTGAAAGGCCGAAATGTTTATATTAAATTTTTGGAATATTTTATTTAAATAATAGTGGTGTGAGGCCGCTATTTTCAATTTATTGAACGGAAAAGAAATAACCAGTTAAGGGGTTAAAATAACGTTTAAATTATGTTTCCGTCTTAATTGGAAGAGGAAACAAATTTTTTTTCGTTTCGTTTTCAAAAATCTATCTTTGAAGCCATGTCTGTCATAATAACGACCTCTTGTGAAAATCAGGGTGCGTAGTCTGGAAGCACCTTGTAAGCACCTTTTACCAGAATTTTTATAATGTAATATTTGTTTTATTTAACGAAAAATAAATCCTTTTTCAGATGTAACAACCAGTACTTTAAAGAATTTCTGATACTAAAAGAATTAAAATCCTCTGAGTTTCTTCATGACTACGCACCCTGGAAAATGCGCTTTCTTTCATAATGGAATATTTCAGCATTTTTCGATTTTAAGCTGTTATATCTGAAGAACCGTTGGAAATAAAGGGTTTAAACCTGGAACATATTTTTTTAATTGTTTTTCTTTAATTTTGATTCAGCGAAATTGAAAAAATTTTTACTTTTGAATATATTATTTTTTTTAAAGTTACGTCACTTTTTAAAAGATTTTTCCTTTAAAAAATTTTATTTTTTATTTAAATTAACATCTTTTAAAATTCTGAATCTAAATTAAAACGTATGTATTTTTCTACATTTAAATGAAAAAAAAATGAAATTCTGCAAATAAAATTTCGAGTTTTAACGATTTTAAACTACACCATTTTTTAAATCAATTTTAAATCTTAAATTTAAACAGAATGACAAGTTTGATCATGTGATTTTGTTTATAAATAATATGTTAAACATCATAAAAAAATTTAAAAATTTCACTCAGTTAATAAAAAATATTTTAAAATGTTTCCCGGGCCCTCTTAAAATTAGGAATTTCTATTGTTATATTGATTTTTAATCATTGCAAAAAGATATTAGTAGTACGAGTAATTATGAAAGCATAACTCAAAAACCATTTGTCTGATAGAGCTATAATTTTGAATTTCTAAAGATTGCGATTTAGATAAAAATTGCAAAACATTAATTTTCTAATCATACTTGAAGCATTACAGATGGCATGAACTGTCGTATTCGATTCACAAATTTGCAGCTTCTATAAATCCATTTCTATTTTAAAATTCATCATATAATTTCTGCAAATTTTTTGGAATATTAATTTTTAAAAATGTACATTTTTAAAAGAACATTGGAAAAAATATTAATTGTAACCTCTATATTTTTCTTTTCTTTTAACAGAAATTAATTTTTACGATCTTTCAGATAACAAATTTCAAAATTACAGCACATTCAATCATTTTGTTTTTAAGCTTTATTTAATAATTTAAAAACTTTCATATGCTAATGTTTTACAACGACTTAAATTAAATTCAACATGAAGTTTTCTACGCTTTAAACATGCATATGCATAGCCCCTAATTTTTTTAACCGAATAACTTACCATTTGATATACAAAGGTACAAATTCTAAATTTAATAATAATTTAGGTTTTAGATAGTTTAAACTTTAAAAATATATACAAATTAAATTAGATGAATGAATTAGAAATTATAAAATAAATAAATAATCTTCCAAATATTTAGAAAATAAATTGTACTTGTAAATTTCAATTTTTGATTAAATAAAATTTCCTGTAACATAAAAGTGTTTGAATTAAGTCAGACTTCGAAATGTTCCCATATACCACAGCTGACACTACCGACTATTTTTTATATTCTTTTTGCACCACTATTTTTAAAATAATAAGTTGTATTGAAAATTTCTCGATCAAATGACTATTATTGATATGATTTCCACGGGAAAAAGTTCTAAAAAGAATACTTAACAAGTCATCAGTGACATCCCTGACATTTGCACAAGACATTAATATCAGAAAAAGATGAATTTTAGTAATTAAACAAGACTTTGTGAATTCAAGTCTCTAAAATGGTTCGCTTTTCCAGTAGTATTATTTCTTAAGAAAAAAACAAACAAACATTCTGCAGCATTTCAGTTGGACTGGATTGCACCTTCAAAGGTGTTTCTGCAAACTTTACAAGAAAACTTTATTGACATATGCTTAAGAAATGCTGATATTCAGTCTTCGGCGGTAGTTTATGTAAAATTTACATGAAAATCTAAAAACAAACATTACTCGATGGTGATTGAGATATACTCAAACAGCGGATCATTTGACTACCAGTATTACTGATTACCACTGGTCTTGTCAATTCGATAAATATTTTATGCAGGCTGATAATCGAATGAGAAACAATGGAGCACGTTGGAACGATGCCAAGGTTATATGCCTCATTGAATTTTACGCCAGAAAATTATATGGTACCAGTATTTTTTGCATAGAAATTTCCAAGCTAAATAAATTGAAATTTTGGGCCGTTAGCATAGATTTATTTTTCTGTTAAAAAAGTACTAATAAATCTCCTGGAAAAGCAAGGATTCGAACAAATTTACCACTACATTTTAACAGCATTTTAAAAGTTTTTCACTGCAGGAAAACATTGCGGATAAAAAATGTTTTTACTTAGCGGTAAACTAAAACAGGTTTCTTTTTAAATCTGTTACGATCATTTCAAGAAAAACATCATAATTTATTTTTGAATTGATATTGACAACTCTCCCTCTCAGTACAAAAAAAGACAAATAGTTCTCTATTTGTCTTAGATATATTGCTTGCAAAAAATTCCGTGGAAAAGAAATTCGAAAAATAGCGAATAAAAGAAAATCCATGCAAAATTCACCAAAGAAATGTAAATTTTCAAATATATTTTTATCCGTTATGAAAGCAAAAAAATATTTTTCATTTTCGTGTTTGAAGATAAAGAATTTCTATTAAAAAAAAAAAAAAAAAAAAGGATTGAAAGAAAAAGTAAAGAGAAAAAGAAAAAACGAGAGTGAAAGATGAAAATATTAAACAAGTCAAATGAGGCAGAGTTGAAAAATCTGCAGTTTGCAATTTTTTTTTATCTGTGCTTGGCTTGGTTGTGGGTAATCTTTCAAGAAGTATGTATGGCATTTTAAATCTATTGTCACATAGAAAATAGCGGATACAACTTTTTTATTATATCTAAAAAAAGTTTCAAATTAATATAATTCATTCTAAAAAATGATATCGATGAAAATGATATCTCACGATATCGATGAAATTTTATTATCTTCAAAATTTATATCGTAAAAATATAAACGTATGTGCATATATTTTCCAATTTCTATTAAAATAATAATAATAATAAATTATAACAGTTTTTATTTATTTTTCAAAGAATGAATATAGCACTGTTGATATGCTCTTTGAGCAGTATCTTTCATGTAATTTTTCTGATCAAGTATATAACTAAATATTAAGTATCCTGAAAATTTTGTAAAATATTCACTGCGTGAAAAAATATGACATCAATAATGAATATGTTCCTCAGAAATTTTGCTATAAATCTATAAAAAGTAATGATTAAGAAATACTTTCATCTTATTAAAGACACATACGATGCAAATTAAGGCATTATGCATTAGTAAATACATATTTGTAAATAAGTACGCGTATTTGAGAATAAATAACAAAACAATAATTTAATAGTTAATTATATAATAATAATTATATAACAATAATTAGTCAAATAATTTAACAATAATAATAAATAACAATATTTTTTTATATGTATTTATATATCATCTTCAAATTTAAGCAACTTTAGATTTTGACAGAAACTGTGGAAAGGACCAAAGGATTCCATCGTTAAAAATATGTTTCCATCGGGCACTAATCTAACTATTTAATAAGTTTCCTCTAAATAAACCAATTTAAGAGACTTCACAAAAAATATTTAATCCCGGAGGATGAAACTCACTCTACAAATTCAATTAAGATATTAGTTAACTCAAACATTTTATAAGCCTTTCTAAATATGTAAAGAGTTAAACTAATATTTTAACTTTTTTATTCTATTTTTCTGGCAACGAAGTTCTAAGTGAAAACTAATTTGTTCTGCATAATTATTAAGAATTTCTCTGTATTGGCTAAATAGAGGCTTAGGAAGTAGTTACTAAAATTTTTATTTTATATATACATGAGGTTATCACAAAGATGTAATTGCAAATGAATATTTTTATATCCTGTTACCATATCTATTACAAAAAGAAAAAAAAACACTTTATCATCTATTTCTCTCTCTTGCAAATGTTCTAAAAGCGTATTTAAAATATTTCTAACTTAAAAAAGTGGTGGGAGCGGCATTAAAAGATACTGCCTGCGATTCATATTTTGCGATAATCCCCATACTTTGCGATAATCGACCGGGAAGTGACAGCACAGATAATCATCTAATAAAGTTTGCGGATGACAATCGGTCTGCCGAGTCATATCTTGGTGGAAAATACCGGAAAACACGATTTTAGCGATCGATTTGTAGGTTTATCATTATATTTTCTTGCTCCCATTCCCCCATGTTTTCATACTTTTAGGTGCAGGAAACCCCAATGGAAAACCTACCAGTTGACCGCTAAAATAGGGTTTCTAGGTATTTTCCACCATGATGTGACTTGAAAGACCAGGTGAGTTTTAACATGAAAATCGAATTTTATCTAATTCTGGAATTTCAGCTTCCTGAAATTCCAGAATTAATTAACTAATGATTGTCTGTGAGGTTGCCTCCCGCTCTAGTAATAATATTCGATTACATGCAACAATTTTTATATTCTATTCGCATCGATTATTTAAAAGAAAATACATTTCATAGTAAATATCACTTCTCAAACCTTATGAAAAAGATTTTTTGCTTTGAAGAAGTGTTCTGCGATAGCATTAAAAGCACATGACTGTAATTGAAACTTTGCGATAACCCCACTTATAATATATGTATTACATGTGTGTACAAATCATATGTTTATACGTGGAAAACTGCGGGCAAGTATATGTAATCGGTGATTATATATATACACTACATCTTTTTTTCTAGAAATACTGTTAAATTTATAAATGTAAGTGAATAATTAATCCCCCATATGAACCCTAGCTAGCTAATGAAGGTAAAATATACATACATGCCAACCTTACGTATTTTTTTTTTCAAACAAGAAAAAATATGTATATACTTTGAACCAGAAATTTATTCAGTTAATTATGACTTGTTTTAAATATAGTAGGCAAGGGTAAACTAAATACTTTCTCACATTAAATAAATTTCTCCTTTGAAATACACTTTTGTTAGTTTAAAAAAACGGACATTGCCATGCATCACTGCACAAGAAATTCAGATATATAATACTTGTGTTACCTAATTCGTATTAAAAATATAGTACGGAAAATATTTAAGGAAGTTTTATAAATTTATCAAATGAGTATTAACAAAGAAGAGTTACATATAAACATTTTAAATAATGTATATTATTAATCCTTAAATGCATGGTGATGCAAATTCGCATTATTTTTTATTTAACTTTTAAATAATAAATCATGTTCTTCGCTACCACTCTATTTATATCGAAATATTAATCCTCTAAAATTCACGTAAACATGCTTAAAGAAATTAGGAACATATCTTAAAATTACAGATTTCTTTTCCTTAACCACTTAACGGTTGCATTAAATTACGGTTTAAAAATTCAAATTCATTATTGCCACCACTTTTTTGGAATAAAAAATATTTATCTTATTTAATGGCAAGTAAAATGTTACCAGAATAAAACCAACTACACTATATTATAAAACTGGTGGGAATCATACAATTCTGATCAAAAGCCGCGAAGCTTGTAGCCCGTGAATGTCTCGGACTCAACGATTAAATGGTTAATACAATAATAAATTACACAATTCTAAAAATGCTAAATAACAAAAGTATGGCGAGTGGTCAGGAAAAACACAGTCAAAAAAGGTTTTATATACCAGTATATTTTTATACAAAAATTCACCATCTTTAATCATTTTATATTACTTGGAAATATTTTCCGTAAGAAAATACTAACCGTAAGAACTACTTTTTTTGTTGTTTGTTTTTTTAAATGTGTTTTTTCATGACTTCTCGTTACACTGAGTAAGTGTATATCATTTTCCGTTGAAGATTTTACTGTTTATTTACACGCTTTAGACTACAAGCTTATGTTGAAACTATTAAGCTACTGTAAATAGTTGTTTTCCAATATGTTAAAATTAACGTATACCTACAAAATGAATTTCAACATCTTAAGTAATATATTTAAAGTTTAGCGGCTGCTTGTTTAGTTTCTCTTAAAAACCAATTCAAGAAGAAGGTTAAGAAATCTATAGAGGTAAATATTTCTTCGTTTAAATTCTTTAATGACAAAACGAAATAAAGAGATTGTTAGACCAGTTTTACAGTTTTTACTTTGAAAGAAAGATATAGTGTTTGGGTTTGCTAACTTATTAACTGAATTTGTAGAATAAGATGAGATGTGTGATTTTAAAACTGTTTAATGGGGCCATAAAAGTTTGCCATTCAAAATGTAAATGAACTGTTGATCATTATCTTTTCAGTATTTCAAATAAAAGATTTTAACTTGTAGCAATATACGTTGAACTAAATCTTCAGTTTAAACTACAATGATAACCTAATTAGCTTCATACTATTAGCAAACAATAACATGTTGATATTTATTTTGAAATACTACGAGATTCTGTAAACTTATACGGTAAACGTATTAAATAAATTTGCAGAATACGCTAAAATCAGTGTTTTTAAATTTTTTTAATGTAAATCACAGATAGCTGACATTTAAAATGTTAATTAACTGTTGAAAATTACCTTTTCATTATTTTATATACAAAATTTTACCTTCTAGTAATATATTTTAATCTAAATACACAATTTAAGCTGTAAAAATAATCTAATTAGATGTATTCGGTTTATTTAGAATAATGTACGAATATTTATTTTGAAATACTCTGATATTATAAAAATATAATTTGTAAAGAAATTTTTATGTAGTGAAATCAATATTCTTAAATTTTTTAAATATTAATTAATTTTTAAAACAAATAAACCAGTACATTTCAGAATTCGTATGCATCGGTAGATTCAGGAGGTTTTAGCTGTTTTAACGTAAGTATTTTTTTAAAGTACTGATCGCTATATCTGACAATACATTTTTTTTTAAAATACCTCAAATATTACTTTACGAACATTGTCATAAAAGATGTTTGAACGTCCTTAACCGCTTCCCTGATTTAACCGTACATCATCCGAGCAATGTGTTTTTGCCAATCATGTTTTGCCCGTACCACGTACAGGCATCCATATTTCAAGCTGAATTTATCATTCTCACCAGCAAATATTTATTGTTAATTGTGTATTCCTTAATCGGAACACCTTTTTTATCGATTCAATTAGGCAAAAAGTTCTGTTTTGAAAAACCGGTACTAAAAGATTAAAAATTCTGTAAAATGCATGAAAAACTTGGCGTTATTTGAAATTTTTTTCAAAACTATTGATCAGTTAAGCGGTTAAAGCGTAGAACCGTGTTTTTGTCTTTGCTTCTTTTCATAATTTATGTTTAAATCTGGCTGTTTCCATGCGAATTTGTTTGTCTGTTACGCTCTAAGATTTTCGGCTACCAGTATATCACCAGTAAAAATTTATTTTATGGAAGATATATATTTTATTGAAGATCTCATGAATTGAATCAGGCGAGGCAAACTTTTCGAGAATAACGGTGGCCATCAAGCATAGCGATTTTCATGTGTAACAGACAAACAAGTTCGCATGGATTTAGCCATCTGTACTTCTTTATTCTAACAAAGTTCAATTATGTCTCTACAAAGAGCATTATTAATTTCATTCTTTTCTTTGAACCTTAAAAATAAAGTCAGTGTATACACACGACCAATTGGATCTATTTAAAATACATCGACCAAGTACAGCTCATATTCAAATATTAGAATAATTGAGAAAAAGTAATAAGAAAAAATTATTTGTCATTTATTTATTTTTTATACTAAGTAAATGCAATTAAATTTCTTATAAATTAAATCTGGAATGTTTAGATAAGATTTTAACATTTATAAAATATAAAATACAGCACAATAAATTAGGTATACAGCTTCCTTAAGCACACCAGAATATTAGAATAAAATTTAGATTGGTTCAAAATATTAGAATATTTTATTTTACGCAACAATATTACGTTATGAATATGAAGTAAATGGTAGTTAATATTTTGTAGCATCCCCTTTAGCTTTCATAACAGCGTACAATCGATCTTGCATACTATATACAAGGTGTTTACAAACATTTCTATCAATATTAGCCCAAATAGACTTTATACGTGCCACTAACTCAGTTTTACTTGAAGGAGGATTTTCTTGTAGTTTTTTCTTCATTATACACCATAAGTTTTCGATGGGATTAAGATCTGGTGAATTTGGTGGCCAAAAAAGTACCTTAATGTTGTGTTGGCGGAACCAATTCTTAGTTGACACCGAGGTATGCGGGGACGCTAAATCTTGTTGAAA
Source organism: Maratus speculifer (assembly GCA_964019185.1). Classification (NCBI taxonomy): domain Eukaryota; kingdom Metazoa; phylum Arthropoda; class Arachnida; order Araneae; family Salticidae; genus Maratus; species Maratus speculifer. The sequence goes on from OZ025296.1 coordinate 38,136,371, forward strand.
GATGAAATCATCTTCAAATAAATCTATTGATGATGGAATCATGTAATAAAATTTCTTGATATATCAGAGAGTTAACCTTTTCGTAGACGATGCATAACTTTCCAGGTCCTTCTGCACTCATACAACCCCAAACCATGACACTAGCATCAAATTTTACGGAACGTTTAAGGCATTCTTTATCAAATGCTTCTTGCTTCATTCTCCAAACTCGAATACCTTGATTACCATATGAAACACAAAACATACTTTCATCACTAAATAATATATTTTTCCAATCTTCATTGCTCCATAAACGTCTTGATTTACACCAATTCAATCTTATACGCTTTTCTCTTGCAGTCATGAGAGGTTTTGTTTTCGGTACACGAGATTCAAATTTAAATTTATGGAGACGTCTTAATGTTGTCGATGTAGAAACTTCAACTCCTTCTTCTTTCCATTTTCGGTGCAAGAATCGCACACTTTTAAAACGGTTTTTCTTAACTATACGCTTCAGTTTCCTGTCATCTCTAGCAGATGTTTTTGGTTTTCGGTCACCATTTCGGCGATTATTTTGAAATTTTCCAATTTTTGAATATTGTGTTAGTATTTTACTAACGCTCGATTGCGAACAATGTAAATAATTCGCTATAAAACATTGATTTTTACCGTGCCGATACAAATCAACCATACGAAGTTTAGTAGATTCAGGAATATCACTCACACGGCCCATTTTAAGACGAAAAAGAAACAAACTGCAAAAAAGAATACTGATTTTAAATAAAATAGTCTGAATTTAATCAATGATGCCACCAGTTAAGAATTGGTAATAATTAAAGGAGAATTAATGTGAAATATTCTAATATTTTGAACCACTTGAATAAATATTCTAATATTTTGACTTTTCAAAATAATTTTTTTTGCAATTAATCTTTTCAAAAATGATATTAAATTTAAGATAACAAGTAAGTTTAATCAACAATAAGTTCTTAATAAAAATATCGTTTGCATATTTTCATTAAAAGACATTAAATTACCAAACGATATTTTCAATTTTTTAAAAAAAGTTAATTATTCTAATATTTTGAATATGAGCTGTACTTCCTTAGTTCCTATTTAAAGCCAGTCCAAGTAGAATGTTAAGAATTCTGTAGAGGCAATTGTTTTCGCTTTTGAATGCTTTGCCAGAAAATCAAATAAAGAAGTTGAACTAGTTTTCGAAAGTTAGATATAATGTTTGAGTTAGCTAATTATATAGTTGAACTTGTAAAATAAACTCCATATTGAGTTATAAAAATCATTTAATTTAAATTTCCAGTGCTGTGTATTAATATACAGGGTGAGTACGCATCTAGGACTTTAGGTAAGTTTATGTTTTTTAGTACCAGAAATCTCTTAAAATACTGGTCGATATATCTAAAGATATTTTTATTTTCATTAATTAAGACAAATATTACTTTACAAAAAAATTCTGATAAAAGGTACTTAAAGTTCTTTAAGCATACGAAACCTGTTTTTGCATTTGTTTCTTTTCATAATTTATTTTTAAATATGTACTTTTTTATTCTAACAAAGTTCAATTACTTCTTTGCAACAAACATTCTTAATGTTATTCTTTTCTTCGAATCTTAAAAACAATTAGCTATGAATACACACGACCAACTGGATTTATTTAAAATGCTTCAACCAAGTATTTCCTTAATTTCTATTTAAAGCCAATCCAAGTAGAATGCTAAAAATTCTGTAGAGGCAATTATTTCCGCTTTTGAATGCTTTGCCAGAAAATGAAATAAAGAAGTTGGGAACTAATTTTACTCTTATCCACTTTCGAAAGTCAGATATAATGTTTGAGTTGACTAATTATATAGTTTAACTTGTAAAATAAATACCCATTTTTCAGTCATTAAAATCGTTTAATTTAATTTCCCCGTATTGCGTATTAAGACGTTTATAAAAGGTTTTTACGCATCAAGAAATTTAGGGGATTTTAGGTGTTTTAGCATCAGAATTTTTTTAAAGTAATGGTTGGTATGTCTGAAGATAGATTATTATTATTATTATTATTATTATTATTATTATTATTATTATTATTATTAAAACATTAATTTACTAATATTCTGATAAAGACGCTTAAAATCCTTAAATTGTATAACCCAATTTTTTTTCCTTTCCTTCATTCATAATTTAATTTTAAATCTGTAATCAATGAGTCAAACCATTTTGACTCATTTATTTTATTTCATTATTTTAATTTAAAACTGTATATCTTTATTCTAAAAAAGTTCAATTATATTTCTGCAACGAACATTTTGTAACGAACATCTTAATTTTATTCTTTTCTTCGAATCTTAAAAATAATTAGTCAAAACTGTTGATCAGTTAAGCGGTTAAAGCGTAGAACCGTGTTTTTGTCTTTGCTTCTTTTCATAATTTATGTTTAAATCTGTACTTCTTTATTCTAACAAAGTTCAATTATGTCTCTGCAAAGAGCATTCTTAATTTCATTCTTTTCTTTGAACCTTAAAAATAAAGTCAGTGTATACACACAACCAATTGGATCTATTTAAAATGCATCAACCAAGTACTTCCTTTGTTTCTATTTAAAATCAATCCAAGTAGAATGTTAAGAACTCTGTAGAGGCAATTATTGCCGCTTTTGAATGCTTTGCTAGAAAATCAAATAAAGAAGTTGGGAACTAGTTTTACTCTTATCCGCTTTCGAAAGTCAGATATAATGTTTGAGTTAACTAATTATACCGTTGAACTTGTAAAATAAATTCTTTATGCTGTCATTAAAATCGTTTAATTTAATTTTCCAGAGTTGCGTATTAAAACGTATATGCAGGGTTTGATCGCAGGGTTTGATTTTTTTTAGTATCAGAAATTTCTTAAAATGGTAATTGCTATATCTAAAGACAGATAATTTCTTTTTCATCAGAGTTCTGACTACATTCGAAGGATTTTTTTAACTCTACTTTGTACACGTTTTTAAGTATTATTCAGAGTAATTTAAAACAAAATAAAGAAAATTATATTAAAAAAAGCATAATATCTATTCAACTTTTTAAAACTTCGAAGAATTTTCGTTATTTTCAGCATTTTTTTATGAAAACGGATTCAGCACTAAAAAGAGAAAAAACATTCAACACAAACATTTTTTTCAACTTATGCAGTATAATGCACTGAAAACTAGTCATTATAAATAAATCTAAGAGAGATACAGCTGATTATATACAATTACATGGAAATTTTCAGTAACTTTATGTATATTTCTTTATAAAAATAGCTATATATCAACAAATAAGTCACTTAGAGCTAATTCTTCAGTTCATTACACCTTAGACATTATTGAAAAATTATACAAAAAATTTCATGATTATTAGATTATAAAACTTTGAGTTCGAACAATAGTCGTTTATTTTTTCCGATGAAAATCTAATTTTTCAGAAAATGTATTTTAATTCATTTAAAGTTTTTAACTTCTGTTTTAAGTAAATGTCATCTGCATTTTTTTTAAAGAGCTCTAATTTATTTCTATTAGACATACATGAAAAATAATAACAGATTTAGAAACAAAAATGCTCACTATTATAAGGAAATCAAATTTTAAAAAATTGCTGATTTTCACCGAAATTGAAGTTTTAACCCCTTAAGCCTTTCCGGCACGGGCAAATTTTGTAGTAAAATGAGAAATTATAGACTGACACCGGAATTCACAAACGATTTTTTTAGATATTTTGAATTCCTTAATTTAAGCTATTATTGTTAAAGCGAAATTTTACTAAAATATTATTGGTGCCAATCGCAAGTTTGGAATTAAAATTAGGTATCCCAGACCGGGCACAGTGTGTCGGAAAAGGTTAACAAATTCGTCTTGCCCGAACAGCGTTCGGGCAAGACGAATTTGCTTAATGCATCATTTAAAGCTTTTTAACACCACTATTATTTTTAAGAAAATTTTCATACTATTGAAAGGCGAAAATGTTTAGACTAAATTTTACGAATATTTTATTTAAATAATAGTGGTGTGAGCCCGCTACTTTCAATTTATTGAACGGAAAAGAATTAACCAGTTAATCCTCTCTGGCACGGGCAAATTCTATTAGTAAACTGTGGAATTATCGACTGACACCGGAATTCACAAACAAATTTTTCAGATATTTTGAAAACCCTTTTTATTGTAAAATTAAAATTTTACTAAAATAATATTGGTGCCGTTTGCATGTTTGGAATAAAAATTAGGTATCCCAGACCGGAAATAGTGTGTCGGAAAGGTTTAGGGGGTTAAACATAGGCGGATTCTTTAAATAAAGCAAATATTAATTGAAAAAAGTCCTTATAAATGGTGCTCGAAAGACTGTGAAGCGTTAAGAACCCTGGTATAAACAATAAATTACTGGTTCACAATTTATTAGAATGTCTATTATTGAAATTAAACTGTACATTCATTTGCAAAGCATTTTTGCGACCTACATCATTGAAGATAAACGTGCTCATTTCAGTGCATCATTCTTTCCGAAAAGTAAAAGTTGAACTAGACATTACTATATAGAAACATTAGTTATTGATATTTAATAATTTAATATTTATTTGATTAAATAATATTTATAAATTTTATAATTTAAATATAAAATTTAAAATTTTCCGGATGATTTTTTACCACCCCTTAACAAATGAAACCTAAGAATGTACGAAGAAAATAAATCAATAAAGTTCACAACGGAAATCTTTTTCGAAAACTTTCGTTACAGAACATTTTCCAATAAGCTTTTAATTTGTTAATTGTATTTGCCGAGAAAGTTTATCGCTCGGCCATTAAAAGGGTTTTCGGGAGTCTTATAAAGCACTGGGTTCAATAAAATTGGTAGTTCCTCTTTTCAGAAGGGTGAAATTAATTTTTCTTCCAGATTTTATTTTTTTGTTTTGTTAATTGTTTATTAAATTTACTCAATAAATAATATATAATGTTCACAGTTATTATTAAAAATAACATGTTTGATGGTTAAACTCGGATGTGTTTTTATGACTGTGCAATTATTTTTTATGCTATTATTTATTAATTTATTTCACACAAAAAGAATAAAATTATTCTTTTGCATTTTAAATTTTTATGTAAGCGACACTAATGTAATATGGATTTATAAAATATTAAAATAATACATATACATCAATGTGGATGTTAAGGAAAAATAAAACTTAAACGTTTATTAAAAAAATAACTGTATTATATTTTGTAAATTTTCAAATTCATACAGTTGTCTTTTTGTAATGTGACAAAAAGGTATTATATTTTTGTATTAATTGTAAATACATTATTTTACAATTATTGACCAATTCTTCACTAAAGTTCCAAAAAATGTTGATGAACTAGATCCACATTAAACACATTACGAATAAAAAAACAAAACATATAAAAAAATTAAATTAGTTACGTTCCATGTAGAAATAAGAAATTAAATATATAATCAAACATTAAATAATGTTTTCTTATGAAACGGCGGCATTTCATATTAAAAAAATCGGTAGAGTTGGCAGCTATGAAAACTGTTTGAATTACTCCTTTATTTGTGGTTTTGTACCAAAACTTTACACCTCTTACAGCTGATACTGTTAGAATTTATAATTGGAATGTTCTTTTAAGTACTGTGCGCACTGTATATATGGGTAACATATAATGCTACAAATAATAATTTTTAAAAAATGCGATCTGTTTGTTCCATTTAAATGCCAAATATTTGATATCAGATTCATATTTACCGGGCTGCCAAGGCGACTATCTTTTAATCATAACTGGCACCACTTTCATCAAATAGAAATCCTTAACTAATGCGTTAACAACATTTATTAAAGAAATACATTTCAAAATTTATGTTAGAAAAATAGTGGTGCAACCAGAAAAGAAAAATAGTCGCCTGTGGCAGCCTTGTATTTAATTATTTTTCCGAGCATATTTACTCTGTTCAGGGTTCGCACACTCCTTATATTTTTTAAGGACTACCGCACCACTATCAATAATAAGAAAATTTGTATTTAAATTTTTAGAAAAAAAATCTCCAGCCATCATCTTTACTCTCAAATTTCGCAATATTTTTCTTTAGTGGAATACTTTGAAAATACTGTGAAAATTAGGTAGATTTCGTATGAAATACTACCTATTGCATTGTCTCCCATGTTGGAATTTCTGAAAAATTTTTGCGGATCTACACGAATCATGACTCCTAGACCCCAAAACTACCATCAGTAAAAAAGTTTATATATCTATCTATCTATCTATCTATCTATCTATCTATCTATCTATCTATCGGTGTATATCACTTTCTTCTAGACACGATAACTTCCATAATTATGCTCAGATCTTCATCAAACTTTTACATAAAATCAAGGGGCATAAAATCTCGGTTAAGTTCGTTAATGGGCAAAATCGGACCAAGGGGGTCAAAGTTAGGAGGGTTTTTGTGAAAACAGAAAAAATGCGATAACTTTTTAATTAAAATAGATATCGAATCGGTTTAAAGTTTATATTACTTCTAAAAGATGAGGAAAAAGTTTATGCGTGACAGATTTTTGATAAAGTTAAAAATGGGCTCAAGGGGCGAAAAAAACATGGTTTTTGGGAGAAAAAAAATCATAACTTCGTCAATTCTTAAGATATCAAATCCAACTAAATTTTATATAAATGTACTCAATATTATCTAAAACTTTTGTATTTACAAGTTTTTGATAGGACCAATTTTTACCGATGAAAAAAATTAAAAACGAAAAGAAAAAGGGGGGAGGAAAAAGAAAAAAACCCATAACTTACTCAATTCTTAAGCAATTAAATCTAATTAAATTTATTTTACATCTTCAGAATAATATCTACAACTTTTATATTGACAAGTTTTTCATAGAACCAATTCTTATAGCAAAAATAAATTAAACAAAAATAGGAGTTGGAGAAAAAACCTTAAATCCAAACTGCTTATATTCTGACTCATTTTAAAATTCATTTTTGATTTTAAACGCATCCAAATGACAGATCCTCTTATTTAGCAACTATATAATGCGACTTATTGGCCAATTTTTTGATAAAGGCAGAATATATTTTTAAAAAGGCTGCCAAAAGAGGTATTTTGAACAGATTTCCCGAAGTTTTCATCATTAAAAAATTCATTAAGTATAACAAATTGCGTTTTTCATGAGTCATTTTTAAATTAATTTTTGTTCTCAAACCCATCCAATTTACAGGTCCTATTATTTAGGAACCATATAACTTGACGTATTGGCCAGTTTTTTGATAAAGGCAGAATATATTTTTTAAAAGGCTGCCAAAAAGGGTATTTTGAACAGAATTTCACGAAGTTATCGTGATTAAAATTTGAGGAAATTTAAGAAATTGCGTTTTTACCGAGTCATTTTTAAATCTTTTTTTGTTCTCAAACGCATCCAATTTACAGGTTCTCTTATTTAGGAACTATATAATGTGACGGAGTGGCCAGTTTTTTGATAAAGGCAGAATATATTTCAAAAAAGGCTGCCAAAATGGGCACTTCGCAAAAAATTTCCCAAAGCGAGATGATTAATGAACTGTGGGTATTCAAATAACAAATTGGTTATTTTATGACTCATTTTTAAAACCAATTTTGCTCTGACGCGCATTCAATTGACAGTTTTTTGTTACTTAGGAACTATATAATGTGCGTATTCTTCGATTTTTTGATAAAGGGTGAATATATATATTTTAAAAGCTGTCAAAGTAAGCACTTCGCAAAAAAATTTCCCAAAGCGATCATGATAAAAGAATTGAGGTTGTATTCAAATAACAAATTGTTTATTTTATGACTCATTTTTAAATTCAATTTTGCTCTCAAACGCATTCAATTGACAGTTATTTGTTATTTAGGAACTGTGTAATGTGCCGTATTGGTCAGATTTTTGATAAAGGCTAAATATATATTTAAAAAAATCTGTCAAAGTGGGCACGTCGCACAAAATTTCTCAACGCGATCTTGATTAAAGAATTGTGGATGTATTAAAATAATAAATTGGTTATTTTATGACTCATTTTTAAATTCAATTTTGCTGTCAAACGAATTTAATTAACAGTTTTTTGTTATTTAGGAACTATATAATGAGCATATTGGTCAATTTTTTAAAAAAAGTAAGAATATAATTCAAAATATATTGCCAAAATGGGCATTTAAGTAGAGATAGGCATTTTTTTTTTTTTTTTTTTTTTTTTTTGAGATGAAAACTTTTCGAAATCTACCTCTGCCTATAGGCCATGCCGAAAGGGATTTTTTGTGGTAGAGTTGTGCGAACCTTGTCTGTTGGAGTAATCTAACAAGGGGTTTCTATTTGAGTTTGGATGAAATTGGAGGCCAAACTGAAAACCCTGTAACGGAACGTTTCCATTTTTCTAGTCAAATCCTCTATTTATTTGAAAAAGGAAGTCAAAAATCTAGATTTTTTTTAAATTATTTTAATTTTCGAAATCGATTGGAACCAGTTCTGAAACTGATCTATTACTGATCTGAAACTATTTAATATATAAATAACAAAACTAAAACAAATCAAAAAAGCTAAAAAATAATGTTGGATCGTCCTCAGCTATCCTTTGCATAATATGAAATCAATGAAAAATATTGGAACCAGTTCTGAAACTGAAAGTATCTTAATAAATAAATAACAAAACTAAAACTAAAACTAAAAAAGCTAAAAAACAGCCCGATAGTGGATCGCCCTCAGCTATCCTTTGCAAAATATGATATCAATCAAAAATATTAAAATCAGATCAGAAATTTTTTAATAATGCCCCCATAGGTTTAAAAGTAGTGTATTTCTTACTTTTCGTGACTAAAGTGGGCTCTTAAAGATCCAGTTTGTTAATATTTTCAAGGCCGGTGGTCACACGACTTGACAACCTCAATTTAATTAAAAAATAACAGATTGCACCAGGCATATTTTATAAAATTCTACTTACATAATAACTAAAAATACTTAAAATGCTAACCAATGATGGTAACTCGTGGGAAATTTTCCTCATTTGAGGGGAAAATAAAAGGTTTGTGGGAAAAAGGAAATTTTTGTCGTTTTGTAGGAAATTGCTGACATTTTTGAGAAATTTCTCTTTTAGCTATATTATCAATGAAATAAGCAAATTTTCTGGTAAAATCATTGAATCGGGCTAAAAGTGTAAGAGAAAAAAATTGCATCACCTACGCAGTTATAATATACATTGCAAAACTGAGTTTCCGATGCTAAAGAGTGAACATTCAAAGAAAGAAATGTTTTCCAAAAGGAAATAAAAATTATATAACATTTTTAAATTGTTATGTTAAGAGATGTAATACACCTTCCCTAAAATCACAGAACGTATTGTTAGTTAAGTACATTATTAAAACTTTTCATTGATATATGTAATTTCTTTAGTTTGTAAAGCTTTTATAATAATAGAGGATTTCGATTTTTTAATTTTCAGATTTTTCTTGCTGATACATTTAAATTGTTTAAAAAATTAAACATTTCAATTTATTACATATCGTCAAAAAGTATGATTAGTTTTAATGAACCAAGTTACTTATATTCTTGCTTTATACCCTTGTTAATCCTCGAGTACATTCTTTATCTTTTAAGGAAATAAGAAAAATCGATCATTAATTCTTGTTTGTTTATTTTTACTATATATTTCTCTTGAAAAATGTTTATGTTTCGATATTTTTTAAAGGTTCGAAAGTTTTAAAAAGGTGGGGGAAAGGGGATAGTATAGGAAATAATGTAGTTAGAACTTTTCCCGACAGAGGGCAGCACCAGGAATTTAATGATGATGGGAAAGTAAGACTGATGTGGGAAATTTTGAGAGAAAATCTGGCTGACGAGGTTACCATCACTGATGCTATCTTAAAACATCGTTTGTAAATTCTGTGCCAGTCAATCTTTTTAATGTTTTTCGAAAAGTTTATTCTGCCTTATCGATTAAAGAATATACCCATTCTTGAATTTTAATTTTGTATTACTCTGCGTAAACTATTTTAACGTTCAGGAACAAGTCTATTTAAACTGTAGTCTAATTAACTGCGTGCAAGTTATTAAAAACAATATTGCAATATACAGCACAGCAAATGCTTGTAAATTACATATTGAAAATTTAGCAGCTGCCTCTTTAATTTCTATTTAAAGACAATCCAAGTAGAATTTTATGATATATGTAGAGGCACTTAATTACGTGTTTGAATTCCTTGCGAGATAAATCAGATAAAGAGCTATAACAATAGTTATACTCCTGTTCGCTGTCTAAAGCCGCACAAAATATTTCTACACGTTAATTTGTTAACTAGATTTTAGAATAATTTTAGACTTTCCGGCTTTAAAACTGTACAGCAAATTTTTATATTTTTTCATTTAAATTGTGTATTACAAATTTAAATGTTAGGTTAGAAGTTATTTGAAAGTGTTTATTATCGCTAATTTTCAGTTTATGGTATTTTCTGTGACTTTGGACTAAATACTTTGGTTCAAATCCCAAAGAAAGTCTAAAATACTTATCGTTTGTCAAAATGGTGTATATACATATACTATATACATATATACATTCATATATATATTTAAAGTAAAATACAAGAAGTGCATAACGTGTAATTCAAAATATAGTACATGTATGTTTTTTTTTCGAAATTTTAGCACTATAACAGGCTTAGTTATTTAAATTTATTCTTTACATCCTATTGTGAAACAGCTTGTCTTTCGATAAAAGTAAAAGCAATAATATTTCTCTTGAATTTTTATAAAATTATAAACAAAACTATATTATTGGACACTTTTTACTAAAATCAACAGTTTAAGCTTTCGCTAGTACAATTTTTAAATTTCAAAACATAAATAACACAGCGACATAATATACCTTATTTTTCACAGTGGAAATCTGGGCTATTATTTTATTGCGAATACAGGGTTCGCACAACTCTAGCACTAAATTGTTACAGTATTTTCAAAGTATTTCACTGCCGAAAAATATTGAGAAAAATGCGAATCAAGGCGGTGGTTGTGAATTCTGTTCCTTAAAAATTAAATATAAATTTTCTTATCATTGATATTTGTACCAGAGTCCTTACAAAATATAAGAAGTGTGCGAACCCTGTGAATATAAAGTTTAGTCATTAAGAATGTTCCGAAACTTTATAACTGCATCGGAAGTCTATCACTTAGCTGCCTTCGCGGTACTACTTCTTCAATGACTGAAGCACCAAGTATTGAGAAGGATGTGCTAAAGGCGTGAATCATTCATAATAATGAAATTATCATAATGATTAAAACTATCATAATATAATAATCCATTTTTAGTATATTATGATTATCAATGTCAGAATAGGTACCAACAAATTCCAAAAGTTAAAGTTTATTTTATTTATTTATTTATGTGTTTATAATTTTAAACTAAAGTCGAAAAAGTAAAAAATAGCGCTGTTGTATATCGTCCTTAGCTATCCTATGCAAAATAATGATGTAAAATTGTTATAATTTGAGAGAGATATTTGAAAATAGCGTCCTCATAGACTTAACATTATCATTCGGGTCTTTTTGAGTGACTTGAGTAGCCTCTTAAAGATTAAATTTCTTAACATTTTGTAGGCCGGTGGTCACACGGCGTGATCACTTAAATTCAGTTTCAAAATAACAGATTGCACCAAGAATATTTTATAAAATTTTCCTGATATAATAAAAGTTTAACTTAAAGCTTTGTTAGTAAATTCTGGTGCCAGTCAATCATTTCAACATTTTTCGAAAAGAATTTTTCTGCCTTTAAATGTATTGCAGAAAATATCCATTCTTGAATCTTAATTTTATATTAGTCTGCGTAAACTATTTTACCATTCAGGAATGAGTCAGTTTATATTATAGTCTAATTAATTGCGTACAAGTTATTAAAAAATATTACAATATACAGCACAGAAAATGCTTGTAAATTATACTTTGAAAATTTATCAGCTGCCTCTTTAAATTGTATTTAAAGCCATTTCAAGTAAAATGTTAAGATTTATGTAGAGGCACTTACGCGTTTGAATTCCTTGCGAGATAAATTAGATAAAGAAGCTGGAACAATAGTTATACTCCTATTCGCTGCTGAAAGCTGCTCAAAATATTTCTACACGTTAATTTTTAAACTAAGTTTTAGAATAATTTTAGATTTTCTGGATTTAAAATTGTTCAGTAAAGCTTCATATTTTTTCATTTAAAGTGTGTATTACAAATTTAAGTGTTAGGTTATAAATTATTTGAAACTGTTTATTATTGCTAATTTTCTCTTTATGGTATTTTCTGTGAGTAATAATACATTTTGAACTAAAGGCTTTGGTTTAAATCGCAAGGAAAGTCTAAATTGTTTATCGTTTGTCAAAATGATGTATATACATATACATATATGCATTCATATATCTATTTAAAGTGAAATACAAGAAATGTATAACGTGTAATTCAAAATATATTACTTGTACATTTTTTCGAAATTTTATCACTATCACATGTTTAATTATTAACATTTATTTTTTATATCACATGGTGAAGAAGCGCATCTTTCGATAAAAGTAAAATAAATAGCATTTTTCTTGAATCAGAATTATTATAAAATTATAAACAAAACTATATTATTGTACAGTGTTTACTAAAGACAACTTAAACTTTCGCTTGTACAATTTTTAAATTTCAAGAAAAGACGTAAACGGCATAATATTCTTTATTTTTCGCATTGGAATTCTGGATTATTATTTTATTATGAATACAAAGTTTAGTCGTTCAGAATATTCCGAAATTTTCTAATAACTGCATCAGAAGTATGTCGCTAATCTGCCTACGCGGCATTGCGTCAACAAAGGCTGAAGCACCACTCTCTGTATTCTGATGGCTGCGGCTAAAGGCGTGTAAACAAAGATCATAGATATGAACCAGACAAGTATAAACGAATAATAATAATGCCAAGCCGATAGAATTTCAAGCCAATTATTTTTTTTTTTTATGTAATTCGCTTTTTCGAATGCAAAGTTATACGACCTACAAAAATCAATAGACAAATCTGCGAGGTGTATAGTGATACAGTTATGAAATATGCAATGATCAGAATAGAATAGACGATGTGTTTCACTAATGAATTTAAGTAGAATGGAGACTCAAGATTGGTCGACGTGTGTTGCCAAATTCACTGACCAGGAAACCGTCTCCTGAATACTGGGCACAATCGCTGTCCCAAAACTGACGGATTTTTTTAGAACGTATGTACGGTCCATTTAATTTAGATATCGTCATTTTATAAAATATTTCTTTGACTTGTTTAAAACCCTTTCAGGTACAATGGTCTCATTCCGGGAACGACTAATTTTAATTCCAAACGTGCAAATGCTATCATAATCTATACTAACAAAAGAACAAATCGCTCTGTTTGTGTGTGCGTGTGTGTGTACGATGTCTAACAAAATTTACGGCTCTTATGATGCTCAATTTTTTTGATGAAATTAGTCCAAGATCTCTTTTGGTGTACCTAAAGCTCAGAATTTTATTTTTTTTTATTTGTTTCTGAGATACTAATTACGAAGCGCAAGTCACTCTCATAAAAAAATCCGTTATTTAATGCTCGGGGAAAAAGAGTACTTGCACATGCGCACAAACAGATCTACGAACAGAAAAAAAAGGAAGGAACATTTGTTGAAGGCAGATTGTTTCGATTTCTGATCATTCTGTTTAAATCCAAATCAGCCAAACCGCTCGGCATAGTTAAACTCGAAAGAGATATTTCGAAAAATCTTACTTTTAGGTCTCGAATGCTACAATCAATTGAAAAAAATCTTGCAGTTAACATTTTGAAAAAAAAAAAAATAATAATAATAATAATAATAAATTAAAAAAGGCTCGTTTTTTCGAAAACGTTTTTTATCCCTTATGTCAACGCCCTTCAAGGGCGCATTTTTAGTGATATAAACAATCCAGGAAAATATTCTTAAAATCGAAATTATCTTTTAATCGATGGTGTATCTATTTTTTAAAATGTAGATTCTAATCCTTTAAAATACACTGGCAAAAGGAGGCCACTTTGTGACTCACGGACAGGATATTTTTTCGACTCTAAAAATATCTAAACGTACATAATTCAACACAATATTTTAAAAGCATCTCAATACACCAGATTTACAGCCCCAACAAAAAATTCGAAACTTTTAGACGGGTAGAAATATCGTTTTTCTTTTTTCTTTTTCTTTCTTTTTCTTTCTTTTTTTTCTTTCTTTCTCTCTTTTTTTTTAACAAAATAAGATGTGCGAAAATTTTGACGAAATCAATAAAAATTAGATTGTTTCATTGGTTTTCCCCCCTCCAGAGCGCAATTTTACAGTTATTGATAAAAGGAGATGAGATTCCCGCGTCTTTTCACACCAGCATTTTATTAGAGAAATTATTATTTGATTTAATTGGAACATTTTTGAGATTTAAGAGAACAACATTTTCCCTAACAAAATATTGGTGCTCAAAAACGCGGAAATCTCATCGCTAGATAAACCAAAAATATATTCTTATAGCTAAAATCTTTCCATAATCTATGGTGCAATCAGTTTTTAAAAAATGTAAGATTTAATCCTTTCAAATACATCTGCAAACGCAAGTCACTTCGCAGCTCATGAAGACTATATTTTTTTCCCCTCTAAAAGTAACTAAATGTCCGTATTTTAACACAATCTTTCAGAGTTGTTGAAACTTAGTTATTATTTACAAAATAAAATGTTCCTACTGAAAACCTGAAGGTTCCGTCGCAGTGTCATTCGCTTTCGGTACGCATAGACTCTAAAAATCAAATTACATAAATAAATACCAAAATATAAAATAACAAATAACATATAACAATATAACATAATAAATGAAAGAAAATAATAATATGAAAATAAAATACCAAACAACTTATGCTTTCAATTCTATACTTTTTTGCGGTTTTTCCATTTAAACATATAAATTATTACAATTGGCATAAATATATAAAAAGACAGAAATTTGAGTTTCATTTAACCTCTTCAGTCCCTGAGTACCCAAATGGGTACATCAGTTTTGTCCCATTTTATTAATGATACTCAATTATAAATGAAATTTCGATATAAGAATAATATGTTTCAAATTCTAAGATTCGAGCTAATGAAAATAAAACAAAAATCTCGCTCAGAAGTCAAACGAGAGAAGAAATAATTCAGTAATAATTAAAAATACTGTAATAATCGCCAGTAGCGAAGAGGTTAAGGATCATTTTGAAAAAAAGATTAGTATCAAATGTCCGGCCAAAGCCATCTAGTTCATAATAAAATATTAATATCAACCATTTCATGATCATGTGAGTGTCACGATTTGGTTACTTGAAACAGTGTCTGCTAAAACTCTGTTTATAAAGTGTATGAAGTAAAGTATTGGCCGTAAAGATGGAATCTGGTGATATGCATCGATGGCAACATATCTTAATTAATCCGGAGTCTGACCCAAGATGAACAAGTTTGCCGCAGGAAATTTACTTTAACCAAAAATTTCGAAATGTTATTAGAAATTTCTCTGATAGAAATAAGATACATTTTCCCATATATTTTTTCCGGTTTATACATTCAAATTTTCGATAAGACGCCGGAATCATTAAGAAATGTTGGTATCTGTGACATATGGCAATTATAAGATTGACAGGGGAGCGATCTTATTGAAAACCATCGACAATATCCAATCATACTGGCAACGACAAAATCAGGAAGAAGCACCCGAGAGTGCAAAATTAAAAAAAAAATTGTTTTTACTAATCGTTGCATAAATTGCAGCATAAATTTTTTGTTAATGGCAGGTCATAACTAAAAATACAAGATGTATTTTCTAGGTCATTGAAGAGATAAATCGCAAATTTTAGCGCAATACTTTCTTACCAAAATGTCAAGTGCACTGCCTAGATGAAAACCTTCTGTAACAAAATGTGCACTAAAGTAAATTCAGCCAAATAAGTTTCACCAGTGTGAATTAAACATTTCTTTCATTTTGTTGCAATATTTTTAAAAATTATTTTTTTTTATTGTAAAACTGTGTCCCTTCAGTATCGCATAAGAATATGGTTTTAATAAAAAAGAACTTTTTTTTTTACTTACGTCAATAGTTCAACAAAATTACAGTGATACCTTGCGTGAAAGGATCAATCAAAGGAATAAACTTACCTGAAAGAAAACAAAAATAATTTTAAGAATCATAAAAAATGCATATATTAACGTACATAATCAACACATAATCAAGTAAATGTATGCACTGAGGGCTTGCCAAGCTTACGGCTTTTTGCACACCGCTATTATCTTTGAGAAAAGCATATTCTTTTACATCGCCCAATTGTTCAAAGTTAGTAAAATAACATTTTCTGCATAAAATACTGGTATCTAAAAAAGCCGGATACTTGGCAGCTTTGAATTTGACGTTTTTTGAACACAAAAACACCTGGTTTCAAATTACATCAGAATCAGAACAACTGTTCTAATGATATGTAGAAATATATATTAAATAATATAAATTTCTGCTTTAAAATATAAAAGAGATAAGGAAAATCAAATAAAAAAAACTTTTCTTTTGAAGCTAGTAATTTAATAAAATTTGCTTTTACAACGAAAGCTTAACCCCTTAACTGGTTTGCCCGAACGCCATTCGGGCAAGACGATTTTGCTTATTTCATCATTTAAAGCTTTCTGATACCACTATAAGAAAATTTTCATACTATTGAAAGGCGGAAATGTTTAGACTAAATTTTACGAATATTTTATTTAATGACAGCGCATGATAACGCAACTTTCACAAATTTCCCAGACCTTTCAGATCAACCTAGTTTACAGGGTGTATCTAAACTCTTAGGCAAATCTTTAAGGGGTGATAAGACAAATCAAGCCAAACAATATTAAATAGGAAACTAAGGGTCCCAAACGTTTTGCGAAGGAGATAGGCGCCATTCAAGTTTAGGGCCCAAAATTTCAAATAAGCATAAAAAACTGAAAAATTGGTCGATTGATTTGCGATTTTCACTAAAACTATTCTTTATGTCAGCTTTTTCTTGAAAATAAATTATAAAGATAAATTTTTAAAAATGCCGATAGAGGGCGCTTTAGACTTTAGAGTAACGTAGAACTGTTTTATGCCGTTATTTTTTGCATCTCACTAAAAGTTTTCGGAAGCTCAGACTTAAATTTAAATTTTGAGCTCAAAATCTGAATCGTTGGGAGTGGTTAAGTAGCGCAAGCTGAACCATATTCCAAGGTTAGAATTTCAAATGATTATAAAAAACGGAAAAATTGGTCGATACATTTGCGATTTTCGCTAAAACTATTCTTTACATTGAACACAGTTCAGTTTGCGCTGCTTAACCACTCCCAACGATTCAGATTTTAAACACAAAATTTAAGTTTATGTCTAAGCTTCTAAAAAAATTTAATGAGGTTTAAACAATAACCGTAAAAAATAGTTGTTCGTTACTCCAAAGTCTAAGGCGTCCTCTATCGGCATTTTTAAAAATTTATCTTTAAAATTTATTTTCAAGAAAATACTGATTTAAAGAGTAGTTTTAGCAAAACCCACAAACGAATCGACCAATTTTTCCGTTTTTTTTTATAATCATCTGAAATTTGAACCTCTGAACACAGTTCAGTTTGCGCTATTTTACTACTCCCAACTATTCAGATTTTGAGCTCAAAATTTAAGTTTAAGTCTAAGCTTCCGAAAACATTTAATGAGATGCAAAAAAAAAATAGCGGCAAAAAATAGTTGTTCATTAGTCCCAGTTGTTAAAGTGCCCTCTATCGACATTTTTTGAAATTTATTATTATAAATTATTTTCATGAAAATACTGACATAAATAGTTTTACTGAAAACTGCAAATGAATTGACAATTTTTCCGTTTTTTATGTTTATTAAAAATTTTGGACCCTAAACTTTAATGGCGCATATCTCCTTCGGAAGACGTTTGGGACCCTTAGTTTCCCATTTAATATTGTTTGTCTTGATGTCTACTATCAACCCTTAAAGTTTTGCCCAAGAGTTTAGAAACACCCTGTATTTACTTCACAGAACTGCCACTGGCAACTATTTTCGCATTCTCCTCCCACCAGTATTTTTGTAATATAAATTTTTGAATTATATTTTTCTTGCAATTGTTGTCAGAGTTAATAATAAGGATTTCTGTGTTGAGAAAGTGGTGCCAATTAGAATTAAAAATAGCCACTTGCGACAGCCCTGACCAGTGTGACCGTTTTTTCAAGCTGAAAGTAGGCTAGATTTGGACTGGCAACAAACTAAAATAAATTCGATTATCCTGCCATCTGTTGATGGTCAGTGTATCAATAGACTGACAACTATCTTTTAGTCTGAGTTTTTAGCTTGATTTAGCTTGTTGTAAGTCCTACAACAGTCCAGATTTCTTACAACAATCCAAAAACGGTCACACTGGCCCTGACTTCGCAGTCCACAATTCGTGTTAAGTCAGATAAAAATTGCAATTCTAAAAAACTGGTGTCAAATGTAAGTTTTTCATTTTAAAGAGGAACATAATTATGGCTTTAATCTATATCTATACCCATATATAATTTGTGACAAAAGATAAGCAGTTAATTTCACTTTCCTTCTAATTTAACCCCTTGAGGGACGGTGGGATATATTTTATCCCACCTAATTTAACCCTGCTGTTCTGTTCGGGTCTATTTGACCCGAAAATTTTATTGTTCACTTATTAAAAAAATTAGTGCAGAGATATTTCCATAAAACTTTTTGACTTTGTTCATTAGTAATATAACTATATATTCCTAGAAGTATTTACGTTTATTTATATTTCCAAGAGATATTTTTTAACTTAGTCCTAATGTACTGTTTGGGTCATATTGACCCGAATTAAAAAATAATTTTATCATGCACTTTTAACTTTGTTTGGAATCATTCAATAAAAATAATTACTGCAACGTATCTATTTCGAAATATGTTTCGTTGGCACAGGTGTTGGATCACGTGACAGGAGAGCAAAGTCAAATGTTGATATCATTGACTTTGGTGGAAGGGGGAAAAATGCACCTGTTAGTAGCGTTTCTTTTTTCTTGCTGTATTTCAATTTCTAATAATCTGAAGAACAGTTGTACCTCTGAGCATTAGTGAAAAAATGGCGAATCGTAGAAATTTGAGTGACGCTGATATTGCTAAATTAATGGAAGCCTCTGACAGCGAAGAGGAAAATGCATCTGAGTATGAAAATCATACAAGTGAGGAAATTGAAAGTGAAAGTTCTGACAACGATTTTGATATTGATATTCAAAAGACGCACAATATACAGAGTATTCAGTCTAAGAATCGTGAAATAGTATGGAAATTGAATCCCCTTCTTCATTATGGTCGATTAACGTCTGCTAATATTATAAAAACTACTCCAGGTGTCACAAGATATGCAACGACAAGGATAACTGACATAAAAAGCGCAATTGCAACGGTATTCAATTCTACAATCGAGAACGAAATCATAAAAATGACTAATATGAAGAAGAAAAGTGTATGAAAAAGAGTGGAAAGATATTAGTACTGAAACTTTTCAAGCATACATCGGATTATTATTTTTAGCTGGTGTGTACAAATCATATGGAGAATCAACAAAAAGTTTGTGGAATCAAGAAACAGGCAGAAATATATTTCGTGCTACAATGTCCCTCGAAACCTTTCATATGATATCGAGAGTTATTCGTTTTGACAATAAATCTACCAGGCAAGAAAGAAGGTCTATAGATAAATTAGCTGCTGTTCGAGATATTTGGAAAAGTGGATAGAAATTCAACCTAAATTGTATAATCCAAGTGAAAATGTTAATGTAAATGAACAATTAGTAGGATTTCGTGGACGATACCCTTTCAAACAATATATACCTAGTAAACCCTCCAAGTATGGGATAAAAATATGGACTTTATGTGATAGCAAAACTTCGTATGTACTGAATGCACAAATTTTTACTGGAAAAAAATCAAGGATCAAAGCCAGAGAAAAGTCAGGGTATGCGGGTAGTGAGTGACCTTATTTATGGGTATTCGGGGTACAATGTTACATGTGATAACTTTTTCACATCCTATAACTTGGGAAAACTTTTTCTAAAACGGAAAATGAGTATGCTTGGCACCATTAGAAAAAAAGCTCAACTTCCTGAGAAAATGCTAAACAAAGAAGTGCACAGCTCATCATTTTATTTTACAGAAGATGCAACAGTTCTAAACTACGTCCCTAAAAAGAACAAAAATTTTATTCTTATGAGCACTTTCCAAGTTAGCGACAGACCTGACAAAAAATCACAAATGATATTAGATTATAATACAACTAAAAGAGCGGTGGATAGTCTTGATCAACTTTTGAGTACATACACTTGTAAGAGAAAAACAAATCACTGGCCTATGACAGTATTCTATAATATGCTTGATACATCTGCTTACAATGCATTTATTCTGTGGATTTCAATAAACAGCAAATGGAATGAAAATAAATAAACCAAAAGAAGGCTCTTTTTAGAAGAATTGGGGAAATCTCTAATTTTTCCACACATTGAAGTAAGACAGCATCTTCCCAGAAGCGAAGATTCAGTCAAAATTGTGAAGAGAATGCGTAGTAAAAGTGCAAACGTACCCTCGAAATCACATGAGAACACTTGATTGTGTACTAAACCGTGCAAGATGCAAGTTCTGCCCATCAACCAACGACAACAAAACTAATATATTATGTTACAATTGCAAAAAACACACTTGCAAATTTCACGTAAGCTATTTTTGTCCAAATTGTAAATAAAAGTAAGTATTCAAATGTTTTTATTTTACTGGTGTTTTGTATTATTTGATATATATTTAAGCTTATTTTACTATTTTTTTTTAATTATTTCTAAAATAGTTATTTTCATTTACTGCTAGAAAAGGTAATATTCTAAATCGGGTCACATTGACCCGAACACTACATACGTATAGTAAATGCGAACAGAACAGCAGGGTTAAACGAGATTCGCATTAGAAATTTGTAACGAAATTTTATATTTTTAATTTTTACGACAAAATACTGAAAAACTTGTGTGTGTAATTTAAAATAAAATTTTTCGATTTTTGCGGTGAGAATTCAGCTCCTCAAGGGGATAAACGAAAATGTTTAGTTAAAAATACGTTATTACTCATGGAAAATACCATAAACAGAAAGTTAGAAATAATAAACAGCCTCATATAGTAATTTCTAATGTAGCATTTATATGTATATTCATCTTAAAAAACAAAAATATAATGCTCTAAAGAACAGTTTTAATGCGAGAAAGTCTAAGCTTATTTTAAAATTCAATTAAGAAATTAGCGTTCTCAAACATTTTGTCTCGCATTCCAAAGAGAATAAGAGTAAAACTATTCTTCTATCTTCTTTATTTAATTTATCGTAAGGAATTCAAAAGTGTAACTAATTGTCTCTACAAAAATCTTAACGTTCTACTTGGATTGGCTTTAAACAGAAATTAAGAAGGCAGGTGATAAATTTTAAAAGTATTATTTAAAAGCATTAGGTACTTTAATATTTAAATATTGCTTTAGCGACTCGTAAGCAGTTAATTAGACTATAATTTAAACTTACTATTTTAGTATAATGTATGTTACGTAATGTAAAATAGTTTATTCAGAAAAACGTAAATTTGAATTTAAGAATGGGCATTGTTAACCATTTGCGGCGCAAAAATTTTGTTCATAAAAGGATAAAATGTTTGAATGTCACATTAAATTACTAACGACTTTTTTCGCAATTAAAAATTCGCTGCTTTAAATAAACTTTCATTGTGAAAGCAACGTTTTATTAAAATATTATTTGTGCCGTTTGAATGTTTAGAATTAAAATAAGATGGTCCTGACATGGGACTGCTGCATCGGAAAGGGTTAACAAATTTCACTATAATATTTAATTGTTAATTTTAATTTAAACTGACAAATTACACGAACAGATAATGCCATGGAAATCGTTCAGGCAGCATTCATCTAAATTTTACATAGTCATGAAATATTATTTACTAAAGCTACTTAACCAAAAATACGCAAAAACTCTATGTATACAGGGTGTTTCACTATGTATATAGGTTTTTCAATATGTATACAAAGTGTTTTTTTTTTTTTTTTCAATTCATTGTTGAACAACCTTTAATCCTTTCCGGTACACTGCGCTTAGTCCGGGCACACCTGAATTTAATTCCAAACTTGCAAACTGCACTAATAATATTTTAGTAAAAACTTTCTTTTGAAATTATAGCTTAAATTAAGACGTTCATATTATATAAAAAGTCGTTTGTAAATTTCAGTGGCAGTCGATTATTACTCATTTTACTAACAAAATTTCTTCGTGTCTGACAGTGTTAAAGGATTCAAATAGACGTTCCTTACACAAGTGTTGCATTGATGGATAGAAGCCACAATTGCATGGAGCTAAATTCCTCAACAACTGTAGATACACCACTAGTACTCCCATGTATTAAACAAATTCTGCTAACTATTAGATTAAAAATTTTCCAGAACTTTTTGCTTAATTTATTTATTATTATTATTTTCAAAATTACTGGTATTCAAACAAGAAAATGGTTGTGTGTTTTCTGATACAATACGGTACTGCTAGCTTTTAATGTGTTAAAATGAATGCGTATAACATAAAATTTAAAACATTTCGCATGTTTCTTTACGTAATTTCATCACTATTATAAGTTTATTTAGTTATTTTCTGTATATTTTTTATTTGATAAAAGTAAAAAATAATTAAACAAATTAAGATTTTTTTTTTTTTTTGCTTTAATGACAATTTTTTTTTCCAAAATATAAATATTTAAAAAAAATAAAACTAATAATTTAAACTCTTCCTTAATCGGTTAATGTGTGATTAATGTTTAAGCAACAAAAAGGTAATATACAGAAAATAGAGAAAATTTAACAGTTTAAATAAATCGATTTTTAAACCATTTATTTTCTCGGTTTAAATAAACCGATTATTGATAAAAAATGCCTCAAGAATTAAACTGAAAAAAAAAGATAGATATATTTTTATTCTTTTTATGTCTTAATGTAAAACAGGAATTGCAGTCTTCGTTGATGAAAACGAATTCTAAGTACTTATAATGTAATTCAGTTTTCATTGATTTTTATCTTTTTCATAATTCATTCCTTTCATTTTAATACAACGTACCTTTTTAAGTTTGTTTTAATTAAGTGCATTTGTTTAAACAAAAGTAGTTTTGAAAGTAACTAAAAAAAGGGGGGGATTTACTTTTGAGGATCGATTTTTTTCCTTGTAAATATTCACTGCCATGGTTAAAAACTGAAATCTTGAAGCCAATCATGACTTTTCATTAGTCTATAAAAGCATTTCCTATTCAATAAACATTTCATTCATTGCTACAGCAAGTGATTTTGATGCCTTCCCATTTACTTTTATCTTATTTTCGAATTCAATATTGAAAAAAAAATATTCAAACAGTAAAATAATAATCCTTTTTGTTTAACAATAACATCTCCAAAAATGTATGTAAAACCCAGTTTTCAAGTATATTTTTTTCCAAAAAATTATTCATTGCCAGGGTTATGAATTTATTCAAACAACCGTGACTCTGTGTTTAATCATTGTCTGTAAAAGCCTTTTGCTATTCAATAAACGTACACATATTTTTTTCGTTGCTGCAGCAACCGTATTTATTCAATGCCCTTTTACAGAGACTATTGTGAAAGAAAATTATTCAAAAGACTACTCGAGTTCTCGGTCTAATACGTGGATATAAAAGGCTTTTAAAGCCTGCTTGCCTGCTTTTTAAATAAAAAAGAATCTTCAGTACATAATGGAACGTTCTATTGAATAATTAATTTTAATTTTACATTGAACTCTCCTATGTCTGGCACTGAAAATTTTAAAGCTGTGAAACTGGAAAGTAGAATTAATCAATAGCGGAATCCATGTTTACTCATTTTTAAATCAGTGTTTGGTAGATGTGATATTGATTATTTTAGTTGAAAAGTGGCACTTAAAGTGGTACAAAGTAGAACCCGTCAAATTTTGGTGAGAGGAAATATTTAAACAGGACCCGTTTCATTGATTCATAATAAACATACAAAATTAGCCATAGTAAAAAATGCACCTTGTATTGCCACCTTATAAAACCACTCCTTAAACAAATCATATTTAACCTAAAGTTAACAAATACTATTTCTATAAAACTCAATACAGAAATTGTTAAAAGTAAATTTTAATCTACATTAAAGCAATAAAATAATTGTTAAGATCTGTTATTTTGATAAATTTATCAATTAAGGTTTTTATGATAGTGCTCAACAATGAAAAAAAAAAAAGTAAAATTTATTAAAATTTTACTCAGTCATAGAATTTTTTCCCCGTGAAATCTAAACCTGACATCATTTTCAACTTATTAAAATTTACAAATGTACATTTCGTATCTGTATTCACCTTTTTCAAAAAAAAAAGGGTATTTTAATTTGCACATTCAAAACTGGAAGTCTCGATGGTATTAGCTGAAACAGATATTAAACTGTTGATATTCTTTTAGGTGTAAATCAAATTTTGTAAATAAAATCAAAAGTCACCGGGTTTTATAACAGATGATATTCTTGACGCAACGCATATTAAATTTCATTTTTTTTCCATTTTAATGAGGAAATAGCAACATAAAGAAACAACAATCATTTTTTTTCTTTTTTTTTCCTTTGCTTTTAATAGAAATGAATATTTTTTTTACACTTAGAAAAACGGTATGAAAAACTGCAAAAGAAAGAATGTTTCAAATATAAATTAACAAACTGTTTTCAAGTAAATTACATTTAAAATACCCTTTTTTTCCTACATGATGGTATAAAAATTAAAAATGTGCAAAGTTTAGAAGTTTAAAAATTTGCAGAAGCAAAAATTGCAATATCGAAATTTCATTTAAAATTTGAAAGTGTTGCCATTCGCAAAATGATGCATGCGTTACGCACAGATACGTTTGGCCTTTATATATAGATACTACATTAACATATTCTTTATATCTGATATTCCATGTACATGAATAGAATCTGTTTTAAACCAGGAGCTATTGAGTTAAAATATCACTTATTCAGTTATATGTTAATTCAATTAAGAATGATGTGTATGCATATTATTTACAGAAACAATAATCCATTATTTTATCCATCTTTACATGTGGAAATTTGACCTTATTATTTCACGGTAGGAATAAATGATATTTAATGCATCTCAAATAGAAATACAGTGTCTCACAAAAGTGATGGGACACTTGTGCTTTATAAAAAGAAACTGCAATAAAATAAATAAACAAACATGTGCAAAAATTTTTTGGGTGTGTTTCATATTTAAAGTTAGTAACAATTATTACATAAAATACATTTTGTCAAAATATTAAAATATTAATTTAGTAGAAATACAATTGTTCAGAACGGAGCAAAAAATGGCTCACATAAGTGATGGGACACTTACTTTTCCATCAAATATTTATCCAAAAATTTTACTTTTTAAAAGGTTTTAATACTTTGTTGGATTTCCTTTTACTTTTAAAACATGATTTAATCTTTTTGGGATGGATTCGACTAATATTTTGTGATTTCTGGAGTGATTTTACCCCATTCTTCTTGAAGCACCGATTTTAGTTGTTGTATTGAAGAAATGGTGTGTTTGCGAATTCTTGATTCCAATTCTTGCCAAATATTCTCTATGGGATTTAAGTCTGGAGATTGTGGTGGTGTTTTTATTATTTCAGGACAGTTATATAGCAGCCAGAGTCTAACATTCAGAGCAGTGTGCTTGGGGTCATTGTCCTGATAGAATTTAAAATCGTTATGAAGGTTCAATTTTCGAGCTGAAGATTTCAAATTTTGCTTTAAAATATCAATATACTTGTACTGATTCATTATACTGTCAATTAAAACAAGATTACCAACTCCAGCGGACGACATACACCCCCATACGATAACTCCTCCTCCACCATGTTTTACTGTTGGTACCAAGTTCTGTTTGCGAAATTCTTCCCTGGGTTTTCTCCACACCAAGATTCTACCGTCAGAACCAAATATATTAAATTTACTCTCATCAGCAAATATAACTTTATTCCAGTAATCAGAATTCTTATTTATGTTGGATTTTGCGAAAGCTAGTCTGAGTTTTCTATTCTTTTCACTTACGAAGAATTATTTCCTGGCTACTCTACCGTGATATCCAGCAGATCGAATTACCCTTCTAATAGTCTCAGGATTAACAATTATTCCATATAATGCTAAAATACTATTCATAGAATATTTTGCAGTTTCCAGTTTCAAAAATAGACATTTTTACAATAAAACTACCAAGTTAACATTTACTCCTGTTTTTTTATTTATTTTTTGTATGTGCGTGTGTGTGAATGTTAAGTATTAAATTGCAAATATTAACGCCGCAACCATCTAAGAATGACAAAATTTCTTAACTATTCCAGAGCCTGATCCTAAAAGAGCGTGTTTACAACCGGATATTTTATTTAATGAAAAAATTCAAAGTGAATTCTAAAATGTGTATTATATTTTTAAAAAGGATACATATTTCATTATATATTTTTCTTCGTATATTATCTGGTTTAAACATGCTTGTTTTGGATCTCATTACGGAATAATTAAGAGATGTTGCCACCTAAGATCTATGACAATCCTGAACTTTTTTTAAGTCAAAAAATTGTACTTCGAACCAGAAATTTATTTAATGGATAGAATTAGTTTTATATTGCTTACCATATTTAATACAATAAACATAATTAACTAAATAAATCTGGCTTAAGTTAAATTTTTTTTCGTTTAAAAAATGATTGAGATTGATACAGAAGTTAAAAGAGAGATTAATAACATGAAATAAATTATAATGTAAACTGTTGGGATAAAATATGAAAAGAGATGTTTACAATAACAAGCAAATGTTGTTTAATAGTTTCACTCCATTTTTGTTACATTGATGCTTTTATAAGTGTAATATCAGGTTAAATTGTAATAGATGAAGGTAACTCCGGTGTCACACGATGCGACGTTGTTAAATGAAATAAAGACAAATGGTTGAAAAATGGTTGCTTTATTTCATTTTTATTAAAAAATATTGTTTTATTTCGTAATGTTTCGGACTGTACATTTGGAAACATTAGCAGTGTATAAAACTTTTATAAAGAAGTATTTTATTAGTCATGTTTCTTAATTTTATCGGACTGGTTTTAACCCTTTGCGAGGCAGGGCAAATTCATTGCTAAGTATTCAAATAAATGACTGACACCGGAATTTGAAAACAACTTTATTTATAAATATGAAAACGCGATGTTTCATGCATTCAATACACCGTAATTTTCTTTAACAAAATTCTGGTGCCAATGTGGCGTTTGGGAATTAAAATTATGTAGTATATCTATGAAACCAGCGCCCCGCACTTTATTACGTTACTTTACCGATTTGTATTAAGCAACATCGAACAATGATATTATAAACCAATACGCCAACAAAGTATGTTTAGGAAAGAATCGCGAATATACTCCGTAAGGAGTTTAAAATAAAACTTATTTATAACAGTAATTTAATTCGACGGAGCGTATATTTATCTGTTGCTACTAACCTAGGCAAAGCTTGATTGTCAAATTCAGTACGCGTTTCTGAAGATGTAGAAAATTTTGTATTAAGAGATGTTTATGTGCAATGAAAGTAATTAATAAAAATAGTGTTATAAAATTCATTCGTGACAACGGCCTTGGTAGCGATTGGTATCATTTGGGAAATTTTATGAATCTTTAAACATCGCCTAATCAACTGCTATTAATACTGCAGCTGAGTATATTACGAAAGTTTATTTACATTAAAATGATGCAAAAAAAGTTCGATTTACTGTACATAAAATCGAATTGCGTTACATTAGAAAAGAAAATTGCATAGGTCTGCTCCATAACTTTGACTTTTTCTGGTAAATAATACGTTTTATAGATAGAATAACTAACTACACAATTTTACGTTACGTGGCACTGTAATCAACCTCACTCATGGAAATATTAATAAAGTGACTGTCCATAAAATTGTAAAGCGTCAACTGTAACCGTTTTCTATTAGGGTTAAGTACCGGCAGGGCAAATTTTTCATCAGTATATTTATATAGAATTTTTTTCCCTATTCAAACGTCTGTTTTCTGCAAAATCTCCGTGATAAATAATGGCAGAAATAAATATTCATTTTTACTTGTGAAAGTTTACTTTCACAGTAGTCACTCTCTGCGTTTCCGCCATATTGTGACAACCTAGAAAACCTGCTGTCAGTATCAGTGTAAAAGATTATAATACCTGCACAAAATGACACCAGTAAAAATGAAAAAAAAAAGAGTATATTTTTTTAGTATAATACATCCATGATTAAGGTGTTTAAATAAAAGTATATTTTGCATTGAATTTATTGATAGGAGGTTTGCCTAAGCAGTAATCAGAAACTATTGATAAGATTAACAAAGAAAAATAAAATAAAATAATAACGGTTATCTTGTGATAACTTCCTCAGCTATTGCACTGACAACTGGTAGAAGTACACTGTATGTCTTCACCTGTTTATTCGTAGCTCTATTGTCTCATAATCACTTTACTAAAGGCTGATACCACGTTTGTGACTAATTATCTGCATGATGACATTAATGAAGTTATACAGAACTTAATTGCTTAATCCATTTAGTATTTAAAAGAATAATAAAAGTTACTACATGTCAAAAATTATAATTATAATAATAGCAGTACACTGCACAGTGAATGCAATAGCATAGGAATGTAATCCCATTTCATTAAATTTCTCATTTTATTACCTAAAGGAATATATATGAAACATATATTTAAGAAGCCGAAGCATGCTTTTAGTCTCACTAGCATTTATGCTTTAAGTCTGGTATCATTAGTTTAAAGTATTGTTATTCCTTTCTATTTAAAATGCACTAGAATTTTACAATTCAGTTGTTATAAATATCTAACTGAACTGGAAAGGAAAATATTATCTATAAATTACCACTTTTTCACAAAACAAACAAAAAAAGCAGACATTTCGTAACAGTTTTCTCAGTTATTGCACCGACAATTGGTAGATAGTGCACTATATGTCTTCGCTTGTTTATTTGTAACTCCACTATCTCATTTGCGCATAGTCGCTTTACTAAACGTTGATACCACTTTTATGACTCAAAATATAAGCATGTTAAAATTAATGAAGTTAGACAGAATATGATTGCTTATTCCGTTTAGTATTTTAAAAGATACTGAACGTTACTAAATGTCAAGGAATAGTAGTGGAAGCTGTGTAGGAATTCAATTTGCCATTTTATTACCTGAAGGAATATATATGAAACAAATATATTTAAGAAGTCTAAGCATACTTTTAGTCTAACTAGCTTTTATGCTTTCAGTCTGGTATCATTAGTTTAAAGTATTGTCACTAATTTCTATTTTAAATTTGTTGGAATTTTACAACCCAGTTGTTATAAATATCTAATTGAACAGAAAAGAAATATTATGAAAGAAATGGTATTTCTGGATTACTGCACAGTGTTTGAAAATACAAATATTTAAGATAGATAATAATCCTGAAATCGCACCCCAGTAAGATTAAACGAGTAGTCTACTAATATGAAATATATGACATTAGAAAATATTTTGGTACAGATGTCATATACGCACCACATTTGCGCGTGCTTTTTTCTTCCGACAATTTGGCGAAAATTTTGTTTTTGAATATAAGTTATTAATTACATGCAATAACAGGTCGCGATTTCTTATTGCAAAATAAAAATAAAATAACGTGAAAAAATGAAAGAGACTCTAGTATTTTAAGAAAGAATAAAGATAAATAAATGATAGTTTGATATAAATAATTATTGATATACTATATAATAAAAATAATTTAAAGAATTAAAATAAAAAATAACAGTAAATAAACATGAATTTAATAATAAAGGAAACAATAAATAAATAATTATAAATAATAAATAATAAACTTAATAAGTAACAAAACAGTAAATATAATTTTCACAATAAATCGTAAATAGTAATACTTATAGTCATGTTTAATGCATGCAGATGTATCATTTGACCAGCACATTTTACTGAAACCTTCAACTTTTCCCATTTTTTTTCCTAACAATTGTTATAAACTTGTATTTTTTAAGAAATACATTCTTAATTATTACAAACTTATTAAACGGATCCTCTCCTTGGCACAGATGTGCAATGCCAAATTGGCACAAATTGGAAGAAAAAAGCACGCGCAAATGTGGTACGTATATGACATTTGTGCCAATATTTTACATTAATAGTGAAATGAATTTCTTAAAGCAACAAGCAAACATGGTTTATAATTTAAACTCCATATTTGCTTTCTTTCACTTTTATAAATTTGTGTAAAACCCAATGGTCATAAGATTTTAAAAAAATGAAATATTTTAAAAGATGATGCACCAAATTAAGCACAATACTGTTTCTAAATTTTAATGAAAATAACAGAAGGAGCAGTCTATAGCATATGAAAAGATGGATGATTGTTAATCTCTTTCCATAAATGTTAAATTCCCCATTATATTATCCTTATATGGAAGGAAACAATTGAAGATAATATGTTTAAACGAACTACATTTACGCTTTTACATTATAATGTTAATTTTAAGTACTCCTTTTCTGTTCGACTTCAAATGTTTTAAAATTCTACGATCAAGACTCAAAATACTGCTGTTAAATCTCCATTTTAAATATTTCAGAAGTATATTTTATATATGTTTTGAAAAATTAAAAATGAAAGCCTGTTACAGTCCATTAATACCAGAAAATTTGCGAAAACTTGGATGTTTTAGATGCGTCTTATAAAATGCTTTGTTTAACCATAGATGCACATATTGTAGTCACGCACTATCAAAGTGATATATTACATAAGTGCAATAGTTCTGTCTTCTTTAAATATCGGTAAAATTTTAATTCTTCATACATTTATCTAAGTTGTTTAAAATCGTTATTAAACCATTGCGCTCAAGAGCTTTTAGCGGATGTATGTCACTAGTTTTCATAAATGCTGCATCTAGCAATATTTTTTCTTTATGGGATATCAGCTGTTTTGTTAAGCAAAAATAAAAGTTTAAATTTCTGGTGAGATTTCAGAATGCCTAATTGAAAAAGCAGCCATGTATTATGACGTACGCAGCGTACGTAATAGTTGAAAATGATGAAAATAGCACGACGTAAACTACATATGTCATGCAGAATTAGATTTTAAAATACGACAGAGCTTTTGCATAAATCTAATAAATACAGTCCTTCAAAAAATAAAGATTTATCTTATTCTAGTTATTGCTATAAATAATGTTGCAAAAAATACATAAGCACCAATCGGAAACAAAACAAAAAAATGCCCATCAATTATTTTTATACAGAAATTATGATGTAATAGTTAACATAGTAAAAACTCCAATAATATCTACTTTTTAAATCATAAAATGGATCAAAATCCTTTACTTTCTTGGGGACGAGAGACATGTATGCGTACCGCATAAAGGCTTAAGAATACTTATTTACCCACACCAGTAAAATTTTACTGCAAAATTTGCCTTATTTAATCGGAGCAATTTCTTGACTAGTCAAGTCACAAATTTCTGTTTATCAAAACCGGTGACAAAGCATTAAAAATTTTGTAAAAAGCTCCCGTCGTGAAGGGGTTAAACAGATATTAGTAACTTAAATTAAATACAGTCTGAAGTGGTCTGTATAAAATATAAAATGAACGGTTTATAAAAATAAATTAAAGTCATATTTACTTCCTTTTTATACTATTTGACACAATTATAAGTTTGTGCTTGCTTCGATTTTTTCGAATAATTATAAAAAGTGAGCTTTTAAAAAAGGAAACTTATTAAATAAAATAATAATAATAATAATAATAATAAAGAAACAGCATAGGAAATATTAGAGTATTGAAAATATCCTTTCGTAACTATAAAATCCGGTAATACTTAACCATCACATCTTATAATGCAAATAATATTTAAGTTATAACACGTTTCTTATATTACTTAAAATGTAAATAAAATCGTTAATAAAACCAGATTAATTTATTAAAAAGAGCAAGCAGATTGTACGAATCAATGAATTCACATATGCATATCGTAGCAATTTCTGCATTAAGCTTTACTTGACAGACATTCATATCGCGGGGATTAATGAAATGTAATGTGTTGCCAACCACATCTAAGCTGATATGTGTATGTTAAATTTTCTTAATCTTGCTAAACGTTCAAAGATGTAGCACTATGTTGGAAATAAGTAATAAAAATTATTCTATCTTTTTTTTGTGTGTGTATAAATTTTGCATATGCTATAATCATACTATTTACCTATTAAATCTCCCGCCTTTTTATTAAGATTGTTGTTTAAAATTGACCATTTTTTTTTTTTTTTTAAATAGACAGGCTTTACTGTCGCATTATTTTAGTGGCCATTGAATATCTCTAATTCATGAAATCCGGTGGTGGCAAACAAACAATCTGAATAAATATAAGTAGCCTGTGCTTATCGGGGGCGACGATTAAATTAAGAATAAAATGAACAAAATCTGTTGCTTCTCAATGAAAAATATCTGTATTTTCTTAATACCAATTTATTCTGCATATAATAGTCCTTTAAATATTACATGATCACTAAATATTGGGCATACTGAAAAAAAAAAAAAACTTATGAAGACACTATTCAACAGGTTATTATATAATATATTCAGATTGACGCTTCTTATCAATGACTAATAGATAACATAGTACTGAATTAACCTATGAATTGGAAAATTGTTCTAAATTACATAAAATTTTATCTGTCCTAAAATAGTTATTTTTTACTAACGAAGTTTAAATTGTACGCGATGTCTGGGCTTTTTAAAACTGTGCCTTTAAAACTAAAGGAGTTATAAGAGTTTGAATGTAATAAATTTTCGTCAATTAATGGCAATAAATACGAATTTTCCTGTTTTTAACGCAAAGAACGTTGAATATTAGATCGAATTATTAAAATTATTTCAATAATTAATTGAGGGTAGAACTTGAGTCAAGTAAGAAGGAAATTTGAGTAAAGTTATGTAAAAATATTTCACACCAGAAATTTGAATTAAAACAGTTTATTTAACGTTTCCATTCTTTATATCTTTTAAAATTATTTCATATTCAAATTTCCGGTTTGAACCGAAACATATTCTTATGGTCGCCGTCAAAATGACGGTTCATGGAAGGGTCTAATGTTCATAAGCCGCATTCATCAGTAAACTGAAATTATTTCAGCTGGTTGATTCGTTAGCTAAAATACGTTTAACTTTTTTCATTATCGAAGAATAAAAAATATTTAAGAAAAAATACAGGTTTTAATCAATTTTAGAAAATTAATGCAAATGATCTGTGTTTTAGTCAAGCTAGAATTAAAAATAATAATAATCATAATGTTTACACTGACAGTAAAGCAAATATAGAATAAAAGTTACATCTACTATGATTGAAGTGAATGATGTTTCATGTGCCTTTATGAAAAGTATTTGTAATCAAACTTTTTTCATATTAAACGACAAAGAAGGCAGAAATGAAACATATATAGTATATAAGTATAATGAAATATACAGGATGATTAAAAAAACGTGGACAAAATGATATAACAAATCAAGCATACAACAAGAATAAAAAATCACATAGCAACATAGGGTCGCAAACTACTTATTGAGTCACAAATACAGGGTGTTTCATTCTAGCTACACCCGGTTTGAAAGTAATAATTTCGAGGAAAATGAAAATATTGTAATGAAAATGCAACGATATGTACCTTATTTTGTGTGAAATGTGATAGCGTTACGGAAAGATCTGGAAAAACATATTGCTCAAGCAATCGATGATACCGTATAAACTGATTATCCCAGTCCAAAATGTAAAGTGCCTAGTGCATACTGCTGGTGCGCATAATACAAAATTTTACTACTTTCTTTGGTGTTCTCACATTTAAAACAAAGGAGAGAATGTCTCTTAAAGATTTTATTATAATATACTTCAGTGTTCGGAAATTTATTACCGTGAACCCAAATTGAGTTAGGATGAAGCATTCTATATTTGTGACACAATAAGTGGTTTGCGGCCCTATGTTCCTATGTGATTTTTTATCCTTGTCGTATGCCTGATTTGTCATACCAATTTGTCCAAGTTTATGTTAATCACCCTGTATAGATATAGATATAGATAAACAGATAGATATTTTAAACACATATTTCTTATTTTATAAGCATTTTTAATATTTTATTACATACATTTATCAAAAGTACGTTTTAATCAAACTTTTAAAAATTAAAAGACAAACCAGGCAGTAGAAAAACCTAGGATTCATTAAATCAGTCTTATAAAACCTTCAACTTTTATATAAGTTCAATATTTCTGAACTAACAAAACGTATAATTAAAAAACTTTTTACGGAATAAATTCTTGTTTCAAAAATTTAATTTATTTTGTTCCAAAAACAACTACTAAGAGAACCTACGCAACTAATATACTTGAGAATCAAGTACTGGTGAAAAATGTTTTTAAAATGATCTTTAACTATATCTATGTTTTTCATATTTTCGTGAATACAAGACCTAATTTAAATATATATATCTGTGTGTGTGTGTGGCTGAAGAATTCCACTAAAATATTTTCTTAGAAATTTTTTTTTAAAGATTTGAACGTCCAGCACTTAAAAGTTCAAAAATGAAACTATTCCTTTAAAATAATTTTTTTAATGAATATCTTAGTTAATTAATGTAACACAAATTTTTAATTTCATACATTAAGAGAAAAAATCAGACTTTTACAGAATTCCCTTTTTCATATGTATTTTCATTTTTTCATATAACCTTCAATTTTTCTTATTCCGTTTCTCAATACTTAGTTGAAAATTCAGTGACTACTAAGGTTTTGTTTAGGGGAAGATGGGGATACTTGAGCCATTTTTTAAATTTTAATTTTTTAAAATTTTTTAGAATTTCTTAGAACAAAATAAAATATTGAAAATGAAAATTTGATATTTTTTCTTCATTTGAAAACCACTTTCAATTAATTTTGAACTATTTTTCTATGTCTAATAAATTTTTACTTTTTCTTTTACATTGTGGCTCAAGTATCCCCATGGAGGGGATACTTGAGCCAGATGTCACATTCGCACCAGTATTTTGCAAAGAAAAAAACCGATTTACAATATACGCGAAAAAATGCATTAAACCTTTTTCAAATAAATTTGGTCGAATTTTCTGGTGTCGTTGTGACATTTCAGAATTAAAATTTTGTGGTAGAAAATTCTACCAGCAGAGCTCAAAGGGTTAATCACCATACTTTAAAAATGGTACCAAGGTATATGATTTCTTTTTTACATGTTCAGAACTATAAATATGTTACCATGTTGCCAGTTTTAGAAAGAAAAATTGAACAACTGTAGAGATAAAGGGGGTGGCTCAAGTATCCCCTATGCTCAAGTATCCCCACTCTCCCCTACTGGTAAAACTGAAAAGTAATGTAAATTGCAGATATAACAAAAACATGAACCCCTGCATAAAAAATGGAAAGGCAAAATTTCATAAGAGACGCACCTTTAGTCTATTATTTTTATTATTATTAATGAAGAATATTTATATGAAACGAACAAATTTTGTTAGAGTTCCTGCAAAAAGAATAACTTTTAAACGTATCAACTGAAAAACGTTAAAGAAATGTAACAACAACAAAAAAAAGCCAATATAAAATGTTCAAAACTGTTTCTAACAGCTTTTTTAAAAATAAAAAATTCAAAAAGTTTTTTTTTATATAATTTGATGAGTTCTGTGACATTAACATCAAACCAAATCGTTAATTTTTTATTTTATTTATTTATTTTTTTTTTTTTTACTTTTTTTTTTTTTTTTTTTTTTTTTTACATGTGAAAGTAAAGAAAACAGGACTAAAACGCGACTTGCCCTATTTTACTTGCTCCTGAAACAAAATATTTATTTACTTTTCTCTCTTAGTATCTAAGTGTTTTAAGTCAGTTTTAAATGAACAAAAA
This sequence comes from Maratus speculifer, assembly GCA_964019185.1. Lineage (NCBI taxonomy): Eukaryota > Metazoa > Arthropoda > Arachnida > Araneae > Salticidae > Maratus > Maratus speculifer. The sequence goes on from OZ025296.1 coordinate 38,172,456, forward strand.
ATTTCTTTTTAAAAAGTAATTAAAAAAACGACAATTTAGATAACTAAATTTGAAAATCGAAAACTGATTCATTAGTGATTGCTTTAGCAACCGTAGTACAACTGAGAGAAAATTTCAAAATGATATTTTCAAGTTCATAATCCTTACGTCTGACGAAAAAACCCAAATATAACACCAATTTTTTAAACTCTGTTTACACGCATCTGAAAATACCCGTTTAGTTCAAAAATCGCGCAAATTGTTGCCTAGTCGTTAAAATATCATGCAATGTATTGCAATATATTGCAATGAGGAAAATCTACAGACCATTTAAAATGCTAGATAAATTTCTTTCAGCTCTCCTCTAATTTATTCTTTTACCATAGCTGGCAACTTTTACGCTTTTTTGCTACTAAAAAATTGTAGAGAGATTCCCGTTTGTTTAAATTTAAGACATCGACAATTAAATAAGACAATATTTACTGTAAAATTTTTGTGCTAGGAAAAATGCTTAAACGTTGGCAGCTATGTTTTACCCATATCCAGAAGAATATCTTACTATTGATAAGTTTATGCATGCTTACTTATTTGGAATTGGTCAGATTTTGTATGCTGTCTTATTTTGGACTATACTAAACTGTCCTGATCAGAACAGCCTGAACCTCTTCGTTATTTATAATGTCGAAATTTGTTGTTGAGCTTTGTTGGCTAAAACATTGTTATTCATTATACGTATCTACAAAACTTGTTTTAAATAATAAATATTCAGTGGCGCAGCCAGAGTGAGTGTCCGAATGCTTTGGATAGCACTAACTTTGTAAAGCTTTGTTCGTTTTATGAAATCAGAAAATTTTCTGCTACTAATCCAGGCGAAGAATAGCGTGACAGTTATATTTACATATCTGCCAACTTTCATGTTTTCGTACCACCGTTCTTAAATAGAATTTTTTAAATATAATATAATGGCGGTAAAATCTTATTTGAATATTAATTACTGTTTGTTTCATAAGTCTAGTAATAATAAAGATTTCTTTTTTGTTTTGAAGTTACCTACAGTCGATGAGTTTTTTCTCGTAACTGTTTTTTACTTTTGCTTAAGGCTACAGTGGGCTCTCAAAACTAATTTTTTTTTTTAATTTTCAATGAATTTTTTTTAAAAATTTCTGGAAATAATCATAATATATATCTCTTATTTCATATTTTTTTAAAATATATTCAATAGTTTTTAAGATTTTTTAAATTAACAAAAAATGGAAATATTTCAAAATGCTCCATGTGAAATTCTTTATGCCCAATTTTTCTGATTTTTTGTTTAAAATGCTCTCTATGTATGTGTTAACAAATGTTACTAAGCATTTTTAGCATATTACTTGTAAAACATTTAAAAAATGATTCTAACTTAATTCTTTTGTATTTTCCGTTAAAAAATCATTAAAAATTTCATATAACTGAAATTTAAAAAATTTACATGCGTCTAAAAAAATTTATTTCTGGTAATATTTGTTAACACATACATGAAGAGCATTTTAAACATAAAATCAGAAAAATTGGGCATAAAGAATTTCGCATTTAACATTTTGAAATCACGAAATCGACGAAAATATTCATTCTGAGAAAAACAGGTTTTAGTAACTACAGTGGTTATAATTGCTTAATATTTTTCTACTGACACAGTTTCAGCTATTAAGGGATATAATATCAATTCTAGCTTATATGTAAGTGTTTTATGTTTTTATGGTAAATTCACATAAAATATGTGGCTTTGACAGTAATTCATGCAAAGGACGTGAAGTATCTGAATTTTAAAAAATCTTCTCAAAAGTAACATTTTGCATTTTTTTAATCAAATTTTTTCAAATTTTATTAGAAATATTCATGGTATAAATACCTCATATTGTACAACTTTTTGTTAAATATATTAAATATTTTTAATATTTTAAATATGTTAATATTTTTTTAATTTACGCTAAAAAGATTGGGGACAAAAAGCAATTCCTCTAAATACATTGAAAACAAACGCTTAAAGAAAGAGTTAAAAGTTACACTTAAAGTATTGTTTTGCGAAATCACAAAATTAATAATTTCAGAGCAAAATAATAACATTTTGTATGGTAAAACTAAAAACTAGGCTAAATTTTACGGATTTGAATCGGAAAAAAAAGGGGGGGGGGCGTGGCACAATCAGCTGATTGGACAAAAAGGCTTCTAACTCCAGTAAAAATAGTCGAAATTGAAAAATACTTTTTGTGTTGAATAGCAGGGAGTTCATATAATGTTATTATGCTAAAAATGAAAATTCGACAATTTGATGATTTTTTGCTATTTTGAAAGGCCACTGTAGCCTTAACACGAGGTAATTTTTTTTTTTAATTTTTAAATTTCACACCAAAAGATTTTGAATAGCGATTATCTTTTCTTTTATTTCATAAATTGAATTATCTTCTTGTGAGAATTCAGTATGCTTAATAATTGAGTTATGAATACACGGGAGGAGACATACAGAGTTGTTATAATTAAAGTTCGCCTATTCAGAAGGCTCTGGAGCCGGTTCTATTGCTCCAAACGAAACAAAATTTCACTAGTACATAGTTGAAGAGATACGCTCTGCGAAAATCGAAAAAAAAAATAGTCAAATTTTTTGTCACTAGGTGGAGCTGCGCCAATATTTAAAGTGAAGTTTGCAGATTCATTATATCAATATCAGTCAATCCAGACGAAACACACAAATTTAAAAGTTTCAACAAACTTCAACAAACTGCGAATTGTTATAATTAAGTTCACATAATCAGATAGCTCTAGAGCCTGACCTATGACTCCAAACAATACAGAAAAATGAAGATCATTTCATGTGATGTAAACTGCATCCACAAAAATAAAACATGTCGCTCGGCAGTAAAGAATTAACGAAGAATAACATAATGCATGCTCAATGAATCTTCTGCCATTTTTAATAATGCATTCCATTCTCAGAATTGTGATTTCTACAGCATTGCGTAAACTGTCCTGTAAGATTGAGCGAATGCGAAGTCTAATACTATCTTTCAGATCAGCGATTGTCTGGTATCTATCTTTAGATACAGAATCTTTCAAAAATCCCCAGAAAATGGAGGAATCCCCAAATATTGGCTTAAATATTGGTGCAGCGCCACCTACTGACAAAAATTCTAACAATTTTTTTTTTTCATTTTCGCAGAGCGCATGTCTTCAACTACGTACTAGTGAAATTCTGATTTGTTTGGAGCCATAGAACCGGCTCTAGAGCCTTCTGAATAGGCGAACTTTAATTATAACAACCCTGTATAGCATTTTGTCTAGAAGCTGTGAGTGAAGTAACTGAGGAAGTTGTCACAGGATGACGAATGTTTCTTTTAATCCGATTATAATCTTTAAATACTATCAATGACTGCAGGTGAAAATTTTCACCAGTAAGCTTGAATAAAAAGCTCCATCCAACATAATCGCCTTATTGACAGAAAATTTCTCTCAAAAATATTGTAAAAAAAATTCTGTAGATTTTTACTTTTGTCAATTTGCCCAAGCATTATGTTCTTTTCACTGACATCGATAGAGGGTGGTCCTGGTTGTCACAATGAGACGGGACTACAGCTACCGTACTGATATATACTATGTATTCATGTAGTATTTTTGTATGCGTTTTATAATAATGTCTTTATTTCTCGCATTATATAATTTTTTTTTACGATTTCTAGAATGAAAAAGACAGCGATAAATATAATGAGAAGCGCATGCCACTTGAGCCATTTTATTTTAGCATGTTGACTACGCATATTCACAGTATCCGCAAAGAAACTCTTCGGGAGGGTTGAACTCTGATGGAGATTGGCCGAGCTGTATCACGTGACTTGGCGGGAAATGACTTGGCTACCGTCTGTCAAAACGATGTAAATCGGATAAAGGCAGGAATGCTAATATAATAGTCCATAGGGCTAATGTAATGTGTTGAATTTTGAAATAAAATTATTGTTTTTATTATTTTATCACACGATGTCGACGGAGCAGTGTTTGTAACCAGATGATTATGTGTATAAAATTATTAATTATTATAATTATTATAATTATTAATTAAACGACAAAAAAAAGTACACGCACTAACGTAAAGTCTATTGTTTTGGCAAAATAAAATAATGATTGATATTGGCACATCACATTTGACATATCGCCATTTCCCGCCAAGTCATGTGATACAACTCGGCCAATCCCCATCAGAGTTCAACCCTCCCGAAGAGTTTCTTTGCGGATACTGTGAATATGCGTTGAAACTACCAACAAGGAAAAATATTTTTAATTACTTTGGATATTTCAATTTTCAGCCAAAATTTCTAGATCAAATTTCTACTTAAAACTACTTTACGTTGTTTGTACGTATGAAAGTGAGCATGACGGACTAAGTATCGCGATGTGAAAGAAAGAAAGATTGTGGCTGATAGGGCATAAGATTTTATTTACAATATCATATCATTTTCATTTTTTAAAAACAATGTGCTGTAAAGGAGAAAATTCTTCAATTTATTTTCCTCCATAGTATTAGTAAAAACTTGAGTAGTTTCTTGTAAAATACATTATTCTTGACTATGATACATTATTCTTGATTATAACAATGCTTTCAATATATATACGTGTGTGTGTGTATGTGTGTGTGTTTAAATTGCATTTATTATGCTTGCAATTTAAAACAATTTTCCAGCATTATGTAAAAAATAAATAAAAAACATTTTAACTCTTTGTGGTGTTGTTTGCAATCTGCAAACGGTTACCGTATTTACTCGTGTATAAGGCGTACTTTTATTTCAAAAAATTAGTTAAAAACTCCTAGGTGCGCCTTATAGACGGAATAATTTTTTACTATTGGATGCAGTCGAACTATATACATATGAAACAAAAAATTATTCAAAGAAGATATTAAAACTCGGAAAATGTTACTTAATTGAAGTATTACTGCATATTTATTTCACTCCTTGTAGTTTTTTATACAACAGAGCTAGTGACTATCTAAACGCTAATTAGCAATTCTCTCTACCGTCACTCATTCTTATTTCCCGTCATTGTCTTACAACCCGAAGTCTAAAAATGCATTTTCGTCTTGTTTTCTGGTCTGGTGTAGTGTTTGTTTCGACTTTTTTTTACTGAAATTCATATAATCATTCTTCATTAGCGTACCAAATTTATGGTGCGCGTTACACACGAGATTTTAAGAAATCGCCATTTTTACTTGTAAAGTAGGGGTGCGCCTTATACACTAGTAAAAACGGTAATTTTACTTCCTAAACTGTCAAATGGCAACAGTAATTTTTTTTAAAACAATTTCGATTTCAAAATGTATGAGAAAAAGAGCTTTTGATTATTTTTTTAATTAATTTGTTCGTAATATGCGGTGTGAATGAATTATTTGAACATTTTTAAAGCAGAGATGCCTTGCCAATGAAAGAATTAAAACATGTATCTATAATTTTGTTAGTGAAAGATTGTAGTTGTTTCTGTTTGAAATTTTACATTTTGCATTTAAATTTGCAAGTAATACTTTTAATGCATGTAATCTTATTGATATTCTTCAACTTCAAAGTATATAAATCCTTTTGGGATTATCTTTATATTAGATTAACAAAAGTTATAAATTGTAAAAAAATAAATAAATAAATAAATAAAATAAAATAAAATAAAATAAAATAAAACACCATTTTTTAAAAGCATATTTTAAACTAACTTATTTATATTTACTTCCCTCAGATTAAAAGGATCAAAGAAAAGGAAACTTTTTTGGAGTTTTAAAATTTAAAGTCTTGGCGGATTAACTGCTGTTGAATGCTTTAATATTTAATGTATATTTAAAAACAGAATATATTTTATGAAAACTTCCTTTAAAATAATAAATTTCTTTGTCGGATTTCTTTAGTAAGTTTGCTAGACACATACATTTATATACAAATAAACGCATATATATGTATATTTAAAAAAAGTAATAAAAAAATCACGCATTTTACATATAATATAAAAATAATAAAATGAGAAGCAAAATCGAAACTCACAGATTCGATAGTTGAAGTTTTTAGTCTATAATATGCAGGTTTCGCATTATATAAGGAAAATTTAATTATTCTTACCAGAACCCGTAATCAGTAATCTTTATGGTAATTTTACTTAAAGTGTACTCCGAAAAGGTACAAGTAAGTTATGATTTTCAAATTAGTAGTAGGGGCAGTCAAATGTTGCTTATAAAATGCAACCCCTTTGAATCCGTGGTTTTCTTTATGTAATAAATTTTTGAAAATATACTACTTTTCTTTACAAACTTGTTATACAAGGTATCCCAGCTAAAATATTAGGGCATTTCCATGAGCATTTGTCATGTAAGTCACATTATTAGTAACTTAAAAATTGTTTGCCACCGTTATTTTCGAAAGGTTTGCATGGCCTTATTCAATTAATGAAATAACTCTAGTAAATTAAATCACATTTTTTCGTTCTAAAATACTGGTTTCCAAAATCATAGTATGTGACTTACACGACATGTGCTCATGGAAATACCCATTACTAACTTCGAAGGGAGATATGGTATACCTTGACGGCTCAGAATCACATAAGAATGCCGAGTCGGAAACACTTCCTTGATCCAGTAACCAGTGTTGCCAGATGGACTACTTTTTTTAAATGCAGATTCTTGATTTGCACCACTTTTTACAAATGATTAAATGTGCCTTATTCAATGGCGCGATAATTAAGGCGAAACCAAAAGGTAAATTACCGTTTCAAAAAAGTGGTGCCAATCAAGAATGCTGAATTTTAAAAAAGTAGCCCATTGGCAACACTGCCAGTAACGGCATCGACAGAGTTGCCAAAAGGCTACTTTTTTAACACATTGACGGACAATAAGAACAAGTTCCCAAAGTTTAATTCCCAAAGAGCACAGTGGCACCAGAATGTTTGTAAAAAAAACTTCTATTTATTAAATTCGTAAAATTTAGCTTTTTTCTTATTTATAAATACAATTATTTTCAAATCCCGGTGTCAATCATTAATTTCAACACTTAAAATTTTCGCTTTGACGGCTATAGACGCAAGTGTCCGTCAACGTGTTAATAAAATTACAATATCTTGATTGACACCACTTTTTTGAAATGGTAAAATTCCCTTTATTTTTAACGTAATTGTCATTAAACCAGAAAAAATTTATCAATTCAAAATAGTGGTGCTAATCAAGAAATCGGAATTTAAAAGAGTTAGTCCACGCTGGCAACTCTGCCAGGGCCAAAGATTAGTTGTGTATGATCTAACCTTTTGGGCCCAGCTCTTACTATGGGTCAGACGGCGTTTCCTATCTGGCATTCCTATGTGATTCCGAGTAGTCTAGATGTACCTTACTTCCATTCGAAGTACTTACTTCCATTCGCTGTATATACCTAAACTACGCATATATGAAGACATAGTAGGTAGAAAGTTTTACAAGCATTTAAATATAAAAACACATTTTTTAAATTGCTTTTGTAAAAAAAAGTAGAAAATATACATGTACACATATATATATATATATAGTTCAAATATTATTGAAATGGTTGGTGAACTATGTCTATTTTACTATGTCTATGTTAAAAACCAGAATCACTCAAACAGTTATCAAATATTTAAAATCTCAACTCTGTCAAAAAAAAAAAAAAAAAAAAAAAAAACTTATCTAATAAAGCGATAAAATTATTCGATGCAAATGGTATAACGATAGAAAATTTTCTGTTTGGCATTCACGGATTTCATTTTTTAGTCTCGGGTTTCTTACTTGTGTTTACAATGTTTTGAATTTAACGAAATTTTATAAACAATGTATCAAAAGACTTAGAATGTTTTGCAGATCGTAGTAACAACACATAATAAGAACTTGAAACTCAGAGATTCCTTAACTTTAACTGAACAAATGGATATTTCTTTTGTTAAAATATTATTTTTTTAATGTGCACTACAAATGTCTTCAAAACTTTAAAAAAAATTGCTCTTTGAGTGGCAATTTCACATGAAGTTTTAGATTTGAAAGAGTAGAAGAATATCTTTTTAATGAAAGCTAATTATCTTTCCCACATAGATTTTTAGATTTTATTCATTAATAAATTATTTACGTTTATTGAAAAAAATATTTCTAATTTCTTACAGTACTAACCCTTTAACGGACAAAACATTTTATTTTCTAAGATGTTGAAATAAATGAATAACACCGGTAATTGTGAGCAGATATATTTATAAATAAGAAAAAGTGATTTTTAACATACATACTAAAATGGATATTTAAAGTTAAAATTCCGGTGTCGTTGTTTCCTATCGGAAATAAAATTTTGTGTTTTCGTACAGAAACCAATGCAGGTTGTGGGGTTTAAACATGGCTAAATAAATCATTTTCTTAGTAACCGGTATTGTCACTGTGATCGTTGTTTAAGTTCAAAAATTTAGATTTCACACCGGAATATTTAAAAAAAGAATTTTTTATTTAAACCAAGGAATAAATGTTATTAATTAAATAAGTTAAGAAATATTATAGTTAATTTCTGGTGTGAATGCAAAATTTCTTAATTTAAAAAAAGATCAAACTAGCAACCCAGTAACTATATAAGTTATCATCGAAGTATTCGTTCGAAAGTTGTGACTATTTGCACATATGCATATCCTAAATTTTTAATTACAGGCGAATACTTTTTAATGGTTCATTGCACTACTTATTCAAAACAAAAATCTGTTACGATTTGAGATAATTTCCAAGAGAAATATATTACGAAATGCATTTTTTTAAAATAGTGGTGCTAATAATTATAAAAATATTTATTTGTAACTAAAATTTTGATATTTCTTCACGTACATAAAATAAATGATTAATTTTATTTTGTGGCAGAGATTAAAAATCAGGGTAAATTATATGATGACGTACTGTCGTGAACAAGTAGAGTCTATAATTTTTTTAAATCTCCGTCATAGTATTCACACTATTTCTACTACCGTGCTATGACACCATTTAAAGTTTTGATTTATTTCTAGTTTTTAAAGCTGATAAGTTCCTTACCAATGTGACAAAATCTACGGGAGAACGGAGTTGCAAGTTTGGCCTCTACTTTCAATTTAAAATCTTCGAATTCCCCTCAGAAATTTTAAAAGAGGAGATTATACTTCAATTATGGCGAATCGACTATCATTAAGTAATCAAAACAAAACAGAATTTCTGGTGTGAATGTGAAATTTCAGAATTAAAAAAGAGGTCAAATCTGGCAATCCTGAGCGAGGACACAAAATCAAGTTTAATTCCTTGAGAGGCAGTGGGGTATATCTCATCTCCCCTAACTTAAACGAGATTCGCACTAGAATCTTTGAACGAAATTTTATGTTTTTAATTTTTCGTGGTAAAATGTTTAAAATATGTTTTTCCTCATTTCAAAACAAACTTTTTTCGATTTTTCCAGTGAGAATTCTGTATTACAGAGACATTATTGCTAGACCCACAAGGAGTTAATCTTTTCAGAGGTGCCATTTATAGTTTACAAATATTTAATTTTAATACTCAAACTGTCAAATGGAACCAGTAATTTTTTAATTGATATCATAATGAACGCGAAGAAAAGTTTTTAAATTATTTTCTAATAAATTTGTTCGGAAATTACGGTGAGAATTAATTAATTGAAACCTTTTTGGAGCAGAAATACATTGTTCCAGAAAGGGTTAAAATGAGTCTAAAGCAATTCTAAAGATATTATTATGTATAAATTATTATTTATAAGCCATTTCTTATGATAGGGATGCATTTATTGAAAAAGTCTAGAAATAATTTTAACAGTTCGAGAAATATATAAATTAATTTGTCCCCTTAGGGACGAATGACACGTATACTTGCCACAAAAAGTGAATACAATCCTTGTTTATCTCCACCTGTAAAAATTTTCTGTAACATTTACCTTATTTAAGCGAAACATTTTTTCGATTTAATAAGATACAAATTTCTGGTTTTAAAACCCTTTAAGCATCCTGCAGATTTTTCCCTTCATGTTAAAAGGATTCCTAAAATAATAACTGTGAAAAGTATTAATATGAATATTTGTATTTGATAACTTTAATTATCATTTTAAATTATACAATAAAAAAATTGATATTAATGTCAATTTTGTGATAAATTAGTCTTTGAATTAAAATATTACGTGACCGAAAAACAGAGTTAGACCACTTAAAAGATTAAAAAGAAAAAAAAAGATGACAAAATATTACAATAAAAAGAATATTGCCCAGTTAAACTGATGGCATTGAGCTCACAGGCTACGCATACTAATTGTACATTACAGCCTTATATTTTCAAGGGATAATACAGTTCGAAAAAGAAAGTTCGGAAAGAAGGGGAAACAGCTCTCCCCTCTCCCCCTTTCTATACTTAATCATTGAATCTCCTAAGCTATCAATGACATGCTTTATCATATAAAAAATCTATATTCAAAATTCAGAGCAAATCGGATAAACCCATTTAACATTTATATAATTTAAGAGGAGCTATCCCCCTCTTTTATACTTAACCATTAAATTTCCAAAACTTTTCAGAGATTTGAACGAAATTTGACAATTCTGCTTGAAAAACCCCTTTATATCAATTAAAGGGAGGGGTATTAGACCCCCCGTTCCCCCTGTTTATACTTATTCAATGAACGCCCAATAACAGTCACGAAATTGCCTCATCAAAACAAACCTATATCTAAATTTTGAACGAAAACTGTTAATTCTGCATGAAAAACACATTTATATCAATTAAGGGGAGGGGCATGAGCCCCCCGTTCCCCCAATTATACATATCGAATGAACTCCAAAAACTAATCAGGGAAGCGCCTTATCAGGATATACCTATATACAAAATTTCAAGTGGATCGGATATTTTTATCATGAGTTATCGCGTTACGCACGTACGAACGTACATACAGAACGGGCGGGTACATAAGGACTCAGGCTATGATAGCCTGTGAGCTAAAAATTATAAAAGGTTCCAGTCACGAAGGGGTTTTAAGGAATCTTGTTTGGTGTTTCATACAAGCGACACCAGAACAGACAAGGTTAACCCTTTCAGACACACTATGCCCAGTCCGGGATACCCAATTTTAATTCCAAACTTGCAAACGGCACCAATAAAATTTTAGTACAATTTTGCTTTTATAATTAAATCTAATGGGTTTCTTATTTAATTGGCGATTCAAGCACTCGAATACGCCATCTGGTGGATAAAAGATGTAACTTCTCGATTCAGGATAATGCCGTAAGATCCCATTGCGTTACACGTATTTTAAAATCGTTGAGAATGATTATTCTTTTGCAGAATTTCAGATTTACTGTGACATTAGTCTTCTGTCTTATATTGCAAAGTAAAAGTTATCTGAATTTGAATATTTAAACCTTTCAAATTCATTTTCAAAAAAGAATTATTTCAATGGCACTTTAACATTAGTTAAAGGGAAATTAAAGGGACAGTTTTCCTGAATAGAAAGCTGCAAGCAGCACCTCTATAGGCGATTTTAATTCCAAATAAAAAAGTCATTTGCAAATTCGGTGTTAATAGATAATTTTTTATTTTACAAACAAAATTTGCCCGTCCCGGAAAGGGTTGATCCTTTGAGGGGCAAACGACTTCTATTCATATAATACTGAAATGTTTGAATGACGCCAGAATTTAAAAACAAATTTATTTTTAAATAGATAAATGCTTTTCTTTACGTATTTGATAAAATTTAAATTTTCATTTCAAAATTCTGGTGTCAATGTAGCATTTTTCAATTAAAATAAAGTGGGATACATTTTATCCCACCACCCTTCAAGGGGTTAAAAGGTGGCTCATAAAACCGATAGATATACAGTAAAGACTGTCTACAAATAAGACATCGAAAATGATAAAAGAAAAATAAGTAAGACTCTTTTTTAAAAAATACTAGAACAAAACAAATTCTTCTATTTTATGCTGTCATTTATCAAAATAAAATTCTTAATGCATTGTTTAAATGCAAATAAAACAAAAATTATGAAAACATTATTCAGAAGCATTTTTACGTTGAGGTGATATATCTTTTTCTGCTTTAGGCTACTTTAACATACGTGATAAAAGAGAAGATTCTCTGCTGGAATTTCGCCTTTAGAGCAGATTCTTTTCGTGATTGTGGCTATCAAATACCACCATTTCATCTTTGTTTTGTTAGCTTTCTTTCAATTTTGTTGGTTCAGTTTTTCTCTTTTTTTCTGGTGTCATGTTTCTGGAATAGGTTTGATGGATTTTTCTCTATTTTCTTACCACACTCAATACAAAAGATGAAATTATTATTTATTTAAACAAATTAATTATATCATTATATTAATTATAAAATGCTGAACAGAGACATTTTGATTTTTATCAATTTAATAACACTATACATAGAAAGAAATTCAATTTACTTATAAAACGTGTAACAAATTTCGCACGAATCAAACCCCCTTAAAATAAAGACTGAATAAAAAATATGCCCTATATATGATATGTTTTTAATATAATGATAACAAACTTTAAAAAAAAATGAGAAACACTCTTAATGAAACTCTGAGGAAAATATTGCGAAAACGCTATTTGCAAAATCTTTTATTGAGTTAGCTTTTTAGGATATTGGGCAACACTGAAACTACTTTTCGCTCCTTGAGTGGCTATGAGATATAGTATATCTCACCTAAGATTTATCAAGATTTCCAAGACAGATTTTAAATAAATTTTACTTTTCTAATTTTGTTGGAAAAATTTTAAAGAAATGCTTTTCTGTATGTTGACGTAATTTTTCTTAAATTTAGGATATGAATTCAATATTACAGAAATACAAATGTTTGTCCTTAAAAGGGTTAAAGGCATGTTTTCAGGATCACTTCTTAACCCTTTATCTACTGACGGTATTTATAAGTAGCATTAAAATTACTTATTATAAAAAAAATTTAATACGTGGATCAGTTGTAATACTGTATAGAATGAGTTACAGATACATTACTTTATCTTGTTCCAAAAGCATTATTTATTGGTTACACAAGGCAAAAATGTTTTTAAAAAGATGATTTCTTTTGCTTTTGTATCTTTTCAGTTTTCTTGTCTCTGAGGTAAAGGAATGGGGATTTTTCAATTCGGAAATATTTCTATATTTATATAGAGAACATCATATTTGTACACTTTATAATTCTATAAAATATTAAAAGAAATATTTAAAATAAAAGTTTTGAGTGGGGTTATAAATAATATTGCACAAAATCCCTGTCAATTCAAACTTCTAAATCCTTCAATCCTTCTAAAATCCTTCTAAAATTTATTAAATGACTATGTAAATCTCTTAATTTAGTTTAAACAATTTATGTAAAATGCATTAGAATGTAAAATGTTCATGAAATCATAATTTGGTAGATAAAGGGTTAAATTACCTACGGATAATTCACGAAAAAAATGGATCTATACAACTGTAGAAATGAGTAACAAGATTAGATGAACTTGAAGGAAACGTTTATCAACTGGAGGATGTCCGATCGTTTCCTTCTAAATTTTCTTTGTACCCGTATGTCCAGTCTAATTGAATATAATCTCTCTTCGCAAAATTCCTTTATTACTAACGCCAAAGCGTTAGTAATAAAGGAAAATAAAATATGCCTTTTTAATTAGATCCTATTTGATATTATGTAATTGTATGAAACTTACTTTGAAGAAGTCGTGCCGACCGAATACATTTTATGTAAGAGGTGCTGGAGATGAAAGGGTTAAATATGAAAATAACCGAGCGAATGCAAGAGACATACAGCGGATTCACTGGTACATCTTGCTAGATTTGAATATTAAGGCTGTGTGTAGATTAAATATAGCGTAAATAGCCATAAAATTTTTCTTTAGACTATCTTTTCTAAAAACTCTCTCGTCAGTTGTGATTTTTGAAACACTTTTGAAAGGTTTGATTCGACGCAAATTAACAAAAAAATTCTACTCAGATGGTGATAAATACGTCAGGTACTCTCCACAACATTCTATTGTCTTGCATTCTATTATCTTGCGACTAAACAATTATCACATAAAACAAGCCGATAAAGTTCCTACAAGATGTTGCATAAGGCTAAAAATTATTCATTAAAAACGCCTGAATAACGAATTTTCACCTTCATTTATTTTGATTTACCAACGTTTAATTTTAATGGTTAAATAATCCGCAATATAATAATTTAGTATAATTTGAAGTTTATTGTATTCTTCTATACTTCGCTTGTATCAAGCTGTAAGATTAGAAAATTCGATAAAATTACATAATTTAATAAAAGATTCACAGTGGTGGCCAAAATTGTGGACACTTTTATGTAGATTTCATTACAAAAAGTAAAAAAAAACTACCTATTGCAGCCGTCTGGGGAAAGCCCATCGGTAAATTTGGCTATATTTTCGTCGATCATGACCCCTAGCCCTCCAAGCGTCTTGCAAATGGATAAAATTGTAATGTTGTTTTCTCTGCATTTTGTTTTAAATGCAAATAAAATATGATTCTTTTAATATTACATAAACAATCTTATTTAGGAATATAAATGTAATCCTTGAGAGTCTTAATCATTCTTCAATACTTTGAAAATTCAGTAAATTTATAGAATTATTATATCTTAAACATTGCTTATATTGCAGTGAAACCTGGAGCTTAGTGTACGGAATATTACGGGACAAACGCTTAGAGGGTTAAACATCCCAAAACGATGTCTCGACCGAGTTTATTGGCCAGGTTCATTCACCATCTTGTTTCAAAATGACGGCCATTTGATTCTTTTGAAATTTTTATGTTTTTTAATTTTGTATACTTATTGAAAAAGTCCCGTTTCACCAAATGCAAACTCTTATATATCATTTTAAACCGAATGTTAGAAACATAAAAAGGCACTTTAAACAGTGAGACAATGTAAATTAACAACATAGGTCATTTTGAAGAAAAAGTTATAAAACATAAAAATTTCCATAAGCGTTCACAAATTCAAATGGCCTCCATTTTGAAACAAGATGGCGGTTGAAGAGGGCCAATGAACTCGGTCGAGACATTAGTACTTCAGCTATGCACATAAAGAATTTCATCCAAATCGGTTCATAAATTCGAGAGTTACAGCACGAAAAAATTCAGATATCTATAATGTATATATAGTATGTATACGTAAGTAAACATTTCAACGAAGGTGATTTTGGTATCTAGGGTCACGATCGAAGAAAATATAGCAAAATTTCCCGAAGTGCTTTCCTCCGGACGACGGTTGCAAAAGGTATAGTTTTTAACTTTTTGGAATGAAAGCGACCTAAAACTGTCCTCAATTTTGGCCACCACTGTATATCAGTTTTTCTTTTGATGCAGAGTGTCTCTGGATTTGATTTTCAAGTTTAACCCTCCGTCACAGAAAAATTCTGTTCGTAAAATGAGAAATTATTGATGAACACACGAATTTATAAACGACTTTTTTAGAAAATAAGAACTCCTTAATTTAAGCTATCATTGTAAAAGCAAAATTTTAATAAAATATTATTAATGCCGTTTGCAAGCTTGGAATTAAAACTAGGTGCGCTCGGAGAGTGGGACCAATGTGCAGAAAAAAATTAAGATAATTAAAAAAAAGAAAAAAAGCAATTTTTTTATTATTCATTAAAAACTTATAAAAAATGACATTTTACGAAATTTTTGTTAACATTTTAAGGCAATATGTTTTGAAATGATTTCTTATTTTTGACAACATTTCATAAATTTCATTACTTAGACACTTTTGTATTACTTCTGCTTTAAATAAGTTTCACAATGCTAGGACTGCTACATAGGCCAGTCAAATTGTCAGAAAAAAGGGCCGATAGATGCACAAATTCTGTTAAAAGATTTTATGTTTTTAAAATGTTTAAGGGGGTGCTAGTAACAAGAATTAATGGTTTTCCAACAATATATATCGAGGCTAAATTTTGTGGAACCAAAAAGCCACAAAATTTTCGGACTTTTTTCAGTTTTTTGCCAGTAACTCAAAAATTGTAAAATTTTTGCGTACCATACCCATTTACAAAAAGAAAGGGCATTAAATTCTCTACAAATTTCATTACAAAACTGTTTTTCTAAAGCGCGCTACAGCTTTCTGAAAGTGACTCTTTTTTTCTAACTTTGCGGAAAAATTGCAAAAACGAAAATTTGACACAAATTTTCAGTATTTTATCCTCTTTAATGTAACTTGTTTAAATTGCAGGTATTTGCATGATAACAATCATGATGAATTTACAATGGTAACTTTTTTTGTATTTAGAGCTTTAGTGGAGAACATTAATATTAGTTATTTAAATTGATTGTAAGTAAAAAATACTTACGGTGACAAAATTTTTCATTACCTATTTCTTAATAAATAATGTCGTTGACATTTACTTAGTTGATTCCTTTACATGTTTCACAAATTGCCGAGCATTATAGTCTTAATTTATGAAAAGAACATGCTTTGCTGCACTCTTTTTTTCAGCTACATGACAAATTTTCGGACTTTTTTCGGTTTTTTGCTTGCAACTCGAAAATTATAAAAATTTTGCATAATATGCTTAGTAAAAAAAGAAAGAGCTGTAAATTCTCTATAAATTTTGTTATAAAAACGTTTTTTCTAAACCCATTACTTAGTGCACTGTGGTTTTTTGAAAATTAAATACACCTAACAATGAAAAACAACTAACAATGAAAATTAAATACACCTATTAATGGATGAGAAATGAAAGCTTTAAGAAAGGCAGGCAGAAGAAGCACAAATTCTAGAAACCCTGTAAGAAAAACAATTACAAAGGGAAGGAGAGCCGGGGAGAAAAAAAGGGCATGCAGATGGAAAATTACGGCCACGTGACTTTCCCGAGCCGTTTTTATTCAAATGCAAGTTTTTTTTTTTTTTTTTTTTTTTTAAGATACTCTCCTAATATGCTACACTTCAGTTTATTGTATCTCTTCACGTGCAGAAAAATGAGTGAGCTCGATCCAAAATTGTGTTTCATTTGCCAAACGACTTCAAGTAGTGATACACGCGTTGTGAGCCAGAAAGGACTTCCCAAGCTCCTTGAACATAGCGTTCAGCGTCAAAGTAATATTCAACAGAAGTAATATTCATCAGTTTTTTTAATTAGCAAGAAAGTTAGAATACAAGATGATTGCCGAAAAACATATGCGAATAAGAGAATGATAGCAGCATATGTTCGTTGGGGTGAAGATTCTAAACAGACTGTAGTTTGTCCCTCAGACCAAGCACTTCTTTCAAATTTCAAGATAATTCCTTCTTATGCGAAGAAGGTAATCACGGTGACTTCACCTGAAAACAATGAAAAAAAAGTCCTACTCAAAGAGAAATTTGATTCACAAAATAATGAAGTTAGGAACAAAAATTATATTTTTGAAAGCTGCAGAGAGAACGTGGGGGTGAATGGTCCCAGAAAAAAAATTGAACGTATTCAGCACGAACCTGACTTGCAGATGCATGGTATCATAGTTTTCGTCGCGTAAAACTAGATCAATCTGTAAGAAGTGGAGAGAAAAGAGGATGTTGTTTCGCATTATCCGTTGACGAAGCCAATGACAGAAACAAGAGCCGCTTCGTTTCATTGCCTAAAAAAAATTAAAAATTTCAAATCAAGAATTTCAAAATAACAGAACTCAAGTTGAGCAGGCAAAAGAAGAAGCTGGTGTCATGATAGTTATTTCAGTCATTTTACGAGCCGAATCTTTTGAAAGCGTCGTAATTGTCGGAGAAGACATTGACCTTCTCGTGATCATGACGAGCTTAGGCTATCAGCACAAAAATCTATTTTTCCAAAAGCCAGGAAGATATAACATCGAAACCAAGTGGTTTTTAACCATGTCGTTCAAATACAATTACAACAATGTTCTTTTCACTCATGCAATCAGTGGATGCGATACAACATCCACCCTTTTTGGGCAAAGAAAGTCAAAGTTTTGTAACACTTTGAAAAAACATGATCAGCTTGGAGAAATAGCCTGCGTGTTCAATAAATTAGGTTCTACCTGTCAAGAAATCATCAAGGTTGGAGAAAAAATCTATGTTTCACTATACAGTGGATGCATAGATACCACACAGAAATTGAATATCTTAAGGTTCCAGCTATTTACTAAATCTGCTACAAAAAGCAAAGCTCATCTTTCAATACTACCACCAACACAAGAGGCTGCACAACATCATTTTCTCCGATGTTATCATAAGGTGCAAGCTAGGCTAGGAAACAACATCCCTCCTAAAGAATGGGGTTGGACTCACAAGTCGAGCGATCTCTTTCAGCCAGTTCAAATGTGCCAACACCCGGCACCTGAATCCTTGCTCCACGATGTCTCATGTAGCTGAAAAAAAAAAGACTGCAGCAAAGCATGTTCTTTTCATAAATTAAGACTATAATGCTCGGCAATTTGTGAAACATGTAATGGGATCAACTACGAAAATGTCAACGACATTATTTATCCAGAAAGAGGTAAAAAATTTCGTCACCGTAAGTATTTTTTACTTACAATCAGTTTAAATAACTAATATTAATGTTCTCCACTAAAGCTCTAAATACAAAAAAAGTTACAATGTTCCTAATTTTTTTACAATGTTACCATTGTAATTCATCATGATTGTTATCATGCAAATACCTGCAATTTAAATAAGTTACATTAAAGAGGATAAAATACTGAAAATTTGTGTCAAATTTTCGATTTTGCAATTTTTCCGCAAAGTTAGAAAAAAAGAGTCACTTTCAGAAAGCTATAGCGCGCTTAATAATGGCTTTAGAAAAACAGTTTTATAATGAAATTTGTAGAGAATTTAATGCCCTTTCTTTTTGTAATGGAGTATGGTACGCAAAAATTTTATAATTTTTGAGTTACTGGCAAAAAACTGAAAAAAGTCCGAAAATTTTGTGGTTTTTTGGCTCCACAAAATTTAGCCTTGAGATATTTTGTTGGAAAACCATTAATTCTTTTTACTAGCATCCCTATAAACAGTTTAAAAACATAAAATCTTCTAGCAGAATTTTTGCATCTATTTATGACAATTTGACTGGCCTAACAGGTGACTGTTTTCTTATTCTAACTGACACCAATTTCTTTAAAAAAGAAACCTTAACAGACTTATTGACGATACAGTATAAGCCCGAAATAACAAGGTCCGAAAAATCACGATTACGGATTTAATTCGGAAAAAAGTATGTCTCCCGAAAGAAAAAAAAAAAAAAAGGAGGATAAAATTTTAGAATAAATTTTGCGTTTAAAATTTCATTGAAACACAATGACAGACTTGCAGTCTGCGGTTAGTGCTATGCATCCAGTGTTGTTAGTGGGTTACTTTTTTTAAATTCAGATTTCTTGATTCGCACCTCTTTATTGAAACGGTAAAATTCTCTTTACCGTATTTACTCGTGTATAGGGCGCACGCGTGTATAAGGCGCACCCATACTTTACATGTAAAAATGGCGATTTCTTAAAATCTCGTATATAGGGCGCACCATAAATTTGATGCGCTAATGAAAAATGAGCAAAATAATTCCAATAAAAAAAAAAAAAAAAAAAAAAAAAAAAAAAAAAAAAGTCGAAAACTAACATTACACCAGGCCAAAAATCAAGACGAAAATGCGTTTTTAGACTTCAGGTTGTAAGTGAATGACGGGAAATAGGAATGAGTGACGGTAAAGAGAAATGCTAAATAGAGTTTACATAATGTCATTAGCTCAGTTTTATAAAAAAAACTTCAAGGAATGAAATAAATATGCAGTAATACTTCAATTAAGTAACATTTTTCGAGTTTTAATATCTTCTTTGAATAATTTCTTGTTTCATATATATATCGTTCGATTGCATCCAACTTAAAAAATATTGTAATAATAAATATTCCGTGTATAAGGCGCACCTAGGAGTTTTGCCCTAATTTTTTGGAAAAAAAGTGCGCCTTATGCACGAGTAAATACGGTATTTTCGTCTTTTTTCAATATGTCATTAAATAAGAAGGGTTTTATCATTTCAAAAAAATGGTGTCAATCAAGAATCTGAATTTTAAAAAAGTAGCCCATCTGGCAACACTGTATGCATCTCGATATCTCTGTTGACGATTTAAATGACTGAAAAGAAATTGACAACAGCGGAACCATTTCAGAGGTAATAACAGAACGGAATATCATTGATTCTGTAATGCATAAAAATTGCAGTGAGAAAGATGGTCATGATGAAATTGAAAATGATGTGGTAATGAAAGATGACGTTCCTTATGTTAGTGAAGTCATTTCATACTTAACGAAGATAATTTCGTGGATAGAGCGGCAAGACGATTCAGATTGTGTTCATCTATTCCATCTTGCTAGTGTGAAACAGTATGCCGAAAATAAATGAAACATCTCAGTTCACCAAATATCACTTCTTATGAACTTTTTTTAAGATAGCTTAATATTAAGTCTGTGTTCTATGAATTATAAAATTAATTACATTTCACAAAGCAGGGAAGTGTATTCATAATTTTGTGAAATTTCTTTAAAACCATTTCGATTTACCGTAAGGTCGCGGGTGTGAACCATGTCTCCCACCAACCGTATTATATCGGGCTTCTACTGTATTTGCAAGAGAAATACATTTCGAAAACGTATTAGACTAATACTGATACAAACAGGATATTAAAATAGTCGCCGGTGAAATTCTTGCCATGCAAAATTAATATTTATTAAATAATTTTACCAATCTTTATAAATAAAAGAACTTCGAAGTTTTTATACGTAAATTCTTGTTTTACAATATTCAATTTTCTAGATATTTTAAAATTTGAGTAAAGCAATGCACTAGCTTACAGTACACATACTCAATAAAAAAATTAACATATTTTGGATATTTCATTTTCATAATTCTATTTAATATAATTTAAAGTACATTGTATTCTTCAATATTTTCTTTACTGAAAGCCATAAGTCTTCATGTTTGAACTACATTAAATAATGGAATTGTGAATTAAAAGGAACAGACATATAGTATAGAGTCTTTCTTTTGTGAATGAAGCAACTATGGAGGTAGTCACAAAGTAATTACTGTTTTTCTACATGGGATCAAAGTTTTTAATTACAGCTCGATCAAACTTCCACCAGTAAATAGAAAAATGTACCTTTTTAAAATGCCTTATTGACGAGAAAGTTTTTTCCCAAATATGATAAAAAATATACATTAGTTTTTATCATATTAGTTAGAATGTTGGCTTCACTATTATGCTCTCTTTCAAGCACACTGACAGAAAAATATTTTGGTTGCCACAATATGGCGGAAATACAAGGCGTGTGCACCAAAGAGGCAAACTTACGCCAGTTAAAATTAATATCAGTTTTCCGCATAAATGTAAATGAAATTCGGAAAGTTTAAATAAGGAATGTATTAAAATAAATAAGGAATGTATAAAAAATGTATTAAAATTCATTGGTAGAAGTCTTATCCGGTTGTAATCGGTCCTGCGAAACCGATTACAGTTGAAGTTTCACCGTTTCCAGACTATGTCATTTCCTCTTTATTCATAGTTTCATGCTTTAACTTCTTGAGGGGCAGGAGGATATATTTTATCCCACCTATGATAAATGAAGATTTGCACCAGAAAAATTTTACAAAATTTTACGTTTTTAATTTTGGTGTCATTATTAAGGGAGCCCGAAACTGCTCTTCCTTTCTTTAAAATATTTTTCTTCCAAATTTTTGCTGGGAGTTCAGAATTACACAAACTCAATTTCGTGCCTTTCAAAGGCTTAAATAAGTTAATAAAAGTATTATAACAGGATTTCACTGGAGACAAAATGTGTCTAGAAATGTCTAGAAACTTTCCAGTAGCCTCGATTTTGTTTTTCCCGCTTTAAGGAAGTACGTAGTATTATTTTTTTTTTTTTTCAAAATGTTCTTTATACCTTTCTTTCTGAGAAAGATGGAACAATATTTCTTGATAAATGATCAAAAAATGTCAGTTCTAGCTGTTTCTCGCATGAGTGGCTAGCCGTAAAATCTGAGATTAATATTTTATTGAACACATTTTTTCTTTCTTTTTTCTTTTGAAATAGAACAATTTATTAAATTGTTTAAAAATACGTATGTGTTTAAAAAAGTTAAGGGAAATGCTGTTCTTAAAAAACTTTTCAAATTAAGTTAATATTACATGAACAAAGTGGCGAGTTGGCAACGAAAAGCACAGTCAAAAAAAGAGTTAAATACCAGTATTTTGTTAAAAAGAAATTCTCCTTGTTTAATACTAGAACGCCCAGAAGGAGTCGGTTTGACTCCGACCATGTGATTAAATTTCAATTCAAGTCAGATTTTTTTTTTTTTTTTAAATAAGTTAAATTTGAACAACGCAGATTTACATTAAATCGATTGATCAAAAAATTCTAAATAAAAATTCTGGTGTGAAAAATTATTATGAAACTTGAATATAATTTCTGAGCGTTCTAGTGTTAATCCCTTTATATTATTTCAAGTATTTTCTACAAGAAGATGCTGGTAAATACATATTTTCTTTTGCTGTGTTTTTCCTTGACCACTCTGATAAATCTATAAATTGTCATTCTAACGCTAATTCATTTATATTGAAGCCGTAATATGCCCATTTAAGGAATTTTTTTTTATTGAGAAATTCGGAAAGAAGAATTTTACTTTGTGTAATCACGAAACCTTTATCGTTAAATAAAATAAAAATTACTAGTTAGTATGTTTTCTATGTATTCAGTAATTCTGAATAGTCCTCAAATTAAGGCTAATGATGGAAGATAGTTAATCCATACACATATAAACCAGGAAAAAGTAAAAACGCCGCTTACTACTTTGATAATTATCAATCCTACTTTTTTCGAGTACCGTTATTTCCTAATACTAATCTTCGTCTTATTTAATAACAGGTTTCTGCCATTAAAAAGGTAATATTTCTTTTCGAAAACAGTTACTCAAGCGGAGAAGGTCTAGATCGTATATTAATTTCGCAACAAATAAAAGGAGACAAATCAAGCCTGTTTGCCAATCTCTAAATAAACTTTCTTTTACAACATGATATAAACAAAGGAAAAATTTGAGCGCCAAGTAAACAAAAAGTTCCTTACATTCATTTCACTGTCTAATGACTGCTATTATAATTTTTAAATGAAAAATAAACATTACATATAAAATTTGGTAGTAAAAATAACAAAAAGAACATAGGAAGTTAAAAAAGAACGATGTTGGTTGATTTCCGGTCTATTAGTGATCATGGAGCTTTTTTATTGTTTAACTCAGGGTGCAATAATCTAAGCACCAACGGGCAGTTTCTCACCGCTAAATTTTATTAGATTTCTTCGCTTTAATTTTATAAGCATTTATACAAAAAAAAAAAAGAAATATTAGACAAAAGATAACGCATGAAACTTATTAGTTAGAGATTGCCCACTGGCGCTTTAATTTTTACAACCTTGGTTTAACACACTAATCTTTTCAAGGGTAAGTAATTGCATTTCTATAATGTTAAACACACCGTAATTTTCAAAAAGAATTCTTTCAAAAATGCGAATAAGCAATAATCCCTCCCCCCCCCCCGCACACACATGCCACCAAAGTTGTAAAAGTAAAATGTTATTAGCTTTTAATGATGCCAATCTTGATTAAAATTACGTAAGACATATCGCTAATCAAAGAGTTAAGTAATTCCAAATTTTTTTTTCATAACAATAATTTAAGTAATTTAAAGTTTAGAACAACCTTCTATATTTTAAATAAAGATCGATTGAAACACTTTTTAAAGACCGGAAACGAAACAGAAACATAATTTCAGTAATCTTACTATTTTCATCCGAAAACGAAAACGAAAATGACCAAAAACAAATGCTTAAATAATTAAACATACATATATGTACATAAATTAGTAATTAATTATGAGTGTTGCCCAAGTTGTCTCTGTGCGTTAGACCCAAAACGAAAACGTAAATGACCAAAAACAATTGCTTAAATAATCAATACATACATTAATGTACATAATTATTAATTAATTATATGTGTTGCCCAAGTTGTCTCTCTGTGCGTTAGTCCCAAAATTTTTTATTCCCATGTGAAATAAAATAACATGTAATTAATTCATCCATGACGCAGAATGATTTTCTAACTATACGAGTTTTATGAAATTAAAAATGTTTTAGGTACGCACACCTCTATTTATCTTTTATAATGATTTTTGTATATGGTCATCTACTATACTAGTGCTTTTTCAAAGAGTATTTGAAACACTTCCGCGGTTTCTCATACTGCCCAGTCTGAAGAATTTAATGAGCACGTGAAAAGCATCTTTAAATTTTAGTGATATGCAATTATATATATTATATGCAGAGTCTGATTACTAACGGGTACTTTCCCACCAGTGAAATTTTATAGAAATTTTCGACTTGTTTAAATACCCTTTTCATCCGAAATTACTGTCATCAATAAGGAGAAAATATTTCTTTTTCCTGGTGGTAGTGTGCTCCGTTGTTAATCAGGCCCTGGTAATATGGATTATTACTTTATAAGCAGTTTTACATTCACGTCTTGAGTCAGACATTATTCATACTTATGGACAGTGAAACTTAATGCAAAAAAATAAAGAGCGACTCATTTGAATTCATATAGATCAAAAGAATGATTCATGTTGAACATTTCTGAAGAAAGAAAGAAATTTTGGAATGCCGGAAAATTATAATATAGATAATTTCGTTCGATTTTCGGTTCAACGGAATTATCAATAGCGATTTCGTCTTAAATAATTTTTCGGCGAAACTCAAATTTTGATTCGAAAATGAAGCTGAATTTTCGCCAGATATCTAATTGTATCAACACCTTGTTGAAAAATTATACAATTCAGTATTATATAAATCATGTATGTAAATAACATAATAAAAGTTATATAGCAGCACCTTGCTTTAATATCTGGATTTATCCCTGTAGTAAAACGCTCCAATAGTGGTACCGTTTCCTTTTACCTTGAAGAAGAAAAGAGTAATTTCCTCTGTTAGAGTTCTTCTATTAGCCTCCGAGGCTATTTCTTTCAGACAAGCTAAAAATGTCGTGTCATCATCCCTAAATTTTCTAGTGAACCGATTTTGATAATTATTTTTTTAAATGAAAGCTATTTATTTGTAGTTGTGCCCATTTTAATTATTTTTTAATTTATTTCCATTTTTATATTTTATTTTTAATTTTAAAAGCTTTTTCATGACATTTCTTCAAAATGGTGGCAACACAGTTTAGCTTTTCTCTCGATAATAAAAATTTATTTTCTAAAATGATTGCGTATAATTATGCACTAATTGAGTTTAAAAAATATATTTACTGAGAAATAATATTAATAATGTAAATAAAATGACAGAAAATAATATATGATAAAAATTAATGTCTAAATCAAAATAAGAGAAATTTCAAATGAGGAAAATTATGTCATTCAGCAACCAGATAAATGGGAATTACAATATTATTATGGATGCCTTTTTCATAAACAGTAACTTTTAAAGAACATTTGAAGAGAAAATGACGTTACTATTTAAAACATCGTATTTTTACTCATAACGATATTAGGTACTACTCTGTTATCCCGTCGACCAATTTCGCCAAATTAATAGCCAAATTATACATATTGACATAATTTTTTATTTTAAATAACGAAAAAATAAATAATCAGTAGAATATTAATAAAAATATTAATAAAAAGTCGAAATAAAAACCACTTAATGACATTTTAAACACATGAATTGTATTTAATGTCATTGAACGTGACATTCACGATCATCCATTATTGGCATTTAATCTTATAGTTTGGCGATAATTTTTGGGTCGATGGGATAACCTAGTAGTACCCGATATTACTTTTTTTTTTAACAAAGCTATTTTTCTGTGAGTGCATATAAAATAAAATTTCTGGATTTCGCCGGCACTCATATTACAATTTTAACTGTACTTGTGCGAATATTTGCATGCAAAATTGTAACTGGCAAATTTGACATTTACTTTGTAAATATATTTATTATATATTGATTCAATAATGTAATTACTTTTGCTTTTTTTTTAAACCAAATCGATCGGGTCTTTTAAACATTTCATTCGTCGAATTCGATGGGATTCCATTCGTTTTATTGTTAAATTGCTTTTCCTTTTACTCGGAGTCTATAAAAAAGCGTTTAAACTAAAGAAAAAATCCGTTTTTGATTAATCTATTCAATGAAGAAGTAGCACGTCAAATTGTATCTCTTTATTATTCCGCAATTCCAATGTCTCAGAGAGAAACTGCTATTCAATTGGGTATTTCACGCCGTTCTGTTTGCTATTATATTGATATACACAAGAAAAATGAAGTTAGTTCATTGCAATCTAAACGGGGTCGCCCTTCTAAAAAACTTCTATCGATTTTTTTTTTTTTTTTTTTTTTTTTTTTCTAATCGGAGGCGAAACTGAATTCTGCAATGGTAGAATCTACATTCATCTTGTATTCTTCTTTTTTTAAAAAAAGGAAACTATATTTTTTGATAAATGAACAAAAGTTTTCAGTTTTGCTTTTTCAAAGTTGTATGTCTCACAGTAACACTTAAAATTCAATTTCTACGCCTTACATCTTTCAGTTATTTTCAAACAATGCAACTTATCAAGTTACAAAATACTAGTAATATATTCAGTTTTTATATAAATAAACATAAAAGTAAAATATTTTTGATGCTTCTTTATAAGCATTTAATGTTTATCTTACAATTCGCGCCAATTTTTATAACCGAAATTCACGTTATTATATATAAAAAAAAAATCTGTTAATGACATAAACCCCGATTACGGGTAATTCAACACATTAATTTATGCCTTTTAGAAAGTGCGAACGAGTAAATTTAATCTTAAAAATATTTTTTTTTTGTTTTTTTGTGTTTTAAGAGAAGACATTACTCGATAAAAAAAAAGTATTTTTACCTTTTTTTCCAAAATTTCTAAATTATTTTCAAAACTGAAACTCGCGATTTAAATAATAAACTTATAATCGCAGTTAAACTTATAACAGTAAAAGAAAAATGATGTTAAAATTAATATATGTTCTTCTTAGTTCTTAATTTACATTTAATTTTCAACTTTTTAGTGTTTAACCCTCTCAGTTGCGCCGTTTGTAGTCTACAAACGGTTGACAAATTGACAAATGACAACAATAATTTTTCGATATGTGTGTCAAAATCAGTTTTTTATTATTTTCAAATAAATCTGTTTGTAATTTGTGGTGTCAGGCATTATTTTGTAGCTATTTGGTTAGTTATATGGGGTTTTATGGCGCAAAATACCTTAAGGGACATGCTGCGCTAATGTACATTTTTTGGAGGTAAAACACCTTGCCCATGAAATTTTTGACTCTTTCTACCTCGGACTAAATCTATTTGAAATAATTAATTTACAAGAGAATTTATATATCAATTTATCAACATGAATAACAATGCTTAATTTCAGATACTTTATAAATAAAATTTTTTTTTAATTTTCTTGGTGCGAGTGAAATTAAAGTTTGATATCCTCTTTTGAGGACACCGCGCCGAAAAGGGTTAAGTTATTTCATTTTTACAATTTCATTGACAGTTGGGGTATTTTGGCGAGCGTGCTTTGCCACGTAATTAACCTAGTTGTTATTTTAACTGGTTTACATTTATAATAATAAAGTATTTTTCCCAAATCATCACCTCTGCGGCTTGATAGCTTAATAATGCCCTAAAAGTATTATATTTAAAAAAAATCTTTACAAATACATTATATTGTCATATGAAATATGTATGTGTTATTTGTTAACAAAAAAATTCATTGGTTAAAATTGTTAGTTAAAAATGTTAAAATAAGATTTTTTTTCCAAACGTGATGTCAAAAATTTAATTACGTATATTAATAAATTATTTTTCAGTGTTTAAAAAAACATTATATTTGTGGAAGTTTAATAATTTAAATAATGTTTTATTTTTTTTTCAGTTAAACTTGCACATTGAGTAAAATTTTCGTACATTCAAGTGTTAAGACGCCACACTACTGACTGAAAAAGACCCGGATGATAATGTAAAGTCTATGGGGGTGTTTTTTTTCAAATACCTCTCTCAAATTAAATACTTGACGGGACATTTTTTGCATAGGATTGCTGAGGACGATACACAACCGGATTACTTTTTACTTTTTCGATTTTGGTTTTAGTTTTATTTTTTTAAATATTTTAACTTTTAGAACCGGTTTGAAAGGTTATGAAACTGAAACTATCGTAATATAAAAAGAATATAACCAAAATCGAAAAGTAAAAACTAGCCCGGTTGTGGATTGCCCTCAAGCTATCCTACACACACACACAATAAAAAGGTCAAATTATTAAAATTTGAGCGAGATATTTGAAAAGAACGCCCCCATAGACTTTACATTATCATCCGGGTCTTTTTCACTCAGTAGTGTGGGCTCTTAATGCGGAAACTCTGATCACCGATCCCTGAATACCAGGCATATGTTATGGCACAAAAGTGGTGGCTGATCTATGCGGGTTGTTTTTAAGCATACCAGTTAAACTTAAAAATTATAACATGTAATTTTGAAAATCATTTTGTCAAATCTATAATTTATCTTTATCATATCATTTTGTTTAAACATACCATTTTGGATACATCAATTCACGGTGCAGAGAAAATTAATTCCGTAATTCACGCATACGTGATTATTTTCACGGTCTCCTCATGCCACTTTTTTTAGGGTCAGATTATTTTCAGAGTCAACATTATATGTTTATATATATATATATAGTATAATTGTCTTCATTTTCGCGTCCTTTTACCTGGAATCAGATGGGCAAAGGGTTACATGCGGCCATAGGTTTTTGCCAGCCATGATTTGCCCGTACCACATACGGGTATTCGTATTCCAATCATAATTTATTATTCTCACCAAGAAATTTTTATTTTAATTTTTGAATTATTTAATATCCCAGCATTTGTCCGATTTAATTAGGCAACAATTATTATTTTGAAAGACCGTTGATAAAAGATTAAAAAATCTGTAATAAACGCAAAAAAAACGAAAAAAAGGAGAGAAATATTTGAAAGTATTTTTCAAAAACATTGATCAGTTAAGTGGTTCTGGAGTTACATAATTTAATAAAATAAAAGCTTTATAACAGGAATTCGACTAAGACAAAATGTGTCTATGTATGTCCACCAAATCGAATTTTTCAATTTCCTCTTTCCCTCTTTCAGAAAAGACGCAGTTTTTGGCCTTCAGATATTCTATAAATTTTCGTTCCAAGAAAGACGAAACAATATTACTTGATAAATGATGAAAAAAAATTGTCCGCTCTAGCTGTTTCACGAGTGAATGGCTAGCCGTAAAATTTGAGATTAAATTTTTTTCAAGATACAATATATTTTTTTTTTCTTTTGAAACAAAGCACTTTATCAAATTGTCAGAAATATGTCTGTTTAAGAAAAAATAAAGGAAAATGTGTTCTTTAAAAACATTTAAGGGTAGTTTTATATTTAAAAAAATGTAGATACTCGTTTTTACGGTAATTTAGAGGAATATAATCCGGGAAAATGAATAGGATTTCTACTAATTCCATATCTACCAGTCCTACAATTTTTGAATACCATTATTTTTAAATTATGACCTTCGTCTTATTTATCGCAGATTTGCAGTTATTAAATAAAGGTAATATTTTCCTTCTGAAATAGATGGTCTCAAAAAGCGAGAGATGGTTGGAATCTATGTAGTTCTGCCACGCATAATACGGTACCGCAAATTGATCAGTCTTAAACTCAATATCCATAAAACTTGCGTTAAATTAAGATATCATAAACATGTTTCTAACCAGCCAATTTATATAATTTATAAATATATATATATATTATTTCCGAGTTAAGCGCTTTAAAAAAATGCATAATTTGTTTTTAGCAACAATAATAAAAGAAAAATAAAATTTGCTGATTTAATCAGAGCACTTTTAACCCCTTAACACGCAGTGTTGCCGGGTTTGTAACACCTAAAGTTCCCCCTGTTTAGAGACACAAAAACTCCGTGAATATTTTAAAAACTACTCTAATGACTACTTTAAATCTTTCTTATGAGTTCTAGATGGCAGCACCACAGAGATCAAACTCTACTGTTTTTAAATAATAGGTAAAATGTGTTACTGTAATACGCGCTTCACAGCAATGCTCTTCTCACTGCGCTTATCAATGCTTTACTTATGGGAGGTGACCACTTCGGCAACAGCTGTATAATTAAAATGGTTAGTGCAATCTTTACAAAACAATACCTGTGTACTCCTCTAGGCCTAAATAGATTGCCTAATTTTTTTTCCTTAAATTCCAAATTTAAAGAGTAGTGCGCCAGAAAGTGTTAAAACTGTGTACAAAGAAACTTCTTTTCAAAAATGGTGCCGACTGAATAAAGTGTGTAAGAGGCGCTGGAGACCCAGTGCTTAAAGATGAAAACAGCTCGAAACTTGTGTCAAATCAACCGGCATTTTATGGTAAAGTAGTGCTTGATCAGTTAAGTTACAGGTATTAGTCAAATGAGAACTATTCTGCTCCAAATGATATTTTTTAAAATAGGCCTCTCCAGCGCATGACAAATACAAGACACCAGTGGTGACCTAAGTTTTCTTATCTTTCGAACCAGTTATTAATTCTGTAAATTTTAAAATAGTTAAATCAGAATTATTTGATATACTTCTACAGGAAAGCACGCGAAATTTTGTTATCCTATTTGACGTATTCGTCAATAAGCTTTTTTCCGGACATGCCAATTAATTAGGTCTCTAAAATGTTTTTTTTTCCCTTTTTTTAGGATTTCGATAATTTGACGAAACCCTGTTCGCTTTAGTCATCTGCCTGTCTGGCACAGAGTTTTTCAGAAACTGTGTAAAATAGAGATTAAAATTTTGCTTTCATATAGCTGAATATCTGTAATCGCGCAACAAACAATAAAATCTTGAAAAATTTTTTGTATTATTTTAGTTAAATGAATTAATTAAATGATATCCGACCATTTTTATGATTTAGATTTTAAAAAAGGCAATAATTTCTGGCTTTTTCGTGCACGCTAGATAGTTCCATGGTAGCGCATTTGCCTGCTAATCAAATTGTTCCATCTTTGAAGCTCGAGAAAGGAGGTATAGGTTTTTTCCCGGAATAGATTTTATCATCTAAGAGATTCAGTTTTGAAGAATTTTGGTATTTTTTTCTTCATTTTAAGTCTGCTCTAAAATGTTTAGTAAATTAATTTTTTTATTAAATTTTAATTTTAATTTTAATTTTTTTATTTTTATTTTTATTTTTATTTTTATTTTTATTTTTATTTTTATTTTTATTTATTTATTTATTTATTTATTTATTTATTTTTATTTTTATTTTTATTTTTATTTTTATTTTTATTTTTATTTTTTATTTATTTATTTATTTATTTATTTATTTGGGAAATTGCAAAATTTTAAATTGACTGCTTTTCATAATCTGTTGCATTTAAATAAAAAAGCTTCATTGCCAATTTGAGATGTTTTTTCTTTTTTTTTTAAATTTTATTATCATTATAATTAGCTAAAATTAACTTAACGTCGGCAAGAAAACTCATCATTTTAGGAATACGAAACTTTTAAATCTGAAAACCAAAAATTAGTGATGAATTAGTGATGAAACGGCAGAGAAGGGTGGGTATATTATATATTATTGGACTATTTTTTGCTTGCTGTCCCTGATTTCATCAAAATTTTAACCTTTTCAGGAACAAGGTACCAGTGCCGTAAGAAAGGTGGGGGGGGGGGGACGGTCGCTCTACGCTCAAATTTTGGGTGCGCCAAATTTATACTACCTACGTTATTTTTCGCCTGTCACAAGAAAAAGTTGAGGAAGGGGGGGGGGCACCAAACTGAAACTTTGCCCCGGACCTAGTTTTCTCTTCGCACGCCCCTGCAAGGTACTTTCATTCGTAAAACTTTGAAATGAGTGACTGGTACCTGTATTTTAAGGAAAATTTATTTCAAACTAAGCAAAAAGATTTTGTGCACGTATTTAACAAAAAGAAAAAAAAAAAAACATACCAATATACTGGTGTTAGTGTGTCATTTAAAAGTTAATATTCGGTGGTCCAAAAATGAACCAACGAGTTCGAAAGGGTTAAATCCCTTTTTCGAATATTTTTCGAATCCACATTGACATAAATATAAAACATTTTCAATAATTACCCCCTCAGCCAAAAAAGAAAAAAAAATGAAATATTTATTTACATTTTACTATCATTTGTACGGTAAATTTGAGAGTTATTATTTATTTTTTATTGGGGCAATTTTTGGGGTCCCATTCAAACATAAATCAATAAATTTCAATAATTAAGTAAAAGCAATGTAACAGTGTAGGTCACATCTTTTCTTATTTAAAAAATAATAATTTTCCATATATATATATACATATATATAACGATATTTAGTTTAGAGTTTAGATAAATCTTCGATACTTTTTCTTCTACAAGTTTGAAAATTACATGACCCAATATTATAAAAAAAAAAATTATAACAGCATTTTAGCTGAACAAGAATATGTCTAGAAATGTCCCAAAAGTATAACTTTCCAATTTTCTGGGTTTTTAATCTTTACTTTTGAAAAAAGTAACAAATTTATCCTTAAAAGTTCTTCTGTGCTTTTCTTTATAAAAAATAGAAACGATTTTTCCTGATAAATGAACAAAAGTTGCCATATTTGCTGTTTGAAGCTTGAATTGGTTCGCTGTAATATCTAGGATTAAATTTTTACGTGTCACATCTTTAATTTATTTTCAAACACTGCATTTCAACAAAATTTGAAAATTAAACTTCATATTCTTAGTTTTATAAATCTAAAAATAGGTTTAAAAAATCCGTTAACACCTTACTTCTCCCGCTCGTGAAAAAAATAATAAAAGTCTTTCGATACATAATTATTGCATAAATTCAATTTTATATATTTTCGAACAAAAATGGATTTAAAAATGTGTCAGAAAGTAACTTCTTGGAATTAAGAAGAATTCAAAATTTTTCGAATAAAATTTATCCAAAAGCGCAATTTTCCCATTGGACGGTGATTATAAATTATTTTATTTATTTATTGTCGGAATTTTAGTTTTGATTATGGAACATTATCCAGAGACAAATGGTGAGTTATTTATATAGTTTTACGTGTAAATAAGTTAATCTTTCACAACAAGGCTGCATCCAATAAAAAAAAAAAAGATTTTTTAAACGAACGTTTATCATTTCAAAATCCTTACCAAGCCCCCCGCCCCTCCTGCGTAATAGTCGAAATCTCATGATTAAACGAGGGGAAAATCTCTGTAAAATTCTAGCAGTCGCAAAAAAAAAAAAAAAAAAAAAAAAAAAAAAAAAATGGCAACTATGTCAGGATTAAATGTTTCCATGATACCTCTTTCTATGTATATAAATATTTTTTCGAATGTGATGTATCAAAATGAAGAAAAATACAGCCTGTGATTTATGTAGAAAAAAAATAAAGAAATTAAAAAAAAATACTACTTTTTGATAAGTTTATAAAGTTAACATTATTTCTTACAAAGAACTTTCGATGTCCATTTCTCATTCTATTACCATTTCTAAAATACTTTAATAAATCTGAGCTGATTTATGCAAGTGAAATATAAATTTTTATGTTCGCTCTTTTAGAACTGCAGAATATTTGAATAGAAAAATTTCGAATAGTAGTAATGTCTATAAATATCGATAATAAATATGATGTGATATATGCAAAGGTTTATAACTTCTTGGTGCGCTTGTTAAGAAATGAAATATATATTTAGAGTCTGCATTTCTTGTTATTGAGACTGGTAAAAGTTTTACAATTTTCGTGAAAATATCCATAAATTTTATTTTACAGATTTTAACATTAACCGAAAGGTTTGATTCTACAAATAAAATATGACATTAGTTTTTAAGTAATTAATTAATACGTTAGTGTAACATATTTAAAGCCCATGGAATATATGCAGGTCGCGTTGCGTATTTGCCTAGCATTAATAATACTATTTATTTTTATTTTTTTATTTTTTTTAATTGGATACAAAATGAAACTTTATACAAATCGATTAAAACAACGAGGTTTTTTATAATACAATAGTTGACATAATTTAAATTTACTCTATTTTTAATATTTATTTTTTGTAAGCTGGAAGTTTACGAAATTAATTGCTCTTATAAAATTAAAAAACCGTAACATGTCACCTAAAGCTCAAAGTTTAAACTTGAACATCAATTTATATTAGGACTACAAAGTGGCAAAAGGCTTTAAAATGTTGTCTAAATGTTTTCTTCCATGTTCAAAGTTCGTACAGATGCAGATGAAATTATCAAGCTGCTGATTGTTATGATAAATGTTTTAATTTGTACCGCGATTATGTTGAGAAGTAGAGGCATAATGTGTCTTTCAAATATAAGTAAAAAAATGTTTCCTTTTATTTTTTTAAATTCGTAAACGGTCCTTACTTTAAAAATAAACCTCGTAAATAATTTAAAGAGGTACATTTTTGGGACACTCACTACACAATCGAAACACTTTATATTTAACACAATTAGTCTAAAACGGAGTTCGTACGAATTCCATTCTTTTCCAGGTGAAATATCAATATTTTTTAATAAAAAAATTATCTACACTAAGCATGAAAAATTACATCCTATTAAAAGATTTTTATAAGAAAATACTGGTACCGCAGTATTTCCTGATCTGCAAATTTAGGACCAGTACGAATCTAGATTTAAAAGCTTATTTCACTCTTGAAAATAATCATATAAATAAATAAATAAATAAATATTCCTAATATTTTTTTCACATTATAATATTCAGTATTATTTAGAATTTACCCCCTTTTCCTGTAATTTGCGGTATATAACGCGGACGGATACATGGTTCAATATTATTTTATATCTTAATAAAAGCTTTATTTAAAATTGAGCAAGAAATTTTCTGAATTTATCCTTAAAATCAAAATTTCCAATTTCCTCGATTTCTTCGTTTTCTCTTTCAGAAAATACTTTTTTTTTTCTTTAAGTGTTGCTATAAACTTTTCTTTACAAGAAAGACGAAACGATATTTTCTGATAGATGATAACACGTTGTCAGTTCTGGCGGTTTCACGGGTAAATTGCTAGCCGAAAAATTTGACATCAAATTTTTTCACAATATATTTTCTATATTTTATAAAGCAATTTATCAAACTCCGAAAAATATATTCCCGTAAAAAGGAAAATACCCATTGCCCTTTAAAAATATATAAGAATTTTTCCTAGATATTTCCTTTTTTGCAGCGTAGTGCTTAGATATTCTTTTAGAAGAATATTCTATATCAAGTCAATTTTGAAAAAAATTGTGAATTAACTATTTCTGTGAAGTGTGTGAATTAACTATTTCTGTATCGTTTGCTGTATAGAGCTTTTGGCTTTTTAAAAAAAGCTTGAAATGATTCGGGCTTTGGAAAGTTGCACTTTTTGCCAAATCATACAAGCAATTAATAAAAGCAACCTAATGAGATTTTAAGCTTGTTTGTATTATGTTTTTATATAAAAATATCTAAATGTTATACATGCATATATATATATATATATATATATATATATATATATATATATATATATATATATATATATATATATATATATATATATATATATATATATATATATATATATATATATATATATATATATATGTATATAAGATTTAAGATTCAACAAATTAAGTACCGTAATTTCTGGCGTATAATCCGCGGATCAAACAATTCTTTTTTGGACATAGAAATCTTATTTATTGATATTGAAGATTATTGGTTATTGATTATTGAATGCAAATATATACGGCGATATAAAAAGTTACATTTCTCTTTAATGAATTTCTGTGTCAAAAGAGAATTGTTTGATCCGTGGATTATACGCCAGAAATTACTATATTTTTTTTAACCTTATCCTTTGAAATTAAACATTGGAATTTTATTGATTTCCTATTTTAAATAATACTAAACCCACACTATATTTTTAATAACACAGATGGTTTCAAAAATATAGGGAACGTTATATTTAATTTGAATTCAATGATTATTTATTCCAATTTTTTACGTTCATTGTGTTTTTAATTTTTTATTTACATTCTGAACATAACTCAGTGAAAGGGAGCTTAAATGTGTCAATTTTTAGTAATTTTAAATGTTTTAATGTTCAAGGACGTCTTATAAGGAAAATAATTATTTATAATATAAGTTCTTTCCTTTTCGTTTTGCAATATATATTATTATGACACAGTGCACGATTCTGTTTACACAACTGGAGTTTCAGCATAATTCCTCATATATTTTTCTAGATCTTGAACAATATGTCTAAAATAGCAAGTAATCGGTCATCTTTGTCCATATATATATATAACTCTTCTGACATATATATATTCAAGGAGCGAATTTCAAAACTCAATTTAAAAATCGATACTTTTTTATCAATCTAATGTCTAGGTCGACTTGCGTCGAAAAAAGACTAAAATCTTCATAAAAATAATTTTTATCGTGTATTTCTGGTATTCTAAAATCTTGGTTTACAATAAAAACGGATGGACGCAATCAGATATTTTTGCGATTTCCCAAAATTTGATTTTTTGGATAAGGCGAGGTTTGAATCTCACCTTCTCATATATATGTGTCTAACAATACTACGCAATTCCAACATTTTACTTCAATAGTATTATAATGCATAATTTAATGTGCTTACCATTCTTCTATACTTTATTGTTTGAATTATGTAAGTTTGAACAAAATACCTTACTAAAGAAAACATTCACACACACAAATAAAAAAAAATTAAAAAATCAACCATTTTTACTTATTGTCAAAATTTGTGGGATAATTTTGGTATAAGCCTTTCTCTATTTGGCGCCCTTTAGTCTCGGCGCCCGGGGCGGCCGCCCCCGTTTTCCTCACCTTTAGTTTTAAAATTCAAAAGAAGTTTTAAGATTCTTTAAGTTTTAAGAATCTCCTTTAGATTTAAGCCACTGAGTTTTAAAATTCAAAACTAATAAAAAATTTTTATTGAACTTTCACTTCAACAAGTATATGTTTGGAATTGCGCCTGGCATAAAATTTTCCAACTTCCTCTTTTTCTTTTGCAGTGAATATGCATTTTCTTTAATCAAAGAGTTGCATTGTACTTTGCGATAAAAGAAAGACCAAGCGATATTTCTTTATACATGAACCAAAATTGTTGGCTGTCCATGTTTCATGCATCAATAATTCGCTGTAAAAATACAGAAAAAAGGAATTCGTGACTCATCTTTTATCTACATTTTTCTTTTTCAAAGAACGCAATCGATGCATTTGCAAAAAAATACATATATAATCCAAGTTTTTCGAAAGGAAAAAATGCTGATTTAAAAAAAAATAGTTTGGAATTATATTTATTTAAGTATTCTCCGAATTAAATTGCAAGTCTAATACTGATTTTTAAATGCACAACAGTCTGTCTCATTTGATTTATGTAACTGATAATTTTTTACGATTAAATTATTTCCCTCAAAGAAAAACTCTCTAGGTGGCGTGTGGTCAAGAAAAAACACTAAGAACACCCAAAATACCAATATTTTTATTTCATAATCAGTCATAAAAAAGACCACACGATATTCCTTTATATATGAACCAACATTGTCGGCTATCCATGTTCCACGGATCAATAACTCGCTATAAAAAACTAGAAATAAATGAATTCGTGAAGCATCCATTATATGCATTTTTTTTTTTTTCAAAGAAAGCAATCCATGCCTTTGGAAGAAAACTACCGTAATTTCTGGTGTATAAGTCTCGGATCAAACAATCATTTTTCGAACCAGAAAAATTTTAAAATAAAATTTAACTTTTTAGATCGCGGTAAATACTTGTCTTTAATTACTGAACAAATTTTCTGTGCCCAAAAACAATTGTTTGATCTGCGGCTTATACACCGGAAATTACGGTATATAAATCCCAAGTTTTTCGAAAGGAGAAAATACTGATTTTCAAAGGTAGATTGGAATTATATTTATTTAAAAATATTCACCGAACTAAACTTCATGTCTAATGTTTATTTTTAAATGTACATCAATCTATCTCATTTGATTTATGCCACTTATAAACTTTTCGATCAAATTATTTCTCTCAAAGAGAAACTCTATACTAATTAACAGGATGGCGTGTGGTCAAGGAAAAACACTAAGAACATCCAAAATACTACTATTTTTATTTCATAATCAGGTAAAGGAATCTTTTAAGAATAATTCTCAGCAAAAATATATTTAATAAAAATTGCAGCTTTTGCAAAGATGCTTTTTTTTTTTTTTTTTTTTTTTTTTTTTTTTTTTTTGGTTACTTTATTATTTTTTACAAAAAATTCACGGTTTCAAAGTTTCAAATTTTTTTAGGCAAACTTAAAATGTTATATGCACAACAGTATTTTTTTTTCATAAGCTGCGTATTCCATTTATTATGCATAAATTATTTCAAGATGATTTGTCGAACAGATATTGAAATATAATCATATTTATGAGATGCTATATTTGAAAACCGAGCAGTCAAGAATGTCAACTGATGCGAGTTTTTCAAAATTTTGATAACTTTTTTATCGGAAACTATTTCACCAATGAATTAAAAAAATATATTGGTGATCATATCTCAACAGTAAAAACAAACACGTACAGTTTCATTAAAATGTGTGACGGTGGGTTACATATTATTATTTTTCAGTCTGATTTGATTTGGAAACGACCCATAAACTAAGAAAGATTTTTATTGAAATTTCACTTCAATAAGTCGTATTTGTACTTATGCCTACATAAATTCCAACTTCCCCTATTTCTTTTGCAGAGAATATGCATTTTATTTCATCAAAAAGTTGCATTGTACTTTGTAGTAAACAAAGACCATACGATATATTACTTTACTTACTTTACTTACTTTACATACTTTATACATGAACCAACGTTGTCAGTCGTCCATGTTTCACGGATCAATAATTCGCTGTAAAAATCTAGAAACAAATAAATTCGTGACTCATGCTTCATCTGCATTTTTTTTTCTTTTTCAAAGAACGCAATCGGTGCATTTGGAAAAAATGTATATAACTCAAGTTTTTCGGAAGGAAAAAATGCTGATTTTAAAAAATAGATAGGAATTATATTTTCTTAAAGTGTTCACCCATCTAAATTGCAAGTCTAATGTAAATTTTTAAATGTATATCAATCTGTCTCATTTGATTTATGTGACTTATAAACTTTCACGATCAAATTATTTTCCTCAAAGAGAAACTTTACGCTAATTAACAGGGTGGCGTGTGGTCAAAGAAAAACACTAAGAATACCCAAAATACTGCAATTTTTATTTCATAACCAGGTAAAGGGCACTTTTAAGTATAATTCGCAGCAAAAATAAATTTAATAGAAACTGCACCTTTTGTAATAATGCTTTTTTTTTTACAAAAAAAGAATTACGATTTTAAAATCTCAAAATTTTTTAGGCATACTCAAAATGTTATTAGCACAACAGTATTTTTTTTTTTTTTCATAAGCTACCTACTCCATTTGTTATGCATAAACTATTTGAAGTTGATTTTTCTAACGGATATTGAAATATAATCATATTTATGAGATGCTATATTTAAAAACTGAGCATCAAAAATGTCAACTGATGCGAGATCTTCGAAATTTTGATAATTTTTTTCTCGGAAACTATTTCACCAGTGAGGGAAAAAAAGTGATCATATCTTAATAGTAAAAACAAACACACGCAGTTTCATTATAATCTGTGATGGTGGGTTGCATATTAATAGTTTACTGTCTGATTTGATGTGAAATGACCCATAAACCAATAAAAGATTTTTATTGGAATTTCACTTCAATAAATACATATTTGGACTTATGTCTGACATAAAATTTTCCTACTCATCTTTTTCTTTTGCAGAGAATATGCATATTTTTTCATGAAAGAGTTGCGTTGTACTTTGTTGTAAATAAAGACCAAACGATATTTCTTTATACATAACCAACTTTGTCAACTTTGTCCATGTTTCACGGATCAATAATTCACTGTAGAAATCTAGAAACAAATGAATTCGTGACTCATTCTTTTTCTGCTTTTTTTTCTTTTTCAAAGAAAGCAATCGATACATTTAGGAAAAAAATTATATAACCCAGGTTTTTCGAAAGGAAAAAATGCTGTTTAAAAAAAAGAGTGGAATTATATTTATTTAAATTATTCTCCCAACAAAATTATAAGTCTAATGTTAATTTTTAAATGTACGTCAGTGTATCTCATTTGATTTGTGTAGCTCATATATTTTTACAATCAAATTATTTCCCTTAAAGAGAATACTAATTAATAGTGTGGCGTTTCTTCAAGAAAAAACACTAAGAACGCCCAAAATACCACTATTTTCATTTCATAATCAGGTAAAGGTAACTTTTAACCCTTTCCGGCACGGGCAAACTCTGTAATAAAATGAGAAATAATCGACTGACACCGGAATTCACAAACGAATTTTTTAGATATTTTGAATTCCTTAATTTTGGCTTTTAATGTAAAAGCGGAATGTTACTAAAATGTTATTGGTGCCGTTTGCAAGTTTGGAATTAAAATTAGGTATCCCAGACCGGGCACAGTGTGCCGGAAAGGGTTAAGTGTAATTCCCGGCAAAAATAAATTTTATAGAAATTGCACTTTTTGCATTAATTTTCGCAAAAAATTGACGATTTCAAAGTTTAAAAAATTTTTAGGCAAAATTTAAATGTTATTAGCACAACAGTATTTTTTTTTATAAGCCGCGTACTCCATTCATTATGCATAAATTATTTGAAGATGATTTGTCGAACAGATATTGAAATATAATCATATTTATGAGATGCTACATTTGAAAACCGAGCATTCAAGAATGTCAACTGATGCGAGTTTTTCAAAATTTTGATAATTTTTTTATGGGAAACTATTTTAACAATGAAAAAATATGTATTGTTTATCATATCTTATAGTAAAAACAAACGCACGCAGTTTCACTAAAATCTGTTATGGTGGATTACATATTGAAACTTAATTCTCTTATTTGATGTGGCCACCGCGGGGGCGGCCAAATTTTGTCCGTGACCCCCGCTTATGTCCCGAATAGTCCGACTCTCTAAAGGAATAGGGAAAAAATGACCTATGAACTAATAATAGATTTTTATTGAAATTTCATGTTAATAAGTACATATTTGGACCCATGCCTGACATAAAGGTTTTGAACTTCCACTTTTTCTTTTGAAGAGAATATGCATTTTCTTTCATCAAAAAGTTGCATTGTACTTTGTGGTAAAAGAAAGACCAAACTAAATGTCTTAATACATGAACCAACATTGTCGGTTGTCCATGTTTCACGGATCAATAATTCGCTGTAGAAATCTAGAAACAAACGAATTCGTGACGCATCCTTTAACTGCATTTTTTTTCTTTTTCAAAGAACGCAATTGATGCATTTGGAAAAAAAAATTATAAAACCGCAGGGTTCGCACAACTGTACCACAAAATTTTTACAGTACTTTCAACGTATTTTACTGTAGAAAATATTGCGAAATTTGCGTATCGAGCAGGTGTCTGCGAATTCCGTTTCTTAAAAGTTAAATATAAATTTTCTTATCATTAATAGTGGTTTCAGAGTCCTTACAAAATATTAGGAGTGTGCGAACCCTGTAACACAAGTTTTTCGAAAGGAAAAAAGGCTAATTTAAAAAAATACATTGGAAGTATATTTTCTTAAAGTATTCTCCCTAGTAAATTGCAAGTCTAATGTTAATTTTTAAATGTATGTCAGTCTATCTCATTTGATTTATGTAACTTATAAATTTATACGATCAAATTATTTCCCTCAAAGAGAAACTCTACAGTAATTAACAGGGTAGCGTGTGGTCAAGTGAAAACACTAAGAGCACTCAAAATACCACTATTTGTATTTTATAATAAGGTAAAAGACATTTTTAAGTAAAATTCCCAATAAAAATAAATTTAATAGAAATTGTGTTTTTCCCTGTCCACACGCCACCCTGACGAAGGACAAGTTTCGTAATATATGACTGGGTTTCCAGTTTGGCCTCTACTTTCAATTTAAAAACTTCGAATTCGCACCAGAAATTTTTTATGGGAAATTTTATGACGTAACATTTGTCATTAAATAAAGAAAACAATACTATATAGGTGTTTTGGTGTTAATGTAATATTTAAGAATTGAAAAAAGTGGCCAAATCTTCAATCCTGTCATCTGATACTCATTAAACTGGATATTGCTTACCAACGCACACTTTATTCATAAACTGAAAGATGATGTAAATAAACACATGATTAAAAAAAATGCCAACTTTTCGTTTTAATGTTTAAAACCATCACGAGGAATATATTTTTTTTTCATTTTCTTTTTTCAGAATATTTTTCTATCGTTTATTTCCACAACTGAAGTACCAGTTTAATGTTAGTTTTAAAACGTGTACCAGTCACTCTCCCTGTAAAATTGAACGATTTGATGATGCATCTTTAAACAAAGCAATTCATGAGTTTTGGAACAATATATATCACATCTTAAATTTTTAAAAAAAGAAAGTAAAAAAATAAAGTGTTATTTAAAGTTAATACTGAAATTACATTAATTTCTTGAAACGTGATCAAACCTTATCTTCTCTACCACTTTCATTTTTTTAATGGTTCGCGATAAACATTTAAAATTAAACATTTTAATGATGCATCATTAATATATACATACATATATTTCCAAATAAAGCATTTCATCAGATTCGGAAAAATCTATATCCCATATAAAAAATAAGAATAAGATGTTATAATAATTATCAAACTGAAAATATTTTTTTTTTATATTTCTCTTAAAACTTGTTTCATATTTAAATGTTGCATGTAAATGGCATTACGTTATCCCTAATTGTAATAAAAATGGCTGAAAATAACTTTGTAATTTTATAACTCAGACAATTTTGATGGAATTTAAAGATCTAAAAAGAATGAGAGTTACCAGTTGAGTTGCCTTGATTCAATGTATGGGTGATTCTCAAATAAGTGCATAATTTCCGTCCCTTGGGGTTACATGCTTTTTTTTTTTTTTTCATTCATAGAGTTTTTTTTTAGTATAAAATATATTTTGTAAAGTATTTGCAATTTCATAAGCTATTTTCAAGAAAATAACTGCAAATTTTATTGTGATGGTATTTTAAATGTTCAATTTGTCACTTCTGTCCCTTGTCCCTCACCTCATGTACTGATCTTCTGGAACAAATTTAAATGTAATGACAAACTATTTTTATAATTTTACCACCCAAAATAAAAATTTATACTTTAAATTACATAATAAAGTATTTTTATTGAAATTAAAAATAGTTTTACATTTATTCTGGGTTAGAGAAACGCTGTCCCTTAGTTTTTATGTCACTAACTGTCCCCTTGTATAAATCTGCTAAGTGACCAGCAGCTAGCCAGATAAAATTTGGTGAATAGGTGCATTTAGTAGAAGGAGCCATCTTAATTGCGCAAAATTTACACGACACAATTCTAAGGACTGAATGAAATGAATAGAAAGGTAAGAATAATTTTATTACTTTCATTTCTGTCCCCTACTTAAACTGTTCTTGTTCTTGTTTTTATTTATTTATTATTTTGTCATAATTTAGCATACATTTGCACAGCTGCCAACTCTTCTGATTTTTTTGACCCGGAAAAGTTGTATAGAAAATTTTGCATTATTTAATTAGCAGATTATGGCGATATGAAATGGTGACATTTACTTAAACAAATTTTCCGGGCCGAAAAAGCGGAAGACGTTGGCAGCTATGCATTTGTTTAATACAAAATTAGTACAAAATATCATACAGCAATCTTACTAAGCCTAACTTATTATTGTACACCGAAGCAATTTTCTTAATTTTGTCACTACTGTCCCTGTCACTTCTGTCCCCTTTCAAATTATTTACTTGAGGACTGAATCTCCGAATCAGATTTTAATGCCATAGATGACTTAGCCATAGATGCATGCCATAGATGCGAAAGGATACAGTGAAATCATCTATTCTAAATATATTAAAATTGCATCGGCTCACCTGGAATAAGTTTGAAAATTTTAAACTTCAACTGCATGATTTAAGCTGTTTCACATGTGACACACATGAAAAATGTCAACATTACTGTTC
This sequence comes from Maratus speculifer, assembly GCA_964019185.1. Lineage (NCBI taxonomy): Eukaryota > Metazoa > Arthropoda > Arachnida > Araneae > Salticidae > Maratus > Maratus speculifer. The sequence continues at coordinate 38,216,655 of OZ025296.1, forward strand.
AGAACCATCATTTGTAGACTTATCTGCATGTTTCAAGGATATGCTCAATGATTATAAAGATACTGAAGTACCAACTCCTGGTTCTGAAAGTGAACATATTTATGTAGGAACTAGGGTTGCAGTTGTGTGTGATGAAAATTGGTTTCCTGATGAGTTTTAAATTTTTATTTAGAATTAAATTATTATTTTAAATTTTTATCAACATATTTTTTCCTATTACTTATTAAAACATTTGTTTTTAACAGGTTTAATTGAAGAAATAAATGATGGCATCCTTAAAATAAACTTTATGTTAAGGAACGTAAGCCGATTCTATTGGTCAAATACATCAGATATCCAGGATGTTCCAAAGAATGAAATTTTGTGTGCTATTGATATTCCTCCTTGACCAGTTAGTTCAAGATATTTTACTATAGAAAATTATATGATATAAATTTTTAAATGAGCAAAATTTCTCGTACTTAAACACTTTTTCTAAGCAAAACTTTTCTCCAAATAAATTTACTTACTTACTCATTATCTTATTGTTGTTCATTTTTTTCTAAAAGGTTAATCAAATTGTAAAATAGTAAAAATATAATTGATGTTTAAAAATTTATAATTGTTAAAATGTTTAACACTGAAAAATTTTAAACATTTTTAAACTTATTTTGGGGAGCATTTTACCAAAAATTGGGGATTTTGTCGGGGGACATTTTGGAGGGAAATTGAAAATTTGGATTCATTCACCCTCTCCACCCCCCCTCCCAAAAAAGTAAGTCTTCTTCCTGAACTACCATCAATTTTGCCATCCTCTATTACCTGGACTATACTACAAGAACAACTTCAAGCATTGACAAGAATTTTCTGCAAAAATTACTTCAGAAGCAATCTTTAATTACTTTTCATTAAATTTTAGTACCATTCAGGCCATTAACAATTCTTTGTATTACGAATTTAATTAAAATAACAATAATAATTAAACACTATCATTTGAATCAAAATTTCTTTCGAAATTTGCAATCAGTTTTAATTTCTTTTTTAACGCAGAAATGCTCTTAAGTATCACATATAAAAAAAAGTAATATCAAAATTGTCTTGCTAGATGGTTTTTCAATAAATATAATAAGATGAAAGAAAAAAAAAAAAAAACACAACATTTGCTTTATGTTATCTTTGAACATTTGCCAAATCTGAGACAGGTTCTTTAATTTTCATCACGTGATAAAAAAAGCAAGAAGATTTTTGCAAACAAAGAAATTTTCACCAAACAAGTATTATTTTTTCTTTGATTTCGTTGTTGAATGTTCTTTCAAAATTGAATGCAGCTTAACGAAGGAAAAAAAAAAAAAGATAAATATAATCACGGGTAATTTAGTTTTTATTTAATCATTTGAAGGAAAATAAGATTAAGAAACAATTAAGCTACTTAAATTTTTAATCATTTTAAAAGCATTTATGCATTCTTTGATTGTGTTAAGGGAATTAAAAATATATTTCTTTTTATTAATAACAAAAGTATTTAATTTGCTAATATAAAATGAATTTTCTATAGTTTTAAGATAACAGAAAAATTATTTTTACATCAAAATAAGATTGATATTTGCATGAATAGTATCTTAGAGGAGAAAAGTGTAAAACAATAATGTGAATAAAATAATAATATCAGTGTTTCATTCTCCAATCATACATATGAGAACTTGCCCAAGTGAGTCAAAGATCCTGGGTGGTTATGTATCTTTAAATCAACAATTTACTTCAAAACAACCTTTTAGTAAGATATTTCAAGTTTTATGTCTGTTGGAGCCATTTTTGAAAAGAAATATTCAACTGCGATGAGTTATTTCAATACCTTCTAAAAAACAAGTTAAACATAACTCAAAACATAATGTAAAATCTATGATTCAGAGTTGCCAACTACTACGCCTGTTTAAATCAATTAAACATGTTTGGAACCACAAATTTATTTTAGTAGAATGCAAATCAAATATATTGAATATTATGTATCACAATACATGTGGTCAATTATTAACTAAGTTTTCTGTTTCTAATATGTTTATTTGACTTTAAAAAAGGCGTAGAAGTTGGCAGCCATGTAAGATGGTTTACAATGAACAAAATCCAAATAGTCAGGAAAAACCACAGTAAAAAAAAGAGCAATTGCCTGTATTTTATTATAGTAAATTTTTCAAACAACATAAAGGGAATAAAGAAGATTATTTTCTCTCCAACAAAATACGGGTATATAACATTTTTTAGTGTGTTTTTCTCTGTCTACTCGTCACGCTGATCAGCAGGGACTGATTACTAACGGGGCACTCTCCCACCAGTAAAATTTTATAGATATTTTCACCTTTTTAAACGCCCTTTTCATGCGGAATTACTGACATGAATAAAAAAAAGATTTCTATTTCTTTTTACTGGTAGGAGAGTGCCCCGTTGACAATCAGGCCCTGCTGATCAGGGCTGCCACAGGCGACTGTTTTCATATTCTGACTAGTATTTTTCTAAAATAAACTTTGATGTATATTTCTGTGCCTTGGAAAAAAAAAAAAAAAAAAAAAAAAAAAAGGGGGGGGGGTTCAATGTATAAAATTGAGAAATTTGAGTTAAATGCACGAATGAATTCAGGATGGGATATAAAATAATTGTTAAAAAGGCCAATATTAGATCATTGAAAATAAAATATTTTCTCGAAGCCAATTTTGAAATCGTAGCAAGATTCTTAAAATTCCTCAAATTTAAATTGGGTTTCCTGTCATTTGAGAAAAATAGACATTGATCCTTTTTGTTCCAAGGTACAGATATATATCTCAAGCAAATATTGTCAAAGTGTGAATTAAGGTTTTCTGTTTTAAGAAACTAGTTCAAATAGAATGAAAAAATAGTGGCCTTTGGCCAGACACCAGAATTTTAATTCAAACGAATCTATTTTATTCTGTATGTGAAAAACAACTTTTTTTTCTCATTTTATAATTAACTTTTTATAAATATATTTGTTCGCAATTATCGGCGTCAATCAATTATTTCAACACCTTTGCAATGGAAATGCTTTATCCGTTAAACGGGTTATCGAAAACAGGATAACGATACTAGTTATGTAACTGATGCGCTACCTTGAATAAAATATTTTATTGGCGGAAAGATACCGTCCTTGTATTTAGATGATATACACTGCTCAAAACAATTAAAGGATATTTGAAGTTTTACATAGAAAAAAGATATAAACGAAATTTTTGTTCCTGAAAATACAAGAAGAGAATCACAAATGCAAATTTTTCTGGTTTTCAAACTGTGGAGTATGCAAATTTTGAGTTCGACGTCAAAAACGTCGCTTCAGCGGCAGCGAATGAAATTTGACTTTCATCTGGATAAAAGAGAATGAAGACAAGGATGATCGGCATTCAGTGATTGCTTTGTTTCGATGAGTACGATGTCTCAGCGAAATCATTTGACAGATTCAGAAGCTTGGAGAATTGTTGGTAGGTTAGAAGGGGGCCAAACTCAAGCCGAAGTAGCGCAAGCCATTGGAGTGTCACAAAGTGTCATTTCCAGGATCTGGAACCGTTTTTTGGAGAGTAGATGTGCAGGCCGAAGACCAGGGCAAGGTCTTCGACGGGCAACAACGCCCAATGAAGATCGGTATTTAGCGTTAACAGCTCGGAGACACCGAAACATGAACGCTACTCTTCTCCAACAACACCTTCGCTCGGCTACAGCACCACGATTTCAACTCAGACTGTCCCAAACCGGCTCCATGCTGTAGGTTTGTATGCTCGTCGACCGATGGTATGTGTTAGATTAACATCAAGGCATCGTCGCGACCATCGTCGCAGGGAGTGGGCAACCGAGCATGTCAACTGGAGGAGAAATGAATGGAGCAATATTCTGTTTTCTGACGAGTCCCGTTTTTCTGTGCATCCGGATAATAGGCGTATTTTCATTTGGAGGGACCGTGGCAGTAGGAATAATCCTGCATTCGTGCACGAAAGTGTCAGATTTGGCGGTGGAGGAGTGTTGGTGTATGGTGGCATCTCCATTGACGGGCGCACTGACCTCTACATCATTCGAGATGGAGCTCTGACTGGTCGCCGATATAGGGATGAGATCCTCAGACCTATTGTAGTCCCTTACACTGCAGCAATCGGAGATAACTTCATTTTAATGGACGATAACTGCAGGCCACATCGTGCAAACCTGGTGGAGGATTTCCTTTTCGAGGAAGGAATCGTTCGAATGGAATGACCAGCGTGTTCTCCAGACATGAATCCAATCGAGCACGTTTGGGACGCTCTAGGAAGACGAGTTTCTGGCCGCCAACAACCCCCACAAACTCTCCAAGAACTGGAAAGAGCTCTTCTGGAAGAGTGGGGCAGAATATCCCAACTCGTCATTAATAGCCTCATTGAGTCCATGCCTCAAAGGTGTTCAACGTTGCTGGCCGCCCGTGGAAACCATACCCCCTACTGAAAATGATTTTCTTTGAAGAAAACTCCTTTTCTTATTCTTTTTTCTCATATGCACAAATTGTGTTTTTTTCCTTTGGTACACAAATGCGCAATAAAATGCATTTTTTTTCTGCCAAACATGTGTAATTTATTCTCATATAACCTACTATGTCTGTCGACCATGTATCAATCAGCTAAAAAATTTCCCAGATACAAAATCCACCTAAAACTGCAATATCTTTTAATTGTTTTGAGCAGTGTATGTTTACTATTTCATAAAAAAAAAAACCCTTCGTTTTTTTCTAAATACTTCCACACGTATTTATAAATATTTCATGGCACCATAAAAATTCGAATTATGGAAAAAGTTATATAAGGCGTAAAATTTCAAATATTTTTGGAGTACTACGATAATAGAAATTCATGATTCAAGAAATTGCTTTTTTTTGCGCAGTGTGTACATCTTTCACGATCCGACATGAAAAGTAAATACAGGTTCTAAATCCTTTCGAATTTATTTTTTTTTCCCTCAAAAGGAAAATGACTTTTTGATTATGCAAGACTGAGTTACATTTTCTAAAATATTTTTAACTGGATAAATAAAAATTTAGATTATATTTGAATACCTTTATAAAAAACGACATGAAATGGTTAGTTGCAATGGTATATACGCGTCAATGGTCTTAAAAATTTTTAAAATGAAAAGAGCACGAAAAGCGTTCTACAAACGTTCTAAATTGGGATTTTTAAGTAATCTCGGAAACTAACGAACCTATTTAAAAACTAATAACATTAAAATAATGGTGTTATTCCTTCCTCCAACTTAGACTATATCTTATATTGGTGTCACTACCCCAAACGGGGTACAGGTGCAAAAAGCGTTTTGAAAAGGTTATTTTTGTGTTACTGAAAGGGAGAGCTAACAAACCGATTTAAAAATAATAATGTCAAAATGATGGTGACAGCCTTTACTCTTATATCGGCTTTATTTTATGTTGATGTTACTACCATCTTGAGGTTGAGGAATCCCTCTAGACATTGAAATAAAAAACAATGTGAAAAAACATTGGTCAGATATGTAAATTGGAACTATTATATGACAACAATCGACGAATTCTAACGACAAATATAATTTATCTATCGAAGAATGCATTTCAAATTAAAAGTGAACTGAAAAAATTATCATTTACAGAAACATAGAATTGTAAGTTTGAAAGAAATACTTCTAAAATCGTAGTTATTAACTGCTACATTTCCAAAGTAATTAACTACATAATTTGAACTGTTATTTAAACTAGAAAAATAATCATTCGGATCAATTCTGATACATAGCAAATGTTTGATTAAATATTGAAATTAATAACAGGAATTTCCAAAATACACTATACATTTTACGTCGCTTCATCTTGTCTAATAAAAAAAAACGAATATAAATATATTTATGCGAAATATAAACGTACACGAGTTTTCACCATCCAGAATTGCATGATATATAGGTTAAATACCGAGAGAAAAAGACTGTGTTTACTTTTACTCAATTTTTTTAAAATTATAATTAAAATGTTTAAAGCCGATGAAGTTAGCGCGATTTCAGAGGCTTGGTGTCTGAACGGGGTTTAGAGAGCACAGCTCGCAGGGGCAGAGCCCCCTAGTTTTTTTAAAAATCATAACTGATGCGCTGCTATAAATAAAATATTTTATTGATGAAAAGATTTCTCTCTTGTATCTAGACGATATATGTTTACTATTGCAACAAGAAATCTCCTACATTTTTTTTATAATACTTACACTTATATCTATAAATCTTTCATGCCACTATGAAAATGTGAAATATGGAAAAAGTTATATAAGGTGTAGAATTTCAAATATTTTTGGAATATTTCGATAGAAATTTATGATTCAATAATTTTGCTTTATTTTGCACAGCATATACACCTTTCACGATACGACATAAAAAGTAAATTCCTGTTCTAAATTCTTTCGATTTTTTTTTTTTTTTCTCAACAGGAAAATAAGTTTTTGATTATGCAAGACTGAGTTACACTTTCTAAAATGTTTTACAGCTGGATAAATAAAAATTTAGATTATATTTGACTTTCTTTATAAAAAACGACAGAAAATTGTTAGCTGCAAAGGAACATACGCTATCAAAAAATATCAAAATCATGAAATCTTACAAATAAATTTTATGGCTATCTCAACGTTCAGTTTTCTTTATATATTTTTCACAGAAAATTTATACAGTAAAATACATTTTAGTGTCATTAAAATGCAAACAGTTTTAGATTTCTTTTCGAATTGCAATCACATCTTACAATAAAACTTATCAGGGTGACGAGTGGTCATGGAAAAACACAGTCAGAAAAGGAAAAAAACTCCCAGTACTTTCTTTTAGAAAGTATTTGGTTTAGTATAAAGGGATTAAAAAATAGGCAAATTTCTCTTTAACAAAATACTGGTATTTAATACCTTTTTTGATTGTGTTTTTAACTGACTACTCTGCTTACCGTAATTTCTTGCTTACATGCCACGTCTTAATTAAATCTTTTTAACCGGAAATTTTATTTAGAAAACGAATTCAGATTAAAACTAAGCAAAAGCAAGTCTCATTTTATTTAAAAGAAATTACGGTAGGAAATCGAGTTATCTGAGCTATGTCGTATGCGAGGGAAATTGCGGAAACTCAAAACTTGCATTATTTTGCGTGGTTAAGTATTTTCTTCCCAACCGTACCTGAAATTTTATCTTTTGCTGCAAAAACATTCGTGCAATTCCTGTTAATATATTTTTTTAATAAGTTTTCATCAAACGTGTTGTTTGATTAGTGTATTTAACATTTCTCGCTATTTCCTTATTACAATGTGATTTTTTCAATTTTTGGCGTATCGAATACTTTCATACGTTAACAAAAAAAAAAAAAAAAAAAAAAAAAAAAACAGGATAATTATAATAGTTACGTAAGTGATGCGCTGCCATGAATAAAATATTTTATTGACGAAATGATATCTTTATTGTATCTAGATGATACATGTTTACAATTTCTTCAAGAAATTTCCTACATTTTTTTAAATAATACTTCCACATATATATATATATAAATCTTTCATGGCTCCATAAAAATGTGAAATATGGAAAATGTCATACATGGCGTTGAATTTCAAATATTTTAGGAGTATTACGATAATAGAAATTTATTATTCAATAATTTTGATTTTCTTTACACAGTATGTACCTTTATCACGATAAGATACAAAAAGTAAATTCATATTCTAAGTTCTTTCGAATTTAATTGTTTTTTTCAATAGGAAAATGAGATTTTGATAATGCTAAACTGAGTTACATTTTCTAAAATGTTTTTCGCCTCGATAAGTAAAAAAATTGATTATATTCGAATACCTTAAAAAATAACCTAAAATTATTAGCTGCAATGGTACAGACTCTGTAAAAAGTATCAAAATCGTGAAATCTTATAACTAAATTCAACCGCTGTCTCAACATTCGGATTTTTTACACATTTTTTTACAGAAAATTTAGTGAATAAGATACATTTTAGTGTCATTAAAATGAAAACAGTGTTACATTTCTCTTCGAATTGCAAACACATCTTACAATGAAACTTTTCAGGGTGATAAGTGTTCAGGGAAAAACACAATCGGAAAACGAAAAAAACTACCAGTATTTTATTTTAGAAAATACTTCCATTAATATAAGGGATTTAAGCAAGGCGAATTTCTCTGTAACAAAATGCTGGCATTTAAGACCTTTTTCGACTGTGTTTTTGCCGGACTACTCATTCTGCTTACAATTATTTCCCGCATATATGCCGCGTCCTTATTAAGTATTTTTTATCAGAAATTTTATTTAAAAAATGAAGTGAAACTAATACTAGCCAAAAATAACTTTCATTTTATTTAAAAGAAATCCTGGTAGGAAATCAAGTTATCTGAGCTACGGCGCTTACGAGGCAAATTGCGGAAACTCAAAACTTGCATTATTTGCATGATTAAAGATGCTCTCCCCAATTGTACCTGAAAGTTTAGCTTTTGTTGAAGGATATTTGTACAATCCCTGTATATATATATATATATATATATATATATATATATATATATGTATATATATATATTTAATAAGTTTTCATCAAACGTGTTGTTTGATTCGTGTATTTAAAATTTTTTCCATTTTCTTCAGTACAAAGCGATTTTTTTCTATTTTTGTTATATCGAATGCTTTCTTATCTTAACAAAAAATAGGATACCTATAATAGTTATTTAACTGCGCTGCAATGAATAAAATATTTTATTGACGAAAAGATTTCTCTCTTGTATCTAAATGATACATATTTACTATTTCAACAAAAAATCTCCTACTTTTTTTATAATACTTACACTTACATCTATTAATCTTTCATGCCACCATGAAAATGTAAAATATGGAAAAAGTTATATAATGCGTAAAATTTCAAATATTTTTGGAGTATTACGATAACAGAAATTTATGATTCAAGAATTTTGATTTTCTTTGTACAGTATGTACCTTTTTCACGATACGACATAAAAAGTAAATTCATATTCTAAATTCTTTCGAATTAATTTTTTTTCTCGGCAGGAAAATGAGTTTTTGATAATGCAAGATTGGGTTTCATTTTCCAAAACGTTTTTGAACTGGATGAATAAAAATTGAGATTATACTCGAATATCTTTATAAAGAATAGACAGAAAATCGTTAGCTGGGTATTTCCATGAGCACTTGTCGTGTGTGTCACATTTCTAGTAACTGCTATATTGTTGGCCACCGTTATTTTCGAAATAGTCACATTTTTCTGTTCTAAAATACTTGTATCCAAAATTGTAGTGTGTGATTTATACGTTATGTGCTCATGCATTACCCAGCTGCAATAGTACACACGCTGTCAAAAGTAAGAGAATCATGAAATATATCATAATTTCTATAGTTAAATTCTATGGCTATCTCAATATTCTTTTTTTACACATTTTTTACTGAAAATTTCGACAATAAAATACACTTTAGTGTCATTAAAATACAAACAGCGTTAGATTTCTTTTCGATTTGCAGTGACGCCTAACATTGAAACTTACCTTAATTTCCCGTATGGTAAATTTTTTTCGTATTAATTAAATTTTTTTCATACCAGAAATTTTATTTTTGAAATGAAGTCAAATTAATGCTAAGCAAAAGTCGCATTTTATTTAAAAGAGATTCTCGTAGGAAATCGAATTATCTGAGCTGCGGTGTAAATAATTGAAATTGCGGAAACACAAAACTTTAATTATTTTGCATGGTTATACATGTTCTTTCCTACCCACCAGAAATGTTAGCTTTTGCTACAAGAACTTTCGTGCTGTTCATGTTAGCATATTTTTTAATATGTTTTCATCAAACATGTTGTTTGATCCGTGTATTTATTACAGATGTCACTGATGGCATTTTACAATTTATAATAACTTGGAATTTTAGCTAAAATTTCGAAAATGTATATAGGTTTCTTAGTAATTGTTTATAAACAAAATTAGCGCAAATTCCAAAATCTAAATAAAATCATTTTTCTTTGTGCACAAAAAAAAAAAAAAAAAAAAAAAAAAAAAAAAAAAAAAAAGTATTTTCTGTGTATTATTTATTTTTCAATTAAATATATATTTTTTCGTTATAATCTAATAGAAAGAACCAATTTATTCTAAATTGATTTCTGTCGATTTATAAATTGAATCTTATAATAAATCTTTATTTTCAGAAGATTAATTTTTAAAATAAAAGTTTTCAAAAAATAATTTAGTCGAAGTTAGTTTTTCTAATCTAATGAAACAAAAGTTTATTTCTATATTGTAAGAGGATAATATAAAATCTAATAAAGGATTTAGGAAATGGCAAAACAGTTGCATGCCGGAACAAAGCTTTAAAAATATTATAATAATAACTCAAAAGAAAAAAGTTAATCTTGAAAAAATTGAGCTATGTTTTAGAAGCGCAAAGATTATTTTAAAATTGCTGAGTCGGAAATTTATTATGCTTTTCTTCAATCTTTAATACTCGATTTTTGAAATAATAAAAATCGATGCTAGATTTACAATGTAACAGCACATTTATGTGATCAGTTTTATTTTCTCTTCTTAAAATTTTTATCAGATGTAGAGTTCATGATGATTAATTTTACAATTTGTTCTAAATGTTAATAAAGAAATTCTAATTTTTTTGAAAATCTCTTTTAAAAAGTTTTATGTTTCAAAAATATTTTCGTAATTTGAGTAAGTAAATAATTTGATTTTGTATTGAATTACAATTTTTCTGCGATTGCATTGTTTAACTCTAATCCAAAATTTAAAATGTAAACGTCTTTTTTTTAAAAAACAGGAAATAATAGCAAACACGTAAAATTTTATAAACATCATTTTTACAAAGATTTAAATGATTTAAAGATTATTGTTTTTATTATAATATAATTTAAATGGTGGAACTTAATTTCAATTATTGATAAGATATGGCTATGATGCTATATTGAGGCAAAATTAGAACAACAAAAGTTAGTCCTTAATAACACCAACAAAAGAGAATTACGTAACAATTGACGCTTTATCATTTCAGTTAATATTTAAGAAATTTTAAAAAAAACTTTAAAAAATCACATTAAATACTCTTTACTCTCTCGGAATTATGTTTTCACTCAAAGGAAAATAATAATCGCTCTTGAAACATTAAGCAATTCTAAATTTGTTTCAAATTCAGTACTATTAACCCCTTGGAGATGAGAGACTCGTATATGTGCCCAAAAAAGCTTAAGAATCTTTGTTTATTCCCACCAGTAAAATTTTACTGTAAAATTCATCTTATGTAATTGGAGCATTTTGTCGATTTAATTAGGAATAAATTTCTGTTTTCTACTTTTAAAAACCGGCGAAAAAACATATTAAAAAAATCGTAAAAAATTCCCGCGCGGAGGGGTTAATATTTTACATTTCTTAGTTTCTCTGCTACCTTTAATTTTCAGCATTTTCTTGCTCTACATTTTTCGCAATTTCCTCGGCGCAATGTGATTTTTTTTTTCTATTTTTGACCTATCGAATGCTTCCATACGTTAGCAAAAACCGGAATGACGATAATAGTTATGTAACTGATGCGTTGCCGTGAATAAAATAATATAGCGAAGAAAAAGATATCTCTCTTGTATCTAAATGATAAATGTTTAGTATTTCATCAAGAAATCCCCTACATTTTTTATAATACAGTCGATTCTCTCAATAACGAAACTCCATACATCGGATTTCTTTATATAGCGAATTTTTAGTAGGAACGTTCCCCTTTTCCCATGATTACATTTAAAACAGTCTCTATATAACGAAATATCTATAACAAATATTTTCATAAAATGTTCTTTATTCAGTTGTAAAAAAGCTTTGAAATCACATGAAATCAATTTTCCATTACTTATTCCTAATTTATAGTTCAGTGCTGAGTTTTTTTTTTATATTACTTCTCTGCTTGAATCGCCTAGTTCTTTAACCCTTTCCGGCACACTGTGCCAGGTCTGGGATACCTAATTTTAATTCCAAACTTGCAAATGGCACCAATAATATTGTAGCAAAATTTTTCTTTTACAATAGAAGTTGGAATTAAGGAATTCAAAATATCTAAAAAAATCGTTAGTGAATTCCGGTGTCAGTCGATAATTTCTCATTTTACTACAGATTTTGCCCGTGCCGGAAAGGGTTAAGTCCAACGAATTCATCCTCCCACACACCTTTCAACATCCTTCTCAAAACAGTGTCAATTGGATAGTTATACACACAAAAACAAATCAATTAATGAACGCGGAGATGTCAACAATATATCTCTGATTTTTTTGGAAGTGGATTATAATCTCACTATTGCACAGTACTGATACAATACATAGTGATATTTTAAACAGAGTTATGAACAATTTTAAATTCTTAATTAAATACACCAAAAATAACAATTGCTCAAAATTTACACATTAAATAAGAATTTTAACGTTATTCTCTATACAACAAATTTCTCTAAATAACGAATTTTTTACTTGAACAATCGATTTCGTTACATAGAGACTTGACTATATTTACACATATAACAATAAATCTTTCATGCCACCATAAATATGAGAAAAGTATGAAAAAAGTCATAAGTTGTATAATTACGATAATAAAAATTTATGATTCAAGAATTTTGCTTTTTTTGCATAGTATTTACCCTTTTCAGGGTACGACATAAAAAGTAAATTCGTGTTCTTTCCCTCAACAGGAAAGCTTTTGATTATGTAAGACTGAGTTACATTTTCTAACTGGTTAAATAAGAATTTAGATTATATTCGAATACCTTTATGAAAAATGACCTAAAATTGTTAGCTGTAATGTATGCTATAATATATGCTATTAAAAGTATCAGAAACATATCAACAGTAGGCAATAAATTCAGACTGATTTTAGTGATACATAATTTAACCCTTTCCGGCACGGGCAAAATCTGTTATAAAATGAGAAATTATCGACTGACACCGGAATTCAGAAATGAACTTTTTAAATATTTTGAAACCCTTAATTTAAGCTTTTATTGCAAAGGCAAAATTTTACTAAATTATTATTGGTGCCGTTCGCAAGTTTGGAATTAAAATTAAGTATCCCAGACCGGACACAGTGTGAAAGAAAGGGTTAAATACTGGAACTTAATTTCAATTTTAACTAAGATAACGGAATGATGCTGAACTGAGGCAAAATTAAAAGAAGAGAAGTTAGTCCTTAATAAAACCAACAAAAGAGATATACGTGTCGACTGACGATTTATCATTTGAATTAATATTTACATTAATTTTTTTTTAAATCATATTGTATAATCTCACGAAATTATGTTTTCATTCTAAGCAAAATAATAATCTCTCTTGAAAAATTAAACAATTTTAAATTTTATGCAATATGTCAAATGCAGCATAGTTAAGTTTTTAATTTTTTTAGTTTCTTTGCTATCTTCAATTTTTAGCTTTCTTTAGCTCTACATTTGACGCACTTTTTGGATTTCCCTTGGTATAATGTGATTTTTTCTTTTTTTGGCATATCGAATGCTTTCACTCCTTAACAAAAAACAAGACAGTTAAAATAGTTACTTAACTGATGCGAAGCCATGAATAAAATGTTTTATTGACGAAAAGATATCTCTGTTGTACGTATATGATATATGTTTACTATTTTATCAAGAAGTCCCCTACATTTTTTTTATAACACTCACTGTTATATGTATAAATCTTTCATGCCATCATAAAAACGCGAAATATGGAAAATGTTATAAAACGCGTAGGTTTTCAAATATTTTTGGAGTATTACGATAACAGAAATTTATGATTCAAGAATTTTGCTTTTTTTGCACAGTATATACCTTTTTCACGGTACGACATAAAAAGTAAATTCCTGTTCTAAATTCTTTCGAATTTTTTTTCCCTGAACAGGAAAACGAGTTTTCGATTATGCAAGACTGAGTTACATTTTCTAAAATGTTTTTCATCTGGATAAATAAAAAATTAGTTTATATTCGAATATCTTTATAAAAAACGACAGAAAACTGTTATTTGCAATGGTACATTCGCTGTGAAAAGTATTACAATTATGAATTCTATCATCATTTCTATTTCTAAATTCAATAGCTAACTCAAGATTAAGTTTTTTTTAAATGTTTTTTTTTTTTTTACTGAAAATACAGACAGTAAAATATACTTTAGTGTCATTAAAATGCAAGCAGTGTTAGATTTCTTTTCGATTTGAAATCACATTTAACAATGAAACTTACCGTAGTTTCCCGCTGTTACGCCGCGGCTTAACCCCTTAATTGGTTTGCCCGAAAGACGAATTTGCTTATTGCATCGTTTAAAGCTTTTTGACACCACTATTCATTTTAAGAAAAATCTCATACTGTTGAAAAGGGGAAACTTTTAGACTAAATATTAAGAATATTTTATTTAAATAATAGTGGTGTGAAACCGCTATTTTCAATTTATTGAACGGAAAAGAATTGACCAGTTAAAGGGTTAATTGAGTCTTTTTCATACTGGAGATATTATTTTAAAAATGAAGTCAAATTAATGCTAAACACATGCTAGTTGCATTTTATTTAAAAGAAATTCTAATAGAAAATCAAGTTATCGGAGCTGCAGCGTATACGAGGGAAATTGCGGAAACTCAAAACTTAATTATTTTGCGTGATTTTACATAATGACCCTAGAAGCTAAGGGATACCAGAGACAAAATTAAGATTTCGAGTAAATTAAGTTCAAAGTTAAATATCAATTGCAACTGAATAAATTGATGAAAGTTTTTCTTATTTCTTAGTGATCTTTGGACTTTTATTAAAATAACTATAAAAAAAATGTGGAGTGTATTTTGTTTTAAATTTAAAACTGAGCAATGTTGATCATCATTCAGCACTTGTTCCCTTTGGCTTCCAAGCAGTAATGAAAACTGCTTGAAAGCCTAATTTTATTTTTAGCTAAATATTTCAAAATGAATGTAGATTTTTCAGCAATAATTTATAAACAAAATTTCTGCACCAATAATAATAATAATAATAATAATAAATAAATAGATAAATAAAATTTGAACAAAATATTTTTTTACTCAAAAAATGTATTTCTTGTTCATTCTTTATTTTCCAATTGAATAAATTTCCTTTCGTCATAATTTAATAGAAAGAACCATTTTATTTTAAACTGATTTCTGTCAATTTATAAAGTGAATCTTATGATAAATCTTTGTTTAAGAAGAGTAATTTTTATAATAAAAGTTTTCAAAAAATAATTTAGTCGAAGTTTGTGTTTCTAATCTAATGGCACAACAAAGTTTCTTTCCGTTCTGTAAGAGCTTTATATAAAATCTAATAAATGATTTAGGAAATTGTTTAAACGTTGTATGTCAGATCAAAGCTTTAAAAATATTGTAATACAATAATTTTGTAAAAAAAAGTTTAATCTAGGAAAAATTCAGCCATTTATTAGAAAAGCAAAGATTATTTTAAAATTGCTGAGTCTGAAATTTATTATGCTTCTATTCAATCTTTAATATTCGATTTTCGAAGTAATAAAAATCTATAAAAATTTACAAAAAGATGAATTTTTAATCTTAAAACTTTTTTCAAATGTAGAGGGCACAATGAATGATCTTGCAATTTGTTATAAATGTTAATAATAAAAATCCAATTCGTTGAAAATCTCTTTTAAGAGTTTTGTGTTAAAATTTTTTTTCGTTAACGAAAGATTGATTTTATGCAATGTTATACTATTGTAAGGGAAAGTTTGATTTTCTATTAGATTATATTTTTCTACGATTGCATTGTTTTACTCTAGAGTTTTACAAATGGCTATACTTATTTTCAAATATATTTTATATAATGTAGAATAAAAATAATGGTTATAATATAAGATAATATTTAATTTAACTGAAAAAAGTAAAATTTGCATATTGCAAAAGTTTAGACACTTTTTTGATTTTTAGCCAACTGTTCATGGAAAAATGCAACTTTCCAAGTTATGATGTCACATGTCTGAAGTATTTAATTATACCTCGATATAACATCAGGTAGTGAAGATGCCGCGAGTTAAAAATATTCAATTAGATGAGGTAATTAATTGAAGTAGGAAAGCTAAAATGGAAAGGGAAGATTGTTGCAGAAATTTCAGCAACATTGAGTCGTCCAAAGTGGTTTGTCTATGAAGTATAGTCTAAAGGATGACTCCTTCAAAACAAAACATAATCTGATAGATCTTGTGTGACGAGAAAATGAGATGACAAAAGGATCCAGAAACTGACATTTACACAAGTAATGATTGCTAATCACATTAAAAGTAAGTCAGAACTTTCTGTGTCGACGGAAATGATTCGTAGATGTATTGAAATACAGTTGAATTTTAAATTATGTGCATAAAATTTGGTTAGGTAGATAGCTAACTATCAAAAGGAATACATATTTTTTCAATGGCTATATTCAAGTTTGAAACCATAAACAGATTCTGTACCCTTCAATTAGCCTATATTCAAAGTTTTGTGAAATTTCTTTGACTAATATCCTACAACAAGATATTTACTTTTTAACCATGGTTGAAAATTTGTGAAAAATTTCAGGAAAATCGGTTCAACCGAAATAAGTTAAATATTTATTTCAATATTTGTCCTAGACATCCAAGCAACCAGATAAACAAAAATGAGGTTTATAAAATTTTTAAAAAATCTTCTTGATCATAAAATAAATAAGTATTGCTATATTTTTCTAAAATCGTCATAAAAAACATGTTTTGATGACGTGAGATAAATTTTGCAATAGAACTGACCTAATAACTTGTTAATGCAAAATCAGTCTCAGAAAAAAAAGCTTTATGTAATATAATAATATTTTATATACTCTTTATCAAAAATTCCATTTATTATTAATTTTTATTAATTAATATAAAAATATTCAACCTGGTTGATTGAAATAAATTCATTAAATATACTTATAATTATAAATTTTTTGCATACCAAAGTCTGAAAACTTTTTCGTTATTTAAATAAAAAAAAGTATTTTCTTTTTTTAAATAATAAATTACATTTAAAGCCGTGAGTAAAAAAAAAATCCTAAATAACATGCTCTTTCAAAAAAAAAAAAAAAAAAAAAAGGAAATCTTATATTTTAATTAAAATATTCTTAGAATTTGAAATAAGACATTCGCGCATAAAAACGGTTTGAAATAAAACTAAAACTTGTAGCATAAAAAAGTGTTTGCGATGAAAAAAAAATACTTAAAAACACATTTTTTTAGCCGAACAAATTTTGTTTTATGCATTTTTTCGTAGTGATATATTAGTTAAATTAAATGCATATGTTTTATAAAATCGATATAAAAATATTTTTCTAACGAAAATATTTGTATACATATATGTATATATATATATATATATTGCGTGATTTTTCTTCCTTTTTCTTGTAATGATTGTTTATCTTTTTTTTTTCTAAAAGGTTATATCAAATTATTATTAAAAATAATATTTTGTTTATTATCGATACTTTAATTGTTTCTTTTGTATTGAGTTATTATTTCTTTTGCTGTATAATATAGAAGAATAATTGTATCTTTCTATCAGATTTTATATCTAATTATCCATCTATCTATTTCGACATACGCTTATATGCAGGGAATTTATAATTAAAGTGTTGGTGTTAGAGGTGCAGTTAAAAAGTCTGCACTGCCGCAAATACAGCGTCATTTCGTACATACAAGGTGGTCATAAAAAAACTTTGCCGATATATGGAGCTCTAGCGGCCAGTCCGCTCAACCGATCGAGATGAAATTTCAGATATAGCTATTCAGAGGTATGAGCTCGAGATTCTGTGAACGGCAACAAAATGGCGCTCACGGTTACGGTTATAGTTACAGAAACTCGAAAATTTCCAATGGCAACACCCATTTTTTTCATCGCAAAATGCTCAGCGCATACGAAAACCCTAAAGAGCGTTGGAACCGTACGTGTATCGCAAGAAACGGACATGTTATGCACGCACAAAAAACCGTTATGCGAACCCTCCCCCCATATAAAAAACTCGATTGGGGCGCAAGGAGGAAATTTGCATGCGACACAGAGTCAGTAAACTAATCTTTGATTATAATACAGATCGGAGAAACTAAAACTTTTATTTTGATTACACATTTTCCACATGGGTGCCATCACCATGCAATGTGTAATTGCCTGTGATGGCACCCATGTGGAAAATGTGCAATCAAAATAAAAGTTTTAATTTCTCCGATCTGTATTGTAATCAGAGATTAGTGTACTGACTCTGTGTCATATGCAAATTTCCTACTTGCGCCCCAATCGAGTTTTTTCTATGGGGGGGGGGGGAGGATTCGCAGAACAGTTTTTTGTGCGTGCATAACATGTCCGTTTCTTGCGATATACGTACAGTTCCAACGCTCTTTAGGGTTTTCGCATGCACTGAGCATTTTGCGATGAAAAAAAGTGGGTGTTGCCATTGGAAATTTTCGAGTTTCTGTAACTATAACTGTAACCGTGAGCGTCATTTTGTTGTCGTTCACAGAATATCGAGCTCATACCTCTGAATAGCTATATCTGAAATTTCATTTCGATCGGTTGAGCGGACTGGCCGCTAGGGCTCCGTATATCGGCAAAGTTTTTTTATGACCACCCTGTATATCGTTGAGCCTAACATCATATATCGTTGCGCCTAACAAAGCCTGAATATCAACGGGGCACACTTCCACCAGAAAAGAGAAATGATTTTTTTCTCTTATTTTTTATAGTGTTTTCGACTGAAAAGATGCTTAAATAAGGCGAAAATTTCTATATAATTTTTTATTGGTGGAAGAGTGTCCCATTAGTAATCAGGCCCTGGTGCCTAAATATATGTCAGACTACGGAAAATCAATTTATAAAGAAAAAATACCAATTCACATTTTTGCTACTTGGAGCAAAACAGTTCTTAATTGATTATGGGTGGTGAAATGGCCTAAAAACTAAACAAGAACGAAAAGCATGCATGTGGCTTAGAAGATGAAATATTTTTCAACAGCTACAAAATATTAAAAAAATTAACTTTTCGAAATGAATCAGAATGAATGAAAATTACAATGAAATAAAATTTCTAAACAACCAGATTAAAAATACATCCTAACTCAGTAAAAATTTAGTTTTAGAAGTTTCTTTGAAACCCTGTAATGTAAGTATATTCTTTCGTGTAGCATTTTTCGTGATCCATACAAATTATACACAAACCACATAAATCTCACTTAAAAAGCCTAAAATACATTTAAAATCAGATAATTTTCAAAATGTTTACAGAAGCCAAAAATTTCCAGAAATTATCGATCTTACTCAATTATGCAACAAAATAATAATGTGTTTAATTTTTTTTTATATCAGTATTATTTTGTGTGTCTATGTAATTTAACGGTTTCCCTCTATTCCATAGGAAATATGTTGTATTGCAATTAAGTGACTTCAATATATTTAAAATAACATAGCACTATTAAAATGGTTTGAAAGCTATTTTTCCCAATAATTCATAATGTATAGGAATACTTTTCTGCGTCCCTGTAAATGAGCTATAAACGCTACTTATACTTTACAACTAAAAAAATATTTTTAAGTCCGTCTAAATGGAGCATATTAATCTCATTTCATTATATTTAACTTTTAAGTGCCCATAGTATCATTTATGACACCGTCAGTGTTCCCGATTCATTGGATTTTTCTGACATAATCAATATTTCCACCAGAAATTTTAAAGGGAAAATTTCACTTGATTCAATAACACACATTTTGTTGTTAAATTAACCAAAATTTAGATTTTTTAATAAAAATTCCCATTCTCTGAATTACGGAATTTCTGCACCTCATTATGCTTTGAGCATTAACCACTTAATTCATCAGTATTTTTGAAAATAAAAAGTTCAAATAATTCCTTCATTTTTCCGACTTTTACAGAATTTCCAATCTCTTATCCCAATTTTTCGAAACAGAAATTTTTGCCTGATTCAGTGTTGCCAGTGGGCTACTTTTTTAAAATTCAGATTTCTTGAGTGAACCACTTTCTTGAAACTATAAAATTCTCTTTATTCTCGCCTTAATTAATATGCCATTAAATAATGAGCATTTACCATTTCAAAAAAGTGGTGCCAATATAGAATCTGGATAATAAAATAAGTAGCCCATCTGGCAACACTGGCCTGGTTGAATTAGAAAAATGGTCAATTTAAATAATACAAAATTTACAATAAAAATTTACTGGTGATAATAATAAATCATGATTGGAATATGAATGCAAATGTACGGGCAAATCATGATTGGCAAAAACACGTTGTCCGTATGACGTACGGTCAAATCAGGGAAGCGGTTAAAGAGTTAATCTATCGTGACATCTATAACATCCTATGCAATAGACTTATTACCAAAAATCGTAATGCAACGGATTTTTTTTTTCTTTATAACGAACGCTAAATGCTACTTACTTTAATTTCATTTACAAGTAACCTATAGTTAACCTTAGTAATACATAAAAGTTTCATTGCGACCATACTATATTTACGAGAGACAGACAGATAAAAACAGATAAAAAAAAGACTTATAACCAGTAGATAGAATTCATAAACACATTTAAACTGTTCTGGAAAGTTTTAAAACCCTTAAAACGAGCGACACCTGCACGTGCTGCAAAAAAGGCTTAAGAATCCTTGTTTATGCCCACCAGTAAAATTATACTGTAAAGTTTACTTTATTAAATCGGAGCATTTTTTTCAATTTATTAAGATACAAATTTCTGATTTAATAACGGGTGACGAAACATTAAATTTTTTTTAAATATTGCTGTTGCGAAGGGAATAAAAAGGGAGCATTTTATGTGACTGAGTGACATTTTAGATTTCACTTCACCAATTTGGAGAATAAAACAGTTAAAGAAAAAACTTTAATTCTATTTAAATACAAATACAAACTGAAGAGTTAATTCCTTTAACAGAGAATCCAGTTTGAAGCATCACTGCAACGGAATATATATCTAGACATTAATCCCGGCGCCACACTAGTTCGTTCACCACGAAAGTACGTGTCTCAG
This sequence comes from Maratus speculifer, assembly GCA_964019185.1. Taxonomy (NCBI): domain Eukaryota; kingdom Metazoa; phylum Arthropoda; class Arachnida; order Araneae; family Salticidae; genus Maratus; species Maratus speculifer. The sequence goes on from OZ025296.1 coordinate 38,237,690, forward strand.
AATTGGGAAAATAAAGACTTTAGCAGATAATATTGTCAGTCGTAACAACAAAAGTTGTCAGAATATTTCAGATACGAGGGATGTTATAGGTGCAGTTTATGGTTCTCAGTATTTAATGAAATGCATAAGAATGTATCTGCTTGATACAGAAAACATATTTTTGATTATTTTTCTTTGCAGTTTAATATTGTTATAGGGACAATATATCTGTACATTTATGTAAATTGAACTTAAAAAAAAGATAAAATGACAGATTTTAACTATGAAAAATTTAGAAGCACATATGTGATTTTAAAAAATAGCTGTATAGTATTACATAAAAAGAACTATTTTAGATTTATTCAAAAAATATAAAGAGAAAGACAGAGTGCGACAGAATTCGACCAACAACTTAAAAGGGATGATAGTAACCATCAAAATAATAAAAAATTACCAATAGAATAGGGAATCGCAAACGACCCATTTAATTAAAAATACAGGGTGTTCTAATTTAACCGAACTTTGGCTTGTTATAATAACTTTTAAAATACTGAAGTATATTATAATGAAGTTTTTAATAGACAAACTCATTTTTCTATCAAATATGATAACACAAAAAACAAAGTGCTATATGGATGTAGAATCAATATTCACTGCTTTATGTTCATGGCATATGGCAGATAATTTTTTTTTTATCTGTGACTAAAACTTTTTATTTTGACAATTTTCATTTTTTTTTTCTTATTAAAATATTTTTTTAACTGCCTGCCACATATGATCTTATAATAATGCTCTACCACCCAAAGTTGTTTTATCGAAATCTCCCGAGTACTTAGGATTTATTGGGGTTTAAAAGTATAATTTTCCGGAGAGCTAAAACACCTGCAACTTGTACGAAATTCTTGCACAGTTTTGAACATCCCATGAATTATAGTGTATATAGCACAGGGATAAAATTTAGCTGTATATAAAAAATGAGTATGAAATATTTGACTAAATTTAATGTGAGTGGGTGTGACGTCCCAGTCGTGTCTCGTGTGATCCCTTGACCTCTTGAGCGGCATGCAATAATGTCGCTGTAACATTGAATTCTCACCGGAGAAATCGAAAAATTTTGTCTTTAAATAAGAAAAAGGAATCTTTCAACTTTAGTTACCAAAATTAAAAAAAAAAAATTCGTTAAAAGTTTCTGGTGATAATCTCATTTAAATTAGGTGGGATAAAATATATCCCAAAGTATTAAACGAAGAAATTTATTTATTAAAGAAGGCAAAAACATTCTCTTTAATTTTAGAGATAAAAAAATCGCACCAGTTGGTATATATATGTCTATAATTATAGCCCTATTATCAATCTTATCTTTTATGGAAAAAAATTAGCATATTTTTATGAGATACAAATAGTTTTATTTTAAATAAAAATCAATATTATAAGCTTATATTTGAAATATGAGTTACAAAATCCATTCTCTGTTACTTTAATAAAATATAAAAACAATCTCAACAGTTAATTCCTTTTAAAGCAAATTCAGTATGTATATCTGCAACGAAGCAGAAGTCTAGACATTATTTCCGGCGCCATATCTGTTCGCTCATGAGAAAAAGCCCCTGTCTCAGAATTTGCAAAATAAACTGCAGATAATATTGTATATCGCGACAACAAAAGATGTCCGAATAAGCAAATACAAAAGATACTGTTAGAGATTCTTTTTTATGATAGTAAGTATTACGATATGCAGATAAAGGCATTTGCATTGTGAAATGTTTTAGAAAACGAATTATTTTAGTACGAATGATGGTACAAGAGGTACAAGAAATAACAATTGATAGTACACTGTCCGGAAGCACCAGCGAAAGCTAAGAATAAAACATTATTGAAACCGGATAAACTTAAAAGAAAAAAAATTTAGATTAAACTTTTAGACCCCGTTTATTGATAACATTTATTTTTATAACAAAAATACTACTGAATAATTATTTTACAACAGAATTTACATACGATTTGATTAGAAATTACGAATTTGCTTATTTTCTATTTCATGTATATTATAAATGGGAAATTTAAAATAAATGTTCTTGGCGCAAGTAAAATTAAAATTAGGTGTCCTATTTTTAGGGTTACCTCGTTGGAAAGGATTAACCCCTTGGGAACGAGCGACACGTATACGTGCCGCAAACAGGCTTAAGAATCCTTGTTTATCACCACCAGTAAAATTATACTGTAAAATTTGCTTTATTTAATCGGAAAATTTTCTGGATTTAATAAGGCACAAATTTCTGTTTTTAAAAACGGGTGACAAAACATTAAAAATTTCTTAAAAGACTCCCGTCGCGAAAGGGTAAGTACACAGTAAGAATTTTATCAGGCTTAAATTCTTAAAATTTTTTTCATATCTAGTGAAGGATTATACCATAAATCAATTGATAACAAGAAATTCATAAGTAATATTTTAATTTTAAATGTTGCGTTTGTAATATTTATTTAAAAACGCGGACTAAAAAAAACTTAATAAAGCAGTTATTTGTTGAACTTCTTTTTTAAAAATATAATAATAACTATAATATACAGGGTGGTTCAAATTAAAGTATCCCTGTTTGGGACGCCCTAGCAAGAGAAGCCGTGGATGAAACAACTTTATATTTGGAGCATATACATATCAGACCATGGGAAACTGAGTGGTACAATAAAAAAATTAAATTCAAACAAGGGCCACCAGGGGATAATATGGCGCTCCGATCGATTTTAGATATGAAAAATGTAACATGAATAAGGGTGTAAACATCTTGGTACCAATAAGCTGATTCCCACCAATAATGTTTTTAATTTTATTCGTTTACATTTTATTAGTATATGCTCCAATTAATATTATTAGTATTCTTTCTAGGTGAAGAATACAAAAAGATGTAGTAGTGGGAATTGCTTTATGTGTGTCGTGATTTGTTCACCCCAAAAAATGACACAATCAATAAAGTACAGAATTCAAAGTATTGGTTATTAATATTATGTTAAATCTCTTTACTCGAATTATGCTAAATGGGTGAGAATAAGAATATTCCAATTCTCAAATCGGTAGCATAATTTCTATGTAAAGATTTTTTTAAATATTAATTACCGACACCTTGTATTCCGTGCTTATTTGTATGCGTGCGAAGCGCCTGAGAATATAATTCGTACAAGAGGCGGGATGAATGACCGTTGCAACAGGTAAAAAGGAATACGAATAGGTTTGAAACATTCTGAGACCACCACTATGGTTCTCTCGTTTCCTGTACGAATGTTCTTTTCTTTAACAGGGGGATCCATAAAATATGATTAACTGATAAAAATTCCAAAAAAAGGCAATAATAATAATAATAATAATAACTAGCAAAAGCCATGCTTTGTTTGGATTCGCGAAGCATTATTTTATAAAACAGGTACTTGAAAGTAAAAATATTTTTTAATATTATTTTTGTATGTTTATTAAATAAAAACGTTATTTTATGTTTTGGCGCATTTTAATTTTTTATTTATGATGTAAGACTGGCATAATAAAATATTTTCGAAGCAAACTTTTACAAAATATTTTTAAATTTTCAACTAAAAGCTCTTTTAAAGATGTTTTTCCAATTTCCAGTATCCGCTGGTGTTTTTTAAAGTTGTTTGAAACATGCATGTTTCCAATCTTTGTAATTAACATCAAGTAATCTTTGATAGATATTTTAGAAAAATATATTTGAAGAGAACTTGAGGAATGTTACTTCGTCAAAATCCTATTTTCTGGAAAAACATTTGAAATCTGCTCTCGTTGATACTATGGATTTTTAACTGTAAAACTTTTTTTTCTAATTTCTTCGTTTTTATACATGTTAGCGTATCAGAATTTTTGATATTGTAGAATTTTTCGTAAGAAAAATTTCTATTGAATGCTTAATTTTGAAGGATTTTCACTCTCGACAACGTTACGTACGTTTTTAAGCCAACTAGTGTCTATATATCCTCAATATCTACAACTGCTTCATCTAATGTTAAACCTTGGGATTTATGAATTGTAACAGCAAAAGCTAACTGCAGAAGAAATTCTTTCCTTGAGCAATTTATGCTTCCATTTTTCCAGAATTTAATTATTGGGGGAATCGGTACGCACCAATTCTTATAAGTTAAATTATTGTAATAATCAAATTTATCCATGATTATTCACTATATCTGGTCTGGTGGCTTGTGATTTTCTTTATTACGTGCGACAAAGTCTAAAGTCCCGTTCACGAAACCTTTTTCGGTTCACAAATAAGAACGTAACATTACTTTAGATCCAAATGATAAAGTAAGAAATGGTTAAAGTCAATTTGTCGTTTCTGAATCGGCCAACTTTGCTTTAGTACATTTATAAAGAGCTTGAATCGAGGCAACAACTTCACGCTTCAATTCTTTTAATTTTTCATTTATATAACAAATTTAACAATTAATTTTATTTGTTTACAATTCTTTTGTTGCCACTTTACAAAAAAAAAAAAAAAAGTTGAATGTAGATACTGCCATTGCAGAATTCAGTTTCGCCTCCGATTAGAAAAAAAAAAAAAAATCGATAGAGGTTTTTAAGAAGGGCGACCCCGTTTAGAATGCAATGAACTAACTTCATTTTTCTTGTGTTTATCAATATAATAGCAAACAGAACGGCGTGAAATACCCAGTTGATTACCAATTTCTCTCTGAGACTTTGGAATTGCGGAATAATAAAGAGATACAATTTGACGTGCTACTTCTTCATTGACTAGATTCATCAAAAACGGATTTTTTCTTTAGTTTAAACGCTTTTTTATAGACTCTGGGAAAAAGTAAATGCATTTTAACAATAAAACGAGTGGAATCCCGTCGAATTCGACGAATGAAATGTTTAAAAGACCCGATCGATTTGGCTTTAAAAAAAGCAAAAGTAACATTATTGAATCAATATATAATAAATATATTTCCAAACTTAATGTCAAGTTTTCCAGTTACAATTTTGCATGCAAATATCTGCACATCTGCAGTTGAAATTGTAATCTGAGTGCCGGCGAAATCCAGAAATTTTATTTTATATGCACTACAAAAAAATTGATTTATTAGAAAAAAGAAACCTAATTTCATTTTTACTATGACATTATTTTCACTAACTGAAGTCCTCTGAAAGTAAAATCTTAATCTCAGTGTCCATAATGAAAAGAAATATTGAAATGTAATATCGTTTTGAGTAAAAATGCGATGTTTAAAATAGTGACGTCATTTTCTCTTCAAATGTTTTTTAAAAGTTACTGTTATTAGTAATATGAAAAAGGCGTCTGTAATAATATTGTAAATTCATTTTATCTGGTTGCTGAATGCCATCATTTTCCTCATTTGAAATATTACATTATTAATACTATTTCTCAGTAAATATATTTTAATTAGTGCATAATTATATGCAATCATTTTATTGTGGTTAAATTTTACGAAAACAATTAACTTTTTTCTTTTAAATGCGAGGACATGTTCACCGATGAAATAAAGTTTCTGACTTGTGGAAAGTAATAATGGAAAATAAATTTTTATTATCGAGAGAAAAGCTAAACTAAGTTGCCACCATTTTGAAGAAATATCGTAAAAAAGCATTTAAAATTAAAAATAAAATATAAAAATGGAAATAAATTAAAAAATAGCTAAAATGGGCACAACTACAAATAAATAGCTTTCATTTAAAAAAATAATTATCAAAATCGGCACAGTAGAAAATTCAGGGCTGATGACACGACATTTTTAGCTTGTCTGAAAGAAATAGCATCAAAGGCTTAAAAAAAAAAAAAAAAAAAAAAAAAAAAATCCACAATACAATTTTTTTAAATGTTTAAGTGTCATCTGTGCAAACGATTTTGCTCAATAATGAAAACATATTTTATTTATTAAATTAATCATGATTCTATCTATAATAACTTACTCCAAGATTTATATTTTTTTCTGAAAATATACGTGTTTCATTTTTTATTTATTTGCTAAAATGCGTCCGTATTGGAAATGCATGTAAAATAAATTAATTAAAATAATAGATTTTTTAACGTTTTACTGTAAAAAAAATTATATTGTGCAAATCTACAGATCATAATTTATTTTTGCGTTTAATTTGAAGTTAAAATATTGAATAGTTTTTTTTTTTTTTTTTTTTTTTTTTTTTGTAAAGTGTACGACAAAGGGTAATTTGAGTGGCCTAGTAGAGGATTCGCTTCGCTCATCCTAATAATAATAATATTTAAAAAAATTTACTTATATTGCCTTATATAAATTATTTGTATTAATTATTTAAAGTTCAAAGTTTGGAAAACAAATCTTATAGCCTTAATAAATTCTAATTTTGTTAATAGCCCCTAAAAGTATAGAATGTGATTTTTTTCTTAAATCTCCTTAGGATAAAAAGTAACAAATTTAGTAAAAGATTGTCTTAATAAGATGAATCTGCGTTTTCCTTTATCATAAAAATTTTCATGCATTTAATTAAAGAATATTAACTTAATTCTTTTCCATCGACTTTCTTTTTAAAAACAAAGAAAAAACGAGAATGATAGACATTTTTAATATATTTTAGAATTTTCTTCCTTTTTTTAATCCAGATTATTTAAACTGTATTGTTCTCTACCTTCTTTTTTATTTAATAATTTTTTTTTAGTATATTCCCGTGAAATTTTGCTACAACAAATATTATGCTTTACTTTCTAAACACATAGTAACCAAACATTTGTAATCAATAGAAAGCTACTCATATTAGTTAATTAACCCTCCAAGCGTCTTGCAAATGGGTAAAATTGTAATGTTGTTTTCTCTGCATTTTGTTTTAAATGCTAATAAAATATGATTCTTTCAATATTACATAAAAAATCTTATTTAGGAATATAAATGTAATCCTTGAGAGTCTTAATCATTCTTCAATGCTTTGAAAATTCATTAAATTTATAGAATAATAATATCTTAAACATTGCTTATATTGCAGTGAAACCTGGAGCTTAGTGTACGGAATATTACGGGTTACACGCTTAGAGGGTTAAAGAAGTTTTGAAATATGAAATAAAATTAATAACATAACAAAGTTGCTATAAATTTAATAAAGGTAATTTTGTTAGCGATCTGTGCAAATGTGTATTGAGAAGATTGCAAGTTTTGTCTTTTTTATGGTATTACAAAAATTGTGAATTCATATTAGATTTTTTTTTTTAATATTCTATTCTTATACTAGAACGTTTATATTGGATATTTCGTGATTAACTAAAGTAACATTTCTTTAAATATTTTTCGTATTATTTGATTTTTTTTAATAAAAAAGAAGGTCACAAAGGCCAAAGGTATTTGGTTACTTTTGTGTAGCCCTGTGTATACCCTGTGTAATGTATCATGCGTGTAAAAATGCAGACGCAAGTGAACGATCTCCAACAACTAAATTTTGTTAATCATTTTCGTCTAATTATTCATGTAAATTTTTTATATCAACACTAATAAAACTTAAGCGAAGGAAACTAATAAAATTTAGTGGTGAGAGACTTCCCTCTTTCACCTAGATTCTTACACCCCTGGTTTACGTACCAGATACATTGTAATTTTATTCTTTGTAGCTGTTAAAAGTTTTAGGCAGATTTTTAATGTACTTAAAATTATTTAATTTATGAAACCGGGATGAAACAAAGATCGACATCTATTTTCAAATTCATTAACTGGAAGAGAACATATCAAAAGCAGAAAACTGCATGTAAATTATCTAGAGTTCAGATATTTTGTAACTAGCTTGTAATAATTGCATCTGCACTTCAGGCCATTATCATCATCTCTTGCATTTTAAGTAACATCATACATTCTGTTTGAAATCACCTTGCCATGAAAGCGATTGTGTTTTGCATTAAAATCTAAAATATTATTATTCATTTATTCCCAAAAGATTCAATAGTCCTAAACAAAGCATTGCATGTTATGCTATTTAATTTGTTGGAATAAAGTTAGAATAATTTTAATAGGACCCATAAAATGCCTAAAAACTCCTTTGCGAAGGGAGACTTTTACAAAATTTTAAATGTTGAGTAACCGGTTTTTAAAAACAGAAATTTGTGTCTTATTAAATTATGAAAACGGCCCGATTAAATAAAGCAAATTTTATCGTAAGTTTTTCTGGTCGATATAATCATGGATTCTTAAGCCTTTTTGCGGCACTTATATGTGTCGCTCGCCTCCAGGGAATTAACTAAGACAATATTTTAAAATTAGAAAAGAATCTATATAAATATGTAGCACACAGAATCATCTTCCAACCATTTCAAATTTTGCGAACGTTTAATCAAAACTAGAAAAGATATTAATATAAGTTTAATTCATTCTATTGAATCAGAGCATATTAATTTAATAATATACCCTATGATTGTTAATGATTCTTGGTTGTCATGCTAAGTACTTCTTATTTAAAATAGAGTTGTTATATTTTCGTATTATTAAATTCAATATACATAATCGTACTAAATTGTGTATTCATGCATTTTTGCATGAGAGTGCAACAGCTATTGCAATATATACTCAATATTTATAAAACTAGTTATAGTAGAAACGCATCTCATTTGTCATGATTGACGCACAATTTCCCACTTGGTCACTTAATAAGAGTGTATTTTACGAGTAGCTCTATTGATATATAAACTTGCAGTTGAATAGAATTTATTATTATTTTAGTTGTAATTTCTGAGTTAAAAGATAGGGTCAAAGGGTCCCTGGTTCGAATTCTGACCCAGACACTTTTTCAGTCTGTTCAGAAATTAAAACTCTAGCAATTTATTCGCAAATTATACTTAATTGTGTGAGAATCAATGAAGAGTAGTTACGTATCTAACGTTTAATACTAGACTAACTGAAAGTTTTAGCCACGTATTCTAAAATTATTACACACCAGAATTTTTATTTAGAACATTTTACCTTATTTATTTAACTTAGTTTTAAACGATACATGTTGAACTTATCTTAGAAAAACAATACTGGTTCGAATCGACATATTTTTATATGGCAGCTGTAAATATGACCATTATGGCGGTTCTAGTGCTAGCTTTTTCTGGCATAGACAAAATCTGTTAGTAAAATGAGAAGTTATCATCCGACACCGGAATTTACAAACGACTTTTTAGAAATTAAGAACTTCTTAATTTAAACTTTCGTTGTTAAAGCAAAATCTTATGAAAATATTATTACCGTCGTTTGCAAGTTAGGAATGAAAAATGGGTATACCCGGAGTGGGCACATTGTAACAGAAAGGGTAAATGGGGTTCCATTACCTGACATGATGCTGCTGAGCTTTTTTAGATAAACAGATCAGATGCCATTATCAATAAAGTTAGCCGGGTAAATTGTCTCCGTCAAATTTGATCAGGATAGAAAAGTCACAGAGCATTGGAAGCATAGACCAAAAGATTTTTGTTCTTCGATTTCAATTTTGGAGACTGTTTAAATGACCTGAAAATTACAACCCACATGATTTATGTAATAATTAGAATTATCGTGTTAAAATTTATCAATGGTTATTCTTGGAGGTCGACCAAAAATTCGGTTTCGTTTTCGTTTCGGTTAAAAGTTGGAATTTCGGTGAATATTCGTTTTCGATGAATATGCTGCTGAAAATTCCGTCGGACCGAAAATATCTGTACTTCAAATATCTCATTTCTTCCTTCGGAAATTTTCATTGTTACTCATCGATTTGAACTGCATCGGGTTAAATGAAACTATTTATTGCTATAAACTTCGTTGTTTTTAATTTTCAGTCATGAAAAAATCAACACGTGGATGCAAAATATAAAGTAAGCAATACATATATATTAATTAAAGTTTTTCACGCGCTTATTAAAAATTGCACTTACTGGTTATAGAAATATTTTTTATTTGAAATCGCTAAAGTATTTCGAATATTCTTTGAGAAATTTTTAATATGACAAATGTTCATTTACAAAAAACATCATAAAAGATAAATTAAAGTGTGTATATCTAAAAATAAATGATATTCGTATAATTAGAAAATATTTCAATGGCGTTCATGAATTAATTACATTTCTTTTTATAAATTATCGTAATTAAAAAGTTTTCGACTAAGGCACATAGAGTCAACTTGGGACACATACCTAGTTAACTAATAATTATGTATATTTAACAGATACATGTAATTAATTAACGCCTTGGAGACGAGCGACTGGTGTATATCCCGCATACAGGGCCTGATTACTAACGGGGCGCATAACCGCATAAGGTGCCTAGAATTCTTGATTATTCTCATCAATAAATTTTTACTGTAAATTTTGTTGTATTTCATCTGAGTGCTGAATTGCACAATAGAACGGCTTTGAGAAGCTACTTAGTTGAGAACAACTTCACCCAGATAATAAAAATGAGATGCCTTATGAGCCATGGAGAAAATATTAAATAAAGATAAACCACTTAAAATGAAAATAATAAATAAAAAGGCGAAAATTTTATAAATTTTTCATTTAACGGAAAAAGTTAAGGTAAAGCTTAAGATAAAAATTTAAATATTTTTTTTTTTTAATTAAACAATTTTTCCAATTATACCTGAGAAAAAATTCTGCTTTGAAAAATCGGCGATAAAAGATTTCAAATTCTGTAAAAGACGCTTGTCCCGAATAGGGTTAATAATTAAGCATATTTATAAATTGCATATAATCTACAAAATATTTTTTGCAGAATTTTCGTTTTCGACCGGAAATATGAAATTTCCCGAAATTCGGTTTTCGTTTCTTTTTTGGCCTTAAAAACCTGTTTCGGTTGAGCCTTATTTAATTATTATTGCTATTATAAGGTAGTGCAGAAATATGAGTTAACAGACATTAACTGCAAAATTTTTCATTTTAGTTATTGAAATACTTATAAAGTACAGATTAAAGTTCAAGTAATTAATCGATAAATGAAACAAAAATTATTAGAGATACGATATCTATAATATTAACTATATTATAACCATACTAATTAACTATAATTCAGATACGCCTGGGTTATTCGACTATGTTCTTCTATTATAACGCATTCTCACTTCTCTGTGCATAATCACCATCTCATATATTGTAACAAATATTATGTGTGTGCTTGAAAATGGCCTTGACTTTAAAGCTTATGAGTGTTCTATTGAAATCCGGAAATTTACTATTCAGTTATTCTGTAACGATTGAATAGTTAAAAGCGGAGCGTGGAGCATAGTGGAGTGTACTACATTATAATATTTATTTCATTGGATTAGTGAGTAATTAAATCCAATACAACCCAAACGGATTTATATTAAAATTAAAGAGAAATTGGTATCTTATAACGTTAAACGATTTTCGATTGAAAAAACATGATTTTAGTGAAATCTCCATTTAAAAAAAGACCTGTATTTGACGAATATTTATTATTATTATTATTATTATTATTATTGTTAATTATTATAATTGTAGCTGTGATTATCATACTATAAATAATTGCAAAATATAATAATAATAATAATAATAATTCTTATTATGATTATTATAACTGCTTTTGTTAATATTATCACTATTATTATTATTTTAAATAAAAAAATCAGTAATCAGACTTCAATGGTAAACAAATTCATCTTAATTGCCGAAACGTCAGTGAAGTCTTACTTTGGAGACACGAAATCTTTGGTTTCCGTCTGTCTGTCTGTCTGTACAACACCAGTCTGCCTGTTCCGCGATAACTGCCGTAAAAAGCATCCGATTTCCTTGAAATTAAGTAAGCACATTCATAAGTTATCCGGATTTAACTGTATAATTTTTTTATGTTTTATTCATTCGTTTGGAGAATGAAGAACATTTTATTTTGTACCATAATGCTTTTCAATGGCAATTCAGACTATTTTAATGAAATATAATATATTTCATTATAATGGAATTCTATTATAATGAAAATGGTGCGTTTGGTTAGCGTAATTTAAATGGTGAATTATGAATGTTAAACGCTCCAAATAAGGTTTTAAATAATTCTCATTTATTTGAAATTTTGTCAATATATTTGTCAATCATTTTTAAAATTATGTGTATAATTTTTTGTAGAAATTTAGATATGTTTTCCAATTATAAAATCCATTTCTTTTATCCTTTTGCGTATTTGGCATGATACATATTCTATTTTTTTTCTTTTTCTTCCGTCAGTTACTTAGCAACGCATTTCGTAGCTGATATAAAATAAATCATTTAAATAATTCCAATTAAGAAAATTTAAGCAGGAAATCTGCATTGGAGAAATAAAAGGTTAGTTATTTTTTAATAATGTGGTGTGCAAAGTAGATTTGCGTCACGTATAATCTACGTTAATAACATAACATTTACAACACTTTCCAACATAGTTGAAAAGTGCTTATAAATCCAGTTTGTCTGTTCGTAAGTCTGCCTATTCGAGCTCTATCTCGCGTAAATATAATCCGATTGATATGAAATTGATATATATTGTTGTGGTTTACAGTGGCATATTCGGTATTGAAAATGAAGCGTGAATCATTACCAGTTCATTTACAGGGCCACTCAAAAGAATTCCTTGCATTAAAAACTACAGGGGGAAATCGTTTGATGTGTATTTTTATGATATTTTAAGCATACTGAAATTGATGTACATTACCAAAGTTTACAATAAGATAGAATGTGGTGCTCAAGGAACATAACATTCATTTACAGGGACACATAGAAGATAAAAGAAGCCTATAGAAGAAAATAAGCAATAATTGGACCTATGAATAATAATTGCCAGCAGTGCATTTTCATTTGAGCCTATGAACATAAAAACTGTTTTCCGAAAGAAAATTTATAAAAACACTTTTATATATTAGATGTAATTTAATTTATAAAAGATAGGGTTTAAATAAATATTTTTATTTGATATTTTCTTCTATTACTTATTTCTATTGAAAACCTCTAAGAGTTTTATGTACTTGTAAAAATTCATGTGTTAAAAAAATGCAAATTGTTGGAGGCTGAATGTTATATAAAATGAGATTAAAGTAGAAAAAATTGCAGAGTTGACGTTAAGGTTTCTTATCTGCAGATTTACTAGTTTATGGAATGTTTACAAAATAGGGATTACAATACATTTGATATTACAACATATGCAGCAGAATATATTACAAAGAATAAATCGGAAATTATTTATTACGATTCTGATGTTTCCCCCTTTGACATACATTATTCGAGCATAATTCTTGCATCCCAATGCATTCGTACTTCTCTATCGATTATCATCACATCTGATATTGTAACTAATGTCATTTGGTTTCAAATGGCTTTGACTTGAAAGGGGTTTAACTCTGTATGGAAATCTGAACTAGTATCAATCAAATATTCTCTAACGGATCTGCACTTCTAACCATCATGTAAGTTATGATATTTACTATGATGAAACATTTAGCAACTTTGGATTTAATTTCCATACAACGTAAGTTAGTTTAAACCAGGTTAAAAAAAAAGTTTCGCACCAGAATTTTTTTAAGAAACAGTTTTGTAAAGAAACAATCAATTAAATGGCTAATGATACGTCTAAAATATTTTCTGGTTAAAAACGTGCTTAACCTTATTTAGATTAACTCACATTTTACGGAAGTTGTGTCCGAAGATGCCAAGTATGATTATATCCCATTTAATTTTAATTAAGGTTGGGACTAGAAAATTTTTAAAAAGTTCTATTTCTATTGCTTTGGCGAAAACGAGCTAAAAACGGGCTTGCTTTTCTTTAAAGTGGAATAAAAAATTTCCAAATTTCCGGTGGGAATTCAGCATTACAGAAACATAAGTGCTTGCCTCTTAAAGTGTTCGCTAACGATACTAGGGCAAGAAAATTTTCCTTGCATTTTTATTAACCCTTTATCTACCGCATTACGAATTCATGAAAATTTTACATTCTAAAGCATTTTACGCAAATTGTTTAAACTAAATTAAAAGATTTACATAATCATTTAATAAATATTTGAAGGATTTTAGAAGGATTGGAGGATTTTAGAAGGATTGAAGAATTTAGAAGAATTAATTAAATTTGATTTTAAAGGGATTTTGTGCAGTATTTATAAACCCCACTCAAACCTTTTATTTTAAATTGTTTTCTTAGTATTTTGTAGAATTATAAAATGTGCACATATGATGTTCTTACAATATAGATATAGAAATATTTCCGAATTGAAAAATCCCCATCCCCCTCCCTCAGCGCCAAGGAAGCTAAAAAAATGTAAAGACAAATGAAATAATCCTTTTAAACATATTTTTGTTTTCTGTAACCAACAATGATTTTGGAACAAGATAAAGTAAAGTATCTGCAACTCATTCTAAACAGTATTACAAATAATTGATGTATTAAAAGAATTTTACAATAAGCAATTTTAATGATACTTATAAGTACCGTCGGTAGATAAAGGGTTAAAGGATTAAACAAGAGGAAAGTTTCGATAAAAGTTTACTGATGGGAGAGACCCCGTTAGTAATCAGGCCCTGGGCTTAGAAAGTGACTGAACCGATGCCTACGTATAAATTACTTTCTGGGGTGAAATAGGGGTTATTAGAAGTTTAGAAAAGTAATATTTTCTCTCTCTATATGTGTGTGTATTTTAAAATCAGCATATATAGAGCAAAAATTAAAATACATACATATGTTTTTTTTTTATTTTTTTGAGAAATAAGTTAGATTTTGTTATCAATAATCAAAGTATATTTATAGCGTTTAAGTTTAAAGGGCTCATAGTCTTCGTAACATGGTAACTCAGCTTTAACCCTACACTTCATGACTTTTTCTTTTAAAAGTATTTTTTTAATACATTATGTTTTTAGACACCACAAATTTCGCCCTTTGCCTCATTTAATAGAAGACTTCTATATATACATAAATCGAATATTCTCATTTAAATGTAGTGGCGGCTTCAAACTGAATTCGTTTATTAAAGGTTAAATTTAAATTGACTTTTATATGCATCACTGCGAGTGTACGATTAATACCTCATTAGAAATTTTATAAATGCTTTTATAAAACATTGTGAGACATTTCTACATAAACTTTTCTGCTTATGGTGAAAAAAAAATCTGATATGTTTGGCATAATTTTAACAGCACACATCCAGTATTACAAATTATATCTGCCTTCAGGGATATTTAGAACCATCTTTTCTGTTACAACTATACACAATTACATATTTTTTGTTATTGAACAAAATTAAATGAACCTTCTATTCTCAATCTTATAGAAACTGCTTGTTATTCAATGTTTAATATGATAATTAACTTTCCTAAACTATAATTGTTACAGAGGAATTTCGTAACAGACATGGAGAGATTTAATTAAGATTTCAAATTAATTCGAGATACGATAACAAATGTACAGAAGCCTCGTATGCATTAAACATGAATAAATTTCATTTTTAAGTATTAAGTCAATAATAAAAATGAAAATAACATTGCCGGAGGTATAAATATATACAATTACAACTGATTAAACATCAATCTAGCTTTACGAGTTTATTGTTACAGCTATATAATAATTAATTAAAATAATATTACCCAATTTGACCTGACGTAACAAATTAAGTTATTTAGCTTGCGTAATCGAATCTTTAAATAATTATGCATGTATAAATGTAAATATAAAACCCATAAAAATATAAAGAAAAATTAAATTCTGAAATTGAATGAGAAATAAAGAAGCACTGATTACCATATTTGTTATTTGGATGCCATGTTTTTACGTAAATTAGAAAATTATTTTATAAAGTAGCCTCCTATTTATGTACACCAAGATATTATGCTTTTGTAAATAATTTTATAAAGTGTAATATTTTTTTTATTATTAACTATTTCAACATTTATTGAACTTATTTGAACATTAGCATTAATGATATATTTCTAGCATGAAATTAAATTTATGAAAATAATGTTAACCCTTTCCGCCACACTGTGCACAGTCCGAGATACCTAATTTTAATTCCAAACTTGTACACAGCATCAATAATATTGGGTTGTTCGGAAAGTCCTTTCTGTTTGGGAAAATTAATTCGTACCGGAAAATTTAGTCCATTAATATCTAAGTATTAAATATCGGAAACAATATAAAATAATTAAATAAAAGAATTTTCCGGTGCGAATTGATTTTCCAAAACGGAAAGGACTTTCCGAACAACAAAATATTATAGTAAAATTTTGCTTTTAAAATAAAAGTTTAAATTAAGGATTTCTAAATTTCTAAAAAAGTCGCTTATAAATTCCAATGATAGTCGATAATTTCTCATTTTACCAACAGAATTTCTCGTGCCGGAAAGGGTTAATTCACCATGTTTAACTGATGCGTAATTTTATGTTAAAACTAAGCAAGTCAGAGAACTTTGAGGATTATGTAAAAGATAATACTCTAAAATAGTACTACATTCAAAGCTTTTAACTCTTAGCGGATGGCATGTTTATATACATGATTTTATTTTCATATTTGCTTGACACCACTACACTTTAAAAGAATACATCTAGCAATTTCCTGATACGCTCATCAAAATGCAAGCTAAAGCGTTTCTTTAGCCGTTTTAGATGCAAAGTATTAGGTTGACCCAATAGTCTTTTCCGTTTTTTGCAAAAAATAAACCATGGAAATTCCGATAAAGCATAGCTGCCAACGTTTACGCATTTTTGCTACCACTAAAATGGTACATGGAATTTCCATTTGTTTGATCATAATATTTCGACGATTAAATAAGACAACCTTTACTATAATTTTTTGAGGTAGGAAAAATGCGTAAGAGTTGGGAGTTATGGATAAATGCTATATTTTATTGAAGGATGCTTGTGCCAATCTGTTGAAACAAACCTTTTCTATCTTTACCATAGTCTAATAACACTTTCTTTCCAAAACTTTTTCATTTGGAGGCAAAAAATTTATCGAGCTGAATTTTTATGTCATTCAAAAAGTTATTTTTTTTTGTGTGTGTGCGAACAGAATTTTCGAGAGAAAGAAAGAGATAGTAGTCAGACGGAACAATGTCCGGAGAGTAAGGAAGATGTGTCAAAATGTCTGAATCGAATGCAAGGAGTTTGTTTCGGACAGTCAAAGATACATGTGGAATGAAGTCGTCATAATGGAAAATTATATCTCGTTTGTTTGCTATTTCGGGTGTTTAATATCTATTGCTATTTGCAGTTCCTCCTGATGCCAGTAGTAATTTTCAGAATTAAGGATCTGGTTAGGTGGAAGTCGCCCGTAATATATTCAATTTCACCAAATAGAGACCAGGCTTTAGAGACAGAATTGGGATCTTTTTCTCGACTGGATCAGGATTGTTTGCGGCCCTGGTGGCTGTAAAGTAACCAAATTTCGCCCACGGGGACCAATCTTCTCAAAAAGTGATCTTTATAGTGTTGAAAATGGGATTTGCGAAGTCGCTTGCTAATAGGCCATTGGCAGGTCGACCACTAGCAAATATTTTTGTATTCTGTTCGCACTGATATTTTAAAAATAAAACACACGTTTTCTAGCATTATTCTTTTTGTAAATGTTGTCTAAGTGTGAATAAAAGATTTTTATTCTAAGACAATGGTGCAAGTTGAATTTAAAAAATAGCACATGAATTGCAAAATAAACATTTGGGACAATCTTTGATTGGGAAAAATAAATTCCTTGCGTTCTATTGAGATGTTCTGATGTACCCTCCCTACTTCTCGGACATGTACGGGAAGTCCCTACTTCTCGGACTTCATTACAATTTCCTTTTCTTTCTCGAAAATTCTCTTCACCATAATAAAATAATAATAATAATAATAATAATAATAATAATAATAATAATAATTGTTCAAATGACATAAAAAATCACATCAGTAAGTATATAAGAATAAGATCATAAATATTTAGAAAAGAAAGTCTTATAAGATTCCTGGAATTGTAGAAGAAGTTTTCAGAAAAGAATATCATAGATATTCTTTAATAAAATTGCGCCGTTTTAGAAATTGTTCGGGTTATTTTTGGTCAAAAAACGGAAGTAACTTTTGGAACAACCTAATAATTTTCTTGTTAAAATGTTGAAATGACTGATTCACTTCAGTATTTAGGTTTGGTTTGATTTATTTTGTGTCTGCCGATTATCTACTCGAGAGATATAGGGCCAGAGGGAGGAGTGCCCTTCGGGGGGGGTCTTTCTAAGGGAGCCTAACCTGTATTTACGCAAGGTTCGAAGAAAACCACGAAAACTCCAAACGGTTAGGCCGACGGCCGCGATTGGATACGAACCCAGCACCTGCCGCCTACCAGTTGAGGGATCAGAACCTCTCGGTCACTGGTGGGGCCCTCAGTATTTAGGAACAAACATATTAGAAAATAAATAAAAGCATTTCTTCATGCCTAGTACAATACAAAATTTTATTTCAAAATTCTGGCGTACATGTCTTGGTAAGAGATTTCCTCGTTTTTGTACATCAGTATTTTATTAGAGAAAATGTTGTTTTGTTAATTCGCAAAAATGTTCCTATTAAATTAAATAATATTTTCTTTAACAAAATACTAATATGCTAAAACGCGGAAATCTCATCCCAGCAATGTAGCATTTCGGAATTAACCCTTTGTGTTCGAATTTGATCATAGCTGTTCATAGCCCAATATGTTTTCCAATACTTTTGAATAGCCCTGTATTTGATCTATCAGTTGATATATAGATTATATAATGAAGAAAATTATTTTAGCAAGAAAACGCTCAACTAATTGAAATTTTCCTTTCAGCAATTTATACTGATGCATAGAAACATAGTTGAATACTTTTGTTAAGCCCTGTAGTTTATCTAGCACCTTTAATACATGAAAATATTTTCCTAAAATTTAGTTTAAAAGAAGATTTAAACTACATATATCACATTTCCAGAAATAATCTTCCAAAGGAACCATGTATCGAGTTCTTTGAGTGACGATGTACAGGGGTTGGACAAAAATATGGAAACACCTCTTAAAATACATGTTTGAAAAGAAAGATTGATTTTAATGAACTATGTAGATGGCGCTGGCGTTTTCGCCTACTAACGCCACCTATACAACTTCGTAAAATCGCTGCACCGTTCTGTCGTTGTTGAAGCACTGTTATGTGAGGTTGTCATTGCATTATGTCAGAGTTAACAGACTTCGAACATGGCCAAATTGTTGGCGCGCATATGATGGGTGCTTCCGTAAGCAAGGCAGCCGAGGTTTTAGTGTTTCAAGAGGTACTGTGTCGAAGATTTATTCCGCATACTTGAAATGCAGAAAAACATTATCCGCTAAATCACAGCGCGGACGAAATTGTGTGCTGAGTTATCATGACAGACAATCATTAAGGAGGATTATCGCAAAAAATAAAAAGACTACAGCTGCAAAAATTACTGCTGAAACGAATGTCGTCTTACCAAACCCTGTGAGTACCAAAACAATTAGAAGGGAGCTTCATATACAGGGAATTGCTGGCCGTGCTGCAATTGAAAAGTCTTTCATCAGTGATTCTAATGCATGTAACAGGAAAAAGTGGTGTTTAAGTCATAAAGCCTGGACTATAGAGCAGTGGAAGAGAGTAATATGGTCTGATGAGTCTTCTTTCACATTATTTCCCACTTCTCGCCGAGTTTACATCTGGAGAACGCCATCTCAAGCCTAAAATACAGACTGCTTGTTGCCAAGAGTGAAACATGGCGGGGGTTCAGTGGTGGTTTGGGCAGCCATATCGTGGTTCTCTTCTGGCCCCGTGATAACTCTGTCAGGGCGTATTACTGCTCAGACTTATGTGAACATTATGGCCGATCAAGTCCATCCAGTGGTACAATCTTTGTTCCCCAATGGTGATGGTCTCTTCCAAGACGACAACGCCCCCGTTCACACAGATCACATTGTCTAGGACTGGTTTTCTGAGCACGAGGATGAATTGTCGCATCTCCCCTGGCGACCACAGTCACCAGACCCGAAAATTATCGAACCTTTGTGGTCTACTTTGGAGCGGAAAGTGCGTTCTAGCTGTCCACCGCCAACATCGTTATCTAAACTTGCCACCGTTTTACAGGAAGAATGGTACAATATTCCCTTGGCAAACATACACAAACTGTATTTATCCATTCCGAGAAGACTGCAAGCTGTTTTGAATAACAACGGGTACCTTACACCATATTAGGCAAGGAAACGTGTTTTTTTAAAGGTGTTTCCATATTTTTGTCCAACCCCTGTATATCTTTTTATCTATATTCTAGGAACATTTCTTAGTAAACTGAATGCAATTGAAAGTAAAAATGCATAACTTATTTAAAAACCACCTTTAAGTAAATTACGCTCATATTCAGTAACCTTTCCGAATTTTTTTGTGTAATCATGTATATCTAATTTGTGTAAGTATTAGCATTTATGCTCAAAATAATATGCATACATTTCGTGAAACTTAAAAGCGCATATCATAATTGCATTTCATCAATCCAACAGCCATATCCATAATGTACAGTACTTCGGATAGAATATTCTATTTAAATCTTTTGTGTGCCCCTGTAAATGCTGTGCATTTCGTATCATGCATGAAACAACTCATATTAACCCTCAGCGACGTATATCATTTTGATTATATCTGAAATCGTTTACCACAATTAAAATATGTCGCAAACAATCTCCCCCTTTATTATTATGTAATGGAATTCTTTTGTGTGGCTCTGAAAATGAATAATTATTTTTTTCAGTGTATACTTTACAAAATGCAGATTTTAGTGCGCTTCGTAGATGCATATAAATTTGAATGTGTTTGACAAAGTGTAACATCTTTAAAATTCATTTGAAGCGATTTTTCCCATGGGTAATAATGTAATGGAAAATTTTTGACTGTCCTTGTAAATAAACTTTTCGTGGTAGAAAATTTATTTTCAGTAGGGATCGTGATAGGGTAAACATCAATATCCTCCAAAAATTTTATGGCAATCCTAGTATATTTACGAGAGTCAGAGCTCAGACAGACAGACGGCCAGGCAAACAGAAAGCATAAACCCTTTTCAGCTTTGTTGGAAAGTGTTAAAAACGGACAATTTTACGAAATTGTTCAGGAAATTGTGACGGGATTTATGGGAATTTTTCTGTAAAAAAACAGTAAATTGTACTGGCGTCCCTATTACTCGTACAATTTCCTTAAAATCGTCCGATTTTTTTCGTGATATAGGTATTATTCCAAGAATTGTATTTACTAACTATTCTCCTTTTTAGAGGAAATTACTAAAGCGGAAGTTTGAATTAAAGTATATCTATTTATTAATTGAACGATTATAGCGATGTATGTAATTACTGGATACAAATCTATATCTCATAAACGGTTTACTGAAAAAAAAAAATTGGATAATGTTCCTACCGTAGGTAGGAACAGCTAAAATTGGGTTTTGAAATATATTTTGGGCTTCCATATAGCTGAATTTGATGTAATGTTTTAATTTCTTAAAAGCTGCAATTTTGCTACATTACTCAGAAGATGTTGAAAAGTGTTTCATAACCTATGATTTGCACATGATTTTTTTCTTTCTCATTTTCTTTCGTTTTTTCTTAAATGTAATTAAAAAAAACTAATATAGTTAAAATCAGAAAGTTTCTCTGGAAATTTTGTATAAAATACTTTTAGAAAGTAAGCTCCGCAAAAATTACCTTAATTGTCTAAAAAGCATCTAAAATTTTTTAAATGCTCACTAAAACAATTTTGAAAGACACATGTGAGTTCTATTTGAAGCAAATATCTGAATTCTGTTCAGATGTTTTTCTCCAAAGAAGCTACTTTATTAAATTAGAAACAAAGTCAAAAATCGATGAAACCGATATCTAAAATCCAATATTTCTTTTAGTCCTTGATTTCTATCGAGGAAATTTCGTCTGAAAAAGGTGTTTTTTAATCTTTTTTTTATAAAATCAGACCAATATTGCTTCTAAGTGCAATCAAGATAAAGAATTTCTGCTAAGAATTCGTTCTATCACGAATTTATAAAATTACTTAATTTAATTTTTATTTGAAGTAGTTATTTGTAATTTATTAAGAAAATCAAAATTACATTTTAAATTGTAGCGGTTTTTTAGATGCTTTCGTATTTTTGTAAATACGTAGGACCTCTAGTCCCACAACAGAGCAAAAACTACCCAATCAAAACATCTTAAAAATTAACATGTATAATTGTTGCATAATTTTGTCGGGTAATTTCAAATTTTATGAAAATCGGATTGATCGTTTAAATACAGGGACAATCAAAAGTATACCGTTACATTACGGTCGATGAAAAAAAAAAAGTTTCAAGTTCATTCTAATGGTGTTGCACTCTTTCGAACATAATAAAATTGATATGCATCTACGAAGTATACACTAAAATAGACATGCTGTACAATCTGGTGTACAAAGAATGTTTGTTATTAATTTACAGGACTACACAAAAACATTCCATCACATAATGGCATAGGAGGAAAATTGTTTGCGGTGAATTTTAATAATATTAAACTATTTCACATTTTATGAAATTAATATACGTTGCTGCGTATTACTACAATTTACTTATTCTATAATGGAAGCAGATAGTATTTACAGAGAAATACAAAAGGTTTCGAATACTCTAGTGTATCCAAAGTACTGTATACTAACACAACAAGATCTGAATATTTTTAAAACTTCCTTGAGGTGCAAACACACCTCATTTGCTACTCTTGGCGTGCAATTTCCAATTTTTTATACTTACAAGGGAACCTATTTTGGTGTTGCTTGCATCTAGCATTGAAACTTGTTGCATTTTAAAGCCCTATAATTAGGAAATTTGAGAATTTAAAAAAAAATTTCTTTTAAAGTTTTTTCCCCCCATTTTGCAACAACATAACTTTCTGAAGATGCAATTTTCACCACTGTTAATAAAGGGAAATAATATTAAGTAGTTCCGTTATTTGATACCTTTCTTTTACTATCTTGCGCAAAAAAGTAAATTTGTATAATATACAGCTGGAGTTTAAACTTTATACGTTCATTTAATTCTGGGGTACTATCTGGATCGGTTGGTAATAGACAATTTTTTCTCAAGATATGTGCTTCTCCTAATACTTTTTTCTTTTAATTTCAGACTTCTGTGGCGGTTTAATATAAAGAAAAATATTGGCGATAGACACATAATTTGAGCTAAAATAATAAAAAAAGAAAACTGACAGCGTTGGATGATATTTTGTATCGTTAAATATATTTCTATAATTTTGACTGATTAATATTTGATGAGATAATTTAAATAAATAAATAAATAAATATTAATTCAAAAAACAGTGGAAAAAATGCCAGGAGATTAAAATTTTGTAAAGACATAACTAATTTTTTGCTAATAAATTCTAAACTTATATGCACATACATAATCGGGCACAGTGCTTTAGACGTCACTTTCAAAAGTAATGACTTTAATGGGAAAAAGCAGCTGATACTTGATAATGGTTACATTATTTTAAAATTAATGAAACTAATTATAAAATAAAAATTTTAATAATATAAGACAGTAAATATACAAAAACAAAGACGGAAAAAGTAAGTTAATCGTTATCGCTGTCCTTTTCAATCACAACAGATATACATACATTTCTGAACAGCATGGAAAGAATTTCTGACGGTGATATAGATTTGGATAAAAGTCAAAGAATAGATTGGTGTTGCCAAATAAGAGCAGCAGTATTGTAAGTATTTGTTAGGATGAGCGAAGCGAATCCTCTACTAGTCCACTCAAATTACAATTTGTCGTACGCTTTACAAAAAAACTATTCAATATTTTAACTTCAAATTAAACACAAAAATAAATTATGATCTGTAGATTTGCAGAATATAATTTTTTTTACAGTAAAACGTTAAAAAAATTATTATTTTAATTAATTTATTTTACATGCATTTCCAATACGGACGCATTTTAGCAAATAAATAAAAAATGAAACGCGTATATTTTCAGAAAAAAAACGTTTAAATCATGGAGTAAATAATTATAGATAGAATCATGATTAATTTATTAAATAAAACATGTTTTCATTATTCCGCAAAATCGTTTGCACAGATGACACTTAAACATTTTTTTAACATTTTAACATTTTTTCTTTTCTTTTTTTTTTTTTTTTTTTTTTTTTTTTTTTTTGTAAACTGGCAACAAAATAATTGTAAACAAATAAAATTAATTCTTAAATTTGTTATATAAATGAAAAATTAAAAGATCTGCGTGAAGTTGTTGGTTCAAGCTCTTTATAAATATTTTTGCGAAGGTCGTATTGTGGCTAAATAATATCGACTCATTAATCAGAAGGATTTATAGAAAAATAAGACTTTAATAAGTTCGCAAACACAACAATAATTATTCGTGAAAACGTCACTGCGAGAATGAGAGAGCGCTTCGTTAAAATTCCATTAATTGAGTTGCCATTCGCAGAAAGTAAAAAGTTCTCCCACGCGGAGAGAATTACAGCAATTCTCATACGCTAACATGTATAAAAACGAAGAAATTAAAATAAAATGTTTTACAGTTAAAAATTCATAGTATCAACGAAAGCAGATTTCAAATGTTTTTTCCAGAAAATAGGATTTTGAAGAAGTAACTTTCTTCAAGCTTTCTTCAAATATATTATTCTAAAATAGCTATCAAAGATTATCGGATGTTGATTACAAAGATTGGAAACATGCATATTTCAAACAATTAAAAAACACCAGTGGCTACTTGAAATTGTAAAAACATCTTTAAAAGAGCTTTTAGTTGAAAATTAAAAAAAAAATTGTAAAAGTTTGCTTCGAAAATATCTTATTATGCCAGCTTTACATCATAAATAAAAAATTAAAATGCGCCAAAACATAAAATAACGTTTTTGTTTAATAAAGATGCAAAAATAATAATAATAGAAAAAATATTGTTACTTTCAAATATCTGTTTTATAAAATAATGCTTCGCGAATCCAAACAAAGCATGGCTTTTGCTAGTTATATATATATATATATATATATATATATATATATTTACAAAATTTTTATCTCATTGTATTTTTTCCTCTTTCTATAATTGATACTGTCTATTTATTAAAAAACCAAACACAATAACATTTTTATCTCATCAAATATTAAACGATTCAAAATTATAGCAATATGTATTTTTCTGTGCAAAATATTATCCAATACTCAAATTAAGTACTTTTTGCTAATATTTATCTTTGAATAAAATAGCCACATAAATTTGCCAATAGAAGTAACAATAATTGCGAGTAACACATAGCTTGAATAAAATATTGTCTATTACCACCCAATCCAGATAATATCTCAGAATTAAAAGAACATATTAGGTTCTAATTCTAACTGTATAATATCCATACTTTTTTTTTTTTTAATTTTACGAAAAAAAAAATTACTTTTATTTTCTTTCGTTAAAAGTAGTGAAAATATTTGAATAAAAATCATTATAATAACTGTTGTTACATACGATATCAAAGAATGTTGTTTTCCAAGCAAAAATAGTTTTCTCTATTGTCTGCGATACAAAACACAGGCTTCGATAATGAAAAAAGTACCACCAGTGTTGAAAATTATGGCCTATATGTTTAATGAAATCTAAAACATTGACAAAATCTAAAAAAATTGACATATTGTCTGTTGATATTTTTCCAAAAAAAAATTTCGGATTTTGAAGTTGAGTAGCTCCGCCCCAAATAACACCTTTAAATGAATTTTAATAAATTTTATACATATTTTTGTAAATATCTATATGGAGTACATAACGCAAACTTTCAGCATTTATATATAATATGCGGGCACATATGCGGAATTTTTTACAAGAAAATGGTAATTTTTGGACAACTACAAGATATGATTTTTATTTTTGTAATTATTTATTCGCTTTTTCACACACTTTTTACGATCAGAAAATTATACAAAAATTTCCAGTTATGCATCTTTGATGTCTATATAGACTCAATAAATGGCATGTAATTCGGTACAGTAGTTTTAGGGCATATGAGGTTTTTATCTTATAAAATATTGATATATTTATAAGGCGATAATATGGGAAATGCATTATCAGATATGCAGACACACCTGGGGGAAAAAATCAAGAAATTTGATTGAAAGGCATATTTCCAATGCTTATCCGACTATTGCCTTTTTCGTATGATGTTAATATTATCAATAACTTATTGTTCAATTTCTGCAGTAAAAAGTGCTTTTTTTTGATAGATTTAAAAACTTTTTTTTTTTTCTTTTACGGGGGGAGGGTAAAAGCAAATATTTGGATAAATTGAATGCCTTAAAGAAAATTCATCAAATTGAAAAGCATATTTTGTATTCTTCAAAAAAAAAAAAAAGTCTTTTTTTTTTTTTTTTTTTTTTTTTTTCAAATACCTTTTTTCTTCAAATCTGTATGCATCTCCATTCAGATCAGGATTTTCAGTTTGGCCTCAATTTTTTATCCGAAATTTTTAGTTCACACCACAAAAAAATTAAGGTATGTTATGATTATTTTTATGAAAGACATTTGTCATATATTGTGAAAACTTTGTATCGAAATTCCCAATGAGAATTTGAAATTTCGGATTAAAATTGGAGTCAAAATGACAACCCTGATTTAGATAGGAGAAAGGAATGATCAGTTCATTTTCTTCAAAAAGATTCTGCTGTCATCTGCCTATATTACCCATGGGATTAATCTTTTATTTATGGACAATAAAAACTTTCAAACAGACATTTTAACAATCCTCGCGTACTTTCTGTATTTAAGAAAAAATTAGTCACGTTTAGTGAATTGAGAAAAAATATGAGGAAATATTTTGGGTATGGAATTTATATATTTGTAACTTCGGTAACTTTTGAATAAAGGATGTAAAAAAAAAAAAGACTTTAATTTAGCTTCAATTCAGGGAGTGATTAAAGGAATGGTGAACTTTTAATTTGACAAAATTATTATTAATTTTTAATTAGATAAAAAGGAAACTTAAATCAGTGACTGATTTTTTTTCAGTTAAATTGTCAGAAATTACCTTAAAACACTATAACGGTAATTATTGAGATACAATCAAGATTTTAACTCGTTTTGTGCTAAAAGTACATAGCGTAAAAATTAAACTCCTCTTCAAAATAAATAAATAAATAAAATCTGGACATATTTATAACTAACTCAAACATGTTTCGTTCCAAGAAGCTTTCCAAGTATATTATCAGAATTTGCCTAAAAAATGTTTGACGGTGACCATTCAAATACTATCAAGATTTTAATTCGTTTTATTCAAATAAAAAACACCTACATGGAACATTAATCATTGCAGAGGGAGAAAAATTGTGTTCACTAAATGATGAAATAATTGACGACACCAGAGTTTTTAAACGAATTTCGTAGAATATAAAAATCTGCTCTTTTTCATTTTTTATTATAGTAAAAGCAGCATTTTGCTTAAATACTACTTGTAACGTTTGTCACTTTTCGAATATAAAATGAATATGCCACGCATTGTGATCGCCGTCGTTACAAGAGTTAAATTCTTCTTTCTTAACTCCCTAATTCTCGCTCCCGGGATATTCAAGGGTTGCGAGCTTCAAGGCTTTTATTCGGAATTTATTGTATCGCCCCAGTTTTATAAAATAGTGGAATTTGATTTATTTTATTGTCATTTTACTTATAATTAAATAGGGTGAGTATTTGTTAAAAAAAAAAAAAAAGAAGATGGAAATTATCAATGTAAATTTTTAAACTATGATTTAATGCGACCGTTAAGGGGTTAAAAACTGGAATAATTTAAATTTTGTAAAACATGTTTCGCACCTCAAAAAGTTGATAAAGAAATGAAATTACATGTTAAACATATTTTAGTTATGGCTGAATTAAGTATCTTTCTTGTTACGAAGCATGACTCTGATTTTTTTATTTTATTGCTCTTACGGTTCCTAGAATTTAATGACCACGAAATTCTCCTGTAACAGTATTTTCCTATGAAAAATCTCTCCTTAAAACGGGAAAAATTTCGCGCTTTTGAACTTGATTTGGTTTTTTATAAAAATATACAGGTATTTTTCCGGAAAATAATGGTACCCGTACGAACCCTGCCTTGTAATAAGAGATGGAGTCATTGTGAAAACGCATAGCTGTTGTTTTAAATGCTACAGAAACGAGTATAAATATTGCAAAAACAAGGCCCACTAGAAACATTACGAAGAAGAAAAATGTAAAGTTTTACGTACATTTTTCTTAGTCATCTAAGCGATCTGGCGCCCGGGGTTTGCCGGACCCTGGACAAATACATATATAATAAGGTATAAGTACGCTACATTTTTTTCATGCTGGGGCGAAATGAATAGAAAAATAGTCCCCTGTTATTCCCTGATCTGATGTATAACATCAGGGTTGCCACTGGCGACTATTTTTTAATTCTGACTGTCACCAGTTTTTCTAAACAAGAAGCCTTAACAAACACTTTGATAATATTTAGAAAAAAAAATATAGTTCAAAATTTTTATTAGAAAAATATGGGTGCGAGCAGAATATAAAAATAGTCATCTGTGGCAGCCCTGATAATATACAAAATGCCATACCCTATTGTTGCCAGTATACAACTTTTTTTATTCAGATTTCTTGATTGGCACTATTTTTTGAAATCATAAAGTTCGCCTTTTTTATAGACACATTATTTGTAGCGAAAACTAGGAGAATTGTATAATTTCAAAAAGATGGTGCTATGAAAATTGGACCTAGGAACTGCCTCCAGATTTAATGCATAACTTTCATAAAACTGATATTTTAATTAGGATTTACACTACCTACGTTTAAAATCAACATTGCGTGTTTTGGGTTTAGAATATATGTATATATTTACAGTGTATGTAAAAAAAATAAGGACAGCAAACAGTAGCGGCTCGTCAGGCTGCATCAGATTTTTCTTACCACTAAAATTTAACAGAATCTTTTCTGTCATTTATTCGACAAATTTTTTTGATTAAAGAAAACTGAAATTACCATACAATTTTAGTGGTGTGAATAAATTGCTGCAGCACCTCCTGATGAGCCGCTACTGACAGCAAAAATTTTAAAAATATTGATAAATTTAAAATGCAATAATTGAAATGGTAAATTAAT
Source organism: Maratus speculifer (assembly GCA_964019185.1). NCBI lineage: Eukaryota > Metazoa > Arthropoda > Arachnida > Araneae > Salticidae > Maratus > Maratus speculifer. The sequence goes on from OZ025296.1 coordinate 38,266,729, forward strand.
TTTGATCATAAAGTGGAAATACTAATAAAAAATTCAATAAAATGTTCGTGTGACCTTTCTAAAATATAGTTATTCTTCAAACAAACTTTATTTTTGCCTGTGTGAAAACCTTAATGACACCACTACATTTTTAATCTTTCGTCGGGCGTACAAATTTTCATCACATGAGAAGGCGCACGTTGAAAATTGTACAACAAGAGGAAAACATTCAATTATTGCTGTTTTGTTTTCATTTTACAAATAGTTTAACATAAAAATATATAAGTTTTCTCTGCTCACAATTTATGAAAATATTCCGCAATACACTTAGATTTATTTTGTTGTAACATATTAAAGCAGGCGTTAATTTTATTTTAAAGAAAAAAAGGACGTGAATGTTGTACTTTCTATAACGGCGCGCCGGCCTGAAGGTTAAAAATAAATGTTAGCTATATATCTTATACATATGCACGTTAAAGAATGTTCTGTATGGTTAATATCCATGAAATTTGTCATGTCTGTCACACATCTAAAAATTTCTATGCTTGTTCGCCACTGTTATTTTCGAAAAGTTTCCTTCGGCTTATACAATTGATGAAATATCTCTGATAAAATAAGTCATAAGAGTTTTGTTAATTTTATAATATTGCCAAAAGCAAATAAACTGAGTGAATACTAAAAAGGTTGGATCTTTTGCGTTGTTAGAAATGAGTCACAGGTCTATTGAACAAAAAAAAATAGGTAGATCTACAAAATGTATCAAAATTTTTAAAGTTAAAAGATGAATATGTAGAAAAAACCTCTGGAGGCAGCTCAAAAATCTCGTCACCCAGAGGTTAAAACAAATTTTAATGTTATCATCAACTGGAAAATACTCAAGTAAAGAAATTTTAACTACAACTTGGCTCAAAGTGTGCATGAAAACAATATAAGAGACAATTCATTATTCTGAGAATTTCCAATACACAGTAGAATTGGACAGACGTCCTTAACTGACAAGCCACAAAATACACAGCTAACAGTTTGAAAACAAATGATGACTTGAAACGACAAATGTCTGCAAGTAACTTTCTCCGATTAAAAAAAAATGGAATTTAGATGGAGTTGATGACTGGAAATGTTATTGGCAAGCTTTGAAAAAAAAGGAAACAAAAATTTCACAAAAAGTCATTTAAGTGGCGAATGCATTATTTTAATTCTACTTTATTGTTTTTAATTTCTGTTAAAGGCAGAAATACTCCTTTTTGTAAAATTAGTTTATTTTTGTAATAAAATACTTACAGATGAATTTAGTAGACTTTTTTATCATCTTTTTAACTTTATGATACACATTATAATAAAATTTTATTAATTTTACTTTTATGCTGTGTTCAAAGTTTTTACGCGCACTTTGAATATATATTTATATATTCATAAATGTATTATACAACATCGAAATTGTTTTATTATTTGTAACATAATATGAAAGAAATCTCCAGTATAGTTAGGACCTGGGCTTAACTATTCTCATTTTGGATATAGTTAGAGTCTTACTCATTTGGGATATAGTTTGGGTGTAATTGAGTACATTCATAACAGTTTATGTATAGCTGGGCCTAACTGTACTCTTTTTGGCTAAAGTTAGACTATAGTTTGGTACACTTTGGTATAGTTACCATAATTTAAACTTTGGGCCTAAGTACGTGGCTTGATTGAGCATTGGTTATATTATTATAAAGAAGAATTACAAATATATAGGTGTATTTAAACAAAGATAAAAGAAAAGTCTGAAATAGATGAGCTTTTTTAATAAAAAGTGCTTTTAATTAATAATTGCATTGTAACCTCTTAATTATTAAATATATTATTTATTTATGGAATAATTTAAAATATGTGACGTTTATTTTATTTTGATTATTATTAGTTCTTTTTTAAAATATGTGAATTCATTATCTTGAAAGATAATCTTCTAAAAGATGAAACGATGTACTTCCATTAACCGTGGTAATGGTATTTTATTTATGGGTAATAAAAACTAAAACAAGCATTTTAGCATTCTTCGCGCACATTCTATGTTTAAGAACAGATTAGTCACGTCTGGTGATTTGAGAAAGATATAAAAAAGACACTTCAAATATGAGAGTTTTACTATTAAAACAGCAGTAACTTATAAAAAAGACACTTACTCTTTAAAAGGCTTAATGTTACTATAGAAATAAATGAAATCATAACATCTTTTTAAGAAGATAATGACTCCATTTTATTAAACAAAAAAAGATTTAAATTTTTATTTTAGTCATTTAATCATAGAAAATACTGTTTTAAATAAAGGCAATTTTTAAATACGATACATTTAATTTTTTTAAGTTATTGATTGAACAAAAAAATAAAGATTTTGAAATATTTAAATGAAGCATATATAATTCTAAGTTGTACATTAGTTTTAAATGGGAAATTTCACTACACTGATTGGATACTTAAAAAAAAAAAAAAAAAAAAAAAAAAAAAAAAAAAAAAAAATTGGATTTTTTTTTTAATTGGAAAATACCTACGACTTTAATTTGTTGCATTATATGTCTACATATGTATATGTCCATATATTTATATCTTAAAAAATCTTTAGACATGAATGTGATAATTTATGTTTTTATTTTCTGTGAAAAATCTTTTTTTAAATGTAATTTTGTGTTCAAGATTTATAATCCCAGAGTTCGTTTCATTATTATAACAAAAATGAACCTTTATCTCCGACCAAATTAAGGCGCAAAAGAAAAAAAATAAGTATTCAGTTTTTAGACGTTAAACTTTTAACATATTAAGCCATGAGCTTCTATTACCCAAGGGATTAATCTTTTATTTATGGGTAATAAAAACTTTAAAACAGACGTTTTAGCATCCGCCGTGAATTTTATATGTTTAACTAGAGATTAGTCACGTTTGGCACACTGAGATATCAAGAATATTCTTGAAGAATAAGGTTTATAATATTATAGTAGCAATAATTTTTGAGAAAAAAAATGTAAGGAACAGACTTTAGTTCTTGAAAGTTACTCTTATTATCTTGAGGCAAATAAGAAAATTACTAAATGTTTTAGTGAGTCGAATAATCTCGAGGTAAATTAGAAAGTTAATAACTGTGTTAGTGATTCATATTATCTTATAGTAATTAATAAAATTTCTAAATGTTAAAAAGAAAATAGTTAAAATTTCTAATAGGAAAGTCAAATTGTCATTAATAGATGCAAAAATTCTGCTAGAAGATTTTATGTTTTTAAACTGTTTATGGGAATGCTAGTAACAAGAATTAATGGTTTTCCAACAAAATATCTCGAGGCTAAATTTTGTGGAGCTAAAAAACCACTAAATTTTCGGACTTTTTTCAGTTTTTTGCCCATAATTCAAAAATTATAAAATTTTTGCGTGCCATACTCAGTTACAAAAAGAAAGAACATTAAATTCTCTACAAATTTTGTAATAAAGACTTTTTTCTAAACCCATTATTAAGCAAACTACAGCTTTCTAAAAATTACCCTTTTTTTCTAACTTTGTGGAAAAATCGGAAAAAAGAAAAATTGACACCATTTTTCATTATTTTAGCTTCTTTAATGTAACTTATTTATATTACAGGTATTTGTATGATAGCAATCATGATTAATTACAGCGGTAACACTGTAAAAATATTAAGAATATAATAACTTTTTTTCTATTTAGAGCATAAGTGGAGAACATCAGTTTTAGGTACTTAACTGGATATAAGTAAAAAATAGTTGCAATGGCATTTTTACATCCTCTTCTTCTGAATAAATAATGTCTTCTACATTTTCGCAGTTGATCCCGTTACAGTTTTTATAAATTGTCGAGCATTTGAGTCCTGATTTTTGAAAGGAACATTCTTTGATGCATCCTTTTTTACAGCTACATGTCACAACATGGTATAAGGATTCAAGTGCTGGGTCTTGACACATTTGAACTGGCTGAAAGAGACCACCCGACTTGTGAACCCACCCCCATTCTTCAAGAGGGATGTTGTTTCCTAACTAAACATGTACCTGATTATAACATCTTAGAAAATGATGCTGGGTCAGCCACTTGCGTTGGTGATAGTCTTGCAAGATGAATATTGCTTTTCGTGGCAGCTTTAGCAAATAACTGGAACCTCAAACTGTTCAATTTCTGTGTGGTATCTCTACATCTACTGTATCGTGCAATAATGATCTTTTCTGAAGCCTTAATGATTTCTTGGCGGATAGAATCTGGTTTATTGAACATGCAGGCCATTTCTTCAAGCTGATCATGTTTTTTTCAGAGTGTTACAAAACTTTTACTTTCCTTGCTAAAAAAAGAGTGGATGTTGTATCACATTCGCTGATTGCGCAAGTGAAAAGAACATTGCTGTAATTGTATTATGACATGGTTGAAAACCACTTGGTTTCAATGTTACTTTTCAATGGCTATTGGAAAAACACATTTTTTGTGCTTATAGCCTAAGCTCGTCATGATCACAAGAAGGTATTTTCTTCGACAATAGTTGTCGGTCTTTTCCGACAATTATGACGCTTTCAAAAGATTCAGCTTTTGAAATGGCTTAAGTAACTATCATGACATTAGCTTATTCTTCTGCCCTGTCATCGTGAATTCTTGAACTCTGTTATTTTGAAATTCTGTTTTAAGCAGTGAAATGAAGCGACTCTTGTTTTTGTCATTGGCTTCCTGAACGGATGTTTCGGGTCGACGCCCTCTTTTCTTTCCCGCTATTACAGATTGATATAATTTTACGCGACAAAAACTATTATACCATGCATCTGCAGCTACCAAGTCAGTTCGTGCTAAATATGATCAATTACTTTCTGGGACCATTTACCCACGTTTTTCTGCAGCATTAAAAAATATAATTTTAGTTTCTAACTTCATACATTTTTTAATCAAATTTATCTCTGCGTAAGACTTTTTTTTATGTTGATGTCATCGGAATCACCTTCTTTACCTAAGTAACAATTATCTTGAAACTTGAAAGAAATGCTCGATCTGATCGACAAATTAGTCTGTGTAGAATGTTCACCCCAATGAACATATACTGCTATCATTCTCTCATCCGCATATGTTTTTCAGCAAACATCATATACTCTAATTTTCTTGCTACTTTAAAAAAATATTGATGAATATCATTTTGACGCTGAATGTTACATTGAAAAAGCTTGGCAAGTCCTTTCTGGCTCACAATTTGGTATCACTATTTGAAGTCTTTTGACAAACGAAACACAATTTTGGGTCGAGCTCACTCATTTTTCATTGCTGCACGAGAAGAGGACACGCAATTAACTGAATATCAACATATTAGAAGAGTGTGTCTTTAAAAAAGAAATTTGCGTCTGAACAAATATGAATGGGGAATGTCATATTGCCGTTATCTTCCCTCTATATCCCTTTTTTTTAATACCCCGGCCCTCCCTTTGTAATTATTTTTCTTACATGATTTCCATCATTTGTGCTTTTTCTGCCTGTCTTTCTCAAAACTTCGACTTCTCATTCATCAACAGGCGTATTTAATTTTCATTGTTAATGATGAATGAAAGTTTTTTGAGATGGGAGGTGAAAAATAGGCCACTTTCTGTAGAGTTTTTAAAAAAGTGACATTTTCAAAGATTTACGGTGCGCTTCGTAATGGGTTTAGAAAAACGTCTTTATTACAAAATTTGTAGAGAATTTAATGGTCTTTCTTTTTGTAAGTATAAATGGTACACAAAAAAAGTATAATTTTATACTTACAGGCAAAAAACTGAAAAAAGTCCGAAAATTTCGTGGTTTTTTGACTCCACAAACTTTAGCCTCGAGATATTTTGTTAGAAAACCATTAATTCTTGTTACTAGCATCCCCATAAACATTTTAAAAACATAAAACCTTCTAGCAGAATTTTTGCATCTATCGGCCCTTTTTTCTGACAATTTGACTGGCCTATAAGAAAAGTTTTGATTTTATTGATACCGCAATTTCCGGCGTATAACCCGCTGACCAAACAATTCTTTTTCGACCCAGAAAATTTATTTAGTAATTGAAGCCAAATATTTACCATGATCTAAGAACTTACATTAGCTTTTTAAAACTTTCTGGGTCGAAAAAGGATTGTTTGATCTGCGGAAAATTACGGTATTTTATTTTGGCTTTAAATCACAGAATTTCTTCTTTAAGCCTTTCTAGCGCAGTGGTTCCACAACCAGTCACACCCAATTTTAATTCCAAACTTAGAAATGGCGTGACTAAAATTTTAATGAAAATCCTCTTTTACAATGAAAGTTTAAAGGAACCGTTTTTAATTCCTAAAGAAGTCGTTTCTGATTTTCGGTGTCAGTCAGTAATTTCATCATTTTGCTAATAGAATTTTTCTGTGCCGGAAAGGGTGAAATGCGTCTTTAAAAAAAATTAGAACGTTTACGTTTTTTCAGTTGTTATTCTAATTTTCTAAAACTGATTTGTTGAAAAGGTTTTTGAATTGTATTAATTGCAGACAATTTCACACCGATTTTTATTGTCTTTAAATTTCAAGCCTGGATACTCTTGTTTCAAATATTGATAGAATCGTTTTGAAAAACATACTCTTCAAATTACCATTTGTTTTTCACAAAACGTAAGTTAACCGCTTCCCTGATTTGATCGAACGGACAACTTGCTTTTGCTAATCATGATTTGCCCGTACCATGTATTGGCATCATATTCCAATCAGTATTTATTATCATCAACAGTAAATTTTTATTGTAAGTTTTGGATTATTTAATCCGATCATTTAATTTGGATTATTTAATCCTGATTCAATTAGGAAAAATTTCTGTTTTGAAAAACCGGTGATAAAAGAATGAAAATTCTGTAAAAGCCATAAAAAAGGCATTATTTGAAAGATTTTTTTAAAGATATTCATCAGTTAAATCATTAAACCGATATTGATTAAATGCATTTAAAAACAGAAAATGTACTTGAGAAATCATTGTTTATTTTACGAGTAATAATTTTTGCGGTTGTTTTTATATCATTTCTTAACAAAAGAATTCTCGTTCGAAATATGTTTCAGGGTTGTCAATTTGCCTTTATGTCTAATAACGAAATTCACACCAGAAATTATTTGTAATACACTTTTGCTTATATAATGACAGACAATCCTCGACTGTTTTTTTTTTTTTTTTTTTTTTTTTTTTTTTACTCCAGTGAAAATTGAATGCATCAAATCTGCATTTTTTTTTTAAATTTTTCTATCTATTCGTTTGAAAAACCTCAAAAAATCTCAAAAAAGGAAAAAAAAATAATAAAGGAGAAGAAGAAGAGAGAGAGAGAGAAAAGAAGAGAAAAAAAGAACATCGATGAGCTCCTGTTAGCCTACGGCCATCTATAGAAAGGCTGAGGTAGTGACGTCACAGCAGAAGTGCATTGCTTTTCCGTAGTTGTCGATTCTCCGAACATCACTATTACTGTAAAGAAAATGTTCTCAGGTTTACCGTTCTCTTCACCTTCTTTACAGTACTGTTCAGGGCCGTAGCTAAGGGGATGCTAGGGGCAGCTCAGTCCCTCCTAAAATATTTTGAGCCTCCCCTGGGAAAGATTCCAATGTCACTAAATGAATTTTTGTTACGAAAATTCATATGAAATTCTGTTCAAAAATGTTATTTAGTTTTAAGACCCTTTCACAGTTTTGTAGAATTACTAAATTGTATCTAAAATAAGTGTTTCAACATTTGCTCATCTTCTTTGAAGATATGAAGCTAATGTGATGTTTAATTTTGCAATAGTTATACGCTCAATTTTTTTTATCATCCCATTCTTTTGTTGACATATAATGACGTTATTACAACAGTTTAATAAGAAACATAGTACCTACAATGTGAATATGCACAAATTTATCTTTCTGCGTCAGACAGAGAGAGAAAATTATGAGCTATTTTTCCATCTAGCTGCTATTTTTCCTTTTGTTATATGCTGTTATAAAATAATACTCAATCAAATAATAATTTTAAAAAAATCATTGCGCGTATCGTATCGTATAGTGTTGGAAGAATAAAAAAAAAATTCACGTTACCTTTTTTTCTCACGAAAAATGTGACGAATGGACATTCACATTCTCCATTTTTCTTTGAATTGAATAAATTCATTATTCATATAAAAGTAAAGCAAATTTATTCAGCTTTTACATTTTTTCACTTCAGTCTCCCTTTCATTTTAAAGTAGAAAATAGTTTATTGCTTTCCGATTGAATAAAATTGTCGTCAAGAACGTAAATAGAAACCAAAGTAAATTTTCCAGCATAAGCAAAAAATCATTCGTGTAGTAAATCTACACTTATTTTTATTTTTTAGAAAGTAATTCAATTGTAGTAACTTGGACCGGATCTTGAAATGTATTTGTATGGAAGTAAACGCATTTCTCGGAATTTAAGAGCAGCAGAACAGTTTGAAATGACAAAAAAATGTAACTTTTTAACAATATACAGATTGGAAATTTTACACTTATTTCATAAAAATAGATTATATCAAAATTTTATTTAATCCTTTAATGAATTATGTGCCATATTTGGTACATACAGTGGAGCATCGTTTATACGACGCCGAAGGGACTACCGAAAAACGTCGTATAAACGATAACGACGTATAATCGATTTTCACTTCCAAAACTAAGTTTGTAATAAGTTTGTTTTCATTTAATTTTTATGTTTAACGTGATGATTTGCATGCATTTTTAAATTAAACAAACCAAAATAAACAAATAATCTTAAAAACGGAGGGAGGGATTAGTAAGCAATTTAAATATGCGTACCTTTATTTATGTTTCACCGAAAGGTTCCTCATTTGCAGTACATCATTTCCTTTCCATTTAAAGATAAGGATCAAAAACCCAGCATGGCCAACTAAAAGTCGCCAATACTGATAACATTTAAAAGGATAGACTATTTGCAACTTAAAACAGGTCGGGAAAGCTGACCATCCCCGAAAAAAGAATGGCCCCTCCCAGTGTAATCTGTTACACGTAAGCTGATTTTTCAGACTATGGAACACCAGCCCACATTTTTATAGTGTGGAGTGCATTTAAACACGCTCTTTGGTGTCATTCATAGCTGCCAACTTCCGCTTGTTCGTAAAATATACAAGAAATATAAATAAAAATAAACCTATACAAAATCGAAAAATCGAAGTATAAACGATTTTGGGCGTCGTATAAAAGGTATATTTTTACATAAAAATGAATAGGAATGAATCGGGACCACATTAAAACGTCGTATAAATGTAAACGTCGTATAAGTGATCGTCGTATAAACGATGCTTTACTGTACTTGAAAACTTTTTAATTTTCATTGCGTTGCCATAATTTAGCGTTCCTAACCAGGAGCAATCGTCCAAAGAATAGAACAACATTTATATTGTTCATGTCAAATAGTGGCTCTAGACAAAACAAGTTGAAAATTGTACATCAAACATAGCAAATAAGGTGCGTTCATACTATAACGAAGTTTTCAAAATATGCAGTGCTTCGCATACAATACAGTATCCGAAATTCTTTGTGTGTTCCTGTAAATACTAAATGTAGCAAACTTGTAGCAAATGTTAGCGACATCTATCAGTTTCATAAAATGTGAAATAGTTTAATATAGTAAAATTCACTTCAAACACTGTTTCCCCTATACCATTATGTAATACTTTTGTTTGACTCAATATGTTTTAAAAAATATTATTTCTTCCATGAAATGTACAGAATGTATATTTTAGTACACATTTCATAGATGCATATGAATTGTATTATGTTCGAAAGGGTGTAACCTCATTAAAATGCATTCGCAACTATTTCTTCCCATTGACCTTAATGCGACAGAATAACTTTGATTATCCCTGTAATTGAACTATTCATCCGATTTTCATAAAATTTCAAATGATTCGACAAAATTATGTGATATTATATATTTTAAATTTCAAAAGATTCGGTAAGATATATTTTGCATTGTTGTATGCGGAAAGACGGACGGTCAGACGGACGGATTGAACGACAACTATAGGTGCTACGTGTTTACATATATACTAACGCATCTAAAAACATAATTTGCTATTCAAAAACAAAAGAAGTTTCGATCAAGCCATTAAGCTGAGATTTACTTTCAATATTTTTATAGAATACTTAAAAATATTATTATAAAAAAATGATTGCAGAGTGTTCAGTAGATAAAATTAATTAATTTAAGATCATTCAGTTGTAAAACATTGCAACACAATATTAAAAACCGTAACTGTTTTCATTTGACACATACCACAAAATATATTTTTTTTACTAATTTTTTTTAATTATTAGACCGTTAAATATATTTGAAGGATTTTTTTTTCATAAGAATAGAAAAATTATTGAAGAAAAGGGTTAAGACTGTTCAACTTCCTGTTTATATGGTATATGTGTGATTTGTAGCCACTCCTCCAGTACCATAATCTTTCTGACATCGTGGCAAATTGTCATACTCTAAAATAAAAAAGTTTTAGTTGCAGAAAAAAATCTGACTGCCACAAATCTTGAGCATAATGCAGTGAATATGGATACCGGGTCTAATCGAAGTCGGTCGGATAGTTTCCGAGAAAATAAGTTTTAAAAATCGCATATTTACCAAAGAAATGCACCCTGTCCTATCTAACCTAAAGCCCTTCGCGACGGAAGCCTTTTACGGAATTTTTAATGTTTTGTCACCGGTTTTTAAAAACAGATGTTTGACCCTTAACCCCTTGGGGACGAGCGACACGTATATTTGCCGCCACAGAGTAGTAACAGAGAATCAACTTTCATACACTGTAATGGCAGCTTGTTTAATAACATGGGATTACACATAGACAGTAGCGAGACGAGCGGATGACTCTGAAGCTACGATCATAACATAAGAGAGGTTGCTAATTTGGCGAAACATCTCTTCCTTGGCGGCAAATGATAAAAGAAAAAGGAAAAAAAAAATACAGCGACGGCTTGCTGCTTCTTGTTTTGAAATTTATGAAAGAATTACTTTAATATGAAATAACTTTGACGTATTCGTCCTGCAAACAATACATGTGTCTCTTCGTAACATAACGACCTAATAATTTAAACTTGAAAATTCAAGAATAATAACAGTAATAATTACAAATCAATATAAGCACGGAAATCTAAGATCAAATAGCATAAGCACGTGTGCAAAGATAATCAAATCAGCATTCAGCAAGAAGCGCCAAACCAGAATAGGGTTACAGTTAAACAGAAATCACGAGGATAAAAATCGCCAACGCGATGGTTTAGTTTTTAAGTCACCCACTGAGGGCGTTCTTTTCAAGTCGAGTTGAGGCTCTGTTACGTACTCTGTGCGTGCCGCAAAAAGGCTTAAGAATCCTCGTTTATTCTCACCGGTAAAATTATACTGTAAAATTTGGCTTGTTCAATCGGAGCATTTTCTCGATTTAACAAGAAACAAATTTCTGCTTTTTAAGACTGGTTACGAAACATAAAAAATTTCGTAAAATGCTCCCGTCATGAAGGGGTTAATAAATCGATAAAATGCTTTGATTAAATAAGACAAATTTTACTGTAAAATTTTACTGGTGGAGATAAACAAAGGTAGCTTAAGCCTTTTTACAGCACGTATACCTGTCGCTCGTCCTCAAGGGGTTGAGAAAATAAATGTGTGTGTGTGTGGGGGGGGGGGAGGGAGAGAGCTCGGTCTTCAAATAGTCTAAATTTTCCGATCATGTTTACTATTAATATGATAAAAAATAAATATATATTAACCAGGGGTGTAAAAATCTAGGCGCCAGCAGTCAGTCTCTCACCACTGAAAATTTCTAATTTCCTTGGCTTAAATTTTATTATCATTCTTGGGGGCGGGGGGGGGGGAATAGACGAAATATTTGACGGAAAATAACGAATAAATTTTAGTGATGAGGGACTGCTTGCAGGTGCCCAGGTTTTTGCACCCATTATCTTCATCTTTCCAGGGCGGTGGTATATTTTTAATCGTGGTGGCGGCCTATTTTTAATCATCAAAAGCCACAATGGCACCGAAATTTTGGTAAAATATTTTCCATTTGATATATACGCGATGTGGAAATGTACCTTTTTTAAGTGTAATTATATGAAAAATAATAATAATAATTGGAAACTTGCGAAATATAACCAGAAATCCATTAACCAGAAATATTATTGATTAATTTAAGTAATAAAATAAATAAATAAATTCTTTTTTGTATACTGAAAAAAATGGCTGAATAACTTTTAAATAAATGTGACACATAAAATATTTAATTATGTAAATTCCTCATTTATGATTCTCTTTGTCAACTAATCATAAGCACGTCTCCTTCTATTTCCTGTAATTTTATTTCCACTATCATGCATTTTATATTTAGCAACTACCACAGTGATTTTAAATAAATTATAGGAAAAGTGTCGAACTACTGGGAGAGGTTTGTTGTCAGTGATGAAGATATTTATTGGGTTTCCATTTGCACTTATAATGGAAATTTTAATGAATCAAAATTCAGGATGATAAGAAAACATTTTCTTATTTTAAAATGCAAGACATTTTGAATTGAATAGCGATAAAAGTTGAAGAAAATTGCATTACCGTAACATGAATAATAAATTTCCTCATTTAAATTTAAATCAAAACTTTAAATTTGCATGTAAAATTTAAAATGATTGAAAAATATTTATTTCGTTACATGTATATTCGTGTATTAAAAAGATATTATGTGATGATCACAAATTCTTTTCTAGTGGTTGTAATAAATAATTATATGATTATATATATGTGCGAGTGAATAAAATATATTTAATGACAGTTATATTTCTATGTTTAATAATTCGATTATTTTATAATAAATTTCATACACTAGAAAAACTTTATTTTATATTAAATGTTTTTCAACTTAGAAATAAATACACATCAAATGCGCGGTTGCCAGTGGTGACTACTTTTTAATTCTTAACACAACAATTTAAAAGGAATTACCCAAAGTTAAAAATATAAAATTTTGTTAAAAGTTTCTCGTGTGATAAAATGTATTCCATTGCCCCTCAAGGGGTTAAAAGATACCTGTATTTATCATGAATAAAAATTTATCGTGATACTTTTACTGATAAAAGAACTGAAAACATTTCTTTCTTTTTTTATTTAACAAACAGTATTTAAATTAAAAATTCAAACATCATATAGGGTTCATATGTTTCAAGGACTTTCAAGGAATTAGACCAGAATTTTCCTAAAGTAATATTTGCCTATTTAAACATTAGAAGCGCTGGAACTTTTACCCAAGTATTCTAAAATATTACACCCTAGAACTTTTATTTACAGCTTTTTAGCTTACTTATTGAATTTATGTTATAAAGATATTGCTGGTTCGAAAAAAAATATCGTTATTTGGCAGCGGTCAAAATAACCAATACCGCGGTTCTAGTGCTAATAAAATGAAAATGGTCTATCAACACTAAGAAAAATCTCCGGTATTAAAATCTATAAAATCCCTTGAATCCCCCGGATGCATACGAATCCTGTCATACAGAAAATAAATTACAGATAGAAGAAACCACAAAGTACGGAACAGAGAATCAACTTTCATACACTTTAATGGCAACTTGTTTAACATGGGATTACGCATAGACAGTAGCGATACGAGCGGATCACTCTGAAACTACGATCATAACATAAGAGAGGTTGCTAATTCGGCGAAACATCGCTTCCTTGGCGTGAAATGATAAGGGGGAAAAATACAGCGACGGCTTGCTGCTTCTTGTTTTGAAATTTATGAAAGAATTATTTTAATATGAAATAACTTTGACGTATTCAGATTGCAAACAATACAAGTGTCTCTTCTTAACATAACGACCTAATAATGTAAACTTGAAAATTCAAGAACAATAACAGTAATAATTACGAATCAATATAAGCGCGGAAATCTAAGATCAAATAGCATAAGCACGTGTGCAAAGATAATCAAATCAGCATTCAGCAAGAAGTGCCAAGCCAGAATATGGTTACAGTTAAACAGAAATCACGAGGATAAAAATCGCCAACGCGATGGTTTAGTTTTTAAGTGATCCACTGAGGGCGTTCTTTTCAAGCCGAGTTGAGGCTCTGTCCGTACTCTGTGGAAGAAACTTTAAGACCACTTCTGAAGAAGGTGACACAATGATCAAATTTTTCTTGCTGTGTATTTGAGATTGATTGTAGAACATTTGCTGTTATAATTGCCACATTAAAAATTAAGTTACATTTTATTAACATCTAATTTTATTTAAAACGTAAATAAGGTGACTATTAATAGATTATAAGACCACCTAATTAGTATATTACAGAATCTTTATGAAAAGTACGCGAATATATATTGTGAAAGTATTCCCGAAAAGCAAAGCTTCTGGTTTAGATAGTATTATTTACGATATTTTGGAAGATGCAGCGGGGTAAAGAATTGTCTACGATCGAAGTAAGAATGATTTGGTTTTATAAGGGTGCTGGTAAATCTGAACGAGAAATGGCTCGGTTTATGATGCATTTTAAAACTGACATTTATAATGAAATAATTAGAAAATAAGATTTAAATAAGATTAAACAATCGGGAAAAAAGATTTTGACAGCACAGAATAATCTAAAAATATATAGATTATCAACTCTAAAAGGGCTTTCAATTGGGAAATTTTAAACCGTTTCAGCAAAAGAACTTCACAAGTAATAGTTTGGAAGAGTCTGAAATAATAATAATGCAAAATAAATTAAACTGTTGGAAAAAGAGAAGTTAATGAATCAACAGCATAAATTTTATATGGAAAATATCGTCCACTTGTGTTTTTTCTGCTGCCTTTTCTCATGGTAAGGAAATGTGAAATTTACTATCAATCGCATTCCTATCAATTAGCAACCTGATAATTTTATTACAAAACACTGCATAAGATTTTTTACAACAAATATTTTTAAAAATAAAATAAAATATATCTTAAATCTGCTACATAAAATATTCAATTTTGCAATTGTTCCGTCGTTGATTTTTTTATATATGGTATAAATGACATAGATAGGTCAATTTATAAACAATTTTTACTTTTAGTTATCATTAGGGATGAAATTTCCGCGTTTTTGCACACCAGTATTTTATTAGAAAAACATTATTTTCTTTAATCGGAACATTTTTGCGATTTAAGACAGCAACATTTTCTCTAACAAAATACTGGTGCGAAAAAACGCGGAAATTTCATCCCTAGTTATCATGTAATAAATCTTTAACAAATATGAACGGATATTTGAATAAATTATAGAGAGACTGATAATAAATTATAAACAAATAATGCCTATTTTTTGCGTCTTTTATATAGTTTTTAATCTTTTATCACCCGTTTATTAAAACAGTAAATTTCAGATAATTAAACCAGAAAAGTGCTCGTATTAAATAATGTTAAATTTACTATAAAAATCTACTGATGTTATACATAAATCATGATTGGATTATGGATGTCCGTACTCGGTATGGGCAAATCAGTTAAGCAGTTATACAAGAAAAGAAACGCTCAAGATAATGTTAATTCTATTACTGAGTTATTTAGAGGTTTTGGCTAATGCATGATACTTAAAAATAAGATAAATAAGAAATTATGCGCATGTTATTTCCTGTAAAAGAAATAGCTTTTTAAAAACAAATAGCTTTAAAAAACATACAATATAGGAGCTATTTATAATTATTTAATTTTGTTGTTCATTTTCAGATGATTTTACTCTCTCTTTTCTTTATAAAATGAGTCTACTTGTTATTACATTTGTTACTTTTGCACATAGTGTAATTAACCGTCGCAAATACTACAGAATATTTGAATAACTTATCAGAAAAGTGTCGAATCGCCGTAAAGAATGATTTCTTGCTAACGGCGTAAAAATTACATTGGTTTCCATTAACAATCCTAACAGCATTTTTAATGAAAGGAGTGCAAAATAATAGAAAAGTAATTTTCCTTTTTAAAATGGAAGCGAACGTGAAATGCAT
This sequence comes from Maratus speculifer, assembly GCA_964019185.1. NCBI lineage: Eukaryota > Metazoa > Arthropoda > Arachnida > Araneae > Salticidae > Maratus > Maratus speculifer. The sequence goes on from OZ025296.1 coordinate 38,282,686, forward strand.
ATTGGTCAAAGTTGAAAAAAAATTCTTTATTTTTGCAGAATAAATTCGTTTATTTCAAAGAAAAAAAAAGTAGATTGTTTTTGGCATTTGAAATTAAAATATGCCATATAAAAATAATCTTACTTTATAAAAGTAATTTATAACAAATACATGTTTTTAAATTTGTGTTTAAAAAATTTCTTTTCGTTTATGGAATTTCAGATTTGTTCTAATATCATTGTGAATTAGTTATCACTTTTTAAAGTGTTTCTTGAAAATTTACGTTCTTCTCAATGTTACTTTTGTTTAAAAGATGAGTAGAATATCATTTTCGTATGGTGTTACAAAAGAAAACTTACACACATATATATACATACATATTGGGTCATTCAGAAAGTCGTGACGGTTTGGTCACGACTCAATTCTTCATTCTGCCATCATCAATTTGTACCAGTTCAGTCGTCAAATCAATTTGTAGCGGAATATTTTACTGATTAATTTCTGAACATTAAATGTAAGAAACTCTATATAACAATTAAATGATAGAATTTTTCGGTGCGAATAAAATAAATTTTCCAAACGGACACGATTTTCCAAACAACTCGATATATAAAACTTCAGTATTTAAAATGAAATCTGGAAAGTGGATCTGAAGACCCTATACTTTTAATTTCTAACAAAATAGAGATACTTATTTTATTTATTTATTTTTTTTAACTGTTAATATGCAAGTAATTTTACTCCTAGCAATCGATTTAAAACAAGCTATGTTAATAAGTTTTTCGCTATTTTTGAGCGTGAAAAAAAAAATAGTGAATCGTGATTCTTTATTATGTAATCAATGACTAATGTAAGCAAAAATATACGAGCAAAAATCAAAATTATTCGTCATTTTTAATATTAAAATATACTTCCCAAGCGCAAGAAAATATGATAAAAAAAAATAGATATATATTTCCATTTTATTAGTGTCTGCTTAAAAATAAGAAAAGTAAACATTAAGGAAAATTAAGTTCTACCGTTAAATCATAAATAAAGTTTTTTTTCTGAAAATATGGTATTAAAATCTAATTTAAAATGTTTACATCTTTCGAAACACAAATTTTATTTTAACTTAAAACAACATATTCTAAACAGTAATTTGATAAAGTTAATGTTTCACTTTAGTTAAAAGGAAATAATTAAAATATTGTATTATAATTCGAGCTGTGAAAATTGTCTATCGGAGAAATAATTTTTGTTCAAAAGAGAAAAATTTCTCAAATGTCAATATTGTTTAAATATAAATATGTTTCTTTTAAATGGAAAAATGAACATAGCTTATAGAAATAAAATAAATATTTAAATTTTTCATGTAAGAACTCAGAGCATTTATTGATGTGTAATAAATTTGTATTTGGATTTCTTTTACTTCTTGTTTCATTGGGTCGTTCGGAAAGTCATTTCCGTTTGGTAAAATCCATTCGCACAGGAAAATTTCGTCCATTGATAACTAAATATTAGATATCGAAAACAATATCTAATCATTAAATAACAGAATTTTCCGGTACGAATTGATTTTCCCAAACGGAAAGGACTTTCCGAACAACCCAATAATTTTAAAATGTATATTTTATGTAAAATTAGAAATTATCAAAGTTGCGTATTACGTAGATCATAATTTCTTTAGATATTTTTATTTCTTTAAAAATGGAATATTCCAATATTTTATAATACGAATTTCGATGTCATTATTTTGACATAATTCTTAAATTACATAAACCATAGCAAGGGGGCATAGATATGTTTAATCATATAGATTTATTTACATATAGCCGGTACATGGGCTTCTTCTGCATTGACGAATCTCTATCTTCGAAAGCATAATCTTCAATTCTTTTCGATTAAAACAGTTATTATTTTTGAATGTAAAAATGGATATTTAATCTTTTCAAGGACAAAGCGATTCTGCTTTATAAATGTTCGAATATAAATTCTCACCGTAATTTACGAACAAATTTATTAGAACATTATAAAAGGCTTCTTTTTCACTTATGTTATCAGATGGAAATTGTACTGAATTTATTGATGCCACTTGTCAGTTTGAATATTAAAATTAAGTGTTGGAGACTGCTATGGCTCCCCTGAAAGGGCTAAAGTGAAACATGAAAAGTTTGTTTCACAACTAGCTTTTTTGGTGCTACTATTATTTTTTATTACAATTTCATACTGTTTATTGGCAGACATGTTAAAACTAAATACTATTCATATTTTAGTTTAACCCCTTAACGCGCAGTGTTGCCGGGTCGGCAACACTTAAAGTTCCCCCTGTTTAGAGACACAAAAACTCCGTGAATATTTCAAAAACTACTCTAATGGCTATTTTAAATCTCTCTTATGAGTTCTAGATGGCAGCACCACAGAGATCAAACTCTACTGTTTTTAAATAATAGGTATAATGTTTTACTGTAATACGCGCTTCATAGCAGTGCTCTTCTCACTGCGCTTATCAATGCTTTACTTATGGGAAGTTACTACTTCGGTAACAGCTGTAGAATTAAAATGGTTTGTGCAATCTTTACAAAACAATACCTGTGTACTCCTCTAGGCCTAAATAGACTGCCTAATTTTTTTTCTTTAAATTCCAACTTTAAAGAGTAGTGCGCCGGAAAGGGTTAAAGAAAGAGGTGTTTCCCAATATTTTCAATTTATCATCTAAAAAAAGAATCACTTATGGCAGTGAAACAGACGTTTCTACACCATTCCGATTTCTGGATTTATGTTCTTTTTCTGGTTTTTGATATCATGAACTTTGATTTGCATATAAAGTCTTCTTTTTCTGTTTCGTATTAGGCAAAATGTCTATTATAAATTATGGATGATTTATTTTATGTTACTTGTTGGTGTAAGTATTTGCGCGTAATTTCGTTATAACCATGTGCTCTCCAAATTGCATTGAGCACTGTCTATAAACACAGAATTCTCACTTTATTATTCTCACTAGTTATTTTTTATTATAAAGTTTATCAAATTTAATCCAAGCGTTTTCGCGATTTAAATAAAAAAAATCTGTTTTGAAAAACTAACGGCACAAGACTAAAAATTAAGCAAAAAGCTCTCGTGAACGGGTGATCTTTTGTAAATAGATGTTTGCATTAAAAATTTCAGAATTTGCAGAGTTCCAGTATAAAGAAAAACAATTAATTTACTTTTAAACATAAATTTGAAGACAATATATTTTCAGTCGAATGACTGCTACAATTTTTTGGGACTATTTGGTGATTAACTCTGTCAGTTGCTAGGTACTTCAATTTGTAAAATGCAAAAATCAGTGATCGTCACCAGAATTTTAAAACAGACTTATTTCAAAATAAGTTAAAGCATTTTTTCGCGTACTTAATCCCTTAACTTGTTAATTCCTTTCCGTTCAATAAATTGAAAATAGCGGATTCACACCACAATTATTTAAATAAAATATTCGTAAAATTTAGTCTAAACCAGGGCGCGAAATTTCCACTCGCCAGCTCGCCATTGGCGAGTAAGTATTTAAGGTTGGCGAGTAAGTTTCCTGTTTTAAAATGTTATGCTTCTAATCAAACTATGCACAGTTATAAACGAAAGTATTTCAAAATGAAGTGATGGTATATTTTTTACAAAAGAAGTAAAAGTGCACCGTCGCCGATTTCTTCGTCTTTTTTGCAAAGAAATGAAATTCCTCTGTCTGCATTCCACCCCCCACACACACTTACGTATCGCGAATGTGCCAGTATGTTTTGCGCCAATCGTTGCAGCCGCCCGTTGTCACACGCCAATTTTTGCAGTATATGTATATGTTTCGTTTTATCAATTTCTGCAATTTCTATTTTTTTTTTGTCTATAGAAAGTTTTTTATGTTACACCTGTTAAATATATCGCATATTTTTCAGGAATGTAAAATATTCTGGATTTAACAGACAGCTCCTTCCAACAATCGCCAATTTAAATTTGTCATAAATATCTCATTTTCTGAGCAGGTGTGGTGGCTGACGTTGTTGTCTGAATGAATGTAAAATAGTGGCGAGTAAAAATTTTAGTTTGGCGAGTACCTTTTAAGCTGAAATTTCATGACCTGGTCTAAACATTGCACATATCGGTGGTATGAAAAATTTCTTAAAAATAATAGTGGTGTAAAACAACTTTAAATGATACAATAGGCAGATTCGTCTTGCTCGAACGGCGTTCGAGCAATCCAGTTAAGGGGGATAATAAATAGGAAAATTTTCATTTCAATATTCTGGTGCTAATGAGCCAATTAGGAGTAAAAATTAGGTGATCTTAAAATGAACCACTTGAAATGAAACTTAAAATGATGTTTTCAGTCTCTTTCTTTTTAAAGCAGACTGGGGATAGTTTAAAGTACAAATAAATATTGTTGATATAATACAAATTTAAATTAATAATTGGTAATTATTGGTAATTACTATTAATAGGGATGAGATTTCTGCGTTTTTTCACAACGGTATTTTGTTAAAGAAAATGTTATTTCATTTAATCGGAATATTTTTGTGATTTAAGAGATCAAAATTTTTACTAAAATATTACTGGTACAAAAACGCGGAAATCTCATCCATATATTAATAGTGATGGGCAGAATGAAGGATTATACGATCCAAATAAATCATTCGGTCTTGCGCAAAAACTTATAGTTTTCAACCTTTACTTATAATATTAATCAATTACCACCAGAAATTTCGCAAATTGTAAAAAACAAAACCACAGACCCTAGCCTTAGCTAGTTATGTAATCAATTGTTTTTAAAAATTTGAAAAGGAAAAAGAATGTTCCTTTTTTTATGCTGTTCTTTAGTTGTCTATAGTTAAAATAACAAACTTCTTTTTTGATGGAAAATTCCTGGTAGAAATTAGGTTTTTTTTTAAGTTATGCCCTTGTACTATGTTCAAAAGATGTATTCGAAAGTAAAGTCCTTCACCCCGCCTATCACCTAGTGTTACTAAAAACATTTTATCTGTAAATTATGACATTTTCTTTAATAACATAATTTAATTATCAGTATTTGTTACAGACTAAAGAGTTTAAATTTAGAACGAGAAGAAAGCATGAATTGATAAAGACTGATAAAGATATTTTTATACTTTAAAAACCGCAGAATGAAAATATTATATTTTAATTATTATAAGTTCTCCAAATCAGCTAACATTAAAGCACGCTGGCCTCAGAGATTAATTAAAAGCATGGTGATTTTGATGCTTAATAGATAAAAGCGTAAATTGCGTGACATAAAATCCCTAGGGTCAATAATATATATAATATAATAATATATATAATATATAATATATATAATATATATATATATAATAATATATATAATGTGCTATAAGTTTTTAATTCAATGGTTAATTTCAAATGGCTAATATTGTTTACTATTAACCCTTTCATTCCCATGATATTATACGTTCTGGAAATTCAGTAACTCTGAGAATCTGAATTTACACCAAAAAATCTTAATGATAAATTTCGCTTTATTTAAATGTAGAATGCCTGTCATTAAATAAAACAAGTATTTCTGTTTTAATTATCTGGTGTGAATTTGAAATTTCCGAATTAAATATAGAGAAATAAATAAGATATGTCATGATGCCATTTGGACTCATTGGGAATGAAAGGGTTAATGGTCTTATATATAATATATATATATATATGTGTATATATATATATATATGTATATATATATATTTATTACATTTTTTGGATATAAATGGATAACTTTCAAATAGATATTTCGTAAAAAAGGGAAATCTATACTTATTTTCTTTATATTTCTTTAATTAATATATTATATGGAGATATTTTATTAAATTACTTGTCATTATTATTATGACAGAAGTTATAAAATAATGTTTATATCTATGTGCAAATGGGAACACCTGTTTGCAAGGAAATAAACACGTTACTGTGATATGTTAACGAAAATCCGTTATCATCAAAAATTGATTAAATGTTTTCCCTCTTGCATTAATTTATAAATTGTCTTATTAGAATTATGAATGCAATAATTTTGTTTAAAAAAAGAAAAAAAAAACGGTTATTGCATACAATTTTATGAAACTTAACACCTAATGTTTTCATGCGCAACGCAATTGCTTAAATTCAAACAAGTCCTTTTGCAAAACATTACATTAAAAAAAAAATGAATACAGATCATAGCTACGCAAAAAAATATATACTGATTTCAACTGCTTTTAATATTTACAAAATCAAAAACCTTCTGACAGTCTAGCAAAAGGAAAAAAAAAAAAGAATGCTGCTTTCTCTGCATTTGGTTGTAAATGCTTAAAATATTGACTCTTTCAACATCATATAAAAACTTGATGACGAATATGACTGAAATCTTTGAGAGTATTAATCATTGTACAATGAATTAAAAGCCATTAAATCATTAGGTTTATATTACTTCAAGTATTCTTTTATTGTAGGGAAACTTGGAGCTTAGTGAACGCATGAACTCCGAACAGAAGCGTATGAACCGTATGAACAGAAGCGAATTACGCCTCTCACTAGGGAACTGCCAGAAGTGTAAGTCAAAGATTTTGACGAAAGTGGAAATATCCGATGAAAGTGGTATATCATTGGAAATATCTCGTCGAGTGCAGTAAAAAACCCAATGGAACTACCCGTCGCAAATGAGCCGTTTTCGAGATATCCGACAATTTATGTCACGTAGCTAGTACATACTTAATGGGAGACTACAAAAACTTTTATTCTCGATTTTGACGAAAGTGGTATCGTTGAAAAGATATCATCGTGAGGATTAAAAAACTCAATGGAATCACCCGTCGGAATAGAGACGTTTTTGAGATATCCAACAATTTTTGTCACATTGCTAATACACACTGCTGCGAAACTGCATTAAGTGACATAAATTGTTGGATATTTCGAAAACGGGTCATTTCAGATGGTTATTTCCATGGAGTTTTTTTCTTCTCACAATGATATCTTTGCAACAACACCATTTTCATCAAAATCAGGAAAATAATTTTTTGCGGTTTTCGATTAAGTGTAAATTAGAACAGTATGCACTAGCTACGTGTCATAAATTATCGGATATCTCGAAAACGGCTCATTTCCGACGGGTAGTTCTATTGAGTTTTCTCTCCCTCATGATGATATCTTTTTAACGATACCACTTTCGTTAAAATCGAGACTAAAATTTTTTGCGGTCCCCCATTAAGTATGCACTAATTACGTGACATAAATTGAGGATATCTCGAAAATGGCTCATTTGCGACTGGTAGTTCAATTCAGTTTTTTACTGTTCTCGATCAGATCTTTCCAACGATATCACTTTCGTCAAAATCGGTGACTTACACTTCTTGCAGTTCCGTAGTCATACCTTATGTATTCTCTCTCTTTTTTTTCATTATTCCATGATTTTAATGTAATTTTATGTTTGACTTTATGCACTGAAGATGGTGTGTTAAAAACATTAAAACGGCCGTATGCGTTTCATAATATGTATATTTGTGTCTTATAAACATTGTATTTCATTCTTTATGTAAATTAAAAACTATAAAACTATAAATAAAATAATTCTTTCTATAAAATAACTTAATTATTCACCCTTCCTCTTAATATACTTTCAATCCTTGAAAAATATCCTAGTTTAATCTCTGATCAGAGTACATCAAAATAATAGTCTAATTCTAAAACATATTCTGTTAACCTGAGAAATAAATTTCTAAATATAGTTCCGAATAACAGATGTTTGTATTCTCACAGTTGATATAAACATACTATTTTATTATTTTTCCCATCATAGTTTCCAGTTTAATAAGATTTCAATAATAATTGTAATCTATTTTGAAATTTCACATAAGGACTCATATTTTTTAACTGAAAAATAAATAATGGTTTTTATTTTTATTTTTTTTTTTTAAAAAGGTCGAAAAAATAACATTTTATCCTTTATTGTTTAAACAACGTTTTTATATCATGGCTTTTTTAATTTATTAATTAACGATATTAGATGATATGCATTACGCTCAGTTTATAGAATTAAGAGAAAAGAATATTTTTTTAGAACTATCTAGTTTCTTTTGTAATATCTTGATTTTCATAACTAATATTTTCTTACAAAAAAACACGAATAAAATAAAATTTTATTCTTTACCAGAGTTCGTACGGTTCCGTTATTTTTCAGGTTTAATATCGGTACTTTTTTTTATAAAAAAAATAAATCTAGTACAAACGCAGAAATTTTCGCCTTTATTTTATAAAAAGAATTCTATAAGAAAAAACTGGTACCGAAAAATTTCTTGGTCTGGAAATTTACGAACCTTGCTTATTGTTAAATATAGTTTACAACGTTTTATTTTGTTACCTTTTTAATATCAAGGCCCGATTACCTCTGAATATATAGGGAAGCCCCGTGTCATTTGGGAGCCCCCTTTCATTCGAAAAGTGTTAAAACATATAAATCCATAATAATCTATAATAAATGCATAATGTGTATAATATAATAGATTGTATATAGGTATAAAATACTTTTGAAAAATTTATCTGGCAAATTCAATAGACAATATTAAAATTTATCTGGCAAAAATTTAACCTGTATAATATTTTCCTTATTCTAAAATATCACAAGAAATTTTTTTATCATTGTGAAACACACTTAACAGCATTATATTATATAAATCGGCCAAGCATTATTCGCTAATTATATACATAGACGCTGAAATTATGCAATATTTAGAAGTAAACAATAAAAGCAAAAGCAGTAGTGAAAGACGTTACCATCTTTGTCATGACATCGTCGTTTCATAATGCTTTTTTGATGTACAAATGTATACAATTTAAGCGAATAAAACAATGATCGTGATGGTTGAAAGTGCGTAGTGAAAAGAATGAGGCTTTAAGGTTTTCTTTTCTGATGATAATGCTTGTAATATAAAGCGCGAATATAAACATGGTAAAAATTTTAACGTACATTGAATGAAATACCCTTATAGAGGCGTTGCAAGATCTTTTCATGCTGATAATAACTACATTAATACAGTTCTCACTTAAGAAATTCAATGAATTACGTTCAAAATTTTGTGATACCATAATCCAGGTTTGTACGCATCAAGGAATTCAGCAGAATTTTCCAGTTTTAGTACTAGAAATTTTGTAAAGTACTGGTCGCTTTGTCTGAAGATAGAATTTCTTTCCATTAAGGGGTCTCATAAATCTTACTTTTTACCTAGCAGTGCATTATAGCAGCATGTCATTTTTTTTTCAATGCCTTTAAAACATATGTGCGTAAATTTTTTAGTATATACAACTTAATACCTCTCTTATGTAAGATATTTTTTTCATAGTCTACATTGAAAATTTTAATTAATTTTTAGCACTTTCCAACAAAGTTGAAAAGTGCTTATGCATTCGGTTTGTCTGTTCGTCTGCCCGTCTGCCTGTCTGTTCGCACTCAAACTCACGTAAATATACTCGGATTGCAATGAAATTTTAGAACGTTATTGACGTTTACCCTAGCACGAACGCTATTGAAAATGAAGTTCCTACCATGATTAATTTATCTACAGGGAAAATCAAAAGTTTCCCATTACATTACGGCCTATGGGGAAAAATCGTTTCAAAGGAATTTTAAAGATGTTATACCCTGTCAAACATATTAAAATTTATGTGCTTTTACGAGGTGCATTAAAATATGCATTCTATAAAATATAAGGTGAAAATGTAGCTATCATTCATTTACAGGTCAACACAAAAGAATTCCTTTAGATAATGGTAAAAGGGGGAATTGTATGTAACATATTTTAAATATATTAAACTGTTTGATGTATAATAAAATTGATGTATGTCAGTGAGGCTTAATATAAATTATACAATGCTGCCTTCCCTAATATAAAGTATATAGTATTTACAGGGACACACAAAAGATTTTAAATAGTACATTCTTTCCAAAATACTGTATATGTATCGATGATAGCTAATGGATGGATGAAATGCATTTTAATTATGATATGCGCGTATAAGTTTCACTAAATTTATGCATATTATATGGGGTTATAAATGCTATAGTTAATATACAGGGCTACCCAAAAGAGTTCGCCAACGTTATTGAATATGAGCATAAATTGCTAAAAGGTGATTCTTAAATAAATTATGCATTTTTACGCTGAACTGCATTAAATTTACTAAGGAATGTTTGCAGAATATTGATAAAATGGTATACAGGGCCACACAAAGAATTGTGTACATGGAGCCTATGAATGATATTTTATGAGAAAGTGGTTTTAGTTGTTTTAAGAGTGTTTTAGTTTAAAATAAATTTTAGCTTAACACTGATGTGTAACAAAGGTACCAGGCAAACTACAAGGCTGAACAAAGTATTCAAGTATGTTTCCATCTATTGGTATAAATTGCTGAAAGAGCAAGCTACTAGGCACTTTTTGCTAAACTAAATTTTCCCATTGTATAGTATGTATATTAGGGGTAAATTGCATTGCAGCATTGTATAATTTATACTAAGCCTCACTGAGTCACATCAATTTTATTATACATCAAACAGTTTAATATATTTAAAATATGTTACATACAATTCCCCCTTTTACCATTATCTAAAGGAATTCTCTTGTGTTGCCCTGTAAATGAATGATAGCTACATTTTCACCTTATATTTTATAGATAAAATATAAGGTGATATACATACTATATACATAACGAAACAAATAAAAAAACAAAACAAGATATTAAGTTGTTTGTATTAAAAAAGTTATGCATGTATGTTTTATAGAGATTGAGAAAAAAAGTTAAATGCGACATGTTGCTAAATTGCATCACCAGGTAAAAAAATTATCATTAAAGAACGTATTTGTTTATATTAAAAAAATTATTTAATTTGTTTGTATTAAAAAAATTATGCATGTATGTTTTATAGAGATTGACTTTAGACTTTATATCCTTATTTACCTAAATAACGAAGTTTTGTTAAAGATTTCATGAAACGTTGGAAAGTGCTTCATAATTTATGCTTAACGCATGATTTTTCTTACTTGTTTATGTTAGTTTTGATTAAAAAAAATTTAAATTGTTTTTTATTTGCATTCACTGCGTCCGAAATTGTAGCAAGACTTTTGGCTCAAGAGCCTCCCAAAATATTGATAATGATGTAAAACAAATGTATCTTGACTTTATTCTTTATTTGAAAGCAATTTATTTATTTTTTTATTTGAAATTTAAATTTAAATTATAAAATTAAAAAAAAAATATCCTTTTTATTGAAAAATTGCAAATTGCAAATTTTAAATTTTCAATGCATTTATGTTATTAAATTTGAAGTATAAGATATTCTTTAACTTAAAATGGAGATATTTACCAAATTTCATGCAAACTGCTTTATTAGTTTTTGAGAAATCTTGCACACAGTGGATGCAAGTCAAAGAACAATTTTAAATATTTTATCAAAATTAAACATAAAAAAATGAAATAAAATTTCAATATAAGGTATTAAAAATTATTAAAAAAACAAAACAAGATATTAAGTTGTTTGTATTAAAAAAATTATGCATGTATGTTTTATAGAGATTGAGAAAAAAAGTTAAATGCGCGACATGTTGCTAAATTGCACCACCAGGTAAAAAGATTATTTTATTGTTAAAGAACGCCTAATCCTTTTCCACACACTATACCTAGTCCGGGATCTCTAATTTTAATTCCAAATTTGCAATCGGCACCAATAATATTTTAATAAAAATTTGTTTTTACAGTAATAGCTAGAATTGGGTGATCTTAATTTCTCAAAAAGTTGCTTCGAAATTCCAGTGTCAGTCGATAATTTCTCATTTTACTAATTTGCTCATGTCGGAAAGGGTGAAGCCTTTGAGGGACAAGCATTTGCGTTCGCGTAATTCGGCAAATCCGCCTGAAATTTGAAAAAAAAAAAAAAAGCTATTTCACGGTCATTATTCCGTCAAAGTTAGAAAATAAACATTTAATACCATTTTTCTGGTGTGAATTTTCATTAATCATAGATGGGATATAATATATCCCAATGCCCTTCAACGGATTAAATTAAGCAAAGATTACTTTAAAAAAAATTATGACAAAAATGCTTGAACGGCTTTAAAGCGTACGAACTCTGTAATCACCAGTTATTTTATTTTAAATAAGCTATTATGAAAAGTTAGCTAGATAATCATAATATGAGTCGGAAATTTGTTGAAATTTATGGAAATTTACTCGGAAATTTGAAAGAGAAAAAATTACTTTGAATATTTCTATGGGAGGAGTAACATCTGCTCAAATAATGCAGTCATAAAGTGAGAAATGAGATAAAATTTTGTTAGGGCATTATCGTTCATCAATTTTAGATAGGTTATTATCAGAATTTTGTCTAAATATCACATCCTGAGTCGAAAATTAGATGAAAATTCGTCGAAAGTTACTCTAGAAATTATAGCAAGAAAAAATTACAGCGTGATAATTCTATGAGAGTGAAAACATTTATTTGTTTTAAGTGTTTCCAAAATATTTCAGTCGAAATTAATGGAATACATTTTCTGCTGAAGATTTAGAAAATATATTCTAGTAAATGTTATCGTGAATTTAACAAGATAGGCAACGACTCTTAACTGAGTTTGAAGAGCATGGCTGAATATTTGTTACTATAATTGAATTTTATCATTCGCATTTGTTTTGCAACATTCAATTACGAGTAAAATTTCATTAATTTGAATGTGCCTATATTTAGAATTTTTAGGATAAGATAGAATGAAAATTTTATGGATAAAATGTTTTAACAAAAGTTTTTTTAAAATTTTTATTCTTGTAAGTGTTATGGGATTAAAAATGAAGAAGAAAATGTCAGTCAGATAATCACAGCCGTTTTTTAAATTTTACATGTAATATATTCTGAAGTGATGTTGTAATCATTTCCGATCACCAATTTTTGTGAACAAAACCGTAAAAATATATTATTTTTTTCCATTACATTTATCATTTTTTAATTTTACCTCGCACCAATCTCTGAAAGCAAAAATCTTCGCCAAAATTTGCAAGAGAAATATACTATGAAATTTAGTATTTTTTAAATATTGGTGCGAGTAGAATAGAAAAATAGTCGCATGTGGCAGTCCTGTGTGCCCTAGTTATCGGGATAATAATTATATGCAATTCATACGAACCCGAGGTATCCCGGGACAGTTAGGGAAGTGGTTAAAATATATATGAAAACTGGGAAATTCGATTAGTACACAGTGACCGGTAGACCAGTTCCATTAGTGGCCACTTTTTAAAAGTTAATGGCCACTTATTAAATATAGGTCAAAATGATTTTCTTTTCTTTATTTAGCAGCTAGTGAGTAACACAGTTACAAATATTTGGTTAAAAATAAAACCGACAGTCCATTGAATGGAAAAATATAAATTAGTAATTAATATTGCAGATAAAATGATAAGTGATAAACTATATTTAAATTTACATTAATGCATTGTATAAACAAACAAGGAAATTTTATTTTTTAATTTTAAATATTTTAAATTTAAAAAGTATTTCACATCTTTCTTGGATATTTTATTTTTACTTAAAACTTTGTAGGATCTAAATATCATCAAGATTGGCAAGTGGTAATTATTAAGTTTGGCGAGTGTACAGATAAATATTAATATTCTTTGCTTTGGCTTAGATTTCAAAACTCCAGATGTCTTATTAGGGCAATCAGAGAGTGCCAATGTGTTGGTGAGGTGGAGGAAGTCTGCTTGGTGGCAATAAAGTCAGACGCTAAATTCGCAGTATTACTCGCCCAGTGGCGAATGCTAATTTTGTCCTATATTTTTGAAGAAATTGGTTATAATGTTTCAATCTTTCTTGACACATACATAAACTTTAATCATAAATAAAAAAAAATGTACCAGCCAACAATTACTGGTACAATTAGTGAACGTATGGTAACAGTGAAACATATAAGATACAGCAATGTCCTGAAAATCATTTTGCGTCCAGAAGTAAAAAAAAATAGTATAATTTATTTGAAATGCATGTGGAATTAAAATTGATGACTATATTTTGTAGTAAAAAAGCTATTGAAAACATAATCCAAATAAAGAGTTTGTGGTCAAAATATAGAAAATACAACAAAGTTGCTAAATCTGCTTGCATCCGATAGAAAGAATTAACCAATCCACTAATTAGATGTAAACAAAGTAGAGATGCATATATCCATGAAAAAAACTGTATTTCACAAAGCAAATTAAGGTACCTTTTCGTGATAAACTGAATTGATTTCTATGGGAGTCGAAACATCTGCTCAATTAATGCAGTTATAAAGTGAGAAATGAGATAAATTTTCGTTAACGCATAATCGTACATCAATTTTAGATTATTATCAGACTTTTGCCTAAATATCACCTTCAGAGTCGAAAATTAGATGAAAATTCATCGAAAGTTACTCTAGAAATTATAACGAGAAAAAAAATTATAGATTGATATTTCTATGAGAGAGAAAACATCTGTTCGTTTGAAGTGTTTCTAAAATATTTCAGTCCAAATTAACGGAATATATTTTCTGCTGACGTAGATTTTGAAAATGTATTCTAGTAAATGTTATTGTGAATTTAACAAGATAGTCAACGACTCTTAACTGAGTTTAGACAGCACGGCTGAATATTTGTTACTATAATTGAATTTTATCATTCGCATTTGTTTTGTAACATCCAATTACGAGTAAAATTCCATAAATTTGAATGTGTGCATATATTAAAAATTTTTAGGTTTTAGATATAATGAAAATTTTATGCTTAGAATGATTTTACAAAAATATTTTTTTTTTGTATTTAGATCTTTGTAAATGTTATGTGCTTAGATATGAAAAAGAAGAAAGAGTTTGTAATATAATGATAATGTAATTCTGTAATTTTGAATTCATACCGGAATTTTAAGAAAATATTATTTCAAAACAAAAGAAAGAAAATTTTTCTGCCTATTTCCACTTAAGTTAGAAAAGTAAAATTTAATTAAATTTTCTAGTACAAATTGTCTTTAAAGTAAGGTGATATATAATACATCCCAACCCCCTTTGAAGGGATTAAACCTTGAAGGGGCTAAATCCCCTGAATTTTCTTTTATAGTTCATAGCTTTCTTTTATATCTTATTTAACCTACCAATTCCAAATTTTATATTGAACGACATAAAAATATTTTTGTAAGATAAATGCCTGATAAAATTGAATTTTTATCAAAAAACTTAATTAAAAATTTTGCCCGTTTTTCCCTGACCTTATTTAGACGTTTTATATCAATAGAATCTTCAGGCAATATTTACAGAAGAAATTAGAAATACGGCTACAGTCTCTAAACTATCACATTATTCTATACTTGTTTAAACGATATTTACTAAATATTTCGCTATATATGTCTAATAAATACATTATACTTCATCTGCTTAATTTCTGTTTTACAAAAACGCAGAAGAAAAACTTTTTAATGAATATAACTCACTGTAACCTAATGTACTGCGCTTTTTGTATATAACGATTGAGAACGCTATCTCCATAACATGTTTGTATTATAAAAAAAAATAATCTTATCAAACAAAAGGCATAAATTATATCTGCCAATATTTTTCGCTTTTTTGGCCTAGAAAAATTTTACAGAAAATTTAACCATTTCAAATCGCCGTAATCAGCCGATTAAAAATGTCAAAAATTTCTATTAAATTTTTCTGGGCCAAAAATTGGAAGAGTTGGCAGCTATGCATAAATACATTGATTTACGTTTTTCGGAAATGGCGCTTTATATATTGAATACTCTTATAAATAGTCACACATAAATGATAATAATAATAATATAAATAATAAAAGTAAAATAAATCAGAATTCTTAACAGAGTAGAGCTCTAATGCACAAAATGAATTTTAATGTAACAAAATCAATTTTAAAATTAACTCCTTTCATTTCTTAATGTCAGCGAATTAAAGAAAATATTTTAAATCATTCTTCCTTATTCAGGGTGGTGAGATGTCAGGAAAAAACACAGTCATACAGGGATAAATTACAACTATTTTTATTAAAGAGTAATTTGGCATAGTTAATGCCTTTACCTTATATGATAAAATATTGGTGTATCCATATATAAACTTATATAATAAAATAAGTATCTTCTATAATAATACTGGTGGTTCTCTCTTTTTTGACTGCGTTTTCCCCTGACCACTCGCCATCCTTTTATGACAATAACAAGAATACATTTAAAAAATTTTACAAGTTCCTGCATTTCCATTGTTTGAACATTATACATATTTAATGAATTTAAATTTGGGTGCTTAATAGAAGAAAAATTGTTATTGGATATTTTGTATTAGAAAATGTTAAAATGATAATACATTTTTTTTCAGTATATTGTAAGATCTCTATCTCGAACCCGTTTAGTATTAACCACATGCCAACGGTTCAGAAAGGTCTTAAGAGTTAACTTAAATATTACCTCAAACTATAAAACACTATTATAAATTTCTCGTACTATATAAAATTTCGAAGGTTTAATCCTTGAATTACCTGT
Organism: Maratus speculifer; assembly: GCA_964019185.1. Taxonomy (NCBI): domain Eukaryota; kingdom Metazoa; phylum Arthropoda; class Arachnida; order Araneae; family Salticidae; genus Maratus; species Maratus speculifer. The sequence continues at coordinate 38,299,196 of OZ025296.1, forward strand.
AAAATTTTACTCATGTTGTACATATATATAAAAACTCTACGCTAGACATATTACACTTAAAACCATCTCATAATGGATCATATCTGGTTTGCTTGATATGTTTAGATAGCATATATGTATTACTATGTATTAATTCCTCGTTTGAAAAAATATTTTGAATGTACCTGGCGGTGGATTTCGCGAATTTCGCAGGTAAAATCATTTATAATCAATTTGATTTAACGAACATTTGATTCAGTTTCTTATTTTTGAAGCAAAAGGGAATAATATTTCTTAAAAATTGAGTACAGCTATAGATTATTATTAAAACTTTATTAACCACTTAACAGTTCAATATTTTTTTTAAAAAAACTTTCAAATGATTTTTATGTTTTTTTCATGTTTTTTATAAAATTTTTAATCTTTTGTCATCGATTTTTCAAAACAGAAATTTTTGCCTAATTAAATTAGAAAAATTTTCAGCTCAAACAATACAAAATTTACAATAAAAATTTACTGGTGAGAATATTAAACTATGATTGAAATATGTATACCCGTACGTGATACGGGCAAATCATAATTGGCAAAAACACGTTGCCTGTATGACGTACGGGCAAATCATTGAAGTGGTTAAAGTGCAAACGATAATGGAAAAGAAAGAGAACATTTATATGCTCTGAAAATTCATTTTCCATTTGGAACTGTTTTCAGAGCTCGTCACGGCAGGAAATGTAATGGTTTACATAACGGTAATCAAACACATAACGTGCTCTTCATGTTATTAAAAAATATATTTCTCAATATACATTATCTTACGAACTAAGTAAGTATTCAGAACGCCAAACAATATAAAACACCGAGAATTAGTTAAATTCAATGTTTTATTCCACAATGGATAATTGTACAAATCGCGTTGAATAAACAGTACCTCAAATCATTAATACACGAACTTTTCGAATACATTTATATTTCATCTGTTATCTTTCAGACAGAAAAGATTTCTTTTAACTTAATTGTTTTTCCTTACAAAAATTGAAGATGAGTCTCATTATTTGGAATTCTGTGAAGATAACAATTGTTATTGAAATTTTATTAAACTGGAAACTAAAATGAGAATATTATATAAATTATTAGTGTATGTCTGAGAGTAAAACCTTCTGTTGTTTTAAATTTTCTTCAGAAGATTCTATTCCCATTTACAAAACACTTTTTTTTGCACTCAACAATTTTTAAAGTGTGTTGTTGAATTTGTTAACATAATGCATTTCCAAATTGGGAAAGGAATTTCAGCCGAGTGATAATTTTCGAAATTATCAGTAAATCCTCATTTAAAAAATTATAAAAAAGAAAGAAAAAGAAAAAAAAAACTTTGCAGCCTTTTTTTTTTTTTTTTTTTTTTTGTTTTGTTTAAAATGTTTGTTACTAATAAAACTAGGAAATCCTTATATATTTCAGTTTTCAGATGAGATCGTAATAATATAAAAACGTAATACTTACATTTCGCCTTGTCCACTCGTCTGTCTCTCCGTCTTTCCGCATATAACAGAGCAAAAACTTCCCAACCGAATGGCGTAAAATTTAATATAATTGTTTTAGGATTTTTTCGCGTCATTTAAAATTTTATGAAAATCAAACCAAAATTTAAAAATATATTAATAAGGATGTTTTTTATTCTGTCATATCTATTTTATTATTTTTAATAATTCTATTATTTTTAATCAGTCTGATTTAAAGAATATTTAATTCAGTTTCTTATTTCTGAAAGAAAAGGTATTAACAATTCTTAAAAATTGCATTGATATATTGGTTATTAAAACTTTATTAAACTACAAACGGATAATGGAAAAGAAAGAGTATCTGCTCTGATGTAGAGTAATATGCTCTGAAAATGCATGGAACAATTTTCAGAGCACCTCACCCCCACAAAATAATATGGTAATCAAATGCATAATAGTGCTCTTTATGTTATTTAGAAGTATATTTCTTAATATACATTATCTTACGAACTAAGTAACTATTCAGAACGCCAAACAATATAAAACATCGAGAATTCAGTTAAATTCAATGTTTTACCCCACAAAAGATAATTGTATAAATCGCGTTGAAAAACAATATCTAAAATCATTAATTCACGAGCTTTTCGAATTCAGTTATATTTCATCTATCATCTTTCAGATATAAAAGATTTCTTTTAACATAATTATTTTTCTTTACCAAAGTTCAAGATGAATCTCATTATTTGAAATCCAATGTAGATAACAACTGTTATTGAAATCTTATTAAATTGGGAACTAAAATGAGAATTCATATATAAATTGTTAGTGTATATGTGAGAATAAAACCTTCTGTTGTTTTAAGCATTATTCCGAAGATTTTGTTCCCATTTGCAGAATGCTTTTTCGCATTTAAAAAATATTTTAAGTGTGTTGTTGAATTTATTAGCATAATGCATTTCTAAACTGGGAAATGAATTGCAGTCGAGTTCTTTATCCACAAAGTGACAACAAAGAAAAATTTCCTATACCAAAACTTTTGAAGTCACCAGCAAAGCACCGAATTTAAAAAATATATAAAAAGTAACTTGCTGCATTTTTTGTGTGAAATGTTTGTACCTAAACAAACTAGAGAATCTTTACATGCTTCAGATGCGTTTTTAGATGCGTTCATTTTTATGTAAATGTGCAGCACTTATATTTCGCTTGGTCCATCCGTCTGTCCGTCAGTCTTTCCGCAAAGAACAGCACAAAAACTACCCAACTGAATGGTGTGAAATTTAATATCTATAATCGTTGTAGAATTTCATCGAATCATGTCAAGTTTTATGAAAATCATATCAAAACATAAAAAGATACAGTCGACTCTCGTTAATTCGAAATCGGATAATTCGAACCTTCGCTTAATTCGAACTAAACAGGAAGTCCCAAAATTTTCAATGGCAGAATAACGTTAAAAAATTTCATTAATTCGAACTCATTTTCTCTTGACTTCGTTTAATTCGAACAAAGGAGAATTCCGATTTTTCATTTTTCTTTTCTTCTCACGGATTTAAGATCATTTGAAAAACGTTCTTTCTTTGATTTTTCTGAAAATTGTTCCGAACGAGTATACGTATAACCCAATGCATTTGATATCCACTTTCTTAGTGCCGCGTCTGTCCAACAATGATGCTTTAAATTTTTCTTTCATTGTGCTTGTTTCTAATCTTTTAACTAGTATATGTATTTATACATTCTAATTTAATATTAAGTCATATTCTTATGATAACAGACGAAATAAATTTAAAAAACGCCATAACATTAAATCCTTTTGTAATAGTACCATATCAAGCATGTTTTCATTACATATTTTCATAATTCGAACTTCAGATAATTCGAACATTTCTTGTAGTCCCGACGAGTTCGAATTAACGAGAGCCGACTGTAGTAACCCCTTAACTGGTGCGTTCGGACAAGACGAATTTGCTTATTGTATCATTTAAAGCTTTCTGACACCACTACTATTTTTAAGAAAATTTTCGCACTATTGAAATACGTAATTGTTTAGACTAAATTTTACGAATATTTTATTTAAATAATAGTGGTGTGAGTCCGCTATTTTCAATTTATTGAACGGAAAAGAATTAGTAATCAGTTAAGGGGTTAACCCCTTGAGCTCTGATGGTAGAATTTTCTACCACAAAATTTTAATTCCGAAATGTCACGATGGCACCAGAAAATTTAATGATTAAAATTCTGATTAATAGTTCATTTTTAAAGATACAATTAGCCGCTTCCCTGTTTGCCGTACGGGCAACGATGATTTACCCGTACCACGTGCGGGCATGTATATTCTAATCATAATTTATTATTTTCACTAGTAAAATTTTATTGTAAATTTGGCATTATTTAATCTGAGCATTTTTCTGATTTAATTAGGCAGAAACCGTTTTGAAAAATTGGTGATAAAAGACTAAAAATTCTGTAAAAGACATGGGAAAAAAATGGACATTTTTTGAAAGTTTCTTTTTTCAAAAATATTGATCAATTAAGTGGTTAATTGAAAATAAGATTTTTAGATAATCTTTTTTAAAATTGCGTTATATATTTTATAATATGTATATTTTTATGGGAGCAGAAACATTTGCTCATTTGAAGTATTTGCGAAATAATCTTGATAAAATTTCTGGAATATATTTTCTTCAGACATCAATTTTACAAATGCGTTTTATAAACCGCTACTGTTAATTTAATTTTAACAAGATAAGATTGTAATAAGACAGCTGAAATATCTCAGTATAAATTAATTTGTGTGCTTAAAAAAATTATTAAAATTATGATTAATAGTTCATTTTTAAAGATTCTCACATTCATATATGAGATGGTAATTAGACAGCTGAAAATGTCTCAGTATAAATCTGTTTGTATGCTTTTTGAGAGAAAAAAATCATTTAAAATCTTGTTTAACAGTTTATTTTTAATGAAATAATCAAGAGAAAATAAAATACTTTAGGTTTGAAATGTTTTTTACTGAATGAAAACTTTTAAAAATTACATACTTTGTATATTTCATAATACAATGCATATTTTTATGAGAGCAGAAGCGTTTGCTCGTTTGAAGCATTTGCGAAATACCTTTGACAAAATTTCTGGAATATATTTTCTTCTAACATCAATTTTACAAATGTGTTTTATAAACTGCTACTGTTAATTTAATTTTAACAAGACAAACAACTCTTAACTGAGATTGCAATTAGAAGACTGGAAATGTCTCATTATAAATCAATTTGTATGCTTTGTGAGAAAGAATTTCATTTAAAACTTTGATTAACAGTTTATTTTTAATGAAACCGTCAAGAGAAAATAAAACATTTTAGGTTCGAAATGTGTTTTACTGAATGAAAACTTTTTGAAATTACATACTTTGTATATTTCATAATACAATGTATATTTTTATGAGAGCAGAAGCGTTTGCTCATTTGAAGTATTTCCGGAATACTTTCAACAAAATTTCCGGGAAGTATTTTCTTCTGGCATTAATTTTACAATTTTTTTTATAAACCGCTGCAGTTAATTAATTTTAACAAGACAAACGACTATTAGCTGAGATGGTAATTAGACAGTTGAAAATGTCTCAGTATAAATCAATTTATATGCTTTTAGAAAAACAAATCCATTTAAAATTTTGTTTAACATTTTATTTTTAATGAAACAGTAAATATATATATATAGGCTTGAAATTATTTTACTGAATGAAAACTTTCTTAAATTACATATTTCGTGAGAGAATAAGCCTGTGGGCTGATTTAAAGTATTTAGGAAATACTTTCAATAAAATTTCCGGGGTGAATTTTTTCTGACATCAATTTTACAAATGTATTTTATAAACCGTTACTGTTAATTTAATTTTAACAATACAAACGACTCATAGCTGAAACTGCAATTAGGCAGCTGAAAATGTGTGAGTAATATAAATCAGCTTTGCAATTTTTATCTACGAGGAGTGATACAACAGTGAAACAAATTTAAAATTTTCGCTAATATATCACTGAAGCAATACAGAAAATGCTAATTTTTAAATGTTTTTTTAAACATTATATTTATCACCTTGCATATTTCATACAGTTTATTTTTTATGTTATGAGAGTTGTTACATTTTCTCCTTTGAACTATTTGCGAAGCATATTTGATAAAAATTAAGAAAGCAGTTCCTTCTGTCATCAACTTTACAAATTGTTGTGTGTTCTGAACTTCTATTGTTAATTGAATTTTAACAAGACAAGAAACAATTCTTAACTGAGATTATAATTAGAATGTTGAAAACGTGTCGTTATAATTCAACTTTGTGAATCGTATTCTTGTTGACATTTGGAGTTAGGAAATGAAATGCTTTTAAAATTTGAATTAGTATTTCAATGAAATAGTTCTTATAAAATAGAAATTTGAAATGTCTTATAATTTATTTTAATTGTTATCTTTGTATATCATGTGTTTATTTCAAAATCGCAGGCGGAAAAAAATAGATAAACCCATGTTTAAAATAATCCATTTTACTTGGGAATCTTTATATGAATTAAGTCGAAATTTATTTAAGCGATACACCTCAATGATTTTTTTAAAATATATTATTTTATATGCTGCCTAAAAATTCTTTTACATACACTATTAGAAAAGGTCACCCAGAATTTGTCGCGATCCTGGTATTTTCAAACCATGAAACTCTTCTATACTAGTATATTCTTACAGAAAATATGTCCTTAAATAAGGCGAAATTTTAGGCATTTAACCTAGATTTATTTTTAAAAAATAGCGATTTTTTTGCGTGAAAAAAAAACCCGGACCCTGTATGAATCCTTTCACAATTTCCTAAAATTATGGGAATTTAATTGAAAATTATCGGTAAAAACACAGTACTTATTCATATGCGAACAGGAATATTTATTCATTTGAAGTGTTTCCGAAATACATTTGTTTCAGTTTATGAAGTGTAATTTATGTTGACATCAATTTTACTAATGTCTTTTGCGAAATCCTGTTAATTTAACTTCAACAACACTGATAATGACTTTTAGTAATTGAAAATGAATTTGATGACTGAAAACATTTTAGATAACAATAAATAGATATAATAATTAATAAAACATTTATAATAAATAAAAACTAGAATAAACATGTATGCACATTCATAAGAGGTGCAGTTTTATATTTTTATCCACTGTGGTCCTTAGAAATGTTATAACACAGCTTACTTTATAGCAATCACTTACACCACTAAATTTATTTAGTTAATTTTTGTTTAATATTTCGTGTAACTTTCTTACAAGAAAGCTATTAAACATTAAACGAAAATAACTTTTCAATTTTAGTGGTGAGAGACGGTTCACTGGCGCCTAAATTTTTGCAACCCTCCAATCTAAAAATAATAATAAGATTACCTGAAGAAATCTCCATTTTTGCAGCTATTTTACAGAAATCTGAAGAAATTTTGTAGATTTAGATTTTAAAAAAAATTGCAAATTTTTTAAACATTTTTTTTTAAATATCGCGCAGAATGGACCACATACCCACACATTTCCTACAGATATTTGGGCCAAATAACTACAGATTTTCTGCAGATTTTTTTTGCGGGGCTGCCTTATACTTAGCTTGTATTGGTGATCATATAAAGATCGTTGTAGTGACGCTTGGTCGTAAAATTATCTGCAAAAAATACTTCGATATGTTATTACAAATGTTAGCTATTCACAATTTGCCTGAGGCGAAAAATATAGAAAATTACTTAAAAACTATTTTGAGTAAAATTGTAGTGCGCATTTCTGTAAGTATCGAAACATCTATTACCTGTCAGGGTTATCATTTTGACCTTTTATATTATTATTATCAATCAAAAATTTCAAATTCACACCGGAACTTACTTATAGTATTTTTGTTATTATGGTTTACAATGTTACACTAGTTATAAATTTGCCTGGCAACTAGGAGGTCCATTCTGCTGATTACCTAACATAATTTCTCTACGATTCGTTACTCTTGTAGAGATTGAGGTAAATCCCTTCAAGTACTCAGTTAAGCGTTTTCTTCTAAGCTGTGAACCCTCTGAGGAGCTTCTGAGTTGCCGTCAACTTTGTGACCCCAGTTTTTAAATGTCTGTTAAGTGCACTTTATTAACTACGTAATACCTTAATTTAAAAACAAAGCTAAAAATATGGTATTATAAAGAAAATAGGCGTATAACTCAACTAAAAAATTTGAAAAGCAGGAGAGAATCAAGGTTTAAAATTTCTGTTTAAAAACATATAAGCACAAATAAGCGAAAAAACTTTGCTTACACATTTTTAAACTTATATTTTAAACCTTAAAGAAGGCACTTACTGAAAATGTAAAATAAAAGAAAAATGTCTCGGAATTTCTGGTGTGAATTCGAAATTTCTGAATTGAAATAAAGGTCCAGTTAGAGCGCAGCTAGCTACCGTCATTGAGATAATGCAAGAATATATACGGTACTGGTCTGAAGGCTTTTAAAGTTCTTGTACCGAAATTCCAGAAATACATTTATTTCTTAGATTATTTTAGAAAATGCATTTTATAACTGACTAGTGTTAATTGCACTTTAACAAAATAGATAACAATTTTAAACTAAGATTAAACATGACGATTGAAACGTCCTCAATATAAGTTTATTATTTATATTAATATCGGTGTTTCTAATTAGTGCATTGAAATTCGGTTAACTTTTTTATTTGAAGCATAAAAGTAAAATAGGAATTTTTATTTATTTTATTTATTTATTATACATTATTGTTTTTTTACAAATATTTCTTTTAAAATTTACTAGTATATCATTGAGTATTTCAAAGTACGTCGAGTACTTTCACGTGAACAGAAATATTCTCTCTGGAATAATAAATCTATTATTCGTTCATTTGAAGCGTTTCCGAGACACTTTTATCAGAATTTACGAAATCCACTTCCAGCTGACAGCAATTTTCCGAATGTGTCTTGTGAACTGTAATACTGTTATTGTTAATTTAACTTTAACAAGACAGGTAACAACTCTTAACTGAGATTGAACATGACGAATGGATATTTGTCTGTATAATTAAATTGCGTCTTTCGTATTTATGTTGACACTTGCAACTTGGGAGAGAAAATCCTGTAACACATTGATTGATATTTCAAATATTGCAATTTCAATAAAATGAGAATGCTTGGTTTTAAATGTCTTTAACATTTGTTTAATTTCGTGTCTTTGTGTGTTCGATATGTTTACTTTTACATATCGAATAAGCATATAAGCATTCTTCAAATCAGAAAACTTTCTTAATGAACAAATTTAAAAAGTACCGCATTAAAACACAGGCCATTATTAAACCTTTCGAGGGCGAAGTGCTTCCGTTGATATAATGTTGAAATTCGGGATTGACATCGAAATTTGCGCACAATTAAATTTAAGAAAAGAATCTGAGGAGTGTCATTGTGGCACTTTCAATTAAAATTAAGGGGTTTTATAAACACACCACCGCCCTTGACAGAGTTAAATAATTTTATTAAATAAAGTTTTTGCCTCTATACATATTTTTTTGTGTAGAAAGATAAAAGAGAATTTGTCATCTATGCTTTGTATGTATTTCTTGCGGCAGAAGAAAAATCTCAGTAATAAAATAATTAACATTTTTATGTAATTTATATCTGAAAAAATCGAATAAAAATGTCATATTTCATATAAAAATGTTATTTACCTGCTCTATTTTCTGTAAAATGTAGATATGATACACGAATTTATTATATACTTATATGACGTATTTTTAAAGTAAAAACGTTCAAGTAAAAATCAAAAATTAATTTAACGACAATCAAATAGGCACAAAACCATTTACTTATACTCTGGAATTTTATATTAAATAAAAATGACGCATGTAGTAATTGATCAATGATGTTCTAAATGAACAACTTAGACTTTTAAGAATACAAGAACAATTCATGCATACGTTTAAACTATGTTTTTGTTTTGACGTTCCCAAAAAACCAATCACTTAAGATACCATAAGAAGCGAAAAATGAGTTTTGGAACCTTTTCAATAAATAAAAAGGCACAATGAAAAACATTAATATGGTAATGCTATTTTATTTAACTCTTTGATTCTCATGATAGAACACGTTCTAGAAATTATGTAGTTCAGAAAATCTGATTTTACACCAGAAAAATTCAATGGCTAATTTCGTTTTATTTAACCCTTTCCGGCACACTGTGCCCGGTCTGGGATGCCTAATTTTAATTCCAAACTGGCAAACGACACCAGTAATATTTTAGCAAATGTTTGCTTTTACAGTAAAAGCGTAAATCAAGGAATTCAAAATATTTAAAAAATCCGTTTGTGAATTCTGGTGTCAGTCGATAATTTCTCATTTTAGTACAGATTTTGCCTGTGCCGGAAAGAGTTAAATACGGAATCTTCCGCGGAACGCCACAAGAAATACATCAAATAAAGCAAATATTGCTGTTTTTAATTTTCTGGTGGGAATTAAGATATACGAATTAAAATATCTCAAAATATCTGGGGCGGTTTGGGATCCAGAGGGTTAGTATTTAATAAGTTCTTTATATTTACCAAAGTCCATATACACTAGAGATAAAAAATGATCTAACGGTTTGGTTAAAAGCACAATATAATTTCTAAAATACGCATAAACGACTTTCATGGTTCTTCAAAAAAAGAAAGTTATTTATTCATCACTATATTTACTAAATTCTATCAATATAAAATATTTTATAATCATAACGAAAAGCAACAGCTAATTTGGTAATATAATGCAAGTAATAACTGCTACTGAAATTTATAACGATAAAAACAAACAAACAACTAAAAATACAATGAATAAATAAATAATATAATTTTCTACGCGAATATGAACATCGCTTTATAAGTTTTCAAAATATCCTGCAGTAGATATCAGACATAATTGTGTTCCCATATTTTGAATACAGATCTTCATAAAAAGTATTATTTTCTTTCTTTATTCTTCGATTAAGTAAAGTGACCAATATCGTTCGGAATCAATAACATTCAAAATCTTATATATAATCACACGTGATCTATTATTGTACTACGATTTTAATACCTTAGGAATAAAATATTATGCAGAAATTTGTGATAACATATTCGTTTTTATCTTGTTTTCAATACACTATTGCCAAATTCTTTTGAAATCGCTGATTTAAAAAGAAAAAAATGAAAATTACAATAAGGAAAATACCTATTTCAGTGAGAACATTAACATCTGCTGATCTGAAGTTTTTTTAATCTTCTACTGCGAAAATTTTTGCAACGAATTTTTAACAATGATGACTGATTTTATAAGAGACAGAAAATTAATCCAAAATTATTATGCCGAAATAAAAAAAGGATATACAGCATATTTTCATGAGAGTGAAAACACCTGCTATTTTGAAGAGTTTCCAAAATATCTTTGTAAAACATTACGGAAAACATGTTTGCAGGCATCGATTTTTAAAGTGTCCCTTGTAACCTATGATGATAACATTTGGTTTTAACAAAACGAGAAACGTTTTTTAACAGAGGTTGAGTAAGATTACAAAAATAGTCTTTTTAAAGATACTTTAGTTTTTAAAACTTTGTTATACAGGGTTCGTACGGATCTTGAAATTTCAAGACGAGCAAATTCTGTTAAAATTTCGCGTGTTAGAACTAGCTAATTTTTTAATGAAAAAGAATGGTATTTCACATGGAAAGTATCGGTACCTCTTCAAACCCTGTAACATAAAAAAAACATACATACCAACAAACAGAAAAACGGGGCATTGTTTTGAATTTATCGAATAATTACATATGCATATTTCTAGTAATTGGTAGAATGAATCATTTTAATATTGAATGCATTATTCGGACATGCTTAAAAATATAGTTTCCAATCTTTGTATATGTTTTTAATCAAATAACCGCAGAAATTTAGTTTAAAAAACGTAGATGTAGGACTCTTTAATGATCCGAGAACTGAACAGCAATATTTTAAACAGAAATGTTCAAGGTACGATTTTACAGCATGTACGCTAGAAATAAAATCTAGGGATGGTTTCTGTGCAAAATTTTAGAAAATCTAAAATGATTTTTTTTCCAAGAAAATATTAGTATTGAGTTGGCGGAACGCTTGGGAGTCACAGTAGCCAACATTCACAATATATTTAACCCCTTCTGGACGAACGTCTTTTTCAGAATTTTTAATCTTTTGATACTGGTTTTTTAAAACAGTTATTTTCGTCTAATCGATTCAGGAAATTGTTTTGATTAGAAAAGGCAAAATGTACAATAAATTTTTACTGTTAAAAATTATCAAGGATTCTGAACACCTTATGTGGCACATATACTGGCCTCTCGTACCCAAAAGGTTAATTCGGAAATTCTGAAGATAAAAAAAAAAATATTTTTTTATTTTTAGAGGTTTCTTAAATTCAAATTAAAATAAGATAATTTTTCAGTACCAATTTATATCGTAGAAATTGAAAGAGAGAGAGAGAGAAAAAAAAGAAAAAGAAAAAGAAAATAGAGGCTTAGAGTTATACTTTTGCTCTTATCGAATTATTCATACGAACAGTAAAATTCTCCACTCTGACCCTCACTACTTAATACTAACCGTTCAGCTTACATAATAATGGTATTATTATCATTATTGTTATTATTAAAAAGTAAAGTTAAAACAGAATAAATTATAAAGAAATGAAGCGTATTATAAAAATATGGCTAAAAGAAACATCATAGAGTGTGTTTTCAATGGTGTATAAACTCAGGGCTCGCACTGTTCCTAAAATTTTCATACTTTCCTACCGCAATTTTAAAACGGTAATGTTTATTGTATAATTGCATTGGAACTATTAAAGTAACCTTCCACGAATATTTTTGATTTAAAATACTGGTGGCAAAGGGTGGAAATTTTAGGAAAGGTGCGAGCCCTGTAAACTACTACTATTTAGAAGCATTTTGAACACACGGAATTACAATTATGGAAATTTTATTGTCATAAATTAAAAAAACCTCTGAGATTAAAAAAACTTTGCAAACTATGGCTTTTCCTTTCACCTTAATGAAAAAATAAACGTTTCTTCTGAACAGAAAACCAGATGAGTTGCAACATGTTTACAATTTATACAACATTGAAAAATATGTTTGCAGACGTTTGAAAGCTTTTAGTTTAATAAGTACATGTATAGCCACTGTTATTCTTGCAAAAGAGCAAAACTATAATATTGTTTTCTCTATATTTTGTTTTAAATGCTAAAAAAGGGATAATTTATATATATATATATATATATATATATATATATATATATATATATATATATATATATATATATATATATATATATTTATATATATATATATATATATATACTGGGTGTCCCAAAAATGACTGATGGATTTTAAAATTCAATAACTTGCAAACGGTGACAGCTATTTAAAAAAATTTTGCAGGAGGGTTATGTATAATGTCTGGAGTTTTTTTACCGTAATTTTTTATTTTAGTTCGAATTTCAAACAATAGGTGGCGCTGACGGCGATTGAATGCCAAGTGATCAGTGCTGAGTGAAGCGTCGACCTTGCCTTCAATCGCCATCAGCGCCACCTATAGTTTGAAATTGGAACTAAAATAAAAAAACTCCTGACATTATACATAACCCTCCTGCAAAAATTTTTTAAATAGCTGTCACCGTTTGCAAGTTATTGAATTTTAAAATCCATCAGTCATTTTTGGGACACCCGGTATATATATATATTTATATGTATAAAGCTTAATTGGTAATCTGACTCTAATCTTTGTTCAGTGTATTAAAATGCATTATATTATTAGAATTATGCTACATTAAATAATCCTTATGTTGCGGTGAGACGTGGAACTCAGAGAACATATTAACAATAGAATAAAAGGGTTAAAAAATGTCCTATGTCAAAAGTAAAAACTACGAGTGCATTGTTTTGAGTCCTCGAAAATATTTTGTAACGTAAATAGGTCACACGATATTCCTACTACGGAATGCCAAAATTTTCGAACTGTAAGTTTAGTGTTGTTTTATTACAAACATTCTGTGATTAAACACGACAAACAGTATTACTTGGAAAGAATAATACTCAAATAAGAAGTCATATAAGCCTTATAAAAACATACACAGTCGAACCCCGCTGTAACAAAGTCGGGGATATAACAAACGAAATTTTGGTCCGGCTGTTTTCAGAAATCATTTAATGCTAATTTATATTTTTATAGCGAACGTCTGAAATCGTAAGGATCAATTATAACGAACATAACTGACGGTGAAAATTAAATTATAATTAATTTAAATTATTATGTATCTGATTATGTATCTGATGCTGATGTAGGGGAGAACATAAATGACAAAATCTCCCCTATTTCAGATGCTACAGCCGCTATTATGCAATTAATAAATTTTTGTCTACGCAAATAGTGAAAAGAAGAGTGTTGGAATCATTTGATGTAACGGTTTAAGAAATTCGTAATATGTTTTTGAAATCGACATCTCGTCAACACATTACCGATTATTTCTGTATCAAAACAGTGAGCAACAATTAAAGGTAAAATGAATTTATTTTCATTTGTTTTTTTTAATTAATTTAATTATTAATGTGTCAGTTTAATGTAATCGAATTTAGTCAATTCATTAATAATCTCATTAATAAGTCATTAATAATAATTAATTAATGATAATTTTAATATATTTTATCAATTTTTAATGTATCCTTATTGAATACAATTAGCAACTAATGAGTTATACATTTTATGAACTCTCAAATTTTTCCATTCGGATGTAACAAACCACTGGATATAACGACCAAAACCTTTGGCTTGTCCACGTTCGTTATACCAACGTTCGACTGCACTTCAAAATGCTCATAATAATTATAAACAGAAAGAAATTCATTCAATACGAATAATTTAATTTTGAATGAGATCATAAAATGTAACTTAAAAATGTATACTGAAAATTTCCCTGAGAGTAAAAACATGTGGTATTTTGAAATGTTTCCAAAATATTTTTATGAAAGAGAACGGAAACCATTTCCCCCCCTCATTGATTTTTAAAAAGTTCTCTTTAAATTTTGACCGTAACCTTTCACTTTAACAAGATAGAAAATGACTCTTAACTGAGTTTGAACAGAGCAACAGAAAATATGTCAGCATAATTATATTCTATCCTTCGTATTTTACATGATTCTCGCAATTAGAAAGTTAAATTGCTTTAATTTGATGAGTACACGCATTTTGTATCCATTTATAATGGCCAAGAGATACATTTAGTACATAAATTTTCTTAACAAAATTTATTTTAACATTTTTGTGACATAAGATTTATATAGTATTTACTCATGCAGAATGATTCATAAGGTATTGTTAAACATTAAAGGGGATAATTAGGAAGTTAATTTGCTTTAATTTGAAAATTAGAAATGGTTTAATGATCTGCTACATTTTGAGCATAAATTTTCTGAACGTAAATCGTTTTAGTATTTTTGTGGTATAAGGTACGTTTACTTTACACTTACAGGATTATACAGAAGATAATTTTCCCAATGTAAGAGGTAATGGAACTTAGTACGTTATTTTTAAGAAATTAAGCATTTTATGTATTTATTTAGTCCAAAATACAAGCGTTTCACAACCAAAGTTGAATTTTTGTTAATACATTTAAGGGTATCGGAAAGATTTTAAATAACTAAAAAAGTATGTACTATTAAAAAAAAAAAAAAAAAAAAAAAAAAAAAAAAAAATTAAGAATATTGTACAGTTGGTCGACTGCGGATATCCAAAAAATTTCGGGACTAAATGCTGTATCCTCGTTGACCGGCAATATCTACAAAGCTGTTAAACTCAAGCATATCGAATCACTGATTTTTTTAGCACTTTTACCCTGATAAATTTTGAAGAATTTAACAGAATTTTACGCTTTTTTTCAGTAGGGTTCACACACTCTTTACATTTTGTAAAGACTCCGGCACCACTATTAATGATAAGATAATTTGAATTTAACTTTTCAGAAACAGAATCCGTAACCACCTCCTCGATTTGCAGCTTACGCACTATTTTATTCTGCAGCGAAATACATTGAAAATACTGTAAAATTTTAGTGGTAGAGCTGTGCGAACCCTGTCAGTAAAGAAAATTAAGTTAGCAAAACTCTATGCCTTAAAAAAAAAAGAAAGAAAAAGAAAAAAGAAGAAAAGAAAAGAAAGGAAAAAAAAGAGAAAAAAACTATTTTAAGCTGTAACATAAAATATATCTTAAATTTATGGATTTAAAATTTTTATTTTGTATATATTTTTATGCATATATTTTATGGTATAATTGAGAGAGAACATAAGCATAATCAAGCAAACTTTACATCTCAAAAATATGGAACCTCAACGTTAAATTCATCTCAAAACTGTTATATATACAGTGGCGGTCAAAAGTTTCCGGCCAGCAAAAATCTTTCAGTTAATTTGTAAATATACCCCTATCAGGGTTCGCACAGCTCTACCACTAAAATTTTACAGTATTTTCTATGTATTTCGCTGCAGAAAAATAGTGCTTGCGCTGCAAATCGTGGAGGTGGTTGCGAATTCTATTTCTTAAAAATTAAATACAAATTATCTTATCATTAATAGTGATGCCGGAGTCCTTACAAAATATAAGGAGTGTGCGAACCCTGCCTATGAAGAGGAATCTCAAAGCGATACTTATACATTATATTGACATATTAGTTAGGAACTTACTTATAGAAGAACGTGTAAATATCAATAAATTTTATTGACAAAATTAAATATAAAAGAAAACGCATGTTCTCAAAAGTTTCCGGCCACTTATCATTCTTTAGTTTTTTTTTTTTTTTTTTATCCATAAAGTGTTTTTTGGTTGTGTTTATGAATCAACGTGTATAGCATAGTTTGAATTCAAATTTGAAAAGTTCAACAATTATTGTTAATAAATGAGTGATTAGTTTGTCGCTAAAAGGCCAATCTTCTCGAGATATTGCGGCTAAGCTATCGATCGGTAAAATCGACAGTAAACAATATTTACAAAATTATATAAAGATGGTTATGGCTTTTAGGACTTTCAGAGGTCCGGGAGACCCCGGAAAATTACTATTCTTGAGGACAGAATTATCAGGAGAAAAACCATTGATAATCCGTATGAAAATTCCGTTGCAATACACTGCGATTTACAGAATGAAAATATTGCTGAAATAAGTTAGTTTACCGTGTTATGATGCTGACGTGATACAGAACTTTATGGAAGAGTCGGTGTTAAAGAATTTTCAAAGGTAAAAAAATTACAGACGTACCCTACTTTCATTTTCCGAGGAACACAGTCCGGTCAAGTGAAAACTGGAAAAAAGTTTTATTTTTCCATCAATCGAATTCGAAACAGTTTTGGAAGTGATGGCAGACACAACGTCCGATGACCTAACAACAAAAGATATGATTCGACCTGTGTTATTCCTACAATGAAGCATGGCGGGGGACATGTTATGCCGTGGGGAGTATTTTCCTCAAAAAGTGTCGGTCCGTTATTTGAAATCCACAGCCAGGTGAATTATACAATGTATAAGGATATCTTGCAAGACTATTTTCTGCCTTATTAGAGAAAAAACTTTGGTCGCAACTATTTTTCTTAACATGATAACGACATAAATATAGTATGCAAACCTCGATAAACAATGGTTTTCGCACAAAAAATTTCGTTTTTGAAATGATCAGCCTAAGCGCCCGACATGAATCTAATAAAAAAACTTTGAAAAGAAGTTGACAAAAGACTGAGGAACTATAAATAATCCAACTCAGCCGGAATTTCGTCAAAATTGCAAGAAATTGGAAAAAACGTACCATAGACGATCTTTAACCGTTGATTGTATGAATATCACGTTGCTGCGCCACAGTACTTATTACTAAAGCTAATAAAATAGTAATATGATAAAATAATAATTGTAAATGTTGTTGATCACTGTAATTTTCTATTACAATACCACTTTTTTACAAAATTATGAAGGTGGCCGGAAACTTTTGAGAACATGCGTTTTCCTTTATATTTAATTTTGTCCGTTAAATTTATTGACATTTACATGTTCTTCTATAAGTAAGTTCCTAACTATTATGTCAATAAAATGTATAAATATCACTTTGAGATTCCTTTTCATATGGGTATATTTACAAATTAACTGAAAAATTTTTACTGGCCGGAAACTTTTGACCGCCACTGTATATACTTTATAAGAAAAATTTCGCCGTACAATATTAAAACATTTGTTATGTTTATAAAAATACAAATATTCAACAAATCTATAAAACATAAATAAGAAAACGTAAAAGGAAGTAATAACAATAATTAAATCGGTTCTCAGAGCGATTTTCTTAATTTTCTTTCTTCTTTTTATTTATTTATTTAATTTAGATTGCTGCAACATTTTTCATAAAAAAACCCTGACGAAATGGTTTCTACGTCATATGCAAAGAAATACGCGAGTTGTGAAGAGGGATTTATTTTCTGACATCTCCAGTTTTACGAGTACCGATTAACTGGCTAATTGCAGAATTTTAACAATTAAAAAAAAATCCATTCTATGTCTGTAAGTAAAAATTTTAAAGTCGAAAATAGTAAAAAATTTCCTATTTTTTTCTTATTAAATTTGAACAAGTAATATTTATATTACATTTTTTTTCTTTTTTTAATTTGTGTTATTTTATTGAGCAATATATAGATATTGTAACCCTGCTAGTACCATTTAAGCAGGGGCTCTTTTTTGATCGCATTTTCTCTTTTCTAGTTCGAAGATTATAATACTCTCGGACAGAAGTGCAAAAATATCGGACCCAGCAGACGGTCTCTCACGACTAAAGCTATTTCGCTATATTTCGTGCAATATTTCCTGTAAATTTCTTGTAAGAATGTTTTTAAATTTTAACAGAAGAAAACTTTAGTGGTGAGAGCTGCCGCCCAGATTGACCCTGCTCTAGAATATATTTTTTCTAGTACATAAAATTAAACAGACACTCAATAGGAAGAAGTTACACGTAATAAAATAAAATTATTTTTGCAAATAATGTAAAACGGTGAATGCTCATAAAGTAATAAAACCCGGTACTGGAAGGAATAAATGATACAAATTACATATAAAAAAATAAGATAAATGTCTATATGGAATGAAAATCTGTAAACGATAATATTTTTATTTTATGCAAAGAGTCCAACATGGAAATAAATTTTATTATTTTGCAAAGGGAAATATAAATAGGTTTAAATATTCGCAAGTAAAATTTAAATTGTGTTTAACACTAGAACGACCAAGACCGTCATTTTGACGGTTTTCAAATTTCATGCTTAAAAATTTTATATAATTTATGGTGAGTTCCAAAATTTTATGTTACGACTTTTAATGAAACATAAGAATATTTAAATATCCGTATTCAATTTCATCTCAACCATTTTAATTTCCGTAATCAGTATGACCTATACCTATTTATACCAAGACCCGTCAAATTGACGGCTTTGGCAATTAACAAATTCATCCCGAAATGGTGCGGACTTCCCCATTTTTCACATGAACTAGTCCTTTTTGCCCATGCGCAGTCCGCTCCAGGCTTCATATCATACTTATTAGTAACTGGTAAATGTAATTAGGACACGATCATTATCAATTGTACTTCTAATGTGATAACGTTCTTAGTGAAAATGCAGTCTGTGAATAGTGTAATCTCTGTAAAATCCAACCTCGGAAAAAAGTATGAATATATTTTTACGAAAAAAATAACATTTATTTTTTGTAAATTCTAGTCAAAAATGAAACGATTTCCAGGAAGAAAAAAATTATCCAGGGAATACAAAGAACTCACTAGTATAAATGAAGACTGTTCGGATACTAGTTCAAGTAATAATAATGACTCTGAAAATTCTGGAGATGAAATTGAAGTACGAGATATTGAAGAAAGTGAAGAAGAAGAATATGAAAGTGAAGATTCAGGGAGTGAAGATGAAATTCCCCAAAAGAGCCACAAACTCAGAAAGCGCTTGCGAATAAGTTCAGATACTGAATCGGACAGCCAAATGGAAACTGAAAAAAGACAGGAAAAAGAAATTGCTCTCGACGGTACTGAATGGGAAGAAATAGGGAATGGTTGAATTGGTAGAATTCCATCACACAATATATTCAAGGATTCTTCAGGCCCAACTGGTTATGCGAAACAAAACATTATGCTTGGTAATGTTAGCAGTGCATAGACTTATAATTGATAATCGAATGATGAAGCACATAAAATTTTGCACTGAGCTTGAGGCCAGAAATGTTTTACAGAAAGACGATTGGAAAATTATTATTAAAGAATTGTATGCGTTTGTAGCTATTTTGTATGCTCGAGGAGCCTATGAAGCGAGAAATTTGAAATTATCCTATTTGTGCTCAGAAAAATGGGGACCTTCTTTCTTTCGCGAAACTATGAGTAGAAATAGATTTTTAGAAATTATGAGATTCATTCTTTTTGACAAAAAATGTGAAAGGGGTGTTCGCTTACGAACTGACAAATTTGCATTAGCTTCCGAAATTTGGAAGTCCTTTATTGATAACAGCCAAGCTTGTTACAAACCAGATCAGAATATCAGCGTAGACGAACAGTTGTTTCCCACAAAGACAAGGGGCAGATTTCTGCAATATATGGCCAAAAAACCAGACGAATTTGGAATTAAATTTTGGTTAGCTGTAAACGTGCGGAGTAAATATCTTATAAATGGCTTTCCCTATTTAGACAAAGACGAACGTAGACCATCAGGAGTACCTTTGAATGAATTTGTAGTTTTGAATCTTGTAAAAAACTACGTAAGTTGTGGGAGGAATATAACAACGGATAATTTTTTTACAAGTATGCAGCTCGCAAAGAAGTTACTTGCAAAAAAAAAAAAACCAAGTCTTGTTGGAACTATATTAACAAATAAAAGAGAATTGCCGAAAATAGCTAAAGTTAGAAAATATAACATGGCTGTTTTCTCCACAAAACTCTACAAATTAAATGGTATTGCTGTAACAGTTTATAAAAGTAAGCTTCGTAAAAAAGTACTACATCTTAGCTCAAAACATAAATCTTTAAAAATTGCTTCTAATCGAAAAGAAATTCCTGCAACTGTGTCATTTTACAATGAGAGTTAGTTTGGAGTAGACGTAGTTGACCAAATGGCCCGCAAATATAGCGTAAAAGCAGTGTCACGTGGATGGCCCTTGCAGGTATTTTATAATATTTTGGACTTGGCAGCAATCAATGCGTGGATTTTATATAAAGAGATTTGTGATAAAAATATAACTAGAAAACAATTTTTATTTCAATTATCCGAATTATTTCTAGTGATTATAGGTGCGGCAGAAAAGAAGCCTCCTCCCAAAAACAAGATCGGAAATCAATGGATTGTGCTTTAGGAAATTCACAAAATATTTCTTATGATCGAAAATCTTGCCAAATTCGATTATGCAACAAAAACAAAGCGATTTATTCTTGCAATGTATGCAACAGATATGTTTGTGGTAAGTGTTCATCTAAGATAACATGTACTTGTAAAATATGTGCCTCATAATTATTTTATTCATAAAATGTACTATACTATAAATGCAAATAGAAACTGGTTGTTTTTTTTAATAATTAATGAATTAATATTTTAAATGTTATTTTTGTTAAATTATATATATATATATTATTTAGATTAAATAAGTCAAATATCTTTGTGGAAAGTGTTCATCTAAATAAGAGACACTTGTAAAATATCTGCCTTATAATTATTTCGTGCATATCAAATGTGCTATACTGTAAATAGAAATATAAACTGTTTTTGTTTAGTTTCATTATATTTAACATTAATGAATTATTATATTAAATATTGATTTTGTTAAATTATATTCTTTTATTTACATTAACTAAGTTTAATATGTCCGTTGCTAGTGTTAATCTAAGATAACATGTAAGATATGTGCCTCATAATTATTTCATACATTGCAAATGTACTATAAATGCAGATAGAAACTATTTTTTAATTGAATTTTTATTAATAATTAATGAATAATCATATTAAATGATGCTTTTGTTAAATTATATATTTTTATTCACATTAACTAAGTCAAAAGTTACAATGAAAGCCGTGATCAAAAATCCGTCAATTTGACGGATGCGGTAAAACTAGGTATATATGAAACTCCGGTAGTTCTAGTGTTAAAATGATTTTTTTCAATAATTGAATACTATTCCCGACTGTATTAAGCCATAAATTGTAGAAATATTAGCAAATTATTTTAGCATTATATGTGAATATTTCAAATGATTTTTATTTTACATTTACAATTTCCCATAACGTAATTTTCAACTCTATTTTTAATATAATCAGAGTTGCCAAGTCTCGGGTATTAGGCATACCACTATTATTTTATAGAAAATATTCTTCTTTAAAATCTTCCAAATGTTCCGATTTAATAAAGGAACACTTTAGATTTTAAAATATTGGTATAAAAAAAAGCCAGAGAGTTGACTGCACTGTATAATGTATTACTTCTCACAAAATGACATATAAATATACTTTTGCCATAACAAATATAAAAATAATCTATTTATTATTGCACTTCCATTATAAATAAATAATATACTTCCAACAAAAATTATTATAAATAAAAAATCCAATATAACAAACTTAAAGTAATAGCTATAATATCAGCATTATTTTTCGAAAGGTGCGGTTTGATCAGATATAAAATTTTGCATCACTGGTATTATTTACTATTATTTTATACTCTTGGGATGATGTAAGGTTTTTAAATACTGCTGGTTTTAACACTAGAACGCGCCGGTAAATTTTACACAAGTTTTATAAAATATATTTAAAACTAGAAAACCTTTTGGAAATTATTTAATATGTTTGTATAGCTCATTTCGTTGCGACTAATATATAACTTATTTCTTAAAGATTTCTTTGTTTCGAATCAACAATTAGTCCAGTGATTAGTGTCAAATTGACATCTTCTCGGCGTTTAGTTTTAAGTTCTTTAAAGTTGTTTAGGAAAAATATATATTTATTTATGTTAGGCTATAAATAATGGTAAGCTTAAGATATAATCCTACTGATAAAAGGACTGCTTTAAAAAATATGTTTTGGATCACATACAAAATTTATTTTTCATGTGAAATTATAGTATTAGTATTTTAAAATCTGCAGATGATTGAAAGCTTTTAAAATACTCCTAGTTTTTGCATACATATGTTGAAAATGTATTTTCTTTTATAAATTTGTAAACCGTTTAACCCTTTCCGGCACGAATAATTCTGTCCCTAAAATAAGACATTTTTGAGTGACACCGAAATTTTCAAAAGACTTTTTTGGAAATTAAAAACACTCTAATTTAATATTTCACTGTAAAAGCAAAACTTTATTAAAATATTCCTGATTCCATCAGCAAGTTTGTAATTAAATTAGGTGTGCCCGGGCATTTGGACTACTGTGCCGAAAAGTGTTAAGGCACAAAACCATCTAATTTTAATTCAAAATTTATAATCATCACCAAGGATATTCTAATAAAATTTTGCTTTCAAAAGGAATTTTTAAAGTTATAAGTTTTTATTTTCTAAAAAAATAGCTTGTAAATAGCTTGTAAATTACTGTGTCAGTCAGTTATTTCATTATTTTCCAAAAAGAATTTTTTTGTGCCGGAAAGGATTAACACATGGTAATGGAAGAAATACATATGAAATTATGTTAGAAATGTAAACGATTTTACATGTTTGTAAAAAAACAGAAGAAAAATCTTTGAATATTTTCTTTCAAACAAAATTTGTATTTTTAAGGTACATTCAGCGAGTTTATCGAAAACATAAATCATGTAAAAAAAAAGGTTGAAATATTTTTAATGAATAATATTACTGATTTTAATTTGGAATTGAAATGGCCATGTAATTTTGATTGCAACGCAAACATAGATAGTTATTTACAATTTTTTTTTTTTTTTTTTTTTTTTTTTTTTTTTTTTTAACAAAGTTCTTTTCTTTCATCAAAAAATCCTCAATAGCTCATTTCTAAATGCTAAAATTTAAAATTTGTTATTCTATTTCTTTACTGCATTGTCAAGTGACATAGAAAAAGGCAAATGTGTATTATAGGTAATCAGGAAAATTTTGTCGTACAATGTTATTTCACGTCTACTTTCTTAAAAATCAGATTGGCACCACTTTTTTTGAAATAGTAAAATTCCCTTATTTTTACTTTAATGCGTAACATTAAAACTACGGGAATAGTGCCATTTAAAAAAAAATTGTGCCAATGAAGAAATATGAATTTTTTAAAAAATAGGCGTGAAATAATATTGTACGACAGAACTTTCCGTTTGACCAAATCTATCCTTCATTTATCTTTATAAGAAATATTCTCATTAAAAAGAAAGCAAAAGTAATGTTCAATATTCAATATTGGAAATATATGACAGATAAAAATATTTTTCGATAAAATATTTTCTCATAAAAAGATAACTCTTTGTAAACTCAAAAATATCTTTTTTTATATCTATATAGTATATCGCTTGCAGATTTTTGAAGAATTAATTTCTTTGCAACCCAGTATAAACCACACAATATGTTTAAATCTTTCAAATATTGTAAGAAATTTCTTTATAGCCATATATTTCAAATTTTTAAGAGTAAACGGATCACTTTCTGTTAATATCAATAATTAAAAATTAATAACGAAAAAATATATATTAAAATTATACATTCATATATTAAACAAACAGTCGCACAAAAAACATTCAATCATATATCAATTTTCATATAAGTTTAGTGCTTAGGTTAAGTGTAAAATTTACAAGGATCACTTTTGCAAATTATTTTATATATATTTTTTAAGAAGAAATGGACCACTTTTTATAAATCTCATTAATTCAAAATGTTGTGTGTACTCACGTATAAGTGGATCCTAAGTTTAAGAAGAATAGAAAACAGACAGCAAACCAGATATTAGAATAAAAATATATATTCAACTTAGTTGCGAAATTAATGATTTTAAATAAGGCTAATATAGCTGCAAGAAAATACTGGTATGAAACATACTTTTTTGTTGAATTTAGGGGGTTACATGAGTATACAGGGTGTCCAGCAAATAAGATCCCGATTTCAAAATTGAATTTCTCAAAAACAATGATCGCCATAGAATTATGCGGTAAACGGTTTGTTTATTAGGTAAGATGTAAAAATCTCATACAGAAGTTTCGACCGGTGAATATTTTAAAAAGATTGTGTTCTGATTGCAAAGAATGCTTGATTTGACATTTTTTCTTGTTTTAGATTGCTTGCAGAGGGCGAGTTTTTCGGCAGAAAGTGCCATATTTTAACGATTTTTTGTACAAAATTTTTGAAATTTCGATATTTCAGAAATTAAAATTACAAAAATCGTTAAAATATGGCACTATACGCCAAAAAACTTGTTCTGTGCAAGCACTCTAAAACAAGAAAAATGTCAAATCAAACATTATTTGCAATCAGAACAAAATCTTTTCAAAATATTCACCGTTCATAACTTCTGTATAAGAGTTTTACAGCTTATCTAATAAACAAACCGTTTAACGCATAATTTACTTTGTGTCTTTGTGTTTGAGAAATTTAATTTTGAAATCGGCATCTTGAAATACCCTGTATATATTGCCCAATTCTAAAATACATTCACAGTGTAAATGCTTTGATAGTCGAAGTGAAGTGCTAAATATATATAAGGCTTTTTTTTCCTGTTTCGAGTACAATAAATCAATACTGTTACTTATTTTTATCAATAAAAATATTATTCTTGCTATCAATATTGTTAATTTTTATACATCGGTACAACTTCTTTTTACTATCTTGCTTTTCACTATTAAGTATTGACATCTACAATATTGTAATTATTCTTATCAATATTGCTACTGTTAGTAATATTTCCATCAGTATAATCTTATTTATTATTATTATTATTATTATTATTATTATTATTATTATTATTATTATTATTATTATTATTACCGGGAAATGAATAGCTATCATTAAATTTGAATTAATTATGACATATAAAACATTATTTATAAATTAGATTCAATAAATTTTTTTTTTTAATTAACCCCTGGAAAGGCGGCGGGATATATTTTATCCCACCTAATTTAAACTAGATTCTCAGCAGAAACTTTTAACGAAATTTTATATTTATAATTTTGTCAGAAAATGCTGAAGTATTGCCTTTTCTTATTTTAACTCTTTCAACTCTGGTTGGTAAATTTCTTCAAAATTCCAAATGTCACATTGGCACCAGTATTTTACATAGAAAAAATTATTTTACCTTATATTAGAAAAAATACATTAAACATTTTTCAAATAAATTTGGTCTAATATTTTGGAATTAAAATTAAGTAGTAGGAAATTCAACCATCAGAGCTCAAAGGGTTAACCCCTTAGGATCGAGTGACTGGTATATGTGCCGCAAGAAGCGCCCAGAATCATTGTTTATTCTCACCAGTAAAATTTAATTGTAAAATTTGCCTTACAATCCTTGTTTATCCCCACCAGTAAAATTTAACTGTAAAAATTGCCTTACAATCCTTGTTTATGTCCACCAGTAAAATTTAACTGTAAAATTTACCTCATTTAGTCGGAGCATTTTCTCGATTCAATAAGGCACAAATATCTGCTTTTTAAAATCAGTGATAAAACATTAAAATTCTTGTTAAAGGGCTTCCGTCGCGAAGAAGTTAAAACAAAATTTCCTATTTCTCCAATGAATAGTCAATATTACAGAGACATTATTGCTCGCCCCTCAAGAAGTTAAGTGCAAAACATAAAAGGAGAAGATATAGTCTATATATTAATTTAGCTTCTAATTCTTAAATCATGTACTTTTTTAAAGTTTGAATTGGTCTCCAACTTCCAAAAATTTCAATTTTTTAAAATGCATTAAGGAGAAAATATGTGTCTACAGAATAAAATTAGATTGTATAGATATTAATCAGGTGCAAAATTTAAAAAGCTGATTTTTCTTACACAAATGATTTTCTATATAAATTTTTGATGTTTTTAAGGGTAAGAAAATCATATTCTCTGTATTTTAATACTCAAAACTCTCTAAAGAAACAAACATGCACTTATAAAACACAATCGGGGTGTAAAATCTGAGAGATATTAAAGAAATGTCATGTATACAGGGTTCGTGCGGATCCATGTATTTTGCAGGTGAAATATCTGTAAATTTTCATAGAAAAATATACCTCATTCAAACGCGGTTTATCAGTTTGGCCTCCACTTTCAATTTCTGACCAATTTTCAATTTACCACCATCAATTTCTGCATTGACTCATGAAATTCAGAAGGAAGTAATATTACTTATCCCTTTCCGGTACGGGCAAAATTCGTTAGTAAAATGAGAAATTATCGACTGATACTGGAATTCACAAGCGAATCTTATAGATATTTTAAAATACTTAATTTAGGCTCTTATTGTAAAAGCAAAATTTTACTAAGATATTATTGGTGCCGTTTGCAAGTTTGGAATTAAAATTAGGTATCCCAGACCGTGCACAGTGTGCCGGAAAGGGTTAAGGTGAACCAATGAACCAATTCAATGGTAATATAAGTGCCTACTGGATTCGCTATGCTCCAGTTCAACCAGTGTTGCCAGATTGTCGAAAGCGAATTTCCCCAAAATTTCTGAAAATTTCCCCAAATCATGGCTTTTTTCCGAAAAAGTCTCCAACGCAATTTCTACTCAAAAAGACAAGTTCTCAATTTTCAATTTTCTGTTATAAGGAATTTTTAACAAATTTAAACTAAAATTTTCCCCCAAATCAAGCACTTTAAAAAAAAAATTCCCCATTTACAAAAAAAAAAAAAAAAAAAAAAAAAAAAAAACATAAACTTAGCAGAATTTTTCATGTATATTCACAGCTAATCGACGAGAAAAAAGAGATACATTTTACAACGACAAGCTCATTTATACTTGTTATTTAAATTGTTGCCTGTCGATGATGCTAGCCTATCATTTCATTATCTGCATCTACATTTTTTATAACAATAATTTTTTCAAGATCTTGACTATCTGTGATAAGTTAGAGTTTGAATGAATCAGAGATGAATTTGGCAATACGTGCTTCTATCCAACTTAAACTATAAAACATTACTTTCAATTTTTTGTCACTCCTGCCCTACTGAAGCACCTATCTAATGCAAAGCATATATATTGTATGAATCATTGTGATTTTGTCAATAATAAAACAAATATAGCTGCTTTTAATACCTTTAATTAAATCTTTTAAAAAAATACAGTAAATGAACGTAAAGGACATGCAGTGAAGATTTGGTAATGTAAAGGTCTAAGTCGTTTAAGACTGCAGAGTTTTCATTTGTTTCTTATGAAAAGAACTAGGAGGGCTGCTGCATTCATTGAACTATTGTCAATTATAAAGGTAGCAATGTGACTGTAGTATGCATTTGTAGAAACACAAACTGACCATCATTGATTGACAAAAAATGTTATATATATATATATATTTGTATAAATTTATATTATTAAATGGGCACTACTTTGTTATCCCGTCGACCAATTTCACCAAATTATACAAATCGCAAAACTAATGGCCAAATTATACATATTGACATAATTTTTATTTTTAAATAACGAAAAAACTAATAATCAGTAAAATATTAATAAAAATATAAATAAAAAGTCGAAATAAAATCACTATTAATGACGTTTTAAATACCTTTATCGTATTTAAAATCATTGAATCTGACATTCACGATCATCCATTATTGGCATTTAATCTTATGGTTTGGCGATAATTTTTTTCGTCGACGGGATAATCAATTAGCACCATTAAATGAAATGTATTTCTTTACTTGTGTCTCTGTCCGTGATACGAGTGTTAGAGAAAGCTACCTCACTTACTTATCTGAAAATTCATATGGAGGATAGTCGATATTGCAGATCGTGATGAATCTGTAAGGTGAGCATGACCACAAGAGTAATGGTTTATATCTATTATTTCTGTATTTTATTTTTACTTTCCAAATCAAAATCAAATTCGAAACAGATCCAGTATTGGCAAATGTCAAAAGTAAAAATTGAAATTGCAAAAACAATTCCCCAGCTTTTCCCCAAAAATTTTCGTTGTCCCCAAACATGTCCCCAAGATTTAGCTGTCCCCAAAAAATTCCCCTGGAGGTTCAAAATTCCCCAAATTGGGGACAAAATCCCCAATCTGGCAACACTGAGTTCAACTTCCATCGAAGTCGATGAATCGAGTGGCTGATTGCATCGATGATAAGCAAGAGTAAAGGTAGCCATAAAAAGTTTGTCATTGAATAAAACACAAAATGTACTAAAGATTTTCTGGTGGGAATTCACAATTTCAGAATTAACAAGAGGCTAAATTTGGCAACCTTGGTTCAAATGTGCGAAATGTTCGCTTATTTAAGGATAGATTTTCTATGACTATAAACTGATACAAAATAATTTCCTGGTCTGGAAATTCAGAATCTTTATGAATCCTGGTGTATAACGCTGGAATATTTTTAATAGAGTGCGAGTACAATAAAGTGATAGTTATTTTTTTCAATAACATGGTGGCCAGTAATCAGGAAATTTTTCATGTAAATATCACTATTTTATTATAGAAAAGTTCGTTTTCGATTCAATAAAGAGAATTTTTGTATAAGAAAATACTTAATATATTTTCTGAAAATTTATTTTCTTGGTGTCCGAACTGAATAATATTGTTAAATACTATTATTAATATTATTCCCTAGAGATTATATCAAATAATTTTGAATATTTATTCCTCATTTCTAACTATTATTATGTATAGTGTTAACCGTTTTTATAATTATTAAAATTTTTCTCTAGATTTTTACAAGTTTGAATTCTTATTTTCCAAATTTAAATAGATAAAAGTGAAGATAGATCAAAGTATCTTTCAATTTTTAAAATACATTAAAGAGAAAATATACATTTATAGGAAACTCTCAGATTGTAAGCACTTATACATACATCATGGGCAAAATTTATCATAAGAATATTTCTTTTACAAAGGATTTGAAACCTTTTTTCTTATAGATCCTAAAGGGAAATGGTACAAGTTCTTTAATTCTCAATTATTTAGTAATGAAAAAAGCTAAAGAAAAAAATATTTATGCACTTTTAATAAAATAAATTTATCGTGTAAGTGTATTGATGCAATATATATATTAGGTATAATACGTATACAAGAAAAAAAAAGTTTTTTAATCCCTATTTCTAAAAGTACCAGTGGAGCTTTCTGTAAATTTCACTTTGAAAAAATAAATATAAAAACTGCGCCCAACGTGTAAGTTTTAGAAATTATCAAATAAAAAAGTACCAGAAGGGGGACACAGCTTTTAAAAGTGCTTTTATTACCATACTTCTTATATGTTATTATTTGGAACAGAAGCCTTCCTCTAAATCTCATTTATTAAAAATATACATTTAGAAATTTAAGGATTTCGAAAATACGTTCAGCCTGCAAGTACTTATACGTAGATCAGGTGCGAAATTTATCTTGGGGTTATTTCTTTTACAAAGGATTTTAAAGTTTATTTCTTATATCCCCTAAAGGGAAATGGCTCAAGTTCTTGAATTATCAATTATTTAATAATGAAAGAAGCTGAAGAAAAAATATTTTTGCATTAATAATAAGATAAATTTAACGCGTAAATATATTGATGCAAAATATATATGTTATATAATACGTACATAAGAGAAAAAAAAGAGATCCCAATTTCTCATATATATATTTTTTTTTTAAGTAAAAGTGAGATTTTCTGCAAACTTTACTTTGAAAAAATAAATATAGAAAACTATACTCAATGTGTAAGTTTTTAGAAATTATCAAATAAAAAATTACCAAAAGGAGATATTGCTTTTAAAAGAGATTTTGTAATCATATTTCTTATATTTTATTATTTTCTAGAAATGCTTTTCTCTAGCTCTCATTTATTTCAAATACATTTAGAAATTTAAGCAATTCGAAAATACGTTCAACCTATAAGTACTTATACGTAGACCAGGTGCAAAATTTACCTTGGGGATATTTTCTTTCATATCTTCTAAAGGGAAATGGTTCAAATTTTTTAATTATCAATTATTTAATATTGAAAAAAGCCAAAGAAAAAATATTTATTTACTAATAATAAAATAAATGTGATGTGTAAGTGTATTGACGCAAAATATATATGAGGTATAATAAGTATATAAGATTTTCTTTTTTTAAAATCCCCATTATTTTCAAAGGATAAACGGGAATTTAGGTAAACTTCACTTTGAAAAAATAAATATATATAAATTACACACAACGTGTAAGTTTTTAGATATTATCAAATAAAAAATTATCTGAAAGAGATATTGTTTTAAAAGCGGTTTTATAACCATATTTCTTGTATTTTATTATTTAGAACAGATGCCTATTTCTAAATCACATTTATTAAAAATACATTTAGAATTTTAATAACTTCGAAAATACGTTCAGTCTGAAAGTACTTTGTAAAACAAGCGCAAAATTTATCTTGGGGATACTTCTTTTACAAAAGATTTTAAATCTTATTTGTTATATCGCCTAAAAGATTCAAATTCATTAATTCTCAATTATTTAATATTGAAAAAAAGCTAAAAAAATTTATGCACTAATAATAAAATAAATTTAACATGTAAGTGAATTGATACAAAATATATATGAGGTATAATACGTATATAAGAAAGTTTTTTTTTATTCCCATTTCTCATATTTTTTAAAAATACAAGCGGGGGTCTCTGTAAATTCCACTTTGAAATATATATATATATATAAACTACACCCAGCGTGTAAGTTTTTAGATGTTATCAAATATATATATATATATGAAGCAGATATTGTTTTAAAAGCAATTTTATAACCATATTTCATATTTTGTTAGTTGGGACAAATGCCTTTCTCTAAACTTCATTTATTTAAAATGCATTTAGAAATTCAAGCGTTTTGAAAATTCGTTCAGCCTGTAATTATTTATACGTAGATCAGACACAGGATTTTAAATTATTATTTCTTATAGCTCTTAAAGGGAAATGATTCAAATTCTTTAATTATTAATTATTTAATAATGAAAAAGCTAAAGAAAAAATATTTATTCACTAATAATAAAATTAATTTAATGTGTAAGCGTATTGATGCAAAGTATATATATGAGGTATAATAAGCATATTGGATATATATTTTTTAATCCTCATTTCTCATTATTTTTAAAAGGATAAGCAGGGCTTTCTGTATACTTCATTTTGAAAAAATAAATATACATAAACTACACATAACGTGCAAGTTTTTAAAAATTAACAAATAAAAAAATTTATTAGAATGAGATATTTCTTTTAAAAGCGATTTTATAATCATATTTCTTATATTTTATTATTTTCAACAGATGCCTTTCCCCAAACGTCATTCATTTAAAATTCATTTAGAAATTTAAGCATTTCGAAAATTCGTTCAGCCTGTAAGTACTTCGAAGATGTAGAACAAGTGCAAAAATTGTAAAAGGAGGGGGAAAAGTTCTTACCTGGCGCGAGCACAATAAAGGAGGAGAGGACGAGGAGGAGGAGGGAAGCGGGCAGACTGCTCCCGGTGGGCAGCATCTCCTCTCACTCTCCGCCGATCAGAACCTCCTGTTGATCAGCATCGTGTGCCTCTTTCTTTCCCTCTCTCTCTCGCTCGAGACCTCTCTCCTCTCTCCTTGTCCTCACATCCAAAGTGCACACACTCTTCTAAAACGCTTTTGGAATTGGCAGACGATTTTAAGTAATGACGCCCGATGACAAAGGCTATTTATCAGCACACAACCGATCTCCGTGAACGATAGGAATAGAATGGCATCCGCAGAAGAGCGCACCTTTCTCGGAATCCGGGGAGTGGCGCTGCCGTCGGGGATGTGGTCTATTACCACCCACACCCCCGGACGTAAGATCGCCTTGGTTTAGGCCCAGGTGAAAAGAGAGATTAATGAAAGACTCAGGTGACGAGCGAAGAGAAAGGTGATGCAGAAGGGATCGATTGGCAGGAGGTGGCAATACCTATTGGGGATATCAATGGACCTACAAGAGACTTGCGAAGATATGACCAATCAGAACAGTCAAAATTCAATTTATCGAAAAAAAAATGCAAAGTGGCATGAAGATTTTACATTAAAAATAAAAAAAATCATTAATTAAAAAATGGTAAAAAATAGCATTATTTAAAAGATTTGATGTAAAAGATGTTTTTATGGAAGTAGGTGACGATAGCCATTGAGGGTATTAATGGACCTAACACAATTTGACGAAGATATGGCCAATCATAACAATCAAAATTAATTTTACCTTGAAAAAAAAAAAAAAAAAGTAAAGCAGAATGAAAATTTTACATTGAAAATAAAAATTAATCAATTTTAAAAGTAGTAGAAAATCAGTATTAATTAAAATATTTGATTTCAAAGAAATACTGCTAAAGTTTATAAAGTATTATTTTAGCTGCTCTACTGTTCAGCACTGTTTAAAAAATAAAATAAAATGAAATGAAAATAAGACCGGGTGTAAAGTTGCTGTCAACTAGTCAATCCCATGAAGCTGTTCTACTGTTCAGCAATGCTAAAATAAAATAAAATAAAAATAAGACCGGGTGTAAAGTTGTTGTCAAATAGGCAACACCTTGAAGCTGCTCTACTGTTCATAAAGTATTAAAAAAAATCTGCATAAAATAGGCATATTCTGGGAGTCGTACGAGTACCGTCAGTTTTCAAGGTTCTTAGAACTATGTTTTCCATTGCAATTAATCTTTTGATAAATCAATCATCGTCTTATTATTTTTCTAATAGTTTTCTTTGAACTATGTTTCCATTGAGATTAATCGGCAATTTGGAAATCATTTTTAGGTTTATTCTGATTTCTAATCAGAAATTAATCGCAATTAATGTGTCTATTTAACATTTCCCTTGAGAACGAGCTAAATACCACATTTCCAACATTGTTCCAATTTTTACCAACTCTTATGTTGATATAGTTTGTTATTTAACAAGTTATTCCATATTTTGATGTTGAATTGTAATATTATCTAATATATATATATATATATATATATATATGTAATTAAAGAAATGATTTATTTCAAACACGCGGAATTTCCAGGCTTGGCAAAAACCCGGGTTTTTGTGGGTATTTCTGGGTTTTTCTGGGTTTTTGTGGGTTTTTCTGGGTTTTAGTTATTCTTCTGTATATTTATATATTTAATAATATATATGTGTACTCATTTAAAAATATACTAATTAAGTTGCATTTTTTAATTACATCTGATCTATTTATTACTAATCAATATTATTATTTATAATATTAATTAATAAATTTATTCTATTCTGATATTAGTATTAATGTTAATATCAATAGGAAACTTAAAACTAATATCAGAATAAGTTTATTAATTGATATAAAATAATTTTCATACTTTTAATAATTCATGTTAATTATTATTAATACTATTATTAATACTATTATTAATAGTACTATTATAATTAACTTAATACTATTTTCAGTGATGAAAGTTAGTTCTTATCACTTTTAAATATATTTTAATTATCACAATGAATAATTAATTTTATTTTTGTACTAACTATAATAATTAAAATTGTTGTAATAATTAGTAACTAAGATAATTAAACTAGCTGGCTTTGCCTGCTAGCAGGGCTGGTCTTTTTATACGTAAATCTCGAAGCGAGCAAACTTCGAACCGGATCCCCGCTGCCTATGTCAACGCATAACAGGTTGAAAACATGCACTAATGGGCCCCTCCTTTTATACAATTCTCTAATTTAGATGCACATCTCAAACCGTATCTCCGCTGCCTACAACACAATGTAGAGGATTCTGCACATGCACAGAATGATTCTTCCTTTTAAATAAATCTGTAATTGATATGCAAATGTCGTGCTGAACATATCTCAAACTAGGTTCCAGCTGCATACAGCGTTGTATAACAGGCATACTGTGCACACACTACCAGGTAGTGCGCTATATTATTAACAAAAACATATTTGAACAAAACTCTTTTAACCTTTTGATTACGGGCTAGAACGATGGCTATTTTTAAATTTATTCAAACCACAATTTTTAGAAAAAATTCTTTGTCATAGATTTCTCTTAAAATTATTCTGGTATATGTCTATGAAATAAAATAGTTTTCAAAAAGTGGTGCTAATAGATTAAAGTAATATTCTCTGGGACGACATATGTCCCAAGCCCGTAATCAAAGGGTTAAACAACCTATCTGTAGACATGTAAGTCGAGGGAGTTGCATTTTAAGGCAAGAAATTAAGATTTTTGCAGAAATTATTACAGAAAATAGCAGTATTTGACACTAGAATCTTTTTTATAAAAGTTATCGTATGTTATAAGCTAAGCTATCTTAAAGTTTGAAACAGATCAAGCAAGAACTTAAGATTTTACAAAAATTATAATATAAAATAGTGGTATTTGAGGGAAGGAGTGATTGAATTTAAAAAAGCAGCTAACAATTATATCTTAAGCTCTTGATGAACTGCAAAATGCATAGCTGCCAACTTTCAACTAATCTTCCGTAATACCTAGATTAGTTTGATCCATGTTAACGTCATTTCAAGCCAGAAAATATATTTCATGAATCTTTATTTATTTAATTTCAAGATTGTACTTAATTTCATTTCTTTGAAAAATTTCTGGTTCGAAGCTCATTAAACCAGGGTCAAATTAACGCACGTATTACGGATAAATTATGTCAGGTTGGCACCTATGAAAATGATACAACCATACTGTCATGTTCGGTTAAGATTTGGAGAAATTCGATGGAATCAGCAGAATTGAAGTAACAGAAGAAAATTATGCTAAAATGCTACAAACAGATCATCGGGACCAAGTATTTTTTTTTTGCTAATATAATGGATGCAAAGTTTAGATGGGAAAGGCTTAATTTAACAAAAAAAGTAGAAACTGATGAATGGATAATGCAGTATCATTCCGAGTGGTTACCTGTGATATTGGCATTTAAAATTGAAGACATAGACTATTTTCCTAAATCACTTTTTTCAGAAAGTATTATGTCACAATTATCAGCTTCAAAATGGTGGGAAATTCTTAATGGAAAAATACAGAAAAAGAAAAACAATTTAGATTCTGATTTTTGTAGTTTTTTCCAATCTCTGCATTCTGTTCCATCTAGTTCAGCTTCCACCAAGAGGATTTTCTCTACATTTGAATTCATATAATCTAAATTACAGAACAGACTAGACTCGGAGGAGAGTGAAAAAGTAGTAAGAAATTATAAATATTACCATAAAAATTAAAGTGAATGTGATTTTGATTAGTAAACTATAATAAAGATCAATTATAATTATTTTGTATTACATTGCGTAACTTATTTGAAATATATTTTAATAAAATAAATTAATTAATTAAAAAAATAAATATTCTGAAATAAACTATCAACTAATTACCATAAATATGACTGTCTTTTTTTTAAAATGTGATTATGTAAAAGAAACCATCTAGTTTTTAGACTTAAAAGGAAAATTTGTATTATACTATTAGGGGAATTTGCAGATTCAGAAATGATTTTTAGCAAAAACCCATGTGGGTTTTTGTTGGTGGACCCGCCCAGAAAAACCCACCCGAGTTTTTTTGGGCTGGGCCCACTTTGTCAACTCTGGGAATTTCGTCTTATTTAAAGCGAAATTTTCTATAAGAAAATGCCAGTACCCTAAGCAACTTGATTGAACAATGTTCAGAGCATCCTTCAAGGAAAAGAGAAAATTCCGTTTTAGTTCTACATTTTGAAAAAAAAAAAAAAAAAAAAAAAAAAAAAAAAGTCTCCAGAAACTTTTTTTTTTGTATTTTAATATGTTTTATTTTCAAAATTTCAACATTCCTTTTAAGTTAAAGGTCTAAATCCCAGGTAAAATGCGTTCTAGAAATTCCATAGTTCCGAGAACCTAAATTTACACCAGAAAATTTTAACAATAAATTTCCATTTACTTAAATAATCTATCATTAGTCTATCGTTATAAGACTATCATTAACCCTTTCTAAGGCAAAGAGTTATGTTCGATTAATGGTGAATTCGTAACGAACATTTTGAAAAAAAAATCAAAATAAGGAAAAAGCAATACTTCAATTATTTCACTCTAGAGTTATAAAAGTAAAACTTAACTAACCCATTACCCGCTGAAGTTGCGTTCACGCAATGGCTAAAATAAATGCATACATTTAAGTTATTTAT
Source organism: Maratus speculifer (assembly GCA_964019185.1). Taxonomy (NCBI): domain Eukaryota; kingdom Metazoa; phylum Arthropoda; class Arachnida; order Araneae; family Salticidae; genus Maratus; species Maratus speculifer. Next base: position 38,335,988 of record OZ025296.1, read on the forward strand.
GCACCCATCACTATTTTATAATTAAAAAATTTACCTTACTTCAAAATTTTATGATTACATAAAGCGAAGATTACCTTTTAGAATTTGTGATGCCGAACGACGTTCGGCTGAAAAGTTGAAAATTTCAACCTTATCTTATAGTTTTGGCGATGAATAGATTAAAAATGTCTGGTACAAATCTTATATAAACTTAGGTGTAATATAAAGTATCCCACCGTCAATCAACGTGTTCAATAAAGCAAATGCAGCAGAGCGCCGATTATTCGGACTTGGATTAACCGGATTGTTCAATTAATCGTATAGATCAAGGACCATACATTTTTTCCTGTCATATACAAGCTTTTTGGAGTAAAGCTTCTTTAGGCGCGATAGGGTAAATACGGTTGGGTGTCACATTTTGAAAATAACCCAAAGTGAAAAAAAATAATATTTTCTTTTCTAATTAAGATAGAAACATGAATTAAACGCCATTTAAAATATTAAAAAAATAGAGAAATTTTAAATGCAATAATATTTTCATAGAAAATTTGAAGATTTTTTTGTCTCAGGCTCCCTTAATATGCTTAGATAATTAATCAATTCTTATGAAATAGGAAAATTGATTAAATCTCTTGTGACGAAAGTAAAGAAATTCTGCGTCGAGGGGATCGATCGGCTGGAAATGAAAATACCCATTAAGGTATCAATGCATTAGAAAAAAAACTAAAAGTGATAGATGAGAATCTTTACCAATCTTTTTAAGTTGATTGCCGCAGGAGAAGTGACTACCGTAGACACACGATCAGATGATTTTACCATATTGGTCTTTTAACGTTTCTGTTCCTTCTCATATATTTAAAAAAAAATAAATATTAAGCTTTTTTTTTTTTTTTTTTTTTTTTTTTTTTTTTTTTTTTACAGAGGGCTATCCATGCGAACTTGTTTGTCTGTTACACAGCTGAAAATCGCTATGCTTGATGGCCACCGTTATTTTCGAAAAGTTTGCCTCGCCTGATTCAAGTCATGAGATGTTCAATAAAATATATATCTTAGATAAAATAAGTTTTTACTGGTGTTATATTAGTAGCCAAAAATCTTAGCACGTAACAGACACACAAATTCGCATGGAAACAGCCAGAGAAATAACTTTTGATATCTCGGATCTTGCACACTGAAGAAAAAATCAGAAGCATGGTATATATTTGTATAAATTAAATAATAATAATAAAAATATTTTTTATAAAATGAAAATGCATTTAGCCCGTCGAGGGACGGTGGGATATATTTTATCCCACCTAATTTAAACTAGATTCACACCAACAATTTTTAACGAAATTGTTAATTTTTAACTTTGACAGCAAATTGCGCAAAAATTGCTTTTCCTTATTTTAAAACGAAATTTTTCGATTTTTACGTTTATAATTCAATATTCCAAGGACATAATTGCTTGCCCCTTAAAGCCTTGGAGACGAGCGACACGTAAAGACGCCGCAAAAGGGCTTAAGAATACTTGTTTATCACCACCAGTAAAATTTTACTGTAAAATTTGCCTAATTTAGTCGGGGCATTTTCTCTATTTAATAACACTCAAATTTCTGTTCTTAAAAACCGGTGACAAAACATTAAAAATTTCATAAAAGGCTTCCGTCGCGAAGGGGTTAATCTTATGAAGACGAGCGACATGTATACGTGCCACAAAAGATCTAGAAATGCTTGTTTATCCCACCAGTAAAATTTTACTGTAAAATTTGCCTTCTTTAATCGGAGTATGTTTTCGATTTAATTAAGCACAAATTTGTCTTTTTAAAAACCAGTGATAAAACATTAAAAATTTCGTAAAAGGCTCCGGACGCGAAAGGGTGAATGAGTTAATATTCAATTTAATTATCAAACATCCGATAACTTTACATTATTTAAAAATCACAGGAGAGATATCAAGAACACACTTACAAACTGAATGCTACTGATAAAAAAATTCTACCGGAAATATTTTACTTAAAATAAATCGAATGCAAAATATGCTTTTTGACTTTAATATTTACCTTTGGTTCGTGATATTGGCTACAAAATACAACGCAGAAATTTTCCACCAATAAAACAATTTTAACCCCCGTCGTATCATAGGAAATGTTTTGTCTGTTTAATATTTTTAATTCCTAATATTAACTATTTTAATGCGTTTTGCTCATAAATTTTACACATGACATATCTATCATTATAATAACCAAAAATAACTATTTTAACTTTCAGGGGAGAATTTAAAATATTTGAACAATAGATTTATAAATGACGCACAATGACATCAAGAGGCTTCATTGTATCCTATTAAGTTAAATTACTGCTAGAGATGTAGTTACGAAAGACAAAGTGGAAACTTACTTTTTTTTAAGATAAATTGGAAAATTCTGTTTTACTTTTTTTACAAATGCAAAAATGGCTGATAACTATAATAATAATAATTAGGGATGGGACGAATATTCGGCCACTATTCGGTATTCGGCCTATTCGGCCCTTTTGCCGAATATTCGGTTGGCCGAATATTGAAGGCTTGTTGACCGAATACTTCGGCCGAATACCTGTAGCCGAATATTTAGAGATATCTTGCCGAATATTGCTAAAATCTCGCCGAATAGTGAAAAATATCTTGCCAAATAAATTTAGGATTTGAAGAATTTCATTCCACACATTTTTTTTCTCTAATCCAAATTTGCTACTTCATTTGTGAAGTCCTTCTCATTCTTACTAACAAAATATAGAGTTATTCAGATACTAAAAAATATACAGCCTTTCTGTTTTTCCTATAAAAGTTAGTGATATTTTAGAAATTTCTGCCCAAGTTGGGGATTTAATTGTACAGAAAATGTCTTCATTAGTGAATGATATATTACAATTCAAGATATAAAAACATTTATAGGAAAAATAAAAGAAAAACACTGCCTTATTCTAAAACACTAATATTTATTAATGTCTGCAAATTCCATGCACATGTAAAAAAGTCTCTTATGATATTCATAAGTTATTTTCTATAAAGTAAGAAATGAAAAAATTCATTCCTTAGGTGTATTAACGAAGATTCATTTTGAAAATTAAATATCAAATATCACTATTCCAAATACAACGGTACATCTGAAAATAGTACTGGTGTCAAACTAGATATGCATTAGATGACACAACTTGCTTTATGAAGATAGTTTTACAAATATTTAAACATAAATTCTAAATACTGAATAAAATAATTTTTGTATTCTATAGTTTTCGCTTTTAAATAGTTATTTGCACAATTACTGACTTAAATATGCAACATTATTATGTATATATTTTTAATTTACATCTTCCTTCATTCATGTTGTTATCAATTTCTGTTTATTTGTTTAATGCTTGATGAGTAAGTGGAATATTAAAGTTGAATATTGTATGTGCCAATTCAAATGTCAAAGATTTTGTTAACATATGCATTCTACTTTAAGCATAGCCTTTTGCTTTAACATAATTTGTAATTTACAGTTTGGCAACTGATTTTAGAACAGTCTCGTTCTTACGAATTTGCTTATCATTAGGGATACAAACTCTAACTGATCAAATTTACTTTATTAAAGGTTATTTCATAAAATATCTTCTTGTAAGCTCTGAAAGAGAGATATTAAGAATATTATTGATTTTGGATGCAAGAAATAGTAAAAGTATCATTTGATAGCAGGGTTCGTTGATTTAAATCAGCTTGATTTTAATCATGATTTAAATCACGATTTAAATCAATTGATTTTTTTTAAAAAATCATTCATTTAAATCAGTTTTTCTTTTAAGTTATTTTTTAATAAGTTTAAGATGTAAACAAACATAATAATGTGTAATTTAGTTTCATATAATAAATATAATCAAACAACTTTAAGAAAGATAAAGTTTAAGCTTTGTCAAAAAGAAAAATAAATGTAAAATTTAGAAAAAAAATGCTTTCAAATTTCATTTGAATCAAATTTTAAAAAAATCTTGCAACAATAAAGAAATCTAAGCAGAAATATTTTAAATATTTGAATATTTACTCATTAGTATTTAGAAAAACTTCTGCAAGTTGAGGTAAAATAAAATTGTATGGCTTTATGTGCTGTACTTTGGTAAAGCTTGTTATGTTAAGATTTGAGCAAAATCTGAACCAGTCATTTATTTATTTTAATTTAATATAATGGATCTCAGTTCTTTAGAATGCTGGAATATATTTTTTGTTACAGTTATCGAAAAGGCTGATACTAAAACATTTAGAGAATTAATGATCAACTAGCTTTTTACTGCAGTAGATTTATCTATGCCTTTGGTTTGTTACTTTCAGAAATTAGAAATCAACAAATAAAACAGCTAAACCACTGCCATCGAAATGCTTAAGGCTAGAGGACACAAATTGTGATGTATTCACTAACTGACTGACTTCTCACTAGTGTTGGGATTCACACCGGAAAATTTTTAATAGCAAATTTCTTTTATTATATTTGTGGAATATCGATCATCTTATAAAACTCTGAACTTACTGATTAACTTATGATTAATTACTTCTTAAACTTATTGATGAGAATTTGGAATCCCCCGATAATAAACCAGTTTTTATTTAGGGATTCCAAATTCTCATCAGTAAGATTAAATATTGTTTTATAAGATGATAGATTTCCACAAATAAAATAAAATTGCTATTCAAAAATTTCCTGTATAAATTCCAACATTAATGAGAAGTCAGTCAATTAGTGGTGACATCTCAATTTGTGCCCACATGACTTAAGTATTTTGATGGCCACTAACTAAACTCATTTTTCGCAGCCAGCACTTAAGAAAACAAAAGTCAAAAACTTAGTTTGCTTACAATTTTGTTTTAAATTTTTATTTTAATTAAAATACTGAAGGTTGAATTAATTTTTGACATCTGATTTGTAGTTTTTCATGCATTTTGTGTAATCAAGATTTTTTTCATAACCTAAAATTTTACCTTGAAATAATATAAATCTTTTATGTAAATTGTATAATATTATTAATAGATAATACTTATAACATGCATTTCTATGTATGTAAAATTCATATTTTTAAAATTAAACTATAAGTCATATAAAATAATAATAATGTAAGGCTTTTTTTAAAAAAATAAAAAAAATCTGATTTAAATAAAAAAAATCCGATTTAAATCAAAAAAATCCAATTATTTTGATTTTTATTAAAAAAATCACGAACCCTGTTTGATAGTAAAAGTGAAGTACATTCTTCATAATTTAATGGAAATATCTTCCCATCTTGACTTACTGAAAATCAATTTGATGTACATTAGGATAAAAGGATATAATGCAATTTCATAATTTTTTTGTGTTAAAATAAGTTTTTCAAATTTAAAAATACATTTAAAAGCACATTTAAGAGTAATAATTATTAATGAGCTCCTATTTTTTAAATTATGTACAATCGAAATTTATTTTCTTAATTGGAAAAAAAAGTTGCTATTCGGCCGCCGAATATTCGGTATTCGGCCTAAAATTTGGCCGAATATTCGGTATTCGGCTATTCGGCCAAATCACTATTCGTCCCATCACTAATAATAATAATGATAATGGCATTAACTAATATATAAAGCTTATAACTTGCTTCCATCTCGTACTTATCAGAAAAAAAATAATTTAACCCTTTCAGGGGCAAGGTACTTCTACTCGTTAAATGCAGAAATGAGAGAACGGCAGCAGGATTTATTATAAAATTTAATTTATAAAAATAATCTTTAGTTTTTGGATTAAATCGCTCAACAGGTGGCATTTCTATTTAGATTTATTCTCGACAACTTCTTCGATGACTCTATCTCAAAAACTAACGCAGGTAATTTTCTCTACTTTAGATTCATAATACACGAACTCTTGAGATAAATTTTTGCTGACTAGATTTTGCTGCAAGTCACCTAACCAGTGACACTGCTATGCTTCATTTTTCTGGAAGTATTAACATGTATGAGATAGAAGAAAGTTTAGGGATTGCTATATCCGACTGGTTTTAAAATTATTCACAACACTTCTTTACAGCAATTGCAACAAAAGCAGGGTTGGCAAAAACCCGGGTTTTTGTACAAAAACCCAACCCACCCGGGTTTTTGTGGGTTTTTGTGGGTTTTTCTGGGTTTTTGTGGGTTTTTCTGGTTTTTGTGGGTTTTTGTGGGTTTTAGTTTTTCTTCTGTACATTTATTTATTTATATAAAATGTGTGTGTTACTCATTTAAAACTATATTTATTTATTAAGTTACTTTTTTTTAATTACATCCGATCTATTTATTTATAATTAATATTATTTATATCAGTTGATAAATTTATTCTATTCTGACATTAGTATTAATTTAATACTAATATCAGAGTAAATTTATTAACTGGTACTATAAACTATTAATAATTAATGCAGTAGAAATTCCAAAATCCGGAACCCTCTGGACTTTGGCGATTCCGAATTTCGAATTTTTTCCACAGAGGTGCATTAGCAAGTATTAAGATTTATCCGTAATTTTTACGTATATACGCAACAAAAGTTACAGCATTACAGGCGTCGAATAAAAATTACGTTGAAAAAATATCGCGAATTCTGTCAAAAGATTGCTTGAAAAAAACTCAAATTTTGTCAAAGGAACGCGGAAAAACATCAAATTTTGTCAAAAAATCATGCGAAAATGCGCAAACTTAAGCAAAAGATCACGGAAATGCGCGCAACTAGTCTAAAGGATCGCGGTAAAGAGTGAAAATAGTGCAAAGTATCGCGTAAACGATGCGAATTTCATCCGAGGATTGTATAAAAAAATGCAAATTTTGTCAAAGATTTGCATAAAAGTGAGAACTTAGTCAAAAGATTGCGAAAAACAAACAAATTTAGTCAAAAGATCACGTAAAGCGCGAATTCAATCATATATCACGAAAAATGCAAAAGTTTAGTCAAAAGATTGTGAAAAACGTAAATTTTAGCCAAAAAATCGCGATTTTTGTCAAAATATCGCAAAATGCACTAATTTCAACATAAGGTCGCGGAAAAAATATATGAAACTATATTTTTGGAAAAATATGAGTTTATGCCCCTTCCCAACTTTGATTACGGGTAAGTTTTATTGTACTTTATTATAAACCTCTGTTTTCAGTTTATTTGCTAAAAATAAATTAATTAATTAAAAAATAAAAATATTGCATTTTTTTAAAAGATAAGAATAATTAGCCACTTCCTTTTCCCGCAAATTATTTACGTCAGAAATATACAGTACTGAACACTGAACAGTACTGCAAAAAGATAATGCTTAAAAATAAATAAAGCTGAAGTAGATATTTGAAATGTAAAAAAGAAAAAAAAAAAAAAAAAAAAAAAAAAAAAAAAAAAGAGAGAGAAGAGAAGAAATATACTTGTGGTTTCTTTGTGAAAAGCAAAACATATTATCCATCCTAAGATAATGAATGATCTGATTGTGTAAACATTTACGATTTCCCCTTCTCCAGGCAGATGATGAACATACAAAAATAAATCAGGGATAGTTTCCTACTTTGCAGTAACTAGGCATTTTTTGGCAGGTAATGAAACTTTCTAATAATTTATGGTATTTTAATAAAAATTTGTTACACAGCCTAATTTACTATTATTTCAACTTGCTGAAAATTTAAAAGAAATCGGTCAATTAACGTAGGAGATATGATTTTTTTTTTTTTTTGACAGTAAGGGGGGGGGGGGGGAGAGTTTAGCTTTTCTTTTTTTTCTGCTTGCAGCTGAATAGTTTTTATTCTTTCCAGCACTTAAGCAAATCAAACTAGTTGACTCATTCATGAAGTCTTTTTTTTATATTTAAAACAATAATAATTCAATTAATAGTAATTAATATCTAAAGTTGTAATTGAGCTTTGATGAAGAAATTTACATATCTGAAATCAGCAAAAATTTCTCGATTTGTATGCATAAAATTTAAAATTATAAATTAAATATTTTAAAATTTTTATGTTCGTTCAGAAATGCGCTCTAATGAAAGGCGTCAGTCGTCTGCAATGAACACCTGTTTCCATGACGGAAATTTCAATTTTCCATTCTTCTAATTACATCCAATCACAAGCAATTTTTGATTTTGGCTGACTAATGAAAAGAATCTTTAGTCATTTCTTTATGTTCACAGTAGCATATGGTTTTAGTCTAAGCTGCAGTTAGTCTTTCTCTTTTTATGGTATAAATTTTATGCTTTGATTTTAGTTTGTCTTTTGGAGTTTGCGTAGTTACTTTTTTCATTTAAAATGTCAAATCACGGTGGAGGAAGGAAAATAGCAACTGAATGGTCCCAAGTTGTTAATTTAGAAAATGACACACGAGTTATGTGTAGATATTGTAAAGAATTAATATCGAGGAAAATTGAAAGAGTGAGAAATCACTTGAAAAAGTGCAAAGCCAGAGAAAGGCAGGATGAAGCACAAAATGTAGATAACAGCTGTGTTGCTGATCAAAATAAATCTGCCAGTGAAAAAGATTCTGCCGATACTGATGATATTACTGATTTTGCGAATCCAAATCAGAAAAAACGAATGATTCAAGGTTCCATGTCACATTTTGTAGTGAAAACTTCAAAAGAAGAACATGGCGTTATTGATAGGAAAATTGCAGCATTTTTCTACTCTGCAAACATTCCATTTAGTGTTGTAGAAAGCCCCCAGTTTATTGACATGATTGCTACATTGAGACCAGGATATTCTTTACCTAATCGCAAACAGTTAGGAGGGACTCTGCTAAATGAAGCAGCAGAAAAAATAGAGCAAAAAATGAAAAATGAAATGGATGGAACATGCATTACGTTACTTCAAGATGGATGGTCTAATGTAAGAAATGACCCAATCATCGGTTCCAGTTTGCATACAGGTAAGGATGCATACCTGTTGAATATTACAGACGCGGGGTCTAAAAAAAAAAGTGCTGAATACTGCGCAGAAATCACACTAAACTCAATAGAAGAATGCAAAACAAAATTTGGAAAAGATGTTTTTGCTGTTTGTACAGACAATGAGCATAAAATGGAAAAAATGAGAGATCTTGTTAAGGAACAACATCCTAATATACTTATGTTTGGATGTTCCGCACATTTTTTAAATCTAGTGGGGAAAGATATTGCGCCTTCTAGCATTTTGAATCAAGTCGTCGAGGTTCAAAAATATTTCCGTAATCATCATCAACCTCATGGTTGGCTTAAAGATTATGATTGCTTGATGCCACAAATACCAAACAACACACGTTGGAATTCGCATAAAGAGTGTATGTCAAGCTTTTTAAATAATTATCATAAATATGTTACAATCTCATCTCAGCACCAAAATGAATTTGACTCACGAATTGCAAAAATTTTGGATAATGTTTCAATTTACAAGGAGTGTTTGAAATTGAACAAGCAGCTCATACTTATATCTTCAGCCCTTGATGAAATGCAGAAAGATACAACCACACTGTCACGTTCCGTTGAGATTTGGAAAAATTTGATGGAATCAGATGAATTGAAACAGCACAAAGAAGTTATACTGAAACGCTACAAACAGATAATTGGACCTGAGCACTTCTTAGCAAATATAATGGATGCAAAGTTTAGAGGGGAAAGGCTTAGTTCAACAGAAGAGGAAGAAGCTGAAGCATGGATAATGCAACATCATCCAGAGTGGTTACCTGCAATACTGGCATTCAAAATTAAAGACATAGACTATTTTCCTAAATCACTTTTCTCTGAAAATATTGTATCAGAATTTTCAGCTTCAAAATGGTGGAAAATCCTTAAAGAAAAAGTGCAAAATAAGAAAAATGACAAGTTGGATTCCGATTTTTGTAGTTTTTTCCAATTTCTGCATTCTGTTCCATCTAGCTCTGCTTCCATCGAGAGGATTTTTTCTACATTTGGATTCATATGGTCTAAATTGCGTAACAGACTAGGCTCAGAGCAGTGTGAAAAACTAGTAAAGATTTACAAATATTACCATAAAAATCAAAGTGAATGTGATTTTGATTGGTAAACTATAAAAGAAGATCAATTATAATTATTTCAAATATATTAAGGGAAGACAGAATACAGTGAAACATTACTTGTAAAATTACTCAAATTTGTGACAAACAGTTGCATTTTATATAAAGGAGAGGGGGGGGCACATGTGAACAGTACTTGTTTTACTCAGTTAATCTAAAATATTAAGAATTACCAATATAAGGCAGTACTGGTACAATCTTTTGACTGAACTTTTAGAACAGTCAGCCATTTTGATTTCTGGTTGTTGTAATTTGTTTGTTTTAGAAGGTGTTAAATAAAAAGTCTTTTAAAGTTATTGAAGTAAAAATGTATTCAAAACATTTTTTTGAAATAGAATATCAGCATTACATTCCATAGTGGCATTAATTAGGTAAGTCTACAAATTTTTTTTTAATCATAATTTCAATTAAAAATACCTTTTTTAATATATATATATATAAAAGTTAGTTGAAAGTTGATAGATGGGTCAGATGACAACAGTTCACAAGTGCATTTTTTTAAGTCTATGAATATGTATTTTTCTTTTTTTAGTTTAAAATTTAATTATCCTTGTTCAATGTTTTTAGGATTTCGTTACATTTTTAATTTGCTGGAAATACGATAAAAATCAAGAGTGACGACTTTCTGTAAAAAACAATATGTTTATTTGTTATTCTTTAATTTTATTTCCAGTTTTAAATGAATATATTTTTCTTAGCCTACATTAAATTAAAGCATAGATATTTTATTTTATGAAAATAAAATTTGTGTTTTAAAGTGTACGTTTCAACGTACTCGTGCATACAGAGTACAGTTAAACAATGTATGATATTTACTTTTTGTTATTTTTCAAACACAAAGATATTATTCAGAACTCATTAAACATTTTATTTTGATGGGGAAAATATAAGATTAAAAGTATGCATTAATTGTGTTTTTATGCATGCAAAATCGTGGATAGGAAAAAATAACTTGGAAATTTTGTTTTATTGTAATTGTGTATTTCAAAAAATAAAACATATTTAAGAAATAAATAATCTGACATAAACTATCACCTGATTACCATAAATACGACTTATTTTTATTTATTTATTTTAATGTAATTTTGATAAAAGAAACCACCTAGGTTTTGGGCTTAAAAGTTAAATTGTATTTTGTATTTTTTTCTAAATACTGTAGGAAGGATTTGCAGATTCAGAAATGAAATTTAGCAAAAACCCACTTTTCACAAAAACCCAGTGGGTTTTTGTTGGTGGACCCACCCAGAAAAACCCGGGTGGGTTTTTCTGGGCTGGGCCCACTTTGCCAACCCTGAACAAAAGGCGCGCAATGAAGTTTCAAGATAAACCTAAAACGAAAATTTTCGTATGGTGGTAAATGATTTAATTTAATCTATACAAAATGAGAGCACTACGAGACCTGAATATGTAGAAAATACTTTTAATACAATCATAATTCTTATATGACTTTTTTCTGTTTTACTTTCATATATTATGATCTAACTACTAAAATTCCCTGCTTCATAGACTCTGTTGAACTAACAGTCTGGAAAATTAATTATGTTTCTAAAGTTTCTGTCATACCAATATGCTTAATCTCTGTTGAATGTCTCTTTATGTCATGTTTAACAAAAATAGGCGTATAGAATGTTCCTGTTAAGAAAACTTTCTCTATTCTCCTAAGAATGTTTAAAATTGTTTAAGGAATGCAGTACTTAAATTTTGACAAAAGGGCTTGTAGATTTTTTTCTTTAATTTTTACAAGAAGAAAGTTTTGGATTCGTAAAAATTTTCGAAATTCGGTTTTCGACGGATTTACACGTTTTAGGGGTCAGAGAACCTGAAAAACATGTTTTTACAAAATGTCTGTCTGTGAGCCTCCGAGTCTGTCACTCTGTCTGTATGAGACAAAAATTTTGTGGGCGCTCTATCTCAAGAACTCATGCACAGAATTTCATAAAACTTTCACTTCCGTTACATCTTGATATAAACTAGATTTGATTGGTTTTTGATGTATATCGCTGAAGAGGTGGCGCTGTTATGCTGCTTTATTTACAATTTCCGCAATAGCCATATCTCAAGAAGTGGTGCATGGATTTGCATAAAAATTAAGATTTTGATAGTACATGATATAACATGGTGCTGAATATGCTTTGGTGAAAATCACTCAACAGTTTGTGCTGCCATATCGGAATATTCGTGATTATCTCAAAGGCTCTATCTCAAGAACAAATGCACTGAATTTCACAAACTTTTAGATTCTAAGTGATATTGATATAAACTAGACCTGATTCGTTTTTGGTGTATAAATATGTCTCAACAAGTGGTGCTGTTATGCTGCATTATTTACAATTCCCGCAATAGCCATACCTCAAGAACTAGTGAATGGATTTCCATGAAACTTTATATTTAGTTAGTACGTGATATAAATTGTTCGTGATTACGTTTTGATGCAAATCGCTCAGCAGGTGACACTGCCTTGGTGCATGATTTGTGATCATCGCAATAGCTCTATTTCAAGGACTAATGCACGAAATTTTCTAAAACTTCAGATTCAGTTAGTCTCTGATATAGATTAGTATTGTTTAGTTTTCGGTGTAAAATACTCAACAGATGGCGCGGCTATACTGCACTTTCCAAGATTTTGCAATAAATGTATTTCAAGAACTAATGTGTGCATTTTCATCAAACTTCAGATTCAATTATAAGTTGACATAAGTTGTTGCTGTCAAAATTTTGGTTTAAACCACCTAAACAGTGGCAGTGCTTTGCTGTATTTCTCATAAAGTATTAACATGCATAAGATAGAAGAAAGTTTTGGGATTGCCAGATCTGACTAATTTTCTCCGGGAAAAAGAATAATTATTGTTGTGATTTTCTTAAAAATTCTCTCTACATGAAATTTGACTAACATTTGACAATTATGCATAACCAAGTATAAGAAAAAAAAAAAAAAAAAAAAAAAAAAAAAAAAAAAGAAACAAAAAAAAGAAACAAAAACTGAAACAAGGCATTTTGTATTCTGCAATGTAGCCAACATTGATCTGCTTATTATTATTATTATAAAAATGTTGGCCGGCTACCAGAATTTCTCAGTGATATATTTTCTTTATTGAATGACAGGTATACTGATGTTATAGCATAAATTTTTATACAGAAGCTTTGATAAAGTGGTATTAATTGATAGCTTTTTGAATAATAAAAATAGGAGCCATTTTGATAACATTATATGGCAATCAGTAGTGTAATTCTAATCATTAAGAATCTTAATTATTTTCGGTATACCATATACATTTTTCTATTTAACATACAATAAAATTAATCAGATATGTGAAAAAAACTGTTAAAATACTTTAATATGATATATTTGATCAATTTTAAACATACATCATTAATCTTTAAAACTACGATGTAAATTTCCTGCCATACCAATCTGCTTATAACTGTTTCACGTCACTACATATTAATTTTAACTTAATAATAAAACCTTTTGGTATCTATCCACTCTATGGATACTTTCTAAATTTTCTCAACAATGTTTAAAATTTATTTAACGATGTAGCAAATAACTTTTCAATCTTTATTCTATTTTTATTATTGTGTGTTTTACTTCTCAAAAAAGTTAAATTAATTGACATTTCCTTGAAAAATATTTCAGTAAAAGAATGTAAAGAAAGGTTTTTATTTAATTTTCTCTATATTTTTATGTCGCGTAGACAAAACATGTATGAAAACAAAACCATCCTTAGTAAACTTTATTTCATTTTTTAGCAATAATAAAATAGTACAAATTACACTGGCGGGCACACATTTTGATGATTTAGGTCTAACACTTGTTTTGGACTTATTATTATCTTCTAAATACAAAAATGATTTTTTTATTACGTCAAATTTTTAAACTGCACAGTACCCCAAAAATCATATCTAATGTGGATACAAAGGAAATTATATCAAATATGTTATTCATACAATGTTTGTGTATACTTAGTAGAACCTAAATTGTATTGATACTACTAGTAAAATTCTTTTACAAAACGAAAAATTATATAAGTACATATTAACTCTTTAATTTCTTAAATTACAAGCAATAATGTCTCTACAATTGAATTATCACCGGAAAAATAGAAAAAAAATTGTTTTGAGATAAGAAAAAGGCAGTTTTTCAGCAATTTGCAAAGTTAAAAATACGAAATTTCTATATATGTTTCTGGTGGGATAAAATGTATTCCTCCAGACCCCACAAGGAGTTAACGTTCATTGGTTTCTCTGCGAAACCACAAAATTTCAATTCCGATATGCAACATTTACACCGTAATTTTAATTTTAAATAATCCATTTTATTATGTATGTGAAAAATCACCTTTTTATTATTTATTTACAAATATATTTGTTCACAATTACCAGTGTCAATCATTTATTTCAACATGTTATCAATGAAAATGCTTTGTCCTTTAAAGGGTTAATGCAAAAATGTTCCCTTGTAGCTTTTCCCGGAGTGTTCAATTTGTGGACATTCTTGCTTGATGTTCCAAGAAAAGTCTGACATCATGTGTTCAGTCCATCTGCCTTGATATCAAAGAGCTTGAAATCCTAGTGCGTAGCTGCCAACACCTTCAGTTGTTTTAGCCCGGAAAAACATTATAATAAATTTTACCATTTCAAATCGCCGTAATATGTCGATTAAACAGGACAAAAAATCTCTATTAAATTTTTCAGGGCCAAAAAATCGGACGAATTGGCAGCTATGTTAGTGCAATCGCTCATCCGGTTAAAAAATTTAGAATTTGCGTTTTCTTTATTAACCCATTAATGCCCAAATTATTTTCTTCATTAAAGATGAAAATTTGGGTTTCTCACCACCTTAAAAAAAAAAAAAAAAAAAAAAAAAAAAAAAAAAAAAAAAAAAAAAAAAAACGAATAATTTTTATATTAATTTATTGAAGAATTTATCACGTGAAAAATAGTGCTTATTTATCTTTTTATTTATTGGTGTGAAAAGCGCTTTGTCGCACTTTTTTTATAATCGTCCCTAAAAGGGACGCTGGGCACTAATGGGTTAATTCTCATTTATTTCCTAAAAAAATATTAGGGTTAAATAATATTATTGAGGATAAATAACATTGTTAAGGTTAAATAACATTTCTAAATTTCTACATAGTACATTTTAAAAAATCATGCCAAAAAAAAATTAATTTATTCTCTTTAATTTACAAATTACAACTATTTATTAATTTATAACATTCATTTTCATATACATACAGACTTATGATTTTTTTTCGATTAATTGAATTTTGTAACACTTTCAAGATGCGTCATTTGCAGTCTACAAATGCTTACTTTTAGTGTTCAAACTGCCAAATGGCACCAGTAATTTTTAGTACAATTTTGTTATCATTACATACGTTAGAAGTATTTTTTTATTATTTTCAAATTAACTTGTTCTTAAATCGCGGTGTGAGTTAATTAATCGAACAAATTTGGAACAGAAAAGTCTTGCCCTTGGAAAAGCTAAAATAAATAATGGGGGTTAATCAATATAATTCTTTTTCTGGTTGAAATTGTACTTCGTGGAATTGAGAACATTGGAAATTTGGTATTTTCTATCAAGTTGTGAAGTATATTAATATTAGTGCTCGCGATGGGATACGTATAGCACCTATACCTTTAAACGACATACGTATATCCGTATAGTACGTTTTTCTGCTATTCGGATACCTTAAAATATACGTTTAAACGTATCTGGATGCGTATAAGGGCGTATCGGCTAAACGTATATTTAAGAATACGTATATTTCATGTATACGTATATTCCACGTATCGTATCTAATTTAAATAGTGGACTTCATCAGTCTTATGTCACTGAATGGAGAATAATTTGGAAATCGGTGGCGTTACCACAGGAGTCCGCATTGTATGTGCTATACATACGAGATCGAGGAATGAAAAGCGTATATTTTTAAAAATAGTTTGCAAAAAGTTCACAAAAGATTTGACTCCTGATTGGCCAATCTCGTTTCACTAACAGTGAAATATCTATCTGGATTCTGACCAAGATCTTGTTATTTTCCTTTATAAATCCTTTATATTATTACACTATATTTATCCCCTTGTTATTTTCTTTTATCCTTTTTCCTGTAGTTTGATGAAAATCCATGCATTAATTCTTGAGATAGAACTATTGCAGAAATCGTAAAAAAGACAGGATAGCAGTGCCACCCGTTGAACGATTTACACACAAAACTAATCAGCACCAATTTCTATCAGGGACTACCTGAAAATTTAGGGAAGACTGAGGCACATGTGAACAACAGTTCACATTAACTTAGCTTTTTCTCATAACTGACAGAGCCTGATTACTGCACTGGCCAACTAGGCCGTGGCCTTGGGCCCACAGCTAAAAAGAGCCCAAATTTAATAAAATTTAGAAAACTTTTCTTAATATTGCATTTTTTGCATTTATTTTCTCAAAAAACAAAAATTATTTTGATTAACTTGGCAAGCGTATGGTAATATAATGATACTTTCGAATATTCCCATGAGGGGGTAGCTAATATTTTGTTACGAGGGGGCCCTGAATAGGTGCTGGGCCTTGGGCCCCCTACAACCTTAATCGAGCTCTGATAACAAGGTTAATTTCTATAAGCAAAACTACTCAATATAGTAAGCATAACTTTTTTATGCATGTTAATTTTTTTTTCAAATTACCTGTATAGTTCTTCTTACTTTTCTTAATAGTTTTATGAATTAAAAAAAATGTTCATATGTGTCCCAACAAAGGGGCAGTTGTAAACACACAAGAAAAACATGTGAACACAAGGGAAATTTTTTTTTTATTATCTTTTTCATATGTTACCATAATTGTTAATTGTACTATCTGTTAAATTCACCATAAAGAAAAATACATGTATGGGTGATTCTCAAAATAAGGGACAATTTCAAAAGTGAAATCTTAAAAAAATTACTGTTAGCAAAATTTCTGAAAAAAATAGGTGTTGTTAATATAGTATTAGGTATATTTTACATGTAGTCAGCAGAGCTAAATATCTAAAAATGAACTTAAAAAAAATTAATTAGTGTTTTTTGAGCCATGCTAATGACAAAACAAATTGCATGGAATAAATATATTAAGAAATTTTTATTTTCTTCCTGTTTAAATATTTTTTTTCTTTATTTATTAGCCTTCCTTTTCAGCAAATGGTTTCCATTTTTACATATATACATATAAGGAGAATAAAAACATTACTAAAGAGCAAACTTTGTTTACACGAGCAACATTCTGACACTAACAATGTAAGAAGCTGTCTTAGTGATTTTCTGACAGATTTAATGCATATTTTAGGGATAATAAATGTAATACCTAAATTTATATATAAAATTAAACTTTATAAAAGATACAATATAAGCAATGGTTACATTTATGCATATAGGAGTCTTTAGCATGGACAGAAAAACCATGCTAATGACACTGATATTTGTCCATGCTAATGACAAATTTTAATTTAAATAAGATTATGAGCCATAATATAATCACAATGCAATAGTCCTTTCTGGGGCTTTTTAAAACACAAAAGTCCTATGCAAATAAGTAAAATAAAATTTTAATTATAAAATAAACATGAAAATTATTATCCATTCTAATGACATACAATTGATGTACGCCCCTAATATTCAACTTCTATTCTTAAAATATAATACATGCTTCTGTTTTCAGGCTGGTATAAAATGGCTACTTGTTGCCACGGAGAAATTTTATATTTTCAAACTATTGTCATATGTGAAAATAAAATTTTGATTAATAACCAGCTGTTATAGTATGATCTTGTTTTGAAAGAAGAATATGGAGAACAAACTTTATTTCTTTTTTATATACTACAATTTTATTATTTTTTTTTAAATTTATTGGATAAATCCTCTCCTAGATTAATTTAAAGAAAGAATAATATTTGTTTTATTTTATAAACATGATATTAACTCTTGAAAAAGCTAGTATATACAAGGCACAGCTGCTGTGGACATCCATGCTAATGACATTTTGAACATTTATTCTGTTATTTTACGGTGTTTTTAACTAAAAAGTGAGTAATTCTTGAGTGCAAATAATGAATAATATTAAGACAAACATATCTAAATATAAAAACATGACAGAAAATCTCTCAATTTTTTTTGTATGCCGAAAGACATAAATTGTCCCCTATTTTGAGAATCACCCGTATATTTATTTAGTTTCTGAGTGATATGTTTGAGCAAAATATTATAAAGTAAAAATAAGTACATTTGGGGGGGGGGGGGGGTGAAAAATATTGTTGCAATAAAATAAAAAAATAAAGAAGTAAACTTCAGAAAAAAGTTAAAGAATTTAAATTTTGCTTCGTGCTTTTTGTTTGAGGGAGATTTTAGGGAGGGAGCATTTGGATAATATTTATCGGAAATCTACCGAAAGGCGAAAGATTCTCATTCCTATATTTGCCTGTAACTTAAGGATAAAAATAATTTTCCTTCTATAAGTTTCCTCCAAATTTAATTTATTTTGCTTTTAAAAAAAAGGGGGGTGAGTCAACAATGGAGATTTCACAGTAGTTATAAGTTTAAAAATTTTATTTTCGTAATATATATATATATATTTTCAAAGCACCAAAAAACATAGCTGTTTTAGAAATGGAAGTAAACTAATATTACAAGTTTGCAACAAATGAAATAGAAAAATTTGCAAAGTTGTTAAACGTAATATTTTTTGCATTAACGATGCATGAAAAATAGTATTGAAAACCATAAAATAAAATAATTTATAACATTTTTTTGCATTTTAGAAAACATTAAATTTATTTAAATTACAATTGAACGTAAACGAGCTTGTTGCTTTTTATGTATTTGCTGACAGATGTGTTTGTAGAAGTTTCTATATAAAATCAACTTCATATGGCAGAAATGTCTTCTGTTTCAATAAAGTTATAGATAATGGAGCTGGCATTATATTCACGAAGTTGACTGAAAGGAAGAGAATCATTGAATTATTATTGGAGAATTTAATGACGTGCTCATATCTTCCTCAACTAGACTCTTCATAAGTGCCCCACACTATCATGTATGCTAATGGCGCTTGGTGCATGTAAAATCCGTCATGGGTGAAAAGTCCTCCAAGTTCCAAGTTACTTGTGAATTATACCTCTGGAGGTGCCTTGCCAGGTAAAGGTCTCTTCATCTGATCAAGGTTCTAAATTATAAGACCATCTTGAGTAACCATTTGCAGTTCAAACAACAGGATGTAACATTAAAAAAAAGCGAAACAAAGTATGATCAATTAAAAACAAGCACTGCAGAAATGATGGCATGCGAAGCAAAAAAATCAGATTTATTGCCGCTACCCAGCAATTAGGCGGTCATTCGCCCCGATACCAGGTATCCAACCCGTTAAGCTGAGATAACTTGGCAGGTAGGGGGCCTGGTCATCGGTTAGAAAAAAAGGGAAAAGTGCCCCATACTCCCACAAGAGTTAAAATGACAAATCATTAACATTTCTCCATTTTAGAAAAAAAAATACCATAAATATTTATAAGTATCCATAATATATGTTAAAACATTAAAATTTTTTAAAAAAAATTGATAAATCAATAAAATTGTTTCTTAGCAAGTTGGAGATTTTACTTTTGAGTTCAATAAGCAGTATTTTGGCTCCTGGGTACAAACAAAATGTCGAAGAGCTTCAGCATTTTTTTTTTCCATTTGTCTATAGGTGCTACAATCTTTCGTAATTTTTTGAAAATTCGTATTTGAAAATTCTAATTTTTTATCTAATTTAGATAATAAATTAAATAAAAAATTTATTATATAATTTTTTAAAATAAAAAATTAGATACCACTAATTTTTTATTTTAATCTTCACTCTATTTACTAAACAAATCCCTTTACTTAACAAATTGTTTAGTTTATAATATACATGTTTAGATTGGATAGGATTAATATCATACTAGCTGCGCCCGTCGAAACTCGATGGAAAAGAATATATATTAAGTATGATATATATCAATCTTATAGACAGTAAAATACTGAGCGAAATAAACAATTGCCACCTCTTAAAATAGGGATAACATAGCTTTTCATGATGAAGATAGACAAACTTCAGAAAATAACAAAAAATAAGAAAAACAACTCTTAAATTATTATGTTGTACTTAACTTCAGTTACAAATCTTTTTTTAATGCGGTTTCTAAACCTTAAATATTATTTAAATGCCAAATTATTTAGGAAGTTAATATTATATCCCGGAAGAAGATTTCAAAAATATCTGCATAGTTTATTTTTTCTTCGTTTAAATATCGCTTGATAACTGTACAATAATTATAATATCAATGAAACATTTTATAATAGAAACAGGGACTTACTAAACTGCCTAACCAACCCACTACATATTTACAGCACTTGCAATAAATTTGATTTATTTATGGGTTTGTATCCTCCATGAATTTGTAAAAATTAATTTTATTGTTATGGCAACGAAAAAAAAAAAGACGATACCTCTGTTATTAAAAAGAATAAAATTTTTGTATTTGTTGCTGAAATGCAGAATTTTTGTTATTTTATTTTAAACAATAACTTAATACAATGAAATGATTTTAATTTTTTTTATTATTATATAAGATAGAAATATAATGATACCGGCATATCACAGATTTTATTCTTTTTTTTTCTAATATGACATCATTTACACCTTTAGAAATACTCACTTTTTCTTAAATAAAAGCGTGATTTATGCAGTTATTTAAGAATTCTTTAGTTTCATAAAATATTCATTATAATTAAATAGAAATGGCGCAGTTTATAGAAATATTTTTATGTGTTCACACCACGGACCTTTAAATTAATAGAAGTTCACTTTATTTAGATGTAGGAATTAAAGTCAGTGAATATGACATCATCACTGACACAGCTATAACAATGTATATTATATTCATGGAATAAATTGATCTGGTTTCTGTATGACGACATTTTCTCCATAGACAAAATTTCACTTTAGATATTTTATTAAAGTTTATCTTCTGTAATTTTACTTACATAATACTTAATAATATTACTCAGTAAATAATCTGTGTATTGCAGGGAATAACTATGTGCAATCATTTTATTCTGATTAAATTTTACGAAAACCTTTATTTATTTATTTATTTATTTATTTATTTATTTTTTTTTGAAATGCGATTATACATTCCCCGATGAGATCAAGCTCCTGATTGGAGGAAAATAATGAAAGAAAATAAATTTTGAGAAAAGCTTAACCTGTTGCCACTGTTTTGAAGAAATGTCATAAAAAAGCTTTTTAAATTAAAAATAAAATATAAAAATTGAAATAAATTAAAATTTAGCCAGAATGGTCACATGTACACATAAACAGCTTTCATTAAAAAAAATAATTATAAAAATCGGGCCAGTAGAAAGCTCAAGGCTGATGACCAAAAAAACAGCCAGGTGTTTTAAATATATAGATTATAGCAACAAGCGGTGGTGTTTATTTGCTGTCACCGAAATATGCAAGGCCTGTGTACATGAGGTGTGACGTCCTCACTAATCGATCAACTTTTCGCTAGTGTTTGAATTCACTCCAAAAATTTTTGAACAACTGTTTTTTTTTTTTTTAATTTATGAAATATCTATCATCTTATCAAACAATACTTCTTGTGATGATGTGTTTTCTTTTTCATGATGGGTTTTTTGACAATTTCTCAAACTGAAACTGTTATAAATGAAAAACCGTTAAGGATAAATGTTTCAAACTTTTAATATATCTTTTGTGATTGTTTTCCCTTAATTCTGATTCAGCAAATTTGAATTTTTACTTTTGAATATAAGATCTTTTAAAAATAACTCACATAATTTTATTTTTTCTTTAATTAATATTTTTGAAAATGCTGAATCTGAACTAAAATTTTATGATTTCTGTTTATTCAGATGTAAAAAAAATGGAAATCCTACGAATAATATTTTGAGTTATAACGATTTTAAATTACGTCACTTTTATAATAAATATAAAATTTATTTCTTTTTTAACTATGGGAAGTTTTAATATGTGACTTTTTTTTTTTTTATAAATGATACGATTAATCATTAAAAGAAAAAAATAACTCAATAAATAAAAATTATTTTAAAATGTTTTCCGGACCCCCCCCCCCCCCCCTTAAGGATATGTCAGTTCATCTTTATTAATAGTTCCATGAGTTTTTGCAGTTTAATTCATATAGAGAGTAACTGCTATGATTGTTGTCTACTGTTACTTTCGAAAAATTTGCTTCACCTTTCCAATTAATGAAATATCTCCGATAAAATAAGTCGCATTTTAACTTTCTAAAAAACGCAGATGCCAAAAATCGTAGCATATGACTTGCACTATATTTACTCACAGCACTGGCCTATAGAAACAGCTTTAAAAAAACTATACTTTTATTGCACTTCACTTTCACCTCCATCCCCTTCCCCTCCCCCAAACTTATGAACTATAGTAGAGAAAACTTCTTACTTATAAAGCTGTATTTTCTGAAAAAGTTTAACCAGATACCATTATGATTTATTAGTCTAATTATCCAAACTCATTGCGGGTAATTCCTAAAAAAATATATGTTCGCTCCTATCATGAAAAATTCATTCAAACCATAAATAATACTTTGGAAAAGTACGTTTCTTTTGCTTTTTCCATCAAAATGGCGAAAGAAAAAAGCATACGTAAAATTGTTAATTTTGAGTCTACATTGTAAACTTTCTTTTTTATAATGTTTTATGGGAAATTTTCAGTAAATTTTATTATTTTTAAGCAACAAAACATGTTATAACTGATTTCATAATATATTTATAAAAAAAATTAAAAAACTTTGTTATTTGAAATTATTCAAAAGAAGAACATAAAAAAAACTTTCTTAAAAATGCTTTAAAGCACAATAGCATTAAAGAGTGAATAAATATTAAGCAGCAAAATATAGCAAAAAATGATTCATTTTGTTGCAAGAATTTCCAGTCAACTATAAAAATGCACATATTTCTCAAATATAATTTCCTTTTGAGTGAAATAAAATCGCTTTAAGCATAAACTTAACAATAATAGTAATAAAAGCAGTTTGTTTCATTCTTTGCATTCCGATTTCGAAAAAAGAGATTATTTGAGAAAAGGACAGATCCATATACTATGTATATTTTGGAAATTTTGACTTAAACATTATGTTGAATGTATCTTTCTTTGTAGAACAAACTTACTTAATCTCATATTTAAAAATAATTTGACATACATTTTTAAAATAATTATCTTTTCTTTACTATCCAAAATTATTTGAAATTTTTTAAAGAAAAGTTTATTAGTTCAAATAGAACAAACATTAAAATAATTGCTCTTTGATTGTGATAATATTGAATTGCAGAAAAATGTATAAACGGATACCAGAAAGTCTAAGCTTCTATTACTTACCTATCATACGTAGTATAGGGGTAAACGTAGTGTCAATAATACGTAGTATAATTACGAGGCAATGGAACAGTGTGTTCTGGGTGATTTAGACATCCGAAACGCTGTCTAATAATTAAATGATAGAATTTTCTGGTACGAATAAAAGAATTCCCAAACGGACATCACTTTTCGGATGACCCAATACGTTAAATCCACAAAAGACATTCGCTGCACAAAAGTAATATACATTTTTAAGTATGAAAATGATCATTTAGAAAAATCGACGCTGCTCTAATACGACAGATAAATATTTAATTAACATAAGAAAACTTTAATTTAAAAGTTCGAATCCAATCTAATGAGAACCATAATCATAATCAGTAGCGGCTGGTCAGGGGGTGCTGCGTCAATTTTTTCACACCACAAAAATGCTATGGTTATTTCTGTTTTATTTAATCAACAAAATTCGTCGAATAGATAGTATGAAAGATTCTGTTAAATTTTAGTGGTGTGAAAAATTGGATGCAGCACTCCCTGACGAGCCGCTACTGATCATAATAAAATAAAAATCGTTTCACGTTCAAAAAACAAACGACACGCGACAGTGAGATTTAACCCTTAAATGCATATAATACAGTAAAGCATCGTTTATACGACGATCACTTATACGACGTTTACATTTATACGACGTTTTAATGTGGTCCCGATTCATTCCTATTCATTTTAATATAAAACTATATCTTTTATACGACGCCCAAAATCGTTTATACGTCGATTTTTCGATTTTGTATAGGTTTATTTTTGCTTATTTTTCTTGTGTATTTTATGAACGAACGGAATTTGTCCGCTATGAATGACACCAAAGAGCATGTTTAAATATACTCTAAATTATAAAAATGTGGGCTGGGGTTCGAAGTTCGATCAGTCTGAAAAATCAGCTTACGTGTAACAGATTACACTGTGGGAGGGATCATTCTTTTTTCGGGGACGGTCAGCTTTCCCGACCAGTTTTAGGTTTCAAATAGACTATCCTTCTAACTGTTATCAGTATTGGCGACTTTTAATTGGCCACGCAGGGTTTTTGATCGTTGACTTTAAATGGAAAGGAAATGATGTACTGCAAATGAGGAACCTTTTGGGGAAACATAAATAAAGGCACGCATATTTAAATTGCTTACTAATTCTCCTCCCCTCTTCCCCGTTTTTTGGTTATTTGTTTATTTTGGTTTGTTTAATTTACAAATTCATGCAAATCATCACGTTAAACATTAAAATTAAGTGAAAAAAAAATTAATTCTAGTTTTGGAAGTGAAAATCGATTATACGTCGTTATCGTTTATACGACGTTTTTCGGTAGTCCCCTCGGCGTCGTATAAACGATGCTCTACTGTAGTTTCAAAAAACAACGTTCCAAAACGTTCCAAAAAATGTGCAATTCAAAGAATCAGAATTCATACCAGAAAAATCTAAATAGTAAATTTTTCTATATTTAATTAAGAATGGTCTATCATTAAGTGAAGTGAAAATTGCTCTTTTAAATTTCTGGTGAGAATACGGAATATGTGAATAAAATCCCCAATAAATCGGGAACACTTATGGTATAGAAAATGATACAATATGCATTTAAGGGTTAAACCAAAAGTCACGCGCTCTATTGTAGAGAAATAAATTAAAAAGTAGTCTTTGATCAAAATTAATTTCCAACTTGATTCATCCTATTCAAGCTTTCACGAGGAATTTATTCATAACTTAGGAATAATAAAAGAAGAATTATAAATGCAAACAAAATTTTTACATGCATAAATTTCAATAGACTCCGTTAAGAAATTGGATTTTGATAATTTGGATTTACGACAACAATTTGAATTGTTTTCGAGTGTATCAGACACGCCCACACTCGTACGCATGGATTAAGCAAGCTGGAAAAAAAAGGAATGACTTGCTGAATTATATTAAGCCTTTTTTTTATCGGTTTTAAATCTTCAATCAGTAATAATCTTAGGTGCGAGAAATAGACAACGACACCTAAGTGCGATATTGGCGGGAAGGTAATTAAGGGGTTAAGTATAAAGTAAATTTATGTATAACAATATCAGACACCTCTACAATCGTACGCATGGATTGAATAAGTAGAAAAAAATGGAATGACTTGCTTAATTAATATTAAGCCTGTTCTTTTTAATTCATTGTTGAAAATTTCTAAAATAATATATTCTTTCCTTTAAAAAAACTTAATAATCGATTAGTGAATTAAAAAAAACTTAAAACAAGTTTTGCATTTTCATAAATTTTTCGTACAGAAATGTGCAGTGGGAGAAAATGATAAATGTGGGAGTAAAAGATAAACTTCCCTACTAACTGTGAAACAAGTAACTGTAAAACAAAGCTACTGGTAACAAACGATAAAAATGAAGTCTACTTTTAAATGATGTACATTATATTTTCTTAGTGGGTTATCTATATGTCAAAGCAAATCCAAACATTCCTTTTTTTTATTAGCAGTACAAACCATAAAAAAATTCTACACCCTTCAAGTATCCTAAATCAAATTCTCAAGAATTAGTATTAGAAAATTAATAATTTTAAAAAGAGCATATATTAATGGTTCTGAAACCAAGTATAAGTTTGATAATCGACTGTTGAAATGCTACAGAGTGACTAAGCCTTGTCTAATAATGTATTATTTATCGACAATGTAACCTTTCATGATCATTGGCATTTAATATGTTCTGATTACTGTCAACCCAATTTTTCAATAAAATATGTAAAATATGTTTTTCAAATTATGCTTTACTGCAAATCATAGACAGCCTCTTTAGCCATGAATTTGACGTTTTAAAGCGTAATTCGAAAATTACTCTGAAGAAAAATTTAAAATTAAGAATTCGTAAAAAGCCGGGCATAAGAAATATAAATCTATTAACGAATATAGGTTGCAATTCGTATTTTATTCGAATATTACTTTCATAATTCTAATTATAAACATTTAAAAAGAACATATTGTTTACATTTATATGTGGGTTTTTTAATTAAAAAAAAAAAAAAAACCACGCAAAAAATTAGCGCATTAGTATTATATTTTTAGAAGATATTATTAAAAATATGAAAATATAACTTAGCATTAGTAGCTATAATCTTTTAATGTTTCTAATTTAAAAACATATTCAAGTGCCTTGAATTTTCATATCTAAGCATATTTTAAATCGACAATTTAAAATATAAGGTCATATTTGGGTGTTCTATTGAAAAATAAAGTTTGACTTAGTTTTGATTTGTTGATGGCCACCCTAAACAAATTTTATGCACCACAAAATGTACTTATTTCCACGTGTTTCGTATCTGTAATTTTTTCCACTGTAGGAAAAAATTAGAATTAGTTCCAGAATTAGTAGGGGGGGGGGATCCCACGGCTGTGCATAAAAATCGGGGCGTCAGAATTTAGAATTATAATTTTGCCATTAAGGGGGTCTTGGACACAAAAGTCATCAAATTTGTAAAAAACTTTTATTGCATTAAATTTATTTTTGCTATTTCAGGCTTAAAATGACATTTAAATCATGTTTATATCTTAATTGGAACAAGAAATATTAATTTTTCCGTTTTGGTTTGTTTTCAAATTTTAGCTTTCAAGCAATGGTTGCCATGGAAATGACTACTTGTGAAAAGGCGTTTTTCTTCATGATGGATTTTTTCATCATTTCTCCTATTTAAATTTTTATAAGTTAAGAAAAATAAATAGTTCAAATTTGAATCATGTCTTTTAAATATTGTTTTACTTTAATTTTGATTCACCAAATTAAAAAAAAAAAAATACTTTTAAAAATATGACTTTTTTTTAAAGTTACATCATTTTTCAAAAAAACTTTACCTTAAATATTTTTAATTTTAATATAGATATATTTTTTAAAATGGTGAATCAAGGTGAAAGCTTATACATTTCTATTTATTTAAATGGAAAAAATTAAAATTCTACAAATGATATTTCAATTTACAATGATTTAAGATTTCTCCACTTTTTTAATAAATTTTAAATATTTAAAAATATATATGAGAACGATTTTTACAAATGATCAATAAATAAAAAAATATTTTCAAATGTGTCCTGGAACTTTTTAAATCTTTTTACAAATAACTATTTGTTCACTGATTTCAATTATCAAAACTCTCCTTAACATTATAATAATAATATTATTTTATTATTTTTTATTTCAGAGATTTCGAACTGTTTTGAAGCAAAAGAAAATGAATGAAACTGTAGGCGGAAAAGGAAATTGAACGATTCTCTTGCTAGCATGAATAATTACACAATTATTACAGTACACTAACTGAAAATTTTCCAAAATAAATTTTCCAATTAAAAAATAACTTGATTGAAAGCGTAGACTTCACAAAATCGATGAACTTTTTATTCCTTTTACATTAGAATATCTCCAATGAAAGAAATGATATCTAATAGAGATTCTTTTGAATTTCCAGTATTTAACAATTTTGTTAAATAAAAGCCTCTTAATTATATCAAGTAGAAGACAAACTTTATTTTGCTGTTTTCTATTTCAGAAATTTCGAACTGTTTTGAAGCAAAAGCCATTGAATGAAACTGTAGCCGTAAAAGGAAATCGAATGATTCTCTTGCTAGCATAAATAATTACACAATTATTACAGTTCACTGACTGAAAAATTTCTAAAATTAATTTTCCAATTAAAATGAAACTTGGTTGAAAGAATAGACTTCAGAAAATCGATGAATTTTTTATTCCTTTTAAATTAGAATATCTCTAATGAAATAAATTATATCTAATAGAGATTTTTTTGAATTTCCAGTTTTTAACAATATTTTTAAATAAAAGCCTCTTAATTGTATCAAGTAGAAGACAAACTTTATTTACTGTTTCCTATTCCAGAAATTTCGAACTGTTTTGAAGCAAAAGAAATCGAAGTAGTCCTAACTGTAACCCTAAACAAAAATTGAATGATTCTCTTATTGGCATGAATAATTACACAATTATTACAGTTCACTAACTAAAAATTTTCCATAATTGATTTTCCAAAAAAAAAAAAAAAAAAACTTTATTGAAAGTGTAGACTTCACAAAATCGATGAACTTTTTATTCCTTTTACATTATAATATCTCAATGAAATACATTATTTCTAATAGCGATTCTTTTGAAATTCCAGTTTTTAACAATTTTTTTAATTAAAAGCCTCTTAATCAAATAGAAACAAACTTTATTTTACTATTTTATATTCCAGAGATTTCGAACTGTTTTGAAGCAAAAGAAAATGTATGAAACTGTAGCAGGAAAAGGAAATTGAATGATTCTCTTGCTAGCATAAATAGTTACCCAATTATCACAGCTTACTAACTGAAAATTTTCCAATAAAAAAAATAGTAAAAAAACTTGATTGAAAGCATAGACTTCTAAAATTATTTTTTTAAAACCTACTTGACTGAAAATGTAGACTTCACAAAATCGATAAACTTTTTATTTATTTCACATTAGAATATATCCAGTGATAGAAATTATATCCGATATTGAGTCTTCTGAATTTCCAGGTTTTAGCAATTTGAAAGCTTCTTAAAAATTATTTATTGAATGTATTGATTTTAGATTGTAATAAAATATATCCCGAATAATTACACATTTATTGATTAAAAACTTTTCGAAATGAATTTTCCAATTTTAAACAAACTTTATTAAAAGAATTTTTCCCCCAAGAAACCTGCATTATTTACTTAACCCTTTTGAAGGCAATTCAAGAGTAATATTTGCCCCAAATAATTTTAATCTGCAAATACTAAATTTTCAGCAGAATGTTGGAATAACATTTACTTTAAGAGTGTACTTTATGCAGTTTAAACCTTTTTTTCTTTTTTTTCACAATAATAAATTCGAACTCAACCAGGAATTTTTAGTAAAAATTTTTTCTTTATTTAATGGAAGGCAAAAGAGTCACCGTCATTAACCCTTTAAACCCTTTCCGGCGCAAGCAAATTTTATTAGTAAAATGAGAAATTGTCGATTGACACCGGAATTTATAAAGTACTTGTCTAGATATTACGAATTCCTTAATTTAAGCTTCCATTGTAAAAGCAAAATTATATTAAAATATTACTGGTGCCGTTTGCAGGTTTGGAATTAAAATTAGGTGTTGACGGCCCGGCAACACTGCGCAAGAAAGGGCTAATTCCCATGATAGAACACGTTCTAGAAATTATGTAGTTAAGAAAATCTGATTTCACACCAGAAAAATTAAATGGCTGATTTCGTTTTATTTAAATACGGAATGTTCAATTTCCAATTAAAGCAAATATTGCTGTTTAAATATTCTGGTGGGAACTAAATAAGATATACGAATCAAAATATCTCAAAGTATCTCGGGCGGTTTGGAATTCAGAGGGTTAAAAATTCCCCTTTCTGAATTAAAAAAGGTGGGATGTAGTAAACTTTCTATCAGAGGGATTATAACTAGAGTGTGTGAATTCATCTTTTAATAACGTCACATTCTTCTGCGACCGTTACAAAAGCAGACGGGCATTGCAGGAAAGTCAGTTATTAGTATTCCATATACTTTTGATTATTTGAAAAAGTGTTTAACCGCTTCCCTGATTCGCTCGTCCGTCATACGGGCAACGTGTTTTTGCCAATCGTGATTTGTCTGCAATAGTACAGGCCACTATATTTCAAACATGATTTATTATTCTTACCAGCAAATTTTGTATTATTTAATCCGATCTAATAAGTCAAAAATTTCTGTTTTGAAAAAACGGTGATGAAGATTAAAAAGAAGATTAGGAAGATTAAAAATTCTTGACAAAATAGGCTTGACAAAAATAGGCATTATTTGAAAGTGTTTTTCAAATATACTGATCAGTTAAATGGATAATGTTTGTAATCCCCAATTAAACCCCGTTAGAGGTAGTGGAATATAATATATCCTCCAAATTTTAATCGCAGAGTTCATACGAGTTCTGCAATTTTTCATTTTTAATCCCTGTATATTTTTATAAAAATATAAGTCTAGCATGTAGGTTACCAATTACCAAGATATGCTAGAAACCCATTTATTGCTAACCGAAGACCGATTTGCTGAGCTAAATTGGATTTTTCAGCAGAAAAAAAGCCCCATAATCTTTCGAAATCCTTTTAGGAGTGATTTTTGGATAATTGGGGATACGTTATGAAATACCCAGCTCTGTAGCTTCATCTCAATCCTTTCAGAAAATACTTGGAGTATCTTCAATAGAATTTTAAATGCCAACGGCAGACAGTTCAAGTCTGTAGCAGAACTCATTGATGGCCGCCATCACTGAGGTCTGAGATAATACTGATGTTAATGACTTCTATCGATTGGTAAATGATATGTCACATCCTATATTCCAAGTCACATGCAAGCATGGTGGATGTAATTGCTATAAACTCCTTGGGGACGAGCGACACGTATACGTGCCACAAAAAGGCTTATGGATCTGTTTTTATCCCCACCAGAAAATTTTACTGTAAAATTTGCCTTATTTAATAAGAGCATTTTCTCGATTTAACAATACACAAATTTCTGCTTTTAAAAACTGTTGACAAACATTAATATTTTCGTAAAAAGCCTCCATCGCGAAGCATTTTTGCCGATCCCACCGAAGCTAGCATAGGGAAGAAAATACGGGCTTCTGGTTGTTTGAATAATTTAAAGAGCATTTTGTTTTGGCTCATTTTTGGACTAACGTTTATTTTATCATCAGTTTTGGTTTGAAAACCTTTTAAAGGTGGATTCTGATTAATTTCCTTCTGTTTTTAGATAGTTATTATTAGATAAAAAGGAAGATTTTCTGGAAGTTAGAATAAAAGAAGTAAATGATGATGTTCTCAATTTTCTGTATAACTTAAAATAAATAAATAAATAAATAAATAATTGGAATTTCTTCTTAATTATTTTAACATGATATTCACATATATTGCCCTAATACGACCATCCACATTCAGGACTATTTATTTACAAACAATAATCACATTTCTTTTTTACAGCGTCAATTATGCGATTTTTACCTAATGAATTGTTCTATATTACTTTTTTTTTTAAATGTCATTTCTTCTTATTGTTATTTTAACATGATCTACCTACATACACCCCTAATACGTACATCCACATTCAAAATGGTATATTTACAGGCAACAATTGCTCTTCAACCAATCAGAAGCCCGTATTTATTTTCCTATGCTAGCTTCGGTGGGATCGGCAAAAATGCCATCGCGCAGGGGTTAACAGTAGTGCCATTATTTCGGCAGGACACTTTTTCCCTCTTTTTATGCATTCATTTTTTTTCATGATCAAGTGGGGGCAGGGAGTGAGCTATTCCTTAATTATGCATTTCTATATAGTCTTTTTTAACGTATTTATTTCGATCTCATGGATTTTAGAGCAAGATCCCAGGGCCACCAGACATTACTTATTTTCTCACAAGTAAAATGTATTGGATAAAGTAGTGTTAGTACGTGCTATGAGCGTAGTGATACCTGTTTGGACCGACGGCCAATTTACGGGTACCAGGTACCAAAGGTAGGTAAAAACACTACGAACTTCTCTTATTTTCTCAGTCTTGATTTTTATATATGATGCTCAGGGAACTCTTTCAATACTTTATGTAAGCTCCCAGACCAATTGCATGGGCCAAACATCTTCCCAGACAGCGCGTTCAGCTCAACTTACCGAAGTAATCCATTTTAAGACGATAAAGCAAATGAACTGAAAAGAGAATACTGATTTTAAATAAAATCGTCTTAATTTAATCAGTGTTTTTTATTGAATGTCAGTTATGGATTGGTAATACTTAAAAGGGAATTAATTTGAAATATTCCAATATTTTGAATAATTTGAATAAATATTCCAGGGCTCCCAAATGGTCCGCGAACTGAACATCAGTATTTTTTAACAGAAAATTTCATGATACGTTTGCGCTAGAATCAACTTCCGAAGGTGGTTTCTTGACAACTTGCAAGAAAAATCTAAAACGATAATTTCTCTAAGAAAATTCTGATGTTCAGTTTGCGGACCATTTGGGAGCCCTGATATTCTAATATTTTCACTTTTCAAAATATATTTTTTAAATTAATCTTTTAAAAATGATATTAATTTTAAGATAACAAATAAGTTTAATCGACACTAAGTTCTTAATAAAAATATTGTTTGCATTTTTGCATTAGAAGATATTATATTACCAAACGATATTTTCAAATTGTAAAAAAAAAGTAATTATTCTAATATTTTGAATATGAGCTGTATATGTGTGAGCGTATTGGTATTCAGACACTTTATGTATGTCTGGCTGGTTGTTTGGCCCATACAATTGGTCTGGGAGCTTACATAAAGTATTGAAATAGTTCCCTGAGCATCATATATAAAAATCAAGACTGAGAAAATAAGTAAAGTTCGCTGCGTTTTTACCCACCTTTGGTACCTGGTACCCGTAAATTGGCCGTCGTTCCAAGCTAGCAGGTATCACTACGCTCATAACACGTACTAACACTACTTTATCCAATACATTTTACTTGTGATAAAATAAGTAACGTCTGGGGGCTCTGGGATCTTGGACTATTTGTTTCGTCTCCGATTACGGACACACTGTAACTGCAATGATGAGCGATTCAGAGTTTTGTGTAGGAGTGTTATGCGTTTTATACTGTAACATATCAGTCATATAAGAACAAAGTTTGTGATAGGCGTATTATCTTCGTAAATTGTATTCGTATTTAACTGTACAGCGCAATAACTTTCAACATTTTAACCTTTTGCGGCGCGGTGGTATATCTTTGAAACCACATATCTTTAATTCCAAAACGCCAAATTGCCACCGGAATATTGGTAAAAAAAATTATGGTTTATTGAATGCGTGAAATATAGCTTTTTTCATACTTTCAAATAAAGTTGTTTTCAAATTTCGGCGTCAGTCATTAATTTCAACACTTAAGCAGTGCATTTGCTCCGCGCCGCAAAGGGTTAAATCAGCTTTACAATTATTTTCAAGAAAGATTAACTACGTTTGTATTTGTTACACAGCTCAAAATATTTTTTACCACTGTTATAGGGCTCCTGGGAGCTTTGATGCATGAAACTATTAAGAAAGAGGAATTAAAATAGCTTGAAAATTGTGAAATTTCAACTGTAACCGCTTTCGAGAGGTTCATTGTCATTGCGGCAAATTTCGACCTGTAAAATTATGTAAAATTTAACTTTACGTAAATAGCTCATTAATGGAAAATTCCAATAAAAAAATATCGTAAAAACTGATAATCATTTTTAGTGGTAGAAATTAAGCTCGAAGGTAGTAGGTCCGCCATATTGTGAGAACCAAGATAACCTATTATTTGTGCCAGTGATAAGATTATAATACTTGGTCCAACAGACACCAGTAAAAAGATATAGAATTACCATGTTTGCGAGAGAATTTTCCTGCTCAATAAGACGCATAGATTAGACAAAATTTTCTATTCATATTTACTGGTGGAAGAAATTTTTGATCAGTCGTCAACTTGTGACAACCTCCTAAGTTACTTCACTTGCAACTGATAGCCAATGCCCAATATGTCTCCACCTCTTCATTCATACCTCCATTCTCTGCTGTTGCTACTAAATTAAGTTGCAGAGAAATTCAACTAAAAGAGTAGTTAACCCCTTCGCGACGGAAGCCTTTTACAAAATTTTTAATGCTTTGTCACCGGTATTTAAAAACAGAAATTTTTGCCTTATTAAATCGAGAAAATTCTTCGATTCAATAAGGCAAATTTTACAGTATAATTTTACTCGTGAGGGTAAACAAGGCTTCTTAAGCATTTTCGGCACGTATACATGTCACTCTCCTCCAAGGGGTTAACGCCTTTGCGACGGCCGCCTTTTACGAAATCTTAAATGTTTTGTCACCGGTTTTTAAATACAGAAATTTGCGCCTTATTAAATCGAGAAAATGCACCGATTAAATAAGCTAAATTTTACAGCAAAATTTTACTGGTGGGAATAAACAATGATTCTTAAGCCTTTTTGCGGCACGTATAAGTGTCGCTCGTCCCCAAGAGGTTAACGGACAAAGCATTTTCATTGCTAAGATGTTGAAATAGATGATTGACACCGGGAATTGCGAACAAATAAATTTGTAAATAAGAAAAATTGATTTTTCACATTTTTTTAAAATTAAAATTCCTGTGTCGTTGTTGCCTATCGGATTTAAAATATTGTGGTTTCTCAGAGAAACCAATAAACGTTAAAGGGTTAATAAATAACAATAAAGAAAAACCTTATATAACAGTCCCAAAACTGCACTTCTTTTCTATAGAAGAAACATTTTTGAACTCCTGAAATTCGATAAGTAAATATTGACTTAAGCTGTCTGTACTATTCAATTGCACACTGCAGCGCTAAATTACCAAAAAAACTTTATGAAAAATTTTTCAAAACATTTTGTCTTAATTAGTTAAAACTCACCAAAAATTTCAGAAATATCTTTATTTAGTGCGTTATGTTTGATTGATTTTTAACTTGTTATGAAGTACTACTATAAGATAAATGAAACTAAAGTTTGAAAGAGAAAAGGAAAAATAAAAATCGTTTGCTGAAATGAATAATGACTCAATTATCGAAACGTATCGACCAAAAGCTTCCGGCATTTTTTTTCAAATATTATAGATTGATAATAAAAATATAGAATTAATAATTATTTTCGAACTCGTAAATTAACACTAGAACCGCCGGATATTTTACTCAAGTTTTATAAAAAGTTTCTCTCACCAGAATTTTAATGTTAAACTATTTAACTTATTTAATTAGTCTATTTTTCTGCTGATTACTTTTAGCATATCTTTTGAGGAAAATTCTGGTTCAAACTGACAATTTCCAATCTAGCAGGGGTCATTTTGACCCCTAATGGCTGTTCTAGTGTTAAGAAAAGTATTGTAACCCTGATTTCCTTGTAATTGCGTAAGTGGACACGGTACGCCTCAACATTTTCTTCTGATTAAGGTCCGATTTAGCGACTGACACAAAAATTTTACAGATTATCTAAAAAAAATCAGTCGACAGATTTAATATACAGTTCATTTTTAAATCATTTTTAGGGCAAATTTTTGGCGAAAATCTGCTAGGAAATTTGACGAAATGTAAGTGAGGATCGACCGAAAACTGTAAACGAAACCGAATTTCGGTAATGTTCCTATTTTCGACCAAAAATTGAGATGCCGAAAAAAATTTTTAGTGCATACATAAATAGGTACATGATTATTAATTAATTAAAACGGTATCCCAAGTTCACTCTGATGAAAATTTTTTATTTGCATATAGCGTAAAATGCATTTAATTCATCTATGACTCAAAAGGATTTTAACTTTCTTCTATCTTCAATAGAAGAAAGTATTGTAATCGAAAATTTTTTCGACTTCCGTTTTTCGACGGATTTACACGTTTTAGGGGTCAG
The DNA here is from genome assembly GCA_964019185.1 of Maratus speculifer. NCBI lineage: Eukaryota > Metazoa > Arthropoda > Arachnida > Araneae > Salticidae > Maratus > Maratus speculifer. The sequence goes on from OZ025296.1 coordinate 38,371,831, forward strand.
ATATTCCAAAAAACCTGTTTTTACAAAATGTCTGTCTGCCCGTGTGTCTGTCTGTGTGTATGTCGCCATTCTACCATCAAAAAGTGTATGAAGTTATGCATAGAAATGAACCAAATTTTTTGTGAATGTTTCTGTCTGTGGCAAGCAGGTCCTCCTTCAGTTTTGAAATATTCCGCCGGATGGGGGCGCTGCAATCGCGATTTTTGTGCCATTTTCAATATTGTACCGGCAAAAAATATATAAAGTTATGCATCGAATTGAGACAATTTTTTTGTGTAAATGTACGGCTATGTCTAGTTGGTTCTCCCTGAATTTGAAAAAAATTCACCAGAAGAGGGCGCTGCAATAGCCAATTTTATGCCATTTTCAATATTGCACCATCTAAAAGTGTATGAAGTTAGTAAAAGAACTGAACTGAAATTTTTACATATAATTATTTTTTGGTAAGGCAAATAGGTCCTCCCTGAATTAAAAAAAAATCTGCTTATCATTCCATTTTTCATCGGCTCGTGTAGAGACGGGAACTCGTTTTTACTCCGATTAATTGATTGAAGCAGAAATTTAAGATGAAAACCAAAGTTCGTATGGTATTGAATTAAAATTATTAAAACATTAAAATGAGTAACTATTTTTTGAAAATATTAAAATGTACGTATGAGACAGGGCCGTAGCTAGAAGTGATCTATAGGGGGGCTCATAATTTTTTTTCTCTTTCTCTCACCCAGAAAGATAAATTAGTGCATATTTACATTGTAGGTATTATGTTTATTATTAAACTGTTGTAATAACTTCATTTTATACTAAGAAAAGTATATGATGATGAAAATTTTGAGTGTATAATTGGTGCAAAATTAAACATCATGTTAGATTCATATGTACAAATAGGATAAAGGAGTGTTGAAGCACTTATTTTAGATACAATTTAGTAATTCTGCAGAACTGTAAAAAGATCTCAAAACTAAATTAGATTTTTGAACAGAATTTCATTTGAATTTTCGAAACAGAAATTCATTTAGTGACCTTGGAATCTTTTCCAGGGGGGGGGGGGCTGAGCCGCCCATAGCGCCCCCTTAGCTACGGCCCTGGTATGAGATAGAAGAAAGTTTTGGGATTGGCACATCCAACTAGTTTAATTATACGAATTCCACCCAATTAAAAAATGTTTTAGCTATAAATAGCTCGATTTATCTTTTGTAATGATTTTTGCAAATGACTATCTGTTGTACTATAAGTTTCTCATAGCGTATTCGCGGTTTCAAACTTAGATAGTAGCTTTTAGTAAGCTCTTAGAACGTGTGGTCAGAGTTTAGTTATATATGCATTGTGTTATAATTTGCATTTATTTCTTGAGTCATTCATGACTGATAAATAGAAAGACTGAAGTTTATAAAAAGGAATGAATAGTTTTTTACTGGATATAGATAAAATCATTGTTTGTAATGTAATAAAAAGTAATGTGTGAATTTTCCTAGGGAAGAAACGGCATGTTTAGAATACAGATAGTTTCTGTCGAGAATAGGACGGCTGAATTTTCAGCAACATTTTCGCCAAAAATGAATTTTCGGCGAAACTCAGATTTTGGGCCGAAAACAAAAATGGATTTTCGTATTCTTTAAATATCTAATATATAAAAATGAAAGTTTGTGTGTCTGTAATTATATACAAATCCACAGTTTAAAAGCCAGAACTGTGAAATGTTGCATACATGTCTATTAAAACATGACCAAGGCAACTAAAGTACTCCGGAATCGAAATAACTTATAGTTTATTTTTAATTAATAAAAAACTACCAATTTAAGAGCACCTTCCTATAAAATTTGAACATTTTTCATTATAGCAGTTGCCAATAATTAAAAATCCACAATAAAATTCTTGACACAGCAATTACTTTTTTATTGCAAGATTGCCACGTGAGAAATAAAAATGAAATAAATAATTTAATAAAGTATCCCCTTGAGGGGCGATAAAATATTCTATCTAATTTAATTTTTATTCAAATTTGCACCAGAAAATTTTATTTAAATTTTACTGTTATAAATTTGGTGAAAAAAAAAAGGGTTGAAAATTGCTTTTCACTGTTTTGAAACAATTTTTTTTCAAAATTTCCGGTGAGAATTTAACTTTACAGAAATGTAATTACTTGCCCCTGAAGAGATTTAAAAAAAAGTTAAGTATTACTTCGGCACCAAGCCATTCGGCTTTCACCAGTTTTTAGAAAAATGTTTATTTCAACTACACAGTATCAAAAAAATACTCCTGTTAAACAGTCTAATAAAATCTTCCCTACTTAATAAATCTTATTAAATAAGCTATATTATATTTTATTTTATTACTGGTGCCAAAAGCAAATTTTGCAAAACAGGATTATGTCCAATCAGATTGGACATATAAGTGCAAAGGGTTTGTAGTCGATATATTCTTCCCTGGCACATGCATCTCTGAGAGGAATTTGGTTCGAATTACTCTCTTTTCAAAATTTTAAACCCATAATTCTCGCTCCGGTGATATTCATACCGGTGATATGTGAGCTTCACGACGTTTATTCAAAAATGTTTAATTCCCACCAGTTTTATAAAATAATGAAATTGGTTTGATTCCAGTACCGTCTTTTTTGCCCATTAAATAAAAGAATATATATATATATATTTATATATATGTATATATATTTAGAAAAAAATGGTGGAAATAATTAATCTGAATTTTTTACGGTAATTTAATGCGGAGTTGAAGGGGTTAAACAATTTTACATAGCGACGCACGTGTGCAAGATAAATTTACTACAAAATGTATTTTTTAAATATAATGGTGCTGTGACAACTCCGACTGCCTAAATCAGATAATCACAGCAAGAGCTGCCACACAAAGAATTATCAACATACACATTGATTCTATAAAAATCATATCATAAAAATTAGGTAAGACATGAAAATTCTTACCTCCTAAATTCCAATTCTACGAGAAAGTCGGGGTATCGGGTGTCCAAATCTTCTAAGCCTTCTACAGCAGCGTAAATATTGAAGACCACTTTAACTCAAAAACAATAATCTTCTTCATTTTCATACTTTTCAATAAAGACGAACACGAATCACAAAAAGACACACACAACAATAATATTTACAAATGGCCGTGACACTTTCACTATTACATCTTTGTTCTACAAAACTTCTAACTGAACTACAAAACAGAAAAAAAGAGAATTGAAATTAATAAACAAAAAATGTTCTCAGTCAAATAAAAAAGTTCGACGCATGCGCCGCAACTTTACGTAAGAGAGTAAAAAAGAGTTTCTTGTTTTTCATTGCGCAATAGTTTTTTTCCTGACAGGTGGTGGATGAAAGGAATATGAAATAAGTTCCAAATCCCGACATCCTCCCACCTTTGAGTTTCAGGGGTTCAGCTGGAACTCAAATTTTCCACTTAACTATCGGTTTGATGATGCGTCCAAATCTTGAACGATGAACTAGAGAGTCTGAATCTCGGTTCTTGACCGAACCACTGGGAGGATCATTGGAATGTTCGTCCGAAGAACGTGAATTTTCCATTTCGTTGAAATGGCTTCTCATGAGATCATCATTTTGTGATACCTCTAAAGGTATTAGTCTACTTGTTGTTCTGATGAATTCACTACTTTTTATCTTTACCTTGACAAGTCGTACTTGTCCATCCTTAGATGGGAAAATTTCAGTTATTTTGGCCAGAGGCCAATCGAGTCTTTTGTTATTGTCACTAGTTACAATCACTACGTCGCCTATTGCAAAAGGTTTCTCGTTTTTCTTACTTTTATTAGGTTGTCGCAATTGACCTAAATACTCTGATCGAAATCTTTTACGAAGGTCTTCTCTTAGTTTTTGTTGGTAGGCATGTTTTTTATTCAACGATTCGGCATCCAAAATATCCATATCAGGTGTTCCACTATCTTTTACTTCTTGCAGAAACATGGATGGAGTGAGGGGCACAAGATCGTTGTTGTCTTCGGAAATGTATGTAAGAGGGCGGCTGTTGATTATACTTTCGATGTCACACATTACGGTTTGCATCTCTTCATAATTTAGCGAACTTTTTCCTAAAACTTTTCTGAGTATTCTTTTTGTCATTCCTATTAGTCGCTCCCACCACCCTCCCCACCATGGAGCTGAAGGTGGAATGAATTTCCAAGTAATTTTTCTAGATAAACTATGATTTTGTACTGAAATCCAATCTATTTCTTTCAACAAATTTTCGGCCCCCACGAAATTTGACCCATTGTCAGTGTAGATAATAGAAGGCCTACCTCTACGGGCAATAAATCTTCTCAAAGTTAATAGAAAGTTTTCGGTTGATAAAGAGGTGGCTAACTCAAAATGAACTGCTCTGAAAATTGCACATGTGTAAATTACTAGCCATATTTTCCTGTTTTCTTTAAGAATAAGCGGGCCGGCATAATCCAGACCAACGATTTCAAAAATGGCAGCTTCTCGAACTCTATCTACCGGTAAGGGAGGAGTGGATATTTCTTGTGGCTTAAAATCGTATCTTCTGCATATTACACAGTTTCTAATGATTTTTCTTACAGTTTTTCGAAATTTTAAGATCCAAAAATCTTCCCTCAAATTAGCCATTAAAGTTTGTACCCCGGCATGTCCTAGTTTTAGGTGTCTAGATCTAATTATTTTTTCAACTACGGGATGGTCATGCGGAAGTATGACAGGGTATCGAAAATTCATCGTATCTTCTCTCAGAAGTATACGCGATTTCAACCTTAGAACTCCAGCGGAATCCGTGATAATCTGGAACGATTTTAATCGATTATCTAGGGGGCCACTAAACGATTGTTCTTGAACTAATTTCAATAATTTATTTTCAGCTTCATTTTTCTCTTTTACAGTTAAAATACTATATTCTCTATCTTCTTTAGCTTTCTTGCAGTTTTGGTAAAATCTATACATCCATCCTATTACGTTAACTAATTTTTCATACGATGAAAATTTTGCAAAAATTTGTTCATTGTGAATATCTAAATTGTTGGCACTAATAATTGATTTTCTTCTTTCGGCATCTATAATTTCAAAATCTGGAAATATTTCTGATTTTGGCCACTCGTTAATTGGTTTCTTTAGCCACTGTGGTCCCTCCCACCATTTATCTCGGGCTAAAACCTCAGCGGTACAACCCCTTGAAGGCAGGTCCGCAGGATTTAAATGGCCGGGAATGAAATGCCATTTTGAAGGATCACTTAAAGACCGGATTTCTGATACACGGTTATAAACAAAAGGCGCCCAATTTTCATTTCTTTTTATCCAATAAAGTGCATTGGCCGAATCAGTCCAATAAAAAATGTCAATATCATCTAATTTTAAATCCGTTTTGACACTATTTGCTAATCTAGCCCCAATATTGCAAGCCAACAATTCCAACCTCGGAATGGAAATTGTTTTCATAGGAGCAACTCGGCTTCTTGCTTGAACCAATTGACAGAAATTGTCATTCTCACCTTCAAACCGTATAAATATACACGTAGCATACGCTATTTTGCTAGCGTCACAAAAAACGTGCAAAGAATGCAGTTTATCTGCATCCCGAGAAAAACACCTAGGTATTTCAATAGTCCCTAATTTTTCTAATTGTTTTTTCCATTTTTCAAATTTTCTCTTGATAGAAATAGGTAATTCCGTATCCCATGTCACCTTAGCTTTCCAACACTCTTGTAATAATATTTTAGGTTCTAATGTTACAGGACACGTGTATCCGATAGGGTCAAATATTTAGTGTACAGCCGATAAAATGTTTCTTTTGGTTACTTTGCGTTCGTCTTCGGAAATTTCCTTTAAATCAACTGCTAAGGTGTCCCTACTAAAATCCCACATTAGACCCAAAACAGGGACTTTTTCCCCAGTCAAAACTTCTCGAAAACTATGCTCCCACCCGCGAAGCTCGAATTTTGCATCGCTAAGAAGGGTTTTTGACTCTTCGATAAATCTGTTCAGTTGTTCCGTACTATTAACACTCGTAACACAGTTGTCTACATAAAATGATTCTAACAATTTAAGCGCAGTGTTTTTAAATTGCTCCGGTGCGTTTTTTAAATGATATTCTAACGTGGCACCTAAAAGATAGGGGCTACAAGAAATGCCAAATACTACTCTTCTATGTTGAAGAGTTATAATTTTTTGAGGGTCCCCTTCTTCATACCACAGGAATTTCAAGAATGAGCGATCTTTTTCTGTAATGCCAATTTGCAAAAAAGCCTTTTTTATGTCAGCAATTACCCCAATTTTTCCTAATCTAAATCTATTTAATATAGAAGGAATCAGTTCTACGAGGTTAGGCCCCTTTTCAATACAGTCATTTTATAGACGGCGAATCCTTTTCCCGAGCTGAACCATCGAAAACTGGCCGCACCTTTGTAGTGGAGTTTTCTTTAAACACCGCTCTATGAGGAAGGAAATGCTCACTACCTAATGTTTTTTTCTGATCAACTTTTTCTATTATTTTCTCATCTAACCAGTCATCGAATACTTGATTATAATCGCTTAATTTTCCTACCCTTTTTAATGAATCGACGCATGTTTTTAATCTACGTCGAGCGATATTTTCGTAACTGAGTAAACGAGGGTGGCCCTGTATCCATGGAAGACTAACCTCATACCTACCCTCGTCATCTACTCTAATGTTACTGAGAAAATGTTCTTTAGTGGCTATTTCTATTTCCTCTCTACTCTTTTTCTCCCCAGGATCGCGAATTCCTAAAGTGTCAAGTTGCCATAACTCGGTAATTTTTGCCTCTTTGACATGCAGCGAAAAAATTAAATTGTTCATATTCTTATTTTCATAACCTTCAGTTTTCCCAAGAATTGTCCAACCTAAACGAGTGTCCATGCAAGCCAATCCGCCCTGTAATTGTTTTAAATGTCCGGTAAATAATTTCCCGGCGACATCTGCACCTATTAACACATGTATCTCATCAGGAGAAAATTCATATAATAAATCATTAACTTTAGTGACTCTATCAGTCAAAACTATTCCGTACCGCTTTATTTCCTTAATAAAGGGTCCTTCCGGTATAGGTGAAATTTCAGAGCAAATTTTTTGTTGGTCTAATACCTCAAATTTACATCGGAAACTATTATCCATATTTCCCAAATTAATCAAATATCTATCGTGTAGTTCTTCACATTGCCGCCCCCCAAATAAGCTATGCACTATTCTCTCTTTACTTATGCTACTATATCCTAACATTTTAGCAGCAAATTTCGATATGTACGATCGCTGCGAACCCGTATCATATAAAATTCTAACATTTCGTACGATATCCCCATTGTATATACGTACAACCAATGTTTGGAGCAAAACTCGTTTTCTAGAAGTTGTATTCGCAAGCATACAATCTTTATTAGCAGTTGAATCCTGTTTAGAATTTTCGCCTAAATTAATTTTACTCTTTTCTATGCACATGAACTGGTGGTGATTTTTCCCGCAATGAGAACAGTTAATTTTACTTTTACAAACTTTTGCTAAGTGGTTGACATTGAAGCAACGAAAGCATGCTCCTTTTCTTAATAAAGCATCTTTTCTTTTCGCCAGTGTCATTTTCCATACCGCTCTACAATTTTGACTACGGTGTTTGTTTTCGCAAAAAACGCACTGTTCTTCCGATTTTTTATCATCCGCATTATACAGTTCGGCCGCCGTAGGAAGAGAAAAATGTTTATCTTTTCGATCGAATTTTGTTTCTCTGTTTACTGAAACATCTTTATCGAAAGAAAACCCACTCTTAGCTAATTTAACCTTTTGCTCCATCTCAACTTCAATCTGTAAAAATTGCATTAAAACATCTAATTTATTAATTCCCTGATTTTTATCTTTATCCTTAACAGTTAAAGTACCAAGATGTCTTTCCCATAATTTAAGAATATCTGAAGGCAATGCCGATTCGACCAGGGGATATAAAATCGACGAATAATTTTCGCTCGATACTCCTAACATTTTCAATGACCGAAGATAAGTTTCGATTTTATCGTATAATTTAACAAGAGACAGTTTTTGCCCTTGTCCCAAGGAATTATTAATAACTAATCCTAACACTTCGCGTATATATACTTCAATTAAAACATCTGTCCTACCAAACCGTGCCTTCAACGATTGTATCGCTTCTGGATAGCTCTCGGCTGTGGGGGGGAAAGAATCCACTATTTCTCTGGCTCGCGATCCTTTCTGTGTAGCCATTATTAGATACTGTATTTTGTCTTCATTTGCTATATTACTATCTTCGTGAATTTTCTCAAATTGCCCCCAAAAAGTTAACCAGTTTTTAATTTCACCGTTGAAGGGCTGGAGCTCTAATTTAGGTAACTTAAATTTTCTTTTTGTTGCCATGCCATCTAATATTACGGAACTATCTGGATTAAGACCTTTTTTTAATTTTTGTATATAACGCGATAATTTGTTTTTAGTTTCATAAAATATCGTATTATATTTATCGATAGAATCATATTCTGTATCAAAAGCATCTTGCTTACAGGTTGGGTCTTCAGACAAATTATCAAGAATTTGTTTATCTAAATTTTCAAGTTCGTTTTGTTTCGCTTCTAATCTAATAAGAACTGAAGACAAACTATCTAAATCATCACAATTAGCCTGTATAAGGTCTTCAATTTCTTTAGTTAATTTCGTAAAATTTGAACGCACTGGCGTTCTTAACTTTCGTAATTTTTCCATAATTCTAATTCAAAATTTTTTCTAATTTCTAATTCACTAAACTATGGAGCACCCGATCCCAGCAGGGGATGCCACTTTTATGTGACAACTCCGACTGCCTAAATCAGATAATCACAGCAAGAGCTGCCACACAAAGAATTATCAACATACACATTGATTCTATAAAAATCATATCATAAAAATTAGGTAAGACATGAAAATTCTTACCTCCTAAATTCCAATTCTACGAGAAAGTCGGGGGTATCGGGTGTCCAAATCTTCTAAGCCTTCTACAGCAGCGTAAATATTGAAGACCACTTTAACTCAAAAACAATAATCTTCTTCATTTTCATACTTTTTAATAAAGACGAACACGAATCACAAAAAGACACACACAACAATAATATTTACAAATGGCCGTGACACTTTCACTATTACATCTTTGTTCTACAAAACTTCTAACTGAACTACAAAACAGAAAAAAAGAGAATTGAAATTAATAAACAAAAAATGTTCTCAGTCAAATAAAAAAGTTCGACGCATGCGCCGCAACTTTACGTAAGAGAGTAAAAAAGAGTTTCTTGTTTTTCATTGCGCAATAGTTTTTTTCCTGACAGGTGGTGGATGAAAGGAATATGAAATAAGTTCCAAATCCCGACAGGTGCTATAAGAATATAAATAATAAAATTACGTATTTACATAAAAGCTTGGGCGACAATTAACTGACACATGACTCCCAAAGGATTATATGGTATTCTATAATGCGTCTCTTATCAGTGAGATTTATGTAAAGTATTGTACTAGTGTTTATTAATTTATTTTTTTTACCGTAATTTTGGGTGATAAATTCTTTTTGGACCCAGAAATCTTATTCAGTGATTGAAGACAAATATTTACGTCTATCTAAGTAGTTACATTTCTTTCTTAAAAAATTTTGGGTCGAAAAAGAATTATTTTATCCGCGGCTTATACACCCGAAATTACGGTAATTGAATCATTAAAAGTTTCCCTGTTTTGCAACGCGTTTTTGTCAATCATGATTTGCTCGTACCACATCCTCATACCACAGCTCGTGCATCCATACTTCGATCATAATTTATTATTCTCACCAATAAAATTTTATTGTTTTTTTTTTTTTTTTTTTTTCTAAAAATCTGAGCTATTTTCAGATTGAATAAAGCAAAAATTTTTGCTTTGAAAAACTTTTGATAAAAGATTAAAAGTTCTGTGAAAGACATGAAACAGAATAGATATTATTTGATTTTTTTTTTTCAAAAATATTGATGAGTTAAATGGTTAAAAAAAATGCACAATTATTCTAGAGATTAATTTCGAATTACAGCTGACATAATTTTCTTATAAAATATTTTTTTTTTATAAAAATGGCAACAATTAGAAATCTAGAAATAAAAATGAAAAGAAAAACTGAAATTTAGAATTTTAATGACATTTAATCGATTGTGAGTAACATATTTCAAACTAACAAATGTGGTTTATGTGTCAGTATGGTATTTGACAGTTTATCGCAAAAAACGCTTTGATAAATTTAATTCGGTAATAGAATCAATCTTGCATTTAGCCATAAATACATTAAATCATTTTGCACGAATTCCTCAAAAAAAGCATAGATCGGTTAACCCATTTGTGCCTAGCGTCCCATTTTTGGGACAGTTTTAAAAAATTCAAGTAAGCGCATTTCACACCAGTAAAAAGGAGGATAAATAAATACTTTCTTTCTCCGAACAAAGTCCTCGATAAATTAAGATTAAAGTTATTCTTGCTTTAAAAGTGGTGGAAAAATGCAAAAGTTGAATTTTAACATAGAAAATAATTCAGGCACTAATGGGTTAAGAAGAGAGTTTTGTGAAAACGTAACGTCCATAAAATTGAATGCATGATAAGCCTGCTGACTCCTTTTATACTATATTAACTAAATTTCTACACTTTAATTAAAGTTTATTATATTGATACAATAAATGTCATTGTGTTTGTAATTTTGTAAGTGCAAGAGATAGATTTATCAAGCTTGAAATTATCGCCAAATTTAAATTAAAAAAAGTATCAATATTAAAAGCATCAAAACAAATACATATACATAAAGGGTCATCAAAAAAGTTGCCCCTGATTTCGAATTAAAATGACTTAATAAATATAAACCGTTTATGTTTACACTGTTGCATTAGAAAATGGATACTGGAGGCGGATATTTTTCAGCATGTGTACGAACGCCATAGCTGACAAATTTTACGCATTTTTGCTAACACTAAAATTGCACAGAGATTTTCCATTTGTTTAATCATAAGATTTCGACGATTAAATAAGACAATATTTATTATAAAATTATTGTGGTAGGAAAAATGTGTAAAAGTTGGCAGCTATGGAACTCTTCAATGCTGGTACAAGTCAAATAAATCTTTTTATAAATTTGATGACAGTTCTTACGCTTCCTAGAATTTTGCAGACCAGAAACTTCTTCATCAACAGTATTTTCTGATGGAAAGTCTCTGCCTAAATGAAGGTGAAATTTTGTCCGTAAAGCTTAGATTTATTTTCCGTATAAAAAAGTACTGGTACTTCTCCTGGAAAATTCTCTGACCCATATTCCCATATTAACCCTGATAAATTTAAGCGATTGTGCATCCGTTAACAAAATTTGCCTTCAGAAACCGCCATTTTTGCATTCTCGGTCAGGTCTAGTATTCAAAAGGCGATGTGCGTACACTAAAATGATGTTGTACCAAAATAACAGATTTAAACTCAGCGTACTACACCATGCACTTCGCTTTCTGCTATTTTGTTACCATGTTTGTTTATAAACTGATTGATGAGCTTAATCGAATTCCGTCACGTACTGGCGTTGGCGCATGCGCGCAATCACATGCCACTTAACGCAATCATCACTAACAAAATTCTTTTAACTGTACTATAGTTTCACGTTTTTTCTTACAGATTAATTGTATATTTCTCAGGCAATTTATTTTTCAAAGGAGATCCATCTTTTTCGATGACCCTGTATAACGAATGTGAAAATCAGTATTTGTTTTGTATCAAGGAGGAAATTTTAAATTTTCTAAACTGAGAACATATTCTAAAACACTTTGAAAAAAGTTTTGCGTAAGTTTAGTTACGGCGCTACTACTGAAAATTAAAGCTTGCAGGAATACATTTTTAGAATAACTTCAAAACATCCGTTAATTAGTTTGAACTCCCAAAAGTTTCGAAAAGATCTTTACTTTCATATGTCATGCTTGTCGGGTATTAAACAATTATATTACGACAAATTTGAAATCTCCCTATCTATCAACAGAATAGATTTTAAAATTCTTTTATTAAAGTATTTTACAAATTTAATGTTTGACTGATTTTAATCTTCATGTGAACTATTTTATAGAAATAAGGCTTACGCTTGAAACAGAAAATTATAAATAAACTACTTGGTTACTGAAGTAAATAATTACCAATTATGGAAAAGTATCAAACGAAAGCTTCCGAATTTGTATTTTTTTCCCTTTAAAATTTTTACGGGTTGATAGTATGGACACAACAATCTATGTCTGAAAACCCAATTTAGCTCTTTAAAGGTTGCATTAAATTACTTTTGATGCAATTTAACAATTTAAAATTTCCGGTTGTTTATTCCCACCCCTTTTTTGAAAAATATTCTTCTTACTTACTGGCAAGTAAAATAAAACCAGAATACAGCCATTCTTGTTTAAAACTGGTGGGAATCAAACAATCTACCGGAATTTCCGACGTATATTCCGCAGATCAAACAATTTTTTTCGACCCAGAAAATTTTGTAAAAGCAATGTGGCTTTATAGATCGCAGTAAATATTTTTGTCCAATCACTAAATAAGATTTCTGGGTCAAAAAAAAAAAAAAAAAAAAAAAAAAAAATACGGAACGAGAATTAAGTGGTTAGAAAGTGTCGTAATTATGAAATTAGGTTTCCATGTATTTGTGTAAGAATGAAAACTCATACCATCGAGATTTCCATTTAACTACTCCAGTTTTTTTGCATTTGTTATAGGCCAGTTTTCGCAAAAATTGTATTATTATTAAAAAAAAAAAAAAAAAAAAAAAAAAAGAAGAAGAAGAAGTCTACGTTTTTAACTTTAAATGCTTGTATTATATCTGTTACTTTTAAGTAAAATTGAAATTTACAATTTTTACCCACAAAGTAATTTATTTATTTATTTATTTTATTATTTTTTTGTCAAAATCAGTTTTTCTAATTGTTAACTATAATAATATATGCGTATGATAAGTTATGCGCCAGTGTAAAAAATTCTTTGGACTCGCTTATCTATTTTTGTCGCTATTAACCTGTCCTTACATTGGCCCTTTTCCTATGATGTAGCCATCAGAAGTTATGGATTTTACCGGGTTGTACCTGAAAGGAAAAGCATTTTTATTACAAATAAAACTTTATGATTTACTTTTAGAGGTGATTGGATATGAAAGGACATTTAAAATTTCAGGGGAAAAATAAAATGTACAAAATTTCAACTACGGCTTAATCAATGGCGATACTTGATCTGTCTTAACCCTTTCCGGCACACTGTGCCCGGTCTGGAATACCTAATTTTAATTCCAAACTTGCAAACGGCACCAGTAATATTTTAGCAAATTTCTGCTTTTACAATAAAAGCTTAAATTAAGGAATTAGAGATGGGCAATATCGTTCCTTTTAAGGAACCGTTCCAGCCGGAATCGTTCACCAAAAGGAACGAGTTCTTTGGACTCGTTCCTATTGGAATCGTTCCGACAAAGGAACGATTTTGAGAAAAAGGAACGAATTCGAGAAAAAAGGACGATTTCGAGAAAAAAAGGAACGAATCCGTAAAAAAGGAACGATTCCGACAAAGGAACGAATTCGAGAAAAAAAGGACGATTTCAAAAAAAAGGAACGAATCCGACAAAGGAACGAATTCGAGAAAAAAGGACGATTTCAAGAAAAAAAGAAACGAATCCGAGAAAAAAAGGAACGATTTCGAGATAAAAAGAAAGGAATCCGATAAAATAGGATGGATTTTTTTAAAAAAGGTTCCAAGGGAAAAAAAACGCGTCCGAAACTATTTTACGAAAAAAGGGAACGAATCCGGAAACAGGGATAACAGATCTCGGAGCGACATGCAATCCCTAATATTTATTATTTTGGTAATCTGCCTTCTGTTTCACTTCACTAGCCCTTCAATGACAAACTCCCTCTCTATGAAGAAGGATCATTCCATTTTTTAGCTGGTGGGGAAAGGTAGGAGGGAGTGATCGGTACAGAAAGGTAGAGCAGTTAATTGAAATAGTGGCTTCGTCTATCAACTTGAAATTAAAATACATTAGCGGAACACTGAAGATGTCATTTTTGTTTTATGTTTAATTAATTATTTGGTTATTAAAATAAAATAATTTTTTTAAATTGAAATCGGATTTTTAAAATTGAAATATCACTAATTTTATCTAGTTTAAGTGCAGTTCTCCTTCTCCTTATTAAAATTAAAAAAATAAAATTAGAGCAAGATTGCTTTTTTTTTTTTTTTTTTGCGAAAAATAAAAATAACGTATCGTAAAAGTAACGTAACGCAGATTATTAAAATTTTTTCTTATTCGGTTTCATAATTCTTTAACTTTAAACAATCTTAAAATTGGCGAAAAATAAAAGTAAGTAACATATCTAAAGCCACTACTGAAATTTTTTTGTATTAGATTTCATAATTCTTTATATCTTAAAATTGTGTCATTTGTGCCTCCCCTCCCCTCTCAAAAAAAGTAAATAAATTAATAATCGCCCAACTTTATTTACAAGCTTTCGAATTGTTTTGATTTTTTTTTTTGTAAGCAGATACATCCTAAGTAATAATCATGAAATACTAATTTATGGAAAAATTCAAAAGAAAAAAAAAAGAAATTAAACCAAAGGTGACGAGTCCTGGTCAATATTATCCACTGGCGTCAATACATTATCCGTATTCATGCAATCTTTAGCCGAAGTCCGTTCCAAATCGTCAACATCTTTTTCTGAGGTCAATATATTATTCGTTAGCCAAATTCTGTTCAGAGTCGTCATCAAAATTAATCGAAGTTGGCCTTGAAAAAGGCCTTTTGGTTGTAAAATCATTAGACATAGCGCAGGCTTAATCAAATTATCAAATGGAGCCAAATCAAAAGAAATCGTACTACTGAATGTACTTTTAGTACATCACTCCCTCCTACCTTTCCCCACCTGCTAAAAAACGGAATGATCCTTTCTCATAGAGAGGCAGTTTGTCATTGAAGGGCTAGTTTTCACTTCAAACTTCAACTGTTTTCAATAAGGTGATTGTAAAAATACTGGTTTCATTGGTTTATTGTATGGTAATATATGAATTACTCTGGTTATATAATGTCCATTTATCCACATATTTCTTAGTAATTTGGTAATCTGCCTTCTATTTCTCTTCAAACTTCAACTGTTTTTAATAATATGAATGTAAAAATACTGGTTTCATTGGTTCTTTTATTGGTATTGTCTGAATAACTTTGGTTGTATTTATAAAAGTATTTATTTATAACTAATTTATTTTCTTACGTATTCATTTTTTTCATATCATTTCTTATCGTTTGCTTTAATTTTTAAATATTTTGGACAGATCATTTTGTTTTTAAGAGTTCATTTTATTCATCTGTGTGCGCTATTAATTAGCAGTTATTCCTAATCCCCATAATATAAGTATTCCCTGACTTTATGATTTATTCTATTAAGCATAATTCCTCTTGAAAATTTGCAATTGATTGACCTTTCATTTATCGCTATAGTTTATCCATGAAATTTTACTGTAGCTTTAGTTTTAGTCATCAGGCTGTTGCGGCGGTCTATTAGATTTTCAATGTAATCATTGCTTTCCCCTCCAAAATCTGTCGTCAAATGACCTTCGATTTATTTTATTATTTTTGCGTAGGAAATTTCTTTATTGATCTAATATTTGACATCGGGGTCTATGATTTGTTTCCTCTTCAAAATTCACCCTAACGTAACCTTTAACTTATATATCGGTCCTCATAACCGGCCGTTTTCCAAGTTGGTCCATTTCAGTACGATTCCTCAGGAATTGGGAATTTCGGAGTCTGCCCATTTCGAGAAACTTCCGATACAGTTTCAGACACATTTTTAACCCTTTCAGGCACACTGTGCCCGGTCTGGGATACCTAATTTTAATTCCAAACTAGCAAACGGCACCAATAACATTTTAGTAAAATTTTGCTTTTGCTACAAAGGCTTAAATTAAGGAATTCAAAATATCTAAAAAAATCGTTTGTGAATTCCGGTGTCAGTCAATATTTTCTAATTTTACTAACAGATTTTGCCCGTGCCGGAAAGGGTTAAAAGTAGATACGTGAAACTTGCTGAGATGATTTTTAAAGAGATGTATAAGAGGCCGCGTGATTTCTTTTTTTTTCGCTCAATTCGTTAGAATTTGATTTATAAACAATTACTTTCTCAGTATGACCATTTTTTTCGTTCGCAAATCTCCCTCTTCAGGAAATTCAGTTCTAAACGCCGACTTTGACACCAGTTTTTTACAATATTTTTTGCAATTGTAAAAAAAAAAAAAAAAAAAAAAAAAAAAAAAAAAAAAAAAAAAAAATGACAAGCACGGCGCATTGTGTACTTTCTAAGAAAGAGAATTGCCAGTTTGAAACGTTTGAGAGCAAAAATGAATTTAAGAATAAATCAGACAATAAGCAATTTGGATTGGAATACACCCTTAACCCCCTTCGTGACCCCTTCGCTTGTGTTTTTTGGGGTCAGGGAATCCAAATTTGTATCTTCTCAGCCAAAATTTCTCCCGGCAACTCCCCTCCCCCAATTTTTAATAAAATGCACCCCAAAAGAAAATTTAACAAATTCAATTTTTTACTGTTTTAGCGAAAAAATATCTATAAATTTGGATACAGACAAAATTTCCAAGAAATAAGATGCATAACATTATGGCGTAGGATGAACGGGGAGGGGGGAACATCGTTTGCTTTTTCTCTCCTCCGAACTTTCAATAATTCTTATTTTATGTATTTGGGTCATTGAATTCGAATTTTTTACTTCTCACCCCCTCCCTCCAGAAAAAAGTAAAATAATCGCCAATATAGGTTTTTTATATTTTTTGAGGAAAAATTATCTAGAAATTCAGAAAGTAGACAGAATTTTGAAAAAAGTACGATGCATAACATTATGGTTTAGGATGAATGGAGTGTGTGCGGGGGGGGGGGGGGCTGCCTCACAGCGCTACATGCACTAAGTTATGCAATTCCGCTTTTACCAAAATTTGTGTGCATGTGTTTGAGGAGAAGGAGTTGCAGGGAGAAATTTTCATTCAGCGATCCACAAAACATAAAATAAGTCTTTTCTAGAGCTACCATGAAATTTGCTAGGTATAGCCCGTATATGATCTCTATTGCCTTGACTCGCGCGACCAGGGTCGTCCAAAGAGAAAACTGTACCCGCGGCAAAGTCTCAATCTAGCGCTCCCCAAGTAAGCTGGGGGGGGAGGGGGGACCCCCAACTTTTTCTTGCGACAGGCCAAAAAATAATGTTGGTAGTATAATTTTGGCACCCCCTAAGTTTCCGCGATCGGGGTGACCGCCTTCGTCGCACCCCTCCCCTTTTATACGGGGCTGCAGACGATACAGTGCCACAGCGCATGTTGAGAGGCCGACTCCCTCCTCCAAGTTCATGCTACGTCATGATGTCACGTATCTTTTTTGTAGCAAATTTTGCCTGCTTTCTGAATTTCCTTTTTTCCAAAAACTTTTAATTAAATATATATATATATATATATTAAAATTAATATTTTTTATTATAATACCCAAAATCAAACGTATTTTGGGTATCATTTTACCTTTTCTTTTTCTTTACTTTTTTACTTTTTTTTTCTTTTCTTAAGGGAGGATTTTAGTGAGAATTTAAAAATTCGGATTCAGCGATCCCAAAACATAAAGTAAGTCTCACAGGAAAAATTCGGAGGAGTAACGGGAGAGCGAAGACATATCATGCGATTGGTTAACCTCCTCAGTCCTGATGTCGCCTATAGGTGACACAAAAGAACATCCATTAAGTTCATTTAATGCAATCTAATTTAATAAATCTTTTAATTTAATTTAAAACTGTTAAAATTACTTCTAGAGATTTTTAATAAATGCGTGCATATTAGAGGCATCCATACATACTGAAACATCTTTGAATATGATTTACAGTAATTTTAAACTAGTTTGTGTAGTCCTTCTTAATATTTGTCTCAGATTTGAGGAATTTAAGTGGTTGGTTGGTTGATTTTTGTTGTCCGATTATCTACGCTAATGGGATATAGGACCAAGGGGAGTGCCCTCCGTGGGGGTCTTTCTAAGGGAACCTAACCCGTATTTACGCAAGGTTCGAAGAAAACCACAGAAAACTCCGAACGGTTAGGCCGACAGCCGCGATTGGGTTGGAACCCAGCACCTGCCGTCTACCAGTTGAGAGGTCCGAACCTCTCGGCCACTGGTGGGGCGAGGAATTTAAGTGGAATTGCATAACGTAATGCATGTAGCGCCGCGGCGCATGTTAAGAGGCAGGCTTCCCTCTTCCCGTTCATCTTACGTCTCAGTCATGCATCGTATTTGTTGCAAATTTTGTATACTTTCAAAATTTCTGCATACTTTTTAACTAAAACGATAAAATTATTGATTTTTTTCTTAAATAAGTTTTGGGAGGGGGGGGAGGAGGGGAGTATTTTACCAAATTTTAGGGGAGTTGCCGAGGAAAATTTTGGTGGGAAGTTGAAAATTCGGATTTAGCGAATTAAAAAACATAAAAAAGCCTTTTTCCAGAATTATCATGTGCTAGGTAGAGACCGAATACGGTCTCTATTGCTTGGACTATTGTTCAAACAGATTTTCCTCTATGTAATAAATCTCAATGTAAGTTGATTAAAACAATCTTCAAGAGTTTCAAGATTGTTTTTTAATCATCTTCGTCAGGAGAGAAAAACAAGACGCCAGACTTATAAAGTGATACATGAGCGAGCGCTATTAGCTGGTCTTATTACTTTCTTCTATCTTTACAAGAAGAAAGTATTGGATTCATGAAAATTTTTGACTTCCGGTTTTCGACGGATTTATACGTTTTAGAAGGTCCTGAACACGTAATGACTATTTTTAGAAAATGTCTGTGTGTGAGTCTGTCTGTATGTGACAAAAAATTTGTCGGCGCTCTATCTCAAGAACTAATGCTCGAAATTTAATAAAATTTTATATTCAGTTAGACCTTGATATGAATTAGTGCCTGTTGGTTTTTGGTAAAAATTGGCCAGCAGGTGGCGCTGCTATACTACGTTTTTCATGATTTTCAAGATTGCTATATCTCAAGAACTAATGCACAGAATTTAACCAAACTTCAGATTCTGTGACCCCTTGATATATATAGACGCTGATTACGTTTTGGTGTAAATTGGCCTGCAGATGGCGCTGGTATGCCACGTTTTTCATGATTTTCATGATAGCTATATCTCAAGAACTAATGCACAGAATTTCACCAAACTTCAGATTCCGCGATACCTTGAGATACATAGCTGCTGATAAGGTTTTGGTGTGAACTACCCTATAGGTGGCGCTGCTATGCTACATTTTGCGCGATTTTTGCGATAGCTATATCTCAAGAACTAATGCAGAGAACTTCATCAAATTTTAGATTCTGTTACACTAGAATATATAACATAATTAGACGCTGATTACATTTTGGTATTAACCTTGCAACAGGTGGTGCAGCTATGCTGCATTTTGCACGATTTTTCCGATAGCTATATCTCAACAACCAACGCACAGAATTTCATCAAATTTCAGATTTTGTTACAAAATGACATATAACATAATTACACGATGATTACGTTTTGTTATAAATCCTTCAACTGATGGCGCTGCTGTGATATATTTTACACGGTTTTTTTTAACTAGCTATATCTCAAGAACTAATGTACAGAATTTCGTCAAACTTCAGATTCTTTTACACCATAACATAATTAGACGCTTTTTTTACGTTTTGGCATAAATTGTCCAAGATATGGTGTTGCTGTGCTACGTTTTGCAAATTTTTTGTTATAACTATATCTCAAGAACTAATGGACGAAATTCCATCAAATTTCAGATTCTGTTAGGTCTTAACATAAATAGATGCTTATTAGGTTTTCGTATAAATTATCCAACATGTGGCACTACTAAGATTATTTTCTCAGAATATTAATTAAATTTTGCGTTTTAGGCTTTTCGGATACCAGAATCTCATTAGGCTATTTCAAATGTTCGAGGAAATTCGATAGTGGGTAACTTTGGGGTCACCACGTTTTTTTTTTTTTTTTAATATTAAAATGTACTTATGAGATAGAAGAAAGTTTTGGGATTGACACATCCAACTAGTTTAATATGCTTTTTAAATAAATAACTCTACGATGAACAGGAACTTTTAATACACTTTGAAAATAATCTAAAAAGAGAACTAAATCATGTTTTATGTTTAGAAAATTCTGCTGTTGGAAAAAAATGAATGAAAATATGTTTTGAAGAGAAAAAAAAATTGAGACATTAAGATAAAAATCTAATTTTTTTTCTTTTGACAAAGAAGATTCTCAAATTCAAATTATACTTGAGGAAAAATAGCATGAAACCGAAATATACATAAAAGTGCATAATTATTAAAATAATCGAAAATCAGCTATTATCCCATTAAAGTGCAATTTTTATGACATGATGATGTATTTCTTATATTATTCAAAACCGTTTCAAATCAGTTTTTTTTCTTTCTTTTAGTCTTGTTTTTCTTGAAAATTCATTATATATATATATCATTTCGTATGATATATTTACCAATTAGAAAAGTATTAGTGCATGTATCTAAGTCTATATGGTGTTCCATTACCTTCGGATCCTGGTACTCAATCGATAAAGCACGTTTAGGTTCTGTATTCGAATCCTAGCTGGGGCATTTTTCACTCAGTTATAAAAAATCAACTTTGTAAATTATTTCTTTTAGATCAATTTTGCATGAACACGTCAAATAGTATTGTAATTAAGTCACAGATGACAGTAAATAATTTGTAACAGACAATATGTTAAATGAAGTAAAATAATATACTTTTATTTTTCTAAACATTAAATTTAAGAGGATATAATGCGCAGTTGTAGTTTATTACACGTTTATCCCCTCCTACAACTTTAATTTCTTTTCTCTTTCTTTCGTTTTTCTTCGTCTCCCCTCCCCTCCCCCCCCCCCGCTTTTTTTCATACACATTTGAAAGGTATTTGGGCAATACACTTTGCTTTAATAAATCAAAATATATCTTATTTTAAAATAAAATCGGTCCTTTTCGGAATGATTTCATTTCGGAACTAGTCCGAGGAATCGTTCCTTTTCGGAATGGTTTCATTTTGGAACTAGTCCGCGGAATCATTCCTTTTCGGAACGAGTGCGAGGAATCGTTCCCTTGCGGAATGGTTTCATTTCGGAACTAGTCCGAGGAATCATTCCTTTTCGGAATGGTTTCATTTCAAAACTAGTCCGAGGAATCGTTCCTTTTCGGAACGAGTCCGATCAATCGTTCTTTTTCGGAATGGTTTCATTTCGGAACTAGTCCGAGGAATCGTTCCTTTTCGGAACGAGTGCTAGGAATCGTTTCTTTTCGGAATGGTTTCATTTCGGAACTAGTCCGAAGAATCCTTCCTTTTCGGAACGAGTCCGATCAATCGTTCCTTTTCGGAATGATTTCATTTCGGAACTAATCCGAGGAACCGTTCCTTTTCGGAACTAGTCCGAGGAACCGTTCCTTTTCGGAACGAGTCCGAGAAATCGTTCCATTTCGGAATCGTTCCGAAAAGGAACGATTCCTTTTTACAGACAGGAACCGTTCGTTCAGTTCCACCGCCGGAACCGTTCCTTTGGAATCGTTCCTCAACAAATGACACATCTCTATAAGGAATTCAAAATATTTCGAAAATTCGTTTGTGAATTCCGGTGTCAGTCGATAATTTCTCATTTCAGTGAAGATTTTGCCCATGCCGGAAAGGGTTAATAATCCTCATAACTAACGTCAGGAATTGTAGCTTTGTAGGTTGAAAGGGACATGATTGAAGAAACCACCAAATACAATAGCAAAAATTTAATAGCAATTTAAACTATAATAGCAATTTTCTCACGTAACCTCATCGGAACGTGGTGAGCTTGTCACACATTTGTTTCTGCATTAGGTAATTCTGTTAATGTGTAACTAATATTCACGTGCCTAACGCAGGGTTAATAAAAGTTTCCTTCATTCTACTGAATACTATTATTAGGACAGGTCCTGGAATTTCCAGACCACAAAAGTTTTTGGTACGAGTATTTTCATATACTAAATTTTTTCTTAAATATGTCGATATTTTCCTGGTTTGGACTAGATTTAAGAAAAATAAATAAAAAATAATAATTTAACAAATTTTAACAGCCATTTGGAAAATTAAGTTTATTGGATTCGAAGCTATATAAAACTAAATTTATCGGATTCAGATTCGAGTTTATCCAATGGAAATGGTCAGCTAATGGTTTAATAATAATTAGATCGACGCAGGTGTGGTCTTTCGGTAACTTCAGAGCCCCTTGCCTGCCCTTCCCGGTTTTCGGAGTCGTTGATTTAATCAATTCTCTTTTTAAATTTGTTCATTTAAAATTTTTGATTTTTCTTAACCAACTTAGTTCCGCTAGATATTCGGCTATTCGGGACGTGGGTCAAGATCTTTGAACCTGGCTTCCGCTAGAAAGTCGCAATAAAAGAAGAAAAGCCAAAGGATCACGGACGCTAAAAGTGGAAAGGTTAAATAATCACGGACATTAAAAAGAGTAAAACAAAATAGAATACGGACACCACCAGGTCCATTCTGGACTGTAAACAATAGCATAGCTGCCAACATCTTCTGCTTTTTTGGCCCGGAAGAATTTATAGTAAATTTTATCATATCAAATTGCAGTAATCTGCCGATTAAATAAGACAAAAATTTCTATTGAATTTTTCCGGGCTAAAAAATCGGAAGAGTTGGCAGCTAAGAAATAGCCACTTTCCAAATGGTTAAAATATCTATATTATAAAGGCTAAACGTATCTGTGCGTAATGCATACGTCATTTTGTGAATGGCAACATTTTTGCATGCAATTCAGTTTTGCAATCTTCGGTACTACAAATATTATACTTCTATATAACGCACATTTTCAATTTTTACATCGACGTATTGAGAAAAAAAAATGTACTTTTAAATGCAATTTGTTTGAAAGCTGTATCTCAATTTATTTATGAGTTATTAATTTTTTTATAGTTTTTAGTACGAATTTCGTAATTGTGGCAACAGAAATACGCCATTTTCTCTTAAAGTTGATAAAAACTGAAATAAAAATATGTAAAAAGAAATCGTCTGACATAAAATCCGATGAACTTCGGTTTTATTGCATTTTTATTCATCAATTAAATGGGGTTTTTTTTAGTTCATTGAAAACTTAATTTATAAAGGATACAACAATTTCACTTTACAAAAATGTATTTTAAATAAAATTCGAGTGACTTACCGCATTTACTCAGTTCGTATCAGAAAGCTAAATGAGTGCAATTTTATTTATCCGCGTGTATGTAATGATATTATAAAAAATTTGAAAAAAAAATGCAAATGAATGATTTCTAATAAAACATGGAGCTATTATAAATAAAAAAGTGAAGATTTGTGAATCATCACATTTCCGATTTGTTTTGCCGAGTGTCTTGAATGTTGTTTTTGCTGTGTTTGTGTATTATTCCATTCTAATGACGTCATATGCAAACTTTTCTATAGATGATGTTTAAGACTGGATTCTTAAAAATGGAATGCTTTTAGCGGATGCAAATAACGTCTTTTTATATAGAAAAAGCAAATGATTTTAAAATGATCAACTTAAAATACTATGAGATGTGTGTATGTAAATTTTGAGACGATGAAAATTATTACGGGTTTAGATTTCATGTAGAAATTTTATGATCATGTCAATTTGGATTTTTTTTTTCATTTGCTTTATGCCAAACATAAGAGCCTCAATTGATAATCTCATCATAATAACTGATCTTTGTTATACTTTACCGATTACATATGCTGTTTAAGTTTAATTTTATTAATTTGAACAACAAAGTTTTATAGAAATAGTTTTTTTTATCTTTTCAGCTTAGAATAATATTTGTTTGAGAGTTAATCTGACCAATATAAGATGCATTTTTTTACTGTAGCTAATTTTGTGGGCTTATTATAAATCAATGAAACAGTTCCTTTTTAAACATTTTCTTTCGTCGAAATTCGACGGGTTCAACCTCGTATATATAATACTGATATGTAATCTGGAAAATAACTTGATCTGTACGAAACCTGGTTAAAATATTAGATTTTCTCAATTTTTCGACTTTTTTAAAATAAAAAAGTAATTGCGATTTGTGAAAAATCTTCACCTAGCAGCAAACAATTACATTTTTATATTCAGCATTGCAAAATATATACAAATCAATTACTAAATGCTAAAAAACCCAATCATCATATCTGTTTTAAAATATCAGATTTTTGTTATTGTTTTACTTTTTAACTTTGAAATTTATGAAAATTATTTGATGTGATGATTAAAAACGGAAGTAATTATCGGATCTAATTCTAAAAAAGTACACGAACAAGCCTCAGTTATAAAAATCTAAAAAACACTACACAACCGAGATTTTGCCGGCTTGTGTAATTAATTGATGAGATTCATTTATGCAGTACGATATAAACTTATTAAAAGTTCAAGCTCTGCAATATTTTTAGAAACAACGGATCTTTTTGATTACTTTCAACTCAGCAAAATTTCGAAATTTTTTTTAATTTAAAAATATTTTGTTAGGTTGATTTTTAACTTATTATGAAGTATTAGGAAATAAATGAAACTTACGCTTGAAAGAGTAAAAAGTATATTCTGAATAATTTTGAAAATGATTTATTACTCAATTATCGAAGTACATCGATTGAAAGCTTTAAAAGTTATATTTAGTTTCTTTTTTAAAGTATTATAGATTGAAAACACAGATTTAATAATTTATTTCGAACATATAAGGCTGTTTCCATGCGAACTTGTCATGTCACTCACATAATACGATTTTTGGCTACCAGTTTTTTTGAACGGAAAAAATGTGACTTATTTGATCGGTGATATCTCATAAATAGAATAAAACGAAGCAAATTTTTCGAAAATAACGGTGGCCAGCAAGCATAGCGATTTTCAGCTGTGTGACAGACATGATAAGTTCGCATAGAAACAGCCATAAGGTAAGAAAAGATTTGTAATCGTGATTTGTATGTGTATGGGGATACAGAAAATATTTTTTTCATTTAACCCAGGAGTACACGCGCCGGGTCTTTTTGACCCGGAGTGCGTATGATTTTTGCAATTGTAACCACTTATCTTTTAAAAGTAATCTTCAACTTATTTAATCGCAAAATTAGCAAGGATTGTCTCCGCCTAAATAAAATGACGGTTATAATTTGATTTTATTGGTGACAAAGTTAAAACCATTTCTACCCTGGGTAAGCGCGTGTTCTCCCGGGTTAACAAGAAATCGATTGTAAATAGAAGATTCGTATGCAATTTGCACTTTCTAAAAAAAGCTATTTCTAAAGAAAAAAAAAAGTTTCGATGTAGGTTTTAGCAATATTTACAATCTAAATATTATTTTGGTGTCAGTTTTTGAAAATCTTTCAAGAGAAATTTGAGAAGAAAATTTATTTTACATAGAAAAGTATTCAAAGTCGAATCAATTACGAGCTCTCAAAGTGCAAACATATCCATTTTCACATATCTAAAATATTAGCATCATGAACAGTTTTTTAACAATTTTTTACAATGAAATGAAAATTGAACAGTTATTTTCAAATTTAATTTGTTTTAAACAAATCTAGAATATAGTGTATGAAAAACAATGTGATGACGAGGAAACATGAAATACCTAACGTTTATTTTGATTTCTTTTTAGTTTGTACTATTAAATGAGATTAAGTGAAAATGATATAAATTATATTAAATTTCTTCAATCCTAAATTATTTTACTATGAAAAATGATATAAATTATTTTGCAACAACAAAAAATTACATTTAAAATTACTTAAATGTGTTTTATTTAAAAACATGCATTGTAAAACTAAACTAAATTATCCGAACCATATACTTTCAAGCGTCTGACGTACTCACCATGAGTTAGAATTGTTAAAAAACAGATCTCAAGTTCATCCATTTATACATGATGGACTATTTCAAAATGAAAACTGAAAAAGAAGAAAAATTAATGCAACGTTCACTATTATTGTTATCACCATTCGAGGAAATTTTCATAAATAATTCCAATTATTTAATTAAAAAATATCATTAAAGATAAAAATTGATATAACCAGTTAAATACCAATGTGGTCTACTCTCAAAAAATATATTTCATTTGTTACAAAATCTATTTTGTTTGTCTATATAATAAACTATTTTTTTCCTCTTGTGTTCCGCCCCAACCAGTGGCCGAGAGGTTCTGACCTCTCAACTGGTAGTCGGCAAGTGCTAGGTTCGTACCCAATCGCTGCCGTTGGTCTAACCGTTCGGAGTTTTCGTTTTTTTCTTCGAACCTTGCGTAAATACGGGTTAGGTTCCCTTAGAAAGACCCCCCACGAAGGGCACTCCTCCCCCTGGGCCTATATCCCTCGAGTAGATAATCGGTCGACACAAAATAAACCAAACCTCTTATGTTCAATATGTTACAAGAGTGACAACATTTTGGTTATATCGACAAGTAATAATTGCTAAACTGTTTTAAAAACTAAAACACACGCTTTTATATCAGGTTGGACTAAAAAGTTAAAAAAGTTTTTTGGTTGCATAGTTACGGTTTTCATATCTGTTTCAGTAACTGTCATATCTCTAAGATGTCAGGTGACTGTTAATTTCTCAAATTGCTATTAATCCGTTTATCCGGCGTTTTGATCCTTTTAAGCGGCGACTTTTCAAACTGTTCAATTTTTATCGGTTTTCAATAAATGTGCAAAGTTTAAATTTAATCTGATGCCTTAAAAAGGGTGAAAATAACGTCCAAATATTCCATTACATACATGTATACAGGTGAAGATAATAAAAGCACGTTAAAAATGCTTTTTGTTACACTTACAGATATATTAAGAGAATGGAACGCAATGATACTTAACTGATTATATCAAATTTTATATTAGTTATATTTTTTAATAAAATAATTCCGATTATTTATGAAAATTTGCTCGAACTGTCAAAAAATTTCTCAATGGGCAGAATTTTTGGGCAGGGTTCGTACCCATCAAGGTATTAGGAGGATTTTAGGTATATTAGTACCAGAAATTTCATAAAGTACAGTTCGCTGTATTTGAAGATAGATTTTCTTTTTCATAAAAGCAGCCTAACATTTTTTTACCAAAACTTTGGTTAAACTTCTTTGAAGCCTGCGAACTCTGTTGAACTGTTCCAAAATTGAAACTGGCTTGGAGAATGAGTCTGTGTTATTCCTCAAAAGTATCTTACCAAACCTTGGGAATGGACTATTACAACCAGGGCTGTCACAGGCGACTATTTTTATATTGTGTTACACCAATATTTTTCTAATATAAATTTTAATGGATATTTTTCTCGAAAATGTTAATATTCCAAATTTAAAAAAATATATAACTAGAATATAGCATGCAACTATTTTGCGAATTCTGAATAGATAATTTGTAAGTTGAATATGCTACGAAGATACTTGGAATTTTAAAAAAGTTAAAATATTTTAATGTTTTGTTTATTATATTTACTATACAATTTAATGGTTATAGTTTTTTTCTAACTACACTGTAAATAAACATATTTTCGGAAACACAGTTTTTAAAATCAGTATTTGTTCTTCGGTCTATTTTTCTTAAATTTGTTAGAAAATTTTGAAAGTAAGATATCATATTACATTTAGTAAAATTTATTTTCACTACATCGTTAAACTGCTAAAATCTAACTTTGTAGAATAATTTGGAAAACAACTCTTAATTAGTTGGAAAGTTTTGGAAAAGTATTTCTTTCAGTATGTCATGCTTGAGTGATTTTCAACTGTTATGACGTACAGCAAGATAAACAAAATTTCAATAATTATCCATTTTAAGAAAATATCGTAGATTATTTTTCATTTTTATTTAAAAATGAAAAGTATGTTACCAACTGATTTTTTTAAGTAAATTGAAAGTAAATAAACACATTTTGATTTGAAATATTTTTTCATACATGTAGAATACAGTGTACAACTATTTTGCGAATTTTAGATAGTTATCTTGTTTATTAAATGTGCTATGAAAATACTTGCAGTTTTAAAATATGTTAATGTATTTTAATGTTTCATTTATTATAATTTACCATACAATTTAATGGTTATAGTTATTTTTTCTAACTACACTGTAGATAAACATATTTTCTCATTTTAAAGTACAATCTATCGCAACATCTAACGCAGTTTTTAAAATCAGTATTTGTTCTCCGATCTATTTTTTCTTAAATTTGTTAGAAAAATTTAAAAATAAGTTGTCATATTACATTAGGTAAAATTTATTTTCACTTCATCCTAAAATTATTAAAATGTAAATGTTAAAATTCTAAACGCATTTTTTTTATACATCTAGAAGATAGCACACAACTACTCTGCGAATTCAGAATAGATAATTTGTTAATTGAATGTGCTACGAATATACTTAGAATTTAAAAATACGTTACTGTATTTTAATGTTCCGTTTATTGTAATTACTATACAATTTAATGGTTATAGTTTTTTTTTTCAAACTATACTATAAATAAACATATTTTCTCATTTTAAAGTACAATCTTTCGGAAACACAGTTTTTAAAATCAGTATTTGTTCTTCGATCTATTTTTCTTAACCCCTTAACTGATTTGCCCGTGCGCCGTTCGGGCAAGACGAATTTGCTTAGTTCATCATTTAAAGATTTTTGACACCACTAATTTTTTCAAAAATAGAATGGCATACTGTTCTAGAGTAGAAACGTTTAGAATATGCATTATGAATATTTTTGCTTAAAAAAAATGGTATAAACCCATATTTTCTATTTATTGCACGTAAAAAAAGAAACAGTTAAGGTGTTAAATTTGTTAGAAAATACCATACAGTTTAATGGTTACAGTTTTTTTCTAACTACAATGTAAATAAACATATTTTCTCATTTTAAAGTACAATCTTTCGGAAACACAGTTTTTAAAATCAACATTTGTTCTTCGATCTATTTTTCTTATGTTTGTTAGAAAATTTTGAAAGTGAGTTATCATATTACATTTGGTAAAATTTATTTACACTACATCGTAAAATTATTAAAAGCTAACTTTGTGGAATAATTTGGAAAACAACTCTTAATTAGTTGGAAAGTTTTGGAAAAGTATTTCTTTCAGTATGTCATACTTGACTGATTTTCTACTGTTGTGACATACAGTAAGATAAACAACGAAACTCACTATGAAATAGAAAACAAAAATTAACTAACTAGTTTTCTGAATTGAATAATTACTCATTTATCGAAAATATCGTAGATTATTTTTCATTTTTAATTTAAAATCGAGAGTTAGACACACATTGAAAATTATTTTTATAAATAAAATCGAGAAAAAATAAGCACATTTTGATTTAAAATATTTTTTCATATATTTAGAACATAGCATGTAAAATAAATGCATAATCGGGAAACATTTAAATGTCAAATTTTCTTTTAATAATTAATTTTTTTGGTTATTCAATGAGTCAATAAGTCGTTTCTTAGAAATTCTGTTTTGTTTCTTTAATAGTAAGTAATGGAAACGAATGTTTGATTTTTAAAGCAAATAGAACAGTTATTCTGCAACATTAATTTCAAACCATAGATAGATAATTCTATCTTCATAATATATATATTTTTTATTTTTACAACTAGAAATCCACTAAATAAAGAAAAATAGACATATTTTCTTTTTTTCTTTTCTATGGACTTTTAACATATTTCTAGCAGAATGTATTTAACGGAAACGACTGTTTTTTTTATTTAACCCTTTCCGGCACGGGCAAATTCTGTTAATAAAATGAGAAAAGTATGCTATTCCATAGTTGCAGAGTCTCTGGCTTTTTACACGCTACTATTATTTTAGAGAAAATCTGTCTCTCTTAAATCGCCGAAATGCTGATTAAATAAACGTTATTTTATCAGTTAACCCCTTGAATACGAACGACACGTATACGTGCCACAAAAAGGATTAAGAAACCTTGTTTATTTCCACCAGTAAAATTTTACTGTAAAAATTGTTTTATTTAATCATAACAATGGAACAATGTGATCAGGTTAATGGACTGCCTAGTTGCATTTTCTCGATTTAAAATGGCACAAACTTCTGTTTTTATAAACCGGTGACAAAACAATAAAAATTTCGTAAAAAGCTTCTGTCGCGAAGGGGTATCCAAAAGCCTTGGCAGCTCTGGCTATTCTTTTTCAAAGTACCTTCTCTCACATTAAAAGCAACAATCGCATCAACCCACTTTTTAAAAACGAGGATAGAAGCCTTTTTTTGGAAGCTGCTTTCAAAAACCTTGCACTGTTGTAATAACTTCAGAATCTATTAAATATTCTGTTATACAGATATTCTGTATACAGATGTTTCCCATCAATGCTGTAAACAGCCTGCAATCGCATGGTGCGAGATCTAGACTATAAGGGGAATGTGACATGTTTTCAATAGTACATTAACTAAGATAGTGCTGAACTGGAGTCGTAACATGTGGAAGAGTATTATCGTGATGTAATGTGCAATTCCTTACTAGTCCCTGATGCTATCACGATATATGTGTTGTTGCAAAATTTTCAAAACTGAAACATTATATTCACCATTTACAGTAGTCTTTCAAGGTACAGCATACTGATAGATTATATCTTTATGACCAAAGAAAATAATCATCATGTCCATTTCAGCAGTTGGTTCACGGGTTTTTTTCGGTGACGTTATTTGGTATTATTTATGACGGCCAATTATCTGCACAAGGGATGTAGATCCTAGAGAGAGTGAGGATCTCCATGGGGGTCTTTATAAGGGAACCTAACCCGTATTTACGAAAGTTCAAAGAAAACCACGAAAATTCCGAACGGTTAGGCCAACAGGCGCGTTTGGGTTCGAACTCAGTACCTCCTGTGTAACAGCTTCATAAGCAGAACCTTTCAGCCATTCATGGGGCGTTTTTTTCCGAGGCACAGAATCAGTGTGCTTCCATACACTTGTTACGGACTTGATAAGGGGATCAAAATGCTGCACCAAAGTTTCATCACCTGTTTTTGCGGAAATTCGGAACATTTTGAAACATCTGTTTCCACTCACAATATTGTTGAATTCTTGTTTACATATGTTATTTAGTGAAGTGATTAGGGACTCATATCGGGGCTCCCAAATGGTCTACGAACTGAGCACCAATATTTTTTAACAAAAAATTTCATAATAGTGTTTCTACAGCAGTGGTGTTAAAACCGACCTTAGAAAGCGTTTTTTTCGCAATTTACAAGAAAAATATAAACCAAAAATCTTTCTAAGAAAATATTGATGTTGAGTTGGCGGACCATTTGGGAGCCCTGTCATATGGAATAAATATGCCAGATGGCAGTAGCGGCTCTTGAGGGAATTCTGCATCAAATTTCTCTCCCCACTAAAATTTAACCGAATCTTTTATATTACTTTAAGGCAGGCATGTCAAACTCGTCTACTACCGCGGGCCAGATTTAGTATTGTACACAAAGCCGCGGGCCACGTTATCGAAAATAAAGAAGCAGATTAATTTGATGACTATCGTACAAAATGAAAACTCTACACTAAAAATGAAACATTGTTAAAAAAAAACCATACAAAAATTTTAAAACTATTTATTGGAGAAATTAAAAACATGCACCAGAACATGTTTAAAAATATTTTTAAGTAAAAACAAATCTGTAGCAAAAGAATGTCCAATGCAATGAAAAATAAGTTAAAATAAAATACAAACATGCTTAAACGCATTTTGAATATTTTAAAGTTTAAATCGCAATCAAAATTTTACAAAAATGTGTTATTAATTTTGTAATCCTAATATCTGTATTTTTTATGTTATAATTATTACTTTTTATAAAATCAATCATTGATAAAAGGCAATTATTTACAATATAATATTATGTAATTAAAAAAAATTCAAAATTGATTAAAATATATTAGCTATGATTATTGATCCGGCATAGAAGTAATTTCCTGTTTCTCTTCGCTTATTTTTAAATACATATCGTGTCTGAAAAAAAAAAAACTGCTCACAAAGTATGAGGAAAACTGGCTATTAAAAAATATTTGTCGGTGGCTACCAATGAAAATTTTTAGTCATAGCAACACACATTGAAATTATGGATTTCATGCGATTACTGGGATTTCTGGTTACATCATTAATATTTATAGAAATGCCCCAGCATATTTGTAAATTTATTTAGTTATTCTGGACATCCTTTATTCTACCTTGAACTATTTCGAGTTGTGTGCAATTGCATCTAATCATTGTTTTTAAAATCAAATGGATTACTTTTAATATGTTTTCACAAGCACACTTTTTTCAACAAAGTTTCATTTTAAAATCTATTTATTTTCCGAAATTATTTCTAGATATTTGTGGGTTTTTCGAAACATTTGTGACTAAATTCTTAGCAAAATCCAACGGAGTTTCTACATATTAAACACAATTTTTCAGTATTAAATATTATTTCAAATTGATTTTTATGAATCTGTGATGCTATATCATCATCAAGAAAGGTTAATTTACAATGATACGTTTACTAACCTTTAAAAATTAAATTAATTAATGAGCTTATGTCCAAAATGCTCACTTTCAATTATGCTTGCACCAAATTATAAAAATAAGGTAATAATTTATTATTATTATTATTATTATTGTTATTATTACTATTATTATTTTACAAGACGTGTCACTTTCCCTTTCAAAGCTATTTCTTTTGATTTTTTAGAAACTTTTAATTAGAAATTAGCTTTGTATTTTAATTTTTTCGATATATTTTAAATACCTAACAAATTCCACGCGGAACTTTGTAGTGAATCAAAGAAAACAGTAAAATAATGTACTCGTTTCAACATAAAACACATAATAAACTATTAGGAAAGAAATCATAAAACTTTTCTAAATTTTTAGATTATGATATGTTCTGCTTAACTTTCTTAATGATAACTTTTGCATAATCTATCTCCTGGAAACGAAATTTTAAAATAAATTAAATTTGATCATATTTAAGACAGTATGTTTGGATCTTTTATGCCAGAGTGTTGTTGAATTGGTGTTGTTTGCATCTACTATGCCAAGTTGTAAAAAATTTTCATCCAAAATAACAACCATTAATTTGAAAATATAAATTTTTCTTTATTTAATTGCGGATCATTAATTTTAATGTATGTCAATATCTGTTATTTAATGCAATGAAGATTAATATTCTGAAATAATGGTAGATATTTTTAATACAATCATTCTCCAATTTTGAAACGCTGCAATATTTGCAATGCAAAGTGCATGCAAAGTAGTACAAAATGCAAAGTTTGTAATGCAAAGTTTTCTGCATCAACTAAGAACTTAATCAAACATACGAAAACGCCAAAGGCTTGGCGGGCCACAGAGAAGTTCCTGGCGGGCCAATAATGGCCCGCGTGCCACGTGTTTTACATGCCTGCTTTAAGGCAAATTTTGTTGAATATAAAAAACTGATAATATCATACAATTTTCGTGGTGTGAATAAATTAATGCAGCAACCCGTGACGAGCCGCAACTTCTAGATGGAGCTGGTTGCGCTTAACCCCTTAACTGGTTATTTCGTTTCCGTGCAATAAATTGAAAATAACGGATTCACACACAACGGACGGATTCATACAACGGATTCACATATTAAGTAAAATATTCGTAATATTTAGTCTAAACATTTCTGCCTTTAAATAGTATGAAATTATTAAAAAAAAATAGTGGTGTCAAAAAGCTTTAAATGATGAATTAAGCAAATTCGTCTTGCCCGAACGGCGTACGGGCGAATCAGTTAAGGGGCTAGTCATTTGGTAGGCCTCCCTACCTGGTTGAAACTGGAAGAAGCTATAAACTGTTGCGTAGAATGCAAAACATCGACATTTTCGAAAAATCAGTTTACGTCACTATCGCCTTATGTGTAATATATATATATTTTTTTTTCTTGAGAGACTACCCACATAGTGTTAACTTTTTGATCTTTCAAAACACTTTGTGTTCGGCCAGGCTTAGGAACCGGTTCTGCAGAAAAACGTCATTTTTTAAAATCACAATTGCATCTAAGAATCTTAGACTCATCAAAGCATTTATTCTTGTAAGATTCTTTCATAAACTAATTTTGCGTCTATTTTGCCTGAATGGTAGCAAAATTTTATGACACAACACATTTCGGTTTTTAATTCTTAATCATTCATCTCCCTTTCTGCAGGGACAAATAAAAAGAATTTTTTAACTCTCAATGCATAGTTATGCAGTATAGCGAGTGGTCAGGGAAAAACACAATGAAAAAAGAAGTAGCCACCAGTATTGTATCATAGAAAATACTTCAAATAATTTAAAGGAATTAAAGGAGAGAAATTTCTCTTTAACAAAATTCTGGTGTTTTAACACCATTTTTGACTGACCACTCGCCACTCAGTTATATAGATCCGCATAACTTTTTATGCAACCTATAATAAATAACTTCAGTTTTTTAGAAACCACTGTATTTATATAAAAATACTAATCCTCGGAAAACTACAAAAATATGCAACTAAATAAAGCTAAAAAAAT
This sequence comes from Maratus speculifer, assembly GCA_964019185.1. Lineage (NCBI taxonomy): Eukaryota > Metazoa > Arthropoda > Arachnida > Araneae > Salticidae > Maratus > Maratus speculifer. The sequence goes on from OZ025296.1 coordinate 38,406,409, forward strand.
TTCTTAAAATTTCTGATGTCACTTCATTAACAAAATAATAAAAAACACCATTCAAAAAGAATAATTCATGCATTTAAGGTTTAAACAAGCACAAAATTAGGAAAATAAAATCATCTGCTTCGTTTAGAATATTTATAAACGTTCAGTTAACAGTTTAAAAAAATCCCCCTGCAAATTTATTTTTTATTTTCGCAGTGTTGCCACTACGTAAAAAAATAACTCAGTTTGCATGGACTGTCCTTTGTACATGAATGATGCTTGGTAATATTAAAGCAAAAAAAAAAAAAAAAAAAAAAAAAAAAAAAAACATGCACTTCAAAATATTTAAAAAAAATAGTTTATCTATTATAGGCATAATATTATTCACTCTGTTTTTTTTCTTTACTGAAAATTTCTGTAGTCGACACACTTTTTTCCTGGCCAATAAAAAAAAACTAATCCGTCACGTTTTGAAGTGAAACACTTTTTAAGCTACAAAACCCTTGACGTAAACTAATACTGGTCTCTTTTCAAAGATTCTATTTATGTAGATTAATACTGATGTGTTGATATATATATCTGCGCATTTTTCAGAATCTGGGTCTGTTTTAATGCGATGCATTTCTCCTAGTTTTTGTCGTGAAATTAATTGTGAATTCCCTTAACAAGTGTGATTTGTAGCAGTAAAGAACTTATAGTCGAAAATTTATCTTTTATTAACCCTTGGCAGTCCGTTGTCTCCGCTGCGGAGACATCATCTTTCCTTCCAAAATTTGTTTTTGGCACCAGTAATTATGGAATATAAAATTTTCCTTATTTAATCAGAGAATTTTTGAAATTGTCTACTTCAAGGAAAGTTCTTTTAAAAAAACTGGTGCGAATTGAATAAAATTTGCGTAAGAGGCACCGGAATCCGAAGGATTAATTAGTATACTACACTTGTAAATACTAGCGGCTTAGATTATAAAAAACTGGAATTATCATACAATTTTAGTGGTGTGAATAAATTGATGCAGCACCCCCCCCCCCCTGACCATCCGCTACCGCTTGTAATAATAATTAATTAAAAAAATTCGAACATTCATTTTACTAGTAAAACTGTATATCAGAAACCTCAACGTCAGCTTTGCAAATCACAATTTTTTACCACATTTTGCATAATATTTTACTTTATACAAACAAAAATTGAAAATTTTCAAGTATCATAAATATTTATAAAAATAAAAAATACATGGTAAATTTCTGAAATTGATGCGTTAAATTCATCATATTGTTATGCAACGATATTGTAAAATTCTGATGAACTGCATAAGATGATAAATTTTGAGTTAAAAAGATAAATTTCTTCAGGGGGGGGAGGGGGGTCTGCTCCTCGTGTCGTGATCTCATTAAATTTAGATTCATAATTTTGTATTGATTGTGCAAATGGTTAGAATTCATTTTAGATTTCATTTTACATGAAGATTTTTAACGGTAAACAACACTTTAGAAACGCCTTTCATATTATTCTAATTAGCTGAGTTTTTTTTACCTATTATTCACAAACATCTGTATTTGATGTATTAGTACCGTAATTTCCGGCGTATAATCCGCGAATCAAACAATCATTTTCCGACCCAGAATTTTTTTAAAAAGAATTGTAAATTCTTAGATCGCTGTAAATATTTGTTTTCAATCACTAAATAAAATTTCTGGTTTCAAAAAAAAAAAAAAAAATGTTTGATCCGCGGATTATACGCCGGAAATTACGGTAATTTATCGAAATGTAACGGAGTTATCTAATTTGGAATTTTATTCATTTTATTTATTTATATATATATATTTTTTTACAATTTTTGTTTCCCAAAAATGATCAGATGGGATAAAATATATCCCACCGCCCCTCAAAGGGTTAAATTATAAAATCGCTTAAATCCAATAGTACATTTCGGAAAATATTGAAACATTATTTTTATTAACCCTTTCAAAGGCGATGGTTAGAGGGTATAGCCACCTAATTTTAGTCCCAAAATTGACAAATAGCACCAAGAATATTTTAATAAAATTTTGATTTTTCAATGAAAGTTCAAGATAGCAAGATTTTATTTTCTCAGAATTTTGTCTGATTTCAGAATAATCTGGTGTTAGTCAATTATTTCATTATTTTACGTGCGGAATTTTTCTGCCCCTCAAAGGGTTAAATGATAAATTTCATGAAAAAAATGTATTTAAAATGTAAGCTAAAATTAATGCAAAATATTATTTCTGAAATGTATACTGTTATTTTAAGGGGTTTTTTTCTGAAGCAAATGACATCTCTTTGCGAAATTAATGCAAATATATAGTGATGTTTTCTAATCAAAATGAATGCTTTACACGAAAAATATTACTTCATCTTTACGCGATAAAGCCTTTTAATAATGTTACCTTCGAACGTCCGAGGAAAAAAAACCACTCTGGCAGCTGAGATTTCATGGCTGGGTCAGGCATAATGTTGGATGGGCGTACATCCTTCCCTGTGCGTGACAAGGCTTCTGTGATTATTATGAGGTGTAAGAGCTACCTTGGTATCCCATAATCTCTTTTTCAGGAATACATGTGGAATTCATTTCATTTTAAAGGGTTGCAATGATAGATCTTATGTGGTCGACGAATTTCTCAAATGTGAGGATATTCTCTTCATGGATTGTCCAGTGAGTTCTCCACACCTAAACCATATAGAAAATGTTTTGGATGTGAAGGAAGGATAGTTTCTAAGAAACAACTAGGTCCTGAAAGCGGACATACTGGAGGAGGAAAAGAGTCGTGATGCTAATTGCCATAGAGACTCTGTGAGGGAGTGACCTTTGTCATAAAGGCACTTTAGTATTTCTGAGATCGTGACGTCAATAATTTAACATGTGTAAGCGTAAAAGCGGCATCTATCCTCTCTTTTACTTTAACTTTCTAGAGTGTGTGTGTCTCTTTCGGATTCTGCAGTTAGGCTCGCGGTTAGTGGTAATATGTAAATGTGAAATATCTAAATTTGCAGCATATAAAAGCTTGGAGTTTGAGTGTGTGGGGTGAGTGTGTCTCTGGCGATAGCCAGCAGAGCATTAGCCAGCTAGCAGTGGTGTTCAAGCGATATTAATCAGCGAAGTGGGTTTCCCGCTGGTATCTAGCAGATTGAAGGTAGCATCGAGCCTCCAGTGAGTTGTGAAGGAGTTTGAGAATTCGAATAGAGAAGTGGGCCGGTGGTAAGAAATTTCATGGTAATTGCATTTGATTATCTCTAAGTGAATAAAGGGTATCTACAGGCACGGGCTGTCTAATTAGATTTTATTTAGCAGTTTAGCTGAAAGATAGCGAGAAGTAACCAGAGTTGCCCCGATTGAGCTAGTTTCCGGAGCTGTGAGTATGAGTTTACTCTTTTAATAGTGTTCTCAGTTGTGAAAATTAAGACTTGCTCCACTTCCCTTAAGCCCTTATCGTTTTTAATAAACTGTTTATTTATCTTAATTTCTGAGTTTGTCTGCATTTAACTCCCAGCAAGAGCACCCAACCGTTACAACTCATTAACTATCTGATTTCCACTATAAATTTTTGTTCTGAGATCTGCATAACTGTAAGATCCCCACTAAAAAAAATCTGTAGAAAATCTATAGCTTTTTGGCCCAAAATTTGTGGGAAATCCGAAGGTATTTGGCCCACTTTGCCGATATTTTTAAGAATATCTTAAAAAATTCTGCAGATATTTTAAAGATAAAGCTAAGTCTGCAAATTTTCTTCAAATTTCTGTAGCTTTTCTGTAGAAAGTGGCATTTTCTTCAGATAATCTTAAGATTATTTTAAGTGGGGATAGAACGGTAATTCCCTAATAATGCCATTATTTTTTTGGTTCAATATAGCCTTTTAAGCGTCTTGCAAATGGGTAAAATTGTAATGTTGTTTTCTCTTCACTTTGTTAGAAATGCTCAGAAAATGTGATTTTTTTTTCAATATTATTTATATATATTTAAAATACTTAAAAATATGAATGTAATTCTTTAGAGTGTTAATCATTCTAAAATGTTTTGAAAATTCATTAAATTTATAGAAATATCTTATCATAAATATTGCAGTAAAATCCGGAGCTTAGTGAACGGAATATTGCGTTCCAAACACATAGAGGGATAGTAAGCTCTGTTTTAGACCTTCTGATACTAATGAGTATTACGCACAATCGAGCGTGTACGTACATTAATATTGCTCAAAGAGTATTTTAATTGCATTAAATCAACTTATGTACATATCTAATTTTCTTAAAATCCGTCCAGTAGTTCTTGAGATATTCTACCAAATCGGAAAATTTTCTTAATTTTTAACATATATTTCGTTCATATCACTTATATCGCTAAATTATACGTAAACAGCATTTTCGAAGTCTTGGTTTTGGTTGAAATATGTTGGTAAATTCCCGCAAAATAAAATAACACCTGTTCATAAATGAAGAATTTTCATTGGGTCCTTTAAGTGAAATACATATGTTATGCATCAGCCACAAATCACAGCTTGTGGCTATTTCATACTACATCGATCTCAGTAGTTACTTCAACTTAAATTATATGTTAGAAAGAAATATCAGATAAATATTCTACAATTCCAGTTTTCGTACGGATCCCATTATTTTATACGTAAAATATCAGTATTTTTTAATACAAAAACTAGGGGGCTCTACCCCCTACGACCTACGCTCGCCAACTCCCCTTCAGACGCCTGATATTGTAAGAGCACACGAAATTTATACCGGCTTTAACCCTTTGAGCTCTTGGGTGTAAATTTCTTTAAAATTCCAAACGTCACATTGACACCAATATTTTGCAAAGAAAAAAAAACGGTTAACGATAAACACGAACAAATAAATTAAAGCTTTTTCAAATAAATTTCGTTGAATTTTCTGACGCCATTGTGACATTTCGGAATTAAAATTATGTGGTAGAAAATTCTACCATTTTTGCTCAAGGTGTTAAAAAGATTGAATTATAATTTAACCCTTTAACGATCATAGCATTTTCATTGCTAAGATGTCGAAATAAATGTGTGACACCGATAATTAAGAACAAATATATTTCTAAATAAGAAAACGTGATTGATCACAAACAAAATAAAAGGGATATTTCTAGATAAAAATACCGGTGTCAGTGTTGCTTATCGGAATTAAAATTTTGTGGTTTCGTGGCGAAACCAATGGACGGTAAACGGTTAAGAGCAGACATGCCAACCTCCGGCTTTTTATAAATCAAACAATTATACTTTTAACCAGAAATTTATTGAATCTACGAAATTAAGTTAATTTCAAATGATCCTCTGAGTTAATACTAGACACTTCTAATTAAATAAATTTTCTGGTTCAAAGTACGTTTTCATGAATTAACAAAAGCCGGAGGTTGGCAACTCTGGTTAAGAGTAAAGTGATGATCTATAGAGTTTCCAATCATTTTCCTTTAATTGTAGATTTTTAAGGCCAACTGAGTCGCTGTTAAGAGAGACAATGTCTGTTTTCGTCTTAAAAAAATGGTTGGTTTAGGAATGTTGTTCTCATGAAGGGAATTAAAGAAGAAGAAGAATAACAAAATTATAATTTAACAAATTACAACGACTATTTGGAAAATGATATTTTCAAAGAAATTCTATATTTAAATTAATAATAATAATAAACATAATTTTTAGGATGATTATAACGAGTCATATATCACGTACACCGTGCATTAAGCATTAATATTCTTAGACCAATGATAATAAAAACAGTAATTAATAGATACACAACTTTAACTATTCAAAATGTGCATTTGTATTGGATGGAATTAATCAGACTGTTTTCTGAACGTTTCATATTACGTACGACATGGATTAAACATTAATATTCCTGGACCTATCAAAAACAAATTTTAAATGAAATTTCAGTTTTACCATTTTCGGAACTGTAAATTTTTAAAGTTCTAAACATCGCACATTTTAATTTTTACACCGTCGTATGCAACAGGAGTATTCTATTTTTGGACTTCAAACATAGACCAATCAGAAAATGAATAAAATGAAATAAGTTGAGGAATTCAACCAATAAAAAGATTCAGATATACTTCAGATTTCGCAATTCTATACCGAAAACAACAACTATTTTCGAAATAGTTAAAAAAAGTTAAAAATTTCAAATTAAACTAATTTTCAATGAATTAAATAAACAGAGCTAAGTAAACTGTTAAAATACTTTTTCCGCTGTGCTAAACGATGTACAAAATACTGTAAACTTCTTACTTTTTTTGCACATACTGTATGTCTAACTTAGATCATCTATATTAATAAAAGAACAAAACGCTCTGTCTGTGTGTCTGTGTGTGTGTCTGCGATGGCTAGCAAAATCTACAGCATGTACGAAGCTCAAAATTTTTTTGAGAATAGCCCTAAATCTATCCTGATGCACCTGAGCTTCAGAATTTCGAAATTCCAATTATTAACTGAGTAATTAATTAAAATCGAGAGGTCACTCTCATAAAAAATCATCTTTTTCCAATGTTTTTCTCTTTCGTTTGTTTACGGTTGGTTGGTTGTGTAAAAAATTTCGCAGAAGTAATAAGAAAGCTGAGACAGAATTAAAGAAACCCATTGAGGAATGAGATAAGTGGAGGTGAAGTAAGCCTCAAAAAAGTTTTGCAATATGAAACCATTTATCGCTCAAATTTTAATGTTCCAAACAAAAGGACGTGGAAGGGATTTTGTATTATAAGACGAATTGAAAGAAATGAATTACAATTGAAGCATATTTTAAGAGGAAATAGCAAATTTTTAAAATGGTCTTTGTTCTATTATTATTTATTAAAATAAATGTTCGCTTTTAAAATGAAGGAAATTGGAAAATTAGCAATATTTAAATATCAAATTAATTCTTTTAAAATCATGTATGAAAACTTAATAAATATTAATCTAAAATGTAGATTTCTGACTGCAGACGATTTTAATGTATTAACAAAAGAATGTTATATTTTTAAGCAAAACGTTAAAATAATTTTCCATATTGATATTTAAAACATATATGATAAAATAATTAATAAATGTTTACCGGTGAAGCGATAGATTAGTTATTTTTAAGAAACAAGAGTAAAAAAATACGGGTTAAACCTGTTTCAATTGGTAGGCGTGTCAAAGCACGTACTTTTGTTGGTACTTAATTGGACTTTGTAGGGTTACATTTTTAGCATCACCTCCAGAGATAATACTTACATTCTATTAATTTCTTTTTACTCTGTGAAAGAAACCAATTTGAGATTCTGACATTTCAAAAGTGACTGTTTTTTCCCCCAAAGTCCTTTAAAATTTAAAGACTGGCAAAACGTCAGTTTAACTTAGGATTTTTGAACACAGCTATTACGTCATATCGTTGGTACTTTGTACATTAGAATGTATGTGTGGTTACCTATAATGCAGTAAATATATGTATATGTATATATGAGGCTTTTTTAGCAGTTTTTTTAAATCATTGATTAAATTTGAATGCATATTATTTAAGTTAGAATTTTATTAAGACTTTAATTTGTTTTTAAAACAAAAATTAAATGGCTGTTTGACGTACAATTGTTCGAATCAGCAGACGATTCATACACAGTAATAAATTATGAAATAGCAAAATAAATTATATATCAAAAATAGTCACTAAAAGAATAGTAGCAAAACATAATGTTTAGGCGTATTAACACATAACCCGATCCCAACCAGAAAAAAACAGACTATACTCCGATCCAAGTAAGACAAAAATTCCATGAGCATAAATCCGACCCGAACCTAAAAATTCCATTTGAAAAAACAAACTATGGATTTGATATTTGACCCGAATCAAATCTGAATCCCACAAAAATATTCAAATGAAGCATACCCATTCCGATCAAGGAAAAATAATGTTCGTGTATATGCAACCCGACCCGAATATAAAAATTTTCTTTGAAATAACCCGAAAAATGACCAAAACGAAACCTGAAATCGATAAAAATATTTCAAAGAACTATAACCCGATAAGAGTAAGACAAAATAATTTCCGTGAACATAAACCTGATTCGAACCTAAAAAATTCCATTTGAAAAAAAACCCTGAAATTCTATGCAAACTACATCTGAATCCGGTAAAAATATTCGAAAGAACCATAACCGGATTCGAATAAGAGAAAATAATTTCGGTGGACATGAACCCGATCCGAACCTAAAATTCCATTTGAAAAAAAACCTGAAATTAGAATCGAACCAAACATGAACCTGACAAATATATTCCACAGAACCATACCCGGATCTGAACAAGACAAAAAATTTCCAAGAACATGAAGCCAATCCGAACCTAAAAAACTGAACTAAATCTGAATCTGACAAAAATATTCCAGAGAAGCATATCCTTATTCAAACAATGCAGAATAATTTCCCTTGATGCGCAACCCAACCTGAAGCTAAAAATTCCATTAAGAAACCGAAATCTGAATTGAATGACATCTGAACCCGAAAAAATATTGCAAAGACCCAAAACCGGACCCGAGCAAGACAAAATAGTTTCTCTGGATATGAATCCGACCAGAACCTTAAAAATCAATTTGAAAAAATACCTGAAATCTGGATCGAACCATATCTGAATCCGACGAAAATATTCCAAATAACTATAACCAGATACGAACAAGACAATATAATTTCCATGGGCATAAACCCAATCCGAACCAGAAAATTTGTAAAAAAAAAAAAAAAATAAATAAATTCCGAAATTTGAACCAAACCTAATCTGAACCTAACAAAAATATTTCAGTGAAGTATAACGTCATTCGAACTAGGTAAAATAATTTCCATGGAAGTACAACCCGAACCGAACTTAAAAATCTCATTTGAAGGGGAAAAAAAACCCCCACGAAATCTGAATTGAACCGAATGTAAACAGAACAAAAATATTCCAAACCACCATAACCGTATCCGAAGAAGAAAAAATAATTTCATTGAACATGAATCCAATCCGAACCTAAAATTCGGATGTTCTACAAAACACAATGCGCTCCGTAGCGGTGGAAAGTGAAACTAAGTACTTAGCGCGAGATAGTTAAGATATTTGGTTATAGTTAGTGTTAAATTAGAACTTGGGTACGGTTAGGTAACAGTTAGGTTGCAACTACGTTCCGGTGAGCCTTATGTTATATTTATTTTCCTGATAGGTTACAGTTAGGTCATGGTTAAGTTACAGTTAGGTTAAGGTTAAGTTGCGGTTAGGTTGTGGTTAGATTATGGGTAGGTTATGATAAGGTGACGGCCAGGTTACATTTATGGTATATTTAAGTTACAGTTAGGTTACTGTTATGATACAGCTAGGTTACAGACAAGTTATGATTACAATACAATTAGGTTACGGTTAGGATTTTGTTCACAGAATGAACATTACGCATGTTTGATAAAACATATGCACCTATTTTTGTAAAATGGCTTTGAGATTATAATACTATATACTAACCTTTTATCTAATCATCGAGAATCGATTTCATTCACGGTATAGTCGGATTTAAGAGTGATATAATTAGTTTGAAATTAAAAATATTTCACTTGGGATATATATGTGAAAAAAGTATTTAGTTAAGTCACTTAACAGTAATTTTAAGGATAAATGTCAACAATTTAACACGAAAATCACGCAATCGTTGGACACATATTCCCTCCTGCGTTTCCCATTGCAATCATTTTGGGTAATTTTGCAGCTAAATATTACTTTTTTTAAACCAATTTTTGACCCATGAGAATGCTCCATTATAGACTGAAGTAATCATTTTCTATAAAAGCGATGGAGTGACGATGCAGCAAAAGGGTCAAGTTTTTAATAGTGTATTTACACATATTTCGAGTTAAAGATAAAATCATAAAAATTTCAAGTTCGTTTAAGATTATTATTACGGACCCGGGCAACGCCGGGCGGGTCAGCTAGTCACGAGGAAATAAAATTGGAGATGTCATGGGATATGAATGTTGTGAAATGCATGTTATAAAATTTAACACATGTTCCTGTCCAACAATTCTAGTTAATTCATGCAACATTCTATAAATTTTAGCATATGCATTTATTTGTCTGAGAAGTTCACATAAATACATTTCACATAAAAATATTGTTGCGGATCTTATAAATAATTAGTATTTGTACTCAAAAATAATGCAAACAATCCTATTAAGTTCTATTCTTAAGATAATATGAGATTTTGTTGTATTTAAATGTCTCAATTTGCTGATTTTCTCCAAGCAAGAAATCTGTTGGTTTTCTTTGGATTTCAATGGGAATTTCGCGAAATATTAGAGATATCGCAAAGTTGGCATCACGTTTGGCGAATAATTTTAGTCGCCAAATTTGGCGATGCATCTCAAAGTTGGTGACAAACTTGGCGAAATTCGGCGACAGAACCGCGCCGCGCCTCTAGCGTTATCTATGCAGATTTTCATCTGTCCATCAGTTATCTACACAGATTTATTTTGATTCGTCATTTCCAAATCGTTACTTCTTTTTTATATATAAGGATAAATCTAGTTAAAACGCGCAAAATTTCCCCTTATTTTAAAAGATCTTTTCAATAAGAAAATACTGCGATGCAAGTTCCGGGACGCATTTTTGCCGATCCCACCGAAGCTAGCATAAGGGTGAAAATGCGGGCTTCTGATTAGTTGAATAATTTAATGAGTATTTTGTTTTGGTTCATTTTTGAGTTTACGCTTATGTAATCATCAGTTTCGGTTTGAAAACCTTTTAAAAGATGGAGTTCGATTAATTTCCTTCTTATTTTACATATTTATTGATAGACAAAAATATTTTCTGTAATTTAGAACTAAAGAAGTTAATGATGATGTTTCTCAATTTTTCTGTTACTTAAAACAAAATAATAAGAATAAAATACAAATTTCTTCTTAATTATTTTAACATGATATTCACATATATGCCTTTAATATGTAAATCCATATTCAAAAGAATTTGTTAGTAAACAATAATCACATTTCCTTTTTAAAGCGTTAATTACGCGATGTTTACAAACCCAATTTGTTTCATCAAATTTTTTTAACATACACGCCCCGAATACGTACAACCACTTTCAGAATGATTTATTTATACAAACAATTGCTCTTTAAATTATTCAACCAATCAGAAACTTGCTTACTTCCCTATTCTAGCTTCGGTGGGATCTGCTAAAATGCTTCCGGGACTCGTACGAACCCTGTAATACGATTACTGGCTTTCATACAATAGACTTAGCTTTTGAAAACAACTATTGGCGTAAAATATGAGTTCCTTAATGCAGATATTCGCATATTTCACGAACTTTTACGTTATATCTCAATTGATAAAAAATAGTGGGAGAGCATGTTTGAAAAAGTCACGATTCGGTATTTAGTTTCGCATATTGTATGAAGTTTTGTGATCACCATTTGTAAATAATATTCTTTATGAGAACTTTCTTTAGATAATTATAATTAGTGAATCGAAAATATACAGTATTTACATCGTTATAGATGAATACATTTACCGGGTGTCCCAAAAATGACTGATGGATTTTAAAATTCAATAACTTGCAAACGGTGACAGCTAATTAAAAAATTTTTGCAGGAGGATTATGTATAATGTCAGGAGTTTTTTTTACCGTAATTTTTTATTTTAGTTCGAATTTCAAACAGTAGGTGGCTCTGACGGCGATTGAAGGCCAGGTGATCAGTGCTGAGTGAAGCGTCGACCTGGCCTTCAATCGCCGTCAGTGCCACCTATTGTTTGAAATTCGAACTAAAATAAAAAATTACGGTAAAAAACTCCTGACATTATATATAACCCTCCTGCAAAAAAATTTTTAAATAGCTGTCACCGTTTGCAAGTTATTGAATTTTAAAATCCGTCAGTCATTTTTGGGACACTCGGTAGTTGTTTAATTGGAAAACATATTCTAAATTACAATTACATTTCTAGCAACGTTTTCCTTTTAAAATTGAAACAATATTTTGTTTTCTTCCACTTTTGGAAGATCAAGAAAAAATGCTGTCTACTTATTGCGTTCAAATTTTTACATTGCAAAAAACTAACTAAAAGAACCAGAAAAAATGTTTTTTATATCAATTATCTAGTAGATCAGATGACCTTGGCTGCGAGAGGAAGTGATTTTCAAAATATTCCACACTCCTAAACTTACATTTTGGCTCTTCATATTCCGTCACGGAAGGATTTACCCTACTTTATAGATATGGAGAAGAACCAATAACAGCTTGAAGAAGTGCCGTACAATTATTTAAAGAGAAGAAAAAGGGAATGGTGCGGTTCTCTCCGAAAAAAGGATTCACACGGTTTTTAGAATAAAATTAAAATACATATATATGTACACGGAACAGAAGCTTTTAACGGAATTCATATCGACATTTACAATTGAGAAATGAAAGACCTTGAAAAATATAAAAGCAAAAGAAAATGTTTTATTTTTCTTTTTTAGAAAGAAATAAAATTTTAACCCCTTAACTGGTTATTTCTTTTCCGTTCAATAAATTGAAAAAAAACGGATTCACACCACTATTTTTTAAATAAAATATTCGTAACGTTTAGTTTAAACATTTCCGCTTTTAAATAGCATGAAATTATTTTTAAAAAACTAGTGGTGTCAAAAAGCTTTAAATGATGAATTAAGCAAAATCGTCTTGCCCGAACGACGTACGGGCAAATCAGTTAAGGGGTTAAGATACGCGTTTAAATTGCAATGAATTTAACTCTTTCGAGTCTGGTGTACTATTAATAGTACATGTCTTTTCATCAAGTATTATTTTGTCTTAAAAATTACTTTTGTTACTTTTGAAATGATAATATATGGTTATGGCTTTATTTATGTTAATATTATGGCTTTATTTATGTTTTGTCGTTTACGAATAGCAATAATATGTAATAATGTCTGCTTAAGGGTGTATTTCGATTCAAACTGCTTAATTTCCAATTTATTCATTTTTGCTCTCAAATGCTTCTAACTGGCAAATTGTCTTATTTAGAAAGTACACAAGCTGCTGTGATTGTCAATTCTTTGATAAATGAAAAAAATATTACAAAAAAAAAAAAAAAAAAAAAAAAAAACAACAACATTTTGAACCGATTTTTCCAAAGAGGGAGATCTGTTAATGAAAATAAGGGTCATACTGAGAATGTAAATGTTTATAAATCAAACTCTAATGAATGGAGCGTAAAAAGACATCACATGGCACCTTATACGTCTCTTCAAAAAACCCCTCAGCAAGTTTCAGGTTTCTACTTTTAAAAATTCGTCTGAAAATGTACCGGAAAATTTCGAGCTGTTGTAGGTGGAAAAGCGTTTTTACGAATGTACCCTTAATTTTCTTTGAATCTTTGGCGATTCATTTATTTTACACACATATTTCACGCTTGAAATTTAAAATACTGATTACTTTTCTGAACGAGTCATTTGTCATAATACGCAAAAAATGTTAGAAAGTTGTATTTTTGGTTAAACCCTGTTGTAATACGATATTTTCAAAACGTCTTCAAAAACTCTTCCTTAACCTATTATCATATCAATATGAATTCAATAGGACGCAAATCAAGTACATTTTTCTGGTTTTAGACAATGCGATAACCTTTAAAGTTCAATAAGTGTATTTAGATAGCTGCGATTAACGTTATTTCAATAAAAATAATTTTGTTCTTAAAATGGAAAAAGATTCGGACTGGAAAGGGTTAAGCAAGCAGAATAAATGAAATATTATTTAAAATAGAGAATAATTTAACAAAAGAATTGTAGAATAATTTATATTAGAAATTCTAGGGAACGATTTGAATGAAGAGTGGAAATTTAATTTTCGTAATATATATTTATATATAGATAAGAAGATTTTAAAATAAGAATGATATATAATTTTCCTTTTGTTTTGTTAGCTGTATTCTGATGCATAAATGAAAGTTTGGATTACAATGGAAGAAAAATAATTTTCAAAGATATACTTATGTATATATATATATATATATTTTTTTTTTTTTTTTTTTTTTTGAAAATTTTTATTTGTTTAAAAGCTATTTAATTACATGTTGTTAGAATTTTTTTTTTCCAATGCTGCAAAAGAGATTTGCGCTGTTAAAGAATGTTTCAGTCATTATACACACGACATTTATTTAGAAAATTAATTTCAAGTCTAAAGTGATTAGTTTTTCTACTTCATCCTGACTTACATACATTTAAAATATGTATATGACAATAATATGTAAGTTTATAAAAATGAATATTTGCAGTTTTAAAGTCTTTAGTAATTGTCTCTGTAATATTGAATTCTCCTCGGAAAAATCAAATAATTTTATTTTAAAATGAGAAAGGCAAGCTGCCCAAGTTTAAATATACAATTTCATTAAAGGTTTCTCTTTAGAATTTCGTTTAAATTAAATACGATAAAATGTATCTCATAGCATCTCAAGGGGTTAACCGCTTCCCTGTTTTCATCGTATTTTAGCCAATCATGACTTGTCCCTTCATGTGATCTCAACCACACTCTAATCATAATTTGTAGTTTTCACCAGTAAAATTTACTTGTAAATTTTTTAGTATTTAATCTGAGCATTTTCCTGCTTCAATTAAGAAAAAAATTCTGTATTGAAAATCTGGTAATAAAGATAAAAAATTCTGCAAAAGGCATGATAAAAATAGACATTATTTGAAAGTTTTTATCAAAGTAGTTTAAAGGGGAAAAAACAATATTTAATATGTTAGAATGATGTTTGTTGACATTAAATCATATTTATTAATTGATTGAAAAAAAAAAATATTTTTAAATTCTAGGCATGATTTTTTTCTACGTAAAAACATTTTTTTTTCGTAATCTATATTTTCTTAGTTTGTTTGGATGATAAAAATAAATAATCATATATAAAAAAAATTCATAGAAATCTTATACATTTTTAAAACGTTAATAACTTTTTGTGTTTGACTTTTTAAACAACTGTCAAAGTAAAAATATGTTACTGTAACTTTTCATTTTTATTTGTTGGCATCATTAATTTTATAACTAAGCAATCAAAAATTCTTGTGAATGTCGAAATTACAATGTGTTTCAAAATATGTAACCTTTTTTTAGAAGCAGCACGTTTGTTTTTGTAGAAGAAGAAAATTTTCTGTTTTAAAACACGTTGATGCTTTAAAATGTAATTCGTGCGTTGTATAACTTATCCGAATTACATTCGTTTTTGGCCTTACTTTTTGAAATGTTGATTTATTAAAGTTTATCGTTCATAAATAATTTTAAAATGTAACTTTTAGAATACATTGAAATAACCTTAGATAAAACTAGATAAAATTAGCTACAACTAGAAGAGCTTTTTTTTTAATAATGCATTTTTTCTTAAATTAACTGTGACAGATAATATAACTGCCAATTATTACGACTTTTTTCTTTCATCACAAAAATTTAGTAGAAATTTTTGTCTTGGTTAATCGACAGATAATGTTAAAATTTACTACTAAATTTTTGTGATTCAAAAAAGCGTAAGAGTTGTCAACTATACTGATAATTATTTTTAAAACACATACTATCTCGTTGGTCATCAAACATATCGTCGGTACCATGACAAACTATCCAAAATGAAAACAGTGTTGCCAATGGACTACTTTTTTTTAAATTCAGATTTCTTGATTGGTACCACTTTTCTGAAATAGTAAAATTTACCTTATTTAATCATATATTAAATAAGGCGATAAGAAGGGAAATTTTACAATTTCAGAAAAATGACTCTAATCAAGAAATCTGAATTAAAAATATAATATCCCTCTGGCAACACTTTTTTCATATTGGATAGTTTGACATGGTACTGACGATATAATTGGCGAAATAAAGCTTTTACTTGCAGAATGAAACCACTTGTGGCCGCTAGTGATTTTTTCAACCAATAACATTTCGAAAATATCGGATATGTTATCAGTTAAATAAAATTATTGTTAGCAGAATGAAACCAACTGGAGCAGCTAAGAATTTTTTAACCAACATCTCTCGAAGGTCATCAGATATGTTATTTTAATGTTATTGTACAAGTAAACTAATTATGACAGAGTGAATTTCGCAACCTATATCATCTCGAAGGTTATCAGACAGTGTTATCGGAAAAATAAAGTCATTGTTTGCAAAATGAAATCAATTGGGACAACTAGTGACTTTTTCAACAAATACTATTTCTACAATCATCAGATATGTTGTTGGTGAAATAATGTTATTGTTTGCATAATGAAACTATAATCAAACTTAGAAACTCCTAGTAAAAAAATGGGTGGAGTGAATGGATTTCATTTTTAACTTCAATTACTTTTAAGATAAACATTTATTTCTTTTATTAAAACAAAAATTCACTACTTTTATTGTCCAAACGTAATAAACGGAACTTAGGAATAACTTACGGAGTTAATTTAACGGAACTTAAATTAATTTCAAAACAATCTGTAATTTGTTTAAAGTCAACAAGCTACATAAACATTTTTTATTACATTGTGTTATGTTATTAGAAATGTCCAAAGGTTTCGAGATACAAAATTTAAATGAAACTGAAACAAGTAAAAGGAAATACTCGATTAATTATTGGCTTGAATATTTACACATTTATTGAAACTCGGAAATAGAAAACTTTTCGAAATTAATTTTCAAATTTTAAACTCGATTGAAAATACAGACGCGTTTTAATATCAGTGAAATCATTTGTTTCTTTTATTGTTAGAGTTTCAAAAACAAATGCAAATTTGAAACTATTTCAAAAACAAATTACTATTAAGTTAAAATACGTCAAAGCTCAGGAAATTTTATCTTCCTTTCACTATATTTTTAGAACTACGGAAAGAAAGAAAGAAAAAGTTTGCGAAGGAATTGAAAAATAATGTTAGTGAATAGCGGAAATTAATTGCTCCTTTAATGGAATGAATAATTATATCATTATCGAAATCCAATGACTAAAAACAGTAAAAAATTATTTTTCCAATTTAAAAATTGATTTGGAAGATTATAGTCTTTATAACGTCAAGTTGGTGAAATCATTTGCTTATAAGCATACGATATTGGAAAATAAAATACAATATCAAGTTTAAAATAATTAAAAAACTAATCTTCATTATATCATAATAATAATAATATACAGGATGATTCAAAAGTCAGGACGAACTTTAAAAACGAATAATTCAAAAACGAATCCAGATACAAAGATACTGTTTGCACCAAACGGATGGAAAAGAAACTGGGCTTTGTGTGGCTACGAAAAAAATAGTTCTACTGGCAACCAACAGATGGCGCTATAGGATTTCTGAACTGAAAACGCGACAGGCACAACAAACAGTCACCTTTTTTCAAGATGGAGCACCACCTCATATTACGCTGCCTTTGTAACGCCTGCTACACTCAATATTTGGGATAGGGTCGAATTATCAGTAGCTACTTTAATCACGCATGGCCCCCAGTATCTTCCGAATTATCACACTGGGACTTTTGGATGTGGGAATTATTAAAGTCAAAAGTGTACCGATACCAACCGGCATCACCAGCAGCATTGAAAGATGCCATCCGCCAAAATGTGACTGCCATAACGCAAGAAATGCTACTCTATGCTGTGAACGGTGAGGTGCCTCGTCTCACAGCTGTACTTCTGAATGATAGACATCACATTGAACGTTTATTGTAGTACTAATTAACTGTTATTAAGCTGACTTGTAAGTTGTCAAAATTTTTTTCCATTTGTAAATCATCTTTTGGTATATTAAATCACTGTACCGCCATCTGCTGGTCGCGGACAGAACTACTTTTTTTCGTTGCCACACAAAACCCGATTTCTTTTACATGTGTTTGGTGCAAACCGTATCTTTGTATCTTGATTCGTTTTCGAATTATTCATTTTTAAAGTTCGTCCTGACTTTTGGATCACCCGATATATTCTACGACGAAAAGGTAAGGACTTACATTATGAATAATAATTTTGCTTATAAGATGTCACTTTACTAATAAAAGGTCTAAAATATATTAAAAATTTTCATGTATAAACATATTTTATAGTTTTAATTATTAATGGACGTAATCAGAATTTACTGCTTTTATATTTCACATTAATCTTAATTATTTCAATGCGTAAATAATCAAAGTACTAAACTTTTTGATTTTTTTTTTCTGTTACAGAAATTTCCAAATCGTTTTCAGCATACAAAATAAATAAAACAGCTACTGAAAAACAAAAACTAGTCGTTGGGGGCCACCGTAATACTTACCCATCATGGATATGTATATGAAAATAAAACATGTGAAACTATTGATGAAGAATCGCCCGGTTAAAGCCTAAAGCATGAATTTTAGAAAAAATATAATTTTTGTCCGTCATTTATCATGTTATTTTGTTTGGAAAAAACCAATAAATGAGTATTTGTGTTGTTATTTTAACATTGGAACTAAAAAGAATAAATATTAAGTAAATAAATTAAAAAAGTACTATTAAAAAATTTGTGGTGTCAATCAGAGTTGCCAGTGGGCTATTTTTTTTTTAATTGAGATTTCTTGATTGACACCACTTTTCTGAAATGGTAACATTTCCCTTGTTTTCGCCTGAATTATTATTTTATCAAATACGGCGAATTTTGACTATTTCAAAACAGTGACGCCAATTAAATAAACTGAATTTTAAACTAGTCGTTGAGGGTCACCGTAATACTTACCCATCATGGATATGTATATGAAAATAAAACATGTGAAACTATTTGTACAATGCATTGCAATTCATAAACAAAATTTAAATATTGTTAATATACATAGTAATGCTATATTAAAGAACTGCTGATGTACCAATTTCGACAAATTATATAAAACGCCAAACTACTCAAGTAGTACCGAACTGCGTAAAAGAAACATCCTCATAACTCCAAAAATAATAATTCTATTAACTAACAATTAACTGCGTCGGATTAAGCGTCTCATTTCCAATTAAAATATACTTCTGAATTGAAATTTGAATGAAATACAGAGTCATGAAAAATCTAAGAATGTGGAAAACAAGATTACAAATATCTCGGCAACTAATAATCCGATCGACTTTGTTCTATATGCAAAATGAGTGTTATTTTATTGCCTTTTACGTCCATTCCTTAGAAAAAAAAAATCGAAAATTATTATGTACCTTTCATCAGCACGAATTTTTCGAGAGTCCGAAAAAAATAGTTCCGGATAATCGAGGTTGCTGATATTAAATAGGGTTCGTCCCATTCTTACATACTAACTACATACAAAATTTCAAGTCTCTATCTCAATTTGTTCGGGAGATAGAGCGTTTTCAGACAGACAGACAGACGCACAGACAGACAGACAGACGGACGGCAAATTTTTTTTATAAAAATATGTTTTTCGGAATCTCCACTATCTAAAACGTGTAAATCCGTCAAAAAAATTTTTTCGATTTTCAAAACGATTGCAAGACTTACCCTATACTACGTATGATGGGTAAGTAATAAATGATTTTCTTTCACACATAAATAACTGCAACTTATACAAACTTACTAACTAAAAATATTCCGAAATTAATATTTCAATTTAAAATAAACAAATCTTTGGCATCATAAAGTATATAAAATCATTTTCTTCTCTTAAATTAAAAGCGGGGGAAAGGAACAACTCTCAAGAATTACAAACAGATAAAAACTCAGTCATAGCTGCCAACTTTTGCGCATTTTTGCTACCGCTAAAATTGTACAGAGATTTTCCATTTGTTTAAACTTAAGATTTCGACGATTAAATAAGATACTATTTACTATAAATTATTTTGGTAGAAAAACGTCGTAAAAATTGGTAGGTACAGAATACTATAAATTTTTATTCCGTTATAATCTTTTTAATATATAGGAGTTGTACACTTCTGTGCATATTTCTGAAATATCAGTATTTTATTTTAACCTCCTCAGGCCCCTTGTATCACATGTGATACAAAAGTTTCAGAATTTTTTACAAAAGCTTGACAGCAAAAACAATTTTGATACCGATTGTATCGCATGTGATACAAGGTGAAAAACCCCTGTTAATTTTTTCTTTAGCCGATAGCCACGATTGCCTACCCACGATTGCAATTTTTAGAAGCGTTTTGGAGAAAAATAGAGATGTCGGCACGCCGTCGAAGTAAGCTTTATTTTATTATTTAAATATAAGTATTAAACTATTTTTAAGATATACATTTCCTTTGCAAGTGTACATTTTATCAATTAATACAAATAAAATAGCTTTATAGTGAAATGTTAAAAAATTATTATCTTTGAAATTTGTTTGTATCACATGTGATACAATGGGACCCGACCACGTGCTTTTTGAGTCAGTGTTGTTTTGGTTTTTGAGGTTTGTTTTTATGTAGATTTAAAGGCTATTAGAAGTATTTTTTGATGTAAACTTAATTTGAAGTTTTGGTTTTGTATTTAACAGAAAAATTAGAGAAATGAAAGATATTGAAACTCGGTTAGTGGGTGGGCGGGGCTCTAAAGCTAGCGATTTCTCTTGCCTTCATCCCGAATATACAGGGTGATTCTAAATTTTTTTTACAATAAAAGAGGGGTGGTAGTACACATAAAGACAAACAATAATAAATAGGAGACCAAGGGTCCAAAACGTTTTCCAAAGGAGATAGCCGCCATTAAAGTTTAGGGACCAAAATTTCAAATAAACGTAAAAAACGGAAAAATAAGTCGATTGATTTGAGGTTTTCAATAAAATTATTCTTTATGTTGGCATTTTCTTGAAATTAAATAATAAAGATAATTTTCAAAAAATGTCGATAGAGGGCGCTTTAGACTTTGGAGTAACGAACAACTATTTTTTGCCGGTATTTTTTGCATATCATTTAATGTTTTCGTAAGCTTAGACTCAAACTTAAATTTTGAGCTCAAAATCTGAAAGTGGGAGTGGTTAAATAGCACAAACTGAGCTGTGTTCAGAGGGTTCAAATTTCAAATGATTATAAAAAACGGAAAAATTGGTTCATTGATTTGCTAAAACTATTATTTATGTCGGTATTTTCTTAAAAATAAATTATAAAGATATTTAAAAAAATGCCGATAGAGGGCTCTTTAGAATTTGGAGTAACGAACAATTCTTTTTTGGCGTTATTTTTTGCATCTTATTAAATGCTTTCATAAGCTTAGACTTAAACTTAAATTTTGAGCACAAAATCTGAATAGTTGGGAGTGGTTAAGTAGACAAACTGAACTGTGTTCAGAGGGTTCAAATTTCAAATGATTATAAAAAACGGAAAAATTGTTCGATTCGTTTGCGGTTTTCGCTAAAACTAATTTTTAAATGAGCATTTTCTTGAAAATAAATTTTAAACATAAATTTCAAAAAATGCGGATAGAGGGCGCCTTAGACTTTGGAGTAGCGTACAAATATTTTTAACTGTTATTTTTTAATCTCATTAAATGCTTTCAAATGCATAAACTTAAAGTTTAGGCTGAAATTCTGAATCATTGGGAGTGTTTAAGTAGCAAAAAATTGAATTGTGTTCGTGGAGGGGGAGGGTTAAATTTCAACTCCTGAAAACACTTCAATTTGTGCTACTTAATTACTCCTAATTATTCAGATTTTGAGCTCAAAATTTAAGTTTAAATCTAAGCTTACGAAAACATTTAATAAGTCTTTGGAAGCATATAGTTAGAACAAAAAAAAATAATGGTTAAAATTAATTGTTGGTTACTCTGAAGTTTAAGGCACCCTCTAATGGAATATTTTTAAATTTATCTTTAAAATTTATTTCCAAGAAGATACTGACTTAAAGAATAGTTTTATTTTAAACCGCAAACGAATCGACAAATCTTTCCATTTTCTATAATTATTTTAAATTTGAACCCCCCCCCCCTTAAACACATTTCAGTTTGTGCTACTTAACTACTCCCTACTATTCAAATCTTGAGCTCAAAATTTAAGTTTAAGTCTAA
This sequence comes from Maratus speculifer, assembly GCA_964019185.1. Classification (NCBI taxonomy): domain Eukaryota; kingdom Metazoa; phylum Arthropoda; class Arachnida; order Araneae; family Salticidae; genus Maratus; species Maratus speculifer. The sequence continues at coordinate 38,428,307 of OZ025296.1, forward strand.
GCTTCCGAAAACATTTAATGAGATGCAAAAAATAACGGCAAAAATAGTTGTTAGTTACTCTAAAGTCTAAAGCGCCCTCTATCGACATTTTTTTTAATTTATCTTTATAATTTATTTTTAAGAAAATACCGACATAAAGAATAATTTTAGTAAAAACAGCAAATCAATAAACCAATTTTTCCGTTTTTTTATAATCATTTGAAATTTGAACCCTCTGAACACAGTTCAGTTTGTGATACTTAACCACTCCCACTTTCAGATTTTGAACTCAAAATTTAAGTTTGAGTCTAAGCTTACGAAAACATTTAATGAGATGCATAAAATACCGCCAAAAAATAGATGTTCATTACTCCAAAGTCAAAAGCGCCCTCTATCGGCATTTTTTGAAATTTATCTTTATAATTTAATTTCAAGAAAATGCCAACATAAAGGTTAATTTTAGTGAAAACCGCAAATCAATCGATCGATTTTTCCATTTTTTATGTTTATTTGAAATTTTGGTCTTTAAACTTTAATGGCGGCTATCTCCTTTGGAAAACGTTTTGGACCCTTTGTCTCCCATTTAATATTATTTGTCTTGATGTGTATTATCACCCCTCTTTTTTTGTAAAAAAAAATTGGAATCACCCTGTATATGTCTAAATATATATGTAGAATATATATGTAGAAATTTCAAAAGCTCAGCTTTAACTACTGTACATTGCACAGATTGCAATGTTTTTTTGTGTTTTACATCAGTAAGAAATTGTTTCAAGGAATTCCATGAAAACAAAAAATGAATGTAATGTTGCCACAGAACACCAATAAAATTTATTTTTCATTCAGAATTTATGTGTTGGATATATAGTCTGATTTAAACTCAGAATAAGATGATTAAATTAATTATACTTAAAAATTAAAAAAATTTCTTTTATGGCTTTTCAGTCCAGATGTATCACATGTGATACATGCCCCCTAGCCCCTGCAAATTTTTACAAAAAAATTTAATTGCAATTTTATGCTTCATGAAAACACAAGCAACTATTTAAACAACTTCGAGTAAGTATCAATCTTTTATTTTTATTTCGGGTCTGAGGAGGATGAAAAAATAAATATGGATTTATCGAGCGATATTTTGCTTTATTTTAAGAAGGTATTTGCAATTAGAATGTACTGGTACCAAAAAAATTTTTTGTCTTAAAATTTAAAGACAAGTATCATACGATCCTTGAATATAGTTAACATAGAATTTTAGCATAGAGTGAATCCATGGCTGAAAACTAAAAATGAATATTGTTTTGTTGGTTTGAATAGTTTCATTATTGTTGAAACCCACATTACGAAATCACTTCTCTAATAGTAAAATGGCTTTTGAAGACGCGAACTTTATAATTTTAACAAAATAGTTTTTAAATTAAGTTTGAGTATCTTTAATAAAAAAAAGAGTTGTAGTTTTGTCTTACTGTTGCCTTTAACCAATAAGCACATAGATCACTGCAATTTTCATATGGATAAATGAAGAGAGGGTCCGAAATGACATGGAATTCAAAGTATTTATTAATTTATAATTAGTCGAAATATATTAAAAATTCTTTACTCTGTGTTGAAATGGGATTTACTCTATGTGTGTTAATGTGTAACTTTCATGGAATATTAATGAAAAAATTACATCTTCATAGTTTTCTGACGTTATAATATCTTTCACACATGTCCGTAAAAGACGTTCTTTTTTATTTTATTTTATTTTTTTTTTCATTTTAGAATAGCAGACGGCTCCTGTGGAATTATTAAACCTTTACGTCACGGGCAAAATCTGTGAGTAAAATGAGAAATTATCGGCTGACACCGGAATTCAAATACGAATTTTTTAGATATTTTGAATTCATTAACTTAAGCTTTTATTGTAAAGGCAAAATTTTTCTAAATTATGATTGGTGCCGCTTGAAAGTTTGGAATTAAAATTAGGTATCCCAGGGGATTGGACACAGTGTGCCGGAAAGGAGTTTTAAAGAAAGAGAAATTCTTTTGTGTTCACAGCACTTTTCTGAAATAAATGGTAAAATCACTCTGGCTAACTTTGAAAAATGAGGTGTAACTTTGCACCATGACGTAATTTTCAATATTTTTTACTTCAAAAGGTGGATAAAGTCCATAACCTTTCTCTGGCAAGTTTCTAAACTTAGATTTTGAGTTAACCCTTTCCGGCGCGGACAAATTCTGTATGTAAAATGAGAAATTTTCGACTGACACCGGAATTTACAAACGACTTTTTAAGAAATCAAGAACTCCTTGATTTAGGCTTTTATTGTAAAAGCAAGATTTTATTAAAATACTATTGGTGCAAGTTGAAAGTTTGGAATTAAAATCAGGTGTGTCCTGGCCGGACACACTGTGCCGGAAAGGGTTAAATGGTTCAAACATGGAACATGTCTTTTTCAATTGTTTTATTGTAATATTGATTCAGCAAATTTGAAAAAAAAAATTTGCTTTTGAAAATAGTTTTTTTTCTTTCTTTTTTCTTTTTTTTTACAATTTTTTTTGAAATTTTTATTTAAAAATTTTTTAATTTTTATATAAATTAATAGTTTTTAGCTCACAGGCTATCATAGCCTGAGAGCTTATGTGCCTGCCCGTTCTGTATGTATGTACGTTCGTGCGTTCGTGCGCAACGCGATAACTCATGATAAAAATATCCGATCCACTTGAAATTTTGTATGTAGGTATATCCTGACAAGGCGCTTCCCTGATTAGTTTTTGGAGTTCATTCGATATGTATAAGAGGGGGAACGGGGGGCTCATGCCCATCCCCTTAGTTGATATAAATGGGATTTTCATGCAGAATTAAGTTTTCGTTCAAAATTTAGATTAAGATCATTCTGATGAGGCGATTCCGTGACTGTTATTAGGTGTTCATTGAATACGTATAAATAGGGGGAACAGGGGTTCTAATGCCCCCCCCCCCTTAATTTATATAAATGGGTTTTTCAAGCAGAATTTTCAGATTTCGTTCAAATGTCTGAATAGTTTTGGAAGTTTAATGGTTAAGTATAAAAGAGGGGGATAACTCCTTTTAAATTATATAAATGCTAAATGGGTTTTTATGAAGAATTATCTCATTTACTCTGAATTTTGGATATAAATTTTTTATATGATAAAGCATGTCTTTGATAGTATAGGAGGTTCAATGATTAAGTATAAAAAAAGAGGAAAGGGGAGAGCTGTTTCACCTTCTTAATTTTTTTTCGAACGTAATTAACCCTTGAAAATATAAGGCTTTAATGTATAATTAGTATTTGTAGTCTGTGAACTCAATGCCATCAGTTTAACTGGGCTGTATTCTTTATTTAAATTTTGAATCAAGATTAAAACTTATATGTTTCTGTTTATTTAAATGAAAAAAGTTTGAAATTCTACAAATAATATTTCGAATTATAACGATTTTAAATTACCTCATTTTTTCATAAATTTTAAATTTTAAATTTTTTTGAAAAAAAAGAGAAGATTTATGTCAATTTGTTTACATATGATATGCTTAACCATGATAAAATTTTTCAAAATTATAACTCAATAAATAAAAATTAGTTTAAAATGGGTCCCAGACTTCTTAAACTATATAACATAATTAACCCCCAACAAATTTAAAGCATAGGTATCATTGCGCAGATGAAATAGTTTGCTCTTTATGTTAAACTATCACAAATAAAATTAAGTGAGGGAAATATTTGAATGTCACTATAATTATTTGAGAACTTTAGAAAAATTCAAAATCATAGCAGTAACACAATTTTTGAAAGATGCTGAAATTTCATTTAATTCACTATATTTGATCCTCTGTTTTGAAGAATGAGAAAATAAATTAAGTACAACTCCAGTAATACAGAGAAATTAAATTGTTCTCTTGTTTGTATAGAAATTTCCTCTGCTTTCTAAAGACGATAATTAAAATCTTTGATAAATACATTTTCCAATTTCCAAACAAAGTCAACTGAAAACATAATCCTTACAGAGTGGGTAAAATCGTTTGCCTCTTTTCTTGTATTAGAATAATATGAGTTAAAGCAATTTTATAAAAAAGTTTAATATTATTTTTGCTCATTTTACAATTTTCAACTAGTTTTATCAGACGCACTAGCACAAATTTTGAAGAGACTGCAGAAATAACTTTTGTTTAAATTAATTTGGATTTACAGATTACTGAAGTTTTTGAAGTACGAGTTAATACATTAAATTCGATTAGAAAAGTGAAAATAATTCGTGTTTCTACTATTTCGAATTATTGTATTCAATATATTAACGAACGCCTTTTAATTTTATTATCCAATTAATTTCTTAATTAATATTAAGCAGTTAAATTAATCAATAAAATTTGTATTTATTAATTATTTTAATTTAATTACTTATTTCTATAAATTTTCCCGCAATTTTTTTTTTGTTTTAAAATACGACTTGATTGAAAACATAGACATATCATGAATAAAACCTTTTTTCTTTTTTGGTGTGACTATGTATTGGAATATCACAAGAAAAAAAACATGAATACTATTTTATTTTTTTATAACTTTTAAAATTTATGATCCACAAAACTCAGGGTTGCCACGCTTCATAGAATTTTTAGGTGAAATATCAGTATTTTCTTCTCTCTCTCTCTCTCAATCTTTCTCAACAATAGTTTGAACTTTCTTACATATTTGCGCAACAACTGGAATTTCGGCACAAATATGAGCTATTTGAAAAACTACCCTAGATAAAATGGGTGGTTTATTTTATAAATATGTTATTTATTTAATTTTAATGTATTGGGTAATTCAAAATAAATTTCTTAAATCTTTTAAAGCGACTATCATTTAACTCTGATAAGGTGTTCGTGTCTATTTCGACCCCAAATCCATACTCAGAGGTTTTGAATCAGCGGCTTTTTGCTCACCACTATTATTTTACAGATATCGTTGTTCTGTTAAACTACTCAATTGTTCCAATTAAATAAATGAATATTTTTTGAATTAAAATATTGGGGGGAATTTGGAATCTCTGGATATTTGAAATCATGTACATTCAAAAATGAACCCCGCATGAGGATTGAGGATATTTTCACTTTTTTAGCTCGGCAATGCCGTAAATATCTTTCACCTTATTTAACTTTCCTACCCTGTTCAAATTTTACACAATCTTGATAAAAACATTTCACACCAGAATTCTTATTTAAGACATTTTAATATATTTAATTGACCTATTACTCTGAATCTATTATTTAACTTTCTTTATAAAAACGTTCTGGTTCGAATCGTATAAAACAAGTTATGGACATGGGTCGATTAGATCCATTCAGGGTAGGAAGGTTAATACAAGAACTATGCAAGTTTAGATAAGGTGCATACCGGGGTGCAAAAATCTAGAAGCCAGCAAGTAATCTCTCACCACTAAATTTATTTCGTTATTTATTGTCTAACACTTCGTACAAAATTCTTGTAAGAATGCTGCTAAATTTTCAGCAAAAAATAAACTTTTAACCCTTTAATGTTCATTGGTTTCTCTACGGAACCACAAAATTTTAATTCCAATATGCAACAACGACGCTGTAATTCTAATTTAAAAATATCCATTTTGTTACGCATGAGATAAGTCACCTTTTTTTCTCATTTACAAATATATTTGTTTGCAGCTACTGGTGTCAATAATTTATTTCAACATCTTAGCAATGAACATACTTTTTTCGTTACAGGGTGTTAGTGGTGAGAAACTTACCGCTTACGCCTGAAATTTTTCATCCCTGAGTACATATTACGACAAAAACATGTATTAGTTATTAAAAAAATGTATTATATATTGAACGCAAGTGTGACGCATAGTTCTGTTAGGTGTAACATCCGAACACCTAAATCTCCAACTAGTCTTCGGAGTCCCCTACCAATTGGGAGGCCAAATGTTCTGGGTACTAAACTCATAAATAAATTTTCGCCGCCTTACCTAGCGAGAGAATCATTTGCAATTAAAGGTGGAAAAATAAACTGTTTAGAGCATTGGATGTCTTAATTTTGTGGGACACATGACAGCACAATCAAGGTTCACCCACCTCTAAGAATTTCCAAAGACTGGATCATTAATCACAGAGAAACTAAAAATTAGAAAATTATCTAATTAATTATCTAATCAGTGTTATTATTTGAAATATTATTAAATAATAATATATATCATGCGAAAATATGAATAAGTTTCACGTGCATTTAGTATAAAAGTTAAGAAACAGACAGTCTTATATGAACGCCCAATTTTTTTCAATTTTGATGCTTCTCTGGATATGCGTATTCGCTTTTTCTTTTTTGCCGTTCTAAACCATAAGCTGCACTCGTTTTCCTCCTTCTTTGTCTAGAGCAATTGGAGGCTCAATTTACGTGGCGCATCTAGCAATGCTTTTAGTCCAAAAGCTGACATACAAAACTCTATGTAATTGAGCACAAAAAAAACCTTTTTATTTTATGGAAAAGTAATAATAGGGGAATCTAATAATCCATGTCTTTGAAATGGTGCATAAGTCAAATATTCATAGCACTAGTGGTTTACTCGTAGGTTTAGCATTGCATTTGTCCTACAATGAAAAGTATAAAAACATGGAAAACTGGGTGCAGGAAAACAGAACGCTAAGCCTACGAGTCAACCACTAATAGTATTATTTTTGGGTTATGCACCACTTCGCTTTCGGTAGACATGGATCATTAGATTCCCCTATTAATACTTTTACAGAAAATAAAGGTTTTTTTATTGTGCTCAAAACATAAGGTATTGTGCTGTCGGCTCTTGGACAATATCAAGGTTTGCACACTCCTTAAAATTTCCAAGGATTCTGACATCATTATTAATGATAGGGAAATTTACATTTACAGTAGAACCCCGATAATTCAGATTAATTGGGACCAGATTGTCGAAAATCCGGATTATCTGGAGAATGTGAACAAATGAAATAAAATAAAACATACTCACAGAAAATCACCTTTATACTGAACATATTCAATATTTACAGACAGTAAAAATGTTTACTTTGTAATTATAAAATTTGTCACATTCTGTTGTGCCAATTTTGCGGGCCGTATGGTCATATATTCCCTTGAGCAAAAGTAGTTCGTTGGATATAGTCTCCACATGACGTTCAAAATAAATCATTAATTATCCAAAATGGGAAGTTGCTTCATTGTAGTTTATAATTTTTGGTTGATCGTTATTGATAATGGTTTTCGTCTGCATCATCTTCATTTTCTTCAGTTGTGCACAAAGCGATTATTAAGTCATCCGTAAACGAGGCATACTCTTCATTATTTTTAGCTTCCAACCAATTGCTAATATCGCTGATATCAACATCTGAGAAATCATCAGTTTTTTATAACAAGCTGATAAAATCTTCAGGTTTAATTTCTCTTTCATTCTCGTTTATTTCTCCCTCTATTTCGATTTTCCGCAAGTGATTTGCAGAAAGCTTTTGACATGAAGACAAGGAAACAATCCCAAGAGACCTTTGGACTGGTTGACAAAGATCGGAAAGCGACCCTTATCAGTCAGTGTGTCTATAAGGACTATTTTAATTTGCTTTGTTGCAAAGCTCTGAGTTAAACTTTATTAAGCAGTGAGTTTTTGATGACATTTTTAAATGGATTAAATAGAAAACTGTCAAAATTGGAATTGCTAAACCTTAAATGATGCTAAGTTTTTCCTTTCATAGTTTACATTAAACGTTTAAATACTAAGAAAGCTTGAGGTATTCTTCCGAAAAGATTTCCGAAAGTACTTTTTTTATTCAGAATAGGAGGCTGAAATAAATTTATGTAATGAACATTTTCCGATCACTTCTCAAACTTGAAAAAAAAAATCGACCAAACCGATCCGGATTATCCGGAGATATAGATTAACGGGCTCCGAATTAACGGAGTTCTACTGTAATTTTTAAGCCTTCGCACTCGAGAAATTACTCTCACTCGCCACTAGTGCTATCAGGTGTCCCTCGTAAATCGGGACGCCAGATGCTTTGGACACCAATAATATCTTACAGTTTATTTCGCCATGTCTTATCATAGATTACTCGGCTGTTAGATAAGGCGAAGAAATTTAGCGTAAAATACTGGTGTTCAAACCATTTGAAGCAGCCATTTACGCGGGGCACTAGTGGTCAGTGAGAATCCCTTCTCGACTGCAAAAGGTTAAATAATTTTTAACCACTTAATCGTCGCGCCCGTGACATTCACGGGCTGCAAGCTTCGGGGCTTTTATTCAGAATTGTTTGATTCCCACCAGTTTTATAAAATAGTTTAATTGGTTTTATTTTGGTATCATTTTACGGGTCATTAAATAAGAAGAGTATTTTTTTCAAAAGAATGGTGGAAATAAAGAATTTGAATTTTTAAACCGTAATTTAATGCCACCATTATTTGATTAAAATGCAATAAAAATAAAAACATTATTATTTTTTTAATTAAAATGAAACTGATAGTGAATTACTGAATATTAAATTTAAAATTACCTTTAAAAAGTCAAAATCCCCCCCCCCCTCTTTCCCGGTTAGGCGCACGTCTCATAACGAGAATCACTTTTCGTCTAATCAAATGTCTCTTACATTTTGAAATTTTACTTTGCCTCTCGAACGCTGATTTTTCTCTGCAATTGTATTTTTTTCACAGCACCAACTCATGCTTGTTTGACAATTCAGCATGCGACTCGATATAAAGTAGAACTGCTGCTAGGAGACCCTTTAAACAATAAACGTGAACTGTTTCGCACTATCAAAAAATTATGAAAAATTTTAGTTTTGAAAAAGTAGTGAGTACGAGATAAACTTAAACATGAAATGTAAGTGGTAAATCTGCAGAGTTATTCACAGAGAAATTTTTACTATATTTTGTAGCTTTAATCTATTGCCAGTAACACGCGCTCAAAAAAAAAAAAAAAAAAAAATTCTAGAGATTGTTTTTGTATCAGAATGATAGAACGATTTTTATAGCTATTGAAAAAAAAATCATTAGGCCATTAAGTGAAATTTATCTTAATAATAATAATAATAATAATAATAACTTTATTTTATATTTTTTCCTAATTTATTTAAAAGGATGAAAAATGTTATTAAAAATGTAATCTTCTATTGTTTTGTTTACAGAAAGTGAAATTTGCAATCTTAATGTGCTAAAGCCATATGATTTATAAGATGTAACATACGGCGCAAAGTGCCGACATATTTAATGTGGCTGATAGTCTTTTCTTGATATTAAGTAATATTAATTACGTCTTTAAGCAGTTTAGATTTTTTTCCTTTTCTCCTCGGATTAAAAAAAAATCTTGCTCTTGTAAACAATCCCTTTGTATTGAGTTTTAAAAAATTAAAAACATTAAGCAATAAAATGTAATCTTCTTTTGTTTACAGCAGTTTAATACGTTATTATCAATTTTTTTTCTTTTTAAGTAAATTGGTGTTTGAAAGCATAATCTTTAAAAAAATGTTCTTTTTATTTGCTGACATTAATCAATATAAAATTTCAAGTATTTTCTAGATTATAAAATCAAATGTATTTTAAACAAAAATTTTATTGGTAAAAAAAAAAAAAGAAATTATATTTTTCATTTGCTTTCAACCGCATTTACGACAATGTATTTAGATTATAAATACAAACAATGAGGTCGCTTTAGGCAGCTCGTGACTAACATTTGCTAGTGCATAATCGAATAACTGGCAAATTTATTCTTACTTCATCACAGTTTTTAACGCCTTGGGGATAAGCGACACCTATACGTGCCGCAAATAGGTTTAAGAATCTTTGTTTTTTTTTCTGTACCAGTAAAATTATACTGTAAAATTTGTCTGATTTAATCGGAGCATTTTTCTTGATTTAATAAAACAAAAATTTCGGTTTTTGAAAACGGATTACAAAATATTAAAAATTTCGCAACAGGGCTCCCGTCGCAAAGGGATTAATAAAGATATTTTTCTGTTATTATTTATAGAAAACTCTTAGATTAACCCTTAAATGCACAGGATAGAACGCGTTCCAAAAAATGCGCAATTCAAAGAATCAGAATTCATACCAGAAAAATCTAAATAATAAAATTTTCTTTATTTAATTACGAATGATCTGTCATTAAGTAAAGTGAAAATTGCTCTTTTAAATTTCTGGTGAGAATACGGAATATGTGAATAAAACTCCCAATAAATCGGGAACACTTATGGTATCGAAAATCATACAATATGCATTTAAAGGGTTAAGCCTTTGTGTTTTAGTGTTTCATAACATGGAGCATCCAACTTGATTCGCAACTGCTACAGTGACATCAAAATTCTAGTATAAATATTTCCTGTTACTTGTATAGGAAGAACAGTTTTTTTCTTACTTTCAGATAAATTTGTACATAAATTCCGGTATCATTCGTCCATTAAAAAAATTCTCGCAATCGAAGTGCTCTGCACCGCATAGGGTTAAACTTGAGAAAAGCTAAAGAAAAATAATGGTAAGAAAAGAAAAACTTTGGTAGGCATTCGTGTCCCAAAAGTAAGCTGTTACATGTCACAACTGGATGCCTGAAGAGAATCTTCAACTGGAGAAAATCTTTTAAGGTCATGGTCAGAGGTACAAGACCATGCTAATGCAAATTACAAAGTGCTACAGTTTTAGTGTTAAGATAAGAGTTTTCAAAAGTACCACCATATTTATAAAAGTCTATAGCTACATACTTATTTCTGTCAACAAAGACATATTAAAAAATATTACCAGGCAAAACATCAACAAACAAATACTTAAATATATTAGAAGGAATTTTTTTGAAGGAAATTTATTAGCATTTTTCACAGGAATACTCTAGATCACCGGTTACCAAACTTTATTGGTACGCGATCCACCTTTAAGTAAAAAAAAAAAAAAATTGCGAACCACCTAATATAATTATGTAAATCAATATGGAAATTTTTGTATGACCTGTATAAACTAGCGGCTATGTTATACTACGGAAAAGGTAAATTTTCGTACGAAAGATACTCTATCAACGAAAACAAGAATTCGTAATTCCAATTTGTGTAAGTGGAATATTAATTAACACAACATACAAACTAAAAAGATAATTAAAAATACATTTAATTACCATCAAAACATAACTTTAAAATCAGTGCGTTTTTTGGCACTGGTGTTTACCAATGAAAGCATTTATATCAGGTTTAAAACTTATTAATCTCAACTTTAATTCACTTTCAACACATAGTTTTTTCTATACTTGTTTTTCAAAAACAGCCAAATACAAAAAGCATCTCCATACGAGTATATTGTGTTGAACTCCATCATGGAATTCAAAGCTCATTTAGATGTTTCTGGATATTACGCTCGTATATTTCTTCATATGGAAATTAAAGAATTTCCCTTGAAATATTATTTGCTGTTGAAATTGTTATATGTTTTTAACAGATGAAATACAAAATATATTTTTGTGACAAACCTAGATTGTTTTCGCAACCCATAATTTGGGAACCGCTGCTCTAGATATTGAATAATTCACAGAAGGTTGCACAAACCTTCTATTGAAGGAACTATGCACTAATTAGAACAAAATTCATAAAATGCTACTAGATGGCATTACAGCCTAGATGGTCAAAGGAACAATATGGTCAAAGGTGCAACATTTTCCCCTAAACATTAAAGACACAAGATATTTCTTAATCTAGGAAAATAAAAATAAGCACAAACGGATATATAAAATAAACTATTTCGAGATACTAAGGATTACTAAAAGTGTTACTTGATAAAAAATAAAAATGTCGGTATAAAAAATTCTTTTAACGGATTTCTTTTTACAATTCAATTTGTGTTTAAGACTTAACATTCTTTTTAAAGCGAAAACAAAATCAGGATTGTGAACAAATCATGAATTATTTATGCAAAGACATGATTAATTACCAATTGATTGGAATCAAATGACTATAAATTTTGAACACGGATCTTTCTGAACCTAACAAAATTAATTAAAAACAGCTTTTACAATTGCTACTATCTGTAAAAATTATGGAATATATTTAAAAATATAATAATATAAAAATATATTTTTATTATATTTTTACTTAAAAATATATTTTCAGAATAGTTTCACAATATGTACTTTGTTGTATTTTTTTAATTTCAATTTATATTTCGGCAAGAAATGTATATATTATTTTATTTCTCATTAATTGACGTTACATTAACTATTGTTTATTTAGCATTACGACTATAGTAAATATGTTCGTAAGAATTAAATTGTCTATTTTTAAAAAAATCAGGGCTCCCAAATGATCCACCAACAATATACCAATATTTTTCTTAAAAATGTTTTATTTTTCTTACAAATTGTGCAGAAATTGCCTTTGAAGGTTGATTGTAGCGCTGAATGTCATAGAAACCTACCAAAGCTCTCTTAGGAAATATTGGTATTCAGTTCGCTGGCCATCTGGGAGCTCTGTAAAATACATTTTTGCATTTGAGTAATCAAAAAAAAAAAAAAAAAAAAAAAGAAAATTGACCATTTTTGCATATTTTTAATATTTAACAATTTGCACCCGAGAAGTGACACTTTCAGGGTTCGCACAGTTCTACCACTAAATTTTAAGAATCTTTTCAAAGTGTTCCACAGCAGAAAAGTATCGTAAAATCTGTAAATGAAGGTGGGGATTACGAATGTCGTGGTTTAAAAATTAAATGTAAATTTTCTTATTTATTATAGTGGTGCCAGAGTCCTTGGAAATTCCAAGGAGTGTGCAAACCTTGCACTTTACACACGACTAATATCTGATAGTTTATTTCGTTATCTTTTGTCACAGATTATTAGATCATTATATATGGGAAAGAAAAGTAGTTTAAAATACAGTCGAATCTCGGTAACATGAACCTCAAAGGGAATCAAAATTTTGTTCATGTTATCAGTAGCAAATCTTTGTATTCGTTTTTACAGGGGATTGGGAGAACAATTCATGTTAAATGAAATTCACGTTAAACCTTTCCAGCGCAAGCAGATTCTGCTCATAAAATAAGAAATTATTGATTGACACCGGAATTTAAAAACGACCTTTGTAGAAATTAAAAATTCCTAAACTCGCGCTTATATTATAAAAGCGAAATTTCATTAAAATATTCTTGGTGCCAATTGCAAGTTTGGAATTAAAATTAGGTGTTGCCGGACTGGCAACACTGCGCCGGAAAGGGTTAAGTGTGTTCATGTTAACGAGGTTTGACTGTACTGGTGTTTAGAGCATTTGGAGCACTCATTTACGCGGGACACTAGAGGTCACTGAGAATAATAAGGTTCTATCTGTGTTTTTGAAAAAAATAACTAATCGATATAAAAATGTTCTACTTGCATCTATGAAGGCATTTCTGTATTAAAATAATGTCATAACATAATCGTTATACTCTATGTAAATTATATATAACATCATTTTGATGCACAAATGCCTTCATATATATAAATAGAACCTTTCTATCCCCATTTTTTTCAAAAACACAGATAGAACCTTATTATTCTCATGTGACGTAGTGGTTAGTGAGAATCATTCCTAGAGAGCAAAGGGTAAAATAATAATCTTTCCATTCATAAATAATTTCTTTTTAAGTAATATTATTTCTGTTTAAAACAGTGTGTTTGAAGAATATACTTATTGAAGTAAGATATTTTAAATAACTTTAATTTAATATTACATTCACAGATCACCTCTAATTAAAAAAAAATTCCATTCACTCTAAACGATGCCGCAACTAATTATTATTTTCTTTTCATCAGCAATCGAACATAAACAGTGACCTAATTTTGAGGAAAGAGGTAAGTGTTATTCGGAAAGTATTTGGAAATTCTGAAGTGTTTTTCCCATATCTCTCTTCCGATGCACTTTAGCATGAACGAAAATTAATGAGCTAATTTCAAGTTGCAGCTGCAGAAATTACACTTTATTCATATAGAGATTTAACTTAACTTCTGTATAAAGTGAAAAAAAAGTTCAAGAAAACGTAAGATGCAAAAGTTATAAAAAAGTTATATCAGAGTTTTTTCCTTCTTAATCTAAATAATTATATGTACAGTTCATATTAAATTAGGGAAAATCCACATTTTTAACACTTTCCAACAAAGTTGAAAAGTGTTTATGCATTCCGTTTGTCTGGCCGTGTTCTACCTCCCGTAAATATACTCGGATTGCCTTGAAATTTTCATATGTTATTAACGTTTACCCTAGAGCAAACCCTATTGAAAATGAAGTTTCTACCATGATTAGTTTATTTACAGGGATAGTCAAAACTTCCTGTTACATTACGGCCTATGGGAAAAAATCGTTTCAAATGAATTTTTAAGGTGTTACACCCAGTCTAACATATTCAAAATTATATGCATTTACGAAGTGCACGAAATTATGCATTCTGTAAAACATTCAGTGAAAATAATACTTATTAGTCATTTACAGGACCACACAAAAGAATTCTATTACACAATAATAAAGAGTGGTGGATTGTTTGCGACATATTTTAGTTATATTAAACGATTTCAAGTACAATAAAATTTATATGCTGATACGCTGAGGCTTAATATTTCACGCATAATATGAAGTGCATAGCATAGACAGGGAAACACGATATTCATTCCGAAGTACTGTATATTACCGTTGATGGCTGATGGATAGATGAAATGCATTTTTAGATGCGTTCGTAATTATGTAAATACGTAGCACCTATAATTATCGTTCAATCCGTCCGTCTGTCTGCATGTAACAACGCAAAAACTACTCACCCTATCGTTTGAAATTTAAAGTATATAATTTTTGCATAATTTTGACGAGTCATTTCAAATTTTATGACATTTTGATGCATAGTTCAATTACAGGGACAATCAAAAGTATTCCGATACATTACGGTCAACGGGGAAAAGAGTTTCAAGTGCACTTGAATGGTATTACACTCTTTTGAACATAATAAAATTTATATGTATCTATGTAATGTATTCTATAATATACATTCTGTACAATCAGTAATACAAAGAATATTTGTTGTTGAACTACAGGGTCATACAAAAGTATTTCATTATATAATGGTACAGAGAGAACGTGCGCGTTTTAATTGTATCAAACTATTAAAGTATTTAACATTTTATAAAATTGATATACGTTGCTACAAATTATTTCCTGTATAATAGAAAGCAGACAGAAGTTAAAGGGACACATAAAAGTTTTCGACCACTATTACTGTATCCGAAATACTGAATTACAATTAATACTATTACATGAAGATCTGAATACCTTTAGGTGCGTTCTTCATTATATCAATCTGTAGCAAAGATAGTCATCGTTCAACCTGTTCATCTATCCGTCTGTCCTTATATGACAATGCAAAAACTGCTCAACCGAATCGTTTGAAATTTAAAATGTACAATTGTTATATAGTTTTGCCAAGCCATTTCATATATTATGAAAATCGGATGCATAATTATAGGGACAATCAAAAGTATTCCGTTACATTATGGCTTACTTGCCAACCTTCCGCTTTTTTAAATCCTCAAAACGTATTATTAACTAGAAATTTTATTTGATTAATGAAATCAGATAGTTTTTATTATCTATCAAGTAGAAACAAGAAACGTTTAATCCCTTGGTATATCTATGAAGCCACTTAATTTTAACTCCAAAACGCCACATTAGCACCAGAATTTTGGTTAAAAATTTTCGGTTTATTGAATGCGGAAAATATAGCAGTCATTAATTTTAACACTTAAGAAATGAATTTGCTCTGTGCCGCAAAGAGTTAACATAACATATTTTCTGCTAGAAAGTGAGTTTTTTCATTTAAAAAAAGAAGGTTGGCAACTATGATTATGGTCAATGGAAAAAAATAGTTTCAAAAACGGGCCTCCGTGGCTGAGTGGTTAAGACATCACGCCGCTAATCGTGAGGTTGTGGGTCCGAATCCCACTGGCTCCATTGCACACACACTTTGTGTGGAGCTCCTGGTTGTACTTCTCTTGTGTTGTAATATTTCCTTGTGTGCAATCTCGTCCCTGTATATTGACGATGGCTTATAAGCAGGCTTCATGTCGAGCACACAAGTCAGATGTATGTTGTTGTTGTTGTTTCAAAAACATTTTAATGGTGTTACAATCTTTCGAACATAATACAATTCATATGCATCTATAAAACATACACTAACACACATATTCCATACAATATGTGCAGCAAAGAATAATTTTTATTAATATACAGGACCACATAAAAGTATTCTATTACATAATGGTATACGGGGAAATATTTTTTGGGGCGTATTTTAATTATATTAAACTATTTCACATTTTACAAAACTGGTATAGGTTGCCGAGTTTTAATACAAGTTACTTCCAGTATAATAAAAAGTAAATAGTATTTACTGGAACAAATAAAAGATTTCGACTTCTATACTGTGTCCGAAGTACTGTGTACTGTAACAGCAAGATCTAAACATTTTAAAAAGTTCGTTGCAGTACGAACTCACCTCATTTGCTATTTTTTACGTACAATTTCCAACTTGTTTGATTATGATATACTTTTTTAAGTTTCACTAAATGTATGCAGATTATATGGTGTGGATAAATGCTATAGTTGATGTACAAGGTTGCAAAAAAGAGCTTGTAAAGGTTACTGAATATGAGCGTAATTTATTTAAAGGTGTTTTTTAAATAGGTTATGCATTTTTAAATGAACTGCTTTCAGTTTACTAAGAAATGTTTGTAGAATATAGATAAAATGATACACAAGGTCACGCAAAAATTTGGATACATGGTCACACATGGAGGATAGTTTCTTGAATCTGATTTATGTAGTTTTAAGAGTTTTTTTGTTTGAACTAAATTTTAGCACAATGTTGGCGTGTAGTAAACTTATTAGCATGCTATAAGGCTTTACAAAAGTACTTAAGTATGTTTCTATCTATTAGAATGAATTGTTCAAAAAAAATTTTCAACCAGTTAGGCGTTTTCTTCTAAATTAAATTTCCCGATTATATATTATATGTATCAACAGAGAGATTAAATAAAGGGCTGTTTAAAATTATTGGAATACACGTTTGGCTATAGACAGTAACACCTTATTTCTCTAAATAACGAAGTTTTGTAAATGATTTCAATAAGTGTTGGAAACTGTTTCATAATCTATGCTTAACGCATGATTTTTCTTACTTGATTAAAATTAAAATTTTGTCATAATCAATATAAAAAAGTTCAAAATTTAGAATAAAAAATAAGACGAATTATGAACATGAAAATACATTAAAATAAAAAAAATAGTATGTAATACATTATGTATTTATATATGTTTTAGGTTATTTATGCATTAATATATTTAAAAAGCCAGTTAAAAGTTAAATTCTCGAAAAAAGTCTTTCTTTTTTCCTATATTTTAAATTTATTATTACCCTTCTTTCAAATGATATATTATTTTTGTTTTTACGACAAAAACTTAAAGCTCTAGGGAGCTCTGCCACTATGAACTACGCTCCTTAATCCCCGTTGAAACACCACAAACAAAAAAAAAGACGCTAATTTGATCGGCTTTTAAAAGATTGCGAAACATTGAACTATAATTTTGTTTTTTTTTAAAGTGGCTATTTCTCTGTAAACAGGTTTCTTCATTTCTATTTGACTAGGGAAATTTTAAGGTAGAACTAGCTCCTGTTAAACATATACTGGTTATTTACATGTTTGATTAAACAAAATCAGTTAAACAATGACGTACAAAAAATCTTTGTCTCCTGGTATTTTTTGAATCGCATTTAAAGAAAAAAACATTTAAATAAGATCTTAAATTTATTGTATACAACTAATGTCATTTTCACTATTTTTTTCTTTCTCTTTTTAATATTGACGTGAAAATACTTTTATTGTTTAAAAGAGAATATTATTTTTGGCGTCTAAATGTGCTATTACACAAAAATTTCAAACGACAAAAGTTGTCTGCGACTCGTTAGTTTCCTCACTGTTCATTGGCTGCTCAAGAAAAGGTTTTTCCACTGCCCGATTTCCGAGTATTTGATTGGCTATTATTGGCGTCTCGTTCGTTTTATGTGTCAAAGATGAGCCGACAGTTGATAATTAATTGCTTGTCTTCGCTGCGACTCTCCTAAAGCGATAAGATAACGTGGAGACCTCTGGAATTTGCAGCGACTTCGACCTGTCGTATAGTAGCAATTTTTGAATTCACATGCTTCTTGTAATACTTTCTTGCAGAAAGTATTTCTAATAATGTAAAGGGGTTAAAGAATGTGAATTTGACCTTAACAAAATACTAGTATTTAACACATTTTTTGACTGTGTTTTTCCCTAACCACTAGCGACACTGTTTCAATATAACCTCAAAAATTCGGACACTTAAAAAATTCGGCATCAAAGCCATTTCCCCTCCTCTTTTTTTCTACTCTTCTAACTTCGGGAGAAAGAAAAGTAGCAGGATGAACATATGCATTTTTTCTTTATATTTTTGGAAGTTTTATTTATTTATTTATTTATTTATTAGAAGCTTCAAGGAAATAATTTTTATAATCTGGTGGTGTCTTTTCTAAAAAATGTTTAACGCAGAAAAAGTTTTTAAAAAAGTTTAAAAAGCCTTTGTGCATTTGTTAAAAAGCATCGTGCGAAGAATATGGAGTAGAATCGTCGACAATTTATGAAATTTAAGAAGTAGAAGTTCATTTTATATGTAAGTGACATTCCTAAAGGTTAAAAAAAAGCACTCATAAAGGGTAAACTTTCATTTTATTTAGAATTTTCTTTTGTAGCATGGAAAGTTTCATCAAAGAAAGCTTTTTTTTAACATTAAGTTTTTTTGTTATCACATAACTATCACTTGATCATAAATTAGATTTTTAGCACTAGAAGTCTTTATGAAGTACATCCGAAGTATTTATGACATTGCTTCAGAAATTCGGAATTTTGAAAAAAAAAAAGCCGCCTTAATGTCGATTCTTCTGATGCCGTATTTTTCAGGTTACACAGTATTTCACAAGCATATCAAACGGAAAATATTTTACCAAAATTCTGGAGTTATTATGACATTTGGGAATTAAAGTTAAGAGGTTTCGCTAGTATACCACCACGCTTGAAGATGTTAAGACCGACGTGTGGAGCGCCTTAAAAAATATGTGCCTATTGAATATATACAAATATCTTTGGCCGCTACTCCATTTATCTGCAATTACTATTTCTACATTTTCAAACTTCTTTAGTAAACACAGCATATTGCTTATGTCCATTACAGATCGTCATAATCATTCTTCAAGTGAGTATGGATTTTCTTAGGTGCACAACCTTCTTTTGATAGAAATTGAATGACGACAGTTTCTTTTACATTCAAATTCTTGGTTCTAAGCAATCAATCCGAAAAAAAAAAATACTATATGGGAAGAATAAGGTTGCTTCGATAATATTATACATATAGGTATAGTCCAATAGCTGTAAAATAAATAAAATTCAGAGTAATGGAGGCATTACTTACTGATTCACATTCGTAGCGTATGATGATGGGTCGGAGCATGTAGGACAAATTTTATTGTTCTTACCAGTCATTTTTTTTTACCTATAATCTTCAATAGATATTTTTGTAAGAATGATAGTGATAGCAACAATATTATTTCTCCTAAATGCTCCAACTCCTGTATAATATATCATACTTAAATTTAACTATCAAATGTCGCATTGATACCAGAATTTTCGAAAGGAAATTTTAATTTTTTTATTTAGCCCCTTGTGGCTCAACAACACGGATTTGAAAACTGTTGACTCGTCTGTTAAAATATACCATTTTAAACATGTAAACAATAAATAAAAAAATTAGAACGTAAAAATAAAATAATAATTCATTAATTTTTTTTTTCACATCTCAAATAAACAGAAATTAATATACTTCTTATAAATACTATTCATTTTCTAATGTAAAATTTTAAAGCATACAAAATTAGCTTTTTAAATTTGACATTTCCTAAGTTATTTTTTGCAATATCGACATAAAGCTTCTCAAATGATAAACAAAACTTTGGTATGAGAAATTAACTCAATATCATCGTCTGATGAGAATTCCTGTGATTCATTTATATTAACTGGTGTGTAGAAAAATAGAAATAACAAATAAAATCGTGTTTTAAAGTTTATTGTATAAATGCTATTGACTCTTGGGTATGTTGCACATCTGCAACACGGTAATACACAGATTTAATATGAGAAATATATTTACCTATTTTAAAATATATTTCTTTCGAAATTCTGGTAGCATTGAATCATATTAGTATTTTAAAAGCTAGTTTAATAATCCCTTTTAAGTGTTGAAGTGTTGACTTGGAAAATAAATAACGTACTCTAAAAACCCTTTTTAATGAATAAGAATAATTGTTTTATATCAAAACCCTTTTCAAGATGAAAGTAACACGGTGTTTACAATTTCTCTACGACGATATTGTAATCATTTTACACAGTGCTGTCGAAGAAAACCATCGTAGTTTAATATAAAAAATAATCTTTCAATTTTCTTCGTTGGAAAAAAAATTAAAAAACTGAAAGAAATTATCGACTGCATTTTTATGCAGACACAAGTTAAAATATTCGTGTTATGATATGGAATATATTTTTAACACTAGAACGCCGGGAAATTTTACTCAAGTTTGATAATAATATTTCTCGCCGGAATTTCTATTAAAAATTATTTAATACACTTATTTAGCGTAAATCTGCGTGGATTAATCTAAAATTATTTTAATAAAACTTTTCTGGTTCAAATTGAAATTTAATCATATCGTTGGAGTTTCATTGACTCCTTCCGCGTGTACTTAGTATTAACCTTTTAACTGGTTTCCCCGAACGGAATTCAGGCAAAACGAATTTGCTTATTTCATCGTTTAAAGCTTTTCGACACCACTATTATTTTAAAGAAAATTTCCATACTATTGAAAGGCGGAAATGTTTGGACTAAATTTTACGAATATTTTATTTAAATAATAGTTGTGTGAATCCGCTATTTTCAATTTATTGAACGAAAAAGAATTAATCAGTTAAGGGGTTAAGTTATCCATTCCAACATATAACACAAATGAGATATTTAATTTATTACTTCTATTTAAAACAACTTTTTAAAGCATATTTTATTTTGGAAAGTTGAGGTAAATAAAAAAGCATTTCTGCCATTTAATTATTTAAAATGATGTTAGGTAAATGTTAACTTAATTAAATTTTTCATTTAATAATCAGGACGCCGTAAATATTTATACAATTTCTTCAAAAGATATTTTTTTCTATAGAGATCAAACTTTTCTTATCATATTTGTTTTCATAAAGAACTTCTGGATGAACGAAAATTAATGATCCAATTTTCCAGAAGTGTCTACAGAGTTCTTACTGCCCTCATCTATTTAATTAGAGTACTAATTAAATTATTCACCATAAAATGAAAATAAATCACGGAAAAATACTACAAAACATATAAAAATACCAAACATATATATTTTTTGTTCAATGATAAAATAAGTATTTCCTATATAATTTAAATAAATGGGAATTTCTTCTAAAAATTTATTTATTAATTAATTAATTTTAATATCGTATGCAATATAATACGTAATAGAAGTGGTGTAATATCCAAATGGATTTTTAGGTGCGTTCGTAATTATTTAAATACGTAGCACCTACAGTTATCCTTCAGTCCATCCGTCTGTCCGTCTGTCCGCATGAAACAATGCAAAAACTACCCAACCGATCGTTTTAAATTTAAAATATATAATTATTGCGTAATTTTGTTGAGTCATTTCAAATTTTATGAAAATCGGATGAATAAATGAATTACAGGGACAATCAAAATTATTCTGTTACATTACGGTCAATTAGAGAAAAAATTTTTAATGCATTTTAATCGTTTGAAAATTAACATATGTAATTATTGCACAATATTGCGATCAATAGGAAAAAATAATTTTAAATACATTTTAATGATGTTAAACTCTTTCGAATGTAATAGAATTGACATAAATCTATGATATATATATATATATATACTAAAATATACATTCTGTACAATCTGTGACGCAAAGAATATTTATTATTAAATTACAGGGCCACACAAAAGTATTCCAGTACATAATGGTATACGGGGAAACATTGTTTGAAGCGTGTTTTAATTATATTAACCTATTTCACATTTTATGAATATAATATACGTTATAATAAAAGTTACTTACTGTATATTTACAGGATCACAAAAAAGCTTTCGAACACTATACTATATCCGAAGTACTGTCTACTATAACAACAAGATTTGAATATTTTAAAAACTTCGTTATCGTACGAACGCATCTCATTTGCTACGCTTCACGTGCTTGTTTTTCCAACTTGTTTAAAGTTATGTTGAATAAAATACTTAACCTTCCTACCCTGTTGAAATTTTTACTCAAATTTGATTAAAATATTTCAGACCAGAATTTTTATTTAAATCCATTTAACATATTTATTTAACGTAAATCTTTGTGTTGTTTATTTAATTTACTTTATGAAAAGTTTTCTGGTTCGAATCGAATGAAACGCATTATAGGACTGGGTCGATTAGACCCATTCAGGGTAGAAAGGTTAATCACATAATTTTTTTAATTAAAGTTTGCCTGTGAAAGTATCTTCATAATAGAAGGCACTGGTCCTAACTATGGTATGTACACAAGTACTCGTACGCAAAACTCTAGCTACTGGCACGCGAAATTCGACACTTGTTCGTGGTATGAAATATAGTAATACTCCGACTTACTTCAGCAATTCGCTTCAAGGGTAGTGGTGTAGGTCGTAAATGACGTAAGTCCAGGTACATTTAAATAAGTAAAAAAGTGTAAAACAGTAATTTTCGGTGTATAATCCGCAGATGAAACTATTCTGTTTGGACTTTGAAAAATCATCAAGTAATTGAAGATTAAGATATTCTGCGATGTAAATGCTGCTTAAATTTAAGGATATTTCTGGGTAAGAAATACATACATTTAAAATTAGAAAAAAAAGTATTTTCAACACAAGAAATTTGAATTAATCAATAAACTGTTAAATTATAATTTATTATAAATCTACCTGCCTCTTTAAGGATGGGTAAAAAATCTTGAAATGAAGTTTCAACTAATATTTTTATTTATTTATTTATTTTTTTTTTTTTTTTACTTTTTCAAACTAATTGTAATAGCAGAGTGGGTTTTTTAAGCTTTTAATTTTTTTTATTTGTTTATCACTATTATTTAACCCTCCGGACTCCGGTGCCACTTACACAAATTTTATTCGATTAGCACTACTTTCTTAAAAGAACTTTCCTTTAAGTAGACAATTTCAAACATTCTCTGATTAAATAAGGAAATTTTTATTTTCCTTTATTACTGGTGCCAAAAAGAAATTTTAGAAGGAAAGATGATGTCTACGCAGCGGAGACAATGGAGTGCCAAGGGCTAAATGTCGCGGAAATATTTTCCTTTATAGATCTTCAAAAAATTTCAAAATTCGTCTTAATTAAGGAATTTTTTTCTCAAAAAACCTAATTTTTGGTTTCGAAAATTTTCAATCAAGAGTATTTCATTCAATCGTATAAAATTCCTCCTACACTGTAAAACATTTGAGGTAACGTTACTCCATAAAATTGGTGGCAACTACGATTTACACTTCATTGAGTAATTTTTCACTTTCATAATGGTGTAATAAAAACATGCATTACTGGTGTAACATTGCAATGTTACACCGATTATATCGGTTAAAATACTCCACCAAATTGGAGGCAGCAACGCTGCCACCAGTTTTATGGAGTAACGTTACACAAATGTTTTACAGTGTACTTCCAGTCAAGTTTAGCATCAGAAACTTTTTATTAAATTTTACTTTTATAAATGTTGTTGGAAATAGTTTATAAATTACTTTTTTTAATATTTTGAAATTGGATTCAGATGTCAGATGGAAATTCAACATTACAGGTTTTTTTTTTTTTTTTTTTTTTTTTTTACAGAAAGTGTTTCGTAAAGCAAATTATTAACAAGTTGGAAATTGCACGCGAGGCGTAGCAAATGAGGTGCATTCGTGCGATAACGAAGTTTTAAAGATATTCAGATCTTGCAGTTATAATAGATAGTATTTCGGATACAGTATAATGGTCGAATTATTTTTGTGTTCCTGTAAATATACAGGAAGTAACTTTTATTACAACCTCAGCAACTTATATCATACGCCATACTATATGCATTTTTATGCAGGAAATAACTTATAGTATTTCTCAGCAATGTATATCAATCTCATAAAATGTTAAATAGTCAATTACAATTAAAATGCGCAACAAAATTGTTCTCCTTATACCATTATGTAATGGAATACTTTTGTGTGGCTTTGTAAATCAATAACAAATGTTTTTTGCACCCCAGATTGTGTAAAATATATATAATAATATGTACTCATAGATGCATAATAATTTTATTGTGTTCGAATGAGTGTAACACCATTAAAATGCATTTGAAAGTTTTTTCCCCATTGACCGTAATGTAACGGAATACTTTTGATGGTCCCTGTAATTGATCTATGCATCCGATTTTCATAAAATTTGAAATGATTCGTCATAATTATGTAATAATTATATATTTCAAATTTCAAACGATACGGTTGGGTAGTTTTTGCGTTGTTATATGCGGACGGACAGACAGACGGACAGACGGACGGACTGAACGACAACTATAGACGCTACGTATTTATATAATTACGAACGCACCTAAAAAGAATGCCCACTCAACGTATGATACAATCAATTTTCCAGAATTAAAAACCTATAACTGTTCCACTTATATGAAAAATGTGTAAACATAAACCAACATTTAAAATCAATGAATACCAACAATTTTAGTTAGGAGAAAAACTGTTTTTAAAATGCTATTTAAACAAAACCATAAGACGAAACGCAATGTATTTCACCGTTATTCAAACATAAGTTTTGCATTATGAATTTCAAAAAGATCATTCGATTACTGATACCTAGGGGCAAGTAATTGTATCTGAGTAACGTTGAAGTCACACCGCAATGTTAAAAAAAAATACATTAAAAAGTTAGGAGCATTTTTTTGGAATTGTTTTCAACTAAATTAAAAAAGTAAAATATGATTAAAAGTTCTGGTGGAAACTTGATTAAACTTAGATGGGATGTAATATATCCACTATCCCCTCAAGGGGATTCAATATTTATGGCTCACCCATAAACATTTAAATTAAATTACTAAAAGGAAATGTAATGTAATACCTGAATTTGAAAGATGTAAGAAAATCACACGATATTGTATGAATTGTTCTGAATTTGATGCTTGAGATCATAGACTTGTAAACAAAAGACAGTTTGTTATTAGTAATAAAAAAATCATTTGGAGATTTTAAGCATTAATGTTTCACTATCCTTAAAATATTTCATTTTACAACATTTTTAGAGTTAAAATGTTAATGTATTCGTGAAATTCTAACACCATACTGTATTTAATTCTACTATTCCCATGGTAGAATAGCCGCCAAATTATAACAACCTCCTCAGTTACTTTACTCACGACTGATACAGAGTACACTGTAGAATGTACACTCCGACCCTTTATTCATAAGTATACTGCAAAACCCTCAGAACGTGACAAAATCGACACACCGCTCATTGAATACTAGGCTATATATTTAATATATGCTAAATACAACTTAACTTGTTCCGAATATTCTTGAAAACAAGGCAACACAGCGTATGTAGTGCTCGGCATGCACTCTTCATTTAAATTCCATAGACCATATCTGGAACGCACAATAGATAATGATATATCCATGATGGATAAATATTACGGTGACCCCGAACGATTAGTTTTCATTGTTATGTTTTAAACTAAATCGACAAAACCCCTCGATGCAGTCCAAATTGAATGACATAATCTGTAAGATCGTATTTTATGTCTGAAATACCTCAATCAGTTCGAAAAATATCGTCGTTTGACAAAAAATTCAAATGTGGTCGATTTTGGAAAGATTTTTTCCCCTGCGGTCCTCCAAGACGGAATTTAGAGACACCGACAAATCAAATTCATTATTTTAAAGCTTTAAAGATCTTTTATTAATGGTGCAATTTGTTTTTAAAATAAATTGTCTTTAAAACTGAACACCTTCAGGTACATCGGTAAACACAGTTCAGATCGCGCCTCACGGAGACGATATTTTTTCTACGCTAAAAGTAATTAAACGTCCTCATTTTAGCGCAATCTTTTAAAAGTATCTCAATAGACCAGATTTATATCACCTACAAAAATTCTAAAACATACCGCCGCGAAATTGTGCTTAAAGTGTGCGAAAATTTCGACGGAATTGGTAAAAGTGTTTAGTCGCTATTTCACACCTCAGGCATGCAATTTTATAGGTACCCATTAACCAAAAACTTGTTCCTTAAGTTGTGAACTTCTTCTAAACGATGATGCAATATTTTTTTTAAGTAGAATTTCAATCCTTTAAAATATAAAGGCAAACTCAATTCACTGCCTGCTTCACGGACACGGTAATTATTCTACAAAAAAAGTCTGTATTTTAATACAATTTTTCTAGAGCATCTTACGGTTTTTTTAGAGAGTCGCATACTAAATAGAATATATACTTTCAGTTCAATATTTAACACGATTTTTTTTATTAAAAAATATAACACTCAACAAAATGAAATTAAAGATATTACATCTTTAATTTCATAGATGATTTCAGAAATCATACAAGTTTGAGGTTCATTCAATTGTTCTGCCTGGGCAATGCCTGGCGGATCAGATGGTTATATATAAATGGAATATTAAAAAAAACTCTATTTCTATTAATTTTAATTAAATGATAAATATTTATATTGCCGAAGAAACAAGAATATTTTAACGTGTCATTTTATTATGTTTTTATCTATCATTTCTGCTTTTATTTTTTTAATGTACTGCAAAATGTTCTTTGAAATATCTAATTAAATAAAATATGGTAATGTGTTTTCTGTCGATGCTTCTTGAGATTAATTCATTAATTATTTGTTGGTGCAAAAGCGCATGCAAAAAAGAAGATGTGGAAAGTAAATTTTGATGGCAATCGAAAGAAAGTTTTTTTAGATTCTTCAAATATTTTCCTAATCTTATCTTGTTAGTAAAAATTTGGCATTGCTTTATGCTTGAATGCTGTTCAAAATAAAATGTATAAATATTTATAATGTTAAATTAGTGAATGGGAAAATATTTACATTAAACACCGAGAAAGAAAATGTTTGTAAATCTGGACTAAAGTAAACACATCTTGAATATGGCTGATTAATTTACTTTTATGGAAAAGTGCAGGTAAAAAGAGATAATGAGAGTAAATATTAATGATAATTTTAAAAAAATTAAATCCCTGATATTTTTTCTAATTCTAGTAGAGTTTTTGTAAAATCAAATAAATATTTCAATAAACGAAAAAATGTATAGATTTACTGTACCACAAAAATTTGGTAGCACGCCTGCCTTATTTAATCTCTATGGTTAAGTGTTAAAGCAATTTAAGCTTCCCTAAGAGGTAACAAACTCAACAATACTGCTGATAATATAGATTTAAAAATACTTATATCAAGTAAGTAAAATAAGATGCTACCTTTAATTTGCCATATACTGCGATAAATTAAAATGATGAAAATGAGCGAATTGAATATTAGAATTTAAAATATTTCATATTTTCACTATAAGGATTTTAAAATACCTGACCAGATATTTCTAAACCCCCTCCTGAATGCGCTAACTACCGATCAGAACATTATTCTAGCTACAAGGCTTGTTCTCAATCCCAAATCAAACCTGAATTTTGAAGCTTACATAAAACTTGTCATGTCTGTCACATACAACAATTTTTGGCTACCAGTATTTTAGAACGGAAAAATGTGATTCAGTTTATAGAAGGTATCTCATCAGTTGAATAGGGCGAAGGAAACTTTTCAAAAATAACGGTGGCCAACAAGCAAAAAGATTTTTAGCTACGTGATAGACATGACAGATTTTCATGAAAATGGCCATATGCTAACGTCAAAGCAATTATTTATTTATTTATTTTTACTTTTTTTGAAATTCCTCAAAAATTTAAGAATGTCCTGAACACATAAAAAGTAATAAAAAAGATACTATATATAGACGTCTTGTTTTCAGTCATCTGTTGGCAGATTCCATTAATCTTTCTCCTAGTAGCAAGTCATAAATTTATTTTTGACTAGCTGACCCACCCGGCGTTGCCCGGGTCCGTATTAACAATATTAAACGAACTTGAAATTTGTATGATTTTATCATTAACTCGAAACATACAGAAATGCATTGTCTGAAATACGTGGCCACTGACTGTGTGAAAAATCGCTTTAAAAAACAGCTAATGTTAAGCTCTAAAAATACTCAAAATGAGCGATGAGAAATGTGGGAGGGAATATGTATCCAACGACTGCGTGATTTTCGTGTTAAAGTGTTGATATTTATCAATAATCACTGTTAAGTTACGTAACTAATTATTTTTTTTTCACATAGAAATCCCAAGTGAAATATTTTGAATTTCAAACTAATTATATCACTCTTAAATCCGACTATACCATGAATGAAATCGATACTCGCTCGTAGCTAAAGTGTTGGTATGTAGTATTATAATTTCAGAGCCATTTAACAAAAGTAAGTGTTATTTTTAATCAAATCATGCATAATGTCCACTCTATGGATAAATTCCTAACCGTAAACTTTTTTACCGTAACCATAACCTGCCTGTAACCTAACCTTGACTTAACAGTACCTTACCGTAAATTAAATATAACAAATGTAACCTAGCCTTCACTTTATTGTAACATATCCTTATTCTAACCACAAAACAAATGCGATTTATCTTTAACCTAACTTTAACTTAACCGTGACCTAACTGTAACTTAACGGGATATTAAATATAATCAAAGACTTACCGTAATGTAATTGCAACCTAAATTTTACCAAACCATATATTGGTTTCATGTCCATGGAAATTATTTTGTCTTGTTCGGATCTGGTTATGATTCATTAGAACATTTTTGTCGGATTCAGATTTTAGGTATTTTTTGATATTGAGTTATAATGTTCGGGTCGTATTCATGTCCATGGAAATTATTTTGCCTTGCTCGGATACAATTATGGTTCTTTGGAATATTTTTGTCGGGAACAGATTTGTTTCCATTCAGATTTCGGCTTTTTCTTCAAATGGAATTTTTGGGTTCGGGTTCTCTTGCGTGTTCACGGAAATTATGCCGCCTTGTTCGAATAAGAACATGCTTCACTGGAATTTTTTTTTTCAAGTTCAGATTTGGTTCAGTTGAGATTTCGTGATTTTTTTCAAAGAATTTTTTTAGGTTCAGATTCGGTTCAGGTGAATGGAAATTTTTTGTCTTATTCAGATCCGGTTACGATTCTTTGGAATATTTTTTATCAGGTTCCGATTTGGTTCGATTCAAATTTCAGGTATTTTTTTAAATAGAATTTTTAGGTTCGGATCTCGTTCATGTCCACGGAAATTATTTTGTCATACTCGAATCCAGTTATGATTCTTTCGAATATTTTGGTCGAATTTAGATGTGGTTTGGGTCAAATTTAAGTTTTTTTCAAATCGAATTTTTTAGGTTCGAGCTGGGTTTATGTCCATAGAAATTATTTCGTCTTGCTTGGATTGGGTTATAGTTCTTTGCAATATTTTTGTCAGGTCCAGATTTGGTTCAATTCAGATTTCGAGTTTTTTCTTCAAATATAACTGTTGAGTTCGGGTCTTCTTGCATGTTCACGAAATAATTCTGTCTTGTTCGAATAAGGACATGCTTCACTGGAATATTTCTGCCAAGTTCAGATTTCGTACAGTTCGAGATTTTTTCAAAGAAATTTTTTGGGTTCGGATTGTGTTCATGTCCATGGAAATATTTTGTCTTGTTTGGATCCGGTTGTCATGTCTTCAGAGATTTTGTTTGTTTATTTCATGGCATCTACACCCGCGCACTGTAAATCTAACTCAATATAAATATTAAGCAAAAGTTTTGTTTTTGTATTTTGGCAATTTCGGTTTTTTTTTTTAGTTAAAACTTTTTGAGAGTTCTTGTTTTGTGTGAAAATAAATGTGTTTTTGATTTTTTAAACGACTGGATGTTTTTCGTTTTGCAGACCCCAGAATATTTTTAATGTTATGATTTCTTAAATCTATTTTAAGCCTTATTCAATTACTGGTTATCCAGATACGCTGCTAGCGTAATAGAGTTATCGTTGCATAAAAGATAACGCAATATATTTTTTATTTTTCAAGCTATGATCGAATGCTACGAATGACAGCTTGGATGAATAGATTCATTTTCAACTGTAGGAATTCCGCTTCTCGAATCACGGGTGAATTATCTTATGCGAAACTAAAAGAAGCAGAAATAAAGATTGTACAGATGATACAAGAGGAATATTTTAGTCATGAAGTCAACAGAAAGAGAATTAATTCTTTAACAACATACAAAGATGAAAAGGGAATACTTAGAGTGAAGACAAAATTAACGCATAGGAAGGATTCAGAAGATTTCAAGAACCCTATCATTTTGCCATCCCATCATCCAGTCGTTGAGAGACTGATAATGACTGAACACAAAAAGAATTCACATGCAGGATTACAAATGATTTTAAATATTCTACGTGAACATTATTGGATTCTGAATGCGAGAAAAACTGTTCGAGCAGTATTATCAAAATGTGTTATTTGCTTAAGACACGCCAAAAGAAATGTGACTACCCCCTCTGCATCACTTCCAGAAAACAGAATAAAAGATGCTGCAGTTTTTGAAATAATCGGTTTTGACTTAGCTGGACCGCTGTATTTAAAGGAGGGGAGTAAAGCTTGGATTTGCATATTTACCTGTGCGGTTTTCAGAGCTGTGCACCTTGAACTTCTGTCATCATTAACTACTGAAGCTTTTCTTCAAAGTTTTCGTAGATTCATCTCAAGAAGAGGAAGGCCAGCAGTTGTGTATTGTGATAATGGAAGCAATTTTTCCGGTGAATCAAATTATTTGAAAACCGTGAATTGGGCTGAGATTGCACAATTTAGTAGTATACGAAGAATACAATGGCTTTTCAACCCTCCCACTGCCTCCTGGTGGGGCGGTTTCTGGGAAAGATTAGTTGGAGTAATGAAACAGATCCTAAGAAGAATTCTCGGAAAGGCTTTTTTATCTTATGAAGAAATGGTCACCGTTTTATGTGATGCAGAGTCTGTTATAAATTCTCGACCGCTTAGTTATATATCAGAAACGGATTCTGAACTAATACCTTTATCACCTAACTCATTTTTGCAAGATTTCAGGCAAATTGGTGTTCCGGATTTAGATCAAGTGGATGAAGTTGTTCTCAACAAAAGAATAAAATATCGTCAACAGTTGATAACTGACATTCGGAAAAGATTTAGATCGGAATATTTGGGACTTTTAATTCAAAGAAATGAAAACAAGAACAAGAAAGAGATATTAAGCTAGGAGAAGTTGTGTTGATTGGAAGTGATAATGTAAAATGTAATGACTGGCCTTTAGGTGTTGTTATTAAATTATTACCTCGAAAGGATGGTATTAACAGATTAGTGCGTTTGAGAACAGCAAAAGGAGAACTTCTACGACCAGTCCAAAGAATCTTCCCACTTGAAATTTCCAATGAAACTTTCAGAGATGATGTTTTAAAAACTAAAAGTGGGAGAATTGTTAAAAAACCACAAAAGCTGGACTTGTAAACAAACTTATTCAGAACTTTAAATGTGACTTTCAGTATATATATCTTATATATTTTTCGTGTTAGTGAGTATATTAGAAATGTCTATTGTGTATGTGTTATTCTTTGAAATTTTTAAATGTTTGGTAAGTTAAGTTGTCTTTCAACAACTTAAGGTGGGAGGATGTCATGTCTTCAGAGATTTTGTTTGTTTATTTCATGGCATCTACACCCGCGCACTGTAAATCTAACTCAAAGTAAATATTAAGCAAAAGTTTTGTTTTTGTATTTTGGCAATTTCGGTTTTTTTTTTTTTAGTTAAAATTTTTTGAGAGTTCTTGTTTTGTGTGAAAATAAATGTGTTTTTGATTTTTTAAACGACTGGATGTTTTTCGTTTTGCAGACTCCAGAATTTTTTTAATGTTATGATTTCTTAAATCTATTTTAAGCCTTATTCAATTACTGGTGATCCAGATACGCTGCTAGCGTAATAGAGTTATCGTTGCATAAAAGATAACTCAATACCGGTTGCGTTTGTTTGAAATAGTTTTGTCAGATTCAGATTTGGTTCGATTCAAATTTCAGGTATTTTTTGAATGGGAATTTTAGGTTCGTATCGGGTTCATGTCCACCGAAATTATTTTGTCTTACTCGAATCCGGTTATGGTTCTTTCGAATACTTTGGTCAGATTTAGATGTGGTTTGGGTCAAAGTTCAGGATTTTTCAAACGAAGTTTTTTAGGTTTGAGTCGGGTTTATGACCATGGAAAGTATTTTGTCTTGCTGAGATCGGGTTATAGTTCTCTGGAATATTTTTATCGGTTTCAGATTTCGTTCGAGTCATATTTCGGGTATTTTTACAGAAAATATTTAGGTTCGGGTCAGATTTCATGCCCACGAAAATTATTTTTCCTTGTTTGAATCGGGTTATGCTTCACTTGAACATTTTTGCGGGATTCAGATTTGGTTCGGGTCAGTTATCAAATCCATAGTTTTTCCCAAACAGAATTTTTAGGTCAGGGTCGGGTTTATACTCACGGAAATTTTGTGTATCACGGATCGGAGTGTGGTCTGTTTTTTTTTTCTAGTTGGAATCGGATTATGTTTAAATTAGTCTAAACATTAAGGTTATAATCAGTTTTGCTACTATTCTTTTTATGGCTATTTCTGATAGATAATTTACTTAGCTATTTGATAATTTATTATGGTGAATGAATCGTTTGCGGATACAAACAATTGTACGCCAAACAGCTATTTTATTTTTGTTTTAAAAACAAATTAAAGCTATATTAAAATTTTAAATTGAATAGAACACATTTAAATTTAGTCAATGATTAAAAAAATAAACTCATAGAAAAATGTTGTGTAATGTTTTTTACTGCAACACAGCTAATGACTCATACATTCTAATGTTCGAAATGCCAAAAATATGCGTACAACCATATATTAAATAGAAATTAATAGCGTGGCAGTATAATGTCTTGGGGTGACGCAAAAAATGTAACTCTAAAATCCGCGACATTAAGTCCAAATAAGCACCAACAAAACCATGTGCTTTGAAACTCCGATCAATTCAAACTGGTTTAAACCAGTATTTCTTTGTTTTTGTTTTTTATCTTTTAAACTGTTATTGAATATATGACTAAAATTTCGTTTAAGAAATAAAGTTTTGTGCCATTATTGTCTGTAATACACGATCAGAATGCATGAAAGATACAATTAGATCAATCATAGGCAAGAATTATTTGATTATTTTTATCATATGACTTTGAAATATCAATATAGAAGCATCATTTAAGACTTTGCATGAAAAATCAACATTCTTTCGTTAATGTCTTAAAATCGTCTGCACTCTGAAATCTAGATTTTAGATTAATATTATTATTTAAGTGTTCATGCATGATTTTAAAAGAATCTTTTCATCACTATATTTTATATATTGACATGGAATTATCAATATGTTGTTAAATCATAAACATTTTTCATTTACGTTATAAAGTATTAAAAATTTCTGAAAAAAAAGAGAAAACTTTTAGTAATACAATTTTTTACTTCAAATCATATGTTTTCAATATTTTATTTAATTTTATTTTGACATTTAATTATTTTTAATTTTCCAATTTCAATTATTTTAAAAGCAAACATTTATTTTAATAAATAATATAATAGAAAAAAACATTTAAAAAAATTACGATTTCTTCGTAAAATATGCTTCAGCTGTAATTAATTTCTTCCAATCCATCTTATTAATACAAAATTCCTTCCTCGTGCTTTATTTTGAGACATTAAAATTTCAGCGATAAATGGTTTCCTCTTGCAAACCTTTCTTTTTTTTTTTTACTTCGCCATCACCTATCTTTTTCCTCCATGGCGTACAGGAGCGGTGATAAAAAAAAATCCTCATTTAAACTAACAGTTTGCCAGTCTTTGAATTTTAAAGGTCAGTCTCAGTTTTTAAAATTATTTCTGCGAAAATTTTATGCAACCAACCAACCATAAGAGAATAAAAAGGAAAAAGGCTAAAAAAAAGCGATTTTTTATGAGATTGAGGTTTGGAATTTAATTATTTACTCAGTCAATAAATAGAATTTTGAAATTCTGAGCGTCAGGTGCATCAGGAGAGATATTAGGCTACTCTCAGAAAAATTTTGAGCTTCGTACGTACCGTAGTTTTCGCTAACTATCGCAGACACACACACACACACACACAGAGCGATTTGTTATTTTATTTATATAGATTATTTTTTGACACAGTTGACTAATACTTTAAAATATATTGCCAGTGAAAAGTGTCTTTGTTTTAGGAGGTGGGCGTTGCTTAACTTTTTCCCCTTTTCTATTCCAGAGATCTCGTTACTGGAGAGACCTAAATTCCCCCCTTATATTCGGATTGTTGTTTTTGCGGTCCTCTGCTTAACCCTTTGAGGGGCAAGCAATAATGTCCCTTTAACATTGAATTCTCACCGAAAAAATCGAAAAAATTTATTTTAAAATAGAAAATGGAAATTATTCGACATTTAGCCACCAAAGATAATAATATAAATTTTCGTTAAATGTTTCTGGTGAGAATTTCATTTCAATTAGGTGGGAAAAAATATATCCCATCGCTCCTCAAGGGGTTAAATAGCCTTTTTCTCGAATTTCTACACATTTCGTCTTCAATTCTCTAGGTATTCGAAACGTTGTTTGATAAAATGCTATTTAATTTTCTACTGACTTTGTCACCTAGCAACCAAGATGTACCTAATTATTTCAAAATGTAAAAAGTTTTCTGTGCAAACGATTTTTTGTGATAAATGAATTTATCTGTTTAATTCTTCTGCTTTTACCTAAGCTGTGTGAAACAATATTCTTTTTGTTTTGAGTTTGATTAGAATGTTTTTTAATGAGTTGTGTGAAAAAATGTTACGGTTTTTATTGGAGTTGTGTTTTGTGAAATTATTAATGTTCGAAAGAACTTGAGTTGAGTTT
This sequence comes from Maratus speculifer, assembly GCA_964019185.1. Lineage (NCBI taxonomy): Eukaryota > Metazoa > Arthropoda > Arachnida > Araneae > Salticidae > Maratus > Maratus speculifer. The sequence continues at coordinate 38,463,493 of OZ025296.1, forward strand.
ACTCATCAGAATAAACTGTTTAAAGTGAGAGATGCGTATTTAATTTTGAGTTGAGTAAAATATTAAAAAATAAACTTTCGAACAAATTGAATTCTTCATATGGTCCGTCGAGCCGGAGAAAAATCAGCGAGTTGTTATTCTACGTCAATGACTGAAGGATAATTGGTGAATATTTTGTGCTGTTTTGCTATTTCTTCGATGTTAGAACTCATCTTTTAAAGAGCCAAGAGGGGTAAGTGCACCCATTTAATTTTTATTCATTAAAAATGAGTGTGAAAGAATTAAAAGCAAAAAAGAAAATTTTCAAAACAAACTTGACAAAATTAAAAGAAAAATTATCGAATTCCGAGCTAGAATTAAATGAATTAATTCTCATAAAGGAGAAACGGAATAAATTAGAGAAAAACTTTTCTGAGTTATTTGAGTCTATTTATAAGATAAGTAAAGAAGATGAAATTGAGGATTTTATTAAGGAAAACGAAGAAATTAATGAAATTTTAGAAATAATGGAATTTGAACTTACAAAAAAGTTGTCAAAAATGAAAGTGCAAACTGTTAATTTAGAAAACGTCACAAAGGCTGATAATAACATTAAATTGCCAAAGTTAACTCTTCCTGTATTTACGGGTAATTTGCATGAGTGGCTATCCTTTAAGGATATATTTAAGGCTACTGTTCATGAAAATTCTAATTTGTCAGGGGCAATGAAATTACAATATTTGAAGTCTTCATTGAGAGGAGATGCCTTTCGTATAATCCAGTCTATTTCAATCGTGGATTCTAATTATGAAGTTGCATGGTCGCTTTTGGAAGAACGGTTTTCAAATTCGAGAGAACAAGTTTACGCGCATTTAAAACGTTTTTTAAATATTCCTGTTATTCAGAATGAGTCCCCAGCAGCATTATTAAATCTAATAGATATAACAAATGAATGTATTAGGTCGTTAGAGATTTTAGAACAAAAAGTTGAGGGGTTTTCTACTACTATGTTTGCTTATATTTTGGCTCAAAAATTAGATATAAATACAAAAATGTGGTGGGAAAGACATCTTAAGCGGGATAATTTACCGAGTTTAACTGAATTGCTAGAATTCTTGAGAGACCACGCGCGTACACTAAGTGCGTCCAAACAAGTAAATACAAAGCGAAATTTTCAAAACGAAAGCCAAACAAAGCATAGCTTTTCAAAGGTAACATCCATGGTTGCGAGTTTAAATGAGAAAAATATGCGCAAATGTGTTGTATGCAACCAGGAAAATCACAGTGTTTTTAAATGTCCTAAATTTCAAAAATTTAATGTACAGGAAAGAGTAGATTTTGTGAAAAAAAACAATATGTGCTTTAACTGTCTTTCAGAATTCCACTGCGTCAAAAAATGTAACTCAAAATTCTCGTGTTCAAAATGCTATAAACGCCACAATGTACTTCTTTGTTTTGATAGGCGTGAGAGAAATTCCAATGCGGTGGGAAACACAAAAAATTATAGTGATAAGGAAGTGCCAAATGCATTGTCGACGAATGAAAGTAAATCAACGTTAAATGCTGACGCCATACCATTTGAGTTAAATAACCAAATTCAAAATTTCACTGGTACTTCAAATGTGAGATCGAATAATGTTAAAACAGTTCTTCTTTCCACTGCTATTGTTTATATGAGAGATAAATTCGGAAATAAAGTTCCGGTGCGTGCTTTATTGGACAATGGTTCAATGAGCAATTTTTTAACATTGCAGTTAGTTGAAAGATTAGGAATTCGAAAAGAAAAAAGTAATATTTCGGTATCGTGTTTAAGTGGATCCTCTGTAGCGGTAAAAAATAAAACTACTGCCTTGATCAGTAATAATTCGGGAGATTATAGCCGAGAGTTAGATTTCCTTATCATACCAAAGATTTCGCAAATTATGCCCTCGAAATATATTAATATTTCAGAGCTAGGAATTCCAGAGTCTATTATTCTTGCTGATCCTGAATTTAATAGACCAGGGAAAATAGATCTTTTGCTAGGAGCTGAAGTATTTCTAGAATTGATAAAGGTGGGTCGTATGAAGTTACCAAATTCTAAATTAATACTGCAAAATACGGTGTTCGGTTGCATAGTAAGTGGGAGTGTTTACGATTGTAACGAGCAGGAACAAATACATTGTGGGTTAATTACTGAAACAGATTTAAATTTCGAAATGAAAAAATTTTGGGAAATTGAAACAGTAAAAGAAAGTACACCATTGAGAAATACAGAAGAATTAGCATGCGACACCCACTTTATAAACACACATCAGAGAGATATAACGGGCAAATTCATAGTACAAATGCCGTTGAAAAAAGATCCTAGTTCTTTGGGAGAATCAAAACAATTTGCGGAAAATAGATTAAATTCACTTTGGAATAGGCTAGTCAAAAATCCAAATCTTTTAGAGTTATATTGCGCATTTATGGCAGAGTATAGAGAGTTAGGCCATATGGAGGAAGTAGAGAAAACAGATGAGCCAATACATGCGAATTATCTACCTCATCATGCTGTTTATCGCCCAGATAAAAGTTCTACAAAATTGAGAGTTGTCTTTAATGGTTCACATGCAACTTCATCAGGAGAATCCCTAAATTCCATACAGCTGAATGGAGGTGTCATTCAAGATGATTTGTTTAGCATAATAATTAGATTTCGTACACACCGCTATGCATTTACAGCAGATGTAAAAATGATGTATCGCATGATACTTATCGATAAAAGTCAACGTGATTTACAGCGCATAGTTTGGAAAGATTCTGTAAATGGTGAGATGAAATATTACAGACTATGTACAGTCACATATGGCACAACTAGTGCCCCTTATTTAGCCATGCGCTGCCTTAAACAGCTTGGTATAGATGGTGAATCTCAATTTCCGTATGCTTCTGGTGTGGTACAATCAGACTTTTACATGGACGATGTCCTGACTGGAGCAGCTGACCTAAAATCGGCTAAGAGACTGCAAATTGAGCTTATTCAACTATTAAATACGTGTGGCATGAACTTACATAAATGGTTTAGTAACCATCCAGAATTAATGGAGCCAGCCTTTAAAAATGAGAATTACACTTTTGAAAATATGAGTGAAACTAAGGCACTAGGACTTTGCTGGAATTCCAATGATGATACTTTTACTTTTAGTGTATCATTCAGTGAGCAAACCAAGGTAACTAAAAGAAGTGTGCTGTAAAATATTGCTCGCATTTTCGACCCCTTGGGTCGAAAGCAAAAATTTTCCTACAAAGACTGTGGAGACTGCAAATTGATTGGGATGAAAATCTCCCTACAGCTGAGCTTGATGATTGGTTGCAGTTTTTAGAATCATTAAGAGCCATCAATAATATAAGTGCTGTTAGATACATTTTTACAAATAATCCAGTGCAAATTAAAATTTGTGGCTTTTCAGATGCTTCGGAGAAAGCCTACGGTGTGGCATTGTATGCTGTGTCTTCAAATTCTTCAGGAGAGCAAATTTCTCAGTTGCTTTGCAGTAAAAGTCGAGTTGCACCAATCAAAACAATCACTATTCCTCGCTTGGAGCTCTGTGGTGCAGTTTTATTAGCCAAATTGATGAATAAGATTGCCAAAACCTTAAAAGTTCCTAAAGAATCTGTTTACTATTATTCAGATAGTACTATTGTATTATGTTGGATTCGAAAACAGCCGTGTGACTTAAAAACCTTTGTGTCATCACGTGTGGCTACGATTCAGAATCTTTCTGATATCAGTCATTGGGGACATGTGGCTTCTTCTGATAATCCTGCTGATCTTGTGTCACGAGGTGTAGATCCAGACAAACTTCTCCAGAGTAACTTATGGTGGAAGGGTCCACTATTCCTAACCCAACAAATTGAACCTTCTTTAAATACTGTCGAACTTGAGCAAAATGATAATGATCTATACAGAAGTGAACTTAAAAAGACTTTTTCAGAGACTTCACTTTTAATATCAGACTGTTCATCTTTTATTGATTATTTTTTGCAATTGAGTAATAATTATGCTAAATTAATAAGAATTCTTAGCTATGTTTTCAGGTTCATTCAGAATGTCAAAAAGCCAAAAGAAAGGTATTTAGGTAAGTTAACATCTGATGAATTGAAGAAAGCTGAGCAGTTTATCATAAAATCTGTTCAAGAAAAAGAGTTCAGTTCTGAATTCACATTGTTATCTAAGGGTAAGGAGTTACCAAAAAATAGTAGATTACTTTCATTAAATCCTTTCTTGGATAAAAATAATTTAATCAGAGTTGGAGGTCGTCTCCAAAATAGCACGGTAAATTATGCCCAAAAACACCCAATTGTACTGCCCTCTAAACACAAATTAACAGAATTAATTATCGAGTTTTATCACAAAAAATATCTACATATAGGACCACAAAATTTACTTTATTGTGTTCGAAGAGAATTTTGGCCTTTAAACGGTAGGGCTATTTGTAGAAAAATTGTACATAAATGTATTACATGCTTTAGGGCCAAACCTAAATTATTAGAGCAAATTATGGGCGAGCTCCCAAAAGAAAGAATAAATGTAGACTTTGTTTTTAATTGCACAGGAACTGATTTCTGTGGTCCATTTTTGATTAGATATAGAGGTCAACGTAAAGGTATTTATCATAAAGTTTATGTTTGTATTTTTATTTGTATGGTAACAAAGGCAGTGCATTTGGAATTAGTCAATGATTTAACATCTGAGGCTTTTATTGCAACATTAAAGAGGTTTTTTGCCAGACGAGGCAAACCTCGAAAAATTTTCAGTGATAATGCAGGCAATTTTGTGAAGACTAATGTAGAGCTTAAAAGGTTGCATGAATTGGTAAACAAACCAGACCAGAACCTTACTAATTACTTGATATCTGAAGGTATTGCTTGGGAATTTATTCCCCCTAAAGCTCCAAATTTTGGAGGTTTATGGGAATCGGGAGTCAAGTCCTTCAAGTATCACTTTAAACGTGTTGTGGGCAACTCTAAATTAACTTATGAAGAAATGTTAACTATAATTGTCCAAATTGAAGGTATCTTAAATTCGCGCCCGCTTACTCCCTTGAGTACAGATATTGATGACTTGTCTTGACCCCGGGACATTTTCTTATTGGTCGCCCACTTAATGCCATTGCTGAATCTGACCTGAGTAATATTGAAGATAATAGACTAAACTTATGGCAAAAGACCACTAAAATGGTTCAGACCATCTGGAAAAAGTGGAAAAATAGTTATTTAAGTACATTGCAGCAAAGGCATAAGTGGATGATATCAAAAAACAACCTCAAAATAGGAGATATGGTTGTAATAAAGGAAGATGATCTTCCAGTGTCTAAATGGTTATTAGGGAGAATTGTAGAAGTATTTTTTGGTAATGATAATAGAATAAGAGTTGTGAATATAAAAACCCCAAATGGAATATATAAAAGAGCAGTATCCAAAATTGCTGCATTACCTCTTGAAAAGTAATTCAGTTTTTATGATAAAATGCTCATTATTGTAAAATTTCTTTATTTATTTATTATGTATTATGTAAAATTTTTTAAATATTTGCTTAAATTTAACTTAACTGTGACTCATTTATATTGTGTTTAATTGTATTGTTATTTATATTTTTTACAATGGTTGTAATTGCAGTGTTTTAGTTTGAAACCCCCCTCGGAGGTTTCAAGAGGGGCGGTATGTTTGATAAAATGCTATTTAATTTTCTACTGACTTTGTCACCTAGCAACCAAGATGTACCTAATTATTTCAAAATGTAAAAAGTTTTCTGTGCAAACGATTTTTTGTGATAAATGAATTTATCTGTTTAATTCTTCTGCTTTTACCTAAGCTGTGTGAAACAATATTCTTTTTGTTTTGAGTTTGATTAGAATGTTTTTTAATGAGTTGTGTGAAAAAATGTTACGGTTTTTATTGGAGTTGTGTTTTGTGAAATTATTAATGTTCGAAAGAACTTGAGTTGAGTTTACTCATCAGAATAAACTGTTTAAAGTGAGAGATGCGTATTTAATTTTGAGTTGAGTAAAATATTAAAAAATAAACTTTCGAACAAATTGAATTCTTCAAACGTATATTTGTTATTTCGTTGAGACAGACATTTTAAGGACAGACCTAAGTGAAAATTTCCGGAAAAATTGATTTTTGACTTATTGGCTTATTTTATGCTAACATTTTATAAGTATTTCAGTTTTTAAATTCTACTCGCACTACTGTATTTTTAAAATAAATTTTGTAGTACCTATATGTTATCAAATTACAAGTAAAAATCTGTCTCATAAAAAAAGTGGTGCTAATCGAATAAAATTTGTATAGGATCTGCTGATTCGGAAGTCAGTCTGAAAGGATATAGAACTGATACAGATTAACCCTTCAGCCTCCGGTGCCTGTTACACAAATATTATTCTATTAGCACCTTTTTTTTAAAAGGACTTTTCTTGAAGTAGACAATTTCAAAAATCCTCTGACTAAATAAGGAAAATTTTATTTTCCTTTATTACTGGTGCCAAAAATAAATTTTGGTAGAAAAGATGATGTCTTTGCAGCGGAGACAACGGAGTGGCAAGGGTTAAAATTGAACTTAATTTAATGTATGAAACAAAATTTTATCCAAGTGCTTATATATACTTTAATTCGCGTGTTTGATAAAATTGTGGAAGAATTTCACATAAGTTAGAGTGTCTTATGTTTTTTTTACACATAAGACAAGTGTATGTAGTCTTAGGTGTTAGACTACACACATAAGAATAACACATGAGTTAGTCGTATGTGTTAGTCTTATGTGTGTAATCTACATAAAATTACAGTAGATCAATCTTATGTAGATTAATCTACTGTAATGTTAGACAAGTACAGATTTTTATCTGTAGTTATACAGATAAAATAACTACTGTATTTTACCTGTACAGTTGTTATAGGTAAACTGACTGCTGTATCTTTAATAGTTAAATCGTAAGTAAACTGTTTAACGGCTAGTTTTTTGTTTAAGCTGACAAATCGTACTTTTCAAGTAAAAATCCCATTGTCTCATAATGTACTCTTGGGATTTTGATAATGTTTTTTTGTCGTGTAGTATAAATAAAGAATCGTACATGGAAAACATTTTTAAAATAAATTTTAAATAGTTCCTGGAAAAAAAATTGAAGAATGAAAAATTTCTGAACAACTGACATTATTTTAAAACAAAATTTTCTAGTCGCTGAAAACAAATCTGTATACCATTAAATCTTGAGCACAGTCTAATGAAAAGTAATTTCAAATTTCTCCAAAATCGATCGGATACTTTCCGAGGAAACGGGTTTTAAAACTGTCAGATTTTACATAAGATTGTTTTTTCTTATCCCCTTCTCGACAGGACTTTTACGAAATTTTTAATGTTTTGTCACCGGTTTTAAAAAACAGAAATTTGTTCCTTTTTAACTTAGAGAGAATGTTCCGATTGAATAAGCCAAATTTTACAGTATAATTTTACCGGTGGGAATTCTTATGCCTTTTTGTGGCACGTACACGTGTCGCTCATCCCCAAGTGGTTAAGCTACAGTGGACTCTCAAAACCATTTTTTTTTTAATTTTCAATGAATTTTTTTAAAAATTTCTGAAAGTAATTATAATATATATATATCTCTTATTTCACAATTTTTTAAAAAATATATTCAATAGTTTTTGAGATACAGATTTTTCTTTTTTTAAATTAACAAAAAATGGCAATATTTCAAAAATGCTCCAACGAAATTCTTTAAGCCCAATTTTTCTGATTTTTTGTTTAAAATGCTCTCTATGTATGTGTTAACAAATGTTGCTAGGCATTTTTAGCATATTACTTGTAAAACATTTAAAAAAATGATTTTAACTTAATTCTTTTGTATTTTCCGTTAAAAAATCATTAAAAATTTCATATAACTGCAATTTAAAAAATTTACATGCGTCTAAAAAAATTATTTCTAGTAACATTTGTTAACGCATACATAAAGAGCATTTTAAACAAAAAATCGGAAAAATTGGGCATAAAGAATTTCGCATGGAACATTTTGAAATCATGAAAACGACGAAAATATTCATTCTGAGAAAAACAGGTTTTAGTAACTACAATGGTTATAATTGCTTAATATTTTCCTACTGACACAGTTTCAGCTATTAAGGGATATAATATCATTTCTAGCTTATATGTAAGTGTTTTATGTTTTTATGGTAAATTCACAAAAATTTGTGGCTTCGACAGTTATTCATGCAAAGGACGTGAAGTATCTCAATTTAAAAAAATCTTCTCAAAAGTAACATTTTGTATTTTCTAATGAAATTTTTTCAAATTTTACTAGAAATATTCATAGTATAAATACCTCTTATTGTACAATTTTTTGTTAAATATATTAAATATTTTTAATATTTTAAATATATTAATATCTTTTGATTTACGATAAAAAGATTGGGGACAAAAAGCAATTCCTCTAAATACATTATAAACAAACGCTTAAAGAAACAGTTAAAAGTTACAGTTAAAATGCTGTTTTGCGAAATCACAAAATTAACAATTTCAGTGCAAAATAATAACATTTTGTATAGTAAAACTAAAAACTAGGCTAAATTTTACGAATGTGAATCGACAAAAAAGTAAACAAAGGGGCGTGGCACAATCAGCTGATTGGACAAAAATGCTCCTAACTCCAGTAAAAATAGTCGAAATTGAAAAATTATTTTTCGGTTCAATAGCAGGGAGTTCATATAATGTTATTATGCTAAAAATGAAAATTCGACAATTTGATGATTTTTTTGCGATTTTGAAAGTCCACTAGCCTTAAGGACTAATATTGTCTGCACCGGTATCCGTGCATTTCTGAAAACTTGACAGTATTGTCAACATTTTCTTCTTTATGCTTTTTACTATTCATTAAGATTTCTATTCTTTCTCTTTTAAGTAGTTACATGCAATACAACAGTTATACTTTTACCCCTTTTTTATGATATGCTTGACCATCACTCTTTTACAGGTGGTGGAGTTCCTGTTCAACTAGGAAGCCAACGGAATTTCCTATGTATTGACTTGTTGGTGAGTGATGCAAGATCGAATAAAAAATAATGCCGCCTGTAGTAACCAGGACTCGAAAATCTACATGCCCAACATGCTCGACGGGTTACATTTTTTAGTTAGGTTTCACCACTTTTATTAACCTCTTCGCTACTGGCGATTATTACATTATTTTTAATTATTACTGAATTATTTCTTCTCTCGTTTGACTTCAGAGCGAGATTTTTGTTTTATTCTCATTAGCTCGAATCTTAGAATTCGAAACATGTTATTCTTATATCGAAACTTTATTTATATTTGAGTATCATTAATAAAATGGGACAAAACTGATGTACCCTTGGGTACTCAGGGACTGAAGAGGTTAAAGGAAAAACTTCCCTTGTTTAATCCTTTCCGGTGCAGTGTGTCCACTCCCGGCACACTTAATTTCATTTCCAAACTTATAAACGGCACCAAGAATATTTTAAGGGTATTTCGCTTTTGCAAAAAAGCGTGTATTTAGAAATTTTTATTTTCTATAAAAGTCGTTTTTAAATTCCGGTGTTAAACAATAATTTCTCATTTTATGAGCAGAATTAGTCCGTGCCGTAAAATGTTAATACGCCACAAATATAGTAAATTTAACATGCCATAAAGGTTAATGCCAATCAGAAGTAGTCCATCTGGTTTCACTGTTGTCGGGCATGTAGATTATTCGACCGCTAGTGATAGTCATCTATGTTGTCAGGATTGTGCTAATTTGAATTAATTTCTATTTCAATTTTATGAGTATGAGTAACGTAACGAAACGCATAAACATGCATAAATTATTTTTGGTAAATGTTAATCTTCTTAATCACGTTTTCTATTCATTAAACAAGGTATAGAAGATATTTACAGAAGGTTCGTGCGCTTACAACTTTTGTTATTATCCCACGTTATCTCGGATTTATATGCAGTGCAGTATTTTTTTTTATTCCACTAACTAGCACAACCATTTTTTTAAATGAATTTTGTATTGCATGCCAAAGAATTTTGTTTTTTGATAATGGTGCGAGGTAGAGTTAAAAAATAACTAATTAAAAATAATAGGAAAAACATATATATATATATATATTTTTTTAACAAATTGTAAAGGATGCGGTTTAAAACCTTAAAGCATATTATATCAACATTTCCATAAGGTAAAATTGGCTTTATTAAAGGGGGGAAAATTCGCGAAATTATAGCGATCAATACTTTAACCGCTTCTTTGATTTGCCATATAGACAACGCGTTTTTGCCAAATACGATTTGTCCGTACCGCGTACGGTCATCCATATGCCGCTCATGATTCATTATACTCACTGGTAAATTTTTATTGTGAAATTTGGATTATTTAATCAGAGCATTTTTCTGATTGAATTAGGCAAAAATTTCTGTTTTGAAAAATCGGTGATAAAAAATTAAAAATTCTATAAAAGACATGTAAAAAATAGGCATCATTTGAAAGTTTTTTTCAAAAAATATTGATCAGTTAAGTAGTTAAGAAATTTCTGGTACTAAAACATTGAATATCATCTAAAGCCCTTAATGCGTAAGAACCCTGTTATAATTTTTTCAGCCTGAAAACTGTTTGTTTTGTTTGTTTGTTTATTGGACAACATACATCTGACTTGTGTACTCGACATGAAGCCTGCTTATAAGCCATCGTCAATATACAGGGACGAGATAGCACACAAGGAAATATTACAACACAAGAGAAGTACAACCAAGAGCTCCACACAAAGTGTGTGTGCAATGGAGCCAGTGGGATTCGAACCCACAACCTCACGATTAGCGGCGTGATGTCTTAACCACTCAGCACGGAGGCCCCTGAAAACTGTTTAAATAGAGTATTATTTTTTCAAAACAAACTACTGTTGATTACCAAAATGTTTGAGAATCTGAAGAGTTAATTTTTATTAACCATTAAACTTTATAGTCTGCGTCTGTCTCTCTCTTTTTTTTTCTTTTTTAATGCAATTTTGCAAGAACGAAAGTAAATGAACTAATTTCAAAATGCAATTTCAGAAAACTTATAAGAGAGTGATTAATTTAATTAGAAATTTAATCGAATTTTTCGTAGTAAATTTTAAAATAATTAACAGATAGAAACATAAAAAAGGGTCTGCTCAAAATGTTCGTGCTTATTAGTAAAAATAAATCAGCCCATTTAATTAAATTAAGTGGAAATGCAGTTTCCTAGATTGAATTACTGATAACTGAATCAAGTAAATTGTATTATATTGATTATTTTTGAGATATTTCAAAGAAATTGTAAATGTCTGATGAAAATTATTGCAATATATATTTTGATTTTAAAAGAATATTTTCCTTAAAAAAATTAAATATATTAGGTCAACCAGAAAGTTCTGTCTTGTAATGTTGTTTCACGCCTACTTTTTCAAAAATCACATATCTTCATTGACAGCACTTTTTTGGAATGTTAAATATCAGATAGTTTTTATGTTTCACACTAAAGGGAAAAAAATTGTTAATTATGCTACAAGGTTATTACAAAAGAATCATCGGATTTCCGAACCGTTTATTTCGGAACATAATTAAGATACAACAATGAGTTTTACATGAAAATAAAGCGAAAGTAGACAAGTTTGAAGTCCATGGTCGCGAATGCAGTCTTCCAATTTCAGTTCGTCGTCAGTTCAATTTTTTGGAACTACGGATGAAAGTCTCTCTAACTCGGTTCACTGTTTCTTCTGTAACTCATCATCTGCCAGAACTTTTGCTTTTACATAAGAACTGGTTTCTTTGAACTGTCGATACTAGCGCAGAATGCTTTGTTTGGTTGCATTAATATGCCTACCGGAATGCTCTCAAAACGGTTATAAATGATTCAATAGCAAAACTTTGAAAATACTAGTACACAAAACACTTTCTGCTGTCCAGTCGCCATTTTGAATATGACGTTTGCACAGCAGCCAAGGCAACCAGACACACATGACACATACTCAGCGCAAAACTGTAGTTAATACCCTCGTTTGAGTTCTCATGGAAACATATACGTTTCCTAGTTCGCACGTAGTAACGTATCAAAACCCCATGATTCATTTGTAATAACCTTGTATTTCAAATCGTTGTACCAATGAACAAACCTGAATTTTAAAAAAGCGGGCGTATAATAACATTATCCGACAGATGTGTTGTTGTTACTTAGGACGGCCGATTATCTGCACAAGGGATATAGGCTTGAGGTGGAATGCTTACAGTTGGGGGGGGGATCCTAACCCATATTTACGTCACCCAAGGTTCGACGAAAACCACGGAAAGCTCCGAACGGTTAGATCAATGAGGTCGATTGGATTCGAACCCACCACCTCTCGTCTACCAGATTCGAGAGCAAAAATTCTCAGCCATTGGTCGGCCATTATACTAAAGAACTTTCTGGTTCGACCTAATGTATTTAAAAGTATAATCATAATGAAAATTTTGAATAAAATTGAATTTATACCAGGGTTCGTACGTGTACCGTTACCTTCCAGGCGATATATCAGTATGTTTATAGAAAAAATAAATCTAGTTTAAACGTGCAAAATTTCGTTTTATTTAAAGAGAATATATATTTTATTTTTTATAAGAGAATATTGGAACTGAAAAATTCCTGGTCTGGAATGTGCAGAACCCATACAAACCCCGTATACACAAATACCGGTCACGACCGAATCTAGTGTTAAGTGCAGTAGCGGCACGTCAGAGAGTGCTGCATCCGATTTTTCACATCACTAAAATTTAACAAAATCTTTCACATTTTTTATTCGACAAATTTTGTTGATTAAAGAAAACTTAAATTACCATACAATTTTAGTGGTGTGAATGGATTGATGCAGTAACCGCTGACCAGCCGCTACTAGTTAAGTGTGTGGATTTTGATGCATTCGTGCATTTAACCCTTTCCGGCACATTGTGCCTGGTCTGTGATACTTAATTTTAATTCCAAACTTGCAATTCGCACCAATAATATTTTAGTAAAATTTTTCTTTTACAACAAAAGCTTAAATTAGGGGTTTTAAAATATCTAAAAAGTTCGTTTGTGAATTCCGGTGTCAGTCGATAATTTCTCATTTTAAAACAGATTTTGCCCGTGCCGGAAAGGGTTAACAGCTTCACTGATTTGCTCGTACGTCATACGGACAACATATTTGTACCAATCATGAGTTGTTCGTACCACATACGGGCATCCATATTCCACTCATGATTTATTATTCTCACCAGTAAATTTTTATTGTAAATTCTGTGCTATGTAATCTGAGACTTTTTCTGATTAAACTAGGCAAAAATTTCTGTTTTTAGAAACCGGTGATAAAATATTATAATTTTTTTTAAAAACATGAAAAAAATTAGACATTATTTGAAAGTTTTTTCAAACATAATTGATCAGTTAAGCGTGATTAAATTCTTATATTCCCCTTGACTACGGTTGAGTTTCCTGATTCAATTTCAAACTGATCACTGTCATATCAGTCAAATGTTACTCCGTAGCTTTCATCCAAGTCTAAACTATACCGAAATATTGTTTTACAAGTAGAAAATTTGCTCCATGCGTTACAAATGTACATTTTGTTTCAAGTTTCATTATTTAAACCTATGAGGTTGATCGATAAACACAGTAGCGGCTGGTCAGGGGGTATTGCATCAATTTACTCACACCACTAAAATTGTATGGTTATTTCAGTTTTATTTAATCAACAAAATTTGTTGAATAAATAATAGAAAAGATTCTGTTAAATTTTAGTGGTGTGAAAAATCAAATGAGCTCTCTCACGAGCCGCTACTGGATAAACCAATCAATCTTAACTGTACATATAGTTAGCCAAATCTTACCGGAAAAAAATAGGAGAATTGTGTTCAAAAAATGTTTAGAAAGAATATATAAAAAAAAGAAAATAATAATCAGAGTTTAACAGTATAATAGTTTTCGAATACAACTCACATACTTTTTTTTATTCTACAAGATTTGACTAATTATTATACAATATCAAAATCGATTGGTTTATCGATCAATCAACTCGCTTTAAAAATGTGACTTGAAACAAATTACATATTTTCAATGGAGAAAATTAATTTACAACTTGAATAACAAATATTTCCTTATATTTCAGGCTTGGTTGAAACTCACGGAGCAGCATATGACGGATCTGAAAATGATCAAATAAACAAAAATAAATTTGGAAATTTAGCTGTAGTCAAGCGGAGAGTAAATATTTAAAATTATTCCAAATAATATGAATAATAATTACACTAATAAACAGAAGTAGAAAAAAAAGACTAAAATTTTTCATTACAGGGCTCCCAAATGGTCCGCAACTGAACATCAGAATTTTGTTAGAAAAATTTTCTTTTTAGATTTTTCTTGCAAATTGCCGATAAACCACCTTTGGAGGTTATTTTTTGCGCAAATTCTGTAGAAACATATCATGAAATTTCCTTTAAAAATATTGATGTTCAGTTCGCGGACCATTTGGAAGCCCTGTTATTATATTTCAATACTTTTTGTTATTTTACTTCAAAAGTTTTCATTAGGCGAAGGTTAGAACGATTGACCAGAGAAAGATGTAAACAATATGAGTTGTTAAGGGGATATGCTCACATTAGTGCATACAGCGCAGATGCGCATATTCCGTCGCACCCTTCCCCCCCCTCCCTATGCATTTTACGTCATAATGCCATCTATCTTATTTAGTGCGCATTTTTTATTATTTATTTATTTATTTTTATTTTTTTATTTTCTGAATTTCGAGTTATCTTTTCTCTAAAATATTAAAAAAAAAAATGATTTTTATACATATTTGGCGGCATTTTACCAAATTTTGATGAAGGGGATTTTGGTGAGAAGTTAAAATTTTGGATTAAGCAACCCAAAAAGTACAAAATAAGCCTTATGGAGAAAGTTTGGAGGATATATGGGACAGCGAACTTAAACGATGCGAATGGTTAAGCGGAATTGGGTAAGTTAGCCCACATAGCACCACGGCTCATATTGATAGGCAGGTCACCTCATCCCCGGTCATTCTTCTTCACAATGTTATGTATATTATTTGTTGTAAATTTGTCTACTTTCTGCATTTCTAGGTAATTTTCTCGAAAACAATAAAAAAATCGATTTTTTAAACCTATTTTGGGGCATTTTACCAAAATTTGGAAAGTTAAAAATTCGAGTTCAGCGACTCCAAAAACATTAAGTACGCCTTTTACCAGAAGTACCATGAATTTTGCTATGCACAGCCCCTACACGGTTTTTATTTCTTTGACCGAACAGGTACTGAACAACTGAACTGTATTTAAAATATAAATGATTTAAAATTTTTCATGTAATTTTTGCGGTTAAATAAATAAATATAAATTTTTTATCAGATTTTAAAGTACAACCCTGATTTTTTTTCAGACAAACCAGGGTTGCCATGTTACTGGGAATTTCCAAACCAGAAAATGCTTTGGCACCAGCAATTTCTTAAAGAAAATCTGCACTTAAAAAAGCCAAAATTTCGTCTCTTTAACACTAGAACAGCCGGCTATTTTATTCAAGTTTTATAAAAAGTGTTTCACACCAGAATTTATATTTAAAATTATTTAATTTTTCAAAATAATATCTTTATGCGTTGCATATTTCAATTTTAATATATCTTATAACAAAGATTCTGGGGCGAATCGACTATTATGAATTTTGCAGAGGTCAAAATGACCTCTCATGGCCGTTCTAGTGTTAAAGAGTAGATATAATTTTCTATAAAAAAAAAAAAAAAAAAAAAAAAAAAAAATTACTGATTTTTCGACTGGAAAATTCCCTGAAGTGTGGCAACCCTGCAAACACAAACTTATGTCCCTACAGTAAATTTACATAGTCACGAAATTCTAAATTTCTGTTAGAATAAAGCTAATTTCACAATGCTTCATGTCTTTTAGATATTTCACATTAAAAGCAAAAGAATAACTATACAAATGTTTGGCAACTTCGATAACAATTTCGACATTTCTTCTTAGAGTGTATCTTCTTATAATTTAAATATATTTACTTTAACTTAAATATTTCAAATCTTTTCTAAAATAAAGTTTTCCTAAACTAATTTTACCGATGAAGAAAAAGGAATTTTACTTGCATTTTCATTTCCTCTCACTCTCTGAAAAAACAAACATCCGATAAATACTTTATTTTCTCTTTATGGTTTCGTTAATAGCTGTCATCCAGAAATTAACTATCCGGAAATTATTCTATTTAAAACTAAAGTTATTTTCTAGACATTTTCTGTTTGCATTTTTTTTTTTTTTTTATTACACGATTTTCTCAACGTCAGTTTAGGATTAAGCGACTTGAAGTTTAGCCACAATTTGATACCTGACAATGCCGAAACCAAAAAAAGTACAGTAGCTTAAACATTCGTTAAATAACTTATTTGGGTAATGTTCTATTTACGCATTCTTTAACACTAGAACCGCGGGAAAATTCATTCAAGTTTTATAAAAATATCTCTCACCGGAATTTTCATTTAAAACAGTTTATGTTATCTATTGAAAATATTTTTGCTCAGCATACATTTAACTTATTTTATAAATACTTTTCTGGTTCGAATCGACATCCCTCCATATGATACGGGTCAAAATGACCCGTCGCCGCGGTTCTAGTGTTAAAAACAAGAAGTCCTAGTTTTGGTGTTTTTTTTTTTAACAATACTCGTAGTATTTGTATCAATATTTATAGATATTTTTATAGAAAACTGCATAGTGCGTATAAAGTATTACTTTGAAAAAATAAAATTGTAACACATTTTCTTTACACCGCGCATTCAACTATCGCGAAAGTTTCTGAAAAGCTTATATATGACGAATAATTTAACTTTTATCAAAGGATTCTGGATTAAACGTAAATAACTTGTAAAATGCGACATTTATTTTTTCTGAAAACTAAAAGAAAGTATTTTAATAAAAACTCACGCTTTAATTATAGTTTTTATTCAATGTGCGCGATAAAATACTCACGCACATGCATGAAGTTTCAAGTTTTATTAGGATTATCAAATTAATACTATGATTCTTCCCTTTTGAATGGGCAATCTGAAAATATTAATAAAGATAACTTTACATATTAACCTCGAGAGGTGACGCTTACTAACCTCTAGTGTCCCGCGTAAGTAAGTGCCCCAAATGCACTGCTGGGTTGCCAGATTCGGCCTCTTTTTAAATCTTTTAAATCTGAAATTTTACGTTCACACCTGATCATCTGTATGTTTTTTTTTCCTTTAACTTAACCCCTTAATGGTCACATTAAATTACGGTTTAAAAATTCAAATTCATTATTGCCACCATTTTTTGAAAAAAAAAATATTCATCTCATTTAATGGCAAGTAAAATGATTCCAGAATAAAACCAATTACACTATTTTATAAAGCTGGTGGGAATCAAACAATTGTGAATAAAAGCCGTGAATCTTGCAGCCCCTGAATGTTTCGGACGCGGCGATTAAGTGGCTAATAACAGACATTTCGCGATTACCTTAAAAAATATATATATATATATATTTCAAGGTTTCTGATGTGAAATCGAAGTTTTTAATTGAAAGTAAAGGCAAAACTGGCAACCCAGATGCTCTGGACACCAATATTTTTATTTTGCTTTCGTCATATCTAATGCCTGTATAATCTGTGATAAAAATGGCAAAAAAATGTAAGATATTAGTGATGTATAAAGAATTTTGCGTCCCGATTTAAGAGGGACGCCTAAAAACTCTAGTGGTGAGTGGAGTCACCTCTCGAGTGGAAAATGCTAAAATAAATTTGTATTTCATCAGAAAAACTGTGCATGTTTAATTCCTAGTAATTTTTAGTTTGGTTTTTAAGGTTTTAATGAATCAATGTTTAACAGAGCTGATTATGTAGCTCACTATTGCGTGGTTTATGATTACATAATATTTTCAAATAATCTGACTTTTAGAAACTTAATACGATTCTCGTGGTAAATTTTCTTTGAGGGTGTGGGGGAGAGCGCAAAAATCTATGTTTGCCTTGTGTGTGAAAAAGGCTGGTTAACGTAACGAGGATTTCAGCGATAATTTGAAATTGTTTCGTGCCTACTTGTATGTGAGGTACTGTGAGAGGCTATTAAATTATCAAATTAGTACTATGTATATATGTGTAAGGCAAACTTTGTTTGTATCAGAGTTGTTCTTAACCCTCACAAATGTTCAAATAAATAACTCGTATTGCAATTTAAAAACATATTTTATGTGAAAATAATTGAAGGGGTTTTTTTCGTCCTATATGTTACAAGGTCGAAATTGTAATAAAAATTTACTGGTGTTATTTGGCAGTATCGACGTTAAAAATAACTGTTTGCAGACTGTAAACGGCGCCCATGAAAATGTTAAATTATTTATTTTTATTTCAAGATATTTTCTTTTCTTCTTAATAAGTATACAACTGTAAAATGTGTAAAATGAATTTACATGTACTATTATTTTAGACGTATTTTATTTGAAAGTAACTTTAAAATGTTACTTCGTTTTATATATTTAATATTAATAACAAGAAACCAACTAAACTGTATAAAATAGTAAGTTTACAAGTACTATTACTACAGATATATTTTACTTAAAAGTAACATTAAAATGGTCTTTTATTTTATATATTTAAGATTAATAACAAGGAATAAACTAAACTGTGTGAAATAAATTTACAAGTTCTATTATTTTAGACATACTTTTTTTTAAAGTACCTTTAAAATTGTTCTTTGTTTTATATATTTAATATGAATAACAAGAAACTAATAAAAACAATTCTATATATTTGAAATCTATTTTGGATTACTCTTTTTTTCATCTCTCTATATTTGTATCTCTATACATACATACATATATATTTATATATATAAGTACATTATTTTCCATCTTTTCTAAAAGAAAACTTCCTTTAACTAATTCCAGCAATCCAAAAAGAACATTTTTATTTACATTTTATTTTATATTCTTACTTGGAGGGATAAACATCTAATAAATTTCTCATTTCCTGGCCAATACCTGTCCCCCATAGATTAACTCTCTGAGAGCTTTCTTATTGTAAAGTTAAGTTCTTTACGGAGAAAATATCCATTTTAATTTATTTCTGTTTTCTTTCGGTTGTAAGATTTGGTGCATGACAGTTTAGAATTAAGCGACTTATTGTTTGTTACCCTATTCTGAAACAAGAGAATTATAATCGAAATTGTATGAAATGGTTATATCTAGAGGTCTGCACGGGCCGAAATTTCCAGGCCCGGGCCCGGTCCGAACGGAAGAATTATTGGCCCGACCCGGCCCGGCCCGAAAGTTAAAATTTCGGCCAGAGCCCGGCCCGGCCCGAACGAAAAAAATAATGGCCCGACCCGGCCCGGCCCGAACGAAAGAAATAATGGCCCGGCCCGAAAGTTAAAATTTCGGCCCGATCTCGGCCCGGTCCGGAAAAAAGTTTAAAATTCGGCCCGAATCCGGCCCGGCTCGAGTGAATTTCCACAGAACATTGATCTTAATATTATGGAAGAGTTCTGACCAAAAAAATTATATTAGTCTTTTTTTTCCATGATTATAATCTCCATTTACGCAGAAGTGCCGTAGGCTGCGATATTTATGCTTTTAAATTAATCTTTGTTGTATGTAAATGTTTCAGTTATCACTAGTATTATTAATCCACATTCCCTGTAATGGAGACAAAAAATCGAAAAAACGGTATATGGTAAAATTTCCAAAAACGAAATCGCTTTGCAACAAAAGAAAATGCATTCCCTTCTTAACAGATGTAAATGTTTAATGTATTTTTTTCTCCCGTATTGTTGGATTCATTTTGCATGGATGAACATTTTAAAAGAAACTTTCAGTTTTCAGTTTAAAAGAAAAATTCCGTCATAATCATGCTTTTGTGTGTGTGTGTGTGCGTGTGTTTAATTCTATTTTAAAACGCCTAGTAATCAACGATTCTTTAAAAGGAATAAATTCTAATGTTTAATTATAGAATAATGACGGCTTAAAAGTATATGCTTTTTTTGCAGAAATTTTTGGACAAAGACAAATATTACTGATTTATAAAAAGTCGAGAAAAGGATTTTCATATAGGAAGATTCAATAAGAACTGATTATTTTGCTCCATGAAAACTAGGAGGAATGGAATCAGTCTCGGCTTTGTACGGAAAAAAAAAGTTAGGCCCGGCCCGATACTCCAGCAAAAAAATTAAGGCCCGAGTCCAGCCCGGCCCGAAAAGATTAGTGACTAGGCCCGGCCCGAAAGGATTAGTGACTAGGCCCGGCCCGGCCCGGCCCGTGCAGACCTCTAGTTATATCTATGTGTGTATGTGTGTATACAATAAAAACTTTGCGTAAATAAAATGACTATTATATGAAAAGACAAGCAAGGAAAATATGACCGTGTGTTCAAGCACATTCGATATGCATAAATGTATCTACAGGGTGTCCAGTAAATGACTGACCCATTTTGAATGTAAATAACAAAACAAAAAACGATTTGAGATAAAAATGCGCGGCTAGCTGTATTGTTATTAGAAAATCAATAAATATTTAACATGCACTTTGTTAATATAGTTCGAATTTCGGCCAAAATATGGCACTGGCGGCAACAGTCTGTCTGAATGCAGACATGACTCTTAGTTTTCATAGGTATGAGCTTTCGGCTGAATCTGAATCTATATGTTGCCGGATCTGAATCTATATGTTGAATCGACTCTCGTCTCAGCTTCAGAAATAGGGTATGTTGGTTGGAAAAAGATTTAAAATAATATTTATAATTGAACAATCTGTATTATACTTAATATCCTCAGTTCTGAGACTGAGATATTATTTTAAGTATTATTGTATTATATTAACAAAGTGCATGTTTTAAAATTTATTGATATTCTAATAACAATACAGCAAACCGCGCATTTTTATCTCAAGCCTTTTTTTTCATTCAAAATGGACCAGTCATTTACTGGGCTTTACTTTGTATATGTATATTACATGCACATATATATAGATATCTGTCCATTTGTATTATACATCTATCTCTCTCTCTATCTCTCTCTCTATATATATATTACAAAGACATTTGTATGTTTGTAGTGAATAATATTTAGAATTACATAAATTATCGCAAATATAACGGTGAAAGCAAATTGATGGTGACTATGTCTGTTCCAACATAGTCTATGTTTTATGTCAGTGAACTACAGCCTAAGAGGTTCAGAATCCAAAAGTATGGACTAGAAACTTAAAATTTAGCTTGTTGATTGCTCATTAGGGTGGATCGATTGTCTATGGCGAAAAAAAAATTACCATTCATCAAAATCTGCGGAAAAGATGTTCTATTGTATGGAAATTAAGGGAAAAATAATAAAAAAAATTAATTTAAAAATTTAATGCTGCCACAAAAAGGTTGAATTTTCGAAAAAAATTGAAAAAGACCTAATTTTGGTTAGGTTACTTTTGTCAAAAACTAATTATTTTAATAATTTTTAAAATTCAACATGCGGAAAAGATGTTATATCGTATGGGGGTTAAGTAAAAAACAATAATAAGTAATAAATTCGAAATTTAATACTGCCACAAAAAAGTTGAAAATTCGATAAAATATTGAAAAAATGGAAAAGATCTAATTTTGGTTAGATTTATTTTTGACGCAAAATAATCATTTTAATATCAATCAGAACCTACCTTTGTGTGAGAAATATTATATTACATGGATATTAAGTAAATAAAATAAAAAAAATAAATAAATAAACTAATTTTGAAATTTAATACTGCTGCAAGTGATTTAAAGTTTTGAAAAACTGGCAGTTTCAGTTTTTTCAGTTAGGATTTGTCTGCTTGTGTATTGTGTAGCTTAGTGTACCTTGAATATTACTGTACCATGGCGTTGTTAAAAATTAAATAAATAAAAATAAAAAGAGAGAAAGAGACAGAGAGATATAAATTACACTCTATTTGGGTCTGGCTTTGATTTGCCAGTAAATATGCTCCCTATTACAAAAGGTTATAAAACTTATATATTGGTATTTAAAAAACAACCGAAGAAAGGAATCGGTCAACATCTATTTATTTTCTGCCAGTGAGAAGGAGCTAATGAGTTACAAGTGACCAGTAAATGAGATTCAATCTCAAAAATTTACGATACCAGCATTTTAAGAAAAATTAAACTGTTTCATGACAAATATTGCTCTCTTCTTAATTCTTGTAAAACAAAATAAGATATTGAAAGCTACTACAGTCTTTTGGACCATTTCCGAAAGTACTGCCTATTTTTTTTTCAGTTCAATAGATTTGAATATGAATATGAATATTGAATGTAACCTAAACCGACGTATTGAGAGCAAACTCACTTTTCTGCATCATCAGCTAGTATTGAAAAGCCAAAATGCTGCCGAGCTAGGTGTGACATCGCCTGTAGTGACGAAGATTGGTATCAGCCAGAATATTGGACAGTTTGGGCATTTCCGACCAAGCAGGTGCTGCCATCGTGCCTGGTGCACTTCAAGATGTGGGCATTATCTCACAAAACTATGAATAGAATGCTATTGACAGAAAAAAATCAGCATGATAAAACAAACCAAAGACCATCGTTTTAGTCATTCTCTTTAGTCATTTGTAAAAGATTATAATCAAGGCCATTTTCTTTAAACTTTGATGGGTGTAAAGACAGACTATATCACTAGAAAACAACAGAAGGAAAATCATAATAGACGCAGACTTGAGCTTGAAAAAAGAACTTGGTTCTGAATACATCGGCCACATATATGTAAATTCTGGGAGAGTATCAAACAATTTGAAAACACGACGTACATTTTTTTTTGTTATGGGTTAACAATAATATACATGTAACAAAGTTGGTTGCGATCGGTTGTGACGGAATATTTGTTAACATAGATGTTAAAGGATGTGTTATTCGAAATATGGAACTGATCTTCAAGCGTCCACTACAATGGTTTTTGTGCTAGTTACACACCAATGAGCTTCCACTATGTCATCTTTTTGCAGTGTGGATGGAACCGCGGCTGGGCACAAATGTTTCACTGGTGAAATAGAAAGATTATTCGCGGCATGCTAGAAACTTTTTGTATTTTCATTTATGTCAGTATATGAATTCTAAAAGCGGTCTGCTGTAATCCTAATCATTACATTAAAAAATATCTATATTTTCCATTTACCAGCTTTTTGACCTTTTGCGACGGATTACATAGATTTAATTAAATAGGAAAATGTGTCGAACCTCTACTAACTGACGGATTTAGTAACGGCATGATTTCAGAAGCAATAGGTAAAACCAGCAATCATTCCAGTGGCAATAACATCTACTATCAATAATATCTATTCACGCAATGCTCATTCTACAAAACTAATAATCAAAATAGTCACGGAAATATTTCTGCTGTGTAGTATATAAGAGATGGTTTTATAAAAATCAAATTGAATTACAAAATCTCATGTCGATTTTCAATACCGAACGTCATTATCGCAATTGCAATGTTGACGATTTTTCTTGATTTAATACTAATGAAGCTGTTTAATAAGAAACTAAAGTTTTTATCTTGTAATCAATCAAATATCCCCTCATTGCAATAAATGTTAAAAATTCATATTTTATTTTACAAAAAAAAAAAAATAAATAAATAAATAAAAATAAAAAAAAAATAAATGATTTTTTACCGTAAAAACGTTTAAATACATAAATTTGAGCCATATTGCGGCAGCTTTAAATTTTGAAATTAATTTTTTAAATTATTTTTCTCATACTCAGCATATAATATAACATCTTTTACGCATAGGTAGGTTTTGGATAATTTTTTAAACTATTATTTTGAATCAAAAATCATCTAGCCAAAATTAGGTCTTTTTTCACTTTTTTTCGAAATTCAACCTTATAGTGGCAGTAGTAAAATTTAAAATTAATTTTTTTAATTATTTTTCCCTTAATCTCCATCCAAGAGAACATCTTTTCCGCATAGGTAGGTTTTGACACTGTGAAAAAAAAAATTTCGATCCACCCTATTGCTCATATAATAAAAATGCTGACTAAGGACACTTTCTAAAAAAACTAAAATTTAATCTATTGGTAATCTATTTTGGATTAATCTTCTATCTCTCTTTATGTATCTATCTATATGTATAGATATACAAACACATATATTTGTATACAAAATTACATTATTACCAATTTTTTCTAAAAGAAAACTTCTTTAAGCCCTTAACTGATTTGTCCGTATGTCTTTGGGGCAAGGCGAATTTCCTTAAATCATCATTTAAACTTTTTGAAACCACTATTTAAAAAAAATAATAATTTTATACTATTTAAAGTGCGGAAATGGTTAGACTAAACGTTACGAATATTTTATTAAAAAATAGTGGTGTGAATCCGTTATTTTAAATTTTTATAGAACGAAA
Organism: Maratus speculifer; assembly: GCA_964019185.1. Lineage (NCBI taxonomy): Eukaryota > Metazoa > Arthropoda > Arachnida > Araneae > Salticidae > Maratus > Maratus speculifer. Next base: position 38,487,903 of record OZ025296.1, read on the forward strand.
AAGAAAGAACCATTTAAGGTGTTAATTAATTCTAGCAATCCGAAAAGAACATTTTTGTATACATTTTATTATATTATCTTCCTCGGAGGGATAAACATCCAATAAATTTCTCATTTCCTTTTCATTTCCTGGCCAAATACTTGTCACCCATAGATTAACTTTCTGAGAGCTGTCTTATTGTGAAGTTATGTTCTATACTGAAAAAATTTCCGCTTTAATTTTTTCTTTGCTTCCTATCGGTTATAAGATTTTGCACATGAATGTTTATTATTAATCGGCTTATACTGTGTAATCCTATTCTGATACAAAAGAAGTTTTATCAAAATAGTATAAATTGGTTATATCTATAAAATCATATGACTGAACGCAATTTTCGCTTTGTTTTAAACATGAAATATACAATATGAACTTTAAAATATTCAGTTTTATTTAAAAAGGGATTAAAATAATCAAATAGAAATGTTAATATTTAATTTTATTTAAAATATCTTAGTACTTTTAAGACTTAAGCAGGATCTCCCTGACAGAATATTTTTTAGAGCTGCTTTTTATACATAACTATATTATTTTCAATTTTCTTTCTAAAAGAAAACTTCCTTTAATTAATTCTAGCAATCCAAAAAGAACATTTTTATTTAAATTTTACTTTATATTCTTACTTGGAGGGATAAACATCTAATACATTTTTCATTTCCTGGCCAATACCTGTCCTTCATAGATTAACGTTTTAGAAACTTTCTTATTTTAAAGTTAATTTCATTACTGAGAAAATATCCATTTTAATCTATTTTTGCATTTTTTGGTTACAAGATTTGATGCATGACAGTTTAGAATTAAGTGACTTAAGTTTGTTATCCTATTCTGAAGCAAATGAAGTTTCATCAAAATTTTATAAAATGGCTGTATTATATTATCTATATTTGTATGTGTATGTGCAATAAAAATTTATGTAAATAAAACGACTATTATATGACGAGACAAGCATGGAAAATTATGACCATGTATTGAAACACATTCGATATGCACAAATGTATTGATATGTGTATTACATATATATGTATATAGATATCTCTCAACATATCTTATTTAGCTATTTATCTATCTATCTATCTTTCTCTACATATATATTACAAAGAAATTTGTTTGTTTGTACTGGGTAATATTTTGAATTATAGAAATGGCCGCAAACATAATAGTGAAAACAAAATGATGCTGACTGTATTTGCTCCAACATTGTCTATGTCTTATGTCAGTGAAACTATATACTAGGGGTTAAAGAAGCCTAAAGTTTGGCCTAGAAATTTAAAATTTGGCATGTTGATTGTGTGCATATAATAAAAATACTGCCTAAGGACACTTTCTAAAAAAAAAAAAAAAAAAAAAAAAAAAAAACTAAAATTTAATTTATTATTAATCTATTTTGGTTTAATCTTTTCTCTCTCTCTCTCTCTTTATGTATCTATGTATATATATAGTTATACATACGTATATATTTGTATACTTAACTACATTATTTTCAATCTTTTCTAAAAGAAAACTTTCTTTAACTAATTCTAGCAATCCAAAAAGAACATTTTTATTTACATTTTATTTTATTTTCTTCCTTTGAGGGATAAACATCCAATAAATATCTCATTTCCTGGCTAATACCTGTCACCCATAGATTAGTTTTCTGAGAGCTTTCTTATTGTAAAGTTAAGTTCTTTACTGAAAAAAATTTCCGCTTTAATGTTTTCTTTGCTTCCTTTCGGTTATACGATTCTGCGCATGAAAGTTTAGGATTAATCAGCTTATTCTGTATTATTCTATTCTGAAACAAAAGAAGTATTATCAAAATAGTATAAATTGGTTATATCTATAAAATTATATGACTGAACTCAATTTTCGTCTTATTTTAAACATGAGATATACAATATAAACTTTAAAATGTTCAGTTTTATTTAAAAAGTGATTAAAATAATCAAATAGAGATGTTAATATTTAAATTTATTTAAAATAGCTTAGTACTTTGAAGACTTAATCAGGCTCTTCCTGATAGAATATTTTTTAGAGCTGCTTTTTATACAGAGCTACATTATTTTCAATTATTTTCTCAAAGAAAACTTCCTTTAACTAATTCTAGCAGTCCAAAAAGAACATTTTTATTTACATTTTATTTTATATTCTTCCTCGAAAGTGTAGCCATCCAGTAAATTTCGCATTTCCTGGCCAATAACTGTCCTATATAGATAAATTTTCTGAGAGCTTTGTTATTGTAAAGTTAAGTTCTTTACGGGAGAAACCAGCCGTGTACTTTTTCCTTTGCTTCCTTCCGGTTATAAGATTTTGTGCATGACAGTTTACGATTAAGCAGTTTATAGTTTGTTACCCTATTCCAGGGCTCCCAAATGGTCCGCCAACTGAACATCAGACTTTTCTTAGAGAAATTTTCTTTTTATATTTTTCCTGCAAATTGTCCAGAAATCACTTTTGGAAGTTGATTCTATCGCAAACGTATCATGAAATTTTCTGTTAAAAAATACTGATGTTTAGTTCGCGGACTATTTGGGAGCCCTGCTATTCTGAAACAAAAGAAGTGTTATCAGAAAAATATAAAGTTGTTTATATTACATTATCTATAAATATAATAAAATCAATAAAAAGTTATGTAAATAAAACGACTATTATACAACGAGACAAGCACGGAAAATTATGACCATGTATTGAAACACATTTGATACGCATAAACGTATCTATATGTATAAAGATATCCGTCTATATATCTTATCTAGCTATTTATCTCCTATCTATCCAACTCTGCATATAAATTACAAAGAAATTTGTTTGTAGTGGGTCATATTTTGAATTATAAAAATGATTGCAAATATAATAATGAGAGCCAAATAATGCTGACAATGTCTGCTCCAACATAGTCTATGTCTTATGTCAGCTATCCTAGGCGGTCCAGAATCCATAAGCATGGCCTAGAAACCTAAATTTTGGCATGTTGATTGCTCATTTGATAAAAATTTTTGCTAAGGACACATTCTAGAAAAAAAACTGAAATTTAATCTATTGTTAATCGATTTTGAATTAATCTTTCTCTCTCTATGTTTCTATCTATCTATATAGATATACATACGATATAGATATGTATATTTGTATACATAACTACATTATTTGTCATCTTTTCTAAAAGAAAACTTCCTTTAACTAATTCTAACAATCCAAAAAGAACTTTGTCATTTACATTTTATTTTATTTTCTTCCACTGAGGGATAAACAACTAATAAATTTCTCATTTCCTGGCCAATACCTGTCACCCATAGATTAACTTTCTGAGAGGTTCTTTATTGTAAAGTTAATTTCTTTACTGAGAAAATTTCCGCTTTAATTTTTTTTCTTTGTGTTCTTTCGGTTATAAGATTTTGTGCATGACAGGAATAAGCGGCTTATAGTTTGTTACCCTATTCTAAAATGAAAAAAGTATTATTAAAATAACATAGATTGGCTATATCTATATTTGGATGTGTATGTGCAGAAAAAAAATATGTAAATAAAACGATTATTATGTGACAAGACAAGCAAGAAAAATACAAACATACATTGAAACACATTCGATATGCATAAATCTATCTATATGTTCACAGGGTGACAAGTGGTATAGGAAAAACACATCCGAAAAATGTATTACACAATAAAAACACTGTAAAAAAAGAGATAATGCTAAAGCAAAAATTTTTAATTGAGAGATTGAGAAAAAAAAATACAAAAAATCACAAAAATTCAGAAAAAAATAATTTTTTAATGTTATTTTTGACATTTAAAAAAAAATTTGCTGAGAACTTTCCTTATGAATAATAAAGAAATTCTTTATATTTTTATCCCAATATAGTAAATCTTGTCATTTGTTTTTTCAATAAATTTTATTAGAAATTCATGCAGAGATTTTTGCATTTTTCGCGAATTTTTTAAGCGATTTTTAGAATTTTATAACTTTTTTCCCTGAGATTTGTAAAGCGAAGACAGCTATTAACTTTTAGCCGAACATCAATAATTTTTTTTCTGTACGAGTTTTGAACTTTATTTTTTTTCTCATTTCATGGCGATTTGTCTGCATTTGTGAAATAAGTCCTGTTTTAACATTTTAGTCCAATGTAGTAAATGCTGTTTTTTTTTCTCTCTGTTTTCATTAAAGTTTATTCGAATTTTCTTGCAAATCTTTTGTGCAATTTTTAAAATTTTTGCGTTCTTCAGATATTTTTTGACATTATAAAAGGAATTCGACTCCAAAAATTGCAGCTTGTAAATTTTGTCGTCTGCGTTTTTACTGTTTTTCGTCTGCTTTATTCCAGAATAATAATCGCCAATTAACAAAGTGTCCGGATTTTGAAGAATTCCGTATTCCTATGTCTTAATTTGAGATTCTGAGAAAAAAATTCTAATGCTGGAGAGCATAAACAATATTATTGAAACGATCAAATTAGGAAAATGAGTTCCCCACGTGACGAAATTGTGCGAGCAGTTAGGAAATCTTTCCCATTAGCGCGTCGCACGAATGGTATCCCCCATCCTGGTATTTACTTTGGAACTATGACCACATACAATGGAATAATGGAACAATGTAGTCATTTTTTGGACTCCGTAGTTGCCGGGCAACTTTAAATCCTGTGAACAGATCGTATTTTGAATACAATGTTTAGACGCGACTGGCGGCCACAAAAAAGACGAATATTAATAAGGTGTAAAACATAACAGACAAATGTGCTATGTTAGTATAGAATTATGAATGAAAGAGAAAAAAAAGGAAAAGAAAATATGTCCATTAGATCCAAAAACAGAACTGTACAGTCCATTAACAGGCAAAGAAAGCTACCAGAGGGAATGCCCCAATATTAAAAAAAAGACACTTTACAAAGACCATATATTATACTTTATAATGTTTAAAAATGCTCATAAGCAGTTTAATAGAAAGATAAAAATGAAGTAATTATAACAATATTAAAAAATACATTGGTAAACATGAGAAAGGGCAAAAAATATGGTAAAATAAATAAATGAAGACAGTCCATATTAACAAAGCAATTAAAAAGGTGAATGAAAAGGTAAAAATAGCAAAAAGGAGGTCGGCAACGCTTAGTCTGGTAATTCTGAGGAAAATATAACAAACAATATATAAAAGGCAAGAAGTTAATTAAGAAAGAAAAAATATATAAATAAGATTAAAAAATGAAGAAAATGGTATAAATATATATATATTAAATACATATATATATATAAGAAATTTTATTCTTAACGTAACAAAAGCAGGACAGGAAAAAAAACACAAAAAATAAGTTTATTTTGTGAGAGACATTAATCTGCAATAATGTAGAGTTGGTTAGCAAGTTTATGGCATTCTGTAATGATGAGAAGTATTTTTTGTATAGGGTCTTGTATTTTTTTTAGTCTGTGTTGAAATATTTTTGACACAATTTAAGAATTTAGATATGAGAAGAATTTCTTTAAAGTCGTTAAAAGTTTTGAAGATTTAAGGGGTATCATTAATGTAATTAGATACAGTTATGGAAGATTCAGAAGAATTAGGTATATTACAAGGCGCCGTTTGCAGTCTGCAAACGGTTAATTTTCCTGTTCCAATTGCGAACTGGCACTAATAAATTTTTCGTACAATTTCGATCTCATAATGTACGTGAAAAAGAGCTCTTGATAATTTCAAAATAAATTTGTTCTTAAATTGCGGTGTGAATCAATTATTTTAACATTTTTGGAGCAGACTCACCTTGCTCCTGAAAATGTTAATTTGATAAAGGGTATAGCCGGGTTTCATAGTAAAATATGCCCTTGAATCAACGACATCGAGTCCTACATGGATCGATAGTCCATAAAAAGAAATTCATTTCTCCCCAGGTTTAAGTTTTTATCTCAAGACTATGGGGTGTAATGACCCTAAATGCCTGTTTTGAAAAAGTGCGCATTGTGACGAAACTACTAAGCAAATTTCAACGAAAAAATAAGGGATTTAAAAAACCACCATACGAATGTTTGACATTTTTTTAGGTTTTTTTAAACAAAAGAACAAGTTTTCTATCATTTTTCCTGTTTTTAAATGAACATTTTAATTAAAAATAAACTGAAATTTCTGAGTGACCACCTTAATTTTTTTGCATGAAATGCTACGAGACATGATGCATATTCACCATCAATTTCAACTTTCTACGTATAGCGCATCATATTAAAAAAAGGAAAAATCATATTCCGGCGGTATTTGCGGGGTGTGTCTCGGACAAATTTCACGCCTTCTTTTCAAATCTCACATATTAATTCACACGGTATTTTTAAAAGAAGGTGTGAAATTTATCCAAGACACGCCCCGCAATACCACCGGAATATGATTTTGCCCTTTTTTAATATGATGCACCATACGTAGAAAGTTGAAATTGACAGTGAATATGCATCATGTCTCATAGTATTTCATCAAAAAAATTAAGGTGGTCACTCAGAAATTTTAGTTTATTTTTAATTAAAATGTACATTTAAAAACAGGAAAAATGTTAGAAAACTTGTTCTTTTGTTTGAAAAAATCTGAAAAAATTGTCAAACATTTGTATGGTGGTTTTTTACATCCTTTATTTTTTTCGTTGACATCTGCTTAGTAGTTTCGTCACAATGCGCTTTTTTCCAAAACAGGCATTTAGGGCCATTACCCCCCCCCCCCCATGGTCTGGTGATACAAACTTAAAACTGGGGAGAAATGAATTTCTTTTTATGGGCTATCGATCCATATAGAATTCGATGTGGTTGACTCAAGGGCATGTTTTACTAAGAAACCCGGCTATACCCTTTCTTCAAAATTTTTGCGTTTAATTAATTCACACCGCAATTTGTGAACAAATTTATTTGAAAATAATCGATAGCTAATTTTTACGCTTATCTTAAGATAAAAATTGTATTAAGAAATTACTGGTGCCATTCGGCAGTTTTGTCAGTAAAATTAATCGTTTGCAGACTGCAAACGGGGCCACCGAAAGGGTTAATTTTATCTGCATTTTATCGAGCTTTTATCGAGCCATCACTGAGTTTTATTAAAATCCTCATCATTTTTACAAAGTATGACTAAGCGTTCGTCTTTTTAGTGCGATTTTTGGTCTATCAGAGTTTATATTTGTTATTTGTTGTTCTAGAATCGTCGAATTTTCACCAATTTCCACGTAAAAAGTGTTGACATTAGTTTTAGAGTTACCAGAAATTCTATCATTCTTATCAGAATTAGATAACTGATCGATGGAAGTATTATTTTTTAGGGTAACATCGGTAGCCAGGTTTTTATACTTATTGTTAAGAGAATAGATGAAGTCTCTTGATAGATTTACGTTTAATGCCTTTTTTAAGACGAAAAAAATTTCCTTTTCATGTTAGGTTTAGTTATTATACTAAGACTAGTTTTCCTAATTTCTGTATCAAAAAAGAATTGTTTGAGCTGCGGTTTATCTACGGGAAATTACGATAGGTTTGCTTTTTATCATAAAACATATTAAAGTTCATCCATGAAATATTAGTCATTTTAAAAATATATGTTGGAGTTTTGTCATTCAGAGATACTTCTTTATTAAAACACATTTGGAGAAAAAATTTTATATAATGGTTAAAACTGAGGTTACTTTAAAAAGAACGGATGCAGATCAAATAGTTGTTAGTATATTTTTCACTATCGGATATCTACGGCCTTTGGTGAGTATATACTATAGATGACTATAATCACTTTAAGTAAAAATTGGGAAATGGATATTTTATTAACATCCGCAAAATAAAGGGCAGTGTTTCCCCCAGGAGAAGGGCGCACAGGCCTTCGGGGAAACGTCCACCGGTAAATGTTAGCAGAAGGTTTTTTCTTATTTAAATTCTTAAAGATACAGAATTAATGCCAAAAATAAGGGGAACATTTCTTTTCAAAAATTTACTGGTGGAAGATCAAAAATTTACTGGTCGAAGGCCGGTGCGCCCTTGTCCTGGAAGAAACACTGTAAAGGGAATATAGTTTTCTTAAAATAAAGAAGTTAAATACAGAATTTTCAGCAACTTTGACAAAGTGTTTTTATTTTTTCTATAAACACAATTGTTAAACTGAAATAAATCAAGTATTATGTGAAAGCAACTTTAAAACACCATCTAGAAATTAAAAAAAACCCCTTTTTTATTTACTTTTTTATTTCATTTACCCCTGAAGGAATAAACATCCAATAAATACTTAATTTCCTTTCCAAGGGATCCCTCTCATCCAAGGATTATTTCCGAAACAGACATTTTATTTTAGACTTAAGTTCTTTGATAAAAACATTTTGTTTTCATTTCTTGCTTTGCTTTCTTTCAAATACAGTATTTTGACATTTTAGGAGTAAGATTTTGATTACATTTAGGAAAATATACGTCTGTGTGGATTATTATTGTATTTTTAATACATCTTTTTAACAACTTAATTGATTGGCCTGCATGATATACGGACAAGAATAGTTTGCATCATCCACCACTGAAAGCTGTTTGGCACCACTAAGATTTTTGGTAGTACTTGGCTATCCTGTCGACCAATTTCGCCAAATTATACAAATCGCCAAACTAATATCCAAATTATGCATATTGACATTTTTTTATTTTAAATAACGAAAGAACAAATAAATTAATAAAACATTAATAAAAATTTGAAATAAATATCACTTGATGACGTTTATACACGCATTTCGTGTCTAATGTCATTGAATGTTACATTCACGATCATCCATTATGGGCACTTATCTTGTAATTTGGCGTTAGTTTTCTGGTCGACGGGATAACCAAGTAGTACCAGATTTTTAAATACGATTTAAATTTTTTAATGGCAGAAATGATCAGACTAAATATTAGCAATATTTTGACTTAAAAAAATTGGTGTTTATCCTATTTTTTTCAATTTATTGTACGTTACAAAAAAAGTTAAATAGTTAAAATAGTCCCTACTTATACTAGGATAATTTTGACAGAAAATCTCTCACAGAGAATTTTTTTTTCGTGTGGTACGGTTGAATACAAAAAACAGTCGCCAATCGCAGCCCGTTCTCAAAAAGCTCATTAGCTGATAATTCAACAAGGATTTCACAGGCGACTATTTTTTTAATTCTAACAGAAATCAATTTATCAAAACAGAAATCTAGAACGCAGATTGACAATATTTGCAAGAGGTGGGGGGAAGGAGGAAAATTTATATTAAAAAAAAATAGTGTGGTAGCAGTAGTAGTATGAAATAAAAAGGAAGTATTAGGGAACAAATGTAATTATCAGAATTCATGCATTTCATGGAATTTTCGAACCAAAAGATTCATCGATACCAGTATTTTGTTACAGAAAATTCCTCATTAAGTAAGGCGGAATTTCTGGCATTATATCTAGATTCCTTTTTCTATAAAAAAGAATACTGATTTTTCCTTCCTGGGAAATTAATTAAAGCGTACTAACCTTCTACTATCAGTTTAACCAGAGCTGCCAAGTCTCCGGCTTTTGGATACCAGTATTATAATACAGGAAATGTTCTGTTATTTAATTGGAACATTTCACCGATTGAACAAAACTAGATTCTCTCTAAGATAATAGTGGTGTGGAAAAAGCCGGAGACTTGGCAACTCTGGTTTAACGCTTTCAAGCACGGAAAAATTCTATTAACCGCTTGACCGGTTTGCCCGAACGGCGTTTGGGCAAGACGAATTTGCTTATTGCATCAATTAAAGCTTTTTGACACCACTATTAATTTTAAGAAAACTTTCATACTATTGAAAAGCGGGAATGTTTATACTAAATTTTACAAATATTTTATTTAAATAATACTGGTGTGAATCCGCTATTTTGAATTTATTGAAATGGAAAGAAGTAACTAGTTAAGGGGTTAATAAAATCTGCCATTATCGACAGTGCTGCCAGTGGGTTACTTTTTTTAAATTAAAATTTCTTGATTGACATCACTCTTTTGAAACGGTAAAATTTCCTTTCCTTTCGCCTTAATTAATATGACATTAAATAAGCCTCATTTTGGAATTTCAAAAAAGTGGTGCCGATGAAGAATCTGAATTAAAAAAAAGTAGCCCATCTGGTAACATTGATTATTGATTGACACAGGAATTTAGAATCAATGTTTTGAGACATTAAAAAAAGGAAAAGCCCTTAATTTAAGCTTTTACTGTAAAAGCAAACTTTTATTAAAATATAATTGGTTCCTTCTGCAAATCTGGAATTAAAATTAGGTATCCCGGACAGGAAAAGGTTAACCACTTTCCTGATTTGACCGTGCGTCATACGGGCGACGTGTTTTTGCCAGTAATGATTTATTATTCTGACCAGTAAATTTTTAATGTAAATTTTGCATTATCTGGTTCGAACACATTTCTGATTTAATTAGGCAAAAATATCTGTTTGAAAAACAGGTGATAAACGATTAAACATTCTGTAAAAGACCTGAAAAAATAGACTTTTTTTTTTTAACAATATCGATCAGTTAACACTAGAACAGCGGGAAAATTCATTCAAATTTTATAAAAATATTTCTCATCGGAATTTTTATTTAAAACTGTTTAAGCTATTTATATAAATTATTTTTACTCAGCATATATTTAGCTTTTTTATAAAGATTTTTCTGTTTCAAATCGACATCTCTGTATATGATGAGGGTCAAAATGACCCGTTGCCGCGGTTCTAGTGTTAATGGTAAAAGGATATGTATACAGCAGTGTGAAAAGACAGAGAACATACAGCATTTTTGTGCATGAAAACTCTGTTCCAATCGAATTATTGTGTCGTAAATAAGGAGTGTTTTATTTCAAATCTGAAATATTTCAGCCATAATTTCAATAGATCTTTTTACTGTCTGTATATCGTGATAATCACCAAAAAATGGTGGAAATTATTACGATACGCTTCTAAGCAACAATGATCTTGACACTTTCTATTTCATACTCTCAACTGGTAGACGGCAGGTGTTGGGTTCAAACCCAATCGCGGCCGTCGGCTTAACCGTTCGGAGTTTTCGTGGTTTTCTTCGAACCTTGTTTAAATATGGGTTAGGTTCCCTCAGAAAGATCACCACGAAGGGCACTCCGCCCATATCCCTCGAGTAGATAATCGGCCGGCACAAAATAAACCAAATAAATAAACCTATTTCAGAATGTAATTAACCCTTTTAGGTGACGAACAATTCTGTTAGCAAAATTATGAAAGGATAGACTGACACAAGAATTTACAAAGGAATTTATTTTAAAAAATCCCCTATTTTCCCGTAATTTATAAAAGGAAAAAAAATATTAAATATTATTTGTACATGTACAACAATTTCTGGCTTGTAATCCGTTGATCAAACATTTGTGTTCGGATGTTATTTAGTGATTCAAGAGAAATATTTACGGCGATCTGATAGGTTACATTTCTTTTGGAAAAAATTCTGGATCAAAAAAGCATTGTTTAATCCGTGGACTATAAGACGGAAATTACGGTACTCTTAAAAATTGTTATTTTTTATCGTGGACATTATCCGCTAAATGGTTTTAACACTTTGTGTTTCAATGTTCCATTAAATGGAACATCCAAGATGATTCCGAAATTCTAGAATGACACCAAATTTCTGGCATAACTATTTTCCTCTATAATGTATGAGGAAAATAGCTCTTTCATATTTTTTAGAAAAATGTACTTAAATTCCGGTGTCAATCAGTTCAACATTTTTGCAATGGGAGCAAATGATAAAAAGCTCTGCGAATTATAGAGTCTAACCCTTTGCGGCGCGGTGGTGATATCTATGAAACCACTTATTTTTAATTCCTAGACACCACATTGGCACCGGAATTTTGGTTAAAAAATTTATTGCTTATTAAATGCGTAAAATATCTCTTTTTCATATTTACAAATAAAGTTGTTACCAAATTCCGGTGTCGGTCATTAATTTCAACACTTAAGCAATGAATTTGCCCTGCGCCGCAAAGGGTTAAACACTTTGCTAGGAGTTCCCTCATCTCTTAACATTACAACGCCCGAAAATTTTACCCAAACTTAATAAAAACAGTTTAACACCAAAATTTTTATTTAAAACAATTATAAATAATCATTTCTGAGTTTTCTGTAGTTACACTTTAATTAACTTTTTAAAAAATCTGGTATGAGTTGACATTTTCTCATATCGTCGCTGTCGAATCGACACTATTTGGACGTTCTAGTGTTAAAGATGCATACTTGCCAACCTCCGACTTTTTTTTAAACAGATAAAACCAGAAAATTTAATTTAATGAAACGTATTTTGCATTAAATATGGTAGGCAATTGAGACTAATCATATGTGGCAATCCCAAAACTTTCTTTTATCTTATCTATGTTAATATTTCAAAATTCGTTATCACAGTGTCAAAATTAATTGGCAGTCTCCATTATGGGAATGTCTGTATGAAATGCCGTGCATTAGTTCTTGAGATTTTATTGTCGCTAAAATAATGCAATATACAGCATAGCACCACTTGTTGGGAAATTTACACCGAGACCTGATATGCAACAACTTATGTTAATATAGCTGCCAACTTTTACGCATTTTTCCTATCAAAAAAATTTTACAGAAAATATTGTCATATTTAATCATCGAAATCTTATGATTAAACAAATGGAAAATCTCTGTACAATTTTAGTGGTAGCAAAAATGCGTAAAAGTTGGCAGCTACGTGTCAACCTTTCTCTGAATCTGAAATTCGATAAAAATCCCTACATTAGTTCTTGAGATAAGACTTCGGCGGAAATCGTGAAAAATGTAGCGTTAGCAGTGCGATCTATTGGTTAATTTGCATTAAAATGTACACAACACTAAGTCATGTTAAGGAAGTATTGAATCTGGAGTTTTATGAAAATCTGCGCATTTTTTCTACAAAGTTACTGCGAAAATTGCCAAAAAATGCAGCATAGCAATGACACCTGTAGAGCGATTTACACCAAAATGTAGAACATGTCAATTCACGCCATGTACTAACTAAATCTGAAGTTTGATGAAAATCCGCGCTTTAGTTCGTGCGATAAAGCGATTGTGGAATACATTAAAAAAGGCTGCATAACAGCGCGCCGCCTAACTGGCTAACGCAACCGACCCCCTGGGGGTCAGAGGGAGGTCCAACTTTGAAATCTTAATTTAAAACCCCAATTTTTTATGGCAAAGTCGGATTCTACGGACAAAAATACGTAACTTTTGTATTTGATGCTTATTTCGGATCCTCGTTGATAACGGTGCAATGGAGCATATTGAACAGATACATATTTCGGTTTTCCCAACCATGTTTTACCTTTTCGAAATCTGATTGTCCAGAACTTTTGACGTTAAATTCCCCGTCTTTTGCAGGAATAGCGTTTCTCGAAAACCGCCCGTAGCCATTACTTCGATGGTGCTATAGTGTTTTATCTGTTTTTCTCTACAAAAATTTTACTACAAACGATTTTACTAACACGTTTTGTGGTATAGTTCGATTTTCTTTATGACAGCCGATTATAAGCATGAGCAACATAGGCCCTAAGGGGGGTGCCATCCGTTGAGGTCTTTCTAAGAGTGCCTGTTCCGTATTTACGCGAGGAAATCCTCGTTTAGAAGAAATCCATTGAAAAGTCCAAACGATTAGGCAGATTGGGCGATTGGGTTCGAATCTAGCCCTCCTGTCTACCAGCTACGAGTGTTGAACCTATCAGTCATTGGGGCTATACATTATGAGAGTTCGCTCGAGGTCATAAAATCGAGCGCCTATTGCAATAATATTATTTTTTTACAATTAATCTAGTTTTCTCTTAAAGAACTGTCGTTTCTTATTTCGTTAATTTTTTTTATGTTGAAGAAATGAAAATATCCAATGAGGTTAGATGCTTATTCTAATGAGACATACAGAAGCAATATACGAAAAAAAGAAACTACTCACTTTACTTTCAAATATTTAATTTCAAATTGAATGCATGCATTCTATAACTAAACTTTGGATAAATTTTCAACTAAAATGTCGTTTGTTATAAATTCTAGAAACCTTTAGCAAATGATAGAAATTCGTATTTCTAAGACATTCAAACTTGTAAACATCCAAATTGGATTTCTAAATCCTAATAAAATAATAACAATAAAAAATCATTAAAAATGTATTGATTTTCGAAGAAAAAACATTCATTAATCGAAAAAAAAAACTACTACTATTTTTTCTTTTCTACAAATGTCTGCTAATGAGGAAATTTTAACAACTAGAATCGGAAGTTGTGTTTTCTTTAATGATGATTTTAGGTAATTGCTTGTTACTAATTATTCTTCTTGTTTTCTAAATAGCTGTCAATGTCTGTTTTTATAAATTTCTTTTAGGATAAAAAGAAAAAGAAACTTCCATGTTGACAACTAAATGTTTATACGCGTTAATGAAGATTTTTTAAAAGTTTCAATATTCATTATCGTAATCAGATGAAAAAAAAAAAAAAAAAAAAAAAAAAAAAAAAAAAAAACAGAACCAATATGTGATCAAGAGAACTACATAAATAAATTAATACGAAGTTGTTTGCGAATAAATTTAAGGTTCTAGCCTTTTTAATAATAGACATGGTTACCACAATGGAAATTATAAATATTTATTTTGCGTTTCTAAATATTAATGAAATATAACTAGTTCTATAAAATTAAATTGATAATTAAAATTTGAGAGAAAATAGTGAGAATGAAAAACTTTTTTGGCTCATAGTTCATTTTTTTACAAGTTAAAAAAAATGAAATAAAAGTCTGTTGTACTAAATCATTTTTATTAAAATCCGTCACCTAATGTTCAATAATTATATAGTAACACATAACATAAAAACTAATTCTTAAAGTCTTTTAAAGCCTTAAAGTTTTATTTACTTTTACAAGACTATTTCTTGTTTGCGATTATAATTAAAATTTTGGAATTTCAGAAACAAATACTCAATACTTGTTACGTACTATGCAGTTTTACTTAGAAATTGAAGTGACTATTACCATATAAATAAAAGGCAAAGCTATATAAAATATAATACAAAAGTAGTTGTAAAATTTTAGATTAAACCTTGGAACTATGAATATAGAAGAATTGGGATATACTTAAAATAGTGAAGCTTCAACAGTAATAGCTTTCACGGAGGTTGATAGTTGCCGGGTAAATCTTCCACCAGTAAATTTGATCGCAGAAGTGATATCTTTATTTAAACTCCATATGTACGCAGAATTTCAATCATAAATTATGACAAAACCAGATATTCATTTTTATTGGTGAAAATTTATCTCTGCATGTAGAGAAATTTAAATGTGTTGTATTCGCTGGTTCTTATTAACTCAAATTAATGACAAGGTTGATGCTGTTTTCTCTTTTTATTAATATTACAACTAGGGATGCACCGAATAGTGATTTTGACCGAATACCGAATGGCTGACAACTGAACCGAATACCGAATATTCGGCAAGCCGAATAGTAATTGTTGGGCCGAATACCGAATATTCGGCTTTCCAAATACTTTTTATATTTCAAAGTTTAAAGTTATGAAAATGTTACTTTTTAAAACAATTTTACATAATACTTAATAAGAGAAACTTATATTTTGATAAACAAGAGCTTTTTATAAGAACATTTAGTATTGAAAAAATTCTGTCTTTATTTATTTAAGAAGCACAATTAGGAGACTTTTTTAATTAATAAAATTTTAAATTTTAAGATTTCTTCTACGAATTGAAATAAACATTTTAAAATCAAAGAGGAATAATGAAAAAAATGGTTGAAGAAAAACTGTACAGTCTCATAATTGTTGTTTTTAAATAACTCAAGGCAGATTTTTTTTTCAATATAAAATATGTATACTTTCAACTTAATTATGAATAAAGGAATGTCTAGCTCATAGTTCTTTTCTTATGAATGGTGGCATTTTCAATCCTATCCATCATATCATATTTTACAGAAATCAAAGCATGCGAGTTAAAAATATAGTTATGATATTTTATTTATTGTTAATGCAAGAAATGAAAACACAAGTTTGACCTAGAGTGAGGTAAAATACTATGTACTTATGACTCAATAAGTTGATTATGATTTCATGAACAAAAATTGTCTGTCCTGATAGCTATTACTAATCTCAAAAGTTTTTCTTTCTTGTTTAAAGACTTTCATTTGGGAAAAGCAAAAAACAGATTATTTACTAAATAAAATTTAGGAACTTGCATCTGCATTTGCATCATTTATTCCTAAGTAGAATCCTAATAAATCACCATTTTAAGCCTTCTCATGGTCAATTTTCTTAAGTTATACTTGACAAACAGCAAATAAATAATGTAAAAACATTCTATTTTATTTAAATGTGATTTTCTTTCTAATTATATTAAATATATTTATAAATTAACAGTTAAAAGTAGAAATTGTGAAAAGTTTTAAAAAATGCGTTTTAAAAGGCTATATTAAGTACTGGATTCGGCCGAATACTTTGGTATTCGGCCAAACCGAATATTCGGCAGGCCGAATAGTTTGATATTCGGCCTAACCAAATATTCGGTAACCTGGCCGAATACCGAATAGATAGCGAATATTCGGTGCATCCCTAATTACAACTTAATTGAATATTCCATATTTTTTGTCAGACACACATATCCGAGCTGAATCCACAATGCAAAGCAAAGGTATTTGTCACAAGAATAAATTCCAAGGCGACGCAGCGCCCTCTCTATATTACAAAGGTAAATTAAAATATAATTTTTAAATATTAAACACTGTGGTAATCATAACTTGTGTTTCCGCCATATTGTGACAAGCTAAATAATCTCCTATCAGTGTTAGTAATAAAAATTATACTACGTGGCCGAACTGCCAATAATCAAAACAAACAGAAATTTGTACCACATTTTCCAAACAGACTTTCCATGAATAAGGCCCTTAAATAAAACGAAAATTTTTATTCAAATTTACAGATGGAAGTTTTCCCCAGCGGTAATCAGAAACTGTTAAATCAATTAAAAAACAAAAAAACAACCGCTCTCTTGTGGCAACCTCTTCAGCTACTTCACTCAGATTTGGTAGGCAATACAACAATACAATGTGTTTTCTTCTGTTTAATCGTAACTAGAGTAGCTGAACATAATTTTGTTTTATGTAATGGTGTTTAACAATTCATCAATACCCTTTATCGCAAGAAACCCTATCTAAATTCAAAACAACCGTATGTTTGGTATTAAAAAAATATTTAAGAGTTTTGACGAATATTTACTGATACTTAACCCTTTACGGCAAACAGCACTTTCATTGCTTAAGTATTGAAATTAATGAATGGCACCAGAATTTGAAAACGACTTTATTTTTAAATAAAAAGAAGCTGTATTTTACGAATTTAATAAACTGAAAATTTTCTTACCAAACTTCTGGTACCAATGTGGTTTCTCGGAATTAAAATTAAGTGGTTTCAAAGGCATATCACTGTCCTTCAAGGGGTTAAATGCCTTAAAGGCTGTCTTTGTTAGGAAAATCAGCTCATTATAATAATAATATTAATTAATTTAACTTTCTAAGAAGGAAGTATATTCTTTTCTATTTGAATCAGTTTTTCAAAATATTATGAAAAAACAACAGGATGTTTTGAAGGAAAAGCTCATTTTAAAGATAATATTTTTTTAAAATCTAAATTGCGTAAACAATCTACTTCCTAAAGGAACTTTATTAATTTGCACAAAAGAAATGTTTTTAGCACACCCAAATTTGCATAATAATTCTTCCGATTTTATTAAGCGTGACCGTTATTTATGATACTGTAATAAAAAAATCTCAGAGTTGTTAATGGTATCACAGAAAAATTGTGATGCTTATAGGAGAATACATTAATGTTTAAAAAGATGAAATAACGATATTTTTTGGAGTTGTAAAAGACTAGAGGAACCAATTTACATCTTGCTCAAAGCATTCTTTATTTAAATCTTACTAAACATTATATTGTTGTAATTTAATTCAACGAAAATTAGTTTTGAATAGTTAAGCAGTTTTAGACGTTAATTTATTTGTTCTTTTCTTCTGGATATTTGATAAAAAATTTTCAAAAAAATATATACAAAAGTGCACTTGTCGAAATGTAGGAATAAAATAACTCATTGAAGTTTTCTATTGCTTTGCAGCACTTCATAACATTAATTATTAATTAAAAAAATTATTTCTCCAATCATATACTAAACCGAATACAAAATAGAAATTTTGGTATATTCCTTTTAAACATATAAATTAATGCTATAAATACATGCTAAGAATCCCTTTGGGCTAGGTCCATCGGATTTTGCCGTGTAAGTTGTACAGCATAAAGCTGCTATGCCTATTGACCATCATCATTTTCGAAAAGTTCGCTTTGTTTTAATCCCTTGCGGCGCGGTGGTATATCTATGAAACCACTTAATTTTAATTCCGAAACGCCACATTGGCAAAAGAATTTTGGTTAAAAAAATTACGGTTTATTGAATGCCTGAGATATAGTTTTTTTCGTATTTACAAATTGAATTGTTTAAAATTTTGGTGTCAATCATAAATTTCAACATTTAAGCAATGAATTTGCCCTGCGTTGCAAAGGGTTAAGGAGACGGCGGACATTTAAAAAAAGTCTTATAATTTGCATAATAGAGATCTAAATTTTGTGCAAATATATATTTCATCATAAGTATATACATAGCACCTTAAAAGAAAATTTCAATATTATTATCATTTCAAAATATTTAAAAAAAATTAAAATTCTAAAACAAGATTTTAAAATGCTCCTTGCATAATAGTTTTTTAGACATTTTCTTGATTTTGGAATTCAATTACCTAAAAATCTATTACAAACAAATCTGTGTATCTTCTTTTAATGCATTAAATAATTAATTTTTTAGCGACATTTTTTTGAATCCCGTATCGATTTTCACCAAAATTCTGCCTTATAAAGAGTTAAAAATAAAATGCAAATGTCAATGATGTAATTTTTTTTTCTAATACATTCACAATTTTTTAAACACAATAACAGGGTTCTTTCTTATCACATTCATGAATTTTAAGAAAAATATGCTTTTCGGTACGTTTCTACGTAAGTGATAAACAAGATTTTTCTTTAAATAAAACTGGTGTTCAAAAAACAGACCGAGTATGAACCCTGTTATTAGCATAAAATCTGTCATTAAATAAAGCGAATATCACCTTTTCTAAATACCAGTGTTATTTTCGATAAAAAGATAGTGCCAATGTTACAAAATACAGAATAAATCTTATACCATTCAAAATAAAATTTTTGCTGATTTTTTTTACTTTTTTTATTATATGTGTTATCAAATTATTAAAAAAGAAATACAGAAAGCGATTGATTCAACTAAAAAAATGTACTTGATGTTGCTAATGTATTTTTAATACGATTCCCTATCTCCATATCTCCTGTGATTTCGGATTTTTGTTAAGCAGAATGTCATACGATAATTCTGAAATGCAAGTGTATTCTTTTCCCATTTCTTAATTTTTTTTAGTGACAAGGTACTATATGGTAGATTTTCTATATAATATTACGTTATTTTTGAAAAAAGAAGAATGAACATTATAAAGTATAAAGTAAAAGTAATGAAAAATTTAAAAAAATACGTTTTAAAAGAAATTTTTAGAATCTATTGTAAATTTTATCAACCCTTTAACTGGTTTGCCCGAGCGATCATTTAAAGCCTTTTCACACCACTAATATTTTAAAGAAAAGTTTCATATTATTGAAAGGCGGAAATGTTTAGACTAAGTTCTACGAATACTTTATTTAAATAATAGTGATGTGAGACCGCTATTTTCAATTTATTTAACGGAAAAGAATTAACCAGTTAAGAAAAGGTGGTTAAAAGAGGTTAAAAGAATTAACCAGTACAATTCTGATTGTTAAGATCAACAATACTAAAGAATACAACAATTTTAAACCTTCCTGCACAGAAAGGAATCTTTATTTTTATTACTGGCTCACGCTATAAGTCAACCTGATGGTGTAACATGGCAGGTAAACTGTATCTCTGAAGAGTAATTTTGTCGAACATATGAATGGGGCTCCGTGGCCGAGTGGTTAACATTAACTGGTTAATTATTTTCCGTTCAATAAATTGAAAATAGCGGACTCACACCACTATTTTTTAAATAAAATATTCGTAAAATTTAGTCTAAACATTACCGTCTTCCAATAATATGAAAATTTTCTTAAAAATAATAGTGGTGTCAAAAGGCTTAAAATGATGAATTAAGCAAAATCGTCTTGCCCGAACGGCGTTCGGGCAAGCCAGTTGAGGAGTTAATTTAATCTCTTAATCGGCGGGCCAGTTAAGGGGTCTTAACCGGTTAAAGGGTTAAGGCACCACGCCGCTATTCGCTTGAGAGTTAGGGAGGTTTGTGGATTCGACTCCCGCTAGCTTAGTTGCACACTCCTTCTGACGCTCCCGGCTGTAATACTTTTGTATGTAAATTTCCACATGCTATTTCGTATTTGTATATTTACGAAGACTTATAAGCGGTCATTCATGTCAAGCACACAAATCAAATATATGCGTTTAATATATAAAAAAATAGAAAGCAGGAACAGAAAAAAAATACTTTTCTGTGATTTAAAACACGGCAACAACTTTTTGATTCCCCAAACCAAAATAAATCCAATGAAGAAATGAAAAACAAGTCGAAAATTGGACATCAATTGTAGCAAATAAGGTGCTTTCGTACTTTACTAGCGTTCGAAGTTTTAAAAATATTCAGATTTTGGTGTAAAAGTATACACTTTGAATATAGTATAATACTCGAAATCTTTTGTGGGTCCCTGTAAATACTATCTTCTTACTATGATACAAAAAGTAGTAAGCCTCGGCAGTTTATCAATGTCATAAAATGTAAAATAGTTTAATATAATTAAAACGCGCCCCAAACAATGTTTCTTCATATATCATTATGTAATTTAATACATTTGTATGACCCTATAAATGACTGTCAAATGCACTTTGCACAACTGATTGTACAGAATGTACATATCAGTATATACTTCAGAGATGCACAGCGATTTTATTATATTTTAAAGAGTGTAACATCATTAAAATGCACTTGAAACTATTTTCCCATTAGCCGTAATATAACAGAATACTTTTGATTGTCCCTGTTAAACTATGCATCCAAGTTTGACAAAATTTGAAATGATTCAAGAAAATTATACAATATATAGGTATTTTAAATTTCAAACGATTCCGCAGCACAGTTTTTGCTCTGTTGTATGAGAACAGACGAATAGATGGACACACAAACGGACTGACGGACTGAACGCCGACTATAACTGCTTCGTATTTACATAATTACGAACACTCCTGAAAAGAACCGTAGCTAGAAAAACAGGGTTTAAAGTAAAAGAAAGTGTATCGCGTATTTAAAAAATCTTAAGTATCATAGGCAGGTCAATAGAATCCATGTGTAATGAAATACCATTTAAACAAAACAATGGAGTGATGATACATTATTATTTTTACATCAGTAAGCTATTGTTTAGTCCACTGATAAGTATTGTAAAGTACACTGATTGATAAAATTATCATACAAAGCCTATTTTCCCAACTGAGCGAAAAAATGCCCAATCCGGCACTTGAACACAGAACCTTTAATTTACATTGCCAATACTCCACTTTTCGAGCTACAGAGGCAGACAACCGGCTGACGTATTTCGTTCAGATGACCTCATTAGTCATAAGATTTGACCTGCCATGAAAAAAACCTCAACAGGTTAAACCGTATGTAATAATATTCCATTGAAACATTGGGAATGCAGATATACTACTGTTTTTAAGTCAATCATACTGATTGGTGAAATTATCTTACGAATTCAATTTTTATATTGTTAATCCTCTAGAACAGAGATTTTTAAACTTTATTGATACTCAAACCACTTTTAAGTAAAACAATCTTTTCGCACCCCACCTAATATGAGGGTTTATCTAATATCAGAATAGAAACTGTTGTATGTCCTCGATATGCTATCGATTATTCTATCCTACGAAAAGGAAAATTTTCGTACAAAGGATATATTATCAACAAAAGAAAAAGAATTGCTATTAAATAAAACAACAAACATATTATAGATCGGGAGGTGGCAACAGACCATCACCTCATCAAGTTAATTGTTGAAATTCACAGATTAGAAGTAAATCGATCAGCATATTAAAATGCAAATGGTCTGCCAAGTCTCTTTTTGTTGAAACCACCTGCAGACTCTATATTAGAGGTTCATTGGTAGGTTTTTTATTGTGTTTTACTGCACCCAGATGTATGAAAATACAGAGGAATGAGAGCAGAAAAACACAATAGTAAACTTATCTGTCAACCATTTAAATGGGATTTGTAGGTGTTTTCCATCAAAATATGACTTAACACATCAATGTCATTTTAATTTGCAAATCGAGTTTTAACTAATCCTGGAATTTCAGCCGTCAAATCGATGAGGTGATGCTTTGTGTAACCGCCTCCCGCTTTATTACAAAGATAATAAAAAATAGGCTTAATTATTACAAAAACACAACTTTACAATCAGTGAGATTTATGACACTGGTGTTTACTGATGAGGCGATCGATATCAGGGTTAAAACTTGTTAATTTTAACTTTTAGTCATTTTATACATGAAGCTTTTTTATTTTTTTAACAATAAAGTAAAAAAAGCTCGTCCACACAAATATGTCGTATTGAATATCATCAAGAACTTCACAGCTAATTTAGAGATTTCTGGATATTTTGCTCGTTTATTTATTCAGAAGGGAGTTAAGGATTTTTCCTTGAGAATTTTATTGTTTCAAAAAAATGGTGTCAGTCAAGAAATCGGATTAAAAAAATAGTATCCCACTGGCAACACTGCATGCCTGTCACATACTATGATTTTTGGTTACCAGTATTTTAGAACGGAAAAATGTGACATCAGAGATATCGCATCAATTGAATACAGCGAAACAAACTTTTAAAAAAGCGGTGGCGATACGATTTTCGGCTGTGTGACATACGAGACAAATTTTCATGGAAATAGCCCAAATAGTCTTGACCTTTTAGGCCTTGCTTTAACCCGGGAGAACGCGCGCTTACACAGGGTATAAATGGTTTTAACTTTGCCACCAATAAAATCAAATTATAACAGCCACTTTATTTAGATGGAGACAACTCTTACAAAATTTGTGATAAAATAAGTCGAAGATTACTTTAAAAAAATTAGTGGTCACAATTGTAAAAACCATACGCACTCCGGGTCTTTTAGGCCCTGCGCGCGTCCTCCCGGGTTAATAAAATTAACAATTTTTAAAGTATCGTCTAGAGTTTTCTTTAAGCACTCATCCAAACCTTTACTGCCAGAGCCTCTCGATGAAAGCAGCAATACTCCATTGCACTAAAGGAGCCACTAACTTAACTTTGGCAACTAAACCTGAATAAATGCCGGATATAGCACGAACACCACCAATTGCCAAACTTAATCATTTTGGCTAAACAATTTCATTTTCTTTTTTAAAAAGTGTCACCATATTTAAAAATGTCCTCTTACGTAGGCATGAAGTTGCAATACAACATTTCTTCTTCCACAGAATCATTGAACATGAACCAAAGCTAATAAATTTGCCTGACCAGCTATATATATGCTTTCATCATTTTGTCGTAAAAAAAAAGTCACTTCGCTTCAGAAATCTTTACTATAAGCAATTGCGGGTTTGCCATAACGATTTCGCGATTGCTGCAGCTGCCATATCTCACGGCGAAGTTATCGCATTATTGGAAAATACTGGCTGTCTGTTTAAGAAAACATTTTTTCCCCACAAAGTTTCAATTTAAGCTAATAGTTTTCATGATTATTACACTTGCAATGTATGTGTTATGTATTTTTTAAATTGTTGAAAAATAAGATTTATGTTTTGTGGCAAAAACCTCGATTGCTCCGTGACCCACCAAAACACACGCTGTAACCCACCACTGGGTCGCGACCCATAGATTGGGAACCACTGCTCTAGAGCAACGGTTCCCAATCTGGCGTGAAAATATTATCAGTAATGGCGCAAATCACTAAAGTCATAAACATGTTAGAAATGACAATGTAATTTGTATCGATTTATTATATGTTTGCGATAAAAATATTACTAATGATAAAAAAAAAAAATGTTGCGTTATCAAGTTGAATTGGGGGGAGGAGTGGGGAGTGTAATGACGCTGCCCGTCATTGTTTCTTATTTCATATCCTGGAACTCCAGATCAGTTAATATTCTTTTAAAAACACTTTTCATTTTCAAAGAATTTCGGCGCATGAGCTTTCGTCACCACACCTACTTCCTTAATGAATTTAATTTTTATAGTACAATATCGCCAAGTATTGGCATAAAAATAGATTCGCAATCCGGCATGGCTAATGGGAAAGTAATGCGACCATTAGAAAATAAGGCATTAGGAAAATTTGAATTGAGTGCGGTCAAGAAATATCAATTATCGCTTTTGGTGAAAAGTGCACGGCATTACTGCAACCCCATGGGAGACGCCTGAAACATCTGCGCTATAGCATAGCAACTTAAGTTCTTTATGAAAGAAAATGAGATGATCGAAATAAATATAACGGTTATTAAAAACAGAAAAATAAAATCTAATCCTTTTATTTATTTTTTTTCAACTGGAAAGTAATCAAGAAAAATTTAGAAAGAAAATGATATTTTAAAACTAATTTAGTATCTGGTTTTATTCATGTGCAGTTTGGAAACAGCACTCAATAACAATAGAAACTGTAAAAAAAATAAAATAATATTTTTCTTTTAAAATAGCATTTAAAAGGGGGGGAAATTAACTTTTGAAATATTTAGAAGAAAAACATAAATAAAATATGTGTTTTGATCATAAGGAATGTGCGTAATGATGAGAAATGGGAATATTCTGAAATAAAAAAACTAAATAAAGGGATATGTGAAAGAAAAAGTTGGAAAGCGCTGTTTTAGTTTCCACGTTCGAATCTCGGATTGGGCCTTTTCTTTTCGCTGAGATGGAAAATTTAAATTCATATATTTAAATTTGAACTGACAGTGATTTGAGGCCTATAGCTGCTATGGCTGTCGCCTAGATTGATCCATTATATACAGAAACAGAGACAATACAGAACAATTTTTATTACACATATCCATTACATATATTTTATTACACTTCAAAGGGACAACACATCCATGCCCGTACAAGGATTCGAACCAGGAACCCGCTGTGTGGCAGCAGCTGCCGCTACCGACAACGCCGTTGGGTCGACCATATATTTAGTATATTACAATTTTATTTATTTTTTATTTTTATCAAAGATATCCCGAAGTGAGGCTGGAAAACCCCTGTTGTGCTGCTAGTTTTGTAATAAATGTAAGATTTTTTAAGAATCGACTGTTTCAGTTCTTAAAAATTATTAATTTTAAATCTTCTTTAACCCTTTCAGTGGCAGAAGAATTCTGTTCGCAAAAAATGAAATATTTACTGACACCAAAACATTCAAAGGAATTTCTTAGAAAATAAAAATCCGCTATTTTGTTCTCTTATTACAAAACCAAAATTTTATTAAAATTTTCTTGGGATCATTTGTCAGGTGACTAGACCCTCTAGCCTCCGCCCTTAGAGAGGTTAATGATGGTTTTTTCCATCTAATTACAAATAATACATGCATGAGAAAATTAAAGCATTTTTTTTCTTAAAATACTTACATGTACATTTTATTTGATATAACATTTAATGGAATTACTTGAAAGATAACTAAAATAAATTAAGAAAATAATTTAAGGGATAAAAAAAGACAATATTTACCTTTTCTGTCTAACTACCGAAGAATGTACTTGACGTAAGGACTTCATTTCCTTTTTCCTTCCTGTCTAATAAATAATTGCTTGAGAGCTTCTTCTTTTTAACCTTAACTGTTTTGTTGTTTAAGTAGCCGTTATCATTTTTTCCTTTATTTCCCTTTAATTATACGATTTTGTCTCAAAATGTTCATAGATTTACAGACAAGAAATGATAATTAAATATCAATTTATAACAAATAAATATATATTAGCATTTATATATGCAGAGTTGCCAAGCCTTCGGCTTTTTGCATACCACTAAAATTTTAAGAAAAATCTGGTTATTTTAAATCGTCTGAATACTCCAATTTGATAATACAATATTTTTTAGCCATTTTCAACAATGTTGTATGTGGTATATTGGAAAAAAATAGTTTAGAGACTATTTTAATGACATTACGCTATTTCAAATGTATTGAAACTGATACAAATCACTGAATTTCACTTCTATCGCGTCAAAACAGAGCATTCATAAAAAAAAATTATTTATTTAAAATTTTTTATTAATTAAATTTTTATTCCTTAAATTAACTGTTACCGTGCTTTACCAAGTATTGACATGTTTTATTTTTCCATGAGTATTTTTTTAATCAGGGCTATCACAGTCGACTATTTTTATATTTTCTCTCGCATCAGTATTTTTCTAATGTAGCCGAACCTTTTTTAATGAAGCCGCTAAATCCCGAAAAACGTTCGTTTTATGGAAAAATCGTTAAATAAACATTCACTTAAAAAATATTTTTGAACAACATAAAACAGATGTTAAACTCATAAACGCTATATATTATTCGAAAAAAAGTCTTTAATCTTATTATTATTATTATTTTGTATAAATAACATCCGATTTGATTTATTTATTTATCCATCAAAAATAAATTCTGTAAGGAAAACTGGAATAAAACATTCTACGTAAATACACTCTATTTTCAGTTCAAGGAAAATAGTTTTAAAATTAATGAAATGCATGCAATTACTACATGCATCTTTAAATTTGATTACTGAAAAAGTATGTTAATTTGCCAGATTTTTTTTGTTTGAAAAAGAGTTTTCTTCTATAATACATCTCACATCTCTGCAATGCATCAAAAATGCCTTCAGGCGCATTTTCTTCAAACTGATAAACCTGTTCAAGGTCATTTATCATTATAAAATGAGCTAAGAGAAAGAATAAGTTGGAAATTTGGAAATATTTTAAGAAATAAGGAGAAAAAAAAATAGCTCACAGGAAAAAGTTCGTTAGATGGAGAATTCAGCTCGCTGTTTGGAGGTTATTTTATAAAGTAATTCGGGAAATATACTTGGCTCCAAGAAAAATTTCGCAAAATAGAGAAATTCGCAAAATAGAAACTCGTTAAATAGAGGTTCGACTGTATAAATTTTGAAATATGTATAACTTACAAATGTTGTTAAACTGTGTGTAAAGGACTTCTGTTTTTAGAAAGTTGTGGAAGTTAGAGTTAAAAAATAGTTGCTTGTGGTAGCCTTTTTTTTATATTTGGCTAAAAAATATAAGGCCGTTTTTGACCAAAAATAACCCAAGAAAATTACAAAAGCGGCGTGATTTTATTGAAGGATATGTTTGCTATTCTGTTTTGCTAACCTTCTTCTACATTTCCAGGTGTCTTATAATATCTTTCCAAAAATTCTTTGGTTTTGTTCCAAAATACTTAAAGGAGAGGATTTTTTATGTACTAATTCAAATAGTCGATTTTTGTTAGTGAAGAGAATGTTCGAGAGAAAAAAAGCAAATAGTCATCGTGTAGAACAATATCCGAAGAACAGAGAGGATGCATCAGTACATCTCAATCGAACACGAGGAATTTGTTTTCCTAGTCAAACAATGTCCTAAAATCTTCTTTTGCAAATCATGTTCTATTTTTCAATCGCATTAGCATCAGTTTCTTAAAATAGAACTCAATTAATCACACCTGACAATATTTGCAAAAGAAAAATACTATAAAACGTGTTTTTAAAAAAAATATTGGTGGGTTGTTGTTGTTGTATGTATGTCGGCCAATTATCTACACTATGGGATGTAGGCCCTAAGGGGTGGGATGCCCTCCGTGGGGGTCTTTCTAAGGGAACCTAACCCGTATTTACGCAAGGTTAGAAGAAAACCACGGAAAACTCCGAGCGATTAGGCGGACGGTCGCGATTGGGTTCGAACCCAGCACCTACCGTCTACCAGTTTGAGGTCAGAACCTCTCGGCCACTGGTGGGGCAAAAATATTGGTGGGAATACAATATAAAAATAGTTGCAAGTGGCCGAGGTGCCCACGACCTGTTGGCGAGCAACTTTGTGCATCGTATTTACAGCATCAGAAAGATAATTTTTTAAAAAGATTGGCCCCGTGGATACTTTATCTGGATACTCTATAGCAACCAGGATAACAAGCAATCATGGTCCAGTTAGGATAAAGATCTTATTCCTGTCGCTGAAGCCAGACTCTTACAGAAGAAAGTTTAGGTCTCTTCGAGAAACTGGATCTACTACGAGCGACTCCAACCCAACCAGACCATCAATTTTGAAAATTACTATTGGCAATTAGACGAACTGAAGATAGCAATAGCCATGAAACACATCAAAATAGCTAACAAACGAGGTATTATCTTCCATTGTGACGATAGCGTTCAACATGTATCTTTGTCTGTCAGAAACAAACTCCTTGCATTCGATTGAGACATCCGACCCATCCTCTTTACTCTCCGGAAATTACTCCTTTCAACTACTATTTGTTTTTTCCACTCAAAAATTCTCTTCGCAAAAAATGAACTTTTTGAATGATAAAATAAATCACTCCGGTAAGTATTTTGCCGCCGAATCAAAAACTTTTGAAAAGAAGTCGTTATTAATCTACCGGAAAGATAGATGAAGGTTTTTTTCAAAGTTGGAACAAGCGTTCTTCAAATTTCATGGTTTATTTTTAATTAAAAAGAAAACAGAAAATTTTTGGGACAATTTAATAGTTTTATATAACGAAAGCTATGCTTAAATATCAATTTATTTTGAATACAGAAAATAACATTCTATCAGTTTCTTTTAAATAGAGGACTAACTTTATTTACACTATTTAAAAAGAATTTTTAAAATGTCTTTCAAGAAATTTATGGAACATTATTAAAGAGATAAAAAAAAATAATTCATGTATTGTTTGTCTTTTCAAGGATGTCCTTGAAGCAAGTTGCTAATTTGCTTCCTGTCCTTAACTCAGTATCTGTCGTAAAAAGATTAACGATCTTAGAATTTCTTTTTTTTTTAGCATTAGGTATTGTAACCGTGAATATTATTTTCTATTTTTTTTTCTTTCAGTGATAGGATTGTTTCTGGATTTTTTATAATGAACTTTTGATCTTTGTAATGTTCTAACATTATTTGCTTCTTCCGCCAATGCTTAGCGATAATTACCAAGCCTTTTCTATAAGAAGTCAATTTATTTTTAACCCCTAAAAGCCAAGAGCACTCAATTCAACTGCTATCAAATATGTATAAATTGATTTAAATCAGAAATTTCTTTAAAAAATAAGAATTTAATACATATATGTATATACACATATATATGTATGTATCTGCTGCCTTGTACGGATTTTTCCCACCATAAAAATTTAAAAGAGGTTTTTGTCTTGTTTCATAGTCAGAAATCATTAGATTTCGGCGATTGTTTTAGGCAAAATCTACTATTAAATTTTAGTGGTAGGTAAAATCCGTACAAGTTGGTAGCTATGATATAATTAAAATACAATTCTAAATGTATGAATAAATTGTTAAAATTCTGAAGATGGACAAAATATGAACAATGGAAACCAGAAATGTATAATAAGAAACAATAAATAATCTGCAGAATCATCAGAAGAGCTTGTAGGTTTGATTCGTAGTGAAGGTATGCTATTACTTCTAATTTAGTCGGCATTAAGTCTAGTGTAATAATATTTAGCTTCTTATAAACGTATCAAAATATTTCCAAAATCAACAAATAATTACACAAGATATGGAAGGATAAATACAGTGTTCGCACGGGTCCTGGTATTTAATGACCAGAAAATTCTTCTGTACCAGTATTTTTTTTTTTTTTTTTTTTTTTTTTTTCCATAGAAAATGTCTGATTAAAACTTCTTCGCGACGGGAGCTTTCTGCGAAATTTTTAACGTTTAGTTACCAGTTTACACAGACAAAAATTTGTATATTATTAAGTGGTTCAAATACTTCGATTAAATAAGGCGAATTTTACAGAAAAATTTTACTGGTGATGGATAAAAAAAAAAAAAACAGAATTTTTAAGTTTTTTTGCGACGCGCATACGTGTCACTCGTCTCCAAGAGGTTAACTATGACGAAGTGTCGTGCTTTTCAACTATATTTATTTTTCAATAAAGAAATGCTGATATTTCATCCGAGTAATAACGGTACTGTTACGAACCATGAGATAAAAGAAAGAAGATAACACATCAAAGATTGATTTAAAAAAAATGTATTACGAAAATAAATGAAATAAATAGGTTAAAAAGCTTTAAATGAAAATTCTGTTATACTTCTTTATTGAAACTTGGCTGAAATTTTTGGCGCTTCTATTGTTAAACAGAAGTAAATATTATTGCAATATTAGTTTATGCTAAATGCAGCAAAAAATAGCTTATAGACAATATTCACAGTGTTTTAATTATTTCGAAAATGATAGTCATGAAACAATTTAAGTAGCTGAAAAGGGTGCCCTTATCACTTTATTATCTGGCGGAAGTAATTTCAAGAATTACTTCATTTCCCGCGTTTCCTCAGAGAATATGAAAGCTGCTTCGTTCTCTTTACTTTAAGTGCTTTGCTTTGTATGAAGATGCCATTACGTTCTACTTGTAATTCGATCCAATATTATTGTTTACTTTTTTTAATAACCATCATTAAACACCAGTTTATTTTTTATTACGATTTTCTTTTAAACACACGAAACAGATTTATTTATAATAAAAAAAAATGTTTTAAATAAATACAAAATATATGACGGAATGAAAATTTCGCCTTGCTTTTAACATAAAATAAATAATATGAACTTTAAAATGTTCGTGCTTACTTAAAATGCGATTAAACAATCAAATATAGATGTTAAAAGTTAATTTTATTTAAAAATCTTAGTACTTTCAAATCTTTTCCAAACAGGTTCTTCCTCAGAGAATATTTTCTTTTATAAATACAAATATAAAATTTCATTTTGAAAAATGAACGAGACCCGTGGCTTGAAGATTCAGTTAGTAATATTTTAGGTGAACGGTAAAGAGAAATATTTGATTGTTGTACCATGAAAATTTAATACGTCATTTTCTCAAATTGTCATTATCATCAAGCTCATTTATCTTATTAAGGAAGAGGTGTAAATCATGTAAACTATTTTCCCAAATAATAATATGAAAGATCTGATTAAAATTAGTCCTACTGCTATAACACCAAGATTAATCGGTAGATTAAAAGATCATAAAGATAAATCACTTCTCCGACCTATTGAAACGAAATGCAACAGTCCTACATATTTTCTAGAAAAAGTTTGTCAGATTTTTTAAAACCATTTTACCACATTCTAAATATGTTTTAACTTCTACAAGTGATTTTTTTCGATAAGATAAAACATATAACAATTACCGAGAATAGCATACTTGCAAGCTTAGATATCATCTCACTATACCCGTCAATTAATGTGGAAGAAATTAAATCGTTCATAGAAAACTCCGTTGAAACAGGACCGATATCTGATATTCACATGAAAAATACTTTGAAAGCAGGGTTAAACCTTATTACAAATAATAATGTTTTTGTTTTTAACGAACAATATTA
The DNA here is from genome assembly GCA_964019185.1 of Maratus speculifer. NCBI lineage: Eukaryota > Metazoa > Arthropoda > Arachnida > Araneae > Salticidae > Maratus > Maratus speculifer. Next base: position 38,519,557 of record OZ025296.1, read on the forward strand.
CAAGCAATTAGAAAGAACTCCAATGGGTTCGTATATTTCTGGATTATTTGCCGAAATTAAATTACGACCAAAATTAGACGATATTTTTATTATTTGGGAAAATAGTTTGCATGATTTACACCTCTTCCTTAATAAGATAAATGAGCTTGATGAAAATATAAAATTTACTCTTGAGATTGAGACAGATGGAAGCTTACCTTTTCTTGATGTTAATTTAGTTAAAAACAAAGAAAACTTCAGCCTTGAGAGAGAAGTTTATAGGAATCCAATCAAATCAAATAATACGATCCCATATAATAGCTCATCACCATTTTTATATAAAATTGCAGCTTACAAATTTTACATTAGACGTGCTTTTAAGATATGTTCTGATAAATATTTAGAAAAAGAGCTTAATACCATCAGAAATATCGCTGAAGAAAACGGATTTTAAACTATTCTCATTAATAAACTCATTCATGAATTTAATTTTCAAGAAAATATCAAAAAAGTAAACCATAAAAAAATGATATACAAAAAAGTTTAACTATTTCCCTGGTCTATACGAAAAATTAAGATATGCTCTACTGAAACACAATATAAATTTAATAGCCTGTCCACCAAAGAAATTAAAAGAAGTAATTTGTACAAAAATCGATCCAATATCGGAAGTTGAATTAGCTGGTGCATATACCATCCCTTTTAAAACTGATTGCAATAAATTAATGAAATACATCGGGAAAACCAATAGAAAACTAAAAAAAAGAATAAAAGAACATAAAGCAGATATTAAATTTTGTCGAAAATCTACTCCTCCTCTCACGTTTATATCTCAAACAGAATATCATAATAGATTTTGATCATACGAAAATCATATTCCCAACATCCAATTATTACTTATCCATTATAAGAGAATCCATAGAAATCCTATGCAAAAGCAATAAATTGTGCAATGATGCCTTGTCTTATAATATACCCAGTTTATGGTTTAACATCCTAAAAATAAAACCCTGACAATTTGAGAAAATGACGTATTAAATTTTCATGGTACAACAATCAAATATTTCTTTTTACCGTTCACCTGAAATATTACTAACTCAATCTTCAAGCCACGGGTCTCGTTCATTTTTCAGAATAAAATCTTATATTTGTATTTATAAAAGAAAACATTCTCTGAGGAAGAACCTGTTTGGAAAAGGTTTGAAAGCACTAAGATTTTTAAATAATGTTAACTTTTAACATCTATAGTTGATTGTTTAATCGCCTTTTAAGTAAGCATGAACATTTTAAAGTTCATATTATTCATTTTATCTTAAAAATGTTTTGACGGTTGTTTAAAAAAGCACAATATTTATTTTGTGATTTTTATAACTGATTAAAAGGGGTTTAATGTTTTATTTATGGGCGTTAGTAAATATATAAATATGTAACACCTATTGTCATCATCTGATCCTTCCGTCTGTTCACGTAGAACAACGCAAAAACTATCCACCCGAATTGTTTGAAATTTTGTATATAATAATCGTTGCAAAATTTTGTCAAAACATGTAAAATTTTATGAAAATCCTATAATAACTTATAAAGATGTTAATAACAGTTTTCTTCGTAATATTAAATACTATCACACGTAATTAAATTAATAATATCCCATAGGTAGTATCTAAGTTTCCAAGACCTTTGACACGTTCCTTACAAGTATTTTATTACTGAAAATTTTCTTTTATTTAGTTGAAGCATTTTGGCTATTTAAAACAACAACATTTTCTCAAAGATAATTACTGTGCAAAAATAGCTTGAGACTTGTCAACTGTGTACAGCAACACAACTAGAGGAGGCATATGATTATGACAAAAATCTGTTTTATACACAATTTTTTTAAATATACTAAAAAAATATTTCAACATTTTTGAAAGATCCATTCTTAAGGTCTTAAAAAGAATCATTCAGTTATTTTTTTCGATTATTTGAAGGGTGAGCTTCCAATAAATACTTCATTTCCTTCTTGTTTTCTACACAATGCCTGTCACACAGAAAGATTAACGAGATGAGAACTTCTTTCTTTTAGCATTAAGTGCTTAGCTTTGCATGTAGACGTCATCATTTCTTTTTCTTTATGACTTTCCATTGTAATATTTTTTTTATGCTGAACCAGTAGTAAATTTATATACATACTATCAAATCTTTTCGTCTTTGCTGCTCGTATAATAGAAATATGTCAAATGATATCTGTATGTCTAATTTTAATTAAAAGAAATTATATTTTTAGAAATAATTAAAAATATTACTATTTAAGCCACAGAATTTGGCTAAATTAATTACTACACTGACTAAATTTCATTACTACGCAGAAATGAGACTTAAGCTAATAGGAACTAAAACTAATTCTATATAAATTATAATTTGAAAATTTTATGCTCAATTCATGCGCTTATTTAAGTATCCATTTCAAGTTTTAAGTTCTTTGAAACCATATTTAATGAGATTGCATTGAAATCGAATATTAGGAATTATATAAAAAACTTATCGCTCCTCCCCTTCGCTTCACAAGTTTTAATTTTCGAATTTACTTTTAAATGTTCTTAGAAGACATTTATATTTTATAAGTAACTACCATGCCCTAGTCCAAATCTCTAGCCTCTTTAGTACAGAAAAAATCGCCATTTCGAATGTTTTTGGCTCCAGTAATCCTCTTTTGACAGTGTCACCGCCATAAAAATAGCTTACTCACCAGCGCTGCTATTCTGAAATTTTCACGCTTTTCCGAAATAGCTCTATCTCAACAGCTAATGCTCGAATTTTATCAAACTTCAGATTCAGTCAGAACATGACATAAGCTGTTGGTGATTCAGTTTCAGTGTAAATCACCTAACCGGTGACGGTGCTATACTTTTTTTTTCCTGAAAGCATTCATATGCATGAGTTATAAAAAATTTTTAGGGTTGCCACTACCAACTAGTTTTTCTTTGTATTTATTCTACTTTATTTTATTTTATTATTTTTTTAACTTTCTAGGTTAAATGTCGGCAAATAATCGCTCATTATTTTTTCTATGTTCTATGAGCACCGCTATATTTTAGAAGTACGTATTTAAATAAATTTATCTTTCGCATGGAGTTAAATTTCAAGTAAAGATGTTTCTTGATTTTTTAACCCCTTCGCGCCATGAGATTTTTCGAAATTGTTAATGTTTTTCACTGTTTTTTAAAAACAGAAATTTGTGCTTCATTAAATCGTGAAATATACTCCGAATTATTAAGTCAAATTTTACAGTAAAATATTACTGGTGGAGCTAAATATAGATTCATAAACCTTTTCGTGCGCGCGCCACGTACACGTGTCTCTTTTTCCCAAGGTTAAACCCATAGCTGCCAACTCTTCTGATTTTTTGGCCCGGAAAAATTTAACAGAATTTTTTGACTTATTTAATCGGCAGATTACAGCGATTTGAATTGGTAAAATTTACTGTAATCATTTTCCGGGCCAAAAAAGCGGAAGATGTTGGCAGCTAAGGTAAACCTATTGAGGACCGAAGGCTATTACATACAACGTTATTCGATTGGCACCACTTTTTGATAAAAGTAATTTTCAATTAAATGATTCATAAATGCACTAAACAAATATTACTCCTGTTTGTCGGTTTCCAGTACTGGAAACTAATTTTGTAGGCACAATTTAAAGATTATATACGCACCTCAAATTGGTTTAAAAAAAAGTTCCGAATTAAAACGTGTCAGAGATACCTGTACTTGGTAGGAGTTCAACAAAGGTTTTCCTTTTTTGTGTCGAACGTCAAATCTGAATAGACATCATTGTTCTTTGAAATTTTTTTACTGACACAGTGATAAAAAAAATAAATGATTATGTTTTCTTAGTTATGTAACTAAAGGCAGCTTTTTATTTTAAAAAAGTTTCAAATGAATAAAGCAACGTTCCGGATAGCGCTAAACTAATCATTTTTTTAACTGTAGTACAGATTTTGTAAAGCCAGAACTGCCATGTCTCCGTCTTTTTGACACCAGTATTTTATTACTGAATTTTTTTTAATTTACTTGTTGCAATCTGGCTATTTAGAACAACATGTTCTCTAAGATAATAGTAGTATGCAAAAATAGCTTGAGACTTGGCAACTCTGTAAAGCAACACAACTAGAGGAGGCTGTATGATTATGACAACAATCTTTTTTATACAAAAGATGTTCTTTTTATTGTAATATATTAAAAAATATTTGAATACTTTTGAAAGATTCATCCTTAAGTGCTTAAAAAGAATCATTCAGTTATTTTTTTTCTCGATCTTTTGAAGGATGAGCTTCCAATAAATACTTCATTTCCTTCTTGTTTCCTACACAATGCCTGTCACACAGAAAGATTAACGAGATGAGAACTTCTTTCTTTAAGCATTAAGTGCTTAGCTTTGCATGTAGACGTCATCATTTCTTTTTCTTTATGTCTTTCCATTGTAATATTTTTTTATGCTGAACCAGTAGTAACTTTATATACATACTAGCAGGTTTTTGCTACTCGCATAATAGTTGAAATATGTCAAATGATACCTAATTTTTAGAAATAATTAAACATATTACTATTTAAGCCACAGTTTGGCTAAATTTCATTATTACACTGACTAAATTTCATTATTACACAGAAATGAGACTTAAATTAATAGGAACTAAAACTAATTCTACATAAATTATAATTTTAAAAATTTTATGTTCAATTTATACGCTTTTTTCAATATTCATTTGAAGTTTTATGTTCTTTAGAAACCATATTTAATAAGATTGCATAAAAAATTAAAATGAGGAATTATACAAAACACTTATCGCTCCTCCTCTTCGTTTCACTACTTTTAAATTTCGAATTTACTTTTAAATATTCTTACTATACAAGACTTGTATACTATCTATACAAGACGTTTAAATTTTATAAGTAACTACCATCCCTAGTCAAAACATCGAGCCTGTTTAGTATAATAAAAATCGCCATTTCGAATGTTTTTTATTCCAGTATCCCTCTGTTGACAGCAACATAAAAATAACTTATATTTCTCATGTTTTAACAGGATCTATCACCACCAATTTATTTTTGGAATCGGTTTGATGTGCCTTGTTAATGCAGAATTTCAGTCATGCATTATGGGCAAAAACAGATATTAATTTTTACACGTGGAAGCTCACTTCTGCGCCAGACAGGCCTTGCGTTTCCTCTATATTTATGCCAACATAACCCCTTCGTGACGGGAGCATTTTACGAAATTTTTAATGTTTTGTCACCGGTTTTAAAGAACAGAAAATTGTGTCTTATTAAATCGAGAAAATGCTTCGATTGAATAAGAAAAAATGTATTGTAAAATTTTACTGTGGGGGATAAACGGGGAATCTTAAGCCTTTTTGCGGCACGTATATGTGTCTCTTGTTCGGAAGGTTTTAAACTATTTTCCGTCAGTGTCAATGAAAGAGATTCTAATACCCGGACAATTTTCACCAATAAAAAAGAAAAGAAAGTTTTTATGTATTTCTGAGAGAAATTTTGCATGAACAAATCTCTAAAATATTGCGAAAATTTCTATCTATAGGTTTGCTTCTGCGGTAATCAGAAAAAAAGCTGTTTCGGTGTAAAAAATAAGCCATCTTGTGAAAATCTCAGCTATTTAAGTCGTAACTGGTGCACTCTGCACCATATGTCTGCTTCTTGTTATTCATAATTCCATTTTCGAAACCTGTTCCGCTCGCCTGACGGGACAGGAACCTTACTCATTTCCCTGATTCTCCCATACATCATATGGATAACGTGTTTTTGTCAGTCGTGATTGACCCGTCCTACGCACATGCATCCATATTCCAATTATGATTTAATATTCTCACCAGTAATTTTTTATTGTAAATTTTGCATTATTTAATACGAGTATTTTTTCCTGATACAATTGGAACAAAAATACTTCTTTTTAAAAAGTGTTGTTAAAAGATTAAGAATTATGTAAAAGACAAGAAAAACACACGGCATTGTTTGAAAGTTTAAAAAAAAAAAAATTGATCAGTTAGGTGGTTAATTCTGAATCTCGATAGCATGACGGGATTTTAAAGTGTCAACGATTTTTCACGTGAAGATTTCTCGCTCCCGTGATATTGCCAAACTGAAAATTTACAGCCGGAAAAAGTTCGGAAACCAGAAAATTTTAACTTGTGTTTCCATATGAAATCTTTGAAAACTAGCTTCCGGTATGTGCCGATATGCTCAATAAGTTAGTAAGCTGTGGACTCGAGGCTAACGAAAACGACAGGCTACCGCGGTGTATCTCACATTCCTTTTTTTTTTTTTTACAGACTGTTAGAGTAACGTGACGCTCTTTTCGTAAATCCTCATTGATACATTTGAATGTCGCATGACTTCAGCGGTTTGAAAAAAAAAAAAAAAAAAAAAAAAAAAAAAACCTTGGACCAGTGTTGTCAGATGGGCGACTTTTTTAAAATTTAGATTATTGATTGATACCGCCTTTTTTGACATAATAAAAAGAGCCTTATTTAGTGACATATTAATAAAGGTGAAAACAAAGAGGATTTTACCATTACATAAAAGTGGTGCCAGTCAAGATATCTGATTAAAAAAATAGTAGCCCGCTGGCAACACTGACTTGGACTGTACCGCGGTAGCCTGTCTTTTTCGTTAGCGTCGCTGTGGACTCTTATGAGTCAGCGGGGTTGATACGCATCAAGGGCTTTCAAACTCCTTTTATCAGTATGCATGTAAAGCAATATTTGCCGTGTTTCATGAAAGCAATTTTCTATCTTCATAGACAGCAACGTGTACTTTTATAAATTCCTCTGTTTCTTTCTTTCTTTTTTTAAAATTCGATGATAGTTTAAATAGAAAATAATTATTAAGTATCACTATATTTTAAGTAATATTATGGATATAAAAAATATTTGATATGTGCAAATTTGTATTGTTAGTAAATTAATATTTCATAATATAAACTAAAAAACATAACGATTTCTAAAGTAAACTTCCATAAAGACAATCAATGATAAAATAATGGGATGATTAAGAAAATAATATTGTTTTATTTCCTAAAGAAATGTATTTCAATAAAATCTCAATTTTCGTTTTTTGCAGCGTAAACTTTCTTTAAGTATTTATGTCCGTGTGTCGGATAAAAAAATATATACATATACATTTTTACAAGACTGTAAGAATATGCTTTAATCACTTCCAGAATAATAATTTTTTATCTTTTAAAGTTATTCTAAAGTATCTCTTTCTCTCTACACAGCCAGAGAGCGCTATATAACCATTGGTTCCTTGCCGAAATGTTTTTTTTATCCCACTCGGAGCTATGACGTAGTAGGTAAAGGAAAGTTCACATCCGTTGACTGCCAAAGTATAATTCACCAATCCTTGGTGTTACCTTTATTAAAATACGCGAAATTCTGTTTGTGGAGGGTAATCGTATTGTCTACGCGCAAATTATATGTTTATGGTATCGTCAATATTAAATGCTTTGGAATTTCAAAAATTTCTCCAGTTGTTCAAATATTGTATCATATTTTGACAAATAATAGAAACTATGAAAGACTATTTCTAAACTAATAACAAAAACTTTTTTCTCTAACAAAGATCAATATTTTCCCCCTCGTGTTTGCAAATCATCTATTTTCATTACATATTTATTTAAATGCTCTGTAAATTAGGGATGCACAAATTGTGATCATCTGACTACCAATTTAACATTAATTTATAAGCAAAACATTTGTCTTATTTAACCCTTTAACAGATTTTCCTCCACACTTTACCAGAAAGATTAGCTTGCTAGTCTTTTACTAAAAGATTTTCTACACCACACGTTTTAAATTGCGAATATTCACTTTGTTTAATAGCACCCATATATCAATCATATAAGGCAAATATTTTAATGCAGTGAAATTACCGAACAATGCCTATTTTTAGTTTATTGTACAGGAAAAAATTAACCTCTTAATCCTTTAAATGACAAAGCAGTGTGGCCAATAGGTTACTTTTTTAAATTCTTTTTTTTTAATGGCATCATTTTTTGAAATGGCAAATTTCCTCTTGTGTTTGGTTACTTGTCATATAACAGAAATTCTAGCACTTCAAAAAATAGTGACAATGTAAAAAATGTTAATTTAAAAAAATATCCCACTGGAACAGATCACGCCCATTATTGAAATATTGAAATAAAGAATGGACACCGTAATTTAAAAACAAATGTTTGGGTATTAAGAAAAGGCTCTTTTTTATCAAACACTTAATTTACGGAAAATTTTCGCACCAAATTTCTAGTGTCGTTGTGGCATTTGAAAATTGAAATTAAATGTTTTCATAAACATACCATTGTTCTACAAATGGTTAAGACGTTAATCAGGGCGCGAGTGGTGAAGGAAAAACACTGTCAAGAAAAGAAATAACTCAAATAGCATAAAGGAATTAAAGAAGGCGGATTACCTTTAAACCTTTCCAGCACGGGTAAATTCTGTTGATAAGATGAGAAATAATCAACTGTCACCGGAATTCACAAACGACTTTTTTAGAAATTAAGAATCCTTTAATTTAAGCTTGTGCTCTAAAAGCAAAACTTCATTAAAATATTATTGATGCCGTTTGGAAGTTTGGAGTTAAAATTAGGTATTCAGGACTGGGCACGGCGTGCCGGAAAGGGTTAACAAAATACTGATAATTAATACCTTTTTTGACTGTGTTTTTTTCTGATCACTCGCCACTCTGTTAATGACAGAAACTGCGGCGAAGATTTCCTTTCACAAGATGTGATGAATGACGATTTTCAGTCTGAAAATTGTTTGCAGCCATTAAATAATTTGTAAATAAAATATACTCTTATATGTATATTTAGTAACATTATAACTATTTACATGCTATTATATGTATACTATACGTCTATATACCGGGTGTCCCAAAAATGACTGATGGATTTTAAAATTCAATAACTTGCAAACAGTGACAGCTATTTAAAAAAATTTTCCAGGAGGTTTATGTATAATGTCAGGAGCTTTTTTACCGTAATTTTTTATTTTAGTTCGAATTTGAAACACTAGGTGGCGCTGACGACGATTGAAGGCCAGTGATCAGTGCTGAGTGAAGCGTCGATCTGGCCTTCAATCGCCGTCAGCGCCACCTATAACTTGAAATTCGAACTAAAATAAAAATTACGGTAAAAAAAAACTCCTGACATTATACATAACCCTCCTGCAAAAGTTTTTTAAATAGCTGTCACCGTTTGCAAGTTATTGAATTTTAAAATCCATCAGTCATTTTTGGGACACCCGGTACATACTACTATGACATGTGCTATTGTAACTCGAACAGTTATTAACAATGGAACTTTACAAATTTTGCTGAAAGCATTTCTCTTAAGTAAATAATTTTTTCAAGAGATACTTATAAATATAAAGGAAAGATAGATTATGTTTCAAAATAATATATTTTTTATGTGCTTCTATTGTGAGATTAGAAAAGTTCATGCCAGATTTCTGATTAATCGAATTTTTAAGTATACCTAAGTTGTTTGAAATGACGAAATGCTGTTGAATTGTCAACATATAGTCTCTCAGTAATATTTTCAGAAGCAATTTGTGGATTATTATTCATTGAATCATGGATTAAGTTTTTATCAATGCCAGAAGCTCGTCCAAAACACATTTTACTTTTTTGATTAAAACTACCATTTTAAAATCGACCAAAAAACATTTTAACTGCCCTAGGAACTGAAGCACGATCCAAACAAACTTCTTAAATATTTTTTACAGTACGTCTAACATATATTTCTTTTTAAACTCATAAAACATAACATGTCGAAAATATAACTTCTCATTTTCCATTTAAAATAATGACTTTGAAAATTAACTTTCAAATCATTTTTAACGTTGCATGCGGATAACTATCAGTTAATTATATGCTTATAAAAGAAACCTCAGCACAGTCATAACTGTAAATTTCTGCTATCTATGAAACAGGGCCATGAATTTTTGCCATAACAGCATATAATGAAATAATGAACAAACATACCGCTGTAAAGAACTTAATTTCAAAGAACTTAATTCTTAAGCCTACGATAGATGGCGCTACTCGTCCTAAGAGGAAAAAAAGAACAATTTTGCAGTTTAGTGTCTGTCAGTCAGATGTTGGTGTAGTAAGATGGCGTAGCATTGTTTCTGGTATTTTGTGGAATATGTGATCTAAAAATGTTATTCTATTTTTTGTTAATTTGTGTCGTGCTGGTCTACGTGTGTGTTACGTGTGAAATAAATTTTAAAAAGACAAAAAAAATGAGTTCTCCCTTGTGTCGACGTCTGCAGTTCTTCGTCAATTCTACCTTGTGTTCTTACACCGCTTTAATTATTTCAGGGGCAAGGCATTTCAGATAAAAAATGTTCAAATAATCAATTCACACCAGAATTTATGAACCACTTTATTTGAAATTAATCAAAAAAGACCGAAATTATATAAAAAAATTACTGGAGCCATTTGGCAATTTCGGCATTAAAATGAACCGTTTGCAGTTTGGATAGGCACTTCTGAAAGGGTTAATAACAAAACTGCTATAAGAGATATTTATTAAAAATTTTTAAGATATAAACTATTTTAAAAGGTTTAAAAGGTTTTTTTTTTCAAACATTATTAGGTGGAAATGGTTTATTATTAAATACGGATTTAACTAAACATTTAATTTTTCCACGAAACACATCAATACTATCTTCGTAAATATTAACATATTTGTTTAATGTTTGTCATGTGATAAATTAATTCGATCAAAAGTATAACGGATAAAAATATATCATAACTTTTATTAGAAAAGTGATTTATTTTAAGCGAATTACAAATAATCTTATTACATGCAATGCTTGTCATTACAAGAATAAGTGTTATGCTTAATGTGATTAAATATTCAATATTCCCAATGAACAATTCAATATTATTTTTGAAATAATAACGTAACCAGGGTAATGTTTCCCTTCGAATAAATTAATTGCATGTTAAATCCGATTAGCAAATAGATTTATTTTTACGAATTATATTTTATTTTATTATTTGAATGTTTATCATCAGAAGAAGTGGAGTGCTTAAATCAATAATACGTAATTAATTATGGGTGATATTTTATTAAGTTGAATTACATTAGAAATTATGCACATTTGTGTAAGATGAATTAAAAAATGCGGTGTTAATAAAACTAAAATGATATTTTGAGCCTGAAACATTATGAAATATTTAAAATTGAGTTTTGAATTTTACAAGGTGTGTGCACATTTACAAGATTTTTCAAATAGAATATTTTGATTCATTTAATCCTAGAAAAAAATTACAAAACCTAAGATGAAATGAAAGGGCTACAAAGATTCGATTTAAACATTAACCCTTTCAAGTAGAAATGTTTTTTCCGTTTTTTTTTTTTTTTTTTTTTTTTTTTTTTTTTTTTTTTTTTTAACGATGAAAAGAAAGAGTGACATCAAAATTTTCAAACGAACTTCTTAAAAACTGAAAACCTGCTGTACTACATTTTTATTACAAAAACAAAATTTTATTAAAATAGTCCTGGTGCCGTTTGTACATTTAAAATTGTAATTAGGCAACCCTTTAGTGTGATCGATATGCCGGAAAGGGTTAAATAAAAGTTTTCTGATTAGATTTATATACGTCAGGTTTCTTGTAAATTATAAGAGGTATTACTTACGTTGATTTTGGGAAAACAGGAATTTTGACGAAGAAAAAGTTTAAATTTTGAAAAACATAACTTCCTTTAGAAGAAAGAGATAAAAAAAGATGGATTAAATTAACATGATTTAAATAAAAATATTTATTATGCGCAATATTTGCTTCTACACAAATGCTGCTATATGCTCAGCGTAAATCGGAATTAAAAATTCTCTAAAAACCAATATTTTAAAATAACTTTCTTCGTCTTAAGGGGATCCGGTGCTAATAATTCTCGAAAAATTAAATATTTTTTTTATTAACTTAAAAAAAAAAAAAAAAAAAAAACTGAGATTTTACCGTTAAATACCACACACAGCATATTTTTATCGTCATTAGATTCAGAGATATCACATATTTTGCCTTGAGAAGCGATGCATCAGCAGCCCTCTGGTGAAAACTTTAACTTCATTTATTTTAAGATGAATTTTTTCACAATTTGTCAACTTTAAAAGGATATATCTAAAGTTCCTTGCAAGATATATGTAGGAAATTTTTAACAGAGCTTTTATGCTATATTTCCAACAAATTGTCTTCAGGATTTTTAATTTTGAGTGATAAATGTGAAAATATGCTAATTAATGCAAAACTCACTCATACAAAAAATTCATTTTCTTGCTTAAATTTTTTTTATGAAATTCTTAATTAATATTGTAAAAAATCCCAGAAACAATTTAAAATGACACATTTTCTGCACACAAAGGTGTAAAAATTTTGTAAATCTAGTAAGTACTTTTAGAGTTATATCAAAAATTAAATACGTTTCAGTTTTAAAAATTTAAATTAAAAAAAAAACATTTAACATTTTTCACATTTTTGTATATTTAATATTCTTAATGTATTAAAATACATTTCAGAAAAAAATTTCATAACAAAATCTCTATAAATGAAACAAAAAAATATAATTTTGAGTCCCGGACCCCCTTATCTAACAAGCAAATTTACCCGTAATTAAAAATTTCGAAATAAACCGTAAGAAATTAATGGTATTCACAAAATTTAGAGTTTTGATTTACGAAGGCAATTAGCAACACAAAACTACATGGGGTAATATTGTAATGACTTAAACTAAAAATGAGTTTTTAATTGTACCGTATTTTGTATAAAGAGAGATTTATTTAAGTTTTTAAGGAATCTTATTGCAATGAGTACCATTAATGAATTTAAATGGGATTTTAAGCATAAATCATAGTAGAAATGTAAATATATTTTTGTAGTTTATTGATGAATTCGTTCAATCTACAAGGTGTAGATTTTAATTTCTAGATTTGGTGAAAACTTCTGAAATATGAATGCACATCACCAGGGTTCTTACGGATCTTGGAAATTCCTTGGTGCCAGTAATTTCTTATAGAAAATTTATTTTTAAATAAAACGAAATTTAGCATGTTTGAACAAGATTTATTTTTTAATAAAAATAATGCTATTTCACCCGAAAAATAACGATACTCCTATGAACCCTGGTCACATAATTGTTTAATACGTTTTGATATCTGTTCCATCTGAAACATTACACGTTTAAGCACGACTGTAAAATGGTTTGTAACAGCTTGCAAATATAAGGGCTCCAAAATGGTCCGCGAACTAAACACCAATATTTTTTAACAGAAAATTTCATTGCAGGATTCTACAGCATTTCTGCTAAAACTAACATAGAAAGGCGTTTTTTGAAAAATACAAGAAAAATATAAAACGAAAATATTTCTATGAAAATACACTACTGGCCATTAAAATTGCTACATCATGAAGGCGACATGCTACAGACGTGAAATTTAAACGACAGGAAGAAGATGCTGTGATATGTAAATGATTAGCTTTTCAGCGCATTCTGACAAAGCAGACGCTGGTAGCGACACCTACAAGGTGCTTAAATGAAGAAATTGTTCAGCCGGTTTCTCACGCAGAAATTTCATTTGGGCATTGTTGCCTGGTGAAAAATTGTCGTGATGCCTCGTGTAAGAAGGCGAAATGCGTAACAGCATGTTTCTAACCTTGATAAAGGTCGAATGGTAGCCTACCAGGATTGCCGTTTATCGTATCGCAGTATTGCTGCTCCCGTTGGTCGAGATCCAATGACTGTTTTCAGAATATGGAATCTATGAATTCAGGACGGTAATACGGAACGCCGTACGGGATCACAACGGCCCCCTATCGCTAAAAGCCGAAAAGACAAACATGTTATCCGTATAGCTGTAAATGGATCGTGCAACTACTTCGCGAGCCCTGAGTCAAGAAATGGGGTCCTTTGCAAGACAAAAAGTATCTGCACGAACAGTTCGATGACGTTTACAGTAGTATGGTCTCTCAGCTCGGAGACCATGGCTGCGATTTCCCTTGAAGCTGCATCATAGACAGGAGGGTGATCAAGGATGAACCTGGGTGGACGAATGACGAGGAGTCATTTTCTCAGATGAATCTAGGTTCTATTTACAACATCATGATGGTATCATTCGTGTTTGGCGGCATCGTGGTGAACGAACATTGGCAGCGTGCATTCGTCATCGTCATACTGGCCCGTGACCTTGTGTGATGGTATGGGGTGCCATTGGATACACGTCTCAGTCATCTCTTGTTCTCATTGACGGCATTTGACGACATTGCACGTTACATTTCTAACACTTTACGACCCGTGGCTCTACCCTTTATTCGAGACCTGCGAAAACCTTACGTTTCAGCAGGATAATGCCCGACCGCAAGTTTCCGGAATTGTACGGGTCTTTCTGGATACGGAAAATGTTTTGTTGTTGCCCTGGCCAGCACGTTTCCCAGATCTCTCACCAATAGAAAACGTCTTGCCAATGGTCGCCGAGCGACTGGCTCATAACCATACGCCAGTCACTACGATTGATGAACTGTGGCATCGTGTTGAAGCTGCATGGGCATCTGTACCGGTACATGCCATCCAATCTCTGTTTGACTCAATGCCCAGGCGTATACGTGCTTTTGTTATTGCCCGAGGTGGTTGTTTTGACTGCTGATTTTTCAGGATCTATGCACCCAAATTTTTTGAAAATTTAATTCTTTGTTATTTCTATCATAACATATTTGTCCAATAAATATAATTTTGTTATCTGCATTTCTTACTGGTGTAACAGTTTTAATGGGCAGTAGTGTTTTAATGTTCAGTTCTTATTTTGGAGCCCTGAAATACATGATTGGGGATCCTTTTAATTTCGGAGGTTACTACATTAGTTTCCTTGATGTTATCAAAGTGCAAAAATCATCCAAAACGTCGAAACCATTCAAAAAAGCATGAACGTAAAAATGCGTCATCACCGTACACATTTTACCCTTTTTGCTAAAACTTTTACCCATTAGAAACAAAACTCAAAATTTGTTTTTCCCCTTTAACAACAATGCTTTGATGACGAATGTTAATTTGCGTGTTTCAACACCAGAAAATTAAACGAGAATGACGTTCAGCGTACATTTTGTGCGTAAATACATTCAAATACAATCGTTAAACTAACAATGAACATTTAGTTTTAAAAACTGTTGCTACAATATTGGGAACTATAATAACTACATCAATTATTTTCCTTCGTAGTAAAACACTGTTGACAAGTTTACTGAAGCAGGAATGGGCAAATGCGTAACCCTTACTGTAAAAGATAATTAAGAACATTTGATAATTAAGAACATTTTTGTTATAAGCAACTCTTTTTTAAAATGAAGTATAGGGTCAATCAAATTTATAATGAATATTAACACCTTGAGCGCAACGACCCGATTAAATGCCACTTAACCACTTCGCGACGGGGGCCTTTTATGAAACTTTTAATGTTTAGTCACTGGTTATTATAAACGGAAATTTGTGAATTATTAAATCGAGAAAGTGCTCCGATTAAGCAAGGCAAATTTTACTGGTAAGGATTAAACAAGGATTCTGAGTACTGTTTGTAGCACGTATACGAGTCGCGTATCTCCATGAAAATAAGGTGCTCAAATTATTCATTACGCTGAACAATTAATTATATTGCAAACTTTACCTGATTTATTCAGAGTGTTTTAGAGATTCAACTACAAGAAATTCTCTGATTTGTAAAAAAAACGGTGGTAAAAGATTAAAAATTATGTTAAGTACTGCCGTCGCGAAGGGGGTTAATCCCGTAGGCGCGGTGAGGATTGATAGGCGACATTATACCCCCCTTTTTAAGTTTAATTCAAATTCTCCCCAGAATTTTTTTTTTTTTTTTTTTTTTTTTTTTTGAGTGTTTCTTTTGCAATTTTAGTGGGGAAAAAATTTAACGGAAAATTACTCTTACATATTTTGAAATATTTTTTTCAATTTTTCCGGTAGGAATTCAGCATTATAAGAATGCAATTACTTGCTCCTCAAAGAGTTAAGCTTTGAGAATTTTCATCCCCCTTAATTTTAACCTCCGAATGTCCCAATAGTACCGAAATATTCGCTCAGATTTTTTTAAACAGTTTAACACATCTTTTCACGTAAACTTTAAACCAAATCTTTTGTTAGAAAATGCTGGTACCTCACCTACATTTGGGTATTTCGATGAAATTTACCCGTCAAAGTTTGAATGGTTAATTATAAAATGCATTCATTTAAAACTGGTTCAACTGTTTGATTTTTAGCCAATATTATTGACTATTTTTCAGTGTAATCGTACCATAATTTGCAGCTTTTATAGGTGTGTTCGTAATTAGGTAAATATGAAGCAAGTATAGTTTTCGTTCATTCCGTCCGTCTGTCCGCCCATCCTCATATAACAGAATAAAAACTACCCAACTGAATCATTTGAAATTTAAAAAATATAATTTTAATAACTTTGTCGAGTCATTTCAAACTTTGTGAAAATCGGATGAATAAAAAATGGTTTAATTACAACGACAATAAAAATATTCCGTTACATTACGGCTAATGGGAAAAGTAGTTTTGAGTGCTTTTTAATGGTGTTACACGCTTTCGAACATAATGAAATTGATATGCATTTATGGAGTATGTACTAAAATATATATTCTGTATAATATTTGGTGCAAAGAATATTTGTTATTAATTTACAGGGCAAGACAAAATTATTCCATTGTATAATGGCAAAGGAAGAAACATTCTTTGGGGCACATTTTAATAATATTAAACTATTTCATATATTGTTGTTGTTGATGTACTTTGATGAGGTACTACGTTACTTCCTGTATAATAGAAAGCACTTAGTATGTACGGGGACACACAAAATATTTTGGAAACTCAACTATACCCGAAGTACTGCATACTATTGCACCAAGATCTACATATTTTTAAAATTACTTATAGTACGAACGCACCTCATTTGCTATGCTTGAAGTGCAACTTTCCACTTGTTTTCCCCCTGGCAATTTTTTTTAAATAATCTTGTTATAAATGTATAAAAGAGATTATTTTTCAAAATGGTAATAGAAATAGTGTAAAAATTAGATTGTTTGGATATGTTTCAATCCATAATCATTTGCATAAGCCTTCTTGCAGAATTTATTAAAAAATAATCTTCAAATCGCGTATGCATGTATGATCGCAAATATATTGATGTAATGGAATTTATTTTTACTTTCTTCTATCTTCAATAAAAGAAAGTATTGTAGTTTCAGTTTCAGCCATATGGGGAGGCCTACCGAATGGCTTAAGCTCAACAAGCCCCACCTAGAGAAAGTATTGTAATCGAAATTTTTTTCGACTTCTGGTTTTCGACGGATTTACACGTTCTAGGGGTCAGAGATAACGAAAAACATGTTTTTTACAAAATGTTTGTCTGTTCGTGTATCTGTGTGTCCGTATGTCGACATTCTACCATGAAAAAGTGTATGAAGTTATGTATAGAATTGAACCAATTTTTTGTGAATGTTTTTGTCTGTGGCAAGCAGGTCCTCCTTTAATTTTGAATTATTCCACTGGAAGGGGGCGCTGCAGTAGCTAATTTTGTGCCATTTTTAATATTCTACCAACTAAAAGTGTATGAAGTTATGCATAGAATTGAACCAATTTTTTTTTATGTAAGTGTTTGGCTATAGCTAGTTGGTCCTCTCTAAATTAGAAAAAAAATCCGCCGGAAGGGGGCGGCTGCAATAGCTAATTTTTGTGTTATTTTTAATATTGTACCACCAAAAAGAGTATGAAGTTATGCATAGAATTGAACGAACTTTTTTTGTGCAACTGTTTGGCTATGGCTTGTAGGTCCGCCCTAAAAGAAAAAAGCCGCTGGAAGGTGGCTTTATAATCACAATGTCTGTGCAATTTACATTATTTTATTTTCAAAAAGTGCATTATGTTATACATAGAACTGAACTAAAATTTTTCTGTATGATTGTTTTTGGGTGTGGCAAGTAGGTTCTCCCTGAATTTGAAAAAACAAAAATGCCTATCACTCTATTGTCCATCGCCTCGTGCAGAAAGGAAAACTTGTTTTTACTCCGATTAATTGACTGAAACAAAAATTTAGGATGGAAATCAAAATTGGTACAGTATTGAATTAAAATTATTAAACCATTGAAGGGAAATAACTTCTGTACTTAAAATGCTAAAACGGTGGATCGACACCAGAATTTAAAAACATATTATTTCACAATTCATAAAAAAGTTTTCTTTGCTTATTTCATAAATTAAAATTTTCATTTCAAAATTCTGGTGCCAATGTAGCATTTCGAAATTAAAATTAAGTGGTATATGTTTTGTACCACCGCCCTTCAAGGGGTTAAAGCATTAACATATGTAACTAATTTTTTAAATAATAAATGTAACATATGAGATACAAGAAAGTTTTGTTATTGGCACATCCAACTAGTTTTAATTAATTATCAAGATTAACATTTCGATTAATTAAAAATCACTGATTTATCGGATAATTGCAAAAGTATAGTTATCCTTTTAATGCATGGAATATTTATAAAACTATTTATAAAATATTTTAAGAGCAAAGTTAGGCAAATTCTTCTTTTGTAAATGATAAATGATTTTGCATTAGAATAATTTAAAAGTTAAACAAAACATAGCTAATCTTATTAAGTTAATACAAACATTTTCAGCATAACTGTCAACATCACTAACAGTGATAAATCACTTTTTATTTCCACGGTAGCATAAAGTAAAAACTCCTGGATTGTTTTTATGAATTAAAATTGCATTTTTTGTAAAGAAAAAAAAACATTTAAAGATAACGAAAATTACTTATTGATTTTCGCTTACAAAAGATAAACAAATCATATTTTTGCATATGTGAATGGAAGTTAAATATCTTATCTGAATTTTCTAAAGATTTCGAAAAGACATTTTGGTTTATAAATTGTGAAAATCAAATAAAAATATTATTTTATTATGATTTTTAAAGGAGTATGTTTAGGGAGAATTCATATAAAAGTGAAGAAATTTGTTGAGATAATTCTTCGCCCCATATGAAAATAAAGTCCTTAATCAGAATTACATATTAGGACCCCAGAAGCCAAAGGGTATAAGTGAGAAAATTGAAAAAAAAAATTAACTAAATACACAGACGACCTAAAAATATGCTTTTTTTCATTTCAGATAAAGAAATATAAGTGATTTTCGTATTATTTGTTGAGTTATAGAGGCAAACCACTTTTTTCGAAAAACAAACAATATTGATTAATTATATAGTTAAAGAAAATTGTACTTTATTTTTTAACAGTTATTGAAATAAGAGTTCAAAGACCAGAATGCAACGAGCAGAAATTTCCTATTTCAATCCACTCAATTGTTATTGATGTTCCAATTTAACATCAATTATCTTTAAACTCAATTTACTCCAAATCGAAATTTTGTCACTTGTACCCCTTGGCTTCTGGGGTCCTCATATAAGCTTTGTAGTTTTTATATCTCTTGATCTAATGGCCATCAATTTTTCTTTCTCTTTGGTATCTGAGAAAGTTACATTCTTGTACTGTTACGCAACAATACTTAGTGTACTTAACCACTTAATCGTCGCGCCCGAGACATTTACGGGGTGCAAGCTTCGCGGCTTTTATTCAGAATTGTTTGATTCCCATCAGTTTTATAAAATAGTGTAACTGGTTTTATTCTGGTATCAATTTACTTGTCATTAAGTAAGATAAATATATTTTCAAAAAATTGGTGGCTATAATGAATTTGAATATTTAAACCGTAATTTAATGCGACCATTAAAGGGTTAAAGGAAGAGAATTTCTTCTGACGATTACCTAAAATTTTCCAATTTTATATTGGATACGTTTATTTTTTCTACTTTTAATAATTCTTTTTAAATTGTAAAAGTTCTAATGGAAGTCAATAATAATCTCTATTCATTTTTCTAATTCGTATCAAAAATCGTTGTAACTGAAGCTATCAGCCATACACTTCCAAATGCATTAGCAATAGCCTTAGATTTTTCATAAACAGCGTGTTCCAGTTTCCAGTTGTTAGATTTTAAGTTAAATTGAACACAATATGTTTCATAACATCTTCATATGATCTGGCTCACGAAACCTAAAATGCTTTAATAAATTTCTAGTTTCAGGAATTTTAGAAGATATTGTCACATTTGTTACTGGCGGTTTTATTAAAAAATAATTGAAGAAACTGCTAATAGTCCAAGAGCCGACAGCACAAAACCCTAAGTCATCGAGCACAAGAGAAAATCCTTTATATTATGGAAGAGTAGACATAGGGGAATCTAATGATTCATGTCTGCCGGAAGTGAAGTGGTGCATAAGCCAAAAATTAATACCATTAGTGGCTCACTCGTAGGTTTATCATTGTGTTTGCCATAGAATCAAAAATATGAAAACACGGAAAACTGGGTGCAGGAAAGCCACGCTAAGTCTACGAGTCAACCACTAGTGGTATCAGGGCTCCCAAATGGTCCACCAACTGAACACCAATATTTTCTTAGTAAGATTTTCGTTTTATATTTTCTAGCAAATTGAGCAGAAAACGCCGTCGGAGTTTAGTTTTAACGCAAATGCTGTAGAAAACTACTATGAAATTTTCCGTTTAAAAATATTGGTGTTCAGTTCGCGGACCATTTGGGATCCCTGAGTGATATTCATTTTTGGCTTATGCACCACCCCACTTCCGGCAGACATGAATCATTAGATTCCCCTATATTCCCCTATGGCTACTCTTCCATAATTTTTCTTGTGCTCGATCGAGCTCTAAGTTGTCGATGACTTAGGGTTTTGTGTTGTCGGCTCTTGAACTATAACACACAAACATCGCTATTCGGTAACCTGAACTAACATATTATGACTGGTAGACGAACAAACTAGGTATAATGACAGCTAAAGCCCTCTACGACGGTTTTTACAAAAATCAAGTAAAGCAATGTCTTTTTTTTCACGACATTCAAATTAAATTACGCACTTTATTACAGGACAATAGTTTATTATTTTAATTTTGCAAAATAAAAACATATTAGGCTTCCAATGTTTTTAATGGAATAATTGAGTTTTACTCGATTTTCAGGAAAAATCAGCCACTTTGAGAAACTTTAAAATATCAATTTAGAAAAAAAAATGATATTTTTTATGGAGTTAAAGAGAAAAAAAATCCCTTAGTACAGTTAAAAAACGAATCTTAGAATCTATGCGCCAGCAGGCAGTCTCTCATCACTAAATTTATTTCGGGTTTTTTTCGTCCAATATTTCGTGTAAAATTGTTTCTGGAATGCTATTAAATTTTCAGCGAAGAAAAATTTTAAATTTTAATGGTGAGAGACTACCCGCTGGCGAATCGATTTTTGCACCTCTCGTCATGCTCAATGTTGCCATATCTGGCAGCTTTTTTTTTTTTTTTTAGCATTTTTTAAATACACGAGGAAATTTTAAGTAATATATTTTATTGGATTTACCTGATAATCTAAAATTATTTAAATCATAAACGACTATTAAGACTTTCTAGTGAAAGTTCAGAAGATCTTGAAAATTTCTTCATTTGGGAACAGGGGGTAATTAAATATGCAATAAAATCAGGATGGAACATAAAAAACCAGTTATGTTGTTCTAATTTTTAACCTTTTCCGGCCTAGAAAAATTGTGTTCGTAAAATCAGGAAATGATTGACTGAAACCAGAATTTACAAAAGAGTTTTTTAGAAATTATAAGCTCGTTAATTAAATTTTCCTTACTAAAACACTCTTACTATAGCTTCTAAGCTTGGGATTAAAATTAGGCGTGCCCGTTGTGGGACCACTGCGCCAGAAATGGTTAACATGAACATTAACACTAGAAAAAAAAAATGTAGAAATTTTCGTTGAGTTTTATAAAAATATTTCACACCAGAATTTTGATTTAATGCCGTTTAAAGTTTTTATTCAGCGTTTCTTTTCTTTCTTTCTTTTCTTTTCTTTCTTTTCTTTTCTTTTTTTGTGGAAAATAGTTATTGTCCTCTGTAAAGAACTGGGAGATTTGAAGTATATCTGAATCTTTTTATTAGTTGAATTCCGCAATTTTTTTTAAATTTTATTTGTTTTCTTATTGGTCCATGTTTAATGTCCAAAAAATGGAATATTTCTGTTTATTTTATTCGTTTTCTTATTGGTTCATCTTTCATATCCAGCAATGAAATATTTCTGCTGCCACGACAAAAAAAGACAAAGTATTAAAAAACTACATTGTTGACAAATTAAAAAATTGTTGACAAAAAAGTATTAAAAAACTACAAAAAAATTAATAGCTTAAAAACAAATTGAGATACACCCTTCAAACAAGTTGCATTTAAAAGTACACTGTTTTCTCTATACGATGGTGTAAAAATTGAAAATGTGTGAGGTTTGGAAATTTAAAAATTTGCAGTACCAAAAATTATAAAACTAAAATTTCATTTAAAATTTGTATATGATTGGTACACGAGCATCAATTTTTAATCTACGGCCTACGTAATATAGGACTCTGTTTATTGCGTAAACCACATTTTGATCGTCATAAAAATGATGTTTATTATTACTTTTTTATGTAAAATTTATTTATAAGTCTAAAACTTTAATACTATCTTTGAAAGATAGTTTTCCAAATAGTCGTTGTAATTTGTTAAAGTACATTTTTTTAAATTATGCTGAGTGAATTCTAGTATAATAGAATATTTTGTTCCTCTAAATGTATCAAAATATAAGAAAAGCAGTATTGAAAGCATAAATTTTTCTATAATTTTACTAAGATCAAAATTGTTTTAATATATTTTATAATGAAATTTATGGTTTGAACTGATACTGTAAAGATCAAAATTACCGCTCACAGCCGTTCTAATTTCTACAAATTGTTTTCTCGATTTTGATGAAAATGGTATCGTTGCAAAGATATCATTGTGAGAAGTAAAAAACTCAATGGAACTAACCATTTGAAATGAGCCGTTTTCGAGATATCTGACAATTTATGTCACTTAATGCAGTTTCCCAGCAGTGTGTATTAGCAATGTGACACAAATTGTCCGATATCTCGAAAACGTCTCATTTCCGACGGGTGATTTCATTGAATTTTTTAATCCTTACGATGATATCTTTTCAACGATACCACTTTAGTTAAAATCGAGACAAAATCTTTTGCTGTCCCCCATTCAGTATGCACTAGTTACGTGACATAAATTGTCGGATATCTCGATAACGACTCATTTGCAACGGGTAGTTCCATTGAGTTTTTTGCTGCTCTCGATGACATCTTTCCAACGATACAACTTTCGTTAAAATCGGTGACTTACACTTCTTGTAGTTCCCTAGTTAGGAATTTAATGTCGCTTAAAGCATATGATTCTTTTAATTATAAATCATGAATTTTAAATTTGATGTAATTTTCTTCATATAAATACACAAATAAACTGTAATATTAAAATAATCGGTTTTTAACCGACTTCAAAAAAAAGAGGAGATCATCAATTCTAAATAAAATTCAAACACCGAATACTCCGAAACTATCCAACCAATCCGTTCCTTCTGTTAAATGAATGAGATTGCTCTCGAATTGGCACAACTTCCGTTTAATCAAAATTGGTTCAGTACTTTTTTATTAAATATCCAAATAAGCAATAAAATTAGTGATTTTTTTTCATGTTAACTTTCTTTATCGTAACCGTTTTCTCAATCATAAACATGAAACTATATATTTATATAGCGTAACAATATATTTATACAGCGTAATTAATAGCGCAACAACAAAAATCAATGTAACAGAAATACACGAATTTTTGTTGTTGTCGTTACAAGAAAAGTTTTAGAAATCCCAGTTTTCTAGAAAAAGTTTAGCAAATTTACAGATTTTATTTTACAATGAAGTCATCACACTACTAATATAGAGAACAATGATTACAATGTTGACATTTAAATTCAAATAATTTTCGGGTATTACTTTTTGTTTCTAAGTTCTTAAAATCTGAATTACTCAGCTGCAAGAGATGTGTGTTACATAAGTACAACCTCATTCTATATTATGTTATATTTCGGAATATACGTCTTCTCCTGCCATGCTTAATACATATTTTCACCTTTGAAAGTCAGAATATTAAGTACAGTCAAAAATGTAACAAATTACACTAGTTAACAAAGACCATTATTCACTTCATACTTAAATGATGTAGAAAAGGAAGCCTGGACATCGTCCGTTGCAGTCACTAAAAACTTTTTAGGGAATCATAAATCCCCGCAACATGTTAACCTTGTTGAGAAAATGTTACAAGCTTTTCAAAAAATGAATTAAAAAATATCTTTGAAAATACATTTTTTGGATTCGCATTTAGATTTTTTCCCCCGAAAATATGGGAGCTATGAGTAATGAAAACGGGGAGCGATTTCACCAAGATATAGCTGTTATTGAAAAACGATATCAAGGAAAATGGAACCCTGGATGTTGGCAGACTACTGCTGGTAGGTAATTAGGGAAATTTCAACCGCAAAGTACCATCGACAAACAAAAAAATGAAAAAGGAACCTTTTTTTATCCAAAATAAATGAGTTTAAGATTAAAATTTGTAAAAAACGTAAAAATAAATAAATATTTATATATCATAAAATTGGGATGTGATAGAAATGTTTTATTTTATTACTACACTATTTCAAGCACACAGAACACGAATCACATAAAATTATTTACGATATAAAAAATTACGATTTTTGTTGACTAGTGTTATTTGCACAGAAAGCACGATGATATTTAGTTAGTAAACTCGTATATTTAAAAAGAAAATTAAGCATTAAACTCATTAATTTTTAAAGCTAATTGTTTGAATAAAATTGAAAGAACGCTACTACTTTTATTTATTTATTAATGGAAATAACCCCAGAAGACTCGGAAAAAAAACTTATAAAATACTAAAGAAGAAGTTTTATTTAACTTCCTCTATTCGTTTTATCTAAATCAGTAACTCCAAACAAGTACTTCATTTGCTGCTTGTTTCTTGGTCAATACCTGTCACCAAATGATTAATCTTCTGGGACGCCCCTTTATTTTAGTATATAGTTTATTTCTTTTGCATGTATACAACGTTCTTTTTATTTGTTTTTACCCACTTGCTTTTGATGATAATATTTTATATACGTCGAGATTTCGTAATTCCTTTGCCTACAAGTTCTAGTACATGCATTGTACTCAAGCTTGTACTGGGTATTTTTAATAAATGGAAACCAGGAAATTATTTAAAAAAAATTAATTAGATCGAAAGAAAAAATGCATTAATTGATAATATATCTGGTTGTAATTATGTTTCTTTAAATTAAACAATGAACGTAAAATTCTGTCGTATCGATCGTAATAATCTTGGAATATGAAGTTCATACCAGCACATTAGTCATGCTGTAATCAGGGCTGCTACAGACAACTATTTTTATATTTAATTTTTCCACCATTATTTTAACCCTTTCAAGTCCGATTTTTTTTTTCAATTAAAAAAAAATTACTTTTACGTTAATAACATTAACACTAGCTATCCAAATAGTTTAATTAGTGTTTAACACTAGAACCGCGGCGACGGGTCATTTTGACCCGTATCTTATGGAAAGATACCAATTCGAACCAGAAAACTCTTAATAAAATAAGCTAAATATATGCTGAGCAAAAATATTTTAAATAAATAACATAAACAGTTTTAAATGAAAATTCCGGTGAGAAATATTTTTATAAAACTTGAGTGAATTTTCCCGCGGTTCTAGTGTTAACGAATATTTCATTATGTGAAAGATAACAAATGTTTTTGTTTTGAGTAATATTAATATTCATATAAATATAGGCTAAGGAAGAGTTTTTGGAGATGTTTAGAAAATATTGTATTACAGAACGTTTTAACTTATAATACAACATTCTAACATTTTTGCGCTTTATTACGCATTATTCTTTCGGGAAAGAAACTTTAAATTTAAAGAGTGAAATATATGTTAAAAATTAAAGAATCGCAAAGGGAGAAAAGAGAATTAAGCAAATAGAAATAATTATTACTATTACTAAATGCCAAAACATAAAGGAAGTCATACAATAAATAAATAGACATATACTAACATTTTACATATAAATAGTAACAAAAGTATTTCTTAAAACAAAGTAATACTCCATTAAAAGACATGTACTATTAATAGTATACCAAATTCGAAAGGGTTAAGAAAATAAATTTTGTAGTATGTTTCTCCTGCAAATGTTATTGAAGGGCATATAAAACATTGTTTTAAAAAATGGTGCAAGATATAATTAAAAAATACTCGCATGGGGCAGTCTTGTGTAATAAAATTTCCCAGGTTACTAAGTAAAAAATGTTGTTTAAATAAACAATATGTAAAACACAATTTCTCAATTATTATCGGAAAAGAAAATAAAGCCTTAATTTTTTGTACAGTCTTGTATATCAACTAAAAATTTAATATGCAATATACAGTATATTAAAATTTAAATTATTTAGAAATTGTATATCGCAACTGAAGTTTACCCTTCAGCAATTTTCATTAATAAACGGAAATATTCTTCAGATGTTTTGAGCAGTTATGTATGTAATAGTAGAATTCATACACTATCAATAGTGGAATTCATACATTATCAAGTGCTGTACACTATAGCATTTGGTATGTCTAGGCAGGTGTCGCTTAGACATACCAAAATGTAAGAAGTTTTCTAATTGCAAACGATAAACTGTGAGTGAAAGACATTATATTTTTATTTCTGCAGCTTTTTCTAAGCTGTGTGAAAAAATATCACCTTTGTTTTTTGTTGTGATTCGAATTGTTTTTTGAGAATGTATGTTAAAAAATTACGGTTTATGATTGAATTGTTTTATAATTTATCTGTGTTCGAAAAAAAACTGAGCTGTGTTATTACATGAAAATAAACTGTTTAAAATGAGAGATGTGTATTTAACATTCCTACCCTGTTGAAATTTTACTCAAACTTGATTAAAATATTTCACACCAGAATTTTCGTTAAAATCCATTTAACATATTTATTTAACATAAATCTTTGTGTTATTTATTTAACTTACTTTATGAAAAAATTTCTGGTTTGATTCGAATGAAACGACTGGGTCGATTAGACCCATTCAGGGTAGGAAGGTTAATTTACAGTTGAGTAAAAAATTGATAATTTCTAACAATGGATAAAAACACTGACCTATGTCGAATTGACAACTGCTTAGCGTTCTAGAGTTAATGAAGTAGCTTACATAGTAACCACTTAAGGAGCGATGAATAAAGAGAAAATGGATGTGCATTTCAGCGGTAGTCAATGCTGAGACTTCTCCATATTGTTACTGTCAGTATGAGTGAAAGAGTTCATAATACACTGGCCCTCTTCCACCACTAAAAAATGAATAGAAATTTTTATCATGTTTGTGACAGAAATTTTGTTTGAATAAGCCATTAAAGTAAGGCGACATTTTCTTTCAGAATTAACCGGCTTAATATTGCTTCAGCGATAATCAGAAACTGTTAATCCGATGTACAAAAATCAGCCGCTATCCTGTGACAACCTCCTCGGTTACTTCACTTACGTCCGAAAGGCACTTCACTATGTTTTCTGCGCTTTATTTGTAA
Organism: Maratus speculifer; assembly: GCA_964019185.1. NCBI lineage: Eukaryota > Metazoa > Arthropoda > Arachnida > Araneae > Salticidae > Maratus > Maratus speculifer. The sequence continues at coordinate 38,547,212 of OZ025296.1, forward strand.
TTCCATTTAACCACTAGCCTTCCAAAGAATACATTATGTTTAAGGCGCAACACTAGTCACAGGAAAAGACCCAGATTATAATGTAAATTCTATGGGAGCGTTTTTTAAAAATATCTAGCTCAAATTTTAATATTTTTACATTACTTTTTTCACATAGGATAGCTGAGGATGATCCACAACCGGATTAGTTTTTACTTTTTCAATTTTGGTTTCATATTTTTTTAATTACTTTAAATTTCAAAATCGGTTTAAACCGCTTCTGAAATTGAAACTATCATGATATAAAAAATATGTAACCAAAATCTAAAAAGTAAAAATTAGTCCGGTTGTAAATCGTTTTCAGCTATCCTATGCAAAAAAAATCAAGTAAAACTATTAAAAATTGAGCGAGATATTTGAAAAGTACGCTCCCATAGACTTTACATTACCATCCGGGTCTCTTACAGTGACAATTGTGGGTCCTACGAGGAGGGTCGGACAGCATCTGTCCGGCGTAGCATGTATTCTCGGACAGATACTGTCCGAGGCCCCCCGTGAAGGTTTTATGATATTTTTTTCTTATAATTCCATGGAGAGCAGCCAAAGCCATGCTCAACCACGCATTTGAACAATATTGCCATAGTAGCTGTTGCCCCTGTTATAACAGTGGCATGAGTGGTATACGAACATGATAGAATTAAACATTTCATATAACTACACTAAATATAAATTGCGGTGTAAATAGTAGATTGTAGCAAAAATTGCAAATAATGGTTTTCCTTTGATTTGCATTCATTAAAGCCGATTTGCAAGAACATTTTCCATGTTAGGCTAGTAAAACTATTAAATTTCAGTAGCAAAATTTTAGTTTAAATATTTACGCATTATCTAAACTCAGATTTTCAAAGATTAAATAATTAAATTTTACAAAATAGCAAAACTGGCGTAAAGTGTAAAAGATGCTCGTCGTTGATTCGTTAAATATTTTTCAAAACCGATATATTTGCACCTTTTGTGACACACAATACCAACAATTACCGAAGCGGTAAAAAATCAAATGAATGGTGTGACATATGATACAGACAAATAAGCTTCGAAGCTCGGTGGCCGTGTTTGTATCGGAATGTTTCCATTTAGATGTTTTACTGTTTTCCACATTTGTACTGATGTAGTAGCAAAAAGAATCCAAACATTCGTAAGCGAGAATACAATATAGTTTCTCTTGAGAAATAGAGTATATCAAGATCAAGATTCTCTTAAAACAGTTCTGAAGATATAATATCATATATATACTAGTGCATTGTACACTTTATTATAATCATGACTAGGGATGTAGTGGAGGGTATACGGGGATATACTCCGTATACCTTCTGGATTTTTTAAAGTAACACCGTATACCCTCTGCTTCTCAAGAAAATTATAGTATACACACTCTAGGGTATACCCTCTGCGTAGAGCATACATCTTCTATTATTTTTACGACTACACTCCTGCCCATGACGCCACTGAACATTTTTTAACAAAGCATTGTTCCTTGAACTTTCCTTGTAAAATTTTATTGTTTCTGACTGTTGTTTCTTATATCGCACAGTTTATTCAAAATTTCGTATGCTTTCTCTTATTTATGAGTGAGCCTGGCTTATGGTAGTTCAGTCTCTTGAAGTGTTCAACTACGTAACAAACGCTACTCTCGATTAATTATAACAATATTATATATAAGCGTGATAATGTACTTTTTCGATGCATATAGATAATTTTTGTTCCAGATGATTTTTTTTACTTTATTTGAAAGGGTTCATACCACTTTTTCCAAACTATATTTAATTCCGCCATGAAAGTATGCAAAACAACACAAAACATGAATAACGTACAACTATTTTTTTCAAATATTATTACGACTAGAATATAAAATTATCGGTCTAAGGCAATCCTTTTATACGTATCTTACATTAAATTTATAAATACAAATATTGTGCATACTTTAGAGTAGGCCTGTCCAACCTTTTAGTAAGCAAGGGCGCACCTCAGTTCTTGGCACTCAATGAAGGGCGCCATCATTCACTTGACCGAAAACATGCGGCAATGCTGAAGTGTTAGTGTAAACGCATGTCATTACATCATGCAAATGAATCTTACAGCGGTAGAACAAAGGCCCTAAGGTTCTGGAATTAAATATATTAAATTTCAAATTATACATTTTTCCATGAGAGGATTATCTCAAAAATGCTTGTAAAGTAAAATGCCAGAAAATTTAACCACGCTTAAAACAACATCAATAAATAAAAATTAATAAACATGGAAATCAAAGATAATGATATGTTTCTTTTAGAATGTGAAGATAAGTTACGACTCATTTTTAATGCCTGAATTCAGTTTTATAAAAAGTACAAAAACAAAGACAGGCATATTAGTTACCAATCTATTTGGGTGGTTCCAGAGGATAGTCTAAAAGTGCTTTCATAGATGAAAAAAATGCTTAGATTTTTTAAGTAAAAAAAAAGCTGAACTTTCATTTACACATGTATTTCCAAAATGTTGAGGAGATGGGAAATGTTTTTTTTTTTCTGATTTTCTTTAACTATTAAAAAGATCTATTTCAATTATTACGAAAACTTACCAAATTTAACCATTATAATTACAGTTTATAAACAATAATTACAAATCGTGAAAATATGCAAGATTAAATTTTCAAAGTATGCTTCTAGTTTTAACTCTTTGAGAGCAAGCGATTGTAATACTGTAATATTGAACTCGCAACAGAATTTTAGAAAAAACAAGTTGGAAATTGCACGTAAAGCGTAGCAAATGAGGTGCATTCGTTGATAACGAAGTTTTAAAATATTCAGATCTTGCTGATATAGTAGAGCGTACTTTGGATACAGTATAGTGGTCGAAATCTTTGTGTTCCTGTAAATATGCAGGGAGTAATTCTTATTATACTTCATTAACGTATATCTTATTCATAAAATGTGAAGTAGTTTAATATAATTAAAACACCCCCCAAACAATGTTTCCCCGTATAACATTATTTAGTGGAAAAAATTTTGTGGCCCTGTAATTTAATAATAAATATTCTTTGCATCACAGATTACACAAAATGTATTTTTAGTACATATTTCATAGATTCATGTCGATTCTATTATATTCAAATGAGTGTAACACCATTAAAATGCATTTGAAACTGTTTTCCCCATTGACCGTAATGTAACGGAATACTTTTGATTGTCCCTGTAATTGATCAATGCATCCGATTTTCATAAAATTTGAAATGACTCGACAAAATTATGTAATAAATATACGTTTTAAATTTCAAAAGATTAAAATGCATTTGAAACTTTTTTCCCCATTGACCGTAATGTAACGGAATCCTTTTGACTGTCCCTGTAATTGATCTATCCATACGATTTTCATAAAATTTGAAATGACTCGACAAAATTATGTAATAAATATACGTTTTAAATTTCAAACGATTAAAATGCATTTGAAACTTTTTTCCCCATTGACCGTAATGTAACGGAATCCTTTTGATTGTCCCTGTAATTGATCTATCCATACGATTTTCATAAAATTTGAAATAACTCGACAAAATTATGCAATAAATATACGTTTTAAATTTCAAACGATTAAAATGCATTTGAAACTTTTTCCCCCATTGACCGTAATGTAACGGAATCCTTTTGATTGTCCCTGTAATTGATCTATCCACCCGATTTTCATAAAATTTGAAATGACTCGACAAAATTATGTAATAATTATGTATTTTAAATTTCAAACGATTCGGTTGGGTAGTTTTTGCGTTGTTATATGCGGACGGACAGACAGACAGACAGACGGACAGACAGACAGACGGACGGACTGAGCGACAACAATAGGTGCTACGTATTTACATAATTACGAACGCACCTAAAAATGTTTAAAATAAAGAAAGGGCATTTTTTTACAAGTATTTTTCCATCAAAGATATAAAATTAAAAGTTGATTAAATGTTTCTGGTGGAAATCTTGATTAAAATTAGACGGTAGGATATAATATATCCCACCGCCCGTTAATGAGTTTTAATGCGTTTTCACAATTTCTGAAAATACTTCTGCTGCAAATATTAAGGATTTTAAAGGAAGTATTCTTTAGAGTGATATTTTACTTCTAAAAAGTCTAATAAAAGAAAACCTTAAAAGGGCGCCAAGAAAATGTTCAAAGGGCGCCATGGCGCCCGCGGGCGCCGCGTTGGACAGCCCTGCTTTAGAGAAATAATGCTGTACATTAGAAGCAAAAGTAACTCTTGTAGGGAAAGTTACAAAATATCCAAATTAATTCACTTCAGCGGCCAAAACAAAAATAAAGATAGTGAATGATTTTTTTTTCTTTAAATTAGTGAAAAGGAACAAAATTTGAAAAAAATGTCCTCTTCTAATTACTGTTTCAGTTATAGTGTGGGTGGAGGCTATACAAATCACTGAACTGTTGGCAATGTATAGTGACTACTGGAACAATATTTGATACCATTATTGAGACAATATTTTACGATTTCGTTTTAATAATGGCTATAAAAATTGATTAAATAAGGGAGGAATCTAAACACTCCAATATTGAAGCAATATTGGCTGCATATATCAGATAATAAGGGCAAAATTTTAACATCCCAATATTGACGTAATATTACATGCCAATATTGGGACATAATTTGATATCAATGTTGGGGTATTACTTCACTCTATATCGGGGAAACGTTGCCTACAAATATCAGTTAAATAAGGGCAAAGTATAAAAACACCAATATTGGGCAATATTTCTTGTCAATATTAAACAATACTTCACGCCAATGTCGACATAGTATTGACTAAAAAAAAGCAAAATGTAAACACATCAATATTTTGACAATCTTGCCTGAAAATATTTGCGAAATATTGATTGCAAATACTGTCTAAATAAGTTGCAAACATCCCAATATTGGGGCAATATTGGCTTCAAAAATTGGCTAAAATATTGCAAAATGTAAAAATCCCAGTATTGGGCAATATTTCATACTAGTATTGGCGCAATATTGGCTGCAATTATTGGCTAAATAATGGCAAAATGCGAATACGTTAATACTGGCGCAATATTTTATATTAATATTAAGCCAATATGTCAATGTTGGTCCAGTATTGTTTAGCACTGGGGTACTCTTTCAGTTACAATGTGGGTGCATGCTGCACAAATCATTGCTTCGTCTAGTTCACAGTTAAAATTGCAGAATTCGATAATATATCTTTTTAAACAGAAAAAAGGAATACATTAGTCGCTTAATTGTGTTACCCGAACTGGATTCGGATCAGAACACTCTGATTGTTTCGTTACTAAAAGCCTTTTGATATCACTAATTTGGAGCTATAAATTCATCTTTATTGATCGTCGGATATTTTTCGATTAAGTAAGTTAAATATTTTAGCATGGAAAAAATGGTTTTCAGCCCCTATTTTTATTTTAACTGTAATCGCTTTCGCAGGTTCATTACCATCAACTTCCAATACTAAATATATGCAAAACATTTCTCTTTTTTTTAACGCCTCATTAATTAAAAATTTCAGTCAAAAATAATACCAAAAGCTGATATTCTTTTTTACTGATAAGAATTTATTTTTGCTTTTAGTTCCGTCACATTGTGACAACCAAGACACTCTGCTATCAGTGCCAGCGAAAAGATTATAACACGAAGGCAAAATGATACTAGTAAAAAGAAACGGAATATTTTTATCATATTTGTGAGGAATTTTTCCATTAATAAGACGCTAAAATAAGACGAAATTCTCCATTCAAGCTTACTAGTTGAACATTCAACCGGCGGCAATCAGAAACTGCTGATCCGATTCGTTTCTGCCCTTGCTGCCCAGTTTATTTTATATTTCATTCTAGTAAATTATGACATTATATGTCACAAGGTTTTCTAGTAAAAATCATATTTAAACTCTGCCACTTAAGCGTGTTTTAAAATGGAGTTATGAATAAAGAGAGAGAGACATATACAGGGTGTCCCAGAAGTATTGACACAAACTTAAAGGGAAGGTAGGGGAGAACACAAGGATTCAAAATTGCATAGCATAGTCGGAAACACTTTCCTGACGCTGTAGTGACGCACAAATTACATGAAAGAAAGGACACGAAAAGGAAAAGAAAACATGTTTCATATTCTTAGTGCTGCAAAAATACCAGAATAACGCTGGAAAGTCTAAGGAACTTGTAGCACGCAGCGTTGCAGCTGTTGGGGAAGTTCGGATCATTCCTAATGTTTTCTAGAGAACATTAGATCTTCCATGCACCGGAGATGCTATTCCATGCATCAATGCCCGCGGTCGTAATTTCTAACACCTACTTTGATCACGGTCGTCCTTTCTGAAATGTTCGTTTTTCTGTTGTGTTTTCTGTTGTATAAAAGATAGTAAACATGGTTTCTCTTCTTATTTGTGTCCTGTCCTTCTTGCATTTTGTGTCGTCACTACCCCTCCAAGAAAACGTTTCCGACCAAAGCTTCATCTAATATAAGCGCCTTATCGATGGAAAATTTCTCTTACAAAAAGGATAGAAAATGTCTGTTCTTTTTGTTTGGCAATTCGCCCAAATGTTATAGTCTTTACATTGACATAGACAATATGTCATCACATAGTGGCGGAACTACTACTGTCGAAGTAAATCAGTAAAAATTTATATCAGTTTCTGCCATATTTTACTGAAATTTTTCATTAATGGGGCGTTTGAATAAAGAAAAATTTTGCACTTTAATTTACTGGAGGAAATTTTCCGCCAGGGTAAATAAATCCACGCGAAATCGGTTACAGTTCAAGCTTCTATTTTAAACACTTGTCGATTCCTTTTTCTTAACCTCTTGAAGGGTGGTGGGATAAAATATATCCCACTTAATTTTAATTCCTAAATGCCACATTGGCACCATAATTTTAACAAGAAAATTTTAGTTTTATCAAGTACGAAAAGAAAAGCATTTATTTTGAAATAAATTTGTTTTTAAATTCTGGTGTCATTCAACCATTTCGGCATTTAGTGAATAGAAGTGCTTTGCCAATCAAAGGCTTAATAGTTCCATGCGTTTTCATTTATGTTGTAGGTCATTGTAAAATGCGATTACATTTTTATTAATAAACATATTCAAAATTAGCCCATTTGGATCATTCGCGCATATGATCATTTTAGAAATTAGGAATTTATTACAGAAAATCTAAACAGTAAATTTGGCACCATTTAAGGAGTTTTCCTTTCGAGTTTTCATAAAGCGTACATTGAAGGTAATATAAAATAATCGGTTTTCTTTTTCTTTCAATTAAGTATGTTAAGTTTTAAATCAATAATTTTAATTGACATCAAAATAAATAAATGGCGCAATTCCAGGCCATTTTACAGTCTCATAAAAATAAGACATGAGTATATAATCAAACCTAATCGATTTTACTTCATTTATTTGAAAATCCTTGATGCGTTTAAATAATATATTAACCAGTCATTCGATATATTCCATTTCAATAAAAATAAAATTGGAGAAAAATTTAAATATTCGGAAATAAATGTTACTTGATTTGTAATTGTCTCTATTTGGTACTTAAATTCTCAAGTCTAATTTATTCTTACTAAACGGAAATTGGTAACTTTTTATGAGCTAGATTTATTTTCAAAAACATATAATCATGCGAAACGTTTATTTCATAAATGTACTTGAATATATTATGCATTATAAAGTGATCGGATTTTATTTACTGTCATTTATTTCTGATGCGATTTAAATTGTAGGAAAATAAATCTCGTTGCTTGAAGTAATGGTACGCATTCTATGAAATATTTGAATAAATTATGAAAACTTTTAAAGATTTTACAAGTATTATGTTAGAATAAAACACTAGATTTCCTTATATAAGATTGTAATTTATGGTAATTTAAAAAGTACTTTATTTTAAAAATTGCTTTTATAGAAACATACAACATGATTTTTTTTTTTTTTTTTTTTTTTTTTTTTTGTATGCTTATATATATATTTTTAACTTTAACTCTCTTATAGACCATTATTTTTATGGCAATGTTCATTTACATGTGGTGAAATGAACATTAGTTATAAAAATGATGACTGAGATTAGTAATAAAAATAGATTTTTTGTGCGAAATTCCGTGTGTAGCTATTTCTTGGAAGAAAAGTTCAAATTCAGCTAAAAAAATGTTGACCTTTTTTTTTTAAAAAAAAAACTTCATTTTTCATGATATTCATCTGGTTCTTTTTATAAAACTTACCAAATACAATTAACTACATACTTATGCCAAAAATTAAATAATGTAAAATACTTGGAACATATGTGGTTTTAAAGAAATTTATACAAATACTCATAATTTATTAAATATTTAATACAATTATCATTTAATGGATGCATGTAGTTCCTAATATTTTTATCAAGCTTTTTGAAATTGTTGTTCAATTTATTGAAAAAAACTCATGCTCTAAAAACATATATGCGGAAAAAATTACGAGTAAATGTACCAATGAACTCTAATTTATTTCTTGCCCCCCCCAAAAAAAAATGATTCAAACTAGATTTTTTTTCCGTAAAGTAATCAGAATATAAATCACTCCAACTTCTTGCATATTCTGTTAGAATAAATATAAAAAGTAGGCATTGCTCCTTTCGAGGCAGGTGATAGATGCTAACATCTCTTAAATATTTCCGAGTCTGATTGGAGTCAAACATGCTGAAAACCGAAATGTATAGCTTCTTCAGACCCCACGGTTTATTTATGTATTTTTTAATTTCAAAAATGGATTTATATTAATAAAATGATAACTAAGGAAGATTGGACAGCGAAAATAATTAGAGAAATATTTTTGTACATAAAATATGATGATCCATGTGGACTCTAAAAATACATTTTTTGACAAATCCGTGAGATTTTTTTTTATTTTACTTTAATACCTAGCGAAAACAAATCGTAAAATAAATATACATTTAAAAACTTTGTATTACTTATGGACTCTACAAATGGTGGCGCAACGCACAGTAAAATTATTTACGATTTCGCTTTTGTACATTTCTGCGGCAAGCCATTTTTAAATAAAACATAGTTTGAAAAAAAAGCACTATAAAAAACAAATTGCTTTTTTTTCAATTTCTGCTGTCTGTTAGACTTTATTCATACAAATTTCTCCTTTTATTAATGTTACTTATGCATGTGTGAGGAAAAAAATGCAAAGATGTGTATCCTATCAGAAATACCAGGTGTGATAAAGTTATATAGGTTGGTTAATACCAATATATCTTGTCTCCCTTCGAACGTCTTGCAAATGGATAAAATTGTAATGTTGTTTTCTCAGCATTTTGTTTTAATTGCTCAGAAAATATGATTTTTCAATATTATATAAAAAAAAACTTAATTATAAATATGAATGTAATCCTTAAGAATATTAATTATTCTAAAATGGATTGAAAATTCATTAAATCTATAGAATTATATTATCTTAAATATTGCTCATATTGCAGCGAAACCTGGAGCTTAGTGAACGGAATATTACGTCACAAACACTTAGAGGTTTAAGGCTTTTGTTAAATATGAAGGAGTTAAAACGACTTTTCCATTTATGGGTTACAACTGAGTGATTACTTAAGAAAAGTCTACTTCTTTTTCTCGAGATTCGAGTGTTTTAATGAGTTTTTACGGTTACGAAATAAAGGAATTTCACGGTAGAACTTTTGGAATGATAGCCGGGTGGCGAATGGTCAGGGAAAAACACAGTAAAAAAAGCTCATACTACAGTATTTTCTTATAGCAAGTATTTCGAGTAACATAAAGAGATTAACACCTTCGGGAAGAGCGCCTTTTACGGAATTTTTAACCATTAATCACCGTTTTTTTATGAAGAGGAATTCTTGACTAGTTCAATAGTGATAAATGCGCAGATTACATAAGGCAATATTTACTATAAAATTTTATCCATGAGAATAACCGAGGATTCAAAGCATATTATGCGGCACGTATACTGTTCACTCATATCCAAGGAGTTAAAGAAGGCGAATTCCTCTTCAACAAAATACTGGTATTTAATACTTTTTTTTATTGCGTTTTTTCCTGATTACTCTTGCCAGCCAGGATATGTATTGATATTTTAATTATTGCTTTAAATAAAGTATTTGAATGATATGCTTTTAGCGAGGGATAAAACTTACATCTGCGAGCTGAAAACCCAATCGCGCGACCGATTTTCGTCTCTCACAGGCATCCGAAAAATAAAATTAGGCTACTTGAAGGCCAGGGATTGAAGGCCTTATCGGCACTTCACTCAGCACTGATCACCTGGCATTCAATTGCCGTCAGCGCCACCTATTGTTTGAAATTCGAACTAAAATAAAGAATTACGGTAAAAAAACTCCTGACATTATACATAACCCTCCTGCAAAAATTTTTTAAATAACTGTCACCGTTTGCAAGTTATTGAACTTTAAAATCCATCAGTCATTTTTGGGAGACCCGGTAAATGATGATTATATTTTACTATATTTTACCTTTTACAATCTTGAAAAAATAATTAATCAACCGAAATTATATTTTTAGATGGTATAGGCTTTAGCAAAAACGACTACATTTTCTTTTAAAAAATATTAAAGGGAGTCGGTCAAATGGTGCTCGAGAAAAATGGTCGCCTAGTTTTAAAAAAGCATGATACTGAAAAAAAAAATTTTCAAGTTTTAACATATCGTTTAATAATAGCAGAATGAATGATTTTATTACCAAATGACTTATTTGAGCATGCGTAAAATCTTAGTTTCTAATGTTTGTATATATTTTTAAGCAATTACCAACAGAAAGTTTATTTTTAAAAAAATGCAAACCACACAGTCCAGTATTTGCGATATTTTTAACCAATTATCCTCAGAAATCGTAACATAAATTCGTTTTTATTCTTTTTATCTTTATTTTAAATTAACAGTAGGAATTTCTATTTCGATACAAAATTTCTGGTAGAAACAGAATTTTAAAAAAATGGCATCTATGCTTCTGCGCGTGGCCAAATGATTCATTAGAATAGAAAAATCATTCATTCTGTTCGTCACTAATACCGTAACGTTTAACAATGTTAAATTCAAAGACCCCCCCCCCCGCTCCCTTAAAAGGAAAAAAACTGTTAAAGAATTGGAATATGGAAAATCCTTTTTTAGAGAAATAATTTATGTATGCGAAAAATAGCAAATTCAGAATTTTGGCACAAACAAGTAATACCTCTCATTAACTCTTTAAGGCACAGGTCAAATTCATCGCTTAAGTGTTGAAATTAATGATTCACACCGGAATTCAAAAGAATTTTATTTGTAAATAAGAAAAAGCTATATTTCTCTCATTCAATAAATCGTAAATTTTTTGACCAAAATTTCGATACCAATGTGAAGTTTGGGAGTTAAAATTAAGTGGTTTCATGGATGTACCATAGCGCCGCAAGGGCTTAAAAAGCAAACTACTTTACCGGGTTTATGGTATAAATTTGGATTTACTGAATAGAAAAGAAGACCAAACAGGTAACTCTATATGTTTTACATTTCTTTTATGTGACTTCTGTCAGTTATAGAAGTACTAACTCTTAAGGCGCAACACTAGTTACAGAAAAAGACCCGGATGTTAATGTGAAGCCTATGGGAGCGTTCTTTTCCAATATCTCGCTCAAATTTTAGTATTTTGACATGATTTTTTTAGCATAGGATAGCTGAGGACGATCCACAGCCGGCCTAATTTTTACTTTTTCAATTTTGGTTTTAAATTTTTTTGTAAAAATTACTTTAAATTTCAAAACCGGTTCTGAAACTGAAACTACCATAATATAAGAAATATATAAGCAAAATCGAGATAGCAAAAACTATGCCGGTTGTAGATTGTCGCCTTAAGGCGCAACACTAGTCACAGAAAAAGACCCGAAGGATAATGTAAAGTATATGGGAACGCTCTTTTCAAATACCTCGCTCAAATTTTAATATCCTTACATGATTTTTTTTTTCATAGGATAGCTGAGAATGATCTACAACCGGCCTAGTTTTTTCTTTTTGAATTTTGGTTTCAGATTTTTTTTTTTAAATTACTTTCAATTTCAGAACCGGTTCAAAGATAAGTAAATTAGTTCAAAGATAAGGTGAAAGATAAGTAAAACAAAAAAAAAAAAAAAAAATCTGAAACCAAAATTGAAAAAGTAAAAACTATCCCGGCTGTAGATCGTCTTTAGCTATCCTATGCAAAAAAATCATGTAAAGATATTAAAATTTGAGCGCGATGTTTTAAAAGAACGCCCCCATACACTTAATATTATCATTCAGGTCTTTTTCAGTGACTGGTGTGGGGCCTTAACGATTAAAACTCACACACACACACATTTCTTACCCAAATTCATTTGGTAGGAGCCATTTTTGTTTAACCCTTTGAGAGGCAAAGCACATCTGTTCATAATATTCTGAAATGGTTGAATGACATCAGAATTTAAAAACAAATTTATTTCAAAATAGATAAATGCCTTTCTTCATGTACTTGATAAAATTAAAATTTTTATTTCAAAATTCTGGTTTCATTGTGCCATTTCGCGATAAAAATTAAGCGTAATATATTTTATCCCACCGCACTTCAAGGGGTTAAGAAACATTTTAAGGTTATGTGCTTTCACTTAAATTGCAGTTTTGACGAAAATAGTCGATTTTCTTTATTATTATTATTTTAAAGTTCAAACTTTTAGGATTCTAAAAATACCTTACATTTCATTCAGGAATAATATTAACACCTTCACTGGTAATTTTTCCCGTTCAATAAATTGAAAATAGCTGACTCACACCACTATTATTTAAATAAAATATTCGTAAATTTTAGTTTCAACATTTCTGCCTTTCAAAGGTATGAAAATTTTCTTAAAAATAATAGTGGTGCCCAAAAGCTTTAAATGATGAAATAAGTAAATTCGTCTTGCCCGAACGGCGTTCGGGCAAACCAGTTAAGGGATTAAGCAAAGTATAACTCAAAATATAAATCGAAAATGAAATTTCTGGAACAGGAATTGACCGTTTAAAGATCTATAGAATGATAAAATGAATGATTTTATTACACAAATATATTAACACCTACAAATATGATAAATTTTAGAGTTGAAAAATTTTTACACAATTTTCTATACTATATTAGAATCTTTATTATCTCATTTATTGTTTTCTGAAAAGCAGCATTTTCATTGTTTACGTTTCCGAGAAATCAGATTTCTAAAAAAAAATTTAAGGTATTAAAATAAAATTTTGTCACAAGATTTTGTTCAGCTACTGGAATGTTATGACAATAAATATAGCTTATAAGTATGTATATATTAATTAAAAAAACGAACACACACACACATAAAAAAATCATGCTCAGTATACAAAATTTGTTATATGTTAGGAAATTTAAGAGGTACTGCAAGTATTTTGCTTCATAACACAACTAAATAGGGAACCTTCCCAGATGTAACTTGTGGATTTGGACGAGTATGGTATCAAAAGAAAAATCTCGTCATGTACGTTAAAAAGTGCAATTGAAGTGCATTCGAATCCAACCGTTTTCGAGATATCAGCGCTTGAAGTGTGAATGAATGAAAAAATAAATCGACAGACAGGTACATAAAATGTTCGCAGGTTAAAAATTTCTTTGCAGTGATTTTAATCTTCTGCCAATACCTTTTCCCGAGCTACAACAGAAAAATTTTACACTCACACATAGGCAGTTATTTCCCTTCTTTTAGACAGGCACTTCGCATTCTACTAAGTTTTCGCGTACGGCTGCATTTGCAATATTTTTTTTTGTTATTTCCAACACTTTGTTTTATGCAAATTTTTCAGCAAATGTATGGCGTGATGTAATGGATAAACTGTATATATATATAATGTGTAAAATAGAATATTTTTCTTAGACTGGCTAGACATGCGAACAATTTATATATTTGTCTGTCAATTTATTTATTTACTCATTCGCACTTCAAGTGCTGATATCTCAAAAGCGGTTGGATTCGGACGGGTAGTTCCATTGCACTTTTTAACGTACATGACGAGATCTTTCTTTTGATACCACACTCGTCCAAATCCACAACTTACATCTGGAAACGTTCCCTAGTAAGTGTTTTGCTTATAAATTACTGAAAAATATGTGAATTAATTGAATGCATTTCGTGATAGAAGGTTTGGCATAAAAGCAATTCTTTACTAAAATTTTATTCAATATTGACTAAATTTGAAAAATTAATTAAAATAATCGTACAATTGTATATGATCAATATGTATCGGTAAAATTAATGTATCAAAAGTTTATAAATTGATGTGCTTTAAATAACATTTATTTCAAAGTTTCTGTTGTTTTCAAGGTTACGTATTAATATGTTTAAAAAATTTTAATTCCTTAAAATGGGAATTTGAGGTAAAACATTATACATTTAAATATACGTATCAGGGTTGCCACACTTAAGAGAATTTCCAGACCAAGAAAATGGTCGACACCAGTGTTTTCTTACAGAGAATTTGTGTTTAAATAAAGCAAAATTTCATGCTTTTACTCAAGATATATTTTTCTAAAAAGAAAAAAAAATAAGAAAAAGAAAAAAAGGCTAATATTTTGTCCGGAAAATTCAATGAAGCGTAGCTTGACGCCCTTTACTTTTTAAATTCTCAAATCGTATTTTTAACTGCCTGTCTGTATAATTTTAGACGAGTTAAATAAAATACATAGAGAAAAAAAATATTATATTTGATGCTATCTATTTTTTAAATTCTGAAATCTCATTTATTATGTGCATATCTATAAAATTTTATAAGAGTTGAATTATAAACTAAAATATGCAAACAGACGACTACCTGATTACATTTCTAATAAGAAGAGTTGTTCAATTTTATTATAATGTCAACTAATTTTGCTTTTCTTTCATTTATTTGTGCGATAATTTAAATCAAAGCGATGTAAATACCATATTGGCGTAAAAACGCCCAAGGTAATCATGTCTTTTGAACAATTTGAATGAACTAGAATATTTTTTTACGATTTAAAGATGATAATTCGTCAATAAGTTAGAAAATTGGATTTTCTCTCTTAGGATTTTAATTTACCGTATGAAAAAGCACAGCTTAATTTAAACTTTTCTTTCAAAGAAATTGAGATGTTAAGAAAATACAATCATTTTTAGAAAATTGGATTTTTGAGAGTTGCATGCTTATTCTGTAATTATCTAAATTTGGTAAGAATTCATATCTTTTTTATATGCTTTTCTTTCATATTGCTCTGATTTAAATTATCCCGACAACTGGCATATACAGCTCATATTCAAAATATTAGAATAATTACCTTTTTTTTAGAAATTGAAAATATCGTTTGGTAATTTAATGTCTTTTAATGAAAATATGCAAACGATATTTTTATTAAGAACTTATTGTTGATTAAACTTACTTGTTATCTTAAATTTAATATAATTTTTGAAAAGATTAATTGCAAAAAAAATTATTTTGAAAAGTCAAAATATTAGAATATTTATTCAAGTGGTTCAAAATATTAGAATATTTCACATTAATTCTCCTTTAATTATTACCAATTCTTAACTGGTGGCATCATTGATTAAATTCAGACTATTTTATTTAAAATCAGTATTCTTTTTTGCAGTTTGTTTCTTTTTCGTCTTAAAATGGGCCGTGTGAGTGATGTTCCTGAATCTACTAAACTTCGTATGGTTGATTTGTATCGGCACGGTAAAAATCAATGTTTTATAGCGAATTATTTACATTGTTCGCAATCGAGCTTTAGTAAAATACTAACACAATATTCAAAAATTGGAAAATTTCAAAATAATCGCCGAAATGGTGGCCGAAAACCAAAAACATCTGCTAGAGATGACAGGAAACTGAAGCGTATAGTTAAGAAAAACCGTTTTAAAAGTGTGCGATTCTTGCACCGAAAATGAAAAGAAGAAGGAGTTGAAGTTTCTATATCGACAACATTAAGACGTCTCCATAAATTTAAATTTGAATCTCGTGTACCGAAAACAAAACCTCTCATGACTGCAAGACAAAAGCGTATAAGATTGAATTGGTGTAAATCAAGACGTTTATGGAGCAATGGAGATAGGAAGAATATATTATTTAGTGATGAAAGTATGTTTTGTGTTTCATATGGTAATCAAGGTATTCGAGTTTGGAGAATGAAGCAAGAAGCATTTGATAAAGAATGCCTTAAACGTTCCGTAAAATTTGCTGCTAGTGTCATGGTTTGGGGTTGTATGAGTGCAGAAGGACCTGGAAAGTTATGCATCGTCTACGAAAAGGTTAACTCTCTGATATATCAAGAAATTTTAGAATATTACATGATTCCATCATCAGAAGATTTATTTGAAGATGATTTCATCTTTCAACAAGATTTAGCGTCCCCGCATACCTCGGTGTCAACTAAGAATTGGTTCCGCCAACGCAACATTAAGGTACTTCCTTGGCCACCAAATTCACCAGATCTTAATCCCATCGAAAACTTATGGTGTATAATGAAGAAAAAACTTCAAGAAAATCCTCCTTCAAGTAAAACTGAGTTAGGGGCACGTATAAAGTCTATTTGGGCTAATATTGATAGAAATGTTTGTAAACACCTTGTATATAGTATGCAAGATCGATTGTACGCTGTTATGAAAGCTAAAGGGGATGCTACAAAATATTAACTACCATTTACTTCATATTCATAAGGTAATATTGTTGCGTAAAATAAAATATTCTAATATTTTGAACCAATCTAAATTTTATTCTAATATTCTGGTGTGTTTAAGGAAGCTGTATAACTAATTTATTGTGCTGTATTTTATATTTTAAAAATGTTAAAATCTTATCTAAACATTCCAGATTTAATTTATAAGAAATTTAATTGCATTTACTTAGTATAAAAAATAAATAAATGACAAATAATTTTTTCTTATTACTTTTTCTCAATTATTCTAATATTTTGAATATGAGCTGTATAATGAAAATTATTATTTATACATATCACGTATATGCACGATCGATTTAGAAACCTATACAGGGCTCTTATATTTCAAAGACTTTCAAGCACGTTGCGCTAGAATTTTTTTAAAGTAATATTTGCCTCATTTAATGAAAAATCAAATTTATCTTCAAATACAAAGAGCAATACTTTACCAAATTTCTGGAAATAAAACACTTTAAACGTCTCTGCATCATCTTGATACATACGAATCCTGCTATATTAGTCAAGGGAATACACACTCCTTAACTCATTTGTGGGCGGTGGAAACTACACATTCCATTTAATTTTAATTACCAAATGCAAATTTTTTATTTATAAAGTATGGAAATAAAAAAAAGGGGGGGGGCTTTACTTATTATGAAACAAACTTGTTTCTGAAACCTTGTGCCATTCAATTATTTCAACATTTCAGTAATTGAAGTATTTTGATCACGAAAGGGTTATTAAACTAATTTTAAATACTGTAATTTCTCTCGTAAACGCCGCATTTTGAATAACTCAATATCCCACCAGAATTAATTTTTTAAAAAAAGTTACATGCTTGTGCTTACCACGCATTTGACTTCTTTTTCTCAATAAATTTTCTGATTTGAAAAAGACTTCACTAAGCCGCGGTGTTTACGTGAGAAATTACGGTATCGGGGAATATTCTTTTCAAAAATTTCTTTTGCATTTTAATACATTTAAATGAATTATTTTCGCATATAATAATTATGATCTGCCCCTAAACGCCCCCTATTTTGCAAATTTTAGTATTTTGTAGATTTTATTATTTTTTTAATGATGACACTTTTTCTTTTTTAAGAAGTTTCGAACGCGAAAACATCTGCATAAAAAAGCATTTGAAATGAAAATCGAAAAAGTAAAAAGAGGCCCGTTGAGAGGTTAACCTTAGATTTAGTATGAAAAAAAATATATACAGTGAAACCTCCGAATAAGGGACACCTATGGGACCGGAACTTTTGTCCCTTAAATAGAGGTGTCCCTTATTCGGAGTTTTTTATTTACGTCCTGAAGGATATAAAAATAACAAAACATTAAAAGATGAAGTTTGAATCTACTCGAAGTGTATAAATAATGTTAATCAGACGCAAAAGAAATAGAAAACTAATTAAAATTTTTAATTGATTACTAAATCATTAAATAATTTGTAGAATTACTGATTTGTATTTTTTACACAAACTGTGTACATGCAAAAAGTATAAAAACATTTAAAAGAGTTATACTTGAAGTAATCAATCAAAAGTGATTGCTTTGCAAATTTGAATTTCTCACTATACATTTTTCAAGTGTTCATTTACCGTACTTATAAATTTTAATTCTTCATTATCATTATCTTCATTATCATTAGTAATTACAAAAAATGTATTTAACTGCTTTGCGTATTTTAAGGCAAGAAATCTCTCAACTGCTCCGCTCAGCAAGCGGGAAATGTTTTGACGCATTTACAAATTCTTTTTTAAATGGAAAGGTATAAAACTGGAACGTCTGACTATGGAAGCGATTCGGAATCGAACTATGTTTTCAAGTTTTGAATAAATTATCGATTGAGTTATAAGTGATTTTGATTACGTAACAGGCATTTTTCACCTTTTCTTGAGTACTTATTCTTCTTACGTGTATAAATTCAGTTAAAAACGCCCACTTTGACACTATTTTCTGAAAGATCTATTGCGTTCGAAAGGAAAAAAAAAACAGAAAAACCAGTTCAATTACATAATTTCTAAACAACGCCTGCTAGTTTCAGGCATTTCTGAATAAAAATAAATTAAAACTTTCGTCATAAAATTTGCCCTTTTGGATTTGAGAACAGCGTTAAAGGATCTGTAATATTATTTGTTTCGCAATTTTTTTTATTCTCCACTTTCAGAATCATCCTTATAATTTTCAGCATTACTTTCAATGGGGATAAACGCATTGAAGTCGAATCAGCATTGTGGGTAAATAAATGCCTGTAAAATGTGTTGTATCCCCATGTTTCAACATAATTATCTGTCAATTTGATAAGTTCACAAAAATCTGTATTTTAATTTTCATCACAGACTACTACTTCATTATCTGAAATTCAAAAGCCAGCATCTTTAATCTCTATTTCAAGTGTCCCTTAAATCGAGTGTCCCTTATTCAGAGATAAATACATTATACGTCCTATACCAAGGGACTGGGACCGAAAGTTTTGTCCCTTAAATAGAGGTGTCCCTTATTCGGAGTGTTCCTTATTTGGAGGTTTCGCTGTATAAATACGTATATTTAAAAATATTGAAGTTCCAACCAGAAATTTGAAAAGACCGTATCCACGGGATTAACATTAACGTATATGCGTATATTAGTGTGGCTAAAGTAGGTTCATAAGCACAAATTCACGTAATTTCTTTCAACGGCGAAAAAGAATGAAACCTTATTTTAATCATTTAAGTCTCAACCAGTACGATCGTGTGGGTTCGACATTTTTTTTTCGTTGCTCTTGAGTTGTACGTTATAAAAACCCAAATTCTGGATCCAAAACCAATCATTCTGGTTTGCAGAAGAAAGTTTTGTTCTCCATTTGGCGAAATTGGATCTAGTACGAGACACTTCCACCTAACCAGATCAATTCTGAAATTTACTACTAGGAACTAGAAAAACTGAAGGCAGCAATAGCCATGAAACACCCAGAAATAGAAACAAAACAGGTATTTTCTTACATTATGAAGACTCCATTCCACATGTATCTATGACTGTCAGAAACAAACTCCTTGCATGCGATTGAGACATTCTGACCAATCCACCTTCCTTTCCGGACATTGCTCCTTCCGACTACTATTTGTTTCTTTCTTTTAAAAATTCGGTTCACCAAAAGAAATGAACTGTTTGAGTAATATAAAAAATCACCTTGTTAAGTATTTTGGCTACAAATCAAAAATATCTTGGAAAGAAGGCGGTATTAGACTACTGGAAAGATAAAAGAAGGTTTTTTCTACAGATTGGCACAAGCATTCTGCAATAAACTATTATCTTTATTAAAAATTCCATGGTTTATTTAACCCTTGTCACTCCATTGTCTACATAGTTTGTATCACGTTCGTCTTTCTATGATTTTTCCCTATGAGTAAATGAAATATCCCTTTTTTGTTGTCTCTTCCGAAAGAGAAACTGGATGTTTCATTTTCTCTTAGGGAAAAATGTGATGATAGGCTATGCTTTCCTTATAAATTTTATCATTTTTTTACTAAAAAATATCACGAGGCCCCACTTACTTTTCTTTTCCATGTTTTTATACATATGTTCAACTATTGCGTGACATATTTTTTTTCATCCAACAGTGGAGCTTTTTTGAAATAAACTGCTTTAAATATTGCAGATTTTGGAAATTTTGAATATTCAACAGGTTATAGCTACTAACAGCAACAATATCTCCGAGCAGTACTATATTATTTAGCTTGTCCTAGTAGTACACTTTCATATTCTATAAGAAAAAGTTTGGGGTACTATTGCTTAAATAAGATATTAACCCTTTGAGCTCTGGTGAGTAAATTTCTTCAAAATGTCAAATGTCACATTGGCACCAGTATTTTGCAAAGAAAATAAACGGTTAACGATATTATCGAAAAAAAAAAAAGACATTAAAACTTTTTCAAATAAATTTGGTCGAAATTTCTGGTGTCGTTGTGACATTACGGAATTAAAATTATGAGGTAGAAAATTCTACCATCAAAGCTCAAGGGGTTAAGTGCGGAAAATAGACAAAAACGTCATTTTGACTGTACTTTGTGGCAACATAACAATGTAAAATAACAATGCCCCATGGACACAAATACATTTTAATAAGCAGGTAGTGTTATACTATAAGTTTGTGCCAAAAGAATTTTGGCATGTTGTTGCTTGCAAGAGATATACCACTCCAAACACATTGGGATTTCATTTTTCAAAAAATGGCATTCACAAACGTGAACTTTGATATTTTCTATAGGGAAGAGAAAATTTTTTCAGGGCTTCAAAATTGCAGACTAATCATTAAATATGATTTTCTTCAAAATACAAAAATATCAAGGCAATTAAAAAATACAACTATCAAAACATCACTTTATTGTCTGAATTTCAAAATAAGGGCTCTTAAGGATACAGGAATGTAGCTTTTCAGATATTAAGCTACAGATTTTTAAATTTTCCAAATAAACGTTTTTGAACGGAAATGAAACCCACAATTTTTTTAAACTACATCTGCATTAAAAAATATATAAACAAACGAAAAGTAATTACATTTCTAATTATAAGCAGGAATGAAAATTTCCATGTCATCAATCATATTTGTTTTTGCCACTTTATCTGTGTTACGAAATAAATGTTTAAACAAATGAGGGAAATATAGCCTCGACTTGAAATGATATTCGATCCTAAAATAATTTCTGAGAGTAAAAAAAAATAAATTTGGAAAAATAGTTGTTTTGATTTAGTACGTGATAAACAAAGGTAAACGCTGGTAAATAAAAAAATAAAAAACAGCAAAATTTCACGAAAGTTTGATCTTTTTTTAAAACTGCTTGCTTTATTTTTCGACAAACCTTTTCTTTATGCCTAATAACCGAACTTTGATTTTTTTTTCTTTTTTTTATAAAACAGAATTAAAATAACAAATAAAAACTCTCTAATTGAAACATCCCTATCCCCTTCCCTCAGCGCCAAGAAAACTAAAAAATAATATATATATATATATATATATATATATATATATATATATATACAAAGGCAAAAGAAATCATATTTTTAAAAATATTTTTGTCTTGTGTAACCAATAAATAATGCTTTTGGAACAAAATAATGTATCTGTAACTCATTCTATACAGTATTACAACTAGTTGACGTATTAAAAGAATTTTATAATAAATAATTTTAATGGTACTTATAAGTACCGTCAGTAGATAAAGGGTTAAGTGGTTAAATTATAATGATGATGAGTTGTATAGGAAAACAACTTGTAATGTTATTTCTTTTTAGAAATATGTTTTCTGCAAAATCAAAGCAACTGCGAATCACTCATTTTTTTAAGAGCCATTATTTGAAATTCAGACAAAGAAATGATAGTTGTATTTTTTGATTTGCTTGATTTTTTTATATGTTGAAATAGATCATATTTGATGAATAATCTGCAATTTTGAAACCCTGAAAAAATTTCCTCTTTTCTATAGAAAATGTCAAAGTTCAAGGTTGAGAATGCCATTTTTCGTGAAAAGTGAAATGCTCGTATATTTAGAGCACTATATCTCTCGCAAGCCACAACATCCTAAAATTCTTTCGGCATAAATTGTTAGTATAACCATACTTACTTATTAAAATTTATTTGTTTCCATGGGGCATTGTTAATTTTCATTGTTATGTTGCCACAAAGTATAGTCAAAATGACGTTTTTGCCCATTTTCCGCACTTAATATCTTATTTAAGCAATAGTACACCGAACTTTTTCTTATAGATTATGAAAGTGTACTACTAGGACAAGCAAAATAAAGTAGTACTGTACGGAGATATTGTTGCTGTTAGCAGATATAACCTGTAAAATACTCAAAATTTTCAAAATCTGGAACCATTGAAGCAATGTTATTTCAAATAAACGCAACAGTAAAATAAAAC
This sequence comes from Maratus speculifer, assembly GCA_964019185.1. Classification (NCBI taxonomy): domain Eukaryota; kingdom Metazoa; phylum Arthropoda; class Arachnida; order Araneae; family Salticidae; genus Maratus; species Maratus speculifer. The sequence goes on from OZ025296.1 coordinate 38,569,808, forward strand.
AAAATATGTCACGCAGTAAGGGAATATATGTACAAAAACATGGAAAATAAAAAAAAGTGGGGCCTCGTGATATTTTTATTTTAAAAAATGACAAAATTTTCAAATAAACAATGTCGGTGATAATATTTCTTCCCTATCAGAAAATGAAAAATCCCTTTTCTTGTTCCTCTTGCTGTGTTTTTTCCGTATGAGAAAATGAAATATCCCTTTTTTGTTGTCCCTTCCGAAAGAGAATGAGGATGTTTCATTTTCTCTTAGTGGGGAAATATTATAATGGACATTGCTTTTCTTCTAAATTTTGTCATTTTTTTAAAATAAAAATATCACGAGGCCCCACTTCTTTTTCTTTTCCATGTTTTTGTACATATATTCACCTACAGCGTGACACATTTTGTTTTATTTTACTGTTGCGCTTATTTGAAATAACATTGTCTTAAAGGTTGCAGATTTTGAAAAATTTTAATATTTAACAGGTTATATCTGCTAACAGCAACAATATCTCGGTACAGTACTACATTATTTTGCTTGTCCTAGTTGTACACTTTCATATTCTATAAGTAAACGTTTGGGGTACTATTTCTTAAATTAAATATTAAGTGCGGAAAATGGACAACAACGTCATTTTGACTACTTTGTGACAACATAACAATGTAAAGTAACAATGTCCCATGGAAACAAATAAATTTTAATAATTAGGTATGGTTATACTAACAGTTTATGCCGAAAGAATTTTGGGATGTTGTTGCTTGCGAGAGATATAGTGCTCTAAATATACCAGCATTTCACTTTTCACGAAAAATGGCATTCACAACCTTGAACTTTGACATTTTCTATAGAAAAGAGGAAATTTTTTCAGGGCTTCAAAATTGCAGATTATTCATCCTTATAAAAAAAAATCAAGCAAATCAAAAAATACAACTATTTCACTTTGTCTGATTTTCAAAATAAGAGCTCTTAAGCATTAAAACTATGAGAATTAATTAAAATAATGTGGTGAATTTCTATTTCTATTGATATAATTTGATTTTTTAAAAATAAAACCTCTGAAAAGCAGTCACTTTTCACCGGTCCCGCGGATAACCATTATTCAGAGATTACACTGAACAAAGCTGCAGTTTCTTTTGAAATAATAATTAACCTTTTATAAACGCTGTTCTTGAGCTTTTAAAAAATAAAGTAAAAAATTCTAACATGAAACATTTTTTTTTCTTACCACTTAAAACTTTAATCGGTTTGAGAAAAAGCTTAAGATAAAAAGAAATAGACATTTCCTGAAACAATTTTGAAACTATTTTTTTAATTCAGATGAATTTCAATTTTATTAATTTCACAAATACCTACGGAACAAACATTAATATATATACACAGGAATACTTTTAATTCCTCATTTAAATACCATTTCTATAAAAAAAATCTTTTTAGTCTACACAAAAACAGAAGAAAATACATTCAGTATGTTTTAATTTTGCAAATCTCACGTTGAATTCATTATCTTTATTGCTTTTGCAATTTTTATTCCATTTCCTTTTTTGAAATCTTAACATTTTTTGTATTATTATTATTTTTTTATCACTTCGAGAAGATATTTTTTTTTCTATCTGATGTATTTTATCTGTTTACTACCTCCGTTCTTTTTCTACATTTAAAGAAGGAATTTCCCAAATTCTGTTTTCTTAATTTTTTCTACTGTAGAGTAAAAAAATAATATAAAGATCACACAAAATGAGAATGAAATGTTTTAGTTTGATGAATACAAAAACAACTTGAAAAAAATCCTGTTTACATAAAGATACTCAAAAGAAAGTTTTAAGTAAACCTTTATTTTTTTGGAAAGCAATTTAGTTTATATTCAAGCTGTGGCACTTTATTTTTCATTTCATCTTTATGTAGGGAATAATATGTACACTTTTATAATGCTTCAACTTATTTTAATTTTAATTTTTTTTTTTTTTTTTTTTTTTTTTTTTTTTTCAGCCATTTATAATGATTTTTAATTCCTTAACTGGTTAATTCTCTTCCGTTCAATAAATTGAAAATAGCGGACTCACACCACTATTATTTAAATAAAATATTAGTAAAATTTAGTCTAAATATTTCCGCTTTTATATAGTATGAAAATTTTCTTAAAAATAATTGTGGTGTCACAAGCTTTAAATGATGAGCTAAGCAAATTCGTCTCACCAGTTAAGGGGTTAACACTAGAACAGCTGGATTTTGGACTTACCTAAAACTGCCATTCGGGGTCAATTTGACCCCCCCCCCCCATAAGAAATTCAAGCCATATCAAAATAAAAATATTTTTTTCTTGACAAATGATGTTTAAATTGCAAAATATAAAATTTTTTGAAGATTTTATAATTTTTCTTTTTTATTTATTTAGTTGTTAGTGTAAGTCTATGCCCATTTTTACGTTTTTTTTTTTTAAATAATGGTATATAAATGACAATATATAATTCAATATATTTTATTGCACAATACCGCACAATATAGTTAATTACACACACACACACACACACACACACGCATATATATATATATATATATATATATCATAATATAATAATATTACATAAAAAAGTGATAAGAAAAGAAAAACAAAAGTTACAAATGCAAATAATACAAATAAGCACACAATATGCTTCAAAGGGAGAGAAAAAAAAATCCTGAATAAGCATATACATGTGTTCAAAAGTTACTTTGACATCAGCTCAAAAACAGAAACATGCGCGCTAGACTGTAAAAGCAACACATTTACCATTCTTCTCAATTTTTAAAAAATAGTTTCTGACATCTCTTACAGCTTATATAAGTTTTATTTTATCCCTTGCAATGTTAAAGGCACATTTCTTTTGCTTCAGAGACTGTACTTGATCTATTAGGGGGAGGTGGCAATATGATGCCAAATTTGTGCAAGTTATTTGCCATGTATTGGATAAATCTGCACCTTGATTTACATGGCAACAACTGTTCAACAATGGATATGTCTTCTTCAGGATTACAACACAAATAACAATTTGCAATCAGGTTGTACCAGGTTTCAGAAGCGAGAGCAAATTTATTTGTCGCAGGTGCTTTGCCCTGTAACTTTGCATATCGAATCTGAAATACCGCATGATTTTACAGAAAGGATTGCGTGACATTCTCTTTGAAAGCAGATGGTCCCCAACTTTTGTTCCAGAAATCATCTGCACAAAGTTTTGAATAACCTAGTGCAAAACGGGCATATAAGAGGGCGAAAAAAAGCATCGAGTTCTACCAGAGAAACATACCAGTTGCTATCAATTCCAAGCTGATGTACTGCTTCGGCAATTGTGCATGTTTGAACAGCATTGCTGCAATCACCATCAAAGGCCAGGCTGAAGTTGTATTTGTCCCAATGTTACGACGAGTAAACAATGTTGTTCCACTTGCAATTTTCACAGTATTTCGAGCTGGTGTGCGATCTGTCGTGGAAGTAGAGCTGATAATGTTCATCGGAATTCAAAGAATATTGTTTGATGATGTATACGTTTCATGACTGTTGCCAGCAGAAATGTTAGGTATGTTATTGTCTCGTCCTTGTCCACGTGAGCTTCCTGATCCACAAGAAACAAGAGAAATCACTTTGGCAGAATTGTGTACGGCATCACTGTTACTGCTTTCAGAATACGACGCATTCTGTAAATTTACATTACGCCAGCGCTACTAGGATGCCTGCATATTTCATGATAGAGTCAAAATGCTTAGAAGAGCCCTCCTAACTGAAGGCGAGCACACAACAGAGAGAATACTACTTCCCTTCCCCCATCATCGCTATGGGTCATCCAAACAAACCAAAACTTTAGTTTACTTTTCTGTTTTTAGTAATCACAATAAGAGATGGGTGTCCCCCCTGTGCAGTAAGCAAAAACGAGATATTGGAGATTCAAAAGCAGACTTTAACTTGAAAATTTATCGTTTTTCTTATGGGGGTCAAAATGACCCCTCTTGGCTGTTTTAGGTATTTCTATGATTATTTTCTTTAAAAATTAATGTAGAAAGATGAAGAATTGTCATAGTATGCTTAGTATTTTAGAAAAAGTTAAAAAAAATATGAGCTGCGGTGTTCACTTACATGTCGAAATAAAGCATTAGAAATTGGAAAAAAAGGTGAAATGACCCCAACGGCGCTTCTAGTGTTAAACCCATTCGGGACCATGGCTACATTTATTCACCTTCAGAAGGTGTATATCCAATCTGCTTTAGACACCATTAAAAAAGGAAAGTAATATTTTTTTCTATTTAATTAGAACCTTTCAAAATTAGGTAATTAGGTAGACACCATTAAAAAGGGAAAGTAATATTTTTTTCTATTTAATTAGAACCTTTCAAAATTAGATAATTAAAGGTAACTTCCAACTAAAAAGTGGTGCCAAATGAAATTTGTGTAAAAAATCCCGGTCCTGAAGGGGTTAAGAATAATTCTAAAATAAACCTAGAAATATAAATTTAAAAACAACGTTTGCACAGGACACTGAGGCCAGTACGCTGAATTCTAAGAAACTAGTCTGATCAAATTTTATATATTCTGGCACATGTAATACTAGAATGACGGTAAGGGGCCATTTTGGCTCCTACCAAATGAATATATATTGGTTCGCACCAGAGATTTCTATATAAAATAAATTTAAAACATACAAAAGAAATCAGTGTTAATTAAACAACTTAAACTATTTTAAATAAAAATTCTCGTATTAAATGTTTTTCATAAAAATTGAGTAAAAATTCTCGTTTTTCTAGAGTTAAGGTTTCTTTTAAGTTTATGCTCTACAGAATATAAATTTGTATAAAATTTCGCCATCGGCTTATTCAAAGCTCGTATTTTTTAACTCTAGCTTAAAACTTTTTTTTTTAATTAACGGTTCCAGTAGCTGCCACTAAGGACTACTTTTATGTTCTACAAGTACCATTATTTTTTTAAATAAGTTTGTAGCAATTTTTCTTGGTTATGTTATAAAAGTGTACGTTAAAAAATTCTGTTTTGAGAGTGTGGAGCGAAGTAGAATGAAAAAATCCCCATGTTGAATAGGTGGGCGGCAAAATTTTATCCAGATGGAATTAATCGCTTTGACTGTATCATATATATCGTTAAAAATTTAGCTCCGTACATGTCAACATCTATTAATTACGAGTTCTGTCAGGGGCAAAAACAGATACAAAGAAGTTTATCTTGTTTCAGTAATTTTAGATTTCCGTTTGAAATATTTGTTTTAATAAAATTTCCGGTTGAAAACATTTTAGTTTTGGATCCAGTTCAGGAATAATTAACCTTTTATTTACTGACAGTACTTATAAGTACCACTCACTTTAAAGCATGTGCGTACCTTCGGGACTATTTTTTTGAAAAATATGAAATTTTTATCAAACACATGTGCTTTTAGTTGATATAGGTAATAAAACTATGAATTCATATAAATGGAAATGTATAACGCATTTCAAAACCGAATTTCAGCTCTTTCCTTGTACAAGTGGAAAATTACCCGAAATTTTTAGAAACCTTGTTTATGATACAGACATTTGTATCTATAAACAACATGCATTTCAAAATTTAGTCCATTTAAGATAAACACATAATGCAGTTGAAAATTGCCCTTCACTGATTTCCTCTAATGATTAGGAATGGTATGCGAATACTTTTGTACAGCCTTGTATATAAAGTACAGAATTTATATATAAAGAATAATATGCAAAAAACTAACTAAACTTAAATGTGCCTACCAAATTTTAAAACATACTCTCCAGCAATTATTATGCAAAGGCAATACTATAAGCGATGTCTTTTGCTTGCCTTTGTAAATTAACAACAAATGCTATGAATGTTCTGTTTTAGCGTAATCGCAGTGAAATTCAGTGATTTATATCAGTTTCAATACATCAGAAATAGCGTAATGTCATTAAAACACTCTTCAAACAATTTTTTCCCATATACCGTAATCGAATTCTTTTGAACGTCCCTGTAAATGAATCATTATTCGTACATACTTCATATGCAATACCAAACATGCTTTGGTGACCCTAAATAAACTTTACCAATTGCATGAAAATTCGAGTATATTTACTGGAGTTTTTATAAATTGGAAAGTTGTGGTCTGATTTTTTTTTCTTTTTTTTTCTTTTCTTTCTCTCTTTCTTTCCTTTTTTTAAAATTTAGATTTTATGAATCAGTGCATGAAATAGCATTCGAATGCAAAACAACGAATTTTTTAAAATTTGGTGAAAGGATTTTTTTTCTGAGTTAAAAATTGTCTGAAAAGCTTCTTTCGCAGCTCATGTGCTATTTTTTTTTTAAATCAAAAAAACCACTTTCTAGAAATAAAAATCTTTTAGTTACACTTTGACAACATTTTCAAACGAAAAATGCTACAAAAAAGTGTTTTTTAAGGTATTGGTGTGAACAAAATATAAAAATAGTTTTTAGTGACCGACCTGCTCATGATCTGTTGGCGAGCAACTTTGTAGATCACATTTTCAGCATCAAATAGATCCTTTTTTGAAAGGATTCGTGCCCATGGATGAAAGTTGGATATTTTCTAACAACCAGGAGCGCAAACAATCTTGATACAGTCGAGATAAAGGTACCATTCCTGTCGCTAAAACCGAACTCTTACAGAAGAAAGTTTTGGTCTCTATTTGGTTAAACTGGATCTGCTACGAGCGACTTCCACCTAACTAGACCATCAATTCTAAAAATTAATACTGGCAGCTAGAGAAATGGAATGTAACACTAACTACGAAACACCCTGACATAACAAACAAACGAGGTATTATCTTCCATTATGACGACTGCATTCAACATGTATCTTTGACTGTCAGTAACAAACTCCTTGCATTCGATTCAGACATTTTGATGCATCCTTCTTACTCTCCGGACATTTCTCCATGCGATTACTATCTGTTTCTTTCTCACAAAAATTCTGTTCACCAACAAAAAGTACTCTTTGAATGACATAAACAATCACCTCGGTCAGTATTTTGCCACCAAATCAAAAAAGTTTTGGAAAAAAAGTGTATTAAAATATCGGAAAGATAGAAGAAGGTTTGTCGGACAGATTGGCAGAAGCATTCTACAATAAAATATTGCCTTTATCAAAATTTCTATAGTTTATTTTTTCCAAATAAATAAATAAAAAAGTTGGAAATTGCACTTCAAGCGTAGCAAATGAGGTGCGTTCGTACGATAATGAAGTTTTAAAAATATTCAGATCTTGCTGTTATAGTAGACAGTACATCAGATATACAGGGTGATTCCAAATTTTTTTTACAATAAAAGAGGGGTGATACTACACATCAAGACAAACAATATTAAATAGTAGACCAAGGGTCCAAAACGTTTTCCTAAGGCGATAGCCGCCATTAAAGTTTAGGGACCAAAATTTCAAATAAACATAAAAAACGGAAAAATCGGTCGACTGATTTGCGGTTTTCAATAAATTATTCTTTATGTCGGCATTTTCTTGAAATTAAATTATAACGATAAATTTCAAAAAATGCCGATAGAGGGCGCTTTAGACTTTGGAGTAACGAACAACTATTTTTTGCCGGTATGTTTTGCATTTCATTAAATGTTTTCGTAAGTTTACACGCAAACTTAAATTTTGAGCTCAAAATCTGTAGTTGGGAGTGGTTAAGTAACACAAACTGAGCGGTGTTCAAAGGGATCAAATTTCAAATGATAAAAAAAAAAAAAAAAAAAAAAAAAAAAAAAAAAAAACCGAAAAATTGGTCGATTAATTTGCAGTTTTCACAAAAACTATTCTTTATTTAGGTATTTTCGTGAAAATAAATTATAAAGATAAATTTCAAAAAATGCCGATAAAGGGCGCTTTAGACTTTGGAGTAACGAACAACTATTTTTTGCCGTTATTGTTTGCATCTCTTTAAATGATTGAGGAAGGATAGACTTAAACTTAAATTTTGAGCTGAAAATCTGAATAGTAGGGAGTGGTTAAGTAGCACAAACTGAACTGTGTTCAAGGGGGAGGGGGAGGTTCAAATTTAAAGTAATTATAGAAAATGGAAAAATTGGTCGATTCGTTTGCGGTTTAAAATAAAACTGTTCTTTAAATCAGTATCTTCTTGAAAATAATTTTTAAAGATAAATCTCAAAAAATTCCGTCAGAGGGAGCCTTAAACTTCATAGTAACCAACAATTCATATTAACCATTATTTTTTGGTTCTAATTAAATGCTTGCAAAAGCATTTTAAATGTTCTCGGAAGGTTAGATTTAAACTTCAATTTTGAGCTCCAATCCTGAATCGTTATGAGGAGTTAAGAAGCGCAAACTAAAGTGTGTTCAGGAGTTAAAATTTAACCCTCTTTCCTCCTCGAGCACCATTCAATTTTTCGCTACTTAAACACTCCCAACGATTCAGAATTTCAGCCCAAAATTTAAGTCTATGCATTTGAAAGCATTTAATGAGATTAAAAAAAATAACAGTTAAAAATAGTTGTACGCTACTCCAAAGTCTAAGGCGCCCTCTATCGGCATTTTTTGAAATTTATCTTTAAAAATATTTTCCAATAAAACACTGATTGATCAAAAAAACTGCTGATTTAAAAATTAGTTTTAGCAAAAACCGCAAACGAATCGACCAATTTTTCCCTTTTTTACAATTATTTAAAATTTGAACCCTCTGAACACAGCTAAGTTTGTCTACTTAACCACTCCCAGCTATTCAGATTTTGAGCTCAAAATTTAAGTTCAAGTCTAAGCTTACGAAAGCATTTAATAAGATGCAAAAAATAACGCCAAAAAAGCGTGTTTCGTTACTCCAAAGTCTAAAGCGCCCTCTATCGGCATTTTTTGAAATTTATCTTTATAATTTATTTTCACGAAAATATTTAAATAAATAATAGTTTTAGTGAAAACCGCAAATCAATCGACCAATTTTTCCGTTTTTTACAATTATTTAAAATTTGAACCCTCTGAACACAGCTAAGTTTGCCTACTTAACCACTCCCAGCTATTCAGATTTTGAGCTCAAAATTTAAGTTCAAGTCTAAGCTTACGAAAGCATTTAATAAGATGCAAAAAATAACGCCAAAAAAGAGTGTTTCGTTACTCCAAAGTCTAAAGCGCCCTCTATCGGCATTTTTTGAAATTTATCTTTATAATTGATTTTCACGAAAATATCTAAATAAAGATTAGTTTTAGTGAAAACCGCAAATCAATCGACTAATTTTTCCGTTTTTTAAAATCATTTGAAATTTAAACCCTCTGAACACAGCTCAGTTTGTGTTACTTAACCACTCCCAACTACAGATTTTGAGCTCTAAATTTAAGTTTGAGTCTAAGCTTACGAAAACATTTAATGAGATGCATAAAATACCGGCAAAAAATAGTTGTTCGTTACTCCAAAGTCTAAAGCGCCCTCTATCGGCATTTTTTGAAATTTATCTTTATAATTTAATTTCAAGAAAATGCCGACATAAAGAATAATTTTAGTGAAAACCGCAAATTTCTCGACCAATTTTTCCGTTTTTTATGTTTATTTGAAATTTTGGTCCCTAAACTTTAATGGCAGCTATTTCCTTAGGAAAACGTTATGGACCCTTAGTCTCCTATTTAATATTGTTTTTCTTGATGTGTACTATCACCCCTCTTTTATTGTAAAAAAAATTCGGAATCACCCTGTATAATAGTGGTAGAAATCTTGTTTCTATTGATGTACATATACAGGAAGAAACTTTTAATATACAGGGGTTGGACAAAAATATGGAAACACCTTAAAAAAAACACGTTTCCTTGCCTAGTATTGTGTACGGTACCCGTTGTTATTCAAAACAGCTTGCAGTCTTCTCGGAATGGATAAATACAGTTTCTGTATGTTTGCCAAGGGAATATTGTACCATTATTCCTGCAAAACGGTGGCAAGTTCAGATAACGATGTTGGCGGTGGATAGCGGGAATGCACTTTCCGCTCCAATGTAGACCACAATGGTTCGATAATATTCAAGTCTGAAGACTTTGGTGGCCTGGGAAGATGCGAAAATTCATCCTCGTGCTCAGAAAACCAGTCCTGGACAATGTGAGCTGTGTGAACGGGGACGTTGTCGTCTTGGAAGATACCATCATCATTGGGGAACAAAGCTTGTACCATTGGATGGACTTGATCGGCCAAAATGTTCACATAAGTCTGAGCAGTAATACGCCCTTACAGAGTTATCATGGGGCCAGAAGAGAACCACGATATGGCTGCCCAAACCATCACTAAACCTCCGACATGTTTCACTCTTGGCAACAAGCAGTCCGTATTATAGGCTTGAGATGGCGTTCTCCAGACGTAAACTCGGCCAGAAGTGGGGAACAATGCGAAAGAAGACTCATCAGACCATATTACGCTCTTCCACTGCTCTATAGTCCAGGCTTTAAGACTTAAACACCACTTTTTCCTGTTACAGACATTAGCATTACTGATGGCTGGCTTTTCAATTGCAACACGACCAGCAATTCCTTATTTATGAAGCTCCCTTCTAATTGTTTTGGTACTCACAGGATTTGGTAACACGACATTCATTTCAGCAGTAACTTTTGCAGCCGTGGACTGCTTATTTTTCGCGATAATCCTCCTTAATGATCGTCTGTCACGATCACTCAGCACACACTTTCGTCCGCGCTGTGATTTAGCGGATGATGTTTTATCCGCATTTTAAATATGCGGAATAAATCTTCGACACAGTACCTCTTGAAACACTAAAAACCTCGGCTACCTTGCTTACGGAAGCACCCACCATATGCACGCCAACAATTTGTCCACGTTCGAAGTCTGTTAACTCTGACATAATGCAATGATAATCTCACATAACAGTGCTCCAACAACGACTGAACGGTGCAGCGGTTTTACGAAGTTGTATAGTTGGCGTCAGTAGGCGAAAACTCTAGTGCCATCAACATAGTTCACTATAATCAATCTTTCTTTTCAAACATGCATTTCAAAAGGTGTTTCCATATTTTTGTCCAACCCCTGTACCTCAGCAACGTATATCATATTCATAAAATGTGAAATAGTTTAATATAATTAACACACGCCGCAAACAATGTTTTCCCGTATAAGCATTATGTAGTGGAATACTTTTGTGAGGCCCTGTAATTTAATAATAAATACTCTTTGCATCACAGATTGTAAATAATATATATATATATATATATATATATATATATATATACTTCATAGGTTCGTGTATTCTATTATATTCGAATGAGTGTAACGCCATTAAAATGCATTTGAAAAAATTTTCCTCATTGACCGTAAAGTAACGGAATACTTTTGATTGTCCCTATAATTGATCTATATGCATCCAATTTTAGTAAAATTTGAAATGACTCGACAAAATTATGTAATAATTATGTATTTTAAATTTCAAACAATTAAAATACATTTGAAAGTTTTTTCCCCATTGACCGCAATGTAATGGAATACTTTTGATTGCCCCTGTAATTGATCTATTTATCCGATTTCCAGAAAATTTGAAATGAATCGACAAAATTATGTAATAATTATATAATTTGCATTTCAAACGATTCGGATGGGTAGTTTTTGCGCTGCTATATGCGGACGGACGGACTGAACGACAACATAGGTTCTACGTATTTACATAATTACGAATGCACCTAAAAACGGAGGAAACTTATGGGACAACTTATTAGTTCTTGCATTTTATCTCCGATTTTTAAAACTCACACCACTCTTCTTAAAATGACAGTTGCATATGTAATTTTCATATTTTTAGCATCGTGTAAGGCCCCTGTTTGTTTTGTAACATGTGAAGTAAACTGGTTTTCGTTTCAAATAAGAAAATCAGTATGTGTATCAACAGAAATTCATGAATATTCGCTTTAAGCTTATCATTCCTCTTTGAACACTGAAAGGAATGTATATCTGCATCTATTCTCAGACATACAATTTACGATATAATCACACAAAAGATATCGCTAAACTTGCTAAGTTGTCTTGATTTTAGAATGTAAATGCATTTATGAAAAAAGAGGTCATGTACATAATGATAAAAATTTGCCCTAACTTCGATTTTTCAAAAAGTAATAATTTTTATGTGTTTCCGAAATTTTATAAATATGTATCACCTACAGTTGTCGTCTGGTCTGTTCGTCTATTTCTCTGCCTATTTTTCCGCATATAAAACGTAAAAAATATCCAACCGAATGGTTTAAATTTAATATATATCGCATTTTTTGCAGACTTTTGTCGATTCATTTAAAATTCTGGGAAAATCGAATCGATATTTAAAAATTTACCTTACAACCACTATTTTTGAAATAAAAAATTACATTTTTTTATACTAGAAACTGTTATCTTTGTAGAAAGAGAAAATTATGTTTAAAATTTATTATCAAGATTATTTTTTTTAGATTACTGTACTTCGAAATATTTCTTCGGAAATACTGATGTTCAAGAAAAGGTTCAGCTGTACTTCTGACTAAACATACCTTCTACACTCTATAGAATTATAAATTCAAAACGATGGTGAAAATCATGCACTTGAAAAGCTATGCGTCGAATTTTTTGATGCCACTTCCCTGGTATGAAGATAAAATTTCAATCATTTTAGTTTTGAATCTGACAATAGTGAGGTCAAGTTTTGAGCTAAAATGATTTTAAAATGATTAAATAGAAATACCCCCTTTTTTAAGAATGGTGAATACGGAAATGAGTATGTAAATTTTGAGAAACTGAAATTGATGTCGAGTTTAGATTTCACGCTAAAACAATTCTGTTTAATGTCAAAGGAGAAGAAATTTTGTTCTTTTCATTCGAGAATACCGAACGTAAGAGCCTCAAGTGACAGCTTCATCATAATAATTGATCTATATTATATTTTATTGATTACGTAGGGGAGAGTGGGGATACTTGAGCATAGGGGATACTTGAGCCACCCCCTTTATCTCTACAGTTGTTCAATTTTTCTTTCTAAAACTGGCAACATGGTAACATATTTATAGTTCTGAACATGTAAAAAAGAAATCATATACCTTGGTACCATTTTTAAAGTATGGTGATTAACCCTTTGAGCTCTGCTGGTAGAATTTTCTACCACAAAATTTTAATTCTGAAATGTCACAACGACACCAGAAAATTCGACCAAATTTATTTGAAAAAGGTTTAATGCATTTTTTTGCGTATATTGTAAATCGGTTTTTTTCTTTGCAAAATACTGGTGCGAATGTGACATCTGGCTCAAGTATCCCCTCCATGGGGATACTTGAGCCACAATGTAAAAGAAAAAGTAAAAATTTATTAGACATAGAAAAATAGTTCAAAATTAATTGAAAGTGGTTTTCAAATGAAGAAAAAATATCAAATTTTCATTTTCAATATTTTATTTTGTTCTAAGAAATTCTAAAAAATTTTAAAAAATTAAAATTTAAAAAATGGCTCAAGTATCCCCATCTTCCCCTATTTGACTAAAGTTTTATTTTAATAATTTGGATAACTGAGTTTATAACAATAGTATACAGGGTTCGCACACTCCTTATATTTTGTAAGGGCTCTGGCACCACTATTTATGATAAGAAAATTTATATTTAATTTTCAAGAAACAGATTTCGCAACCACCACCTCGATTCGCAAATTTCGCAACATTTTTTTGCAGTGAGATGCATTGAAAATACTGTAAAAATTTAGTGGTAAAGCTGTGCGAACTCTGGCATACATTTTTTATTGTTAAAATAATATTTGTTTGACAGTTAGACTAGCAATTGATCCACTTTTTATTATAACTTATTTTGTAGACTTGTTAAAAATCAATGGAAAAGTTTCTTTTTATACTTTACCTTTATTCGAAATTCAACGAGTTCCAACTAGTGTCGGTAATTATGAAAATAGTTCGTAATACGTTCGCCTGGTACATCATCGAGCGCAAAAGGTTAAATATGATTATCTGACATTTAAAAGAAATTAAAAAAGTTTTAAGGAATATACTTGTGTTTGATAATCTTAAAAAACATCTCCTTTTTAAGGATGAGATTTGTATACTTACTGAAGTATGCACATTTTTTAAGTTAAATAATTAATCGCATATAAAAATCAAATTATATAAAAAATGCATCGAAAGTTCTTTTATGAAAAAACTATTTATAAACTATATAAAGACATACACAAATCTCCAATTTGAAAATTTGAAAAAGTAATCACGTTTCAATTCCAAGTATTTGGATGATTTATTAGATATTTAAGTCTTTTCACTAGAAACGAGGTTAATTAAATAAATTTCCTGTCCGTGACATTTATTTTCAATTAGTCTTAGATGTTAAATACACAGCATTTGGAAAATGGATTTGCTTCTTTTAATTCTTAAAGGACTTATTAGCAAAAGAAAGATTATTAACTGATTCCTTTAATTTTCAATTGATATTTTAAACGTATGATTAAAAATTGTGAAAGTAATTGGTAAAATATGCTGCATAATTTTAAATTTTGAATGTCAAGTATTTATTTTTGGAAATGGGACATTTGGAATTAGGTCATTTAAATTACTGAATAGGTGTATTTCTGATATTAAAATAACTTTTTAGCTCGGATTTAAACAATAAATCATGCATCCAACATACATTATGTAGTATTTTCCAACACATTCAAAATATTGTTTAGAAAAGTAAACAATCGAGAAAATAGAAGAAAAAATAAAGAAAATAGATAATAAAAACAACTAATAGACGGATTTTGAAGAGCCTTACATTTTTAGATAAATTTTCAAGGATAGGATTGGGTTATGTCGTTTGCCAACAAAAAAAACTGTAAAAAAATCAATGATTCGTCTGAAAAAGTGGACAGCGTAGCGGGTGACGCCTGCTAGTTTTAAAATATTTTTTTCGATTTTTCGAGTGAGATTTCAATATTACAGGGACTTGCCCTCAAGGGGTTAAAAAGCTATTAAATAATTGAATAAAATAAATTAACAGAGACTTGAATACATTTTTAAAATGAAAATTTACATACAAAAAATAAAAATCCTAATAAACATTTAAAAATTAAAAAGTAAACGTTTCGCCAAGCTACTCCGCAAGGCATCATAAGTACAAATATCCATTGCATAACAAACAGTGGAACAAATAAACAACAGTACAGTTAATTATTTTTTAGAAATAGATAATATTCAATAAGAACAGAACAAGTTTCATTCATGGTTGGCGATCGCAGATTTTTGAACGTGATCTACCGTGGTAACTGCCACAACCCGATTTTCAAATACTGGCGTTCGCAAACTGTGGGATGTGTTTTGTTTGAAGACAATGCTGGACAATTTTAAAATTTAAATTACCACTTTTCAGAGCACCGGCATGTTCCTGCAGGAGAATTTCAAAAGATCGCCTAGTTTCACCAATGTATACATCGTATATATTGGCGAAATTCGTAGATCTTTTAAAATTGTATTGTCAGTACTTTAAAATCTGTAACAGTTATCAATGTAAACTAATCCTCGAAGGCTATCCACATATTTGCGTTCGGTAATCATAAATGAAGCTTGCTATCTCTAATGAATATTATCCATTTTTAAAAATAACTAACTGTTCTTGTTTTGTTCCACTATTTGTTATGATATTTGTACTGATGGTGCCTTACGAATAGCTTGGCGAAACGGCTGCTTTTTGTATTTTTAAATGTTTATTAGCATTTTTATCTTTTGTATATATATATATATTTTTTAAATCTATCCATGTACCCATACCTGCCAACTTAACTAATCTTCCGTAATACCTGGGTTAGTTTGATCCAAGTTAATTTCATTTCGAACCAGAAAATTTATTTCATGAATCTTTATTTAATTTCAGGTTTATAGGTTGAACATATTCAATTTCATGTCCTTAAAAAATTCTGGCTCGGAACTCAATAACAACAGGATCAAATTAACGCACGTATAACGGATGATTAATGAGAGATTGGCACCTATGTGTACCTCTAAGTTTATTTTATTCAACTTTGAAAACGTTGTTTGTAAATTCCGGTATCAGTAAATCATTTAATCGTTTTACGGACAGAATACTCCTGTGTCGGAAATTGGCTAAAAGGTTCGACTGCGAATTTAGAATATTGTAAATAAAATTAGAACTGAATTCTGAAATAGCTGAACACGTTATCTAACATTTATCATCTTCAAAAGCCTTTGACTCCAATTAATTGCTTTTTTTAAATATACTGGAAATTGAAAACAAAAAGTACATTTGATCTTAAATTAAGAATGGAAATGCACAAAGGAACGAGAAAGTTTTGGAGAAAAGGAAAATATCTTAATGCAATTATTTAATTATTTTTCCTTTAGAAAGAAATTCAAAGATAGTAATTGCTATTGCTTGTGTTTTTATTACTGAGAAATTTAATTTCGAAACGTTATTTTTCTTTGAAGTTTCATGCATGTATTTGCATTTTCTTTTCATTTTTTAAAAGACATTTTCTTAAATAAATAGATATATACTTTTATTTATTTCCTTTTATTTATTTAATGAATATGCAAAAATAAAACTACATGTTTTTTCAAATGGTCACACTCGTTAAAAATACAAAAAAAAAAAAAAAATTATTCCTACATTAAAGATAAATTAAAAAGATATGATAAAAGGAAAAATAAGATATGCTGCTTAATGCATTCAATTTTTTTTAATGGTAAAACATGCAGCCGTATTGGAAACTTTTAACACTATAAACATAGTAGTTAACGTATGCATTTTTTTAAATTGTTAAATAAACATACTTAAACCATAGCTGCCAACGCTTCTGATTTTTTGGCCCGGAATATTTTAACAGAAATTTTTGCCTTATTTAATTGGTTGATTACGGCGAGTTGAAACGATAAATGTTACCATAAAATTTTTCCGGGCCAAAAAAGCGGAAGATGTTGGCAGCTATGCTTAAATTATAAATCATTAATAATGTCGAATAATTTCCTCACTGTTAGAAGATACACTTTATTAATCCCTAAATGATCGCATTAAGTTATGGTTTAAAAATTCAAATTCATTATTACCACCACTTTTTTAAAAATGCATTTTTTTTTTATTTAATTAAAAGGTAAAAATGATGCCAGAATAAAGTGATTACACTATTTTATAAAAAAAAAAGGTGGGAATCCATCATTTCTGAATAAAAGCCGTGAAGCTTGCAGCCGTGAATGGGGATAATAATCTCGGGAGCGACGATTAAGTGGTTAAACAATTTTTCGATTTCGCAGCAAAACTGCATACTTATGAAGAGTACAAAAATAATGCTGTACAAAGATAATCTGGCGTAAATTGGCACAGCTGCGCCACCTTGTGAACGGGATAATAATGCAAATCCGCTGGTTTGTAGTATGGCTTCATATATGAGCACATATCTATTTTCTGCGCGTCGCTTGCGCGTATTTTCT
Source organism: Maratus speculifer (assembly GCA_964019185.1). NCBI lineage: Eukaryota > Metazoa > Arthropoda > Arachnida > Araneae > Salticidae > Maratus > Maratus speculifer. The sequence goes on from OZ025296.1 coordinate 38,587,185, forward strand.
GAATTTTTACTCAGTCATGATAAATGAATCTTGTTTACCAGATTTAATGCACAATGATTTTGATACAGTTTGGTTTGACAAAATTACGTACATTAAAAAATTAGTCACAATATCATTGTAATTTTAGCAGAAAAAACATTAACCCTTTGCGGGTGAAGTGTAATCTGCGCTGCTTGTGTAATCCTGAATTCCCACCGGAAATCTGCAAAAATTCATTAGAATAAGGAGCATTAAAAGCTATTTCACTCTATTTTTCCGTCAAAGTTAGAAAAGAAAAAATTAATCAAAATTTTTTGGTGCAAATCTTTATTAGTCGGGATATAATATATCCTACTGTTCCCGTGGTATTAATCCGACACATTAAACATTTAGTTAATATTATTGCCATTTTTGGAGTTGTACGGATGTTTATTTTAAGCAATTCGGTACCACTTGATTATCTCGTTAGCCGCCACAAAAAAATTTGAACTTCCTAAATCACTTTGAAATAGTCGAATATTTTGATGCGTCAGTAAGCCTGTTAGTCTGGGATAAAAATAGTGATTTTCAGAAAGTGGTAAGAGATTTTTTTTCTTTGAAATTTATAACATTTGGTAATTAGATTTTCTAATTTCTCACAAGACACGCTATATTGCAAGTGTGGCGTTCAAATAGTTTTTAAGTTATCCGAAGGGGTCAAAAGTGGCCCAAAATGGTTCGTATAATATAACCCACGGCTGGTGTGTCGTCTTATTTGTTTTACGAACTTGGCTGACTAGATTGTTGCAAATGATTTCTCCATACAGTTTAAACTTTATTTTTCAATTCAATGATTATTTATAACATGATGAAACGTGTAGTCCTTCAGGGTAGGTGATTTTTCTCTATGCAAAGCCTGTATATAACACAGGGCTGCTAAATCTATTTACTCTTTGCACTCCGTGTCATTTTGAGTATGGAGTATGGGAGTACCAGAAACTCCGGCGACATTTTTGACTGTGAGCTACAGCAACTACGCGTCATTACGCATTGATTACGAACTACGCATTATTTTATTGGAACTTTATTCGGTCGACACCACTTTTTAAGAGGTTTCCTTCAAGTACGCAATTTCAAAAGTGCTCTGACTAAACAATGGAGTTATGAATGAAAAAGAGGAGACATATGGTGTATTTTCTAGCAGTTACGAGTAACGTAACTGAAGAGGTTTTCACAAGATGACGGTTGTTTTTTTTTAACCCTTTCTGGCATACTGTACCCAGTACGGGATATCTAATCTTAATTACCAAACTTGTAAACGGCACCAATAACATTTTAATACAATTTTTCTTTTGCAATGAAAGTTTAAATTTGGGGATTCTTAATTTCTAAAAAATGTCGTGGTACTAGTTGGTTACTCCAACGACCAATTTCGCCAAATTGTACAAATTGCCAAACTAGTCGCCAAATTATACATATTGACATAATTTTTATTTTAAATAACGATGGAATAAAAAAATAGGTGAATTCTAATAAAAATAAAAATCAAAAACAATTAATGACATTTTAAATACGTGTATCGTATTTAATATCATTAAATGGACATTCATGATCATCCATTATTGGCTTTTAATTTTGTAATTTGACGATTGTTTTTTGGTCGGTGGGATAACCAAGTTATATCAAAGTCGTTTGTAAATTCCGGAGACAGTCGGTAATTTCTCGTTAAAGTAACAAAATTTGCCCGCACCTCCAAGGATTAAACAGACCAATAGTTTCTGATTACCACTGGGGAAAACATACACTACAACGTCAATAGAAAATCGCGTCTTTTTTAAAGGCATTAATGACGGAAAATTGCAACCACAAATCTGGTTAACATTTTCAATTTCATAAACATATGCTGGACAATTGTACCATAAAATTTAACTACTAAGAATGTATTTATTAAAAATACAACACACTGTTCAATGGTGCACAAAACAAGAACTTTAATAGGAACTTGTACAGTTAAAATAAAATAAAAATATCAATGTTTCGCGCCGTCTTCAGGAAAATATGATAATGAAAGGGGTAAAAGCTTGCTTCCTGATCGAGAGATAATATTTATAATAAATTAAAATCGAAATGAATTTAAAGTTTAAAAATGTTGCCACTTACACGTGAGTAAAAATTAAGCTCAGTTAAGCTTAGTTAGAATTAAGGAGGATCGCAGAGATATTAAACAGTATAAACAGAATACTGCTCTTTCTCGCTTCTACTTGGCGAACAAGGGTAGCTGTATTAACTTTCAAGAGGCTAAAATCATAGTTCCGTGCCCAGTTGAAGCTAAAATAATAGAATCTGTCGAAATCATTGCACGAAAAAATAAGCCTTGTAATGATAAGTTATCCTACAATATACCAAATATATGGCATAACATCATAAAATCTTAAATTTTATATCTCGTTGAAATATTTCAATTTTTACTCACGTGTAAGTGGCCACATTTTTAAACTTTCAATTCATTTCGATTTTAATTTATTAGAAATATTATCTCTCGATCAGGAAGCAAACTTTTAGTCCTTTCAATTATCATATTTTCCTGAAGACGCCGCGAAACGTTGATATTTTTATTTTATTTTAATTGTACAAGTTCATATTAAAGTTCTTGTTTTGTGCACCATTGAGCAATGTGTTGTATTTTTAATAAATACATACTTAGTAGTTATTTTCAATTTCTTTTTACCGGGGTCGGTTTGACTAGGTATTATAATCTTTTCACAGACACTGACTGGAAATGGTTGTCTTGGTTGTCACAATGTGGTGGAACTACGACCACCAAAGTGAACTTCAACCCGTAAAAAAAAATAGTAGTTTTTGCCATTATTTTTTAGAAGTAGTTCCTATAAAAGAAGTTTTCTACGTAAATTTATTGGTGGAAGTTTAAAATGATTGTTGCGAATGCCATACTGAAACGGTTGCAATTGAAGCTTCAGGATTTTAAGGATGTACCAGTTCCAGGTCTGCCACTGAGTTGCCAGTTTGGCCTCTTCTTTCAATTTAAAACTTCGAAATCACATCAGAAATTCTGAAAGAAAATGTTTTATTTTAGGTAATCACGGAAAGCCTGTCATTAAGTAAAGAAAACAAAACCATACAGAATTTCTTGTGTGAACGTGAAATTTCAGATTTAAAAGATTTTAAAAAAGAGGCCAAATTTGGCAACCCAGGTGTGCCACAGGCCACTATTTTTATATTCCATTCGCAGCAGTATTTTTCTAAAACAAATTTTAAAATTTATTATTACTATTATTATTATTGTTATCATTTCGATAAAGTTGTCAAAATGTGTATTAAGGATTTCTGTTTAAAGAAAGTGGTGCCAGTTAGAATTTAAAAAATGGTCGCCTGTGGCAGCTTGGAGTTATCTTTCTTAATAGTTCCATGGAATAAACGAGCCGAATTTTATTTGCATTTGTACAAATTTTGAAAAGAAAGATGATTACGATTGCGACAACAAAGTTCTGAACATAGCTTACACTGTCGCGCAGTGATAACAACGGAGTTTCATCATATTGACAATTAAAAAAAATAATAATAATGTAACATATACTGATTGTTGAAAATGATTTACAATTCTACTTCAACAAAATAATGCAACAAATATGCAGATTTGAAAAAGCAAATCCATCCAAAGATGGAAAAAAAAAGAATTACTTCCTCTAAAACTAACACTTAATATAGAAAACAACATTTTTAAGTGTTCATTATTTAAAAATTTGAAAAATACTGAATAACAGGAACATTGTATAAAATAATTGTAAACTTTTCTTAAAAGAGATCGTTTTTATTTGTATTCTTGTGTTAATATTTTAAACTAGCAAACTATAAAATATTCGCTTTTTAACTCTATTTTTCGCTATGCTATTTAATACAATATTATCGTTTCTAAATTAAATACATTTACCTTTGTAACATTTAATTATAACGTTGAAAATGTGGTTCTTTACATTAAATTAACTTTTCCGTAAAATATTCAAATTTAAGGAACATATATCATTTTCATTATGCCTGAGTTAAGGAAACTCAGGGATTGAAAACTTTTCAAAAAATCGATTTTTTATGATCTAGTTTGATTATTCAATTAATTCTTAACTCAATGCAAAAAATCGCATAAAAACATTAGCATTTTTAACGGAGTTATAAGCATTTATGTATCAATATTTACATAGCCGCATCCATATAATTTCAACTTTAAGTCGTGTTTTCTCAAAACTTGATTTTTGATGACTAACACCAAGATTAAAAAAAAAAACTATTGGATGAAATGTCTTAATTTTTTTTTTTTTGCATCCATATAACATCATTATCTAGATTATGAATTAAGGATATAACTATCACTTAATAAAAACTTAAAAAATTACCTTTAAAACTTTTCTGATTTGAATTTAATATTTCTAAATAAAAAAAACCCACCAGTGCAGTTGCACTGTCTTTTAAATTAAGTAATCTTTTACGTTAAATAAAAATCATAAAAGAAGTTTTCTTTGTTTGATTGTCTTCATCCTTTCGCGACGGAGGCATTTTACGAAATTTTTAAAGTTTTATCACCGGTTTTTAGAAACAGAAATTTATGCCTTATTGAATGTACAAAATTCTCCGATTAAATAAAGCAATTTTTACACTAAAAATTTACTGCTGGAGATAAACAAGTATTCTTAAGCTTTTTTGCATGTTAATGGAGGTTTTAATGGAGGTGAAAGGGTTAATGGAGGTAAAAGGGCTAGTAGAAATGTTGTGATAAATATTTAAGTCATTAGCCAAGTAGAAAGTTACTCTATTCATTAAATACATACTATTAGTAGTTCCATGTCTTTAATATTCTCTAGTTAATATGCATTAATTGAGAATAATTTATGAGTAACATTAATAACACTGAATCATAAAACTGAAGGAAAACTTTTAAGATGTTTTAGTAGATGGTATTAAGTAAATACAGAAATGCCAAGTCCCGTGTTTTTGGATATTTTTATTTTGATACAGAAAATGTTTTTTAATTTAATTGGAACTTTCTGCGGATTTAAAATAAATAAAATTTCCGTAAAATAATACTGGTGTGCAAAAAGGCGGATACTTGGCAACTCTGGTAAATAAGATCCCCAAACCTTTCCTTTTTTTCATAGTTGGTGAAAATGAACATTTAATGCAGCAAATTATATTATTCCTATGAATTGTGAATAAAAGATTAATTAATTACAGAGAAAATCAATAGTTTATTAAGCCACCGAATCGAAAAGCTGAAATTTGTTCTCTTCATTAAATTTATGCCATTTATAATTATCACTTACCCCTCATACATACTAAGTAAATCTTGCAATCGTTTTGAAAATCGAAAAAAAATGTGACGGATTTATATGTTTTATAAACGGAAGATTTCGAAACACATATTAAAAAAATTGCTGTCCGTCTGTCTGTGCGATTGTAAACGCTTTATCTCCCGAACAAATTAAGATAGAGACTTGAAAATTGGTGTGTAGTTAGTTTCTAACAAAGGAAAGAAACCTATTTAATATAAATAACATCGATTATCCGGAACTATTTTTTCGGACTCTCTAAATATCCGTTCTGATCGGTACATAAAGTTTTTCAATTTTTTTTATTATTTTAAGGAATGAATGTAAAAAACAATGAAAAAACAAAAACTTTGCATTAAGAATGAAGTAGATCGGATGTATTCAAATAACTGAGAGTTTGTATGTGGTAAATGTGCAAATCTCTATCCCTTTAATCTATTATGGACGAGTCTCTTTTACAGTTTTTTAAATTCTTCGACACCACTTTTTTCCACATTATAATTCTGAATTATTTAATCTCTCAAAATTCGAGGTTAGATAATGTGAAAAATTCCAAAGTAAAATACCGGTATTGAAATTTAAAAATTTTGTTTGCTTTACATGGCAAGTTTTCTTGCTAACCGGCTTTAATACTAGAACGCCGGAAAGGTGTCAATTCGACACCGATCACTGGACTAACTGTCGATTCGAACCAGAAAAATCTTGAAGAAATCAATTATATACCAGTTACAATGAATTAAGCTAATCATATAAACTAAATAATTTCAAATTATTTTTCTGGTTTTAAATATATTTTTACAGAAGTTGCGTAAAATTTCCCTGCATTCTAGTGTTAATGAGTTAAGATTTTAAAAAATATTCTATCGACTGTTACCACCATGCTTTACTGCTCATTATTTAAAATTCCATCCATATATTAGAACATTTAAAACCATCATTCATCAGACAGCTTAATAATTGCAAATGCTTCAAAGAATTACACATTTAATTCCAAATCTTATCGCTTTCCCCTAAGATTGATGGCAGGAGATACAGAGTTAATGATCCTTATCTTTTCTAAAATACTTGGATTCAAAACATTTAACCGAAGCAAAAGAAATTTTGTAACGGCAGAATTTCCAGAAGAATGCTTTTTTTCTCCTCTTTCTAATGCTTTTCAAATGGCAGGTAATTTGGGAATTTTTGAGAAGCACTTGAATTTTGAATATAAGGAATTTGACACATTTTTTAACAACTAACAACTCCAAGTATTGTTTTAATCTAATGGATTATTCCGCTAGAGATATTTTAAGAGATATTCTGTCATTAATAAGGAATACTAAATTTACTAACTTTAAAGAAATTCAAAATTTTAAACAAGTTTATGATTTCGTATATTTCATTATTTCAATTTAAAGAACTCAAATTATGCTTTATAAAATGTATAAAGTGTAATCTTCGTAAAAACAGGACAGGATTCGTTTGAGATTATTTGAATATCAGGTATTTCCTAAAGCATTATTTGCCTTATTTATAACGAAATTATTTGTAAACGACAACTTTTATGATGCAATTTTAAGGGTATGGGACAATTAAAAAATTTACATAACGCGAAGGAAAAATTAAACATTTACTTTCAACTAAGTTTATTTAAACTTATTTCTATCAGTGTTGCGTTTTAAATATTGTAGTGATACATCGTACGAATAAGTCGGCAAGATTCACACGTTTTGTAAAAAAAATATTTAACACCAGAAATGAAACTGTTTCAGTCAGGCTCGGACGGGCCCGCGGGCCGGTGCGCCCTCGTTCGAAAACTTTGCGCCCCAAGTAACTAAGCCGCTCCAATATTTTTTTTCGCTTGTTGTACACGTGCATTCTGATCAGTGTGCGAAATTTCGAGAATATGTTTACGGATAATCATCAATTATTAGACAGGCAACACAAGATAGTCATTTTTTATTATCACAAAGAAATTAAAAATATATTATAGCAATGTCGGGATCGGAAACCAAAGGGGAACATCTTTGCATGCGATTGAAAGAGAAAACATGCACCTAACACGAGCTTTAGTAGCCATGACGCTCTGGACAAAATATTTTAATGATATCTTTTACATTTTAACCAAATATTTTGCATTTTTTTGGAATTTTTCATTTTAGTAGCTCCTTTTCCCCCTTGTAGCCGTCCCAGAATGCACTTTCATAATAGCACTTTTTGAAAACAACTTGAGAAATAAAAGAAAGAGAAATTAAAACCAAAAAATTTTTTGTATAGATTTTGTTTTTGATTGGAAAACGTGATCTTTCTTTTGGAGATGATGATATTTTTGGATTGCACTCTTCCAAACTGTATGATAACAAGGACAGCATTTTCTAATTCATAAAATCTATATTCATTTACAAATACTAATCTTAGCTTTATTTTATGACAGATTTTTCACGGTTAAATAACTATAAGGATATTCTGGTATGTTTTTTATATATATAATCACTCGAAAAGTCCGTTATGAAGGAAAGCAGTAACTGCTATTTAAAAACTTTAATAAGTATTTTTGAATAAAATAAACTTTTTTTTTTAAATAAGAAGACAAATAAAATATAAAAAAGTTTTATTAAAAATGTTTTTTAAAATTTTTTCTTATTTATTTAATTTGATTTGTGTTGAATTTTCTAAAAGTACTGGAGTGATTTTGATGAAATGTAAATGGGACGTATTAGATAGTATAGTCATTCAATAATAATAATAATAATAAATCACTTGAATCGGTCGCGTAATTTTGGAACAATCGGTAAACATATATTTAAAAAATACATGTGCGTCAAAATGAGAACATTGTCTTTTTTTATTAAGTCAGTTAAAAAATACTGGCTACGGGATCCTGCAGTTTGCATAAATACAATCCTTGGGGCACTTCTCTCATTTATGGAAAATTAAATAATTTCCTTGATTTCTAACGATAATAAGAGTTTTGAAAATCATGGGAAACATTTTCTGAGAATAGTAAATTTACTCAATTATTTTGGCGATTTTAGACTAAGAAAACGACTCTTTTAGGGTGTATTTTTTCTGTAGAAACCTTTTTGTGGTGCGATATCAATTCTGTACTTTACGGATATATAAAGTAATTTTTAAAGATACAGAAATTCTTATTATTTTCACAATCCAGTTTAATTTTTGTACAAATAATCTTAAATTTCAGTATCCTATAATATGTGATGCTTTTATTAAAAAAGGGGGGGTACGGGGGGTGGAAGGATGAAATTAAGTCTTCAAAATTTCCATTTCCATGCTGAAAGAACATTTTTGTTCTAAACATAAACGTTTTTTAAACGAAGTTTGCATACTGAATTTTCTTTGTGTGTTATTAGAAAGACACCTGCAAATACTAAAATTTAGAATTGCTACTATGTTAATAATAATTTTAAAAAAATCTTCAATAAATAAACAGCAATTGCTATTAGATTGTAAAAAGAGCAATCGATTGATGAAGTTTTTAAATGATCTGATAGCTAATTCATACAGTACATTAAAGGAATATATTTAAAATAATAATAATAAGCTGAAACCTTTAGCAGTACCACAGCAAATCTATTTGGTGCCTTAGCCCCCCCCCCAAATTAAAAGGCAATTTTTTTTAAAGGTTCTTAGTGCATTATAGGTAATAAGTGGGGGAAAATGTGGTTATGCGTTTTTAACTCCGCTAAAAATAAACTTAAAAACTATATAAATATGTGGGTAGCAATCGACTGAAAATAATATCTACTAGTGTTTGTTATGTATAAATTATATTTCCGTAGTCATCTACTTAAACTCTTATTTTTTACACCTTATTTCTGAGTTTCTTGGATCGAGACAGCCCGAAAAATACAATTTACATGCATTAACTTGAATCTTGAAAGGGTTAGAAGAATTAATCTGATGATGTTAAATTTAAAATCAATTGATAAATTTAATTTGTATCATCTTAAGAATTATTTGATTGATTTTTTATTAACTTATTAAAATGACATACTGAATACCCCCACAGTTATTTCAGACTTTCACTAGTTAGTTTATCTGGTACAGAGAAGTTTTTCTTTTCCATAATTTAAGAAGCCGTTTTCAGTTACCAAAGGAGCCACATAAAAATAAGTTTTAGATACTTAACAGAAATAAATATATATAGGACAGTTGCACCATAAACTTTAACTAATAATAACACATTGCTCAGTGGTGCACAAAACAGGAATTTTAATATAGATTAGTACATATTAAAATAAAATAAAATTTTCAACGTTTCGCGCCGTCTTCTGCGGGCGTCTTCAGGAAAATATGAAATGGAAAGACTACGTTTGCATATCGTTCGAGAGATATTTCTACTAAATTAAAAATTAAATGAATTAAAATTTAAAAATGATGCCAATTACACGTGAGTAAAAATTAAAATATTGCAAGGAAATAAAAATTTTAAGGTTTTATGATGTTATGCCATATTTTTGGTATATCCTTATATATATTATAAATGTGAAAGTGTGTCCGAAAATTGGAATGAACTTGGCTTCAAAACGGATGGATTGATGTCTTTGAATTTTTGTATATAGATAGCTTATTGGCCTGAAATGAACATAGGCTAATTTTTATTTATTTTATTCAAATATTTTTCTTAATAATTCAACATTTCACTATTTTTCATACAGAATAAATTGAAAAATTTTCCATAATATTTAATCATCTTTCTTTTTTCGTTGCCAAAAAATAAAAAAACCGGAATAATTATTTCTCTTCTGTAATTAATTTTCAATTGAAAGATTTTCGCGTGATAAAACAAAATAAAATAAATAAATGGACCCTATTCTGTTTTTCGGTTTGAGGTTAAAAACCGCAATTTTACCAATTGTGACGTCAGTGGAATACTGTTTTTCTTCTTATATCAAGCAGACGATTATATAAAATTTCTTTTTCACTTAGAAGACTTTACAAGAATATAACTTCACACTTTACAAGAATATAAATATTTTAGTAGCTTTTCCAGATATTAATCCGTAATAAAAATTGACCTTTTTCTTTCTTTTGGTTCGAGGCTATAAAATTCAGCTTTTTACCAATTGTGACGTCACAGTAATACTTTCCATTAAGCATTTTAAAAATATTAATGTAACATCATATTTGAAACAAAATATAAGTTTTCAAGTTTTCATTTTTAATAACACAAGGTAGAACCCGTCAAATTTCGACGAAAGTAAATGTTTAATAAGGAATTGTTTCATTGATTTATAATAAACCTAAAAAATTAACTACAGTAAAAAATTAATCTTACAATAGTCAGGCTAACTCTCAAACAAATATTATTTAAAGCTAAAATTGAAAAAAAAAAAAAAAAAAAACTATTTCTATAAAACTCAGCTGTCCAAACTATTAAAATTAAACATTAATCGCATATGTAAAGATATAACAATAAAGCAAAATATAATAAAGATCAGTTATTAAGATGAAGTTATCAATTGAGGATCTTATGTTTCGTATAAATACGTATAAAAATATATATATATACAAATTGACACTATTTTGGAATTTCTCGTGAAATCTAAACCTGTCATAGTTTCCATCTTAAAATTTACGTGCTCACATTTAACTTTTTATCATCATTATTATTATTATTATTATTATTATTATTATTATTATTATTATTATTATTATTATTATTATTATTATTATTATTATTATTATTATTATTATTATTATTATTATTAGAGCTTTGAGGAGTAGGTGCTGCAGCAAAGAACCAGCATAACCTCAAATCATCATATACTTTTTATCAATTTTAGGAGAAAATGGCGTTTCTGTTGCCACAATTAGAAAATTCGTAATAAAAACTATGAAAAAAATAATATGTCAAGAATAAATTGAGATACAGCTTTCAAAAAAATTGCATTTAGAAGTACATATTTTTCTGTATATGAAGGTGTAAAAATTGAAAATGTGCAATGTTAAGAAGTATAAATTTTGCAGTACCGAAAATTGTAAAACTGAATTGCATAGGAATGTGTTGCCATTCGCAAAATGATGTACGCGTTACGCACAGATACGTTTGGCCTTTATAATATAGACAATGTAATTTTGAATAAGTGCTAAAAAGAGACGACTGTGACGTCACATGTGGAAAATAAAATAAATATGCTCCGATGTTGCAATGAAATGAGATTGAATTATGATATCAAAAGTTATTATTTAAAGAAAATTAAGTTCTTCGTCTGAGCGTGGTTAATATAAATATTTAATTTTAAAATGAAATAAGTTTTTTTTATTACTAGGGGGGCCCCGCCCCCCTGCTCGCTATGCTCGCCAACTCCCCGCGTAATCGCCTCGCGATTCCAAATTATTGGCTACCCCTGCTTGCTGCGCTCGCAAATACCCCATGGTATGAATAAGCAGTTGCAGACCTTTCAAATGATGTGTCACACGACTGGTGTTGTAAAGAAATTAAAAATGTGCCCCCCTGGGGGGCAGAGTGTGAGGCGACACAAAAGACATCCATAATATGAATAAGCAGCTGCAGACCTCTCAAATGATGTGTCACACGACTGGTGTTGTAAAGAAATTAAAAATGTGCCCCCTGGGGGGCAGAGTGGGGGTGACACACAAGACATCCATAAAATGAATAAACAGTTGCAGACCTTTCAAATGATGTGTCACAGAATTTGTGTTGTAAAGAAATTACAAAATGCGCCCCCTGGGGGGCAGAGTGGGGGTGACACACAAGACATCCATAAAATGAATAAACAGTTGCAGACCTTTCAAATGATGTGTCACACAATTTGTGTTGTAAAGAAATTAAAAATGTGACCCCCCTGGGGAGAGCAGAGTATGGGGGTGACACACAAGACATCCATAATATAAATAAGCATTTGCAGACCTTTCAAATCTTGTGTAACACGACTGGTGTTGTAAAGAAATTAAAAATGTGTCCCCCCCTGGGGAGCAGAATGGGGGATAACACACAAGACATCCATTATATGAATAAGCAGTTGCAAACCTCTCAAATGATGTATCAAACGACTGGTGTTGTAAAGAAATTAAAAATTTGGCGAAATATTACAGTTATCGCCAAGTTGGCGTCACTTTTGACAACTTAGTCGCCAAATTTGGCGATATATCGCCAAGTTGGCGACAAACTTGGCGATTGTTGGCGATGGTAACCTTTCCTCTCTTTATGGTAACCCATACGGCGATGCATAGACGGAGTCCTTTCCTGATTGGTCTATTCGACTCATGGAAGGAGTGGACAACCCGGATTCGTTAGTTCCGGAAATCTTCCACATCAGCATCATTCCAGGAGTCATTCCTTTTAAGGCTAGTTTTTTTTTACTATAGAAGGATTATTATTTTAAAGGTTAAATATTAAATGACTAGAAAATGTTAACGCAAATTTATCCATATCGTAAATGATTTAATGATCAATGAAAAATACTTTTTATCATTCTTAGAAAGTAAAAAAAAAGCTCAACTAATAAAAAAAAAATATTTTTGTGTGTTAATTCTTAAAATTATTCAATTCTGGAAATATAAATAAAAATCACTTTAAAAATGCACTTTTGGACTTAAAATCCAAAGATTTAATGTAATTGTGAGAAAATACATTCCCTCAGTCAATATCTCACTTTCGCATAATGTGCTCGAAGTGTACTGGAAACAGGTTTGTAAATGGATATTAATTCCACATTTTTTAGCTCTTAAAAAGTAAAAATATATTCTCACTTTTAAAAATATTTTTTATAATAAATTTCTATAAAGTTTTATGGTATGCAAAGCATATATGTACAAATTATACATAAATGCTACCTACAACACGCACAAACCAAGTGCATGTCTAACAAAACACAGTTTTGTAGTAGATTTTTCCTAACACTGTTTTTTTTTTTTTTTTTTTTTTTCGTTTTACGGAAACTACCCCCTTTTTGACACTTTCTAACATGGTCTAAAAGTGTTTACGACTTCAACCTGTCTGTATACCGGATGCCGAGTGCCTGGGGTCTGCCGTCTGTTTGTCCGTGTTTTAACTTTAGTAAATATAGTGGGATTCATACGAAAATAAAAAATGTTATTGAGATTTGCCATAGTATGTGAGGCATTGAAAATGAACCAGGTAGAAATTATAGCTGAATCACAGGAACACTCAAAAGGAGACTTTACATTATGGTCTAAGGCGAAAAAAACATTTGTGGTGTATTTTGATAATGTTACATAATTTTAAATGTAATGAAATTTACATACATTTTTAAGGTTCACAAGAACATGGTTACTATCAAATATGTTAAGTGTAGTACTTATAGTGTGCGTACAGGAAACTCAAAAGTATTTCAATATATCATAGTGTGAAGAAAAGCCATTTGCAGCATATTTTAATAATGTTATTTTATTAAGGTTATTTTAATAATATTGAAATTGATATCAGTTTCAGAAGTGCACTAAATGCACTAAAACAGAATTTCCGTAGAAAATATGATGTAAAGATTTAACATTCATTTACAAGATCACAGAAAAATGTTCGGTAATATAATAGGCTACGGGGAAAAATATTCCCAGCGTATTTTAATTGCGTTGCACTCTTTCAAACATGATGAAATTAGTATACTGAGATAATCAATACAATGATAAATGCTGAAATTTACTACAATATGCTTGCAGTTAAGTATGATTCGCATTACATTTGTTGTTCATATACAGAGACGTATAAAAAATTTTGGACCTGTATCCCCAGTAGCAGAAAATTCTCCGAATGTCTGCGACAGACAGAAAATAATCTGCAGGTAAAATCTTACAAATGAGCCATTAATTAATTAATCGCTTACTTTTAATGTCTCTATGCATTTTATTTATCTTCATAAATAAAAATCTTAATTTTGTAATAAATAACAAAAATCTAAACATAATATAAAGCTGAGAAAATATTCAATGAAAATAAAAATCTGTAAAAGGGAAAATAAAATCTGCGACGCACGTCTCCCGTCTCGAACTTTCTGCTACCGGGCCTGTATCCAGATCTCAGATACTGATGAACCACGTTTGAGAGGAACCTGGACAGAACTGCGCATGGTCGAAAAGAGAGAGTCCATGTCAAAAATGGGGAAGTTAGCACCATCTCGAGATGAGTTTGTTTATTAAACAACCCTAAGTTTTTTTTTTTGGGGGGGGGAATACCTTTTTGTTTCTGTGACTGAATTATCTGTTTTTAAAATTACATTGCAATTCTGTTACACGAAATAAGTTATAAAAAGACAAGCATAATAAAAAAGACGATTTAAAGGTATGATTATTAAACTTAGTCTAATAACTTTTCACTCGCAATATAGCGCAACTTAATCTTTTTAGAAGTAACGGCAACATGGCTTGATTTTAAAACATACCAGATTAGCGATTTTTTATATATGTTTCTTTATATTATTGTGTACACTATTTATTTATATTATTTGCATGCATTTGATATGAATATGGCGCAGATATCATATACTTATAAGGTTTGGAACAATTTTTTTCCAACGTCAATTTGGCGAAAACCTCATTTTCGAATACTGGTTAAATATGCATCTTTAAATTATTTTCTATTATTTAAAAAAATTACAATAAATAAAACAATTTTTAAATATATTAAATTTTAAAAACTAATAACTATACAACAAAAAACATTTTATATAATTTCAATAAAAGAAAAATTAAGGTAAATAAACAGTTTATAAAAAAAATAAACAATATCAGGGTTACCATATTCGGCAAAATAATGCCATTTTGGCGTCAAGTAAATCCCAGTGAGAATATGATATACATGTGCCCTGAATATTTAGGTTGTTAGAATTGGCGAATTTCTTGTATAGCCGCCAAGTCAGATGCCAAGCAATCGTTAAGACTGCGTTTTAGCCATAAATATAAATGTAAAAAAAAAAAAGAAAGAAAAAAAAAACATGCTTTTATTAAATATTCACAAAAATGTAAGAGAAAATATATATATAATTGATAGAAGGTGCACAATCTATTTAATTTAAAATAAGATTTTACTCAGAGCAAAAAGTAGAAAACAATATTTAATATCATTTCCATGAATACGTAGAAGTAATTTCGGCCTCATAGGCTGTTCTCCCCAAAGTCTCAATGGAATCGGCTTGACATTCTGCCAAGTCAGGACCTTACATGAGTGGTACATCAGTATTGTATTCAAAGTATGATCTATTAGAAAAGATTGCTGAAGAGCTTTTTCAATTATCGTATGTATTTTAGGAAAACTAATGCATCCTGAACTTCAGCTACATTTGGTATAATAAGAGATGTTTGTAGAATTTAAATAAATCATGTATCGGACTATACAATAAAATGGATATATAGTCACCTGTGCAATAGCGATTCCCGGAAATATGAATTCAACAATTTTAATCGGTTTTTTTGCTTGAGTAATTTAAGCTAAATATGCGGTCGTATAAATATCTGCACGTAATATACAGGATTGTACAAAAGAATTCAAGTACGTTTCTGTCTATTATTAGAAATTGCTAAAGGTGAATTTTAATCTTCGTTATACTTTTTCTAACTAAGCAAAATTTTAACATTGTATTTAGAATATTTACAGACACATAGATCATGTACACAGCTGCAGAAAAGAATGGGCCGGCGAAGTTATGTATTATGGAAATGTTGGATATTTTTTTTATTACCTAGGTTTAACACATGATTTTTCTTTCTTTGATATGGAATTTTAAAATACACAACAACATGATTTCTGTACAATTGGGGTGCGTTACAGTTGTTCTACAGTATAAATGGCTGCAATTTTATTTTCGCGATTGTTCATATTATCTAACACATTTTCCATTTATTTCACTGAGTTCTTTAAGTCCCCTATAAAAAAAACTGCTGTGTTATATATATTTTAAATTATTGCTAGGGTGAATTTCACATGAACTGCCAGTTTGATGTCCTGATGTTTAAATCTAAATTTCGCATTAATAAATTTATTTTTGATATTCTAAAATCAGGTAGTAGCACATCTTTTTATGCTTAATTCAATGCATTCATTAGATTTTTTCAGAGTTGTGAAATAGTGATCTTTTCTTTGTACATTAGCTAGCAAGTAATGGGAATTTACTTGTCCTGAATAAAAAACTTGCAAAATTTCAATCTTTTTTTATGCTTCCAAACATTTAAAAAATTTTATATATGGATTAAAAGTAAAATATCCTGTGTTAATTAAACAAATAGTTAATTCATATATTTAAAATTAGTATCTAAGAGTTAAAAATTTAAATGTATTTTGTGTCCGCATATGCAGAACATGAGTGTTACTTTAGGGATGTTAATATTATTTGTTTTCAAAATATTTGTATATTGCAGTTGGCAACGGTAGTGAGAAAACGATGTTGCTTCTTCATTACAGTGCGCTTATTTAAAACGCGATAATTTTGTTCTATAATTGCTATTTATCAGAATGTTCATTTCAACATGGTGAGTATTTTTATTTTCTTACAAAAGTGTTACCCATTTATTTATTATTATTTTTTAACGAATAAAAATGTTAAGTTAGGGAATGCTGTATTTTTTGTTCAGGAATCAATAGACCCAACTAAAATTTCAATAAAACAGTTAGAATTTATTTTAGTGAAGAATTCCGTAATAAATGTCATGAGTGTTACCGTACATGAGTGTTACCTTACATGAGTGTTACTTGGAAAAAGTAACACTCATGAGAAAAGAAGTTAAGTAATTCTAAAAATATAAATAATGTGTAAGATTTAAGTTATGATTATAACAGATTCATGATTCAGGGATATATTTTGTCATATTATATATATTTATAATTATTTAAAAATTGTAACAGGATTTTCATGTCTGCACACGTGTTTTGTAAGTGCTATTTAAGATTCAAATTTTAATTCTTAATAAATAATTTTCAAAGGACTATGTATTTTACACAAATAATAGTTTAAACTTTTAAAAATCTTTTTTTTTATATATATTGTTACAAAAAAAGCTGTTTGCTGCAAGATGAATCTAATCGCTTGTCATGAGTGTTACCACTTTTCATGAACGTTACTGTAACTAAGAATCAGAATTTTATTAATGCATTTGTTGCTTCACTTAAATTAATTATTTTGTCTATTAGAACTTTCTAAATTCTTTATTATAACTGCAATGAAAATAATTAATTTTTAATTAAATCTGTTTTTAATCAGAAGTTATACCCTTTATTTAAGAAGCAAAGTAACACTCATGGCACAAACAACTATTAAAATGCTTTAAATTTATGAAATAAATAAATACTAATATATTTTTGATTTATTAATACGTATGTAAGAACTTTAAGCAATTTTTTAATTAATTATTGATACAAAAAAAATCAGAATGTTTTATAGAGGTCACACTTATGAGAAAAATAGACTGGGCAAGACATTTCTTGAAATTTCTGAAATATATCTAATGAAATCTATCCAATAGATCAAAAATCTGGTATTTATGAAATCCCCATCACTTTATCTAATAATCTTAAAAAAGTCTACATCGGCATGACAACGCGGAAACTTTTAACTAGAATTAAAGAACATCGTAGAGATATAGAACAATATAAACAGAATAATGCCCTTGCTCGCTTCTATTTGGCGAACAAGGGTTGCCATATTAATTTTGAAGAAGCCAAAATCATAGTTCCATGCAATAACCCAGTTCAAGGTAAAATAATAGAATCCATAGAAATCATAGCACGTGAAAATAAACCATGTAATGATAATTTATCCTACAATATACCAAAAATATGGCATAACATCATAAAACCTTAAAATTTTTATTTCCTTGCAATATTTTAATTTTTACTCACGTGTAATTGGCAACATTTTTAAATTTTAATTCATTTAATTTTTAATTTAGTAGAAATATCTCTCGAACAAGATGCAAACGTAGTCCTTCCATTTCATATTTTCCTGAAGACGCCCTCAGAAGACGGCGCGAAACGTTGAAAATTTTATTTTATTTTAATATGTACTAATGTATATTAAAATTCCTGTTTTGTGCACCACTGAGCAATGTGTTATTATTAGTTAACAGAAATATTTTGTAGGATTTTCTTTAATGTAAAATAAATTTTTAATAAATTTATTACTCACATAAAATTTACTAGTGGCTGATTGAGTGTTTTCGATACTTTTTATTAAAAGATCTTTAATTTTTTTCCCGAAATTTAGAGTTTAACATGGTTCGTACGGTTACCGTTATTTTACAGACAAAATATCAATATATTTTTTTAATTAAAAATAAATCTAATTAAAACGCGCGAAAATTCTTATATAGATAAGGAGAAATTTTCTGAGAAAATACTCTTACAGAAGAATTTCCTGATCTGGAAATTCCAGGGTCATTAAGAGCCCTGATGAGTCCGGTACGCATTTGTTTTATAATTCTATTAAGATTTAAGAGAAGCATATAAAGTATCAATTTCCTGGCTAGCAAGGAATTCAAAAAGCGTGTCGTAAGTAGATGTTACCATTTGAAAAATTAACGTTTGTGTAAAATAATAATAATAATAATAATAATAATAATATGTCGACAATTTCCAAAACAAAATTTGTGAGAAGCATTTAACAGTAAATGTTATTCCAAATCAGTTGTCATGTATGCCTCTTTTATATAGTGATTTTCAGAAAAATTGGTAGAAGTGATATTTTTTTTCCCTCCAAGGTATCTAGCGATAAAAGAAGAAAAATATGAAACAAATATTCTTAATTTCAGTAATCTACTACAAGGGAATAAGTGTTCAACTATAGCTGGAGCTTTTAGATGTGACATGATTTCTTTTAAGAAATTGCGTAGGTTTGATAGAATTTTAAATATTCATGTACAATATAATGAAGATTTCCATCAAGAGTTCATGATTTTAGCCATCATCGTTACTTGGTTCTATTTGAGTGTGTCAAATCTTGACAAGCAAGATGCAAAAAAAAGCAAGTAAAATTGAAATTGTCCCTAAAATTTTTGCGCCCTCTGAAAATCCAAGGTCTGCGCCCTTTACATTGAACCAGTCCGACCCTTGTTTCAGTTACTTAATTAACTATTTTTTTCTTTGTTTCATTAACCCTTTGCGGCGCTGGGCGAATTCATTGCTTAAGTATTGAAATTAATGACTGACACCGGAATTTGAAAAGAACTTTATTTGTAAATAAGAAAAGGATGTATTTCACGTATTCAATAAACCGTAAATTTCTTTACCGAAATTCCGGTACCAGTGTGGCGTTTGAGAATTAAAATTAAGTGGTTTCATAGATATACCACTGCGCCGCAAGGGGTTAAACATATTTTAGTAATAAATTTATGGTTCGAACTGAAATATATTCCTTAGAAGTGCAACATTGGACTTCTAGTGTTAAAGAATAAATGGGGCCGGTGTATTCATTCTGATATGGAGAAAGAAGTAGCAATTTGTAGTTGTATATTTTGGTTTTGGCAATTTATAAAGTCTATTAATTTTCCGTTGTGTACGAGAATGAGCATATTGCATTTCATATCTTGAACTGTGCTCTGAAAAATTCTTTGTTTTTGTAAGCAATAAAATGGAGCTATGAAATTAAGGTTTGATGTTAATTATCTTTTCCAAACTTTTGTACATCAAAAATTTTTACAAGATATGTCAAGGGTAATCCTTGATAATAAAAAGATAGCTTTAGTTAGATAGATAATAATTAAATAGGTAGCCTTAGTTTAAACATCAAAATTGTCTTATTGAAGCATAGGAGAATTTTAGCTAATGAGCTCTTACATATTCGGTGATTGGTGACAGCTGCATCTCTGCCCCTCCCAAATTTCAGACGATAACAAATAAATAAATTAATTAATTAATAATGTAGATAGTTCAGATGATACCCAAAATAAAAGATTAGCGTTCTTGACCTAGAGCTCAAGGAACAAAACTTCTTAGCTCCTGATCCTCCCGTAACACATACGAACATCCTTATTTCAATCATGATTTAATATTCTCACAAATAAATTTTTACAGTAAATTTTTCATTATATAATCCGAACGTTTTTCTGATAGATGAGAACGGTTTTCCGTCTAGGCAAAAATTTCTGCTTTGAAAACTGGTGATAAAATATTTAAAATTTTGTAAGAGGCATGAAAAAATAGGCACTATTTGAAAGATTATTTTTCAAAAATATTGATCAATTAAGGAGTTAACATGAACTGACATGGATTCCCAGGAAAATGCGTTCGAGGGATTCTGGAGGCGCTTCTCTACAATGTGTTGGGAGGGATGTGTAGTGATACATCGTCGAATGAAAACTGATCTCACAATGTATTCGATTGACGCGTCTACGAATGTCTACGAATGAAAGCTGAACAGTCAATCAACCGGGCCTTGCAGCAAGGTATAATCGAATGGACGTTAACTTCTTAGTGTAAAAGATGGAACCTGTAGCAAGATATCTTCAAATTTAACCCTGACCTCCTAGTTTGATCGCCGGATTTGAAGTTGAAATCCCTACAATAAACATGAACCCATTTTCCAAATGGCAGTGATACGCTCTTGAATGCATAACCTAGATTTAACTACTGTCTCTTTTGGAATTTATACTTTTTTATATTAAGGTATAGTGGCATAACCTGGGTGTGTGCCTAAGTTTTCTGCATACCGGTAACTTTTGGAAGTTCTGTTCGCCTTATCTAATCAGAAAATTTTCTGCTATGAATCAAGGAAAAGAAAATTTTACAATATTACTGATTTTGTGCACCACCCAGGTTTCGCCACTGAGTGCTTAGTGGCCCTTCGGTTCTCCAGTATTCCGATATTGACTGCCTGAAAGGAACTGCTTAGAAATAGCAACCATAGATGTTTTTCCTGTCATCTTTATTGAGATATTTTAAAAAAGGGTTACATTAATAAGTCTATAAACTCATGCCGCCGAAAAGAATGACCAATGGGCGACTTTAAGAAACAAAAGAAAAACTACATAAAGGTGTTACGGATTGAGGCCGTGAGATTAAATAACAAGACCAGAGTAGATCAGAACTACCGTAATTTCCTGCGTATAATCCGTGGATCAAACAATTCTTTTTCGACCCAGAAACTTTATTTTGTAATTGAAGACAAATATTTACGTCAATCTTAAAAATTAAACCTCGTTTAATAAAGTTTCTAGGTCAAAAAATGTTTGATCCGCAGATTATACGCAGGGAATTACGGTAACTATTAGTTAAAATTGTTAGACTGGTGGCACGTTGGACACCACAAAAGTTTTCTAGTAATTATTGCTTTATCGAATCTCTGCCTCTATTGCCTAAGCGAATCCCTTCGATTCAAAACGTAGACTATTTCTTTAAAATATTAATGGTACAGAATGCGCCCACCTCTGATTTAAAATATATACGATTTGCCTAAGATAAATTATTAATCATGTTAAAAAAAGATGATTAACTTTATTAAATTAAAAAAAAGTTACAAAATATTTGACAGCTTTTTAATTTAGATCTTAGCTGACTAGTTCATTGAGTGCTTGTAATGTTAAAATATAAAATTAATTTTACATCTCAAATTAATTTATAAAATTAATTAAATGAAAAATTAAATTCATTGGAAATATAATCCGGGGATCGACTTTTTGAAAGATATTTCTGAGAAATAACATATTCTAAGATAAAATATTAATCATGTTAAAAAAAAGTGATTAAATTTTAAAAAAAGTTATAAAAAATTCGACAACTTTTAAATTTAGATCTTAGCTGACTAAATCCATGATTTTTTGTAATGTTAAACTATAAATTAAGTTTTAAATCTCAAATTAATTTATAAAATTTATTGAATGAAAAATAAATTTTATTGCAAATATCATCCGGTGATCGATTTTTTGAAAGACATTTCTGAGAAATAACATATCATATCAACATTATCATAAATCACACGCTTTTTTTTTTAGTTATTAGCATTTTAGAACGGAAAAATGTGACTTATTTTATTTTAGATCTCTCATTAATTTAATAAAGCTAAGCGAACTTTTCAAAAAACACTCAAAAAGGATAGAAGTTTATGCTATGCAAGGCTGCTACAGGCGACTATTTTTTATTTCCAGCTGTCACAACTATCTCAAAACAGAAATCCTTAACACGCGCTTTAACAACATTTGCATAAAAAATATATTTCAAAATTTACATTAGTAAGATACTAATGCGTACAGTATGTAAAAATATAGTCGCCCGTGGTTTCTCGGTCAAACCAATGGAACTAGCCAGCTGTTAAAGACGATGTGAATATTTATTTATATATTATTATATTATTATTTATATTATTATTTTATTATTTATATATTATTATATATTATACCTCTATCATTATTTCAGAAGAGTAATTTTCGTAACAGATATTTCCTAATCTTTTAGGTAGTTTTTTTTTAATATTCAGAATTAGTGGTAACAAAAATAAGAAAAAATTTTCATCAGTTTAAGAACTAATAAAATATTATAGCTGGCTATTTCCATGAGTACTTGTAGTGTAAGTCACAGGCTACGATTTTTGGTTACCAGTATTATAGAACAAAAAAAAAAATGTGATAAATTTTATTGGTACATTCTCATTAATTGAATAGGGCCAAGCAGACTTTTCGAAAATAACGGTGGCTAACAAGCATAGCAATTAATAAGGTATGTGACTTACACTACAGAACCCATAGAATTAGCCAGGTATCTTACATTTAAAGTACATATTAATCCAAAGACTCTGTAGCACTTTTATTTTAATGAACTAGGTAAATAAAAATGTCTTTTGGCAGATTCGTCCATGCTTCGCTTATCATGATTTTAAAACCCATGTCTGTACTCTAACGGTTATCCTTCGTCGTCCATCAATTGGCAAGGTAATTAACAAACACTTCAAAGTGTTTACGGATTTAACTACAAAATTTATACTTTTCCTAAGACTGATGACATGTGGAGAATTAATGATCCTTATCTTTTCTCAAAGCACTTGGATTCCACGTGTTTAAACAGTTTCAAAAATAATGTAATGTAGAACTGGTTTACAATTTTTCTAATGCTTTTTCAATGGCCAGGAATTTCAGATTTTTCCAAAGTTTCTGAAAATAATTATTTAACACAGGCAAAAAAACCTGTTTTTATGATAATGCTGATATGATATGTAATTTGGTATTTTCAGAAATGTCTTAAAATAATTCGATCACCAGACTATTTTTTCAATAAAATTTATTTTCCATTCAATTAATTTAATAAACTAATTTGACATTTAAAACTAACTTTTTATTTTAACATGGCTTTTATTTATAATTTAAGGCTTAAACTACCTCATCATTTTGATCTCAGAACTACAGGAAATTAATTACTGTAAGGACAGATAAAAAATATTTATCTTAAATTTAAAGTACATATTAATGGAAAGACTCTGTAACACTTTTATTTTAATGAGTTAGGTAAATATAAATGTCTTTGCGGCAGAATCATCCATACTTCTCTTATCATGATTTTAAAACCCATGTCTGTACTCTAACGGTTATCCTTCGCCATTCATCAATTGGCAAGGTAATTACAAACACTTCAAACTGTTTACGGATTTAACTGCAAAATTTATGGCTTTTCACAAGATTGATGACATGTGGAGAGTTAATGATCTTTATCTTTTCTCAAAGCACTTGGATTCCACGTGTTTAAACAGTTTCAAAAATAATGTAATGTAGAACTGATTTACAATATTTCTAATGCTTATTGAATGGCCAGAAATTTCAGATTTTTCAAAAGTTTCTTTAATCCTAATTTAACACAGGCAAAAAACTGACTGTTTTTATGATGATGCTGATATGATATGCCATTTGGTATTTTCAGAAATATGTTAAAATAATTCGATCACCAGACTATTTTTTTCAGGGAAATTTATTTTCCATTCAATCAATGTAATAAACTAATTTGAAATTTAAAATTAACTTTATATTTTAACATGATTTTCATTTACAGTTTAATGTTTAAACTACCTCATCATTTTAACCTTAGAACTAACCAATAGAAGGACAGATAAAAATCAATTATCTTAAATTTAAAGTGCATATTAGTTAAAAGAGTCTGTAACACTTTTATTTTAACGAATTAGGTAAATATAAATGTCTTTCGGCAGAATCACCCATGCTTCACTTATCATGATTTTAAAACCCATGTCTGTACTCTGACGGTTATCCTTCGTCATTCATCAATCGGCAAGGTAATTACAAACACTTCAAATTGTTTACGGATTTAACTGCAAAATTTATGACTTTTCAGAAGATTGATGAACATGTAGAGAGTTAATGATCCTTATCGTTTCTCAAAATACTTGGATAAACTTTGTTTAAATAGTTTCAAAAATAATGTAATGTAGAATTCATCAACAATATTTCTAATGCTTACCCATCAAACGTAGTATAGGGTAACTCTCGCAATCATTCTGAAAATCGAAAACAGTTTGGACGGATTTAAACTTTTCAGACACTGGAGATTACGTAAAACATATATGTGTTTTTAATTTATAAAATAATAATTTAAATTATTTTTTTAATCTACTTTTAAATTTTATCTTGGAATTGTGATACATTTTATAAACAGTTATCACATGTTTGACTATCATATTTTATGGTATGCATATCTATGATGGGTTAGTACTATAGTTACCCCCCAACGACTACCTTGAATGGGCAGCAATTTCAGATATTCAAAAGTTTCTGAAATCTCAATCTGGAACAAATGAAATAAAAATAATGACTGTTTTTATGATAATGTTGATAAGATATGCTATGTGGTATTTCTCAGGAATGTCTTGAAAAAATTCTCTCACCAGATTATATTTTCAACGAAATTTGTTTCTCATTCAATTGATATAAGAAAGCATTTTAAGATTTAAAACTAACTTTATATTTTAACATGGCTTTTATTTATAATTTAAGACATTAACTCATCATTTTAACCTTAGAACTACGGGAATTCTTACTCTAGTTCCATTTTATTTTTTTAAAAAATGTAATTAATGCTGTCACCGCCGCAGACAATGAAATTTTTGTAACCAGAAAGCTTTATTTGGTACTATTAAGAAAGCTGTTGCGTACAAAAATATGAAAATTGGTAGCATTATAGAGAAATGTTTGATAAATACGCTGATGCAGAAAGTTTTTTAATTGAACAGTGATTTTAAGACATATTTTGTTGTTAAGGTTGATCAAAGTTGTTCCATTAAAGTGTTTTATAGAAGCAAAAACTGTACATTGGAATTTAAAAAAAATTGATCATTTTATAGATGTAAAGTTTCTAGTGTGCAGACAGCAATTTTTTATATTATTTGACTCATATTTGAGGATTTATTTGCATTTTAATTAAAATTTTCAGCATTTCGAGAGATATTTTTAACATCTATTATTTTAAACTTTTGACTAATTAAAAAACAGCACAAAGAATAATATATTCTTCAAAAAAATTGTTAATACATAGCTATTATAAAGAGAATAACTTTTAAATTAGAATTAAATGATTATATGTTAAAAGCAGGAAGATATTACAAATTTTATCATAACAACAATATTTACATATGAATGTTAAAAAAGAAATAAATTTTTAAAATAATAATTTCATTATTACGCTTTAACCCTTTAACACTAGAACGCCGGGAAGGTGTCAATTTGACACCGATCGCTGGAACAATCGTTGATTCGAACCAGAAAAATTTTAAAGAAATAAGTCATATAGCAGTTGCAATGAATTGGGCTGAACAAATAAACTAACTAATATCAAATTATTTTTCTGGTTTTAAACGTATTTTATAAAACTTGCGTAAAATTTACCGGCGTTCTAGTGTTAAATGGTTCTTTCTTTTCCGTTCAAAAAATTGAAAATAACGGATTCACACCACTATTTTTTGAATGAAATATTAGTAACATTTTTAGTCCAAACATTTCCGCCTTTCGATAGTATAAAATTATTGAAAAAAAAAAAAAAAAAGATCATGGTGTCAAAAAGCTTTAAATGATGAATTAAGCAAATTCGTCTTGCCCGAATGGCGGACGGGCAAATCAGTTAAGGGGTTAAAAGTCGTAAATGGAGGAAATTGCGTTACATTTGGAATGGCCAAATCATAATAATTCCAAACAGTTCAAATTAAAAAAATATATTTGGGTGGGACATTTATTTCATATTTTGAGATAATCTTTTCAACTTATCGTTTTCGATTCCAAGACAGCGCAAATAATGTTTATTTTCTGACTGTAAAATTATTTTCACGTGAATATAAAAAAGAGAAAGAAAATTTCGATGAAAATTGTGCCAGACTTAAAACGATACAACAGTTTAAATTTAAAAGTATACTTACACGAGACATTTAATATTTCTAGATGATCATTAAACTACTGTTGCAATTCTCGTCAGTACTCCCGGCATTCCCACCAGGAAAAAGAATTTTTTTTTCTTATTGATGACAGAAATTTTGAATGAAAAGGGTGTTTAAACAAGGGAAAGATTTCTATAAAATTTTGCTGGTGGATGTGTTCTTCGATAGTTATCAAGTTTTGTGCATACTGTACTATAAGTTACTTCAATTAAGTGCATTGAGCAGATGAAAATTTTCATTCAAGAATTTTCTCTAAAAAACAGATCTTGTTGAAACGCCCTGTACATTATCTATAGTTTTCATAAACACTAAGTAATATTTAAATAATAAATCAGTTTAAAAATGCATTTCCACTTACTTTTCGTTATCTTGCTAACCAAATTCTTTTGTGTACCCCTGTAAATGAACGATAAATTCTACGCACACCATATTCCATAATAAGAATTTTATAATAGTTTTCTCAGTGATATATAACAATTTAAATATGTTTAAAACTGTGTAATATCACTAAAATATACCATAAACGATTCCCCCCACCCCGCTGTCCGTGATGTAACGGAATTCTTATAAGTGTACTAGTTGATCAACTATAAATGTTTTGTTACATAAGTTTATTGCATTTCCATTAACGAACACATACCCAGGGGTTTAGTGGAGAGAATACGGGGGTGTACACTGTATACCTTCTTGATTTTTTTAAAGGAACACCGTATACTCTCTGTCTCTCAAGAAAGCTATAATATACATACTCTAGTCTCTAGTGTATTACCCTTTGTCTTGAGCGTATATCCTCTGCTTAGAGCGTATATCTTCTGTTATTTTTACTACTACACCCCTGGGTATACCCCAATAACATATGTCAATTTCATGATAATCGGACTATATTTATGCAAGTCTAAGCACGTATAAATAGACAGACGGTCAGACAGGCTGACAAACGAATTCATAAACATTTTCAAACTACGTTGGAAATTGTTAAAAAAATTGTTTTGAAAGAATATTCTTGCATGGTTTACAGAGTATCTATCCACATTTAACTAATTACTTAGTTTATCA
Organism: Maratus speculifer; assembly: GCA_964019185.1. Lineage (NCBI taxonomy): Eukaryota > Metazoa > Arthropoda > Arachnida > Araneae > Salticidae > Maratus > Maratus speculifer. The sequence continues at coordinate 38,614,864 of OZ025296.1, forward strand.
TTATTTTACAACCCATATCTTTACTAAAACGGTTATCCTTCATCAGTCATCTGTCAGATTGGTAATTACAAACACTTTAAATTGCTATGGATTTAATACCGAAAGATGTCTCTGTTCGTAAGATTGACGATAGGCAAAGTGTTAATGATTCTTATCTTTACTGAAATACTTGGATTACAAAACGTTTAAAGGTGTCAAAGAAATACTTTTATAAAAATATTTTATTTCCGATACTAATGCTTTTCAAATGATAGCTAATTTGATATCCTTTGCATTTTAAATAAAAAAACTTGGAAAATATCTTAAAATTAAAAAAAGTTTTCTTCTATTTGTTTTAATGCACTAAAAATGCAAAATTTTTCGGTAGTTTACTTTAAATTTTTTTGTAAATTACATTATTTCTTAGTTAAACACCATATACACGTATCGGTTTCTGTAAATATAAGGAAGAATATCTCAGATGTTTATTCGCAGAAATGTGCGATTAGCCCTTTTAGGGCCGCCGTCTGCAGTTTGCAAATGGTTAACCCTTAAATGCACATTGTATCATTTTCTATACCATAAGTGTTCCCGATTTATTGGGAGTTTTATTCACATATTCCGTATTCTCACCAGAAATTTAAAAGAGCAATTTTCACTTTACTTAATGACAGATTATTTGTAATTAAATAAAGAAAAGTTTACTATTTAGATTTTTCTGGTATGAATTCTGATTCTTTGAATTGCGCATTTTTTGGAACGCGTTCTGTCCTATGCATTTAAGGGTTAATGTTACTGATCCAATTACAAACCGACACAAATTAATTTTTAATTTAATTACGATCTCATAATATACGTGAAAAAGAGATCTTTACTATTTTCAAATAAATTTGTTTTAAAATTGCGGTGTGAATCAGTTATGGGAACATTTTTGGAGCAGAAATACTTTGCCCTTGAAAGGGTTAAAAAAGTACACAATTTCTCTATTGGATTAATGGTGATACATTGATTGACCGTTATGCATATAAACAATGATATTAGGGTTAATAGATGCTGAAAGTTAATTTTTCAGTTGACCTTTTTAGGAGCGTTTGTAATTATGATTATGTAAACATGTAGCACCTATTGTCATCGTTCAGTCCATCCTTCCGTTTGTTCGTCTGCCCATCCATCTACCCGCTTGTAACAGAACAAAAATTACCCAACGAAATCGCTTGAAATGTAAAAGATATAATTGTTACATAATTTTGACGAGTAATTTCAAATTTAATGAAAATTGCGTTACACAGTTTAATTACAGGCAGGGCTCCTATCTGGTCTGATTTTTGAAAACCACTTTTATTTAAAGAAAAAATATTTATTTATAATGAAAAAAAATATTTATACACATCATAGAAACATAGCATGAAGAGCGTTTTTCTTGGGATTATTGCAGAAACGTGCCACGAATTTATTTTAAAAAATTACTGGTTTTTGAAAAAATGGACCAGTGGGAGCCCTGTTACCGGGACAATCAACAGTTACATTACGGCCAATTTGAAAAAAATAATTTCAAGTGCATTTTAATGATCTTACACTTTTTTGAACATAATGACATTTATATGCACCTATGAAGTACATATTAAAATATACATTTTGTACAGTGATACAAAGAATATTTGCTATTAATACACGGGGCCACACAAAAGTATTTGATTGCATAATGCTATAGGAGGAAACATTGTTAGGGGTGCATTATAATTACATTAAACATTTACACATTTAAGAAATAGGTTTACATTCCTGAGGTTTACTACAAGTTACTTCCTGAATAATAGAAAGCAGATGGTATTTACAGGGACGCACATAAGATTTCGAATACTATACTGTATCCGAAGTATTGCCTACTATTACACCAAGATCTATATATTTTGATAACTTCATTATAGTACGAATACACCTCATTTGCTGGGATTGATGTATAATTTCCAACTTGTTTATTTTTATTTCTATCTGTTTAACAGGACAAACATGTCCGTACTTAATTCTGACAACATTTTACGAAAGGCAACAGCAAACGATCAAACTTCACTTTTATCATTTTTTTTTCATTTTTATACCTCTACACACCAGGTAAAGGAAGAGTACAGAAAGAAAATCAAAAGGTTCTGTTATCCTTCTGAAAAAAATTGAGAAATATTTAATGTTATACTTTAGAAATTTATTTATAAAATACTATTTCCTTTGGCTCTTTTTCGATACCAAATAATTTATATCAGCTGCGTATTTAGTTTTTTTTTAATTTATTTATTTATTTAAGAGAATGGATATTGAATTGGACTCACTTGACATTACGTTTTAACTTGAATTTTTGATAATGTCGAAAAAAATTCTCTCAGAAAAAATTGTTAAATAGCAAGCACTAGAACTACAGTATTTAGTGCCTGGAACTGAATTCAAAGCTATTATAATTTTACCATCGGCATTTTTGTTTACAATGCCTTTTAATCCTTCTTTTGCAATAATCTCTCAATTCACACTTATTCTAAAAAGTACATCAAGTAATATCCCAGTTTCGTCAATCTGAGTGACAATGATAACCTACCAAACTACTCGAGCTCATGTAAACAAATTATAACATCTCTAGATTAAATTGATGCATTTTTTGAATTTGTTTTCCATTTAATGTAGAACCAGAATTTATGCAATGACAAGGACAATAAGCAGCGCGACACCACCCCAAAAGTCCGTCGTCATCTAGTTAGATGATCAGAGCCAATTTTTTCTTAGGTTCCTAATCGCTGTGATCATCGAGACTCGACTGATTCGAAGGAAAATTCTGAAAACTATCGTCGAAAGAATAAGATCAAAATCCAATATTCCCAAAATGAAACAAAATAATGAGGAGCTGTATCCAAATACTATTAGTAGTACGTGCAATATTGTGTAGACAATAATCAATGGAATATGGATGCAAACCCTCATTTTTTTTTGTTTCATTTTGGGAATATCGGATTTTGATCTTATTCCTCCGACGATAATTTTCACAATTTTCAAGCTATGACATTGAAACTTTAACAAAAGTTGCTCTATACATTTAGCTAACACAATATACAAATGAAATTTTTTTATAGAGTTGACGCATGCGCAGTGAAAATTTATTTAGTAAACCTATTCATTTTTCATAGAATTATTAATATTTTTTAATTTTGATTACAAGGTATTATGTACAACAGAGTATTATGTACAACAGGGTATTATGTACAATGTTGTTTTTCATTTTTTCTGAAAAGAACACTGTTTTTTATTAAGAACTCTCTAAATTATAAGCAAAAAACATCGTAAAATTTCGGATCGTTTTTATAAAAACCTTAATTTCGCTACGAGTATACATGCTATCCGCATAAAAAATAAACACAGTTTATTACCTTTTTAACCTACAGCCTTTTAATCATAATCTGCACTTTGAACGCTTTTGCTACGTTAGTTTTGACAGGGTTATCCAAAAGATCTTCATTCTTTTTCAACTTGTTGACGGTCCCTTGTGCGATTTCAGAAAAAAAATCTTCGCGAAAATATATGACTTGTACTATTTTGTTTATATATCTGGAGTTTCGGAGTTATTCTTCATGTATATTTTTAGATATTTAACAAAACGTCTAAAATCTCAAGTGACAAGATTTTTTGTGCGGTGACTGTACTATAAATAAAGCATTTAAAAATTACCAATTTATATTTAGTAGTGTTAATCCATAATTTCTTTAAAAGACAATCTGACAAATGCAGCAACACTGGTGGCTAGTGACAGGAATCCGCTAACAGCACTAGAGCACAAAGGGTTACTTTATCATTAATATTTTGTTATAATCATGGCACGAAATGGAAAAATCCACGAACCGGAACGCTATTTAAAAGTTGGAATTTAAGATTTTAAATAATTAAAAAAAACTTTACAGGGAGCACAGTAAGCTGTATGTAAGAAAACTGTAATAATATTTTTTAATAAATCCCCAAACCGGAACACTATTTACCATATTTTCAGGAACTGGAACAATACTTATCATAATTTCACATCGATCCGTTACATTTCGAGCTCTGGTTATACCAGACTGAATTACTTAAATATTCCATTAATTAGCAAGAAACATTAAATAAATTCGTGTAATTTAAAATAAAATGTAGAATTCAAATACATAAAACTCTTTGCTGAAAAACGAATTCTATAATTTATTTATAACAAATCACGATTAATATAACGCAAATGTATATCTAACACACTAAGATAATACGTTTCCTTTTAACAAAAGCTAATTGGCAAAGAAAACTAATGAACAGTACTTCTAATTAGATTTAGTAAGTCAAAATGATGTTTTCCTTTGATCTAAAGCACTTCATGGTTGCAGTGTTAAAGACATAATGTAATTAGTTATGAAATTTCAGAAGTATTTCAAATTTCTAACACTTGCCTTTCATATTAAATAACAGAAAATAATTACAACAAATTTTTATCGAAATAATTATAAAGTAACAGTTAAAGATAACTTAATTAAAAAACAAGTTTTATTTAAAATGTTTTTAAATTTCTTTATGCATATATAGAAAGATACAGCTTCTGAAAAATTAGAATAACTCATTTCATTTGTATATGGAATTGCATTTAGCTTTATTTCAGTGAACTACAATTGAAAAAAAAAACGGTTGATGTTTTAATACATTTGCATGTTATTAAAGGGAAATTAAAACTATAAGAAATTAAAACTTTGAGTGAATATTAAACTTTTGTAAAAGTATTTTCATCACAGTGAATCAGGGTAACTTTGACCTATCAGAGTAACTTTTGCCCAAAGGAAAATAAAAGAGTACTACTTCGTTATCCCGTCGAAAATTTCGCCAAATTATGCATACAGGCATAATTTTTGTTTTAAATAAAAAAAAAGTAGAATATAATTAAAAATACAAATGGAAAGTCGAAATAAAAATCACTTAATAACGTTTTAAACAGGTATATTGTATTTAATGTCATTGAATGTGACATCACGATCATCCATTATTGGCATTTAATCTTATAGTTTGGCGAAAGTTTTTTGGTCGACGGGAAAACCAAGTAGTACCAAAAAAGATTAAATCAGCTACATCACTTAAGTTAACGGAAAGGCCTTGATCTCAAAATATAGATAGCAGCTCTAGTGTGAATTTAGAAGCTCTTTGTAATAATTTTTCAATGTTCCACCATATTAAAATGGATGAAATTTTTGTAAAGATGGAGCAAAGTTACGCTGATTGACTGTATCTAAAACATTACAATATTAAAACGTGGTTCAAAAATAGATTACTTATGGAGTTTCCTGATTGATTCAATAGGTTGCATCAATTAATCATAAAAATAGCTTTAGTGAGACTTCTTAAGATATAAAAACGCCTTGCTTCATCATCGTTTTTTATTTTGTGTAAAACAAGGCTCGTTCGTCCGACATAATTAAGTATACAATGCACCAGATTATTGATTTGCATGAGGGTCTGATAAATAGCTCAAATGAATGGACTGTAACTATTTTTCAAAGTATAATTTCACGAATTCATAACTATAACCTTTTTTATTTCACAGCAAAATATTTCTTACAGAGTCACCATAGAGGCAATCATTCCAAACAAAAACGAAAACAAACAACAATCGAGTTCTTTGCAAGCAGACGATACAACAAAACTCGGGTTACAAAATCACTAGGATTATCCCCAAGAGATAATAGATGCGAAGCTAGCGCCAACAAGATCATGATCAGCAATATATTACTAGTTTATTAAAATGTTCCTAACTAACTGTAAGTAGATCAATAAAGCAGTATTTTAACGATGGACATTTTGAAAACAAGCACCAGAATATTGGCCAAAAGCCAAAATCTACTCGGAGAGATTACAGAAAGCTGAAGAATATAGCTAAAGTAACCCGATTTAAAAGTGTAAGATATTTGCATCGAAAGAGGAAAAAACATGGTGTTGACGTTTGTAAACCTACAATATTTAGACGTCTCCATAAACTTTATTTCAATCAAAATATCAGTACCCAAAGCCCCTCATCACTTTTAAACTGAAAGGGGGGGAGGGGTGAATTGTGTAAAAAAAGCTTTCATGGGTAATTGGTAAAAAATACTGTTTAGTGATGAAACTCTGTTTTGCTTAAATTATGGTGATGAAGGTGTTCATGTATGGCGAATGAAGCAAGCAGCATGAAAAAAAATTGCACGAAACGATGAGTGAAATTTGCAACCAGTGTAATGATATGGGTTTCTATGGTTACAAATGATTCTGGAAGGCTATGTATTTGTCAACGAAAGGATTAATTCTGAGATATATGAAAAAAAAAATCTTTTTATGACAATGTTGGAAAAACTGTGTGGTGAAGAGTTTATTTTCCAACATCATTTAGAACCTTTAGACAGTTCAGTGTCCACCAAGAAGTGGCTCATCCAACACAAAATTAACCCTTTCATTACCATGGTAGAGAACGTTCTAGAAATTCCATAGTTCAAAGAATCTGAATTTACACCAGAAAATTTCAATGATAATTTTCAGTTGATTTAATTATGGAATGTCTGTTATTAAATAAAACAATTATTTCTATTTCAATTTTCTTGTGTGAATTTCGAATATCCTAATTGAAAAAAAAAAAAAATATATATATATATACAGGGTGAGTCATAAATATCGAAACAATAGGCTATCTCCTTAAATATTGCCCCTAGACCCATACTTCCAATTGCAAAAATTCATAAAAAAAGTTGAATTTTCTTATAAGATAAGTTGCAACTCCATGGGGGGTCTATTTGAAAAAATACGAAAATTAAATTTTATACGGTCCCCGTAGCGCAAAATTCCCAATTAGGAAATTATTCCTTATGCATTCCTAAATTGAACAAAAAAAATTTCATCTCCGTATCTAAAAACCTGACAGAGATATTAAAATCCAAAATTCTCCAAAATTCGTGACTTACACCACTTAACTATGCCTGTAAATCGAAGAACTTTTAATGCATTTTGAGAGCAGATGAGGGATCGTCCACAAATTGTGCATTATTATATGTCGGTTTAAGACAGTGCCTCTTATTTGGACATAACAAAGCAGCGTATTGAATTAAATCTAAACTTGTTTTCAAAATGTGTTGGTACTCTACATAGCAGGTCTGCATGGATCGAAATATCCAGGTCCGGTTTCAAACGGACCCATAGGTAAAAAAGTTCGGCCCGGCCTGGAAAAATTTTAAAATCACAGCACAGACCGGCCTGGAAAAAAGTTTTAAATCATAGCTCGGCTCAGCCTTGAATTTCTACATAGTTTTTTACTTCGTATGCAGTTAGAAATTGTTTCGTATGGAAGAGTTCTGACCAAAAATACTTATTATAGCTTCTTGTTTTTTATATTTATACTTTTTATTATTTAAGAAGCGTCAAAAGCTGTGATATATTTATTTTACCAATGAATCTATATGTAAATGTTTCACTTATATTTTAATACTGTTACTCCGTATCCCATACGTTGTAGACATTGAAAAATGTTATACAGTAGAACCTTTTTAAGACGGAATCACATAGGAAAGAAAAAATACGTTATAGACAAATAACCTTCCTAGGAGGTGTAAATGGAGTTTATTTTTTTCTCTGGTATTATTGTATTTATTTTGCATGGATCAACGCACTATCCGTTTAAGACAGAATTCCGTCATAGGCAGATTTTTTTCACTGGTTTATCGTATTTAAGTTTTTTTGCCTTTAAATATACTATTCCTTAAAACAAATGAATTTTAAAGTTTTTTTTTTTTTTTTTTTTTTTTTTTTTTTGTAAAATAAAAGCGATTAATAGCCTCTCCAGGACGATAAACAGCCTGAAGTTGTTAGAGCTAATTTTTTTTTTTTTTTTTTTTTTTTTTTTTTTTTTTTTTTTAAGACTTAATCTGCATCTTAGAAAATGCATTCTTTTAAATAACTGACGAACATTTAAACAGTACACTTCATTTTCCTGCATAATGAATTTTCCCCACTATTTCTTGTCTTTAAATTATTAAAAGTTAAGAATTGTTTAAAAAAAAAAAGAACTTGAAACATGTCATTTTTGATTAGTTTACATTAGTTTTGTTTTGGCAAATTTGCAAAAATATTTACATTTGAAAATATGATTTTTTTTAAAGTTATGTTATTTTTTCAATAAATATTCATAATAGTTTTGAAATTAATATTGAAAAACAAAATCCCTGGAACAAAACTATAATCAGATTTTCATCTTTAAATAAATGGAAAGAAATTGAAATCCGATAAATAATTTTTCGAGTTAAAACGATTTTTAATTTTCTCATTTAAACCAGTACTAACCATGTGAAAATTTTATAAATTGTATGAGAAATTTCAGGATGTGTTTTTCTTAGCAAATTATATTGCTTACCATCACAAAAAAAAGAAAAAAATCAAAACACTAACTCAAAAGATAGATTTTTACACGTTTCCTAGAAATGTTAAAGTAACTTTGTTTTTTCAACTGCGCACATTTCAATCCCTTAAAACCTGATGAATTTTTTAAACGGCTATAACATTGCGAGTTTTAAAGATATGAAGATGCAACTTTTTGTGTCTTATTCAATACTGGATAAGGAAAGTTTTCCTAATTGGAATTTTTATCCTACGGGGGCCGTATAAAAATTTAATTTTCGTATTTTTTCAAATAGACCCCCCATGGAGTTGCAACTTATCTTATCAAAAATTTCACCTTTTTTTTATGAATTTTTGCAATTGGAAGTATGGTTCTAGGGGCAATATTTAAAGAGATAGCCTATTGTTTCGATATTTATGACTCACCCTGTATATATATATATATAAAATAAGGAACGTCATGATGCCATTTGAACTTACTGGGAATGAAAGAGTAGACGTGCTTCTCTGGCCAGCTAATTCGCCGGATTTAAATGCATCGGAGAATTTCAGGGGATTGACGAAGAAAAGACAGCAGGATATTGCGCCATAAAACAAAGTTGACCTTCTTTAAGCATAAAGTCGACATTGAAAATGCCTGCGCAGAAAACATTGTGCACCATTTGTAACTAGCCTGGCAAAGCGAGCTCTTGATGCTACGAATTTTAAACGTGATGTTACAAAATGTTAAAGAATAACTATTTTCTTTTTTATTTAAACACTTATTATTTACAAAGCATTATCCTAATACTTTGAATCAGCTAACGGGTTATTCCAACATTTTGATTTTTTTCAAGCGTGAATATTTATTATATTTTTTGTACTATTTCCTTTAATTTTTATGTTAAAATATTCTACAATTTATATGTAGATTCTTACAATATCAAGTTTTATCCTGTATTATATTTTTATTTAAGCGATACATAAGAAACCGTATTTTCACCATTCCTTTTTTTCTGTTATTCTAATTTTTCTACTTGGAGCAGTATATATATATATATATATATATATATATATTTAAATAAGACTGATATATTAAACTCAAATCGCACACCATATATACTAATTAACTAAAGAAATATATAAAATATAAAAATATTCTTCACATCAACAAACCGTTGTAATCTTCAAATATTTAATTATGGCATGCAATTTATACCATATATTAATATTATGCAATTTATATATATATATATATATATATATATATATATTCCATCAATAAAACAATTATTCAAGGTACAATTATATTCAATAAACAAATCAAGTATGTTCAGTGTCTCACATTTGGACAGATGGTTTATAACATAAATCCCCATTTTAATTCACCTAGAGACACAAATTATCACACCGCACTCCATGGATTCATTCAGGTCAGAATGGACGGCTAAAATTTAACCGTGCGTTCCGTAGTCTAATGTGTGGAAATCGACCTGAGACAAGCCCGAGCTTTTCCAAGTTCAACAGAGGATCACGCCTTCGTCCGTGGAGACACTTTATTGAACGCATTATAAATTAAAACAGTATTTTAAAAGTAAAAAAGAAAAACACATTAGAAAAGGCTAAAGCGTATCTTGTTAAACAAATTGCATTGTTAAAATTATTAATCTCTTTTTTTACGAAACCACGTCGCTTTAATAACAAGCTACAACGATAGAATATTACAATTGGATTCTAACGAACGAAACATTTCTTTCACACGTAAAATAAAATTCTGGCAATTCTAAAAAACATACTTAAAAGTATGTTGTGAATAAAATAAACGAAAATGAGTTAAAAAATTTTTTTGTATGATCTACTCGACTAAAATTTGACAAATTTACTCGACTAAAACATAAAAAAATCTGCAAAAATTGGAAACACTGAATAGTGTTAATGTTTTGCAAAAGATTCTGCTTCTTCTATGTATTCTCGCAATCCGCACGATAAAGATTACGAAAACTTTTATATGTGCTTGAAATTTTAAGAGTGGCTTCTAGAAAATATTTTTAAAATTCCAATATTTGAAAAATACAAAAGAAAATTGCTTTTTTTTTTTTTTTTTTTTTTTTTTTCTACATAGAAATTTCTAGAAACCTTTGAATTTATTGTTTCATTTACATTTAACTCCTGAGTAATTTCGTATAAATGAAAACAGAATTCGGAATTCAAATAAATGCAACACTTTAATGAGAAAGATTCTCACAATAAATTGACTAACAAAGTACGTGATTAAAATAATGGCAACACCTTTATTATGACGCCATAAAAGAATCATTTTTCTTTTAACAAATGCTAATGAGCGTTCGGAGACTAATAAATGTAAGATAATTTTATTTTTAACTAGATGAGCTGGATGTCCATTGTTCATGGCGAAAATGGCATTTATATACTGTGAAGAAAATATTACATACGTTTTTCTTGCACGCATGGATTTCTATAGATAGAATGAAGATATTTTTTTAGGATAATAATAAATTATGTTTTGTTTAATATTTACGCATTATTTTAACATTTTCCAGCGCTGTTGAAAGTTTTTGTGGTTTCAATTGTCTGCTTGGCGTCTAGCTGTGATGAAACTTGAAAATATACTCGGATTGCATGCCATTTTTAACTTTTATTTAGATTTATTATAGCTTGCCTTCTAACAAAAGTAAAATGTCCGACATTTATAGTTCGTTTACAAAGACATACAAAGTAAATCCATCACAATTAATATTTGGGAAATATTTGTTTGATTACCATGTTAAAAATGTTACGGTACATTAAGCATAATAGAATAATTTTAAAAAAAGATCATTTAGATGCACTAAAAAATGTTCTATACATAGAAAAAAAATTACCTGTAGTATGCATTTTTAAATATACTACTTTTAAGTGTATTATGTGCTGTGTATAAAATCTAAAGTATCTATACGGGCTGCATGAAACATTTTACCAAAAATTTCAAGCATTACCAAATATGAACAGAAATTGCTGAAAATAATTTTGTAAAGCATTAGTTATTTTATTAATTATTTATTTAAATATTTTATATATTTCCATTTCGTTCTAATATTAAAATAAAATTTCACAGTAAAATTTTGTTAGTGTTTAAAATTGTCTGATAATCAAAGCCTAATGCATGATTTTTCTTTTATTTGTTTTTTGACTTTTCCATATTCATAAAAGAAATAATATTAATCCCAGTAACGTCAGCCGGTCAGATTTTTTAGTTATATGCAGGATATTCATGCTTAAATGACCCTAATTTAAACACTTAACGGATCAATATTTTTGAAATCTTTCAAATAAGTCTATTTTGTTCATGTCTTTTACAAAAGTTTTAAGCTTTTCATACCGGTTTTTCAAAACAGGAAATTTTGTCTAATTGAAACAGAAAGATGCGCGGATTTAAGGCCAAAATTTACAGCAACATTTTACTGGTGAGAATAATAAATTATGATTCGACTATGGATGCCCGCGCGTGGTACGGGCAAATCATGATCGGCAAAAGCACGTTGCCCGCACGACGTACGGGCAAGACTAGGGATCGGTTAAAGTTGTCCACAGACAAAACTATTATTAAGACTATTGAAATCTTGGTCGAAGATATATTAAAGTTATGGGTTTTGTTTTAGCGAAAAACAATCTAGTTTAAAATTTTGCCGCCAGAAAGCGTTTTTAATGAATCACAGATTTAACATAAATTTACGATAGTTTACAAATAGTATTACAGCCAAACATGTTCCCTATTTTCAGATGTCATGTGCAATGGAAAGATGACATGTTTCACAGCTCACCCCAGTGTGTACTGTAAATGTTAAGAACATGTGGTAAAGGACTGCCTTTAAACATTTTAACTCATTGTTTCTTAACCATTTAACTGATTTGCTCGTACGCCGTTCGGGCAAGACGAATTTGCTTAATTCATCATTTAAAGATTTTTGACATCACTAATTTTTTTAAACAGGATGGCACACTATTCAAAGGCAGAAATGGTTAGAATAACTATTATGAATATTTTAGCTTAAAAAAGTGGTATATGTCCATATTTTCACTTTCTTACACGTAAAAAAGGGAACCAGTTAAGGGGTTAAACAAATTTTATTCGGTCGGAACCACTTTTTCAAAAGAAGTTACTTTTGATTACGCTACATCAAAAATGTTAGAATTGAATAAAGTATAGTTTATTTTTCTTTATTACGGGTGCCAAAACCAAATTTTGCAAAGAATGTTTATGCTCATTCAGCCTAGACATTCGAGTGCAAAGGGTTAAGACATAATTGGCAACTTTTTTGATTTTTTGGCGCGGAAAAATGTAATAGAAATTTTTGCCTAATTAAATCGGCAGATAATGGCGATTTGGAATATTAAAATTTACTACAAATTTTTTCCGGTCCAAAACAGCGGAAGATGTTGGCAGCTATGGTTAAGATCTGGTAAATTTAATATATAAAATTTCTCAATTATCGTAATTGTAAATTAAAAGCACAATTCATTAAAAATGTCCTCTCTTGACGAAATTTTGAACAATTTATCTGCTTAAGGATTTTCTCACTCCGTTTATTAAGACTTTTACAAAATTTCATTACATTCCTAATAATAGCTTCCTCTGTAGACAACTTATGGACACCCTGTATAAACATAAAATTTGCACTAATTTATTTATTGCAAAAACTGGGTGATCTATTTCGAGAAAAAGAAAACAAAATTTACATGCAAATCAATATAATAGAATTTATAGTGTAATAAAGCACGTGACTGAAATAATACCATTGAAGTTTTTATCACGCAATAATTAAGAACGAACATTCCTTTAAACAGATGCTAATGAGGTTTCGGAAGCAAACGAAAGTAAGATATCATTATACTTAATTATTAGATCAGATTTCTCGTTGACACAAGTGCATTTGATTAATTAATTTACATATATTAGAATGTAACAAACTGCGGAAATCCAAACTGATTGTTTTCATATAATTGGAAAAAAATTTCGGAATTAAAGTAATTTAAAGAGAATAATTGAGAGAATGAAGAATGTGAAATTAATTGGTTAATCAATTAATTCACGTGCACTGTAACGGGAGTGTACTTTTAAATCTGACGTAATTTTCTTCTATGATTTTCTTCTCTTTTTAATTTGCAATTGAAAATACCTTATTTTTTCAAAAGGAAATGTTATAAATTACGGCCAGGGTAGCCTAGTGGTCATAGCGTCGAACTCCAGACTGAAAGTTCCCGGGTTCGATGCTTGACATCACCAAAGATCTACCGAGTGTATGCAGTGCACAAGCTCATTAAATAATGGGGTTTTGAAAGTCCTGTGGTCGGTCGTAGCAGTTACCATGAGTAATGATCTCTGGAGAAGCTTTCCCTCCCCTTCAGAGACATATCCAAATTGAGGAGGTGGCGATGTTTGGTGCTGCCATCTATTGATACTTTGCCGAACATCTTCCGCTAGAGAAGTATGTTTTCCTACCCCCTGGGTGCAGTTCAGAGGAAGCTCCAGCAACCCTTCTGCCCTTCGGACACACGTCAACAACATTAATTACGTTGTCAAAGAGTTGGCAACAATACTTAAAAAGAATATCTGAAAACATGAATAAATCTCTTGTTTAACCCTTTGAGGGGCAGGACAAATTCATTGCTTAAGTGTTGAAATAAATAACTGACACCGGATTTTGAAAACAACTTTATTTGTAAATAAGAAAACGCTATATTTCACGCATTCACTAAACCGTAATTTTCTTTAACAAAATTCTGGTGCCAATGTGGTGTTTGGGAATTAAAATTAAGTGGTATATCTATGAAACCAGCGTCCCGCAAGGGGTTAAATACATTCTTAAATTGAAATGATTGGCAATATTATTATTTGACCCTCTTAAATACGACGGAAATCGTAATCTATCTATTCGTAATAATCTTTTTTTCGAAATTGCAAAAAATTTAGCATAGAAGCTCCACTTGTTGGGTGATTTACACTAAAATGTAATTAGCACCTATTCATATCAATGACTAACTGTAAATGAAGTTTTATAAAAATCCGTGCTTTAGTTCTTGAGAAAAAGCTATTGTTGAAATCATGAAAAATCATAGCAACGCAATCTGTTAGTTCCTGTTCACCAAAAACAAATTAACACCAAGGTCAAGGTCTAACAGAATCTAATTTTTTGGAAAAATCCGTGAATTAAATCTTGAGATAGAGCGCCCACAAAGTTTTTCTCACATACTGACAAATTCATAGACAGAATAACAGAAAGAGATTTTTTTAAAAAACATCACATCGTGTTCATCATTTTCTAAAACGTATAAAATTATCGAAGTCGAAATTTTTACAAATCCAATACTTAACATTAAAATACATTAATTGTGTAAATGATTTTTTAAATGTAAAATATATACAGTAAAGTCACGCAATTCCGAACCCCACATTTCCGGAAATCCGCCTATTCTGGAAAAGAATTTAGAAAAAAGTAGTGATTGTTTTTGACTTAAACACAATAAAATAATTTAAATTTGGTTTTTAAAAGAAAACATTCAAAAGCGTTTTTTGCATTAGTTATAACCTAGGATCGACCGAAAATTCCGTTTTCGCTTTCAGCCCAAAAACTGGATTTCATCGAAAAATCGTTTTCGGCCAAAAATTTTACCCAACCGAAACTCTGTATTGCAAAAATCTCATTTCTTGCTTCGGATATTTTCAACATAACTCGTTGATTTGAGCTGCATTGACTCAAACGAGACACTCTTTATTTATTGCTATAAACTTCATTGTTTATAAATATCAGTCATCATTGATTCAATACGTGGTTGCAAATAAAAAAGCGAGCAATGCATACGACAAAACTTTGAAGATGCTTTTCACATATACTTTAAAAGTTACATGCTTAATTGTAACATACAGTTTCTAGTTTGAAAGTTTGTTTCTAGTTTTTTCGAGTACATTTTGAGAAAACTGTCGTAACTGAACCTGTTCATCAAGAGCCGATCAACGCTGTTTAGCGCTGACAATAACCGACGTTCCAGAACTTAATTTACGCCTTTAAAATCAATACGTTGATTATTTTTAATGAAACTATCCTATTCCGAATTTCCGCTAAACCGAATACTGTTCTGTCCCAATTAGTTCGGTATAGCAGGACTCAACTGCATTAGTTTCTAAAAATTCTAAAGATAAACAATGCTTTTTTCGGATCATCGATATTTTAGAACGGTAGTTATTATTTATTTTTCTCGTATTATATTTTTACAGACTAAGGAACATTTTTTTTTTATATTCACTGTGCCGAAAACAAATGACTGCGATAAAGCCTTGGCATTACTTTCTTCTATCTTTACAAGAAGAAAGTACTAGATTTGTAATATTTTTCAAATTCCGGTTTTTGACGGATTTACACGTTTATGGTTCAGAAATCTCGAAAAACATATTTTTATATAAAGTTTGTCTATCTATGACATAAATTTTCTGAGCGCTCGATATCAAAAACTAATTGATGGAATAAAAAAATAGATTCAGTTATACTTGATATAAATTAGTGCTGATTACTTTTTAGTGCATTGGCCAGTATAGAGAGACGCAGGCCGTTCCCGTAGTGGGTATATAAGCCTGCGTCTCTATCTCGTTGGTTTTCTATCTTTAAATAATCCTCTATTCTAAATAAGTTCCAAGTGATGTGATTTTTTTCTTATGCCAGCAGCGTGAAAAGAAAAAGGGAGTAAAAGCCTTTCCTTTCCAGAGTAGAGCTCAAGTTCTTTTTGTTATGATAGTATATGTAAGTAAAATTTAATTATTACTATTAATATATTAATTATATAATAATTAATTATTTTTATATATAATAATAATTAATAGCAAAGTAAACAGTAGTAAATGAAATACATTAACCATGTAACGTTCACTGGTTTCTCTGCGAAACCACAAAATTTTAATTCCGATAGGCAACAACAACACTGGGATTTTAATTTTAAAAAATCCATTTTATTACGTATGTGAAAAATCACTTTTTTTTATTTACAAATATATCTGTTCGCAATTACCTCTGTCAATCATTTATTTCAACATCTTAGCAATGGAAAAACCTTGTCCGTTAAAGGGTTAAATGAGAAATTTGTAGCTATAGTTTGGAATTCTAAAAGTTATTTACTGATGTCTAGAAAAAAATGCTAAAATTGCAAATATAAACTCGTTCATTTCTTAACCATCAATATTGTATCAGTGTAAAAATAATAGCATAGTTAGCGGAATATTTGTAGTTATTGAGTTGAATTCTGGTAGTATTATATATTAATAAATGTAAAATCTTTCTCTATGTGTTTACATTCGTCAATTAATCATCTCTACTTACATTAGATTAATTTTAAGCACGATGGAATAAATTACATCTCTACTTAACTAATCTTTGGTAATATATATGTATGTATCTAATCATTAATTCGTGATTAGATATCTCATTATCAATAAAGTTGCTAAATAATTCTAGTGAAATCTCTTAATAATCTTAAGTGGTAATAAATTTGTCAACCCCTTGGGGAAAGAGCGACACGTGTACGTGCCGCCAAAAGGCTTAAGAATCCTTGTTTAAACCCACCAGTAAAATTTTACGGCCAAATTTGCCTTATTTAACCATGGTCAGTAAAAGTTTGGGAACCACTACTGATCTAGAAGGTATTAGGGTCAGTCCACATCAAACCAACCAATGGACAAAATTTCAGGTCTTTGAATTTTATTAATTTTTGGCTCAGATGTTTTACAAGAATAGTAGATAAAAAATACAAAATTGCAATTTTTTTAACCATTTGTTTTTGAGTTATTAATTTTTGAAATTTTAAAAATTTAATGAATTTTGTATTGTTTGGTAATTTTTAACTTGCTGTAATTTGAGAACTATTTGACCAAAAGAGTTGATTTAAGTCATTTTTTTCAGTTTTTTTTTGCTGTTTCATAGGATATATAACATGACCGAATTATTTAAAAATATTTTTTTTTAGGTAAAAAATTTATGTAAAATTTTTTAAAATTTAAAATCGGAATTTTTGATTTTGTTTAAAAAATATATATATTATATTTAACACCCTTTTAGCAACTTTTATGCCAAATTTCATGATGGTACTCTTATGGTATCATAAAGAAAAAAAATATTTTCCATGTCAATGATCGGCAATTTCTGTAAAAAAATCTCATTATATTATTTTAGAAAGCAAATTGACTATAAAAAGTAGTCTATTTTTGTTTCCATTGTTCATATTTCTCATTCATGCAGGTCAAGTTCAATTATCAAATAAAATTTTAGTGTATAATTCGCTAAGTTTTATTATTTTGTTTAACACATAACAGTAAAAATTAAAAGTAATCAAAATAATTAATATTTTGTATAATTGACAAGCTAAATACTTTTTTAAATTTATTTTCTTGGAATTTAAATAGATTTTTTTTCAATTATTCTTAATTTAATACTACTTTTAATGAAATTTTATGTTTAAAAAAGGAATAAATTGGTAATAAATGAGTTAATGAAAGAAAATCTCAAAGCAGAGTTCAATAACACTGGACCAAATCTATGGCCTCTGTGCACCCAGTCGTGTTTACTACAAAGAAAAAGACAAAGAAACAGGCAATCAGATTCTACTCCATAAGAGTATAGTATTCATTTCAGATTGCTTAACACACAACACAGTCCTTGTACATGTTTTTCAGAGAAAGCTAATAGAATTTTTGAGAGCTATTTTCCCCACTTCAAGAAGTTGTACTACTTTTCAGATGGCTGAGCAGCTCAATACAAAAACTGCAAGAATTTTGTTAATCTTTGTTATCATAAAAAAGGTTTTGATGGAATTGAGGTCGAGTGGCATTTTTATGCAATGGCACATGGTAAAGGTGTATGTGATGGAGTTGATGGCACAGTAAAGACGCTTGCTGCTAAAGCCAGGCTCCAAAGTCCAACAGACTACCAAATAGTGTCACCTTTTGAACTTTTTTATGGGAGGGGGGGGTGAGAAACATACTCTCTGTAACTTTTTTTATGTGACTATTGAGGAATATGTTGAAGAACAAAATGTGTTAAAATCAAGATTTAAGGGAGCTGTGGCAGTTGTTGGGACTCAAAAATTTCATGCGTTCATCCCTCTTGATAAAGACAAAGTCCAAACGAATAAACACTATATTGCCATTGATTATCGGACACTTGCGATTTTAGACATTTTACTAAATATCTAGAAAAATACATGAGGAATCATCTCGAAACTCTTAGTGTATAAATATAATAGTATACGTCATACATCTCCGTGAAGATTTTTTACCGAAACGCCATAGGGGATCGTCAACAAATTAAAAAAGAATGAATATCTTTTGAATAACCCTGTCAAAACTAATGTAGCAAAAGCGCTCAAACTCTAGATTATGCTTGAATGCCTTATTGTAATACACTGTGTTCATTTTTATGCAAGTAGCATGCACACTCGCAGAGTAATTAAGGTTTTTATAAAAATGGTCCCACATTTTTCCAAGTTTTTCCATTATAATTTTCAGCGTTCTTAATATAAAATAATATTTTTTTCAGAAAATATGACAAACAACATTGCACACAGTACCCTGTAATCAGAATTAAAAAATAATAAAAATTGTATGAAAAATGAGTAGGTTTACCATATAATTTTTTACTGCGCATGCGTCAAAGATATCAAAATTTCGTTTGCATATTATGTTAGCTAAATGTATAGAGCAACTTTTGTAAAAGTCTCAAAATCATAGCTTGAAAATTCTGAAAGTAATCGTCTATAGAAAAAGGACAAAATCCGTTGTTTCCAAAATGAAGCAAAAAAATGAGGGATTTTATCCAAATGCAGTTGTACATCCCATATTGTGTATTCTATATTGACACTAATCAATGAATATATGGATACAACCCCTCTTGTTTTTGCTTCATTTTGAGAATAACGGATTTTCGACTTATTCAATTGACGATTATTGTCAGAATTTTCAAGTTATGATTTTGTGACTTTCACAAAAGTTGCTCTATACATTTAGCTAACATAATATGCAAATGAAATTTTGATATCGTTGACGCATGCGCAGTAAAAAATTATTTAGTAAACCAACTCATTTTTTATACAATTTTCATTATTTTTTAATTCTGATTACAGGGTACTGTGTGCAATGTTGTTTGTCATATTTTCTGAAAAAAATAATATTTTATATTAAGAACTCTGAAAATTATAAGGAAAAAACTAGGAAAAATTTGGGATCATTTTTATAAAAACCTTAATTACTCTGCGAGTATGCATGCTATTTGCATAAAAATGAACAAGGCTTATTACAATAAGGCATTCAATTACAACCTAGAGTTTGAGCTCTTTTGCTACATTAGTTTTGATAGGGTTATTCAAAAGATATTCATTCTTTTTTAATTTGTTGATGGCCCCCTTTGGAGTTTCGGGAAAAAATCTTCACGGAGATGTATGACTTATACTATTATATTTATACACTAAGAGTTTCGAGATGATTCCTCATGTATTTTTCTAGATATTTAGTAAAATGTCTAAAATCGCAAGTGTCCCACAATCAATGGCAATATAGTGTATATTCTTTTTCAGACAATATGGAAACACACAAAGTTCAGATGATTCCTAGTGATAAAGACATTTTGTTTGAACAAATTGTGGGGTATGTTGCTTGTGCCTATGAGAATGAGTGGTAGGTGGCGTGGGTTCTCACAACAGATCAGGTTGAAGAAGACGTTAGAGTTTCTTACCATCATTCAAACGGACTATCTCCGTCATTCACTTATCCTAGAAAAACAGAATTTCTGACAGTACAAAAATACTTTATTTTTTGCAAAACTACATCCAATCACTGCAACCGGTAGAACATACACAGTACCTAATGAGAAAATGTAAACAGGTCAATTTTTACATAAGAAGAAAAAATACTTGTACTAAGATCTAAAAACTGAGCTCCACTGTGCCAAACTGAGTTAGTAAAAACATTAGCTTATTAAACATCTAAAATTTATTATTTGTCTTTTAATAACGCAGGCTATTCTTAAATTTCTCCAATTTGTATTTGTTTCTATGTAAGTAACACTTCGGGCTAAACTGTGCACCATACCTTAAATTGTTTTTTATTACAGATTTACATGAACATTGATGCAAAAAATATATTTTTTTCTGTGTGACGCCATAGGAGTACCATCATAAAATTTGGCATAAAAGTTGCTAAAAGGGTGTTAAATGTAATATATTTTTTTCAAGGAAATCAAAAATTCCGATTTTGAATTTTTAAAAAAATTTCATATTTTTTTTACAGAAAAAAAATATTTTAAAATAATTTGGTCAAGTTATGCATCCTAAGAAACAGCATAAAAAACAAAAAAAAATGACTTAAATTTCAACTCTTTAGGTCAAATAGTTCTCAAGTTACAGCAGATTAAAAATTACTAAACAATACAAATTTTGTAAAATTTTCAAAATTTCAAAAATTTATAACTTTAAAACGAATTGTCGAAAAAAATTTAAGCTTCACAATTTTAATCTCATAAGTAAGTATAACAAACAGGTAAAAAATCAGTACAATCTAAAACACTAACATAAAATATATATATATATATATATATTGGTTGATTTCATGTGGAATTACTCATTAATAGTTTAGCTTAAAGAATTGCTGAATCTAGTGACTAGGTATTTGTGGAATTTGCATCCAAAAATCCATAGTTAGTTATTCAGAGATGCCACAGTCGACTATTTATTTTATTTATGTCGCAACAGTTTTTTAAAATAAAATTCTATCACAAAAACTCTCAAGGCATTTGTAAAAGAGATTTACTAGAAAATATATTTTGAAAAATAGTGGTTTAGTGGAATATTAAAACAGTGGCCTGTATTTGTCTACTTTTAGAAATTGAACCAAATCAATAAATAATTGTTAAAGGGCATAGCCGGATAAGAATTGGAAACATGCCTTTCAATCAATTTTTTTGATTTTTTTTCCATGTGTGACTACTTTTCTGACAATGTATTTCACCAATTATTACCTTATAAATATTGATAATTTATGAGATAAAAATATTTTTTCGATTATTAAAAAACTTCATTTTTTCAAAAACTATTGAACCGAATAAAATTTCATTAATTGAGTTTATATAGGCATCAAAGATGCATAACTGGAAATTTTTGTATAATTTTCTGATTTTAAGAAGCATGTGAAAAAGCGATTTAAAATTTTACAAAAGTAAAAATAATATCTTATAGTTGTCCGAAAATTACCCTTTTCTTGTAAGAAGTTCCTCATATTTGACCAAACATTATTTAAAAACACCAAAAGTTTGCGTTGGGTACTAGATATAAATATTTACAAAAATGTGTATAAACATTGTTAAAATTCATTTAAAGGCGTTATTTGGGGCGGAGCTACTCATCTACGAAACCTGAAGTATTTTTGAAATATAAACTTACAGAATTGTTGTATTTTACATTTTAATGAACACACGGGGGGCATCATTCTCAACACTGACGATACTGTTTCCATATAAAAATTCGTTATTGGTGTTGGATAAAACAACAGGGAAGAATATTTTCGTACAAGCAACTAAACTACATTCTTCGATATCGAAATATAACGACAATGATCGCAAACAATTTAAATAAAAAAAATTTCACCAGTTTTTCTATAGATAAATTAAAGTTGTTTCAAGCTTTATAATCTATCGACGTGCACTGTTTACCATCATGTGAAATGCGTAAGTAGTTAACAGCCGTGATCAGAAACTGATTTATTTTAGTGAATGGTTTCTATAACTCCATTCCACCTTAACTTGGCAGCACTGTGAAAGGTAGAAGCAGTAATATTCCGCCGTGAAAAATAGTTCCCCGATATTTTTCAATCTTATGGTGAAAATTCGTAGAAATTTATATAGTTATGTTTATAAATTAATAAATTCGAGATTTTGTAACATATATTTAAAGTAATTTCTCTGTTAAAAGTATTTAATTCAAAAGTAATTTCTATTTTACGCGTATGTATAAAGTAAAAATCTTGGCGTAAAAAATTCTCCTTTGGCGAGGAAATAATCTTCAAGGTTAAATACCTGGCGCGCTTTTTGCGTCTGTCAATTCCAGTCTCTTGTTACTCATCGCATTTTTATTGTTTTTATTAAAGGTTATGAAGCGTAAAACTGTGTATTAATATTATGTTAATACTTGGAGAATTAATTGTTTAGTAATTATTAAGATGCTACTTCACTCATGAAAAATCCCGCTCTCTAATATTCCTTCTATAGAATTTTTTTCTTTTTTAATATCTGATTTGCTTTTCAGTATTTTTAAATTATTAACTTTGATTTCATAGCTAAGGTCGACAATGTTGAATTCAGACACTTTTCTCCGGGAGGGATTTCTGCGGCTTCGGGAGGGGGGGGGGGATATTGCAATTTTTGGCCATTGAAAACCCATAATCTCAAATTTTTCGGGAGGGGGGGGGGGAGGAATCTCATTGTTTCGGAAAGGAATGTCCTCCAGACCACCTCCTAAATTCGACACTGGAGCTCGAACTTTACAAAGGCACTTTTTTACTTTTTCGATTTTGTTTTAGGACTACCAAAAAAAGCTAGGATGATTTCACTTTCGAAACAAAGTCTGAAAATTGAAGAATCCCCTACACCCCTCCCGAAAAGGAAATCCTACTGACAAAACCTAAAAAGTAAAAAAAAAGTTCTTTGTAAATATTGAGCTCAACTATCCAACGCAAGAATAAAAACCCCAATAAAATATTGAAATACAAACGAGATATTTAAAAAATAACCGTCCATAGGATTAAATTGGAGTGTTTTTGCATGAGTGAAGTAGCCCCTTAATTTTAAGCCATGTTAGCTATTTAGTGTTAAATGCAGTTTTTAATTATTACTTACCCATCATACGTAGTATAGTGTAAGTCTTGCAATCGTTTTGAAAATCGAAAAAAAATTTTTGACGGATTTACACTTTTAAATAGTGGGGATTCCGAAAAACATATTTTTAGAAAAAAATTTTTGCCGTCCGTCTGTCTGTCTGTCTGTGTATTTGTAAATGCTCTATCTCCCGAACAAATTGAGATAGAGACTTGAAATTTTGTATGTAGTTAGTATGTAAGAATGAGACGAACCCTATTTAATATCAGCAACCTCGATTATCCGGAACTATTTTTTTTCGGACTCTCAAAAAATTCGTTCTGATGAAAGGTACATAAAAATTTTCGAATTTTTTTGTTCTAAGGAATGGACGTAAAAGGCAATAAAATAACACACATTTTGCATATAGAACGAAGTCGATCGGATTATTAGTTGCCGAGATATTTGTAATCCTGTTTTCCACATTCTTCGATTTTTCATGACCCTGTATTTCATTCAAATTTCAATTCAGAAGTATATTTTAATTGGAAATGAGACGCTTAATCCGACGCAGTCAATTGTTAGTTAATAGAATTATTATTTTTGAAGTTATAAGGATGTTTCTTTTACGCAGTTCGGTACTACCTGAGTAGTTTGGCGTTTTATATAATTTGTCGAAATTGGTACATCAGCAGTTCTTTAATATAGCATTACTATGTATATTAACAATATTTAAATTTTGTTTATGAATTGCAATGCATTGTATAAATAGTTTCACATGTTTTATTTTCATATACATAACCATGATGGGTAAGTATTACGGTGGCCCCCAACGACTAGTTTTAATAAATGTAAATGTCTGTTATATTTAATATAGTTTTCCATAATTATTATAAAGTTTTTACACACATAATGTTATTGGATGTTACTAACTAGTGAAATTACTAATTTGCATATTAATGTAATTTTTGAAATTTCTAG
Organism: Maratus speculifer; assembly: GCA_964019185.1. Classification (NCBI taxonomy): domain Eukaryota; kingdom Metazoa; phylum Arthropoda; class Arachnida; order Araneae; family Salticidae; genus Maratus; species Maratus speculifer. The sequence continues at coordinate 38,639,076 of OZ025296.1, forward strand.
CTAATAATTAAAATTTTAGAATTAAAGCAACAAATTTTATAGTAGTAATTAGAGATGTAACGAAGATGTTTACGAAACAAACTTTTTATCAGAAATTATGTATTTTAAAGCAAAGGCAGGGGCAATAATAAAAAAATTATAAAATAATTTAAATTTTTAAAAATCATGACTTTTTACACCCAAATATCTATAATTTTATAGACATTAAAATTGAGAGATACTCAGTCTGATAGCGTAGTACCTGGCTTTTTCCAGATTTCCGCCAGTGGTTGGGTATAAATATTAAATTTTCTGTTTTAAATAGATTTTTAGAGAATTTGGCTTTAATCTTTTAACTCAATAAAATTAATGCTTTCCTCTTTTCAAAAAAGTTCGCTTAGAATTCTATTTTTATTTTTATTTTCTTGATTTTTTTAAATGTAATTTATAGGGTTTTTTTTGCCTTTTGAGGCTTTTTAGGTGCGTTCGTAATGATGTAAATACGTAGCACCTATAGTTGACGTTCAGTTCGTCCGTCCGTCCGCATATAACAACGCAAAAAACTACCGAACAGAATCGTTTGAAATTTAAAATATATAATTATTACGTAATTTTGTCGTGTCATTTCAAATTTTATGAAAATCGGGTGCATAGATCAATGACAGGGACAATCAAAAGTATTCCATTACATTACGGTCAAAGGGGTAAAATGTTTCAAATGCATTTTAATGGTGTTATACTCATTCGAGTATAACATAATACATGAACCTATGAAGTATATTTATATTAAAATATACATCCTGTACAATCTGTGATGCAAAATATATTTATTATTAAATTACAGGGTCCACTGCATAATGCTATCGGTAAAACATTGTTTCGGGCGTGTGTTAATTATATTAAATTATTTCACATTTTATGAATATGATATACGTTGCTGAGGTGTAATAAACCTTTCTTCCTGTATATTTAAAAGAAACACAAACACGATTTCGACCACTATTCTATATACAAAGTACTGTCTACTATAATAGCAATATCTTAATATTTTTAAAACTTCGTTATCGTACGAACGCACCTCATTTGCTACGCTTCACATACAATTTCCAACTCGCTTAACATTTGTAAGATGTATTAGGTTTTTAATTTTGAGGTTAAATATACAAATTTTGTCCTCTCTCCTCTGCTATTAAAAAAAAAATCACACCGAAACGAAAAAAGAAAAAAAAACACAGAAAATTCTTTTTAAAAAATGTGGCATTCATGCATGGAATCCAGTTTCAAGTTTTTAGCTTATTCCAGTAAAAAATTCCATCTTTTTAATAAAGTTTTTCCGGAATTTGTACAGTTTTTTAAAAAAAATTTCGGGATTTTTAGATATTTTTCGCATTTTGTGAGTCGGGCAGATCAACAATAATATGAAACAAAACTGAAATAAATTAAAAAAAAATGGTGAAACAAAGAAAAGAATAATAGTGATATTTGTTATTTTAGTAAATGATTATGTAATAAAATTAATTTTTCATAAGAACCTCGAAACATATCAATTTTTGCACACGCATTATATTTTCACGCCAAAATGGCGCTTTTCCTTGTTTATTTGCAATCCTGTGCTTTTCGAGCAAACCCTGGTTTCTACGGCAACGGCTGTAATTCGGCTCTTGTAGAATATCCAGTGCTGCCAAGTTAAGGTGAAACGAAGTATATATGATATGATGTCATCTAAAAATGACAATCTCTAATATGATTGTCGTGAAGTTTTTTTGAAACAAAAGTGTGGTTACCGAAAAAAAATTAAGTTTTTATTTTTATGTATAAAATAATTCATACATTATCACGTGTCAGCTGCTTTCCCCTTAAAATGTCGCTGTTCTTGAATGTGAAGTCTAAAGCACTGAACACGACTATTTATATATGCATATATGTTGTAATATATTCGCAAAGAAATAGCTATGTCTTTACAATATTTTAATCTCCTGGTATTTTTTCCACTGTGTTTTTAAGCCCCCTTTTTTTTCTTAAAAAAAAAAAAAAAAAAAAAAAAAATAAACTGAATTTTTTTTTTCCGGCTATTTCTAAATATTAAACGGTTCAAAATTACAGAAGTATACTTCTTAGTACAAAATATAATCCAGTGTTGTCAATATTCCTTTTTATTTCTCTTAACTCAAATTATGTACCTTTCGCTCATATTTACAGGGCTCCCAAATGGTCCGCCAACTGAACATCAATATTTTCTTAGAAAGATTTCCGTTATATATATTTTTTTCAAAATGCGTAGAAAACGTCTTCGAAGGTTACTTTTTTCACAAATACTGTAGAAACCTACTATGAAATTTTCTGTTAAAAAATATTGGTGTTCAGTTCGCGGACCATTTGGGAGCACTGTATTTATTAGAGCTGTTACAAACCGTACGTATTCGTTACTAAGAAACGGGTATTCTCTAAGATACGAAATACTGAATCGTTATTTAGAAATACGACTCGTTAACCGTTACCGGAGTTCATATGCAACCGAACAAAGTGGAACTAATTTCAAACACTGCTTATGTTTGTATAATTCAGGGTTTCTCGCGAGTCCGCCTCAGCAAGTATATTAAGGTACATATTAAAGAAAAAACTATTAATTGCATATTTGTATAGAAATGTCCACTACATAGTGAAACCAGTAAAACATGCGATAACGAAACCTGTCGATAACAGTATCATTAAGCGAGTTCCCAAAAACGTTTTCCCCCGCTTAACATCGCAAAAAGTTTTCTAACATATTCGTAGACTCAATCTAATGCATGAAATCATAAAATTGGCACTGATAGCAATAGCAGTGATATCAAATCGAATAGCATTTTGTATTGAAGATCAAGTTATAATCTAATACTTTTATATGGTGACCAGGGGCGTGCGAAGAGAAAATTGCGACTGAAGCAAACTTAGAATTTGGCCCCCACCCCTCCCAATTTTTTCTTGTAATGGGTTAAAAATGACGCTAGTATTATAAATTTTGTGCCCCTTAAATCTCCGCGCCCGGGGCGACCGCCCCTTCACCCCCCCCCCTTTTCGCATAGCGCGGATGGTGACCCTTCAAGCAAAAATCTTTCCAGAATTACTTCATCATTCCTTAAATACAGCTAGAACGAATATTTTATTCTACTATAAGCTTCCATTCTTTTTACAGTGAAATTATAAGGAAATTTTAATAGATTAAATAGATAATTAACACTAAATTAGTCTAATTAAACTCTTAAATGATAAACACGCGTTGTTCTTTTATTGCTTAGATCGATGGCTCTTTTTTAAATCGAAATATTAATACATAATATGTAATCTCAAAAAAAAGCATAATTATTTTGTTTAAGTTTTAAAAATGCATATAAAACTTCATATCTGTAAGGTAAATAGTATATAAATACTTTTATAAATACATCCAAAGTTATTCAGACAATACCAATAAAAGAACCAATGAAACCAGTATTTTTACATTCATATTATTAAAAACAGTTGAAGTTTGAAGAGAAATAGAAGGCAGATTACCAAATTACTAAGAAATATGTGGATAAATGGACATTATATAACCAGAGTAATTCATATATTACCATACAATAAACCAATGAAACCAATATTTTTACAATCATCTTATTGAAAACAGTTGAAGTTTGAAGTGAAATAGAAGGCAGATTACTAAAATAGTGAAAAATAAATGGATAAAAAGGCAGTAGAAGGCTTTTCCATTAAACTACGTCATCAGGGGTGTATAGTTTAACAAAAAAGCAAAAACATCCAACCAGTTTCTGTTATGAGTCGTGCTGAAAGCTAAGAATTCGACTCACAATACACCCGACTGGCTGGAAGCTATTCAGATGACAAATTAGTAGAAAGATACACATAGAAGAAAATAAAATCAATATGACAAAATAACAATAATAAATTATTCCATAAAAAAAGATATATATACTAAGATATTTACCATTACCCATATCCTAGCAAGATTTGTAGTGCAATCAGATACAAACTACATGTGACTTACTAACAGTCACGGTTATGGTCATAACAATCTTTCTTCTAAAAACAATTTTTTTTTTTTTTACTTCAAAAACTCCCTCTAAATTCACACTTACATGTTACATATTCGGAAAAAGAACGAATGGTGAAATAACTTACTAAACACCCTTCTATCGTTCTTCTTTTAAATACCCAAAAACTAAATGATGAAATACCCGTTACGAGAATAACTTATTCCGAGTCTAAAGTCTATTCTCTTCGTGCAGACACCCGACTCCGTATGAATCCCGAAATGAAGGTAGTGTTTGAAGGTAGTGTTTCATTCAGTTTTTCATGCAGCAACGAGTATTCAAAAGAACGATTTGGTATTTTGTATTAGAGGTAGTATTAGTAATCAGTCGTATTATTGCAATTATTTATTTACGAATACATGCGGTTTGCAACAGCTCTAAATACCTATCATTCTTTTTGCATTAGTTATTCTCGAATCTCAAATGATTTGGATTTCATATGGTTGTTAATTCATTTACTTATTTTATTAAGACAAGAAAAAGAAATAAGAAATGTATATATTTTTGATAAAGCAAATGATAATTAAACGATAAATCAAAATATGATTCAAAATATATATCAGAATATCAAAATATATAAGTCACACAGATTTCATTCAGATATGAAAAAATTGACATGTTTCTCATTTTCTTATAAATGCATGAAATGATTTAGAAATGTTATTAATCATTTTACGATAATTTTTAAGACTTGACAAACACAGAAATGTTATCATGAGGAAGAAATTGGCAGTCGCGTACGGAAATTTAGTTTAAAATGCCGAATTTCATAGAATGTTTGACATTTTTTATTTCATAGATTTTTCAAAACATTTTTCAATATCATAGTTTCCGAATAAATACACTTGCAAATTTCTCGAGATTAAAATTGCTTTCACAAATGTGTCAGATGTTACCTAATTTTGATTTGAGTAGACCTTTTACAGGTTCAGGAAGATTCGCGTTATTGAACGAGGGAGGGGGGGGGGATAAGGATTTAAGGTATGTTTATTTTTTAAAGTAATTTTTAGAATATTTCTGCAGTACAGCGCGTATGTGTGTGGGGGGGGGGGGGGGAGAGGGGGCGGTCATGAATCCGTGGCCTCACCGTTAAACCCGTTATTGAAATACGTATATGAAAATATGAGCTCCGCCCTACATTTTCTTGAGCGCTCCCCCCGCCATTACTCAGTTTTAATTATAGCCCTGTGTACAATTATGCATTGCATTTTAATCAGGGGCGTAGCTAAGGGGGTGTTATGGGCGGCTCAGCCCCCCTCGCCGAAAAGATTCCAAGGTCACTAAATGAATTTATGTTCCAAAAACCCAAATGAAATTCTAATTTAGTTTTCAGGACCTGTCACAGTTTTGAAAAAATACTCAATTGTAATTAAAGCAAGTGTTTCAACACTTGCTCATTTTACTTGCACATATGAAGCCAATATGATGTTTAATACTGCACTAGTTATGCGCTCGAATTTTCCATAATCCCATTCTTTTCTTAGTATAAAATGAAGCTTTTACAACAGTTTAATCAGAAACATAGTAACTAAACTACAGTGTAAATGTGCAATAATTTATCTTTCTGCGTCACAGAGAGAGAGAGAGAGAGAGAAAAAAATATATATGAATCATCCCACTCCATTTTCTTGAAACCCCCCCCCCATCCCTAATTACTGACTTTTCGCGAAGGCCCTGGTTTTAATATTCTATTTGTCTTTTTAAAATAAAAGTTCGAAATTTCAATAAATGTAACTTTTATGGATAGATGGCAGCACTAACTAATCCGAATTCTAGTGAAAAATACCGTAATCACTGACGATAAATTGATAAATAAACTAAAAAACTTTGTAAAATCACCATAAAATGAAAAATTAAGTTTCGAGCTACAACAATAACAGCATGGTGATTTTACAAAGTTTTTTAGTTTGTTTATTAGTACGAATTCTTCGAAAGATTATTCTATACGATGTATGCCGTATGCTCGATGACTGCGAATACCCAGTTTCTGAACAGTAACGACTAACGAAACGAATACTTTTTAACGGGTAGAGAATTCTAAATCATCGTTACCATACGGGTATTCATTTGGTCGTTATTTTCACAGCACTAGTATTTATCAACAAATAAAACAGCCACAGAAATCTGCCTATAGAATAAACAAAAATTGCTAGTAGCGTATATCTTGAATAAAAAGTTGTCTATTACCACACATTATAGATAACATGTCAGAATTAAATGAACTATTTATAAGGTTTTTTAGAAATCGAAAAAACATTTTTATCTCATAAAATATCAATATTTATAAGGTGAAAAATGGGGGAAATACATTGTCAGATAACTCATCATGATTTAATCATAGCTATTTAACATCTGTATGGATTTTTGCGAAAAAAAATAAAAATAACGGTTCAACATATTCTTATTATCCTTCGTTAAAAGTGGTGAAAATGTTTCAATAAAAATCATTATAATAACTGGCGTTACATTTCGATGTCGAAGAATGTTAGTGTTTTCCTAGCAAAAATATTTTTCTCTACTGTTTCCGAAACAAACATCAGCTTTCGATATTGAAACAGTATCGACAGTTTTGAAAATTATAGCCTATACGCTTAATGAAATCTAAATTATATCAATTGACACATCGTCTGTTGACATTGTTCAAGAAGGTCTTCAGCTATCGAAGTGGAGTAGCTCCGCCCCAAATAACGCTTTTAAATGAATTTTAATAATTTTTATATACATTTTTGTAGATATTAATATGTAGTATCCAACGCACGGCTGGTATTTTTGTATAATATTTGGGCACATATGAGGAACTTTTTACAAGAAAATTGTAATTTTCGGACAACTATGAGATATAATTTTCATTTCTATAAAATTTTAAATCGCTTTTTCACACACTTATTACAATAAGAAAATTATACAAAAATTCCCAGTTATGCATCTTTGATGCCTATATAAACTCGATCAATTGCATTTCATTCGGTTCAATAGTTCTTGAAAAAATAAAGTTTTTTAAAAATCGGAAAAACATTTTTATCTCATAAAATATCAATATTTATAAGATGAAAATGAGGGAAATACATTGTCAGATAAATTGCCACACATGGGGAAAAATCAAAAAATTTAATTGAAAGGCATATTTCCAATGCTTATCCGGCTATGCCCTTTGCAAGAAATATTAAAAATAGCGACACTTTTCGTTGGGGCAGAAAACTTAACCTCCACTATCTCAGCGCCGTGCGAAAGGGTGGGCAGGGGGGGGGGCACTTGCCCCATGAGCGGAAATTTAGGTAGCGCCAAATTTATACCAAAGATCTTAGAGGAAAAAATCTGAAGGCTCCATAGGCGTAACGTAAATCCACAGCTGTCAGTGAAACAGTGCAAATAACTAGGCAATAGAAGTCGCATACAGGGGCGAAAGATAAGAAGCGTTCACTTGGCGCGCTTTGGGATTATCACGAGTAGCGATAATTATCAAAATGTGGAGTAATGATGTGGTCATCGCTGCCCGCCTCGGTCCCTCGGTCCCCGCGAAAGCAGTGCGCGCCCCCCCTCCCTCTCCATCCCTTTTCGTGGAGGGAGTTGAGTTAGGTCAAAGTTCATACAATACGTTACAGAAGACTACTTATAGATGAATCTGTTCGTTGTTACGTTAGTTTTCGAATTAAAGTGGAACTTTCGATACATAAAATTTATTTTTTAACAAGTTCAGCATCACTGAAGACTTTTCAGTTGTACGTGTTAATCGGCTATCTATTTGCAATATAAAAAAATATACCACAACAAACAAATCGTATAAAAAAATCTCCCACAATCTTTAACACTAGAACCGCGGGACTTTCGGTATACCTAGAACCGCGGAGCGGGTCAATTTGACCCGGGGTGGAAAAGGATTTATAAATATGCCCAAATACTTAATTTGATTAGTTAAAAGATTATGTTTTATTACAATAATCAATATTCTTTAATATTAACATTGTATTTTACACAAAGTCAGCAGAAATATCCTACATTACAGAAAATGCTATTATTCAAGATTACATTTCATTCAGTTGATGAAAATATATTGAATAAATATTGAATATTTATTTTAAACATAAATAAACATGGACTTAGTAAATATTAAAAATAGACTATTCCATTCAAATGAATTTAGATATAAAATCTAAGAACAACTTTTAAAAATATAAAAAATACAAGTTACTTAATGATTTATTTAATCCAATTTATTGTATGCATTGCTTGAAAAACATGGTTAAAGATTTCGCATGTTTACCAAAAACGTGTGTGTACATTATATTTTGAACAATTATATTTAATTTAATTTTCATTAATTTTAGTTATGATAACAAACCCTTTTATGCTTAGTTTGTGTTTTTCACAGTTTTTAGTTTTTCTTCTTACGCAAATGATTTATTTATTTATTTTATTTATTTTTTTTGGGGGGGGGGGGTATGTAGAGGGGAGAAGTTCGCAAGAAGTAACAAACTATTTTTGTACTTCTTCAACTAAGTTTTGAAGAAATTGACATATACTAATAGATTTTGAGGTTACAGGTTTGCATAAAATCCAAGCATTGATAACAGCAAAATACAAAATATTATAAATTGTATTCATTGGCTTCCTGTAAGAAATAGTCTTGACATAAAGAGACTTCCTGTCATCGAGGTAATCATACAGTTACATTGAATTTAATTGCATTGTAGTAAGAAAGTGCCTTAAGTATTTTTTAGAATTATTTAAAATTTCACCAGTTAGATGTAGACTGCAAATCAACAAAACGATTTTACACTTTTCTCCTTGGTAAATAGTTATGCTGATGAATAAATGAGATAGAAGAATCGTCGTATGAAATTTCGATTTTGACATTTTGTATTTCTCGTCTTGGGCGATTTACAGTTTCTGTGTTATTTGCAATTTATCTGGTTTTGATATACATATAATGAATAAACCTACTAGCAGATTTTGAAAGAAATAAGTGCTCGTCTACGCTTATGTTAGGCCCTTTTAAATTGTTAGTCTTGCAGTTTTTTTGTCATCTTCTTTATTTACAGGTGTGAATGTGCAAGTTATTGTTTATTTATTTTTCAAATTTTCATGAGTATAAAATTTAAATTTTGTCAACTTTTGTTCAAATTCTTAACTCTGTTTTTTATATCCGATTTTTTTCTGATAAATATCACAAATTTCGTTCAATACTGATAAATTTTCATTTATAGTCCAATGAAAAAGTCCAACAATGTTAATAGTATAAGCAGAATCATCGTCACTTTCATTTTCTTCACTAGAATTTATTTTTCTTCTTTTATAGGCAGATATTCACCCTCAATAATTTGCATTCTCAATAATTTTCAGATAATAGTTGCTAACATTCCAAAGCTTCTTTGGCGGTAATATAAAAACATCGAAATCTTATTTTAACTTTTAATAAATGTTTTATAAAAGTAAATTCATTGCTATTTCTAAATATTTGTTGTAATTTTTTTCTGCAATCACCCATTCTTCACATCAAGAATTTAAAATCTTGATTGAATTCCGATTCTGCCTATTAACAAGTTCGCTGCCTCTTACGTGAAGCCGTGATTATGGTTAATGCCGCACTGTAGAAGTGGGTTTTTCCCAGAAGCCAGTTTACTTTTTATAACAAAGAATCAGTGACAGATTTTCCCGCGCCAGCGCGTGACAGGCTATTGGAAGTCAACACACATTACGCGCTGGCGCGTGAGTGGCACATCAAAGTTATTAGAAGTGCGACAGATATTATTTATCATTACTTCTGAAAAATTGCATCTCTATTTTGTCATTTATGTGTAAAAACTTATTACGGGTCAAATTGACCCGCTTCGCGGTTCTAGGTATACATGGTTATAACTCAAAAATTATTTATGCTATTCGCTATTAAATACAAAAAGTTGTTGCTTACCTTAAAATATTAAAAGTCAGAAAAGGAATCGTTTTTTCGATGAATACTTTTCGCGCGGTGAGAAATTAAATTTCTATTTGGGTCAAATTGACCCGCTCCGCGGTTCTAGTGTTAAGCCTCAAGACGAACTGCCAAAAGAAATGGCGTTTTGAATTCTCGCGGGGGAGTTGGCGCAAGGAGGTTTACTAGAAAAATATTTGGCGAATCGGTGGATGCAATGAACAATGAACTAGCCTACGATTGGATCTCCCCCTTTGAGCGTGTTTCATAGCAGTGCTGTTTGCCCTGTTTCAGTTAGTTACGGTTTCCAAAGCCTTCATGTCTTTCCCTTCAAGGTCTTTGTTTATACTACCAACGTCATTTTTGGCCTGTCCGAAGAAAAAGTTGGAGGTGGGGGCTCCAAATAATAACTTTGCCCCGGGCGCAATTTTCTCTTCGCACGCCCCTGCACATTCTTACTAAATTTAGGCGAGTAATTTCTCATAGGTTAAGCGAATGAATATATTATATATTGGATTTTGTTTTAGATTCACATATTGTCCTCAGTCTGCATTTAAAAATTAAAATACTTTAATTTTTGAAGAAAAGAAAGAAAGAAAGAAAGAAAGAAAGAAAATTATATATGTGTAAATGTAAATACAAATCAAAAATTGTATTATTTGATTTATATAAAAATACATATTTACAAAGGTTTTACGTTCAAAATTTATTTTACAAAAATTACTTATTGATTTCGTGTCATTAAAAAAAATCGGAATACAAATAACCGAAATAATTGAACAAGGCAGAGCGACACGCTAACTGGCTAATAAATAACGTGACTCAAACAATACCAATATACTCTAAATAACATATAACTAACTACCATATCTGTTAAGAAGAGTTAATTAACGCTTCTAAAAGAATTAATTAATGTAATGTCTTCTTAATAAAAGTCGTATATAATTACGTTTAATTAGTCCAAATAATTGTTCGGTGTTATTGTAAAGTTTTGATTAATAATAATTACAATAACAGAAATGGGAAAAAGAAAACAAATCTAAATTTGTCTTTTTTTTTTTTTACTGTTTTGTAGTCCAACGCTTTTACAGCTTGGAAATAAAACTGGTTAGAATAACGAACATAATACAAGAACGCATGGATAAAAATATCTATTCCAGGCATTAATAAACATTAGCACGGCCTTAAAATGAATTCGCATTTTATTAAAAAATAGATTTGTTTTAAACACTAAATAAAATCTTTTTGAAGTTAAAAAAAAAAGAAAGAAAGAAAGAAAAGAAAAAGAAAAAAAGAGAGAGCTAGAAAAAAAAAGAGAGAGAGAGAGAGTCGAGAGAAAGAAGGGTTTGTACGCATCAAGGATCTTTAAGGACATTTACCAGAATATATGTAAAGCAATAACTACCTTACTTAAGGAAAAACAATTCAATCTTTATATATATTTATATGATTGAGGAACCACTAGTGACAGTACACTAACTGCTACCGAAAGTAATCGCTTAAAATTTTGCATATTCGTGTGTTTTCGAGGTTTTTTTTTTTTTTTTTTTTTTTTTTTTTTTTTTTTTTTTTAAATATAATGTATGAGTATTTGTAGTAATATTTTAGTTTCGGGAATGAAGATGTTTAGCAATATTTCAAGAAAAGTTTCTATTCATAATTATACTTTTTTTCAGTTACTGTAATTTATATTATTCATAAACACAAAAAGAAAGACCATTCATACATCTGTTCTTATAAAAAAATCCACTGTTTTTCTTCTGAGCAAGTAAAATAATTTTATTTTTATTGTAACAAAACTAATGAAATATAAATAATAATCATTGCATAAATGCGGATGCGCCTGTGGTCATTGAACCTCCTCCACTTATCTACTATTTACGTACGAAAAGAGGGATGTAATGATAATTAAAAGAAGCATACATACAAATTTTAAATGGAGTTATATTTTTTTAAAAAAATTTTCTTTCAGCTTTTTACTCAACACAATAATTTACATATTTTGCCGTGTACTTGTCAATTCAAAAAAAATTCTAAATGTATGGATAATTCGATTATTAATATGGATCTAAAAATGTTCAAAGGAGAATTAAAGAAATTAATAAATTCAATTTCAGAATAAACATGTGTTTTAATGCAGGAAAAAAATGTCTTTTGGATGTCACATCAAAATTTATCGAAACAAGTATGATAACTATTAGAAAATATTTTTATTTTTGAGCGAAATATAAAAAATTAAGTTAAAGTCACATTTGGAAAGTCTCAATATTAAATAAATGTGCTTATAAAAATATATGAAGTTACATGAAAGAGATACATGTATGACATTCTATAGCGCTATCACGTATTTTATAGCAAGATAAAAAGACGCTTGTATATCGGAGAAATGTCAAAAATATTACATTACACTTATAAATTTTCGGCGACGGCAGTTTTCATACTGCAAATTTCTTCTTAATCGGGAAATATTTTATGATTTCGAAATAGCAGAAACAAAAATATGACGGACTGTGTCGGTCTGCAAAAACTCTGCGAATGGGTCTTTTTGTTTAATCACTTCCTAGATTTGCCCGTACGCAAGGTTCGCACACTCCTTGGAATTTTCAAGGACTCTGGCACCACTATTTAAAATAAGAAAATTCACATTTAATTTTTAAACCACAACATTCGTAATCATAACCATCATTCACAGATTTTACGATATTTTTCTGCAGCGAAATACTTTGAAAGTATTCTTAAAATTTAGTGGTAGAGCTGTGCGAACCCTGCATACGTCATACTGGCAACATGTTTTTGCCAATCATGATCTACCCGTGCTGTGTACGGGCATCTATATTACAATCAGGATTTATAATTCTTACCAGTTATTTTTTGTTATAAATTTTGTATTATTTAAACCAATAATTTTTTCCGATTAATTTACATAAAAATTTCTGTTTACAAAAACCGGTGATGAAAGATTAAAAATTCTGTAAAAGACATAATGCATAAGTATTATTTGAAAGTTTTTTTTCCCAAAGATATTGATCAGTTATGTAGTTAACCTACTACGTTGTAAAAACTATTTCATACTTCAAATTTAGCATTTAATAAAAATCTTTTTCTAGATGTACAATAATTTATGATTCCTTATACTCCAAGAAATTCATTTGCCACGAAGGTAACATAGAAGAGAAGGAGTAAATACTGGCACAGAGGTAAAAATATTAACTCCAGTGTCAGTTATTGTGTAAATTGATGTTTTTTTCTGGACAACAAACTTTTCACAAATATCCGAAATCGTTTTTTTTTTTTTTTCATGTTCTTATGGTTAATTTATGGTATAATAAATATGGTACAATTATTTTTAATTTTAGAGTGATATAGGGAAAGCGAAAATCCTCAGCTACTTTTATAAGCAAGATTTTAGGTTACATGTGAAACTGGCCATCTTTCTTAGGTGGGTTTGGTGTAAGCGTGGTCATCCATCCGTTTTTCAAGTTATTTTGATGTACAAGAACACCAAGCTCTAGCTATGTTAATTGATGAAGCTGTTGAAACACCGCAATGTTCATCGGTAACCTAAAATGCACTTTTTTCGGTCAACACCTCTCCTATATGAATAGGAGAACCACTATTCGTGGACGCAAAGAAGCAAGGTTTACCGTCATCACTGGATCACCGTGGAGGGTATAGGTGACCAAGTCGCTTCAGGGTTTTCAGGAAGCAAGGCCGTAGCAAAGGGTGTGCTAGGCATGGGCGTAACTACATAATTTTTCTAGGGGGGGCCATGGTGTCAAGTCTTTGATAATTTCCAAACGATAAAAGTAAACATTTTTACTAAAACTAGGGATGCACCGAATATTCGGCATGTATTCGGTATTCGGTCATGTTACCGAATATTCGGTAAGGCCGAATATCAAACTATTCGGTTAAGCAGAATATGAAACTATTCGGCCTGCCGAATGTTCGGTTTGGCCGAATATCAAAGTATTCGGCTGAATCCAAAACTTGATAAAATCTTTTAATACACATTTTTAAAAACTTACCGAAATTTCTACTTTTAACTGTCAATTTATATATATATATTTAAAATAATTAGAAAGAAAATCATATTTGAATAAAATAGAATGTTTTTACATTATTTATTTGCTAGTTGGAAAGTATAACTAAGAAAATTAACCATGAGAAGGATTAAAATAGTGATTTATGAGGATTCTGCTTAGGAATAAATGTTGTGCAGATGCAACTTCCTAAATTTTGTTTAGTAAATAATCTGTTTCTTGCTTTTCCCTAATAAAAGTCCTTAAACAAGAAAGAAAAACTTTTGAGATTAGCAATAGCTATCAAGGCAAACAATTTTTGTTCATGAAGCCATAATCATAATCAACTTATCGAGTCATAAGTACATTGTATTCCATCTCACTCTAGGTCAAACTTGTGTTTTCGTTTGTTGTTTTAACAATAAATATGATACTATAACTATATTTTCAACTCGCATGCTTTGATTTCTGCAAAATATGATTTGATGTGAAGGGTGGAAAATGCCACCATTCACAACAAAAGAACTATGAGCTAAACATTACTTTATTCAGAATTAAGTTGAAAGTATTTGTACTTTGTATTGAAAAAAAATCTGCCTTGAGTTATTTAAAAAGGACAATTATGAGGCTGTAAAGATTTTCTTCAACCATTTTTTCATCATTTCTTCTGATTTTAAAATGTTTGTTTTAATTCATAGAAGAAGCCATGAAATTAAAAATTTTATTAATTAAAAAAGTTTCATAATTGTGCTTCTTAAATAACTCAAGCAGGTTTTTTTTTATACTAAATGCTCTTATAAAAAGCTCTTATTTATCAAAATGAAAGTTTCTTTTATTATGTAAAATTGTTTTAAAAAACAACATTTTAATGCTTTTAAACTTTGAAATATAAAAATATTTTGAAGCCGAATGTTCGGTATTCGGTCCAACAATTACTATTCGGCTAGCAGAATATTCGGTTCGGCATTCGGTATTCGGTAAAAATCACTATTCGGTACATCCCTAATTAAAAATAATAACACTCAACAGAAAACTCCCCTATTGATGCATTCCTGTGGGTACTGATTTTTTCACACGTATTGTCGATCAATGAAACTAGTCAGACAGAACTTTCTTCTATTTTATACTTTTTTTTATTACTACACATAAAGTTTTTTTTTTTTTTTTTTTTTTTTTTTTTAATAAATCTTTCAAATGGCGGAGAAAGAAAAAAAATCATACTGAAGTCAATCGTTTTTTAATATGCCCAAAATAGTAAAAATATTTGACTTATTACAAATCTGAAAATTAAACCGAAATAGAATAATTAGATGATTCAATATGCTTTTTCTCTTCAACTGCTCTCATGCCCCCCCCCCTCCCCCCGCCTGGAAATTGTATAAAATTCATTATCACAACGCCACTTGCAAACTGATTTTTCTCCATAATTTTCACCAATACTTATTGCATAAAATTTTTAAATAAAATAAATGTTACATACATCTGAATTGTAAATTTTGTTGAAAAATTGTGTTTTATCTCCTTCTGCAATTGGTAACACTTACAAATTTTAAATGAAATTTCAGTTTTACAATTTTCTGTACTGCAAATTTGTAAACTTGGAAATATCGTACATTTTTCAATTTTTACACCGTCGTAGGGGGAAAAAAAATTACTTTTAAATGCTATTTGTTCGAAAGTTGTATCTTAATTTGTTTTTGAGTTATTATTTTTTTGTAGTTTTTAATACTTTTTTTTTGCCATTGTAAGTATTCCATAAATGCGGACATCATAAGGATTCATATATATATGTAGATATATAGATATATATATTGAGTGTACTCGGCTGATAACAACAACCCTTTTCCAAATGGATAAGAAAAAAGTTAATTGCAATGCAATTTTTGAATAAATTACAATACAGTTTTGAAATAAATTACATTTGTAAGTACAGTAAACACTCTGTAATTCCGACTCTGCGTAAGAAAGAAATCTGTCTAACTCGGAAAGATTTTTAAGCCCTGCGAATCTATATACATAGACTTAAATTTGTCTTAGACGGAATACTGTCTACTGCGGAAAAGTTTCTCGATTTCGATGGATTCAGCCTTAGACAGGAGTTTACTGTACATTTTTTTTCTCATTAAACGGCATAAAAATTGAAAATATGCAGGGTTTAAAAGTTAAAAAAATTACAGTAAAATTGGAATTTAATTGCCTGCTGTTGACACTTACGTATAGGCACATTTCTGCTTTATAATATAAACTAGCTGACCCGCCCAGCGTTGAGCGGGGCCCGTTATAATGATCTTAAACAAAAATCAATTTTGAATGTTTTTTTATCTTTTGAAAATCTTTAAAATGAACTTAAATTCAGGCATCTTATTAATTTCTACAGCGACTAGTGTGTTCCCAAAAGGAACGAAACAATAGGATTTGGAACCCCACAACCGAAAGCGGACTGCACTGGAAGTGCTCGGCTTGTGTTTCGTAAAAATCAAACCCGTAAAATACGAAAAAAATAATGCCTCATTAATGTTCGAAAAAGCTATTAACTGAAGCTAACATAAAATTTCATAATTGTCATCTGCCGAATTGTTATCCAAGTTGAATGAGCCAAATCCCATTGAAATTAGACCTTTAGAACTAAACTAATGAATGCTCCTCAAAACGGTTGAAGGTATTCCTTCGTGCTATTTTTCACAAATTTCTTTTAACATTAACAATATATTTAATAAACGACTGAAATCTCTTAGTTAAAATTACTTTCAAATTTTTCTTGACTTTCATGTAGTAGCTGGATGACAAAAAATTATTGAAAAAAAAATGATATCGAATGTCAATCGGACCATTTTTAAGGGAGCTAAAACAAGGGGCCCAAAAGGAGCCACCTGATAATTAAAAGCAGGGTTCTAACATGGAAACTTATTAAAATATCTCCGTATTTTACTCTTTATATCTACAATTAATCAAAATTAAGTATGGAATTTGAATTATTCGTTAAAATATTATTTTAAAGAAATATATAAAAAATGAGTAAATGCTTTGAAAAAGCCCCTAGGGCCCCAATATAAATATGAGGGTGTTTGTCCTGGAAGAAAAATCAAAAGTGCAACTTAAAATAATGCTCTGAGAAGGTGAGAAAATGAAGGAGTTCATGGAGAATAAAAAATTCAAAGTCCCTGAACTGGACCCTATAGGACTACAGGTAGTCCAGGATTTTAACTGGAATGTAGAACGTGGGAGAAAGAAAAAAAGTTCCAAAAATGAAGATTGGATTAAAAGGGGACAATTTAATAACAACTTATGGTGCAAAAACTTCAAGAGGCCCTGTAACGGGCCTCAAGGGGCCAGGGACTTATTTTGCGTATAGTTTTGGATATAAAAATGTTTTCAGTAGTTATTAAAGTAATACACTAAAACTTTGTTAAAGAAAATTGAAAGCAATGCAGATCATTTTTAAAGAAGGTGATTAATATTCAAAATTGATGGTAGCTAATTTTTTTTTTTTTTTTTTTTTTTTTTTGTCGTTTATGCAGTAGCTGCAGGGCTTAAGAAATTGATAGTAAAAAAAAAAAAGATGTTGAATCGGACCATTTTTAAGGGAGGTTTAAGAAAAATAAATGGGCTAAATTATTAATAATGGGAGCCCAAAAATAATACAGATTTGATAGTTAAAAACATGACCTCAACATGAAAACATTAAATGTCTCAATCCATAGCGCTTTAGATCTACAATTAGTTAAAATTAAGCATAGAGTATGAATTATTCGTCAGAATAATATGCTAAAGAACTGCACAAAAGGTTGGGTAAATGCTTAAAAAAGGTCCCTAGGATGCCAAGAAAAATATGAGGTTGTTGGTTTAAGAGGAAGAGTCATAGACTCAACTTTAAAATTTTGCACTAAGAAGGGAAGAAATTTAGGGGTGCCGGCCCCTATGATTCTCGAGGATGAGGATAAGGGCAGCGTCTTATATGACATGAAAAAACATAGATGGGATTTCAGGTTTAACCCCTCCCTCTTCCCCTCGTACACACAAACACGCCAACAGCCATTTAAAAGTTTAGAAGATGCATAAAAATATTAAGATATGATGTAAAATAGTAATGTATGTAAAAAGCAAGGTAAAGTATAAACAGCATAAAATGTTTCCCATTCAACTGTTTCAATTCTGCATAACAAGAGCCTCTATTTGAACGCAAAATTAACGAAAGAAAAAAATAGGAGAAATGCAATACCTGTATTACTGCTACTGCTATTTCTCTGTTTTTTCTTCTTCTTGGAGGGTGAGGAAAGGAGGGAGGGGGGGGGCTGAAGGAGAGGTGTTTTTATGAAAACGATAAATACCATAAATGCTAAATTTATTATGATTATTTGTATTTTACATTACGTCGGCTTTTATGCATCATACATTTACTAAATAATGCTGTATGAACATGTAACATAACAACACTGTTCATTTTATGAATAACAACGGCTTATAAGCTACCCCAGACGAAGCTTTTGGCTGTGCTATTTTGCATATATACAATACAACCTCTGAATAGCAAACACATTGAGACTCTGGAATTCGGATACTATTCGGAGGATACGCAATTCAGAGGAAAAAATTAAAACATACAAATATTACAGAAATATTGGGGGATTGAAAAAGTTCTCTAAATAGAAATTTCTGTTTTTTAGGAGCATTAGAAAAGTTTTACTTTATTTTTTTTTAAATAAAAAAGATAATAAAACAAAGGAATATTTTTCGTTTTCTTCCTCCACTTAGGAAAAAATTGCCACAAAAATCTTTCTTACATGGCTCGGAAACCAGAAATCCGAGCCAACTAGGCCGGAATATGCAGAATTCGGAAATAACAAGAGAGTAAAGGAATAATTTAATTCAATTTAGAAATGATCTAATATCAATAAAATTATAAAATATTTTTAAAAGTTATATACAGAACAATCTGTCACGAGATATCTCTTAACAGCTCACAAACGGCACCATAATATGCGTGTATGGGACTAAAACTGAAGTGATAGATATAATGATAAGCAGATATATTGGAATTATGATAGTGATATCTATCAATCACCCCTCTCTTTCAAAAACATATTTAGGAGTGAAAAATTAGATAAATATTTATGAAGATTAGGTAAAAGTATACAATAACAATAAAAGTTTCCTTCATATAAAATAAAATCTTTGAACAGAATTAATGAAAAAGCATCATACCCTTGAAAATTATATGCTCTTTATATGGGTGATGATAGCAAGTAGCCCTCCCGTTCTAAGTACAAATAATTCACAGAGAATGTTTTAGCCAACGCAAAACGGTGTAGTTAGATTACTATCTTTGAGACTACAGAGGAGGGAATATAACCTTCCTTCCTCTATGTTTGAGACTACAGGACTTTGAGATTTGTAGGGAGGATCTGATTTCTATTCGTAACTTCCTAGAATTTAGGCAGAATAGGGGAAAGCTAGACTTTCTTTGGTACCAATAAGATCAAGGACAATCCGCACAAAAGAAAAGCCAGAGCTACGTCCCGCTTCCTCTGCTATAGCTTCAGGCATGAAAGTATCGAGACGTTCTGTGTTCCAGAGCAAAAAGAATAAATCTCATATCTGGCATATCTGTTTGTTGTTGTTTATCATTTATGAGACACTAAGTGTGCCCCCCCCCACTCTTAAATAATGGCATAGAAAACTAATAGTTGCGTTTTATTCGGTTTTGTTATTATTATTTGTCATTTTTAGTACTACTGCTCTTTTAAATATTTTTTCAAAAAATAGTCGTATTTTCACAATAAAAAATTTCTAGGGGGTTCAGCCAGAATTCTAGGGGGGTCCAGGACCCCCCTGGACCCCCCCTTCCTACGCCCATGGTGCTAGGGTAAGGCTCGGGGGGCTAAAATATTTTGAGTCTCCCCTGGAAAAGACTCCAAGGTCACTAAATGATTTTCTGTTCCAAAATCTAAATGAAGTTCTGTCCAAAAATCTAATTTAATTCTGTGGCCCTTTCACAGTTTTGCAGTAATACTAAATTATATCTAAAACAAGTATTTCAACACTCGCTCATTCTATTTACAAATATGAAGCTAACAAGACATTTAATTTTGCACTAGTTACACATTCGAATTTTTCATGATCGTATTATTTTCTTAGCATAAAATAAAGATATTACAACAGTTTAATGAGAAACATAGTACCTAAAATGTGAATATGCATTAATTTATCTCTCTACGTTAGGAGATAGATAGATAGAGAAAATATGACCCCCCCCTCCCTGCATTTTCTCTTGCCCCACCCCCCTATATTCACTTCTAGCTACGGCCTGTCCGGATTATGTTGTTGAGTTTTCTGGAAGTAGGAGACCTTCAGGAGGGGAACAATGGGAAGAAAAAAGACATGAAAAAGAAAAAAGAAAATTGGACGCACGAAACGACGCGATTCATCATCAGACTCATCATACTACTGTTGCACTTCCACTGTGGATAATGATGATGATACCAACCCTGATATCAACTACGATAAATAAACCAATTTCGAGCAATGTCACTTGCATCTTTTGTGAAGGAAAGTTTTGTAATGACATTTGACTAGGAATGTCGGTTAAATGTGTTATGTGGCAAATATAGGTCACACTTCGATAGTTTCGGGAACGCAAGAGCCAGTTAAGCTCTCAATTTCTGTAAATTGTTTTTTTTTCTGTAAAAAACAAAGTTACTCTGTATTGTTTTATACTGATTTAAATCATTTTAAACTAGTTTTTGTGACGTATGTTTTCTCGCCATTTTTTGTGGTGCCTTATTTAAAGTTTTGTGTAAATCTTTGTTTTTGATTTGAACTATTTGATATTAATCACTGTTTTCACCTCTCACTTAGTAAATTTGTTATAATTGTTAATAAAGATCAAAAATCTAAAAATTTTTAAAATAAAAACCACTTTAAGACAAACTAGTCGTTGGGGGCCACCGTAATACTTACCCATCATGTATATGTATATGAAAATAAAACATGTGAAACTATTTATACAATGCATTGCAATTCATAAACAAAATTTAAATATTGTTAATATACATAGTAATGCTATATTAAAGAACTGCTGATGTACCAATTTCGACAAATTATATAAAACGCCAAACTACTCAAGTAGTACCGAACTGCGTAAAAGAAACATCCTTATAACTCCAAAAATAATAATTCTATTAACTAACAGTTTACTGCGTCGGATTAAGCATCTCATTTTCTATTAAAATATGCTTCTGAATTGAAATTTGAATGAAATACAGGGTCATGAAAAATCGAAGAATGTGGAAAACACGATTACAAATATCTCGGCAACTAATAATCCGATGAACTTCGTTCTATATGCGAAATGTGTGTTATTTTATTGCCTTTTACGTCCATTCCTTAGAACAAAAAAATTCGAAAATTTTTATATACCTTTCATCAGAACGATATTTTCGAGAGCCCGAAAAAAATAGTTCCGGATAATCGAGGTTGCTGATATTAAATAGGGTTCGTCCCATTCTTACTTACTAACTACATACAAAATTTCAAGTCTCTATCTCAATTTGTTTGGGAGATAGAGCGTTTACAGACAGACAGACAGACAGACAGACAGACAGACGGACGGCAAATTTTTTTTTCTAAAAATATGTTTTTCGGAATCTCCACTATCTAAAACGTGTAAATCCGTCAAAATTTTTTTTTCGATTTTCAAAACGATTGCAAGACTTACCCTATACTACGTATGATGGGTAAGTAAAAACGGATGAGTGTGCTTATAATTATATTTTTTCATGTACATTTGATTTCCGATACTATATCAATCGATTATGTATTTTGAAAAATATCAGATGGTGACTCCAAAGAGTTCGTTTAAGTCCTTGAAGGGCACTGGGATAAAAACTATTCCACTTAACCCCTTGAAGAGCGGTGGTATAAAATATATACCACTTGTAACAGGGTGACTGCCTTCCCTAAATTATAGTATCTGTAGGTGGCGTTATTGCCACCTTCGGCAAAATATCTTGAGATATTTTGCCTTCCTTTCTAAAAAGACATGAAATGAAGTGAAGTAATTGAGTTTTCAGTTAAGATGTAAGATTGGGATGTGTGTTCGCTGAGATGTTCTTTGTGCTAAGTAATTTTTATGAATATTCAATTGATTGAGTTGCGCTCGTCTTGCGATTTGTATATAATGTGATATGTGTTGTGTCGTCTACAATAAAATGTGACTGTAACATCTCTGTTCTATATTTTAAGTACCGAATAACATCTCACACTGGCGCCCAACATAAAATGGAGTTTTTTCGGAACATTTTTGTGCTTTCAAAGTCTTTGTGTCAAGTTCGCCGTTGTCATCCTGACAAAAGCTCCAGAAATTATATTTAAAGTAGGGTAATCCGTACCCACTTCTAAATTATTGTCACTTCGGCAATAAATGAAGTTTTGTGTTCTCAAGTGCCGTGTTCGTCAAGAACAATTCATCCTGTGATTTCCAAAAAGTTCTATTATACACTGCTCAAAACAATTAAAGGATATTGCAGTTTTAGGTGGATTTTGTATCTGGGAAACTTTTTAGCTAATTGACACATGGTCGACAGACATAGTAGGTTATATGAGAATAAATTACACATGTTTGGCAAAAAAAATGCATTTTATTGCGCATTTGTGTACAAAAGGAAAAACAAACACAATTTGTGCATATGAGAAAAAAAGAATACGAAAAGGTGTTTTCTTCAAAGAAAATCATTTTCAGTAGGGGGTATGGTTTCCACGGGCGGACAGCAACGTTGAACACCTTGGAGGCATGGACTCAATGAGGCTATTAATGACGGGTTAGGGTATTCTGCCCCACTCTTCCAGAAGAGATCTTTCCAGTTCTTGGAGAGTTTGTGGGGGTTGTTGGCGGCCAAAAACTCGTCCTCCCAGAGCGTCCCAAACGTGCTCGATTGGATTCATGTCTGGAGAACACGCTGGCCATTCCATTCGAACGATTCCTTCCTCGAAAAGGAAATCCTCCACCAGGTTTGCACAATGTGGCCTGCAGTTATCGTCTATTAAAATGAAGTTATCTCCGATTGCTGCAGCGTTAGGGACTACAATAGGTCTGAGGATCTCATCCCTATATCGGCGACCAGTCAGAGCTCTATCTCGAATGATGTAGAGGTCAGTGCGCCCGTCAATGGAGATGCCACCATACACCAACACTCCTCCACCGCCAAATCTGACACTTTCGTGTACGAACGCAGGATTATTCTTACTGCCACGGTCCCTCCAGATGAAAATACGCCTATTATCCGGATGCACAGAAAAACGGGACTCGTCAGAAAACAGAATATTGCGCCATTCATTTCTCCTCCAGTTGACATGCTCGGTTGCCTACTCCCTGCGGTCGCGACGATGCCTTGATGTTAATCTAACACATACCATCGGTCGGCGAGCATACAGACCTACAGCATAGAGCCGGTTTCGGACAGTCTGAGTTGAAATCGTGGTGCCTGTAGCCGAGCGAAGGTGTTGTTGGAGAAGAGTAGCGTTCATGTTTCGGTGTCTCCGAGCTGTTAACGCTAAATACCGATCTTCATTGGGCGTTGTTGCCGTCTAGGACCTTGCCCTGGTCTTCGGCGTGCACACCCACGCTCCAAAAAACGGTTCCAGATCCTGGAAATGACACTTTGTGACACTCCAATGGCTTGCACT
The DNA here is from genome assembly GCA_964019185.1 of Maratus speculifer. Lineage (NCBI taxonomy): Eukaryota > Metazoa > Arthropoda > Arachnida > Araneae > Salticidae > Maratus > Maratus speculifer. The sequence goes on from OZ025296.1 coordinate 38,662,736, forward strand.
ACTTAGGCTTCAGTTTGGCCCCCTTCTAACCTACCAACAATTCTCCAAGCTTCTAAATCTGTCAAATGACTTCGCTGAGACATCGTACTCATCGAAACAAAGCAATCACTGAATGCCGATCATCCTTGTCTTCATTCTCTTTCATCCAGTTGAAAGTCAAATTTTATTCGCTGCCGCAGAAGCGACGTTTTTGACGTCGAACTCAAAATTTGCATAATCCACAGTTTGAAAACCAGAAGAATTTGCATTTGTGATTCTCTTCTTCTATTTTCGGCAAAAAAAATTTTCGTTTATATCTTTATTTTATATAAATCTTCAAATATCCTTTAATTGTTTTGAGCAGTGTATAATGTGCCATATCAAGTATCAAGATATACTCCAGTTTTGTGCTAATTTCTTTAATATCAGTTATGTGTGGTAGTATCATCGCGACAAAATTCAAGAAAGTATATAAAAAAAGGGTAATCCGTACCCATTTTAAAGGTGTTGTCAAATCTACAATGAATCAAGATCCTGTTCTTATTTTTAACAGTGGTTTCTTCTTCTTCAATTGTGTGTTTTAAGTGCGTCATCCTGACAAAAAAGCAAGAAAATGCATTCAAAAAGGGTAATCCGTACCCTTCACATTGGAAATAATTGAAAAATATTGTCGACATGACAATAAACTAGCAAAAGCCATGCTTTGTTTGGATTCGCAAAACATTATTTTATAAAACAGATATTTGAAAGTAAAAATATTTTTTAATAATTTTTTTGCATCTTTATTAAACAAAAACGTTATTTTATGTTTTGGCGCATTTTAATTTTTTATTTATGATGTAAGACTGGCATAATAAAATATTTTCGAAGCAAACTTTTACAAAATATTTTTAAATTTTCAACTAAAAGCTCTTTTAAAGATGTTTTTATAATTTACAGTAACCACTGGTGTGTTTTAAAGTTGTTTGAAACATGCATGTTTCCAATCTTTGTAATTAACATCAAATAATCTTTGATAGCTATTTTAGAATAATATATTTGAAGAGAGCTTGAAGAAAGTTACTTCGTCAGAATCCTATTTTCTGGAAAAACATTTGAAATCTGCTCTCGTTGATACTACGAATTTTTAACTGTACAACTTTTTATTCTAATTTCTTCGTTTTTATACATGTTAGCGTATGAGAATTTTTGATATTGTAGAATTTTAGTAAGGAAAATTTCTATTGAATGCTTAATTTTGAAGGATTTTCACTCTCGACAACGTTACGTACGTTTTTAAGCCAACTGGTGTCTATATATCCTCAATATCTACAACTGCTTCATCTAATGTTAAACCTTGGGATTTATGAATTGTAACAGCAAAAGCTAACTGCAGAAAAAATTCTTTCCTTGAGCAATTTATGCTTCCATTTTTCCAGAATTTAATTATTGGGGGAATTGGTACGCACCAATTCTTATAAGTTAAATTATTCCAGTATTCAAATTTATCCATGATTATTCGCGATATTTGGTCTGGTGGCTTGTGATTTTCTTTATTACGTGCAACAAAGTCTAAAGTCCCGTTCACTAAACCTTTTTCGGTCCCGTAAATAAGAACGTAACATTACTTTATATCCAAATGATAAAGTAAGAAATGGTTAAAGTCAATTTGTCGTTTCTGAATCGGCCAACTTTGCTGTAGTACATTTATAAAGAGCTTGAATCGAGGCAACAACTTCACGCTTCAATTCTTTTAATTTTTCATTTATATAACAAATCTAACAATAAATTTTATTTGTTTGCAATTCTTTTGTTGCCACTTTACAAAAAAAAAAAAAAAATCCACAATACAATTTTTTTTAAATGTTTAAGTGTCATCTGTGCAAACGATTTTGTTGAATAATGAAAATATATTTTATTTATTAAATTAATCATGATTCTATCTATAATTACTTACTCCCTGATTTATATTTTTTTCTGAAAATGTACGCGTTTCATTTTTTATTTATTTGCTAAAATGCGTCCGTATTGAAAATGCATGTAAAATAAATTAATTAAAATAATAAATTTTTTAACGTTTTACTGTAAAAAAAAAATATATTGTGCAAATCTACAGATCACAATTTATTTTTGTGTTTAATTGGAAGTCAAAATATTGAATAGTTTTTTTGTAAAGTGTACGACAAAATGTAATTTGAGTGGCCCAGTAGAGAATTCGCTTCGCTCATCATAATAATGTTCTTCAGTCTTCATAAGCAACAAAATATCTTCTAGTTTTTAAACATAACTGGTGTTTGTGATTGAAACTTCTTCATTTCGTCATTTAAAAGCATTCTACTTATAATCTGATTTTGTTCTTAGAAGTGTTCGATACCTATTTACTTCTGCGTGCTTTTAATTGTTATGTGAATCATCGACAACCTTTATCTAAAAATATATTTTTATTTTTATTTATTTATTTATTTTTTTATTTATTTATTATTATTATTATTTTTTTTTGCTGGGCAGCTGCGGAAAAAAAGTTTTCATTTTCTTTCATTTATTAAGATGAATGCTGTTTCATATATTTATATAATTTTGTTTGTTTGTTTTGTTTTATGTTGATTTTGAGTAAGATTATTTTGAAACATTAGTTTTCTGAAATTGAAAGTGATTTCTTTTGATATTGTTTTTAAAAGCAAGGATTCGGAGTAAGTGAATTTTGTTTTTGTTTTTTAATCTGTGCACAGAGTTTAAAAATGATTTTTATAAATTTTATTATTTCGTATGTTGTTTATTTTTTAGATGTAAAGTAAGTTCTTTATACATATTTCGAGTTGTTTTCATATTTATGTGTAGTTTATAATTATTTCGCAATGAATTACCTATAATATTTCATATATTTAAAATGAATGATTTATGTCATTGGTAAGCTAATTTGGTAAAAAGGTTGAATTTTAACGTATAATAATATTTCTTCTAAATATTTTCATGAGCTCATGATTAAATTAGTGGTATATTTTAGTATGTTTTAAATTATTTCTTGCATTTTTTTAACATTTATTTATGAAAATTTATCCATATTTACGTGTTTTATTTACCTGTAAGGGGAAGGTAGTCATTTTGTTCTTATTATTTAATGGGTCATGTATCTAATAGTTTTCTAATTTAATCATAAATCAACAATATTAACAACAATTTGGGAAAAATGGCGTTTCTTTCTAAAGTAAAAAAATCGATTTGTTTAATTTGGGCACAGAATTAGAGTTAGATGTAGATAAAGATGATAAACTATCAGTCTTACGTGAGAAAATTATGAAGTGTCAACTGCTTAAAGACGACGAACAATTTGTTAAAGAGGCATTTATTGATATCGTGGAAGATCGCAAAAAACAAGAAATTGCAGAACAACAAATGATTCAGGATAAACGTATTGCAGAGGAAAGAGCATATGAGCTAGAAAAGCTTAAGCTACATGCTCTACCGTGACAACAGTACCACAAAATCAAATAGACCAGATGCGTATAGATATTAAAAATATCTTGCCAACATTTATTTATTCCTGAAAAGGATGATATGTCTTTGTTTTTGACAATGTTTGAACGTCAAATGAAAATGCTTAATGTCTCCAAAGAATTTTGGGTTTCTCAATTAATTGCCGTACTTCCGAACGACATTGGTAAACTTATCGCCAGAGAACCAGAAGAAATATTCAAAAATTATTCTTATATTCGTGACATATTGCTTAAAAGATTTAAGCTGACAGCAGAAAAGTTTAGAGTATTATTTAGCAGACATCAAAAAAGAGAAAATTCTACTTGGAAAGATTTTTATTTTGAACTTAGAAATTATTTTGAGGGTTGGTTATCCGAATTAGAAATCAATTCATTTGAAAAACTAACTGAATTAATAATCGCTGATCAGCTTAAGAAAAAGTGTCCACATGAATATAAAAATCATTATTTAGATGGTTGGGACAAGTTAAATGATCCTGTCGTGTTGGCTGAAAAGCTAGACATTTACGAAAACATTAAACCTTCTTCTCAAAAGTCAGCAAGTTATCCAAAAACGCGTGAAGCGCAGAAACATGTTTTGCCGAAAAATTCAAATGGTCAAGAATTCTGGAAAAATCAAACACCCAAACATGAAACTAACGAACATTTTTCAAATTATAAAAATAATCATTCTACTTCAAAATATACAAATTCAAGATACGAAAACAATGATAAGCGTCCAATTATAAGTTGTTATGGCTGTGGTAAACAAGGTTTTGTCAAAGCCAAATGTCCTAATTGTTCTCCATCTACTTCTACGCAGACGCAATCAGCAAATTTTCGTTCCCTTCATCTCAAATCTTGTTCTGTCAATACTCAAGCAACACCTTTGTTATACAAAAAGGTAAATGGTGTTACAGGGGTTGCTTGCGCAGATACAGGAGCTACTCATTGCATTGCTGGGGAACTGTTATACAAGATTCTCTGTGACCAAGGAACTGTGTTCGAAGACATCGGTGTAAGAATAACACTTGCTGATGGCCTACGAAAAGAAACCAACGTTCTTCAAGCAACAATCACTGTTGAAATAGAAGGTCGTACAACTAGTACAACGATTTTTGCCTTACCCAAAGCCGAGGGAAATAGAACACTGTTAGGCATAGATTTTTTAAATAAAATGGGGATCGTGCTAGACATGAGAAGCCAAAGTTGGTATTTCCAGAACAATCCAAAACGTAAAATTCCCTTTTTTGATGATCTTTTCATTACAACGCCTGAAATCTCACCACCAACTGCCACAGTTAACTCGGTTATGTTAAGAGAAACAGAAGGTTAGCATCTATCTGAGATACAAAGAAAAAGGCTTAATGACTTACTTGAAAAATTTTCCAATACCTTTCGACCAGGGGGAGAAGCAACACCCATCGTCGAACATCATATAAATACCAGAGATCATCGTCCTATATCACTACCTCCTTACAGGTTATCACCGGCAAAGAAAGAATTGTGTAAAACCCAAATTCATGATCTAGCCAAAGGAATTATTGAAGAATGCGATTCTCCATACTCTGCACCAATAGTGCTCATTCCTAAGCCAAATGGTAGTGTTCGCTATGTGTAGACTACAGGAAGCTGAATGAAGTTACTATACCAGATACCTATCCACTCCCTCGTATGGACGATCTTTTGCATCAGGCGAAAACTGCTCAGTTCATGACAACGCTGGATCTGAATGCTGATTACTATCAAGTGAGTGTCTATGAACCTGATCGAGATAAAACTGCTTTTGTATGCCCTCTAGGAACATATCGCTTTCGAAGAATGCCGTTTGGTCTCCGCAATGCCCCTGCAACGTTTCAGAGGACAATGGATAGTTTTCGCAAAGGACTCCCAGATGTAAATATTCTCACTTATCTTGATGACTTAATTGTTTTATCATCAAGTTTTGAACAACATCTAGCTGATCTTGAAGCTGTTTTTAAAAGATTAGACAAATGGAAACTTTCTGCTAATAGAGAAAAATGCAACTTTGCTTGTACCAGAGTAAAATATTTAGGACAGTGGATCACACCAAATGGCCTAGAAGTTGATCCTGGGAAAGTTGATGCTATTGTGAGGATCCCACCTCCGAAGAATATAAAACAACTGCAATCCTTTCTGCAGACATGTTCATGGTATCGCCGTTTTATACAAGACTTTGCAAAAATATCCAGACCACTTAGTAATCTCACAAAAAAGAATGTGGAATGGCACTGGGGTGCCGATGAAGAAAATGCATTTCAAACCTTGAAGCAATGCCTCGTTTCAGCTCCAATATTGAAACAAGCTGATGAAACTAAACCTTTTTTCATTCGAACTGATGCAAGTAGTTATGCTCTGGGAGCAGTACATCTACAGGGTGAAGGTGCTGAAGAGCATCCGATTGAGTATGCAAGTAGATTGTTGACTGCTGCAGAACGCAACTATCACACCACAGAAAGAGAAGCACTTGCTGTTGTCTGGGCTCTTAATAAATTCAGACGATATATTGATGGAACGGAAGTTACTGTGGCATCCGACCACCAGCCTCTCCGATGGCTCATGAGTTTAAAGTCATCTTCTGGAAGACTTGCCAGATAGGCTTTGCAATTACAAGAATTTAATTTGAAAATAGAATATATTCCAGACAAAGCTAACGTCATAGCTGACATGCTTTCTCGTCCTGCTTGTGATCACACCAATAAAGAAAGTTGCGATATTTGCGCTATAATAGTTGATATTCCTTCTAAATTCCTTCTCAAGTGATTTACGTGCTGAACAAATGAAAGATGAAGAATTAAAGAAAATTATTAAAAGTTTCGAAGAAAGAAAAAACTCTTGACCTTACTAACTGGACTGATCGCGGTTATATTATGAATCAAGGAGTTTTATACAGGTATTCTCCAAGTTCGGAATCAGAAGAAGCTCAACTAGTTGTCCCATCACATGAAAGGGAGAAAATTTTAAAAGAACACCACGATTTACCTACGGCTGGTCACTACGGTTCTGAAGGTACGTTAAATAGAATATCCAAAAGGTATTATTGGACTGGAATGCGTTCATACATTGCAAAATATGTCAAAAGTTGTGCTGAATGCAATAGGTATAAGCCTTCTAATCAAAAACCATCCGGTTTGTTACAAACACCAGTGTATTCGCAAAGATTTGAAGTTCTATTAATTGATTTTTTTGGTCCTTTACCAAAAAGTAAAAATGGTAAAAGGTGGATATTTATAGTAGAAGACTGTGCAACAAGATGGGTGCAATTGTTTGCCCTTACACATGCTACTGCAGCGCAGTGTGCAACTACGTTGCTTGAAGAAGTTATCCTTAGATATGGTCTACCGAGACGTATAATATGTGATAACGGACCCCAATTTGTTAGTAGTGTGATGCAACAACTTTGTTTCTTTTAGGTATCAAACAAAATCCAACTCCCATGTACCATCCCCAGGCTAATCCTGTGGAGAGGAAAAATAGAGATTTCAAGCCGAGATTAGCTATATTAGTAGAAAATGATCACTGCTCTTGGGAAGAAAAGCTTCCAACAATCCGTTTTGCACTAAATACTGCTAAGTGTGACACTACTGGAGAAACAGCAGCATTCTTGCAGTTTGGAAGAGAATTGAGAACAACGGATGATGTTCAGCATGACATTCGTGCTGTAATTCAAAATGATAATTTTGTGCCTGAGATTACTCCATATCTCAAGAAATTCGCAAAATTCACCAAAGAAATCAAAGACAAAGTTGAATCTAAGCAAGATCAGAGGAAAAAAATTGCTGATCGTAGTCGGAAACCGGGACATAGTTTTGTTCCAGGAGACAAAGTTTGGGTTGACTTACATCCAGTAAGTAAAGCCTCTAACAACAAAACGTCGAAGTTCATGCCTAAACGTGATGGACCTTACATCATTTTAACTCAAAAATCACCCACCACTTTTGTCATAGCAAGTATGGACAGTCCAAATGATCCACTTGCTACATGTCACACTTCTGCCTTAAAACTATGTAATGACTCTGACATAGTGCCTGTCGCACCCATTAGGAAACGCGGTAGGCCACCAAAGAAAGTTACTGGTTCCTCACCGGGACGTTCGCGGAACCAGAGGGGGAGGCTGTAACAAAGTGACTGCCTTCCCTAAATTATAGTATCTATAGGTGGCGCTATTGCCACCTTCGGCAAAATATCTTGAGATATTTTGCCTTCCTTTCAAAAAAGACATGAAATGAAGTGAAGTAATTGAGTTTTCAGTTAAGATGTAAGATTGGGATGTGTGTTCGCTATACATCACTCTTAGAGATGTTCTTTGTGCTAAGTAATTTTTATGAATATTCAGTTGATTGAGTTGCGCTCGTCTTGCGATTTGTATATAATGTGATATGTGTTGTGTCGTCTACAATAAAATGTGACTGTAATATCTCTGTTCTATATTTTAAGTACCGAATAACATCCCACACACTTAATTTTAATTGAAAAATGCCGCATTGACACCAGAATTTTGAAATGAAAATTTTAATTTTATCAAGTACGCAAAGATAAGCATGTATCTATTTTGAAATAAATTTGCTTTTAAATTCTGTGTCATTCGATTATTTCAGCATTTAATGAATAGAAGTACTTTGCCCCTCAAAGGGCTAATTTTCATTGCAAAATACATCGACACATGAATTTCGAAATGAATCTTTAATTTTATCAAGTACATAAAGCAATGCTTTTTTTGTATTTTGAAATAAATTTGTTTTTAAATTCTGGTATCATTCAATTTTTTCAGCATTTTAAGTTATTTATTGAAATATTTTAAGAATAGAAATGGTTGTCCGTCAATGGGTTAAGGTATTAAGCAATCGTGAAAGAAAACGTACATACATATTTCTTTTAATTGCCACAATTTATATTTTCCAAATATATAAAAGTAGAACTATACTTACGTACTTATCACATAAAATCCACTATTTTTACTTACCCATCATACGTAGTATAGGGTAAGTCTTGCAATCGTTTTGAAAATCGAAAAATTTTTTTGACGGATTTACACGTTTCAGATACTGGGGATTCCGAAAAGCATATTTTTAGGAAAAAAAAATTTGCCGTCCGTCCGTCTGTGTGTCTGTGTGTCTGTCTGTCTGTCTGTAACCGCTCTATCTCCCGAACAAATTGAGATAGAGACTTGAAATTTTGTATGTACTTAGTATGTAAGAATGGGACGAAGCCTATTTAATATCAGTAACCTCGATTATCCGGAACTATTTTTTTCGGACTCTCGAAAAATTCATTCTGATGAAACGTATATAAAAATTTTCGAATTTTTTTATTTTAAGGAGTGGATATAAAAGGCAATAAAATAACACACATTTTGCATAAAGAACAAAGTCGATTGGATTATTAGTTGCTGAGATAAGTGTAATCTTGTTTTTCACATTCTTTGATTTTTCACAACCCTGTATTTCATTCAAATTTGAATTCAAAGATATATTTTAATTGGAAATGAGACCCTTCATCCGCCGCAGTAAATTGCTAGTTAATATGATTATTATTTTTGGAGTTATAAGGATGTTTCTTTTACGCAATCAGGTATTACTTGAGTATTTTGGCGTTTTATATAATTTGTCGAATTTGGCTCATCAGCAATTCATTAATAAATCATTACTATGCATATTAAAACTATTTAAATATGCGTTAAAATTTTATTTCGGAATTGCAATGCATTTTATAAATAAGTTACACATGTTTTATTTTCATATATTATATTATGCATATGTATGATGGGTAAGTATTACGGTGGCCTCCAACGACTAGTTTTTATTTGTCAAAAAAAAAATCCTTTTTTTTGGTAATGTAAAGAATAATATAGAGATAGCAATATTGAATAAATTGATATTTTATTGATATAAAATCCCTTATTACTATTCCAGCAATGCTGTGTTTTGTCCTGAAAGTAATCATAAGCTTTTAACAATAAAGTTCTGCAATATAGTAAAGCTATTCTAGAAAATTACTTTCGGTATTATGTTTATATGGGGCATAAGATGTGGCACTAAATAAATTGCATAAAAATACTACTTGTGTATCTAACTCGCAAGCATGAAAATAAAATAATGATGTTAGGGATTTCGTGATAATTAAAAACTTTGTACATATTTAATTCGAATGGAGTTATATTTTCAATAAGCCTTTTTCTTCCAGCTTTTTACATAACATAATTATGTATGTATTTTTTCATGCATGTTTAATTCCGAAAATTTTGTAAATAATCAGATAAGAGTATTTTTAATATAATCTCTAAAGTATTGAAATATGAATTGGAGTACGATTTGAATTAAATTTAAGATTAAAAGTACGTTTCAGGAGTGGACGAAAAGGTAAAATAATTTAAAAAGCTACCATAAGTACGTCGAAACATGTATGACAGCTATTACGAAATATTGTCATCTATTTAAAGAAAACTATAAACATTCCAAGTTAAAATCGCATTTTGAATATCTCAAAAATAAATAAATATCCTTAAAAAAACACATAAACTTACATGAAACAGAAACGTGATCAGAAAAATTCATTTTATGACGTTATATAGCCTAATCACGTGTGGTATTGCAAATAAAACGACGCTTGTATAAATTTGAAAAATATAGTACATTGCGTCTATAAATTCCCGTCACCTAAGTTTTCATACAACATTTTTTTTTCTTAATTCTACAAGTATTTTAGGATTTTGAAGTAACAGAAAAAAATTGAACGTGTTGGATCGGTCTACATAATATAATTTTTATTCAACCTGCATTGTAAACATAAATGTCGTATTCGAGATATAGTATTTAATAAAATTATATTTTTAAGTTTTTTCTGAATCCACAATGAAATAGGATTTCTTTGGCCTCAAGGATTCGGTTGCCACGCAGTAATGTGCTACATATTTTACATATTATAGTAACCGAAAACGTATTTTTAAAAAATATCTAAAGGAGGCTTCAAAGATTTCATTTTAAGAGATTAAATAATATTGAAAGAAAAGATTGTATTCATATATTTCATAGATGTGGTCAACTGAGGCACGCGGGATAGCACTGATTTTTTAAAGAAATAGCCGACTTGTTGAATCGCATATATTCGATGATTAAAAAAGGAAACAATTCCTATAAATTTTAGTAGTATCGAGCGTCTGACAGTTGACCATCCTTGATATATGAGGACCTCAGAAGCCAAGGAGTACAACTGACAAAAATTTGATTTGGAGTAAATTGATTTCAAAGATAGTTGATGTTAAATTTCGACATCAACAATAATTGGCTGAATTGAATTAGGAAATCGCAGCTTATTTCACTGTGGTCTTTGAACTCGTATTTGAAAAAAGTACCGTGAAAAAAGTAGTTTAATGATGTTACACTACTTCAAACATAATGAAACTGTTACTGAGATTACATACATTACTGAGATGCATTACAAATATTTTCTACAGATTATTGATTAGATCGAATTTGTCATTTATTTACATAGTCACTCAAGCAATTCGGTTGTTTGATTGGCTACGAGTTATAATTGCTTGGTGTGCGCTTTTACCTGTGATATGCTTTTAATTTTTTTTTATTTGTAGCATATTATGAGGTTTGTAGATCAAATTCAGGGCTGTGGATATTCATTCCTGAAATGAAATTTTTATATTTTTATGTCAACTTGAATAGCTCATTTCATTAAATGAGCACGAAGGAATTTTCTTAACAATATTCCAGTAGAATTGAAAGATGTTCCATAATGTATTCAGTGATCACCTTCGTTCTTGTTTTAAAGTTAAGATTGTTCATTTATCGATGAGCCAGATGTGTTATTAAAAAAAAATCGCATCAATTTTATTTTTATTTTAAAACATTTCCAAAGAATTTTCTGCAAATTGATGTTAATTGGGTTTCACTGAAAATGAAATAATGAAGATTTTAATAACTTTATTGATGATATTTCCTTACACGATAAAAATAAAAATACTCGGTAATGGCAATCATAAATCTTTCATCTATCTCAAACATGTTAATACTTTCTGAAAAATGCACCATATTAGCGCCACTTCTTAGGTGATTTACTCCAGAATTTTAACAGTACGAAGTTATGTCAATTTCTATTTCGAGATGAAGTTTGATGAAAATACGTGGAATAGTTTCTGAGATTGAGCAATTGCAGAAAACTAAAAAAAAATTATGCAAAGCAGCGCCATCTGTTAAACGATGCACACCAAAAACTAATCAAGATGTAACTTAATCTGAAGCTGGATGAAAATCCATGTATTAGCTTTTGAGGTACAACTATTGTGGAATCGTGAAAAATGCAGCATAATTATGCCGTTTGTAGTTTTTTTTACCCCCAAAAGTAAAAAAACATTAATCTATATCTGGGAACAACTGAATCTGGAGTTTGATGAGAATCCATGCATTATTTCTTGAGGAAGAGCTATTGCGATATTCAAGAATAATACACCTTTGCAGTGCCATCTGTTAAGCGATTTATACCAAAAAGTAATCAACATCAAATTACATCAACGACTAACCGAATATGAAAAGTCTGATCATTAGTTCTTCAGCTAGAGCTATTGTGGAAATCGTGAATAATGCCACATAAAAACGCCACCTGACACGGGATATGCACCAAAAATTCAATAGCTTCAATTTATATCAAGGTCTAACTGAATCTAAAGTTTTGTGAAATTCCGTAAATTAGTTCTTGAAATAGAGCGTCCACAAAAAGTCTTGTCTCATGCAAAAAATTCGCAGATAGACATTTTTTAAAAATCATCAAATCGTGTCCAGGGCTTTAAAAATGTATAAATCTATCGAATTCTAAAATCAAAAAATTTTCAAATCCAATACTTTCTTCTTGTAAAGATAGAAAAAAGTAAGAATATTTCTTTTCACAAAAAATGATGTTTTAGAATATTAAAATGTAAAGAACATAAAAAAGATGACTGAATTAAATATTTAATAAAATTGAAAAAATGTCGTTTATTAAATTTTCAATAAATGACGCAATTAATTTATCAAAAAAAAAAAAAAAAAAAAAAAAAGACGTATATTTAAAAACATGAGATTTTAGCATTTTACATTGATAAAGTGGAGATATTTCACATAAAATATAACTGATTAAGGTAACTTTGTTTTTTCACTCTACTGGTACTGAAATTTGGACAGAAAAGCCAAGTTAATAATGGAGTAAATACTATCTCGTATGCAAAATTCAAGACAGTAAATATGTCATGAGCTAATGAACTATAAGCTGAAAACTCCTCGTTTTAAGAAAAGTTTCTGTGATCTCTATTATAGCTATTATTAGTGATCAGTATTAACCATTTCTTGAAAATGACTTATGTTCCTATCACATGTGCATTCAGTGCCGCCTATTGAACAGCCTTGAATCCCAACTTCGTATACTGGCCAAGGCGTCCTCTAGTCACTTCACGAAATGGCCGGCCAAAACCCGAAATAAGCTATTCATTTCATGTATTTCCGATTTTGGCCAGGTGTCTTGGATGGAACTATTAAGAAAGGAGAAATGACATATCCTTAAAATAGTGAAGCTACAACTGTAAAAGCTTTGGCAGAGGGTTCATTACCACGCCGGCAAACTCCCACCTGTAAAAATAAGGCAGAAAATTTCTATTTATTTAAAAAACTTTATTAATGGAAAATTTCGATCAAAAATAATGGCAAAAGCTGATAATCATTTTTATTTTGCATTTAATTTTGCAGTTTTAATTCCGCCACATTGTGACAACAAAGACAATTTCCTGTCAGTGTCAGTAAAACGATTATAATAAATGTGAAAGCTGATACCAGTGAAAATAAACAGAAATTTTAAACCATATTTCTGAAAGAAATTTCCCATCAATAAGGGTGTAAAATGAACGAAAAATTCTATTTATTTTTTGGCGGAAGTTTTCGTATGCGATAATCATAAACTTTGGGTCCGATAAAAAAAAAACACTAGCCATCTTGTGACAACCTTTTCACTTACTTCACTCGCAACTGATAGACAATGCACTATATGTCTCCCCCTTATATTCATAACTCCATTGTATCTTGATCAGCTCAGGAATTTTACGACGAATTCGCAAACTAGGCATTTTTAATCATGCTAAATACAGTAAAACCTCTAAATTACGGACACCTTGGGAACGCAGAAATTGTCCGCTATTCGGAGGTGTCCGCTATTGGGAAAACCTCAGAGATTCAATAATCGCTAAGAAATACATGTTTCATTAATTGGCTTTTATATGTCCTAAAACTTCTATTACATGATTAATCAGAAATTAAAATTATTTTTAAGCAATAAAACTGAAATAAAATTGTGTACACCTTCACCCACTGTTTAGAACACTCTTGTGAAAAAAAACTGATATAAAAATTTACTTTTGCTTGTGATTACATGTAATTTGTTTTTTAGTGTGACGTTATTGGATATTATAAAATTACGGGACGAGGGGGGGGAGTTGCACTTTTTGACCATTAAAAACATAAAATATCCAAATCATCCGGGGAAACGTTTCGAATGCGCTGGGAGATGTCCCTCCCGGGCAACCTCCTGAATTCAACACTGGACGTGGGAGGGGGGGACTTTCCTCAGCCCATCTTCTACATTTATCTGTGATAACAAAATTTGTGATACGTTTCCCCAATAAATTTAGACGCTTTTTAAACTTTTTTTTTCATTATTTATCTTGTTAAAAATACTTTTTCATTCTTTATTGCCGAAAATAGTGTCCACTATTCGGAATGTCCGTTATTCAGAGGTTAAACATAGAAAAATTTCAGTTTTGAGAGGGGGGATTAGAAAATTGTCCGTTAAAGAGAGGTGTCCGTTATGAAGATTTTACTGTAATATTCTTTTTCTTCCCTGTTAATGTCACTTTTCCCCCCTTCAAATGTTTTTATTGTATTTCCTTTTTCAGTAATCTAGTAATTGATTTTATGCATCGCTATTTTGATTTTGGTGTTGCACTAGTAAAAATTTTTACCTCTTCAGATACATTTTCAAAAACCTACCATTTCAATTTTCTCTTCGAATTTCTCTTTTTCTTAATTTTTTTTTTCTGGAATGTTCTTCGCGCAAAATTTACCCGAATCACAACAATTTCTTTATTCTGCGATTTCCTTGTTTAAAATCGGTTATTTTCGTTGTCATAATGTATATATATTTGTAGCTATATGTTTTACTATAATCTAATTGAGTGACGAACTTTTATTTTCAGTGATTTTGCTTGTTAAAAAGTAACAACGGAGTCGAAAAAAGAATTACATTCGATTTTTTAATTTTCTTCCCCCAACTTTAAATGAAATGTTCCTGCAGAATGATTTGATAATGCTCCATACAGGCTCAGTCTTAAAATCATGAGACATACTTTGAGGGGAGGTAAAGGACATAACAGAGTCATGTATTACGTACGCCATGGATTAAACATTAAAATTCCTGTATAAATTAGAAAAAAAATAAAATGCAAACACCTCAAAATCCATTCTCGACTGAAAGCTACAATCTTTTTCCAAATGATTAAAAAAAAATCGGACCAGTGAGAATCGTGTCAATACAAAAATTTTGTAATCTGCATGAATTAATTCACATAATAGGTTATCCATGAATGATGTCACACTTTTTTCAATATTTTTGACTCTCTTCTCTTATTTCTTGTTGTCACATGTGAGGCTATTTTAAATATATTTGCTGTTGAGTAATTCCATATGAAATCAACCAATAAAAAAATATATTTTTATGTTAGTGTTTTAGATTGTATTGCTTTTTTACCAGATTATTGTACTTACTTATAAAATTAAAATTGTGAAGTTTAATTTTTTTTCGACACTTCGTTTTAAAGTTATAAATTTTTGAAATTTTGAAAATTTTACAAAATTTGTATAGTCTTGTAATCTTTAATCGGTTATAACTTCCAAACTATTTGATCTAGAGAATTAAAATTTTCACCATATTTTTCAGTTTTTATGGTGTTTCATAAGATGTATAACATGACCAAATTACTTATTTTTTAAATTTTTTTTGTAAAAATTTATAAAAATTAAAAAAAAAAATTTCAAAATTGGAATTTTCAATTTTTTTAAAAATTTTGAATAACCTTTTAGCAACTTTTATGCCAAATTTTATGATGGTACTCCTATGGTGTCATGCAGAAAAAAAAATATTTTCTGTATCAATGTTCATGAAAATCTGTAATAAAAAAATATTTTAAGGTATGCTGCACTGCTTAGCCCGAAGTGTTACTTACATGGAAACAAATACAAATTGGAAAACTTTAAGAATAGCCTGTTTTATTAAAAGACAAATGATAAATTTTAGATATTTAATAAACAAATTTTTTTACTTAACAAATTACGTACTCAGTTTGGCACAGTGGACCTCAATTTTTAGATCTTAGTACCAGTATTTTTTCTTATGTAAAATCTGACCTGCTCTTTATATTTCCTCTTTGGGTACTGTGTATGTTCTGCCTGTTTCAGTGATTAGATGTAGTTTGCTTAAAATAAAGTATTTAGGTACTGTCAAAATGTCTGATTTTCTAGGATAAGTGAATGACGGAGATTGTCCGCTTGGATAAAGGAAAGAAACTTTAACATACTCTTCGATCTGATCTATTGTGAAAACACATGCCACTCACCACTCATTCTCATAGGCACAAGCAACATACCCCACAATTTCTTCAAAGAAGTACCTTTTACTACTTTTACATTTGCTTTTAATAATAGGTAACTCTCCAATAGATGTTAATGATGCATTGAAATTATCAAAACCAGATTCCATATCCATGAATTTAGGGTCATCTTTACTACAACCTGGTTTTGGATTGTCATCATTTGGAATGTCTGAAAAATTAGTATCAATGTCATTTTCACAATTTGAGGGATGCTTTTCCTTGCCTAATTGTAAGCGGCAATGAGTGCAGATTTTGATGCCTTTTTCAATGCCATATTTTAATGTTGTCATTCACAATGTAACACTTCTTAAATTTTTACTTACCTAGTGTTCTTGCTTTTTCAATGGATTACAACACAATTTATTCCATTTTTTATCCATTTTCAGTTTAAAGCCACTTCCATCTTAATATTTTATAAATAACACAAATCGGCATTCAACTCTAAAAAATAATAGTACAAAAAAAAAAGACCTAAATTGTACAATACAAGTTATAAACAAACAACAATAGACTTGAGATGGTGTGTCATTACAGGAGATCTTAGAGAACACTGGCGATTTCAAAAGCCTTGTAAGAAAGGCATGCAGGTTTCAGCAGAAAATAAACATGTTACTGTATGAGTGTGACTCATTGTGATTGTGAAAGCATTCAATTTCAGGAGCATAATTTGTTTTATTGAACTCTACTTTGAGATTTTCTTTCATTAACTCATTTATTACCAATTTATTCATTTTTTAAACATAAAATTTAATTAAAAGTAGTATTAAATTAAGAATAATTAAAAAACATTCTTTTTAAATTCCAAGAAAATAAATTAAAAAAGTATTTAGCTTGTCAATTACACAAAATATTAATTATCTTGATTACTTTTAATTTTTACGGTTATGTGTTTAACAAAATAATAAAACCTAACGAATTATATACTAAAATTTTATTTGATAATTGAGCTTGACATGTATGAATGAGAAATATGAACATTGGAAACAAAAATAGACTACCTTTTATAGTCAATTTGATTTAAAAAAATATATAATGAGATTTTTTTACAGAAATTGGCCGATCATTGATATAGAATTTTTTTTTTCTTTATGATACCATAAGAGTACCATCATGGAATTTGGCACAGAAGTTGCTAAAAGGGTGTTAAATATAATATTTTTTTAAAACAAAATAAAAAATTCCGATTTTGAATTTTTAAAATTTTTATATAAATTTTTTACATAAAAAATATTTTTTAAATAATTTGGTCATGTTATATATCCTATGAAACAGCATAAAAAACTGAAATTAATGACTTAAATTTCAACTCTTTAGGTCAAATAGTTCTCAAGCTACAGCAAATTAAAGATTGCCAAACAATACAAATTTCATTAAATTTTTAAATTTTCAAAAATTAATAACTTAAAAACAAACGGTTAAAAAAATCTGCAAATTTGTATTTTTTATCTACAATTGTTGTACAACATCTGAGCCAAAAATTAACAAAATCCAAAGACCTGAAATTTTGTCCATTGGTTGGTTTGATGTGGACTGACCCTGTTCAGAAACAAAGCACTACGTTATAGATCATATTTCAAATTTTATTTTTTTAAATTTAACTATGTGTTTTAATTACATGTGTGAGCATAACAATAAAACTGATTCTTGCTTTTATTTTGCATGAAATATGATTAAGGTTTACCTCAAAATCCTAAGTAATATACAGTCCTGGACAAAATTATAAACTCAGAAAATTTTTAATTTGTTTACATCATAATATAAATAAGATTAGCTTTACATTAATAAAACAATTATGACTATTTATAATAAGACATCTAAAATTAATGTAACTTATAAATAAAATGGAGTAAGTAATTTAAATAAGAAAATACATAACTTAAAAAAATAATATTATGTGAAATCTGGACAAAATTATAAACTCAAAGTTATGATTTTCTATATTCTGGCACATTTGATATAAATAAATGCATTTTGTGATAAAAAAACTAATAAATGGAGTCATTATGAATCAATAAATTTCAATACATCAATACGTGTTTTAATTTTTTTCTTAAAATAACATTATGTGAAACCTGGACAAAATTTTAAACTCAAAATTATGAATTTGTACAATCTAGTATTTTTGATTTAAATAAATGCATTTTGTGATAATAAACTAATAAATAAAGCTATTAGGGATGAATGTATTTCAATATATCAATGCATTTTTATAATTTTTTGTTAAACAATTTTTATAAATATGGTTTATTAATATGGTTTTTGTATATAAAACGGAGTGATCGATGTCCAAAGATATAGAAAGAAATCGAAGATCTATGTGATGAACAGCATTTAGTACTGGAGCTTCTTCTAGCAGAATTGTAAATACTTGAAAGTTAAATGTAAGCTCTCAAATTATCAGATGAATTCTTCAACATGAAATGGAAGAAAATGAAATCTGAGCGAAAACTTGAGCCCCATCACATGAAATCCAGACTTCATTTCATCAAACTCAACCATGACATTGCACAACAGCACATGTCATGGGCGACATAGTAGAGCACAATCATCTGGTCAGACAAAAAGAAGTTTAATTTAGATGGCCCAGATGGCATAAAATGTTATTGGAACGATATCAAGCCTAAAGAATTGCATATCTTTAGTCGAAACGTTGGTGAACAATCAGTGATGGTGAGGGCTAGTTTTTCTCAGAATGGTAAAATTGTTTTGCATTTTCTTAATGGAAAATAAAAAGCAGAAGACTACCAGTTAATCCTGTCTAATAATCTTTTGCCAATGGACCGTTGATCGCTGAAGAAAACTGGGTATTTCTGCAAGATTATGCAGCAATACACTGTGAAAAAAGTACAAAAGAGTGGCTGCAGCGATAGGTATGTAAATGTGTTGAATTGGCCAGCCCGCAGCCATGATCTAAAACTCATTAAAAGTTACTGGAGTGCAATCGTTCGAATAGTCTATCGCGATGGACGTCAATATCAAAACAAAAATGATTTAAATATGGCTATACTTTCAGCCTAGAACCGGGGCCGTCGCGAAACAAGTTTCTTCTCTAACGGGCCTGATTCGAAATGCCAAGCAGGAGAAATGAGTCATACACGAGATCTGACTTTTTCATCTCACAGACCATTTCACCTTCATTAAAATTTTGCTTATGCTAGGGCTGAAGCAATCACCATTAATATTGTGTGTATATTGTTAGATAATTTGAGTCTGTTACATATTCTGTTATACGATTATACTTTTTTAATGAGCATTTTAAAAAGATTAATTAGTGGATAAAGGATTAACCTAAATCAATGAGTATTTCCTTTTATCTCATTATTTAAAATGAATTAAATAAATATATGCCATTCCCACGTGGTCTTACATGTGATGTGAATTATAAGTTTTATTTTGAAGTCGGGAAGTAAACATTTAGAATCAAATAGATAAGAGTAAAAAGAAAGCCCTTTTACATCCTATTTTGGGTCTAGAATTTCTATTTACAATTCAGTTTGCATAAATCAAAAGCAATTTAAAACAAAAATAGTACTAAGTTCTTATGCATAGGGATAGTCGAAATAAAAATTATTTAATGACTAGCTTTTAAAATATATATATATGTATATAGAATAAGATCGATAGTTTAGAAACCCACTTTGGACAACATCATCAGATGAGTATAGAAAATTTATCGTATCCTTGATTATCGTTTTAAATGAATGGAAAAATTCATTTACTATATAAAAGTTATGGAAGCAGGAAAAAAGGTAAAATTTTTTAAGTTTAATTATCTTATACTAACAGCAAAATGAACAATTTCAATTATTACTTTTTTTTAATAGCTGTTGATGAAATTGAAGAATTAAACATATTGGATTTCTTTTGCGGTGTGTTCAACAGCAGTGAAGATATTGAGATAAAAATGACATCATGTCTGTATTGACTTTTATATTTAGTGACATTAAATATGAAATTTCACATAAATTAAAATGTTGTGAATGCATTAACTTATTAGTCAAAGACAAAAATTTTAGAATTAGATTGCCCTAATGAAATGTGACCGTCTGAAATGTAAATACTTTATGTTGGATGATAGAAGTCAATTAATACCCCCAGAAAATAATTGTAAATGCTTTACAAAAACTCATGATTTTTAATTATGAAAGTACTCTCCTAAAATTTCCAGACCCCAAAAATATTATGCAATTCATTATTGAAAAAAAATTATTTTGATCTGCATTCGTAAATAAATGCAAATGTGGAAACCAACTTTTATATTTATTTATTTATTTATTTTTATTATTTTTATTATTTTTTATTTTTATTTTTATTTATTTATTTAAATTTTTTTTGTTAGGAATTACAAATATTTTACTAAATTACTATACAAAAGTTTAAAATGATACCTTGAAATTCACTTGTAATAATAATAATAATAAAATTATCTGTATTAACAAAAGTGAGATTATTTTTTATGAGAGAATATTAAATGCCATATTTATTGTAAATTATTTGAAAGTACATGTTTCTAGTGAAAAATACTCTTTTAGTTGTAATATCTATTAAAAGAATGTGTATTTTAAGTTAATTATACATTATGAAATTTGAAATTTTAATTGACAAAAAGAATTTTTATTTTAATTGTTTGAAAAAAATAATATTTTTATTTACGAGTTTTTGCAATAACAATCCTGATATTTAAAATTTAAAATTAAGGCATTTTTATTTTTAAAAGGAACTTAAATTACTTGCTGATAAAATTGCGTACTTTTAATGTAGGATTTCTCCTGCCATAAATTTGTATTTCAAGTTAAAATCTTCGATAAAAACCATGAATCTTACGTATTTGAAATCAAAGGATAAGTTTAGTTTTGAAATCAAATTAAAAACAAAAAAGTCTTATTTATGAACTTTGGGTGTTTACTAGTAAATGTATAATTCAACAGATCTAAAATAAGCCTCAAATTGTTGAAAAAATATCATAAAACGGAAATTTATAGCCTTGTTCTTGATGCACACATAAAACCATTCTATATGTTGCAACTCAGATCTCTTGCGTGACGTCATCTTTTCATGAATCACGCTTGTAAGAGAAGAAACTTGTTTCGCGACGGCCCCGCTAGAACCCGATCTACTAAAAAAAATTTAGTGATCGTTGTAATTACTAAAAAATTTTTAGTAATCTTACTCGGTTACAAGGAATCTGTAAGAATTACTAGAAAAAAAGCTAGCAACGAATAGAGTTAACAGTTTTACATTTTTAATAGCTATTACTAAAATTCACTTGGTGTGGCCGTGATAGCCTAGGGGTCATAGCACCGAACTCCAGGATGAAAGTACCTGGGTTCGATGCTGGCTGCCACCAAATATGCACCGAATATATGCAATGTAAGTACTTGTTAAATAAAGGGATTATGAAAATCCTGTCGTAGCAGTTACCGTGGGTAATGATCTCTGAACTTTCCCTCCCCTTTAGAAACATGTCAAAATAGAGCAGGTAGCAATGTTTGGTGCTGCTATCTATTGCGGCTTTGCCGAAAATCTTCCGTTTCAGAAGTCTGTCTTTTTACCCACTGGATGCAGCTCGAAGGAGGCTCCTGCCCTTCGGGCACACGTAATGGTTACTAAAAATAATTTTGGAGCTATTACTAAAATGTGCTTGGTGGCTCATACTAAAAAGTTTTAAGTTAGTTATACAAAAAGTTCTTTTGTTCAGTTTACAAAAGAAATGTTTGTTTCACTTGCAAAAAAAAAGTTTGTAATGGTTACTAAAAAATTCTGTGGAATACAAATTTACTAAGAAATTTTTAGTAAACTCTTGATTTTTTTTTTTTTTTACAGTGTATGCTGAGTCGCATATTCGAAGTCATTCAGAAAAATGGCGGTTTAACACATTTTTGAATGCATGCATTAATGCTTTGCATCGGGATTCAAAAGTATGTTCACTTCTTAAACTTTATAATTTTATGTTTTCAATTTACACATGCACTATATTTATATTTTACTCATATTTTTGAAAAAAAAATATAAAAATGCATTGATGTATTGAAATATATTCATCCCTAATAACTCCATTTATTAATTTATAATTACAAAATGTGTTTATTTATATCAAAAAATACTAGTGTAGAAATTCATAATTTTAAGTTTATAATTATGTCCAGCTCTCATATAATGTTATTTTATGAGAAAAATTAAAATGTGCATTGATGTATTGAAATGTATTGATCCATAATGACTCCATTTATTAGTTTCTTATCACAAAATGCATTTATTTATATCAAAAATACCAGAATATAGAAATTTATAACTTTGAGTTTACAATTTTGTCCAATTTTCACATAATGTTATTTTTTTAAGTTATGTTTTTTTCTTATTTAAATTACTTACTCCATTTTATTTATGAGTTATATTAAATTTAGATGTCTTATTATAAATATTCATCATTATTTTATTAAAGGAAGGCTAAGCCTATTTACATGATGTAAACAAATAAAAAATCTGAGTGTATAATTTTGTCCAGGAGTGTACAATAGTAATAATATATTAATATAAAGAGCAATTGAAGACAGTAATATTTTAGAATATGAAATGGAATTTATTATACAGCGTGTTTCAAAAATAATCATCCGGTTTTAAAAAATCATAACTGTTCAAATTTTCATCCGTTTCAAATGAATAATGTATAGATAGCAAGAGGGGAATCATAAGTTTTATGTAGGTATCAACAGGTGGCGCTAATGCTCTTCCTTCGCTCATCACTTCAGTGTTTGTATCTGTAAGTCGTCTATCCAGACATGCTCGCAAAAGTTAGGGACGAATTAGAATACCGTACAGACATATGCCATATATCCAAAGGTGGACATATTGAACACGTTTAATTTGGCATGTAAAAAAATATATGATTAGCTACATAATATAAAATTAATCTTAAGTATCTATGTTCACTGTTTTTTTTTAATCATATGTTTTTTTTTGTTTTTGTTTTTTTTTTTGCTTTTATTTAAACTAAAATATATGATGTCACATTTCTTCTTATCTCCTTACACACTCTTGTCACAAATTGTCACTATTTCCGGAAACTTCCTCCCCCCTTCAAGCCTGAGATCATTTGTGGAAGGCCCATTATCACATTACAATTTATGTATAAAATATGAAAGTATGAATAGTTGTATGATTTGAATTGAATTTTAGAACAAAAGTATGTTTCATATGTGTACGAAACGAGAAATAAATAAAGTTACATGAAAATACACCGAAACTTGTATTATATAATAACTATTACAAAATATATTAAGATATTTGTAATAGTTATGTATGTTAAGATATTTGTTATAGTAATGATATATATATGGTAATTAAGATACTATTTTTAATAAAAATTATACGGATTATATTTGAATTTGTTGAGTGCTATTTGAATGCTTGAAAGTTAAATGTGACCATTTTGAAACATGAATTTTTATTGACAAAGTAACATAATTTTAATTTCAGTTTTTTGAAGAATCATCATCATTTTTAAAATCTTAAATATTCCATACGGTGTATGTGTTTTAACGAAATATTAATTAAGATTATTGTTTTTAATAAAAATTATATGAAATGCTATATTTATAATTGAAGAGTATAAATAAATTTATTAAAGCATCCAGAGTATACTGTATGTTTATACACTACATTTAAAATGCTTAAAAAAATAAACTACCCCATTTTTAAAACTATTATAATACCTGGTGTGATTGGTAGATATATAAATATTTAGTTATAATTACAGGTATTAACAAAATTTAAGATAAAACTTTTTTTTTTATCTATTTTGCATTACAAAATAATTAAAATTTTTTAATCAAACTGTAAAAAATGTAAAAGAAAATCACATTTTGAAATTCTCAAAAATAAAGAAATCTCCGTATAAAAATATATCGACTTACATGAAACAGAAACGTGTTCAGAAATGTTAGAACAACAGAAAACGTGTTCAGTCTTATGACATTTTATAGCGCTGTCACGTATTCTAAAGCAAGAAAAAAAGATGCTTCGTTGGACACTTGTATAACGGAGAAATGTCTAAAACATTACATTAGACTTATAAATTTACGGCTGTGATGTTTTGAAATGCAAATCTTTTCTTAATCGAAGAAATATTTTACGACTTTTAAATAGCAATAATAAAATAGAAAAAAAAGTATGACGGGTTGTGTTAGTCTGGAAAATATAATTTCATAGCTACCAAATCTTACACTTTTCTGTACCACAAAAATTTTATAGTTAATTTTATCATTTGAAATCTTCTTATCACCCACTACTAATACACTAACACTACTATTCACCACTTTCACTCTCTTTTGTCTATCATAAAAATTTTTAAAAAATCCATAAAAAATTATAAAAAAATCTCAAAAAATTCATAAAAATTTAAAATTTTTTTAAAATACATAAAAATATATTTTTGTTGTAATGCTATCCTTAAACTTTCTTATTTTATTATTTTTTCCTTGAGCTCTTTTTCCCACAATTCCATTATTTTTACACTCATTTTTTATTTAATGTAACTTAAACTGAAGCTATCATTAGGGACTTGTAAACAGTTATCTCATCTCATGTTATGCTTCGGGGATGTGGGACAAGTGTCCCAGGCTCCTCAACCAAATATCCTAGAATCTCTCTCACCCATATAAATACGGTAAAAGTTTTTACTAAACTTTTCTGGCCCATAAAAACGGGAGAGTAGGCAGCTATGTAATTTTTATTTTATTTATATAAAAACATTACAGAATGCGTTATAAGTTTGAATCCGTGTCTGATATATAGTATTTAATTAGAGTTTTAAGTTTTACCTAAATGTACAGTCGTGGGGGAAAAAAATAAGCACTAACTCTACAAAAAAAAAAAAAAAAAAAAAATTGGAATTTGCACGTAAAGCGTAGCAGATGAGGTGCGTTCGTATGATAACAAAGTTTTGAAACATCACTCTCACATATCAATCTCACAAAATTGTAAATAGTTAATTACAAATAAAATGCGCACCAAATAATGTTCTCCCTATACCATTATGTAATGGAATACTTTTGTGTGGCGTTGTAAATCTTTAACAAATGTTCTTTGCACCACAGATTATGCAAAATGTATATATAATATGTACTTTATAGATACATATGCATTTTATTATGTTCGAATGAGTGTAACACCATTAAAATGCATTTGAAACATTTTCCCCCATTGACCGTAATGTAATGGAATACTTTTGATTGCCCCTGTAATTGAACTATGCATCCGATTTTGATAAAATTTGAAATAACTCGACAAAATTAGGTAATAATTATGTATTTTAAATTTGAAACGATTAGAATGTATTTGAAACCCCCCCCCCCCATTGACCGTAATGAAACAGAATATTTTTGATTGTCCCTGTAATAGATCTGTGCGTTCGATTTTCATAAAACTTGAAATGACTCGATAAAATTATGTAATAATTATGTATTTTAAATTTCAAACGATTCGGTTGGGTAGTTTTTGTGTTGTTATATGCGGACAGACAGACAGACAGACGGACGGACGGACTGAACGAAAACAATAGGTGCTACGTATTTGCATAATTACGAACGCACCTAACAACGTAGAAGAATTTACTGATATGTAACGACTGAAAATAAAGTCTACTTTTAAAAGACATATATAAAATGTGCTTAAAAAGCCATCTACATATTAAATCGAAACCTAACTTTTTTTTACAATAGCAGTACCTAATTCTGACAGCATAAATGACCTCTACACCCTTAAATTAGCATATAACATATTTCTATGCAATTCGTACGATAAGTTTTCGAAAAATTAATTATTTTAAAATGAGCCTATTTGGGGACTGTATCCAAACTGCAGTTCGATACTCGATTGTTGACCAAGGTATCCACCTTTTTGATCAAGGCATCTTAGGTGCCTTGAGCAGAGGACTGATACACTACAGGATAACATAAGAAGTTTCAAAATATTTAGTCACTTCTATCGTAGATGGCCCTTTAAACCATCATTTTGCCGGAACTACTTGGAAGAAAAATTTTAAAATTTGGATTTCCATAAAGCAGGACTTAATAAATCTAAATCCATATAAAAAAATGCTTTGCAATTTTATAATTTTTTCGAATATTAATTTATAATTCATATCATAAAATTATGAAAATTGCAAATTTAATGTTTTACGTTTGGGTGTTTTAGTATTATTTCTACATTGAAAATTAGCGCATGAAGAGTATAAATTCAGGAGGTATTAAGTAAAATATGAAAATGTAATTTAACATTAGAAGCCCTAAATTTTGAATATTTATAATTCAAAAACTTATCATTCAAATAACTTGAAATTTTTAGTCTAGGCATAGTTTGAACCGAAAATTTGAATATCGTGTTAATAGTGGATATTGCTATTGAAAAAATAAAGGTTGGGTTAGTTTTAATATGTAGATGTCTTTATAAGCAAAATTTATATACATCATTCAAAAGTAGATTTTATTTGATGTCGTTCGGTACAAGTAAATTTCTTCTACGATCATTTATTGAAGAATTAGAAGGGGTGCTTTTTTACGGTTCTCCTATGATTTGCTATACAACCTAGTCATATATAGGGAGTAATGTAGCTCTGCTTCCGGGTAGCCCATCAACCAAACGTACTATTCACTGTTTACTGTATGTAGAACGAGTATAAATGTTTCATTAAAAAAAGTAGTGCCAGCAGAATATATACATATTAGAGGAAATGTACTTCGACCGTCAAGGGTTAAAATATCTATCTTAATTATTGTATGTAATTTGTTAATCTACATAAACGTATATTTTTTAATGAATAAAATGAAAAGTAATGTTCAAAATTCTAGTAGATTTAATTGAAAATAAGCGCTTATTTGAAAACAATGCTGATCAACATTGTGTTGAAAAATCCTATTTTAATTATACTCTAAATATATAAATACTCAATATAACCGATGCTGGGTTTATTTGTGTCTCTTGTTACATCTCTCTTTGTGTGCTCATGAAGACTGTTCCATCTTGTGTTGCAGAGCAGCCTTACCAACATATGGGTGTGGAAAATACCAAACTGGATATCGTTCTCGTAGCTTTAAAGGATCAAGCACATGTAGCGCTATTCCAAGGATAACGGGTTCGATCCCCGGCTTGGACATTTTTCACCGTGTTGGTTTATTCACTTATTTAGCAAGTAGTAAATCACGCACTACATATTCATGTTCTAAATATATGAAATCACTTTTTTAAATTACTACGTTTTTTTTTTTTTCATTGAGAGTTTCATCTTAGAGAATTTTAATAGTGTGTTGTTTAAGATACGTGAGTTGTACATAATGTTGTCAACAACTCTGTTTCAATTGGTAAAAAAATTTCTGCCTACACATAAGTACCGATGAAGTCAAGGAAATACCAAAGACGCGGTATTTCTTTAGAATAGCCGTTCCTAAAGCCGCAAAATGTTAAGCATTTTCGATGACTTAAACATATGAATATTAAAATCCATCTTTTTTTTTATTTCATCCGTTAATAAAAGTACAAAATAATGTTTATAATCTATTTAGCCAGAAAAACTGTTTAAGACATTTCAGCTTTTGAAAATAAAATGCGTACCATATTTGGCGGGATTCATTCCCTCATAGCATGCATGGTCACAGTGACGTCACAATGACGTCACTGTGAGTCACTTTGGTCACATCACATCTGTGACCAAGATGCCACCACTCAGTGACGTCACATTGTGACTGAGATGTGACTTTCTTAAAAATCTTTGGAAAATTACAAATATTCTTTAAAACATGTTATTTACTTTAAAAACCATGTTTCTAGAAATTTAAATATCGTCGCTTTTGTCACAGTTTCATCACAATGTTAATGTCAAAGTAGTCACAAATGACACACTTTTCACAAATTGGTCACATTGTGACGTCACAAAGTGATCACAATGTGACGTCACAAACGAGCTCTAAAACGGCCATAATGACTTCACATTTTAATCACTGTGACGTCACATCGACAATCGATGGTCACAAAGTTACAATGTGACTTCACAACGACGTTGCAGTGACGTCACCATGTCTTACGGGTTCTCAAGAGAGACGTAGGTACTCATAGCGTCGTTAATCAGGCTATCGTTCATAGCACATTTCAAATGATCCAATATTTTCTCCTTAACCGTATCTCATATCTACGTAATAATGTTAAAATCGCGCTGTTTGCGTAACCATAGAAAAATCTAATTTTAATTTAAAAAAGGGATATTATTTCATGAAACTGTATATTTTAAACCAATTCTATCAGAATTTTAAAGAAATTAAAAAGACAATCAAGAAAATATCACTGCAAATATGGTTCCTGAGTTATTAAGAGCTTGGTTGCTACAGTATTGCAAGCGTTGTTGCTAGAGTAACTGCAAGCGATATAATAGGATGATATAATAAGACTGAAATAATGCGTTCATATTATTTCGCTAATCTGTAAAATTTGTACCTATTCATTCAAGTAATTCGAGTTGAGCCTGACATTTGTAGGGGCTGCGCAAATATAACGTTATCAAGATTTGATAACTTTAGACCCTCTCTCCCCCTTTCGATATCATTCGTTATCATCCCTCGACCCCCCCCCCCCCCGATAATGATATCGTTATCAAAGTATAACCTTTTGTTTGAAGTAATATACAAAACTCGTGAAATTTATTTTTCGCATACTTTATTGAATCAAATGAAGATAAGTCAATAAAATATCTCTTTATTCAAATAACTTTTAAAAGAAACAGTTACTATTTAAAAGTATTTTATAATAGCTTTTTGTTACATAATGCATACAACAGTAATAAATAAAGTGTTGTTGCGCTTCCCCCGAAAGGAGGAGGGGTAGGAAGGTGTTAGATATAAATCCTTATCAATAAAACAAATGAACAAATTCTTTGTCTTTCATTTATTTGTAAACACAAGCTTAATTTCAAATATCGTTTCACATATGGTTTCTCGAACTATGATTATGCATGCATATACATATGAAGATGAATAGGAATGTCAAATGTTCGTATATGCTATATTTTAGAATTAGATAATTTTATAATAATTTAATGATTTTAATAACAACTTTGTATTTCATAAAAACAGATAACATACTAAAAAAAGATAACGTACTATTTTGAAACAAAGACCATGCTACAAATAAAAAAAGAAAATTTTTGTTGGATAAAAAATGATATCGATATCAAAAGACAAAACCCCCCTACGCATAAGATATCTTACGATATCATGTCCCAGACATCCCCTTCCCCCTAAAACGATAACGTTATACATACACAGCCCCTTATTTAAGAATATGATTTATAAGATTATTTACATTATTTTAGTTGCGCTCTGTATGACCATGTAACGTTCATACTATACATTTTGAAAAGCCCTGTATCTATTTGTTTACCTATCTGTCTATCTACGAGTGTACATATACAGTCGTATCTCATACCGAAATCTTAACAGTTAAAAAATGAAATTTTATTTTAAAAAGATATATAATATAGATGTATATAACTTTAGATAAATCTAAATAATCAATTTTGTATACAAATTATTCAGAATTTAATATAAAATAAAGAATTTTCTATGTGTTTAAAATTCCATGATCTTCTTTGTTCTTTAAGACTAAAAACACACTTAAAAAAAATCTATATCAAGTTGAAAACAAAGGAAAGTGGAGGAAAAAAAGTCCATGTCATTTTAATTTAGAAGAGTCAATTTTTCGCAAACTCAACGAGGCGGCTAATGAATCTTGACAGTTAAGCCCCATTGATCATCTCGATTCCTTCAAGTCAGTGTAATAGGTGCTTCTTTAACAAAAAATGCATAAATATAACAATAAAAAATATATGCACCCTAGTTTCCATTTTTATTATTTAAAAAATAATAGTATGAAAATAAAGAAAAACTGTACTACAATTAAAGGATTAATAGAAATTGTCACAAAAATACTGAAATATTGGTTTAATTCTTTTACCATAGATACATTTCAAGAAAGATACGTTGGGGATAATTTTTTATGATAAGTTGCACAAGTGTTTAAAAATAAAGTGAGATTTAAGATTATCTTGAAAAAGTGACATTAAATTTTTTTTTCACGGTTCCTGAGTTTTATAGGTTACATTTAGAAATATGTTCTTGAAGCTCTGACAAAACAAACAATAACAAAACCATTTTTTTAGTAAAATAACTGATCATGACAAGATTCTTTGAAATCAAATTTCGTAACTTTTAGATACTAAAAATTCGTCGTTCTTATTCTGCAATGGACATTTCTGACTGTATAATTGAAACTATCTTGAATCCGAAAATTTTGATCGTTAAAGAATAGATTTTTTTTTTTCTGATTTTATGTATCAGGCAATAGATAAAAGGTTGCTGAATATAAAACTCTTGGACTGTATAAAAATGCAAAAAATATACACTGTTTAATACATTAAATACATTAAATAATGCACGCTGTTTAATAAATTTAATTTTAATGAAATTAAATTTATTAAACAGCGTTATAATAATTATTATAATGAATGCTTTTCCAGTTTACTTTGATTACGTATATTCAAAAGGTAAAAAATAAAGAAAATTTCAATTATTTTAGATGACCTATTATATAAAGCAACATAAATGTACAGCTGCTAAATTTTACTAAGTAACATTTAAGAATTTAAGTCATTTAAATTTCTTGATTAAAGAAACAGATAGGCTAGGTTTATAAAATTATGGTTCATAAAATTACGTTTGTTTTATTATTATTTATACTACTTCAACAATATTACGGTCATAACTGGCATACTTGCTAACCTCCCGCTTTTTTTAAATCGACCAAACATTCTTCGAACCAGAAATTTTATTTAATTAATGAAATCATCCATATTTCAAATAACTATCTCGTAGGAAGAGGAAACATTTTATTTAATGCATTTTCTGATTGAAAATAAGTTTTTTCGTTTAATAAAAAGCGGGAGGTTGGCAAGTATGTAACTGGTCATTTTGACCGCTACGATATGAATAAAGTTTGGTTTAAACCAGAAATCTCATTATAGAATTAGATTAGAAGATACAAAGCAGAAAAACGTTAAATAAAAAAGTTAGAGTGTTTTAAAACTAAATTCTGGTGTGAAATATACTTATAATAAAATGCGACTGGAGAAAAGTGTAGGGAACGATTCCGGGGCGAACCATTCTGATCTGCGACCGTAGCTAAACGCCATGTTATGCTTAATTGAAAACAGATGCTAAAATGACAGCTAAATGATAATTTCTTCCACTTGAAATGATGTTTGTTCAGCATATTTTTATATAAAACATGTATATCATACCATCCTCTACCAAGTCCAATCAGAAAAATCGGGGATGCCATTTGATCGTTGAACCCACTTTTTTTAAGCTCAGGTAGATGTTGAATACGAACATTACTGAGTATTTACATCTTAAAAGCACCCATTAAAACCAAATTTCTTATTTCTAGATTCAACAACATCGCAGATCTCAGTTTTAGAACATTTTCTGTCCTTGCATGCACTCCTTTGGATGTTGTTTTACTGATGTAAAATATAACCAATGTTGGATCGGAAATGATCACCAGCTTTTTAGTACCAGTATTAAGGTTCCACTCCACAATTTAAAAGTAAAAATGGAACCAATATATCATCATTTGTGTGCATTATTTTGCTGGCGATTAACAGCGAAGTTGAGGGTGCTCAATTGTACTTATCGATGTAGAATTCTCCAAGGATTGTTGCTAATGATTTTCCAAAAAAGTGTCAATAATTAGCCGAGATACTAATTAAAAACATACCAAGAAAATAGTGGCACGGATGATAACAGTGCCACTAATTTGGGACCTCCTTTTTAAGCGCACGTGGCACAATGTCAAATATAAACTTATTACAAGATCTTTATTTTAAGCAAGACAAATCATTGTGATAAGTAAAATTTTTCTTTCCGACTTAATTGAGTTATTGAAGGTAAATAAAAAAAATGAAATTCATGTAATGATTCCAAGACATTAAAATCAGTTATTTTGAGACAAGAAGCGCTTATAATTCAATAAGGAATTCATTTATAATGAAAAAAAAATCGATTAGAAATTATTTGAATAATCATGCCTCGATATGCTTTTATTTTTAAAAATTGAATTTGAAGTTTGCGTTGTTAAACGTACTTTTTTTTAAATTACTTTAAAATAATGTGCTATTACCTGAAATATAATTGACAAGTAACTTTTCGTGAGAATCTCAGCGATCTCTTTTGGAAACACTGTTGGTTCTTTGCCAAGTTTAAATTTTGTATAATATCTTTGTTTTAGAATGAAAAATATTCATCCGTTTTCATTCCAAAAGAATGAATCTCTTGGGGACGAGCGGCACGTTTACGATAGAACTTTGATAATAATAAAGGTATTTCAAAGAAATTTTCAATATAATGCAGTGGAAAACATTCGAAATCCCGATTTTAGGGATTGACTCCTAGGTTTATAATTGTCTTTTCCTAGCTTTTATGTTTTCGAACTTTAATGTTATAAATGCAGTTAAAATGAAACATGAACTATGTAACTGCCAAAAAAAAAAATGCATTATAATTTGATTCGTTAAAAATACTATTAACCGGCGATTCAAATAACCGGCAAACACCTTTATCAGAAATTCAAAAGCTACCCCTTCAGTGGAATTCTGGCTGCGCCACTCGTAGCAATCCCAAAATTTTGTTTTATCTCATAGATGTTAACACCTGGAAATTTACTATCAAAGTGCTAAAATTAAATGGCAATCTAATGCCCATCATGAGAATTTTAAAGATATGAAATTCCGCGCATTATTTCTTGAAATATGGCAATCGTGAAAATCGTGTAAATCTTACAAAATCCAGTATAGCAGGAATTTTTTAAAAGTTCGGTTTCCTTTTTTCTCCCATTTGGAGTAGCATTTTCGAAAATCTTTTCTTAGTGGCACTCTATATCCTAAGAAGTATTTTTACCCCAATTTTCAGGATTTTAGGTTCAGTAGTGCGTTGATTAATCCGAAATCCACACGTTCTTTTATATACATAAATTTAAACTTTAACCCTTTGTGGGGCGCCGTTCGCAATCTGCAAACGATTAATTTTAAAACCCAAATTCACAAATGGCACCAGTAATTTTTAGTAAGATTTCAATCTGATGTTATACGTTTATAGGAGCTGTTATTTATTTTCAAAACATTTGTTTGTAAATTGTAGTATGAAATAGTTATTTGAGCATTTTTGACGCAGAAGTGCCTTACCTCTAAAAGAATTAAGATTGTGTCTTAAAACTGTGCTTAACTCTTTCGGAAAGAGAGGTTTTTATAAGAATTATTAATTTTTTTAATCACCGTTTTTCAAAAGAGAATTTTGTATCTAATTTAATCAGGAAAATGTTCGGTTTAAATAAGGCAAAATTTACAATAAAAAATTACTGATGAGGATATTCAGGGATTCTGAGCACTTTATGCGGCACGTATACCGGTCGCTTATCCTCTAAGCGACCGGTATATCCCTTAGAGGTTAAATATTTCACCTGCAAAAGAAAAGTACTCTTAGATAATGCCCAATCACACAGTATCAAAGTTGGTACACATCAATGGATTCAGAGGATTTTAGCTGTTTTAGCAGCAGACATTTCATAAAGTACTGGTCATTATAACCTGAAGATATATATATTTCTTTTTCATTAAATAAGGCAAATATTACTTAACGAAAATTGTGATAAAGGTCCTTCAAAGTCCCTGACGCGTTCGAACCCTGTAATTTGCATTGCTTTCAACTTTATTTAAAAAAATATATATATATTCTAAAAATACTCATCTTTAAGTTAACTCTAATTTTTGATTTATTAATACTTGAAGATTACATAAAACAAGTTGGAAATTGTACGCGAAGCGTAGCAAATGTGGTGCGTTCGTACGATAACGAAGTTTTAAAAATATCACTCTCATATATCAATCTCATAAAATTGTAAATAATTACAATTAAAATGCGCACCAAACAATGTTCTCCCTATACTATTATGCAATGAAATACTTTTGTGTGGCCTTGTAAATCAATAATAAATATTCTTTGCACCACAGATTATGCAAAATGTATATAATAATATGTACTTTATAGATGCATATCAATTTTATTACGTTCGAATGAGTGTAACACCATTAAAATGCATTTGAAACATTTTCCCGATTGACCGTAATGTAACGGAACACTTTTGATTGTCCCTGTAGTTGAACTATGCATCCGATTTTTATAAAAATTGAAATAACTCGGCAAAATTATGTAAAAATTATGTATTTTAAATTTCATACGATTAAAATGCATTTGAAATTTTTTCCCCTATTGACCGTAATGTAACGGAATCCTTTTGATTGTCCCTGTAATTGATCTATGCATCCGATTTTCATAAAATTTGAAATGACTCGACAAAATTATGTAATAATTATGTATTTTAAATTTCAAACGATTCAGTTGGGTAGTTTTTGCGTTGTTACATGCGGACAGACAGACGGACAGACGGACGGACGGACTGAACGACAACTATAGGTGCTACGTATTTACATAATTACGAACGCACCTAAAAAGAGAAACGTAATTTAACAAATTACAATGATTATTTGAAAAATGTTATTTTCAAAGACTCAAATTTTAAAGACTTGTAAATAAATTCTATATTTTTTATTAATAATAATAATAAACATCATTTTTAGGATGATTATAACGAGTTCTATATTACGTACGCCATGCATTAAGCATTAATATTCTGAAACCAATGATATAAAAAACAGTAGATTAAAGATAGACAACTTTAAATATTTAAAATGTGAATTTTTATTTGATGGACTTAATCAAACTGATTTTTGAACGCCTCATATTACGTACGTCATGGATTAAACATTAATATTCCTGGACCCATCACAAACAAATTTTAAACGAAATTTCAGTTTTGCAACTTTTGGAATTGAAAAATTCTCAACTTCTACATTTTTACATCGTTGTGTTGAGAAAAAAATGCACCTTTTAATGAAATTCGTTTAAATTCTCTATCACAATTTGTTTGTAAATTATTAATTTTTTTGTAATTTTTTTTTTTTTTTTTTTTTTTTTTTTGTCTATGTGGCAACAGTATTTTTTTGTCTATGTGGCAATATTCAGTTTTTGGATATTAAACGTGGACCAATCAGAAAATGAATAAAATAAAAAACAGAAATATTCCATTTTTGGGCATGAAACTTGGACCAATCAGAAAATGAATAAATAAAAAATAGATGTATTCCATTTTTGGACATTCAACTTGGACCAATCAGGAAACGAATAAAATTAAATAAGTTGCGGAATTCAACCAATAAAAAGATTCAGTTAAACTCCAGATTTCTCAATTTTCTACCGAGAACAACAGCTATTTTTTTCAGATAGTTAATAATAAATGTTTCAAGAGAAATATAGCACGCAATTTAATAAAATTACATTTTCAATAAATAATTTTTCAGGATAATTCTAAGAGCTGCTGTGATAGAAATCACCTGATATGTTTCTACTCATAACTGGCGTAGCTATAGTAATTTTTTTTCGCAGTTTATTTTTAAAGCACGCAGAAAATACTGTTGCTTTATAAACATATTCCTAGAAAATTTAAAGTATTTTTTAAATATTTAAGAATAGTTTGCCTCCCTAATGCATTGTTTTACAAAGAGAGCTGTTGCTTCAAAAAATTGCTCAGTTGGTAAATAAAACAGACATTTGTCATGCAAATATTGTTTTCAATATATGTTTATAATAAATTGATGCTAAAACTGAGTTACTTCGAAAATTCTCGAATACAATTTTAATGTATCATGAATTAATGACTTTATTCAGAATTCGCTTAAAAGAACATGGTACTTCATAATTTATTGCAAATTCAACAAAAGACTTTAGAAGCACCAGGCATCTAAAACTCATCAATCATGATGAGCCTTTAACAACCCCTTAACTGGTTAATTCTTCTCCGTTCAATAAATTGAAAATAGCGGACTCACACCACTATTATTTAAATAAAATATTCGTAAAATTTAGTCTAAACATTTTCCATCTTTCAACAGTATGAAAGTTTTCTTAAAAATAATAGTGGTGTCAAAAAGCTTTAAATGATGAAATAAGCAAATTCGCCTTGCCGAACCGCACACGGGCAAACCAGTTAAGGGGTTAAAAAAGGGAAGAAAAATAAAACTTTTAAACGTCTAACATAAGTAATTTAAGCACTTCTTTATTTTTATAGATTTTTTATATACATGTCCCTGAATTTAATATACATATTCCTTGAATAACCGAATTTTTTGAATGATTAAGAACAACTTGTCACCTTAGCCACTTAAATGATCAATATTAAAAAAAAAAAAAAAAAACATTCAAATAATGCTTTTTTTTCCATATGCTTTTACACAGGGTGGCAAGTGGTTAGATAAAAACACAGTGAATATAGATGATAAATACCAGTATTTTGTTAAAGATAAATTCAGTTTATATAATCTCTTTATATTACTTGAAGTATTTTCTGTAAGAAATTACTGGTAGTTTTCTCTTTTCTTGACTGTGTTTTTCCCGGTTTTCCCTGACCACTCGCCACCCTGTTACAGAATTTCTAACACCTGTTTTTCAAAACAGAACTTTTTGCTTCAATGAATCAGAAAAATTTTCGGATTAATTGATACAAAATTTCCAGTAAAGATTTACTGGATAGAAAAATAAATTATTATTGCAATATGGATGCCCGTACGCGGTATGGGCAAATCATGATTGTCAAAAGCACGTTGCCCATGTGACGTACAGGCAAATGAGAAAAGCGGCTAATTGCCTGACATGTTTTTACTTTCTTATAAAAGTAACTTCACTTTCTGAAAATGCTTCCAAAACGTGTTCCCTACGTAAATAAAAGAGGTATTCGTCAGTTTAAACATTGTTTTAAAAATGCATGTTTTATAATAAAGTGAAAATAAAGGAAAGTTACAACAAATATTTAGCTAATATATTTTTAATAGCCAAGAAAAAATGGTTTTATGCAGAAAAATGCGCTTATAAGACGATGGTACTTGATAATTAATTGTCTATTTAACAAAATACTTTAGTAAAAAGGAAGAGAATTAAACTCATTAACCATGGCAATACATCACCGAAAAAGAAAAAATAAATAAATTGTTAAACATTTAACATAAGTTATTTAAGCACTTCTTCATATTTATAGATTTTTCTTTTTGTACGTTCCCCTGTAGTTCATTTAGCTTGAAAACCATTTTTTAAAAGAATACATAAGAATAATTTGTCATCTTTATTACTATTACCTTTTTACTTCATTATAAAAAGATTTATTGCTTTCAAAACACTCTCAGTACGTAATTAAAACAATGTATTTTCCAGCGGAAACACTGTTTCAAAAACGCATTTTCTAATAAATTCACAGTAAAAGTGAATTACTTCAAAGATTTTGTTAATATAGTTTTAATGTACCATGCCCAAATGGTCTTCTGCTGATGGCCTTACGCAGAAAAATGCAGTTAAAATTCCATGAATTTTAACCTTATGTAACATTTTGTCTTATGTATTTGAGGACGAGGGTTTCAAAACTCATCTCATCCAGATAATCAAATTTGGAGAAATCGCCAAAAACCTCTAATTGAATTCACTGGTTTTCATTTTAAACCTAGAATTTATAATATCTGATAGAACATCAAACTATTACTATTTCTGATTGCTGGTTTTTTTTTTTTTTTTTCGCAAATTCACCAATAGAATAGATTGATAAAGAAAACACTATTTTTAAATTCTGGATTTTTCCCAATGTTTTCCGGATTTAAAAATATACTTACACTTTCACTTCTTTTTGAAAAATAAGACATTAATAACAGTATTTTTTGTAGTCTGTGACGAAAGCTGTGTTTATAGTTGAAAGTACTAAGAATAGAGGAATGTAACAACTTTTGAAATTTTTTTGTCATCTTTTAAATTAGTTTACGATAGAGTAATTTTTAATTTACGTCATTTATATTTTTTTTTCCTTGGCATAATTTATTTCCATTTTAAGATTCGACTACAAAAAACAGGATGCTAAAACTCATTAATCTTGATATGACTTTTACCAAAAAGAAAAGAAATAAACTATAAAATGTTCCACATAAGTAGCTTATCTTTCTACTGCCCACGGTAGTATTTACGCTACTACTACAGGGCTGCCACATATGACTATTTATTTTTCATTCTAACTTTCACCACTTTTGTTTTTAAACAGAAATAATTAACCCTTTCAGGGGCAAAGTACTTGTGTTAATAAAACATTAAAATAATTCATCGGCACCAGTATTTGCAAGAAAATTTATTTGTAAACAAGTAAATGTGCATTTTCTTGTATTTAATAAAGATGAAATTTTCTTTAAAAAATTCGGGTGTCGATGTGGCAAATAGGCATTAAAATTATGTGATGCCGCGGCGGCATCACCGCCCTTCAAGGGGTTAAGCACTCTTCGAAAATATTCACAAGAGAAGTACACTTCAAAATTTATATTAGAAAAATACTGGCTCACTTAATTAACTTTTTTAACTGACTTCCAAAAAGGAGAGGAGGTTATCAATTCAACGCGTATGTAATTTTTTTTATGTATGTAAACCGATTACTCCGAAACTATGCAACCGATTTCTGTTATTATTGTTTTAAATGAAAGAGGATACTCTCGAATTGGTATTACTTAAGTTTCATCGAAATTGGTTCAGTACTATTTTAGTAATTAGACAAAAGCTAATGGAATTAGTGATTTTACGCTAATTAAAAGTGTTGAATAAGTTCATTGAACGGATTGCAGACAGAATGGCCGAGAGGTCTAAGGCGCAGGATTTAAGCTCTGGTTTTCGAAAGAGAGAGCATGGGTTCGAACCTCACTCCTGCCGGGTCAATCCATTTCAAGTGGTCCAGCACTGGTCGCTCGACTATTTTTAAAAAATCTGAAATTTTTTGTACAACAATCCTAACATGATGGAAGTTCAAAATGACCGTTATTTTAATTCTACTATTTTTTGTTTGTGCATGGCGGCCATCTTTGTTTCATCGTGTGCAGCGATTTTCTCAGATACTAGGATACACAAAATTGTAAATATCTCGAATTCTATTTTCCCAATTGAAATGGGGTTTGCAGCATTTTGTTCATAATAAAATAGGCTAAATATACAGTGTAAGAAAAAGTTTGAAAAATAAAATTTTATAGGTGAAATTTTAGCACAAAATTTACGATTTTTTCCAAAATCTATCCGTTTGCAAGAGGAAAAATTTCATGCAAGAGCAGCTGTCAACCTTACACAATTTTTTCTACAAATAGGTCAAAAGTACGTGTACTCATACACCAAGTCCCAGATCTGGGAGTTAATTTCTCTTTGCGAAAAAAATTCCGAAATTCGTCAAAAATTTCAAAAATCGCACTTTTTAGGCTTTGATATCTCTGGTGGGGCACGAGATAAAAATCTGAAATTTTGGCCTATGATAGTATCGTGTAGTAGCATTATGTACAAAATATTTCAAGAAGGAGATTTGACCACAAGCTGAGATATGACATGGAAAATATTTGAAAACAATACTACCAAACTATTGTAAACCTACTATGAAATTGTTCAACAAGACTGTCAACCTTGCACAATCTTTTCTACATATAGGTCAAAAGTACGTGTACTCATACACCAAGTCCCAGATCTGGGAAATGATTTCTCTTTGCGAAAAAAAAATCCGAAATTCGTCGAAAATTCCAAAAATCGCACTTTTTAGGCTTTGATATGTCTGGTGGAGCACAAGATAAAAATCTGAAATTCTGGTCTTAGATAGTATTGTATAGTAGTGTTATGTACAAAAAATTTCAAGAAGGAGATTTGACTACAAGCTGAGATATGACATGGACAATATGTGAAAACAATACTGCCAAACTATTGTAACATACTATGTAATTGTTCATACCTCCAAAATTTTATATTAATTATTTATGGTACAAAGTTAAATGTTAGTTACAAATATCTTTTTCAAATGCTTCTGTGGGATTTAAACAATTCAGAATATATGCTAAGCCAATACACTATTTGTCCAGATGAACAAATCTACTAGAAATGCTATTGCAACAATTTTACTCGGAACACATTTCAGGAAAAGTAAATTACAGACAATGAATTGCAATTGATCGAGTTGACATGGCTTCAATTATTAAACCTAGAGAATTTCATTCAAGTTAACAAGGGATGACAAGACTTGGGGGGCTTATAATAAAATTTTTAGAAAGAACAGCCTGATGGACTGATAACAGTAACTGGTCGAACTCATAACATCTCTCGTAAATATTGTTACGCTCTTTGTTGAGCATATTATAGTATTTTGTAAATTAAATGCTTATTATTTAACTGTTTACAACAAACGATATTTTTTGGGTAAATATTGTAATAAAAGAGACTAATCATTTCTCCTAATGTACTTGTAATAGCATTTCTTAACATTTCTTTAATCACCGTATCTCAGCTTGTAGTCAAATCTCCTTCTTGAAATTTTTTGTACATAACACTACTACATAATACTATCAAAACCAGAATTTCAGATTTTTATCTCGTGCTCCACCAGAGATATCAAAGCCTAAAAAGTGCGATTTTTGAAATTTTCGACGAATTTCGGAATTTTTTTCGGAAAGAGAAATCATTTCCCAGATATGGGACTTGGTATATGAGTACACACACTTCTAACCTATTTGTAGAAAAAATTGTGTAAGGTTGACAGTTGCTCTTGCATGAAAATTTTCCTCTTGCAAACGGATAGATTTTGGAAAAAAGCGTACATTTTGTGCTAAAATTTCACCTGTAAAAATTTATTTTTTAAAATTTTTCTATCACTGTATATTTAGCCTATTTTATTCTGAACAAAATGCTGCAAACCCCA
This sequence comes from Maratus speculifer, assembly GCA_964019185.1. Taxonomy (NCBI): domain Eukaryota; kingdom Metazoa; phylum Arthropoda; class Arachnida; order Araneae; family Salticidae; genus Maratus; species Maratus speculifer. Next base: position 38,703,812 of record OZ025296.1, read on the forward strand.
TTTCAATTGGGAAAATAGAAGACGAGATATTTACAATTTTGTGTATCCTAGTATCTGAGAAAATCGCTGCACACAATGAAACAAAGATGGCCGCCATGCACAAACAAAAAATAGTAAAATTAAAAGAACGGTCATTTTGAACTTCCGTCATGTTAGGGTTGTTGTAAAAAATTTTCCAGATTTTTTAAAAATGGTCGAGCGACCAAAAAAATATTTTCTGGACCACTTGAAATGGATTGACCCTGCCATAATTTACATCAATGTATAACTTACAATATTTTTTCCTTATTACAATTTTTATTATTAACTTGCTTCAGAAAAGGAAGAGGAAGTTATCAATTCGACGCGTATGTATTTTTTTCTATGTATGTTCACCGATTACTCTATAAAAGGGACTACTCTCGATTGGTACCACTTCCATTTCATTGAAATTGGTTCAGTACATTTTTAATAATTATTCAAAAGCTAATAAAATTGATGATTTTTCGCAAATTAACAGTAACACGGACTTTGAATAAACTCGCCGACTGGAGTCCAATCAGGATGACCGAGCGGTCTAAAAGTGCTATTACACGTAAAAATTGCAAGCGACAAAAATCGCCTGCGTTTTTTCGTTTTCTAAGCATTTCATTGGCTATTCGAGAAAAGTCTTTACCATCATTTGGATTTCCAAGCATTTGATTGGCTCTTCCTGGCGAGTCGCTTCGTTCCAGGCGTCAAAGACGCTCCGACACAAGAGAATCGCGCGCTTACCAAGCAACTCCCCTGGTCCCATAGGGTAACATGGAGACGCCTGCGATTTGATGCCTGCAGCACGACACGTGTAATAGCACTTTTAGGATCCAGATTTAAACTCGGGTTTTGGAAAGAGAGCGTGCGTTCGAATCTCGCTCCTGACAAAATTTACATCCATGTATAATTTACAATATTTTTCCGTATTATAATTTTTTTTTTTTTAACCGACATCAAAAGTTCGTTAATTTTTAACTAAAAAGGGAAAAATAAACTTTTCTACCAAAAATTGAACCGACTTCAAAAACTACTGCAAAGTGAAAAATAATTTTTGTACATAATGGTAATAAGAAATTAAATTTAGAGCGTAGTATTTACCATGCGTATTATTATATTTATGTTCATTAATTTGATATTTTAGAGTTGGTGCCAGCCATGCCAATTTCAAAATTAAAATTAAATATCCAATGCAAATCGTAAAAAAATAAAAATACATTTTTAACTAAATATTAAATCGTAAAAATACTTGGATGTGTGTCTATTCGAAAATTACATATAACTTGGCTTGGCTGGCGCCGACTCCAAAAAACCAAATTAATGTACATAAATATAATAATACGCATGGTAAATACTACGCTCTAAATTTAATTTCTTATTACCATTATGTACAAAATTTATTTTTCACTTTTCAGTAGTTTTTGAAGTCGGTTCAATTTTTGGTAGAAAAGTTTATTTACTTGCAAATTCCGTATTCAAACCGCAAGTTTAACCACTTAATGATCGGGTCCTAGACATTCACGGGCTGCAAGCTTCACAGCTTTTATTCAGAATTTTTTGAGCCCCACCAATTTTAAAAAATAGTGTAATTGGTTTTATTCTGGTATCATTTTACTTGTCATTAAATAACATGAATATTTTTCTTTCCAAAAAAGGGGTGGCAATAATTAATTTGAATTTTCAAACCGCAATTTAATGCGGCCATTAAGGGATTAAAATAGAAATTTTTGTTTTCTTTAATGTCAGACAATTCGCTATTAGATAAACCGAAATTTCTATTTAAATTTCTGGGATGATTTTTTAGAGGTAGAATGAAAAAACATCTAAAAATTGGTGATAAATAATAATTCTCCGACATAGTCCAATCCCCTACAACAGAGCTGTAGGAGGTAATTCATTGTCACCTTTCGAACATATGTTTGCTTCAGCTGATGACGTGCTGTGGTTGTTTTATCTCGAACGTGTCCTGCATTGCTTTTATTTTATGGTGATTTTTACAAAGTGTATTGTTTTACTATTGTTTTTTAGAGGGTTAAGTACTTCTTTAAACTTATTAATTCTTTTGTACGTGCCGCTGTATTTCAAATTCTTGTTTTCGAAAATCCGATTTTTTTTATATTTAATTAAAGTTTACCTCTTTAATTATTAACCCTTCTTTGCATAGTGATACAAATTTACATCACCTTTTATTTAACTTTAAAAAAATAAAGTTCTTAACAACCCCTATATTTATATAGTATTAATCATGTAAAAATGACAAATAATGTGCCTCTGTATAAGACGAAAAATTTATCTAAAAATTTCTGGTGTCTAATCCTTAATATAAGAATAAAAAACTCAATTATAAAAGAATAATTCATGCAGTTAAAGACTAAGATCACGAATTAACAATATTATAAAAACAGTTAATGCTTCCAAAAAGTGCTCAATGCGCAAATAAAACAGCCGTTTGTCAGCAGAAACATTGTTTCAAAAATGTTTTTTATAATAAATTGTCAGCAAAAGCAAACTACTTCAAAGATTTCACTAATTTATTTTTAATGTACCAATAACAAATGGTTTTACTTAGAAAAATGCACCTAAAAGAAGGCAGTATTTCATACAATATTGCCTTTTTAACAAAAGACTTTGGAAGACACTCAGCAAAAACACATTAATCATGGTGAGACCTTTAGCAAACTGAAAGAAAATAAACTGTTAAACGTTACACAATAGCAATTTAAGCACTTCTTTATATTTATAGATTTTATTTTTTATCAGGACGTGGTAATCTGATAGAAAAGCACTGCGGCGAAAAGATTATTTTTAAGTCCCGATAAATAATTATCGATAATGATAATGGAAGCAATTTTTTAAGATATTGGTTGCAATAAATGAGTCATTGTTTATAAGTTTGAAATGCAATTAGATGTTACAAATTAGTTCGTATGTGAAAAAATGTTTCACTTTTGGGAAGGTTATGTAACAAAGCTTATGCGAAACCACATAAACTCCTTATTGTTTGGACTAATATAGGGAGGTTTGTAATAGATATGAGTAATAATTTGTAATAATTTGATTCTGATGTTTTTAGTATCTTCTTTAGTAATCTATCAATTCAGAAATCATCTGATTTTCAATTACACACAAAAAAAAAATCATTACATAAGTTATTTTCGTAAAAATATGTTTTTCCTAATAAATGAGCTATAAATAAATTTATATAATAAATAACGAAATATTTATAAAAATAACTTAAATTACATTATTATTGAACTGCATTATTTGGTGCTTAACAAAACGGAGCTTATTTTCTCTAATCATAATTCACATACTTGTAAAAATGCCAAGGATTTTACTTGCACCAATTCTCATTTACATTAAGACCACTCCCCCCCCCCCCCCCCCAAAAAAAAAAAAAAAAAAAGTACACAATTTGCAAACAACAGCAGGAGAAATATAAAATTTATTTTTTACGATTATTTGTGCCAATAAAATATAAATATGCCCTCACTGGTCGTTATGACACTATTGACACCATTACTGAGAAAGGGACATTGTACAACCATGTACAATTATTATAACTCTCCGGTATTATGTGATACACTTTTGAGTTATCAAACAAATGTTATTGGTACTGTTCGAAATAGTAGAAAAGATATATCAGAAGGTTTGCGAAAAAAATAATTAAAAACTGGTGAAGTTCATGCGTTTAGAGGAGGAAAACTTATCTGGCTGAAATGGAAAGACATGAAAGATGTGACGTTGTTATCATCAATACATTATTCCAAAATGGTTGAAGTTATAACTCAAAGTACGAGAATAAAAAGGAATCCAAAAGTAGTTGTGTGTTTCAACCAAACTATAGGAGGTGTTGATATAGTAGGTCGATTTCTTTTAAGTTACCATGTAGTTAGAGATGGTGGGAAGAAATATTATAAAAAGATGTTCTTCCATCTATTAAAACAAGCCGTTTTCAATGCTTTTGGAGTTTATAAGAAAGAAGGTGGCAAAAAATCTTATCGAAAGTTGAGACTCAGTTTAGTAGATGAAAGCGTCGAAAAGTATCATACGTAAGGAAGTTTCCATTCCAGAAATGCTTTCATAGATACAAATAGAACCTTTCTATATCAGTAAGTCAAATTTTTCAAAAACACAGATAGAACATTATTATTCTCAGGTGACGACTAGTCACAGAAATATACCTCGGTGATAAAGTAAACTCTGTGGGAGCGTTCTTTTCAAATATCTCGCTCAAATATTACTATTTTTACATATGATTTTTTTGCATAGGATAGCTGAGGACGATCCACAACCGGCCTAGTTTATATTTTTTCAATTTTGGTTTCAGATTTTTTAAAAAAAATTACTTTAAATTTCAAAACGATTTGACCCGATTCTGAAATTAAAACTATCGTAATATAAAAAATATGTACGCAAAATCGAAAAAGTAAAACCTAGTCTGGTTGTAAATAGTCCTCAGCTATCCTATGCAAAAAAATCATATAAAAATATTAAAATTTTAGCTAAAGGGCCCACAATAGTTACTGAAAAAGACCCGAATGATAATGTGTCCATGGGAGCGTTCTTTTTAAATATTTCGCTCAAATTTTAATATTTTTACACGATTTTTTTCCATAGAATAACTGAGAATGATCCCCAACCAAACTAGTTTTTACCTTTTCGATTTTGCTTATATATTTTTTAAATTATGATAGTTTCAATTTCACAACCGGTTCAAATCTGTTTTGAAATTTAAAGTTATAATAATAATAAAAAATCTGAAACCAAAATTGAAAAAGTGAAAACTATGCCGGTTGTGAATCGTCCTCAGCTATCCTATGAGAAAAAAATTAAATGTGTGCGAAATATTTGAAAAGAATGCTCCCATGGACTTTACATTATCATCCGGGTCTTTTTCTGTGACTATTTTTGCGTCTTAAGAGCCCACAATAGTCACAGAAAAAGTACACAAAAAGACCCGGATGATCATGTAAAGTCTATGGGAGCGTTCTTTTCTAATATCTTGCTCAAATTTTAATATTTTTGCATGATTTTTTTGCACAAGATAGCTGAGGGCAATTCACAACCGGGCTAGTTTTTACTTTTTCGATTTTGGTTATATATTTTTTATATTACGATAGTTTCAGTTTCAGAACCGGTTTAAACCGGTTTCAAAAGTTAAAGTAATTTTTTTAAGAAAATCTGAAACAAAAATTGAAAAAGTAAAAACTAGCCCGGTTGTGGATTGCCCTCAGCTATCTTGTGCAAAAAAATCATGCAAAAATATTAAAATTTGAGCGAGATATTAGAAAAGAACGCTCCCATAGACTTTACATAGTCATCCGGGTCTTTTTGAGTAATTTTTCTGTGACTATTGTGGGCTCTTAAGGGTCTATTTCAGTAACGCGTGAAGACCCGTTTGCTAGTGCTAATCTTAAGAGCCCACAATAGTCACAGAGAAAATGCACAAAAAGACCCGGATGACCATGTAAAGTCTATGGGAGCGTTCTTTTCTAATATCTCGCTCAAATTTTAATATTTTTGCATAATTGTTTTGCACAAGATAGCTGAGGGCAATCCACAACCGGGCTAGTTTTTACTTTTTCGATTTTTGTTTCAGATTTTCTTTAAAAAATTACTTTAACTTTCGAAACCGGTTTAAATCGGTTCTGAAACTGAAACTATCGTAATATAAAAAATATATAACCAAAATTGAAAAAGTAAAAACTAGCCCGGTTGTAGATTACCCTCAGCTATCTTGTGCAAAAAAATCATGCAAAAATATTAAAATTTAATCGAGATATTGGAATAGAACGCACAGAAAAAGTACACAAAAAGACCCGGATGATCATGTAAAGTCTATGGGAGCGTTCTTTTCGAATATCTCGCTCAAATTTTAATAGTTTTGCATGATTTTTTTGCACAAGATAGCTGAGGGTAATCCACAACCGGGCTAGTTTTTACTTTTTCGATTTTGGTTTCAGATTTTTTTAAAAAAAATATTTTAACTTTCAAAACCGGTTTAAACCCGTTCTGAAATTGAAACTATCATAATATAAAAAATATATGAGCAAAATCGAAAATGTAAAAACTAACCCGGTTGTAGATCGTCCTAAGCTAGCCTATGCAAAAAAAATAATGTAAAAATATTAAAATTTGAGAGAGATATTAGAAAAAAACTCTCCCATAGACTTTACATAATCATCCGGGTCTTTTTGCGTACTTTTTTTGTGACTATTGTGGGCTCTTAAAGAAGAAATTTCCAAAGATATCTTTGTAATTTTTTAATATTTTTAAACGATTTTTTTTCATTGAATTGCAAATATCGATCTATAGAAAGGACGTTTTTACTTTTTCGATTTTGATTGCCAATTGTTTTCCCGTGAGGATACTTCCTTTTTTAAAACCAGATCTGATAATTTAGGTATCTTTATTAAAAATATCGATAAATAAAAATCGAAAAAGTAAAAAGCAACCCTTATTCTCGGCTTTCCAATGAAAAAAAAAATAGAAATATTGAAATGCAAATGATATAGTTTATAAATTTCTTCCATAGGATTAGCATTAGTGAATGAGTATTTTCGAGTGACAGAAGTAGCCTCTTAATGTTAACCTTATGTAAAAATCTTTAAGGATTTTTAGCTCTCCTTTGAGTCGTCGGTCTTTAATGAAACCCATCTCAGACTTTGCATACAGGGTTCGCACACTCCTTATATTTTTTAAGGACTTTGTCACCACTATTAATGATAAGAAAATTTACATTTAATTTTTAAAAACCCGAACTTCAAACCGCCACCTTTATTCTCGAATTTCACAATAGTTTTCTGCAATGAAATAATTTGAAAATACTGTTAAATTTTATTGGTAACACTGTGCGAACCCTGGCATACATATCTTTTATGTCCATCATTTAAAGATCATTCTCATTTTAAAGTATTTCAAGTTTCACCCTTTGTTTCATTTTTGAGAGTAATAGATGCTTTAAAGAGAGTTAAAGATTCCTATCTAACAATCTCTTTTTTATAAAGCTTTCATTTCATCAGTTTTTATGCTCCTATAAGAGTAAATATCAGCTTAGAAGTTTTTATGGTTTAAACATTTTTTTATAAGTTTACTTTTCAAAGGCCAAAAAATAATACAGAAAGTTTTGAAAATCATAATGTTAAAAGTAAAGCTTTTAATAGAAAACGTATGTATGTAAAGATACTGATGCATGGAATTTTAATTTAAATTTGGAGAACTATTTTTAATGTAGCATTTTAATGATCTAGAGCACAGCAGTACTTTAAACCATAAATGCCAACATCTATTAATTATTCCGGAGTCTAATAGTAGATAAGCATATTTTTAACTGGAAATTTTATTTAAGTAAAAATTTCAAAATGAAAAGAAAGAAGAAGAAAGAAGAAGAAAGAAGATAATTTTTTATATTGTTTTCCAGTTTGGACATGCAAATCTTCTATAAGACTCCGGAATAATTAAGAGATGTTGACATCTATGCTTTAACACATTAACCGCAGAAACTGTAAGATAAGGATCTTTAATTTTTTGGTGAAAACATTTTGCCACCACAAATTTTGAAAGATAATCTTTTCTTTTAATTTAATAGGCAAAGATTTTTTTATTAGACAAGGCAAATTTTTCAATTCAAAATTAGTGGCAACTAGAGATGTAAATTTTCCGGAAAAATATAAGTGGCGGAAAAAACTGGTTTTTTACCGGTTTTTTTCAGAAAAAAACGGAAAAATTGGAAAAATTGATTTTTTATGACTGTTCCTAAATAAATTATATTTTCTTAGAGAATATTAAATAATAAACATTTTTTCCCATTTATTTGTATTAAATGAAAATTATTTTCACTTTATATTACAAAATAAAAAGAAAGTAGCAAAGCCTGCTTTTAAAAGTTTAGTTTATTTTCCACAGCCTAAGAATTTTTAAAACACTATTGTTTGTTGTATCATATCTCTGTTGAAATGTTTTTTCAGTTACATGTTTAACTACCATTTGACCTAATGTAAGAACCAGAGCCAATATGTCTGCAATTTGGAATGAAATAAATTATGCATACCATTTACATAAGTATAGTTTTTAAGTAAATGATACTAGTTTAAAGAAATTGTTGCAGTTTTGTCATTATTATCAATATCAGTATTCAAAAAATTCCATTGTTTGTTTAAAAAAATGTATATTTTTACATTATTACACTTTTTTCTTTTGCGTCATCTGTTGAGCGATTTACACCAAAAAGTAATATGCACAAAGTTATATCAAAGATTAACTTAATTATAAGTTTTATGGATATACATACATTAATTCTTGAGATAGAACTATTGTGGAAATTATGAATAATGCAGCATAGCAGCGCCATCAGTTGGGCGATATACACTAATAACTAAACATCTCGAGTTTATATCAAGGTGTAACTGAATCTAAAATTTTGTGAAATTATATGCATTAGTTCTTGAGATCAAGTGCCCATAAAATTTTTGTCCCATACAGAGTAACAGAGTGGCAGATATTTCCCAAAAACTATCAAATCGTGTTCAGGACCTTCTAAAATGTTTAAATATAGCAAAAACTGGAAGTCGAAATTTTCACGAATTCAATACTTACTTCTTGAAAAGATAGAAAAAAGTAATAAATGCATGCTTCAAATTTTATGCTAAATTTTTAATTTTACCATTTCTATTAATCGGCATATTATTGAAATATTTGCACATGAATTAATTTTTAAAAAGAGAAGTTGCATTTAATTATACATGTAGATTTTTTTCATGTAATCCTGTTTTTGTGAAATTATGCATTTCTTGTATATGTTATAGGAAAATGCCGATTTTAGGCCAAACTAGATTGGCCTAGGCCAAACCGGGCTATCCTAACGCCCGTCGGATAAACTAGTTTTTCCTAGGCCAAACCGGTTTATCCTAACGCCCATCGGATAAACTAGTTTTTCCTAGACCAAACTAGTCTATCCTAAGGCCTATAGTACATGCTAGTTTTTCCTAGGCCAAACTAGTTTGGCCTAACTCTTATAGGATAGACTAGTTTAGTCTGCTGTTTATTGGTCTGAACTAGTTCATCCTAGGCCGATCTAGTTTATCCTAGGCCAATTCAATTTGGCATGATTTTATTGAAATCCATGACCGCCTCATCGCCAACATTCTAGTTTGTCCTAGGCTGATCTAGTTTATCCTAGGCCAATGTAATTTTACGTGTTTCTAGCTCACAGGCGTCAAAGTCTGAGAAATAATGGGATCGCAGGTTCTGTATGTATGTATGTACGTATGTACGTATATATGTACGTATGTACGTAACGCGATAATTCTTGATAGAAATATCAGATTTGCTTCAAATTTTGAATGTAGGTTCATTCTGATAAGGTACTTTTCTGATTAGTTTTGGGAATTCATTGGATAAAAATAAGGGGAGGGGTCGAACGGGCGGATAATCCCCTGCCGTTAACTTAGAGAAATGGATTTTTCATGTAGAATTATCAGTTATCATTTAAATTTTAGATATAGGATCATTCTGACAAGGGGCCTCCGTGATTAGTTGTAGATGTTTATTGTCGATGTTCAATGTTTAAGTGTAATTGTGGAAAATGTGAAAGGTAACCCCCTTACTTTTTTTTCGAGGGTGTTATTCTTTAAAAAAAAAATAAGGCTGTAATACGAAATTAGTGTAAAGAGTCCGTGAATACAAAGCCAGCAGTTTAACTGGACAATATTCGTTTTAATATTGATCCCGACTACTGCTCCATTATTAACCTTGTGCAAAGTGGTTTTGCCACCACTTTTGTATAATGTATTTTATTCGAAGGGTAGTAGAATACTGTTAGAGGTTTGTACGGGCCGGAATTTTGAAGCCCGGGTCCCGCCCTTCAAGAAGGAAAGTCACTTTGATTGTCCCGGTGTCACCCCGAGCCCTACCTGTAGTAGAGCCCTGCCTATCAGTAAAAAGAGACTCAGTCCGGCTAGATCTGCTCCTATTCAATTTCTGCAAAAAAATCAGATTTTACTTCACATACAATTAAGATTCCTTTTAAAAAATACTGCATACATATTTATTGGATAAATTTACAATGTATTTTTAAATTACGATTTGTTCGCAGAATGGAAAACACTCAATGTATTATTGATTATTTAGATTCTTAGACCTTTCAATATTCAAATAGGGATTTAATAAATAATTAATGTCAATTAGAACAAAAGTTAGTTATAAACATCATAATTTTTGAATCTGTTTAGCGAAAAGTAGATTTATGAATATATTTCTCTGTCATTCCTTAAGGTTTTTCTCAAATCCAAAAGAGCTACATCCTAACATATTTCCGAACTAATTCCTTTTCGAAAATGCATAAAATAAACAGGCGTTCTCACTCAGAAAATATATAATCCAATGGCGTTAACAATTTTTTCATAAAAGCTTTTTTTTTTTTTTTTTTTTGAGAAAATACTATTAAAGCTGCGTTTTGAATCGAATTCTCGGTACGATTTCACGGATATAATAAATTTCATTTACGATTTCACGGAAAAAAAACGTGACGCCGTGACAAGAGTTGCTTAGGCAATTAATTTATCAAAAATGTAAAACGCTGTTCGATTCCAAAATATGTTTTTTTCGGTCAAACAGAATGAACCTACATCCAAAATTTGAAGAAAATCGGATTTTTGTTACGTACATACGTACATACATGTGTACATACATACATAAACTGCGAGCCCATTATTTCTCAGACTTTGACACCTGTGAGCTAAAAACACGTAAAATTACATTGGCCTAGGATAAACTAGATCAGCCTAGGACAAACTAGAATGTTGGCGATGAGGCGGTCATGGATTTCAATAAAATCATGCCAAATTGAATTGGCCTAGGATAAACTAGATCGGCCTAGGATGAACTAGTTCAGACCAATAAACAGCAGACTAAACTAGTCTATCCTATAAGAGTTAGGCCAAACTAGTTTGGCCTAGGAAAAACTAGCATGTACTCTAGGCCTTAGGATAGACTAGTTTGGCCTAGGAAAAACTAGTTTATCCGATGGGCGTTAGGATAAACCGGTTTGGCCTAGGAAAAACTAGTTTATCCGACGGGCGTTAGGATAGACCGGTTTGGCCTAGGAAAAACTAGTTTATCCGATGGGCATTAGGATAGACCAGTTTGGCCTAGGCCAATCTAGTTTGGCCTAAAATCGGGTTTGTCCTGTAACATATATATACTTATACAAAATATATTCAGAATTTGTGAATAAGAAATTATTACTATTTTTAGAGTCCTATTTAGACATTTTTAATAAGGTTATTTATGCATATATACAACTTGATAAGATTCAGCTGCTATATGGTATGATATTTTTTTTTCTTCAATCATTGCATTTGTGAAAGATTCAATTTGTAGATTAAATTTTTTTTTTTTGAAATGTCTGTTTTCAAGAGAATTTTTACAAAGGGTCTTGTGTTTCAAACAAGAAAAAAATGTGAAGGTGGATCCTTTCAAGTCTTCTCAAACAGATTTCTGCTCAGAGATCAGATTACCCAAATTAAAGTTTTCATGTGGGACACTCAACATAAAAATAAACAAAATAAAAAGTATGAGAATGTAGATATTACAAAATTTTTACTATATTATTTCATAAATGAAATTTGAATTTTTTCAGTCCGGAAAAATTGAAAAATAAGCCTTCAGAAAAAAACCGAAAAAAAAACGTTTTTTCCCCAATTTTTCCGAGCATTCCCACCTCTAGTGGCAACACGATAGTTAATCTAAGCACGCCCATTAATTTTTAAGTAAACAGAATTGGTTAATAGCTTAAATCATGGATAGCCAGCGTTTTTAAAATTTACTCATACTAGGGGGCTCAGCCCCCTGCTCGCTATTACCAATCAACATGAATTGCTACGCAATCCCAGATTGCTTCGTTCGCTCGTCGCCGTTTTTTTCGATTCTAATCAGAATGAGTGCTATCATAAATCATTATACTATGAAATTTACAAGTATTTTTAATGTATACAAAATATTTGGAAAACTTTGTTGAAAATGTAAAGAAATATGCAATTAAGTGATGCTGAGCATAAATAATTTTAACTGTATGAAATTTGCAAATTTAAGGAATGCAAAATAATAATCTAGAAATAAAATTGTCTTGGAATTAAAATTAGTTTAAAATTTTAGTGAAAACACAATAAAAATATTTTTTCAATTGCACTACAACGCGATCTGAGCGATCAACGTATGAAGTTTAGAAATGTTTTTAATGCATAAAAAGTAACGCAAACCTTTGCTGAAAATGTAAACAGGGTTCGCACACTCCTTATATTTTTTAAGGACTTTGTCACCACTATTAATGATAAGAAAATTTACATTTAATTTTTAAAAACCCGAACTTCAAACCGCCACCTTTATTCTCGAATTTCACAATAGTTTTCTGCAATGAAATAATTTGAAAATACTGTTAAATTTTATTGGTAACACTGTGCGAACCCTGGTAAATAAAAATGCATTTAGGTGGTCCTGCCAACGAGCATAAAACATTTCTACATAATAAAAAATTACAAAAATTTGTAATGTATAGAAAATAATGCAAAATTCGTTGAAAATATAAATAAAAATGCATTTAAGTGGTCGTGCTGACGGGCATAAATCATTATAACATAATAAAAATTTACAAATACTTGTAATGCTTAAAAAAATAATGGAAAACGTTGTCGGAAATGTAAATAAAAATGCATTTAGGTATTGCTGCCGACGAGACTAGGTCATTTTAACCTTATAAAATTTTTAAATTTTTTAAATGAAAAAAAAAGAAAGAAGCTGAAAAAGAAATACCTTGGAAATAGAATTAATTTAAAACTTCAGTGAAAAGACAATTAAAAATATTTTTAGTTGGTGCCACCATTGTAACAGAATCAAAAGACCTCATTCTTGAAAGTCAGACATATAGTTGAGAATTAGTGAATACCAACTTTGACAATACTAAGCATATCTTATGATAAATTTGGTTATTTGACTCGTTGATAGTCATTGGAAAAGCTAAGCGGACTGGAAATTGACATCGTTTATATTTAAATGGCAAGTTACTGTCAGATGGGAAAAATGAAATTCTTGGTATGAAAATAAGAATTAAGAAAACACTATGTAACACGCTAATAAACTGTAAACAAACCGTTTTCAGCAAACATATAAATACAGTTTTGGTCAAAGAACTGATTAGCTGAATTCAACACATCACCGTAAAACTAACCAACAGCGATTGTTTTTCATACATTGATCAGACGGATTGTTTGCTGAGGGGTCAATTCATGTGACTGAAAGATAAACACTAAGAATCTTTGCTGCAGTTGTTGCCGAATAGCAAATAGAAATTCAGCCTCTTTCTGGCGCTACGTAAGAGAAATATATATATATATATAGATTGCTACTACTGATTTAGCCTTTACTCTTGAATTCTATTTAAGATATTAAAGCTATCTACGACGAAGTTTGATTGTATATATATTGCTAGAAGAGATGGTAAAAGTTTTGAACATTGTGAACTCTGATTAACCATTTGAAGAGTATGGAATTTCCTTTATAACACTTACTGTTAATCAAGTTTTTACCAGAATTTTTAACGAAGTGTTTCTTTTACATTTTGGTGAAAATTCAAAATTTTGTAAAACAATTTCTTGTTATCAATAAAATTAATCAAAAATTCTACTATGAATTCAATATTAGAAAAAAAAAAAAAAACATTTTTTTCCCCACAAAAGTTAGAAAACTAAGGGTACATTTTAACCCTTTTTTGGTTTCGAAACATTCTGTTCGTAAAAGGATGAAATGATGACTGCCACCGAACTTTACAAACGACATTTTAAGAAATTAAAAATTCATTACTTTAACCTTTCATTCTAAAATGAAAATTTTATTATAACATTCTTAGTACCACAGATAAATTTGGAATTAAAATTAAGTGGAACCACTGAAACAGAAAGGGTTAATTTCAGCAGATTTTAGGAGATATGTGTGTCATCTTTCTTTTTGGTATTTGTATATAAAAATGTTTGTTATCAAGGAAAATAGCACGGCGTGAAAGTTCACAGCATTAAATATCGTCATAGATTCAACATCGATGTAAATACAAGTAATTTCAGATGTTTTTTAGAATCTTTGCTAATTATGAAAGTTTTAATTATTTTACTTGTATCTCTTATATGTATAAGAGTTTTAATTATTTTACTTATATTTCTTTTATTTATTTCTTTGTACTTTAAATCCTTGCCTTATAGAGCTTGTAAAAAGTGCAACATTTTATTACATTACTTAATGTATTCATAATAAGGTATTTTTGAATGCTTACAGACTCGTGTTTGAAAATGTTTAAAGTTTATTAGGTATTTACATTGCGTAGTGACACAAAATTAAAATCCAATACAAACGTGTTTTAACCTTCTAATGTACTTTAGCAAGACACTGGATTTTCTCCGAGCCTCATATCTTTATTTAAAACCCCATTTCACTTTTCTATTGCTTCATTAAATATTTTAAGTCCACCTTTTAATGATTTTCCCCATTTTAAAGTACGTAAGATTTGGCACTGATATTTTTCGCGTTTGAGTGAATTGATGTTTTAAAAACAATTAACAATCCCTATCTTAATCTCAATTTTATTAAATTCTCTCGTTTTAAGAATACTGCATTCGCAAAGGAGTAATTGTATATCGTAAATATCAACTTGGATGTTTTTATGGGTTAATTTTTATTAAACTTTTAGCTTTCCAATGACAAAGATAGTAAAGAAAGAATTGTATTCTAAGCAGAATTCTAAGTGGAATATGATTACTAATGAAAATGTTTGTTAAACGAAAATGATTCAAAAAATGTTCATTATCATACAGAAATTAGTTTTCCATGCAAGATTTCAATGATCTTGGTAAAGCCTAGTAAAAATTATTTTTATGGCTTTTTCAAAACATGTCTATCACACATTATCTTATTTATAAATTAGCTTGTTTCACTTTAAGATTAACAATACGATATGAAAGTAGACATTCGATAAACCCCACAAAAGTTTAAGCTAATGCTGTTATGCTCAATTTAAGGTATATTTGTCATTTTTCAGAATTGTTTATTAGATTTGTACATTTAGAAATAATGTTACGCCATCCCCTCCCCCCCAAAAAGAAGTAAGATACATTTGTTTAATCCTGTTTATTCTTTACGTCAGCAAATAAGTAAGTAGAATGCTAATATTCATATTTTAAAAAATTATACTTAAAACTACACAATGTGTAAATTAAAGATGACATTTTTTTTAAGTTGTTAATTTACTTTAAATCCTTAGTATTTTCGACTGTAAGCACAGCCATCGACCGAGAATATAAAATAAAATAAAAATACAAACATTAACATATTAATTTTCAAAAGTCACGTAATTGGAGTGAAAGCGAAATTCAAATTTTTAGATCAGGAAAATAAAATTTAGATATTGAGGCACGTGGACTATTACTTTTATTAAGTTTCTTTAAATAAACGATCCAAATTCTTGGTATGTTGTAGGACAAAACGTCGTTACAAAACAATATTTCTTTTAGTAATAATTTCTATTGATTCTCGTATGCTTAATTCACGGTGATTCTTCAAGGGACATATAATTTTTGTATCTTCGAAATTAACTTGAATATTTTGCTTCTGGTTGAGTCTTGAATGGCACGAACAATATATAGAACTACAGAATATGGACTTTCGAGCACAACATATAATTCATGAAATACTTCTGTACTATCTCAAACTCACTGTGTCGCGTGGCTTTACTACAAATGGCCAGCATTTCCTGTAAAATGTTCGGTTACTGCACACAGATATCTATGAATAGTGCAAATTTTCCCAGTGTTACAACTGAAGTAAAGGCAGTGTCTTCCAAAAACCGAAAAAATGGAGCCCCACCCATATTGAACGAGCAATATAACTGTTTTTAAGTAAGCTTTGCACAGACGTTGTAATAATAATCCGGTATTTTCGTATGCCTTGGCATATTCGGTTTCCTAATCTACCGCTATGTGATTTTAGCTTTAGGGATTACTTAAAATCGTTGTGTACTGCGGATTTGGCGCAAACCCAAATGTTTTAAAAAATCGCAAATCATAATATGTGCAAACCATCACTTCTTATATATCACATTCCACAGTTAATCACATCTTGTACCACCAGAATTGTATCCCAGGGTTCGCACAGTGTTACCAATAAAATTTAACAGTATTTTCAAATTATTTCATTGCAGAAAACTATTGTGAAATTCGAGAATAAAGGTGGCGGTTTGAAGTTCGGGTTTTTAAAAATTAAATGTAAATTTTCTTATCATTAATAGTGGTGACAAAGTCCTTAAAAAATATAAGGAGTGTGCGAACCCTGTATCGTCAAACACAATCGCCATGTGGAACCTGAACTTGATCAGTACCACCATGCGAAAAAGTAATCCTATTACGCTGTGATGTTACTACTGTGACATTTTTCTATAAATTAGGTGTGTCATATGGTTTTATGATTTAATTATTTGTTTTTGTAATTGACATTGCATTTCACACTGAAAAGCATCATCTGTCGGCATTTATTGCAATTATTTTTTATGGATCTGTTCTTCTTTTCCTTTCTCTAACAGTATGTGCACCGATTTTGGTTTCATTTGGGTGATTCTTTCAAGCTACAGATAGCTCCAAAGAGAGATTTAATTAAAATTATTCTATACTTAAGATTTGGCCTGATATGTTTTGTGTTTGTATCAAATGAAGTTCTTAAAAAGAGGTAAGGGAAGACACGAATGGGATGCCATGCAAACTTTCATTAATTTTATTCTAACATTTTATACTCATTTATTACATGTAACTAAGTTTATTCCAAGAGTTCGTAGTGGTCCAAGAGTTCATATATTTGATTAAACTGTGCAAGGAATTAGAATAGTTAGAAATGTCTAAATTTTTAAGTACGAAAAATTATGTTTTTAAGCTACAAAAGCCTTTATGGGATACTTAATTTTAATTCGGAACTTGCAAACGGCACCAATAATATTTTAGTAAGATTTTACTTTTACAACGAAAGTTTAAATTAAGGAACTCTTAATTTCTCAAAAAGTTGTTTATAAATTTCGGTGTCAGTCGATAATTTCTCATTTTACTAACAGAATTTGCCCGTACCGGAAAGGGTTAACTGTTAAAATACTCCAGCGATTTCAATAGCAAAATATTGGTAGAATAGTATAAATAGTAACGCTTTAACGAACAAACCATTTTCATAGCTAAGATGTTAAAATAAATTATTGACACCTGAAATTTCGAACTAATATATTTGTGAATAAGAAAAAGCGATTTTTTTACTTATAGTATAATAAAATAGTTTTTTTTTAATTAAAATTTTGGTGTCGCTGTTGCATATCGGAATTAAAATTTTGAGGTTTCGTAGAGAAACCAAAAAACGTTACAGGGTTAAATCTTATATATCAGATAATTTCAAAATTTTTTAATTAGTTGCAGAAAAAAATTCTGCTAAATGGAAAATTTCTAAAAACGTCATTGCTCGGTAGTAAAAAAATTTGGTCGTAGTAAATAACTGTGTGTCATAAGTCGTGAGTATAATGCTGTAAATATGTATTCCAAAATCCATCGAAATTGGTCGGGTAATTTCATAGGAAGAGGGTTTTAAATCTCGCAAATTTCCTATAAGATTGCAGTCATTGTTATCTTCCCTTTTTCTCTCTTTTTTAATTCCTTCGAGAGCTGTGGTTTATTTTTGGAAAACCTAATTTTTATTTCTAAATGCATCATTGACACCAGAATATTGGAATAAAATTTTCCAGTTATTAAGTACGTGAATGGAATCTTTTATTAATTAATTTATTTTTTATTTATTTATTTTTGGAATAAATTTCTTTATAAATTCTGGTGTTGTTCATTCATTTATGCATTTTACTTATAGAAGTGCTTTTCCCCGAAAAGGGTTAAATTATCTTATTTTAAGTGTCGGTGCAATAGAATAATTATAATTATCAATGTTTAAGTTTCTATGGATGAAGCGTTTTTATTTATTAATTTTTTAATGAGAAAAAAATATATATACAGAAGCAATTATAATCACAGCTTTCAAAATAAAATCTGATTAATAATGGAAATATTACTGAAACGAAAATCATTAAATTTTTTTCATTATGTTAGAGATGTCATTTAACAATGTACAGAACTGCCAAATCTCCAGCTTTTTGGATACCATTATTTTATTAGAAAAAATTTTCTTTTTTTTAATTGGAACATTTGGTCGATTTAAAAGAAGAATATTTGCTCTAAGATAATAGTGGTAGGTAAAAAACGGAAGAACTTGTAACTCTAAATATACGATTTTTTTTTTTGACAAGCCACAAGGCTTCTAAAAATTAGGGTTATAAAACTAAACCTTCTATAATTTTCAGGAGATATTTCAGTTATTTTACATTATCTTATTTGTAGATAAGCCTGTTTTACTTCAAAAATAAAAAAATACCATGTGAAAGAATAGTTTGAGCTAATGCTCCGCTTAAATTAAGGTATACTTGATGTTTTCAGGCTAATTTATTACATTTCTATATTTAGAAATAATGTTATCTCTCTTCCAAAAAAAAAAGCAAAATACACTTTTTTAATCAGCTATATTCTTTATCAGAAAACAGAAACACCTATGATCCATATATTTTTATTCAAAACCCCATTTCACTTTTCAAATGCTTCTTTAATTTTTATATGTCTGCCCTTAATGATTATTCCCATTTTAACCCCTTAACTGGTTTGCCCAAACGGCGTTCGGGCAAGACTAATTTGCTTATTGCATCATTTAAAGTTTTTTGACACCACTATTATTTTAAAGAAAATTTTCATACTATTGAAAGGCGGAAATGTTTAGACTAAATTTTACGAATATTTTATTTAAAAAATAGTGGTGGGAATCCGTTATTTTCAATTTATTGAACGGAGTAAAATGAACCAGTTAAGGGTTTTTTACCCTGAATGGGTCTAATCGGCCCATAATTATAATTTGTTTTATATGATTAGAACCAGAACTCTTTTCATAAAGTTAAATAAAAGTTTTAGAGAAATAGTCAATTAAATATATTAAAATATTTTAAATAACAATTCTGGTGTGAAATGTTTTTAATCAAGATTGAGTAAAATTTGAACTGGATATGAAGGTTTTGTCGTGCATTGTTGTATGTGTGTGTCTTATATTCTTTTTAAAATAGCTAATTATCCCTGTCTTTCTCTCTCTTTATATTAAATTCTATGATTTTCGGAGTTTTGCCCCCACATAGAAGTGATAGAATATTGTAGTTAAGAACATAAAAATATTTATGGTTAATGTTTTTATAGTGTTACTTTTTCAATAACAAAAATAATAAATTAAATAATATAATCACAATATTATAAGCAAAACTTGAATAATAATTGAAATGAAATATTTATTGTTTCTATTGTTTTGTTATTGTTTAATTTTTTATAGAATTACTTTTCCAATGACTAAAATAATAAAGTAAATAATATAATACCATTATTAAGCTTGAATATAACTGAAATGTTTGCGGAATGAAAATGGTTTAACCCTTTTCGGCACGGGCAAAATCTGTTAGTCAAATGGGAAATTATCGACTGATACCGGAATCCACAAACGAATTTTATAGATATTTTGAATGCCTAAGCTTTTATTCTAAAAGCAAAATTTAAAAAGTATATTATTGGTGCCGTTTGCAAGTTTGGAATTAAAATTAGGTATCTCAGACCGGGCGCAGCGTGCCGGAAAGGGTTAACCCCTTCAGGGGCAAACAATAATGTCTCTGAGATATTGAATTCTCACCGGAAAAATCAAACAACTTTATTTTAATATAAAAAAAAACGATTTATTCCTCATTTTAGAGCATAGCGACTCCAGTAGGAAGTTCTACTAATGCTGCATTGGTTCATTGGTTGTCGCCAAAGTTATAAAAAAAAATTTCGTTAAAAGTTTCTGGTAAGAATCTCGTTCAAATTAGGTAAGATAAAATGTATTATTTTTTAATGCAAAATTTTAATGATCATGAATAGTTCAGAAAAGGTTTACATTGGTTTACCTCAATGTTCCAATTACAGGCGAATACTTTTCAGTATTATTTAGCACCCTTTTTAAAAAACAAAAGTCATTTACACATGGTTTGAGACCATTTGCAAGAAAAATACACTATGAAATGTATTTTTTAAAAATAGTGCCGCAAATAGATTTTGGAAATATTAGCTTGTAATTGAAACTTTGCGATACCCTCTATATAATTCATTAAAAATCTTGTCAGTTGAAAAAATGAATGCTATACTTAATTCTTTAAGGAGCAAGTAATTACGTGCCTGTAATGCTGAATTTACACCGTAATTTTAGAAAATAATTTATTCAAAGTTTGGAAAAGAAGTTTTAAACTTTTTTTTTCTCCGTCAAAGTTGTAAAAGTAAAATTTATTTAAAACTTTCTGGTGGAAATCTTCATTAAAATGAGAGGGAATATAATAATAATTACCTTTCCTTAAAGGGTTAAAGTGTTTGTAATTTTTTGGAGATTTCTGTATTATTTTATATTATCTTATTTTGTAGATAGCGTGTTTTACATCAACAATAACAATATGATGCGAAAGTGTATATTTCATAAACCCTACAAAAGTTTGCGCTAAAGCATATCTTAATTAAATTAATCCATTGGGGACGAACGACATGTATAAGTGCCGCAAAAAGTCTTAAGAAACCTTGTTTATTCACACCAGTAAAATTATACTGTAAAATTCGGTTTATTTAATTGGAGCATTTTCCCGTTTAATTCCCGCACAAATTTATATTTTTAAAAACCGGTGACAAAGTATTTAAAATTTCGTATAAGGTTCCCATCGTGAAGGAGTTAAGACATGTTTGATGTTCAAACAATCTTTTGTTAGAATTTTACATTTAGAAATAATGTTAATTCCCCGCCAAAAAGTAAAAATCCAAGAGAAATAAGGTTAACCATCAATATCCCTTATAAAAAGATAGGATCTTTTCAGACCCATACATCTTTATTCAAAACTCCATTTCACTTTTCGATTGCTTCTTTAAATCTTTTAACGTCTCCTTTTAACGATCTTGCCCATTTTAAAATGCGTCAGATTTGGCATTAATATGGTTCGTGTTTGTGTTAATGGATGTTATAAAAACAGTTAATGATCCCTATCTTCTCAATTCTTTTAAATTCTCTCATTTTAAGAGATTTATGTTTACACATGTATATTATGTTTACACATTATGTTTAATCTTGTAGAATTTTATGAAGAAAAATTATTTTATCAATTAAATACGAGTATTCCTGATGAATTACAAACTGTTTTTTTAGCCGTAAACCATACATAAAACAAAATATGATTTTTAATGTATTTATCTCATAATTTATTTAAGAAGTGAAAACCAAAAGACATATTTAAATTTATTTTTGAAAAGTCAGGCATTTAAGGGTTAAAAATTAAACAAAAATTTGAGACTTTCTGTAGTTTTTCAAGGGTTTGTTTGTATTTATGTCGGCCAATTATCTACACGTGGGATTAAGCCCTAAAGGGGGAGGGTGCCCTCGGTAAGGGGTCTTTTTAAGGGAACTTAACCCATATTCACGCAAGGAAATCCAAGCCACGGAAAACTCCGAACAGTTAGGCCGACGGCCGTTATTAGCCTCAAACCCAGCACCAGCCAACTACCAGTTTTGGAGGCAGATACTCAATTTTTCAAAGGATTTTTGTGTTTTTTTTCACTTTATCATAATTAGGGTACGCTTTAGGGATTTTTCTAGGAATAGTATCAGTATTTTTTAATAGCTAAATAAATATGAGCAAAACGCGCGAATTCTCTTTTGGAAAATACTGGTACCAAAGAATTTCCCGGTCGTGAAATTCCAGGAGGTTTGCGAACTCTGCATAGTTGTAGATTGGCCTGTTTTACGCCAAGAATAACAATACGATGTGAAAGTATACATTTGATTTACCACGCAAAACTTATTTGTTCAACTTAAGATATATTTAGCCATTTCAGAATTGTTTATTAGATTTCCGTTATGTTTATTGATAGTTACAGCTAAAGACTATTAAATATAATCAGATTTCTTGTCTTCCCATCCCGGTAAGTATAGCCATTGTATCAACTGATGTTTTAAAAAGAGTTAATGATTCCTATCTTTCAATTTCTCTTTTTAAATCTGTGATTTTAAAGATTTTAAGCTAAGATTGAAATGATAAAATATTGTAAATATCAATGTCGAAGTTTTTATTGTTTAATTTTTCTTAATTGAATCTTTGTTATAGTAAAAAAGTACAGAAAAGTTGTAATCACAATATTCTAAGTAAAACATGATTAATAATGGCAGTGTTTGTCGAACAAAAATGACTCTGGAATTTTTTTAATATTTTAGTGAGAAGATTTGTTTAACACTTTGTGTCACGGTGACTGACATCGTGCTTTCCGTTTCGGCCACGTCAGTCACCGGTAACTGAGAGTCTAAATTATAATCTATAATCAAGTATATCGTTTTAAATAATTATTAAGACAGTATTATCCTGTAGTAAATAAAATTTAAGCAATTTTTAAATAAATTTTCAGTAATTACTTAAAACAATATATATTTTTTAGTTTTATATTATATTTCAGACTATCAGTCATCGGTGACTAATGTGGCACTCAAAGTGTTAATGAAAAATTGTAATGATCTTCAAAAGCAATCCTTTTATGAAACTAAGAAAAAGTTATATTAAATAAGAAAAAGGAGAGTTTTTATTCTAAAGACCAATTATTTTCTTAAAAGTTTAATTTTTTATTTTGATAAATCTTAAAGTTTTATACGCTTATTTACATTATTTACTTAAAATATTTTTTACTAGATTTTAATAAAATAAATAATAAGTTAGTTTTTGCTATTTAAGGACATTTAAAGAATAAGAATTGCTGCGTTTTTATATCACTCTTAATGCTAGAAAAATTATTTTTAAATTATTAAAACTTCATAGCAAAAGTAAATTTTTCTTTTATGTTTCAAAATAGACTCAATACTAAATTGAATATATTAAATCTTTTCTATTTTATTATAAACTACATTGAACTATATGAATAATAAAGATATTTATTTCAAAGCATAGCTACCAATTTTACGATTCTTCTTACCATTATTTTTGATGAGAAGAAATTTTTTATTTAATCCTAAATTTTCGGTGAATATAAAAGGTAAATCCAAAACAATATATATAATAAAGTCATAACCAAAGATAGTAATTTTTACTAGCAATTTTTTTATGATCGATCTCAAAAATTAAATACTAACGGATACACTGAAACCAATACGCTGACAGTGAATTTAAAATTAGTGTACCACCGTTTAGGTGTCAGTGGGGTGCAGTCAATCAACATTTTGCACTGCAAAATGTTGATTTCATCAAAAATGATTTCTCTGCAAGAATAGGATGCCACTATAGTTCCGAAATCTCCCAAGTTTTGAAGAAGAGCAATTATAGAGTTGTGGCACTACAATTTTGTGACCGTTCTAGTTGTGGAATATAAGCAATAATGATGCATGCAGCTCAATCCAGGGTCCCATTTTAGCCTTTATTTTAATACATATTCTAGAGAATAGAAATTCTTTCAAATTTCTGATAAAATATGGAGACTAAACTGGGAACCTTGTCACACTTTGAAAAAAAAAATCGGATCTTTTGATTTGCACTTCGTTTATGAAATAGTGAGATTTGCCTTCTTTAACATTATTTAATGACATAAATATGAAAACAAGAGCAATTTCACCATTTCAGAAAAGTCGTGTCATTCAAGAAATCTGAATTAAAAAAAACAGACTTACTGACAACACTGTTTTCATATTGGATAGTTTGGAATAGTTTTTGACATGGTTCCGACAATATAAGACAAATAAGGGAAATAAAAACAATGTATTCATTTTTCGAAGAAAAAATGCCTCTAATTTAGAAAAATGGGGTGAAGTATTTACACATTATGAAAATTCATCTGATAGAAATCTGTATAATAATATTCTATATAAAGAAAATTACCTTTTGTTTTTTAATGTCTCCTACTTCAAGTATTATTAAACGAATATATTAATAACTATTAATATTTATTAATTGTTATTATTAATTATTAATATATTAATTTTTACTATTAATAAGTACTGTGAACGGTATTTATTAACTTCTCTAAAGTTTAATAATAATGCGTGATGTTTAAAACAAATAAGTTGGGGGAAAATGCAACATTTGTAATTTTGTGTGGAGAAAAAGTGTCGTTTTTCCGAAAAGAGGAAAATTTTGTAATATGTATTTAAAAGTTCATTTCATGAAAATTTACCACTTTAAAATAAGTGACTTTTATTTTTATATGTCTTAATAGAATTTTAATCGACAAATATCTCTTATGTTTCGAAAATATTATCAACTAATGAATTTAGTAAATGGTTTTTGTTTAGATTTTCGGTGAGTTAGAATAACGAACTACATTTGAAAGAAATAATGGAAACGAAGAAATAATTGTAGTTTTATTTGAAATAAAATGTTCTGAATTTTTGAAATATGAAAGTTACGTAACATACATTTTTAAAATTAACTTCTCGGAAATCCGAAATTGAATACAGTAAGTCATTTCAAATGCCGGAAATTAACTTCAGTTTTTATCCACTATAAATAGTCTGAAGTGATAAAGATTTTTCATGTAATGCAACTTACTGATAATTTCTGTAAAATTATTTCAGCGTGACCTGAGTCAAGTACGCAATTTTTCAACTGGATAAAATACTTAGTAAAAAATATTTTATGAAGAGCACAATGAGACGAAACACATTTAAGTAATATGGTTTTTCTAGTTCGAAACATATTTATTTTCTACATGAGAAATCGGTTTTACGGAAATTATCGGCAAGCTGGCATGTATGACAATTTTGAGCATTCTCTATTTTGATAGCTACCAAATTGCCAATAATTTTCATATTGTCTCAGAGTGACCTAGACCAAATATACAAATTTTTTACAGGAAAAAAATGTAATAAATAATCGTACTTAAGAATCCGGGCCACAACTTTTCAAATTTAACTAAAAATTTAAGCTAAGTAAGCTTTCTTAAGCCAAACTTTTAAGTCTATTAATTTAAATTTCTTTATGTGATAGGGTTCGTTTTTCTCTCAAAATCCCGTTCTTCTCTGTCCGCCCCAGAGTCCGTGCACAAAGAATGTATAAGTCAGAGACTTTTAAATACTGATACAGTTTAATTATTTCAACATTTTAATTATTTTAACTATCATGCTCCTGTAAGACTTAAATGCTTGATTAATTCTTTCCGGATTGTGTTTTTTTTAAATTTTATACTATAGATTAGACATCAGAGATTTTAAGATGGATATTTGACTTTATTTAGTACAATACTTTTGTATTTTTTTACAGGATTAATATTTTTATTTAATTGTTTATTTGTTTGTGTTTATGTCGGCCAATTATCTATACATAGAATATAGGCCCTAAAGGGTGGATTGCCCTTCGTGGGGGTTCTTTCTGAGGGAACCTAACCCGTATTTACGCAAGGAAATCCAAGGTTTGAAGAAAACCACGGAAAACTCAGAACGGTTAGGCCGACGGCCGCGATTAGACTCGAATCCAGCACTATTTCTGTTTAAATATAGTGATTACTAAGAAAATTCTAAGCGATGCAGACATGCATCATTATGCATTTAAGTGTTAAATGAGTAATTCTTTTTAAAAAAAATTCAAAATCTTTTAAAAGATGAAGATTTTTTATTAATTTATCTAAAATATATATAGTAATCCCTTTGTGTGCAAATATACTCTTTGTCGTATTCCATTCCGAAGACTAACAAATGTCCGGAATTCTATGTTGAGATGTGCGGAATATCACAGAAGATGACGGTGTAGTGTCACAGATATATCATAGAGGATTGCTTGGGTATTCTATATCCAATAATCCTCTAATCGAAGTCTCAAAATTAATTTCAGTGAATTACAGGAGTGACTGATAGAAGGATTTGTGGAATGGTATTTATCGCATTAATAATCATACAGTATAAGGTATAAAATAGCTCGGAATATATTTTGAAAAACAATTTAATTCGACATACCTGATAATTTATTTTGTTATGACATTATTGTTGTTATTATTTTAATATATTTTTTAAATTAAAATGCATATAAATATTAAACATATACTAGTTGCACCCGTCGAAAATCGACGGAAAAGAATATATATTAGATATGATATATATCAATCTTATATAGACAGTAAAATACTGAGCGAAATAAACAATTGCCACCTCTTAAAATAGGGATATCATAGCTTTTCATGATGAAGATATACAAACTTCAGAAAATAACAAAAAATAAGGAAAAAAACTCATAAATTATTATGTTGGACATACAAATCTATTTTTAATGCGGTTTCTAAACCTTAAATATTATTTAAATGCCAAATTATTTAGGAAGTTAATGTTATACCCCGGAAGACGAATTCAAAAATATCTGCATATTTTATTTTTTCTCCGTTTAAATATCGCTTGATAACTGTACAATAATTATAATATCAATGAAACATTTTAATTATAATAGAAACAGGGACTTACTAAACTGCCTAACCAACCCACTACACATTTACAGAGCACTTGCAATAAATTTAATTTATTTATTGGTTTGTATCCTCCATGAACTTGTAAAAATTAATTTTGTTGCTATGGCAACGAAAAAAAACCTATATGTATGTTATTAAAAAGAATAACATTTTTGTATTTGTTGCTGAAATGCAAATTTTTTTTAAACAATAACTTAATACAATGAAATGATTTTAATTATTTTTTGATATTATGTAAGATAGAAATATAGTAATACCGGCATATCACAGGTTTTATTCTTTTTTTTTCTAATATGACATCATTTACAAATTCAGAAATACTCATTTTTTCTTAAGTAAAAGCGTGATTTATTCAGTTATTTAAGAATTCTTTAGTTTCATAAAATATTCATTATAATTAAACAGAAATGGTGCAGTTTATAGAAATATTTTCATTTGTGCACACCACGGACCTTTAAATTAATAGAAGTTCACTTTATTTAGATGCAGGAATTAAAGTCAGTGAATATGAATATGACATCATCACTGACACAGCTATAACAAATGTATATTATATTCATGGAATAAATTTATCTGGTTTCTGTATGACGACATTTTCTCCATCGACAAAATTTCACTTTAGATATTATATTTTATTAAAGTTTATCTTTGTTATTTTACTTACATAATACTTAATAATATTACTCAGTAAATAATCTGTGTATTGCAGGGAATAACTATGTGGAATCATTTTATTATGATTAAATTTAACGAAAATCTTTATCATTAATTTTTTTTGTTTGAAATGCGATTATACATTTACCGATGAGATGAAGATCCTGATGGTGGAAAATAATGAAACAAAATAAATTTTGAGAAAAGCTTAACCTGTTGCCACTGTTTTGAAGAAATGTCATGAAAAAGCTTTTAAAATTAAAAATAAAATAGAAAAATTGAAATAAATTAAAAATTAGCCAGAATGGGCACATCTACACATAAACAGCTTTCATTTAAAAAAATAATTATCAAAATCGGACCAGTAGAAAGCTCAGGGCTGATGACCAAAAAAACAGCCAGGTGTTTTAAATATATAGATAGATGGGAACTCCACGTACAAACATTGAGGGTAGCTACTGCAGACAAATGTTTTATGAAAAACTAGCATCGTCGCAAAGACTTTCACAAATCTCAATAAGTCAGAAACCAATTTTTTGTTCATAACTTCAATGAAGATGTTTTACAGACTGAAATTTTAATCCTTTGTATTCGTATGACCAGTCTAACCGGATATCATTTTTTGCTGCAAAATTTGTTTACCGCACGAGTAGTAAAGGTAAGTAAAATATCCCTTGTTTAATTAGAGCATTTTTCATATTGTATAATTGAAAGTAATTAATTTTGAAAAATGGGGTATACCGAATAAAAATAGTGCAAGAGACGCTGAAATTGAAAGGGTTAATGCATTCTTTTTAACCCCTTGAGGGGCAAAGGATTTCTATGCTTAAAATGCTAAAAAGACTTATAAACACCAGAATTTTAAAAGCAAATAAAAAAATAGATATAAGCTTTACTTTATATAATTGATGAAATTTAAATTTTCATTTAAAAATTCTGGTGTCAAGATGGCGCATTAAAATAAAATGGGATACATTTTTCCCACCACCCTTCAAGGGTTTAAACAGGTTTACATTGCTTTGTGTTAATCTTTTCTGACGCAGAGATTCCACATCACGACTACCTAATTCTAATTCCAAGGTTACTAACGGTACCAAGAATATTTTAATACAACTTTGTTTTTATGATAAAAGTTTAATGTAACAAGTTTTTAATCCCCGAAAATGTCGTTTGTGAATTCCGTTGTCAGTCAATCACTTCGTCATTTTACGAACAAAATTTTTCTGTGCTGAATAGGATTAAATTTGATCGCATTATTAACCCTTGACAAGCACACTGGGTACAAAGTACCCACCCCAAAATTTTATTTCGTTACAATTCTCTGTATGTATTTAACAAAGGGCTATATTATCCTGCGATATTTTGTTGAGACCTTGAAGAAGCGTGTTCAGTAGCCGTTAGTGAGATTCAGTTTTTACGACGCAATGAGCGCGGAACGTTGTGGGGTAACTGGCAAACTGGGTACTTTTAACCCAGTTTGCCAATTAAGTGTAGTCAGTCCAGTGTTCAAGAGTTTTTTCTTGGATCATATGAGTGTTTTTTTTTAATTTAAAGTAAGTAATACATTATGTTTACAATTGTATCACAACATATTTATACGCTTATGTAAATTTATGTATTTATATGCGTATATATGTTACATATATATTGATTTATGTAAAAATATTTTTAGAGACGTTTTAAAAGTTTTTTACGGAATGCTAAATACGGCTCATGCTAAATGAAGAATTTTATATAATTTAAATCATGTAAAGGAAAAAAAGACCAGATTGACTTTCATGACAGACTTTTCGTTTGAATTGATAAAACCTTTACTAATTATACGGTATGGGATTCCACAGCTACGAAGAAACATTAAAACAGCAAAAGCTCAACTTTTTAACTACGTCACACCTACTGTTATTTATTCTGAAGTTATACAATACCAAAAACAAGATATTCATATTGTCATTATTCATTAGGAGTTAAAACAACAATAATGTGCCGCAGTGTGAAAAACCTATAAGTAAAAGACATTGATGTCCTATGTGCGTAGAGTGTTGTAACAAAAATTCTATTTAAAATATAATTTTTGTGTTTATTTGTATTTTACTGTGAAGATTACAATGAATAATAGATCACTGATTTCTATAAAAACTCATCCTGTACTTACTTTTTAGTATACACAACTTCAATGCATTCAAGTAGTAAAATAATTATACTTTTTAAAGATAATCAAAAAACGGAAATCACCATCATTTAAAGCGCTTTTTAAGCTTTCCAAAACACTATATTGTTTTAAATTTTAGTTCATTAGAATCAAAGATATGGCACAAAAATAAACAAATCTTAAAAAGGTATTTTTTTCAGCTTCGATGGTATTTTTATCTATTTCAATTGACTCCAATCAATTAATATTGTATCTATTTTATGCAGAATTCTTTCGATTTAATAAAAAAATAAAAAAAATTATCTTTAACTCTATTAGGGACCAAGATATTTGAAAATGAATTGTGTTGGGTACTTTTCACCCTCAATGCCTAAAGAGGTATACCATTTAGATGTGTGCTTGTCAGGGGTTAACATTATTTGAAACACAAGTTAATTCGGTCAGCGACACTGCATGTAATGTCAACTACGTTTAGAAACATATAGAGGCATTTTCAGCGTTGTTTGGATGTGGATGGTGGCTACTTCCGCTACTTTCAGTGATGTTGTAAAATTGTATACAAAGAAAAATTGATCTGCTGTAGTTCACGTTAAAGTATCTTCATCCTGTAAATTTACGAAAAAAGTCCTGGATTCATAATGGAGGGAAACGTACTTTATTTTTGGCTCAGTAAATCATTTACCCCCCTTCTACTCAAAAATTATTGTATCGTGCTCTACTTCGTCTTTAAATTTTTGCAGGAACATCCTCGGACATTCTAAAAAAATATTCTAGCCTGTTTTGCCTGGCCTAATTTGTTTTCATCGAATTCCCATAAGTAGTCCATTGTTGTGATCTCCTTTTTAAATATCATATCTCCGAATTCAACATCTGCAAACAAATCACTTCTTCATGTATGTGGAATGTAGGGTCACTACATTGCATAAGTCGCATTGTATGGTGGATGTGTGATTGATACACGGGATGGATGCGGAGTTATGATTAAATGCATGAACAAATAGATTTTGCACTTATTATATGTATTGATGTTACATGCGATATTTATTACTAAAAATAAATAAGTCCAGTATTCTGTAATGAAATAATGATGAACGGTATCTTTAATGTTGTGTAATGTTAGATATGTATTTATACATTCATTTAATCATATCGCCTTTAGCAATCTAACGAAAATTTATGCAGATGCTAATAAAATGAAACGTGCGATATTCTATAATATTTAATCACGTATAATTAAATGATCGATAACAATTACTTATGCAAATAATGATCATAGTGAATTGTTGAAAATAATTTGTATGAATTGTTCAGATAACCGTTTTCAAGTTTTGAATAGGATTAGTGTTTACGTCACACAGTAAGAAAGATACAGGGTGTCCAGCAAATATGACCCGGATTTCAAACTTAAATTTCTCAAAAATAAAGATCGATAGAATTATGCGGTAAACCCTTTGTTAATTAGGTAAGCTGTAAAAATCTTATACAGAAGTTTCGAACGGTGAATATTTTGAAAAGATTGTGTTTTGATTGCAAATAATGCTTGATTTGACATTTTTCTTGTTTTAGATTGCTCGCAGAGAACGAGTACAGATCGTCTTACAGCGCCATATTTTAACGATTTTTTGAACTAAATTTTTGGAATTTCGAAATTTCATTTTAAAATTGATCATTTTAATTCAAAACTTGAAGTCTCGATTGATATAAGCTGTAAACATACACTAAACTACATTCTTTCAAGTGTAAATGAAATTTCCTGAAATAATCTCCATACAATAAATTCGATAAACAGCATTCCTGTTACGCCAGAGTGTAAAAAAAAAATGTTGTATTAGACCAGGAGCCGGCCGTCGATTTTCCTATGTATCGAGTATAAGGACCTGACATACATCAAAATGTAGGTTTCAATGTGCACATTAAGAATATCACTGGCTGCCAGGTCCTATTCTGCCGGAACCCGGTGGCAGCCGCACTTTTATGACGTCAATTTTGAGTGTTTACCTATGTATCGAGTACAAGGACCGGACCTACATCAAAATGTAGGTTTCAATGTGTACATTAAGAATATCACTGTCTGCCAGGTCCAGTCCTGCCACAGCCCGGTGGCAGTCTCAATTTTAAGACGTAAATTTTGAGTGTCTACCTATGTATCGAATTCAAGGTCCGGACACACATCAAAATGTAGGTTTGAAATGCATATTAATAATATAAGGATCTGCTTTGTCCAATTTTACCGGAACCAGATGGCATCAACACTTTTATGACATCAATTTTGAATGTCTACATATGTATCCAATTTAAGGACCATATATAAATAAATATGAAGGTTTAAAAAGCACATTAATAATATCATGGTGTGCCATGTCCAATCCTTCCGGAACCAGGTGACAGACTCATTTTTATTATGTCAATTTTGAGTGTTTACCTATGTATCGGACCTGGCAGACAGTGATATTCTTAATGTGCATTTTGATACCTACATTTTGATGTATGTCCGGTCCTTGTACACGATACATAGGTAAACCCTCAAAATTGACGTCATAAAAGTGCGGCTGCCACCGGGTTCCGGCAGGATAGGACATGGCAGCCAGTGATATTCTTAAAGTGCACATTGAAACCTACATTTTGATGTATGTCTGGTCCTTGTACTCGATACATAGGTAAACACTCAAAATTGACGTCATAAAAGTGCTGCTGCCTCCAGGTTCCGGCAGGATAGGACCTGGCAGCCAGTGATATTCTTAATGTGCACATTGAAACCTACATTTTGATGTATGTCCGGTCCTTGTACTCGATACATAGGAAAATCGACGGCCGGCTCCTGGTCTATATCGAGTTAAAATAAGTTTTTAATAAACAAAAGGGGCTTTAACTGATAAATAAAAACAAAATAAAACCAAAATTCTCCGGATTTTATTACTATGTCAAGAATAAAAATTATTGTCATAGCACGCATTTTAATTTAATTTTTTTTTCACTTTTTATCAAAAAATGGCAACACAAAAATTTTCCTTTGGCTTTTTTTGGCTTTTTTCCCCCCCTTTAATTTTTTTATAAAATGGAGTACATATGTTGCCACAGTTACAAAAACGCTATATAAAACTACAAAACAATTAATAACTCAAAAACAAATAAAGGTACAGTTTTCAAACAAATTGCATTTAAAAGTACATTTTTTCCCTGTACAATGGTTTAAAAATTGAAAATGTACGATGTTCAAAAATTTAAAATTTTGCAGTAGCAAAAATTGCAAAACCGAAAATTTCATTTCAAATTTCAGAGTGTTGCCATTCGCAAAATGATGTATGCATTAAGCACAGATTCGTTTGGCCTTTATAATATAGATTAGTTTCACGTACCCCGAGCAGGTCGCCAAGTACCCCCAGGCGTACGCATTCTCAAGATTGGGGACAACTGTTTTATTAGATGATAGTTATTTCATAAATATTTGTAATATTTTTAAATAAAAAATCCACCGATGCGAGACACAGAATTTACAAAAGATGTGGGACTCCTAAACTTAGGTTTGTTTAACTTCAAGTTCGTTCTGGATAAATTGAAAACCGAAGCTCGGCTAATATTCTATTATATGTATATTTTTCCAAATGACTTTTATTTGAAAATTCTATGTTTATTTTATTGTATAAAAGTATAGGAAATATTTTGAAATAAAAACAATGCACCCAAAAATACGATTATTGGTAAAATGACATTGAAATGTTATTCATTTTATAGATTTCATTTGAATTTCATTGAAATTTTTTGAATATTGAAAAATATGTCGAAAAATGCTATATGTCTTGCTTGACATTTGTCATTTGTTTCAATTCCGGATGTTTCTTCCTTTCTTTACTTTTTGACATGTCGGACATACATGAGTTCTGTTCGTAACTCAAAAATTTTATTAAATTTTTCAGAAACAAGCATTTTTAAAAGTAAAGAAATAAAAATTGTACAACATTTCATCAGATTTTAGGAGTTTAAATTCTAAGCGTATTTTTTTTAACCTTTTTCTGTGAAATGAAATTGTGAAATACATTTTTAGCACTAAGCAAAATTTTTGTAGCATCTTTTTTTTTTTTTTTTTTTTTTTTTTTTTTTTTTTTTTTTACATATAGGGGGAACTGGGGCACATTGATGCAGCTTTTTTCTAAGAATTTTTTGGTGTCCAGAAAGCAGAAATTTCAAGTTATTTTTCCATGTGGTGTCAGCAAAACTTGTGTAGTGTGTTATAAAAATGTACAATCGTTGTTTTTTTTAATATATTATTTTTGCTTGTAATTTTTAAAAAATCAAAAGAAGTTATTTGTATCAATGTGCCCTATCACCGGGGCAGATTGATACACCTCATGAAGGACTTTTATACGTCTGGAAAAAATAGAGACACAATAATACCAATGCATATTTTTCATAGAAAAATAGTTAGCAAACCATATTATATTTATTTATAGAAATTCAAATCACCCACAATTCATTTGTAAGCAATATTAAAGCAATCAAATGAAATGTATGATGACCTGATGTTCTGGCTGTTCCTTGTCTAATTGTTGGATGTGGTATCTTTGTTATATCTGACAATTCAACCCTAGCAATATCTTCTTTCTTAGGAAAGATGAAAAAATTACCAGGTTTTCTGTTTATAAAGAGAAAAAAGGATAATTAGATTAAAAATTCTTTTTATAATATAATTATCCTGTACTGTTCTGCAGCTTGTTTCTCTTACTTAACATTTCTCATGTCGAAAATACTTTTTTCTCTGGAGAATCGATATAAATTTTAGATTTTCCAGGCTGTCGTCCTTTTCTTTTGTTAGTTCTACTAGCACTAGATGTTGGGTAAGTTTGTACGTCTTCTGTTTGCAAAATACTATAAAATGTTCTAATATAAAAAAATAGAGCTGTTTCATTTCAATAAAAACTAATATTAGATATTTTTGGTGGGAAATAGTTGAATTAAAAAGTATATTTAAAAAAATAATAAAAGATAACGAAAAAACGAACTAGAAAAGGATTTAGGTTGTATCAATGTGCCCCGACATACACTGTATCAATGTGCCCATACAGCCATTTTGAATAAAATGAGTCTCAAATCCAACACTTCATAATTTATCTAGCAATAAACAATGAGGAACTCATAAAGAGTAGCTTTACTTGCCAGGGAGAGTAATCTTTTCGGTTAAAAATGCTGGAACAGTTGTATAATACCATTTCATTTGTACAACTCAAATTTACTTTTGAACTACAAAAACAATTAATCACCCGCCCCATTTCAACAAACTACTGAATCATTCCAAAACTTTCTGTATATAGTTGAGTGCACTAGTATCACCTTTTGGACCTGTTTTGAATCTTCCTGTAATGACCCTGTGAGCAGTAGAGGGGGTGTATCAATGTGCCGCATGTATCAACGTGCTCCAGTACCCCCTACAGTAAATTTTCGATTACTCACGAGCTGATTATTCCCTTTATGTATTATCCACGAGTCTAAATTTCATTTTTTTATGTCGCAAAAGAGGAAAAGAGTTGCATTAATAAGTATTAGATCCAGGTTTCGAGCATGTAGCTGATAAAGAAATTGTAGAAAAAGCATTAGTATGAATTTTGAAGAGAGCAATGAAGAAAATGGTAAGAACAAATGAACGACACAGCTTTAGCTTTCTTTGAAGGCAGTATTTAGAGGAAGAAGATGACGCGTCATTTTGTGATAAAATAGCTATAAAAGACTTCAATCCCAAATAAAGAAAATGTGTACAAGCACAAAAAGAAGAAACAAAGAAAAGAATAAAAGAAAAAAAAACAAGATGCCCATATGACGTACGGGGAAATCAAGGAAGCGGTTAAACACACACACATAAAAAATATATATATAGTTCATTTCATTCTAATTTCGTTTGTAAAAACCGACCAGCGTACAGTAGCGGGCGAAAGTTGCTAGTAGTTAATAAATTTAAAAAATATGTAATTTAAGAAATTACAAGGACTATTTGTAATTTCTTATATAATAACTATATGTAAGTTTCATAATAACTATATTCCTAGAGCAATGATAAAAAAACTGTATATTAAAGATAGACAACTTTTACTGCTTAAAATGCATTTTTATTTGATGGAGTTAATCAAACTAACTTCTTAATGCCTCATATTACATACGACATGAACTAAACATTAATATTCTTAGACCCATCACAAACAAATTTTAAATGAAATTTCAGCTTTACAATTTTCGGAGCTGCAAATTTTTCAACTTCTTTACATCGCACATTTTAAAATTTTACACCGTTGTGGAAAGAAAAAGATGCACTTTTTAATGAAATTTATTTGAAATCTCTATCACAATTTGTTTTTAAATTATTAATTTTTTTAAAAGTTTTTATTACTTTTTTGTCATTGTGGCAATAGAAGTACTATTCAGTTTTTGGACATTAAACATGGACCAATCAGAAAACGAATAAAATAAAAAACAGAAGTATTCCATTTTTGGACATTAAACTTGGACCAATTAGGAAACCAATAAAATGAAATAAGTTGCGGAATTCAACCAATTAAAAGATTCAGATATATTTTAGATTTCCCAATTCTGTACCGAGAACAACAACTACTTTTTCCAAATAGTTAAAAATAAAATTTTGACCGTTTTTTCAAAGAAGCAATTCTACATATTTCTAAGAAGAGACCTTATTATTCCTGAAATAAAAAGTATCTTTATGTTACCTATTGTGTATATAAACTGTTCAAGTAGATATTTATGTTGATTTGTTCCCTTTTTGCATATTTTTATGGTTTATCCCAGAAATCTCCGCTACTTAATTTACACAGATTATCGGGAGTTTACTGTAATATATTTAACCAGATGAATAGTTTTAAATTACTATTTTTTTAATTTGTTTTTTTTTGTTTTTTCATTGAAAAAAAATATGTGTTGTTTTACTAATTTTGCAATCGCATGTTTGCCAAGCAATACTCTCAGTTATTATTATCTAACGCCATTCCTTTTATGATACTAAGTCTATTACTGATGCTACTTTGATGTCTTTATAATATCACGAAACTCCTTTTTCGTAAAATTTCAATTTAAAAAAACGACCTAACGCACAAAAGTTAATGGTCCGAAAATTTTCAACGTTGTTGTAAAATCTTTAGTATAAAGAATTCCGGAGAAAGTATATTTTGAAACATTAATCCTTTAAAAACATAACTGACACTCTGAGTATTTTTAGATGTGTGTTACGTTAAAGGATTAAACAAATAAATGCTTTTACTAAAATACTTAAAGTTAAATACTTCATTTTATTTTTATGTGTATATAAATTTCGATTTTCTTTAACCACAAAAAATACAAGATTGTTAAATAAAAAAATGATACATTTAATTGAGTAGAAAGATTACATGATAATAGAGCTGCCACAGGCTACTAGTTTTATATTCTGTGTTCACCAGTATTTATCTAATGTAAATTTTAAAATTTATTTCTTTTGAAATTATTGTCAAAGTGCCTGTTGAGAATATCTGTCTAGGGAAATTAGTGGCAGTTACAGTTAAAAAAATAATCTTGTGTTGCAGCCCTGTTATAAAGGTGTATTTTAACTTAGTATGGATATGGATATCCTCACAATGAATATTTTCTATTATAGGTTAAGTTAAATATGTTTCATAAACAGGGGCGCTAGGGGCGCTTCTGTCATTTGAATTAATTCGGTTATAGTCTTTTTACTATGGCATTAACCCATTTGCATAGCTGTTGCTCTCTTCTTTCGCTAGTATTTTCAGGTTATAGGAATTTTTCTATGCACCATGTATGTATAGATCAACGGATGAAATTTTTTAGATGGTACTGCACACGAAATAAAAGACAGAAAAAATCAATACCTCTTAGAAAAAATATTTGACAGATTTCACATGAAGAATTTGACATTTTGTCAATTTTTGCAATGCCATTTAAATGTATGATAGCATGTTAAATTTTTATATAGCTTGAAAATAATTCAATAAAATTCTTCTAAAGTAGGAATTTAAAAATATTATGTTAACATTCTACAGATGAAAGTCAAGTCAAAATGTTAGTAAGAAAAACAAATGTTATATCCTTTATTTCGAGCTAAATCAAAAGCTTTATCATACAGAACGATAGTGCTGTATAGTAGATCTCAGATGCATCTCTAATGTTAAAGTCCAAAGTTTGCCTCTTAATAACTTTGGAACCAATAGTCGGATCGTGACGAAATTGAAAAGGCGAAGTGTCCTACTCTAGATCTCAAAGTTTACAAAAAATCATCCAGATCCACCGATTAGTTTCGGAGATCCAGAGCCCCTGTTTTGGCCCTTTTTACTCGTGAAACAAGAAAAAAAGACAAACAACTCAATTATAACCCGAACCAGGAAACATTCAGCGACGTGTAATAGCTTGTTCGAAAGATTTTGATATAGGGATGTGCCTTTCAAAAATCCGGCAAAAAAAAAAAAAAAAAAAAAAAAAAAAAAAAAAATCACAAATTAAGGAAATGGCACCCATTTAAAATTTACATAATGTTATACCTTCCATAATTTAACACTAGAACCGCGGCGACGGGTCATTTTGACC
Organism: Maratus speculifer; assembly: GCA_964019185.1. Classification (NCBI taxonomy): domain Eukaryota; kingdom Metazoa; phylum Arthropoda; class Arachnida; order Araneae; family Salticidae; genus Maratus; species Maratus speculifer. The sequence continues at coordinate 38,741,828 of OZ025296.1, forward strand.
CGTATCATATGGAGGGATGTCGATTCGAACCAGAAAAGTATTTATAAAATAAGTTAAATGTATGCTGAGCAAAAATATTTTGAATAGATAACATAAACTGTTTTAAATGAAAATTCCGGTGAGAGATATTTTTATAAAACTTGAATGAATTTTCCCGCGGTTCTAGTGTTAACATTACAGAAATCTCTCTTTTTTAATTGCTAATTCAATCATTTTCTTCGAGTTGCCACCAACTAAAAAACAGTTCAATATTTTTAAAAAGAAAGGATATCACGAGTTCTGTTTTCTTTTTTATAGATCAATAAAAATTCTGATTCTAGTGATAGATTTTTGCATTTTTGAAACTGACGTCTTTCGAAATAGAAAATGCATATTTTTCATAAACATATATAAATTGTTACTTAATGTGTGTTAAAACATCATCGTACCTTTATTTGAATGTTTTCGACGTCAAAACAGTTACTACAATACAGATATTTCAATTAAAAAGGGATAATTTAGAAAAAAAAATCTAAGTATATAAATATAACGATTTGAAAATGAAACAATGAAAATCTGCGTAGATATACCGCGAAACTGCAGTGGGACTACAGTTAGGGGGGAATGGGGGAAACAACGTCCAAATGTCGCCAAGTTTTTCGCCAACTCGGCAATCCAAAATTAATCGCCAAAATTGACCCAACTTGGCGTTATTTCAGGTGTTTCGCCAAACTAATATGTCTATTAATAATTTTAAACTAATAATAATAATAGTTTAGAATTGTTAGTTGAAAGTGATTGATAAAGTTCTTGAAAGAATCTGAAAAAGCTATGAAATCATACGAAAAACTGGGGGAACCAGAGAGAAAAGTAGAGCTTGGTCTAAAAAATTGTTACAGTAAAAATTGGGAAATATTTTCAATCGAAAAATGTGCATAGAAAAGAAACGGAATGAGATGATCTGTAAAGCTCATGAAATAATCAAATTTTTGTTAGCTGAGAATGTGGACTGAGCTTTACTGGTGCCTTATATTCAGAATTATACTATTATCCACTCAAAATGATTACTGAGCAAAATAATCAATAGAATATATTATTATGTTGGCTCAAATCAATTAAGCTCCATAACGTTAGAAAAATATAAACCATGAAGTATTGAATAAAGTATAACATTAATATAATCAGGTTGTTGAGGAACTGATGTAGATAAATATGTTTGAACACAAATATTTCGTATATGGTTGAATCGTATGTGTTCAAGTTTTTGGGTTTACTTCGAGCTTTGATTTTCTAATTATCAAAACCGCTGGAATGGAATTGTAACCACACTTTGTACTGAACAGACCGTTCTCATATTTCATTACATCAGCCTCTAACCTATAACCCAAACTTTTAAACTGATTATTGATGATTGGAATATAGAGTGAGTTAAAATGCCTCTTTTTCCCTGATTAATTTTAAGGCACCAGTAATGCTGAGTCCTCATTTTCAGCTAACAAAAATTTGATTATTTCATGAGCTTTACATGAGCTATTTCATGAGATCATCTCATTCCGTTTCTTTTCAATGCACATTTCTCTATTGAAAATATTTCCCAATTTTTACTGTAACAATTTTTTAGACCAAGCTCTACTTTTCTTTCCAGTTCAACCTTTCTGGTTCAGTTTTTTGTATGATTGATTTAAATAAAGCTTTATATTGATTATGTATGTAGATAAATAATATGATCTCTAGATAGAGATGTAATTTAACATTTGATTGCTTTTGTTAACAAGAGTTAATCTAATGTTTTACCAATTTGATAACAAACGTCAGACAAGAGTTTCAATTTCACAAGTAAACGGGGCTTGATGTACCAATAAATTTTTTATATAAAAGAATTTCTTGTTGCTTTTCATCAACGGAAACATCTCAATTATAAGAAATTCATTTCTATCAGAATTAGAAATCGATTTTCTTGATACAGGGTCCATAGTCTGGAAGGACTTGTAAGGACCTTTTATCAGACTTTTTATAATCCATGTTTTATTTAATGAATAGCAACCAGTATTTTACGAAATTTCTGATACTAAAACAATTAAAATATTCTGAATTAACTAATAACTACGCACCTTGTAAATTGCATCTCAAAGTAGATCATGTATTTCCGTGCTACATTTCCATTTTCTCATATATTTGCCAGTTTTTTTTTAAACTAAGTATTTAAAGCTGAGTAATGATAAATTGCAAATATCTGTAAGTATCTTAGTTGAATAGTATACTTATAAATATTTTCATTATTTATAAAATATATCAACAAATATATCTTGCAAAAAATATATATCTATATGCATATCTATCAACAAATATATCTTGCAAACAAGCATAAAATAGATCGGTAATAAAGGGCATGATAAAGGTAGTGTTTTAACAAATTGAATTATTAATCCCCTCAAGTTTTCTGGCAGAAAGCTCAGACCTAGAGCGCAAAGGCATCATTTAGGACTTGATGACAGAACTACTTATGATGGTGAGTGGTGACTGATGGTGAAAACTATTTTTGCATCATTCTTGTTTAGTCAAAATTTATTATTAATGCTAATATTTCTTTTTTGTACCTTATTTATTTCAAGGAAACATGAAATTTTAAGAATTTCCATATCAACTTATTAAATTTATTAGGCTTTGTTGAATCAGGTTTCAAAATTTCTCATCAAACGCTATTACTTTCATTTGTTGAAAAAAATTGTATTGTAACTAGTTTACGCAATGAAGGCTAATATATATATATATATATATATGTAAGTATATGTATTGTATTTTATGGATACAAATGTACAAGTAGGGCAGATCGAAAAAAATATATTTCTTTTAATTTTGAAACACCTGTGGTGAGAAAAATTGGGTTTGGTGACAATAAACTCATGCACCAGTTTCTTTCAAAATCTGAATATGGTAAGGCTTTTTTCTAGGTCATTGAACATTTCATTATTCCTTTGAAGGGAAATGTATGATTTTTCTATGTTTATGTCTACATTTCTTGATTTCTCTAAGTGATTTTGAAACGTATGCGTTTTGGGGATTTTTAAAATTACAAGGTAGAACCCATCGAATTTCGACGAAAGAAAATGTTTAAAAAGGAATTGTTTCATTTATTTATAATAAACCTACAAAATTAGTTATATTAAAAAATGCATTTTATATTGGTACGTCTAACTCTTAAACAAACGATATTTAACATCAAATTAACAAAATACTATTTCTATAAAACTCAGTTGTAGAAATTGTTTAAATTAAACTTTAATGGTACATGGAAGAAATAAAAAAAATAATAAAGATCTGTTATTATGATAAAGTTATCAATTTAGGTTCTATGCTAGTATTCTAAAATGAAAAAAAGAAAAAATTATTCAACTTTGACTCACTCATAAAAAAAATTTTCCCGTGAAATCTAAACCCGGCATCATTTTCATCATATCAAAATTTGCAAATGCACATTTCGTATCTGTATTCACCTTTTCAGAAAAAATTGCCATTTTAATTTGATCATTTTGATTCAAAACTTGAAGTCTCAATGGCTATTAGCTGAAACAGATATTAAACTATTGATATTCTTTTACGTGTAAATCAAATTTTGTAAGTGAAATCAAAATTCACCGGGTTTTATAACAGAAAATATTTAAATTTCAATTTTTTCCCTTTTAATGAGGAAATGGCAACATAAAGATTATAGTAATCAATTTCTTCCCTTTTTCTCTTTTGCTTTTAACAGAAATGGAGTATGCCCGTTGCCACAATGAGAAAAAGCGGTATTAAAAACTACAAAAAAATTAATAATTAAAAAAAATTAAGATGCAGCTTTCAAACAAATTTCATTTAAAAGTAAATTTTTTTCCCTACACGATGATGTAAAAATTGAAAATATGCGATATTTATAAGTTTAAAAGTTTGTAGTAGCAAAAATTGCAATACCGAAATTTCATTTAAAATTTGAAAGTGTTGCCATTTGCAAAATTACGTATCCGTTACGCACAGATACGTTTGGCCTTTATAATATAGATATGCATTATAGTCCTGTCATTTTAGCCCCTTTTTTTTACAAATAGCGGAAAAATTAGAACAAGGCTGGATTTTTGCACAGGTGCTAGTTAGGGTATGTAGTTTAACATGCTAAAAGTCCCCATCGATTCGAAGTGAGCTTTCGCCTCCAGGGGGCGCTAATGAGCTTGAAAATCGGTTTTCTGTGAATATCTCACGAACAATGGCATCTAGACAAAAGAGTTCAGTTACAAAGATGTAGATAATTTAATTTCTTACAAAAAGGTGTCAGTAACATTTTTTTGCTAAAAATTAAAATAAACATTAATGAAAAAATGCGGAAGCACAATCATAACATGGCGAAAAGGCAGAACAAATACCAAACAACTTTGGATCCCCCCCACACCTCCTCCCCCATTGTCTGTAAGCCGTTTTCGCACGCTTGTGCATGTGCAATAGTTATCGCCCAATACCCTATCTCTCTTTGCATTTGTCAAAATGTACTACATGCAGGTACCTTTCCAATATTTTATTTTCATTTGGTGCTCATTTCACTAGTATGAAATCACCCTAATTTACAGAACGAAATGTTCTTTATGAGATTTTAGGAAAGGAATAATTTTATTTTCAATGCATGTTGTAGAAAGTTTTAAATAGTTGTAACAGTTTAAAATGACTCTTAATTGCTGATTGTGAGCGAAAAACGGAGATTGACAGAATAATTTGTCTTGTATGCGGTGAGGATTGCATTTCGAAAGATTATGTAAAAATAGGAAAAAAAAGGACTGAAGTCACTTGTGACAGCAAGTTCGGAAAGAGGTGACAATAAGAGGGAAATATTTGAAGAAATGGCTAAAAACACTAGTGAATTTACAGTTCACCCAAATTTTTGAAAAAATATACACGAAAGAATTCTATTAAATCATACAATAAATCTATTGCAGAAAAACCATCAATGTCCGCACAAATTACTCTATTGAAGGAAAAATTAAAAAAGAGAGTTCGTTGTTTGAATTTAAGGAATGATGCTTGTTATGTTCTGATACATTAGACGAAGTTTTTATACAAAAGGGAAAGAAGAAAGCTCTAAAGTATCACGAAAAAGAGTTTTTTTAATCTAATCATTAAAATAAGACACGTCTCTTATCTAAGCTTGTGGAGAAATTTATTTAGAATTGTTTCGAAGCGAAACAAGCAGATGCTGATGTAGACACACTACTTTTTAATACAGCTATTGAAATAGCAATGTCTGATGCGCTTACTGCTGCTGTTGGCGATGGTGTTGACTGCTTTAACACCTCAAGAGATAGATATTTTTTATTTATCCTGGAAAAGGACAATTTGCAACGACCGTGTATTCATCGCACTGTCTTAACAATGATAATAATTATACTGTTCAGAAAGATCATATATTGTACCTTCACGCTTTTTCAGGTTGTGACTCGACATCAGCAATGTTTGGGAAAAGTAAAATGCCCAATTCCAGCTACCTTACCGCCCGCGCCAAAAATATTATTGAAGCAATTCTTTGCACTTGCTTCAAAAGATGTGTAAAAGCATGTGGATGCCGAAAAATTGGATTGAAATGTTCTGATATTTGCATAAATTGCTGCAGAGTTTCATGTCATAATGCAAGTAAAATATAATGTAAACACGAGGAAGATATTGACAAGTATCCTGCCCATTGCAATGGAAGAGGGAAACGCTCTTTCTGAATTCAGTGATGATATCGAAAGGCAAATAAAAGATACTGAAAGCAGCACAATAACGAAAGAAAAAAATACAGATAGTGACGAATCTGAATCGAGTGTAGAAACTGAAGCTTTGCAAAGAACTACTAAAGCAATCAAACGACAAACGACTGAAATTGGATTAAGCCGGTCGCTATAAGTGGAATATAATTACAGGAAAAACCACACACACACACACACACACACACACACACAAAAAAAAAAAAAAAAAAAAAAAAACGCGCTAAATGCTTTATTTTAAAGGAATTTGGAAATAAACATAAATGTATATTATATATTCACTTACTCCATTCAAATGTAAGAATTTTAGATATATTTACATAATTTTTTTAAAGTAGCGGCAGATTTTTCGTATTTTTATAACTTTACTTTCAAATGTGTTCACTTTTTTATATTTTTGACAGTGGAGGCTTGGTATGACAAACAAATGTTGATGACACTTTTTATAGGAAATTAAATTATCAACAAATTTATAATTGAACTTTTTATTCTAAATGCCATTATTCAGGAGATATTTCAGAAAACCGATTTTCAAGCTCATTAGCGCCTCCTGGCGGCGAAATCTCACATCGGATTGATGGGGACTTTTAGTATGTTTAACTATATAACTTAACTAGCACCTATGCAAAACTCCAGCTTTGTTCTAATTTTTTTTTCATAATTTTTGCTAAACTGACCGAGTTAATTAGAAGCGGAGCTTATTTTCTCTTATTTCAAAATTTCTCAGGCTTCAAAATAGGTCTTTGAATTAGAAATTTGAATTTTTTTTTCAATTTTGTTTTATCATTTTTAACTATCCCTCAAATTGTTGGAAAGACTATTTTTTGTACAGATGTATTTTAATCACAACACAGTTATATAATTAAAATTAACAGGTTGTAATTTTACTGACATTTATTACATTTTCAAAAAACAGAGATGTGCCAAAAATAAATGTGGAAAAGAAATGAAATAATGTCTAATCTACGTTGTAGATTTGTACAAATATGATTTATTACAATATTAATAAATTTAATACAAGAATTCCCTTAACTTCTTAATACGTCATACTTTTATTGCGCAACTATTTAACATATTTATATTAAAAACATCCAATTACGACAGCATAAAATGATAAAGAAGAAATGGTATTAAAAAACCCATTTTAACATGCCTATACATCCATTTAAAGCGGATAATGTATTGCTCACTTAACAAAATGACTTACAAAATGCCGAAAGTTAAATGCATTCATCAACCTATATTCTTTGGAGAATCCTTTCAAAAGACTTTTCACATACAAAAAATGAAAAATAGAAGTTAAGTTTCGCTCCGGTTTAGAGCATTCCTTTATATATTTTATTAGCTCTACACTGTAAAAAAAAAAATTCAACAGGTTACTAAAATTTTTTTAATAAATTTGTATTCCACAGAATTTTTTAGTAACCATTACAAACTTTTTTTTGCAAGTAAAAGAAACATTTTTTTTTTGTAAACTGAACAAAAGAATTTTTTGTATAACTAACTTAAAACTTTTTAGTATGAGCCTCCAAGCAAATTTTAGTAATAGCTCCAAAATTATTTTTTAGTAACCATTACGTGTGCCGAAGGGCAATAGCTTTCTTCGAGCTGCATCCAATGGGTAAAAAGACAGACATCTGAAGCGGAAGATTTTTGGCAAAGTCGCAATAGATGGCAGCACCAAACATTGCTATCTGCTCTATTTTGACATGCTTCTAATGGGGAGAGAAAGTCCAGAGATAATTGCCCATGGTAACTGCTACGGCAGGATTTTCATAATCCCTTTATTTAACGAGTATTTACATTGCATACATTCGGTGCATATTTGGTGGCGTCCAGCATCGAACCCGGGTACTTTCAGCCTGGAGTTCGGTGCAATGACCACTAGACTATCACGGCCACACCAAATGAGTTTTAGTAATAGCTATTAAAAATGTAAAACTATTAACTCTATTCGTTGCTAGCTTTTTTCCAGTAATTCTTACAGATTCCTTGTAACCCAGTAAGATTACAAAAAAAAATTTAGTAATTACAATGATCAGTAAAATTTTTTTAGTAGATCGACCCTTTTTTTACAGTGTATCTAGCAGGAAACTAATATTCGTTATCAACATTGTTAAGTTAGCGCGGTTTACAATCACATTACTACAGCCAGTGTTCTCGCTGTCGCTCGCCAACGCACCCACTTGCGACAAAATGCTTCATTTGGCGAGTAAACAAGCGATTAGATTCGCCAAATTGCTAGTGCTCTTTTTTGCTTTTTCTTACTTTTCTTTTTCGTTTTCATACATATGCATATATATATATATTTAATATATACATTTATTTATGTTTGTAGTGGATAGTTGAAATTAGATTAATAGCAATCGCTCTCATAATTATAAAAACTTGGGTTATTTTAGAACATATTGAAAAAAAGGTGGTACATTAAAGGATTAAAGATATTTTTTTTTTGTGCTGCACGGCGATTCTATTTTTCCAATACTTTTTTCATTTGGCGAATGTTTTTTTTAATTTTTAATTAGCCAAATTACTAACGTTGGTCAAATGCCAGGGAGAACACTGACAATATAGGTGTCCCAGAAATAATGCGACAAACTTTACGAGGAGGTAGAAGTCATCACAAGGATGCAGATTTACATAGCAACCCATGGTCGGAAACGTTTTCTTGGCGTGGTAGTGATGATAGAAAACGCAAGAAGGACAGGACACGAATAAGAAGAGAAATTATCTTTATTATCATTAGTATAGCCGAAAAGTAAGAAAAAAACACCGATCGTTATCAAAGTAGGTGTTTGAAATTGCGATCCCGGGGCCTGGTGCATGCAGGCTCATCTCCGGTGCATGGAAGAGCTAATGTTCTACAGAAAACACCAGGAATGTTCTGAACTTCCCCAGCAGCTGCAACGATGCAGTTCTCAGACCTTTCGTTAACGACTGCTAGTTCCTCAGAACTTCCCAGTGTTATCACGGTATTTTTGCAACACTAAGAATAATGAGCATGTTTTCTTTCCCTGTTCGTGTCCTTTCTTTCATATGTTTTGTGTCGTCACTTCTGCGCCAGGAAAATGTTTCCAACCATGGGTTTCTACGTAAATCTGAATCCTTGTGATGACCTTTACCTCCCCTTAAAGTTTGTTCCATTATTTCTTGGACACACTGTATATTCATGAATTATGTTTTTACTTCGTTCTTTGTAGAATTATCAGAAAATAAAAAAGTTAATGTTTACTGTAAGAAAGATCTGGTAGTAAAGTTATAGTGAACTTGCTGAGGAGCCTTCATTGTCTGTAATTATGAAAGATATATAGGAGGGAAATGAACGTTCTTAGATATTAGAATGTTAATTGAAAAAAAGAAAGTTTTATACCAAAGATGTCTCAGAATTAATATTTTTTACCTGGTAGTGATTTTCAGCTGTGTGACAGACATGACAAGTTGTCATGGAAATAATCTGTTAGCTTTTTTGCGCAAAGAATGCCCAAGAAAGTACATTTTGAAGCATTGATCTGCTAAAAATATAAATGGCAAGATATGTTGTTTCTTTGAATGATTAAAAAATTCTGTGACCAAATTATGCACTATGATTTTTTTTTTCTTTTTTGATTTTCATTGCAGCGCTAAAAAATCGAAATTGATATAACTTCCGTAAAATTGTTTCAGATTCACATAGTTGAAATAAACGGTTTTGAGACCAAAAACAGAATGTAATAGTTTTTGCAAGGAACGCAATGATACAAAACAAATTTTAGCAATTTTTTTTTCTGGTTCGAAACATGATTTGTTATTACAGGAGATATTGGTACTGTTTTATGGAAATTATCGGTAGGTTGCACGTATCATATTCTAAAATATCTTGAAATATATTAATTTCCTTAAAAGTACATGATAATGACCTTGATTAAATTATCATGTTTCACTTCGGTTATAAATGAGGGTAAGTAAAATCGAAAAAAAAAACTAGATCGATTTTATTCAGTAACTTTTCTATTTCGAAAGGGGAGTATTCGCTACACATAATATCGGTATAGTTTTACGAAAATTACCAGTAAATTCGCAAACATTTTCCAATCGACGAGAGATGTACTTAATTCATGCTTACCAACTTACCGATAATCTTTTTAAACTTATTGATATCGTCTAAGCCAAATGAAAATGTCTTTTCCAGAAAAATTATCTAATAGAATATTTTATTTGCGCTGCACAAGTAGCTTTATTTATTAGACAAGCTTTCTGGTGTTAAAAGCGCTTTTGTGACATGAAACAAGTAATTGAACTCAGTGTTGAAAATATTATTTTATAACGAAAGAAATCAACAAAATCTAAGGTCCATACATATATATTTATCCAGAGAAATGAGCTTTACAACACAAACTATTTTATTTTATTATTTTTTTTTATCGCATGCTTGCCAAAAAAGGCCTTCCAGTCATTATTATCTAATATCATCACCTTTATGATACTAAAGATTATTACTGATGCTTCTTTGATATCTTTATAATGTCATGAACTTCCTTTTTCATAAAACTTTCAATTTCAGTAAACGATTTTATGAATGCACAAAAGCTAATGGCCCGAAATATTTTTAACATCGTTGCTTTTTCTTTATTTCGCTTATAGAAATTCTGAAAAAGTTAATTTTGTAATATTATCCTGTCAAAAATATAAGTACACTGTTGTTCTTTTTAGATGCGCTTTTGTTAATTTAAAGGATTAAAAAGAAAAGCTTTCCTGAGGTTAAGTAAAGTAAAAGATTTCATTTTCAATTTTTTCCTTTGAAAAAACACAAAAATTCACAAATTTTACCAATTTATTAAATAGAAGACTATACGATGATTGAATAGTCTAACATATCTGCACACCTACCAATAATATTCATAAAACAGGCTCATATGAACCTATGTTAAAGGCACATTCTTCACACCGGGAATTCTTCTTTATAATTGACGTTAAGTAAGTTTGACAAATAAACATGGCATATTTTATTGCACTACATGTATACTTTAAAATGCATTATTTATTTGCTAATGAACATATCGGTGTAGTTTTATGAAAATTGCTTATTTTAATCGATGAAAGAGACTTACTTTATTCATACCCTGCACCTTACTGATCATTTGAGTACAATTGTTCATATATCTTCTAAATTAAGTAAAACACACTTTAAACCAGAAAACAGATAATAGATACGTATTTTTTATAAGCATTTTTTAAGTAAATTTATATGTCAAATAAATTTTTCTAGGGAACAAATTATCAGTTAAGTGGAATGTACGCTTAATTAGATAAGTACTGTAAAATGTACAAATTTCTTTACATTCAAACAAACAAGTTTTGAATTAATTAAACTTTAGAACAGTGTTGCCAGATAGTTGAAAGTCAATTTCCCCAAATTCTACAAAATTTCCCCCAAATCACTATGATTTTTTGATAAAGTCCCCAATTCAGTTTGTACTTAAAAAAAGTAAATCTTCAAGTTTCAATTTACCACTATTTTAGATGTTTAACTAATTTAAGTTCAATTTTTTCCCAAAGTCAAGCCTCATTTTGAAAAAAAAAATCTCTATTTAGAAAAAAATAAACATTTAAAAAAGGCAGAATTTCGCGTGAATATTTGCAGTTAAACGAAGAGAACGATATATTCTTCAACAAAAAGTCGTGTAAGTTTTTGTTTTTTTTTTAAATTATTGCCAATCCTTACATTAGTTCTACATAAACTTACGTAAATACGTTTTTGAAGATTTAGATCATCTCTGAATCTGAGATATTGATGGCATCGTCTGCTTCTATCTGACTTAACCTACATAAAACGTTGATTTCATTTTTTTTCCCATCCCTAGGAGTACGTAATCGTAATCCAAAGTATCTTTGTTGTTTCATTCAATGTGCTTTCTTCAAAAATAAAAGAAAAGCAGCTGCTTTTCACATGTTTAATTGAATCTAAAAACATTTTGGAAAACTCCTGACGATTTAGTTCTATTTTTGTTTTCAAAATCAAAACGCAATTTGAGATAGATTTAGTGTTCTCGGATAACTAAAAGTAAACTGAAAAAAAAGGACAAAACATTCCCCAAGTTTTTCCCCGTAAATGTTGATAGTCCCCAAAATGGGGACAAAATCCCCAATCTGACAGCATTACTTTGCAATGAAATTATCGAATTTTCATATTGTTTTATTAAACTTTATTTTCTCAGAATTATTTGTAGTTCAATAATTATTTGACAAATGTCGGTTTGACAGAATTTTATTGAAATTATCCATTGGCAGGTATACAAATTCATGGCATTGACATCAATCTATTATGTAGATACTAAACTATACATTCCGTACAATCTGTGATGCAAAGAATATTTATTATTAATTTACAGAGCCACACAAAAGTATTCCACTACATAATGGTATACGGGGAAACATTGTTTGGTGCGTATTTTAATTATATTAACCCATTTCACATTTTATGAAATTGATATACGTTGCTGAAATTTAATACAAGTTTCTGCCTGTATATTTACTGGAACACACTAAAGAGGGATCACTATACTATATCCGAAGTACTGTGTATTATAACAGTAAGATTTGAATATTTTTAAAACCTCGTAATAGTACGAACGCACCTCATTAGTTATTCTTCACGTGCAATTTCCAACTTGTTTAAATAAAATTTTCGGTATGAAAATGATTTAAGTAAGCTGCGTTTCATTCGCGGAAAATTACAATAATTTATTTCCAACAGAGATACCACTTACGATTATTTTTATATTCTATTCGTATCACTATATTTAAGAAATATTTTTTTACTATATTTTGCCTGCACATTCTGTTGAATATATATGAAATACTACTGACTAGAAAAGTAGTTTGATATAGAATTAAATATAGTCGCCAAGCAGCAGCCGTGTTTCAGGAAAAAATCTGTTTCAAATCGAAATATTTTCACAGGCTACTAGTCACATGGTTCGTTTTAGTAAGTTTCGAGTTTTAACCCTTAATGGTCACATTAAATTACGGTTTAAAAATTCAAATTCAATATTGTCACCACTTTTTTGAAAAAAAAATTATTTTATTTAATAACAAGTAAAACGATACCAGAATAAAACCAATTACACTATTTTATAAAACTGGTGGGAATCAAACAATTCTGAATAAAAGCCGTGAAGCTTGCAGCCCGTGAATGTCTCGGGCGCTATGACTGAGTGGTTAATAGTGCTAAAATTCGAACATTGTATATCTATTTAACAATTTTATATTAAAAATATGACAGGGCAAAATAATAAGGAAGAAATGATATTATAAAGTTATTTTTTATTTCTCCCACAGCAAAGTGACGTACAAAAGGCCGACACTTAAATCCATTCATCATTCTATGTCCTTGGTGGATCCTTTCAGTAAAAGACTTTTGACATTAGAATAATGTAACAGGGAATTCAGTTTCTTTTCACCATTCCTTTGTGTAATTTTATTAAATCTTTGTACTATGTAGCAATCTATTACTAGTTACAGTATTTCCAATTTAATGTTTTTTTTTGGGGGGGGGGGGATTGTATAATTTGCAAATGTTTACAAATCTTATAATTTTCGCTTTACATAGGATTCGTAGCTGCCAACTATTACGCATTTTTGCTACCACTAAAATTGTACAGATATTTTCCTTTTGTTTAATCATAAGTTTTCGACGATTAAATAAGGCAATATTTACTATAAAATTTTTGTGGTAAGAAAAATGCGCAAAAGTTGGCAGCTTGGAAGATTGAATGATAAAATAGATACTCAAAGAGTATTACAACAGAAGTTTAGTATTCGAAAATAGTGATAGCTGTTTTGAATAAAAGAACGCACATAATTGGCAATTCTATTGATTATCAAAAGTTGCAAAATCTGGCAAATTTTTTCGATTTCACACGAGAAAGTTATATTAGTGATTTTTATTTTATTATATAATAGATGCTTTGTGCATAAAATTGAAACAATTTGCTATACAAAATTTCTAGTATGAATTCTGAAATACATAACCGGTATTTTTTTTCAAATCGTTGATTTTATTAAGGGCCAATGCTGCACCATTAATCATATTTGTTGCCATTTCCGTATCTTATAAATATTACTATTTCCGAATAAATGTACTTGCTTTCGATAATGATAAACGTACATTCAGAAATCATATAAGACGAGAGTCACTTTTCCGAAAAAACTTTTATTCAGACCTCCGAATGCTTTGGGAGTTTTCTTGCATTTCATAAAACTGCTTATAAAAAAAATGCTAATTTAAATTTTTTCCCTTTTCGGTTCCAATATACACTTTATGCCTCTGTATTTTACGTATATGTTAAAATGCAATTCAGTTAAAATTGGTTTTTTCTACAACAAATTTAAGTTGTTTTAAGAAAATGGAAAAATTAAGGCAAATCGCTTACAGAAAAAAAAATTACAAGTTCGCTATGTATTATAGAATTGATCTAAAGTGTTTTTAATGAAACACAATTATTCATTTTGCATTGCAAATAATTTAAATATAATGATATAGTTAGAGCCATATGGTTTTTCAATGTCACAAAAGAAATGACAAATTGACTTTACATTGGTAACATTTAGAATAAACATCAGTGTAGCAGAAATATTTCATTTAAAAATAAAATAGAGACACATTATAGAAAAATATTTATCAGTGAACTTGTTGCAATACAACAGGGCTGCCACAGGCGATTATTTTTTATATTCTGCCCACACCAATACCTAATATAAATTTTTAAATGTATTTCTTTTGCATGTGTTGTCAAAGCATCTGTTATCGATTTCTGCTTGAAGAAAACGGTGCCAGTTATAATTAAGAAATAGTTGCCTGTAGCAGTTTTGTATACGGAGAATGTACATCTGTCAGTATTTGGAGCATCCGTATCAATATTAATCATGACTAAAACATGCACTATATTAGACATACGGAGTCTAAGAAATAAAATTGGTGAAAATATACAAAAAACGTCTGTTACTAAAAAGTGGAAATTAATGCATAACGGAATTTACGAACAAATGTTTTTGGAAATAAGAATAAAATGGCATTTGGGAATTAAATTAAACTTGTTTCATAAATATACCATCGCCCTTGGTAGGATTAAATAATTAACGGGTTCAGGGAGTTCCCAGTTGTAGGACAATCACTAGTTCAGTATAATACACTACAACTCATTATTATATCGATAGGAAATATATTTCTTTTGCATGTGTTGTCAAAGCATCTGTTATCGATTTCAGCTTGAAGAAAATGGTGCCAGTTATAATTAAGAAATAGTTGCCTGTAGCAGTTTTGTATACGGAGAATGTACATCTGTCAGTATTTGGAGCATCCGTATCAATATTAATCATGACTAAAACATGCACTATATTAGACATACGGAGTCTAAGAAATCAAATTGGTGAAAATATACAAAAAACGTCTGTTACTAAAAAGTGGAAATTAATGCATAACGGAATTTACGAACAAATGTTTTTGGAAATAAGAATAAAATGGCATTTGGGAATTAAATTAAACTTGTTTCATAAATATACCATCGCCCTTGGTAGGATTAAATAATTAACGGGTTCAGGGAGTTCCCAGTTGTAGGACAATCACTAGTTCAGTATAATACACTACAACTCATTATTATATCGATAGGAAATATATTTCTTTTGCATGTGTTGTCAAAGCATCTGTTATCGATTTCTGCTTGAAGAAAATGGTGCCAGTTATAATTAAGAAATAGTTGCCTGTAGCAGTTTTGTATACGGAGAATGTACATCTGTCAGTATTTGGAGCATCCGTATCAATATTAATCATGACTAAAACATGCACCATATTAGACATACGGAGTCTAAGAAATAAAATTGGTGAAAATATACAAAAAACGTCTGTTACTAAAAAGTGGAAATTAATGCATAACGGAATTTACGAACAAATGTTTTTGGAAATAAGAATAAAATGGCATTTGGGAATTAAATTAAACTTGTTTCATAAATATACCATCGCCCTTGGTAGGATTAAATAATTAACGGGTTCAGGGAGTTCCCAGTTGTAGGACAATCACTAGTTCAGTATAATACACTACAACCCATTATTATATCGATAGGAACTGCACTGCCATTTCTTACAGTGTTATGACTTTACTAACCATTATTATGATTTCCGCAATTGCGGACATTATTTTCAAGTATCTTCTGCTGGCCCGCTTCGTACCATGAGGGGGACTCCAACCATAGGTTGGGAGCCGCTGCAGTACAACATTAGACTTATAGACCGGGAGGCGGCAGCACAGACAATCACCTCATCGAGTTCACCGATGAAAATCTAGGTATAGTTAAATATCGATTCGCATATTACAACGCAATCAGTCTGCGAAGTCATTTCTTCTGGAAACGCATAAAAACCCGATTGTAGCGGTTGACTCATAGGTTTACCATTATGTTTTTTTGCTCTCAATCCTTCTATGTTTTCATACATTGTAAAAAATATGACCCTTTTGCTGCCTCGTCACTCCCCCGCTTTTATAGAATATCTCTCTTTTGACCCATGAGAATGCTCCATAGTTGGCTGAAGTAATCCTTTTCTATAAAAGCGGGGGAGTGATGATGCAGCAAAAGGGTAAAATTATTTACAGTGTACTTTAGAGTGCAGGAAAAGAAATGGTTTTTAGATGTCTTCCACCAACATATGACTTGGCAGACCGATTGTATTTTAGTATGCGAATCCAAGTTTAAGTAATCTTAGATTTTCATCCATGAACTCGGTGAGGTAATTTTCTGAGCTGCGCCTGCCAGCATATAAGTCTAATGGTATACTGAAGCAGTTCCAAACCTGTGATTGGCATATCCCTGGTGATACATTGTGGGCTTGCTGGGAATACTTGAAAATAATGTCGGCAATCGGGGAAATAACAAAAATAGTTTTTAAAGTCATGAAAATATGTAAGAAATTACAATGTAATTCGTATCGATATAACAAAGAGTTGTAGTAAGAAGATTATTCATTTTTAAAAAAATCATGTTTGCGTTTTCTAGTTCAGTGAAAAAGATGGATCGAGTGGGTGTTTATGAGAGATGGGGGTACTCCGAAATAAAATGCTACGAAAGGGTTAGGTGAACAAAAAAAAAAAAAAAAAGATTAGGAAGCGGTGGTGTAGTGCATTGTGAGATCGATTCTGTATAACAAATATTTTAAATTATGCTGAAAAAGTTATTTATTTCTAAATACCTATAATCTTAGCTTTCTCCCCTCCCACATCAGCATTCCTCTCCGGCCATGGTCCATTCAGGACATACCTAAATTATTTTAAACGCTCAGATACGGACCTCTGCGGGTGTGGGGCCATAGGGTCTCCAGACCACTACTATTTCTTCTGCACACTCACAGAGGCCTGGCACCTTAAGAACCCTTATTCCCGCCCAGATACCTGGCTCACAAATATCTTAATCCGCCCAAAACTACTCCGTCAATTGGCACAAATTTATCACTTCCTTATGGAACTGGCCAATCTTACCACTTAACCGTTCTCTCCTAAGACTGCCCACTGTCGCGTTAGAGCCTTTGTTGAGCTTTTGGCAGTCGTAGCGCCACTTGTCGCAATGGAGCAGGTCTCCGGCGCGCATACCACTGTGTTGATGTTGTATACAGCCTGTATATTATGTATTTTATGTATTTTTTTTTTTTTGTTGTTGTTGAAGTTATTGTAATGAATCCCCACATGACGGAGAACATTCCGGGTGGGACAAATAGGGTCTACACCGGATCCTAGCAATCTGGTGATCTTGTCCCACTTAGGCATAAATAAATAAATAAATAAAAGCTTAGTTCCAAAATAGTGGAAGCAACAATCGTTTTCAGACAACACCGAACAAGGTTAAATAAATGGTAAGAAAACTGAATTATATATATATTATATAGGCCAATGTATCTGTGCGTAACGCATACGTCATTTTGCGAATGGCAACACTTTGAAATTAGAAATGCAATTTCGTTTTTGCAATTTTTACTACTGCAAATTTTTGAACTTCTAAACAGTGTTGCCAGTGGGCTACTATTTTTTAAATCAGATTTCTTGACTGGCACCACTTTTTTGAAACCGTAAAATTCTCTTTGTTTTCAACCTTTATTAATATGTACTAAATAAGGCTCTTTTTATTATATAAAAAAAGTAGTATCTGTATTTTAAAGAAGTAGCCCATCTGGCAACACTGCTTCTAAACATCGCATATTTTCAATGTTTACACTGTCTTATAGAGAAAAATGTACTTTTAAATGCAATTTGTTTCAAAGCTATATCTTAATTTGTTTTTTAAATATAAATTTTTTTTGTAGATTTTAATACCATTTATCTAATTGTGGCAACAGAAGTACTCCATTTCTGTTAAAAGCAAAGAGGAAAAGCAGAATACAGTATCTTAACGTTGCCAAGAAGAGAAAAAACGTTTATTTAAAGTACGTGATGTGTCAAAAATTATCGTCTGTCATAAAGTCCGGTTAATTTTGGTTTCATTTACAAAATTTCTTTCATACTTAAAAAATATTTATATATATGAAGTTTAGTATCTGCTTCAGGTAATAGCATCCAAACTTCAAGTTTTGAGTTAAAATGACTTCAAAATGATCATATTAATATACCATTTTTTAAAGGTGAATACACATATGAAAGGTATATATATATATATATATACACTGCTCGACATTGAAAATGCAACACCAAGAAGGAGTGGTCAGAAAGTGATGAAATTTGGGGAAAGGACAAAGACAGCAAGGAGCATTAAGTGATCTTTATTTCAAAATGATAGTCAGAATACAAAACGAGAACCGCGTCGGCTCAGTAGGATGTAGGATCACCGCGAACTGCGATGAACGAAGAAACACGTCTAGGCATCGAGGCAAAAAGAGCGTGGATGGTGTCCTGAGGGATCGCTTTCCATTCCCTTTCAACCATTTGCACAATTCATCTTCTGAACGAGGCAGGGGCAGAGTCCGCAAAACGGCGTCCAGTCACATCCCACGCATGTTCGATTAGTGACAGATAAGGAGAGTACGGTGGACAGGGAAACATCTGTATACCTTGCAGAACATGTTGGCACACGCGATCACTGTGTGGTCGGGCGTTATCCTGCTGAAAGCCCCTGAAGGTAGGGGATTGCCACTGGCCGCAGTACATTATCCAAGAATCGTTGGGCCGTCATAGTGCCCTAAATACGAACTAGAGGTGACATGCAATTATACGCAATAGCGCCCCGAACCATTATGCCACGTTGTCGCGCGGTGGGGCGTTCCACAGTTATTGCCGGATTTGATCTGTCTCCACGTAGATGCCACACACGTATGCGGCGACTGTCACTGGATAAACAGAAGCGTGACTCATCTGAGAACGCGACGTTTCGAAATTCTGCCATCCAAGTCGCTCTAGTCCGGCACCATTCGAAACGTTGGCGTCTATGCTGTCGAGTTAATGGCAGTCTTCTTAACGGGCGCCGTGAGTGCAGGCCATGTTCAACCAATTGACGGGAAATGGTTCTGGTCAACACGGAAACATCCAGGGTATCTTGTACATGCTGCAGAATCGAGGTACAAGTGACTTGCGGGCCCGCCACAGCTTGTCGGTGGATGCGTCGATCCACGCGTGCTGACGTCACTCTGGCTGCACCTGCACCCCCCAATCTTGCCATATTTCCTTGTTCCAACCATGTTCGCCATAGCCGTTGCACCGTTCTCGCATCCATGTGGGTATCAGCTGCGATTTCACGTAAAGACCACCCCCCCCCTTCTCAGTCCCATCACCATACCTCTCGTAAAATCGTCTATCTGCTGGAAATGCCTTCGTTCACCGCGGCCTGGCATTCTCTTCTATACACGTATCCTCCGAGACAAAAACAAAATTTCTTCGATAATTCGTCTGGCAGAAATAGCGACATGTATATTGCCCATTCTACAAGTATCTTCCCTTATATCTTACATCACGTGCGTCGGAGACCTACGCATTTCACATCATTTGCATAACTCGATGACATGCGCCTACTCTGAAATTTGCATAAATTTCTGACCACTCCTTCTTGGTGTTGCATTTTCAATGTCGAGCAGTGTATATATATTGATATGGTGAAAATGATGTGGGTTTAGATTTCCTAGGAAAAATATCTATGATTCGGTGAAATTGGAATAATTTTTGATTTTTCCATTTTGGAATACTAGCATAAGAGCCTTAATTGATAACTTTATAACAATAACAGATATGTTAATATTATTACTGTTTACATGTATGATTAAAGTTTAATTTTAAGGATTTTTACAACTGAGTTTTATCGAAATATTATTTTTATAACTTTAGGTTAAATATCGTTTGTTTAAGAGTTAAACTTACCAATATAAGGTAGATTTTTTATTGTAATTAATTGTGTAGATTTATTACGATTCAATGAAATAGTTCCTTCTAAAACATTTTCTTTCGTCGAAATTTGACGGGTTCTACCTTGTTATGTATAAAAAATTGCAATAGTTGCATTTTTGACATATTGTATTGTAAATCATATTGTAATGACATGCAGGAAATTTAAGTACAGTGAAAAGAGTAACATGTCGCTGATGTTGTTGAAAAATCAGTCCTAGCAAAATTACACTAAGAAGAATTATTCATGTAAATTTCAATGAAAGCAAAATAATTTTTTCCTCCAATTAATAACATCCATCCATTATAAGAAAAACCACAGAGATTTTATCGCATAAAATACCCATTTGTAAAGATACAGTATCATTTATCTTATCAAAACTGTGGCACAAGTTACTCAATGGTTTGGAAAATTAAAATAAACATCCCAGTACAGTAATCTTTTTCCATTTGCGGTTTTAACTTTTTCAACACTTTTTGAAAGGAAAAATATTTTACATACGCGTTGACAAAGTTAGCAAAAAAAGTATAATACAAAATGTATTATTTCAAAATAGTGGTGCGAATATAATATAGAAACAGAAATTTGCTGTCACGAAATCTAATCCTCGCGAATGTTAAAGGATTGCTGTAAAATGAAAAAATTAACGTGCGTTAGATGAAAAACTAAATGATGGCGTTTTACTTTAATGCATCACAGATCGTACAATTTTAGAATATAATTTTTATTTGTTTTGAAAATCACTTGGGAGAAGTGGATAAAATGTTAACAGAAATATACAACTATTTTATTATTTTTAAAATTTGATTTTACACCTTTTTAGCAATTAGAAAAAATGCAGCTTTCTTTAATTTTTAAAATTACATTTATTAAAAAACAACAAAAATGAACAACAACAACAAAAAAAGCACAATTTTATGACAGATCTAATGACAATAATCTAAAAAATAGTGGACATTTTTAATTATATAGAATGCTCAAAAAGGCATTTTCAAAATCTGTCCGTAACGCTTAAAATATTCGAGAAAATTATTTTTCCCTAATTTTTTTATTATATTTTATTGTGTGTGTGATAAATTACATACCACAATGCAAAGATTTATCAGACCTTGTTCCCTAAAAGAATTGAAAATGAAATTAAAAAAAATAATAAAAAAAATTAAGTTTGATTCGTTTTTATACCTTTATTAGATTTCCCATTAAATTTAAATTAAGTAATATTTAAAAATGCAAAATATCTTGATGCATATCTTCATCAAGATTTGCTTACAAAAATAGTTTTAAAAATAAAACAATATTAATGTTTTAACTTTACAAAAATGTTCATTCTTTTTATATTAAAGTATCAAACACTAATAAAGCGATAGGGAAGAATGAGCGGCTTTAAAAGAACATTATACGATGTCAGGTACACTTAATGTGGTTAATTTATTGCATACTCAATAAAGCCACACACAAGAGGTCGACAAATAAGCCCATTAATCATTGTAGATGGTTTCATGACACAAGGATTGAAAATCTTTCACTTTTGAAAAGAGTAAGAAAAGGTCTGTATTGTTTTCCAATTCTGTATAAATTATTTTCATTCATAATTACGAGGGCAGTTTGACTGGCCAAGTCTGTGACATTCAAAAAAATGAATTGAAATGAAAAAAAACAATATACATACAAATACGCATTTTATTTTTAGATATAATCTCCTTTCATAATTACCGTAATTTCCGGCGTATAATCCGCGGATCAAACAATTCATTTTCGACACAGAAATTTCATTTAGTAATTAAAGTCAATCGTTTACCGCTATCTCAGAAGTTATCTTTCATTTAAAAGAATTTCCGGGTCCAAAAATGATTGTTTTTCCGCGGATTATACGCCGGAAACGGTATACACTTTTCCAATGAAATTCTACTTTTTTAATCTTTCCAAAAAATAAGATTTCTCAAATTCCTCAAAATAGGTATTTCTGGCATTAATCCTTTGCGGCGCAGAACACTCCCACTGTTAAAGGGTTCAAATTAATTGGTGACACGGGAATTTGAAAACAAGTTTATTTGTAAACAATTAAAAAGTGCATTTCACACAGGTTGAGCTGCCACTTGTACGGAATTTTCATACCACTAAAATTTTAAGGAAGATTTTATCTAACTGAAGCACCAAAATTCAAGTAATTTTAGCGTTTAAATAACTAAAAAAAAATCCCTAAATCTTAGTGGTAAGACAAATCCGTACACGTTGGCAGCAATGCATACATGATTAAGCTAATTTTTTATTACTAAAACTCTGGTATCACTTTGGCATTTGAGAATTAAAATTATCTGGTTTCATAAACACAGCTACGCATCTCGAAATTATTTCAGAATTTGAAGAAAATCGGTTTTCACCAAGCCTTTTTTTTTTTTTTTAATTTCGAAAAGAAAAATGCCACTATGATCCAAGTCAGGAGAATAGGGTGGATGATAGAGCAAATCGCATCATATTTCAACTAATTTAGCGGCTGCTATTGCAGGCGAGTGCACTGGCACATTGTTGAGAAAAAAGAGAATTATTTTCTTGGGATAGATTTTCTTTCAATTTTGCATTAAAACGGTCAAATAAATTAGCATAGCAGATCGTTCTGCTTTCTTCAAGATAATCAATGAGGATTACGTACTTTGAGTCCCAGAAAACTGTGGCCATAACATTTTCGACCAAAGTCATTGTTTTTGCCTTTCTACCGAAGCATGTTCATTAGAAGAGGGGTATTGTTTTGACTGTTCTTTTATTTCGGGTGTATAGTAATGGATCCATATTTTCATCTGTAACATAACGCTGCAAAAATTCGCTTCAATTGCACTTGATCTTGTCCAAGCATTGCTTTGAAATGGTTACATGACTCCGCTTTTGGTTCACTGTCCACAATCTGTAATAAAAATATATTATAGCTGACTTTTTCTGCAATAAAAATCTTAAGAAATTCTAAATTAAGAAATTTTTAAGAATGTAAGCACTGAATTTAACTTTATAACTTTTTCAATTCTCAAATCAATTAAATCATCCAATACATAAAAATTGTAGCAATACTGACGATTTTTTTTTGTTCTTTCTTATTACTTTTATATACCATCAGATGAAAGCTATATCTGTATTTATGCATTCTACAATATTTTTTTGAGATTAAATTATGAAGGGAATTTAAAAAAAAAAAACAATGTAAAATATTTCCACGCATTAATTAAATTTTTGTTTTATGGAATTAATCAATTCATGCAACAAAATGGCTCCCTTTTTCCCCAATTTAATAAGGGTCAAATTTCTGCTTTTAAAAACTGGTGCAAAACATTAAATATTTCGTAAAAGGCTCCAATAGCGAAAGGTATAGTATAAGCTATTTAGTAAGTCTTATAATAAAGTTTTAGTATAAAAAACATTTGGAATATTTAGAATTGACATGCAAATCATAAAAACAATGCATATAATCAATCAAATATTGAAAATAAAATGATAAGGAAATTTTATTCATTTTAAAGAATTTGTTTGACGTGTATTTGTATACTAACCATTTTTTCAAAAAATGCCATGCATTTTACTTGACATTTGTCATTCGTTTTTGAATCCAATTATTGTTACAGTTTTGCATGTTAGACATACATCAATTTTGTTCCTAACTCTGTAGTTTTATTTGAGTTTTTTTTTTAAAATAAGAATCTTAAAAAGAAAACAAATAATAGTTGTCGAACTTTCCATGTAATTTTAGGTGTTTAACTTTTGTATGTTGTTTGAATTTATCTGTCAAATAAATTCGTTCATTTCTATAATGGTTTGGCAAACACTTTATCTGCGATATGCTTAATTTTAGAAGCATCTTAATTATTATCTGGGCTTAATTCAAACATTTTAATTAATAACAGCGTTGTATCAATATTGGGTAGTAAGAATATTATAATATCTAGAAAAAATCACCAAAATGTAATATACATAAATAAATAATTAATTAGAGCAATGAATTTTGCAACACAAAACATATTATTTTAGTAATTTACTTATTTTCTTACTGCAAGCTTGCAAAAATATGCCTCCTAGTTATTATACTCTGATTTCATCACTTTTATGATATTGAAGATATTTTAGATATATTACATGCTAAACTGATGCTGTTTTGATGTCTGTCTAATATCACGGTGCTCCTTTTTATAAAATTTCATTTTCAGAAAACGGTCTAACCGAAAGAAGTTAATGGCCTAGAATTTTTATTTAAAGAATTTTGAAAAAAGTATATTTTGTAATATTATTCTATCAAAACAGTAAATGGCAGTCTGATTGGTCTTAGATGCGGCTCTTTCATATTAAAGGATTAAAAAAATTGATCAAGATACGTGAAGTGAAATATTTAAATTTTTACTGTTTCGATTTTTCATAAATCATAAAATTCAGTCATGCTCATTGCCTATTTATTGAATAAAAATTGTATGATAAAAGAATATTCTAACTTAGCTTTAAACTCACAGAAAATGTAAGTAAAATTATGTGATGTTGACCTAACTCAATTGCACATGTTTCTTGCCATATACTTTTCATTACAAATAATTTAAATAAAATCAACAATCATATAAATTATAAAGCAGAAGTTCTGAAACTTCCGCTCGAGTGTTTTCAAAAACTACCCGATGGATTTTTTTGCCGATTGTATCATTCGATAGGAGATATTTTTGCGAAGGTTTGTGATGCAAATATACAGGGATAACCCTGATTTTTGGTAATAAATATTGTATTTTTCGGTTATTTTTGACAAAAAGGTTGCCAGTAGTTATTTTTTGGCGAAAATTATTATTACTAAAAAAAGCTGAAATGACTATATTTATTGGAGACAATAATATAAATATCTATCAATAAAAGCAAAAAATAAGTACTAATAGTAATTTGAAAAAAAAAAACACGCTTAAATGAGGCAAAGTATTAAAAAATATATATGTAACTTAAAAATGAAAGAAATATTTGTAATGCTTAAAAAATAACTCATCTTGAAATATTACAATTAATACAACAATTGGCGCCGTATCTCTCTTGAACCTATAGCACAGATTTACATTTTAAGGTTGTATTTCTTAATAATTTTGTAATTATTAACAAAATGAGTCTAGCAAACATGAAGACACGTCTTTTAGATATATTTAATTCTGGCGACAAGTAATCTTACTTTGTTCATTATTTCTTAAAAAACATCCTCAAAATACGTTTTTACGCAATTAGAGCACTACAGTATAAAAATAATAAAGTGAATATCATATTACAATTTGACACAATATTATTATTACCTGTATATTTATTTACAAAGAAATATGCTTAACACAAAACTGATCAGACCGAAAAAAATTTTGAGCTAAAAGAATTTCTTATTAAAAGATTCGTAATAAAAGAACAAAACTCTCCAATATTTTCGATGTCGTCAAATTTTATCTCGATTTCCTGTTAAACTACTAGTAGTTTGCATGCATTAGGATAAAAAGGTAGTAAAAAAATATTGCTTTTTAAGGGGAAAAAATAAGGTATTCTTTTTTGAAGTGTCTTTTTCAGCGCCATACTGTTCACAAATTGTTCAAGATCATTCATTGTTTTACGAATTTTTACATTCCAATGCGTATGTAAATAACTGCACATAGTTTTAATCCTTTTCTCCATTTCTAAAGTAGAGGGAAGAGGAACTGCATTGCTGATTCTGTTGTTAGATTCGTTGTTTGAATCTAAATAGGTGGAATCGTTTGGATTATAAACGATCTTCAAAATCTCTTTTTCTGCCAAAATTAGCTCTATATACACACACCATCGACTGCAAATTATTCATTTAATGATATTGTAACACAGTCTAGTAATGTTGAGACTTTCCCAAACATTTAATTTAATGTCGGCTTAGTCGCAATATCAGCCGATTCTTCAGATGCCATAGAATTTGCAACTTGGAGAATCCCACATGGCGAAAACAATTTTCAATGGTCTTAGGCATCACTAAATTCCATATTGAACGCAACATTTGTACTGCATCGAAAGTGATTTTTTTTTCGTGTCTTAAGGGACTTTTGTTTCGGTTTTGAAGAATAACAATGCATTAAATTGCAAAGTATGCTGTCCGTATTACCATTGCACAATGCTAAATATACCAAAACCAGTTATTTGGATGATAAGGAATGAACGTATTTCGATTCAAAGGAGAAATGTTTTTGAAAATAAATAATAAAATACAAACAAGTTAATTAAATGGAATCTTACTCTTAATATTAAATGGAAGTTTCTTTTATTGTGAATGGTTTTAAGAAATCATTTTAGGTGCGTTCGTAATTATATAAATACGTAGTTGTCGTTCAATCCGTCCGTCTGCATATAACAACGCGAAAACTACCCAACCGATACGTTTGAGATTTAAAATATACAATTTTTACATAATTTTGTCGAGTCATTTCAAATTTTATGAAAATTGGATGCATAGATCAATTACAGGGTCAATCAAAAGTATTCCGTTACATTACGGTCAATGGGGAAAAGGTTTCAAATACATTTTAATTCTTTGAAATTTAAATTACATAATCATTACATAATTTTGTAGAGTCATTTCTAATATTATGAAAATCGGATTTATACAGGGTGTCCCAAAAGGTCATGTCCAAACGGAACACATGGTTGTGTCAGGTCATGAGGAAACAGAATTACATAGGAAAGGGGGGTCGGAAACGCGATCTAAACAGTGAAATTGCATCGTAACCGTCACGCAAAGAAAAGATAACAAACGGTGTAAAATATCTTTATTTTACAACAAAACAGTACCAAATAAAAAAGAAAAATGCTACAACTCATAGTAAGTGCTCATCCAAGTGCTCATCAACTGGTTCATCCTTTCTCTGCAACGTCCGCGCTTCGAATGATCCGACTGCCCGCGCTTTCGTCTGACATCGCTTATCGCCCTCTAGCGGATTACAATCGCGTTTCCGACCCCCCTTTCCTATGTAATTCTGTTTCCTAATGACCTGACACAACCATGTGTGCCGTTTGGACATGACCTTTTGGGACACCCTGTAGATCAATTGCAGGGACAATCAAAAGTATTCTGTTATATTACGATCAACGGAGAATAATGTTTCAAATATATTTTAATGGTGTTACACTCATTCGAACATAATAAAATCGATATGCATCTATAAAGTATTTATTATAATATACATTTTGCATAATATTTGGTGCGAAGAACGTTTGTTATTCATTTACAAGGCCACACAAAAGTATTCCATTACATAATGGTATAGGAAGAACATTGTTTGGTGAACATTTTAATTATAATTAACTATTTACAATTTTAAGAGATTGATATTTTTAAAACTTCGTTATCGTATGAACGCACCTTATTTGCTACGCTTCACGTGTAATTTCCAACTTGTTAGCCTTGTAGCATTTATATCGCGAGACATTGGAAGTTTTGTAAATAAACCCAGCCCAATTAAAGGCACAAGGAAAACTTTAAATGACATTTCTCATGTTCATATTTTTTCCCTCTCCTGCTTTTAAAATGTTGACTTTTTTTTTTTTTTTTTTTTTTAGTCTTTGAGATAAAGAATTAAACTTTCTTGTACATTTTCTTTATTATATGTACAAGGTGGAACCCGTCGAAATTCGACGAAAGAACTGTAAGAAGGAATTGTTTCATTGATTTGTAAGAAATCAACAAAATTCGTTACATTAAATTTGCATCTTATTGTCTAGCACTCAAACAAATATTATTTTAAGCTAAAATTAACAAAATATTATTTCTATAAAATTCAGTTGTTCAAATTAATAAAATTAAATTTTAATTTCGAAAGTAATCAGAAAATTACAATAAAGATCAGTTATTATGATCAAGTTATCAATTGGGGCTCTTGTATTTGGTATAAATACGAATGAAAAAATATATATGAGGACCTCAGAAGCCAAGGGGTACAAGCGACATAATTTAGATTTCGAGTAAATTGAGTTCAAAATTAAGCATCAATTGTAATTGAATGAATTGAGATAGGAATCTTTTGCTTATTTCTTAATGTTCTTT
Organism: Maratus speculifer; assembly: GCA_964019185.1. Lineage (NCBI taxonomy): Eukaryota > Metazoa > Arthropoda > Arachnida > Araneae > Salticidae > Maratus > Maratus speculifer. The sequence goes on from OZ025296.1 coordinate 38,770,004, forward strand.
GAACTCTTATTTCAATAGCTGTTTAGAAAAACAGCGGATTAAATTTTGTTTTAAATGTATAACTAAGGAATATTTATCAGCATTCGGCATTTGTATCCTTTGGCTTCCAAGCAGTAATGAAGCCAAAGGGTACAAGTGCCGAATTAATACAAGAAATAAAAAAAAATGAAATAAAAAAGATAAATTTATAAAAAATGAAGAACAATCTTGATATAAATAAATGAATGGACAAAATTTTGTTTTAATAAAAGTTCTAAAAAGAAAAAATTATGAAATAAAAAAATGAAAATACGAAAAATTTAAGATCAATGCTGATACACATGAATGAAACAACAAACTTTTATTCTAACATAAGATTGAAAAATTTTATTATAAGTTTTGAAAAAAATTGATATTTTCTAACACTGTCTAACAAAGGTAAAAATTGAATATATTTTCAGTTTGTCTGTCTGTCTGCCTGTCTGGCAATCCGGCCGTCTTCCCGCGCTCTAACTCTCGTAAATATACTCGAATTGCGCTGATTTTTTTGGAAATTTTTTACGCTTATCCTAACACGAAGCCTATTTCAAATAAAGTGTCTAGCATAATTAATTTATTTACAGGGACAGTCAAAATTTTTTCGTTTCATTACGGACTGTAGGGAAAAAATCGTTTCAAATGAGTTTTAAAGGTGTTACACCCTGTCAAATATATGAAGATTTATATTCATCTACGAAGTTCATTAAAATATGCATTCTGTAAAATATGTGGTGAAAAGAAAAGCTGATATTCATTTACAGGGCCACACAAAAGAATTCAATTACATAATGGGAAAGTGAAAATTGTTTGCAACATATTTTAATTATATTAAATTTTTCATGTATAATAAAATTGATATACGTCCATGAGATTTAATATAAATTATATCGCGCATAACATGAAGTTCACAGCATTTACAGAAACACACAAAAGATTTGACATAGTATATTCTATCCAAAATACTGTACCGTAATTTCCTGCGTATAATCCGCGGATCAAACAATTATTTTTCGACCCAAAAAATTTCGAAAATAAAATCTAACTTTTTAAATATCGGTAAATATTTGGTACCAATTACTAATTCAAATTTCTGGGTCGAAAAAGAATTGTTTGATCCGCGGATTATACGCTGGAAATTACGGTACATTATCGAAATGGTTGATGGATGGACAAAATGCCTTCTTAATTATGATATGCGCTTTTAAGTTTCACTAAATTTATACATATTATATTGTAAGTATAAATGCTATATTTGATATACAGGGCACAAAAGATTTGGTAAAGGTTACTGAATATGAGTATAATTTACTTAGCGATTGTTTTTAAATAAGTTATGTATTTTTATGATGAATTTCATTCAGTTTACTCAGAAATGTTTGTAGAATACAGATAAAATGATATGCAGGGCAACACACAGAAATGGATACATGGTCATCTATGGATGATAATTTCTTGAAATATTATTTCAGTAGTCTTAAGAATGTTTTACTTGGAACTAAATTTTAGCTAAACACTATCGTATAATACAGGTTCTAGGTAAACTAAAGGAATGAACAAAAGTATAGAAGTATGTTTCCATCTATTAGTACAAAATGCTGAAAGAGAAATTTCAAACTGTTACGCATTTTCTTCCTAAATTAGTTTTTTCCATTATACAGCATATATATAAATAACCTACAGATTAAACACAGGGCTGTTCAAAAGTGTTAAAACGCATATTTTGCTATTGACAATAACATTTTATTACCTTAAATTGCGAAAAATTTTTAAAGATTTCAGGAAATCTTGGAAAGTGTTTCAGAATCTATGTTTAATGTTTGATTTTTCTTACTTGTTAACAGTTTGCATTTATTTAATGTAATATTTAATGCATTAAAAAGCAAATTCTAAACAGAAAAAAAACTGACGAAAAACATTTTGAAAAACGACATACAACTCCAGTTCATAAAGTCAACTCCAGTTCATAAGGTCTAAAACGTCACACGGTGTAAATAATTTTAAACTGTGATTGGTACAAAATGGCATATGATCTTGTTTTTGTACCAATCGACGTTTAAAAATTATCAAATTCCTGAGGCGTTTTCAGAGTCATGAACTAGCCTTGCATGACGTTGGGCGCGCTTCACCTATATAGACGTTAATGAATACACCTACACTTATACCCCTTGGCCTCCACGCATTTCACGGTTTAGGGAAAGAGGTTAAGTAACTGACCTTTAAAACTCAGTGCATAATTAAAAAATCACTCATAACTCTTTACCTACAAATAAATAGACTTATTTCCAGATAGCCTGTGCACTTAACTCATTTTTTTCAATTTTGTCACTTATACCTCTTGGCTTCTGGGCTCCTCATATATATTCCAAATTGACACGATCACAGACGATATATTTGAAATAGTATACGCGTTTTAATTTCTACATTTTTTTTCTAATTTTAAGAGAAAATGGAGTGATTCTGTTGCCACAATTACAAAATTGGTATTAAAAACTATAAATAAATTTATATCTGAAAAATAAATTGAGATACAGCTTTCAAACAAATTGCATTTAAAAATAGTTTTTTTTCTCTTTAGAACGATGGAAAAATTTTAAATTTGCAATGTTTGCAAGTGTGAAATTTGCAGTATCAAAAATTGCAAAACCGAAATTGTATGGAAAAGTGTTGCCATTTGTAAAATGACGTATGCGTTACGCACATATACGTTTGGCCTTTATAATATAGATGTGATAAATTTGCACATGGTATTAGCGTTCAGGTTTCTTATTATTGCTTATTATTATTATTATTAAAACTATATTAACCCCCTAAGTGTTTGGTACATAATATTCCGTTCACTAAGCTCTAGGTTTCACTGCAATATAAGCAATATTTAAGGTAATATACAGTGTCTCACATAAGTGATGGGACACTTGTGCTTTACAAAAGGAAACTAGTCCAATGAATTAAAAAAAAACCTGTACACATTTTTTGTGGGTGTGTTTCATACTTAAATTTAGTAAAGATTGTTACATAACGTACATTTTGTCAAAATATTAAAATATTAATTTAATAAAAATACAAATGTTTAGAACGGAGCAAAAAATAGATTACATAAGTGATGGGACACCATTATATATGCAACAAAAATCGTCTGAAATAAGCAATAAAAATATTTTTTGGGGTTTTATTTTTACTTAAAAGCAATTGGCAATAATTTATAAAATCGTCTGCAGTATTTCTCTCCAATTTGTTTTGGAATTTTTGTGTTTTTTAGCTCTGTGTAGCCATGAATGCTAAACGAAAAGAAACTTAGTTATTAATTTGCATATTGAACGTGGAAAATCTATTAGAAAAACTGCTGAAAAAGTTAACTTGAGTCGTTCAACAGTTTTCAATATCATTAAACGATATAAAAAGAATCATATGATTCAGGATAAAAGAAGACCTGGCCGACCATCAAAGCTATCCAATGGAATAAAGCGAAGTATTGTTCGAAATATAAAAAAAAATCCAAGAAATAGTGCTTCAAAAGTTGCTGCTGATTTACAAGCATTATATGGAATAATTGTTAATCCTGAGACTATTAGAAGGGTAATTCGATCTGCTGGATATCACGGTAGAGTAGCCAGGAAAAAATTATTCGTAAGTGAAAAGAATAGAAAACTCATACTAGCTTTCACAAAATCCAACATAAATAAGAATTCTAATTACTGGAATAAAGTTATATTTTCTGATGAGAGTAAATTTAATATATTTGGTTCTGACGGTAGAATCTTGGTGTGAAGAAAACCCAGGGAAAATTTTGCAAACAGAACTAGGTACCAACAGTAAAACATGGTGGAGTTATGGTATAGGGGTGTATGTCATCCGCTGGAGTTGGTAATCTTGTTTTTATTGACAGTATAATAGATCAATACAAGTATATTGATATTTTAAAGCAAAATTTGAAATCTTCAGCACGAAAATTGAACCTTCATAACGATTTTAAATTCTACCAGGACAATGATCCCAAGCACACTGCTCTGAACGTTAGACTCCGGCTGCTATATAACTGTCCTGAAATAATAAAAACACCACCACAATCTCCAGACTTAAATCCCATAGTGAATATTTGGCAAGAATTGGAATCAAGAATTCGCAAACACACCATTTCTTCAAAACGACAACTAAAATCGGTGCTTCAAGAAGAATGGCGTAAAATCACTCCAGAAATCACAAAAAAATTAGTCGAATCCATCCCAAAAAGATTAAATCATGTTTTAAAAGTAAAAGGAAATCCAACAAAATATTAAAACCTTTTCAAAAGTAAAATTTTTGGATAAATATTTGAAGGAAAAGTAAGTGTCCCATCACTTATGTGAGCCATTTTTTTGCTCCGTTCTGAACAATTGTATTTTTACTAAATTAATATTTTAATATTTTGACAACATGTATGTTATGTAATAATTGTTACTAACTTTAAATATGAAACACACCCAAAAAATTTTTGCACATGTTTGTTTATTTATTTTATTGCAGTTTCTTTTTATAAAGCACAAATGTCCCATCACTTTTGTGAGACACTGTAATTCTATAGATTTAATGAATTTTCAGTGCATTGAAGAATGACTAATATTCTTAAGGATATAATCATATTTGTAATTAAGTTTTTTTTCTTTTTGTTATATATAACGTTGAAAAAATCATATTTTCTTAACATTTGAAACAAAATGCAGAGAAAACATTACAATTTTACTCTTTTGCAAGACGCTCAGGGGGTTAAGATATGCTAGGATACGCAAACACTGTATAACTATCTAACGATTTTATATGAAAGTTATAAAAAAATGACATTATAAAGTAATAAAGAAGAAATGATATTAAAGAGCCTTTTTAGATGTCGCCTCTTTTAAAAGCGAATAAATTAGTTCTTCCTCAACAAAGTGACATACAAAAGGCTGACGGTTACAGTCATTCATCATCCTATATCCTTTTAAGATCTTTTCAGAAAAAGACATTTCACATACGAAAAATGCAAGTTAGATGTTGTTTCATTCCGGTTTAGCGTATTCCTTTATATTTATTTTATTAGTTCTGTCTAGTAGCAAACTAATATTAATCATACGAGGTTGTCAATTGATTGCGTTTCTTTCAAATATATTGTAATACACTGTGTATATATATTGCAATTCATATGTAATTTTAAATACTTTGTTTTCATCCAATAATCTTTATTTTATTGAGTGACAGACCAGACATGACGCTGTTACATAAAAGAGATTACTGAAACTTAAAAATTCTTTAACCACTTAACCCTTTGAGCTCTGATGGTAGAATTTTTTACCACCTAATTTTAATTCCGGGATGTCAGAATGGCATCGATAAATTCGACCAAATTTATTTCAAAAAGGTTTAATGCATTTTTTCGTATATATCATTAACTATTTTGTTTCTTTGAAAAATACTGGTGCCAATGTGACATTTGGAATTTTAAAGAAATTTACCCACCAGAGCTCAAAGGGTTAAATGGTTTGCCCGAACGGCGTTCGTTCAAGACGAATTTTCTTATTTCATCATTTAAAGCTTTTTGATATCACTATTATTTTTTAAAAAAATTCATACTGTTGAAAGGTGGAAATGTTTAGAGTAAATTTTACGAATATTTTATTTAAATAATCGTGGTGTGAATCAGCTATTTTCAATTTATTGAACGGAAAAGAATTAACTAGTTAAGGGTTTAAGTGTACAGACTCTGTGATATTGTCCAGAGTCTTTATTAAAAAGATAAATAAATAAAAGGAAACATGCCACTGCCCGACTTTTTGTAAATTAACGAAGCATGCTTAGAACTAGAAATTTATGTAACGAATGAAAATAAGTAGAATTTAGATGACTGCCATATTTAATGGAACATACATTTAATTATATATATTTACTTATTATTTATTTAAAAAAATGCCGGAGTTTGGCAAGCTTCGTAAAAGAATTTTTGTATGTCTCTTGTATTCCATGACAAACCTTTTTAATCTTTTATATTATTTTTTATGGCTTTTATATAAAATCGTTAGATTTTATATAAAAGCCATAAAAAAATGACAGTATAAAGTAACAAAGGAGAAATAATATTAAAGGGCCTTTTTAAATGTCGCCTCCATTTACAGCGGATAACTTAATACTCACTCAACAAAGTGACATACAAACAGCTGACGGTTACAGCCATTCATCATCCTATATCTTTCTAGGATCCTTTCAGAAGAAGACATTTCACATACGAAAAAAATGCAAGTTAGAAGTTAAGTTTCGCTCCGGTTTAGAGAATTCCTTTATATATTTTCTTACTTCTGTCTAGTAGCAAACCAATGTTAATTATATCATCATTGTCAACTGATTACATTTTAAAAAAAAAATATTTAACATTTTTTTCATAGAATAATCTTTATTTTATTAATCTACAGACCAGATTTACCGCTATTACATAAAAAAACTACTATTCGAAAATAATGGAAGATATTTTGAATAAAAGAACGTCAATACTGATTATCCAACTGACATTACTGATTATCCAATTTGCTAAATTTGGCAGATCTTTTTATGCACCGATTTATCACTAGAAACTTTTAGTATTTATATTTAAATTTATACAGAAGTTCCGGCTTTTTGGATATCAATATTTTAATACAGAAAATGTTTTTTATGTAATTGGAACGTTTGGATTTTTCAATGGAACAAGATTTTCTCCAAAATATAACTGGTGCGAGAAAACTTCGCAACTGTGTAATGATGCATCTAAATTATTGTCAGGTAAGAAATTTGTTTAACGTGGTTTAACACTAGAACAGCCGGATTTTGGACTAGGAATGGGCATTATTTATCGTATTAGGATAAATAACAGTGTTACTACTCTAGAACCTAATATTGCATTAATATGTTACTGAAAAGTCCCTGTTAAATAAATAACACATGTTTCTTAATGACAGCATCTTCCTTCACTTATTTTAATCAAGATTTCATTTTTTGTACCTCTAAAATAATAATAATATTCATTAAAAACGTCCTTAATCGTTTCTTTTGAGACGTTTGCCGAACAATGTTGAATGTTCGGGCTGGGTGCCCGGACAGCGCCTCCCCCTTCCTGCTCGCGCAGACCCATTCACAATTATTTAAAAAATTTGCGTCCCCCCCCCCTTATTAAAACATTATTAAAAACCCTTATTAAAAAAATCTCACAATTATACACTCTAAAATAAAAAAACTGTCCAAAACGGAATTTAAACTGTTTTAAAAGCTTCCGTTTTAGAAGGTTTTACCATATAAAATAAGATATTGTTTATATCCAGCAAGTACAGCCCGGACAACCCCCCGGCCCCGCCTGCTTGCGCAAACCCATTCACAATTATTTAAAAATTTTGCGTCCTCCCCCCTTATTAAAACAACCTTAAAAACTCTTATTAAAAAAATCTCACAATTATACACTCTAAGATAAAAAACTGTCTAAAACGGAATTTAAACTGTTTTAAAAGCTTCCGTTTTAGAAGGTTTTACTATATAAAATAAGATATTGTTTATATCCAGCAAGTACAGCCCGGACAACCCCCCGCCTGCTTGCGCAAACCCATTCACAATTATTTAAAAATTTTGCGTCCTCCCCCCTTATTAAAACACCCTTAAAAACTCTTATTAAAAAAAATCTCAAATTATACACAATAAGATAAAAAACTGTCTAAAACGGAATTTAAAACTGTTTTATAGGCTTCCGTTTTAGAAGGTTTTACTATATAAAATAAGATATTGTTTGTATCCAGCAAGTACAGCCCGGACAGCCCTCCCCTGCTTGCGCAGACCCATTCACAATTATTTAAAAAATTTGCGTCTCCCCCCTTATTAAAACACCCTTAAAAACCCTTATTAAAAAAATCTCACAATTATACACACTAAGATTTAAAAAAACTGTCTAAAACGGAATTTAAAACTGTGTTATAGGCTTCCGTTTTAGAAGGTTTTACTATATAAAATAAGATATTGTTTGTATCCAGCAAGTACAGCCCGGACAGCCCCCCCCCCCCCCTGCTTGCGCAGACCCATTCACAATTATTTAAAAAATTTGCGTCCCCCCTTTTATTAAAACACCCTTAAAAACCCTTATTAAAAAAATTCTCACAATTATACACACTAAGATTAAAAAAACTGTCTAAAACGGAATTTAAAACTGTTTTATAGGCTTCCGTTTTAGAAGGTTTTACTATATAAAATAAGATATTGTTTGTATCCAGCAAGTTCAGGTTAAAAATTCTGGGCACCCACCCGTTCAAAAAGCTGGTTACGCCTATGCAACCACAGAAGAAATAACTCCTTAATATTCGCTAATTCAATAACTGTTAGATTTTTCACCAGTTTTTCAATTCAGTTCAGTTATGTAGTTCTTTTCTGTTAGATTTTCCACCTGTTTTTGAAAAAATGTAGTTTTTTACATTACAAAAGAACATTTTATCGCTTCGTAACTGTTGTTTATTTTCAAACGTTTTGTCTGAGGATAATGTTGTTATCGTTAACGACTTTTGATTTAAAGTTTCGTTTCCTGTTTGGTTTTCATTCGCGGTAGTTAAAGAAAGAGGATAAATAAAAAATGATTTCGTCTCTTTTTTATTAAATATCAGAAAGACTGAATTTGAGATTTGTGGATTTGATTTCTAAAGAGCTCTTCTGGGGGGGGGGGGTTCACCCCCCAAACATACACCTTCAAATTTCGCTTATTTATTTCTCTACCATTTTTAACATGACACCCCCCCCCTTTCGGCGACTCACCTATTTTGCTCATTTCTTCACTTCATTTCAATCTTTAAAAGGCTATAACTTTGCTTCTATGGGAGCTGAAGCGGAGAAAAAAATTCTAGCACAGCTAACTTTTACTCGCCTTTCTTTTTGCTATTTCAATTTTCCGGTTTTTCCCTATAGGACCATTTTTGGGAGGGGGGGCTGGGGGGGGGTTTCTCATTTTTTGATGTAATATGTCTGTCGAAAGCTTATGCTTCATACATTACAAATCTAGCATAAAAAATTTTCTGCCGTTATTCTGGGTCACGTTACGGACCCATAATGGGTTGAAATTTAAATTTCTTAAACTTCTTCGAGGTTTTTTGCCAAATCGATATCAGAAAAAAATTGTGCCAACGTGATGTGTGTATGACATCTGCGCCATATAAATATTTATTATCAGTCTTTTTTTATTGCAATTTTTTTATGTAAAACAATATGCATTATTTTTCATGCACAATTGCGCATTAAATGAAAATTGTAATGCAATTTTTGTAGTAGTTCTTTATAATAATGAATAAAAAAAACACATTATTTAAAAGTATTTCCTGCACAATAAAATGTTTCCTGACGATTACAAAAAAATATGTCCTGACAATTCAAAAAATAAAAACGTAATTGTCCAAGTTTTCACTTCTGTCGGCACTCCAAAAATGTCACTTTTTTTAGGGGGGGGGGGTGTGAAAATTTTGTGGAAATAAGCCTTATTTTTTATTTATGTATGGATCCATATAAAAAAGTATGAGCTAGTGAACTTTGGAACCATTTTAATACAACTCATATTCCAAATATTAAAATAATTGAGAAAAATTATTAAAAAATTATTTTCAATTTAATCATTTTTATACTAAGTAAATGCAATTAAATTTCTAATAAATTGAATCTGGAATGTTTAGATAAGATTTTAATATTTACAAAATATAAAATACAGTACAATATATTAGGTTTACAGCTTTCTGAAAGACATAAAACTAGTAGGATAAAATTTAGATGAGTTCAAAGTATTAGAATATTTTATTTTGCGCAACAATATTACCTTATTAATATGAAGTAAATGGTAGTTAATTTTTTGTAGCACCCTCTTTTGCTTTCATAATAGCGTACAATCGATCTTGCATACTATACATATCTGCTATTAAGAAACTAGTAAGAAAAACTGAGTCTGGAGAAAATTTCATTCTCTACCATCTGTCCTATCTCAAGTTTCTTTGTCCTATCAGTTAATATTTGTTTTATGTTTTGCAGCCGATCTAGTAGTGGCAGCACGCATTGACTTGCTGTACGAAAATTCAGTAATGCATTTCATCTCAGATTTTAAAACATCAACAGTGCTGATTGAGAAAACGCGGTATACGGAAAATGGATTTTTGAAAAATTCTTTTTCCTCTGTATGTTAAAGAAAGTTTTCTTAATATGTTTTTTTGTACTTTCTAATTTTCCCTCTTTTCGTATTTCCTATTGAATACATTATTTTATAGTCAAAAATATATGTGCCTATAGATAATTTCTTAAATGTTGTTGCCCCACCAGTGGCTGAGAGATTCTGCCCTCAAAACTGGTAGACGGCAGGCGCTGGATTAGAACAAAACCCAATCGCGGTCGTCAGCCCAATCATTCGGAGTTTTCCGTGGTTTTCTTCGAACTTTGGATTTCCTTGCGTAAATACGGGTTGGGTTCCCTTAGAAAGACCCCCCCTCCCTCCACGGAGGGCACCACCTTGGAGGCCCATATCCCATGTGTTGTCCGTTTGGGAACATATTTAGCTATTGTTTATAAATTGTTTATTGTATCCTGTTACAAAAATAACAGGATGTTGGAACCTGTTACCAGCGCTACTGTGGAATGATGTAACCTGTTAACCAAAAATAACCATATTTCTCATCTCTATTTTGGACTTACCTAAAACCGCCATTCGGGGTCAATTTGACCCCCATAAGAAATTCAAGCCATATCAAAATAAAAATGTTTTTTCTTGATAAATGATGTTTAAATTGCAAAATATAAACTTTTTTGAAGATTTTATAATTTTTCTTTTTTATTTATTTAGTTGTTAGAGTACGTCTATGCCCATTTTTACGTTTTTTTTTAAAATGACGGTACATAAATGGCAATATATAATTCAACATATTTTATTGCAAAGTACTGCACAATATAGTTAATTATATATATATAAAATAATAAATATATATCATAATATAATAATATTGCACAAAAAAGTGATATAAAGAGAAACAAAAGTTACAAATGCAAATAATACAAATAAGCACACAATATGCTTCAAAGTGAGAAAATAAAGAAAATAAATCCTGAATAAGCATATAAATGTATTCAAAAATTACTTAGACATCAACTCAAAAACAGAAATATGCGTACTACACTGTAAAAGCAACACATTTACCTTTTTTAGGTAGCTTTCATTACAAAAAGTAAAAAGCTACCTATTGCAGCCGTTCGGAGGAAAGCACTTCCGGAAAATTTTGGTATATTTTCACCGATCATGACCCCCAGACCCCAAAACCACCCTCCGTTCAAATGTTGACACATATATATATATGTATATAACCATATATATATATATATATATATATATATCTGATTTTTGTCATGCGATAACTAACGTATTTATGAACCGATTTGAATGAAACTTGGTATGTACATAGTACATACAAATATCTCGACCGAGTTCGTTGGTCAGTATCTTCCGCCATTTTGTTTCAAAATGGCGGCCATTTTAAATTTTTTTAAAAATTTAAAATTTAAAATTAAATGCGAAAAAATTAAAAGTTGAAAAATATTTTTCTTTTACGTATTAGAACGTAAAACAAAGATTCCAGAACAGTTTTATTTTGTCTATATCTTAAAAAATGATTGAGTTATAGCACTTTGAATTTTTCTTATGGCTGCCTTTTTGAAACGATCTGATTTTTGTCACGTGATAACACGCGTATTTATGAACCGATTTCAATGAAACTTGGTATGTACATAGGACATACAAATGTCTCGACCGAGTTCGTTGGCCAGCATCATCCGCCATTTTGTTTCAAAATGGTAGCCATTTTAATTTTTTTTTAAATTTAAAATTTAAAATTAAATGCAAAAAAATGCAAATTTGTAAAATATTTGTCTTTTACGTGTTAGAACTTAAAACAACGATTCCAGAACACTTTTTATTTTGTCTATATCTTAAAAAATGATTGAGTTATAGTACTTTGAATTTTGCTTATGGCTGACATTTTGAAACGGTCTGATCTGAATGATCCACAATGTTGCTTTAAAATGGCATACACTTTATGATATCGTAGAATTTGGGGACTCTTTAAATCGCTTAAAATAAAACCAGGTTGAATAAAAGATGACTAATTTCTAAAAATTCCTATTAATATTCATTCTTGACAAAAGCTAGTATTCAATCTTATAAAATCTCTAATTTTATAAGATTATTTCCACTAATTTCAACTTAGTATTTTTGAACAATGTAACTTACTTTAAAATAAATAAATAAATATATAAGTATATGAAAGCTACCTCTTCCTCCCGGCATTGCCGGAAGGACTTTTTAAATTAGTTTCTGACATCTTTTACAGCTTACTTAAGTTTTATTTTATCCCTTGCAATGTTAAAAGCACATTTATTTTGCTTCAGATTCAAAGACTGTACTTATCTATTAAGGGGAGATGGCAACATGAACATGATGCCGAATTTGTGCGGGTTATTTGTCATGTATTATAGCATAGCACGGTAGTGCTATGCTATATTTATTTCCAATGCGACTCCGTAATGTTATTTTAATAGGGAATTTAACATTGAACGAGTTATTTACTAGACATTTTCCCACCTTTTGTACGCGCTGCCACAGATTTTCTTCGAAGCACCTAATTGAGTAAAAAAAATTCCTCCAATCAAAAAAAAAAAAAAAAAAAAAAAAAAAAAGAAAAAGAAAAAGAAAATGAAAATCTTAGTGATCAATGGACATATTTAATGTATCATTTAATAATTTTTACGTGATTTAAAAAGAAATTTTTTTTTTGTAAGAATTAAAAACGGCATATTTAAGACTTCATATTGGAAGTGAAACGGAGATTTTTAAACATTTGGTACCAGGAAAAAGAATTATTTTCAGAAAATAATAAATATGAAGCATGATTTTTGTAATAAAGAGATATTTTCTAATATTAATTGATGGATCAAGGCGATTTTTAATTGAAGAAATATAGAAAATTAGTAAATTAAGCTTTTTTCTATTTATTGTTTTTTCAAAATAATAGAAAATAACTTAAAAATATATATGTAAATAATGGTATTTGAAAGTGGGGTTTCTGACACATTGGCATCTGAAAAAAATCGCGCCAAAGCCAGTATATGATATTTGTGCTGGAATTTTGTACCTATACCACAATTTTTATAATGTCTTCGCCTTATACGTTCGAAGAAAATCAAAATAAATTAAGGTAAATAAAAGTCTCCAAAAATAATAGTATTAAAAAATAATAGTAAAAAATAATAGTATATCATCCTTGGTACGTAATGAAATTAGTAAATCTGCAGAACTAGGCCTTCAAACTCAATTCCTGGCAATTTTTTTAAGGCTAAACCGCAGAATTAACGACTAATTGGCGTAAGACTTTTCGGCACTGCAATAAATTAGCCAATTCTATCAACCTAATCATTCAAATATTTTTTTTAATTTCCAATTTGGCGATTTTTTAAAATCGCTCCTCAACTTGTAACATTACAAATAATTAATCATTGAATAAAATTTAATTTTGAATTAATTTGTATTAAATTTATTATTCCTATGATTGTTAAAATGATAAGAAACTTACACGATTTAATTTTTAAAACATCACAAAGAGTTTCTGTTGAAAAGTAGCTGTTTTTTTTTATATTTCAAGTTAATATTTTTATAAAACTCTTTTGATGCATTATTTGTATGAAATTATAAAATGTAAACTCATTTGAAATATTCATAACGCTCTGTCCTTTGGCACAGATGTCTAATACTTATCACGTTGGCGAAATTTTTGCGAAAATTGATGGTGAAAATTTCGTTTTCAATAGAACAAAACAATTTATATCATTTTAAGGTACTTCTAGGTTATCCCGTCGACCAATTTCGCCAAATTATACAAATCGCCAAACTATAATAGTCAAATTATACATGTTGACATAATTTTTATTTTAAATAACGAAAAAATAAATAATTAGTAGAATATTAATAAAAATATTAATAAAAAAGTCGAAATAAAAATCACTTAATGACATTTTAAACACGTGAATCGCATTAATGTCATTGAATGTGACATTCACGATCATCCATTATTGGCATTTAATCTTATAGTTTGGCGATAATTTTTTGGTCGACGGGATAACCCAGAAGTACCCATTTTAAAAAAGAAAGTACAAGAAAATAATTTATTAATAAGTATACAATGATAGCCGGGTTAGCATGTGAGACACATAATCGCCATTTTGTTCCAATCATGCCAACGTGTTGCATGCACAGTGTATGCCGCTGAATGCCCCTTAGGCATTCTCTTGAGCTCACCCAGCCCTCCACCCCCATAGTTCACTTCTAGCTATGGCCCTGGGTGAATTACATCAGTAATTGTGACACGATACCGCATAAAGAAGCCCTGAAGATGATACCCTCAGTTAATTTTGAAATGAGTTCACCTGAATGCAATAGTTATTAAAAAACTTGAGATATTAAACAAAAACATAATTTGCAGAACAAATTAAAAAAACTAAGATTTATTTCCTACACTCTTTAAGCCCGAGAAGGGACAGATATTAAGATAATTGATTTATTCATTTCGACATTTAATATTAAATTTTGGTAACAAATAAGTTAAACCAAGTGAACATGAAAAAATAAAAATGCAATTCAAACAATATGATACTTAACCACCCTAAATCTTAGATGCCGTTCAAATGAAATCGAAATAAATCTAAGACTTTTTTTCCAAACTCAACTTGCAAATTTGTATTGCAGATTTTGTATTATGTTTACGGTAAGTGTAAACAAAATGAATAGGCAATCAAAAAAGCAAATGTTCAGAAAAAGTCGGAGATTTATTTCGATTTCATTTGAACGGAATCTAAGATTTAGGGTGGTTAAGTATCATATTGTTTGAATTGCATTTTTATTTTTTCATGTTCACTTGGTTTAACTTATTTGTTACCAAAATTTAATATTAAATGTCGAAATGAATAAATCAATTATCTTAATATCTGTCCCTTCTCGGGCTTAAAGAGTGTAGGAAATAAATCTTGGTTTTTTTAATTTGTTCTGCAAATTATGTTTTTGTTTAATTGGATATATCTGCACCTTGTTTTACATGGCAACAACTGTTCAACAATGGTTATTTCTTCTCCAGACACAAATAACAATTTACAATCAAGTTGTACCAGGTTTCAGAAGCAAGAGCAAATTTATCTGTGGCAGGTGCTTCGCTCTGTTACTTCGCACATCAAATCTGATATACCGTATGATTTTACAGAAAGGATTCTGTGACATTGTCTCTTTGGACACAGATGGTCCCCAACTTTTGTTCCATAAATCATCTGCACAAAGTTTTGAATAACCTAGTTCAAAACGGGCATAAAAGAGAGCGAAAAAAAGAATCTAAATCTACCATAGAAACATACCAGTTGCTATCAATTCCATGCTCACGTAGTGATTCAGCAATTGTTCATATTTGAATATCTTTGCTGCAATCACCATCAAAGGCCTGGCTGAAGTTGTATTTGTCCCAATGTTACGACTAACAAACGATGTTGTTTCACTTGTAATTTTCACAATATTTTGAGTTGGTGTGCAATCTGTAGTAAAAGTAGGCTGATAAGGCCCATCGGAATCTAAAGAATATTGTTTGATGATGTGTATTTTTCGAAAATGTTGCTAGCAGAAATGTTAGGTATATTATTGTCTCGTCCTTGCCCACGTGAGCTTCCTGATCCGCAAGAAACAAGGGAAATCATTTTGGTAGAATTTTGTACGGCATCACTGTTACTGCTTTCAGAATACGACGCATTCTGTAGATTTACAATACGCCAGTGCTGCTAAGTTGCCTTTATATTTCATGATAGAGTCGAAATGCTTAGAAGAACCCTCCTAACTGAAGGCGAGCACGCAACAGAGAGAAGACTACTTCCCTTTCCCCTGCATCGCTATGCGTCATCCAAACAAAGCAAAACTGGAGTTTACTTTTCTGTTTTTAATAATCGCAATAAGAAATGGGTGTCACTCTGTGCAGTAAGTAAAAACGAGATATGGGGAATTCAAAAACAGACTTTAACTTGAAATTTTGTCATTTTTCTTATGGGGGTCAAAATGACCCCTGTTGGCTGTTTTAGGTATTTCTGTGATTATTTTCTTTAATAATTAATGTAGAATGATGGAGAGTTGTCACAGTATGCTTTCTAGTATTTTAGAAAAAGTAAAAAAAATATGAGCTGCGGTGTTCGCTTACATGTCGAAATACAGCATTGGAAATTGGAAAAAAAAGGTGAAATGACCCCAACGGCGCTTCTAGTGTTAAATTAACTTACATTTCACGGAAGTTACGTCAGAATTTTACAAGGATATCGACATAACAAAAGTTGTTGAACTATATTAAATACATTATTATTATTTGTTAAATAGTGGTAGAGCCAAAGCTTAATTTTGAAGTAACTGTTTTGAACAATGTTGGCGGTTCACAATAAACAAGATAGTAAAAAAGATTAAAAAACAAAATAATATTTCTAACAAACAAACAAACAAAAAAATATTTCTAACTTTATTTTTTTCAAGATGAAAATTTACGTACGAATGTATTCTTAATTATCTATATAATTAAATAAATTTAATACTTAAAATTTGTATAATGTAGTAACTGATTTCATATTTAAAGTAAACTTAATAATATTTAAAACTCATAATTATAAAATATTTAACTTTATTAACGTTTGTTTCCAAAAGTGATTTTGAAAATTAAACAGCATTAATGCTTAAACTTTGTATAAAACGTTAACTGGATTTCTATTAAAATATAAATCACTTGCAGATTAGAGTGAAAGTGAAGAAGTGGAATTAAAAGAACATTATACGATGTCAGGTCTGCTTAATACGGTTAATTAATTGCATACTCAACAAAGCGACACACAAAAGGTCGACAAATAAGCCCATTCATCAACTTAAGATGCTTTCACGACATCATAATAGAACATTTTTCGCTCATCGAAAGTATAAAGGAAAGTATATATTGTTTTCCAACTTTGTACAGAGTTTATTTTTTAAACATCATTATCATATTTTAATAGTTTTATTATTTAAATTCATTGCCTAAAAAGTTACAAAGAGGTTTAAATATTTAGAATTACCGGAGAGTAATAATAATAATAAACTAAATTTTGCTTAGAAGTTTGATGAATAATGTGCTCTCCAGAATTATTTTTCTAATAAAACCTTCTTCAAGTGACCAGGAAAAAACGGAATTTGCTTAATTTTATTCTAAGAAATTGGCCGTTCATGGAGAGAATTGAACTGGGATGTTCTCTGAATGGCGGTTGTTGGGATATGGAAATACATTTCATGTTCCTTCATTCGAACACCTGTCAGATAAAAGTGTTGCGCAATGAGAAGCAAGAATCTCAGTTGGTTTTCTTTGATAAACAGGTGTGACGCATGCGCGGAACATTTATCTTACCAAAGAACAATTTGTATTTGTGTTGTGAATCATCCTGTTATTAAAATAAGAAAACTATACTAGGACTCTTATTTCGCGTATAAAGAAGTTGTCTCTTATTAATGAAGCTCCCAGGACGTAATCAGGACATCCGGACACCCGATTATCGAATTTGAAATTTTGGAGTTAAGAATTTTTATATCTTACCTAATTTTTATTCTATGAAATGTTAGAATCAATTATCATACTGGTATTTTTTGTGTAGCAGCTCTGGCTGTGATTTCTTAATTTAGGCAGTCGGAGTTGTCACAGCGGTAAAATTAGTATTGTGGCTATGGGAATAAATTTCGTTCAATGAAAAAATGGTCGTTAAGGGAGGTCGTCGCTTAATGTAGGTGATCGCTCAGAGAGGTTTCACTGTAAGTCATTTCACAATAAAAGAAATATAAACAACATTTAAAACTCACAATAACATAATGTTCTTCATTAATGTTTGTTCCCAAATGTTATTTTAAAAATTATACAGCATTAATGCTTGAATTTTGAATAAAATATTAATCTATTAAAATATGAATGATTCGCAGAATAGACTGATAGTAAATAAGTCAAATTAAAAGAACATTATTCGATGGCAGGTACGCTTATTACGGTTAATTAATTGCACACTCAACAAAGAGACACTCAAAAGATCGACAAATAAGCCCATTCATCAACGTACATGCTTTCACGGCATCATAATAGAAAAATATTTCGCTTATCAAGAGTATAAGGGAAGATATGCATTGTTTTCCAACTTTGTACAAAGTTTAATTTTTAAACATCATTATCTTATTTGGTAGTTTTTTAGTTAAAAATCCAATGATATTATTTTTCAAACATGCAGAATTTTATCATAAAATATAATTTTTTAATCGTTCTCATTTTTTATTATCCTGATATATTTATTATCCTTTTCTTGCTTTAAATTATATGATGCAATAAGTTCTTTTTATCCAACCTCTTGACTGATATTCCCAGCTAAAGAAATCTTTATTTTTAACACTTTCCAATAAAGATGATAATGGTTCATGAATTCGTCTGTCCGTCTGTCTGTCTGCTGCCTTTTCGTGATCTATCTCGTGTAGATTTTCTTGAAAGGTATATGGTATTGGAATTAACTAGCATACTCGGTTTTGATAATAAAGTATGCAGCTATTGCAGTTCTTTTACACAGTTACTCAAAAAAAATTCTGCTACACTCCCGCTTGTGGTGGAAAATCGTTTGTAATGTAATTTAAATATTTCACTAAAATTTAATGTTACATTGTTTAAAGATATTAAAATAGATAGCACTGACTGTATAATATGGTGTGCATGGACTTTATAGTTCATTTATAACAGTACTACCACAGGAAAATATTTTTATATTCTGTACTACTATTTAATAATATACATTTTGTATTTTCTTTAGCAATGTTGGCAAAGTATGTGTAAAACATTTCTATTTCGAAAAAGGTTTGCGAAATACAATTAATCCTTTCTTGCGCGGAGTAAATCAGTTTGAAATAATTAACTTCCTCCAGAATTATTAAATTTGATTATTACATAATATAAATTTGCTGGAACAATGGAACAATGTGATCTGGTTGATAGACTACTTAGTTGCGTGCAAATTTGCATATAGTGTAGAGGTAAATTGTGTTGCTGGGGTGTTAAGGAGCCGTTAAAATAAAAAATGTTTAAAAGCGGTTGGTAGCCACAAATGAAAAAGAACAAAAATTAATAAATAAAAAAGCTTAAGAGAGTAAATAATTATAGAGAACACGTTAAATACATGTAGTTTAACAAATTGAAAAAGAAAAAAAATCCATTAGATCCATAAGGCGATGGCCAGGCGAAAAAGCTACCGAGGAATGCCCCAGCTGTACAAAAAAAAAAAAAAAAAAAAAGACTCTTTTGAGAGACCATACATTTTAACACTAGAAAGTCGGGAAATTTTACACAAGTTTTGTAAAAAATATGTAATACCAGAATGTTCGTTATAATTATTTAATTAACTATTTTTTCCTTTGTTTCTTTAAAACATATTTTAGAAAAAAAATTATGGTTCAAACTGAAATATATTCACTTAGAAGGGGCCAAATTGGCCTCTCGCCGTAATTCTAGTACTAGGTTAACAAAAATAAATGCCAATGTTAGCAGATTAACTTTTCCCCTTTTTTTTTACAACAAACAAGACAAAAACATAGAGTTTAAGTTTAGTTGTGAAGTGAGGAAAACACAACCTTCTTCATTAAGCAATAGCGCAAACTTAGGGCGTTTTCTGTTAGTGGGGTCGGATAGCTCGTATTCTGATAATTCCTCAACAGTTTGGTTGGGAAGGTTATAGATAGATTTGTAGAAATTTTTTGAGAGTTGGTTAATGCGTTTCTTTAATGAAACGGTGTTAATATCCCTACGGATCGTGGTGTTGCGTAAGTATCTGTTGCCATTCCGAATATTGCGAAGGTATTTATTATGCGCGCCATAAAGCACTTTTATACTGGTATTGCATGCGAAACCCCAGATAGGACAGGCTTAGGTAAGAATTGATCTGATACAACCATTATATAATATGAGTTTATTTTTTATGGAGAGAGTGTTACTTTTAAGTAGAAGAGAAAGAGGTTTAGAGATTCCGGCGGCTTTGCCTCGAATATTAGTACTATGCTTTTTTCAAGTATGTCTACGGTCCAGGGTAACTCCCAAGTATTTGGTATCATTAGTCCAGGGAATGATAGTGTTATTAATAGTGATGCGGTTAGGATATGTTAGTTTTCTAGAAAAATAAATAGCTCTAGATTTTTGTTCATTAAGTTTAACGCGCCTTAGGTTGCACAAGCAAAGAAAATCATCTATGTGCTTGTGTAAAATTTTGTATAGAGTGAATGGGTGATGTGCAGAAGCGCACATTGCCGTGTCGTCCGCGTACAGAGCAAGTCCTCAGTGTTCTTCGGATATCATTTAAGAAAAGGTTAAATAATGTAGGGCCGAGAATCGAGAGTTGAAGTATACCCGAAAGTATACGGTAAAGTGTGGAAAGAATTTTGTTAATGCGGGCTCAAAAAGTGAGGTGGCTAAGGTACAAATGTAATAAGTGTATTAGTCTGGCATTAATTCCAAGCTTAATTAATTTATAGATAAGGCCTTCATGCCAAATTTTATCAAAAGCCTTAGCGACGTCTAGAAACACAGCAGCAGCTGGAGTTTTCGTGTTGAGGTTTTCACTAAGGAATTCCTGTAGGAGTTGTAGGAGTAACTGAACTGTGGAATGTTTAGCTCTAGAACAAATTGCTCAGGTATAAGTATGTTCTTTTCATCTAGAATGCCATTCAACTGGGAGCTAATGACGCATTCAATAACTTTACTAATAACAGGAAGCAGAGAAACGGGGCGGTAGTTAGTAGGATCTTGAAAGTTAGTTTGAGGTTTGGGTATTGGAGAAATAATCGAGATTTTCCAAGATTTAGGAAAATAATACAAATTGAGAATGGCATGGTAAGTTTAGTTAATGCAATTAAAAGGAAGATTCTTAAGATCAAAATTAGAAATATTATCTACACCAGGAGAGTTTCTATTTTTAAGGCTTTTAATGATATTAAAGATAGTGATAGGTTGAATTTCAGGGAGGGGGCCAGTGGGAGGGGTGGCTAAACAATTTTGAACTGTGTCATGGACGACAAAGTAGTGGTTAGGGCTAGCTAAGTATGGATTAGGGAAGAACTGCTCCGCATATGATCTGGCGAGTATTTCAGTTTTGTCCTTATCGGTGTACGTCGTGGTATTAAAAGCAGTTAAGGAAGGGATGGTAGTATAATTATTATTAAGTTTTTTCTTTATTTTTCATAAGGAGTTATCTTCAGGTGATAATGAGTTAAGGAAATTGGTCCAACTTTTCTACTTCTCTTTGGGAATAAGATTTTTAATTTTATTATTAGGACGATTTATAATGGGTTTAAGAACAGGATCTCTAGAATTTTGAAAAAGCCGCCTTAGGTTATTGCGTTGCTTGCAGATGTTATGTGTGTAGTTAGGGAGAGTAAAAGAATTATTATGCTTCACATATTGGTATGTAGCTTGCTTTTGAGCATTAATAATGAAATTTTGAAAGTGATTAACAGCATTATTTATGTCATCAGAGTTAGTAATATTAGGAAAAGAAAGATCAGAATTAAGAAGAATATTTTTGAATTTACTCAAATCCACTACCACGGAGGGAGTGGTGGAGGGAGGGTCAACAAGGTCAATTTTGAAGCTTATCGGAAGGTGATCAGAACTAAGATCATTAATAACGGTAGTAATAATGGGGAAGCTAATATTTTTGGTAAAATGGCAAAATCAGTTATGGAGGGACGGGAGTTACCATACCTCAGATGTGTAGGTGTAGTAGGTGCATGTGAGATAAGATCTAGGTGAGTGACCATGTTGTGTAGTGAAGTGCCTCAATGGGTGGTTGAGTGGCAGTTCCATCGTCGGTTATGCGCGTTATAATCACCGGCGTTGAAACAGTGCGTGTTTTGTGAAAAAAGTTGTATAAGGTCGTTGCCTGGGAAAAAACGTCCGTGTCTAACATAAACAGAAACAAAATTAATATCAATATTAGGCATTTGTACTACAATTCCCGTGTAGTCAAGACTTGTGTAATTTGTGTGTTGTACAGGGTAATGTAGAATGTAATGTTTTATTAAATGACAGTACCATCCTGGTTGAAACCAGATCGGTAGGTATGTTAAAGTTTATAACCAGAAATTTTGATACTAATGTTAGTTTTATGAACTTCCTGTAGGAGAATTTCAATATCCGGGTGATTACTTATAAAAGAGCGTAATTCGTTTATTTTATTATTAAGGGTGGAACAGTTCCAAGTTAATACAATAAGAGATTTAAAATGGGACTTAGACATGATTGGGGAGTTTAGCAAGCATGCTCATTAGCAAGAGTGTTGAACTCCTTAATTATTGCAAAAGAAATTTTCATTGGATTTTTGTATGTTTTTGTTTGGCTAGCAATATTTTTAATATATTTTAAGAATTTAGTAATTAGTAAGATTTCTTTTATATTTTGGAAAGTATTAAAAATATTCTGTATATCATTAGAATAGGCTGGAGGAATGGTAGCTGAAATAGATGTAGCAGTATTACCATTTTCTGAGTTAGTAGAATTAGTATTTTCAGTATTTTGAGACGGTGGAAGCGCCCTCTACTGGGGTTTTGGAGTTGTCAGGAGGGTTTTTATAAGGTTCAGGATTGCTTTTTTGCTGTGGCCTTTTTTTTAGTATAATTAAAGTCCTTAAGAATTTTGAAGAGAAGTTGGCTTTCTTGGGCGACCCCCTACCCCTATGAGTTGTTCTTATTATTGTTTCGTTTATTATTATTTTCAAGGCGATATGGACTTTTTATACAATCACGATAAGTGGCTCGACCCGCTTGCCCGCAGTTTGCATACTTAGGTGTGATGCAACCTTTATGGTTACAATTAGTGGTTAGGTGATCTGCCCCACACTTGGCGCGTTTGGGTGTAAAAATTTCTGATGCGTGACCAAAGCCCTGGCACCGATAGCATTGTTTAACTCTTTGGTAGCGCTTAAAATTTTTAATAGTAACAGAGATATAATAAATTTCTTTGATTTTACATATTTCTTCAAAGTTTTTGTTTGGTAGAACATTTACCATATATAATGGCATGGGTTGCCCAGTTTTTCTGTTGTGAGCATTGCAGCCCTAGTGACGAGTATGCGAGCTGCAGTATTCTTTGGACAACATCGGTTCAGACACCGCAGGTTTCAAAAACTCGCTCATCCGTTATGTTCTAAACAGATAACGGTTTTTTAGGACACTGATTTTATATTCATTCTTTATGATAAGCAGTATAGTGTAAATATTTTTTATTTGTGCCATGGTAAATTCTTTTACTTGCTTTTTTTAATTTTTTAATTACCTTTTTATTGAAATTTTAGAAATCTTACTGTTTTTTAATAGTTCTTGTAATAAAAATTGCACCGTTTAAAAAAAATCCAGTATTATATATAAAAAAAGAATTATAGAAATTCCATAATTTCGATTTCTATTTAAATCGAGTATAACAACGTAAACACTACCCAACCGAATCGTTTGAAATTTAAAATACATAATTATTACATAATTTTGTCGTGTAATTTCAATTTTTGTAAAAATCGGACACATAGTTCAATTACAGGGACAATCAAACGTATTCCATTACATTACAGTCAATGTGAAAAAAAGTTTCAAATGCATTTTAATGGTGTTAGACTCTTTCGAACATAATAAAATTGATATGCATCTAAAAAGTATGTACTGTAATATACATTCTAGAATCATAATCTGTGGTGCAAAGAACACTTATTATTGAATTACAGGGCCACACAAAAGTATTCCATTACATAGTGGTATAGGCAGAATATTTTTTGGTGCGCGCGATTTAATTGTCTTACACTATTTCACATTTTATGAAATTGATATACATTGCTGAGGTTTTTTCTTGTATAATAGAAAGTAGATAGTATTTACAGGGACACAAAAAAATTTTGGCTGCTATACTGTATACTATTACATCAAGATCTGAATATTTTTAGGTGCGTTCGTAATTATATAAATACATAGCATTTATAATCGTCGTTCAGTCTGTTCGTCCGCCTGTCTGTCCGTCTGTCTGAAATTTAAAATATATACATTTTGTTTAATTTTGTACAGTTATATCAAATTTTATGAAAATCGGATGTATAATTTCAATACAGGCACAATCCAAAGTGTTCCATTACATAACGGTCAATAGGGGAAAAATTTCAAGTACATTTAAAAGATTTTTACACTCTTTCGAATATAATAGAACCCACATAGCATGCATGTTCACAGTGACGTCACTGTGAGTCACTGTGGTCACGTCACATCTGTGACCAAAATGCCACCCCTCAGTGACGTCACATTGTGACTGAAATGTGACGTCACATCTGTGACCAAAATGCCACCCCTCAGTGACGTCACATTGTGACTGAAATGTGACCTTCTTAGAATTTATTATTAATTTTATTATTAGTTATTATTTATTTATTATTCTTTTTATTTCTATAACTCCCCTCCCCTACCGCTCCTTTTTTTTAAGAAGATACTATGTATGTTTGCGTTTGATACAAGTAATGGTAATGATTAAAAAAAATTATATTACCATTAAAGCTATTATTTTTACTTTATTAAAACCTAAACAATGTTTTATCCAATAATATCTAATTATGAATTTTATTATTATTATTTAACAATTTGCTTTAACTTGAATTGTTTTGAAACTAATAAAAATAAAAAGTAAAAATACACTTAAAAAAAGACATTCTCATAAAACTATTCGTATTTAACTTCCGAAGCTGTTGCGCAGAAAAAGAAAAAACTAAACGGTCGTGCGCATAGGAAATGAAAATCGTTTGCAAACGAAAGAATAAATAAACGTAAACAGAAATATTTTAAATTGATGATAGACGCAAGAAGTTAGTTCGCTGGAATTTATGGCAGTTGTGAGTAGTTGCATATTGATACGGATTTAACAATTTAAAGAAGAATGTCCACTACAGGCCTTCCAAGCGGCAAAATATAAGTCCGAGAAAATTAATGGGGCTTTGACTGTTAAAATAATTTGGTCTTTGCCACTTTAATTATTATCGGATTTAGTTAGTGCAGCAAGAATAACTAGAACGAATGACTCCGATGGAAAAAAGGTATGGAAAATATTATTTTTAATGGTTGCTTTTTTATTATTATTGTTCTGAGAACGATTTTAATTACATTGTCAAAAACATGCTATAAAACATCAATGCTTCATTAACTTAATAAAGTCTAATGCATTCATTATTTATTTTGTTGTCATAAAGAACTTGATTTTTAATAATTTGGATTAGGTTGTTACAGGTAGTGATTTTAATTGCATTCTAATCTGCGTTGTTTCCTTTTTTAAAATATCTGGTTAAAATAATGTGTTTCCATAAACATAAAATCATATGATAGTAAATTATAATAAATCGATAATATAATTATTAAACATTTAAAGATAATTATATTTTGTAATAAAGAAGATTTTTTATGGAATAAAATTATTTACAAACATCCTTTTTTAATTGTTGTATTAAGTAATCTTCTGAAACATTTCATAATTTTATTTAAAAAAATTGTATCTGCTCAGAAGAGGAATTTATAAGAGAACGAGAAGAACTATTAAAAGAAATCGTAGATGTTTGATATTAAAAAAAACAATTATGTTAATGATTGTTTAATGTATTTTTCAACTTGTGAAATGTTATAAAATTTCTGAATGGATAGTCATCGTGGGTGAAAACGTTTCAGTTGTAAATATTCTTATTGGAATGTTTTCAGAAAGAACTAGAAGTTTGGATGAAAATTTGGAAGTTCAATCGATAAGAATTTAAACATGATTGAATTTAAAACAAATGACGCAAATACTTGAGCGGTATGAAGCTAAAAAGTAATAACTGTATTTTATTATTAACTTTTCATTTCAGAAACTTTTATTATTTCCTTTCCTGAATAATTTTACAGAGGTAAATTTCAGAATATCCATTATATGTAGTATAAGTGAACATCGTGATTAAAGTGGGTATTATAAATACTCTCTAATACTATAAATAAAATATTAATAAATATGATTAACGTATTTGTTGTTCTAATTTATGTTTATCGTCGGAATTTTTATTAGATAGATGTGTCTGTGATGGATAGCCTTGCAGTAATGGATAGCCCCTTAATGTTTTTTGTTTATTAATATACTGATAAATATTTAGCTTTAATTTTTTCCATAATTACTCTTTGCATGTTTTAATAATATTTTAATATTCATAGAAGACAGTATATGAAGACAGTTTGTGATTATTTTTTTATTTGTGACAAATTTTTCACTTACTTTGTGACGGTAACAGCATTACTAATGTTGTGAAGTCACACTGGGACACAAATATACAGTTATGAACATTGTTATGTAGTGTAAAATCACATCTATTATTTTATTATACTTTGGCAATACATCTCAATTAAAACTTGGGAGCTGCTATAAAAAGTATGTACCAAAAGAAAGTTACCGAATCAAAATGCCATGCAAACTTTAATCTTTGTTACATATTTTTTTTTCTGTGGCAATAAATGAGAATATTTAAGACAACTGAATATTCGATCTATTAAAATTATTTCAAATTTAGCAATTTGTTTTTCTAATAAGCATTAAAATTATCAAAGAAACACTTCCTTTAAGGTGCAACACTAGTCATAGAAAAAGACCCGGATGATAATATAAAGTCCGTGGCAGCGTTCTTTTCAAATATCTCGCTCACATTTTAATATTTTTACATGATTTTTTTGCATAGCATAGCTGAAGACGATCTATAAGCGGCCTATTTTTTACTTTTTTGATTTTGGTTTCAGTTTAAAAAAAAAAAATTAAATTTCAAAACCGGTGTAAACCGGTACTGATATTGAAACTATCAAAATATAAAATATATGCAAGTAAAATCGAAAAAGTAAAAACTAGGCCCGTAGTAGATCGTCCTCAGCTTCCTATGCAAAAAACATGCAAAAATATTAAAATTTGAGCGAGATATTTGAAAAGAACGCTGCCACGGACTTTATATTATCATCCGGCTCTTTTTCTGTGACTAGTGTTGCATCTTTAAGGAAGTGTTTCTTTGATAATTTTAATGCTTATTAGAATAAAAAATTGCTAAATTTGAAATAATTGTGATAGATCGAATATTCAATTGTCTTAAATATTTTTATTTATTGCAACAGAAAAAAAATGTATCAAAGATTAAAGTCTGCATGGCATTACATTTTGATCCAGTAACTTTCTCTTCGAACATTCTTTTTATAGCAGCTCCCAAGTTTTAATTGAGATGTATCGCCAAAGTATAATAAAATTATTGATGTAAGTGATTTTACACTAAATAACATTGTTCATAACTGTATAATTGTGTCCCAGTATGACTTCGCAACATTGACAATACTGCTACCGTCACAAAGTTAGTGACAAAATTTGTCACAAATCAAAATATAATCGCAAACTGTCTTCACAACCTTGTCACTATCGTCACAGAATAGTCACAGTTTTAATGACAATTTTGTCACAAATGACACATTTTTCACATTTTGGTCACATCGTGACGTCACAAAGTGGTCACAATGTGACGTCACAAACGAGCTCTAAAACGGCCATAACGACTTCACATTTGAGTCACTGTGACTTCACATCGACGTCACGTGACGTCACATCGACGGTCACAAAGTCACAATGTGACTTCACTACGACGTCACCGTGACGTCACCATGTCTTACGGGAATAGACATGGTTCTATGATGTATATACTAAAATATACATTCTATATAAGTGGTGCAAAGAACACTTATTATTGAATTACAGGGCCACACAAAAGTATTCCATTACATAGTGGTATAGGCAGAATATTTTTTGGTGCGCGCGATTTAATTGTCTTAAACTATTTCACATTTTATGAAATTGATATACATTGATGAGGTTATTTCTTGTATAATAGAAAGTAGATAGTATTTACAGGGACACAAAAAAATTTTGGCTGCTATACTGTATACTATTACATCAAGATCTGAATATTTTTAGGTGCGTTCGTAATTATATAAATACATAGCATTTATAATCGTCGTTCAGTCTGTTCGTCCGCCTGTCTGTCCGTCTGTCTGAAATTTAAAATATATACATTTTGTTTAATTTTGTACAGTTATATCAAATTTTATGAAAATCGGATGTATAATTTCAATACAGGCACAATCCAAAGTGTTCCATTACATAACGGTCAATAGGGGAAAAATTTCAAGTACATTTAAAAGATTTTTACACTCTTTCGAATATAATAAAATAGACATGGTTCTGTGATGTATATACTAAAATATACATTCTATATAATTTGTGATGCAAAGAATTTTTCTTATTAATTTACAGGGCCACACAAAAGCATTAATTTACATAATGGTATAGGGAGAGCAATTTTTG
The DNA here is from genome assembly GCA_964019185.1 of Maratus speculifer. Lineage (NCBI taxonomy): Eukaryota > Metazoa > Arthropoda > Arachnida > Araneae > Salticidae > Maratus > Maratus speculifer. The sequence continues at coordinate 38,798,512 of OZ025296.1, forward strand.
GTGCGCGTTTTAATTATATTAAACGATTTAACATCTTTGAAACTGGTATGCATTGCTGAGCAATACCACAAGTTATTCCCTGTATAACATAAAACAGATAGTATTTACAGGGACACACAAAAGATTTCAGCTACTATACTGTATCAAAAATACTGCATACTATTACATCAAGATCTGAATATTTTTAGGTGGGTTCGTAATTATATAAATATGTAGCACCTATAATCATCATTAACAGGGTGGCGAGTGATTAGATAAAATCACAGTCAATATAGACGATAAATACCAGTATTTTGTTAAATTCAGTTTACATAATCTCTTTATATTATTTCAAGTATTTTTTGTAAGAAAATACTGGTAGTTTTCTCCTTTCTTGACTGTGTTTTTCCCGGTTTTCCCTGACCACTCTCCACCCTGATTAAGTCTGTCCGTCCGCCTTTCTGTGTGTTTGTACGTCTGTCTGCCCACATATAAAATAGCAAATACTACCAAACTACCAAACTACTAACCAAATCGTCTGATATTTAAAATGTATAATTTTTTCATAATTTTGTCGAGTCATTTCAACTTTTATGAAAATCGAATGCATAATTTTGTTACAAGGATAATCAAAAGTATTATATTACATTACGTTAACAGGAAAAATATCATTTCAAGTACATTTTAATGAAGTTAAACTCTTTCGAATATAATAGAATTGACATGAATCTATTAAGTATATACTAAAATATACATTCTGAAGAATCTACGATGCAAAGATTATTTATTATCAACTTACAGGATCACACAAAAGTATCCCATTACATAATGACTTACGGGGAACATTGTTTGGGGAGTTTTTTCTTTATACTAAAGTATTTCACATTTTATGAAATTGATGTACGTGGTTGAAGTTTAATACAAGCTCCTTCCTGTATAATAGAAAGTAGATAGTATTTACAGGAATACACAAGTACTTTCGACCACTATACTGTATCCGAAGACTGTACAACTCAATTATAACAAAAAAATCTGGATATTTTAAAAACTTCTATATTGTATGATCGCACCTCATTTGCTACGCTTCACGCGCAAGTTCCAACTTGATTTTTCTGGTGAGCTTCGAAAAACATGTACCATAACTTTTGGAAGCCAGTGTAATTATATTCTTATAGAAATCTTTGCCTTTAACCCCTTCGCGACGGGAACCTTTTATGAAATTTTTAATATTTTGTCACCGGTTTTTAAAAACAGAAATTTATGCCTTATTAAATTGAGTAAATGTTCCGATTTAATAAGGCAAAATTTTCAGTAAAATTTTACTGGTGAGTATGAACAAGGATTCTTAAGCCTTTTTGCTGCACGTATGCGTGTCGCTCGTCCCCAACGGGTTAAGTTAATTACAATAATTTCGGGTGATTTTATTTAAATTTTCTGATTTATATTTTAGAAATTCGAAAGCAGAAGTTAAATAAAAACGAAGTAACTTATAAAGAAAAATCACTATAATGTGCATTTTAAAATTGATATTTAAATATTTTGAGCTTGAAATTTTAACGATTAACTTTTGTACATCTTTAAACTGTATATGTTTATCCGAACTGCCCTAATTTTCTTTACTTTGTTATTCTCAAGCTTCTGATCACAGAGTTCAAAATGAAAGATCAAGAACGGATAATTTTCTTTCTGTTTCCCTCTAATGCTTTTATTTTGATAATAATCTCATTTTGGTTGATGTACATCAAGGTTTTTTCATCAAAACGGGCTTGGCTGCTGACACAGATAACTTTTCAATTTATTAAACGATGTAGCGCATAAAGCTAATGGCTCAATTTTCCGTTGTATTTTATTTCTTTTACGTTAAAATGTCCTCAAAAAGATGTTTATATGCTAAACTGCGTAAAAAGTGTTAAAGGCATTTTGAAAAAGGATTTGATGTTGCTAATGGTACATTCAATTTTTTTTCAGGTTATATTTTGCGAATAGAACTGTTTCCCACATAACATTTTACGATCCTTCTGAGAGTTTAGGTAAATTAAAATTGTAAAAAATGGCGCAATCAAAAATGATTGAAATGAAATAAGTTTTATGTATTATTTAAAAAAATGTCTAATGTTCGACAGATGATAAAGTACACTGAAAAAACTGTTTTGTTGAAACTGCTAATCTTTGGTTGATATAGCCCCAACAAAGGATTTTGGTTGAAATGACCAAATTTTAGCAAAAATTATGTTGAATTAACAAAATCATTTGTTTGGTCTAACCACAATTTGGTCATTCCAACCAAAATATTTGGTTGGGGCTATATCAACCAAAACTTAGTAGTTTCATCAAAACATTTTTTTTATGTACGTAAAGGAACGAGGGTGTTTAAAATAAGCAAAATGCTAATAGCGCTATATACATGGATGAGAGCTCCGACCTAAATGACTGCTTGATATCTCTAAATCTTAATGGTATTTCTCGCCTGATTTCAAACAGAATTTCTGAGATTTCATAAAGGAATGAATTCTGATAAAATTTTAGTGATAATAATCAAGCATTTGGGTCGGAACACTCTTATCCCTGCATATACGCATAGCCCCTAATACGCAGATTCAGATCATGAGATTAATGCAAAATTATCACATTTTAACCTTGCCACTACGTTGTCTCCGTTGCCGAGACATAATCTTTCCTTCCAAAAATTTTTTTTGGCACTAGAAATAAAGGAAAATAAAATTGAATCAGAGAATTTTTGAAATTGTCTACTTCAAGAAAAATTCTTTTAAAAAAGTGGTGCTAATCGAATAAAATTTGTCTAAGAGGCACCTGACTCCGAAAGTGTTAATATCTGAACGGTTATAACGTAATCCTGCTTAATACGCCGATTTGATTTAGTGCCTGGAGATAAAAAGGTCTCGCTTAATACTAGAATTTATACAAAAATATATAAACTTCTCCTTTATTCAGTGTTACCAATTTAGCGCGATTTTTTAAATTCAGTTATCTACCACATTTCCGAATATAAATATCGCCTTATTTAATGAATGATTCATTTATGCGAATATCGGTAATCGGGCATAGCGGTAACTATGTGAATAAAGTTAATAATTAGCAACACTGCAAATCTTTTTTGATCACGCATCCTTCTATTCTTTGCGGCTGTCTTAGTATATGTGTTTACTGAATTAGAGAAAAACAGATTAATTCTTGCTTTTTTTGTTGGTTAACCAATCTTTTTTGCTGTTAAATTCATTTGAAGGAAAAAGGAAGGGTACTTTGGTTTCAATTTCATCTTTTCGTTACTTCCTTCAAATGCCCGCATACTCCTTTTTTATTCATCGCTCATATATTGTTTACACCACATGTTTTCTGTAAGAAAGAGTATAGTTAAGATTTTACGAAAGTGACAAAATCCACTTTTTTTTTAAAGACATGTTTTTAAACTGCTGAAATGTAAGATTTGTATGCTGGAATTTAAAAAAAATTTCACAGTATGATTTGTACTGGAGTCGTGTATCGTATATCGTATCATGCTGATTCTATTTTTTTTTTCTGTATTCCGTCGCCATTCTTGATAATCAGATTAGAGTTTAGCTAGGTTTAAAAAAGTAATAACCGTATTATCACTTAACACCTCGTGGTCTAAAGATCGATCCACTTGTGAAACAAGATAAAGTCTTAAAATCATATGCGCCAACTTCCGGGATTTTAAAAATCAAATAATTATACTTTCAACCAGAAATTTATTTAATTATCGAAATTAAGTAAATTTCCAACGACTATCTCATTTAATGTCAGACACTCCTAGTTAAACAAATTTTCTTGCTCAAAGTATGTTATTAACTAGTATTAAAAAATGCTCTGACGAGCACCAAAAAAGGTTAATATGTTTTTAAGTATGAAAAAGGGTTTGACAAGTGCTTCTGTCAATTACTGAGCATGAGGAAGGACAAGGGATTCCTTCTTGGCTACAACTCACTTCAATGCCAACTTTGAAAAAATCATATTTGCGCTTTTTCCGTGAAAATAAATCAGTCGCAGTTACTATAAAAATGTATAGTGTAAAGACATAATCAGTAAAGATACACCTTAATTAGACATAAATGTAAGGGAAGACGACATAGTGCCAAAAACCTAGTTCCTGCAGGTATCACATTCATGCACTGCACCAAGAATGCCCTAAATGTATAATTGCACAGAAAATTGATTGTAGCATAGTGCAGAGTGAACTGTGCAGTCAATATCAGGGATGTAGTGCAGGTTATACGCCGTATACCTTCTGGACTTTTTAATAGAACACCATATACCCTCTGTTTCTCAAGAAAGCTTATAGTATACACATTCTAGGGTATCCCTCTGCTTAGAGCATATATCCTAATGTTATTTTTACGACTACACTCCTGGTTAACATCTAAAGCTCGGTGGGAAGTTCTACTAAAGAACCGCGAATTTCTTTTATATGGAAAAAGCGCAAATATGATTTTTTCAAAGTTGGCATTGAAGTGAGTTGTAGCCAAGAAGGAATCCCTTGTCCTTCCTCATGCTCAGTAATTAACAGAAGCACTTGTCAAACCCCTTTTCATACTTAAAAACATATTAACCTTTTTTGGTGCTCGTCAGAGCATTTTTTAATACTAGTCATTTAATTTTTTGATAAAAACTGAAGATTTTCTAATATCTTAAAAAGAAAAATAATTGCTGCTGTCAAAATTTATAAAATGATAACAACAGCATAAAATTTTGATGTATCAGAATAATTATAAAAGTCATTACATTGCTATATAAAATGCATGATATGAAAAATAAACCATGGATTTGAACGAAAAAAGTACAGAACTTTATTAAAAGAATTAAAAGCCATACCAATTAAATACATTCAAGGTAATTTCTCAAATGAAACATTCACAACTAGAAAAATTTTTGAAATTGAATAACAATTAATATAAGAATATTCCCGAAGGAATAATAATTTAACACAAAAACATTTCTAAACAAAAGAACTTACATCCGAAGGGATTTGAACTCTCTACCCGCTGCTGAGCACCCAAATGCCTTACCTCGAAAGTCCTAGTTTAACACCAGAGATGTTGCAAATTTTGCTATAGTACCTATATAAATACCAGCATAGGTCTTGTGATTGTCATCACCAGCTCCGATCTGATTGTTTTATTTTTTATATGCCCGACGGCTATTTTCCTACTTTTATTTTAGCTACTCGAAACAATCGCCAAATAGGTTTCCTTTGCCATAATTTCATTTTAAATATAAAGCTGTCACTAGCTTTATTTAAAATACATGACTTTCATTAAAAAACACATAAATTAAAAATAGATATATCAGATACATTTAACTTGCACGTTTTTCTTTCATTTTATTAAAAATACTATAAGTAAATATATAACTACTTAATTTATCCCGTCGACCAAAAAACGATAGACAAACTGTAAGATTATATGCCAATAATGGATGAACATAAATGTTACACTTCCTTGACATTAAACCCGCTACACTTGTTTGTTTGTTAAGTGATCAAATGATTTTAAATTCGATGATTTATTTATATTTTTATTAATGTTTGACTAATTTATTTGTTCTTTTGTTATTTAATATGAATTTTATGCCAATAAGCGAATAGCTCTTGATATTAATTGAGAAAAATATAATATATAATTTATTAAAGTTACTGTATGGTTGTATCCGCCGACATTATTTGGTTAAATAAAAAGCATTTAACTCCTTACAAATTTCCGCTAACATTGATATTTTTGGTACCTTCGTATTAATGCCACCGCAGTAGAAGTTGTGCTAATGCGCCAATAAAGAGTGATCTTGTTGTTCGTGCCTTTTTAGTGTTTTTTTTTGTTTGTTTGTTTGCTTATTTTGACGTCATTTTTAGTACTTTAGTACTTTTTTAGCCTATTTCTGATGCCATTTTTTTGTGCGCGTGCGAACAAGATTGCTCTTTATTGGCACATTAGCGCAACTTCTGCTGCGGTGGCGTTAATACGTATGTACCATATTTTTTATGCTTTTTAATAAATTCTAATATTACATTTAAAATACTTCAATGTTATTCACATGTGCGATATCTTCAAATATCTCTTTATGGTTTGATTTGATAAATTCTGCATTAAAATATGAAAACTTTTATTAGTATTATTTTGTTCGAAATCACCTGAATAAATAAAATTTTATATTTGGTACGTCTCGACGTCATAACTAAACGTCATCATTAAAGTAATCCTTTTCGTTAATGACTTTTATTTTTTTTTACCTAAATTTATTAATTTTCTAAACTTAAAATTTTTTAATGGCAACATTTTTTTTTGAGTAATTTGGCGAATAGTTTGGCGATTTCTATAAATGGGTGAAATTGGTCGACCTGATAATCAAGTAGCACCGTACGTAATGTAAATAAAATAGGTATGCGTTTTTGGCACAGATGTCATATACGCACCATGTTGACGAATTTTTTTTCTGATGCCAATGTCATATGTGCATCGGAGTATTTAACTGAATCCAGAGTGTCGTTATTTTGCTTGATATGTCAACCCGGATGTTGTTCTTTACTTTTTAATAAATATTTTTTTCTTTTTTTTAAATATATAAATTGTTTTGTTCTATTAAACAAACCTTTTTTTATTTATTGTTATTACCTTTCAAAAAATATATACCGGGTGTCCCAAAAATGACTGATGGATTTTAAAACTCAATAACTTGCAAACAATGACAGCTATTTAAAAATTTTTTGCAGGAGGGTTATGTACAATGTCAGGAGTTTTTTTTTTTTACCGTAACTTTTGATTTTAGTTCGAATTTAAACAATAGATGGCGCTGACAGCAATTGAAGCCCAGGTCGACACCGAAACTTACCTCACTCAGCACTGATCACCTGGTCTTCAATCGCTATCAGCGCCATCTATTGTTTGAAATTCGAACTAAAATAAAAAGTTAACGGTAAAAAACTCCTGACATTATACATAACCCTCCTGCAAAAATTTTTTAAATAGCTGTCACCGTTTTCAAGTTATTGAATTTTAAAATCCATCAGTCCTTTTTGGAACACCCGGTATGTAACTGGTATTCCAAAACGAGATTTTCGCCAAATTGGCCTTAGAAAAAAATTAACGCCAATGTGATTCGTATATGACATTTGTGCCGCATTTTAGTATAGAAACAGAAAAAATTCGTACGAAAACAAAAATTAAAGTTCATCAGGTTTGTTTTCAGAGCTATTTATATATTTTGACATCATACCCTCCCTTTTTGAAGCCAAAATAGCACCAAGCTTTGGCAAACAGATATATATAAATCAGAAATTCATAAAATAAGTAATAATTTAATTGACCTAGAATAATTTAACGTACCTTCAAAAAAAAAGTTGACACATTATTATGTCCGAATCATCATGGAGCGCCCGACTCACCGCTCTTGTGTTGCGCCGAACCGGATTTCTTACCGGTACGCCCTTACCTTACATCTCAAAGGCTCAAATAAATGTAAAACCATATTTTTACGCTTATCTTTTAATTGTCCTGTAGATTTTTCCATTCATGTCTAATTATTCATAAAATAATAACTGTGAAAAGTATTGGTATGAACGTTTGTACTTAATAACTTTACATATCTTTTTGTCTTGTACAATTAAAAAAAATAATATTAATGTCAATCTTGTGTTAAATCAGTCTTTGAAATAAAATATTACGTGATGGAAAAACACGGTTACGTCGCTTTAGCGGTTAAAAACATTTGCTATTCGATCTTTCGGCGCCATTTTTGATTTATTCGCCAAACACACCAACCAGAACAGGATAATGAATTTTTCCGCAAAATCTTGCCCTGATCGCCTAAAATTGTTGATTTCATCTTATGGACCTTCAGATAAGCAAGTAAATAAAATTATGAATAAAAGTATCATATTACAGTGGCTAGCATAAATTTAAGAGAGACTAAACTTTTTGCCAGAGGCGGCTTTTAACTTAAATAAATGAGAAATTAATAAATAAAAAAAATATTTCACTTCGCTCGTCAAAATAGATAGTGAATATGATACGTGAAAATAACAACAAATAAGTATTTTTTCACGTGATTTATCTAATCTATTTATTTATGTTACATACATAGCAATTTTTATGTTCATTTAAACTTACGTGCAACAATTACAAGAAGAAACAAATATAAGAAAATGCCTATGTTCAGCTGGAAATTTGAGACAAAAATTCGATTTTCTCAGCGACCGACAAACATACAAAGATGAAAAAAAAACTGTTCTAAGTTTTACCATGAGGATTAAAATAAACCAAAAATGAAGTTAATCCATCCACGGAAACGTTAGCTAGACTTTGTTGAACTTTTTGCTTTCATTTTTTCATTAAAAATTAAATAAAAAACTATTCTAATCTGCAGTAATTTTTTGAATGTTATCATTTTATTCGTCTCGTCGAGTTCTATCTTTTAAAAAAAATTTTACTGCCGTATCTCAACTGGTTCGCCAGAAATTTTAGAAAGTTGTTTGCACTTTCCATTTCTTAAACATATTATACCAAACGCTACCGCGTTTGCTATGATTTTTTACCACTTGGGGTCGAGCGACAAGTATATGGGCCGCAAAAAGGCTTAAGAATCCTTGTTTTGTTCCAACAGTAAAATTTTACTGAAAAATTTAACTTTTTTAATCGGGGCATTTTCTTGATTTAAAAAGGCACAAAATTCTGTTTTTAAAAACCGATGAAAAAACATTAAATATTTCGTGAAATGCTCCCGGCGCGAAAGGGTTAAAAAATCAGCGGTTGGCAAGTATGGTAAAAATTTTCTGGTGATAAATTCGGATAATGTTAAGTCGAATCTAAGTTGAATTTATTTGGTATAACTTTCTATTAAAGAAATTTCAATTTGCCATTGTATTGTTTTATAAATGATGGCTTAAGTCTGTTCCTTTAAGCTACTGCCACGGCGAGGAGTTCGGGTTCGAATATTTCTGTAAAACATGAATATAATTGTGAATGTCTCTTGTAGTTATACAATATGGAATGAATTGTCATTACAAATTCAATTTGATGGTCCTGATTGGTCGGATTGTATAACATGAAATATCAGTAATGGATAAAATTCTGATTGTTCTGTTTTCTAGAGTGTATAATATGTTCTTATGATGTTCTTGCAACACTGTAAACGGATTCGTCCATAGTCTGCATTTCAATAAATATTATTATTATTATTATTTAATCATCTGTTTTTTTATATATCCAGAAAACACGCGAACACATGTTCTTAATAATTAAAGTTGTGCTGCTTACAATTTCATTAAGAGAAACACTCGATAACATATTACAGTTTATTTATACCTGTATGATACAACTCTTTGATTCGCTAAAATCTTAATAGATGTGATAATTGTGTTTATTTATTTTTAATTATTTTTAGCAATTACTAAGTAGAGGCACAATTACGTATCCAGCTAGAGTCACAATTTCTTTTACACATTTTAGACTTAATCTTTATAAATCAATTCACTAAAAGATTTTTCTGTTAAAATTTAAGATTTGACATTCGATGGAATTTACTCTAGAGAAATCGACGGAAGTATTTCGTGGTTTTTCAACAGAAAAAGGGAAACTTTACAATACAACCATCTTTAAAAACTAATCTGTAATTTCCTTCTTGCTTTTCGGTCAATAACTATTCCTCAGACTTTTTTTTTTCTTTTTTTAAATAACGAATAGATTTGTTTTTCTTTGATTCGTGTTATGGATAAAAAATAGAGCATTAAACAAGAAAGAAGTTCGATTATTACACTGAACAGTTATTGGATAAATTATACAGTAAACTGCTTGATGTTGAATTATTTAAAAAGTTTATATACAGTCAAAAATGCATATTAACCCCTTAATGGTAGCTTTAAATTACGGTTGAAAAATTCCATTTTTTTATTGCCACCACGTTTTTGAAAAAAAATATTCTTCTTATTTAATGACAAGTAAAACGATACCAGAATAAAACCAATCACACTATTTTATAAAACTGGTGGGAAGCAAACATTTCTGAATAAAAGCCATGAAACTTGCAGCCCGTGAATGTCTCGGGCGCGACGATTAAGTGGTTAATATTTAAGCAATTTTTCTACGTGAATAATAATAAATTTTAAAGTACATTTATTAAAATGATCACATTTGGGCTATATTACATGAGATGAAAATATATCTTATATAATGCCAGCTATTTCACCCCATTTATATTTTAAAAAAACTATTTCTTATGCAATACGAATTGTTAATTCATTTTTTTTCGTACTAGCAAAATAACTTTCATAAAGGCGTATGTGATGTGATAAAAAACTTAGGAATTAATGTGTTCGAGGCCTATTTTTTTCTGATGTTCATGGATGTTTCGAAATATTCTTTAACAAAAGTATTTCAGTTTTCCATCGCACATACACGAAATTTTGGACTTACTGGGAATCACAAAACAAAGTCAAAATAATGAATGACATACATGAAAAATATTGAAATATTTTTAATATTGTGTAGATTAACAATATGCAACCAGCTTTTTCGTTCCATTAAACCATTTCAGTTTATTTTGATGAGAGCTTGAGCAGGGATCCGGACACAAGAAACTATTGTTTTATTTTCAAATCCAAATAAAGTTTATATCAAGTTACTTAAAGTTGTATTTAAAATTTACTTTAAAAACGAGATCCTTCAAATGAATGTGGAATGTTGAAAACTGGTGTATCTGATGGAGATTTATGTGTGATTTTTAACCTTTGGATTACAGATCAAGTTTGTGATTTTTCTAATAATTCTCGATAATTGTCGATAATTCTTCGCCTTAACCCTTTTGAGTTTCTGTGTTCCATTGCATCGAGCACCCAACTTGATTATCAAATGCCACAGTAAAAGCCGATTTCCAGAATAGATTTTTTTCCTTTATACGTATGGGGAAAATAGCTTTTTCATATTTTCATATACCTTTACAGATGAATTCCGGCGTCATTCAATCATTTCAACATTTTCGCAATGGAAGTGCTCTGCGCCTTAGTCACTTAAGAGCCCACACTACTGTTTGAAAAATACCCGGATGATAAGGTAAAGCTTATGGGGGCGTTCTTTTCAAATATCTCGCTCAAATTTTAATATTTTGAAGTGATTCTTTTGCATAGGATATCTAAGGGCGATCAACAACCGGGCTAATTTGATACTTTTACGATTTCGGTTACATTCTTTTTATATTAGGATAGTTTCAGTTTCATAACCCGTTCAAACCGGCTCTAAAAGTTAAAGTATTTTTTTAAAATCTGAAATAAAAATGGAAAAAGTAAAAATTAGTCCGGTTGTGGATCGTCCTCAGCTATGCTACGCAAAAAAATCACGTCAAAATATAAAAATTTTAGCGAGATATTTGAAAAGAACGTCCCATAGAATTTACATTATCATCCGGGTCTTTTTCATTCATTAGTGTGGCATCTTAATTGATCAATATTTTCAGAAAAAAACTCTCCAATAATGTAATTTTTATCATGCTAATTACAGAATTTTTAATCTTTTATCACCGGTTTTTCAAAACAGAAACTTTCGTCTGAATGAATCAGAAACGTGCCCTGATAATACAAAATTTACAATAAAAAATTTACTGGTGTGAATAATAAATCATGATTGGAATGTGGATGTCCGTTCGTAGTACGGACAAATCATTATTGGCAAAAACACAATGCCCGGAAGCGGTTAATCAATAAAAAATCATTTTAAATACTTCAAGGGCAATGGTATTCTTATTAAATCACTTAAGTTTAATTACCAAATGCCAGAACGGTACCAGATTTTGGTATAATTTTTTCTCTCCATTTGTTTTGTGTATGAAATATAGCGTTTTCTTAATTTTATATAAAGTAATGCGTCAAAGGGCTAACGGATGGTACTTTTATACACATGTTCATATTCTATTTGCACTACTATGTTTATATAGTAAAGTTTTCTGTAAATTTCTTTTGCAAGTGTTATCAAACTAAAATTAACCCATTAGTGCCTAGCGTCCCATTTTTGAGACAGTTTAAAAAAAAAAAAAATCAAGTAAGCGCTTTTCACACCAGTAAAAAAGAGGATAAATAAATATTTTCTTTCTCGAGGCAAATTCCTCGATAAATTAAGATAAAAGTTATTCTTGCTTTAAAAGTGATAGGAAAAGGCAAAATTTGAATTTTAAGGAAGAAAATAATTCAGGCATTAATGGGTTATAAGCAACTATTAGCAATCCGAATAAAATCGTCTAAGATATACCTGTGCCTGGGTGAAACACTTCGTCCGTTCAATCTTAAAAAACCAGTGATTAAATACGGGGAGGAATGCATTTAAAACTCAGTGGTGATACTCGAGGTATTGCTACGCTATTCCACCATTGCTGTGGACTGTTTTTTTCTGTCAGTACGTAACTTCTAAAAATTTTTGCCAGACAGTTATACAGAGATATTTTCAATAGGAATTTCAATAGGAACACATTTTTTCGACCACTGTAATAAACTACTCGTTCGGGGGCCACCGTAAAGCTTAGCCGTCATGGATATGTATACTATCAAATATGAAAATAAAACATCTGAAAACTATTTATAAAATGAGTCGCAATTCCAAAATAAAAATTTAAACGCATATTTAAATATTTGTAACACATAGTAATGCACAAATAATGAATTGCCGATGAACCAATTTTAACAAATAATATAAAATGTTAAACTACTCCAGTATTACCGAATTGCATAAAAGAAATGTCTTTATAACGCCAAAAATAATAATCATATTATCTAATAGTTCACTGCGTCGAATTAAGCGTCTCTTATCCAATTAAAAAATATCCTTGAAATGAAATTTGAATGAAATACAGGGTCATGAAAATAGAAGAGCGTAGAAAATAGGATTACAAATATGTCGGCAACTAATTATCTGACCGAGTTCGTTCTTTATGAAAAATTTGTGTTATTTTATTGTCTTTTACTTCCAGTACTTAAAATAAAAAAAATTCGAAAAATTTTATATATCTTTCATAAAAACGAATATTTCGACAGTCCGAAAAAATGGTTCCAGATATTTGAGGTTACTGATATCCAATAGGTTCTGTCTGTTATTACATACTATTACATTATGTCTATTATTACATTATATATATTATTACATTATGTCTATTAGTACGCACCAAATTTCAATTTTCTATCTTAATTTTTTTGGGGAGCGTTTGCAGACACACAGACAGACACATAGAAGGACGAATGGCAATTTTATCTCTAAAACATGTTTTTCGGAATCTCCAGTGTCTGGAATGCGTAAATCCGTCAATTTTTTTTTTCGTTTTTCAAAACGATTGCAAGATTTACCCTATAATTCGTATGATGGGTAGGCCATAAGATAAATTGTTTTATACAATAACTAGCAGGCGTCGCCCGCTACGTTGGTCTGTCTATCCAGATGAATCTTTTGTTTTTTTATAGCAGGTTTTGTTATAAAACGACATATTCCTATGCAATTTACAAAAACTGTCACTGAAAATTTTTCTAACTATCAAAGTAAGTCTCATCAAAATCCGTCTATTAATAATTTTTATAAAGACTAATCTTCAATAATCGGGTTTACGTGATTATAGAAATTTATTTCAAAACAACTGACTAACTCTATAATTCAGCATTGTAGAGCAATATGCAATATACTAAAATCACCCTGAAAAATTATCTAACTTATAATGCAAGTTCCTTCAAAATACATGTAGTAGATTTTTTGAAAATGAATAATATTCTTAAAAAGGAATAATATAATGAATAATTTTAGATTTTTTAATAATGAATAATTTCCTAGAAATGTTTTTCGGAATCTCCAGTGTCTGAAACATGCAAATCCGTCACAGTTTTTTCTTCGATTTTCAGAACGATTGCAAACTTTCTCCTATATTACGTATGATTGGTAAGTAACAAGATGTATACATACATTATTTTAATTAATTTTTCAATTAATTTTCAGCTGTAAAATTACGCTTGAAATTATTGAATATTTAATACGTGATTTATCATTTGCTAACTAATCGTAGAAACCTAGATATATAAGTAAGATGTTTTTGTAACACTTGCTCAGGGGTACACATAAATAAGAATTTGTATATCTAGAAATATAACTAATGATAAAGCATAATATCGACGTTTTGATTTGTTTCTGTTTTAGTCTTCGAGAAAAATATAGTATTGAAATGTTTAAGAAAGTATATCGAAGTTGAGTTATTGATGAGTTAAGGAAATATGATTAACTTTAAGTTGAGATCAATCAAACAGAGCAATTTGAATAAGAGAAAACTTGCCAAGTCGCTTTACTGAATAGCAAATAGCGCAACATGTCATTTTAAGCAATTGAAGAACGTTATGCATCACATGAGCTATGATTTCAGGAGCTTCGAAAGGACTTGGTTTCCAGTTAGATCTCACTTTTTTTATTAGCGTAACCGTTAATGAACTTGGCATTCTTTTACATTTATATTTTTGATAGGATTAATTTTATTTGTACAAAATCATATAAAAGTTCTTGTTTATGTGTACTGTTGAGCAATTTTGTGTGTTTTCAACACTAATAACTTTGGAAATTTCAATCAAGTTTTATGAAAAATAAATGTACACCACAATTTTTTGTTAGACCTTTTTAATTTATTATTTATTTTATACATTAAACGTTTATATATATATATATATATATATATATATATTAATTATCATGTACATATTAATCTCTTTTTTCAATGTAATTTCTGGTTCAAATCACATTATATATATTCATATATATAATGTATATATATATATATACAGGGTGATTCAGCTCGTCGGTGACAAACTTTAAGGATCGATAGAGCACACCTAGACGAACATTTTTGAATAGGGAATGTAGGGTCCCTGACGCGATGGTAAGGCGCTAGGCGCTTTCGAAAATTTGGGTGCCGAAATTCGAAACGTCATAAAAACTAGGGAAATGGTTAGATTTTCTTGCTTGTTGCGTCGAAATGATTCTGTTTGTTTAGACTTTCTTCAGTACCAATTTGATAAGCGTATCTCTTAAAACATGGATAGGGGGCGCTGCAGACTTTGGAGAGCTAGACAACAACTTTAAGCCCGTTATTTTGATAATTTAACACATGCTCGCCAAAGTTTATACTCTAACTTAAAGTTTGAACCCAAAAGTAGAGCCCTGCAAAAAGCGTAAGAGCCGGAATAAAATGTCAAAGTACAGGGTGGTCGAAACTCGAAGGCTCCTAAGAGATAAACAAACAGATTTCTTGACTTATGGCATGCATTTTCATGATTCTGTTTGCTGGGGCTCTCTGAAACTCAGTTGAACGGTACAAAAAGAAACATCGATAGGGGGCGCTTTGGGCAAAAAACATAATTCGTTGACATTTCGGACGCTAACTGGAAACGGGGCGCTACGATCAGTTAGTAATAATGAAAACACATTTTCTACCTCTGCTCAACACTTCTGAATAAATTTAGACCAAAAACATCAATGATACTGGAAATTTATTTACAAAAAATAACACTACAGAAGATGCTCGAAATTTCGACCTTGGGCCATGATGCAGGCTTCGCACCTCCGTCGCATTAAGGAGTGTGTGTTTCCAACAATGCCAGGAGTATCTCTGATCTGCCCTGCAGCTGCCACAATGCGCGCCACAAGTTCTTCAGCACTGCTGACAGGTGTATGGTATACCTCGGCCTTCAGGTAACCCCAAAGGAAGAAATCCAAGCAGGTGAGGTCTGGTGATCGGGCAGGCCAGTGAACTGGACCCCCACGCCCGATCCACCGCTGGCCATACCTTGCGTTTAGATGGAGACGCACGTCGTTCGTGTAATGGGCCGGAGCTCCATCGTGCTGGAACCACATCTGGCGACGCGAACCTTCGGGTACGTGCGCCTCCTCCAGAAGCTGCGGCAGCACTTGATCCAGGAAAATCAGGTAATTTCCACCTGTCAGCCGTTCAGGTAACAAATAAGGGCAAATGAGGCAATCCCCCAGAATGCCGGCCCACACATTTACTGAGAAACGCTCCTGGGCTGCTCGGCTTCTGGTTTCATGTGGATTTTCATCACACCACACATGACTGTTGTGGGCGTTCCACATTCCCTCCCGGCTGAAGGTGGACTCGTCCGTAAACAAAATGCTGTTTACAAAACGGGGATCCCTGGATCTCATCGCCAAGTACCATCTTGAGAATTCCACTCGAGGGCCAAAATCCTGCTCTCTGAGCAACTGCACCTGCTGGATGTGGTAGGGGTGCAGATTCCGGGAACGTAAGATGCGCCACGCAGTTGCTTGCGAAATGCCAACATGTCTGGCGATATCTCTCGTGCTAAGACCTGGGTTGTCCTCAACCAGGTTAAGCACAGCCTCTTCGTTGTCGGGGGTGCTCACTGATCGCTCCCGTTCAGGCCTGCCTCCGTCGAAAGATCCCGTTGTGGACAACCTCTGGTGTACTCGAGCGAAGAAGGCATGGCAGGGGATTTGCCTGTTGGGGTAACGCTCGGCATACAACCGCTGAGCGGCTCGTCCATTACAACCAGCAGCGCCATACGCCAAATGCATGTCAGCCAATTCAGAGTTTGTGTACCGTTCCATCCTACTACCGATCTGCAGACAAGTAACCCGAAGCTTAAGTAGGTACCGCACGTTCAAAAGACGTGTCTGCGCATACAACTACGTCATCTCGCGTTGTCGTCTACGCATTACGTATCTTTTGCATATCGATATGGTACGATATCTTTTGCATAAATCAGCAAAAAGCACCTTATGTAAATTTTATTGCGCGCATTGTGCATGATTGAAACCAGCTATGTTTGTTAAAAAAAACAAACAAACTGCAGTTTTAATAGCTTCTTATGATAAGTAAATTACTCTCTTGTTTTGTTTCTAACTGATCGTAGCGCCCCGTTTCCAGTTAGCGTCCGAAATGTCAACGAATTATGTTTTTTGCCCAAAGCGCCCCCTATCGATGTTTCTTTTTGTACCGTTCAACTGAGTTTCAGAGAGCCCCAGCAAACAGAATCATGAAAATGCATGCCATAAGTCAAGAAATCTGTTTGTTTATCTCTTAGGAGCCTTCGAGTTTCGACCACCCTGTACTTTGACATTTTATTCCGGCTCTTACGCTTTTTGCAGGGCTCTACTTTTGGGTTCAAACTTTAAGTTAGAGTATAAACTTTGGCGAGCATGTGTTAAATTATCAAAATAACGGGCTTAAAGTTGTTGTCTAGCTCTCCAAAGTCTGCAGCGCCCCCTATCCATGTTTTAAGAGATACGCTTATCAAATTGGTACTGAAGAAAGTCTAAACAAACAGAATCATTTCGACGCAACAAGCAAGAAAATCTAACCATTTCCCTAGTTTTTATGACGTTTCGAATTTCGGCACCCAAATTTTCGAAAGCGCCTAGCGCCTTACCATCGCGTCAGGGACCCTACATTCCCTATTCAAAAATGTTCGTCTAGGTGTGCTCTATCGATCCTTAAAGTTTGTCACCGACGAGCTGAATCACCCTGTATATGGTGGCAGTCAATTTGACTGCGGTTGGCGTTTGTAGTATTAACGCATATCTTTTATTTATAATTAGATAACATTGGAATATGCTATAATAGTAATCCTATGTATTTATTTCAATATATTATATTCCAAGTATATCATAATGTTAACTTACATGCGATAAAATAATAGTTTCAAAAATATTATTTTCATTTAGTTCAACTTTTAAATATAATGCTATAATTCACAAATCCAAATACAGCAATACTCCACATGAAATCATTAACAACTTCCACGCTTTATTTCGTTTTTAAACACGACACAATATTTTTCATGGAGGTCAGTAACTCTCATTAGTGACATAACCGCGACTAATTAGTTTTCGTAATTTAATGATGCTAATTGAAAAGAAAAAAAAACAACGAAACTCTCATATTCAATTTTTATTCTACCATTCCAAGTATCATTTTTTATTTCAGGTTTGTATTCATCATTAAAATAAAGAAATTAAATGAGGTAATTTAAAATCATATCTCAAGAAAATCATAACTTTCTTCAAAACGGTTCTATTAGATTAGTTTTATTACGCTTATTTGGAATAAAAGCAAAGTTTCGTCTGCATAACTATGCCTTAAAAATAATTTTATTTTTTGGTGTATTATACTTAGAACGAAAGAAAGTGTATGACAAGTATTAATAGGTATTTTAATAGATATAAAAAAGAGTTTAATAAATAGAACATTTTGAAAGAAATTCTATTTTAACAGCACGGATATAGGGTTCCGTGATTTTTTTTCAAATGCCAAATAAAAAAAGAAGTTTCATTGAAAAAAAAAATACAATACATATAACATATACATTACCTACAAATCATTAAATATTTTTTAATTGTAAGTATGTTTTTTGTAGGGGGAAGATGAAAAAAAAAAAAACGAAAAAAGTGTTAGTTATGAGAGAGACAATTTTAACATGTAATTGATAAATGATAACGTAGCATATTCATAACATTAAAATATTTGTTTTTCTTTTAAAGCAAGGGTGTAAAAATTTAGGCATTCTTTCATTACTAAATTTTATTTCTTACTTTTTACCTAATATTCCGTCTATTTATTTAGTTACTTATTTTTTGTAAGAATGATAATAAAACTTAAGTGAACAAAACTATTAATATTTATTTGTGAGTGGCAACTACATTTTCACACCCTTGCTTTTAACGATGTTACACGACGAAAAATATAAGTGAAAATATTTCTGTTGTATAATTTAGAACATACAGGGCGGTTTTTTTTTCTTAATTGGCGCTATTTAGAGCTTTCTATCTAGAGGAGAGTGGGGATACTTGAGCATAGGGGATACTTGAGCCACCCTTATTATCTCTACAGTTGGTCAATTTTTATTTCTAAAACTGGCAACATGATAACATATTTATAGTTCTGAACATGTAAAAAAGAAATCACATACATTGGTACCATTTTGAAAGTATGGTGATTAACCCTTTGAGCTCTGCTGGTAGAATTTTCTACCACATAATTTTAATTCTGAAGTGTCAGAGCGACACAAGAAAATTCGACCGAATTTATTTGAAAAAGGTTTAATGCATTTTTTCGCGTATATTGTAAATCGGTTTTTTTCTTTGCAAAATACTGGTGCGAATGCGACATCTGGCTCAAGTATCCCCTCCATGAGGATACTTGAGTCACGATGTAAAAGAAAAAGTAAAAATTTATTAGACATAGAAAAATAGCTCAAAATGAATTGAAAGTGGTTTTCAATTGAAGAAAAAATATCAAATTTTCATTTTCAATATTTTATTTTGTTCTAAGAAATTATAAAAAACTTAAAAAAATTAAAATTTAAAAAATGGCTCAAGTATTCCCATCTTCCTCTAACATAAATATGAATAAAATAAAAAGTACATAGGAAGTTGCAGAAATTAGCTGAGTTAAACTGTTCATGTTGTTATGCAATGATATTCTAAAATTCTGATAAACTGTATATTATGATAATTTTTTAGATAAAATGTACATTTTTTCATGATCTCATCAAACTTACATTCGTAATTTTGTATTGATTGTTCGAATGGTTAGAATTCATCTTAGATTTCATTTTACACTAAGATTTTTAAGGATAAGCAACAGTTTAGAAAAGCAGTAACAAAATACAACAGTAACAGAATTTATTATTTTTACAGCAACGAAATTTTCATTTCTGAAAAATTCGTTGATAAATTCCGGTGTCAATCAATTATTTCATCCCTTTATAAGCAGAATTTTTCTGTTTCCTAAATGGTTTAATGAGCTCGTTGATATCACCTGTATAGTGAAACTTCTTTAAAAGGTCACCCCTATACTATTACCTCCTCTATAAAAGGCCAATGTTTTTAGGAATGAAAAATTTCCTTATAGTCATAATGTTAACTTTACCCCTTTTAGGGTCCACACTTACACCTCAAAAAGACTATTTATTTTTCACATAAATAGGTGTATTGAGTCGTATTAAATAATAAATTGATGTATTGAATTTATGAATTAAAACATGACAGTTTAGCAAGCAACTGCACTTGCACGAAAGAGGAGGAGATAGGGAGGGTTTTGTAAAACAGTGAAGGGTTACAATCTTTGCCACAGGTGAAACAAACAAATGCTCCTCACACTTTGCTTTATTTTTCATTCTGTAGAGTTTGGGCTGGAAGGACAACTTGATGCTTTGTTGTGAGCACGCACAATATAATAGGTTTACATCTGTGTTATCGTTTGGTGTAGGAAAAACTGATTCCGCATTTTCTAAAAATGTGAATGCATACTAATTCACAGTTTATACTAAAAATTTTATGCTCAGGATTTTGTAAAATTTAAAATTATGGCACCTAAACCTAGCCAAAGAATACATTTGTATTTGGATAAAAAAAATCAAAGTCCTTGATTGTCATGATCAAGGAACATCTGCAACAAAGTTGGGTTCACAATTGCAGCAAGATGCAAATAAACAATATTATTAAAAAGAAAGAGATCTAACTTAAAGAATATGAAGAGAATTTTTTAAAAATTAAGAGATAAAAAGATTTTTTTAAATTTTTATTTCATAAGATAAATTTGATTCAGATGTTGATAATGTGTCTGGTGAGTTTGCAGCTGTGAATATATCCTGTCAGGAAACACTATCAGAAATACATAAACTAATATTTCACTCTAAGGCATTAATAGATGATTCAAATTTAAGTAATTTGTTCCATAAAGTAAAAGAGTTATTAGAAACCAAAAGTCATGAAAAGTAAACAAAGTTTCATAGAAATTTTCTCAATCATGTATAGAGTTTGAAATTGCTAATAAACAGTCTTTTCCACCAATTTTTCATTACCCCTGTTCAAGAGCCTCCCCTAATAAGGACCAATTTTCAATGGAACTGCAGGTGGTCCTTAGAGAGAGGTTTCACTGCATTGCAATCTTGAACATTTGGCTTTTTCCTCGCAATCATTTGCTATGTTTACGGTGAGTTTATTTCTTTATAGTATATGTGTATAATGGCTAAGTCAATTCAGAAATATGCCAAATGTGAAGTTTCTTCCATCATGCGTTTTTTCGTACGAAAGGTGGGTGTCCCACGGAATGAAAAAAAAAAATAATATTACATCTGAAAAATTTCCTTCCTCGTGTGCAGTGGCGTAACTAGGATGGGTGACACCCGGGGCGGATGTAAATGGTGTCAATCCCACCCAGGACGATGTCATCCACCCCCAAATCCGCCATGTTTTTTTGAATCACAATTCTGCATTATTGCAAATAAAATTTCAATACTTTTTGCATGCTTGGTGTGATTTTATAGATAATTCGACAAAATGAATACAAAATTGTAATTTAAGTACAAAATACCAAAAAGTTTGCTTTTGCTACCCTTTCGTTGGATAAGTAGGTTTCAGTTCCTGGTGCATACCTTATTTAGACACCCCGTTCTGTATAAAGTTTCAGATTCTCCAAGAAAAGAAAATTAACTCTGTTGCGTGATGCGCTAGAAATTTCATTTTATTTCAGAATTCTTTTCCAGAATTTTATAAGACTATGTATGTTTGCAAATAAAGATTGGGTGTCACCCCCTTAGAGGGTGATTTCCGGGGCGGACAGCCCCTTCCACCACCCCGTAAGCTACGCCACTGCTCGTGTGTGCAAGCCTGTGCAACTGCTAACAGCTTTACAGTGCAAGAGATTACATGTGGTAAACTTCTATGATTGTAGGATGCAAAATCTTGTAATCAAACATAACAAAATGATTGGACAGTGATGACAACAAGCCAAAAGAATAAGGCATACACCAGAATATTATTTAAAATTGATATTTTACTAAATGTTTTTTTTAATGAGTATGAAGCATTGTGTCTTTGCTTTTCTAAAGCCTCTCGTATATTCTTATAAAGAAAATCCAGAATTATCAAAAAATAATCCTGAAATGATACTATCTGAAAAAAGCTTAAATATTCCTTATAATGTGGAAACATTTAGATGAAAGTTTAGTTTTATTAATACTAAAGCCTTAAAACAAAATGAGTTAATATAGATTTTGTTATAAATAAAGAACTTCATTAATATAAAACATTAAAAAATATATATTATCCAATAACATACTAATAGAAAACATAAGTAAATAAAAACAGATGTTAGAGTCAGTATCTTATTTTAACAACTATGGAAATTTCTGAATACTATTTTCGAAAAATCATAATCTAACATCAACTTTTATATAATCAGTTGATAGTTTTGAAGTAGTGAATAACTATCACTATTCAAATTTACTTTACCTAAATCTCCATAAAGTTAATAACATATTTAATGAAAAAAAAATCTTTTCACAAAATATATTCAAATAAAATACATAAAACAGTTTAATCTACCAGCTAGAAACATCGAACTCTTTTCAAAACACCATTAACAATTTCCATCACATTGCAGCATAAAAGCGAGTTTTTTTTTCGGAATATTTTAACGTAAAATAAATAATAAAAAGTGGAGAAATGTGCCATTAGCTTTATGCGTTACATCGTTTAATAGATTGAAATGTTATCTGTGTCAGCAGCTAAGGGTGTTTTGATGAAAAAAGACCTGGGTGTACATGAATGTAAATGAATATCGTAAATGAGATTATTATCAAAATAAATGTTTTCGTGTGAAATAAAAGGAAAGATTATCTTCTGTTCAGCTTTTTTTTTTAATCTAAACGATCTAAAGAAGATTAAACCAGTCCACTATTCATTTTAATGCTGGAAATTACGTAACAAGAAAGGGAAATCTTTTACATAAGGACTGAATAATCTAAATCTTGAGAACAAATATATGTAAATTGATTTCATCAAGTTCATAATCATGTGATCAATGAATTGACGTTAAAATGGAAAAGACTGAAAGTGGATATGGGATATATACAGGGTGACACATAAATACTATGATGCAAATAAAAGACCATATCTTTTAACCACTTACTGGTCGCATAAAATTACGGTTTAAAAATTCAAATTCATTATTGCCACCACTTTTTTCAAAAAAAAAAAATAATAATGATTTATTTAATGAGGAATAAATTGGTACCAAAAATAAAACCAATTCCACTATTTTATAAAGCTGGTGGGAATCAAACAATTTTGAATAAAAGCCGTGAAACTTGCAGCCCGTGAACGCCTCGGGCTCGACGATTAAGTGGTTAATTGAAGGGACAACAAACCGTATTATTTTCCATTTGAAAGAGAAGAAAACTCTGTACAAGAAATCATCAAAATCATTCATAATGGTTTCTTCCTGCGGCGATGCAGTGACTTGGCGCTTCTGGAAAATTCGTCGAAATAGCTGCGACAGAATATTTCTGGCGTGATTTCCGCCCAAGTTTTTTAAAAAACGCATTTCTTTGAATTCAAATACTTGTGCTTGATAGCAGTGGCTTTTTACTCAAGGATCCCTAAATCAGCGAAGTTTGCTTGCGAGGGAGTGTGTGTGTGTGGGGGGGGGGGGGAGGAGGTTATTGAAGGAAAGCAGGATTAACCTTTTCATATCCTGTTTTCTTGACAAAAAGTGGATTAATATCAATGGAAATAACAATAAGATAATAAAAAAGCACGAGGAACATGAATAAAGCAACAGTTTGTCTCAAAATCGCGAAAAAAAAAAAAACTAAATTGCTTTTTTTTTTAACCACGTTATAGTATTTATGTATCATCCTGTATACAGTATTCTTACACTTTCAGTTGATATAACAGTTTTTTATTCACAAAAACTCGACTTTTATATTTATCCGATTGCAAATGGCGAGTTTTTCTCTAAGAAAATGCTGTTATTGACATAACGAATGGGAAGCTCCCTGACCAGGACTCAAATAGTATTATCACAAAAGAATAAAATATCGTCTACTGTTTGTGGTAGAGCTTGCTCAAAAATTCTCAATTTATTTTTACGTTTTTATTGAAAATTTGAAGAACAACATACATGTTTGGAAAATAGTGCTATATTAATTCCTTGAGTGGCTATGGGATACATTTCATCCAACCTAATTTAAACGAGATTCTTACCAGAAACTTTGAACGAAATAGAAAATAAATACGACAAAAACATGTTTAGCTTTATTTTAATTAATACCTGTAATCATAACTGACTATCTATATATTTGCCAATTGAAGTTTTGATTTTTTTAAAGAAAGCACGTATAAATTATACCATTTTGAAACTCATATAATATCTGGGATAATTGATAGATATATAGTTACTTGACGACAGACATTTTGATACATAATTATACGTAATATTTTCTTCTAATTGGCACTCACACATAACCACGTAATCTTATGCTACTAGTGAATATAGTTTCGGCTCTTTGGTTACTCGTCAAAAATAAAAATAATTGTAAATAATTATATGAAATATAACAAAAACTAAGTAATGCAAAATAAATAAATAAATCAAATATTTTTAGCCAAAAAAAGTAGAATTTTCTATTATGACTACCACGCTTTAGAAATATTTTCAAAAATTATTTTTATTCCGTGTTATTTAAAAAGGATGATAAAAAGCATGCATAAATATTAATTGCATGCTCAGCACAAAATCATGTGCAGTTTGCATAAATAGCAAAAAATTATAATTGCATGGATATATCTGATCATAATAACTGATAATGATAATTGCATTGTCTATAACATAAGGAAAACATTCAATTTTTCGAGTCAAGGAAAGATACTTTTAATCAGAAAAATCATTTAAAGAAAACTTAATTAAATATGTAGATATCCCTAGTACCCAAACAATATTGGGCCAATATTGACTACATCTTGAAGCAATATTGGCGCATCGGCGCAATATTGGCATGAAACATTGCTCCAATGTTGAGGTGTTTACATTTTGCCTTTATTTAGCCAATAGTTGCAGCCAATATTATGCCAATATTGGGGTTTCATTGTAAATATTTCCAATGTAACGCCAATATTTGTACAATACTGGGGTTTCATTGGAAATATTTCCAATGTAATGCCGACATTTGTACAATATTGGGAATTCATTGGAAATTTTTCCAATGTGACGCCAACATTTGTACAATATTGGAAATTCATTGGATATATTTCCAATGAAACGCGAATATTTAACCAATATTGGCGTTTTATTGGCAATATAACCAATAAATGAAATATTGGCGCAACGTTGGACCAATATTGGTTTGCTACTAGGGGTATTATAAATTAACCTAGAGAAATACCAAAAGGCAGCTATGCTGTCAAAACAAAATTTCTTTCAAAATATTCTACCTAGAGATTTCCATAAAATACTTTTTTCTATAAATAGTATACATATAACAAAAAAGTAACAGCCTTAAGGGTTTAATATGAGGATGAAGTTTTGCTTTTACCATAAATGAATGCAATAACTAGCATAATAAAATCATTTTAAACAATGTTATGGTTAACTTGAGAAATATCTACGAGAACTACCTCATTAGACTTCTTTAGTTTAATGAATACAAACGTGAAATCACACATGTATTCTTTCAATTGTGATATCAACATTGATTATGGAAGTTTCTTTTTTATTCAATTAGCATCGTTAACACCGAAAGCTAATTAGGCACGAGTATGTCACTAATGATACTACTTAACTGTAGAAAAAAAGTTGCTTCGTGTTTAACAACGAAATAAAATGCTGAAGTTGATAAAGGAGCATTGCTGTATTTAGATTCGTGAATCACAGTATTATTTTTAGATGTAAAAGGAAATGTTAAGAATACTTTTAAAATTGTTTTGTCGTAAATAATTATCAGATGTATATGGAATGCAGTGGTGTAGTCGAAAAAAAAAAACAGAGTACACAATCTAAGCAGAAGGTATACGTTAAAGGCAGAGAGTATACCCTAGAGCTAGAGTGTATATACTATAGATTTTTTGAGAACCAGAGGGTATACTGTGTTACTTAGAAAAATCCAGAAGGTATACGGCGTATACCCCCGTATACCCTCCTCTACATCCCTGCAGGAATGTATTGGATTTAAACAAAAATAATGAAATCATATTGCGTTACAATTATATTCTAATATATTGGATTACAGTTTATCGTTTATATTATTCCGTGTGCCACAAAATTACGATTATATGCGATTAATATGATTATATACGTCCTGTTCTGTCTCCTCAGTTCCAGTCGTCATACTTATGAGAAAAATTTCCCCAAAAATTACTCATAATGAAAAAAAAAAAAAAAAAAAAAAAAAAGAATTTTTTTTTTTAATTTTTCATGAAAGTAAACAATTTTGTTACTTTCATTGGAATATTTAGAAGAGAATCGAGTCTTCCCATCAATACGCTAATTAAAAAATTAAGAAAAGCTAAATATAACTACATATCTACAAATATTTTATCAGTTTTCTACAAATATTTTACAGTTTTGATTTCAAAGTTGTTCTAACTATAATATTTCATTTTTAATGAATTATTTTAGATAGTATTTATCACATGGTGCAAAATTACCCAACATGGTTGGGTAATTTTGAAATAGGTTAAAAATTCATTTTTTATGGCTCTTATCATTATTATTCCTTAATTTTTGATTGTCATGCAATAATTTAAGATATTTTTTTTTCTCTTTTATGCCTCTAATTGCAACTCTATTCTTAAAATAAGAGTGTAGCATCGGAAAAGAGAGAAAATGCGGATCAAAGTTACCCTAAAATGATTGTATTATATAAATCAGAAATAAAAAATCATGCGTCAAGCATAGATTATGAAGCATATTCCAACACATTCATAATAATGTAACAAAACTGTATCGTTTAAAATAATTCAAATATTGCGTTTCATTTCACCAAAGGGAAATGTATAACACATTTCAAAACTGAATTTCAGCTATTCCCATCTACAATCGGAAAATTATCCGAATTTTTTCAGCAGCTTTGTATATAATATAAAAATTTGTATTTATTAACAAAATGCATTCCAAAATTTAGTTCATGTAAACGATACCTATATTTCAGTTAAATATTCCCTTTCAGCAGCTAACTCTTATAAGGAGAACAGTATGCGAATACTTTTGTGCAACTCTGTATATGAGATATAGAATTTATATATAATGTGTAATATGCAAAAATTAGTTAAATTTAAACGTGCATACCGAATTTTAAAACTTTCTCTCTAGCAATTATTAAGACAGTACCTGTAACCGATTTCTTTTGTGTGTCCCTGTAAATTAATAAAAAATGCTATGAATGATTTGTTTTAACGTGATCGTAGTGAAATTCAGTGATTTATGTGAGTTTCAAATTATTTTTTACCTTATACAATAATGTAATTAAATTCTTTTGAATGTGCCTGTAAATGAACCATTAATCGCACATACTTTATATGCAATACCAAACATGCTTTAGTGACACTAAATATGTCTTATCAGTTGCATGAAAATCCGAGTATATTTACGGGAGTTAGAGCGTGGACAGACGGACAGACAAACCAAATGCATACGCACTTTTCAACTGTATTGGAAAGTGCTAAAAAAGAATTCTGAGAAAAAACTATCAGAAACAAACACGTACTTATTATTTAAGAATAGAAAATAGTTCTTTTAACTGTTATTAAAGTTTTTTGATAAATCATGCTAAATTAAAAAAAAAATTTTAAATAAAGCGTTTTTTAATACAAATTATTAGAGTTTTTTTAAACTATCATAATTAAATCTTAATAGAAAACTAAATATATGAAATAACAAGAAATCAGAAAATATCTTTCCCTTGAACAGCTATTATGAAAACTTCTGGATACAATTTTTAAAAAAGTCATAATGTATATAAAATGAACTCTTACATAAACAGTTAACAGATGGTAAGAGTTTAATATATAAAGCTATACAGGTAAATTTAATCTAAAATTAATTAAATGTTTTGATAAAAAAAAAGTATTATTTCAGAAATATATAATAATAAAAATAAACATAGATTAACCTAGCATCAGTCTCATCAAATTCTTTTCAAAACACCATTAACAGTTTCCAACACATTCTAGAACAAAAGCTACTTTTTTCCAGAATATTTTAACATGAAAAAAATACATAACATGAAGATGGAAAATGCGCCATTAGCTTTATGCGTTACATCGTTTAATAGATTGAAATGTTATCTGTGTCAGCGGCAAAGCCCTTTTTGATGAAAAAAGCTAGATATGCACCGTCGTAAATGAGATTATTATCAAAATAAGAGCATTATAGGGAAATAAGAGTAAAGATTATCTTCTGCTGAGTTTTATTTCAGCGCTAAATGATCAAAGTCTGAATAATCAATACGTAAATAGAATGGCATTAGGTTCATATTAATATTGCGATCCATTAATTTACATTGAAAGAGGCAGTACATATCTAACGTTACCAATTTAGGGTTGACGGATAAGTCTCGTACTGGATAACATAAGATATCTTGGGGGAAGGGGGGGGGGGGGTTGAAGAAGAAGGAGATTTTGCTTTTCATATTATATTATTTTTTATCCAAACAAATTTGCTTTTTTGATAACTTTTCTTTTACATTAATATAGTTAGCCTCTCATTTTAATCCTTTCCTGCGCCGACAAATTCTGTTCGTAAAATGAGAAATTGTTGACTGACACCGGAATTAACAAAAGACTTTTTCACTAATTAAAAATTTCCTGATTCAAGCTGTCATTGTAAAAGTAAAATTTTACTGAAATATTATTGGTGTCGTTTGTAAGTTTTGAAGTAAAATTAGGTATTGCCGGAGTGGTAACACTGCGCCGGAAAGGGTTAAATGCGTTCGTAATTATGTAAATATGAAGCACCTTTAATCGCCATTCAGTCCGTCCGTCTATCCGTCTGTCCGTCTGCATATAACGGAGCAAAAACTACCCAACCAAGTCTTTTGAGATTTAAAATACGAGGGCTATCCAGAAAGTAGATTACGTTTTGGAATAAAAAATAAACAAAGAATAGGAAACAAATTTTATTATATACAGATGAAAGCCACACTCAAATACTACTTTTTTACATAGTCACCATTCAAATTAAGGCATTTATCGTAGCGATGTACGAGCTTGGAAATTCCTTCGTCGAAAAATTTGCCGCCTGCGCCTTCAACCACTTCGTTACCTGTTCTTGCAGCTGTGCGTCGTCATCAAAACGCTACATAGCCAGCCACTTCTTCATTGCTGGGAATAGGTGGAAGTCGCTCGGTGCCAGGTCGGGACTGTACAGCAGATGAGGAAACAACTCCCACTTAAAAGATTCAAGAACGAGTGACATTTGCCGTGTGGGGCCGGCTGTTGTCGTGAATCAACAAGATCTTAGAGCTCAACATTCCTCAGCGCTTGTTTTGAATTGCTCTTCTGAATTTTTGGAGAGTTTGGCAATACCTTTGAGAGTTTATTGTAGTGCCTCTTTCCAGGAAGTCCACCAAAAGCTGCAAGAAGAGGTAACGAAGTGGTTGAAGACGCAGGCGGCAAATTTTTCGACGAAGGAATTTCCAAGCTCGTACATCCCCGTAAGACATGGTGACGTCACGGTGACGTCGTTGTGAAGTCACACTGTGACTTTGTGACCGTCGATGTGACGTCACGTGACGTCGATGTGAAGTCACTGTGACTAAAATGTGAAGTCGTTATGGCCGTTTTAGAGCTTGTTTGTGACGTCACATTGTGACCACATTGTGACGTCGCAATGTGACCAATTTGTGAAAAGTGTGTCATTTGTGACGATTTTGTCATTAACATTGTGACGTAATTGTGACGAAAGTGACAATGCTTTCAAGTCACATTGTGACCAAATTGTGAAATACAGGGTGAGTCCAAAATCATGGAACAAACTTTGAGGGGGCGGTAGGACTCACTATAGCAAATAATGATGGCACAGAAATATATGACCGGAAGTGAACCGTCAAGACGCTACACTAGTCACCAAAAAAGACCCGGATGGTAATGTTATGTCTATGGGGGGGGGTGTTGTTTTCAAATATCTTGCTCAAATTTCAATATTTTACATGATATTTTTTCCATAGGATAGCTGAGGACGATCCACAACTAGGCTAATTTTTACTTTTTCGATTTTGGTTATATTTTTTTTATATTACAATAGTTTCAGTTTTAGAACCGGTTTAAACTGGTTCTGAATTATTGTGGGCTCTTAATCTGTAACCAAAATCAAAAAAGTAAAAACCAGCCCAGTTGCAGGTCGTCCTCAGCTATCCTATGGAAAAAAAATATGCGAAAATATTAAAATTTTAGCGAGATATTTGAAAATAGCGCTCCCATACACTTAACATTATAATCCGTGTCTTTTACAGTGACTAGTGTGGCGTTTTAACGCGTCACTTCCAGTCATACATTTCTATGCCATAATTATTTATTATAGTGAGCTCTACCACCTCCCTTAAAGTTTGTCCCATTATTTTAGACTCACGATGCAGATCGTTTGTGACAAAACTTTCGTTAACACTGTGATGATTCTGTGACGATTTAACTTTTCTTAACGATTCTCTAACAATTTAAAAGAAACAGGATCTGCTGAAGCTATAACTCCACGCCATGTTCTGTTAAAATAGGGTTTGAGTCTTAAAATCATATATTGACAATTTATGAACAAATACTGTATAATATATAAAATAGTTACCTGCAGTAAGGAGACTTTCTTCTAAATTAAAGTTAAAAATTCGATTTACCTCACATGCCTTACAACTCTGGTGTTGTTTTTAAAATTTGAAAAATATTGCCTTTCAAAAATATTTATATATTTTCCCCACATGCTGAAAATTGCATAGCTTCAATTTTATTTATAACTGACACACATTTTGTAATATGCTGATCAAACTGTTTAATCTTTTTGAACTTTTAAAAAAAAAACTTTTACTCGCTTTAATATCCACAAATTTCAGCACATATCTAAAACTGTACAGCTTGCCAATATTTCTGACCAATAATCCTGATGTCTATAAATATATAGGGTGGATGCTCCAGTGTTGGCCACATTAAGAGAAAAGTTGAAATGGAAATTTTATAGTTTTAGACTGAATAAAGCATATTAAATCGCAATAACAGTATTCTTTAGTAAATTTAGTTGTCTTTCTGTTAATCATAATAACTTTCTATCAAATATTTTAGATTGTGAGTAATAACTCGTTAAGTAATTTCTTTCAATTTGCACCAGTTTTGGCCACCCCTGCACCAGTTTTGGCCGCCCTAATATCTTGTAATTTTGCAAATATTTTAACTGATAATAAGTAAAAATAAAGCATTTTTGTGCACAATCTGTTTTACCACACAGATATTTGTTTGCTGTATAAAAAAGATTTGCATTTTTTTAAATGAAATCATAAAAACATCGAATAAAATATACTTAAGCTGATTTTAACTGAACATTTAAATTTAAAAACAAAAAATATATTTAATTCATAAAAAAGACTTATAGGACATAAAAAGCTTATTTTAACATTTTGCATATTTTCATTTATATATATCATATGTTATACTATACCAATATTTACAGTTATATGACTAGAATCTTGAAATTATTCCATTTTTACATGAAATAGTATTTTGACAATCTCTAAAATCCATTTTTTTCAACTGATTTTAAACTTTAATTCCTCATACTTAGCTGCCTGTCAGCCTAATCATTTGGAGTTAGTTTTCTTCAAACCTTAGATTTCCTTGTGTAAATATTGGCTAGGATCTTAGAAAGACCTTCACAGAGGGCATCTCCCTTCTTTTTTGGCCCATATCTCTCATATAGATAATTGGCCATCATAAATAGCACAACCCTATTACTTGAGATTCAAAAATAGTAAAAACTGGTCTCCATTCTGTAAACTTGTGTTGCAAGGTAGAACGAGATACTACAAAACTTAACCATCTTGAAAAGCTGACAATGAATTTTGAAAAGCCATAATTTTACTTCCTATCTTATAACAGTGTTTAATCTAGACCATTTTTAAGAGTACAGAATTGTCTTTTTTAAACTTGTTAAAATGAATCCTATTTATAGTATAAAGATTTTCACATTATTTGTTATTTCTAAATTCATGTGCTTGAAATTTTGCAAAAGTTATGCAACTTCCTCATTTTGTTTTGAAAAAATACAAGAAACCACTAAATCATGCTGTAATTTTATTGAACTTTTAAATTTATAAGTCATAAAACATTTCTAAATATATTGCTGAAATTTTCACTATAATTAGTCTTGTGGCCAAAAGTGGAGCATATTGTTGTGCCATTTTTGGCCACACAATGGCCATAACTGGTACACATAGCAAATTTAAAGCACGTACTAGCACGTAAAGCAAGTAGTTTTGGCCAACCCTACTTTAAGCTGTAAAAATAATTAATTTAAATATGAAATTGCAACAGAGAGAAAGCCTACTTCATAAAGCTTCATAGCAATCTGTTTCAGAACAAATAAAGTTCGATAAATCCCTAATATTGAAAGATTGTGAAAACTTGTTACCTAAGCAAAAACCTTAATATATGTGAGTGCACACTATAGTTTTACACTTTTTTTTTTTTTTTTTTTTTTTTTGCAAGTCATTTTTTATCAAAAAATAAACAAATGGGATTGAAAATAATAAAAGAGTGTTAGATTAAGGAGTAAGAATGCATATAATTTGTTAAAATCAATTTACAGCCTAAATAGAGGGTAAATCATTCCAATGTGGCCAAAACTTGTGCAGTTGCCAAAACTGGAGCATCTACCCCATATCTTTTAATTATCTTTTGTTGTAATTTTCCAACTGATTGAAAAAGTGTTGAGGTCAGGATTCGAACTAAGCAGTCTTTCGCGCAAATTGTCAATACTTTGTCGACTGAACTATCCTGGAAGAATCTGACGCACACAATTCACACAGTGAATACGAACGCATACTTATCATTATTATATATAACCCTATGTAATAATACTTTAATTTTTTTTCAAACTACTCGTATGATAAATGCATACTATTCGTATGAGTATATAATGATATTTCTCCGGGTGAATTGTGCGTGCTAAGTTGCTCTGTTGGAAGAGCATTGGCAGCATACATCGAGGGTCTCTAGTTCGAATCCTAATCTAAACATTTTTTTACTCATTTTGGAAAATTAATATTCGTTTGATTAATTTACCAATTAAAATCATTCTGTTAAATATAATATAGAATTATCTTTTGATAAAACTACGTGAAGTTTATGCGCAATATTTGTAATATACAGATTTTATTTAAAAATCGAGTACTAATGAAGATGAGGCAATTAGTTCTAGTATTACGCTTAGTTATTTCCTTACTATAGTGGCCTGTGCGCATGTATGATTACACCAAGGTTTAAATTCGTAGTTAAACTCATATATATATATATTGTATATGTCATATAGTGTAGATGTGCCGGTAAAGGTCATCCTTAAGGAATTTATTTTTAAAAAGTTTCCTTATTAATAGTTATAATTATTAGATTTCATTTTTTTTCGTATTAGATGAATCTATTAATAGTATTTAAGTATTCTCAGTCTCACGTCCCAATATTAGACAAAATTTTATTGAAAATAATAGAAATACATCAAACACTAAAAATTTCAGTAATGTACATCCCACAAAAAAGTACATGTAATTGTTTTTATGACTATTTAGAACCAGGATTTAATGAACACATACTAATGGAACAAAATTGTTATTTTCAGCACCATTTAACAATTAAGATATCAAAAATTAATAAAATAATGCGATAATTACTCATTTTTTAAAATCAATAATTGTTATTATCACAAAATCAATATCTTAATTATTTTAGATACATGGTTTAAAATAATAAATGTCATGGAATTACAGTTATCAAATTTTTGGGATTATGAGAAATTCAGAAAGGTAATAAAAAAGTTTTAAAAAATTTGTTTTTGCAATATTAGTGCATAAATTAATATATTTATCACTATTTTCAACAGTTAAACAACCCCAAACTCCTTTATATATTAATTATAACGTTAACTTTTGATTATGCATACATTTTTAAATTTATTTATATTTGATTTTAACCATGTAATTAAAAAAATGTGATTAAAGTGCATTTTAAAAATAATGTTATTAACTATTTTCAAATCGTTGACATGCTGTTCCGTATTTCAACAAAATAAATGTTAAATTTATTGAATTTACTAAGGTAAGTGGATTCAAAAAAGTTAAATTAATATGATACTTATTCCTTTTATAACATGTTTTTTACGAAATTCACAGAAATCATTATAAAAAAAGCAGGAAAAATAACATTTTCTTACCTCTTTCTTAACGGCATTATCCTCTAATTCAAGTTTCATAATCCAAATAGCAAAGATAATTTCGAAGTCGGAATGTCCGAATGAAGTACATTGACATTGGCGCGCTCATATTAACGAAACGCCACTGACAATGTATTTTTTCGGACCGGCATTTTATATAAAATGCCAACTGATCGCATTTCTGCATAACTTTTTAAAAATTTTCAACTTACGTACTAAATATACACGCATTACATCATAACAAAGTTACTAGAGCAGCTGGCCTAATATTCTAAAGAATAAATACACTATTGTCAACTATTCTGGTTGTTGCCAAACGATATTTTTTAAGCAGGTGATTTTTTGTTATTATTGGTTGTTTGAGCTTCGAAGATTTATAAGTTGAATGCGCATGCGCATTAGTTTTATGAGGGTATCCCTAATTAAAATTTTGAGTTAAATTTTTTTTTCACGCATTTCTATTTTACTTTCAATTAGTTTCAAAATACAGTGGAATTTTCATTTAACGAAGCGCATATTTAATGAAATTATCTACTTTTTTAATTTTCTGTTGAACCTTCTTTTAGAAAGCAATTAACATTTAAATTAATATTCATATTAAAAAAAAATTCTTCTTAGCAAAATTTGTTGCACTTCCGTGCATGCACAATATTCAAAAGGATAGATTGCTGTTAAGATTGATTGGTGAATATATTTCAGCGGATTGTACGAATTGAAATTATGTATTTATTTTATCTTTTAAATAAAAAGGAAAAAATGCGAAAATTTTTCGATATGCTAAGAAAGGGATTCTAGTTCCGCGAAAATATTATAGGTCCATTCTCTGAATACTTAAAAAAGATGCGAAAGTTTTTATGAGTGTATCTTTCATAAGAGATCGCACACAAAGTAATATTCGAATTTTTTTTTTAATTTTTCGATTTGAAATACAAGAGAAAACGAGAATTAGAACGCTGCGATTCAGTTTTTGTTTCCCTTCCTTTATTACGCGGTTTTTTAGATATTATACTAATGATTTTTTTTATGTGGCTATATTGCATAACAAAAAGTACTATCCAAATTAAAACACGGTTTTATAATATTTCCATTTTTATTTGTAGTTTACTATGCAAATTTCATGAATTTTCGTGGATTTCTATTCAACGATATTTTTTTCATAACGAAGCATTTAAGTGTAACGAGAAATTTCCTTAAATGGAAGTTTCTTTGGTAGGTTCATTGCTGGGTGCTTAGTTTCATATGATGGGAGGTTTATCTCATATATGTGATATGACGTACATGTTACATGCAGTGCATGTAATGTGTGACATAAGAGCGATTGCACAATATTCTTCTGCAATGCCAGAAAACACGTTTTTTTACCAGTAAATAACATGGTTTGGAGAATTTTTGTAATTTTCTAAAGTTTTCTAAGAAAGTCACATCTGAGTCACAATGTGACGTCACTGAGAGGTGGCATTTTGGTCACAGATGTGACGTCACATTTCAGTCACAATGTGACGTCACTGAGGGGTGGCATTTTGGTCACAGATGTGACGTCACATTTCAGTCACAATGTGACGTCACTGAGGAGTGGCATTTTGGTCACAGATGTGACGTGACCACAGTGACGTCACTGTGACGTCACTGTGAACATGCATGCTATGTGGGTCGCTACGATAAATGCCTTAATTTGAATGGTAACTATGTAGAAAAGTAGTATTTGAGTGTGGCTTTCATCTGTATATAATAAAATTTGTTTCCTATACTTTGTTTATTTTTTATTCCAAAACGTAATCTACTTTCTGGATAGCCCTCGTATATTGTTATTGCATTATTTTGTGGAGTCATTTCAAACTTTAGGAACATCGAATGTATAGTGTAATTACAGGGACAAACCAAAGTATTCCGTTGCATTACGTTACACTGTTTCGAACTTAATAAAATTTATATACATCTATGAAGTATTTACTAAATATGCATTATATAATATGAGGTGCAAAAAACATTGTTTATTAATTTACAGGGCCCCACAAAAGTACTCCATTATATAATAGTATAAGAAAAAACATAATTTACTGCGCGTTTCAATTGCATTAAACTATTTCATATTTTATGAAATTGAAGTACGTTACTGGGGTATATTACAAGTTACTTTGTGCAATGGAATGCAGATAATATTTACAAGGACGCACAAAAGATTTCGGCTACTTTTTTGAAATGGTATAATTCACCTTTTTTAAAGACATGTTAATTATAACAAAAAATAAAGGGAATTTTAGCATTTCAGAACAGCGTTGCCAATCAAGAAATCTGAGTTTTTCAAAAAGTAGCCCATTGGCAACTCTGAGCGCGATTGAAAATAAATGCGTATAGGTGTAAAAGTGTGCATTGTGTAAAGATCTTGTGCAAAAACATGGATATTTTACTGTCGAAAAAAAAAATATATACCATGGAGTCGTCGGCATTGCAGACAATCATCTCATCAAGTTCACGGATGAAAATCTAGACTTAATTAAATCTCGATAAATATATGGAAACACAATCAGTCTGCAATTCATATCTTGGTGGAAAACACTTAAAACCCTGATTTTAGCGCTGGACTCACAGATTTACAATTGTGCTTTTTTGCACTCAAAAGTATGAAAACATGGAGGATTGGGAGCAGGAAAAGATAATGGCAAATCTATCGCTACCGCTAATGTGGGGTTTTTAGGTGTTTTCCACCAAGATATAACTTGGCAGACCGATTCCCTTTTTATATGCGGAACGAGATTGAAACAATCCTAGATTTTTCTTCTTGAACTCGATAAGGTGAATATGTGCTGTATTGCATCCCGATCTAAAATACATAATGTAGAAGCCACTTTTCCTAAAAAAATAAATTTCGTGGAAAAAACGAATGAAAAAAGTTAGGTTAGGAGACAACGTCTTAAAGAGAGTTTTTATATTTATCTAAAAATTGCTTTTTCATTTATGGGTCAGAGACATAATAATGAAATCCGATAGTGGATTGTCGGGTCTCAAGCTCAAGCTTTATATACCGGATTCTA
The DNA here is from genome assembly GCA_964019185.1 of Maratus speculifer. Lineage (NCBI taxonomy): Eukaryota > Metazoa > Arthropoda > Arachnida > Araneae > Salticidae > Maratus > Maratus speculifer. Next base: position 38,835,771 of record OZ025296.1, read on the forward strand.
TTTTTATAATTTTTTTGCAAAACTATATTTTCAAAAGAACTTCTTTTAGTATATTTCGCTTTCACTTTTAGCCAAAATCCAACCAAAAATTTTTGTTTAAAAAAAAGTGGTGCAAACTGAATAAATTCGTGTAAGAGATCTGTGCTTTGGAGGTGTACTTCGAGAGCAAAGAGTTAATCTTATAATGTGCGCTTTTTTTTCTTTTGTTCGTCTTTTTTTCATATTCATATTTATGATTAGATACTGCAAAGTTTGAAATACGCATTTATATATCATTAATCAGCAGGCTTGTGAACTGACATACGTTAAACTATAAATCGTTTTGACTGTTGTGTCGATGATATAAAGACATTTCCTTGCCTTTTCGATTACATATTTGTAGACTTTTATTGTAGCATATTATTACAATTACCATTATTAAATTAATAATACTATTATTATTGTTACTATTATTAAATTAGTACTACATATAAACTGTAGACATTCCTCTAAATTAGACATTCCTCTAAAATGTGTTGCACAAATACCCATTCACTTGGAGTGGAGTTGTTTCGCAGCTGGGTATCTACTCATAATATCAACTGTTTACTATTTACTAAATTCAGAATGTAATATCATAATTCCAAAAAAAGAAAATGACTATATTCATATACGTGTTTACTGTCTTATGTATGTTTATCCACTTAACCTTTTGCGGCGCAGTGGTATATCTACGAAACCACTTAATTTTAATTTCTAAACGCCACATTGACACGGGAAATTTGGTAAAAAAATTTATGGTTTATTCAATGCATGAAATAAATATTTTTCCTATTCACAAATAAAGTTGTTTTCAAATTCCAGTGTCAGTCATTAATTGCAACGTTTAAGCAATGAATTTGTTTTGAGCCGCAAAGGGTTAACTGATTTGCTCGTACGACGTACGGGCAAGAAGAGTTTGCTTGATTCGTCATTTAAAGTTTTTTGACACCACCATGTTCTTTTAAATGCGATTTCATACTATTTACCGTAATTTCCGGCATATAATCGGCGAATCAAACTATCATTTTTCGATCCAGAAACTTTTTTAAAAATGTGACTTGATAGATTGCCATAAATATTTGTCTTCAATCACTAAATAAAATTTCTGGGTCTAAAAAGAATTGTTTGATACACGGATTATACGCCGGAAATTACGGTAATTGAAACGATGTTTAAGCTAAATGTTACGAATATTTTAGCTTAAAAATGGTGTTAATCCATATTTTCAATGTGTTGTACGTAAAAAAAGAATCAGTAAAGTGATTAACAATTCTTGCAATTTTTAAACAAAAAATCACATTTCGTATAGATTATCTCCAGTTAATTTATATAATTTAAAAAAACACGAAATTCAGAACTCGTTCTAAAATTTAAATAATACTTATATTTTTTTAATTTTAGAAAAAAACTTATTTAATGTTGCTTTTTCCAGATAGTATATTTTAATTAATCAAAATTTTAATTACTTTGAAAATGTATTTCTAGAAACAGCCAATTTTTAAAGCATACACTCAACTTTGATATTTTAATTAATAATAAACTCTTACATTTTCGAAAAATGTTATCCTAAAATGATTTTAATATTAAAATATTTCATAAAGAAATTTTTTTTGAATTTTACTTCAAATATACAGATTTACAGGCAATAAGGTATTTTTATGCAATAATATAAATAAACTTCAAAGGATATACTTTTAAAACTTTAAAAAAGTATTTTAACGTCTGGAAAACAAAATTAAATCTAGTAATAAGGTATTTTATGAAACTAAAACAAACAATTTTTCCCTTTTTTTTGAAAACAATAATTAAAAAGGCATTAAAATTCATGACAATATTTCATCAAAAAAAAATATTTTTAAAAATATAAAAATATTAAATACGATCGATTAAGTTTATAAAAACAAGAGTAGATAATTATTGTAAACTATATCAGTACAAAAAACCCTGAACGGGTTAAAAGCTTCTGACGCAGCACTTTATCTTATATCTCTAAGAATTTTAAATTTGGGACTTAAAATTAATGATATCAAAATTTATGTGACGCTATGCTATTAATTAATATACATATTAAAATTTATTCATTAAGGTTTTATCAATTACATCTTTCATAAATTCAAAATATGAATCTTAAAAGATATGATATCAAAATTTAAGTGACGCCTTGACGAGGCTTTAAACGATGTTTTAAAATTCCATTTATTTATTTATTGTCCAAATACATTTTCATATCTAAACAATACTTTTTATTTTCCAATACACTGTTAAATACATCACTTTCACTGAATATATATAATGCACTGAAATGTATTTATTTGAATAAATAAATTTATCTTTTGGGCTACGCTGTCCAAAATCAAAAATAACATTTAAATGAATAGTTTTTGCATCATTGTATCTATTTGCATCTATTTAACTTACTTTGGATACAATGACGCAAAAACTATTCATTTAAATGTTATTTTTGATTTTGGACAGCGTAGCCCAAAAGATAAATTTATTTATTCAAATAAATACATTTCAGTGCATTATATATATTCAGTGAAAGTGATGTATTTAACAGTGTATTGGAAAATAAAAAGTATTGTTTAGATATGAAAATGTATTTGGACAATAAATAAATAAATGGAATTTTAAAACATCGTTTAAAGCCTCGTCAAGGCGTCACTTAAATTTTGATATCATATCTTTTAAGATTCATATTTTGAATTTATGAAAGATGTAATTGATAAAACCTTAATGAATAAATTTTAATATGTATATTAATTAATAGCATAGCGTCACATAAATTTTGATATCATTAATTTTAAGTCCCAAATTTAAAATTCTTAGAGATATAAGATAAAGTGCTGCGTCAGAAGCTTTTAACCCGTTCAGGGTTTTTTGTACTGATATCATTGCTTTTTTTAGGTTAATGATAAAAACAAAAAATTAAAGACTAATGCAAAAAATTCATATTCATGATTCATTCACCTTTAATTACCCCTCCCCCATCCCCTTAAAAAAAAGATATTTCATATTTTATTAATGTGTGCTGTACTACTTGATTTTGTTAAAAACAACTCTGTAGTAAAATACGTTAGTAAAAGATAAGAAGGTAATGTACATTCAGCACCATACATCTCAGAAAGGGTTTTATAATCTATGCTGTATGTAATGTATCATTTCTCATTCTTGTTAACTATGTTTTTTCTTTACACATGTTGATACATATACTGCAGATGGATTAAAATGATCAGGGATACAATATTCAGAATGTGCTGGAAAGTATTTCATAATCTATGCTGCATGCATGATTCTTGTTAATTATGTTTCAACCTATGTATAGGTTGATAATATTGCAGATTGATTAAGACTATATGCATTACAATATTCAGAATATGCTGGAAATGTTTCATAATCTATGTTGCACACGTTTTTCTTTCTTGTTAGTTATGATTTGTTCTTTATATAGATTGGTAAAATTACTGCAAATAGATTAAAATGATAGGTTTACAATATTGAACATGTATTGGAAAGTGTTTCATAATCTATACTTATGTGTAATTTTTCATTCTCCTTAGTTTATTTATGTTTTGCTGTTTGCATAGGGTGGGAAGATTACTGTACAAAGATGAAAATTATAGGTTTAAAGTATTCAGAATGAATTGGAAAGTATCTAAACATGCTGTATGCAAAAATTTTTATTGTCGTTAATTATGCTTTGTTTTTTGCACAGAATGGTAAAATTCTTGTACATGTGACAATAAGTTTACAGTATTCAGAATGAGTAGGAAAATGCATCATAATCGATGCAGTATGCATGATTCTTTGTTCTTGTTAGTTATGTTTTGTTCTTTGCACTGGGTGGAAAAATTGCTGTATATGGATGAAAATAGCATTCAGAATATGTTGGAAGTTGCATCATATTCTATGTTGCACACATAACTTTTCGTTCTTGTTTTTTCTTTTTTTTTTCTTTACACATTGATAAAATTATTGCAGATGGATGAAGGCATTTAATTAAATCAGGCTTATATTAAAATTGACAATATACATTCTAAATTAATCAATGTACCTGTCATTTGTACAAAAGAATGTCCTGATTGGTAATTGCCCCGGTGTAATTGATAATTACAATGTTCCCAGGGTAGTTACCGAGAATCAAAAATTTTTAATTAAGCAAATTTTAAATAATATTTTAATCAAAGCCTATATTTTATTGAATAGAAACATGGTGAATCATTAACCATGCTAAATTTGGTCACATCTATTGTAAACATTAAAAAGATATTTAGATGTTAGTGTTTTTTGATCAGGAATTACCCCAGTCCACCCTATAAGTTTCATACTTCAATTAGGAAAATGCTTAACTGACAAAGAAAGAAAATCAGGACTCTGTTATTTATTAAATATTTTCATTTCATATGATACTTTCCATTCTTGGACGACTTAACTTACAAAATAAAACTAATATATTTTTAGTTTCATTTATAACATTTCAGTCACTAAGCATAAAACATGCAAAGTACATAAATTTAAGCATTTCATGTTTTTAGATTTTTTTTTTTTTTTTTTTTTTTTTTTTTTAACATAATTTTGTGAAAAAAGCAGACAGCTATTAAAAAATATTCCGTATTTGCTTAGGGTTTCTTGCAGTGCAATACATCAAAAGTATTTTCTAGATTTTCAACATTGTATGTAATATTTTGACGACTTGAAAATATTTTATTTTTTTCTCATAAATCATGTAAAATAACATTTATCCATTAAGAACCACATTTGATTTACTAAACAGCTATAAATACAAATTCCAATTGAAATCTACCCTAAACCCGAAAAATTTAAACCAGATTCAATTGGAATTTTCAGGTGGCATTTCAAAACATATTATTTTGTAACAGGTAAAAGGGTTCTAATTAGGTTTTTTTTTTTCTTGTGGTTTTTTCAATTGGGTTAAGGATAGATTTCAATAGGAATTTTCAGGTTCTGGGTAGTGCATGTTGACAGAAATTAATTCGTCTTTCTTAAACAGATTAATGGTTACACTGATTTTTATTTCAGTTCAAATTGGGTTCTTGTCAATGTGTATCAGCAGAAATTATTTTTCCTTCTTCGGATCAAGTTAAGATTCCATAGAATTTTTTTTTTTTTTTTTTTTTTTTTTTTTGGGGGGGGGGGGGGTTGTTGGAGTGAGTTCAATTCAAATATAATTTTCAAGTTCTGGTCAGATTGCATTTCCGCAGAAAATATTTTGTTCTGTGCAGGGATTAGATTTAAAATAGACTTCAATTGGAATTTACAGCTTCTAGTCTGTCCGTATCAATGAAAATTACATTTTCTTTCTTGTTTCAGGATATGGTTGGATAGATTTTTTTTAAGGTTCAAATCTGGTAATGGGTCAACTTGAAATGAAATTTTTAAGTTCTTGTTGAGTTACATTTCAATCTATAATATTTTGTCGCAAATAGATTGACTACTGGAGGGATTTTTTTTTTTTTTTTTTTTTTTTAGTGTTTGGATTGTGTTTAGGATAGACTTCAATTAGAAATTTCCGGTTCTGGTCAATGTATGTCAAAGGAAATTATTTTGTCTTTCTTGGACAAATTTATGTTTACATTAATTTTTTTTTCTTTTGGTTTAGATTGAGTTTCAGGTAAACTTATAGGTTTTTGTCAGTGCTTATTGGCAGAAATTATTTTTTCAATTTCGGATCAGGTTACAGTGTGATGGGATTTTTATTTATATTTTTTTGTTTTGTTTCGATTTGGGTTCCATTCAAATAGAATTTTTAGGTTCTGGCCAGGTTGGGTTTACATGAAAAAAATATTCTGTCATGTACAGATACTGGATTACAATTCCTATTTTTTTTTTGGTGGGAGGGGGGGGGGGGGAGTTTGTATCGGGTTTAAGATTTTATTAAAATTTCCATGATCTAGTCTGTACGTATTTACATAATTTCTTTTTCTAAAAATCTTGATATGGTTGGATAATTGTTTTTTTTTTTTTTTTTTTTTTTTTTTTCGGATTTGAATCTTGATTCAGTTTGACTTGAATTGGAATTTTCAGGTTCTTGTCAAGTTGCATTTCAAGTACTAGTTTTCAATTCTGGTCAGTGGATGGGGACGGAAATTATTTTGTCTTTCTTGAACAGATTTATATTTCCTAATTTTTTTATTTTACTTTTTTTTAAGGAGGGGGGGATTGGATTGGGTTTCAGGTTAAGAGTTTGGATCGGGTTTGAGATAGACTTCTATTGGAATTTCCATGATCTGGTCAGTATATATCGACATAAATTGTTCTTTTTTTTTTTTTTTTTTTTTTTTTTAAAATCTTGATTTGATTGGATTTTTTTTTTTTTTGGGGGGGGGGGGGGGATTGAATCTGGTTTCGGATTGACTTCAAATGGAATTTTCAGGTTCTTGTTGAGTTGCATTTCAAGCATATTATTTTGTGGCAGATAGATTGGGTTACAATTGAAATTATTTTTTTTTTTTTTGGGTGGGGGGGGGGGGTAGTGTTTGAAATGGATTTAGGATAGATTTCAATTGAAATTCTTGTCAGTGTATGTGGACAGAAATTATTTGGTCTTTCTTGGACAGACTTGTGTTTCTATTGTTTTTTCCTTTTCGGGTTTGGATTAGGTTTCATGTTAACTTTCAGACTCTTGTCAGTGTGTATCGGCAGAAATAATTTTCTCTTTTTCGGATTAGGTTAAGGTTCGACAGAAATTTTTTTCAGGTTTCAATCAGGTTCAATTCAAATGGAATTTTCAAGTTCCGGTCAGGTTGTGCTTTAATGGAAAATATTTTGTACTGTATAGATACTGGGTTCCGGTTATATGGAATTTCCTTTTTCAGATTCAGATTAGATTTAAGATAGACTAATTGGAATTTCCAGATTTCTGATCACGTGTATCTCTGGAAATTAATTTTTCTTTCCCGAACCGAGATATGGTTGGATAATTTTATTTTATTTTATTTTTTTTGGGGGGGGGGGGGGTTGAATCTGGTTTCGGTTTGACTTCAAATGTAATTTTCAGGCTCTTGTTCAGTTGCATTTCAATGTATTTTATTCTGCAGCAGATAGATTGAGTTACTCTTGGAGGGATTTTTTTCTTTCTGGTTTTGGATTGTATAGGATAGATTTCAATAGGAATTTTTCGATTCTGGTCAATGTATTTCAATGGAAATTATTTTGTCTTTCTAGGACAAATTTATCTTTCCATTAAATTTTTGTTGGTTTAGAATGGGTTTCAGGATAACTTGTAGGTTCTTGTTGGCAAACTTGTATAAAACCAAAAACTTTCTGCAAATTAATTTAATGTTGGGTGTAATTCGCATTTTTTGTGCAATTCATGGTCATCATTCGTGTTTTTTATGCGATTTATGAATGTAATTTGCATTTTTTGAGCAATTTATGGACATAATTTGCAATTTTTATGCGATTAATGAATGTAATTTACATTTTACATGATTTATGGACGTAATTTGCTATTTTTATGCAATTCATAGACATAACTTGTGTTTTTTCAGCTTTCTGTTGACGAAATTTGTGTTTTTTGATCGATTTATTGACGTTATTTGGGTTTTTATAGGATTTATGAATGTAATTCGCTTTTTTTACACAACTCTTGGACGTAAGTCACATTTTTTGCAATTTATGAATGTTATTCGTGTTTTTTTGCACGATTCATGGAAGTGATTCGCATTTTTTGAGTGATTTATGAACATAATTCACATTTTTATGCAATTCATGGACGTAATTTGCATTTTTTGAGCGATTCATGAATGTAATTCGCGTTTTTTATGCAAATTATGAATGCAAAATGCTATTCCCTATTTTTATGTGATTTATAGACGTAATTTGCATTTTAGCTTTCTGCTGCCAAAATTCGTATTTTTTGAGTGATTTATGAACATAATTCCCATTTTACTACACAATTCATGGACGTAATTCACGTTTTGAGCGATTTGTGGACCCAATTCGCATTTTTTATGCGATTCATGGACATAATTTGAGATTTTTTATGCGATTAATGAATGTAATTTACATTTTACATGATTTATGGATGTAATTTGCTATATTTATGCGATTTGTAGACGTGATTCGCATTTTTTGAGTTTTCTGTCGATGAAATTTGCGTTTTTTTGATCGATTTATTGACATTATTTGTGTTTTTATAGGATTTATGAATGTAATTTGCTTTTAAGCCAATTCTTGTACGTTTTTTTGCATGATTCATGGAAGTGATTCGCATTTTTTGAGTGATTTATGAACGTAATTTGCGTTTCAGCTTTCTGCTGCCAAAATTCGTGTTTTTTGAGCGATTTTTGAACATAATTCCCGTTTTACTACACGATTCATAGACATAATTTGTGTTTTTCATACAATTTCTGAACGTAATTCTCACTTTTTTAAACATTTCATGGACGTAATTCACGTTTTGAGCGATTTGTGGACCCAACTCATGTTTTTTATGCAATTCACTTTTTTTAAGCAATTCATGGACATAATTTGTGATTTTTATGCGATTAATGAATGTAATTTACATTTTACATGATTTATGGACGTAATTTGCTATATTTATGCGATTCATAGATATAATTTACATTTTTTGAGCTTTCTATCGACGAAATTTGTGTTTTTTGATCGGTTTATTGACGTTACTTGTGTTTTTATAGGATTTATGAAAGTAATTTGCTTTTTTTACCAATTCTTGGACGTAATTTGCATTTTTTGCAATTTATGAACGTTATTCGTGTTTTTTTTGCACAATTCATGGAAGTGATTCGCATTTTTTGAGTGATTTATGAACGTAATTCACGTTTTTATGCAATTCATGGACGTAATTTGCGTTTTTTGAGCGATTCATGAATGTAATTCACATTTTTTATACAATTCATGAATGCAAAACACTATTCGCTATTTTTATGCGATTTATAGACGTAATTTGCGTTTCAGCTTTCTGCTGCCAAAATTCGTGTTTTTTGAGCGATTTAGAACATAATTCTCGTTTTACTACACGATTCATAGACATAATTTGTGTTTTTCATACAATTTCTGAACGTAATTCTCACTTTTTTAAACAATTCATGGACGTAATTCACGTTTTGAGCGATTTGTGGACCCAATTCGCTTTTTTTAAGCAATTCATGGACATAATTCGCGATTTTTATGCGATTAATGAATGTAATTTACATTTTACATGATTTATGGACGTAATTTGCTATATTTATGCGATTCATAGATATAATTTGCATTTTTTGAGCTTTCTATCGACGAAATTTGTGTTTTTTGATCGGTTTATTGACGTTACTTGTGTTTTTATAGGATTTATGAACGTAATTCGCTTTTTTTACCAATTCTTGGACGTAATTTGCATTTTTGCAATTTATGAATGTTATACGTGTTTTTTTGCACAATTCATGGAAGTGATTTACATTTTTTGAGTGATTTATGAACGTAATTCACGTTTTTATGCAATTCATGGACGTAATTTGCATTTTTTGAGCGATTCATGAACGTAATTCACATTTTTTATGCAATTCATGAATGCAAAACACTATTCGCTATTTTTATGCGATTTATAGACGTAATTTGCGTTTCAGCTTTCTGCTGCCAAAATTCGTGTTTTTTGAGCGATTTAGAACATAATTCTCGTTTTACTACACGATTCATAGACATAATTTGTGTTTTTCATACAATTTCTGAACGTAATTCTCACTTTTTTAAACAATTCATGGACGTAATTCACGTTTTGAGCGATTTGTGGACCCAATTCGCGTTTTTTATGCGATTCATGGACATAATTCACGATTTTTATGCGATTAATGAATGTAATTTACATTTTACATGATTTATGGATGTAATTTGCTATATTTATGCGATTTGTAGACATAATTTGTGTTTTTTTAGCTTTCTGTTGACAAAATTTGCGTTTTTTGATCGATTTATTGACGCTTTTTGTGCTTTTATAGGATTTATGAATGTAATTCGCTTTTTTTACCAATTGTTGGATGTAATTTGCATTTTTTGTAATTTATGAATTTTATTAGTGTTTTTTTGCACGATTCATGGAAGTGATTCACATTTTTTGAGTGATTTATGAATGTAATTTGCATTTCAGCTTTCTGCTGCCAAAATTCGTGTTTTTTGAGCGATTTATGAACATAATTCTCGTTTTACTACACGATTCATAGACATAATTTGACAAGACAACACAGACAACATTTTTCATACAATTTATGAACGTAATTCTCACTTTTTTACACAATTCATGGATGTAATTCACATTTTGAGCGATTTGTGGACGTAATTCGCATTTTTTTATGCAATTTGCTTTTTTTGAGCGATTCATGGACATAATTCGTGATTTTTATGCGATTAATGAATGTAATTTACATTTTACATGATTTATGGATATAATTTGCTATATTTATGCGATTCGTAGACATATTTTGCATTTTTTGAGCTTTTTGTCGAAGACGAATTGACGAAACTGGCGGGCCACAGGTTGTGCATCCCTATTTTAGAAGTTTTTTAATTTTTCAAATTTGAGAGTTTTTTAATGTGATAGTTATAGTCTTAATTCATTCAATAGATAATGATGTTATATGGCCAGGTTGGGTTTACATGAAAAAAATATTCTGTCATGTACAGATACTGGATTACAATTCCTATTTTTTTTTTGGTGGGAGGGGGGGGGGGAGTTTGTATCGGGTTTAAGATTTTATTAAAATTTCCATGATCTAGTCTGTACGTATTTACATAATTTCTTTTTCTAAAAATCTTGATATGGTTGGATAATTGTTTTTTTTTTTTTTTTTTTTTTTTTTTTTTCGGGTTTGAATCTTGATTCAGTTTGACTTGAATTGGAATTTTCAGGTTCTTGTCAAGTTGCATTTCAAGTACTAGTTTTCAATTCTGGTCAGTGGATGGGGACGGAAATTATTTTGTCTTTCTTGAACAGATTTATATTTCCTAATTTTTTTATTTTACTTTTTTTTAAGGAGGGGGGGATTGGATTGGGTTTCAGGTTAAGAGTTTGGATCGGGTTTGAGATAGACTTCTATTGGAATTTCCATGATCTGGTCAGTATATATCGACATAAATTGTTCTTTTTTTTTTTTTTTTTTTTTTTAAAAAAAATCTTGATTTGATTGGATTTTTTTTTTTTTTGGGGGGGGGGGGGGGATTGAATCTGGTTTCGGATTGACTTCAAATGGAATTTTCAGGTTCTTGTTGAGTTGCATTTCAAGCATATTATTTTGTGGCAGATAGATTGGGTTACAATTGAAATTATTTTTTTTTTTTTGGGTGGGGGGGGGGGGGGGGTAGTGTTTGAAATGGATTTAGGATAGATTTCAATTGAAATTCTTGTCAGTGTATGTGGACAGAAATTATTTGGTCTTTCTTGGACAGACTTGTGTTTCTATTGTTTTTTCCTTTTCGGGTTTGGATTAGGTTTCATGTTAACTTTCAGACTCTTGTCAGTGTGTATCGGCAGAAATAATTTTCTCTTTTTCGGATTAGGTTAAGGTTCGACAGAAATTTTTTTCAGGTTTCAATCAGGTTCAATTCAAATGGAATTTTCAAGTTCCGGTCAGGTTGTGCTTTAATGGAAAATATTTTGTACTGTATAGATACTGGGTTCCGGTTATATGGAATTTCCTTTTTCAGATTCAGATTAGATTTAAGATAGACTAATTGGAATTTCCAGATTTCTGATCACGTGTATCTCTGGAAATTAATTTTTCTTTCCCGAACCGAGATATGGTTGGATAATTTTATTTTATTTTATTTTTTTTGGGGGGGTTGAATCTGGTTTCGGTTTGACTTCAAATGTAATTTTCAGGCTCTTGTTCAGTTGCATTTCAATGTATTTTATTCTGCAGCAGATAGATTGAGTTACTCTTGGAGGGATTTTTTTCTTTCTGGTTTTGGATTGTATAGGATAGATTTCAATAGGAATTTTTCGATTCTGGTCAATGTATTTCAATGGAAATTATTTTGTCTTTCTAGGACAAATTTATCTTTCCATTAAATTTTTGTTGGTTTAGAATGGGTTTCAGGATAACTTGTAGGTTCTTGTTGGCAAACTTGTATAAAACCAAAAACTTTCTGCAAATTAATTTAATGTTGGGTGTAATTCGCATTTTTTGTGCAATTCATGGTCATCATTCGTGTTTTTTATGCGATTTATGAATGTAATTTGCATTTTTTGAGCAATTTATGGACATAATTTGCAATTTTTATGCGATTAATGAATGTAATTTACATTTTACATGATTTATGGACGTAATTTGCTATTTTTATGCAATTCATAGACATAACTTGTGTTTTTTCAGCTTTCTGTTGACGAAATTTGTGTTTTTTGATCGATTTATTGACGTTATTTGGGTTTTTATAGGATTTATGAATGTAATTCGCTTTTTTTACACAACTCTTGGACGTAAGTCACATTTTTTGCAATTTATGAATGTTATTCGTGTTTTTTTGCACGATTCATGGAAGTGATTCGCATTTTTTGAGTGATTTATGAACATAATTCACATTTTTATGCAATTCATGGACGTAATTTGCATTTTTTGAGCGATTCATGAATGTAATTCGCGTTTTTTATGCAAATTATGAATGCAAAATGCTATTCCCTATTTTTATGTGATTTATAGACGTAATTTGCATTTTAGCTTTCTGCTGCCAAAATTCGTATTTTTTGAGTGATTTATGAACATAATTCCCATTTTACTACACAATTCATGGACGTAATTCACGTTTTGAGCGATTTGTGGACCCAATTCGCATTTTTTATGCGATTCATGGACATAATTTGAGATTTTTATGCGATTAATGAATGTAATTTACATTTTACATGATTTATGGATGTAATTTGCTATATTTATGCGATTTGTAGACGTGATTCGCATTTTTTGAGTTTTCTGTCGATGAAATTTGCGTTTTTTGATCGATTTATTGACATTATTTGTGTTTTTATAGGATTTATGAATGTAATTTGCTTTTTAAGCCAATTCTTGTACGTTTTTTTGCATGATTCATGGAAGTGATTCGCATTTTTTGAGTGATTTATGAACGTAATTTGCGTTTCAGCTTTCTGCTGCCAAAATTCGTGTTTTTTGAGCGATTTTTGAACATAATTCCCGTTTTACTACACGATTCATAGACATAATTTGTGTTTTTCATACAATTTCTGAACGTAATTCTCACTTTTTTAAACATTTCATGGACGTAATTCACGTTTTGAGCGATTTGTGGACCCAACTCATGTTTTTTATGCAATTCACTTTTTTTAAGCAATTCATGGACATAATTTGTGATTTTTATGCGATTAATGAATGTAATTTACATTTTACATGATTTATGGACGTAATTTGCTATATTTATGCGATTCATAGATATAATTTACATTTTTTGAGCTTTCTATCGACGAAATTTGTGTTTTTTGATCGGTTTATTGACGTTACTTGTGTTTTTATAGGATTTATGAAAGTAATTTGCTTTTTTTACCAATTCTTGGACGTAATTTGCATTTTTTGCAATTTATGAACGTTATTCGTGTTTTTTTTGCACAATTCATGGAAGTGATTCGCATTTTTTGAGTGATTTATGAACGTAATTCACGTTTTTATGCAATTCATGGACGTAATTTGCGTTTTTTGAGCGATTCATGAATGTAATTCACATTTTTTATACAATTCATGAATGCAAAACACTATTCGCTATTTTTATGCGATTTATAGACGTAATTTGCGTTTCAGCTTTCTGCTGCCAAAATTCGTGTTTTTTGAGCGATTTAGAACATAATTCTCGTTTTACTACACGATTCATAGACATAATTTGTGTTTTTCATACAATTTCTGAACGTAATTCTCACTTTTTTAAACAATTCATGGACGTAATTCACGTTTTGAGCGATTTGTGGACCCAATTCGCTTTTTTTAAGCAATTCATGGACATAATTCGCGATTTTTATGCGATTAATGAATGTAATTTACATTTTACATGATTTATGGACGTAATTTGCTATATTTATGCGATTCATAGATATAATTTGCATTTTTTGAGCTTTCTATCGACGAAATTTGTGTTTTTTGATCGGTTTATTGACGTTACTTGTGTTTTTATAGGATTTATGAACGTAATTCGCTTTTTTTACCAATTCTTGGACGTAATTTGCATTTTTTGCAATTTATGAATGTTATACGTGTTTTTTTGCACAATTCATGGAAGTGATTTACATTTTTTGAGTGATTTATGAACGTAATTCACGTTTTTATGCAATTCATGGACGTAATTTGCATTTTTTGAGCGATTCATGAACGTAATTCACATTTTTTATGCAATTCATGAATGCAAAACACTATTCGCTATTTTTATGCGATTTATAGACGTAATTTGCGTTTCAGCTTTCTGCTGCCAAAATTCGTGTTTTTTGAGCGATTTAGAACATAATTCTCGTTTTACTACACGATTCATAGACATAATTTGTGTTTTTCATACAATTTCTGAACGTAATTCTCACTTTTTTAAACAATTCATGGACGTAATTCACGTTTTGAGCGATTTGTGGACCCAATTCGCGTTTTTTATGCGATTCATGGACATAATTCACGATTTTTATGCGATTAATGAATGTAATTTACATTTTACATGATTTATGGATGTAATTTGCTATATTTATGCGATTTGTAGACATAATTTGTGTTTTTTTAGCTTTCTGTTGACAAAATTTGCGTTTTTTGATCGATTTATTGACGCTTTTTGTGCTTTTATAGGATTTATGAATGTAATTCGCTTTTTTTACCAATTGTTGGATGTAATTTGCATTTTTTGTAATTTATGAATTTTATTAGTGTTTTTTTGCACGATTCATGGAAGTGATTCACATTTTTTGAGTGATTTATGAATGTAATTTGCATTTCAGCTTTCTGCTGCCAAAATTCGTGTTTTTTGAGCGATTTATGAACATAATTCTCGTTTTACTACACGATTCATAGACATAATTTGACAAGACAACACAGACAACATTTTTCATACAATTTATGAACGTAATTCTCACTTTTTTACACAATTCATGGATGTAATTCACATTTTGAGCGATTTGTGGACGTAATTCGCATTTTTTTATGCAATTTGCTTTTTTTGAGCGATTCATGGACATAATTCGTGATTTTTATGCGATTAATGAATGTAATTTACATTTTACATGATTTATGGATATAATTTGCTATATTTATGCGATTCGTAGACATATTTTGCATTTTTTGAGCTTTTTGTCGAAGACGAATTGACGAAACTGGCGGGCCACAGGTTGTGCATCCCTATTTTAGAAGTTTTTTAATTTTTCAAATTTGAGAGTTTTTTAATGTGATAGTTATAGTCTTAATTCATTCAATAGATAATGATGTTATATGGCCAGGTTGGGTTTACATGAAAAAAATATTCTGTCATGTACAGATACTGGATTACAATTCCTATTTTTTTTTTGGTGGGAGGGGGGGGGGGAGTTTGTATCGGGTTTAAGATTTTATTAAAATTTCCATGATCTAGTCTGTACGTATTTACATAATTTCTTTTTCTAAAAATCTTGATATGGTTGGATAATTGTTTTTTTTTTTTTTTTTTTTTTTTTTTTTTCGGGTTTGAATCTTGATTCAGTTTGACTTGAATTGGAATTTTCAGGTTCTTGTCAAGTTGCATTTCAAGTACTAGTTTTCAATTCTGGTCAGTGGATGGGGACGGAAATTATTTTGTCTTTCTTGAACAGATTTATATTTCCTAATTTTTTTATTTTACTTTTTTTTAAGGAGGGGGGGATTGGATTGGGTTTCAGGTTAAGAGTTTGGATCGGGTTTGAGATAGACTTCTATTGGAATTTCCATGATCTGGTCAGTATATATCGACATAAATTGTTCTTTTTTTTTTTTTTTTTTTTTAAAAAAATCTTGATTTGATTGGATTTTTTTTTTTTTTGGGGGGGGGGGGGATTGAATCTGGTTTCGGATTGACTTCAAATGGAATTTTCAGGTTCTTGTTGAGTTGCATTTCAAGCATATTATTTTGTGGCAGATAGATTGGGTTACAATTGAAATTATTTTTTTTTTTTTTGGGTGGGGGGGGGGGGTAGTGTTTGAAATGGATTTAGGATAGATTTCAATTGAAATTCTTGTCAGTGTATGTGGACAGAAATTATTTGGTCTTTCTTGGACAGACTTGTGTTTCTATTGTTTTTTCCTTTTCGGGTTTGGATTAGGTTTCATGTTAACTTTCAGACTCTTGTCAGTGTGTATCGGCAGAAATAATTTTCTCTTTTTCGGATTAGGTTAAGGTTCGACAGAAATTTTTTTCAGGTTTCAATCAGGTTCAATTCAAATGGAATTTTCAAGTTCCGGTCAGGTTGTGCTTTAATGGAAAATATTTTGTACTGTATAGATACTGGGTTCCGGTTATATGGAATTTCCTTTTTCAGATTCAGATTAGATTTAAGATAGACTAATTGGAATTTCCAGATTTCTGATCACGTGTATCTCTGGAAATTAATTTTTCTTTCCCGAACCGAGATATGGTTGGATAATTTTATTTTATTTTATTTTTTTTTGGGGGGGGGGGGGTTGAATCTGGTTTCGGTTTGACTTCAAATGTAATTTTCAGGCTCTTGTTCAGTTGCATTTCAATGTATTTTATTCTGCAGCAGATAGATTGAGTTACTCTTGGAGGGATTTTTTTCTTTCTGGTTTTGGATTGTATAGGATAGATTTCAATAGGAATTTTTCGATTCTGGTCAATGTATTTCAATGGAAATTATTTTGTCTTTCTAGGACAAATTTATCTTTCCATTAAATTTTTGTTGGTTTAGAATGGGTTTCAGGATAACTTGTAGGTTCTTGTTGGCAAACTTGTATAAAACCAAAAACTTTCTGCAAATTAATTTAATGTTGGGTGTAATTCGCATTTTTTGTGCAATTCATGGTCATCATTCGTGTTTTTTATGCGATTTATGAATGTAATTTGCATTTTTTGAGCAATTTATGGACATAATTTGCAATTTTTATGCGATTAATGAATGTAATTTACATTTTACATGATTTATGGACGTAATTTGCTATTTTTATGCAATTCATAGACATAACTTGTGTTTTTTCAGCTTTCTGTTGACGAAATTTGTGTTTTTTGATCGATTTATTGACGTTATTTGGGTTTTTATAGGATTTATGAATGTAATTCGCTTTTTTTACACAACTCTTGGACGTAAGTCACATTTTTTGCAATTTATGAATGTTATTCGTGTTTTTTTGCACGATTCATGGAAGTGATTCGCATTTTTTGAGTGATTTATGAACATAATTCACATTTTTATGCAATTCATGGACGTAATTTGCATTTTTTGAGCGATTCATGAATGTAATTCGCGTTTTTTATGCAAATTATGAATGCAAAATGCTATTCCCTATTTTTATGTGATTTATAGACGTAATTTGCATTTTAGCTTTCTGCTGCCAAAATTCGTATTTTTTGAGTGATTTATGAACATAATTCCCATTTTACTACACAATTCATGGACGTAATTCACGTTTTGAGCGATTTGTGGACCCAATTCGCATTTTTTATGCGATTCATGGACATAATTTGAGATTTTTATGCGATTAATGAATGTAATTTACATTTTACATGATTTATGGATGTAATTTGCTATATTTATGCGATTTGTAGACGTGATTCGCATTTTTTGAGTTTTCTGTCGATGAAATTTGCGTTTTTTGATCGATTTATTGACATTATTTGTGTTTTTATAGGATTTATGAATGTAATTTGCTTTTTAAGCCAATTCTTGTACGTTTTTTTGCATGATTCATGGAAGTGATTCGCATTTTTTGAGTGATTTATGAACGTAATTTGCGTTTCAGCTTTCTGCTGCCAAAATTCGTGTTTTTTGAGCGATTTTTGAACATAATTCCCGTTTTACTACACGATTCATAGACATAATTTGTGTTTTTCATACAATTTCTGAACGTAATTCTCACTTTTTTAAACATTTCATGGACGTAATTCACGTTTTGAGCGATTTGTGGACCCAACTCATGTTTTTTATGCAATTCACTTTTTTTAAGCAATTCATGGACATAATTTGTGATTTTTATGCGATTAATGAATGTAATTTACATTTTACATGATTTATGGACGTAATTTGCTATATTTATGCGATTCATAGATATAATTTACATTTTTTGAGCTTTCTATCGACGAAATTTGTGTTTTTTGATCGGTTTATTGACGTTACTTGTGTTTTTATAGGATTTATGAAAGTAATTTGCTTTTTTTACCAATTCTTGGACGTAATTTGCATTTTTTGCAATTTATGAACGTTATTCGTGTTTTTTTTGCACAATTCATGGAAGTGATTCGCATTTTTTGAGTGATTTATGAACGTAATTCACGTTTTTATGCAATTCATGGACGTAATTTGCGTTTTTTGAGCGATTCATGAATGTAATTCACATTTTTTATACAATTCATGAATGCAAAACACTATTCGCTATTTTTATGCGATTTATAGACGTAATTTGCGTTTCAGCTTTCTGCTGCCAAAATTCGTGTTTTTTGAGCGATTTAGAACATAATTCTCGTTTTACTACACGATTCATAGACATAATTTGTGTTTTTCATACAATTTCTGAACGTAATTCTCACTTTTTTAAACAATTCATGGACGTAATTCACGTTTTGAGCGATTTGTGGACCCAATTCGCTTTTTTTAAGCAATTCATGGACATAATTCGCGATTTTTATGCGATTAATGAATGTAATTTACATTTTACATGATTTATGGACGTAATTTGCTATATTTATGCGATTCATAGATATAATTTGCATTTTTTGAGCTTTCTATCGACGAAATTTGTGTTTTTTGATCGGTTTATTGACGTTACTTGTGTTTTTATAGGATTTATGAACGTAATTCGCTTTTTTTACCAATTCTTGGACGTAATTTGCATTTTTTGCAATTTATGAATGTTATACGTGTTTTTTTGCACAATTCATGGAAGTGATTTACATTTTTTGAGTGATTTATGAACGTAATTCACGTTTTTATGCAATTCATGGACGTAATTTGCATTTTTTGAGCGATTCATGAACGTAATTCACATTTTTTATGCAATTCATGAATGCAAAACACTATTCGCTATTTTTATGCGATTTATAGACGTAATTTGCGTTTCAGCTTTCTGCTGCCAAAATTCGTGTTTTTTGAGCGATTTAGAACATAATTCTCGTTTTACTACACGATTCATAGACATAATTTGTGTTTTTCATACAATTTCTGAACGTAATTCTCACTTTTTTAAACAATTCATGGACGTAATTCACGTTTTGAGCGATTTGTGGACCCAATTCGCGTTTTTTATGCGATTCATGGACATAATTCACGATTTTTATGCGATTAATGAATGTAATTTACATTTTACATGATTTATGGATGTAATTTGCTATATTTATGCGATTTGTAGACATAATTTGTGTTTTTTTAGCTTTCTGTTGACAAAATTTGCGTTTTTTGATCGATTTATTGACGCTTTTTGTGCTTTTATAGGATTTATGAATGTAATTCGCTTTTTTTACCAATTGTTGGATGTAATTTGCATTTTTTGTAATTTATGAATTTTATTAGTGTTTTTTTGCACGATTCATGGAAGTGATTCACATTTTTTGAGTGATTTATGAATGTAATTTGCATTTCAGCTTTCTGCTGCCAAAATTCGTGTTTTTTGAGCGATTTATGAACATAATTCTCGTTTTACTACACGATTCATAGACATAATTTGACAAGACAACACAGACAACATTTTTCATACAATTTATGAACGTAATTCTCACTTTTTTACACAATTCATGGATGTAATTCACATTTTGAGCGATTTGTGGACGTAATTCGCATTTTTTTATGCAATTTGCTTTTTTTGAGCGATTCATGGACATAATTCGTGATTTTTATGCGATTAATGAATGTAATTTACATTTTACATGATTTATGGATATAATTTGCTATATTTATGCGATTCGTAGACATATTTTGCATTTTTTGAGCTTTTTGTCGAAGACGAATTGACGAAACTGGCGGGCCACAGGTTGTGCATCCCTATTTTAGAAGTTTTTTAATTTTTCAAATTTGAGAGTTTTTTAATGTGATAGTTATAGTCTTAATTCATTCAATAGATAATGATGTTATATGCAAGCAAAAAAAAAAAAAAAATTAAGCCATTCCATCAAACAGTTTTTTTTTTAAATCTTGGTGTTAGTCGTCAAAAATAAAGTTTTGAGAAAACGCGACTTAAAGTTGAAATTCTATGGGTGCGACTATGAATGTGTTAATACATAAAAGCTTATAATTCCGTTAAAAATGCAAATATTTTTATGTGGTTTTTTGCATTGAGTTAAGAATTAATTGAATAATCAAACTAGATCATATAAAAATCGATTTTTTGAAAAGTTTTCAACCCCTGAGCCTCCTTAAACTCAAAGAGCATCGGTGTGACAAGAAATTATCATTTTTTTAGCATAATGCGTCTCAGACAAGTGATTTATTTCAAATAACAAATTTTTACTTAACTAATCCATGTAATATGCACTTTCACAATTTTAAGTAGAATTTTCGCCAGATAATTGAATTGCTTTATTAAATGAAATCTGATTAAAAAAAGCGGTGGATTCTAAAATGTGCCAAAACATTTAAATATTAAGTTTGGTTTTGATTCATATAAGTGACAATTATAGTGATCTTTCTTAGCTCTTTCTTCGTGCAAGGAGTAATTTTATAAATTATAGTAACATTGTATGATATATCTTGAAATTGACAATATGAATTTTTTTTTTTTGACATAAATCATGTAAAATAATATTCATCAATCAAGATCCACCTCTGACTTATTAATCACTTATAAATAAAATAAACAACTCACAAAGCGTCACAAAAATTTATGAAATTAAGTAGTGTGACATTATTCAAATTTACTTAATTAAGAGGAATCAAGTTAATGAAATGTTGTATAAATATTAATTGAAAACTCTATAGATTACTAGGTACTATTAGGTTATTCCGTCGATCAAAAAATTATCGCCTAACAATAAGATTAAATGCCAATTATGGATGATCGTGAGTGTCACATTCAATGACATTAAATACGATTTGTGTATTTAAAATGTCATTAAGTGATTTTTATTTAGACTTTTTATTAATATTTTACTAATTATTTGTTTTTTCGTTATTTGAAATAAAAAATATGTCATGTATAATTTGGCTGTTAGTTTGGTGATTGTATAATTTGGCGAAATTGGTCGACGGGATAACAGAGTAGTACCGATTACTAAAATATTTCATAATAGAAATAATTTATGTAACTGAAAATGTTTTATCCAACATTTCACTTAAGTTTAAAACAAGCAATATATAGAAATTGTAAAGTCCCTCAAGTGTGTGTAACTTGGGATCAGACATTGTGCAAAATATAATGTGCTCATCTTTTGTTTACATTTTTAAAAAGAGTAATTTGATTGTAATAATGGAGAAGAAATCATAATGAATGCTTATAATAGAGTATAATACAGTCAACTCTGTGAAATCCACAAAATGCATTATCTGCAAAATATGCTAAAATGTAAACATTGAAAAGTGTTTTAACATTTAAACTCAAAGATAAAGATATGCAATACTTTTTATTTTCATGAAATGACAAATTTTTTAATGAAATAAACTGGGGATTTAAGAAAATTCACGTATTTTGCACCCTGTATTTTTTAATAACATTACTTTAAGCAAGTCAGTATGTTTCAGTTTATTGGGTATGATTAATGCACACCTATTCTTTGCTCAAGCAGCAAAAAAATTTTAAAAATAAATAATTTTATCTCTTTTTTTTTTTTTTTTTTTTTTTTTTTTTTAATCAAACAAAACTGATACATATCTCCTTCAGTAAATATTCTTGAGCAAGACAATTTTATGTTGGTGCAAGGAGTAATGAGAAAAAAAATTATTGAAAACAAACCAAAAAAAAGTACAGTACAGGATTTTTACCTGGCATTCTCGTAAAATTTTGAATATACCCTATCTCCCCTCTTTAATCCATAAGTTTTTATGCATTCTATATTATATTGTATATTAACAAGGCGCCACTTGTCTAGTTTTGTTTTCAATCAGAACGCGGCAAGTTATGGAAATTGGTTTAGCATTTTTCATTCAGGTATAATTTATTTATTTAGAATAGAATTGATAAAGAAAATGCAAAAAGTGAAAAACATTGAACAGACACGATAGAATCATTAAATAATTTTCATGGTTTTAATAATCCACATGGCCGTTTCTTGTTATGCGAATTCAGTCTTTCAATGTCTTAATATACAATGAATAAAGTCTGCAATAAGGTTAACTGGAGAATCTTGCAATGGATTTTTGCTGCCGCTTATTCATATTTACTTAATTAAGAGGAATCGAGTTAATGAAATGTTGTATAAATTTTACTTGTTAACTCTATAGGTTACTAGGTACTACTAGGTTATCCCATCGACCAAAAAATTATCGCCAAACTATAAGATTAAATGCCAATAATGGATGATCGTGGATGTCACATTCAATGCCATTAAATACGATTTGTGTGTTTAAAATGTCATTAAGTGATTTTTATTTAGACTTTTTATTAATATTTTACTAATTATTTGTTTTTTCATTATTTGAAATAAAAAATATGTCATGTATAATTTGGCTATTAGTTTGGTGATTGTATAATTTGGCGAAATTGGTCGACGGGATAACAGAGTAGTACCGATTACTAAAATATTTCATAATAGAAATAATTTATGTAACTGAAAATGTTTTATCCAACATTTCACTTAAGTTTAAAACAAGCAATATATAGAAATTGTAAAGTCCCTCAAGTGTGTGTAACTTGGGATCAGACATTGTGCAAAATATAATGTGCTCATCTTTTGTTTACATTTTTAAAAAGAGTAATTTGATTGTAATAATGGAGAAGAAATCATAATGAATGCTTATAATAGAGTATAATACAGTCAACTCTGTGAAATCCACAAAATGCATTATCTGCAAAATATGCTAAAATGTAAACATTGAAAAGTGTTTTAACATTTAAACTCAAAGATAAAGATATGCAATACTTTTTATTTTCATGAAATGACAAATTTTTTAATGAAATAAACTGGGGATTTAAGAAAATTCACGTATTTTTCACCCTGTATTTAAAAACAATACTTTAAGCAAATCAGTAAGTTTCAGTTGATTGGGTGCAAACCTATTCTTTGCTCAAGCAGCAAAAAAAATTTTAAAAATAAATAATCTCTAAATATTTTTTTGCAGGATTTTTACCTGGCATTCTCGTAAAATTTTAAATATACCCTGCCTTCTCAGTCTAATCCATAAGTTTTAATACATTCTATATTAAAAATCCATTGCAAGATTCTCGGGTTAACTTTATTCATTGTATATTAAGACATTGCAAGACTGAATTGGCATAACAAGAAACAGCCATGTGGATTATTAAAACCATGAAAATTACTTAATGATTCTATCATGTCTGTTCGATGTTTTTCAATTTGTGCATTTTCTTTATCAAATTCAATTGTACATAAATAAATCCTACCTGAATTGTTAACACCAATATCCATAACTTGCCGCGTTCGGGTTCGGATTCAAAACAAAACTAGACAAGTGGCGCCTCTACGCGTATGAATACATGACTTTCCCACAACAAATAATTTAAAATAATTTTTGTTTGAAAACTTAAAAAAAAAATCATAAGTCGAAAGTATATTGAATATGTATAATTAAAAAATATTTTCCTATTTTAAAAAAGGATTCAAAATATTTTTTCCACAAAATGCAAAAATATCCAATGTAAAAAACGTAATATTTTCTTCTTACGAAAAATAAAGGCAAAATAAATAGAAATTTGATTTAGTATATATTTATTGAATGTTTTAAAGCACATGATAAGATGTTTTTGTAGTTTAAAAAACATTTATTGCTTCGATGCGGGTGTTTTAACTATGACCATAACTGCATTTTCTTTTTCACTCCCTCTCCGTCTGCTAACCCATAGAATAACATGTAATCCGCGAGCTAATATAGTCCAATTTTCCAAGACCAATATATAACAAACAAGAGTTTTCCTAGAAACAAGGCAAGTCTTATTACCTCTATCTTAAAGAGATTCATATTATATATAAGTTTTAATAAAATCTCCCAGCCGGTTTTCTAGATCTCATTATCAGGAACAAACACCATCGTTTTCAGTTTAAAAATGGTTATCGAGATCTAAAAATATACGGCACGTAGAAATGTAAAAATTATAGGATAAGATTAGACTGGGAATATAAGACTATATTAAAAAAATTGGACCATTCTGACCAATATTTGCTGAGTTATTAGAAGGCGGCTTTTCCGATTTCCTTTGAAGTTGAGTTAGCTGTATATATGAAGTTCCGCATCTACCCTTATGACGATGGTAGGTTTTGACGATGGTAGGTTTAAAGCTGCGTCACTTGAAGGCTGCCGCCTTCTATGATTTACTTGCATGAATAAAATTTACATATTCCTCATGAATTTCTTTCGGTATATTAAAAATTTTGAAGAAAGTTAAATTATACATGGTGCTGTATTAACCACGTAATCGTCGCGCCCTAGACATTCACGGGCTGCAAGCTTCACTTCTTTTGTTCAGAATTGTTTGATTCCCAATAGTTTTATAAAATTGTGTAATTGTTTTTATTCTGGTATCATTTTACTTGTAATTAAATAAGATGGGTTTTTTTTTCGAAAAAAATGGTAGCAATAATGAATTTGAATTTTTAAACCGTAATTTCATGCGACCATTAATGGATTAATATGTTGAAAACTTAGAGAGGAAGTAGGGTATATCAATACAACTCAGAACCAAGTAGGAAGGCCGGAACGGAAACACCTTCCTGACCCATTAACCTTTAAAAGGGCAAGCAATTGCGTTTCTGTAATTTTGAACTTCCACCGGAAATTTGGAAAGAAAATTATATTAAAATAAGGAAAAGCAATTTCGCTAAATTTTTTCCCGCGAAAGTTAGCAAAAAAAAAAATAAATAATAATAATAAAATTTTTTTCCGGCAAATCTTTATTAATGATAGGTGGGATATAATATATCACACCATCCTTCAAGGGGTTAGGAACGTTGGCAATGTTGCCATTGGGCTACTTTTTTAAAATTCCGCTTTATTGAATTGCAGCGCTTTTTTAAAACGGTAAAATTCCCTTTGTTTTCAACTTAATTAATATGTGATTAAACATGGGAAATATTATCATTTCAAAATGAATCCAATCAAGAAATCAGAATTAAACAAAAAGGTAGCCCACTGGCAACTCTGCTAGGGCCAAAGATCAGCTTTGTGTGATCCAGCTCTTTCAATGTCCAGTTTTGCAAGGTGCTACTTTTTTTAAATTGAGATTTCTTAATTGACATCAGTTTTTTGAAATAGTGAAATTCGTCTTGTTCAGTGCATATTATTTAAGGCAGCAAAGGAATTTTATAACGTCATAAAAGTGATGCCGATCGAAAAATATGAATTTAAAAAAAAGTAACCTGCTAGGAACATTGTCAGCGTCCTTTGTGGTTCACTGGCATTCCGACCCGGCCATCATCCCTATGTAATATCCAGTTGTCTAGGTCAGGGGTGTAGTCGAAAAAAGAACAGAAGATATACGTTCTAACCTTTAGCGTGTATTCTATAACTTTCTTGAGAAACACAGGGTATACAGCGTACTTTTAAAAAATTCAGAAGGTATACGGCATATACTCCGGTGTATCCTCCACTACATACCTGGTCTAGGTACATCCTACCTTCCATCGAAGTTTGTAACATTTTAACTGGGACACCCTGTATATCTAATATTCAATTTATTTAAATTTAAAGATGAAAAATGTTTTGCATTATTGAAAAACGAGACAACCTTTCTCACCATTAGTAGCATCTCTTTCGATACATGTCAGAAACAATTTATTCGTTTACAAAGGTTAATTTGATAAATTCGATAGTTATTAATAATAACCGGTTATTATTACTAATAACCCCATCCACTGGTAAAATTGAGAAATGTTGCATATTAATGAAATTTAGTGATTATTATTACTAATTAACAATGAAGTTCGGTCAATTTAAACTTAAACAAGAATTTCGAAAACAACCTCTCTATTCGTTTAAGATTACGGAGCAGATATTTTCAAGTGAGTAAAAAGTCCCCTTAAGATAAAAATTGGTAAAAAGTAATGCTTGTGATAAAAAAATTTTTAATAATATTAAACTTCGCACATTATTTTTAGGTGCGTCGGTAATTATGTAAATACGTAGCACCTATAGTTGTCGTTCAGTCCGTCCGTCTGTCTGTCCGCATATAAAAAAGCAAAAACTACCCAACCGAATCGCTTGAAATCTAAAATATATAATTATTATATAATTTTGTATATGTCATTTCAAATTGTATGAAAATCGGATGCATAGATCAATTACAGGGGCAATCAAAGTTATTGCGTTACATTATGGATAATGGGTAAAACAATTTCAAATGCAGTTTAATGGTGTTAAACTCTTTCGTAGAATTGACATGAACCTATGAAGTATTGCATATAACTAAAATATACACTGTGTACAATCTGCGATGCAAAGAATATTTATTATTAAATTACAGGGCCAAACAAAATTATTCCATTACATAACGCTGTACAGTGAACATTGTTTAAGGGCGTGTTTTAATTATATTAAACTATTTCACAATTTATGAACATGATATACGTTACTGAGGTTCACTGCAAGTTTCTTCCTGTATATTTACAGGAACACAAAGATTTCGACCACTATACTGTATTCGAAGTACTATCTACTATAACTGCAAGATCTGAATATTTTTTAAACTTCGTTATCGTACGAACGCATCACATTTGCTACGCTTCATGCGCAATTTCCAACTTGTTTATTCTTGTTTAACATAGTTAAAGCAAAAAATCGATATTTTTTGTTTTAGATGCAAAGAGATTGAAAAGCTATAAGTGAAAGAAATCCATACATACATATATTCTGGATTCATGCATTGAGAATTGAATTAAATATCTCTTATAAAAAATCTTCGTTTCAATTGAAAACAATCTTGCTTGAGTTTATTCTACCGGTTTCACTCTACCTGCGTTTAATTACTGATATCTTATTCCCAGTCATCGCTTCAGAATCTGTCTTCAGTAATTTTCTAATGCGTCTCTCTCGGAAGCAATTATCAGAACACTTTTGAATCTCCTACTTATACATTACATGCATTGGTGGAGTTAAGTGAAATATCGGACAGCCAATGATTCATTCGCGTTTTCTTACCGTGCATTAATACATCTTTATCACAAAATGACACAAGCAAGATTTATTGACTTTAATAGAGTATTTTAGCACAAACCCTTCTTTTCCTAGCCCTTCATTTTCCAATTATAAGAAAAAAATGAAATGTTTCATTTTTATACGAAGTTGGGTATGGATAGAGGATTGTTTTACCATTTAATGGTCGCATTAAATTACGATTTAAAAATTTAAATTTATTATTGCCACCACTTTTTTGAAAAAAAAATATTTATCTTATTTAATGACAGGTAAAATGATACCAGATTAAAACCAATTACATTTTTTATAAAACTGGTGGGAATCAAACAATTCTGAATAACCTTGAAGCTTGCAGCCCGTGAATGTCTCGGCGTGACGATTAAAAGGTTAACTTATCCTTGCATATCTTTTATTCACGTTTGTATCTTATTATTATCTTTTTATTTAATTATTTTTTTTTACTTTTTAACCATTCTTTCCGTGATTTACCCGTACGTCATTGGGCAGCGTGTTTTTGACAATCATCATTTGCTCGTACCACGTACGAATATTCATATTTCAATCGTGTGTTATTATTCTCACCAGTAAACTTTTATTGCAGATTTTGTATTATTTAATCAAAGCATTTTTTCCTAAATCAATTAGGCAAAAATTTCTGTGTTGAAAAATCGGCGATAAAAAGATTAAAAATTCTGTAAAAGGCATGAAGAAAATAGATATTGTTTTAAAGTTTTTTCAAAAATATTGATCAGTTAAGTGGTTTATTTACTATTCTGTGTCTTTTATTCATGTTTATATGGTGTTTTTAATTGTACCATTTAACTTTGGTGGTGGTTAGCTCTTTTGGCTGGTCACCCATATAAGTATTCGTATACATGTAAACTGTGTTTTCGAACTCTACGGATGATATAGTATCAGCAGTTCTAAGTTCAAAATTAGTTAAAATCAATGCACACGATTTAATTCTTAACTATTTAATTTAGTTTTTTAAATTACACGTCCCCGTGGAGAATGTAGTTTTTCTACCAGTAGAATTTTTTTTTATATTGTCTCCGTCATACATCCGTCATACTTACTTCATATACTGCATAATTTTGTAAAAAATGTATCTTATTTTTTATTTACTTATTTATTTATTTATTTATTTATTTATTTGTAAATTGTGGTACAATACAATATAAATATAGTCTATATTCCTATCTTGTAAAGTGTCAATTTATCAATATCATTGCTTTTGAGTTAGACTATGTAGATATGTTTCTATATAAAACACCATTAATAGAAATCATCGTTTAACGATGAAATTGTTTTACAAATTTAAATTAAAAAAATAGTATTTATAATTTATTTATATGTAACAAAAGAAACTAATTTTCGTATTTTTAGTACATTTTTTTATAATAACGTAATCTATTATTTGAAAAAGATTAAATTTATATCAGCATTATTTATTTCCAAATTATTTGGTGCTTTTCCAAATTTTAATTATTCTATTTAATTATTTTAATCTCGCTCCTATGATATTCACGGGCTTCGAGCTTCACGGCTTTTATTCAGAATTGTTTAATTCCCACCAATTTTATAAAATAGTGTTTGGCTTTATTCTACTACTATTTTGCTTTTTAACCACTCTTCTCAACTTCTTCTTTTTCAAAAAAATGTGGTGGCTATAGTCAATCTGAATTTTTAAACAGTAGTTTCATACGCCGCTTAAGGGGTTAATTTGATCGTAGAAATAAATGTTCGTAAGATTTCAGTAATTTACATAGATTTGAGTTATTAAGTTAAGAGAATTTTTTGCTGTGTTACGAACTCTATAACATAAATTTAAAGTAATATGAATATAAATTTGTAACGCAGAAATTATTCCCAATCTTATTAAAAATATGTGAGACTAAAATTAAAATTATCTAGGGATTTTCAAGTATTTTGCCATTTTATTCAATGAAAGTAATTAAAAAAAAATATCGATCATTCTTCAAGCATTAAAACGTGTAAAGCACATGGCCACACTAGAAAAGCAGCAGGTGGTTGCTGAAGCTCTTGTTTCTTTTTAAATCTAATACTAAAAACTACAGAACTACTTACAGAAAATTGCAAAACGCCACTATTTCCGAAATTTGTTTTTGTCTTTATCAGGAAACTATCTGGATGTATAATAATGATAAAAATTTTAAATAAGTAGCAATCGAAATGGAATATAGAAAAGCTTTTTTGATGCATAAATTATTTACCCTCGTCTCATCGTTATCGAGATATAAAGTTTTAAAATTTGCAAAATAAAACATCTAGCGTTAAAAGGGGAGGGGCTTCCTGCAAGTTAGTGAGAAAGGTTCATGGTGTAAAGCAGTTGTAGCTTCCTTTCTTACCAGATGGAAGTTCTTTGGATAAATCTATCGGTGCCACATGACTTTATTTAGCTTCGAATCCATATTTTGAATGTAGAGCTCAGTAAAACATCTCATTCTCATTTAAACTGTATAAAGCGTGTATTATATTGTAAAGAGGTATCATATTAATCCTTTAATTGTGTGTTCTAAAGCAATGGGCAACGATAAAGCTTATGAAATTTGATTTTGATGATTTTGGTACTACATTGTCTAGACTACCAATAGTCTAATAATAGTCTAGCAGTATTAGAAAATATCCTGCAAATCTTGCTGCTATCTTTAGATTTTATCAATATCGTTGCACATTTAAGGGATACAATATTTTAGCGCTTTTTTAAGTATTACTGACTGATATAGACAATTTTCACATTATACAAGGTGTTTCTAAATTCATGGTACAATCTTTAAAGGGTGATAGTACACATTAAGACAAACAATATTAAATAGGAAACTTAGGGTCCCAAACGTCTTCCGAAGGAGATAGGCGCCATTAAAGTTTAGGGTCCAAAAATTCAAATGATTGTAAAAAACAGAAAAATTGGTCGATTCGTTTGCGGCTTTCACTAAAACTATTCTTTATGTCAGTATTGTCTTGAAAATAAATTATAAAGGTAAATGTCAAAAAATGCCAATAGAGAGCGCTTTAGACTTTGGAGTAACGAACAACTATTTTTACTGTTATTTTTTGCATCTCATTAAATTTTTTTAGAAGCTTAGAAATAAACTTAAATTTTGAGCTCAAAATCTAAATCGTTAGGAGTGGTTAAGTAGCGCAAAGTGAACTGTGGGGGAGGTTTAAATTTCAAATGATTATAAAAAACGGAAAAATTGGTCAATTGATTTGCGATTTTCACTAAAATTATTCTTTATGTCAGTATTATCGTGAAAATAAATTATAAAGATAAAATTCAAAAAATGCCAATAGAGGGCGCTTTAGACTTTGGAAGAACGTACAACTATTTTTAACCGTTATTTTTTGCATCTCATAAAATTGTTTTAGAAGCTTAGACATAAACTTAAATTTTGAGATGGAAATCTGAATCGTTGGGAGTGGTTAAGTAGCGCAAACTGAACTGTGTTCAATGGGGGTGGGGAGGTTCAAATTTCAAATGATTATAAAAAACGAAAAAATTGGTCGATTCGTTTGCCGTTTTCGATAAAACTATTCTTTATGTCAATATCTCCTTGAAAAAAGATTTTAAAGATTAATTTCAAAAAATACCGTTAGAGGGCGCCTTAAACTTTATACTAACAAACAACTATTTTTAACCGTTATTTTTTGTATCTAATTAAATGCTTGCAAATGCTACGATTTAAATTTTGAGCTCAAATTCTAAATCGATGGGAGGTGTTGAGAAGTACAAACTGAACTGTGTTCAGGAGTTAAAATGTTACCCTCCCCACCCCTCGAACATATTTCAATTTTCCGTGACTTAATTACTCACAACGATGCAGATTTTGAGCTAAAAATTTAAGTTTGAACTTTTACAAGCAATTAATTAGATGCAAAAAATAACGGTTAAAAATAGTTGTTGGTTACTCTAAAGTTTAAAGCGTCCTCTAACGGTATTTTTAGAAATTAATCTTTAAAATTTATTTTCAAGGAAATATTGACATAAAGAATGGTTTTAGTGAAAACGGCAAACGAATCGACCAAGTTTTCTGTTTTTTATAATGATTTGAAATTTGAACCTCCCCACCCCCATTGAACACAGTTCAGTTTGCGCTACTTAACCACTCCCAACAATTCAGATTTCCATCTCAAAATTTAAGTTTATGTCCAAGATACTAAAAAAATTTATGATATGCAAAAAATAACGGTAAAAAATAGTTGTTGGTTACTCTAAAGTTTAAAGCGTCCTCTAACGGTATTTTTAGAAATTAATCTTTAAAATTTATTTTCAAGGAAATATTGACATAAAGAATGGTTTTAGTGAAAACGGCAAACGAATCGACCAAGTTTTCTGTTTTTTATAATGATTTGAAATTTGAACCTCCCCACCCCCATTGAACACAGTTCAGTTTGCGCTACTTAACCACTCCCAACAATTCAGATTTCCATCTCAAAATTTAAGTTTATGTCCAAGATACTAAAAAAATTTATGATATGCAAAAAATAACGGTAAAAAATAGTTGTACGTTACTCCAAAGTCTAAAACGCCCTCTATCGGCATTTTTTAAATTTTATCTTTATAATTTATTTTCAAGATAATACTGACATAATGAATAATTTTAGTGAAAATCGCAAATCAATTGACCAATTTTTCTGTGCTTTATAATCATTTGGAATTTGAACCTCCCCCCCCCCCCCAGTTCAGTTAGGGCTGCTTAACCACTCCCAACGACTTAGATTTTGAGCTCAAAATTTAAGTTTATGTCTAAGCTTCTAAAAAAAATTAATGAGATGCAAAAAATAACGGTAAAAAATATTGTTCGTTACTCCAAAGTCTAAAGCGCCCTCTATCGGCATTTTTTGAAATTTATTTTTATAATTTATTTTCAAGACAATACTGACATAAAGAATAGTTTTAGTGAAAACCGCAAACGAATCGACCAATTTTTCTGTTTTTTAATAATCATTTGAATTTTTGGACCCTAAACTTTAATGGCGCCTATCTCCTTCGGAAGACGTTTGGGACCCTTAGTTTCCTATTTAATATTGTTTGTCTTGATGTGTACTATCACCCCTTAAAGTTTGTACCATGAATTTAGAAACACCCTGTATATTCTATTCGCTATAGTGACATGGCAGCGATAATTTACCCAAGAAATTTCAATTGACAAGAAAAGAAGTTTCTACTGCTCAGGAAGTCCCTCTCCGTTTTGATGGTAGATGTTTTATTTTGCAAATTTTAAGACTTTATATTTCGATAACGATGACACGAAGGTAAAGAATTTATACCCCTAAATGCACGTTTCAATATTCCCTTTTGATTGTTACTTGTTTATTTGGTACTACTCTGTTATCCCGTCAACTAAAATACTATCGCCAAATTATAAGATAAATAAATGCCAATAATGGATGATCCTGAATATCAATTCAATGATATTAAATACGATACACGTGTTTAAAACGTCATTAAGTGATTTTTATTTCGACTTTTTATTTGTATTTTTATTATTATTCTACTAATTACTTGTTTTTTTATTATTTAAAATAAAAATTACGTCAATACGTATAATTTGTCGATTTGTATAATTTGGCGAAATCGGTCGACGGGATAACAGAGTAGTACCGATTTATTATTATTATTATTATTATTATTACACCATTTTTGTTTTCCTGGTTAGATAAAACAAGGATTACTAATCAAAATTAATATTACTATAAAATTATCAACAAGTTGGAAATTGTACGTGAAGCGTAGCAAATGAGGTGCGTTCGTACTATAACGAAGTTTTAAAATATTCAGATCTTGCTGGTATAGTAGAGCGTACTTTGGATACAGTATAGTGGTCGAAATCTTTGTGTTCCTGTAAATATGCTGGGAGTAATTTTTATGTAATTGATCTATGCATCTGATTTTCATAACATTTGAAATGACTCAACAAAATTATGTAATTATACGTTTTAAATTTCAAACGATTAAAATGCATTTGTAACCTTTCCCCATTGACCGTAATGTAACGGAATACTTTTGATTGTCCCTGCAATTGATCTATCCATCCGATTTTCATAAAATTTGAAATGACTCGACAAAATTATGAAATAATTATATATTTTAAATTTCAAACGATTCGGTTGGGTAGTTTTTGCGTTGTTATATGCGGACAGACAGACAGACGGACGGACAGACAGACGGACGAACTGAGCGACAACAATAGGTGCTACGTATTTACATAATTACGAACGCACCTAAAAATGGAACAGAAATTGATTCTACCATTTGCTCTGTGTTGTTAACCACTTCCCTGATTTGCCCGTACGCCAAACGTACAACGTTTTTTGTCCAATTATGGTTTTCTCGTACCACGTACGGACATCCATATCCCAATCATGATTTATTATTCTCACCAGTAAATTTTTATTAAAAATTTTGCATTATTTAATCCGAGTATTTTCTAATTCAATTTGGGAACAAACTCTGTTTTTATAAAAATAATATTACCCAGTTAACCCGGGAGAACGCGCGCTTATCAGGATATGAATAGTTTTATCTTTGCCACCAATAAAATCAAATTATAACAGTCACTTTATTAAGGGGGAGACAATTCTTAGAATTTTTGCGATAAAATAAGTTGAAGATTACTTTTAAAAAATTAGTGGCTACAAGTGTAAAAACCATACGCACTCCGGGTCTTTTAGGCCCTGCGCGCGTCCTCCCGGGTTAAACTGATGGCATTGAGCTCACAGGCACTATTTGTTCATTACAGCCTTATATTTTTAAGGATTAATGCCCTTCGAAAAGCAAGTTAAGGGGGGGGGGATAGCTTTCTCCATTTCTCCATTTTATACTTAATCACTGAATCTCCTAAACTAATTAGGGATATGCTTTATCATATAAAAAACCCATCTACAGGGGTCGCAGTGTCCCTAAAATTTTCGTGCTTTCCTACCACAATTGAAAAACAATGATAGTTATTGTAGAATTCCATTGTAGATATTGAAGGAATCTGCCACAAAGTTTTTTTTTATTTATAATACTGGTAGGAAAGTGTGAAAATTTCAGGGACGATCCAACCCTTCATCTATATAAATTAAGAGGAGGGGCATTGGCCTCCGATCCCCCTCTTATACATATCGATTGAACTTCAAAAACTAATCAGGGAAGCGCCTTATCAATATATACATATAACCAAAATTTCAAGTGAATCGGATATTTTTATTATGAGTTATCGCGTTACGCACATGCGCACATAGAGAACAGACGGGCATATAAGCTCCCAGGCTATGATAGCCTATGAGCTAAAAAAACAGTGATAAAAAATTAAAAATTCAATAAAAGTCATGAAAAAAAAAATTAATCTTTAATTGAAAGTTTTTTTAAAATAATATTGATAAGGTAAGTGGTTAAATCAGCAGAATTATTTACTTCTGGATCTAACCCTATTTCTGAAATGTAGTATTTTATTTATTTTATCTAACTAAAAATAAAATTATGTAAGTTTAATAAGGTACTTTAAAGTACTCACAATGTAAATTACAATAACACTATACTAACAGCGCACGAGAGTATATTTAAATGTAAGAGATTAAAGATGGAAAACAATAAAAGAACGCATTAATTATTCAAAAGAGAGACATAATCACACTAAAAGAAAAGTAGAGTCTCAAATTAAACAATTCGTGAAAAAAGTAAGTAGAAATAGTGGAAATACCTGAAAATTATATGCAGAAACTAGCGGTAATATGTTGTAAGTAAGGTAGCTTTAAAAATACCTAAAATACATTAAATAAATAATTTACTTATGATTTACTTTATGTTAAATATATTTTAATTGATATCTTAGCATTCCGAAATTACATTTACCAATCTTCCAGATTCATCGTTTAACCCTTTCACGACGGGAGTCTTTCACGAAATTTTTAATGTTTTGTCACCGATTTTTAAAAACGGAAATTTGTTTTTTATTAAATCGAGGTAATGCTCCGATAAGGTAAGGCAAATTTTACAGTATAATTTTACTGGTGGGGATAAACGGTAATTCTTAAGCCTTTTTGCGGCACGGATACGTGGGGTTAAGTAAACGCAAATAATAATAAGTTGCACACTTTTATTCTTATTTATTTTTTTAATTCCCTGTAAAGCCAGTTAGCAAGAAAACTGGTCACGTAAGTCGAACATAAACTTTAAATATATACACCAGTATCTTAATTTGGAAATTTTCAAATTATCTAGTCTCAAATTTTGTGCAGTTAAATAGTTCAAATTACAATTTGGAGGAAACTGGCGTCGAAGAGTCAAAAGAAGTGGGAAAGATACTCTCGTCGTTAATAGATTAATATTTTAAACACTTAACTGATTTGCTCGTAAGTCGCACAGACAAGAACAGTTTGCTTGATCCATCACTTAAAGCTTATTTACACCACTAAATTTTTAAAATACAATTTAATACTATTTAATGGGAGAAGTGTTTAGACTAAATATTACGAATATATAGCTTAAAAAAGACGGTGTTTATTCTATATTTTCAATTTCTTGTACGTAAAAAAAGAATTACGTGGTTAAAAATGTGTTTGCTTTTTTCTTATTGTATCTTAAAAGAAGTAAAAAAGATTTAAAAAGTATAAGTGAAATAAATGCATACATAAGTGTATACTTGACTGACTTAACCCCTTGCGGAGTGGTATCATAGATATACCACTTAATTTTAATTCCCAAAATTCACATTGGCACCGGAATTTTGTTTAAAAAATTACACTTTATTGAATGCGTGAAATATAGCGTTTTCTTATTTACAGATAAAGTTGTTTTCAAATTCCGGTATCAGTCATTAATTTCAACACTTTAGCAACGAATTAGTTCTGCGCCGCAGAGGGTTAAAGCTTAATGACAATTCTTAAATTTAAAAATACAATGTAATACTATTTACTGGAAGAAATGTTTAACGAATATTTTAGCTTAAAAATAAACGGTGTTTATCCCATATTTTCAATTTTTTGTACGTAAAAAAAAGATTCAGTTAAGTGGTTAAAAATATGTTTGCTTTTTCCTTTTTGTATCTTAAAAAAAGTAAAAAAGGTTTAAAAAGTATCAGTGAAATAAATACATACATAAGAGTATACTTGATTGGCTCAAGAAGTCTATCAAACGTATTTCGTGCTTCACAAGGAAACAATCTTGCTTAAGTTTACTCTGCCAATATACATATAACTGCCTGCTCTTGGATTACGGATAACTTATTCTTGAATTATCGCCTCAAAGTCAGACTTGCGTAACTTTCTAATACCCATCTCGCGGAAGCAATTGCCTGAACACTTTTGAATCTCCTACTTATAAAACTCAGTCAGTGTTGGATTAAAGAGAAATATGCAATAATCACAGATTCAGAGTTTCGTTACCATAAGTTAATGCATATTTAACAGAAAATTACTCAAGATTGTTTCATTTATTTCAATACTGTCTCCTAATAGTGAATACTTCTTCTAAGTTATATTTTCTGAAAAGAAGCAAGTAATTAATCCATTCACGCCCAGTGACATATTTTATCTTTAAACTTAGTTTCAAGAAAGCGTATTTTCCACCTGTAATTATGAAGATAAATATCTATTTTCTTGAAGAAAATATAATCAAAATATAAAAGATATCAACTTTAAAATACCAATAACATTAAATTTTAAGCATAGGTTAATAGGTGAGAAAACATAATCACAAAATAAAAAATAACAACTTTAAAATACCAATAACATTAAATTTTAAGCATAGGAAATTTCGGTATCATATAGGCATATAGTACAGGTTCGTACTTTTCGAGGACTTTCAAGGACCTTTTACTAGAAAACTCCTAAAGAAATGCAGTAAAACCTCTGTAAGGGACACGCCCAGAATGCGGACAATTCTATTTAACGGACACTTTACCAATCCCCAACCTGATTGTTTTATGTTTAATCTCAGAATAACGGACGTTCTGAATAGCGGACGATAATTTGGGAGAAAAAATTTGAAGAATTATTTTTTAACGAGGAAAAAAAAGGAAAAGAAGTAAAAAGCGTAAAAATTTATCAGGGCACTGTGTCACAAATTTTGTGATCACAGATAAATGCAGGAGGAGTGCTGAGGAAAATTTCCCTCCGTCGTAAAATGTTGAATTCAGGGGGTGGCCTGGAAAAAAGATTCCCTAGCGGAGCTTTGAAACGCCCCCCCCCCCTACTCCGGGCTAAAATTGAGATTTTATTCTTTTAATGATAAAAAGGAAAATCCCCCCTCCCCCATCTAAGGTACTTTATAAAGCTCTCTTCCCGGAATCAAGTAAATGCCTCTAGAGTATTGTTGAATCCAGGGGGTGGCCCGGGGGGAAATTCCCCCCGGACCAATAACATGAAAATGAGTGTTTTAATTTACTATTCCAAGTTATCTTTTCTAGTTAATCCCGTTTTTAGATTCCTAATATTCAACTTTGTACAGTATGCAGTTTTAAATATCTTGTTTCATGTATTTCAGCTTTTGTGCCCATGATAATTTCAAACTTCAATTTCAGAATCGTGTAATTCTAGGTGCAAGCTTTAATATTAGAAATTCTGGTAAACATTTTCAAATAATCATACCTTAAACCAGAAATTTTTGAAATAGTTTTTTATTTTATAACTTAATTATTTCTTTGCCCTGTTTTGTAAATCTATTGTATTACGGAATTTCTGACTCGAAATATATTTATTCTTCCAATCTATAGGTAAGCTATAGGTAAGTGCTAATGAGTGATTTGTGATTTGTGATCTGCAATATACAAAGTTTTATACAGGGCAATACACAGGGTTAAAAAAACTTTACTGATATCTGGAGCTCTATGGAGCAGTCCGTTCAACCAAACGAGATGAAATTTCAGATATAGCTATTCAGAGGTATGAGCTCGAGAATTCTGTGAACGGCAACCAAATGGCGCTCACGGTTACGGTTATAGTTACAGAAACCCGAAATTTTCCAATGGCAACACCCATTTTTTTTCATCGCAAAATGCTCAGCGCATTCGAAAACCCTAAAGAGCGTTGGAACGGTATGGTAATTGCAATAAACGGACGCGTTATGCTCGCAGAAAATCAGCTCTACGAACGGCCCCCAAAAAACACGACCAAGGCGCACGAAGAAAATTTGAATATGACAGAGACAAAATACCAATCACGAAACATCGTTTGCCAGAAAACGGCTTAGAAAACGGATAAAACGTAGGTTGGGAATGTTAGTTCTTCAGTCGGAGCTCGCAGATGCAAACAAAATGACTTCGTTCGTGGTGAGTTGGTAAAACTATCATCAAAATGAGATGAATGCTGCGAAAACCTGTCGCGTTTACCATCGAAACCATCGCCAAATACTTGGCCTATGCATTTCACAAGCTCTTCGTGATTTAATAATGAAAATCGAAGAAATTGGCTGCACCTGTGATAGTCCGCGATTCGGACGACGAACTGTTCCTGAGGATATTGTTATGGAAGTGCATCACATAGTGACCAGAGGACGCATGCACACTACAAAAAGTGCATCTCGTGTATTTGATATACCAAAATCAATGGTCTTAAAATTACTGCGCTCTGTAATCAGCATGTTTCCTTACCGATACCAGCACGCCCAGATGTTGGAAGTGAGAGACCGTCAACAACATATAGACTTTGTTAATGAATTTCTTATCCAATATGATGGAGATAACGATCGGCCTCTTCGCATATTATGAACGGACGAGGCACATTTCCCCTTAACTGGTAACGTCAATGGCCTCCGCAATTCCCCGACCTCACCCCTATGGATTTCAGGTTCTGGGGATATCTAAAATCTAGAGTGTACATGTGCAATCCGCAAACTTTGCCGGATTTGAAAGATTCTATCACACGTGAGAGTGTAAAAATCCATCATGCGATGTAACGTTCGGCTGTATTGTCCACAGTCGCCACCATGCAATGTGTAATTACCTGTGACGGCACCCATGTGAAAAATGTGTAATCAAAATAAAAGTTTTCTTTTCTCCGATCTGTGTTGTAATCAGAGATTAGTGTACTGACTCTGTGTCATATGCAAATTTACTCCTTGCGCCCCAATCGTGTTTTTTTATGGGAGGGGGGGAATTCGCAAAACAGTTTTTTGTGCGTGCATAACGTGTCCGTTTCTTACGATACACGTACGGTTCCAACGCTCTTTAGGGTTTTCGCATGCGCTGAGCTTTTTGCGTTAAAAAAATGGATGTTGGCATTGGAAAATTTCGAGTTTCTGTAACTATAACCGTAACCGTGTGCACTATTTTTTTGCCGTTCACAGA
Organism: Maratus speculifer; assembly: GCA_964019185.1. Classification (NCBI taxonomy): domain Eukaryota; kingdom Metazoa; phylum Arthropoda; class Arachnida; order Araneae; family Salticidae; genus Maratus; species Maratus speculifer. Next base: position 38,875,470 of record OZ025296.1, read on the forward strand.
ATCTCGAGCTCATACCTCTGAATAGCTATATCTGAAATTTCACCTCGATCGGTTGGACGCACTGGCCGCTAGAGCTTTATATACCGACAACGTTTTTTTATGACCACCCTGTGTAATAGAAATGAATGCTTTTATTTGCATAAAATGTAGAGTAGCATTCATTCCAATCTATTACTATTATTTCCAGGGTTGTTTGGTTTAAACCAAGTTGGTTTAAACCGTGGTTTAAACCATGGTTTAAACCAATGGGTTTTTTTAAAAAAACCATGCTGGTTTTTTTTCATCTGGTTTTTTTTATGTTTTACTTTACACATTGAAAAATGCAAAATCCAAGTTATGCAGATGCTACAAGCTAAGTTGTAGAAAAATGATGAATTGATAAATTTCTAAAATGACAAATATTTTTAATCAACCCAGCTTTTCATATAAACTATAAGTCTACATGGCAGAATAACCAATTTTTTAAAAATTAGCTGGTTAGGAAAAAATTAATTTTATTTCTACCTTTTTTTTTTAAGGTTTAAATATATATGCCAGAAAGGGAAAACTCAAGTTAAAAATGCACTTTTATTATTTAAATTGCTTGGTTAGTTAAGATTTACTAAGGATTTGATCATTGCTCAAAGCCTCGAATATAACATTCTTAAGTAATTTTCTCCATTGATTTCTTTTTGTTATGTATGCTAATAAGTAATTGGGAGATTTTTGCTCTGTGTTTATTGGGTTAAGCCTTTTTTTTTTTTTTGCATTCTTACATTGGGAATGGTGATTTTGCATTATGATTTATTCTGTTACTTATTGGGTTGGCATAATTTAAACCAATTGGTTTTTTAGGACAAATCTATATAATATTTTCTCATTTTTGTAATTTAAGTATACTAAATTATTGCATGCAAGTCATTTCTATTTTTAAGTCATCTCAGCAGTCACCATAAGACATAGTGAGTCTAGTCTAGGCCATGTTAGTATACATGTAGAATGCAAATTTCATGCAATGATGAACATATCTGAAGCTATAAAGAAATTAAATTATGTTATGTTGGAAAAGGCAAAATGGATTAAAAATATGTAATATTTAGAAAAAAAAATGTTAAAACGCAGATTTACAGTTAATAACGTAAAATGACCTTTAAGATTTCAATCCAACTCTAAAAGAAAATTTTCTTGATTGGGGGGATTATCTTTAATAATAATAATAATAATAATAATAATAATAATAATAATAATAATAATAATAATAATAATAATAATAATAATAATAATAATAAAGCTCAAGATATAAAGTCAAATGATTTCCATTTTTTACATAACTAATTGTATATTAAATTGTTACATTGATTAGAATTACTTTTAAATCAAGTTATTACTTATATATTCAAAATTATTTATTTCTCACTAGCTGACCCGCCCGGCGTTGCCCGGGTCCGTTATAATAATGTTAAACGAACTTGAAATTTTTATGATTTTATCTTCAACTCAAAATATGTGTTAATACACTGTTAAGAATTTGACCCTTTTGCTGCATCGTCACTCCACCGCTTTTATAGAAAATGATTACTTCAGCCTATTTTGGAGCATTGTCATAGGTCAAAAGAGATATATTCTATAAAAGCGGGGGACTGATGATACAGCAAAAGGGTCAAATTTTTTACAGTGTACATTATATTAAATACGTGCCCCCTGACTGTGTCAAAAATTGGTTTTTAAAAAAAACTAATATTTAGCTGCAAAAATACCTAAAATGACTGCAATGGGAAACGCAGGAGGGAATATGTGTCCAACGATTTCGTGTTGATATTTATCCTTAAAATTACTGTTAAGTGACTTAACTAAATACTTTTTTCACATAGATATCCCAAGTGAAATATTTTGAATTTCAAACTAATTATATATCACTCTTAAATCTGACTATACCGCGAATGAAATCGATTCTCGATGATTCGCTAAAAGGTTAGTATATAATATTATAAATTCAGAGCCATTTTACAAAAATAGGTGAATATTTTTTATCAAACATGCGTAATGTTCATTCTATGAACAAAATCCTAACCGTAACCTAATTGTATCGGAATCATAACTTGTCTGTAACTTAGCTGTATCTTAACAGTAACCTAACTGCAAGTTAAATATAACATAAATGTAACTTGGCCGTCACCTAATCATAACCTACCCATAATCTAACCACAACCTAACCGCAACTTAACCTTAACCTAACTGTAACTTAACCTTGACCTAACTGTAACCTAACCGGAAAATAAAATAACAAAAGGGTCACCGGAACGTAATTGCAACCTAACTGTTATCTAACCGTAACCAAGTTCTAATTTAACATTTACTATAAACGAAATATTTTAACCATCTCGCGCTAAGTACTTAGTTTCACTTTCCACCGCTACGGAGCGCATTATGTTTTGTAGAACATCCGAATTTTAGGTTCGGATTGGATTCAAGTTCATGGAAATTATTTTGTCTTCTTCGGATACAGTTATGGTTGTTTGGAATATTTGTGTTCAGTTTAGATTCGGTTCAATTCAGATTTCGTGGGGGTTTTTTTCCCCTTCAAATGGGATTTTTAAGTTCGGGTCGGGTTGTACTTATATGAAAATTATTTTACCTAGTTCCAATGAGGTTATACTTCACTGAAATATTTTTGTTAGGTTCAGATTAAGTTTGGTTCAAATTTCGGGATTTTTTTTTTCTTTTTTTTACAAATTTTTTGGTTTGGAATGGGGATTATGTCCATGGAAATTATATTGTCTTGTTCGTATTTGGTTATAGTTATTTGGACTATTTTCGTCGGATTCAGATTTGGTTCGATTCAGATTTTAGGTATTTTTTTAAATTGATTTTTAAGGTTCTGGTTGGATTCATGTCCAGGGAAATTATTTTGTCTTGCTCGGATCGGGTTTTGGTTCTTTGGAATATTTTTTTCGGGTTCAGATGTCGTTCAATTCAGATTTCGGCTTTTTAATGGAATTTTTAGGTTCAGGTTGGGTTGCGCATCAACGGAAATTATTCTGCATTGTTCGAATAAGGATATGCTTCTCTGGAATATTTTTGTCAGATTCAGATTTAGTTCATTTTTTAGGTTCGGATTGGGTTCATGTTCATGGAAATTTTTTTGTCTTGTTCAGGTCCGGGTATGGTTCTGTGGAATATTTTTGTCGATTCAAATTTCAGGTATTTTTTTCAAATAGAATTTTAGGTTCCGATCGGTTTCATGTCCACGAAAATTATTTTCTCTTATTCGAATCCGGTTATGGTTCTTTCGAATATTTTGATCGGATTCAGATGTAGTTTGCATAAAACTTCAGGCTTTTTTTTCAAATGGAATTTTTTAGGTTCGAGTCAGGTTTATGTTCATGGAAGTTTTTTTGTCTTGCTCTTATCAGGTTATAGTTCTTTGGAATATTTTTATCGATTTCAGGTTTCGTTCTGGTCATTTTTTGGGTTATTTCAGAGAAAAATTTTAGGTTCGGGTCGGGTTGCATATACACGAACATTATTTTTCTTTGATCGAATTGGGGTATGCTTCATTTGAATATTTTTGTGGGATTCAGATTTGATTCGGGTCAAATATCAAATCCATAGTTTTTTTTTCAAATGGAATTTTTAGGTTCGGGTCGCGTTTATGCTCATGAAATTTTTGTCTTGCTTGGATCGGAGTATAGTCTGTTTTTTTCTGGTTGGGATCGGGTTATGTGTTAATACGCCTAAACATTATGTTTTGCTACTATTCTTTTAGTGACTATTTTTTATATATAATTTATTTTGCTATTTGATATTTTATTACTGTGTATGAATCGTCTGCCTATTCGAACAATTGTACGTCAAAGAGCCATTTCATTTTTGTTTTAAAAACAAATTAAAGTCTTAATAAAATTTTAACTTAAATAAATGCATTCAAATTTAATCAATGATTTAAAAAAACTGCTAAAAAAGCCTCATATATACATATACATATATTAACTGCAACTTAGCCAACCACAAATACATTCTAATGTACGAAGTACCAACGATCTGACGTAATAGCTATGTCCAAAAATCCTAAGTTAAACTGACATTTTGCCAGTCTATGAATTTTAAAGGTCTTTGGAAAAAAACAGTCACTTTTGAAATGTCAAAATCTCAAATTGGTTTCTTTTATAGAGTAAAAAGAAATTAATAGAGTGGAGGTATTATCTCTGGAGATGATGCTTAAGATGTAACCCTACATTAAGTCCAATTAAGTACCAACAAAAGCACCTGCTTTGACACGCCTATCAATTGGCGAAATTTTAAAATGAAGGGCCAAAATCACAGTCAAGTGAAATCCAGCCACCCCATTGGTCGTGTGGTAAGGGTGAAAATCACGAACTTGTTTCTCCATTTGAAAAAGGTGAGGGGGAAAGTATTTTTTAAGCGATTGTTACCGCCTGTTCTTATTTAAGATAAACCATCGAAATTAACTCAATTAAGATATTTTGATGCCATTTTATAAAATGAGAGTGAAAAATTTAGATTATAAATGAAAAGAGATAAGATTTACTTCAAAACTGCCGCTACGATTTTTTCTCGGAAAAAGGAGTATGACAACATTTACCCAACTACTAAGAGATTGTTCCCTGAAAAGGACGCGGCTCAATGACCAATGAGGTGTTTGGATTTCACCGGACTGTGATTTTGGCCCTCCATTTTAAAATTTCGCTATCAATTGAAACAGGTTTAAACCTGTATTTTTTTCTCTCGTTTTTAAAAAAAGAACTAATTTATCGCTTCACCGGTAAAAATTTATTAATTATTTTATCATATGTGTTTTAAATATCAATATAGAAAATTATTTCAACGTTTTGCTTGAAAATATAACATTATTTTGTTAGTACATTAAAATCGTCTGCAGTCAGAAATTTATATTTTAGATTAATATTTATTACTTAAGTTTTCATACATGATTTTAAAAGAATGTTTTCATCATTATATTTTAAATATTTATTTACATGCAATTATTAAGTCATAAACATTTTTCATCTACGTTATAAAGTATTGAAAATTACATTAATGAAGGAAACTTTTAGTTATACAATTTTTAATTCGTATCAAATGTTTTCAATATCTTATTTAATTTTAATTTGATATTTAATTATTGCTAATTTTCCAATTTCCTTCATTTTAAAAGCGAATATTTATTCTAATAAATAATAATAGAACGAAGACCATTTTAAAAATTTGCTATTTCCTCTTGAAATATGCTTCAACTGTAATTCATTTCTTTCAATTCGTCTTATAATACAAAATCTCTTCCACGTCCTTTTGTTTGCCACATTAAATTTGAGCGATAAATGGTTTCATATCGCAAACCTTTTTTGAGCTTACTTCACCTCCACTTATCTTATTCCTCCATGGGTTTCTTTAATTCTGTCTCAGCTTTCTTATTACTTCTGCGAAAATTTTTACACAACCAACCAACCGTAAACAAATGAAAGAGAAAAAAATTTGGAAAAAGATGATTTTTTATGAGAGTGACCTCTTGATTTTAATTAATTACTCAGTTAATAATTGGAATTTTGAAATTCTGAAGCTCAGGTGCATCAGGAGAGATATTGGGCTACTCTCAAAAAAATTTTGAGCTTTGTACGTGCTGTAGATTTTGCTAGCCATCGCAGACACACACACAGACAGAGCGTTTTGTTCTTTTATTAGTATAGATTGATAAATATGCATGTATATGTAATAGGAAATCATATTTTTTTAAAAACCCGGTTTAAACAAAAAAAAAACCTGGTTTAAGCCAAAAAAAAACATGGTTTTTGGGGGGTTTTTTCAAAAAAAAACCCGGTTTTTTACCAACCCTGATTATTTCATTTCAGTTTGTTAATAAATTGCCAAAGATTTTTTCCGTATATAGGCAATAGCGCAAACGTCACCGTTTACAACTTTATCTACAACATATACAATTTTACGAAAAAAAGAGGATTAATGATAAAAAAATATACAAAAATTGTTTCTATTAATAGGAATGAAATTTCAGCGTTTCTACACCCGGGTATTTTATTAGAAAAATATTTTTTTTCGTTTAATTGAAAACTTTTGTGCTGTAAGACAACAATATTTTCTCTAACAAAATACTGGGGTGCGAAAACACGGAAATCTCATCCCTATATTATAAGCATACATTTCATTTGCACTTTGTGAATCCGATTAAATTTTATCATTCACAAGGAAACAGGTTTACTTTGCCAATAAAAGCCACTTATTTACACACATCCTATTACTCAGTTATTACCTCGAAGTCAGTCTTCCATAACTTTCCAATACATCTCTATCGGAGTCAATTACCAGAGTATTTTTGATACTCCTACTCATAAAACACTGTCACAGGTGGATTAAGGTGAAATATGTGTTAATCACAGATTCCTTGGAGTTCCGGTGCTGACTTCAATACATATTTAAAATAAAATCGTTCAGGGATAAATTGTTTCTTCTGAAGTGAATATTTTAAAAACGAAAATTTCTTTCTGTCTATTATATCTTAATAGAATTGGGTAAGTAATAAGCATTTTGGCTATAATTAGAATATCTATATATATATATACCGGGTGTCCCAAAAATGACTGATGGATGGATTTTAAAAATTCAATAACTTGCAAACGGTGACAGCTATTTAAAAAAAATTTCAGGAGGATTATGTATAATATCAGGAGTTTTTTTTTTTTTTTTTTTTTTTTTTTTTACTGTAATTTTTTATTTAGTTCGAATTTCAAAGAATAGATGGCATTCACGGCAATTGAAGCATAGGTCGACACCGAAACTGACCTCACTCAGCACTGATCACTTGATCTGCGATCGCCGTCGGCGCCATCTATTGTTTGAAATTCGAACTAAAATAAAAAATTATGGTAAAGAAATTCCTGACATCATACATAACCCTCCTGCAATTTTTTTCAGATAGCTGTCACTGTTTGCAAGTTATTGAATTTTAAAGTCCATCAATAATGGGACAACCGGTATATATTACGCTAACGTACGCTCTACTATGCCTAGTATTGCGCCTTAAGATGCGCGTATAGAAAAACTTTTATTTATTTTGTTATAAATATGTGCATAATTTCCGATGTCATGCAGTTATTTTAACATTATGGCAACAATAGTATGCCACAGAATTTTCCGGATTACCCAATATATAAGTACTACACGTGTTTACAGAACAACAATATTGAACTTACCAGTTTAATTCATTCTAATAAAGGTGTTTAACTGCGACTAAACTTTTACAATTTTGTATATCACTATTTGTAAACAATGATCTTTTTAGTAAATTTGTATTTCAAAGCTGCAAAGAATTTTATTCTTTTGGAATAAGCGGAATCTTAATAGGAAAAAATGATCGTGTCCGCCAACACAGTTTGTAAAATATTCCTTTAATTTTATATTGTGGTTTGGAAGAAATATTTCTTTTAGTTTACTACAGACGAATTTTCTTAAAGCTATCGTCACTTTTAAACTGTTTTGTTTTAATTTTGTAGCATAATTATAACTAGTGGTTAAAATAAGGAGTATTTCTATATAAATATCGGATATTTAACGGTTTGTAGTATTTATCACATAAAACTTAAAATTATAATTAATACATAAAATGAAAGAGCAACTCAAACAGTTTTACATACAAGCTTACAAGTGTTCAATGGGGACACCTTTCGACACACTGCACACATTAATTCGATAGTTCAATTCTTCACAAAAGTTGAGAAGCAAAGAAGTTCCGTTCTGACTTTCACCCGATCTGACGCCATGTGATTTCTACTGATGGGGGTCAGATTGCGTGTATGTGACTCTACTACCAGCTGACCATTGCAGTTGTTATAAGAATGGCCCAACAAATACTAAATCTCTATATTTTGAGCAGTTAAACAGTAAAAATCTCATTCTTTTACACGGAAAACTGACTTAGTTATGATAATTTTAATTAAAATCTGAGTTTTTTCTGGCGCTAAAAAAGATCGTCTGTTCCTTTTTAATGCAAGAAAGAACCGAAAATTTATAAAATCCAAAGAAATTTGCTGCATAGTTTTAGTTGTAGAAGAATAGAATGTTTATTGTTGTACTTTACTCTTGTTCACGAAGAAAAAAGTTTATAAATAAAATTACCAAGTCCCATGGATCCTATAAAAATTTAAAAAGTGTAACTGCTTTGGGTGCTTTCCTAATTATAGAAATACTTAACACCTAGAGTCGTCCTCAGGCTCAAGGTCAAGAACATTTTGTTTGTTCAAAAGCAAATAATATGGATTGGTTGTATTAACTTAACCCCTTCAAGGTCAGTGCCCATACAACGTGCAGGGCTCCCAAATGGTCCGCGAACTGAATACCAATACTTTTTAACAGAAAATTTTATACAGTAAAACCTCCATAACGGACACTCCTGAATAGCGGACACCTCTATTTAACGGACAGTTTACTAATTCCCACTCCCAAAATCTAAATGTTTGTATGTTTAACCTCTGAATAACGGACAGTAATTTTGGCGATAAAATATGAGAAATTGTTTTTAAACAAAGAAAAAAATAGTAAAAAAACTCTAAATTTGTCAGGGCAATGTGAATCACAGATAAAAGAAGAGAGTTCCACCCGAGTCTTCTCTCCCACGTCCAGTATTAAATTCAGGGGATGGTCTCAGGAACATTACCTGCCGGAGCATCACAATGCCCCCTTCCTACTCCCTTCCGGAAGATTTGAGATTTTATGCTTTTAAGAAGTGGCAAATTACAGTCAGTAGTGACACTTTTTTTTTCTTTTAAGATGATTCAGGAAAATCCAAAACTATTGACATGGTTAAAACTCCACATTAAAAAAAAAAAAAAAAAAAAAAAAAAAATGTAATTTTCAAATGATAAAGGAAACTTTTAAAATACACATTTTCGTTAAAATGTAATGAACAGTGCATAAAGCAATGTACCATTTTATTTCAATTTTATTACTTAAAAGATAATGTTAATTTCTGAATAATCATATATTAGAATTTTAGGACATATAAAAGTCAATTAATGAAACTTTAAGCATTTCTTAGCAGATTTTGAATCTCTGAGGTTTTTCCCAATAACGGACACCTCCGAATAGCGGATGGCTTCCGCGCTCCCGAGGTGTCCGTTATTTGGAGGTTTTACTGTAGTAGATTTCTACAGAATTTGTGCTAGAACTAACTTCCAAAGGCGGTCTCGGCGCAGTTTCCAAGAAAAATATAAAACGAAAATCTTTCTAAAAAATATATTGATGTTTAGTTGGCGAACCATTTGGGAGCCCTGGGCCACGACTACCTAATTTTAATTCCAAAACTGTCAAATTGCACCAAAAATATTTTAATAAAATTTTGTTTGTATAAGTGCAAAATGTCCGGTTTTCATTTTCTACGATATTCGTTTGAAAATTTCGGCTCCAGTCAATCATTTCATCTTTCTACAAACAGAAATTTTCTGTCTGAAAAAAATGTTAAGCTACGGCACATTGTAGGTAATTTTTAATATATAAAGTATGTGTGTTCCTGAAAGGGTTAGATTTACTTTTTTAAGAAAATTTAAAAGATCCATCAAAGTCATGTTGATTTATTTATTATTATTATTTTATTTCTGAATATTTTAATATTTCTGATGATAAATAATTAATACAGCTTAAAAAATACATTAACACCTTGGGCACACATTTGCTTCAGGACTGCCACTGAGCGTTCTTTTTTTTTTTTTACATTACTTACATCTTTTATAGGTATCATGACAACATATGCAAGAGAAATGTACTACATTTCTTTCCTTACGTTAACAAGTGTTTTTAATATAATAAAAACATGCGTCAGAGGACAAATGCACGATTAGTCACAGTTGTAAAATATATTCAAATGGTTAAATATAGATCTTACGATAAAAACGACATTTTATTAGATAATAAATTTGAGAAAGAGTGTTGTTAGATGTCACACTAAATACATAAAAAAAGATTTAATATGAGATTTTGTTTTTTATTTAATCGATAGGAAAAAAAAACATACTATGCACTTGGTAACATTTAAGCGTTCCCGAAGCTCACAAATCTTAAAAAAAGAAAAAAAAAAGAAGTTTAAAATATTTTTCTATATTATTTAAAACATGAAATATAGATTTTTATGTTTTGGTTTGTTTTCAAAATCTAGCTTTCAAACAATGGTTATTACAGAAACGAGTTCTTTTGAAAATGTCTTTTACTTCATGTTGTTTTTTTTTCTTAACCGATTTCCTATTTAAATTGTTATAACTCAAGAACCGTTTAAGATAAATGTTTCGAACTTGGAAGATGTCTTTTTCAACTACTTTGCTTTCATTTTGATTTAGCAAATCTGAAAATAATGTTTACTTTTAAAAATATGATTTTTTTAAAAGTTTCATCATTTTTTTTTCAAATTTTTGCTTTAAATATTTTATTTTTTACTTAAATTAATATTTTTTTAAATTCTGATCAAAATTAAAGCTTTAATGTTTTTCTTTGTTTATATGAAAAATAAAATGAAATTCTAATAACAATATTTCAAGTCATAACGATTTTAATTTACGCCACATTCATGATAAATTTTAAATTTTATTTTTTTATTTATAAAAGATTATGCTAACTTTTATCATGTATTTTTTTTACTAGTAATATGTTTAACCAACACAAAAAAAATTCAAAATTTAATTAATTAAATAAAAATTATTTTAAAATATATTATTATGTTAAATGTGTTAAACCAATTTAAATGCTACATTCCACGACGAAATAGCATGCGTAGTGCCTATAGTAGAACAATTTTGACTAAAAAGATGAAAACAACCTTCCGTTACATATCAGAATATTAAAGTTTCTCAAATAATCTCCTTAAACTAAAATATTCTTCGCGTTTTAATGGAAAACAATCTTCTTTCCCCAAATGTACCAATTTTCTCAAAAACTGTAAAACTCAAGCTGCTTTCTTTACGAAAATCCTTTTTTAAAAAGGAATGCTTTCACTAAATTGAGTGAAGAATAATTTATTGAACAGATTTGTTGATTATTTTCGTCGTATTTTGTGAATGTCCCATTTTGAATAATAGCTAAATAAAACTTTTTTTTTTTTTTAAATATATAAAAAAAAGTAATTTTTTCAACTAAATAATTACAAGATTGTACATACTTTAAAGAATTGAAATTAATACAATATGCTACACTAACAATTTATTGTGGCTCGTCAGTTTTTAAAAGATCCTATGTTTTCCGAATCTAAAAATTTAATTTCACTTTCACTCCTTTTTGGTACCAATCACATAGCATTTGAAAATAAGATGTTAATATCTCTATATTTTTATTCTCCGACGACGGCTATGTTTACAGTTGAAAGGACTAAGAATTAAAGAAATTTAACATATTTTTAAATATTTTTTGTCATCTTTTTAAGTAATTTACACCTAGTGTAATTGTAAGTTTACAATGGCAAGTACATGTGCAAGTACTAGATTTTTTTTCATTAAAAGTGATAGAATGTAAACATGCGTCAAATACGCAATGTACGACTAGTCAAAGTCGTACACTATATTCAAGTGGTTATAGATCTTACGATAAAAACGACATTGTATTAGATAATAAATTGGAAAAAGACTGTTGTTACATGTTTTACTAAATTGATGAAAAAGAAGAGAGTAAACATGAGATTTTCTATTTTATTTAACCGGTACCATATAAAAAAAGTAACAAAAAAAATAAATAAAAATAAAATCCTATTATGTACTTGGTAACATTTAAGGGGATCAGATACACTTAAATCTTGAAACAATAATAATAATAATAAAAGTATTGCTTTAAAACTTCTTTATTTTCTGCTTAAAATGACATTTAAGTCATGTTTCTATCTGAAATAAAACAGGGAATATTAATTTTTATGTTTTGGTTTGTTTTAAAAATCTAGCATTCAAACAATGGTTGTTATAGAAACGACATCTTTTTTAAATGCGTTTTTCTTCATGATGGGTTGTTTCACAATTTCTACTACTTAAATTAAGAACCATTTAAAATAAATGGTTCGAACTTGGAAGATGTCTTTCGATTGTTTTATTTTTATTTTAATTCAGGAAATTTGAAAACAACATTTACTTTTTAAGAAATGATATTTTTTTAAGTTACATCTTTTTTTTTTTTTTTTTTTTTTTTTTTTTTTTTTTTTTCAAATGTTTACTTTAAATATTTCTTCTTTTTATTTAAATTCATATTCTTTAAAATGCTGAATAAAATTTAAAACTTTAATATTTCTGTATATTTATACAAAAAATGTGAAATTTTAAAATATTTTTTCAAGTTTTGCCCATTTTAATTTACCTCATTTTTTTAATAAGTTTTAATTTATTTGAAAAAAAAGTTATAAATTATGTTATTTTGTTTACTAATGATATGGTTAACTGTCACAAATAAATTTAAAATTTCAATTAAATAAATAAAAATTAGTTTAAAGTGTGTCCCAGATCAACTTAAATTACATATTCCACAATGAAATTGCATGTGTAGTGCGCATACTAGAAAAATTTTAGCTAAAAAGATGAAAGCAACCTAACGTTACATATCAGAATATCAGAGTTTCTCTAATAATCTCCTTAAATTAAAGTACTCTTCACATATCTTTGGAAAACAATCTTTTTCCGAATGTAACAATTTTCTAAAAAACTATAAAACTTAAACTATTTTCTTTCCGAAAATCCTTTTTTTAAAGGGTACATTCACTAAACTAAGTAACAAATAATTTATTGAACAGTTTGTCGAATTTTCTTCTTTGTATTTTGAGAATATTCCATTAGGAATCATAGTTAAAGGAAATTTTATTTTATAAATATAAAAAACTTGAAAATTAGTTTTTTCAAGTAAATAAATTTATCTTCAAAAAATTGAAATTAATATTACTTGCAAAACTGACAATAAATTGTGGTACGTCAGTCTTTAGAAATCTATAAATATCAAGTGTTTTACTATCATATTATAACAATATATACTATTATATTATTATTTTTTATCTTAATAAAAGCACATTTTTAAACGAGTGAACAAGTAAGTATCGAACAAAAAATATAAAAAAGATGTTAATTGCACGCTAGTACAACCAATCGATGCATAATGTTGACAGAATGGTCACGTTCATAGTGGTGATATAAATGTGGCTTCCTCTTTATTTCGTCACATTCATTTATGTGGCTGTCAATACGTGATTATACGGTGAAATTATAACTAATAGATATTTAACATATCTGCGATGTATTCCTGTTTGTGAGTACCCTGATTTTCGAAATAGCTGTACTCACAGATGAGACATAAACGACAGTACGAACTTTATTTAGTATCAAGTACGAGGGAGATTTTGAAAATAAGTTTACACTGACGACTATGGATAGAGGTGGTTATGAAAGACAAAACATGCAATGAAACATAAATGATAACACGTAACTTTACCTTTCTACACAAGTGCCAAGTGAGTCGAGACATTTGCCGTATTCCTTTATAGGTTTCACACAGACCTCCAGGAAAAAATCGAGGCTTTGCATACAAAAAAAGCGGTGAACCGGTTGTGTAATTTCGGCATTGCTTCCAAAGCTGTAGTCAAGCATTGCTTTCGTCAGTAGAGGCCAAGCACATCTCAGTCTGTCAAAAATTTGATGATGCTCCTCACTGAATTGGTGGCACTAACTCCGCACCTTTTGTTTCGATATCACATCTGATCCATAGACTTCCATAGAGAGGCATTAGTATATTTTGGACAGACCAAGACCCGGGCGGGCGTGCAGGACCACTATAGAATAAAGGAATATTTGACTACATCTTTAACACTAGAACCGCGGGAAAATTAATTCAAGTTTTATAAAAATATTTCCCACCGGAATTTTCATTCAAAACTGTTTAACATATATATTGAAATTATTTTTGCCCAGCTTATATTTAGATAATTTTATAAAGAGTTTTCTAGTTCAAATCAACTTTTCTGATTATGACACGGGTCAAAATGACCCGTCACCGCAGTTCTAGTGTTAAAAATAATGCCGAAATCACACAAGCGGATCATTGCTTCTTTTGTATGCAAAGCCCTTTCCTGTAGGTCTTTTTGAAGCTTATAAGTGTGATTCTCCGATAAGTGTGTAATTTCTGTCCCTTAGGATTACATGCTGTTTTTTGTCATTCATATAGTTGTTTTTTAGCATAAAATGTATTTTGTAATGTATTTCTACAATTTCAAAAAGTATTTTCGAGAAAATAATTGTAAATTTTACTGCAATAATATTTTAAACATTCAATTTGTCACTTCTGTTCCTTGTCCTTCACCTCATGTACTGATCTTCTGAAACAATTCTAAGTGTAATGACAGACTATTTTTAACAATTTTACCACCAAAAATATAAATCTATACTCCAAAGTACATAACAAAGTATTTTTGTTGTAAAGGAAAAATAGTTTGACATTTGTTCTGAGTCAGAGAAGCACTGCCCCCTAGTTTTAATGTCACTACTGTCCCTTTGTATGAAACATCGAAAATGACCACCAGGTCTCCAGATAAAATTTGGTGAACAGGTGCATTTAGTAGAAGGAGCCATCTTAATTTCCCAGAAAAGCACATGGCACAATTCTAAGGACATCAACAATAGTTACAAAACTACAAAATGGATAGAAAGATAAAAATATGTTTATTACTTGTCACTACTGTCCCCTACTTAAACTGTCATTGTTATTGCTTTTATTTATTTATTATTTTTTCATGATATAACATACTTTTGCATAGTACAAAATATCATATTGCATTCTTAAACTAAGCCTAACTTACTATTGTACACAGAAGTAATTTTCTTAATTAAGAAGTCCCTGTCACTTCTGTCCCCTTTCAAATTATTTATTTGAGGATTCAATCTCCGAAGTAGATATTAATGCCATATATGACTTGAAGACAAAGGATACAGTGATACCATCTATTCCAAATCTATTAATCTAAATTTATTAAAATCCTGGTTTATAAAGTAAACAACTATCTTGGGGACAGTAGTGACATTGATTACCAAATTATTGGGTCGTTCGGAAAGTCCTTTTCGTTTGGGAAAATCAATTCGCACCGGAAAATTTTGTTCATTAATATCTAAGTATTAGATATCGGAAACAATATCTAATAATTAAATAACATAATTTTCCGGTGCGAATTGAATTTCCCAAACGGAAAGGACTTTCCGAACAATCCTATTATTTATAAAATAATTTTTACAAAAATATATAAAGCCTAAAGTTTATGCCGGAGTGTTGTTTATAACTCAGTAGCATATGCTGTATCTAATTATTAAAAAATATTGCTTAAAATTTTATTTTTATTTTTCTCCAAATCAATGAGTGAAATTACCCTCTTATTGGAGAATCACCCATAAAGGGTTATGGCAAATGCCTCAACTCACTTGGCAGTTATGTAGAAAAGTAAAGTATCGTATTATCTTTAACCCTTAGCGGCGCGCTGGTTTCATGGATATATCACTTAATTTTAATTCCTAAACGCCACCTTCGCACCAGAATTTTGTTAAAAAAAATTACGGTTTATTGGATTCGCAAAATATAGCGTTTCCTTATTTAAAAATAAAGTCGTTTTCAAATTCCAGTGTCAGTAAATAATTTCAATACTTAAGCAATGAATTTGCCCTGCGACGCAAAGGATTAAAGCTTCATTACATGTTTTGTCTTTCATACACACCTCTGTCCACATACTTATTTTCAGACTCTCCTCCGTACTTAATTGACTATTTTTAATTTGAGATTAAGTCAATCTGTCGCAATCCAACGTCGAATCTGACTCTTCATCATCTTTCTCTGAAAATTCGTTTTTAGCACCAGTAATAAAGAAAAGTAATATGTCACTTGTATAATTAGAATATCTTGAAAGTCATGAAACTTAAAATAACTTTTAAAAATATATATGTTGCCAACCGAAAAAAATTTGTATAAGAGACAAAGATCCGAAAGAGTTAGATAAATAACAACAATAATAAACAATACAAATACAAGGTGTTTCAAAAACGACGATCCATTCTTATGAAAAAAGGGAAAAAATCCATTTCTATTGATTTTTTTTATAGAAAAGGATCATTATTTCACATAGGAATGGATCGTCATTTTTGGTACACAGTGTAAGATATTTCTTGCCACACCAAGTGACGAATAATTAGTGAAAAACACAGACAAAAAAGATAGTAAATACCAGTATTTTGTTACAGAGAATTTCGCCTTCTTCTCTTGATACTATTTGAGGTATTCTGTAAAAGAAAATAATGGTAGTTTCCGCTTTTTTGGTTTGTATTTTCTCTGACCACTTGCCACCCTGCACACTAATATAGCCAGTCTTTCTTGCATTAACCCTTTAACGGACAAAGCATTTTCATTGCTATGATGTTGAAATAAATGACTGACATCGGTAATTGTGAAAAAATATATTTGTAAATAAGAAAAAGTGATTTTTCACATACGTAATAAAATGGATTTTTTAAAATTAAAAATCCTGTATCGTTGTTGCATATCTGAATATGAATTTTGTGTTTTCGGAGAGAAACCAATGAACATTAAAGGGTTAATGAAAAAACACTCTCATTCATAAGGGTGAGCAGAAGAGACGCCGTTCCCAAAAGTGCTAAGTAAGTGACAACAGTAATAATCAGGAAGTAATTGTACTCTAAGCGCCATTAGTACAGCCGGTTTATGAAGCATTATTCCAACTATGGACTGAATCACAACGGTGAACAGAATCTGACTTCTTTATTTCATCAAATTATGATTTATCTGATGGTAAATGATGAGCTTGATGTGTTGTCATATCTAGCTGTTTTTAGATAGTTAGATGTTGTTTGTGTTCGCAATTATACAAATACGTAGAACCGACAATCATTGTCTGGTCCATTGATCTCGCTGTCTCAGCCCAATGGTCTTTTCGAGGCATAAAATATTTGGATGCAAAATTTAGTTAAAATCTATTCAGCCGTGTTTTTAAATATAATTAGCTTGACCGTGATCCATTATGATCCAAATTGACCCACTAATAGAATTTTTTTGAACACGAGACAAATCCCAATGATTTTGTCGTGCCTGAAAACGATAAAGTACAAAACATTGTCAAAATCATGAAAGCCATGTTCTAGATAAAATTAGCATGATCCAAAATGACCCACAAATCAAATTTTCTCTAATATGCAACTAATCCCAATGGTCTTCTCATACCAAAACACGTTTGGATACCAGATTTAGTTAAAATCGTTTACGCTGTTGTTTAGATATAATTAGTTTGACCCAGATTCATTGTGGCCCAAAATGACCCACTTATCAAATGACCCACTTTTCTCGAACATTTCACATATCCCAATGATTTTCTCATGTCCGAAAACTATAGAATACAAAATTTAGTCAAAATCGGGCAAACCCTTTTCTAGATAAAATTAGCAAGACCCACAATGACTTAAAAATGACCCACTAAATTAATTTTCAACATGTGACTCAACCCAATGGTCTTCGTGTAATCCAAATCGGTAAAATACAAAACTTGGTTAAAATAGAGCCGTTTTTTAGATAATATTGGTTTGACCCAAAAATGTCCCACTAATCAAAATTTCTAGAACATGTGATCCAGACCAATTGAATAGTTTTCCTGTGCCAAAAAATTGTTGGATACAAAATTTCGTTAAAATCGATCAAGCCGTTCTTTAGATATAAATAGTTCCCCCCTGATCCATTATGGCCCAAAATGACCCACTAGTTGATTTTTCTCTAGCATGTGACCTAGCCCATTGGTCTCCTCGTGCTCGAAAATGATAAAATACAAAATTTCGTCAATATCGTTAGAGCTGTTTTTAAAACAAAATTCACACACACACACACACACACAATTTTTGCTCGTATTATTGTATAAGATATTTTCTATGTAAGACCATCGTGTCTGCATTAAAGACATTTCTTAGCCAAAAGACAATATTGAACTACCATATATCCTCGTGTATAAGTTGAAGAATTTTAGACATAATTTGGGATTTAAAAATGCGGGGAGTCTACTTATACAGAAGACAGTAAAAAAAAAAAAAAAAAAAAAAAAAAAAAAAAAAAAAATAATTTTCCACTTACAATCGGCGAATGGTCAAGTCTTTTAAGTAATCACATGCGGGTCTAGATTGGAGAGACCCATAAAAGCGGACGATGGTTATTTCCTTCTGAAGAAGAAGAGCTCTACAATAATGTCCCTGTAAATGCTAGGCACCCATTTTCTCTTGAAATAGAATTTTCTTCAATACAAGGGCATTCCATTCAATATATTAATCCTTTGCGGGGCAGGGCAAATTCATTGCTTAAGTATTGAAATAAATGACTGACACCGGAATTTGAAAACAATTTTATTTATAAATAAGAAAACGCTATGTTTCACGCATTCAATACACCGTAGTTTTCTTTAACGAAATTCCGGTGCCAATGTGGCGTTTGGGAATTAAAATTAAGTGGTATATCTATGAAACCAGCGCCCCGCAAAGGGTTAATCCGCTTTTTTAAAAGATTTCAACTTGAAAATGCTTCTACATTATCTTCTAAAAGTCCTACAATAGAAAGATGACTGTAATTAACCTGTCTAAGAAACTGTTTATCTTTGTGAATAAGGCTTAAATAAATTTTTGGAAGATTTTTTTTTTTTTAATTTCATTAAATTCATGTAAACAGATTTCAAAATAGTTTAAACTTCTGCACTTTTACATAATTATAATTTTAAAACTTAGAATATTAACCCCTTAATTGGTTTGCCCGAACGCCGTTCGGGAAAGACGAATTTGCTTATTTCATCATTTAAAGCTTTTTGGTACTACTATTATTTTTAAGAAACTTTTCGTACAATTGGAAGGCGGAAATGTTTAAACTAAATTTTACAAATATTTTATTTAAATAATAGTGGTGTGAGTCCGCTATTTTCAATTTATTGAACGGAAAACACTTAACTAGTTAAGGGGTTAAAATCTGATCAGAAATGTTCACTAATTTAATGGAATTTTTTTTTTTTTTTTTTTTTTTATCCTGTATTACAAACCAACATATTTTCAGATATGGGGTTCGACTTATGCATGAAAACTCATTTTTTTTTGTTATTGTTTTAATTATGCTTAAAATTTACGGGGTTCAACCTATACACGAGTATATATGGTAAGTAAAATATTTTATTACAAGCATTTTTAAAAATTAAAATATTTAAACAACATTTGAGCCTTATATCACCAATACAACTGTTATTGATATCACACTGGTGTTGTATATATATATTTTTAGAATGATTAAAATAAATCATTCAACCATTTTCCTTTAACAGAGTTGCCAACCTCCGGCTTTTTTAAAATCATGAAAACGTACTTTGAACCAGAAAATTTATTTAATGAGAAGTGTTTAGCATTAACTCAGAGAGTCATTTGAAATTTACTTAATTTCGTTGACTCAATAAATTTCTGGTTAGAACTATAATTGTTTAATTTTTGAAAAGCCGGAGGTTGGCATGTCTGCTTTAAATATCAAACAAAAAATACTTGCGTATATTATTTACAGCTGGTGGGTTGCAGTAAACAAATCAAACCCTCGAAGAATACAAAATCGTATATACGTAACTTTTTTTTTAATTCTGAAGCTACTTGATCATAAACTCTGCACACATGATAAGAATATAAAAAATAAAAAAAAGATTAAAATACATGTTTCAAAGCACAAAGAAATGTTGAAGTTTTATCTAAAGTAAACTTTTACTCTTCTTAAAAAAAAAAAAAAAAAAAAAAAAAAAAAAAAAAAAAAACTTATTTATTTTTTATAAAAGCGATGCCGATGAATGGCTCATAGGATTCGGAGATAATCTGTAAAGCGTAAGCTTAGAAACCATTCCTTGGAAAGAAGCGAGAAATATTTTAAAAAATATGATTTCTTTTAAATTAATAGCGAAAATATTATTTTAAATTTTCGGTGGAATGGTTTTTAATTTTTAATTTTGATGAAAGTTGGGTAATACATTTTTAATATATAGGCTGTTCAAAAATCAACCGACAAATTAAGAAGGAGTCGGGGATAGAATACATGAAAAGAGAGGAAAATTATCATTCAACTTGGAATCGCAAAAGACGTATTTAATCAAAAATACAGAGCTCTCTGGCTTAATTTAATTTTTGTGGACACGAATAACTTTCACAAAGTGCATTATAATAAAATTTTTAATAGGCATTCTTATCGTTGTTGCAAATCTGGTAATATCGACCAAAAAAAAAAAAAAAAAAAAAAAAAAAAAAAAAAAAAAAAAAAAACTGGTAAAAGTTTGCATTATATGCGCCAGTAGTAGAGACATGCACGGGCCCGGATTTGACTCGAAGTCCGTACCCCGCCCGGCCTGGCGAAATGAAGCCAAATTTTCAAACTGCCCGGTCCGGCAGAGTTAAGTCAATTTTGTGAAAGGGTCAGGCCGGCATAAAAATTGCACGGGGCGGTCTGGCCCTGGCTGATAAAAAGGTTTATCGGTCGGGAATAAAAAGTTAAACAAAGCCAATAAAATATTAGCCATTTTCAATGAATATGTCTTTCACGAGAATAAGTATAAATGTGTACCTTGGGCCGATGCTTGTTTGTCAATATCAGTACAGAAAGTTAACATATCCATCCAGACTGGCAACGGACATGGTGGCTGTTTAATTTTTTTCAGCAGACTCGTGCCGTGTTGAGATCAGACTTGCATTTTACTTGCATTTTTTTCCTACATAGTCGAGCCGAGCCGGAACTTATTGTTCTCAGGGTGTGTAGTGCAAAGAATATGTTTTGTAAAAATATTAATCGCGACAATGAATTTATGGTAAAGAAATTTTGGAAATATATTTTAAGGTGGTTTTCAAATTCACTGCAAAACATCGCGAAACTGATGCGTTTTCTGACTAACTTCTAATTGTAAAGGCTTAAAATTGACAAGCCAAACTATTAAAGGGTTTTGGAATTGAGCAGCGCTTTTCATTTTTGATAAATAAATTACTTGTTACATACAAGAAATTGTTATCATGACATTAGGTTTTTCTCCTTTTCCGTGATGTTGGTTCCGGAAATTCGATTTAAAATACTATCTTTAACAGTATTTTCCCAAAAGTAAATTGTCTTTATCAACTATAAAATCATTTGAAAATATAGTTTGTAAATCTTTTGCGTTACCGCAAACGTATATGAATTGAAAAATATATCAGAAAATAGCTCTTTTGTATATGAGAAAAGCCTTAATAAATAAGAGAAATATGTTCTCAAATGTTTTTTGAAATTTTGAAATGTCTAAGAATCTAAGTAATCTTTCATATTGTTAAAGTCTATTTTCTGTCTTTTGAACAAAGACATCGTAATTTTAAAATATACTACAAATTTATCCCCAGAAATATATATCCAATATTCTTTGAAGAAGCCTTAGTTACATGTTAAGTAAAATATGAATTTTTTGTAGAAATTAAATCGAGCCAGATCGAGCGCACGGGACCTGGTCTGTTTCCAATGATTTTTGTACGGTTTGGGCCGTGAACTATGAAACTATGAACGGGTCGGGCCTTCCTCGGGTCAATATTTTATTTTTATATCGGGCCGGGCCAATATAACTTTCATTCCGGCCGTACCAGTGCATGAAAATTCCGGTCCGTGCAGACCTCTAAACAGTAGTACACAGAGTACGGAACAGAGAATCAACTTTCATACACTGTAATGGCAACTTGTTTAACATGGGATTACGCATAGACAATAGCGATACGAGCGGGTGACTCTGAAACTACGATCATAACATAAGAGAGGTTGCTAATTCGGCGAAACATCGCTTCCTTGGCGACAAATGATATAGGAAAAAAGAAAAAAAAAAACAGCGACGGCTTGCTGCTTCTTGTTTTGAAATTTATGAAAGAATTATTTTAATATGAAATAACTTTGACGTATTCGTCTTGCAAACAATGCATGCGTCTCTTCTTAACATAACGACCTAATAATTTAAACTTGAAAATTCAAGAATAATAACAGTAATAATTACGAATCAATATAAGCGCGGAAATCTAAGATCAAATAGCATAAACACGTGTGCAAAGTTAATCAAATCAGCATTCAGCAAGAAGTGCCAAGTCAGAATATGCTTACAGTTAAACAGAAATCACGAGGATAAAAATCGCCAACGCGATGGTTTAGTTTTTAAGTGATCCACTGAGGGCGTTCTTTTCAAGCCGAGTTGAGGCTCTGTCTGTACTCTGTGCAGTAGTATGCACATGACGTTCCACATTTTGCAGGGTTCGGAAGTACGAGTGATGGACTTTGCAGGTCAGGAAATCTTTCTATACTTTTATTTTCTTATACACAATGTCTCTTTAATTAGGGTCTAATTTCACTCGTTTAAACTAGATTTATTTTTTCATAAAAAATACTGATATTTCGTTTTCAAATAACGGTACCGTACGATACCTCTTCTAGGGACTGATTTCCATTTCATACAATATCATGGATTTCTTGAACAGGCTGATTTCCCAAAACATTTCGTGATGTCATAACATTTCGCACAAAATAAGATACATATCGTTAAATTTTCATTGTTATGTTTTGATTTTTTTCAAAATTAGTACTTTGAATACAAGTTCACGTATCATGAATCACCCTGTATTTGGGACAACTTGTTTGGCATCTCATGTTTAAAGGTTATTTTTAATGCTCTTCATGCCTTCTATAACCCGGATTATTTTGTCGGTCGAACTTTGAAACAGCTGTATAAAATATAGCACGCGATTATAACGTATGCGCAATATTAGTTCGCGACATTATAGCTACTGTTTGATGCATAGGTTATATGGTTATTTTCAGAATGCATTTAGCAAACCATTCAATGACTAAGTTTTAGTTTCAGTTTCAGTCAAGGCAGGGAGACTTACTATTATCGTTTTGGCTCAATAAGCCCCGCCTAGCAGAATATTTACCGCCATCACCAGCAGCTGCCGAAGGTAGGATCCAGAAAATAATCTTCGTTGAATGAGACTCCTGTGTATATAATGTGTGTATAAGACTCCTATCTACAAAATAAGTCATACAAATATATTACATATGTCAGCCCAGTTTTTTCTTAGTATATAGGACTTAAATTATACAATCTTATGTAAATTACAAATTTTGGAAAAAAAAAGAACAAAATTACTGTATGATACATTGCTGGACAAGCAAAATACAATAAAAGTACGCCAAACAAATGAAATGCAGATGAAAACCAATTGTGAAAAAATCACTAAAAGCGACACTGCAATGATGCCAGCACTAAATATCTATAATGTCTAATTTTTTGTAAATATTAGATGGCTTGTTTTACGAGCTTTTGTAGTGTAAATCACATAGCGAATAAGCGTTATATTTGTTTTGCCACAGTTATTTTTGGAAAGTTTGCTTAGCCTTATTCAATTTATGAGATATTTCCGATAAAATTCGCAGAAAGTCGCAGTTTTCCGTTCTAAAACTCTGGTAGCCATAAATCGTAGCCTATGACTTACACTACATGTACTCATGGAAATAACTAAACAAAATACAGAAACATTGATATATTTTCAGTTATACCACACAAATAAAACAAGCTACCACATAAATAAAACAAACATATCCTTTGCGTAACTGAAAATTTATTTTACATTTTGAAACTTCATGGTTATAAATTTTATGAACATGATAAAAATCTCTCATGCGAAACGATTAAAATATACTTTCTAGAACTGGAGAAAATATTGAAGCTATGTAAAGACCACTCCAAAATAAAATATGCATTCAACTTTTGGAGAAAGCGATACCGATAAACGGTTCACGGGATTCGGAGATAATCTGTAAAACCGAAATCATTGCATGGAACAAAGACCTATTTTAAAAGGAATGATTTCTTCAAAATTAATGGCAAAGATATTATTCTAAAGTTTTGGTTTAAATACTTATGGTTTGATTTATGAAAAGAAAGTCGAATAAACTAATTGTTGTTAAAATGTGATGTAGACAAATACAACATTGCGATGAGAAAGATTAGTTTATAACATTTTATGGATAACAGCAACGAATCAAGTAACTAGATTTTCACGGGATCAAATTACAGAATTTCATATAAAAACAAAAAATTAAACCAATCTGTAGATTCATTAAACCGTTGGCTCATAAAAAAAATGCTCCGCAAGAATCCGTTGGTGGTCCGTAGAACAAATCTTAACGTTATTCACACTTTTCGTTTTGTCTTTTAGTTACTTTTGATTTGTTAAAAGTTTTGACAAATGTATCAATGTTCTTGGAGATTATGCCAGAAAGAAAATACAACTTCTTCATGTACAAGCCTATTTCTTAATGTACTCACTATATTAATTGTGTGACATAGTAACGAATTCGTCGGATATTTTGGAAAAAATTAATAGAATTTTTTGCCTTTTTTCATTGGTACGTTACGGCAATTTGGAGTAGTAAAATTTACAATAAAATTTTTCGGGGCAAAAAGACGAAAGATGTTAGCACCTCGAGTGAACGAGTTGCCTGTAAATATTTTAAATCAACATGACTAAAACGTTTAAAAAACAACTCATTGACGATCCAATAAATTAATCTCTTTCCTGAGAAGCCAAATCCACTGTTTTGTTTTAACCTTTTGAGGGGTAAAATTATATACAAAAGTACATGTATTTCTATTATAATAATAAAACACTTATTTAAATACGAGAAAATGAGATGTTTTGTGAAGGAAGTTTTATATTTAAACCCTTTTAATGTTCTAAGTATCGTTCCAAAGTGATTTATATATATATATATTAAGCAAATGAAAAAATAAGTATTCTGCGAAAATATCTGTATACACGTAAAATAATTTATTAATGTTTTTCTTTTTCTTTACTTTTCTTTGTTTTTTTTTCCTTTTTAATTTTAGAAGTGAGTTTCGGAAGCTAAAAAAATATTCATAAATCGAAAAATCGCGAGCTAAAAAACTCTGCAATATTTGAAAAATCCGGAACTAAAAATTTTGAATAAATCGAAAAATCCGGAGTTAAAAATGTTGTAGTATAAATCGACACTAAGTGAGCATTCGCAGTAAATCTCCATAGGGGGCGGGGGGGGCTTTGCAGTTTCGATCCGCCTGTGTACTTATTCTTTTTAACGTTGTTACTGCCAATCCTGGTTACCACTTCAGCACTAAATGACCATGCGAAGTAAATCTCCATAGGAGGCTTTGCAGTTTCGATCCGCCTGCCAAATCATAGCATCTGAATTACACTACTTTTTTCGTGATGGAAGCCTTTTACGAAATTTTTAATGATTTGACGTAGGTTTTTAAAACAGCAATTTGTGCTTTATGAAATCGAAAAATTTCTCCACTTATGTAAGCCAAATTTAACAGTAAAATTTTATTGGTGGGAAAAAATATGATTTTTAAGCTTCTTTTGCGGCACGTATACATATCTCTCGTCCCCAAGGGGCTGCTGGTACTCATGGAAATAGCCAAATAAAATACTGAAACCTAGAAACATTTTCAGTTATATCACACAAATAAAACAAGTTATACCAAATAAATAAAACAAAAATATCTCTTGCGTAAATCAAAATTTCTTTTACATCTTGAAACTTCGTGGTTATAAATTTTATGTGCATGAGGAAAATTCTCAAGCGAAACGATTAAAATGCACTTTCTAGAAATGAAGAAAATATTGAAGTTATGTTAAGACCACTGTAAAATAAAATATCCATTCAACTTTTCGAGAAAACGATACCGATAAACGGTTCAAAGGATTCACATATAATCTGTAAAACTTGAATTCCGAAACAACTGCATGGAACAAAGACCTCTTTTAAGAGGGATTATTGCTTCAAAATTAATGGCAAAGATATTATACTAAAGTTTTGCTAAAATGCTTATTTTTTTATTTATAAAAAAAAAGTCGAATAAACTTTTTTTTTTTTTTTTTTTTTTTTGTAAAATATGATGTAGTGTGCGTGTCTAACACAGCATTGCGATAAGAATGATTAGAATTTTATTTCTAACAGCAAAGATTTAACTAATTAAATTTCCATCGGAGGAAATTATAGAGGTTCATATAAAAATGATAGAAAAATCATTGTGCTAATAATCAATCGCTGGTTCATAAACTACAAATGGTCTGCGAGAAACCTTTGATGGTCCGCAGAACAAATCTTAACATTATTAAGATTTTTTTTTGTTTTGTTTTGTTTCTTTTTCTTATTTTTGCTTTATTAAAAGTTATGGCAAATGATATGACATATATTCTTGGAGGTTATGTGGAAAATGTAAGTATTGCTTCTTCGTTTATTTGTGTCGTTCTTCATAAATGCACTAATGAAGAATCTCGATAGTAGATTCAAAACAGCTGTTTGCTACATTCTTATACTTTATTTGTGCATTTATAATCGTTGGTTTTCTATCTTTAAACATTTTTGCACAAAGGCTTTATTTACTATTTTAGTGCTGCAGTGTTGCCAGATGGGCTACTTTTTTAAAATTCAGATTCTTGATTGGCACCACTTTTTTGTAATGGTAAAATGCGCCTTATTTATTGACCGATTCATAAAAGAGAAAACAAAGGGAATTTTACCGTTTCAAAAAAGTGGTGCCAATCAAGAAATCTAATTTTTAAAAAAAGTAGCCCACTGTCAACACTGTAGTGCTGAACAGTGCTGAACAGTAGAGCAATAGCAATGGGCTGTCTAGTAGCTAGCAACTTTACAAGTGAACAAAATAACCCTTTCCGGCACACTGTGCTCGGTCTGGGATACCTAATTTTAATTCCAAACTTGCAAACGGCACCAATAATGTTTTAGTAAAATTTTGCTTTTGCAATAAAAGCTTAAATTAAGGATTTCAAGATGTCTAAAAAATTCGATCGTGAATTCCGGTGTCAGTCGATAATTTCTCATTTTATTAACAGATTTTGCCCGTGCCGGAAAGGGTTAAACGGTGACATGGACTTCCTAGTTGCTGAGCAACTTTACATCCAGGATATCTTGATACAGAGTTTTTCAATGCAATGGGAGCCATAAAGATGTTTAAACGTGGCTGGTTGCCACAGAAAAAAAGAGTATAAAGAAAGAGATACTTAAAGATTACAGTATAACTTATTACATAAAAAAAGGACAAAGAAAAAGAAATAAGAAAAAATGTTCATTTGATCACAAACTGAGCTAGCCAGTCCATAAAGGCGAAGAAAGCTACCGCAGGGAAAAACCGCCCCAATGTAAAAAAAAAAGACCCTTTACAGAGACCATACATTAAGTTTAACATTAATATAAATGCAAAAAACACTAATTTATGCAAAAAGGCAAATAAGAAGAAAGTTTAACAATAAGATAAAACAAAGAGAATAAACGTGAAAAAATAAGATATTTACAATATTTACAAAGAGGAGAGTTCAATAAAACTAAACGAAAACGCAAGGATAATGGGAAAACAAAAATAAGAGGAGCTCGTCGACCGCGTGGTCTGGTAACTCGAGAGAGAGTATAGGAATAAATGCAATAATGTAAAAAATGACAAGTTAATAAGAATAAAAAGTAGAAATAATATAAAGATATATATATATCTAAAGTTTATATATATATATATATATATATAATATATGACAGGACGGACAGACAGAAAACATAGAGAAACAAGAAGTTTACATAACGAAGACATTAATCTACGTTAATGTTGAGTTGATTAGCAAGTATATCGAATTCAGTAATAATTACAAGCATTTTTTGTATAGGATCCTTACATTGTTTAGTTTTAGCGGAAATGTTTTTGATGCAGTTTATAAATTTAGTGACTTGTATAATTTCTTTAAAATCCTTAAGAGTTTTGAAAATATCTTGTATATATCATTATTGTAATTAGCTTGAATATTGCTAAAATCTAAAGAGTTTGACATATCTGTCGGTTCATCCGGAGTTGACGAATTATGTGTTTTAACAGGTTGATCAGATGAATTTAGAGTTTTTAAGCTATTGTTATGAATCACAGAGTTAGTTTTCTTAGTATAATTATAGTTTTTGAAGATATCAGCCAATAATTGGGATTCCGTGGTAACCCGGTTACTGACATTATTGTTGGGTTTTTTATTTGATTTATTTTCAAGTCTATATGGGTTTTTAGGGAATCCTCGGTAGGATGCAGGGTGAGCCAAACCGCAATTAAAACATTTGGGCGTAATACGCCCTTTATAAGTACATTGAGTACTTAAGTGTAATTCCCCACATTTAACGCATTTAGCATCGAACCCGCATACCTCCGAGGCGTGCCCGTAACCCTGGTAACGGTAACATTGTTTAACACGTTGTTTGCTGGTAAAAGCTTCAATTTTAACTGATAAATAGTGAATAATCTTAATTTGATAAATTTCTTCAAGATTTTTGCAAGGTATGATATTTGCCATATAAATTGGCATGGGATTTCCGGTTTTTCGGTTTTTAAGCATTGCTACTCTAGTAGCCGTGAAGCCGCACTCTTTTAAGCTATCAATAATTAAATTGGTATCAGTATAACATGGGAGACCTTTAATGCAAATTTTTTTGGGCCTAAGTTCCCGAGGATCAAGAATAGTATATTTTTTGGCATTTTGGTCAAGCCAACGTTGAGTTTTTCTGAAATCATCTGAGGTTTTACCGTGAACAACAATACGATCACCTTTTAAGGCAATTTTAGGTTTTTCAGTATTTATCTCCGCAATTTGTTTGGCTACAGTCGTCCAATTTTCAACAATCTCCAAATAAAAGGGATTGATATTAGTTTTCGAGATACCAGAACCGCTATCACTATTATCGGAAGAAGAATGTTCCATTTCGGAATTAACAGTAAGAGTATTATCTTCAAGATTATTTTCAAGTAGTGTAACATCATCAGACAAGTTTTTAAATTTATTGTTAAGGGGGATTGATGAAATCTCCTCAGTATTTTTACGTTTTATGCCCTTTTTAACGGCAGTGAATAATTCATCTTTCATAGAAGTTTTAGTGAGGATAGCATGACTAGTTTTTTTGTAAGCAATAGAACAGAAAAAGCCAAAAAGTCCAAACTCAAGTAAGTTATCAAAGGTTGGCTCCCTAAGCAAAGAAAAAGTTTCAAAACAGGCTCTTCTTACCTCAGCAACATCATCCGGAGAGCTTGCATAGTTAGGTTTAACTTTCACATCCTGGATGTATGTATCCGTAAAGGTGAAAAAATTCGTAAGTATTTCAGCAGAGTGTTCTTCAAAACTTGAAGAAATTGAGTCAAACTGGGCTTTAGAGTTCGTAGTAAGCTCAGCATTGGTGATCTTTTCCACAGTTTCATCAATTAATTGCGTATTAGCATAAGATGCCATCATTCATAAACACCAATTGAATTGTTATTCATACGAACTGCTTACAACCACTGAGAAACGCGTGAAAAACATCTTATAGCAGCGGATCAGACATGCGTCTTACTTCGACAACAGACGAAACGAGGAATGAAAAAAAGAGATGACAACTTTACAGTAACAAAATGAAGTAAAATTAATATTTAAATGTTTAAATTTATCTGGTATATTTTCGGAATTATAATCAGAAAAATGCAATTAGTCTGTCACATTCAAAGTTTATCCATGTTAGAACTTTAATCACAGTACTCCGTCTGAACAGATCTCATAAATCAAATTCCAGTAGAAAGAATATGGTAATGTAAAAATACAGTTTTCTTTTAAGTGCACAAAAAATTTTCAAACTAAAAGAGTGGATCAAAATAAAGTTTCTTTCTAGAATTAGAGAGAACGATGCCATTAAAGGGTTCACAGGACTAGCAGAAGATCAGCAAAGCTTAAACTCCCAAAATATTGCATGGAACAAAGTAATAATTTAAATAGAATGATTTTACTAAAATTAATGAAAAAATAAATTTGAATCGAAAGTTTTGGCATACCGATTGCTTTTTGTGTTGTAAAAAGAAATGTGAGCCATTCTTCCCAAATCGGCTTTTTTTGTGAAATGTGGAAAAAAAATCACCAGTATTTTTTAGAATGTATTTATGCAGAAACATTTGTTATGCCGTTAAATTTATAATTTTTATTGTCAAATGGCTTCCAACATACTTCTATGGGACCGTTCAAGTATTACGTAAGCACTAAAGGGGGAGGGAGGGGTCCAGAGTCTGCTTATTTTTTCTGACAAGGGGGAGGAGGGGGTCACGACAATTCTTACGTAAGCATAAAATAACGAAGCAACTGCAGTTCAAATTAAACAAGAAAACAAGAACCGGAAACCTGCAATATCCCAGGCCACTGTTCCAGCGAAAACTTTATAATAGACAATGTTGAAACATGGGTTCAAGGACCCTGGACATCAGATTAAAATATGAAAACCAAATTGAACTCCAACATTTATATGATTCATGTCAAAAATTTTAGTTATGACGCCTAAGTAAGTAAAGACTTCTTGTATATCTTGTGTTATTGTTCAAAGTGTTCAATAACAATATATTTAAACCATTTTGTATTCTGCGGTTTGTTTAATGTAATAAGCAACAATGTATTAAAACCATTTTATATATTTTGATATCACAATCCCTATATGCCTATATAAATTTGTAGGATTAATAATGTAATTGATTGGTAACTTTTTATAAGTCAAGAAGTATTGATGTATAAACTGTCATAAAATCTTACGTAAGCAAAGGGGGGGGGGTCTAGCATTTCCTTATATTTTCTTACAAGGAGGGGAGGGGTACAAAATGACTAAAAATATGCTTACGTAATACTTGAACGGTCCCTATGTAGAAGACAATAACCACCAAAGAACGCAACAAATCTTCAGCATCAAGAAGCACACACGCAGAACATGAAATATGCAATTACAATTGGAGATTATTTTTTAATTATTATAATCTGGCAATACTTTATCAAATAAAAAAAAATCCATATACACTCTGACACCATGTGCAAGAGAAATGTACTGCAAAATTTATTTTTTCAAAAAAAGTGGTGAAAATATAACATAAAAATCGTCGCCTGTTTCAGCTCTGCATTTACAGATGTTAAAATATTTTCATTTTTTCAAGTATTTTTTCATATTTAATTTCTAAATATAAGCAGTATAATTAGGTTAATTAATTTGAAAGGAAGCAATTTAATAGCAAAAAACATAACCTTAACGTTGCGACAATTATAACATCGTAAATACACTGTTATAAGTATACAAATTATGCGATATAAATTGTCGGATATCTCGAAAACAACTGATTTGCGACGGGCAGTTTCTTTGTGATTTGTACTCTTCAAAACGATATTTTTTAACAATACCAGATTCGTCAGAATCGGTGCTTAATACTTTTTGAGCTTCCCTTGTGAGAGAATGTTGTAAAGATAAGTACTTTTTGCAGAATATTGCAGTACAAATCAAAGGTTATATTCCACTAGTACAGATTAAAAATTTGAAAATACACGATTAAAACCTTTCCTTTCACATACAAAACATTTATTATTACCAAACATGTTACATTTTTACATTGCAAAAGTATTATGATACAAAATAATTACCAGCATTACAAATTTATTAACATTACATTAAACAAATTAAAACCTGGCAGATATACACACTCTGTTGCGAAACGAACAATGTATTTTGTATTTTCAAATACATAGTTACAAATTTTACGTGCGTGGTAAAAATAAGCAACGCGGGAAGATTAAAATTCTTTACCAAAGCACAAGAAAATATTGAAGTTGTCGAAATATTTCTTCCAAAAATAAAATTTGCATTTTGTATTTCAGTAAAAGGGATATTGTTAAGCAGATCACAGGACTCTTTGGAAAACTGTGAAGCGTAAGCTCCGAAACCGTTGCATGGAACAAAGATCTTTTTTATAAAGATTTGTTTTTCAAATATTAATGGCTAAGATATGCTGGAAAAGTTTTCGTAGATTCTTTTTTGTTTGGGTTGTAAATAGAAAGTTGGATAATGTTGCATAATTTTACTTTTGATGTAGATCAAGATACTATTATTAAATTTCTCTAAAATGTCTGTCTGCTTTTTATATTGCTTTTTATATTGCGGTAATTTTTGTTATTAGAAATGGTTTTCAATAGTGTTTTAATTCTAATGTGGGAATATTATAGCATTTGACGAGAGATTTATAACACATATATTCTTAATTTTATTTTCAGTGAAAAAGTCTTACTGGTAATTTGCCAGTTTAGCTAGCAGAAAATAACACCATTGTAATAAATATACAAACTGTGTGACATAAATTGTCGGTTATCTCGAAAACGGCAGGTTAGTGACGTTTACTTCATTTGAGTTTTTTTTTTTTTACTACCGAAGACGAGATTCTATCAAAGATGCTAGTCTCGCCAAAATGTGTGCTTAATACTTTTTGCATTGCTCTTGTGAATGTTATAAGGCTAAATATATTTTGTAGAATATTGTAGTGCATAGCAAAGATTTAATGAACTATTCTACCAAAAAAAAAAAAAAAAAAATTAGAAAATGTAAAAAAATGTATGAAAATACAAGATTAAAACTTTTCCATTCACATGCAAAACAGATGGCTCCCAAATGATCCGCCAACTGAACACCAATATTTTCTAAGAAATATTTTATTTTTAGACTTTTCTCGTAAATTACGTAGAAATCGGCTTTCAGGGTTAATTCTTATGCAAATACTGTAGAAATTTACAATCTAATTTTCTGTTAAAACTTATTGGAGTTCAGTTGGAGGATCACTTGGGAGCCCTGAAAACATTTAAACTTACGTAATATGTTACCTTTTTATTGCAAAAGTATTATGATACAAAATTATTATCAGAATTACGAATTTAATGACAATACATTAAACAAATTAAAACCTCGCAGATTACCAACTCTCTTGCGACACGAAAAATGTGTTTTGAATTTTAAAAATGGATAGTTACAAATTTTACGTATGTGGTACAAATAAACAACGTGGGAAGATTAAAATTCTTTACCAAAGCACAGTAAAATATAGAAGTTATCGAAATATTTCTTCAAAATAAAATTTGCATTTTGCTTTTCAGAAAAAGGGATACTGTTAAGCTGATCACAGGACTCACTAGAAAACTATAAAGTGTAAGATCCGAAACCATTGCATGGAACAAAGATCACTTTAATAAAAACTTGTCTTTCAAGTATTAATG
Source organism: Maratus speculifer (assembly GCA_964019185.1). NCBI lineage: Eukaryota > Metazoa > Arthropoda > Arachnida > Araneae > Salticidae > Maratus > Maratus speculifer. Next base: position 38,908,622 of record OZ025296.1, read on the forward strand.
GCAAATATATGCATCCAAAGTTTTTATAGATTGCTTTTAGTTTAAGTTATAAAAATGAAATTGGATAAAGTTGCATAATTTTACTTAGAGTTTGATTGATTTTAACTAAGATACTATCACTAAATTTCTCTAGAATATCTGTCTTCTCTTTATACTGCAGAGAGGATGTTTGAAGAAAGTATTTTTTCTTATAAGAAATGGTTTCCATTAGTATTTTAATTCTAATGCTGGAAAAATTATAGCGTTTAATGAGAGATTTCTAACATATTAGGAATGAAATTTTGCTTTGTATAGTGTGAGCGAGGAAATAAAAACTTTTATTTACTCTTAATTTGTTCATAAATCCAAGTGTTATTCAATAACTTTGATATTTTTAAAACAGAAATTCTTTGCCCTCGAAAAGGTTAAAATGATGCAGAAAAATACTAAAAAATTACGCGAAAATTTTATTAAATTTTCATTGCTCTTGTAAATCACGTGATGCACAGTAAGAAGGTTAATCTACACATTAATGTGGGAGCGACATTGTTGCTCCCACTAGCCTGACTGTTAAATGTCTCGTAGTTTCCCTATATCATAGCTCTGAGACCGAGGCTCTCCAGCAACGCAAGATTAAAGGATTAGATCACATTCAAGTAAGCTGCCGAAGTGAGCTGAAGAGAACGTTTTTATGGAACGGTTGTTGTCGGTCGGAAAAAGAATGTTCCATGATGACTTCCGTGGCGTGGTTGGTAGCGGCAGCTGCTCCCACACCGTTGGTCCCTGGTTCGAGTCCAGCTAGCGGCGTGGGTGCCTGTGTTGTCCCTGTGATGTGTATTAAATGTATGTACTGGATTTCCTGTAATAATAAAGTATTCTGTATTTGTTTTTGTGTATTCTGGATCAATCGAGGCAACAGCCATTGTAGCTATAGGCGCTGTTCACTCAAACTCAATGATGACTTCCCGCGTGATATGTGTATTATTTAAAACTTATGATGGTTTAAATTGTAAATAGAACTTTGTAAATAACTAACATTGTAAATATGTTATCGTTAATATAAGAATTTTAACTTTATTGATGTCATCGTAAATTTTATGTTTCTCAGATTACTTCTGATTCTACATTTATATAATTATTCTTCGCATTAATACTGTTCTGTATAAATGTAAAACATAATTTTGATGGAAGAACGAATTCGTCTGTTTTAGATTTTGAGTTTCGTTTTATTCTCATGGATTATGTAGCAATGACATTTAAACAGCAGCGCAGACAGTCACCTCAATGGGTTCACGGGTGAAAATCAAGGATTAGCTAAATCTCGATTCGCAAAATAAAACGCAATCGGTCTGGCAAGTCATATTCTCAGGCAATCGTAATGGCAAAGATATACTAACTATGTTTTCGTAGATTGCTTTTTCTTTGAGTTAGAATAATAAAATTGAATTTTGCTTTGCATCATGTAAGGAAAGAAAAAAATCCCTTTTAATTTGTTCATAAATATCGGTGTCGTTCAATAACTATAAGATTTTAAAATCAAAAATACTTTGTCTTTGAAAGGCTCAAGGGGAAACAATATCTTTAAAACCATCTCTTCAATTTAAAATAACTCTGTAATACATGTTTCGGCATAATACTTAATCTTAAAAATTAAATAACATTAGAAAAAAATCTTTAAGAACAGCGTATTTTATTAAAATTAAATATATTTTTGAATTAACTTTTTAAAAATTCTTACTATTTCTTTAAATGTGAATATTTTTGCTTCGATTTTCCCCTCAAATTCATTAGAATATACTGCATAAAACTGTGAATGGATTTTTAGATATATGGTAAGATACATATAAAATGATTGTTTTTCTCGTGTATAGTAAACAATGAAAAAATTTCAACAAACTCTCAATTTAAATATTTTTATATAAAAAAAATATTCTTAAATAAATTGGTGAAAAACGGTGAATATATATAAATATATACATATAATCAAACCTCTATATAAGTTAGCAAAGAAGTCTTGGTGTTTTTCGAACAAGCACGTTATAAAAATATGAGCAGGGAGAAAAATCAGTTTAAAGTTTTTATTTGTGCGGGTAATTGCGCTGGATCTATTAACAAAATTTACAATACCTCGCGATACAATTGTCGTATATGTAAATATGAGGTATCAAAATAGTCACAATTAACCCTTTAACGAACAAAACATTTTCATTTGTAAGATGTTAAAATAAATGAATGACACCGATAATTGCGAACAAATATATTTTTAATTAAGAAAAAAAAGGTGATTTTTTTTCCATATGCATAATAAAATATTTTTTTAATTAAAATTCCGGTATCGTTGTTGCATGTCGGAAGTAAAATTTTGTGGTTCCGCAGCGAAACCAAGGAGCATTAATAGATTAAAGAAATTTTCAGTCAATATTAACCGCTTAATCGCCGTGCCCGAGACATTCACGGGCTGCAAGCTCCACGGCTTTTATTTAGAATTGTTTGATTTCCAAAAGTTTTATAAAATAATGTAATTGGTTTTATTCTGGAATCCTTTTACCTGTCATTAAATAAAATGGTTATTTTTTTTTTCAAAAAAGTGGTGACAATAATGAATGCGAATTTTTAAACTGTAATTTAATGCGACCATTAAAGGGTTAAAAGAAGAAAATCGATATTTTGACCAATTTCAAGGTACTGTATCACCTGAAAATGTTTCAAAATAAATTAGAAAAATATTGAAAAAAAATTACATGAAAGTTTTGTCACATTTGCGTTACCCGTTGAAATCACTAGATATACAACGAGAGGTTTAACTTTTTATCTACCGAATTGTGAATTCATGAAAAATTTATATTCTAAAACATTTTACGTAAATTGTTTAAACTAAATTAAAAGATTTACATAATTATTTAATATATTTTTGAAGGATTTTAGAAGGATTAATTAAATTTGAAATTACGGGGATTTTGTGCAATATTTATAACCCCACTCAAATCTTTTATTTTAAATTTTTTTCTTAGTATTTTGTAGAATTATAAGATCCTCAAATATGATGTTCTTACAATATAAATATAGAAATACTTCCGAAATGAAAAATCCCCGTCTCCCTCTCTCAGCGCCAAGAAAGCTGATAAGATACAAAAGCAAAAGTAAAATCTTTAAAAAAAAAAATTGTTTTCTGTAATAAATTTTGCATTTGGAACAAGATAAAGTAATGCATCTGTAAATCATTCTAAAGAATATTACAACTAATTGATGTATTAAGAGGATTTTATAACAGGGCTCCTACGTATCAGGGAATTCCTGGGATTTTAGGTGGTTTTGCGCAAGAAAAATCGTAAAGAACTGATTGCTATCCCTAAAAACAGAATTTTTCACATTAAATAAGGCAAATATTACTTTACAAACATTCTTCTACACCATCCTTGAAGCGTACGAAACCTATGTAAGAAGTAATTTTAATGGTATTAATAAGTACCGTCGATAGGTAAAGGGTTAATCTTTACGGTAATATAAATATAAATATTCTTATTATTATTTTGTGGAAGTGTAAAGCATAATTTTGACGTAAGAACGAATTCATCTGCTTAAGATGCTCAATTTAGTTTTATTTTCATAGACTATAGAGCACATGACATTCTTTTATATGTCATTTGTAAACGATCTTCTTCATTTTTAATATAAACATTCCATATTAAATCTCCATACCATATAAAGATGACATAAATATCCGATTATACACATATTAATGCAGCACAGACAGACAAACCGATTTCTTAAAACGTTTTAAGGGGGTCCGAGACACATTTTAAAATAATTTTAATTTATCGAGTTAAAATTATTTGTGATGGTTAACCACACCATTAGTAAGCAAAGTCACATGATGAAACTTATAACTTTTAAAATATTTCTTTTTAATTAAATCTTCATTAAAAAAGGTAGATAAATTAAAATCTTTATAACTTGCAATATTGTTCGCAGAATTTCATTTTTTTTTTCATATAAATAAACAGAAATGTATAAGTTTTAATTTCGATTCAGAATTTTTTTAAATATTAATTTAAATAAAAAAAATATTTAAAATAAAATCTTGCAAAGAAATATGTAACTTTTCTTTAAAAAATCATATTTTAAAAGCGAATATTAATTTTAAATTTGCTGAATCAAAATTAAAGTAAAATACTTAAAAAGACATGTTCTAAGTTTGAACTATTTATCTTAAGCGGTTCTTGAACTGTAAAAATTTAAGTGGGAGAAATGGTGAAAAAACTCACCATGAAAAAAAAAAAAGCATTTTCATTTAAAGTTGTTGCCATAACAACCATTGCTTGAAAGTTAGATTTTTAAAACAAACCAAAAAGAAAAAAATACTATTGACTGAACATCATTTTAAGCACAAAAAAAAAAAAAAAAAAAAAAAAAATTAAAGCCAAAAATTGCGAAAAAAAAATCAAGATTTTTGTTTTCCGTTTAAACTGAAAGGGAAAATGTTATTAAAAATATTCATTTAACTGGGTTACACTCTATATGTGATAAAAATTAAATTTTATAAGGATTTTATTTTAAATATTTTTTTTAAATTAATATTTAAAAAATTCTGAATCGAAATTAAAACTTATACATTTCTGTTTGTTTAATTATCAATTTTAAAAAATTCATTATTAGGAATATCATTGTATATTAATCATTTATTAATCATATGCTGGAAACATTAACGGTACTCTATTATCGCCCAAATAAAATTTTTGAATACATATTTCATTTTTCCAATGTATGACATCGGATGTACCATAAAAGTACTAGATGCGCTCGCTCCTAATTACAAATAAATTGTCTGTATATCTGATTCCATAGTCATATTAATCTTGCTAAAATATATCAGGCGTTTGTTTCAGAAGCAGTTAGTACAGTCCCTTGATTCCGTAGACATCGTCGGTTGCATATTCGCAATAATGTAATGAAATCATTTTATATTTCCCTGCATACGAACTGTTTTTTTAAACACATCAATTTAATATGAACATTCGATACTAAAACATCCACACCATATACAGAATCTATAACATACAAATTGTATTGCCCACGCAGACAAAATAATTTAATAAATAGTTTTCTTCTAAGTTAGATTTTTTTTTTTTAAATTTTTCGCTACATTTTGGAATATTCTAAACGGACAAGGATAAAGTTCTCAAACACAAAATCCATTATTTGGAATATTGTAATCTGTTAATCCGTGATTACTAAATCAAATATCGACGATTAAAAATATTTACTGGTAACTTTAATTGATGTACGATCATCACTCGAAGCAAATATTGTAACACATATTTCATTCATGCATTAAATGAAACCACATATATCATAAGACAACTAGTTCGAAATTCGCTCTTAATTGCAAGTAGTCTCCATCTCAGAATTAGAAGATACATTAATCTCTCTAAGTTATACTAAGCGTCAGTTTTAGAAGCGATTATTAAAGCCGTTTGATTCTATATACGTCGTTGAATATTATCATTACATTAATATGAAACTCGAATAATCATTTTGATGAAAGAACATATTCAACTGGTTTTGATTTTCAGTATAATTCAACTTTCATAGATCCTAATGCAACGAAAAATTTTCATATATCTCATCGTGAATGATCAGTTCATTCTAAATAAGTAAGGTAATACGTTTAAGGTAATACAACACAGACAGGCTGACTGAATTTCTAAACCATTTTCAAGTAAGTTACTCTATGTTATTAAAGGTGTTCACTCCATTTTGAAACTTTCTGTATGGGATGTAGAACAGGTTCTCAATCATAAAACATATTATTTGGAATATTACAGTCTGTTAATCCATGATCGACGATTAAAACTATTTTACTGGAAACCTGAATGGGCAAAGGAACATAGCTCGAAGCAAATTAAGTAACACATCCCTCCATTAAATGTCACCACCTATCCCATAAGAGTACATCTTCGAAATGTGCTCTTAATTTGAAATGGTCTCCATCTCAGATTTAGAAGCCTTATAACTCTCAAAGTTATACCAAGCGTCTTTTTTAAAAGCGTACATTAAAGTGGTTTGATTCCGTAGACGTCGTCGCTTGAATATTATCATTACATTAATGAGAAACTCAAATCAACATTTTTATGGAAGAACAGATTCAGCTGGTTATAATTTTCAATTGGTTTGTCATAAACCATAGTACTATGAAGTTCTTTTATATGTCCATTTGAATGGTGTATTGATGCTAATTTATTCTCAATACGACTATTATTAAGTAAACTTCCATATCGTATAAAAATTAAATTTTTAGGGTAACACAACACAGACAGGCAAACTGAGTTTCTAAATTGTTTCCAAGTAATTTAGAGTATGTTGTTAAGGTGAATTCACTCAATTTTGAAACATCCTGTGTATGATATGGAAAAGGTTCTCAATCACAAACACCATTATTTGAATTATTATCTACACTATTAAAATCCCACCGTATGTATTTATGTATGTGACGCTATCTTCTCCGATCCCGGGAACAGAGAAACGTCGCGTTTGTTTTGAATTGAATAGAAAAAATCCGGGATCCCGAGTTGCCCATTCGTCTGTCTGTCCGTCCGTCTGTGCGCATATAACAACTCAAAACTACCCAATCGAATCGTATGAAACTTTAAATATATGATTATTAGATAATTTTCTCGAGTCATTTCAAATTTTATGAAAATCGGATACATAACTCAATTACAATAACAATCAAAAGTATTCCAATACATTATGGTCAATAGAGAAAAAATTTGATATGCATAATCAAAAAAATGTGATCAACATAGTAAAGTTGATATACATCTATGAAGTATATACTATAATATACATTCTGTACAATCTGTGGTGCACATAATATTTCTTATTGATTTACAGGGTCACACAAAAGTACCATTGCATACTTATATACTGAGACATTGTTTGATATGCATTTTAATAGTATTAAACTATTTAATACTAACAATTAAACTATTTAATGCCCGTAATTAATAAACTATTAAATCATTTAATGCCCGTCTGTCCGTCTAAACCGACCAGCGTAGCGGGTGAAGGCCACTAGTAGTCAGTTAATCAATGATTACTACAGTAAACACTGACGACTGGATGGTTATTACGTGGTTAAGTGACATGATTACGGGAATAAACATCAATGATTGAACATTTTGCTGAAAACTTAAATCGGCACTCGAGCATCAATCAAGCCAAATTATGTAAATCATATTTTATTCTTCTTGTAAATGACACCATATATCCCAATATATTACTATACTCATGTCTAAAATTAAGGTCACAAACATAAAATCTGTGAAAACCGATGAACTGTTCAGTGTCTTACCACGAAATGTGGTACAGAAGTATGTTAGAAACAATGGAAAAAAGAATATAGCTACGTAACAATATGGGGTAGATTTTAATTGTGAATTAAGAAAAAGGGTATATTATAAGGTGTTAAATCAAGAATCAGTGTTAAAGCATTTATATCCAGAAAATGGAGTTTAATGCGACATGTTCTTATCATGCACCGCTATACAAGCTACCTTTTTAGAAGACATTCTGTATGGACAAATATAAGATTCTCAATAACAAAATTCATCATTTCGAATATTATATTCTGTTAATCCTTGATTATTAAAGAAATCAAAAACAACGATTAAAAATATTTACTAGATACTTTAACAGGTATATGAACATCGCTCGAAGCAAATTATGTAACACATATCTAATCCATCCATTAAATGCCTTCGCATATCCCATAAGAGTACTACTTCGAAATGCGCTCTTAATTGCAAATAGTCTCCATCTCATATTTAGAAGACATATTAATCTCTGTAAGTTATATCAAGCGTCTGTTTTAGGTGCGATTATTAGAGTCGTTTGATTCCACAGACGTCGTCAGTCGAATATTATCATTATATTAATGTGAAACTCAAATCATAATTTTGATGAAAGAACGGATTCAGCTGGTTTTGTTTAATTCTCATAGACCATAATGCTATGCAATTCTTTTATATGTTCTTGTGAGTGATCTATTTATGCTACACGCTTCAATTTAATATAAACATTCGGTACTAAAATATCCGTACCATTGAAAGTTACCATATATTCCGAATATACTTATGAGAATATTGCTCAGGCAACCAAACTGGACTCATAAATAGTAGTTTTCCAAAAGTTTTATTAAATTTTTCACTCAACTCTGGAATTTTCTGTATGGCCAAGGAAATAAGGTTCTCAATAACAAAATCCATTATTTCGAATATTATATACTGTTAATCCGTGATTCCTAGCGAAAAGAAACGATTTTTAAAAATATTTACTAGATACTTTAACAGGTATACGATCATCGTTTAAAGCAAGTTCCGCATATCCCATAAGAGTATTACTTCAAATTGCGACCTTAATTGCAAATAGTCTCCATCTCAAATTTAGAAGACATATTACCGTAATTCCCTGCATATAATCCGCGGATTAAACAATCATTTTTAGACCTTAAAAAACTTTAAAATAAAATATCATGGTTTAGATCGCAGTAAATATTTGCTTTCTATTACTAAATAAAATTTCTGGGTCGAAAAAGAATTGTTTGATCCGCGGATTATACGCAGGAAATTATGGTAATCTTTCTAAGTTACATCAAGCGTTTGTTTTAGGTGAGATTATTAAAGACGTTTGATTCCATAGACGTCGTCAATTGAATATTATGATTATATTAATGTGAAATTTAAATCATCATTTTGATGAAAGAACGGATTCAGCTGGTTATGATTTTCAATTTAGTTCAATTCTCATGGACCATAATACTATACAATTTTTATATGTTCTTGTGAATGATCTAGTCATGCTACACGCTTCAATTTAATATAAACATCCGATACTAAAATATCCATACCATTGAAAGATACCGTGGTATTCCGAATATACTTATGAGAATATTGCCCAGACAACCAAACTGGACTCATAAATGTTTTTCAGAAAATGTTGTTACATTTTTCACACCATTTTGGAATATTCTGTCTTCACAAGGATAAGGTTCTCAATCACAAAATATATTATTTGGAATGTTATAGTCTGTTAATATGTGATTCTTAAAGTAAGTATCGACGATTAAAAATATTTACTGGAAACTTTTATAGGATAACACGATCATCGCTCGAAGCAAATTACGTAGCGCATATTTCATCCATCCATTAAATTTCACCATATATCCTACAAGAGTACTATTTCGAATTGCGCTCTTAATTGCAAATAGTCACCATCTCAGATATAGAAGACATTTTAATCTCTCTAAGTTATACCAAGCGTCTGTTTTAGAAGAGATTATTAAAGTCGTTTGATTCCGTAGATGTCATCAGTTGAATACTATCATCACGTTAATGTCAAACTCAAGCATCATTTTGATGAAAGAACGGATCACCTGGTTATGATTTTCAGTTTATTCCAATTTTCATTGGCCATAATGTTACGAAATTGTTTTATATCTTCTTGTGATTTATCTATTGACGCTAAGTACTTCGTTTTCAAGACGACTATTCTCAATTAATCTTTCTTACCATTTAAAAATTAGACTATAATCCGATTACATTTATGGTACTACAACACAAAAGATAAACTGAATTTCTAACCATTTTCTAGCATGTTAGACTATCTTATAAAAGATGCCAACTCTTTCGACTTTTTGGGCAAGAAAAATTTTACTGAAGGTTTTTCTTTATTTAATCAACGTATTAGGTAGATTTGCAATCATAAAATTTGCTGTAACTCCTTTGTGGTACAATCAAAGGGTAGTTGTTGGCAGCTATGTAAAAGGTGTTCACTCCATTTTGAAAGAGCCTGTATGTGATATGTAAAAGGGTCTAAATCATAAAATCCATTATTAGGAATATTATAGCCTATTAATAAGTGATTATTAAACACTGACTACTTGTTGATTATTACGTGATTGCGTGACAATAATCACATGAATAAACATTGATGATTTAAAATTTTGCTAGAAATTTAAATCGGTACTCAAACATCAATCACGCCAAATTATGTAACACATATTTCTTTCCTCCAGTAAATAACAGCATATATCCCACAATAGTATTTAGTTCAAAATGCGCTCTTGATTACAAGCAGCCGGTATCTCAGTGTTTGAAGGAAAACTGATTATTAGGGCGTGTTGATTTTATTTTACTACCTTTTTCAAAAAATGAGGAGGTGGGATGGGCAAATAGATGTGTTTTGGTTAGTTATTCACTAATATGTTTTCATGAACTGGAAATTGCATACATTTGCTTGGTAAATAGCTACTTGAATTTCGTGATATTTTCTCGCTTCATGTAAAAATCGTTGCAAACGGTCTTCTCCCAAGAAGTTTTTTCTTATCTTTTTTTCTGTTTGTACTTCTACTCTAAGGATAAAAATGTACTTGTATTATGCAATAATACCAGTAAAAATATTCCTTTCGTAAAAGCTTTTAAACCGGCAACACTTATTTGCAGCTGAATGCATTTTTACTAATTTTTATCACTATCATACAAATAAGGATACTTTCTGGTTTCCCCCCCCTCCCAAGCATATTTTATTTCACTTCAAAAATCTGAATTTGGAACCCTGGTTAGTAAAATGAAGACACAACTTCCACTCACGTGAGTAATTTCATTGGAACTGTTTAAGAAATGCTAATTTCTGAACTCTCAAATTTGCATGATGTTGTAAGTTATGGGCTTTTGCCAAGAGAACAGAGTGAAAAGAACATCAGAAATTACACAGTAGCAGCGCTTGCAAATGATATTTATTCAAAAGTGTTGGAACAGTGGGACTGAGCATACAGTTGTTTTGTAGTGCCATTTTTTCATTCAAGACTAAGAGTGCTGAAGAGAATAAAGAAGAAAACTAAGGAAGAGGTTAAAAACAATACACTTCGCAGAAGAAAATTGAAAGTGTTAAATGCTTCCATAGCGATGTTAGGCAAGCACTTTCACGCCCTTAATTGAGCTAAGCAAGAAAATTTAATTAAGAAGTACTTCTGTAAGCTGAAAAGAAAAGAAGATTTCACATTACAACCAATAAAATTCTTTTCTCCAGAGAAGATTAAAAGCCAACTGATGTTACAGATGAGGAATATGAAGATCCTACAGATATCATTGAATGAATCGGATGTACATTTTATTTCAAATACAATTCAGTATAATACTACATTACAATTGCGTAATGTTGCATTGCAGAGATTTTGATGTTGGTCTACGTGCTACAACTGCATTTGTAGATGCTGGAATAATTACGAAAAGAGACGAGAGACTTGTGTTTGATCGCAATAAAGTAAGAAAGACACAAGAAAAGATCGTGAAATCAATTGATGAGTAATTTCATATGCTAAACTGGCAATGTTGAATGAATCTTCGTTAATAAACATCAAGATTCCACAAATGTTTCGTTATAAGCAGGTAATTCAATTTTTCAGTTACAAGAATTATGAAAGAAAGGCACTATTCTGTTTGCAGTGAGCCAGGTTTAAAATATCTTAGGCATTTTACTCCAAAGAAAGATTTAACGAAGCGGAAACTTACTGAAGTTATTGCTAACCATCTTGTCGATTTTAAAAAGAAAAGCAGCATTAATCCCTTAACTGTATCGCCCGAACTGACTTCGGGGAGGAACTCTTTGCACGCTTCGCTACTTAAAGCTTTTTGACACCACTAATTTTTAACTGAAAATTTATCTTAAATATTTATTTTAATTGTACCAGTGTATTTTAAAATTCTTGTTTTGTGCACCAATGAGCAATTTGCTGTATTTTAATAAATACATTCTTATTAGTGAAAATTTATCTTTATTGATTGGCAGATGTTTTTCGATTAAGTAAAACAACTATTTTAGTATGGAAAATGTGGTTTTCAGCACCTATTTTTAGGTGCGTTCGTAATTATGTAAATACGTAGCACCTATTGTTGTCGCTCAGTCCGTCCGTCTGTCCGTCTGTCTGTCCGTCTGTCTGTCCGTCTGTCTGTCTATCTGTCCGTCTGTCTGTCTGTCCGCATATAACAACGCAAAAACTACCCAACCGAATCGTTTGAAATTTAAAATACATAATTATTACATAATTTTGTCGAGTCATTTCAAATTTTATGAAAATCGGATGATTTATCAATTACAGGAACAATCAAAACGATTACATTACATTACGATCAATGGGGAAAAATTTTCAAATGCATTTTAATCGTTTGAAATTTAAAACGTATATTTATTACATAATTTTGTCGAGTCATTTCAAATGTTATGAAAATCGGATGCATAGATCAATTACAAGGACAATCAAAAGTATTCCGTTACATTATGATCAATGGGAAAAAAGTTTCAAATGCATTTTAATGGTGTTACACTCATTTGAACATAATAGAATTGACATGAATCTATGAAGTATGTACTAAAATATACATTCTGTACAATCTGTGATGCAAAGAATATTTATTATTAAAATACAGGGCCACACAAATATATTCCATAAATAATGTTATACGGGAAAACATTGTTTGGGTCGTGTTTTAATTATATTAAACTACTTCACATTTTATGAATAAGATATACGTTAATGAAGTATAATAAAAATTACTCCCTGCATATTTACAGGAACACAAAAAAAGATTTCGACCATTGTACTGTATCCAAAGTACGCTCTACTATATCAGCAAGATCTGAATATTTTAAAACTTCGTTATCGTACAAACGCACCTCATTTGCTACGCTTCACGTGCAATTTCCAACTTGTTAATTTATGTTGTAAAAAACAATGCCATAGTTAAGGGGTTAATAAGGGATTGCAGATTATTGTTGGTGACTCAACGAAAGTTAACACTGATTGGGAAGGGGGGGGGGATTATGCATTGAGTTGAACTATAAGCTCATCTGGTCGGTTTGTACTCTCCATACTAACGAGCAATCTTTGCAGCAATTGATTACAGAGTTTGATGGTAAAACCTCCTCTAACAACAAGTGGATTGAAAACCTGCATGATACTGCAACAGAGCTCGAAGTCAATCTCTCATTTGTCAGAATATTCTTTCCAGAGCTTCTGGTTCCACTTAGTGACACTGTTAGATCTCTGTACTGATCAGGCTTATAATTCAGAATACACACTCTGAAAAAAATTTTGTTGAATCAACAAAAATTTGTTTGGTCCAACAAATCTTTTAGTTTAAATATGGGTCAGTGGAAATTTTGTTTGAATAAACTAAATATTTTTTTTTTTTAATTTTTTGGCCACAGTTTTCACCTGAAATGCGTAATAACATAATAATAACGTCATTAATACGTCTCAATTTGAAAAGTTTTTATTAACCAAAAATTATGTTAATCCTTTATAGCTATATAAGTCAATTAAACAAAATTACGGGAGAGAGTTATGGCTACTGCACACCAGTTTAAATTTTCCAAAAAGAACAAAATTTTGTTGGAATTACGAATTGAAAATACACGACTTTAGTAAGACTCAAATAAAATTGATGAAATTTTGCTAAAATTTTACAAGAGTGTATTTTTTTTTTTTTTTTTTTTTTTTTTTTTTTTTTTGGTCTGAGCAACAAAACCGATTTTTTACTTTAACTAAAAAATTTGCTTTAAACAACCAAAATGTACTCAACAAAATATGTTTTGTAGTTTTAATCAATTTCTTTTTCTGGGTGCGAAGTCAGATGTACTTCAACCTGACCTGGTATTATAAAAAATTGACCATTTAAGAGACTCTCAGTTATTAACTACTGCAAATTTGATTTTTCGAATATGGATTTGACAACACGTCTTGAAACCTTTCTATCACCGTGTAACATATCTGCAATATACACCAAAACCAATAGTACTTACATAGTAAATTAAAAAAAAAAAAAAGATTTTTTTAGATATTCCTATTCCGAACACAGCAGTTAATGCAAATTGGTTATTGGAATTCTTAATAGACGATGATATTGAGTTAATTTCTCACACCAAAATTTTGTTTATCATTTGAGTAGCTTCAGGTCGATATTGTAAAAAATAAATTTTGTAAATTTTGTCAAATCAAAAAAAAAAAAAAAAAAAAAAAAAAAAACTGGAGAAATTCGAAAGTAGATTTTTTTAAAAGTATTGTAGTATACTTTAAACATTTGCATTAGAAAATGGACAATATTTATGAGAAGTATGTCAAAAGTGTCTGTTTATTGTAGATGTGAAAAAATTTAGTTAATAATTATTTTAGTTTTACTTCTAAGTTTTTAAATTCTTTTTTACATGCTTAAAATGATGTATTCTATCACCGAATCAATATTTTTTCAAATCGGAGTTATTGCGCAGTAAAGGGTTAAAGGCAACAATTTGAAGAAATTACAATTGCTTATGGAATACACATCAAAGGACACATTTTGGACCCCCTCATTCACAAAAATCGCCTAATTTTTATTTATTTATTACTTACCCATCATACGTAGTATAGGGTAAATCTTGTAATCGCTTTGAAAATCGAAAAAAATTTTTTTGACTGATTTACATGTTTCACATACTAGAGATTCGAAAAACATATTTTTATTTAAAAAAAAAATGCCACCGTTTGTTTGTGTGTGTATCTCCCGAACAAATTGAGATAGAGACTTGAAATTTTGTATGTACTTAGTATGTAAGAATGAAACGAAGCCTATTTAATATCAGTAACCTTGATTATCTGGAACTATATTTTTCGGACTATCGAAAAATTTCTTCTGATGAAAGATGTATGAAAATTTTCGATTTTTTTTTATTTTAAGGAGTGGACATAAAAGGTACTAAAATAATACAAAGTTCGCATAGGGAATGAAGTCGATCGGATTATTAGTTGCCGAAATATTAGCAATCCTGTTTTCTACATTCTTCGATTTTTCATGACCTTGTATTCCTTTCTAATTTCAATTCAATAAAATATTTTAATTGGAAATGAGACGCTTAATTCGATGCAGTAAACTGTTAGTTAATATGATTATGATTTTTGGTGTTATAATGATGTTTTTGTTACGCAATTCGGTACTACTTGTGTAGTTTGACGTTTTATATAATTCGTCGAAACTGGTTCATCAGAAAATCATTAATAGAGTATTACTATGCATATTAAAAATATTTAAACATACGTTTAAATTTTGCTTTTAAATTGCAGTGCATTTCATAAATAGTTTACGCATGTTTTATTTTCATATATTATATCATGCATATCCATGATGAGTAAGTATTACAGTGGCCCCCAAAACGACTAGTTTTTCTTAGTTTTATCATTGCAAGTTACATCATCCAACTATTAATTCAAATAGTAAAGTCGTTTGATTCCGTACACAAGGGCGTCGTTGGTGAGATATTGTCGTTACATTTTTATGAAACACTATGCAGAAACGTAAATATTAATTCTGATAAATGAACGTATTAAGTTAGTTAAAATTTTCATTTTGCGTTGCATTCGTTTTTACTTACCCATCATAGGGTAAGTCTTGCAATCGTTTTAAAAATCGAACATTTTTTTGACGGATTTACACGTTTCAGACACTGGAGATTCCTAAAAACATATTTAAAAAAATATCTGTCTGTTTGCCTGTCTGTCTCTGTGTCTGTAAACGCTCTATCGCGCGAAAAAATTGAGATAGAGACTTGAAATTTTGTATGTATATAGTATGTAAGAATGGGACGAAGCCTATTGAATGTCAGTAACCTCGATTATTGTGAACTATTTTTTTCGGGCTCTTGAAAAATTCGTTCTGATGAAAGGTACATAAATATTGTCGAATTTTTTTATTTTAAGGAATGGATATAAAAGGCAATAAAATAACAGAAATTTTGCATTAAGAACAAAGTCGATCGGATTATTATTTACTAAGATATTTGTAATCCTATTTTCCTCAGTCTTCGATTTTCCATGACCCTCTGTTTCATTCAAATTTCAATTCAAAAATATATTTTAATTGAAAATAAGATGCTTAATCCGACGCAGTAAACTGTTAGTTAATATGGTTATTATTTTTGAAGTTATAAGGATGTTTCTTTTATGCAATTCGGTACTACTTGAGCAGTTTGGCGTTTCATGTATTTATCGAAACTGGCTCATCAGCAATTCATGAATAGAGCATTACTATGAGTATGAACCCCATGACTGCCGAGCAAAGGGGTAAAATTATAATGTCTTTTTCTCTGTAATTTCTTAAAAGTATTAAAAAAAAAAGATGTTTTTTTCCAACCTGATACAAAATATGTTATTTCGTATAGGTGTGTAATCTTTGGGAGTATTAATCCTAACATTATTTTTTAAAACTGGGTTTTATTTGTAGAATGATATTAATTTAAATATCGCTTATGTTGCAGCTTAGTGTGCAAAAAAATCCGGTCGTGGCAGTCAGGAGGTTAAAAATATTAAATATGCTCTTAAATTTTGTTTTGGAATTACAAGGCATTTTGTAAATAGTTTAGACATATTTTATTTTCACATATTATATAATGCATATCCATGATGGGTAAGTATTACGGTGGCCCCCAAGGACTAGTCTTCTGATTGTTTGAATATTCTACATTATAAGAAAAACATTTTCATGATTGATGTTATTCACTCTGTCATATGGACACCAGTAATGATCTGCGTAATCAATTATAATATTGCATAAAATTGTTGCATTTTACTGGAAAACAGTTTTTTTTCTTTTTTTAACGCGTCAGACTAAGTCTGACGTCAACATATTATAGCAGTAGGACTTCTGTCAATATATATTGTTTTATAAATTCACGAAATTTCAATGTCTAACAAGTGATAGCTATTGCTTTCATTTTTGCAATATCCTCCGCATTATACCATATGACAACTTCATAATTATATAAACATCCAATGTTTCTCACGCTATATGAAATTTAGAATTTAAAATAATAGAAAATCTGCGTAAATCCCAAACAATGAAACGAAATTAAATGAAAACTGATATGTAATAACAGATACGATACACTTTCATTTTCAACTTAGGTTTTTCATTTTCCTGAGATAAGAAAATTATCGAAGAAGTCACAGCATACATCACAAGTTAGATATCATTTTCTTTGTAATCAAAAACTATAAAAAACATTGAATAACTTCCAATCATCAACAATATTATTCAAAGATGCAGTCTCTTTTGATCTTCGTGTTATTTAGTAAGTATATTTATGAATGTTTCTATAATTGAGTGAATACATATATTATTTTACAACTTTGCCTCATTTTAAAAAATTCATTTTAAAATTCAGTACGATTTTTCTTATTTAACTTCTTCAGACCTGAGGTACACAAATGTGTACCTCCATTCTTTTCCTCATAAAAACTAAACTGTTCCAATTTTTTTGCATTTCTACTTTACTTCTATACAGTTGAAAGTTTTTTGCTTTAAAACAAAACCAATAAATGACAGCACTGATGAATATTACCCCATAAAAAAAATAATTTTCATCCGAGTTTCGAAAAATGCCTTCAAGAAAAATTGTGGCCAAGAAAGTAAGAAATATTCACGATTATTTAAATTAAATGCTTTACATAAAAAAATTGAGGATTTGCTGATCATTTACTTGTTTAAAGACCTTAATTTTCTTATTGCGCAAATTTATATTGCTGATAGTTAAACTGTTGTTTTAAGGGGATTAGTACTTTTATATTCATATTTGTAAACCTAAATTACCAGTCCCCTAAAGTACTGATTTCATAAAAATGACTCTTTCTGTCATCAATGGTGTCATTTCGATCACCGTAATTTTCTGCATTCAAAAAATGATTTTTCGACCCATAATTTTTTTAAAAAAGAAACATAGCTTTTTAGATCACCTTAAATGTTTGTTTTCTATCACTAAATAAGATTTCTGGGTCAAAACACAATTGTTTGATCCGCGGATTATAAGCCGGAAATAACGGTATGCAAACAGTGCTGCCAGATGGGCTATTTTTTTTAATTCAGATTCTTGATTGATACCACTTTTTTGACAGAATAAAAAGACCCTTATTTAGTGACATATTAATAAAGGTAAAAACAAAGATAATTTTACCGTTTCAAAAAAGTGGTACCAGGCAAAAAATCTGATTAAAAAAATAGTAGCCCACTGGCAACACTGTATGAAAAAGCAATTTATATATTTGTACTTATTTTATGCTCAGGTCTGAAGAGGTAAACACAAAGAAAGAATTCATATGAAAAATTCCGCATAATTATGTAACAATGAGCATTTTATCACATTTCAAATTGTAATATTAATATTATTAATAATTTTATTTTTCCATTTTTTTTCTTTTGTATGTTATTTAAGCGAAAATGTATTTAGTAAAATATAATTGTTACTTTTTTTTTGTTTTATTGATAATTTATTATTTAAGTTTGGCTTTTCTAAACATTGCTGCAAAATCTGTCGATTTTTTAAAAATTAGTTTTTAACCATTTGAACAATGGTTGTCACTTTCGGTCTAGAGATACCTGTGACATACCAGAATCCTTGTGATGTCCGGATTTTATTCGTTGTTTCATTGGTTTATGTTTAATACCTGGAAATGGGATACTTTTGTTGTCACGATGACAAAAAAAAGTATTAAAACCTACAAAAAATTTAATAACTCAGAAACGAAATGAGATACAGCTTTCAAACAAATAGCATTTAAAAGAACATTTTTCCCCATACGACGGTGTAAAAACTGAAAATATGCGACGTTCAGATGTTTAAAAATTTGCTGTACCGACAATTTAAAAATTGAAATTTCGTTGAAAATTTTTTAAGATTATTCAAGGAATATTAAAATTTAATACATGGCGCACGTAATATATGAGTTCATTATTACGTAAGCCACGTTTTGATCATCATAGAAATTATGTTTATTATTATTTTAAATATAGAATTTATTTATAATTCTAAATTTTAATCTTTGAAAATATCATTTTCAAAATGGTCTTTGTAATTTATTAAATTGCATTTTTGAATCTTTCTTTTAATGAAAAAAATATTTATGAATTGTAAATTAAGTATATCAAATTTCAAGTTTCTGATTATGAGTCGAATTTCATAAATAAGTAATTGTATGTGTCATTTCCAAAGCTTTTTTCAATCTCATACATGTGACCAGGGCCTGATTATCACCGGGCACACTCCCACCAGGAAAAAAAATTTCTTATTTATGACAGAAATTTTAAATGAAAATGGCATTTAAAGGAGATAAAAGTTTCTATAAAACTTTACTAATGGGAGAGTGCCCGTTAATAATCAGGCCCTGCATGTTAATACTTCCTGAAAAAAAAGCATAGCAAAATTACTGGTTTGGTAATATACACCAAAATCTAATCAGCATAAACTTTTGTCAAATTCTAACTGAATCTGAAGTATTCATGTCTCAAAAACCCGTGCGTTAGTTTTTGAGATAGGACCTATTATAGAAATCGTAGAAAAAAATCTGAACAGAAGAGCGATTTACTCCAAAAACTAAACAGCACTGTTTTATATCGTGGATCAACTAAATCTGAAGTTTAGATGAAAATACATGCATTATTTCTTGATATAGTCGATTGTCTATTGCGATAATCAAGAATAATGCCGCATAGAAGCACTATCTGTTGGTAGGTTTACACTAAAAAGTAATCAGCATCGTATTATATCTTGGATAACGGAATGTGGAATTTTATAAAAATCTGTCCATTAGTTAGTGAGATACAGTTATCGTGAAAAATGCAGCATAGTAACGCCGCCTGTTGGGAGATTCACAGCAAAAAGTAGTCAGGATTGTTTTATATCAGCGACTAACTTAGAATAAATTTCTATTAATTTCCGTTTATTACTTCTTGAGATAGAGCGTTCACAAAAATTGCGTCACCTACAGACACGCAGACAGACATTGTCTAAAGACATGTTTTTTCGGATTCTCTGAGACGTGTAAATCCGTTGAAAAGTAGATTTCGATTTTTTTTCCGATAAAATACTTTTTTCTTGTAAAGACAAATTTCTAAAAAATGTTAAAGGCTATAACGAAAAGCTGTTTTGTCATTCGTAAAATAATGACAGTTATAAGAGATATGAAAATAAGTTATTTACATCTTGATACGATTTGAGTTGCTAATGTTTCAACACTAACTCGGAAGTAAGGATATTGTTAACTTACCACATTTGTCTATACGCTATATGTTTGTTTCCAAAGCTGTAGTCAAGCACTTCTTTCGTCAGGAGTGGCCGTGCATGCCCGTCCAAGTCTCGGTCTGTCCAACGCTTGATGATTCCCCTCACTGAATTTATGGCACTATCTCAGTACTTTTTGTTTTTATATCACATCTGGTTTATAGACTTACACAGAAAGGCATCAACAAGTGTTGGAGAAACCGAGACCTGGACGGACTTGCACGACCAGTATAAACTAAAGCAATGTTTGAGTACAGATTTGGAAGCAATACCGAAATAACACAAGTGATTCAACGCTTCTTTCCTAAACAGAGCCCTGACTTTGTCCTGGCGGTCTTTTTTGAAGCTTATAAAGTGGTATGACAAATGTCTCAACTCACGTCTTATCTTTAATGTTTCATTATATGTTTTGTCTTTCATATGCACCTCTAACCACAGTCGCCAGGGAAAACTTATTTTCGGAATCTCTCTCATGCGTTGATAACACAAATAACTTTCACATTTTGGTAGATCTTGTTTCATCTTGAATTCTACGATTGATTAACCCCTTGAGGAGAAAGCAATAATGTCTCTGTAATATTGAATTCTCACAGGAAAAACAGAAAAAATGTTGTTTTAAAATAACAAAAATGCTTTTCTTTTTTTTTACATTGTGCCTCTAAAGTTAAAAATATGAAATTTCGTCAAAAGTTTCTCGTAAGAATCTCGTTTGAAGTAGATGAGATAAAATGTATCCCACTGCCGCTTAACGAGTTACAGCAAAAATAATATAGGATAATTTTAAAGAAATGGTAAGTTATTTTCATAATTCTAATGATGGTTATAACATTTTAAAATATAATTGGAATACAAAAGTCGATACTGAGAATGTGAAGCCCGAGCGGATATGCAAACATTTTTATCATAATTTTATAGAATACTAATTTAACGATTATCATCATATTTCTCTCTACTCTCACCATAGGTCTTACCTGCTGCCTTGCCGTGCCAGCATGTCCGGAAGATGAAATAAGAAATTGCTCTAATGAGCCCTATGAGGAAAAGAACTCTGAAGAAGAAAAACTTGACAGGATGTGCAGGTAATAAAATCCATTAGTTTTTCTTAACCTTATAACATACTGAAAAATTCTTCACAAACTCGATTTATCTGTCAAGTTGTCTGTCCGTCAGCTGGTTTTTTATTTATAATTTCTGCGTTTCCGTTTTTTTCTGATTTCTGCGAGATTCAAATATGTTTTTTTATAAACACTTATCGCGTTGCTTAAAATATATTAATTGTTATTAAATGCGTTTTCGTTATGCTACGTAGGCAATTTAACAACGAAAGAGTTACTCTATTCATCATACACATCTCGATTTATAATTAAAAAACTTTCAACCATTACAGAGTCGAGCCCCCCTCTCCCCCACAAAAAAGAGTAAGATATATCTATAAATTTTATTTCCCCTAAGTTGTCTTCTATCAAATTACATTTAAAACTATATGTTTTTAAATATTGTCTTCCATTTAAAATTGTATCTGGGTATTTCCAAGAGCACAAGTCGTGTAAGTCACATTTCTAGTAATTGCTAAATTCTTGGCAAGCTTTATTTTCGAAAGCTTTGCATGGCCTTATTCAATTAATGAAATGACTCTTATAAAATAAGTCACATTTTTCCGTTCTAAAATACTGGTATCCAAAATCGTAGTATGTGACTTACACGACATGTGCTCATGGAATTACCTATCTAACACTGAGGCGCTTCTTGGATATGCAGAAGTTAAACCCTTCGTGACAGGAACCTTTTACGGAATTTTTAATGTTTTGTCACTGGTTTTAAAAAACAGAAATTTGTGTCGCATTGAATCGAGATAATGCACCGATTAAACAAGGCAAATTTTACAGTAAAATTTTACTGTGGGGGTAAACGATGATGTAAATAAGCTAAAAACTTTGTAAAACCACCATAAAAAGGTATCATTGGTATCATTGTATCATTGGTAAATAATACTGGTGAAAACAATAAAATTTGTTTCATTTGTTCCGACTTCTGTAAATGTAGAATTAGGTTTCCAAATAGAAAGTAACTCGTTTATATGAAAATTATAAACCGTAAAGACAATCCGCATCCATGTGGTTTTGGGTATTCTACATACAGAACTTCCGTAAAGTACTAGTCGCTATATCTGAAATTGAGGTTTCTTGATTTTTTTTTTTTTTTTTTTTTTTTTTTTTTGTTAAATAAGGCAGATATTACTTTAAGGAAAATTCTGATAAAAAAAGTGCTTCAAAGTCCTTGAAGAGTACGATTCCTGCCTTAACCCTTTCCTTCGCACAGGCCCGTAGCTAAGGGGGCGCTATGGGCGGCTCAGCCCCCCCTAAAATATTTTGAGCCCCCCGTGGAAACTATTCCAAGGTCACTAAATAAATTTCTGTTCCGAAAATTCAAAGGAAATTTTGTACAAAATCTAATTTATTTTTGAGACCCTTTCACAGTTTTGCAGAAATACTAAATTGTATCTAAAATAAGTGTTTAAACACTCCCTCATCTTATTTGTACACATGAAAACAACATTATGTTTAATTTTGCTCCAAGTTATACACTCAAAATTTTCACCATCCTGTACTTTTCTAAGCATGAAATGAAATTATTAATTAAGTTTAATAAAAAGCATAGTATCTACAGTGTAAATATGCACTAATTTAACTTTCCGCATCACAGAGAGAGAGAAAAAAAACTATGAGCCCCCCTACATTCTCTTGAGCCAGCCCCCCCCTCTACTATTCACTTCTAGCTACGGCCCTGCTTGCGCAGTGTGTCCTGTCTGGACACATCTAATTTTAATTCCAAACTTGCAATTAGCACCAATAATATTTTAATAAAATCTTGCTTTTACAATAAAAACTTAAATTACGGAGTTATTGATTTCTTAAAAAGTCGTTTGTAAATTCCGGTGTCAGCCGATAATTTCTCATTTCACTAACAGAATTTTTCCGCGCTAGAAAGGGTTAAAGCTTAGCAATCTGAATGTAAATATCATTTCTAATCACTGCCATACAGATTGTAACATGGGTATTCAAAAACTGGTCGGCAGAATGAGTTTGTTTTTGAGATTCGAAAATTTTAAACTTCGTTAAATCAATGGTTGTAAAAAATTGTGTCGTTGCAATTCACCATCGTTTTAAAGGCTACGTTTGAAATATATGTTTAAAAATCAATTTTCGAAGTAGGAATGATAGCTTTGAATTTTTTTACTAGAAATGGATTTCTAAAAGCTTCATTTGAGTAAACTCAAAATTGCAGTTCATACCGCACTTTTTCCTGAGTTATGCTTATAAATGACAAATGGGTTTACCATTACAAGTTCAAAACACTAAATCTGCATAATTTCTAAATTAATTTGACAAAATTTCCGCTTTGATATCCTGGAATAAACTGTGCCGAAAACGCCAAATATGGTGCCTAAATTGAGTACCGTAATTTCCGGCGTATAATCCGCGGATCAAACAAATATTTTTCGATCCAGAAATTTTATTTAGTAATTGAAGTCAAACATTTACGTGACCTAAAATATTACTTTTTATTTTACCTTTCCGGCACACTGTACCCGGTCAGCGGTACCTAATTTTA
Source organism: Maratus speculifer (assembly GCA_964019185.1). Classification (NCBI taxonomy): domain Eukaryota; kingdom Metazoa; phylum Arthropoda; class Arachnida; order Araneae; family Salticidae; genus Maratus; species Maratus speculifer. The sequence goes on from OZ025296.1 coordinate 38,932,352, forward strand.
ATTCCAAACTTACAAATGGAACCAATAATATTTTAGTGAAATTTTACTTTTACAACAAAAGCCTAAATTAGGGGGTTTCAAAGTATGTAAAAAGTTCGTTTGTGAATTCCGGTGTCAGTCGATAATTCCTCATTTTACAGCAGATTTTTCCCGTGCCGAAATGGTTAAAACATTTTCCGGGTCCAAAAATCCTTGATCCGCGGATTATACACCGGAAATTACGGTATTCTTTCCGAAAATTTCACAATTTGGTAGTATTTCAGGGTTATTCTTTAACTTCACTTGAAAAAAGATAATTACCATTTCAGTGGGCTTTTTTTACGATTTCTGGAAATGGAATGGAAAAGAAAAGGGAACACATAGTGTGTTGTCTAGCTGTTGCGAGGAAAGTAACTGATGAAGTTATCACAGCATGGCGATTGTTTCTTTTAATCGAATCAAGAAATGTGATTACCACCGTGAAACCTTCCGCAAGTAAACTTTAACAGAAAATTTTGTTTTATTTAACCCCTTCCGACGGGAGCCTTTTACGAAATTTTTGATGTTTTGTCACCGGTTTTTTAAAACAGAAATTTGTGTGTTAATAAATCCTGGAAATGTTCCGAGTAAAAAAGGGAAATATTTCAGCAAAATTTTACTGGTGGGAATAAACAAGGTTTCTTAACCTTTTTGCGGCACGTATACGTGTCGCTCGTCTCCAATGGGTAAATAATTTAAGATTCATCGAAACGTTTCTCACAAATATGAGAAAGAAATTCTATTTTTTTTACTGGTGTTAGTATGTCCAAATATTATAATCTTTTCCCTTATACTGGTTCAGGTTAAGATTTTCGCGTTTTAGCACACGAGTATTTTGTCAAAAAAATAATATTATTTCATTTAATCGGAACATTTCTTCAATTTAAGAAAACGGTATTTTCTCTAACAATATATTGTTCTCCAGAAACGCGGAATTATCATCTTTATGACTGGAGGTTGTCTTGGTTATCATTATATGGAGGAATTACTACGGTCGAAGTAAACCGCTACCATTAGAAAAAAAAATAACAGATTTATGATAATTTTTGTCTGACATTTTTCACTAATGAAACATTTAAATAAAGAGAATTTTTCTACTCAAATTTACCGGTCGAAGTTTTCTTCGGTGGTAAAGAAACGCTTTAAAAGCTGATCAGTTGAAGCTTAACTATCCTAAGGTTACTTCAATTCTTCATTCTTAATATTTCTATGTTTCTAAGGTACCTTTGTGATCAAAATATCTAGGATGTTTCTTTTGATTTTTTGCCAACTGCACTTTTTATTAATTGTTTTAATCTAATAACCACTTAATCGTCGCGCCCGAGATATTCACGGGCAGCAAACTCCACGGCTTTTATTCAGAATTGTTTGATTCCCACCAGTTTTATAAAAGAGTGTAATTGGTTTTATTCTGGGGTCATTTTATGCGTCCATTAAATAAGTTGAATATATTTTTTTTTTTCAAAAAAGTGGTGGGAATAATGAATTTGAATTTCTAAACCGTAATTTAATGCGACCATTAAGGGGTTAAATAATATTTTAACCTATTAAATAATAATTATTTTAATCTAAAAACATTTACATATAGTAATATTTACACAAGTATTTACATTTTCAATAAGACGACAACTAGGCTTTTGTTTAATTGTTTTTATACATAATTGTTACATATGGAATGTTTCCTTCATCAACATCAGATTCAAATGTGCATTTAAAAAAAAATACTTGTTGGTGTTACTTGAAAAGTATTAGCTGTTGTTGAAAGCGTTTTTTAAAATATTGAAGTGTTCACAATTTTAATAGGAAGACGACCTCCTTAGCTTATTTTGTTAATATAAGTTGAAAGAAGACATAGTGCACATTGAAATGATAATTTTTTTTTTCTGTGGCAAGTAATAAAATAAAATGTGTTATGAGCTTTCTTTCTTTCTTTTTTTTCTTTTTATCAATAATTTCTGTATCTCGAGGTGGAGGTGAATTCTGAGGTTTTTCAAATGCGTTTGTTAATAAATTTGATTAGTGTTACTTGTATGCTATTAGTTAGTATTAAAAGCATTTTTTTCATAACTTCGTATGATTTTGTGTTACTAAAGTTGGCACTTTATTTTTTTTTTTCAATTTTATGTCTCAAACTGTTACTCCGTTCCTTTTAATGGGTGACTTCAGTCACGGAAAAATACTTGCCCGCTAAGGCTATAACTATGGAAGAATATTACAAAGCTATCTCGGTTGCATTTCAATATTTTTAACGGCTTTATTATAATAATAATAATAATAATAATTATTATTATTATTATTATTATTATTATTATTATTATTATTGCATTGGATATCTGAGATCTATTGAAAAAAAAGAACCTATTTTTATTTTTTCGATTTTGACTGCAGATTTTTTTTATGAGGATGCTTTCACTTTTGAAACGGGTTACGAAAATGAAAGTGTCCTCATTAAAAATATCTGAAAACAAAAGTTAAAAATGGTCTTGGTATAGATGAATCTCAGCTATCGAATGCAAAAGATAAATAAATAAATAATAAAAATATTGAAATGCAACTGAGATAGCTTCATAGGAATAGCATTAACCAACGAGTATTTTCGCTTGACTGAAGTAGCCTCTTAATGACCTCTTGTTTTGTGTTACACCATTGTGTTACACACATGTGTTACATTTGTGTTACACACATGTGTGTGTGAATACCATTTAATTGCATTGTTTTTATTTTTAGAGAAATTAATTGCATGCTTCAGTTTCCTGATAAATGTTTGAATGATAACTATTTCCCTCGAAAAAGCTACATGGGAATTGTAAATACACTTTGCATCAAAACAAATCCTCTCAGGAGAAGTAAGTATGAAGATTTCATTTATTTACTTTTGAAATTAGAAAGTTAGCATATTTGCACGAATGCTAAGCAAGTGAAACTGATGCTAAATTGAAAAGTCTTATAGATAGCCTCACAATCACAGCAGTTTTTGAGCTAGATAACTTTGGTATGCCACAGCTGTATTATATGTCACAGGTAACATAATGCTGACGCACCAGGAAGGTGTGACGCTATAGCAGGGTTGCAAGAAGTGGCTATTTTGTTTATTTTTACCTACAACTAATTTCTCAAAACAAAAATCTTTAAAATACCGTTTGACCACATTTGCAAGAGATACATATACTAGAAAAATATAGTTCTTTAAAAAAATAGTGATGTGATCTGTGGCAATCCTAATGTAGTAAAATTGCACTGTCTAAAATGCAATAAGAAAGTAATACAGGGGGCAAGTGATCAGGGGAAAACGCAGTCGAAAAAGGTGTTAAATACCAGTATTATGTTAAAGAGAAATTAAACTTTTTTAGTTCTTTTATTTTATTTGAAATAATTTTTAGCTCACAGGCTATCATAGCCTGAGAGCTTATGTGCCCGTCCGTTCTGTATGTATGTGCGTATGTGCGTAACGCGATAACTCATGATAAAAATATCGGATCCACTTGAAATTTTGTATATAGGTATATCCTGATAAGGCGCTTCCCTGATTAGTTTTTGGGGTTCATTCGATATGTATAAGAGGGGGAACGGGGGGCTCATGCCCCCCGTTAGTTGATATAAATGGGATTTTCATGCAGAATTAAGTTTTCAAAATTTAGATTAGGATCATTCTGATGAGGCGATTCCGTGACTGTTATTAGGTGTTCATTGAATAAGTATAAATAGGGGGAACAGGGGTTCTAATCCCCCCCCCGTTAGTTGATATAAATGGGATTTTCATGCAGAATTAAGTTTTCGTTCAAAATTTAGATTAGGATCATTCTGATGAGGCGATTCCGTGGCTGTTATTAGGTGTTCATTGAATAAGTATAAATAGGGGGAACAGGGGTTCTAATGCCCCCCCCCCGTTAGTTGATATAAATGGGATTTTCATGCAGAATTAAGTTTTCGTTCAAAATTTAGATTAGGATCATTCTGATGAGGCGATTCCGTGACTGCTATTAGGTGTTCATTGAATAAGTATAAATAGGGGCAACAGGGGTTCTAATGCCTCCCCCCCCTCTTAATTTATATAAATAGGTTTTTCAAGCAGAATTTTCAGATTTCGTTCAAATCTCTGAATCGTTTTGGAAGTTTAATGGTTAAGTATAAAAGAAGGGGATAACTCCTTTTAAATTATATAAATGCTAAATGGGTTTTTATTAAGAATTATCTAATTTGCTCTGAATTTTGGATATAGATTTTTTATATGATAAAGCATGTCTTTGATAGTATAGGAGGTTCACTGATTAAGTATAAAAAAAGAGGAAAGGGGAGAGCTGTTTCCCCTTCTTAATTTTTTTTTCGAACGGAATTAACCCTTGAAAATATAAGGCTTTAATGTACAATTAGTATTTGTAGCCTGTGAGCTCAATGCCATCAGTTTAACTGGGCAGTATTCTTTATTATAATAAGATACCCTATTTTTTCCCTCGTGTGTTTTTTTAACCTCTCGACGCCCTACAATACCAACCCGGTTTCAGATGTTATTCCGACTTGGATGTTCTATGGATATATCACACGCTGGTAGGCCAGCTGAATGTTATTTTTGTTAACTAGGTGAACTAATCTATTGAATATAGCAAAGTTAACCGAGCTAGAATCGATTGCCAAAATGTGATGGCGCCATCCAAATTTCAATCTGCTGAAAAAATATTAAATGACATTACCTTTATAAATTATGACATAAATAAATGCCCTAAGTATAATTTAATTGCGTCGGTATATTTATGAGTACATATAATTAGTCCAAAACGCTTCGAAATATGCATACCTGATTAAACCAACCAGTTCCTAAAAACACTTGGTATTTGTTTTCTAAATATCTTGCCTTTGATATTTCAAAAAGAAAAATCATTGGATGTACCATATGTTTTTTATTTATCTTTTGGAATTTTTTATCCCCTTGAGCGGCAAGTAAAAATATCTCTGTAATGTTGAATTATCAACCGAAAAATCGAAAAATTTTGTTTTAAAATAAAACAAATTGGAAATTGCACGTGAAGCGTAGCAAATGAAATGCGTTCGTACGGCAACGAAGTTTTAAAAATATTCAGATCTTGCTGTTATAGTAGCAGTATACTTCTTCAGAGATAGTGTAGTGGTCGAAATCTTGTTTGTGTTCCTGTAAATATACAGGAAGAAACTTTTATTACACCTCAGCAACGCATATCATTTTCATAAAATGTGAAATAGTTTAATATAATTAACACTCACCCCAAACAATGTGTTCCCGTATAGCATTATGTAGTGGAATACTTTTGTGTGGACGTGTGATTAAATAAATATTCTTTGCATAACAGATTGTACAGAATGTATATTTTAATATATATATACCCAGTGTTCTCGCTGACATTTGAAAAACGTTAGTAATTTGGCTAATTAAAAATAAAAAACATTCGCCAAATGAAAAAAGTATTAGCCAAATAGATTCCCGGAGTAGCACAAATATATATATATGTATATATATATAATTTTTAATCCTTTAATGTACCCCCTTTTTTTAATATATTCTAAAATAAACTAAGTTTTTATAACTGTGACAGCGATTATTAATAATCTATTTTTAACTATCCGCTACAAATGTATTAAAACTGTGTATATATTAAATATGCATACGTATGAAAAACGAAAAAAAAGTAAACAAATAAAAAGCAAAAATTGAGCACTAGCAATTTGGCGAATCTAATCGCTTGTTTACTCGCCAAATGAAGAATTTAGTCGCAATTTGGCGCATTGGCGAGCGACAGCGAGAACACTGTATATACCTCATAGGTTCATGTATTCTATTACATTCGAAAGCAGAGTTGCCAACCTCCGGCTTTTGTTAATTCGTGAAAACATACTTTGAACCAGAAAATTTATTTAACCTTTTAAATGCCATACTATGATCGAAAGGTAGCACAAACTGTTTATTGGTAAAAATCCTATTAAAACTCAAACGTAAGCACTATGAGAAATTTTTTTCACAATTTTTTTTTTTTTTTTTTTTTTATAACATGTTTCAAAAATGGAACATTGGCGGGAAACACTTAGTTTTTTCACATGTTTTAATAAAATATGATTTACGACATTTAAATTAAAATCTCTATTTCTGTGCACAATTTCATGATTTTCATGATTATAGATAATATTTTTCAGTAATAACACAGGTTAAGCAGGTAGATAGCCGGGCTTTCGCTTATTCCTCGCTTGACTCTTGATTCCAGCCACTATTCCAACAAACATACTCAAGAAGCCTCGCAAAGCTTTTATAAAAAGGCTTTCCCATTTGCTTAAAAAATTATTATATAGAGGATAGGCAGTAATTACTGTAGGAAAGCAGCTTATGTCTGTACAACAATTTACAGCAAAATAATGAAATAAATCAAAATCTAAAAACTAGAAAGGGGAAAAAATTACCCAAATTTTTTTAATATATATATATATATATATTCCTTAATTTCTATGTCCTACATTTGACCTATTATCCATAGTAGTTAGGGAAGTATTTCTCAAGTAGTCTTTTTTTTATACTCAAACATTTTTTGAAGCATATTTTGTACATTTATACATGTATACATTTTTTGTAGCATAGAAGCTTCTGGCATACAGCACATTGTCTTTGTGTTGAATGTACACAAGATAATGTAATAATAAAATAATGTACACAAGATAATGTAATTGGTAAATGTCGATGCATTCCTCTTCAGAATCATCTGCTTGTTCATTAAAATATTCTAGTGCCTCTTCTACTGTTCGAAATGGATTTGAAAGAGACATCTAGTCTGTATGAAGTAGTCTAACTAACTGAAGAAAACCACAGAGAAAAGTAAAATAATATGAATTCCTTATCACGCTATTTTCCAAAATCACCTCTTACATTCTAGCTTATTTGAGTCATAAACAGCGTCTAACTATCAACAAACTAACATGTTTCTCCCGTCAGTTGTGAGTAATCCACTTCAGATGGGAGAAGGAGTATGAGAGAGGGAGAAGAGGGGGGAGGGTAAGGGACAGCGTATGGAGTGGAGGGAAAAGAAGGTATGTCAAAGTCAGAAACATCTTTTGTCGTCACTTACTAAACCAATTCCTATTCGGAAACTTTTTATCAAAACTTACATGCATTGCAACGAAATGACTTTATCATGTTAAAAAAGATACCTTTACACGGCAATGTTCCATTTTTGGAACATGCACATTTCTTATCTAAAAGAAACAAAAAAAAAGGACAATCTTTTTTTAAGTAACTTGTGTTACATTAAAAAATGATTATTTTTACTTGATCTCACTTAATTATTAAAATATTTGTTAAGTTTTGAATTTTATATGAATTTGTGAATTTTGCCCAACGAAAAGTCTAAAAAAAGTCCTAAATTACGATTTTTCCCCTAAGACATGATTGATTTTATCAATGTAATATCAACCCCAAAAATTCAACCTATACTTTCTTTTCATATACTAATTTTTACAGAGCAATGCGATTAAAAATGTGTTTTTTGCAGAATTCCGAAGTTTATTTTCCATTTATGCAACATTGGCGTGTAAAAGTTTAATTAGAAGTGTCTAGTATTAACTTACACGGTAATTTGAAATTTACTTAATGTCATTGACTCAATAAATTTCTGGTTAGAAGTATAATTGTTTGATTTTTAAAAAGCCGGAGGTTGGCATGTCTGCGAATGTGTGTAACACTTTTAGAATGCATTTGAAACATTTTTTCCCATTGACCGCAATGTAACAGAATACTTCTGATTGTTCTTGTAATTCATCTATATCCAATTTTTATAAAATTTGAAATGCCGCGCCGAAATTATGTAATAATCATATATTTTAAATTTCAAACAATGAAAATGCATTTGAAACTTTTTTCCCCTTTGACCGTAATGTAACGGAATACTTTTGATTGTCCCTGTAATTGATCTATACATTCGATATTCATAAAATTTGAAATGACTCAACAAAATTATGTAATAATTATACATTATAAATTTCAAACGATTCGATTGGGTAGTTTTTGCGTTGTTATGTGCGGACGGATGAACGGACTGAACGACAACTATAGGTGCTACGTATTTACATAATTAAGAACGCACCTAAAAAAGGCAATTCGTAAACATCTTGCCGTCGAAGTTAAAAATATAAAATTTCGTTAAAAGTTTCTGGTAAGAATCTCGTTTGAATTAGGTGGGATTAAATTTATCTCACCGCCCATCAAGGAGTTAATATTCAATAAAGTATTATTTTTTGTTTAATTTTTTATTAGCTATAAGTCGCAACATCTCAATTTTTATTTATTTACATTAGTTATTAGCAAACTTAGACGAATTCTTTATTTCCAATTGAATATACACACACACATTTTATTTTAAATTTCAGAGTACCTTGAAGATGCTGTGTGCATTGATAAAGTAACCAGATCGACAAACGTGTTCAAAGAGTGTGGAATGACATATATCAGTGACAGAGAAGAGTTTTGCAAGTAAGCATTTTGATTTCACAGTACAATATCAATATGTAAGGACATTATTATTTTAACACAATATCATACAGGTTGATAAAGATGTATGAGTTGAAAATTTTTCAACAATATAAATTTGTCTCAGACCAAAAATCGAGCTCAAAATTTTTGATTAAATTTGCCTATAGTTTTAATCGCTTCATTGTCCCTACATTTCCATACTTAACCTTCCTACCCTGAATGGGTCGAATAGACCCGTTTCTATCATATATTTTATTCGAATTGAACCAGAAATTTCTTCTTACAGAAAGTTAAATAACAGATTCAGAAAACTAAATTAAATAAATAGATAAAATGATTCTAAATAAAACTTCTGGTGTCAAATGTTTTTATCAAATTTGAGTAATTTTCGACAGGGTAGGAAGGTTAAATGGAGTCTCTATATCGTAGTCTTTTTCTATTTAGCTATCTACATGGCATATTAGTTGCCATTGACTAAAAATTGTAGGAGTAGATTGTGCAGGGCAAAGCTGTTGATTTAATAATAATTCAATATTAATTCTATAATAATCCAAAACTTTCATTCATACCGTATATGTTGAAGAAATAACCTATCGTTATAGTTCGATCCATATTAAATAAAGCATAAAATACTATTCTTTATTTCTGATATGAACTTAAGATTTCTGATCAAAAAGAGGGTAAACTGGCAACCCTGGTTTGGAGCGTTTGGTTTATTGATTGGAAGAGCATTGGCAATAAATCTAAAAATTCTGGGTTCAATTTCTGGTCTGTACAGATTTTCAACCTGACGAAAAATGTTCAACTCGTAAAATCAAGAGGTTTTAAAGTAATGTTAAATATTATATATTTGTAGAATTATTAGAATTTATGGGTAGGAAAAATGCATAGGAAAAATAAAACGAAAATTTGAAAAAAATTAAAAAACTATAAAGCAAATATCAGATTTTAAGGAACATTAAACAGCGCTTGCGAAGTTTTGTTCAAAAAATAATAGTAAGAAAATCTATTATGATGCTGCGAAAATTATTTGGCCAGGTACAGGGTGAACATAAAGTTCCAGCCCATTTTGCAGAAATAATTAATGCATGGATTTTATATTACAAGCGAATGATTATCCGAGGATATGCTAACAACAAAAGAACGAATTACGGTTTTAGCGGCAAGTTTGCGTGGTCAGACATTCGAGGAGGTCAGGGTGACGTTTTATAGAAAATTAGGAATAGAGACTCCAACACGAGGAAATATCCGAAAATGGTGAATAAATGGTGGATTTTTTGCTTGGGGGTTCATCAAGGAACAGGTCTACAAGACTAAGGTTAGAAATGTGACAGTCCTAAAACAACGCATAAACCAAGCATGTGAAATTATCATCGTGGGGATGAAAGGAAAAAATGTTTCGAGCTACACTGAACCGGGGGGAAACTTGTTTCGAACTTGATGGACATCACGTTGAAAAGTACTAATACGCTGTATAATACTATTGAAATATAAAATTCATGAATAAATTATTTCTACAAAATGGGCTGGGACTTTATGTTCACTCTGTATTTATCCACAGATAAGTTCAATTAGAGAATCACTGGTAACCACCGGTAATCACCTTAAAATTTATAAAATTTCTAATGCAACAAAATTTTAAATTGTTATTATGGCAATAACTACAAATAGCTTACTCATAGCTGCCAACATCTTCCGCTTTTTTGGCCCGGAAAAAATTTATAGTTAATTTTATCATATCAAATCGCAGTAATTTACCGATTAAATAAGAGAAAAATTTTCTGTTAAATTTTTCCGGGCCGAAAAATCGGAAGAGTTGGCAAGTATGCTTACTCATAACAGATATTAAACATGAAACAGCAACACACACAAGATACAGGGCTGCCACAGGTGACTATTTTCTAATTTTCAGTGGCGCCTTTTTCTCAAAACAAAAATCCTTAACATTTACTTTGACAAGATTTATAAGAAAAAGCTCTTTCATAATTCATATCAGAAAAATTCACTTGCGGAAAAAATATATAACAGTCTGCTATGGCAGCCCTGAGATATATCGAATTATTCTGTCTAACGGCCGGTCAGACCACACCACTGAGCTCCATATATAATAAGGAGAGCCTACTCACCGGTCCACTTTCTGCCGGAACCACATCACATTTTCCAATGCGCGTAAGTAATGAATCCTCCATTTTTCTTACTATTACAAGGATTTTTTCAAACTTTTTATTATTTTTGGTTATTTCTATACCTTTTTGATATTTTTATGAGCAATAGTTAACAATCGCACTGAATGCACGGGATCGCATTTATGCTACAAAGTCTTTTTTAGAAATGAACTTTGGTATCTTTTTCCGTGTTTGCAGTTTTGCTCTAATGAAGGTATATCTTCTTTCACTCCCGTATACCTTTGATGCAGCTTCTATCTCAATTTTAACAACTCTTTCCACAGACTGGGAGTGACTTGGAAAGCAGACTAATAAATCCACCGACATGGATCCTGTAATTACGTTTTCTCCAATTTTTTCTAGTGAAAAGGATTTTGTTACAGGAGGTTCGCTGATCCAGTTGATATACCCATAGTGTTCCGTTATTTTAAAGTTTAGCTTTGGAATTTGAAACTCTCGTACTATGTCGGTTTTTAACTTTTTAAATGTTTTATTCTTTCGCAGGGCATTCTTCTAATATATTGTTGATCATCGGTTGCCATTGCTATCAGTAAACTCTCGGGATGACATAGTATCCATTTGTTTGGATGACCGAATGCACTGTTTCTTCCATCTGGTAAAAACGTTGAAAGTTTAACTATCTGCCACATTTGTCTTCCACATATATGTCAGGTCCGTCTGCGCAACCTGGCATTTTCCTTACAGAAAACCACACGGGAGCATAAACTCATATAACGTACTGAGCGAGATATATTTTAACGCTTTATTAGGATTTGAATTACAAATGTACTAGCGTAAAATTCTGGAAGCATTTGTGATCCATCTTGATTTCACAATTGGTTCTGGTTTCCTGTTTTCCAGTTCTCGAGGACATACTCCGGTTGAAACTGCTGGACAAATATCAAATAAGTACTTTTGATCGGTACTTAGAACTTCAGTATTTTCCATTTTTGATATCCATGAAACAGCAATAGGCTCGAACAAAGTGACACGTAGATTTTCACACCCCATTAGTTTAGAACCAATTGGTTTGGCAAAGGTCTTAAGTCATGTGGTTTCACCATCAAGTTTAGAAAATAGATGCCGGAGTAAGAATTCGTTCGTATGAAGAATACATATCAAATGCTGAGCTTTCTTTCTAATTCTTTTTTTTTTTTTTCAAGACAGGCAATGACACCTTTGCGTTTTACTATATTAACAGCGGTAAAATCACACCCGAATTCTGTCAGTTCAAAAAAGTCTAATTTGTACTGACTTAGAAGAGTATATAATGATTTTGCTATTTCTTTTCCATGACCGGAACGAGGAATCAAGTGACCAAAGTATTCCTAACTAGGTTCAGATAACACGGTTATGTATTCCTCGCATTTCTCTCGACAGTGCTACTTGTGTTTTATCTATGAAGATAGTTTTATTCTTTCTGTTATCAAAATATATGCTTTTAATAGTCCTTCTTTCCAAGTTTCTGTTTCTCTTTTCGGATCTTGTTTTTATCGGTGACGAGATTCGTATCCTCTGCTGTCACAGCTGCTGCATGTTGAAGCAAATAGTAGTTCTGATGCGTATTAGCAGCATAAGTTGGCAATTGCGATTCTTTCAACATGCATGATGCCCTAAAAAGGTTACTTTTTACGCTCTGGCGTGTCTGTATATTGTCGTGGCCCTTCGTATTAGCCATTTCTCAGTTCATCGTAATATAACGCACAAAACACTATAATGATACGTTAAACAATCCAAAAAGCACTGCATCTCACTCAGAAAAAAAAATTCACATTCACACTGAACAAATGTCGCAGGGTTACTGAGCATGGAAAAATAATACGAATCCCTTATCGCATTTTTGCTCCTCTTCTATTTCGTCCTTCACTCCCTCTGTATTAAGAGCCCACAATAGTCACAGAAAAATTACTCAAAAAGACCCGGATGACCATGTAAAGTCTATGGGAGCGTTCTTTTCTAATATCTCGCTCAAATTTTAATATTTTTGCATGATTTTTTTGCACAAAATAGCTGAGGGCAATCCACAACCGGGCTAGTTTTTACTTTTTCAATTTTTGTTTCAGATTTTCTTTAAAAAATTACTTTAACTTTCGAAACCGGTTTAAACCGGTTCTGAAACTGAAACTATCGTAATATAAAAAATATATAACTAAAATCGAAAAAGTAAAAACTAGCCCGGTTGTGGATTGCCCTCAGCTATTTTGTGCAAAAAAATCATGCAAAAATATTAAAATTTGAGCGAGATATTAGAAAAGAACGCTCCCATAGACTTTACATGGTCATCCGGGTCTTTTTGTGTACTTTTCCTGTGACTATTGTGGGCTCTTAAGACTAGTCACTGCGCTCACTTAAAGTTCTGCTTCGTCCCCTTCTCACCTTCCAGATTTCTTTTTGAAGTATACAGCTGTCCGTTGCCCCAATATATGACCTTTGAGGCATAGAATAAAAATAAAAAAGACCAAGGGATATAAATAAGAGAGAAACTAATGAACGATTCAAACAAACACAACTTTTGCCTGCTATACGTGAAAAAACTATAAAAATTGACTAATATGAAATACATATAGCAATTAAATAATGCATTATCAGATCTTATTTAAACATATGGTACATTAAATATGCCTTTTCAAATAAATGCAACCAAAATAGATTTAATTTAATATTTTAAAATTTTTTGCTAAAAAAGTTAAAAATCAACATTTTCGCAAAACTTTAAGCCATTTGCGGCAGAGTAAGGAAGTGTCCAAAAAATCTCAATTTTTTTTGTGTGAACTGAATGCCATCAGTGGCCACTTTTCCGCACCCGCCATCATCGAAAATCGAAAGAAAAATTTTAAGCCCACCCTATTGATCATTGAGTCAATTTTCAGATACTGTTTTTTCATCACTGTTTAAAGAAAATCCTGTTCGGTATGTTTTCTTCAATTTCAGAAACAATATCAAGAAATAGTCATTGCATGCGAAATTTTGGGTATATTTTTGGCATCGGGAAGGGGGGATTTGAGAGGAATTGTTTCTAACTTTCCCGTGTGAAATTTTGCTGCAATTCGTGAGTTAAGCGAGCAGTATGATACTCATATTGTCAGACATACGTAGGAATGTCATCAGTGAGCCAGTGGGCTACTATTTTTCTAATTAGATTTTTTGACTGGCACCACTTTTTCGAAACTGTAAAATTCTCTTTGTTTTCACCTTTATTAATATGTCACTAAATAAGGCTTCTTTTATTAAAAAAGTACTATCAATCAAAAATCTGAATTTTAAAAAAGTAGCCCATCTGGCAACACTGACTCAACATGCCACGGCGTTTGCGTTGATTAGTTTCCTGTCGACTCATCTAAGTTGCACAAACGGAATAAGTCCTCTCCTAAACGTCTTACCTTTTCAATCGCTCTGACACATGTCAGAACATACGAGTATATTTAGTGTTTATGTGAAAAAGTGATCAACGAGTATACCTCTTGATTTAATTTTCAATCTCCTTTTCTTATTATATTTTTACATTTGTAACCCTTTTTCATCCATCTTCGTAATAAGAATACATCGTTCGTATAGGTTTGTGAATTTCATGACCAGGAAATTGTTTCAAACCAGCATTTTCCTATAGAAAATTTCTGTTTAAACAAGGCAAAATTTCGCGCGTTTGAACTGGATTTTTCTTTTTTTTTTCTTTTTTTTATGAATGCTGGTATTTTATTTGGAAAATTAATTTGAATGTTTTGGATGAATTTCACAAAAAAAGTAATGTGTATTATATGTATTTTTGCACAATTATGAAATATCCTCTATTTTATTTAGACATCTGCCCGCCTGGATGTGGTGTGCAGTTGAGTATGTCAATGGCGAATGTGGAAAGGATGCTGGAAATATTTTTCGAATTGTTTCTGGTCCCTCTGTGGATATTTACGATTGCCTTCAATAATTCTCCAGATTTCACTCAAATGTAGATTTATTCAATAATATATGTAATAAAGATTTTTTTGTGTGTAAATGTTTCTTTTTCTTATTGGAATTGTTGGATAATTAAATAACTTTTAACAAGGGAGACATGATTCGTCAGAATGCACTTTGTCGACTAAGCCCAAGATCATCTTATCTATAAATCCTATATTAAAAGTCGCTTTGTGATTCTTATTCTCTCGATCTTGCTAATGTGTGATACTGTTAGTCTTCGACAGTAAGCGGCTTAATCTGCAACAAAATTTATCATATGCGATGCGTTGGACGCGTCATATATAAGGCTGTACAAATATAACTTTATAATTTTAGGAGGGAGGGGGAAATTGGCATATGATATCGTAAGATATCTCTAGGACGAGGAAGTGATTGTCTTTTGATGTTGACATCATTTTTGATGCGTTCAAAATTTTCTCTTTTTATTCGTAACATGGTCTTTGGTACAAAATAGTAGGTTATCTTTTTTTAGCCTATCAGTATATATGAGTATCAATATTTCCGGTATCAATTTTAAATGCTGATAAATATTATCCCCTCCCAAAAATCTCCCAGAAATAAAAAACCTAAGCAAAATTTAAAGGCTTTACTTTTTGTCAAATTTACATTATTTTGTACATTATTGCACCAATATTTAATCAGTCATATAATCCTCTCTTCAACCAATCTAAATGTTTTCATTTTATAATCTTGTGCTTAAACCTATCACTCAGGAACTAGAAAAATTTATACATACCATTTTGTTTATAGGCTGTTTCCATGTAAACTTGTCATCTTTGTCACAGAGCTGAAAATCGTTATGCTAGCTGGCCAATGTTATTTTCGAAAAGTTTACTTCGCCTTATTCCATTCATGATATACTTATAAAATCTATACTAATAAAATCCGTGCGCCTCTGTCTGCTTGAAGCCGATTACAGTTCGCAACGCGGGCGAGTTGGAAGTCGCGAGAGGTGTCTTTCGATTGGAAAAATTCCGGGGAAGTCATTTCGGGCATTTTCGAGACCGTGGGACCAAAATTAAAAAAGTTATGAATTAAAAACCCCTTGGGAATCGGAACGGAAAATATCTCAATTCCGAAACGGTGCTCCGAAGCAGAACACTGCGCCACCTTGCGGTGAAGAACCTGAACTTTTCCCCTTTGGCTAAAAGAAGAAACAGCCGAAAACCGCTTTTTCTACCGGCGCTAATTGCGGTTTTTTTTTTTTTCTTTTTTTTTTTTTTTTTTTTGCGCGCGCGTTTTTTCTTAAACCATCATGCAGACAGTTTTTAAAGTAGAAAAAAACTGATTACATATTCAGAATCTGCGTAAAAATCTGCTTCTGATGAACTAAAAAATACGAAAAAATGTCTTATGGGCGCGTAGTGCCCACCGTGCAAAACCAAATATTTTTAACGGGACTGTGGGCGCGAAGCGACCATAGCTCCGATCCACAATTTTTTTTTTCAAGTGCACGTGGCCCACAGTGAGAAATCACATATTTTTAACAGGACCATGGCTCTTTAATTTACTTTTTTTTGTGATTGAGGATTCGAACACCAAGACTTGCTTATTAAATGAATTTTTTTGCTTATTATATACTGCTTAATACCGAGGTTCGTTTGGAAAAATTGGCCCAGCTAGCGGGCGTAGCTCGCTAGTAAATCATTATTTTCCGTTCTAAAATACTGGTAGTCAAAAATCGTAGTATGTCACAGACATGTGCAAGTTAGCATGGATATAGCCTATAATGAACTTAACACATAATACAGGGTTATTACAAAAGAATCATCGGGTTTCGGAAGTGTTTATTTTGGAACATAATTGGGTTACAACAATAAGATATACATGAAAATAAAACGAAAGTATACAAGATTGACGTCCATGGTCGCGAGTGCAGTCTTTCAATTTCAATTCGTCGTCAGTTCGATTTTTTTTGGGGGGACTACGGATGAAACTTTTTCTAACTCGGTTCACTGTTTCTTTCAGTAATACTCGGACTGCTGGAACTTTTACCTTTAGATAAACAACCGTTTCTTTGAACTGTCGATACCAGCACAGAATGATTTGTTGGGTTGCATTGGTATGTCTTCCGGAATACTTTCAGAACGGTAATAAAAGATTCACACTTTGAAAATACACAAAACGCTTGGTACACAAAACGCTTTCTGCTGTCCAGTCGCCATTTTCAATATGACGTTCACGCAGCAACCATGGCAACCAGACACACATGACACATACGCAGCGCGAAATTGTAGTTAATGCCCTCTCGTTTGAGTTGTCATGGAAGCATATATGTTTCCTAGTTTGCACGTAGTAACGTATCAAAATCCGATGATTCATTTGTAATAACCCTGTATAACTAATGATCATGACAACAAATGAATAAAAGAATAAAAACCATATTAAATGATATTTTTCTCTGTTTTTTCATGTGCCCAGAGTGTGTTCACAACTACCCTGCTGGTGGTGCACATGTGAACAAATCATTGAATTTATAAAACTATTAAAAAAAGTCAGAAGAACTTTAAAAATGATTTTTTTAAATACCATGTGTAAAAAAAAGTTCTGTTTACTATGTTCAGTAGCTTTTGTTCTCTGAAATTAACCCAGTAATTAGAAAAAGCTATGTTTATGTGAACTCTTCACATGTGCTTTAATTTCCCTTTCATGTTCAAAAAGTTGAAAAACGAGAGATCTAACAAACTTTTGACGCAATGAAATGGGCTGGATTAAAAGTTACAATATTCCGTTTCGAATCCGAAAGCGTCACCCGTATCAAAGCCGCCTGAAGTCTAGACCAAGACAAACACAAAATTTTGTGACGTCACAAGGTGAGGCTTATGAAAGATGTGGAGAGCAGTGCGTTATTTGAAACATAGCAATTCTTTCTCCTATACAGGGTGATTAAAAAAAAACGTGGACAAAATGATATGACAAACCAAGCATATAAAAAGGATAGGAGGGTAAAATACTACTTATTGAGTCACAAATATAAGGTGTTTCATTCTAGCTACATCCGGTTTGAAAGTAGTAATACCGTCAATCCAAATTGAGTTAGGATACAACACCCTGTATTTGTGACTCAATAAGTGGTTTGCGACCCTATGTTCCTATGTGATTTTTTATCCTTATCGTATGCCTGATTTGTCATATCAATTTGTCCACTTTTTTTTTAAATGACAATGTATATATCAACTTATTACCTCAGCATACGGAAAAAATATCTAGTTTTTATTTTAAAGACTCTAAATGTTTTTAATTCAATTTTGATCACTCTTAGCAATAATAATAACAATAACAAATCAATAATATGTATGAGAAAATATCACTGAGTCAATCAAAATATGCTCATAATTAAAGATACAACAAAGAAAAAATGGTTGGTTAATGGAAAAAAATCCATTAAATTATTTTAGTAAACAATTTTTACTATTTCCTCCAGTAATTTGCAACAATTACTTATTTGTATCAATTACCTATTTTCTATATATTCGAAAAAAAGATGTTAATAAATATATATAAGCAAAATCTACAAATATGTTTATGCATACATATGTATATAGTTTAAATATAAAAAATGGAATTACTTTGCTTTAAATTATATAATTTTTAAAAATAATTATTTTATAAATAGCAAAAAGTACCCATATTATGCCAATGAGAATCAGCATTTAATATTAAAGTGAATGAAAAATGATTGTTAAATGGAAAACAAATGCGATTTGACTTTAATTTGTGTTATTTATTGTAGCTTGAAACTATACAATAGGTATCTAATTAAATATTTAGTGATTTGTCCCATACATACAAGTATACTAAAATTCAGATAAATAAATAGTATAACTACATGGTACATGAAAATGAGTAATCATACAGATAATTTTTTCTCCTACTCTAAATTTTACTCTTGAGAAATCAATAAATTTCTCATAAAATCGATTAAATTGAAAAAAAAATTATAAAGTTTTCAAAATAAAATAAAACATGAATCATAAAAGAGAACATTATTATTATTATTTAATATATTATGCAAGACAGAAGCAATATATTTTTAAAAGAAGTGTAATAAAACATGGAGAGAGAGAGGAAAACTATTTTTTACATTATTATTATCTTCCACTTTTTTCACATTGCCTTAATCTTTCAATAATATTTAATTAATCTCATAGTTTTATTTCTCAATAGAAATAGAAAGGGTATAGCCGGGTTTATTAGTAAAATATGCCCTTGAATCAACCACATCGAGTCTTACATGGATCGATAGCCCATAAAAAGAAATTCATTTCTCAATAGAAATAGAAAGGGTATAGCCGGGTTTATTAGTAAAATATGCCCTTGAATCAACCACATCGAGTCTTACATGGATCGATAGCCCATAAAAAGAAATTCATTTCTCGCCAGTTTTAAGTTTGTATCTCAAGACCATAGGGGGTAATGGCCCTAAATGCCTGTTTTGGAAAAGAGCGCATTGTGGCGAAACTACTAAGCAGATTTCAACGAAAAAAATAAGGGATGTAAAAAAAACCCATACGAATGTTTGACAATTTTTTCAGATTTTTTTAAACAAAAGAACAAGTTTTCTAACATTTTTCCTGTTTTTAAATATACATTTTAATTAAAAATAAACTGAAATTTCTGAGTGACCAACTTAATTTTTTTGAATGAAATACTATGAGACATGATGCATATTCACTATCAATTTCAACTTTCTACTTATAGTGCATCATAATTCAAAAAGGGCAAAATCATATTCCGACGGAATTGTGGGGCGTGTCCATGTCCGACGGAATAAGATTTTGCCTTTTTTTAACATGATGCACCATACGTAGAAAGTTGAAATTGATATTGAATATGCATCATGTCTCATAGTATTTCATGCAAAAAAATTAAGGTGGTCACTCAGAAATTTCAGTTTATTTTTAATTAAAATGTCCATTTAAAAACAGGAAAAATGTTAGAAAACTTGTTCTTTTGTTTAAAAAAAAATCTGAAAAAATCGTCAAACATTCGTATGGTGTTTTTTTACATCCCTTATTTTTTTCGTTGAAATCTGCTTGGTAGCTTCGCCACAATGCGCTCTTTTCCAAAACAGGCATTTAGGGCCATTACCCCCTATGGTCTTGAGATACAAACTTAAAACTGGGGTGGAATGAATTTCTTTTTATGGGCTATCGATCCATGTAGGACTCGGTGTAGTTGACTCAAGGACATATTTTACTATGAAACCCGGCTATACTCTTTAATTTAAATAATAGAAATGTGTCAAAACATCCAAAAACCTAGTAATGGAGACCCTGGTGTTCCAGTACTCCTCTTAATATCTTAAGTAAAATTTTGTAAATAACCTTTAATATATGAAATTACTATCATACTTAAAGCATTTAATTTTTACAAGAAAATAAAGAAGATATAAATTAAGTAAGTAAAGTCATTTCTTAGCATGTTTATTAAGATTTTCAATGAAAACAGTCAAACTGTGGAATTTTATTTTCGTCTTTCTAATTGCTTTGATGAAAAGTGTAGAAAAACAATCCAGATTATAAAGGAATAGTTAAATATATGGAAATTGAAGTTAAAAAATAACAAAAGCTTAACTATTATTATTATTATTATTATTATTATTTTATAAATTAAAAACTGTGAGGCGGTTCATTAGTCACACATCGTACCCTATAAAGAATTTTTAATAAGATATCAAAAACAGAAGTTTAAGATTGAAAAAACACGATAAATTGGTTGGGTTTGTTTTAAAAGAAAAAAACTAGATAGTGATGCTATGCACCCAGAGAGATGTTAAGAAAATTTTTGGTATATTTAATTATTTGAGTGTGAATAAATACATTTCTTAAATAGTAACATTATTACATTTCATTATTTATAAATACATTTTGAGCTAAATGGTCGATTCACACCAATTTTAAGAAAATTATGAGGGAAAGGAGAATTTATATAAGTATTGACACAATTCAGATTTAAATTGCTGCTTTATTTGGAAAGAAACAGGACTACAATAATAATATGTTTTGTTTCAAAACATGGCATTATTGACAGCACGGTGCAGAATAGTAGGATTTATTAAACTTATTTTATCGAAATTAAAAATAAATTTCATTGCGCACAAATAATAAAACTTGTACTAATTACATATAAACATAATTTTGAAATAAAATTTACCTCGAAGAGAGTATGATATTTTGTTCTAAACAATCAATACAAAACGAAAATGCGCATTTTGGCTATTAGCCAGCCCCGGGTTGTTCGTAACATGTGTGTGTGGGGGGAAGCAACATGTGTTTGGCTTGTGCCTCTATGCTGTTAATGCTTTGTCACAACGTTGTAACATATGTATCACTTATACTGTCTCCTTTTCTTGCCGATTTCCTATAAATCGGTTAATAAATGCAAAAAATACTTAAATCAGTAGGTCAGCTCATACGAAAAGTTATTCAGTTCTTTCTTCAGTGGTCTATAGCGTATTCGCCTAGTGGAAGCTAATTTACTGTTTAGAAGTTATCTTTTTTAGTCTGTCACACACACGACACGAATCACAATTACAGCACTTCTCTTACGCAATGTGTTAAAAAATGGTTTAAGTATCCATTCAAAAACTTTGTGTGAGCATAAAATAAAAAAATACAAAACTATTTGTAGATATTTTTTTCCGCAAAATTCGACCGATATTGTTAAATTAAACGAGATGAACAATGAATCTATCGGTTATACGCAAAAACCATTGTTTTTAAACTTTGTATACATTTTTAGTCAATTACCACCAAATATTTTTTTTTAAAGAAAACTAGTTGCTAGCCTTCAAAGTTCTTTAATTAATTATCTTCAGAAATCGGAAAGATAAAAAGCATTTTTAATTTTTTATTGCGGTCTTAAATTATAAACTGTAAAATTTTATGACTGTATGTATGTAAAAAACTTCATAGTTAGTTTATTAATAAATTAAACCTGAAGGGATATCTTAAATGTTTTATTTAGCGAAAATTGTAATCAAACTTCATTAAATCTAAATTTTTATAATTTACTCTTTAATGGCGAATGCTCTGGTAATGATATTTTTAATAATTCAGCATGCCTAATCCTATAAATTCTAAATGAAGGCTAAGGAATAATTCTATTCTCTAAAATTATTTTTTTAAATCTTTCTGTGTAGAAAAAAGAAAGGTTTGCCTAAAATTACTCCCATATCGCGTGAGCATAAAACAACTTTTTTGAAAGTTTCCCTAATTACACTTGATCTCTTATAATAACAACTTTTTGGACAAGAAATTTAATTAAAACCCTTAAAAAATACTTGTTATCTCAAACTTCCTTTTTAATGATTCAACCGTCGCTGGCTATTAGAATTTATTCGCCGTTTAAAGTAATTTTGCCTGACTTTGCGAGCTCGTAATTCCCAAGGTGCAATTTCAGATGTCCGGATTAATTACCGCTTTGAATGACAAATTAGGTGCGGTTAATTCTTTTTAATCTTGAAAAAAAAAAAAAAAATAAATAAATAAAACTTGAAGTTAATGACATTATCATCTTATGACACTGATGTGAGCGTATTCTCTTACATCCTCAAAAATATATTTTCAGTCACTAAATATATATTTTTCTAACAAGTATTATTTTATTAGTAAATTAATACACACATAGACATATAATTATACATATTAAATGAACATTTAAGTATACGTACATATGTGTGTACATAAATAGATACAAATACCGGGTGTTCCATAAATAGGTTAATACATTAAACTTCTATAAAATGTTGTAAAATTTGATTAATTGCAGTAACATTATTCTCAAGCAACGTAATTTTTTTTTTCGTAAAAAGAAAACAATTAGAGCATTTTTTGTCAATAGAAGGCGCTTTATCATGCAAAATTGGAAAATTACGTTTAGTTGTATGAAAATATTTTCAAGCTCATAGAAGTAAATATACTTCGTACCCGCCATCACAAGGATTTATACTTTGCAAGCGAGTGAGTACACCATTAACCCCTTGAGGAACAAGCAATTGTATTCGTGTAATTCTGAACTCTTACCGGAAGTATGAAAAAAAAAATTATAATATAAAAAAAAAAGCAATTTCATATTCTCTTCTGTCGAACTTAGAAAAGTCAGAGCCGTGCGAAACGAGGGGAGAAGGGTGCGGCGGCCGCGGGCACGGAAATTGAGGGAGCGCAATATTTATATTATCATCGTCCTTTTTTTTTTTTTTTTTTTTTTTTTTTTTTTTTTTTTTGTAAAAAAATTACTTATAAATAAATATTTGGATTTTTTGTGAAAAAAACATACATTCTCAAAATAGAATGTTGTTTCTTTCTTGGAACCTAAAACGGGTTATACAATATTATTAGATATCTTTTCCACATATATTTTCAAGATCTCCTTTACCAAAATATATGAGATGTAATGTTATTTTATATTATTTAGTTATTAAAGTTAAATCCTTTAAAGTTTCAAAATAAACGGCAAACATGTATTCAATAGAGTTTATCGTATTTTTACACTTTTCAATTTTATGACATCTGTCACAAAGAAAACTTATGATTGGGGGGAGGGCGCCGAACTGAAACGTCGCCCCGGGCGCAATTTTTTCTGAGCACGCCGCTGAGAAAGATTAAATTTAATAAAAATTTTTTGGCGCGAATCTTGATTAATCGTACGGGGTAGATAACATACACCGCCGCCCCTCAAATGTTCAACTGAAGCACGAAGTATATCCGGATGGATGCAAGAGATATGTGCGTCCTATAGTTCTACAAGATTACTGCGGTAGTCTAAAGATTATAAGTAATCCCATAGCCAAAAGAAAGAAAAAAAAATCACGTGCCAAGCACAGAGCTGCCAAGTCTCCAGCTTTTAGGATACCGAAATTTTAATACAGAAAATGTTGCTTTATTTAACCCTTTCCGGCGCAGGCAAATTCTACTCGTAAAATAAGAAATTATTGATTGACACCGGGATTTAAAAACAATTTTTATAGGAATTAAGAATTCCTAAATTTAAGCTTTCACTCTAAAACCGAAATTTCTTTAAAATGCTCTTGGTGCCGTTTGGAATTAAAAAATAGGTGTGCCGGAGTGGGCACACTGCGTCGGAAAGGGCTAAATGGAACATTTCGGCGGTTTAAATTAAGAATAATTTCTGTAAAATAATATTGATGTACAAAAAGCTGGAGACTTGGCAACTCTGCAAACATAGATAGAATATTTAATAATATATTTCATTCAGTTAGTTCTTTATTTAATGTTAAATTTGTATAACAAGTCAGCTAAACCAACTGAAATTAAACAATAAACAAAAAATCATGCATCAAACATAGATTATGGAAGTACTTTCCGACACATTCAAACTAATGCAATAAAACTGCGCCGTTTAATAAGTTAAAATATTATGTCTAATTCAACATTATAAAAACTCATTTTCTATTATACAGGAAGTAGCTGGTACTAAATCTAAAATACGTTTATCAATTTTATTATATGTGAAACAGTTTAATATAAATAAAATGCTCCAGTGATAGAAAATTTCTTTCATAAATATAGTGAAAATGTCTCTTTTTACTGGTGCCAGTTTAAACAAGTACCGTAATCTTTTCACGGGTCATCTTTTCTTTTAGCTTGTGGGTTATCTTAGAACTTCTACCGCCACAGTCAACTTCTCCAGTAAAAATAAATATCGATTTTTACCGTAATTTTTGATTGAAATCTTTTATCAATGAAGCGTTCAGATAAAGTAAAAATTATTATTTAAATTTATTCTTGGTAGTTTTAAGCGGAGGAAGTGAATCCCTGCAAAAGTAGTTAGTTACATTTGAAACTTCAGCATTTTAAGGATATGTCAATTTCATTTCTTAATAGTTGTATTTAAAAAATTTAGCGGTGTCAAAAAGCTTTAAGTGATGGATCAAAAACTCTTCTCGCCCATTTAATATAATGATATTATATTAAACGGGCAAATCAGTTAAACCTTTCAGGGGCAAGGCATTTCTGCGCCACAAATGTTCAAATAATGAATTCGTACCGCAATTTAAGAACAAATTTATGTCACAGTATTCGAAAGGATTTTTTTCCTGTACATTATAAGATCAAAATTATTCTAAAAAAAAAAATACTGGTGTCATTTAGCAGTTTCGGCATTAAAATCAACCTTTTGGAGACTGCAAACGGCCCCTCTGAAAGGATTAAGTGGTTAAATAAGTTTAAGACATCGATTAACAGGATCGTAGAATTCAATTCGTGTCAGGATTGCCAGTTTGGTATTCATTCTTACTCTAAAATTTGAAATTCAAGCCATTAATTTTTAAAGTAGACATTCTACTTTGAGTAATCACGAATTCAATCGAATTCATCTATATATTTAAAAGACCTGGCTGTTTTTTTAGTCGTCAGCCCTAAATTTTCTACTCAACCGATTTTGATAATTATTTTTTTAAATGAAAGCTATTTATTTGTAGTTGTGCCTATTTTAGCTATTTTTTAATTTATTTCCATTTTTATATTTTATTTTTAATTTTAAATGCTTTTTACTATATTTCTTCAAAATGGTGGCAACTCAGTTTAGCTTTTCTCTCGATAATAAAATTTTATTTTCCATTATCATTTTCCACCAGTCAGAAGCTTTATTTCATCAGTGAACATGTCTTCGCATTTTAAAAAAAAAGAGTTAATTGTTTTCGTAAAATTTAACCACAATAAAATGATTGCGTATAATTATGCACTAATTGAGGTTAAAAAAAATATATTTACTGAGAAATAATGTTAATAATGTAAATACAATAACAGAAAATAATTTATGATAAAAATTAATGTCTAAAGTAAAATAAGAAAAAATTCAAATGAGAAAAATGATGTATTTCAGCAACCAGATAAATGGTAATTACAATATTATTACGGATGACTTTTTCATATTACTAATAACAGTAACTTTTTAAAAACATTTGAAGAGAAAATGACGTCACTATTTAAAACATCGCATTTTTACTGATAACGATATTACATTTTAATATTTCTTTTCATTATGGACACTGAGATTGAGATTTTACTTTCAGATGACTTCAGTTTGTGAAAATAATGTCATAGTAAAAATGAAATTACTTTCTTTTAATAAAACTATTTTTCTGTGAGTGCATATAAATTAAAATTTCTGGATTTCGCCGGCACTCAGATTACAATTTTAACTGAAGATGTGCGAATATTTGCATGCAAAATTGTAACTGACAAATTTGACATTAAGTTTGGAAATATATTTATTATATATTGATTCAATAATGAAATTACTTTTGCTTTTTTAAAAGCAAATCGATCGGGTCTTTAAAACATTTCATTCGTCGAATTCGACGGGATTCCATTCGTATTTTTTGAAATGGATTCGATATTTTAAATTAAAAATAGGGGCTGAACTGGCTTCGAAGTGCTTCGTTGTCGCTTAGAGCAAATTTTGACAATGTCTTCGTTAAACTGTATCTTCGGATAACAATACGGTAAACTATTTATTGAAGATGAAAGGAGTGAGTGATATAGGTGTAAAGGTTGGAATTCTTAATGTTAAATTCTTTTTTGAAATAGATGCAAAACAAACCTATCTGGAGACAGTTTTTTAAGCATAAATCATAAACTAGTTTACGTAATAATCTGTAATTTTACAATCGCATATTTCAATTTTTTGTAATCGATACCTGTTTAAAAAATAGTGGTTATAATTTATAATGTTTTCGACTATTCATAACAAATAATGGATATTTTGAAAAACAAATTTTAAAATTGAACTTCTGTACTTCCAAAACGAGTGCCAGTAGAACTTTTTCATTATAATTTTCTTTAAGCATTGTTTCAAAAATTTTATAATATTAATAAATAAAATGTCTATGAAAGTATTCTCGTAAGTACATAATTCACCAATAATTACTGTTTTGAAAAATATGTAATCATAGCTTTCCTTTTTATTGTTCTAATTGCAATTTCTAAAAAATAAATTCAATAGAAATAAGAACAATATATCTATTTTTTAAAAGAGAAGTACAAAATAAACTTGATTTCATTTTTATAAACAAAATTTTACATTCTGTTTATTGAAAACTACTTCTACACTACCCAGTGATACATATTAACAATAGATTGAAATTTAACCTTTAATTCTTTATTTTTAAATTATATATTTATAAAAATCTCAACAACTAAAGCTTTTTCCGTGAATTTTTTAAACTACATTAGATGATTTGCACAATCATTTAATAAATTTCAGAAGGATTTTGTCAGCTAAAATTAATTAATTGAATCTGAATTTATAGGGATCGTCTCAAATATTTATAACTTCTCACAAATTGTTTAATTTTTTTTCTTCAGTATTTTATGGAATTAGAAAATGTACAAATATAGGGCTTTTACAATAGAAATATAGAAATATTTTTCCCTATTGAAACTTTTCTCCCACAATTTTTCAACATAAAAAAAGCTGAAAAATAAATTAATGTAAAATCGCTGCCTTGTTTGACTTCGCGATAGGGGTATTTTACGAAATTTTTAATGTTTTGTTACCGATTTTTAAAAACAGAAATTTGTTCCTTATTAAATCGAGAATATGCTCCGATTAAATAAGACAGATTTTACAGTAAAATTTTACTGGTAGGAATAAACAAGCATTCTTAAGCCTTTTTGCGGAGCGTATACGTGTCGCTAGTTCCCAAGAAGTAATGACTCCATTAGGAAATTATTCACTCCACTAAAGAAATGCAATCTAAAAAGGAAATCATCCTTTAAAAATTATGTTTACTTTATGTATTTTAAACTGCTTTTGGAATAAGATAGAGTAATGTTCTAAATCTCATCCCAAACAAAACTAATCTATGTATTAATTCTTTCCGGTGCGCTGTCCCTAAAAAAGGATTTTAATTTTACTGGCACCGAAACTGTTTAATTAAAACTTTCGTTTTATAACATACCTGAAAATAACCTGAATTTTTTATAAATTCTGATGGAAGTTAATTATTTATAACAAATGTAATCCGCGCCGGAAAGGGTTAGTGATACTTTAAACTACCGTTGGGGCATAAATGCTTTAATGGTAAGTTAGCATATAAATAGTATAGTATAGAAATGTAGAAAAATTAACAAATAAAAATTTTGAGTCATCTGGAAAGTTCTGCGGTTTTACAAAGCGAATCGTGGTTTCGCTTTCTTACATTTTGGTGCTGCTGATAAGTCGTGATCCTGAACGACGCAGATATGGTCATTATAGGCTTTTTTGTTTGCTCTATCTAATTCTATTTTGTGTTGTATCATAATTTCTGTTTCCGCTGAGTGCAAAAATATGGAGAGCCAAAATATTCCTTTTCGTCATATTATTCTCTTTATTAAGGAAAGTTAAAGTGCTAGTCAGACTCCTGTAAAATTTGTCTTGTATACGGACAAAGTAATATTTCAAAAATGATTTTCGAAAGTGATTTGTGAAACTTATGTATGGAAATTTAAATCTCGAAGATGATTCCTTCTGTGAACGACCATCATCATCAGTAAAAGAGGACATCTTAAAAGAAGCTATCAAATGATCATAAACTGACTGCACTTTTGGGAATACTTAATTTATGTAATAGATCTTGAATTGCGTAACGTTAAATTTCAGAAATAGCGTCTCTTCAGATGATGGTCGTGCAAAGCGGCATCATCTTTGAGGCTGATATTTCTACTCTTAAATTTCTTGATCTATCTTTGAACTGTGTTATATGAACTATACGTTGTCCAATGACAGTATAAATTTTATGAATACTTTGACTAGTATTTTTACTTTTCTTGAAATAATTGTGAATAATATGGCGAAAATTAACTTTCTGATTCTTCATTCTTTACACAGCACTGAAACTAAAATTGTGCCCCAACACCAGCAAAAATACGAAACATAAGCAGAAAAGACGGAATTTACATTCCGGGATCATTCAAACTTACTCCTTACTAGCAATAACAAAATAATTAGTTTTGAAAAACCGTAGAACTTTTCGGATGGACAAACGCATATACCGGGTGTCCCAAAAATAACTGATGGATTTTAAAATTCACTAACTTGCAAACGGTGACAGCTATTAAAAATTTTTTTTTGCAGGACGGTTATGTACAAGGTCGGGAGTTTTTTTAACGTGATTTTTGATTTTAGTTCGGATTCAAACAATAGATGGCGCTGACGGCGATTGGCGCTCAGGCGACGCCGAAACTGAGGAAGGAGATTAAGGAATGAAGTGCGTCCGATTCGCCAGTATTCGCCGTCTGATTGCTCTCGGGCCCCGATTCTGAACTCATTCGATATGATTTCAATGGAATGCGTTGTTGCCATGGAAATAACAGATTCTTCAATAGTGTAAGACAGCGTTTAGAAGTGGGCATAAATTTCACAAGCAGTATTCGAGTATACAGGAGATTTTACATTTATAAAGTTTTTTTCCCGGATTAAATTGTTTTTTTGGCATGATTTAAAAAATATTTTATGCATCGTATTTTAAAACTACGCTGTTAAAAATTTAAAACCTTTGCTGCATCGTCACACCTCTGCTTCATAGAAACCGATTACTTCACTGTATTATGGAGTATTCTAATTGGTCAGAATAGAGATATTCTATAATAGCAGTGGAGTGGCGATGCAGGAAAGTTTAAAAATTTTAACATTGTAGGTAAAGATATCTTGCTATAATCTTTCCCTTAGGACTCGATTCTGAACTCATTCCATATGATTTCAATGGAATGTGTTGTTGCCATGGAAATAACAAATTCTTCCTAAAAAAATATGGTGTTCGGAATTGGGCATGAATATAACAAGCTGAATTCGAGTTTGAAGGCTATTTTACATTTATGAGTATTTATGGGAATTTTATCGAACCAATTTAGAAATTTAGTGAAAATTTCCAAAATTTTAGTTTGAAATAAAATTTTCAAACATTTAGTTAAAAGATCTAAAATTTCTTACTTTATAACAAAAAATATAATAAAAAAAAAACCCCTCTTCATTTAGTTTTTAAATACGATGCATAAAATATTGTTTAAATCATGCCGTAAAAAGTAATTTAATCCGGGAAAATAAAACTTGATAAATGCAAAATCTCCTGCAAACTCGGAAACTGTTTGCGAAACTTATGCTCTATTCTAAACGGTGTATTCCACTATCGAAGAATCTGTTATTTCCATGGCAACAACGCATTCCATTTAAATCATATCGAGTGAGTTCAGAATCGGAGCCTGAGAGCGAGTTTGTAATAGCGAATGAGATACACTCCATAGCCTTAATCTCCTTCCTCAGTTTCGGCGTCGCCTGAGCGCCATCTATTGTTTGAAATCCGAACCAAAATCAAAAATCACGGTAAAAAAATTCCTGACCTTATACACAACCCTCTTGCAATTTTTTTTAAAATATCTGTCACCGCTTGCAAGTTATTGAATTTTAAAATCCATCAGTCATTTTTGGGACACTCGGTATAATAATTAATTCACGTTGTATATCGTCTGTTTAATTAACTAAATATTTTATTTTTAAACTTTACGGTATCTAACTCTGAATGTGTGACTAAAAGTAATTCCAAAAGAAATAAATCTGCTGCATTAAATGCGGCTTTCTACTAAATTTTAATTTTCTGCAAAAATCATAGAAATTTTTATTTAAAGCAATATTTTAATTAAAAAGGTAGATGATTTAATTAGTCACATATAAACATACCATGAAAAGTTTGAAAACTTTAAAATAATGTACATTAAGATAATTATTAATTCATACTCACTATCTATGCGAAATATATTGTACAAACTCTATAAAAAATTAAATAAAAGCATATTTTGCTTTAAAAATCACAAATCTGATATCGGAAAGAAATATTCGCACTACAATCAATGGTTTACTTAAATAAGTTCATTAATTCAAAATAAAGAATAGCTTTTACTGTTTATGTATTAACCGCAAGATCTAAAATCAGATCTCATAAAAATAAAGATCTTATCGATATATTTTATTGGTATGGAAATTTTCTATTTTGTCAAAAATAGTAGGAAAAATTGTTGCAGTTGATAGTTTGTATTGAAAATCAATTCACCATTATATTAAACTTTCAGGTAAATTGCCATTTTTTCAAAGAAGATAGTTACAATTTATTAATAGAATACCTTTTAAACGTAGTTGTTGAGATTTTCGTTATAGATAAAATATTATATACTGTGAGTTAATAAATTCTAAAAAAAAAAAATCAATATTTAAGAACTAGTCCTACTTGTTTACAAAAAGAAAAAAAAGAAAAACATCACTTATCTAAATATGGATGTCTCGGGGGCTACAATCTTCTACCCTCCAAGCGTCTTGCAAATGGGTAAAATTGTAATGTTGTTTTCTCTGCATTTTGTTTTAAATGCTAATAAAATATGATTGTTTCAATATTACATAAAAAATCTTATTTAGGAATATAAATATAATCCTTGAGAGTCTTAATCATTCTTCAATGCTTTGAAAATTCATTAAATTTATAGAATTATAATATCTTAAACATTGCTTATATTGCAGTGAAACCTGCAGCTTAGTGTACGGAATATTACGGGCCAAACGCTTAGAGGGTTAAATACTTTTTATTTCTTGAAAGACGGCACTAACGCTTAGAACAATAAACACACATAAAATATTTACAAATAGAGTTTTTTTTTTTTTACATAATTCTACTTGCACACGCCACCAACACAAGACATGAACTCACTGCCCACTACCAACTTTCGAATTTTCGAACACCACTAATAATAGAACGTGTGTGCCAGATTTTTTTTTTTTTAAACGAAAAATACTACAACTACATTTTTAATTCAGCAGAGCTCAAGTCACGTGACGCGTAACAAAGGGTTTATTTATTTTTATTTTATTTTTTTTTTTTTTTTTTTTTTTTTTTAATGGGTAGGCGCGTGTTACAAATATACTTTCATTCTTTTGGAAGGCCTTGCGTATTTTGTAATTTTATTGCGTTATTTTTATTTTTATTTGCCTACACGTCAGTTTTTTCCCTTTTTTTAAAAATACACATTTATTTATGATGCTCAATTTTAAATTGCATTTTCATGATCGTGATTAATTGATGTTTATTATTGGATCGTTCAGACAGTCGTGTCCGTTTGGAAAAATCAATTCCTACTGAAAAATTCTATCATTTAATCATCTGATGTTGTTTCCGATATTCAATGCTTATTTATAAAAACACAGAATTTTTTGGTAGGAATGGATTTTCCCAGACAAACACGACCTTCCAAATGATTCTATTTTTTGAAGCTTTGCTTACGCTATGATAGCTATAATTTTACTTATATTCTATAATTAAATAAAAAGAAATACGAAAATTATTTTTTTATTAACAGTGGTTCTACTACTTTCGGTCAATATTCTAAATTTTATTTTCATTTTAAAGGTTTTTGTACTTAAAAAGTAAAAACCCCGGAAGCAATATAATAACATTCCTGTGTTTGTTTGTCACAGACATTTTGCTCGTTTCTTTTTTTTTTCTTTTTTTTTTTTTAACTAAGGAACTTGGAAAGTTTAAATTGACTGAAGTAATAAAGACTATTGACCCACACATTTATAGATTATTAACCAATCATAAATATATTAAAGAAAATGTACAGGAGCTAAGTAACTTGGAGAAAAATTGTACATTTATCCCTTAGGGACGAGCGACACATATACGTACCGCAAAAAGGCTTAAGAATCCTTGTTTATCCCCACCAGTAAAATTCTACTATAAAATTTATCTTTTTTAATCAGAGCATTTTCTCGAATAAATAAGGTACAAATTTTTGTTTTAAAAACCGGTGACAAAATATTAAAAATTTCTTAAAAGGCTTCCGTCCCGAAGAGGCTAAGAGAAGTACTAATTCGTGCTCAATATCTATGCAAAATATGTTGTAAAAACGCTATAAAAATGAAATTAAAGCATATTCTGCCTAAAAAAATTACAAATCTAATATCGGAAAAAGTTATTCGAACTCCATTCAAAGGTATACTTATATAAATTACTTAACCCATTAATGCCCAGCGTCCTTTATAAGGACGGTTACCAAAACAGCAAGAAAGCGGATTTCCCACTAAAGACGAAGATAAATATATACACTGGTGTCCAAAATTTAAGCATAATTGGTAACTAAGTAATTATTTTTAAGTAATGAAAGAAATATGAATCGGAATGTGCTGAAACTCCAGATGTGTAAACAAAATAGTACGCGTCACATATTTTCGCGAAGAGTCTTCCCCGAAATCGAACAGGGGACCGTCAACAAATTGAAAAAGAACGAAGATCTTTTGGATAACCCTGTCAAAACTAATCTAGCAAAAGCGTTCAAACTGCACATTATGATTAATTGGCTTATTGTAATGTACTGTGTTAATTTTTACAAGGATAGCATGTATACTCGTAGAGAAATTAAGGTTTTTATAAAAACAGTCCTAAATTTTTCCAAGTTTTTTGCTTATAATTTGCAGAGTTCTTATTATAAAATAATGTTCTTTTCTGAAAATATGACAAACATCATTGTACACAATACCCTGTTATCAGAATTTAAAAATAATAAAAATTGTATGAAAAATGAGTATGTTTAGTAAATAATTTTTCATTACGCATGCGTCAACGATATCAAAATGTCATTTGCATATTGTGTTAGCTACATGTATAGAGCAACTTCTGTAAAAGTTTCAAAAACATAGCTTGAAAATTCTGAAAATGGGAGCCTATAGAATCAACTCAAAATCCGTTATTCCTAAAGGAAGCAAAAAAATCAGGGGGTTTACCTAAATATAGTTGTACGTGCAATATTGTGTAGGCACTAAACAATGCAATATGGATACAGCCCCTCATCTTTTTGCTTCATTTAGGGAATAAAGGATTTTGATCTCATTCTATCAACGATAATTTTCAGAATTTTTAAGCTATGTTTTTGAGACTTTCACAAAAGTTGCTCTATACATTTAACTAACATAATATGCAAATGAAATTTTAATAGCGTTCACGCATGCGCAGTAAAAAATTATTTAGTAAACCTGCCCATTTGTCATACAATTTTTATTATTTTTTAATTCTGATGACAGGGTATTGTGTACAATGATGTTTGTCATTTTTTCAAAAAAGAACACTATTTTATATTAAGAACTCTGCAAATTATAAACAAAAAACTTAGGACTGTTTTTATAAAAACCTTAATTTCTCTACGAGTATACACGCTATCCTTGTAAAAATTAACACAGTACATTACAATAAGCCAATTAATCATAATGTGCAGTTTGAACGCTTTTGCTACATTAGTTTTGACAGGGTTATCTAAAAGATCTTCATTCTTTTTCAAATTTGTTGACGGTACCCTGTTCGATTTCGGGGAAAACTCTTCGCGAAATTATGTGACGCGTACTATTTTGTTTACACACCTGGAGTTTCAGCACATTCCGATTCATATTTCTTTCATTACTTAAAAATAATTACTTAATTACCAATTATGCTTAAATTTTGGACACCAGTGTACTTTATTTCACTATGCAGAATCCTCGATAAATTTAGATAAAAGTTAATTTGCTTTTAAAAGTGGTGGTAAATACAAAATTAAAATTTTAGCGAAGAAAATAATTCGGGCGTTAATGGGTTAACTCAAAATAAAGAATCACTTTTTCTGCTTTATGCACTAGCCGCAAAATCTTAAATCAGATATCATAAAAATAAAGATCATATCGATACATTTTATCGGTTATGAAAGTTTCTATTCTGTCAGGAGTAGTAGGAAAAATTGTTACAGTTGATAGTTTTGTATTCAAAATCAATTCACCATTATATTAAAGTTACAGCTAAATTGACAATTTTTTTCAAAGAAGATAGTTACAATTTATTAATAGGATACCTTTTAAATGTAGTCGTTGAGATTTTCGTTTGTGATAATATATTATGCATTTTAAATTAATAATAATAAAAAAAAAACATCAATAAACTTTCATTCTTTTGAAAGGCTTTACGTATTTTTTACTTGTATTGAGTAATTAAGAAGTGTGTTTTGTCTACACATCATTTTTTTAATATATTGTAATTTATGACGCTCAGTTTTAAATTTGATTTTCACGATTGTGATTAATTGATCTTTAAAACTTTGAAACGTTGTTTATGTTATGTTAGCTATAAGGTTAATTACTAATTATCCGTTATAATTATACAAATAAATTTAAAAAAACACGAAAATTACATATTTTATAAGAAGGGGTTCCACCACTTTCGGAAATATTTAATGTTTTTGTTTTTAAGATTTTTGTACTTAAAACGTAAAAACGGACGCGTTATAATAGAACCTCTGTGTTGTCTGTCACAGGCATTTTACTCGTTTTTTATGTGAAACTACGGATCGTAGAAATTTTAAATTGACTGAAATAATAAGAATTATTGATCCACAAATTTATAGAATACTATCAAAACCCTTAGCTGTCCTCACTTAATACCAAAATACACCAAGTGATATGTGTATATCTAATCTTCTTATAAGAAATTATAATTTTAGGAATAATTCATAAATTAACATTTAACCTTTCCGGCACGGACAAATCCTGTTAGTAAAATGAGAAATAATCGACTGACACCGGAATTTACAAACAACTTTTTGAAAAATTAAGAACTCCTTAATTAAAGCTTTTGCTGCAAAAGCAAAATCCAATGAAAATGCTATTAGTGTCATTTGCAAGTTTAGAATTAAAATTCGGTGTCCCTGACTGGGCACACTGTACCAGAAAGGGTTAAGCCACATTTTGACTAAGCTACATCATTGGTCTGCATTTGTCGGAAAAAAAGATGAAATAAATGAGAAAATTTGAAGCTAATTATAAATAAATGATAATATAGAAAATATTTTGAAATTTTATGCTCAATTCATACGTTTATTCAGTATTCATTTGAAGTTTTTAACTTTCTTAAAACCCACTTCTTAGTACAAAGTTATATCTTAAAATTAACCATCGTGACGAATTCCAAGCTTCTTTTCTGACGTGTACCATCTGTCTAGGGCTAATGGCACCAGCATAAAATGCTTATGTTGAAGCAGGGACCGTTACCATTAATTTGCCAACATTAATTTTGAAATCAATTAAGTATTGCCTATTATTCCATAAAAAAGTACTAATTAAAAAAAAAATTAAAGACTTTTTTAGAATTTTTATTGTTTTTGTCTATCTTAGGTGATAGTGGCATCGACTTGAATTATAGCTTGTGTAGGATCAAAGATTTTCACCGTTGATACGCAACCATTACATTTATAATCTATTTATTATATCCTGTGATTACACAGAAATCATAATTTACAATTTTTTAGAACGCTTTTCGCTCTTTCCAGTCGCTTCACATTTTTAAATTCCGAATTTACTTTTGGTTGATCTTAGAAGACAAGCATGTTTTATAAATAATTATCATGCTATATTTAAATTTTCTAATTTCTTTAGTATGACAGCAGTCGGAATTTAGAATATTTTTTGTACTTCCTCTGGTAGTAGTGGATTGCACATAGAATACAGCTTATGTTTGAACAGCTTCTATTACCAACAAACAAATTGCAGCCATTAATTTTTTTAATTGGTTTGATATTTCATAAGATTAATAAAAATCATTATTTGTTACGTTTTTAGAACGCTTTTAGTTCCCTTTATGTTTCAAATTTGGAATTTTTTTCGACGGTTCTTAGCATCTTTTTGCAACAACCTTTTGCATCTTATAAGTAATTATTGTCCTAAATTACAAAAACTGATATTTAGACTCTTGCAGCCCTCCGTGATAGAGCGACAAAATCTTAAAATACAGCCTTTATTAAAGGAAGGAAAGTCACCATCAGATTACAATCATTATTTTTAAAATTGGTTTGATATTTCCTGAACGTAGAAATAGCAATCTAGGACTTTTTTAGAACTCTTTTAGAACTGCTTTTCATCCCTTTTATTTATTTATTTATTTATTTATTTATTTATTTATTTATTGAATAAAAGAACATGATGCAGATCTGAAATTAAGTAGAAGATCACACACTGCGTTAGCAAGATTAGCAGTAACTCAAATTGTAAAAGTAGATTTCAATATATCTAAAATCATAATAGAATCTCTAGAATACGTAATAAAGAAAATTTTGTAATGATGTATTATCACATGATATTCACACAGTCTTCAAAGAATTTATTCTTGATAGATAAATCTGTACTTGTTTTTGAAATTTTGAGAAACTTTTTGCATTCTACTAGATATTCCGTAAACCACCCTTGAAATAAAGCGGTGGGTGCCGGATGCATTTTACCTTCCTTTACTCGATTAGAGACCATAGAGATGTTTACAGCCTCCTGATTGGTTGGTTTCGTTTATCGATTTGCTTTAGCACCATTATCAAAACGCTAAGTTATAACAACCGTGAAAATAAAATAAATCGAAAAGTTAGAAAGTGATGTATATAGAATGTTGTAAAGTTAAAAACTAAACAAACGTCAACAAATATCGATTATTAATATCATAGCAAACGCGGTAGCGTTTGGTATAATATGTCAAAGAAATAGAAAATGCGAACGTCTTTTCGAAATTTCCAGCGAACCAGTTGACGTACGACAGTGATTTTAGTTTCAAAAGATAGAACTCGACGAGACGAATAAAATGATAGCATTAAAAAAATTATCGCAGTTTACTGTAGTTTTTTATTTAACTTTTAACGAAAAAATGAAGACGAAAAGTTCAACAAGCAATAGCTAACGTTATTATGGGTGGATTAACTTCGTTTTTGGCTTATTTTTATCGTCTTGATAAAACTTAGAACAGTTTTTTTTTTCATCTTTGTATGTTTGACGGTTTCTGAGAAAATCGAATTTATGTCTTAAACCTCCAGTTGAATATTGTCTTTGCTGTTGCGATTGTAGTTTTTTTTAATCATTGCCACCAAGTTTAATATAAAAATTTTCATGTATGTATCATAATTCATTCAAATTAAACAAATCACGTGAAAAACATAGTTATTTGTTTTTATTGCGAAGCTTTTAGTTTCAGTTCTTTAAATAATAAAGTTGTGAACGCAATGTTTTTATTTTTTTGGTCGAATCCATAATTATTTTTTCAAATAACATGCATTTATATGACCATGGGATGATTTTCTCGAGTGTCCTAACATTTTGAATTTTAGGGTACTTCGAGGTTATCCCGTCGACGAAAAAATTATCGCCAAATTTTAAGATTAAATGCCAATAATGGATGATCGTGAATGTCACATTCAATGACATTAAATACGATTCACGTGTTTAGAATGTCATTAAGCTATTTTTATTTCGGCTTTTTGTTTGTATTTTTATTAATATTTTACTAATTATTTGTTTTTTCGTTATTAAAAAAAAAAAAAAAAAAAAAAACTATGTCAATGTGTATAATTTGGCTATTAGTTTGGCGATTTGTATAATTTGGCGAAATTGGTCGACGGGATAACAGAGAAGTACATATTTTAGTAGTTGAAAAAAATGGGGAAAAAACAAGTACATCGGAAAAAAGTATCTGGGAAAACCAAAATTTCTCCTCTGAAACTAAATGTAAGATTTTTTAATTATGATTATATAACGTCCTAATTTACACAAGGAAAAGATATAGAGTAAAACAAAAACTTCACATTCTGTCCATATCTTAAATAGCATTCAATTGATTTTAAATAGGGATATAATGTCAAATATGAATTAGGGTACTTAGTTGGCACGTAAATTTTGTTATTTTGTCTGATAAGATAACCGAGCTAATGTTTATTAAATATATATATATATATATATATATATTTACCTTTATTTAATTTTGTTAAATTTTATAAATCGTTTCATTCTGTAGTTATTAATTAAACTTTTCAATACTATTTGATTATCCCGTCGACCAATTTCGCCAAATTTTATAAATCATCAATTTATTCACCATGTAATTCATATTGACATAATTTTTATTTTAAATAACGAAAGAAGAAATAAATTAGTAAAACACCAATAAAAGTACAAATAAAAAGTTGAATTCAAAATCATATTATGGCACAACAAACATGGGTAACCTATTTAAAGTAAACTGAATGTAACCTTTATGATAATCCATTATTGGCATTTAATTTTATAATTTGGCGATAATTTTTATGTCGAAGGGATTATTCATTTTTATTTTCTTTTTAAAATAATAGAAAATAGTTAATAGAAGTACTACTTGGTTATGCCGTCGACCAACAAGCATAAACCAAACCCGCCAAACTATAATATTATATGCCAGTAATGGATGATCGTGAATGTCGAATCCAATGACATTAAATAGGATGCACGTGTTTAAAACGCCATTAAGGCCCCTGTCCTCGATCGAGGAAATGCTCGCGAGCTAATGCTATTCCTATGTGGAAGTATTTTTCTAATAACTCTTTCGCATTTTGACATTTTTGAATAATTTTTTTTGCATTGGATAGCTGAGGTGCATGCCGACAACGCACCTTTTTTACTTTTTCGAATTTGGTTGCAGATATTTTTTACAAAGTTAGTTTCACTTTCAAAACCGGTTTCGAAACGGAAACTAACTTTGTAAAAAATATCTGCAACCAAAATCGAAAAAGTAAAAAAGGTGCGCTGTCGGCATGCACCTCAGCTATCCAATGCAAAAAAAATATTCAAAAATGCCAAAATGCGAAAGAGTTATTAGAAAAATGCTTCCCATAGAAATAGCATTAGCTCGCGAGCGTTTCTTTGAGCGAGGACAGGGGCCTTAAGGGATTTTTATTTGGACTTTTTATTTGTATTTTTTATTAAACTTCTACAAATTATTTTTTTGTGTTATTTAAAATAAAAATTATGTCTATATGTATAATTTCGCTATGAGTTTGGCAATTTGTATAGTTTGGCGAAATTGATCGACGGGATAACTAAGTAGTACCTTAATATATATGTATGTAATTGAAGTTTGAAAACTAAGCTTTTGCGAAATTGGCGTCAGAAGAATATCGCACAATGTAGTGCATATATGGCATCTGTGCCAGGAAAGCATCAAATGAAAAAAACACATGGTGATGTAAAAAACTTTTGTGATGGTGTGAAATAAAACATTTACGATCAGCAATTATTGGCATTTAAAAGTATTTTTGTTTGAGATATTGTCGAAAAAGCATTGCAAAGATATACTTTCCCTCTCTCTTCTATTTCCAAATGTACTAAATTTCAAATTATATAAAAAAAAAAAAAAAAAAAAAAAAAAAAAAATCAGAGTTTATTTAAAACCGTGCATAAAAATTATAGTAATTATCCTAATTTTTCTAATAGAAATTCTCAATTTTTCGTTATTAACAAACGCTACTTTAAAATCGCAAATTTAATCGGCTTAATCGCCAAGTTGCATAATGATCATCGCCACTGAATATATAAATAATGCCATATTTGCAAACTTATCGGTCAAAAAACAGTGGAAACTTGGTTTACGGCCCCCTCTGTTTTTGACAAGTTCGGTTTATGACCAACTTCAGTGATCAAAATTTTACTCTTTCGGTGTAGGATAACTCGATTCGCGACCAAAGCTGTCGAATAGTTCAGTTGGCAACCCTCACATAACTCTTGTTATAGGTCAAGTTTGAAGTAAAGTGCGCGTATCAGAGTGCTTTGTGACCTTCAGTACAGTAAAAAATTTAACTTATTGTTTTAATTTTAATCAGTTTTGCGAAAATTTTAGCTTTTATTGTGACTTCTAAGGATGAAAAAGCGTTTAGTGATAGCAGTAGTAGCTTAATCGAATTACTGATCAATTATGAAAAGAAGTAGTGACAAAACTTAAGAACGATGATAGTGTAATCAAAATAGCTAAACAATACGGTGTAGATGAACCGTCGATTACTCTGATGATAAAGAACTAGTCGGATATGGTAACCCCAAAACTATTTTCTATCTCATGCATTTAATGGGTCAAAATTCATTATTACAGTGCCAAAATCAAATGACAGTCATATGCTCACCGTGAGGATTCTAAAGACATGAAATTCCGAACATTAGTTTTTGAAATAGGACTGTTGCGGATATCGGGAAAAATACAGCATATATGCGACACTTGTTGGGGATTTACCCAAAACACGCAATGAGCAATAATATAAATCAAAGTGTGCCTAAATCTCAAGTTTGATGAAAATTTGTGCATTAATTCCTGCGATAGAGATATTGTGGTAATCGGAACAATTCAGCATAGTGCCATGTGTTTGGTTATTGAAACCAAAACGTAAACAAAGCCAATTCATATAAAGATTAAGTGAATTTGATGTTTGATGAAAATCCGTGGGTTAATTTTCGGGATAGAACTACTGCGAAAATAATGAAAAATGCAACACGATTAAGCCATCTGTTGAACGATTTAAATCAAAATGTAAACAGCATCAATTTATATCAGCGATTACCGGAATCATGGCCCACTAGAACTAAAGGCCTGTGGCCTGTCTATTTGAGATTAATGAAGGAAGTCTCCCGCCAGAGGACGCTGATACTTTGCCTAAGTTATTCAGACCAATCATGTAAACCCTGAACCAAAACAATGACACGTGTGCAAACATGTGCACAGAACAGAAAGCAGTTATTCAATGCTAATTTGGGCAGGGTTTGCGTCACGTGGACTAACACGTGATTCAATGAAATGGTTCAAGGTTTGAAGCTGAATCCAGCTTCACTTTTTCGGCGGTTTTTCTCGAAATGGCTTGGCCGGTACTATATAGTCGGCGTTGCCTGAATATAATTTTTTTTAATCCCACGCATTAGTTCTTGAGATAGAGCGCCCAAAAAATTTATATCACATACAGAAATTCAGATACAAGAATGGATCGTGAACTGAGGTTCCACTGTATATTATATAAAAATTTAATTACAGCTAGTGATTTCAATGTCAATTTTACAAATAATACTAGAAATCAATTTTCAGTATATTTTCATGCTTGGTTTGACATAAATCTATTAAGGCTGTATTTCGAGCGACTTTCTCCAAGGAAGATAACTTAACCTATAATTTCCCTGAAAATGTCCTAGAATATGATTCAATAATTGGAATAAGCTATTCCAATAGATATCAGGAAGGAAAAATAAAAATATTTTACTTATTTTTTTTTTTTTTTTTAATTTAAATGGGAAAACTTGTTACTTACCCATCATACGTAGTATAGGGTAAGTCTTGCAATCGTTTTGAAAATCGAAAAAAAATTTTTGACGGATTTACACGTTTTAGATAGTGGAGATTCCGAAAAACATATTTTTAGAAAAAAAATTTTGCCGTCCGTCCGTCTGTGTGTCTGTCTGTCTGTCTGTCTGTAACCGCTCTATCTCCCGAACAAATTGAGATAGAGACTTGAAATTTTGTATGTACTTAGTATGTAAGAATGGGACGAAACCTATTTAATATCAGTAACCTCGATTATCCGGAACTATTTTTTTCGGACCCTCGAAAAATTCGTTCTGATGAAAGGTATATAAAAATTTTCGAATTTTTTTTGTTTTAAGGAATGGACGTAAAAGGCAATAAAATAACACACATTTTGCATATAGAACGAAGTCGATCGGATTATTAGTTGCCGAGATATTTGTAATCCTGTTTTCCACATTCTTCGATTTTTCATGGCCCTGTATTTCATTCAAATTTCAATTTAGAGGTATATTTTAATTGGAAATGAGACGCTTAATCCGACACAGTTAATTGTTAGTTAATAGAATTATTATTTTTGGAGTTATAAGGATGTTTCTTTTACGCAGTTCGGTACTACTTGAGTAGTTTGGCGTTTTATATAATTTGTCGAAATTGGTACATCAGCAGTTCTTTAATAGAACATTACTACAGTATTTAAACAATACAACATTTAACAATATTTAAATTTTTGTGTATGAATTGCAATGCATTGTATAAATAGTTTTCACATGTTTTATTTTCATATACATATTCATGATGGGTAAGTATTACGGTGGCCCCCAACGACTAGTTTTTATGTGCATTGACTATAAAGTTATGTTTACGACCTTTGGCTGCCATGATCACAAAAATCGCGCTAATGGCGGAAATATTTCATATTTGTAACATCTGATTTTTAAAACAAGTAAATAAGAATGCCACAAATCCTATGCGAAAAGAATAAAAATTTCTATTCGCATTATTTTTCTACAAAATATGTATTATCTAAAATTAATTGAATCTGTCAATTTCTGTGCGAATAAATTACAATTAATTTCGTTTTTTCACGTTTTTTGTCCATTGATTAAATAGATTAATATTGAGCGAAATAAATAAAAGTACTGGGAATATTTAAAAACAACTGAGGTTTTCTTATATTCAATATATAATTATCAAAAAACTTAAATGACTAGTATTAAAAAATGCTCTGACGAGCACCAAAAAAGGTTAATATGTTTTTAAAGTATGAAAAAGTGTTTGACAAGAGCTTCTAATTGAAAAAGCGAAAGGACAAGGGGTCCCTTCTTGGCTGCAGTTCACTGACAATGCCAAATTTGAAAAAATCATATTTGCGCTTTTTCCATATAAAAGAAATCTGCGTAAAACTTTCAATCGTGCTTTACATGTTAACTGCATTGTTGACTCTGCATCAACTGCACTACAAATCAGTTTTCTGTGCTGTTTTACACTGCGACAGTTTATGGTGGGACTACGTGAATGTGATATGCTGCAGGCAGTGTTGAATGCAGGAGGTGGGCCGGGGAGACATTCCCTCCCGAAGGTATCAAATGCCCCCCCCCCTTTCAATAAAATTTGAGATTTTGTGTTTTTA
This sequence comes from Maratus speculifer, assembly GCA_964019185.1. Taxonomy (NCBI): domain Eukaryota; kingdom Metazoa; phylum Arthropoda; class Arachnida; order Araneae; family Salticidae; genus Maratus; species Maratus speculifer. Next base: position 38,975,722 of record OZ025296.1, read on the forward strand.
ATGGTAAAAAAGTATGATCCCCTTAGAACTCTATGCTATTAAAGTCACAGAAGACCCTCCCGGGAAAAAGTGTCAGAATTCAACACTTGCTGCGGGAACTATGGTTTTTGGCCCTATTTTACTTTACATTAATGTTATTCACCCTTCGTCTTTTCTAACTATGCCTTTACACTATACAATTTTATCGTAACAGTGATTGATTTTTTTATATGGAAAAAGCGCAAATATGATTTTTTTCAAATTTGGCATTGACAGTGAACTGCAGCCAAGAAGGGACCCCTTGTGCTTTCGCTTTTTCAATTAGAAGCTCTTGTCAAACACTTTTTCATACTTTAAAAACATATTAACCTTTTTTGGTGCTCGTCAGAGCATTTTTTAATACTAGTTTAAATTTAATGTTTGTTTAGTTTTTAACTTTACAATATTTATTATGTATTCACCGTTTAATAACCTCGTGTTTGATTTTATTATCACATTAAAATTTTCAGTAATACCTTTCATTATGAAATTGTCCAGCTTGTTTAATAAATATCTATATATAAAAAAAAAAAACTTTCGTTTTTTATATAAAATATTAGAAATTAAACTTTTTATATGTATGAATGTATAAATTTCTTAGCCATTTAAAACATTTTCGAAGCTGGAAACTAAAATCAAATGTAATATAATTAACCCCCCCCCCCCCAAAAAAAAAATGACAAAAGTTAATAAAACAATCAAGTTGAAGTGTCGTATAAGAAAACTAGATGGCGCCACTACATATTTTTTTAACGTGACCATTTAATTTGTGCTTTCTAATGTAATAACAAATTGCGAAATTCTGAATTAATTAGCATTTGTGAACAACTGAGTTAAATTGAAATGTTAAATGTTAAGTGCTGATTCACTTATATATAAAAAAGAAAATATGTATAATCTAGTATATTATACTTTTGTCATAGAAATTCCAATTTCCAAACACCTTAAACAGCAGAAAAGACGAAAGAGAAACTAACCAATCAGGAAGTCGAAAAACGCTCTATGGTCTCTAATCATGTAAAGGAAGGTTAAATGCGTCCCGGATAGAGCTACAAGACGCGAAGGTCAACAATTATTATTTTTTACTGATGAGGACTGAGTAAGTTTTGGTTGAAAACGTTTTGATTTTAAAAAAGAATACAATGTATTTTTAAGGGATTTTCTATTTTTTTTTTTTGTTTTTTTTTTTTTTTGTTTTTTTACGCACCTTTAACCCTTTGAGCTCTGGTGGGTAATTGTCTTCAAAATTCCAAAAGTCACATTGGCACCAATATTTCACAAAGAAAAAAAAACGCTTAAGGATATACACGAATATATACAAAATGCATTAAACCTTTTCCAATAAATTTGGTCGAATTTTCTGGTGCCGTTGTGACATTTCGGAATTAAAATTATATGGTAGAAAATTCTACCATCAGAGCTCAAAGGGTTAAGCAATGGATGTACATTTACTTGTATTTTAATGAATTTTAGTTGTGTTCTAATCTTCTTAAACCAAAATTGCGCAAAATATAAGTCTCTAATAATCCATTAATCATATACATACAGAATGATTCAAAAAAGTTGACAAAATGATATAAAAAATCAAGCATACAACAAGGATAAAAATTCACATAAGAACATCGGGTCGCAAACTACTGAGTCACAATTACAGGGTTTTTCATTCTAGCTATAGCTACACCCGGTCTGATTTTAATAATTTCGAAGAAAATAAAAGCATTGTAATGAAAATGCAACGATATGTACGTTATTTTGTGTTAAATGTGATAACGTTACGAAAAGATCTGGAAAAACGTATTGTACAAGCAATCGATGATGCCATATAAACTGATTATCACAATCCAAAATGTGAGGTGTCAAGTGCATATTGCTGGCATGCATAATGCAAACTTCTACCACTTTTCTTTCGTGTTATCACATTTAAAATAAAGCTGAGAATGTCTGTTAAATGTTTTATTATAATATACTTCAGTTTTCTGAAACTTATTACCGTCAACCCAAAATGAATTAGGATGAAACATCCTATATTTGTGACTGAATATGTGGTTTGCGGCCCTATGTTTCTATGTGAGTTCTGTGTTTTATCCTTCTCGTATGCGTGATTTGCCATATCATTTTGTCAACGTTTTTTCTTAATCACCCTGTATATATTTTTTTTATTTGATGTATGTATGCTTTCAAGCACATAAATACAAGCGTGTTATTAAACTGTTTTTTGTTTCAATTACTTCTTCTACTTTTCAAGCATTTTCTTTTAAAACTGATCTCATCCATTACAAAGCAAAATATCATCTATTTCGAATGTTGAATCATCCTCTCTTTTAACAAGACTCGTTAGTTTTGTTTCTTATTAACTTTCTGATTCATAAAATGCCCTTTTCTATTCTAAAGATAGATAATGTAATTTGAAATGAGAATCATGGGCCGGAAGGGCAAACTTGGAAAGTTTTCTATGATTTGCCGTACCGAAAGACTAACATTATATAATGACAGTTGAATTCCGAAATAGTTTTTCGTACGGAACATTAGTTTTTTTTCTATTTCCATCTTGACTAAATTGAATGCCTTACTTTTCAATCTTGAAAAATTTATTAGAAAAAGAGTTAAATTATTTATTCTTGTTTGAAATGCATTGTTACCAAAATCAACGAACCAGCCTAGCACATGTTTATTAATATTTAGCAGTATTGGCATAGAAGAATTATAAAATAAATCTATGAATAATAAAGTTAATTTTTAATTTCTTAAGCGTCGTGCTGGATAAGTGTAAGCTGCGTTTTTACTATTATAATTTTTATTACATTGTTTGATTGCCATTAGCTTTCAAAGTAGAAATAATAACGTTATTTAATCCTTTAGGGACGTGCGACCGATATCTATGTTGCGTAAGGCATTCAAAATCCTTGATTATTCTTACCAGAAAATTTTATTGTAAATTTTGCCTTCTTAAATCTGAACATTTTCACGATGCAATTAGGCAAAAATATCTGCTGCTAACCCCTTGCAGGGCGGTTTGCTATATTATACCCCGTCTACGATTAATAAAGATTTGCACCAGAAAAAATTATTAAATTTTTATTTTCTAATCTTGGTCGAAAAAGAAGACGAGAAATTTCCTTTCATTAAATCGAAATGAAATTTTTCCGTATTAGTACAGTTACAAAAGCGTTAGGCGTGGAACTAATTGGAACAAAAATAGTTCTTGTGATTAATGGCAAATAACATGCTCCCAATGAACATACTAAAAATATACATTCGGTACTGTTGCGTAAAATGCGCTTTTTGGCGGCCATCTTGAAAAAATACGAAATTTTTTTTAATGTTAAAAAATCATGTGGGTGGGTCATTCCAAAAATAAAGCACCCTTTGGTGTCCCGACACTTTGTATTGCTATATTTTCTAAAATTTTGTTTCAAAATTAAATTTAAATATTGGAAATTATTTTTAAAGATATTTTTCTTTAATGCAATTTTTAAACTCGAGATAAATTCCATTTATTGTTATTCAAATAACTTTCATAATAATTGTGTCCTGTAAAAAGCCATGTCCCAAGAACAATTTTTGCTATTTAAACCCTATTTTTTTACTATATGTATCGTTTAAGTTATCTCTCAGGATATTTTTTATGTCTTTGTAGTCTTTATATTATCCCTATATACTTTAAATATTTTTTGTAAATATTTTTTTTCATTTTATAAGAAAAATTCTCGTGTCCCTTAATTTTTGTCCCCTGTGTTACCGCCACCTTTTTCTTCCTATTAAAATAAGAATTTGCAACCTAAATGTTGTTAACAGTAGTCTTCATGTACTTTTAGAGTTGGCTTTCATCCTAGGTAGTCATTTTCCCCATGTGTTAAATTTTGAAGAATATTATCTAAGTAAAGGTGATTTTTGAAGATGGGTGTGTTTTTTGTGTGTCCCCTGTGTTACTATTGATTTACTTCGATTAATTATTAATTTTCTAGTTTATTGGCATTTAAATTGTAAGTCTTAGTTAAAAGAAAATATTCCATCTAACTTTACATTGTTTCTATGAAAATAGTAATACATAGGTGATAATTTATTTCATTCTGTCTCCTGTGTTACTAATCCCCTGCGTTACCATGTTATTGGTTGATCTGTTGTTAAGGGACAAAAAAATCCAAGTTTAAAAATGAAATGCAACAGAATATCCTGTTTTTTAATGCATTTGTTAGTCTGTATCAGAAATACATTTTTAATTAATACATAAGTACACTTTTAAGATTATTAAAATTTTTATGTTCAATTACGATGTCCCTTTGTTACTTTATTGTCCCCTGTGTTACTGACATTTCCTTTATCAGAACAAAAGAAAAAAAACTTTCTTGTGAATCAGTTTTATAATATGCACTGGCTAATATGTATAAATAAGTTTTACTATAATTTTGTTATATTAGAGTAATTTTTACCAAGTTATATAAAGTTTTATACAGGGAGAATACAAAAAAGGGTAACACGGGGGACATAATGTGACTATATCATGAAAAAATATATACATAGACAAAAAACTACATGGCACTGAAAAGAGCATTTATATCAAAGTATTACTATTGTAAAAGCAATTCTCTATTTTAATAAGAAAAAATGAGAAAATTATTTAAAATATGGTAACACAAGGAACATTTTTCGGCCAATGTGTCTGTGTTTCTAAGTGTAGTGAAAAATATTTTTTAAAAAGTGTGCTGCTGATATTCAATTTCTACTCTTGAATATGTATACAACCCTGTCAATGATATTTTTATTTCATTTTAAATGAAAAAAATTTGAAAAAAAAAAATCTCAAAAGGGACCTTTATTTTTGGAATGACCCGGGTATCAAATTACCGGAAATTTAATGCTTAAAAAGAGTATATGATGTTAGTTTTTAAAAGAAAATGTTTATAGAGATAAAATAGCGGGGAAGTTTAGAAAATTGATACCTACATGACTCCATAGGTAAACCGTCAACGCAACTATGCTGCATTGCATTACACTTATACCTGACACTGTTGTGGCAACATCGACTGCAAAACTATTTGTTATAGCAAAATTGTCACATAAATATTGATCAACTTTTATATTTTCTAAATATTTTATTAAATACAAAAGATAAGATATCAAAATGCTCTCATCTCCAAATTTCCAAAAGATCGGGATTAATGTTAATCTATACAATTCTATAAATGTAATGGCGTACTAAAAAATTGACTCTACTAAAAGAAGTCATTAGTTAGACGATACGCTGTAATCTTTACACTAAACGATAATTTTCACAAATAGAAAAAAAGAAATAAATATTTTTTTAGAATAGCAAATTGCTTCTGTATTTCTATATGTCAAGAAAAATCTAATACAGAAAGTTTTGTTCTTAGTCTGAGCAAATATTTAACTCTCCTACAAGCTCTATTATATTAAAAAATCAAAAATTCCTCTTTACTACACTCAATCTCTTAGCTCAGCAACTATGAACAAATTGAAGTTTAAAAATTTATCCTATGCACCAATGCAAATTAATTATTTTCATGTTTTTTGGAGTGCCAGTATGTAATTTAAAACACCTCAACTAAGATGGTTAGAATATACGCAAACTTCTTTGGAAGGTGAATACAATGTTACAACAGTGACTGTTTCTGCCAATAATTGATCTAAATCCAACTTCTTACCGATGTGTATACACTACACTTATGTGCATCAGCAATGAAGCAAAGAGACTAAGCGTAGAAACTCCGATTGTAACCTTTGATAAATGCTTCTGGATAAAGACATTGGAAATTAAATGCGCTGATTTAAGAGATAGTTTGATAATGTGGTAATCCAGCTTGGTGGGTTCATACATTGATGTCTTTTCTTGGAATTATTGGAGGACTGATGGCTGAATCAGGCATAGGAGAAGCCCTACAGACAGTTTATGCTGAAAATTCAATACGCATATGATAAAAGGTAAAACATATTCGCGTGCTCTTCGAGGACATTTTCTAATTTTTTCAGCTCTCATGCTTACACTGTAGCTGGTATACTAAAATGCAGCCTACCAGTTAAAGTTACTACAAATTCAGATTTTAGAGAGATTGCAACAAAAAGTCACCGCGCTACCGGTAACGCAATGGAAGTGGGGTCAAATGATGATTTTAATTTTGAAAAAAAAGTATTCACCATTTCCAAAAAAGTGGTCAAAGGTGATATCAAGGCAAAAAATTTTATTTCAGATCCCGGTCTTCATAAAAGTTCAACACTAATACAGGAACAGAAGAACCTTCTTAAATCACAAAGCCGCACTGTTAAATTCTAGCTGTTGTATCTGAACCTGGTGAATATTCTAAAAATGTTTATTTCGGCTGAGCGATCAGGAAATTCTGAAATGCACTTACAGGCGATTGAGCAAATGCTATCATTTTTTTGCGAGAAAAAATAATATTTGTAAAAATAATGATATCTTTTATTTAAAAAATCATACTTTCAAAAGTAGATATTTTTTTCAAATTTGCTGAATCAAAATTAAACTAAAACAATCAAAATTTACGTGTTCCAAGATTGAAGTATTTACGTTTAACGGTTCTTGAATTAAAACAATTTAAACCTGAGAAATAATGAAAAAACCCGTCATGAAGAAAAATGCATTTCCACAAGACTTCATAAACCATGACAATCATTGCTTGAAAGCTAGATTTTGAAAACAAATCGAAATGAAAAAAAAAATACATTTCCTCTTCTAATTAAGACGGAAACATTATTTAAACGTCATTATAAGCAGAAAAGAACAGAGACGTTTATAATCGAATAAAAAGTTTTTGGAAAGTTTTAAGATTTTTGTGTCCCGGACCCCAGAAATGAGAGGAAAAAAAAACATTTTTAGATACATTAATCAGTATTTCATGCAATTTGTGGTACTAAAGCATCAAAATATCCTTTCAATCCATTGATGTTTATGAACCCTGCTTAAAGAGTCCCATAAAATTAAGAATTTACTCATAAATGAATAACAGTAAGTTTTGAAAAATTAATTCGATACTATTTTTCGATACATCAGAGTCAAAATAATTTAACTAACTATCTCAGTTTACATTCTACACTATAATTACATTTGACTTCTGTCGCCTGAAGTTGCTTTTAAAAAACAAACTTGCACTATAAGTTAGATAACGTTTCGCTAAAGACAATTAATTTCTAATAACAAATGACGTATGACACCCCAACGAAAAATCTAGGGTGACGTTAGATTTTTGTTCCGTTCTAGAGTTTCTTGTTGTGGTGATAATGAATTTGCATTTGTCAAATACTATGCTTTCTGAATATCATATTATGAAGGGGTCTCAGGAGTCTTACTTTTCACCTGACAGTGCATTTTTGCAACGTCTCATATTAAACTTTTTCTTAATCCCTGTAAAATATAAATGCATAAAATTGCTACTATAGACAAGTTAATATCTCTTCTATTTAAAATATTTTTCTTAATATTCTACATTAATTTTTTTAAGTTTAATTTTGATAAAGAATTTAAAATTGTTTTTTCACTTGCATCCACTGTGCGCAAGACTGTAGCAAAACTATTGGTTCAAAGCCGCCAAGCTCCGCTAGTAACTGAAACGTTCTGCCTCCAAAACTGGTAGACGGCAGGTGCTGGGTTCGAACCCAATCGCAGCCATCGGCCTAACCGCTAGGAATTTTTCGTGGTTTTCTTCGAACCTAGCATTTCTTTGCGTAAATACGGGTTCGATTCCTTCGGAAAGTCCCCCACGGAGGGCATCCTCCCTTAGGTCTTATATCCCTAGTGTATATGAGGAGCCCAGAAGCCAAGGGGTATAAGTGACGAAATTGAAAAAAAAATGAGTTAAGTGCACAGACTATCTGGAAATAAGTCTATTTATTTGTAAGTAAGAAGTTGTGAGTGATTTTTAATTATATACTGCGCTTTAGGGGTCAGTTACTTAACCTCTTTCTCAAAACTGTGAAACGCATGGAGGCCAAAGGGTATAAGTACAGCTGGATTGGTTAACGTCTACAGAAGAAGCGCGACCAACGACATACAAGGCCATTTGCTTTTTTAAACATTACATAAATGCATTTTAACTGTTAACATGTAAGAAAATCATGCGTTAAGCGTAGATTATGGAACACTTTCCAACACATTCTGAAATCTTTAAAAATCTTTGCTATTTAGGGTAATGGAGTGTTCCTGTCCATAGCCGAATACGTATTCTAATAATTTTGAACATCCCTATGTTTTACCTGTCTGTTGATATATACTGTATAATGGGGAAATTTAGTTTAGCAAGAAAACGCATAACAGTTTGAAATTTCTCTTTCAGCAGTTTATACTAATAGATGGAAACACACTTGTATACTTTTGTTTATCCTGTGGTGTACCTTGAACCTTTATTATACGCCAGTATTTAGCTAAAATTTAGTTGAAACTAAAACACTCTTTAGACTGCTGAAATCACATTTCCAGAAATTATCATCCATAGATGACCATGTATAAAATTTTGTGCGTGACCCTGTATATAATTTTATCTATATTTTACAAGCATTTATAGTAAACTGAATGCAGTTCAGCATACAAACATGTGACTTATTTAAAAGAAATCTTTAAATAAATTATGCTCATATTCAAAAACCTTTACGAAATCTTTTGTAGAGCCCTGTATATGAAATACAGCTTTTAAATGAACTATAGCATATATATTAATATGTATAAATTTAGTGAAACTTAAAAGCGCAAATCATAATTAAAAAGGTATTTCGTCCATCCATCAATCATCATCGATAATATACCGCACTTTGGATAGAATATACTAGTTGAAATCGTTTTTGTGTCCCTGTAAATACTCTGTACTTCGTATTATGTGCGAAATAACTTATATTAAGCCTCAGCAATGTATACCAATTTTATTATACATGAAAATTGTAATATAATTAAAATATGTTGTAAAAAATTCTCTCTTTATCATTAGGTAATGTAAATCTTTTGTGTAGCCCTGTAAATAAAAAAATCCATTCGTTTCACCTAATATTTTACAGAATGTTTATTTTAATGCAATTCGTAAATGCATATAAATTTTAATATGTGACAAGGTTTTTATTACATCTTTAAAATTAATTTGAAACAATTTTTCCCATAACCCATAATGTAACGGAAAACTTTTGATTGACCCTGTAAATAAACTAATCGTGTTAGAAACTTCATTTGCAAAGAGTTGAGGTAAACGTGAATAATTCCCAAAAATATCAGGGTAATCCGAATATATTTACGAGAGTTACGAGAGTTACGGACTGACAAATTAAAATCATATTCACTTTTCAACTTTGTTGGAAAGTGTTAAAAAATATAAAATTTCAATGTTTCGAAATTTATAATAAAATTTTAAAACTTATATTAGCACAAAAAAATTTCCTTTCATTCTTTTATATCAACATCGTTCATATTTTTTTTTTCCGAAAAATACATTTTTTATTTCATAGTTTTGCCTGTTTTAGAATTTATATTAAAACAAAATTTTGTCTTTTCATTTTTTTGTATCAACATTGTTCTTAATTTTTTCATAAATACAATTTTTTCTTTCATAATTTTTTATTTCTTGTGCTCATTCGGCACTTGTACCCTTTAGCTTCAAAGCGCTTTTCGTTACTGCTTGGAAGCCAAGGGGTACAAGTGCCGAATGATGATAAATATTGCTTAGTTATAAATATAAAAAAAAATTGTACTCCACTTTTTTTAAAACAGTTATTGAAATAAGAGTTCAAAGATCATTAAGATATAATCAAAAGTTTCATATCTCAATTCGTTCAATTACGATTGATGTTTAACTTTGAACTCAATTTACTCGAAATCTAAACTTTGTCACTTGTACCCCTTGGCTTCTAGGGTCCTCATATATTTGGTCAACATAAATACAAACAAACAAACAAGAGCCCAGTAACAGTTGGTCAGGGGGTGCTGCATTAATTTATTCACGCCACTAAAATTATATGGTTATTTCTATTTAATCAACAAAATTTGTCGAATAAATAATATGAAAAATTCTGTTAAATTTTAGTGGTGTGAAAAATCGGATGCAGTACTCCCTGAAGAGCCGGTACTGCAAGAGCCGCAAAAAATATTGATAATGATATGAAACCAATGTATCTGGAACGTATACTTCATTTGCAAGCAATTTATTTATTTGGAAATATTATGGTTTAGTATTCCTTCTATCTGGTTCTTTGAATTATTAAGAAAAGCAGCTGACATATCTTTCAATACTGAAGCTTCAAATATAACCGCTTTTGCAGGGATTAAGTTAAATAATAGAAGCGATATAAGTGTTTATAAAGTTAACAAGTGCTTTTAAAATGTATATAGTAAAATTCTAAAATTGTGAACAATTGGATATAGTCTTAGATATTTTACAGTTTATGTTAATAAAAACGGTATTTTCAGTATTAACTCTCTCTTAACAACTTATTTTCAATATTAACTCTCTCTCTTCAGTATTTCTCCTTCCGTGACGAGTTTACTAGATCGCTCGGACATTTAAATTCCATTTCAGATCACATTTTCAAAATTAAAATCTTTTACATATGCTTTGACAACACGTGCAAGCTAAATATGCTACAAATTGACTTTTTTTTTATATAGTGCTGGAGGAAGAATAGTATAAAAATAGTCGCATGAAGCAGCCCAATGTTTTCCGCATACAATGGGTTAAAATACATGTAGTATCTAAATAAGCTGGAGACATGTAAGTTAGCTCATTATGTACAAAAGAGGCATGTAGATAAACAGCAAAATATTTTATCTTGTTTGAGAATATTTTATGGAAATAACTACTAACTACAGTCGAGACTCTATATAATGAAATACACCGTTCCAGTAAAAAAATCGTTGTATAGAGAAATTCGATATATAGAGAATGATGTTAAAAATCGTATTTAATGTGTGAAATTTGAACAAATGTTTATTTTTGATCTTTTGAATTAAGAATTTGAAATGTTTAAAAGTAAATATTAACCTAACATTTTGTTTCTTAATTATTTCAGCTGTTTCAAAAAAGAGAACAGACACTTATTTGAAAGCTTAATGAAAATCAAATAAAGAAAAATTGAATTAATTTCAGACGAAGAAATCTGTAATTTTTTGTTGTTTTGATTTTAAAATTTTAAAATTAAAAAAATGCTCAAATTTTATCAAGGAATGAAAAATTGTAGTTAACATTGCCCCTCATTGATTCCTCTGTTACATGTGTATCAATCCAATTGACACTGTTTTGAGAAGGATGTGGAAAGGTGTGAGGAAGGTGGGATGAATTCGTTGGATCTAAAGAACAAGGAGATAAGTGATGAAAAAAAAACCCCTCAGCATTGATGATAAATCAAAAATAAGTGATAGAAAATTGATTCCATATGATTTCGAAGCTTTTTAAAACTGAATAAATTAAGGCCAATTTATGAAAAAATTCGTTATATGGAGATATATATTTCTCTATATAGAGACTGTTTTTAATGTAATCATGCGAAAAGGGGACCGTTCACTAAAAATTCGTTACATAAAGAAATTCGATGTATGGAGTTTCGTTATAGAGAGATTCGACTGTATTTTTATTTCATTTATTTTGCGCAGTATACACAATTTCTTAAAATTAATTATGTACTTCTAATGATTTATTCGTTTTTCAGTTTTAAAAATAGCCATAATAAATGTGTCCCTGCTACTTGAAAAGCAGATGATTCAAATTATAACGTTATAGAGTGGGAAGTGGCAACACAGACAATCACCTCATTAGTTTCACGGCTGAAATTCCAGAATTAATTAGATCTCGATTCTCATATTATAACGCAATCGGTCAGCCAAGACATATCTTGGTGGAAAATCTGATTTTAGTGGTTAACTCGTGGGTTTACCAATGTGTTTTCGTGCCAAAGTCCTCTATGTTTTGTTACTTTTGGGTTCAGGAAAACACAATGGTGAATCTACGAGTGAACATCTGAAATTGATTTTTAAAGTGTTTTCCACCAAGTTATGCATTGGCACAGCGATTGCATTTTAATATGCGGATCGAGTTTTAACAGACTCTCGAACTTCAGCCGTATACTATTACGAGTTGTTCGTCTGTACTGCCGCTCGGTTGCGTTTCATATAAAAAAGATTACCTCTTATGCTCGTATTCACCATCTACCTCAACCCAGAACAGCTTGGTCGAAAGCTCAAATGAAATTCATGATAACATTTGATTGGTCATTATCAAGGAGACGTCCAATCAGGATGAAAGGTGAATACAGTTTGTGCGTTTGACCGAGGATTTCGGCTTAACTCGGGGTCGAAGTAGTTGGTGAATAAGAGCGTAAGAGTAATCTTATGACAAGATCTAAAAATGTATTGCAAATATCAACACACTAACGCGGAGTTTCTAGATATGAATTATATTGCGTGTATACTTTTTCTGGATTGAATATTTCTGCTATATTTCTCGATATGATATTTATCTGTATAAAAAAGCAATATATGAAATGCTATCCATGTTCTCCCATTAAATTTATCAAGTGTATGTTGTAAATTCTCTCCCAATGCACTGTTTAAATGCATTGTCCAGTTGCACATCATTTGTCTCATGTTATCTTTGCCTTCTTTTTTTTGAGTGCTTAATGTAAAATCTCATAAAGCAAGCATTCACAGAAACTATCACTGCTTATGAACATATTAATTTAGAAAAACCTGTATAAAAAATGCATAATTAATGAACATGTTTTATTTTCAATTTATAATGTCTCTCCAGGTATTGATATAAATATGATCAATATTTCTGCAATAATAAATTCTTTTAACAAATGTAATTATTTATGAAATCATAAAATAGGTCATTCTAAAGGCTATATATCAAAGTGGTATAGTTGAAAATATATAACAAAGTATCGAGTGGTCAGGGGAAAACACAATAAATAGGGGGGGGGGAAAGAGAAATTACCAGTATTTCTTTTTAGAAAATGATTGAACTAATTTCAAAGGATTACAGAAAGTGAATTTTGCCTTAACAAAATAGTGGTATTTAGCACCTTTTTGACTGTGTTTTTCTTTGACTATTTGCCACCCTGTATTATGAAAAATTATAAAAAGAATAGAAGAAAGCCAAATAAAAATTGAGCAAAATTCTAATCGGGCTATTATTTTGCAATGCAAATAAAAAGTAGTGGTCGGAGGCCATCATAATAGTTATCCATCTTATATATGTACAAAATAAAATATAAAAAACAAACAAACATGAAAACCATCCATAAAATGATTTGCAATTCATAAATCGATTTCATTTTTTATGTATAATTTATGTTAAATCCATTTTTTCAAAGAAATAATTCTGAAATTTTTTATATCTATTTCATCCGAATGAAGATTTCGAAAGTCTGAAATAATTCTGGATAACCAAGGTTACTGAAATTTAATAGGCTTTATCAACTATTACATTCTAACTACATACCAAATTTCAAGTCTGTCTCTCACTTTGTTCGGTAGATAGAGTGTTTAAAATCGTGGTTTGATGACGCCATAAACAATAAATGCTTTATTACTAAATTAAGTTGGAAAATTTTTTATACTTCCAAAAATTGTAACCATATTAACTAACAATTCACAGCGCCAGATTAGACATCTCTTTCTTATTAAAATATATCTTTGAATTGAAATTCGAATGAAATATGGTATCATGAAAAATCAAAGAATGTGGAAAAAAATTACAACAAATATCTTGGCAATTGATTATCTCATCGACTTCACTTTTTATTTTCTTTTATGTATGTTTTTCATTCTCTTTATAAAGTCCTTAAAATAAACAATTTTGAAAATTTTTATTTGTCTGTTATCAGAACGAGTATTTCTAGACTACGAAATAAACGATTCCGGATAATCGAGGTTACGGAAATTCAATAGGCTTGATGTCATTATTACTTACTAAGTAAATACGAAATTTCAAGTCTCTATCTGCAGTTGAATCCACCAGAACTCTCGGAAATGATGAAAGAAATTCCCCTGATTCAGTCATTTGTTTTGTATTAGAAAAGTTATAACATGTCCCAAAAGTGATGTCAGCAAATTTTTTTATAAAGAAAATTAATTTGTATAACACGACAGCACATGCAACATGGAAGAAAGAAAAGAAAGCATATTGTTGCTTGTGGACAAACGACGTGTCAGGCAGAGATGGGAATGACATAAGCTCAGCTGTATCAACGACTGTTCGGAAGATACTGACAGACTTTCCCCATGCTGATATTTTAATTTTATATTGGGACAGTTGTGTTACTCAGAATAGAAACCAAATGATATCTTACGCAATTGCAATATTTATACAATCTCCTTTACATATTATGGAAATTACTCTAAGATATTGTACACCTGGACATTCATGTGTGTAAGAAGTGGATAGTATTCACAGCCAAATGGATAGTATTCATAGCAATTAATGTAGCGGAATATGTTTCGCCATTTTCATTTATACGTCTCTTGCTGAAAGTAAATCGCAGTAATCCATTTACAACCCTGAAAATGAAATAAGAACAGTACTTAGATTTCCACTCGTGTAGCAAAAAATTTGCCTAATCTCCTTCCGTAGACCAAGGTGATACAGTTATGATTCACACAACTTCTTTATAATATTGAGTTTAAGACAAGCTACTGTTGTGACCAGAATTTCACAGAGGTGAATTTGTGAAGGAGCCCCTCCAAGCGACGAAGAGTATCAACATCATTTCCACAAAGGACTTTACCAAATCCTAAAGTAGCACAGAGAAAGAAGGATTGCATTAACAAAGATAAAATAAAATACCTGCAGCACATGCTAAAGTAGTTTCCTAGAAATGAAAGGTTCTATTTTCAAAATATGTTTAAGAGAAATTAGCCTAACTGTAATATAAAATAAAGCATGGTTTATGGAACATTCCAAAATTTCGACTAACAAAAGAATGTCAAACTTATTTTGCTGTTTTAAAAAGAACAATAACGTTTTTTCTCTTAGAGATATAAAGTCTTTTCTTTTGATCAAGAGTATACTTGACTGTAATACAAAAAATTTCATTTATAATTCATTTCAATTTCATTTATCAGTATAATCCAATTTTTTGTATTGATTTTCATACTTCCCCACTGAAATAGCACGCTAAAAAGGAAAACTGTTCGATTCTTATTTCATAAAATTAAATATTTAAGCTATTTTATGTTCAGTTAAATAATAATTTAACTTACGTATATTCATTAGTTTTGTGAACATGGTTTAATTAGTATGAATAAGTGGAAGCTGCAATATGCTGTTATTGAGCTACAATATAGATAGTAATAAATATTTTACTACCCACTTAAGTTTATTCGAATTAGTCAACGAAATTTCACTTTGTTAAACTATAAAAAATTAGACAAATTAAGAAAAATAGGGTTTTTTCATGATAGAACCATCTTATTCTAAGGATAACACGACGTTTGAGAATAATATGGTTCTATCAAAATTTTTTAATGTAAAAAAATCCTTGAAAATGTTATTTAAAAACATTGATTTTGTAGAATTACTATCTATACCTACATATGAACCTATTAATGCACAAAATTTTTTGCAAACTTTAATAGCTGCACGTATACAGCATGCTGATTTTCAAAGTCTTCTAACTCGAAATTGATTATTGGCCAGATAGAACCATCTTATTCTCAGGTGACGATATGTCTCTACCTGGGAGGTGTACTTCAATTTTAAAAGGTTAATACTTAACACTTTCCGGTTCAGAATAATTTTGCCTATAAAGTTATGAAATGACGGACTAATGCCAGAATTTACAGGCGAATTGATTAAAAAAATAAAAACATTTTTTAATTTATTGTACTTTATAAAAAGAAAATTTTCATTAAATATATATGGTTCGAGTTTTCTTAAAAATGCGTATGTTAATATGTCTCAATACACCTCCCGTTAAATGGTTAAGGAAAGGATATCTTCAAAAGTAATAGGAATTGAGGGTTATCAAAGCCTTAAAGACACCCTAGTTAGACAGCAAAGTTAATTCTTGGACTCATTCTACTTCCCAGGGCATTCCGATCAAAGAGTGACAAAGTGGTACAGCCTTTTAGCAAATTCAAGAAAGTTTCTTTTGAAATGCTTTACATTCACAATGATTTCAACTTACTATAGAAGGCATTAATTAGACACTACTCCTGTGGTTATTAATATCGATACTTTGAAAAGACACTTTCAGCAGTCAAAGTTAAAAGTTTCAAATAAAATGTATTTCCTTTTACAAGAATTCGAAAATTTTTCAGCCTTTTATTCGGAACTGAAATCAAAATTTAGTTAAAATAAGACTCGCAAATTTCTAGAAGCATCTGTTTTATGCTTTTATTTAACATATATTCTTTTAAAATGAATTATTGAAAAATTCTGCATTCTTATATTAATATATACTTCAAAAAAATATTGAACATGTTCATTATCCTTTTCGCGATGCGCTTTCTGTATGAAGTTGACGATATTTTATTCCTGCTTTGCCAAAAAAGAAAATTTTATGGAATTTAATAAAAACAAATGCTTTGGTTTAAAAAGGCAAAAATTTTAATTAAAGTTATATAACAAGTGTAATTTGTGACGCTTGTGTTTTATGCTTTTAATTAACGCTTCTTGGTTTAAAACAGAATGTAGAAAAAAAAGTTGTTAAAATATATGTATTATTAATGCATGGAAAGTTTTCCAGAGAGAGAAAATTCGCCTTGAGTACAACATTTCAAATGAGAATCAAATTCTTTTAATTGCTTATAGGCGTTAGCGCCAATCTAGCGTTAACACCTATAAGCAATTAAAAGAATTTGATTTTCATTTGAAATGTTGTATTCAAGGCGAATTTTCTCTCTCTGGAAATATTTTCATGCATTAATATATTCATCGATGCTGGTTCTATTTCAGTTCTGTGTTTGCCCCAGATCGGTGGCTCACAGAATAAATTCCATCTTGCGCTGCGAATGTAGCCTTGCCAACACGCAATAGAGCGAAAGTTCCAGGCTGGTTGTCGTTCCATGTGGTTTAGTCGGTAGAACGTCAGCTATACTGATGGCCCGGGTTCGATTCCCAGCATAGAATCTTTTTCACTAGGTTGGCATTAAAGCCTGTAAGCAATTAAAAGAATTTGATTTTCATTTGAAATATATATATATTAATTTTAAACATATACATTGTTATTAAATATATACAAAATTCCATAGACGAAGAAACCTTTTTAATCCCTTCGCGACGAGTGTTCTTTACAGAATAATTTTTATTTATCAACGGCTTGTGAAAAATAAATAAATAAATAAATAAAAAATAGTACCTCTCCTTGAATACTAGACCTGAGTTCTGACACAAAAATGGCGTCTGCCGAAGTTGGATTTTTTTTAATGTACGTACATTTTCTTAAATTTAGAAACGAGCATTTTTTGAAAGCTTTCTTTGATTTGTTTAAGTTGATAGAAATAATTCTGAAAAAAACTTATTGATAGTAAAATTCAAAAAAACGTACCCACGATGAAAAAAAAAATCTGATGTTGGCAGCAACAATTTTTGTGTCAACGCAGCAACCTTGTATTCAGGATTCGGGGGAAATGTTTAAAAGATTGCGCATGAAATGCTTTGATTCAAAAAATTATAACTAAAAAGAGATAATTTTTAGTTAAAAATTTCTGATATGAATAATTAAAAATTCTCTGCAGTTTATGGGTTACCAAGGCTTCTATTCGTTTCCTTTTTCGCACCACATCTTTTTTTTTTTTTTTAATCTTTTATTAAGAAATTTTCATACAAATTTTACACGCATCTACTTTGAGTATAATTTTTGCAGAAAATTTTATAAAAACCTAGCCCCCCCCCCCACCCAAAAAAAAAAGCATTCATAATTTTAGCATTTGTTTAACACACCAACTGATCCCTGCTATATTCATGTGTGAGGGACTACATGTGATTATATCGCATTTTATTGTGTGTCGCGATTTTAATAACGAATTGGCATTCATAAGAAGTGTTGACAAATGTCACCTGTAAGTCAGAAGTCCAATTTCTTTGGGCACCACTATTTCTAATAATTTATTTTGCCGTCTTTAGCCCTTTGTGGATCAGAGTTTCATTACATGGAATACAAACCTCATTCCAAATGCACCAGTATTTTGTATTTTCCTTTCTTTAAGTATCCGAAATAACAATTTTTCTTAAATGATTTTGTTAGAACAGGGCTGTCACAGGCGACTATTTTCATATCTTATGCACCAGTGTTTTTCAACTACAAATTTTGAAGTATATTCATAGTTGCCAACTTTTACGCATTTTTCCGACCACTAAAATTCTAAAGAGATTTTCCATTTGTCTAATCATGAGTTTTCGACGATTAAATTAGACAATATTTACTATAAAATTTTTGCGGTAGGAAAAAAGCGTAAAAGTTGGCACCAATGAGCATATTTCTTTTATTAATGTTGCCGAAGTGTGTGTTAAGTTTGTTTCTGTTTTGAGAAAGTGGTACCAGTTAGAATATTATGTAAAAGATAGTTAACTGCGGCTGTCCTGTTCGTAAGTTTGGGCGTCATTCATTCATGTAATCATTTTAGCAATAGAAATGCTCTTCTCTAGAAAGAGTTAATCACAGATAATTCTGCACTAGAGAAGGTGAGGAAAATGGCTTTTATAAGAATAAATTCAAGTAATTTGGAGCCACAATTTATCCAGTATCGCACTGTTCACACGATAACATTGACTATAGTTTTTATTTTTGCACGTATAATTGTTATCTGTTCACCTTCTTGTAAAACAACACTGTTTTATTTACGAATACAGAAAACAATTGATAATAATGTATCTTTTATTCTAAAATGGTATTTTTGGTCAATCTGAAGTAATAGCTTTTATTTCTCAAGAGCTTTCCAACAGCGAATAAGCACAACCGCATAAACCATTATCACTGTCTTGTTTAGAATACATCTAATGAGTATAAAAATACTTATTTTGATGTAATGTTATACCCTGTAAAATCAAAAATATTATTATTCAAAATTCAGAATGTGTAATTAGGATGAAATTCAGCAATTTTTTTCTTTAACAGATCTTGGTCTTTTCTTTTGGGGCGGGGGGGACACATCGCCATCAAAGCGATAATCTTAACTAATATACAGATACATCAAATACTGATAATAGACTTAGAAATAACATGCAAAGTCAAGAGAATGTATTGGGATATTTCGATCAGCGTTGTAGCATACGGTAAAAATTATTTCAGATGTACTTTTTACTTTAAAAATATTGAATCAAATAGTGAAATGTTTTTTTCCTTCGTTTCGTTTTTGTTTACAGATGTAAACAATATATAATGAGCTTTCATTTTTGAAAATTCATTGATAAAAATTTAAAGACATTTTTGCACTGAAAATTTTAAATCCAGTAATATTAATATGCCTTTGATATTATTCGCCTATGAACCAATGAAACTAGCTTAAATTTAACGGCTATGTCATAGAAAACTCAACTCTATTTTCGGGACCTTTATGTTAAAAAGGAACAAATTTCCCCAATAACAGCTTTTTTTTGTGTGTGTGTCCGATATCAGTTATTCTTTAGCGTGTATTACTTAGAAACAGTGCTTTGAAGTTGAAGTAAAATGCTGTGGCTCTTCTTTTATTTTCTGTTACACATTTTAAACGAATGAGTGAAAGGCATGCATTTTAAATGTACAAAATCTATGTATTTTGAATGCTTGTATTTTAAATGAAAATTATGGTTTCATGAAGAAATAAACTAAAGGATTTTTTTAAGTAAAATTAATGCAATATGAATACTGGGAACAATATTTGGCGATTTATCATATCGCTAAGCGAACATAAAAATACTTTATTTTCTGAATATTGATGTAATAAACATAGTCTTTTGAGTTTGTTTGTTTCATATTTATATATTTAGTTTTATTTAGAGAAATTGATTCGATGAATCATTAATCCATTTTCCTTTATTTGAGCCTAACATAATTACCTCTCAAATTTGCATAATTTAAAATTTTACACCGCTGAATAGGGAGTGTGTACTTTTAAATATAAACTGTTTGAAAATTTTATTTCACATTCCTCACTTATTATGATTTTAAACCTAATAGCTCGATTCCCGAAAAATAGTATATGAATATTTTTATCAATTATTTAAAATTTTAAGGAAAAACTATGATTTATACCCCCGTCTGAGAACGGACATTTATGGTAAATTTAATATGATAAGATATGTTTGTAGAACATATATAAATTCATATACATGCGTAGTTTTGTAAAAGAAATTGAACAAAGTGACATATATGGATGATCATCTACGAAATTGTGCTTTTAGCTATATTACGACGTTTATATTTGCTTCCCAAACTATTGAGTGCATAAAAACTGACAGATCGTATAGAGGACTATACAAAACAATATATAATACCAATATATAATAACCAGCGTAGGAAAAATTCCGAAAATTATTTTTCAACTGTGCTTTAAATCTTCTATCTCAGCAAAATATTAGTATATGCTGTGTGGTGTGTTTAACCCTTAAATGCATAGGATAGAGCGCAATTCAAAGAATCAGAATTCATACCAGAAAAATCTAAATAGTAAACTTTTCTTTATTTAATTACGAATGGTCTGTCATCGAGTAAAGTGAAAATTGCTCTTTTAAATTTCTGGTGAGAATACGGAATATGTGGATAAAACCCCCAATAAATCGGGGATACTTATGGTATCGAAAATGATACAATATGCATTTAAGGGATAAAATGATATAAATAATACAGAATTCTGGTTACATGTGTAATTATTGTATATGTAATTATATATATATACGTAGCTGCCAACTTTTATGCAATTTTGCTACCCCTAAAATTGTACAGAGATTTTCCATTTGTTTAATCATAAGATTTCGACGATGAAATAAGACAACATTTGCTATAAAATTTTTATGCTAAGAAAAATGCGTAAAGTTAGCAGCTATGTATATTATATGCATATGTGTATTTCGCACAATTGTGTATTTATTACATAATAATAAATTTTATTATATAAATTATAGTCGGTAATTATAAAAAATATTCTTTCAGCTGAACTATTCCCTAATTTTAACAACAGATTTCAAAGATAAAGTTTCGTTAAAACGTTTTGGTACAGATGAAAAGTAGTTCATAATGATTTTGTAAATATATCTGCCAACTCTTTAGCTGTTTTAAACCACAACAGTCACATTCTTAAATCGCGGTAATCTGTAGATTAAATCAATTAAAAAATTTTGTTAAAATTTTGTGGTATATTCGAGACGAATAGGTTTTCTTTCTCTTTAAAATTAAAATAAATCTATTGCAGTTTCAGTATGAAACGAAAAGGTACGTTTAATATAGAAGATTCATCTGTTACGAGAAATCGAATCAATATATTATCATCAAAGAAAATCGAAATTTGGCAGAAGTATCTGAATCTATTTTTAACAAAAGAAAAAAAAAAAAAAAAAAAAAGTTATTCTTATATCAGCATATCATTGGAATTGATTCTACTTTTGCATATCAGCATACATTGACAAGCCCATAGCGATCTCATTGCAGAATAAGATAATGCAAAATACAATTTCTCTGCTAAACATCCTTTTTTTCTTGGAAAAAATACAAGCGAGTAATAGATTACAGGAAAACAAGACCATGATAAAGATAGAAAAATAATGAAAAATAAATCCTGAGTTAATCCTATAGCGAGCTCATTACACAAGATAATATGAAAATGGTGAAATGGAACCGGCTTTTTCTGCATAATAACCATTTTATTCTAAGGCGAAAATAAGACTGGAAAAAGATTACTTGAAAACAAGATCTCAATCAAAATGAAAAAAATAAGTTGCGTGTGAGAAAAAAAGATTTTTTTTTTTTTTTAACGTGATAATATAATTATCTAAATTTAAAAAAAATGAATTGGTTTTCAAAACTGATTATTTTGAAGTGATAGTAAGCTTATTTATTATACCAGTTTTTATAAAATAGTTGAAATTAACAACTTTCGACTCCGGCAGCTTTTGCATATACTTTATTCGGCCAGCACTACTTTTTAAAAAGAAATTACTTTTAATTATTTAGTAGCAAATAGCTCTAAATAAAAAAAGGAATATTTTATTTCACTTTAATACTAGATGCAAAAAAAAAAAAAAGTTTAAAAGGCTGTGCAAATATAACGTTATCATTTTTTTTTTTGGAAATTTTGAACCCCCTTCCATCTTTTTATATCATACACTATCATCCCTCGACCCTTCCCCCAACCTGGTTATCAAAGTGTAAAAAGTTTTTAGGATTTATTTTTTTGGTTTGAAGTGATATGCAAGCAGGTTACATTTATTTTCCCCATACTTTATTAAATCAAATAAAGAGAAGTCAATAAAAAATCGGTTTATACAGAATAACACTTAAAAATAGTTACTACTTAAAAGTATTTTATTATAGCTTTTTGTTAAATGACTCATTTAATAGAAATAAAATCTTGTTACTCTTGCTGAGAGGTGAGGAATAGATAGAAATTCCTGTCAATAAAGAAAGTGGACAACATTCTTTCTCTTTTTCTTCTTTCTATTAGTAAGAACAAGCTTTATTTCAAATATACTTCACATATGGTTTCTCGAACTGTAATTCTATATGGATACAAATGTAAAGAAGAATAGAAATGGCAAACATTGGAGTATTCTATATTTTAGAAAGAAATAATTTTATAATAATTTAGTGATTTTAATAATAACTTTGTACTTTCATAAAAACAGATAACCGACTAAAAAAAACATACTATCACATAACATAGTATTTTAAACATACTATTTTGAACTAAATACCATTTTACAAATAAACAGAGAAAATTTTGATTGAATCAAAAATGAAATCAAAAGACACACTTCACTCCCCTTAGAGATATCTTACGGCAGTATGTGTCACACCCACCCCCTATTAAAATAACAAAGTTATATATTCACAGTGACATACGAGTGCAAAATGTTAACTATAACTACATTACTTATTAAACGAAAGATAATGTTTAATCTAGCAAATGCATTGAAAAAATTATACACTTCAGTAAAAAGCAAGTAAATTAAAAATACAAGAATGAACAGGCATGTATTACATCACTCTTATTCTTGAAAAAAAAAAAACAAGATGAAAAGCTGTTAGGACCATAATAAAATTAATGATAAGCATTTTTCAATAATGAATAAGTTCTTCAAAAGAAGCCATTGCTGTTTTTTAACAGACGTAATATTTTTTTTAAAATTTTTATTACTAAGTTAAAGAAACTAAACATAAATATGATCGATAGATAAATCAAGTTTTCTGAAGTATACAGAGAAATTGAAAAGATGTTAGATGAAAACAAGACCATATTAAAGTGAATGATAAGCTATTTTCAGTACGGATAAATTCTACAAAAGAAATCATTGCTAATTTTTAACAGACGGCATATTTTTTAATGTTTTTATTACGAAGTTAATCAAACTAAGTACAAATACGATCTATAGATAAATCAGGTTTTCTGAATTATGCACAGAGAAAATGAAACGATTGTTAGTAAAAACTAATATTAAATTTTCCAATGAACCTTTACAAAATGATGTAAAACGTTATCATTTAATGATCATAGATAACTTAATACACAGTTTCCAACTTATACGTTTTTTCTCACCACAAAAATTTAAAAGAAATTTTTATCTTGTTTCATCGCCAGTTTTCGTTACAGTTGACGATTATTTTAAATAAAATTTCCTATCGAATTTTTGTAGTAGGAAACATCCAGCTGGCCAGTAAGTTGGCAGTTATGTTAATATGAATAAAAATTTACGCATTAGCTAATGTTGTGCAATTTATAGGCTAACGACGTAAAGCATAAATGCTTAAGTAAGTTTATATGTGTTTGCAACAAAAAAATTAAACACATAACAACGCGACATACATATGTTTCCACATCGCAAGGCGTTCCTGATTTTTCTATTAAAATCTTCTGATTTGAGAAAGATTGAACAAGTAAAATAAATTATGAATAAAAATAACATGATTGAATGTTTAGCGTATATTCGAGAGACTCTAAATTGCTTGCCAGAGGTGGCTAGTCGAAATAAAATATAAATTAGTTCAATAAAATAAATATAGGTATTTTTATATTACTCGGGTGCAAGTGTTTCTATCTCCAATGATCCTATTGCATTCATTTCATCTAAAAATATAAACTTTTCATATTTAAAATACACGACTCTCATTTAAAGTAGATACCCTTCACTCATTTGGTTTAAAATATAAAAATTAAAAAAATTAAAAACAGAAAACAATAGGATAAACTAAAGTATTTTATTTGAAAATCAAAGCTTTTTTTCTAATTTACACATGCGGAAAAGTATTACTTTCTGTTTCATTATGGGTTTCGTGTTAATGACTTTAGACCATGTAAAATTACCATTAACCCCTTGGGGCGAGCGACACGTATACGTGCCGCAAATAGGCTTAAGAATCTGTGTTTATCGCCATCAGTAAAATGTACAATAAATTTTGACATTTTTAATCGGAGCATTTTCTCGATTTAATAAGTCACAAATTTCTGTTTTTTAAAACCGGTGGCAAACCATTAAAAATTCCGTAAAAGACTTCCGTCGCGATAGGGTTAAACTATAAGTAACGAATTCGATTCTTAATCAACACTAATGTTTGTTGAAGTTCAAACTTTACTTACATTGCCTTCTTGTGAACTAGTGTTTCTGTATTGTAAAATTAGTATTGATATCCAAATAATTCACAAATGTGAAATTTTCAATTATTAATCATTATTTTTCAATCAATCTTAATCAAAAATATGTTTTTATATGATAATTTGTGATATAAAGTTATATAGGTTTGAAACAAGCGTCGAAATGATTTTATCTTACATGAAATTTAATTATATTGTAAGCAATAGCTTATCACTGCTTTTTAGTATACATAGAAACACAAGTGTTTCAGAAATTGAATCTAGAGTTCAGATTTCTTCCATAAAAATTATCTTACTTTATTGCTGTATTTTTAGCTTCAGAGCGTAGTAGTTCTGGTTAATGACTCGGCAAACTTTTTTCATTATATCCCATTTTGGCTTATGTTATCTAATCCATAAATAATATTAAAAGAGTGAATTATATTCAAAACTGTCTTAATGGATATTACTGTAATTTTTAGTCTTTTTCAAATTAATAATATAAAAATGAAAAAATAATACATCATTTCGATAATAAATGGCATTTATTAAATTTTTGGTTATAACTTATTACTCAAATGCAGGTATACATCCGGAAAATCTATAAATCATAAATGGTGCAACAGCGACTTCAGAAACTTTTCCAGCATCTTCGCCACAAATTTTGGCAATGTAATCTGAAGTACACTTTACTTTATCAGGCAGTTTTCTAAAAAAAAAGGACAAGAACAAATATTATTATAAATAAATTAAACAGTTTTGGAAATGCTATTTAGTGTTAAATTAAGAATATTTTTATTTCATCTTTAAACAAATTTCGATTAAAATGGATCATGCAATTCGTTATCGTTTGTATATAGTTAAATATTTCCTTTCGCAATAAAATTTAACAGCAATTTTTTTTCTAATTTAACCGATAAATTTAAGTAAATTTTTAGGATTAAATAAACAAATTTTTAAAACTTTTAATGGAAACAAAGAACTATAAAATTTGATAGCTTAATATAGTAGTTAATATACCAGTTCGAATTAAATATATTTTGTCCTGTGATATGGTGGTGTGTCTACGTTTTCACTTCGTCAATACAGAAATATACATTTTGGATCTTATATATATATATATGTGCATGTGTGTACGTCCAAAAATGTATATATTTCATTCTTTACCAAACAAAACAAACCAAAAGTCAGCACATAAAACAAAGGACTTCATTAAATGTAAATTTCCTCGGTTTTTCATGGTTTTTTAACTAGTATATTTTGTATGACTTTTTTTTTAGAAATTTGATATACTTTTACCAAGAGTTATTGTTTATAAATGATGAAATGCCATATAATGAATGCATAAAGTTAATTTTATCGAACAGGTATCTTCACTTTTGACACACATTCAACATATATAGTGACGGGATTTTTTTCTTTTTTGTTAGAGAAATTTAGAGAGAAATTTAGACCAATTTAGAGATTTGGGTGAATGATTACAGTATTATGAAGAAAATAATCTTTCGATTTTATATGCACTTTCACACTAACTAACCACTCACTCAAGATTATAAACTCAATAAGATTTTTTCTTACATCTTACTATCGGTAAAGAGAATAATCACAGTCACAGTATTATGACAAAAATAATCTTTCTTTATAAAAAAAAAAAAAAAAAAAAAAAAAAAAAAAACCTACATTTTTATGCAATAAATCAGTTTTAGGACTGTCACAGGCGTCTGTTTTTTTTATTCTATTAACATCACCAAAAATAATAACAATAATAAAAATAAAATAAATAAATACAGGAATATATTTATCTTGAAAATATTTTCAAACCATATACAGGGCTACCACATGGTCCGCTCTTTTGCATTCCAATTTTATTTAAAGAAAAAATTTCTTTCTAAATTTCGTAGAAACATACCAGGATGAGCGTTCTTCTCCAAACTTTTGCAGAAACCTACCGCGAATTTCTTTTAAAAAATTACTGGTTAAAAAAAAAAAAAAAAAAAAAAAAAAAAAAAAAAAAAAAAAAAAAAAACGGACCAGTGGAAGCCCTAGGCATATCAACGATTTTTAATGCGCTGATTCTTTAACGCTTTGAGCTCTTATATTTGAATTTTCTACCACGTAATTTTAATTCCAAAATGTCACAATCGCACCGGATATTCGTTTAAATTTATTTAAAAATTGATTAGTGCTTTTATTACAGTCGAGTCTCCCTATAACGAAACTCCATACATCGAATCTCTCTATATAACGAATTTTTTGTAGAAACGGTCCCTTTTTCGCATGATTACATTAAAAACAGTTTCTATATAGCAAAATATCAATCTCCATATAACGAATTTTTTCATAAATTGGTCTTAATTTATTCAGTTTTTAAAAAAGATTCGGAATCATATGGAATCAATTTTCTATCACTTATTTTTGTTTTATCGTTCAGTACTGAATTTTTTTTATATTACTTATCTCCTTGTTCTTTAAATGCAACCAATTCATTCCACCTCCCACACACGTTTCAACATCCTTCTCAAAACAGAGTCAATTAGATTGTTACACATATAACAAAATAATCAAAGAGAGGCATATAAGAGAGGCCTTCAAATGGAAGAAAATCTTAACTACAATTTTTCATTCCTTGCTAAAATTTGGCATTTTTTTGAGAGCGTAACAATTTTAATATCAAAACAACAAAAAATTACAAGATTTCTTCGTCTGAAATTAATGCAAGTCTTCCTTATTTGCTTTTCATTAAGCTTTCAAAAAAAGATCTGTTTTCTTTTTTTGAAACTGCTTAAATAATTATTAAATAGAATGTTAGGTTAATATTTACTTTCAAACATCTCAAATTCTTAATTAAAAAGATCAAAAATAATATTTGTTCAAAATTTACACATTAAATACGATTTTTAACATCATTTTCTATACATCGAATTTCTCTATATAACGAATTTTTTACTGGAACGATGAATTTTGTTATATAGAGACTCGACTGTAATAATAATAATATTATTATTATAACATATTTTCTTTTCTAAATACTGGTATCAATGTGACATTTGGCATTATGAAATAATTTACCCACCAGAGCTTCAAAATTGTATCCTGCCCTCCCACGGGTTTATTTTCAATAAGAAGCCCAAACAGGCTACCATTCTCTTTATAGTAACACGTGTATCTTTGGCTTAAGAGTATTGATTAATCATTTGCTGGAAAAAACACTTTTCTAGCTACTTCAATGAATATTTAAAGAGTTAGTATCCTTTTATACTTGCATTTCAATAATTTTTTACTATAATTGGCGAAAATTATTCTTGAAACACAATTAGATGGATGTTTATATATAAAATCTCTAGAAAGAAGGATACTGCAGAAAAAATAATTTGTTATCTTGTTTTTTTTTTTTTTTTTTTTTGAACTAAACATCTATATTTATGTAAAATAATCAAAATATTAGGTTAATTAACTGAAAGATACTATAAAGTGCATAGAAATAGTACTTTTAAAAATTATACTTTTAAAATAGTACTCTTAAAAATTATACTTTTAAATTATACTTTTTAAAAATATTTACTTGCACATTTCTTCCTTTGTTCCATCAAAAGAACAGTTGAAGTCTTTACTTTCACTTCCTTGAAAGAAACTTGCAATGCATTTGAAATTGTCGAAATATTCTAAAATTTAATAAAAATGAGATCACTTTTTTTTATTTAAGCATAATAACAATTTAAAATATTCAAGATAAAGAAAGACTCGAAGCATACTCTATCATTTGCTATTTCCTGAAATCGCAACCATAAAAAAATAGAATTTATAAATTTATTTAAAACTGCTTACATAGTTCGTCTTCCCCTATAGTTTCTATATTCATCTGCATAATCTTCTTTATGCATATAGCAGAATGTTTACGCAGTGTGCAATAAACACAACGCAAAAAAAATTGCGCTGAATAACATTGTTGAAAAATCCCCAAACTTTAATAGAAATATTAATTGTTATTCTTGTTAATTTTAAGTGCATTTTTTTGATAAAAACTAAAATAACATCATAATTAATGCTTAAATATCAGGGCTGCGGAGTCGGAGTCGGAGTCGGGCCTATTTTTTAACATAAGAGACGCTGAGAAACAAACCGACTCCGACTCCGACTTCTTTCGTTAGATTGTTTGAAGTAAAATTAAACCAATTATATGTAATTTTAAATCCATAAAAGGAATTATTATTATTATTATTAGTAATTACCAAAAAAGTTGAAAAGCATTGAGCCTTTGAGCATTCGGTTTGTAGGTCCGTCTGTCCACGCTCTAATTCCCGTAAATGTACTCGGATTTTCATGCAATTGGCAAAGCTTATTTAGAGTCACCAAAGCATTGTTTGGTATTGCATAAGAAGTATGTAAGATTAATGGTTCATTTACAGGGACACTCAAAATAATTCCATTACATTATGGTATATTCGAAAAAATCGTTTGGAGAGTATTTTAATGACATTATGCTATTTCAGATGCATTGAGACTGATATAAATCACCGAATTTCACTACGATCACGTTAAAAAAAGCATACATAGCATTTTTTATTAATTTACACTGTAGTCAAAAGAAATCGGTTACAGTACTGTCTTTGCGTAATAATCGCTGGATAGTACATTTTAAAATTCGGTGTGCGCTTTTAAATTTAATTACTTTTTCTGCGTATTACTCTTTATATTATGAAGTAAATTCTGTACTTCATATACAGGGCTGTACAAAAGTATTTGCATACCATTCTCTTTATTAGAGGACATTGCTGATTAAATTTTGGAATGCATGTTAATACATGCAAATCATTTCTATATCATATACAGCGCTGCTAAAAAAATCGGATAATTTTCTGATTGTAGATGGGAACAGCTGAAATTCGGTTTTAAAATGTGTTATACTTTTCTATTTTGTGAAATGAGACGTAATATTTTAATTTATTAAACGGCGCAGTTTTGTTACATTATTTCGAATGTGTTGGAAAGTGCTTCATGATTTATACTTGACGCATGATTTTTTGTTTCTTGTTTTCTTTCCATCGAAATATTTCTGCTTTGGAGGACACGAAGTAACATAAAAATTATAACAATTTTCACGTTTCAAATCCAAAGATCCGAAATAATAAATGTCTGTTTTGTTTTCTCTTTTACATTTCGATAGTTGGATTTTTCGAGTTTGTGGAAGTTAAGTTGAAAAATTAGTAAAATGAAAAATATTTTATTTTTTTCTTTCAAAGCTCTAAGAACTGAGTAAGACAAGCGAAAATTTCACCTTGTTTTTCTTGCGTTCCGTTATAATTTTAACGAACAGCAATATTGGTATTTTAGTCAGCCAGGAGTTGGAGTTGGAGTCGGAGTCGTTAAAATTTCTGGAGTCAGAGTCGGAGTCGGCCATTTTTTTCACCGACTCCGCAGCCCTGTTAAATATACTGTTTTCAAATGTTATACCTTATTTCATGTCTGACAATATGGTTTCAAATTGTGATTTCTAAATTTCACCCCTTTAAACCTTTCGCGGCGAGAGCTTATCGCTTGCCTTTTTATTTTTTACCACAGATTTCCAGCACAAAAAATTCTATCGTTGAAGTGTGAAAATGCTCTGATCAAATAGGAAAATTCTACAATTAAATATAACTGGTGAGAAAAATAAAAGAATCTGATGATTTTCTTTGAGCAAGAGTAGAATGCCTTTATGCATAATAGAGTGGCTATATAAGCACAGGTGGCGTGATGAAATTGAATTCTTTGTTCAAACTATGGTAATCTACAATCCAGAACATGACTGTACCATGGAACTATGAATTAAAAGGAACTGATACATCTATAAAATAGTGAATCTCCTGCTGTAATCGCTTTCAGCGAGCTTCTTTATCGCCAATGCAAACTTCCACTAATAAATTTAAATAGAAACCTTTCCTTAATCATGCAGAATTTCAGTCATTAATAATAACAAAAATCGGTATTAATTTTTGCTGGTGGAAGTTTATTTCGGCGGCAGTCAGGCCCTTCCTTTCCGTCATATTGTAACGACTTTATTTATTTATTTATTTGAATAACATACATCCGACTTGTGTGCTCGACATTTAAGCCAGTTTATAAGTCATCGTCAATATGTAAGGACGAGATAGCACAAGGAAATTTACATCACAAGACAAATACAACCAGGAGTTCCACACAAAGTGTGTGTGCAACGGAGCCAGCGGGAATTGAATCCACAACCTCCAGATTAGCAGAGCGGCGTCTTAACCACTCGGCCGTGGAGGCCCACTGTAACGACTTAAACAGTGCTATTACACGTAAAAATTCCAAGCGACAAAAATCGCCTGCGTTTTTTCGTGTTCTTAGCATTTCATTGGCTGTTCGAGAAGAGTCTTTACCATCATTTGGATTTCCAAGTATTTGATTGGCTGTTGTCGGCGACTCTCTTCGTTCCACGCGTCAAAGACGCTCCGACAAAAGAGAATCGCGCGCTACCAAGCGACTCCCTTGGTCCCATAGGATTACATGGAGACGCCTGCGATTTGACGCCTGCAGCAGCGCATGTGTAATAGCACCTTTAAACAACCTCTTGTCAGTATCAATGAAAAATATTTTAATATTCCTGGCAAAGTGCCACCAATGAAATAAATAGATATTTTCGCCAAATTTGGGAGTGAGATGTAACGTGAGTAAGGAATTTACATGGTTCGTACGGGTCCTGGAATTTCATGACCAGAAAATTCGTTGGTACCAATATTTTCTTACAGAAAATCTATAATTAAATAAGACAAAATATCTCTCTTTTGAGCTATATTTATTTTTCTTTAAAGAAATACTGGTATCTCTCCTGGAAAATAACGGTATCCGTACGAACCATGATTTAAATAAGAAATTTGCTGTTGAAAGTTTGCCTTGTCTGTAATCAGAAATTTTTTATCCAATTTAAAAAATCCGCCATCTTGTGACAACTTCTTCAGTTGCATCACTCGCAATTAGTAGACAATTGGCACACTATGTTTCATCTTGTTTATTTATATTTCCAATTACTATACTTGCCTTGCCGAGTTCGGTTACGCGAGTTATACGTGCTAACAAGCACTAAATTGTTAAGAATATGCACCTTTTGCTGTATAGGTACTCTACCGCTTTCATAGAATATTTGAATTCTCACAAATTGAGAATGTTTCATAATATAGTCAAGTAATCACTTTCTATAAAAGCAGTGGAGTGACTATGCAGCAAAAACTACAGATTTTTTATTGTACTTCGTTACGTTTCAAAATCAAAATGGCCAATTGAATTTTATTATTCCTTTGGGGCCATTTTAAACAAAATATTTAAATAAAAGACACTTTTATCTGCCTAACTTATTTGCATATAACTTTGTTATTATCGACTAATGTTTCTCACATAAATAGAACATACTTTTATGCTCCATATCTTGCGCATAATTTATTAAAAATGCCTTTCAAGTCTGTGCTTTTAACAAAGTATTTTGAGTGGAGCCTCAAATCCTCCATGTACGGAATTTTCTGTTTTCTTTTTTATGTGTTTCAATATGAAAACAAGATAGCTTGTGCATTACAATCAATAAAGATGTTATATTTTATATAGTATATATAGTTATATAGTTATTAGTTATATAATTAATGTTACTACAGTTATTAGTTATGTAACTAATGTTATTATAGTTATCAGTTATAAAGTTATACTATGTTACATTTTATATAGTTATTAGTTATAGATAACTACATATTTTAAACAATGAATATTCAGGCTAAAAATACATTCACAACACTTGACGCATTCAGAATTGCGAGCTGAAGATGTATCAGAGGAAGCGAAATAGCGTTTATCATAGATAAAAGGGAGTGGAATACTGTCTGATACTAACAAATAAGGTAAAAGGTGTTTTTTTTAATTTTCTGGAATTTTAAAGGACATAAACAATTTTCTAAGATGAACTTTGCATTTCTTTGAGAGTATTATTTTTTGACATGGGCTTTTTTATGAGTATTATGTTTTCAGAAATATTTTTATTATATCAGTACGAAAATTCTGCTTTTGTAAATAAAATGTAACTGGAATTTTTCAGAAAGAAAATAAAATTATATTTTATGTAATGAATTAAAGCATTCCTTAAAACTCATATGTGCCAGAGACATGTATGAAAGAGCCATCTTTTAATGGAATAATACATTATGAAAGTGGATAAATATATAACTGAAATAAAGATAAATATTAGTATGAAATATGTATTAACGAAAAACCGCCTGTTTTTATTTGCTTGAACAACAATAAAATATTGCATAAAACTAAAAGTTATTACTTTTTTGCAAAGGATTTCCCTTGACACAAATAGTACTTAGCATTTTCTCGAACTTTCCATGGGGGAAATATGGCCCGAAGAGAGACTTTTCGCATCGAATGTAAAAATTCGTCCAGCACCGCACCAAACTGAAATAGAAAACATTCAAATTTTTCAAAATCTCTTTTAACAATCCCATCAGATGCATTATATTAAATAACAGTGTTGTTTTAATTCATTTGAATTGTACATCATGCTGTATTAAGGGGATAGTGGACATTATTTTTTTTCAATTTTCACCATAGCAATATGAAATTTTGTGCTTATATACATTTCACCCAAAGCATATAGAACACCTAAAAAAATTCCGATCTTATTAATTTTTGTTTAAATTTTTAACGAAATTTTAAAATGCTCCTCGTGTCTTAATTTTTTAGATATTTTCTTGCTTTTGCATTTTTATCACTTAAAACTCTATTATAAAAAAAAAAATTGTGTAAGATTTTTTTAATCTCTTGAAAAGTTAATATTTTACAGATTTTTTTAAATCCCATATTCTTTTAATAAGTAAAAATTCAAATTTGACTATTTTAATGGAGACGAATTTAAAAAATCTTACACAATTTCTTTCTAAACAATATCAGGATACTTCGCTATCAATTTCATAAATATTGATCAAAAATTACGTAGCAAAAAGTATTTCAAAAATCTAAAAACGCTGAAAAAATTAGTTTTGAGAAAAACATATTTAAAGTATATAAATAAACTGGCCTTTATTATTTTACTTCTTAAAATCTTCATTAATGTTATTTTAATAAGAAAAAACTGTTTTGCAGAAATGCCAACCTCCGGCTTTTTAAAAATCAAACAATTATACTTCTACTCAGAAATTTATTGAGTCAAGGGAGTTAAGTAAATTTCAAATGACCCTCTGTCTTAAAACTAGACAATTTTAATTAAAAAAAAATTCTGGTTCAAAGTACGATTCCCTGAATTAACAAAGACCGGGGGTTGGCAACTCTGGTTTTGTTACTATTATACCCCAGAAATAGACCTTTTATGCGACGATTTTGCTATAGTAGATTTTGCGCAAATAAAGGCCCACTGTCCCCTTAATATTACAAAAACTCTAGTGGGAGAACAATATCTCCAATATAAGGGTGATTCAGCTCGTCGGTGACAAACTTTAAGGATCGATAGAGCACACCTAGACGAACATTTTTGAATAGGGAATGTAGGGTCCCTGACGCGATGGTAAGGCGCTAGGCGCTTTCGAAAATTTGGGTGCCGAAATTCGAAACGTCATAAAAACTAGGGAAATGGTTAGATTTTCTTGCTTGTTGCGTCGAAATGATTCTGTTTGTTTAGACTTTCTTCAGTACCAATTTGATAAGCGTATCTCTTAAAACATGGATAGGGGGCGCTGCAGACTTTGGAGAGCTAGACAACAACTTTAAGCCCGTTATTTTGATAATTTAACACATGCTCGCCAAAGTTTATACTCTAACTTAAAGTTTGAACCCAAAAGTAGAGCCCTGCAAAAAGCGTAAGAGCCGGAATAAAATGTCAAAGTACAGGGTGGTCGAAACTCGAAGGCTCCTAAGAGATAAACAAACAGATTTCTTGACTTATGGCATGCATTTTCATGATTCTGTTTGCTGGGGCTCTCTGAAACTCAGTTGAACGGTACAAAAAGAAACATCGATAGGGGGCGCTTTGGGCAAAAAACATAATTCGTTGACATTTCGGACGCTAACTGGAAACGGGGCGCTACGATCAGTTAGTAATAATGAAAACACATTATCTACCTCTGCTCAACACTTCTGAATAAATTTAGACCAAAAACATCAATGATACTGGAAATTTATTTACAAAAAATAACACTACAGAAGATGCTCGAAATTTCGACCTTGGGCCATGATGCAGGCTTCGCACCTCCGTCGCATTGAGGAGTGTGTGTTTCCAACAATGCCAGGAGTATCTCTGATCTGCCCTGCAGCTGCCACAATGCGCGCCACAAGTTCTTCAGCACTGCTGACAGGTGTATGGTATACCTCGGCCTTCAGGTAACCCCAAAGGAAGAAATCCAAGCAGGTGAGGTCTGGTGATCGGGCAGGCCAGTGAACTGGACCCCCACGCCCGATCCACCGCTCGCCATACCTTGCGTTTAGATGGAGACGCACGTCGTTCGTGTAATGGGCCGGAGCTCCATCGTGCTGGAACCACATCTGGCGACGCGAACCTTCGGGTACGTGCGCCTCCTCCAGAAGCTGCGGCAGCACTTGATCCAGGAAAATCAGGTAATTTCCACCTGTCAGCCGTTCAGGTAACAAATAAGGGCCAATGAGGCAATCCCCCAGAATGCCGGCCCACACATTTACTGAGAAACGCTCCTGGGCTGCTCGGCTTCTGGTTTCATGTGGATTTTCATCACACCACACATGACTGTTGTGGGCGTTCCACATTCCCTCCCGGCTGAAGGTGGACTCGTCCGTAAACAAAATGCTGTTTACAAAACGGGGATCCCTGGATCTCATCGCCAAGTACCATCTTGAGAATTCCACTCGAGGGCCAAAATCCTGCTCTCTGAGCAACTGCACCCGCTGGATGTGGTAGGGGTGCAGATTCCGGGAACGTAAGATGCGCCACGCAATTGCTTGCGAAATGCCAACATGTCTGGCGATATCTCTCGTGCTAAGACCTGGGTTGTCCTCAACCAGGTTAAGCACAGCCTCTTCGTTGTCGGGGGTGCTCACTGATCGCTCCCGTTCAGGCCTGCCTCCGTCGAAAGATCCCGTTGTGGACAACCTCTGGTGTACTCGAGCGAAGAAGGCATGGCAGGGGATTTGCCTGTTGGGGTAACGCTCGGCGTACAACCGCTGAGCGGCTCGTCCATTACAACCAGCAGCGCCATACGCCAAATGCATGTCAGCCAATTCAGAGTTTGTGTACCGTTCCATCCTACTACCGATCTGCAGACAAGTAACCCGAAGCTTAAGTAGGTACCGCACGTTCAAAAGACGTGTCTGCGCATACAACTACGTCATCTCGCGTTGTCGTCTACGCATTACGTATCTTTTGCATATCGATGTGGTACGATATCTTTTGCATAAATCAGCAAAAAGCACCTTATGTAAATTTTATTGCGCGCATTGTGCATGATTGAAACCAGCTATGTTTGTTAAAAAAAACAAACAAACTGCAGTTTTAATAGCTTCTTATGATAAGTAAATTACTCTCTTGTTTTGTTTCTAACTGATCGTAGCGCCCCGTTTCCAGTTAGCGTCCGAAATGTCAACGAATTATGTTTTTTGCCCAAAGCGCCCCCTATCGATGTTTCTTTTTGTACCGTTCAACTGAGTTTCAGAGAGCCCCAGCAAACAGAATCATGAAAATGCATGCCATAAGTCAAGAAATCTGTTTGTTTATCTCTTAGGAGCCTTCGAGTTTCGACCACCCTGTACTTTGACATTTTATTCCGGCTCTTACGCTTTTTGCAGGGCTCTACTTTTGGGTTCAAACTTTAAGTTAGAGTATAAACTTTGGCGAGCATGTGTTAAATTATCAAAATAACGGGCTTAAAGTTGTTGTCTAGCTCTCCAAAGTCTGCAGCGCCCCCTATCCATGTTTTAAGAGATACGCTTATCAAATTGGTACTGAAGAAAGTCTAAACAAACAGAATCATTTCGACGCAACAAGCAAGAAAATCTAACCATTTCCCTAGTTTTTATGACGTTTCGAATTTCGGCACCCAAATTTTCGAAAGCGCCTAGCGCCTTACCATCGCGTCAGGGACCCTACATTCCCTATTCAAAAATGTTCGTCTAGGTGTGCTCTATCGATCCTTAAAGTTTGTCACCGACGAGCTGAATCACCCTGTATAGTTATATATATTTGGATTCAATATATATAATAATTCAATATATATCCTGTGTGTGATGCGGCGATGCGTATTAACTTAATTAATAAACTCACATACTTTAGTAGACTGTATCCTTTATTTTTAGTCATAGCGAAAGCGTCGCTTACTCTTAGCAAAATCAAAACAACAACAAACTAAAAACACAGACGATTTTCGTTTCTATAGTTACACTTATGTGATGCCACATTTCAAAGATGAATTACAAATAACTCTAACATACCCCCCGACATTGAAGGGTCAACTTCAATAAATTATACAGTACATAATATTAACATTACAAATGCTTAAGTAATATGATACAATACAACAATTTTTTTTTTTAACAATGAAAAATACAATTATGAACATACAATAATAGGAAAAAATAAAAATAAAAATACATAACAAAACCCTTTTTTTTTTTTTTTTTTTTTACATTTCGTAATTAATTTTCCGAGACTTATTGTGGCAATAACGCAATTTTTGAAATATTTCTTTTAAGTATTCCCCTAGCGGTTTTAACTTCGACGACCCTAATCTTACCATCTGCACCAGGGAAAATATTTATAATGCGTCCTAGTAAGTATTTATTTGTAGGGAGGTCATCTTCCTTTATCAACACTAGGGTTCCTATGCTAACATTATTTTTTTCAAACTGCCACTTGGAGCGTTGTTGGAGCGTATTTAAATATACCTTATTCCAACGATTCCATATCAATTGAATGTATTTTGAAATTCTATGCCATCTAGATAGTCTATTTTCGTTAACATTAATTAATTCTGGTTCAACGATGGCTGTCATAGGCCTTCCGATTAAGAAATGGCCTGGTGTTAAGGCCTCCAAATCATTCACGTCTGAAGACAATGGAGTGATTGGCAGTGAATTTAATATAGACTCTATTTGAGCAATTACAGTTAATAATTCTTCGAACGTTAGCCTTGCATTACCTACCGTTCGCTTTAGATGATATTTTACCGATTTTATTCCTGCCTCCCACAACCCGCCAAAATTAGGTGCTCTGGGTGGAATAAATTTCCAAATAATATTCTCGTCTGACAAATAATTCGCTAACTTCTCCTCAGGATGTCTTAGTAAATTATGGAGTCTCTGTAACTCGGCGTTAGCACCAACAAAATTTTTTGCATTATCTGAAAAGATTACTGCGCACCTTCCGCGCCTAGCAATGGACCTTTTTAAGGTGGCAATGAATGCATCTGCAGTCAATTCTGACACTAGTTCGAGATGCACTGCTTTAGTTACAAAGCAAACAAAGATTGCCAAATACACCTTATTAAGAATTCCCTTTCTCTGTCCCTTATATTTTATGAAAAAGGGGCCACCAAAATCTGTTCCCACGTAATTAAATGGTGCGCTAGGACGTACTCTCTCAGTGGGTAGGGAACCCATGATTTGTTGTATGGTTATGGGGTTGCTTTTACTACAAGTTACACACTCATGCGTTATTTTTCTAGCTAAATTTCTTCCCCGTAGAGGCCAGTATTTTTGCCTCAAGTGGCATAACAATGCTTGTGCACCTATATGAAGATATTTTTTATGATAGTAAATTGCAATTAGGCTACACAATTTACCCTTAGATGGCAGAATATATTGATGTTTTTGAGCAAACCTTAGGTCTGCATTATCTAAACGCCCTCCTACTCTTAGCACATTATCTGCATCTAAAAAGGGGTTTAACAATCGCAATTTACTTTTTTTAGAAATTTGCTTACCTTCTAACAATGCAGTATATTCTGCCTTAAATTCAAGTTTTTGGATTTCCCGAATTAAAAATATTTCTGCTCGTGATAATTCTTCCATACTTACGTGTCCCTTTCTTTTTTCATCTAATTTTCTTGTGTTATCTAAGAACCTGAAAATATAACTTAAAACACGTAATATTTTAGTGTAATTATTGCTAATACTTAAAATTTCATTTACAAATTCACTAGAATTTAAACTTAATAATGCTGTACTGTTTTTCAATTTTAATTCTGATGAAAAGTCTATATTGTTTTTCACTTGTTCTAAATCAATGCTGTGTTTGGATTCACTGTCTCTTTCTCTCAAGAAGAGAGGGCCATGCCACCAAAGTTCACAATTAATTAATTTGTCAAAGGATAGTCCTCGAAACACAAGGTCTGCTGGATGTTTGATGGTATTTACAGCATTCATTGGGTACATTAATTGAGTAGTATAGGCAATTCCTGGAGAAGCAGAATCAGCTTTGAAAGGAGCAGAATTTGAACCTTCTATATCAACCTGTGGCTCCCCAGAATTTTGCAACTGTTTTGTTAAGGGTGTCTTGAGATTCGAATCCATTGGTGATGGTGTTTTTGGATTCGGAGGGGTCGGTACCTTGAATTCAGGTTGAGAATTTTTCGGAGAAGATATCACAGGCGAATGCGAAATTTTGTTGGCTTGAATGCATACTGGAGATTTTTTACTAATATTGCCTTTATTTTGAAAATCGTTGGTTTGAATATGTTGAATTTTTTCTCCATGAGCGATCATTTTCTTAGGCGTGATAATTTCAGTATTCTTCCAAGAATCAATCTTCGATACAACTGCTGCTTGTAGGATGTTTGTATTGAGAAGATTATGTAATTCATGCTGTTTACTTGCATCATCCACTGTATAATTATCAAAAGGCTCAACCTTACCGTCAATAAACATTTTATTATCATCAACCTGATGTTGAACTGGTGCTTCTCTTTGTATTTCACCGGAATTTGAATTCAGATACTTATGGTCAATTTTCTTTTCATTTAATGTATGTGAAAAAGTACTTGCTTCATTACTTCTTAAAGGTGATTTATTTTCCGTTAAACGATTTGCTATCAACAATGATCTGTCGATATTTGTATTTTGATACTGGATAGTTTTCTTGTTATTTGATTCAAATGAATAGAGACTTTTTCAATTTCGGTCTATAGATTGAGCATTTTTCTTTTCACGATTTGTTTGCAACAGCAAACTACCCATTTCAGAATTTTCCGCAATTACTTCATCATCATCTCTTCTATCTCTTCTAGTATGTGTACGCTGGAAATGTTTTTCACAATACTGCTCTTCTTTAATTTTTATTGGGTTTTTATCATGAACCGCTTCAATTTCCCAAAATTTTTGCATAGCGTTGGATAAATCATCCACAGATCGAACAAGACCACAATAATTATTAAAATTCTGTTGGGGCATAGACGTAGAACCACTGGCAACATAGCCAAAAACAGTTTCTTGAAAAACCAAATTTTGCATATTTATTTTATTTTGTCCGATTAATTTAAAAAATACTTCGTTTGATAATAAAACATGTATTGGACCTGGTTTATCAAATTGTGGATCAGCTAACTGAAAAGTTTGTAAATGCTTAATAGGCATGATGTTTAGATATGTAGCTGGTGTTATGCGTGTAATTTTAGGAACAACAAAAAATTGCAATGTTTCATTAAAACTCCTGTTTTTATTTGCTATGGTTGTTATAATACTTTCCTTTATATTCATAACTGAACCATTTAGCCCTGAAACTGATGCGTTTATTTTCCTTCCTTTCAAGAACAATAACTCAGAACATTCCTTCGTTATAAAGTTATTTTGCGATCCTGAATCTAACAATGCTCTAAGAGGAACTAATTCTCGTCTAGCATTTTGTACATATATTATCGCAGTTGAAAGCAGTACTTGTTTACTAGAAGAGGACATCATACTCATTACAGTATTGTTAATAGTTGAATGCGTGTTATCAAATGAATGTGTATTTTCACCCAAAGCGGTAACAGACATCGGATTATTTGTGTAACTATGAGGAGTAAATGCGTTTGCGGTTGGTGATAGATTACTACTAATAGTATTTTCATCTTGAATTGCTATTGTCTGATTAGTATCAATATTTTCCTCACCGCGTTCCAGGTGGATCAATGTGTGATGCCGTTTGTTGCATTTTCTGCACGTGCTTGAACTTTTGCACTGGCTAATGTTATGAACTGATGATAAACAGTTGAAGCATAATTTTTTCATTTTAACAATATTAAACCTTTTTTTTGCTGGTAAATTTAAGAATTGGGAACATCTCATTAAAATGTGATTGCCTTTACACATTGAACAAATGTGTGGATCTTCTGCTAACAAAGTCAATGACTTAGAATTAGATGAACGTTTCTGATCCTTACTGAAAATTTTAACAGACGCGACTGTATGAATATTTTCCAAATATTGAGATCGTTTTTCTAAAAATGAGAGTAATTCATCTAACTTCGGAACTTCTTTTGAACTTATCGTCATTTCATAATTTTTTCGGGTATCTCTATCTAACTTTTGGAGAATGATGTTCAATATTAAAACATCTGAAAGATTATTTCTATTATAATTCAAAATCTTCAAGGCGCGAATGCTTTTTTTTACATTATCGACTAGATATCGAAGATCTTTAGCGGAAGGCTGTGTAAGTTTATCTGCGTTTAAGAGTGAATTGATGTGTATTTCTGTTACTATTCTATCATTTTCATATCTGTCTTTTAATGCTTGAAATAAAGATGAAAAAGTGTCTTCTGTGCTAATCAAAGCTCTTGCATCACTTATTAATGCCGCTGATAAATAATGCAACTTTTGCTCATCTGATAGTTGCTCATTTGAAGTTATTAAGTTGTTATAGTGTGTTTATACGGGTTTTTAGGGAGAAAATAGTATCAAAATATTAAGTTAAACTCAAGGCTATCCGTGTTTTTAGAAAGTAGGGACTGCTGAAATTTTCTCTTTTTTTATCATTAAAGGGGATGGTTAAAATTATCGCTTCTTATTTTCCTAGGGGAGGTTAAGTGTTTTGCCGCTGAAGAGGCGGCGCGGAAATGGTGCGGAAGAGGAATTCATTTTCAAAGATTTTGCCGATGTGACTTTTGACTTGGGGATCTATAAAGTTGAAGACGGGATATGGTTTTGACATAAAGTATCCCGCGCAGGTGGAATTTGCGGACGGTTATTTTCTTTTAGGTGCCGGCTTTAACTCTCCCGGATTGCGGAGGTTAAAAGGGGGTCAGCGTTGTTTTAAAATTCATTGCGTCAGGAAAGGCGTTGACCATTTTGGCCAATGAAAGTTTGGGGGTGTTAAAAGGAGCCTCCCGTCGGTTAATTAAAGTAAAAAATAAAAAATAAAAAGAGGGGGTTGCGTTTTTTAAAGAAAGTCACTCACTCTCTTGCTGACTACCGGACGTAGTACTTGCACTTTTTCCGTGCGAAAGAAAGCTCTGATGTCGGAATCTTTATAATTATTTTTTTTGGCTTGGAAGCTCTCACGGCTCTTGCTCTTTTGTGCCGCTATTCCGGACGAATAAGCCTCTTAAGGTGTGGGAAGCTATGATGTTGCTTGTCGGAGGTTCCGACGGAAGTTAGACTATTTTGCGGGAAGCTAATGATCCTGTATTTTTATATGGTGCGCACTAGAGATGAGAGCGCATATTTTGAAAGCGGACTGGAGCATCTTCTAATGCCGAGGACGGGTACACGGATGGAATAGATGGTCAACCTATGAGCGGTCACGGGCCAGGGAGGATAGCTCTTTTCTTTTCTTCTACGGGACGTTTGTTCGGGAGAGATTTGCCGGAGTCGCTGTTCTAGCCGCAATGTTTGGAATCGACCATGATAGTTTCTTATGGAGGATCTGCTAAGTTCTGAGATGCCTGACGGTAATTCTGCTGTAGCTTATATAGACAGAAAAGTGGGTTGTGTATGATAAATTGTGGTAAGTGTTGTTTATTATGTTTTGAGGAATGCCTATATCAATTTTTACTATAAATTCTATCTCAAGGAAATTCATAACATTTACACGAGTTGGATTATATTTAATTTGTAATTTTTAATTTGCTCTAAGGAGTCTGGTATTAATATGACTTATTGTGTTTTAATATATCTAAATCAATTAAATACTACTTGTTGAATTTTATAAATAAATCTATTATGTTAGTAATCTAAGAGTGGGTTTCTTTAATTCCAAGAGTCTTGATTATTTTCCTTACTAAGAGACCTTTATCTTAAGGTAATTGAAAATATTTGTGGAGCATCATAGACACAACGCAATGCGCATGAATTTGAAATTTGTTTACAAGAAGGAGATTTACTTTTAAGATTATAGTTAATTTACCATAATTTTGAAATTATTTAATGTAACAAATAAACAGGTAAAAATCAAATAAATGAAAATAAATAAATCAAAAATAAAAGAACCATAACACTGGTGCCGTTAAGTAACAAATAAATTCTGTTTAGAGTTTGACCTTTACTGGGTTTTGGTGCTCCAATTCAATTTATTTTCGAAATTTATAATTAAATTTAACTTTACATTTTTTTTTTCTTGATATTACGTAAAATATTAATATCGGGAAGCTTTATAAAAAAAAAAAAGAGGTGTAAATAAAAGTGCCATTCGATTATATATTATGTATCAACTTTCATAATTATTATTATGGCAGTGCAATATTGGAATTAAAATTTTTTGCTATGTGTCATAAATATTTCTCCCACCTCTGCCATAAAGTGTTTGTGTTTTAAATATTTTTCAATATATTTGAGTTGCATAGTGAATTTGTATGTTGTCTGTTGTATATATTTATATGTGAATTTCTTGGAGTCTGAAATATATTAACTTTGGTTTAACATTAGCAAGTATTTTGGAATATTTAATCTACTTTCGAAATTCTCATTATTTTTTTGGAGTGTGATTCAAAATGCCCGAAACACACACTCAGGAGGCCACAACAATGGCAGAAATAGAAGCTACAATGAAAAGGCGCGCATTAATTTTAGATTCTTTAAATATCATTCCTATTTTTACGGGGCAGGACATAACATGGACCTTAGAACAATTTAAAACGAAATTTTCGGCAGTAGCAGACTTCTTGCTTTGGCCGAAAGAAGATCAATTATTTGCTATTCAACAGCGATTAGCTGGATTGGCCTTGCAAACATTCTTAAATTTCAAGCATAACATTAAAACTGTGGAGGATTTATTTGATGTATTGCAGGAAAAATTTGGTGCTAAAAGGGATCAAGGGGATCTTTTAAATGATTTCTGGACATTTAAACAACATCAGGACCATTCGGTAGCAGAATTTATTGCAAAAGCAAATGTTAAGGCTACTGCAGCAATTTCGGCACATAATTTACCGAAAGATAGTGAGGAAAAAACAAAACAGGAATGGTTGGTTTCCATGTTGCAAAAAAATTTACTTCCCCAGATTAGAAAGGGTGTAATTGCCAGAAATCCGAAAAATTTAAAAGAGTTAGAAGAAATAGCATTATTGGAAGAACGCGCGTATAAATCAATGCCTGTCAATACGGCCTTGCAAATAGATAATTCTAATTTAGCTTGTGCGGTTACTATTAATAGAAATAATCAATCAGAAGCGGACTATTTTCGTGATTTCGCTAGGGAACTGAAAGATCAGTTACAAATTTTATCAGATAAGATTTCTAAACTCGAAAAAGATTCGCAAAAAAAGAAACAAGATGATATTGTTTGTTTCCGGTGTAATTTACCCGGTCATATACAACGATTTTGC
The DNA here is from genome assembly GCA_964019185.1 of Maratus speculifer. Lineage (NCBI taxonomy): Eukaryota > Metazoa > Arthropoda > Arachnida > Araneae > Salticidae > Maratus > Maratus speculifer. Next base: position 39,020,185 of record OZ025296.1, read on the forward strand.
CCTCAATTTCAGCATACCCGGCAAAGATTTAATGATGAGTCGACCGAGAATAACTCTAGACTCAGAAATGAGAGTCGCGATAATACATTGGAGGATAGGGGAGACATACGGGAATTGCAAAACTCACGGGATTTCAGAGGAAGGGGTGCTGGCCGCACATTTTATTCAAGTAATCGGGGCAGGGGATTTCAATCTCACGGACAATTTGCAAACCAGAGATCTAGAGATAATAATTTAAACTATTGATGGGGGATTATAAGCCGACGAATAATTCCTCTTTAGGTTATACAGAGTCGGTATCAGACAATACAGGGTGCCATAATTTTAATGTTTTTTTTAATGAAAACATCGAAACTAAATTACCATTAATCGAAGTTAATATTCAAGGAAAAATATGTAAAGCATTAATTGATTCAGGTTCTAGCTGTAATCTTGTGACACAACAAGTTGTTGACTTATTAGAAATAAATAAATTAAAAAAAACTTCTATTTCTATGAATACAGTTTTGGGGGGAGAGTTTAAAATAAAGAATTCTGTTGATTTAACTTTTCGAATTGAGAATCAGGATTTTGAAGATAATTTTTATGTAACTAACGGTTCATTATCCTCGCATTTCCATATTATTCTAGGCGTACCTTTTATAAAGAAATTTGATTTACTTATTGATTTAAAAAACAATACATTATTTTACGATAATACAGGTTTTTCATTATTAATGGGCCCTAGTAATAATGTTAATTCGATCGAAGTAAAACCTGAACCATTGCCAGTTTTTTCTAAGCATAAAGAATGCATTCCTCCGAATTCGGAAAGAATTATTAATGTTAGGATCAGAAAAACAAATTTTATACATTCAAAAGATGTTTTAATTACTCCTTGTATTGCTCCGCTTAGGAGGGATTTGTTAGTAGGGACCTCGATTTGTGAAAATGATGCAAATAGATTATTTATTAAGATAGCTAACTTGAGTGATAATGTAGTGCACGTAAATAAAGGAACTAAGTTAGGTGTGTTACTACCAGTGATATCAAATTACCCCCATAAGCAGGATGAGTTTACGGGTCATATTGACGCCGAAAATATTGGATCTATGGATCATGCTGATTTAAGCTGGGACAGTAACGTTGATTTAGATCATTTAAACGAACCCCTAAGGTCAGAAGTACGCGACTTTCTTAACAAAAACGCAGATATCTTCGCCTCATCAGTTCTTGACCTTCCTGGGTGCGATACGGTGAAACACGAAATTCGACTGAAAGACGAGAAGCCAGTTAAATGTAAACCCTATCGCGTCCCATATAATTTACGGGGAGAAATGGAAAGGCAGTTAGATATTCTTCTAGAAGGGGGGATTTTAGTACCGTCAAACAGTGAATTCGCTAGCCCCGTAATGTTAGTTAAGAAAGCAGATGGTGGATATAGACTGGCGGTGGATTTTAGAAAGTTAAATGATCAATTAATTAAAGATAGTTACCCATTGCCAAACATAACCGAAACTATAGATTCTTTGGGGGGTTCCAAATATTTTTCAACTATGGATTTGACTTCGGGTTTTTATCAACAGCTAATTAAAGAGGAGGATCAAAAATATACTTCAATTACCACGCATAAAGGTCTATTTATGTATACAAGAAGCCCATTTGGCTGTTCCAGTTCGCCTCCCGCATTTCAGAGATTAATGAATTTTATTTTCGGAGATGTGGCGGACCTCAATATTTTAATTTACATTGATGACATATGTGTGGCTTCTAAAGACATACAATCTCACTTTGAAAAATTATCTTTAGTTTTTAATAGATTGCGGCAGCACAATCTAAGATTAAAACCCTCAAAATGCCATTTTTTCAAATCCGAAATTACCTTCTTGGGATTTACGGTAAAGGACGGAAAAATATCGCCCACTACAAAGAATGTGGAAGTAATTAAACAATTTAAAGTGCCTAATAGTAAGAAACAATTGCGCCAATTTTGTGGGACGATAAACTTTTATAGAAAATTTCTGGGTGATTTTTCAAAAAGAGCTATTAATTTAAGTAACTTATTAAAAGGAAAATCTAAATTTATTTGGACAGATAAGGCACAAGAAGAATTCGAAGATTTGAAAAACGCTTTAGCAGATCTTCCGACATTAAATTTACCAGATTTTAACAAAGATTTTGTAGTATTTTCTGATGCTTCAAATTTTGCAATGGGTGCAGTTTTAGCTCAGTTTGACGAAAACAATTTTCCGGCGCCTATAGCATTTGCAAGTCGGAAACTTAAAGATGTCGAAACACGTTATTCGACAACCGAACGCGAACTTTTAGCTGTAGTATGGGCGGTCAATTATTTTAAATGCTACCTTTTCAATCGTAAATTCATAGTATATACAGATCACGCTGCTCTTACATACGCTCTAAAATTAAAGGATCCTACTTCGAGAATAGCTCGTTGGTTGTGTTCGCTCGCAGATTATAATTTTGAGACAAGATTTATTAAAGGAAAATGCAATTCGGTCGCGGATTTCTTATCTCGGTTTGTAGATCATGAAATTGAAAACATTGATAAAAGTGATATTACAGAAGTTAAGACGGTAGAGAAGGATAAGGTGCATCTTGTAAATAGCCTTGTTAGTACTCCTTTGATGCATAGTTATGACCCTTCGCACTTTCTTAACGAACTTAAATTAGAACAGGGGAACGATAAATTTTGTTTGTCAATCATTCAGAAACTGTCTGATAAAGTTTCTACAAAACCGGATCATATTTTATTTTTTTTAGAGGACGATATTTTGAAGTGTAAGGATACGCGTAGCAGAAATAGAAGGGATATACAAAGCAAATTCGTTTTACCTTTGTCTTTAGTCCCAAAAATATTTAACTTAGTACATAACTCAGTAGTGGCGTGTCATGCGGGAATTTATAAAACATTAGAGAGAGTCAAGCAATTTTATTTCTGGCCAAAAATGTATGCTCATATTAAGAAATTAATAGGCGCTTGTCACTCGTGTTTGGAATACCGCGGTCATAAACCGAAAAAGGATGCGGAGTTACAAAGATTACCCATCGCTACTCACGTCATGCAAATTGTGCATCTCGATATTTCGGGTCCCTACACGCAAACATCTCAGGGTAATAAATACATAGTATCATTTGTTTGTGCATTTTCTAAGTGGCCGGACGCGTGGCCTGTTTCTACAATTGATTCGGATACAATTGCAGACATTTTAGGCGAATTTATTTGCCGATACGGGGTGCCTAAAACGTTAATAACTGACCTTGGCCGCCAGTTAGTGAGTGATGCTATAAAAAAGGTGTACAAAGAATTGGAAATTGATCACCGTACTACGTCTCCCTATAGACCACAAACCAATGCAAAAGTGGAGCGATACCATGGGTCATTAGCTGCTCATTTAGCGCATCTCGTAAATACCACTCATACTGACTGGGACAGGCAGCTAAAATTTGCCCTCCTAGCTTTGCGATCAGCAACGCATGTTGCTACGAATGAATCTCCTCATTTTGTGCTAACAGGAAGAGATATGTTACTTCCGTATAATTTATTAGCGCAGGAAATTCAATTCTCGTATTCTGATTGCCGTTCTTATTGTGAAACTTTAATCCCTTCTTTGCAAGCTGTTTTTAATCAAATCAGGGATAATTTAGAAAAAGCTGCGGAAAATCAAGAGAGATTTAAAAATAAAACGGCGGTCGATAAAAAAATTAGAATTGGAGATTTAGTCTTATGGTATTGTCCTGCAATTAAGATTGGTTTATCTCGAAAATTTGCTAAACTTAATACTGGGCCTTATAGGGTCATAGAAAAATTAGGGAAAGTAAATTATAAAATTCAGTTGGTGTCTGATCCTTCAAAGAGTAAAACGGTTCATGTGAATCAACTTAGAAAAATTGGAATTAAACCAGTTTTTCCTGCATTACAAGGTAAAAATGATACACCAGAAACAACAGAAAATAAAAATGTCCAGCCAAAAGAACAATTTGCTAATATTGACCGTGAAGTCAAAATATATCCTACAAGGATATTTTCACGAAATTCTAAAAGATATTTATTTGAAAATATACATGTAAATCCAGGAATGAGTACTCAGGTAAATATTCAGAATTTAATGACCGGAGAGGTATCAGATACCAATACTCAGAATGGTTCACTAAATGGAAGAATAATTTCACCCCTCTCTCCTTGTGGAGTTAACGGAAACCCGAGAAGAATAAAAAAAAAAGCAAGGGAGAGAAAAAAGGGGGGAGTTCAACGAACCCCTTGTGTAAAAAGTGGTCAGATTGCAACTCATTCGTACCGTTTACGGAAACGGTCTTAGCTTGTATATAGTTTTTTTTGTTTGTTTGTTTTTGAGCTGGCGTAAATATATATATTTTTTTCTCTTCTGTGGTAGCAGAGAATATGTATTTGTAATTGAAATTATAGGAGTACTTTCCAATTCTGTTTTTAGGGCTATTACATTTATTTTGCTCTAAAGTTTTTTTTTGTGTGTGTGAATGTGCATTTTTATACTATATATACATATATTTTGTAATGAATCATGTGTAATCATTTTCAGTTACATTTTATTAAGCTGTTTATATGTTCTTTTGTGCATTTGATGTTATTGATATAACCTTCAAAAGGTAAACGCATGGTGGCATTGTCTAATTTTACTGAAATTTTAAGAGTACAGTGATGCTCTTTCTTGTAAATAAAAGTAAAATTTCGAGAATAGATTTTTTTTTATTGCTATTTGATTCATGGTGTTGGAGCAAAAATAAGTCAATGCAAAGTAGTATAATGATGTGAGATTTACTGTACGTTTAATAATTATGGTAAAAAAAAAAAAGGGTGTTAGAAGATTAGTTTTTTTTATTGTTGTTATTATTAACTTGCATTGATACAATAATAATTGATTTGTCGGCAGAGTATATTAGTGGAAGACTTTGTAAAGTATGTTTGACCAATGCTGCATTCGATGCCAGTACGCTAGGTTTTGATGCTTGATAGAGCTTTAAAATTTTATTTTCTTTATCTGTGGATTCGAATTGCCTTGGGCTGGTTTTGAAATTAATTTTGGGAGTGGTAGTAGTGCTTTAAAATAAGGGGTTTTACAGGGAGTATCTTATTTTAGCAGAATTTAGGAATGTGGTGTAAGGCCGAGGAGTATTACCGTCGTATGGTGGCCGAGAGGCATTATTTATTATTGTTATTATTTTTTATTATGATAGGTCAAGCATTACTGTGGGTTACCATGTATATGTATATTTAAGTACGGATTCAGGATGATGCATCACTGAAGAGAAACAAACATTGGACTTTGATATATTAATTTCAAATAATAGCTTATATTATTTGTTTTAATTACTTACATATATTAATGTTTTCAGTGAGTTTATTTTATGTGTTTATTACTTTATTTACCTCATCAAGAAATTGTATCGTCCTAAGCTACTTTTAGTGTATGAGAGTGAGATGCAGGATACTGAATTTATTGTATTGGTTTAGAAATACTTTACTGTTATCTTTTGAGAATCTATTAGGGTATATATTTATGTGTTAGTGTACAATATATTATTGCATTGTCAGTGTTTTTGTAGAATTATACTGAACGAACGATAACTTATTGTAAAAGCTCGTGTAGATGGTTTGAATTGTAAGTAGCAACAATAATTAAATTTTAGGTAAAACTTAGTATGTTTTGGTTGAGCAATTACTTTCTTGTGGGGTAGGCCGTTTAAGTTTTTTTTTTCTTCCCTAGTATTTCTTTTCTTTTTTATCTTTCTTTTTATAAATTCTGGTAATAGCTAAATTTGAGTATAATTGCTAGAATTATGGTCGTTTTTGGGGGTACTCTCTTAGTGCACAAAGTGAGTACTGTGTTTTTAATGCTATGATTTCATTTTCTTATATGGGGCAGGTGTTTTGTTTCGGATAGGAATATGGGGTATTAGTTGATGAGACACATCCGAGGACGATTGTTGGCAAAATTTGACTTTTCAATAGATTTAGAGTATAGTTTAATTTTTTTTTGTTTTTTTTTGTTTTTGTTAGAGAAAATTTTTTCTGCGTAAAAATGTTCAGCAAAAAGGGGGGGTATTGTTATAGTGTGTTTATACGGGTTTTTAGGGAGAAAATAGTATCAAAATATTAAGTTAAACTCAAGGCTATCCGTGTTTTTAGAAAGTAGGGACTGCTGAAATTTTCTCTTTTTTTATCATTAAAGGGGATGGTTAAAATTATCGCTTCTTATTTTCCTAGGGGAGGTTAAGTGTTTTGCCGCTGAAGAGGCGGCGCGGAAATGGTGCGGAAGAGGAATTCATTTTCAAAGATTTTGCCGATGTGACTTTTGACTTGGGGATCTATAAAGTTGAAGACGGGATATGGTTTTGACATAAAGTATCCCGCGCAGGTGGAATTTGCGGACGGTTATTTTCTTTTAGGTGCCGGCTTTAACTCTCCCGGATTGCGGAGGTTAAAAGGGGGTCAGCGTTGTTTTAAAATTCATTGCGTCAGGAAAGGCGTTGACCATTTTGGCCAATGAAAGTTTGGGGGTGTTAAAAGGAGCCTCCCGTCGGTTAATTAAAGTAAAAAAAAAAAAATAAAAAGAGGGGGTTGCGTTTTTTAAAGAAAGTCACTCACTCTCTTGCTGACTACCGGACGTAGTACTTGCACTTTTTCCGTGCGAAAGAAAGCTCTGATGTCGGAATCTTTATAATTATTTTTTTTGGCTTGGAAGCTCTCACGGCTCTTGCTCTTTTGTGCCGCTATTCCGGACGAATAAGCCTCTTAAGGTGTGGGAAGCTATGATGTTGCTTGTCGGAGGTTCCGACGGAAGTTAGACTATTTTGCGGGAAGCTAATGATCCTGTATTTTTATATGGTGCGCACTAGAGATGAGAGCGCATATTTTGAAAGCGGACTGGAGCATCTTCTAATGCCGAGGACGGGTACACGGATGGAATAGATGGTCAACCTATGAGCGGTCACGGGCCAGGGAGGATAGCTCTTTTCTTTTCTTCTACGGGACGTTTGTTCGGGAGAGATTTGCCGGAGTCGCTGTTCTAGCCGCAATGTTTGGAATCGACCATGATAGTTTCTTATGGAGGATCTGCTAAGTTCTGAGATGCCTGACGGTAATTCTGCTGTAGCTTATATAGACAGAAAAGTGGGTTGTGTATGATAAATTGTGGTAAGTGTTGTTTATTATGTTTTGAGGAATGCCTATATCAATTTTTACTATAAATTCTATCTCAAGGAAATTCATAACATTTACACGAGTTGGATTATATTTAATTTGTAATTTTTAATTTGCTCTAAGAAGTCTGGTATTAATATGACTTATTGTGTTTTAATATATCTAAATCAATTAAATACTACTTGTTGAATTTTATAAATAAATCTATTATGTTAGTAATCTAAGAGTGGGTTTCTTTAATTCCAAGAGTCTTGATTATTTTCCTTACTAAGAGACCTTTATCTTAAGGTAATTGAAAATATTTGTGGAGCATCATAGACACAACGCAATGCGCATGAATTTGAAATTTGTTTACAAGAAGGAGATTTACTTTTAAGATTATAGTTAATTTACCATAATTTTGAAATTATTTAATGTAACAAATAAACAGGTAAAAATCAAATAAATGAAAATAAATAAATCAAAAATAAAAGAACCATAACAAAGTTGTTAAATTGTAATTTAAATAGACCCCATTCTTCTGGTTTTCCGGAGAATTTCGGAAGAGATATATCGGGTAATTTAATATTTATCGCGTTGTTTATTTGAGTAGAATTTGGTTGAATTTCATTGGAAACTTTACTTTGTTCTAAATGATTAAGTTGCTTTTTAATTTGAAATTTGGACTTTATAATTTTTTCTTGGTATTCTTCGCTAGCGTTAATATCGATTTCATATTCTTTTTCTAAACTAATACCAGATTCTATTTCTTTATTTAGGTTTTTTAAAGTTTGTTCTCTGTCATTTAATTGTTCTGAAATTTCTAAATAACTATCAATATCACTATTTTTATCTTTTATTAATGTTTCTAATTTACTAATTAATTTCGTAATTGAAGTGCGTAATGTTGCACGCTTCTTTTTTAATTTTTCAATGTTTTCCATGTTCAAAAACTTATAGTAAGAGCAAAAGGAATAATAAATAATTCATTACCTTGATTGCTGCGGCAGACGATTTTCTTTCTTTCTTTTTTTTCACCAGTCCAGCTTGTAAAATAATGTTCTAATAAAATTCAAGGATGAAAACAGTTCATTATTTTCGAACTTTTCTTTTCGAAGTGAAGAAAAAATATATATAGACTCCGGGAGACGTGACCAGATGTGTGATGCGGCGATGCGTATTAACTTAATTAATAAACTCACATACTTTAGTAGACTGTATCCTTTATTTTTAGTCATAGCGAAAGCGTTGCTTACTCTTAGCAAAATCAAAACAACAACAAACTAAAAACACAGACGATTTTCGTTTCTATAGTTACACTTATGTGATGCCACATTTCAAAGATGAATTACAAATAACTCTAACATCCTGAAAAATAAATCTTGAAAAAATGAGACAAGTGACTTATTACAGTTTACGGTATTCGTCAATTAAATATTTTCTTCTAAGAAAATTCCGTCTGAAGCACTGTTACTTCGATTCTTCAGCTACGCATTTAAAAATAAATTGATGTTTAAGGAAAGAGTGATGTAATAAAACAAATTGAGCTGTTGTTATTATATATTTTCTCTACATAAATGCAATTCAAGTGATTGCTATTTTCAGTTTTAACTCTAATAATTATTAGCTCTCTCATTTCAGACTGAATTCAGGTATTTGTAAAAGTATGCAGCAATTAATTATTAAAAATATCTGTTGATAGGATTAGGAAATACAGTTCGAAAATAGTAAAATATTTTAAATAAAATACATATTTTTAACTTGTAGCATCCCTTTTATGATTTCAATAATCTTTCAAGTAAAACAGTGAGCTTTTTAAAGTTATTGTTGTATATTTTAAGGATAACAGATTTGGAATAAATAAACAGAACACAAGAATTACGTGAAAAATGCATACGCACAATAAACCATGTTATACAGAGTGTTTCAAAATTGTGTGAAGATGTGAATAGTAAAGGAATGTGAGTGCAAAACGTGCGTCCTTTGAACGTGTGAATTCAACATTACAATAAGAAATATTTGGATCTGAAAGGGTTAAAATGAATTATAATAAAATTATTTGATGTCTTTAAAAGCTATGTTTATGTTGAATATTTTTGAATTTCAGAGTTGGGAATTTTTCTTGTAAACTGCTGTCCAAACACAAAAACATTTTGCCACACATTATTTCAAAAGTGCTGCAAAATAATATACTTGCACTTGGCTTGAAGAGTGTCGTCATTAAAACCGATACTACAACTTTGAACTGCTCCTTTAGAACATCTTGGCGACGCTAAGCAACACGTGGCACCTATATTAAACGAGAAATGAATTAATATACAGTTTTTAAAATATCCACAGGATATCAACATATGGCTTATCTATTTTAAAAGTGAATAATTAAACTCAGGCTGTAGAAATTCATTTGTCGCAGCATTTTTAATGGGAAAATAGCAATTTTTAAACTCACGAAAATTTTTGTGTTCCGAGAATTAATTGGAGAAAACGTCACCATTCTTTTTTAATAGTCAAGTAACCGACAGCACAAAAACCTAGTGTATCGAGCACAAGAACATATTTTATGGAAGAGTTGGAATACGAGGATTGTCTGCCGGAAGCGAAGTGCTGCATAAGCCAAAAATTAACACTACTACTGGTTTGCTCATAAGTTTATCATTCTGCTTGTCCCACAATCAAAGTTATAAAAATATGGAAATCAGGGAGCAAGAAAGTACAATTATAAACCTATGAGGCAACCACTAGTGGTATTAATATTTGGCTTATGCACCACTTCATTTCCTGCAAACATGGATCATTAGATTCTTTTATTTATAGATAGAGAGATACGATTTGACGCATATGCAACAGAAAGGTACTGCATTTTTAAAAAGTAGTTTTGAAAATAGATATAAATATAGTCACTATAGGAAGCCCTGCTCAGATTTCCCATCTATTTAATAGTGCCTTGTATGCAATCGCAAAGTATTGAATAAATCGCTACGACTTTCTCATTTGCGTCTCAATAATTTTAATGTTTTTCTATGGAAAATCTCAGGCGCTGCCACTAAAATACTCAAAGCCTAGGACACGAACTGTGGCGTTATCACTAATCGACCAATTTCTCACTAGCATTAAAATGTACGTCGAAAAATTTTAAACAATTTTATTGTATTTTATTTGTGGGATTATTTGTAAGACATTCATCAATAGACTGGGCGTAAAATTGAAGACAACTCGGAAGCTTTTCAAAATGACTAGACTCTGTTCTCTGTTTCTTTTTCGCACTTGGCGTTCTTTTGAAAATTATTTTTATAAAAATAGCTGAAAGTTGTCAAAGCTCCAGAAAATTGTGTTACCTTTAATTATTTTTAAAAAATCAGCGAGATAGCTTTAATAGCTTTTGCGTTCGGATTCCGCAAACCGTCTTCGTGTAAAATGCGTTTATAATCCCAGCAAACACATACCTTTCGGCACTCGATCGGACCAGAGACAGCAGTGTCGGTTATGTGTCGGCATGTACACAGTAGTTTCGGTGAAGTTTCGGCAGCATGTCGGCAACTGAAACTTAAGAATCTGATTTTTCAGCTGCCGGTTATCGTAATCGGTCCTTTTATGGTTATAAAGCAGCAAACGACCTGTAGTGGCACGTGATGCAGGACCGATATGTGATTTCTGATAGTGGCCCGATTAGATTTGCCAACATCGGTCCTAAGTTGAAATTTTTTATTTTAACCGGCATTTATTTTTTTTTTCTAAATTTTATTTGAGTTTTGACAATAGAACTAATTTTATGTATTCCATGTAAACTTCTAATAGTCATAAACAGAAAAATTGTCAAAAATAGTCAATATTTATTTATTTACTTATTTTAATTCATAAAAAATAACTTATAGTTATTTGAATCAGCAAAAAACATTTATTTTTTATCGCTTATTAAAAGTATTATTCCTTATAAACTTTATCGTAAATAATAATAACAATAATAATAATTTAAAAAATTCTTCTTAAGTTAATTTAATTCAGTTTCTAATTATATTAATTTTCAAAGAAATAGCTGTTTTTTTTATTTTATTTTAAAAATAAATCTTATTCTAATTAAAAATGTTAATTATCAACTTATTTTCTTATTGATTTTTTTTTTTTTTTTTTAAAGTTACAAATATATATTTCTTAATCTAACACATTTAATTGCATTGTAATTCTAAAAAAAACTGCATTAACAGAAGTTATTTTAAATTCTCAGATTTTATTAAATACTAAAGTAATTTTAAAATTACAGAAAAATTGAGAAATATCCCCTATGTAAAATTTATCTACCGAAAGAAAAAAAATATAGATCAATATTTTTGTTTATTTTTAAATTTAAAAATATTGATAAATAACAAATGACACAAAATGAATTCTTATTCTAATCAAAAGTGTTTAATTATCAACTTATTATTTGTCAAAAGTTTTTCCATCGTAAAAATACATAATTTATAAATTATTGCAATGCTTGTAATTACATTATAAATTCTAGTAGAAAGATTTTATTAGCTATTACAAAAACTCTAAAAATAATTCTCTTTATTAAATACATAATGATTCTTAAATTTATAAGAAAAACAATTTCGTTTGCTTTAACTAATTCGCTAAGATATTTATTTCATTCATTTAAATATTAAATAAATTTTTCAATACACTAGCATAAGACAATTGCAAAATAATAATAATAATAATAATAATAATAATAATAATAATAATAATAATAATAATAATAATAATAATAATAATAATAATAATAATAATAATAATAATAATAATAATAATATTAATAGGCTAATTAATAATACACAAATAAAAAATAAAATAAAAACACATCAAAATTCTAATTTTTCCATAAACTAATTCAAAACAACGACTAACACTTCCCTTAACGAAATACCTTCCACTTATTATCCCATAAAATCGTAATTATAGGGAGGCCCACTGGTCAGGTTGTTAAAGCACTCACCTTCTTTTATTGTGGTCCTCAGATCGACTCCAACGTCTTCCTAGGCTGAAGTACTATTTTTGCAATATTTAACAAATATAGTTCCAAGATGAATCATAGATAGCGCCACTAAACGCTTTTTTTTTCCAATTTATGCTGGGATCGGGTTAACCGGACCGGCTGTGGGTCTGCCTGTCAGGCGACACTCGGCCGGCGTTTCGAAAATGGAATGGAAACCGTTGGTAACGGCAAAGCGGCTGTGGAAAAATTGTTTACCGATAGCTCTCTGTTTGCTGGGATGTTCAAAACAATGCAAGCTTACGAGTGCGTTGCGCTGAAACACTCAGTAACAATGAAAGGAACATTGATTCTTCTAAATCGTTGTACACGAATAATTTACAAACAGTAGGGAATGGGAAAAGAAGAAAAATTGCTTTTCTTTATTCTTTTCTTTATTATTATTATTTTTTCAAATGAAAAAAACTAATTCCCAATAAATTTGGCGTGGGATCCGAATACGATTACAAAAAAATCGTTTTTTATTTTACACTTGATAGAAAGCGCAATCAAGTAAATTTATTGAAAAATGTATAATTTTTTATCCATTTCTTTAACGACACGGAAAATTAAAAAAAAAACTGAAACATTATTTAAACTAAGTTTTTATGATTCCAAAGAGTATAATCGTAAATGAGATGAAATCAAACTGATAGTCGATAAAAATGTATTTTATTAAATACTGGAGACATATTTTTTTTTAATTCATAATTTCTTTTTTGCTTTTTAGCTCTTAAAATATTTAGGTATTGTAATTTCTCAGCCATTTAGCTTATTTTGGCGAGCATAAATAGTCGCATAATTAAATATCTTGTTGTCGCAAACCCTGTATATTTGTACGACTTACAGAGTCTATTTGGCGACTTGTCACCTGTAAGAACAAAGATACATAAAATTGTCTTAAAATTAAGTTATTAATTTATAATTAAGTTCGAAGACTATTAAAATTTTGTACTGTAATTGGAAATATGTGCATCTGTAAGGTAATGTAAACTTTATCAGTGTGAATATCAGGAAGTAATTCCAAAAATAGATTACAAAATTGTATCTAAATGTACAATTAAAAACGAAAAATGATGAATCCAGCTTAGATTATGAAACATTTTTCAACACATTCAGACCGAAAACTTTTCCGAACATTATTTGTTTTATAATGGATTTTTAAACTTTGCCCGAATTTATAACGCACCCTGTATATTATTGGCATTTAATCTTATATTTTGGTGATGTTTTTTGGGTGACGGCATAACTAAGTAGTACCCAAATTTAATACTAGAACTACCGTAAATTTGAGTCAAGTTTTATAAAAGTATTTCACACCAGACTTTTGATTTAAAACTGTTTAATTTTCTTATTTATTGTTTTTTCATCTTTGTTACATGCAATTTTTATTTCATAATTAAATTTCTGGTTTGAATCGAAACATATCCGTATGTTAGCCGTCAAAATGACAGCTCATGGTAGGTTTCGTGTTAAAATAGGGTAATATCATAAAAATATGATTTCTCCCTATAAGCAGAAATGTTATTATGTAAAATGAAAATTCTATTGAGTGTCCCCGTAAATGAACCGCACTTCATTTACAATACCGAATATGTCACATTAAACACCATATTAATTTTCTGATTACATTTATGCGAGTTAGAGCACATATGAACAGACAACCAAATTCATAAACACTTTTGAACTACGCTGGAAAGTATTAACAACAGGTTTCATTAAATAAAGGTGTGTAAAAATACGTATTTCACTCACCGCACAAAAATAATATAAAAAACAGCTTCATATCTTAATAGATGTTTTAGATTCTCAAAATCAAATAAGTGTTTACATCCGCAAGTAAGAGATATATACAATTAATGGGTAGAATTTTCCATGCGGTTGATAAGAAATAGATCTCTTATCTTTCATACAATAAAGGTTTTTTGCTCAGTTGATCGCCATGAAGATTCTTATCGGATATTGATTTTTTATTTTCGACTTTAAAAAATACCTTACCTCGGAGAAAATAATCCAGATGTTTCGATAATTATATAACATATATTTCAGAAGCGAAGTTTATTTCTTTAGTAAAAAATATCTTGATCCGGGTGAATATAAATGAAGTTTTTAAAAGAATAAAAGCAGCATTTTTGCTCTTGTAGAGATTTTATATTTGCATTTAGGATACTAGGGGGCTCTGCTCTCTGCGAGTTACGCTCGTTAACCTCGTCCCGCTTCAAAAAATCAGTTAACTTTATCGTTTTTTTTTTTTTTTAAATACGAAAGATTGAATTATAATGATGATGATAATAATAAAATAATAAAATAATAATAATAATAATAATAAATTGGAAATTTACACAGCACAGCTTCTTTTTTTTTTTCAACAACTATCTAGATTTCGGTTGTTTATTGCGGAAGGTTTTACAAAAATATGTAATACGAATATTTTTTGAGAAAAAGTCAGGAGAATTTTTGAAAACCTCAGGGATAACCTGGAAAATTCAGGGAATATTTTTACCAGAATTGTGTAGGAACCATGGCAAGTTACCCTCTTCGAGTTTAACAAGTCGGAAATTGTATATTAAGCGTAATAAACGAGGTGCGTTCATAGTAAAACGAAGTTTTAAAAATTTTCAAATCTTGATGTATTAGTATACAGCAGGCCTGTCCAACCTTTTATTGAGCAAGGGCGCCTTTCAGTTCTTGGCATTCATTGAATGTCGCCATTATTCACATGATCAAAAACATGCGGCAATATTATCGCACAGCATTAGTATATGCCAGGGATGAGATTCTTCAGACTTTTCTTCAATTTTTAAAGAAATTTCACCAATTAATTTTTGGGGAAATTTTATATTTTTTCATTAGTTTCTTACTTTTGTTTTTGTACTTTGATATAATAGTTCATTTTTTTCATGTAATATATAAATTTTAATAGCAATTATAATATTTATTCTGCTTGAAATTTATAAATAGTATTGTTCAAATGTCGCTCGCGCAGTTTTCAGATTTTTTACTTTTTGTCAATCTCATCCCTGATATCCGTACGTATTAACATAATGCAAAGGAATCTTTCAACAGTAGACAAAAGGCCCATACAGTTTTGGAGTAACATTAAATTTTAAATTGCACATTTTTCTATGAGAAATCTATCTCAAAAATGTTTGTAGGGCATGGTGTAAGAAATTTTAATTGTACCTGTAATAGAAAAAATAACAATAAATATGTAAATTAGAGGTATTGGGGCTAGGTTTCTTTTAAAATGTGAAAGTACGCTATGATTTATTTTGAAAGCGTGGACTAGTTTTATAAAAAAGTACAAAAACAAAGAAGCCATGATAGTGAACCCATGTGGGTGGCTCCAGAGAGATACTTTCGAAGTGCTTTCATAGATACAAATCTTTCTCACAGTTTTATTAATTTTTCTAAGCAAATAAATAAATAAACAAACCGAAAACTTCAGAAGTCATGAAGGAAAATTTAAGTCTCTTTATCCTTCGTATAAAACAGCCAATGGGCCACTGTGACTACAGCAAAAACATAAAAGCTGAACTTTCATGCATATGTGTCTTGAAAGAGGTGATAAAAGGTGAAGAATGTTTACTTTTATGTTATTTCTTAAATAATAAAAAAAGCATATTCCAATCGCTACCAAATTTAAGCTTTATAATTACACTTTATTAATAATAACTAGAGATTGTGGAAATATGCATGAGTGTGTTTCTGGTTTTTAATGCGTATTTTACAGGATATGAAAGTATGTCTTATACCAGTATTAGTGATTTTGAAGAAAACATTGTTTATATTGGAATTTTATTTCTAAAATGCTAAATAACAGGAAATCTTCAAAGGGGCGCCAAGAAAATCGTCAAAGGGCGCCATGGCCCCCGCGGGCGCCGCGTTGGACGGCCCTGGCATACAGTATTTCAGATGCAGTACAGTAGCCCAAATCTTTTGTGTGGCTATGCAAATACTATCTGCTTTCTATTGTACAGAAAATAATTTGTAATAAACCTCAGCAATTTAGATCAATTTCATAAAATGTGAAATTGTTTAATACAATCAAAACACGCCCCAAACACTTTTCAGTGGCCCTGTAAATTAATAAGAAATATTCTATAAACCATAGATTGTATGGAATGTGCAATTTAGTATATATTTCACAAATACATTTCAATTTTATAAAGTTCCAAAGAGTGTAACATAAATAAAATTCACTTGAAACAATTTTAACCTTTGACTATAATGTAACGGAACACTTTTGATTGTCCCTGTAATTAAATTGTACATCCAATTTTCATAAAATTTTAAGGGACTTGACAAAATTTTATAGCAATATTATAAATTAACTTTCAAATGATTCGGTTGGCTAGATTTTTTCTGTTATATGCGAAC
Source organism: Maratus speculifer (assembly GCA_964019185.1). Lineage (NCBI taxonomy): Eukaryota > Metazoa > Arthropoda > Arachnida > Araneae > Salticidae > Maratus > Maratus speculifer. Next base: position 39,036,729 of record OZ025296.1, read on the forward strand.
AGACGGACAAACTGATGGATATTCTGAACGATGGCTATAGGTGCTACGCATACATATAATTACGAACGCACTTAAAAATATTCAGTTTTTGGGGTGATAATATACAGAATTTCATTACTATATAGTGGCCGAAATCTTTTGTGTGCCCCTGTAATCACTAACTGCTTTCTATTATTCAGTAAATAACGTGTAGTAATCTTCAGCATCATATACCAATTTCATAAAATGCTAAATAGTTTAATACAAATAACACCCTGATTTTAAAATTAAATTTCTCAAAAACAAAGATCGACAGAACTATACGGTAAACGGCTTGTTTATTGGGTAAGCTGTAAAAATCTTATATAGAAGTTTCGAACGGTGAATCTTTGGAAAAGATTGAGTTCTGATTGCAAAGAATGCTTTGATTTGACATTTTTCTTGTTTTAGATTGTTTCTGGAGAATGAGTTTTTCGGCTTAAATTGCCACAGTTTAAAGATTTTTGGAATAAATTTTTAAAATTTCGAAATGCAAGAAATTTAGTTCGAAAAATCGTTAAACTATAGCACTGTAAGCCGAAAAAACTCTACCTTTGCAAGCAATCTAAAACAAGAAAAATGTCAAATCAAAGCATTCTTTGCAATCAGAACACAATCTTTTCAAAATATTCATCGTTCGAAACTTCTGTATAAGATTTTACAGCTTACCTAATAAACAAACCGTTTACCGCATAGTTCTGTCGATCTTTGTTTTTGAGAAATTTAATTTTAAAATCAGGGTGTTATTTGCTGGACACCCTGTACATAGCGGATACAAATGTTGTCATTTTACTTTTAATAAAAGCGCATATTTCAATTCTTAAAACTGAAATATGTTTTGTAAAAATGCATTATTTGACCACAGCAACTTTGCTATACTTCACATATGAAAATGCTTCACTTTGAAAAATAACATAATCAAAATCGCACTCTGATAAAACGTAATGTTTTACAGAAAGTTAGAGTGTCTGTCTAGTAAAGGCGTGACATGCAGTGTGCATGGTGTGATCGGAAGTCTTTGTCCAAAAATTGGCGATTTATGTTACAGAACTTGGTTCTCTCGATTGAAGGAATTCACTTCACCGAGTGTGATAAGAAAATAAAGAAGGTCTTTGCAAGAATTCAAGTTCGAGAAAATCAAAATCATCATTTTACCTTATGTGGCGTCACAGGAATATTATCTATCGTATTTATTGCATATATATATTTATTGTCTATCGCATTTATTGCATATATATATTTATTGTCTACCGTATTCATTGCATATATATATTTATTGTCTATCGTATTTATTGCATATATATATTTATTGTCTATCGTATTTATTGCATATTATATCGTATTTATTTAAGAAATTTTCAATTACACTTAACCTTTTCGCGACGGGAGTATTTTACAAAATTTTTAATGTTTTTCACCGGTTTTAAAAAACAGAAATTGGTGCCTTAATAAATTGTCTTTAATATGGTGCCTTTAAATTGAGAAAATGCTCCGATTAAATAAGGTAAATTTTACTGGAAAATTTTACTGGTGGTGTTAACACGGATTCTGACGCCTTTTTGCGGTACGTATACGTGTCGCTCGTCCCCAAGGGGTTAAAAGAATGTAAATAGTTTAGTACCTATTTCCAGCTGAAAGCAATAGAGACTTCAAGTTTTGAATTTAAATGATTTTAAAATGATCAAATCGGAAAAGTATTTGTTAAAGGTGAATACGGATATGAGAGGTGCGTATGTAAGTTTTGAGATGGTGAAAATAATGTCAGGTTTGGATTTCACAGGGAAAATTTCTATGATTCAGTCAAAGTGGAATAAATTTTGCTGTTTTTCATTTTCATTACTAAACATAAGGACAATAATTGATAACTTTGTCATAATAATACACTACCTGGCCATTGATGATCGCCCGCTTAAGATTTTAGACATTTCGTTAAATATCTAGAAAAATACATGAGGAATTATCCTGAAACTCTCAGTGTATAAACATAATAGTACAGTGCATATATTTCAGTGAAGGTTTTTCCCGAAACTTTATAGGGGACCGTCAACAAATTAAAAAAGAATGAATATCCTTTGGATAACCCTATTAAAACTAATGTAGGAAAAGTGCTCAAACTGTAGATTGTGATTAAGTGGTTTATTATAATAATCTGTGTTCATTTTTATGTCGATAGCATGTATACTCGTAGAAAAATTAAGGTTTTTATAAAAACTGTCCCAAATTTTTCCAAGATTTTTGCTTATAATTTTCAGTGTTCTTAATATAAAATAATATTCTTCTCTGAAAATGTGACAAACAACATTGCACATAATACTTTGTAATCAGATATAAAAAATAATAAAAATTGTATGAAAAATGAGTAGGTTTACTAAATAATTTTTCACTGTGCATGCGTCAACGATATCAAAATTTCATTTACATATTAGTATGTTAGCTAAATGTATAGAGCAACTTTTGTAAAAGTCTCAAAATCATAGTTTGAAAATTCTAAAAATAATCGTCAATAGAATTAGTTGAAAATCCGTCGTTCCCAAAATGAAGCAAAAAAAGTGAGGGATTTTATCCAAATGTAATAGTATGTCCCATATTGTGTATTCTATATTGACACTAATCAATGAATATATGGATACAACCCCTCTTGTTTTTGCTTCATTTTGGGAATAACAGATTTTCAATTTATTTTATTGACGATTATTTTCAGAATTTTCAAGTTATGATTTTGTAACTTTCACAAAAATTGCTCTATACATTTAGCTAACATAATATGCAAATGAAATTTTGATATCGTTGATGCATGCACAGTAAAAAATTATTTAGTAAACCAACTCATTTTTTATACAATTTTCATTATTTTTTAATTCTGTTTACAGGGTATTATGTGCAATAGTATTTGTCACATTTTCAGAAAAGAATATTATTTTATATTAAGAAATCTGCAAATTTTAAGCAAAAATCTTGGAAAAATTTGGGAATGTTTTTATAAAAACGTTAATTTCTCAACGAGTATGCATGCTATCGGCATGAAAATGAACACAGTTTATTACAATAAGCCATTTAATCAAAATCTACAGTTTGAGTGCTTTTGCTACATTAGTCGTGACAGGGTTATCCAAAAGAAATTCATTCTTTTTTAATTTGTTGACTTTCCCCTATAAAGTTTCGGGAAAAAATCTTCACGGAAATATATGACCTGCACTATTATGTTTATACACTGAGAGTTTCAGTATAATTCCTCGGGCATTTTCCTAGATATTTAACAAAATGTCTGAAATCGCAAGTGGACGATCATCAATGGCCAGGTAGTGTATATGTTTATTATATTTTACTGTTTACATTACGATTGAAATTTAATTTTAATGATTAGGACAATTGAGTTTTTTAGAATTAGTATTCTGTTAACTTTAGATTATAATAATATGTGTATGAGAGCTAGACTAACCAGTATTAGGTTCATTTTTTTAAACCTATTTTCTAGGTTTATTATAGGTTGCAGGAAAGTACTCTAGAAATTGCCGAAACACTGCACTGTTAAAAATCTGAAGCTTTGCTTCATAGTCAGTCCCCCACTTTTATAGAAAACGATCGCTTAACTTTATTATGGAGTACTTTCACTTGTCAAAATAGAGGTACTATATACCAAAATCGGTACTGTATGCAGCAAAAGCTACAAATTTATAACAGTGTGAGATATTAAAAATTTTGCGCTTAATAAAAATGATAACGCATTCTACAACAAATCTGTGAAATTATTATGCATTTTTTTTAAAGCATGTGCTAAGGAAAAAAAGAAATAACACGAATAACTAATTTTTTTAGTGTAAAATAATTGTCTATATTTTTTTACTGTAAAAATAAAATAAAATAAAACTGGTTATTTATTTTGATTTTAATGTAATGTAATTTTGAAATTTTAAAATGTGAAACCTCTGAATAAGGGCAACCTCCGAAATACGTTCACTTAACACTAGAACCGCCGGGTAATTTATTCAAGTTTAACAAAAATTCTTTCTCACCAGCATTTTTATTTTGAACTATTTTAACTTATTTAATAAGTCTGTTTTCGTGCTGCATCCATCTAACATATCTTATAAAGAAAATTCTGGTTCGAATCGACTATTTTCAATATTGCAGGGGTCATTTTGACCCCTAATGGCGGTTCTAGTGTTAATCGTGGTCCCGGGGATGGCAGCTATTTAGAGGTTTTACTGTATATTCAAATGAATACCTCGTTAATACCAGACCGGAGTTGCCAGTGTAATCTTTACTTTCAATTTAAAATCTTCGAATTCACATCAGAATTTTAGAAAGAGAAATTTTAACTTTCCGTAAACACAGATATGTTTGTAATTAAATAAGGAAAGCAATACAATATAGAATTTCTGGTGCGAATGAAAAATTTCAGATTTAAAAAAAAAAAGCCAAATCTGGTAACGCAGTGCCAGACACATTTGTTTAAACAAAATTTCTGGTTCAAAATGAGGTTTTTTAATTAAAAAACGGACGTTGCAACTATGCAATTGTTAATGAAACTATATTTATTTAATGTCGTTTAATAATTCTAGCAATGTGTGGTACATTGTGAGATATGATATACATGTATTGACAAAAAATATTTCTTTATGCATTTCCATAAAAATCTTGAAAATGCATGTTTATTTTCTGAAAATATTCTGTTCTCGAATCTGTTTACTACATTAAAAGACATTTGAATGTTTACTTATAAAGTTTTAGATAGAAAATTCTCTTTTATTAAAAAATATTTTATAAGGCATATTATGTTGAACATAAAATTTAATTTGAAACTTTTTTAATGTTTATTTTGCACTCTTATATGCATAAAAAACAAGTAATAAAATCATCTCTTTTGACTTTCACAACATGTGGCATGAATTTTGATATCGGGTATTTTTGTTTTCCCTATTATCAGTGTCTAGACAGTTTTTTATAACTACTTGGTTCAAACTTCCATAATTTGTCAATGTGTCATATAATGTGAGACTTAATAAAAATTAGTATTATTATTTTTTCCCAAAAGAAAGAATTTCCTGCTTAGTAGAATAAAAATATAAAATGACCATTCTAATTTTTATGGAGTTCTAGAAATAAATTACAATAGCAATTACAACACCCTTTACTTATGATGCCCGAGAAAGACTGCTCAGACTAGGAATTAGAATAATATAGTAACTTCAATTTCAATTGTTATTTTACTTTAAAAATTTTATTTATGTTTGTTACTTTACATTTCTAAAAAAATAATTATATTTTCTGATAGATTAAAGATAAATTACAAAATGGTACTTTACTGACTAGATTGGGTACACTGACCAGTATGGGTAAAAGAACAAATCACATTGATTCAGGATGTATATTTAATCAATACAAGCTACAGTTAACCTTTTCCGGCACGTGCAAAATCTGTTAGAAAAATGAGAAATTATTGTCTGACATCGGAGTTTCACAAACGAATTTTTTAGATATTTTGAATTCCTTAAGGCCCCTGTCCTCACTCGAGGAAACGCTCGCGAGCTAATGCTATTCCTACGGGGAAGCATTTTTCTAATAACTCTTTCGCAATTTGGCATTTTTGAATAATTTTTTTTGCATTGGATAGTTGAGGTGCATGCCGACAGCGCACCTTTCTTACTTTTTCAATTTTGGTTGCTGATATTTTTTACAAAGTTAGTTTCACTTTCAAAACCGGTTTCGAAACTGAAAGTGCTTTAAAAAAATATGTGCAACCAAAATCGAAAAAGTAAAAAAGGTGCGCTGTCGGCATGCACCTCAGCTAACCAATGCAAAAAAATATTCAGAAATATCAAAATGCGAAAGAGTTATTAGAAAAATGCTTCCCCATAGGAATAGCATTAGCTCGCGAGCGTTTCCTCGAGCGAGGACAAGGGGCCTTAATTTCAGCTTTTATTGTAAAAACAAAATTTTTCGAAAATATTAGTGGTGACGTTTGGAAATTTGTAATTAAAATTAAATATCCCAGACCGGGCACAATGTGCAGGAAAGGGTTACCGCATATTTACCCTTTGCACTCGAATGGTGATTGTCATTCCCCACTAGTGTTGTCAAGTGTGTTCCTCGTTAATCGAAACTCTAAATTCTTTGGAAACCACTAATATCTTACAGTTATTTCGGTATCTTTTATCATAGTTTATACCACAGAGTAGTAACAGAGAATCAACTTCCATACACTGTAATGGCAACTTGTTTAACATGGGACTACGCATAGACAGTAGCGAGACGAGCGGATAACTCTGAAGCTACGATCATAACATAAGAGAGGTTGCTAATTGGGCGAAACATCGCTTTCTTGGCGATAAATGATAAAAGAAAAAAGAAAAAAAAATACAGCGACGGCTTGCTGCTTCTTGTTTTGAAATTTATGAAAGAATTATTTTAATATGAAATAACTTTGACGTATTCGTCTTGCAAACAATAAATGTGTCTCTTCGTAACATAACGACCTAATAATTTAAACTTGAAAATTCAAGAATAATAACAGTAATAATTACGAATCAATATAAGCGCGGAAATCTAAGATCAAATAGCATAAGCACGTGTGCAAAGATAATCAAATCAGCATTCAGCAAGAAGCGCCAAACCAGAATAGGGTTACAGTTAAACAGAAATCACGAGGATAAAAATCGCCAACGCAATGGTTTAGTTTTTAAGTGATCCACTGAGGGCGTTCATTTCAAGTCGAGTTGAGGCTCTGTTACGTACTCTGTGGTTTATACGGCCATTAAATAAGGCGAAGAAAATTAGTTTAAAATAATGGTGTCCAGATCATTTGGCGAACCCATTTGCGGGGAATACTAGTGGTCATAGAGAAACGCCTCTTGAGTGCAAAGGGTTAGGAATAAGTATTATGCTTTGCAACATTTTTAGTGCAAAAAATTTACAAAATAAAGTAAACAGTAATGAGTATGAATATGATAAACGGTGGAGTACAAGTTCCCTCAGTGAACAAGCAGACTAGAAATGTCGAGAGTAAGCGTTTACCTTAACCCTTTGGGGACGAGCGACACGTATATGTGCCACAAAAAGGCTTAATGCTAAAACGCCGGGAAATCTTACGTAAGTTTATTTAAAAATATTAGCAACCGGAAAATGTAATTAGAATTATTTAAGTTTTTATTTAACGTAACGTGGTGCAACACATTTATAAGTAATTTTATATAAAAAAAAAATTCTGTTCGAAGCGAAAGATGGTCTGTTGGGCGGTGTCGAATTGACAACTTCCCCGCGTTCTAGCGTTAAGAATCCTCACCAGTAAAATAATTTGTAAAATTTGCCTTATTTAATCGGAGCATTTTTCCTGATTTAAAAAAGGACTTTTTTTTTTTTTTTTTTTTTTTTTAACCGGTGACAAAACTTTAAAAATTTTGTAAAAGGCTCTCCTCGCTATGGCTTAACCCATTCGTTCCCAACATCTTTCGCGTAATTTTATTTGGTTGGCAACACTATTTTTAGAAGATTTAAGTTTAGTTCATTAATCACGAAAATGCATCATTTAAATAAAATAATTATTGCTTTTCTTTTTTACCGGTGTTAAAAACAGTGCTGAAAGCACCTTTTGAAGCGTTCCTAAAAAGGGATGCTAGGCACAAATGGGTTAAGAAATTATTGCCCCTCCACGTCTTCTTTCGATCAAAAATACTTATCTGTCATGAGTAATTAAAAGAATCCGTGAAGTAGCCACTTGATCATTTTGGTAATGAATAAAAATTTGTGTACTAAAAACAGAAAGACTATAACTAACAAATGGTTTAAATTTGAAAATTGACTTAAATGTAATAAATTGCAAAGTTTGGAATGTTGAAAAGAATATTTGAGTACATGTGCAGTATATATATAGGGTGATTCCAATTTTTTTTTACAATAATAAAGGGGTGATAGTACACATCAAGACAAACAATACTAAATAGGAGACCAAGGGTCCCAAACGTTTTCCAAAGGAAATAGCCGCCAATAAAGTTTAGGGACCAAAATTTCAAATAAGCATAAAAAACGGAAAAATCGGTCGGTTGATTTGTGGTTTTCACTAAAATTATTCTTTATGTTGGCATTTACTTGAAATTAAATTATAAAGATAAATTTCAAAAAATGCCGATAGAGAGCGCTTTAGACTTTGGAGTAACGAACAACTATTTTTTGCCGGTATTTTTTGCATCTCATTAAATGTTTTCGTAAGCTTAGACTCAAACTTAAATTTTGAACTCAAAATCTGAATGTGGGAGTGGTTAAGTAGCACAAACTGAATTGTGTTCAGAGGGTTCAAATTTCAAATGATTATAAAAAAAACGGAAAAATTGGTTTATTGGTTTGCGGTTTTCACTAAAACTATTCTTTATGTCGTTATTTTCTTAAAAATAAATTATAAAGATAAATTTCAAAAAATGTCGATAGAGGGCGCTTTAGACTTTGGAGTAACGAACAACTATTTTTTGCCGTTATTTTTTGCATTTCATTAAATGTGTTCGGAAGCTTAGACTTAAATTTAAATTTTGAGCTCAAAATCTGAATAGTAGGGAGTAGTTAAGTAGCACAAACTGAACTGTGTTTAAGGGGGGGGGGGGGGTGTTCAAATTTAAAATAATTATAGAAAATGGAAAAATTTGTTGATTCGTTTGTGGTTTAAAATAAAACTATTTTTTAAGTCACTATCTTCCTAAAAATAAATTTTAAAGATAAATTTCAAAAAAAATTCATTAGAGGGCGCCTTAAACTTCAGAGTAACCAACAATTAATTTTGATAATTATTTTTTTGTTCTAATTAAATGCTTGCAAAATGTCATTAAATGTTTTCGGAAGCTTAGATAAACTTAAATTTTTAGCTCAAAATCTGAATAATTAGCAGTAGTTAAGTAGCGCAAATTGAAATGTCTTCAGGAGTTGAATTTTAACCCTCCCTCTCCTCGAACACAATTCAATTTTTCGCTACTTAAACACTCCCAACGATTCAGAATTTGAGCCTAAAATTTAAGTTTATGCATTTGAAAGCATTTAATGAAATTTTAAAAATAACAGTTAAAAAAAGTTGCACGCTACTCCAAAGTCTAAGGCGCCCTCTATCGGCATTTTGTGAAAATTATCTTTAAAATTTATTTTCAAGATAATGCTCCCTTAACCCTTTCCGGCGCGGTGTCCCTTAAAAAGGACACCTAATTTTAATTTTACTGGCACCAAGAATATTTAATTAAAATTTTCCTTTGATAAAATGCCTGAAAATAAGCAAGTTCGTATTCTCTAATAAATTCGTTTATAAATTCTGGTGGCAGATAATTATTTCAATTAAACTTACTCCGCGCCGGAAAGGGTTAAAAATTAGTTTTAGCGAAAACCGCAAACGAATCGACCAATTTTTCCGTTTTTTATAATCATTTGAAATTTGAACCCTCAGAACACAGTTCAGTTTGTGCTACTTAACCACTCCCATTTTCAGATTTTGAGCTCAAAATTTAAGTTTGAGTCTAAGCTTACGAAAACATTCAATGAGATGCAAAAAATACCGGCAAAAAATAGTTGTTCGTTACTCGAAAGTCTAAAGCGCCCTCTATCGGCATTTTTTTAAATTTATCTTTATTATTTAATTTCAATAAACTGCCGACATAAAGAATAATTTTAGTGAAAACCGCAAATGAATCGATCGATTTTTCCGATTTTTATGTTTATTTGAAATTTTGGTCCCTAAACTTTAAGGACGGCTATCTCGTTTGGAAAACATTTGGGACCCTTGGTCTCCTATTTAATATTGTTTGTCTTGATGTGTACTATCACCCCTCTGTTATTGTAAAAAAAAAAATTGGAATCACCCTGTATAGAAAGTCAGACAGAATAAAACACATTGAAAGCCTGCATGAATGATTAAAAAACATTATATGTTTAAGAGTAAAAGAAATACATAAATTATAATTTATTTAGCATGAGTAATTGAAAAGGAAATGGAAGAAACCGTTGCTTCTTTACACCATTACAACATTAATTCCATTTGCTGCAAAATGACAAACTGTAACGAACGTATATATATTCGTTTATATGCATTTCTTCAACACCAAAAAGGTATATAATAAATGGAATGCCGAATTTTTACTGCAGCTTTCAATCTTTTGTACGAAACAATACGGAAGAAAATATAAACTCACTTATCTCAGTATGTTAAACAGTATTCTTAAAGTCTGTCGAATTGTTTTCCTGACTATAAATATTCTATAATTTACTAGAGAGCTTATATTATCTTTCTGAGCATGTCCTCCATGGTCGGTGTTTAAATACAATCTTTCCATAATCGAGATCCACTGCAATGTTTCTATAATCAAGTTTCACCTCGAATATCAGCAGGACATTTTTGCGATGATTAATGTGCACAGTATCACTCTCAAAAAATATCGCGATTTCCCACAAGAAAAATTTCATTTAATTGTTATCTAAATTTTGTTTTAAAAATTCTCTTGTATTGGTATTTTCACGGAGTACGGACAGAGCCTCAACACGGCTTGAAAAGAATGCCCTCAGTGGATCACTTAAAGACTAAACCATCGCGTTGGCGATTTTTATCCTCGTGATTTCTGTTTAACTGTAACCATATTCTGGCTTGGCACTTTCTTGCTGAATGCTGATTTGATTATCTTTGCACACGTGCTTATTCTATTTGATCTTAGATTTCCGCGCTTATATTGATTCGTAATTATTACTGTTATTGTTCTTGAATTTTCAAGCTTACATTATTAGGTCGTCATGTTAAGAAGAGACACATGTATTGTTTGCAAGACGAATACGTCAAAGTTATTTCATATTAAAATAACTCTTTCATAAATTTCAAAACAATAAGCAGCCAGCCGTCGCTGTATTTTTTTTCTTTTTTCCCTTATCATTTGTCGCCAAGGAAGCGATGTTTCGCCGAATTAGCAACCTCTCTTATGTTATGATCGTAGTTTCAGAGTCACCCGCTCGTATCGCTACTGTTTATGCGTAATCCCATGTTGAACAAGTTGCCATTACAGTGTATGAAAGTTGATTCTCTGTTCCGTATAGTCTGTGGGTATTTTAAAAGGGTGCATGCTGAAAGTTAGGAGCACCTTTCATAGAGTAGAAACAAAAATCGCTGGACTTTAACATGAAAAACTGAACTCACATTCATTTTTCCAGTAACATAATATAATTTCATAGGGATTGAAACAGTATAAATTCATTAAAATACATATCACTCAGTAAATATCCATTGGTCGTAAAGTAATCAAGATGTATTAAGCAGCTTTGTAAACGAACTATAAATGTTTCAATGCAGCATTATTGTAGACAGCTTAACCCTTTCCGGCACAGTGTGCCCACTCCGGGTATACCTAACGTAAATTCTAAGCTTGCAAACGGCATCAAGAATATTTCATTACAATTTTTCTTTTACAAAGATAGCTTGAAATAAAGAGTTCTTAATTTCTAAAAAAGTCGGTCGTAATTCCGGTGTCAGTCAATAATTTCTTATTTTAGGAACAAAATTTGCCCGTGTTGAAACTGGGTCGAAACTCGATCTGGTGTTAACTGGATCGAATGCAAAAACATCGGAATATCGTATATATATATATAATCACTTGGACAGAAATTAGGTTATTTAGTATTGCTTTTCCTCTGTGTTAAGTATAGTAATCCAGTAATTTAAATTGGTTTAAATCAAAACTAATCGACATTTTTACATAAAACTTTAAAAATTTGAACTACTTGCAAAAAAAATTGAAATGGCAGCAAATCGATTAAAAATCACATAATTACACAACTCAGTAGCCCTACCTAAAGATCTTTTGAGTGACCCAGTAAACGATCCGTAAATGCTACAATTCTGTTTTACAAAAGAAAGCTCACTTGGATCGACTGTAGTAACATATTTAAATATCATATGTGTACGGTAATTTAAGACGAGCTAGGTCATTTAATATATATATATTTTTTAAGTGAAAACTTCTTTAGGCGCGTTGGGCATTTTTTTAGATGGGAAAAAGACATTGAATTCGCAACACTGTCTCCGACACCTCTGAAATTGGGAAGAGATTTGATGAGTATGACCCTATTACCCAACGCCACAGAGTGGTGAATGACCGGAACTTTTCTCTATGGGGAAAAAAGAACTATAGGAAAACTCACTTTTTCTACCAGCTCTTTGTTCCTTATCAAATTTCAGTTCCTTGCGGCCCTTTTTTACCGTATTTTTCGCTAATTTTGTGGACTTAAAAAAAACAGCACATTATTTACATTTGCGTTGCAGTACGCTTCTACGTTTATTGTTAGAGACTACTAATATGACTTTAAATAGACATATTAGGATATTTTAACATAAAATATAATACATTAGTTTACAGGAAATAATAATTTTTTATGTAACATTTACATAACAATTTATCATTAAAATCAATCGAAAAGTAGGTTCTTTATATTGTACTTTCTTATAATGGTGATAAAACTTCAATGGAATTTGAAACATATTTGTTTTGAAGTGAAAAATTCTTTAGGCGCGTTGGGCATTTTTTGAGATGGGAAAAAACATCGAAACTCGCGACATTGTTACCATAACTGACACCTCTGAAACTGGGAAGAGATTTGATGATTTGTTAATGATTTTGAGAGGAGATTTCAACATAAACTTTACGGATGATAAAAATCTACAATTAATTGAATTTTTAAATAGAAAATTTGATTTAACGGTGATCTACGATCCCAATCTTAGCACAACGAGATATAAAACTACAATTGATGCAGTCTTTACAAGATATTTCAATATATTTGAATCAAAATTGTTTATTTCCTATTTTAGTTACCATAAACATATAGTATCAGTTCTGAAATATAATCATAATAATTATGGTGATGATGATGTTGGAAGAGTTGTTGAAATTGTGGATGAAAATTCATAAATTTCATTGGTATTGATTCCAAAGAATACCAATTAATCAAATTTCATATTTCATGTATTTGTAAGTTTACTTTTTAAGCAGTAGATTGCAATTTTTTTATGTAAAATAATATGCATTATTTTTCATGTACAATAGTGCACTTAATGAAAATTGTAATATAATTTTTGTAATAGTGGTTTATAATAATGGATAAAAAAACACTTCATTTAAAAGTATTTCCTGCACAATAAAACATTTCCTGACGATTCAAAAAATATGTCCTGATGATTCAAAAAATACACACATAATTGTTCAAGCTTTCACTTCTTTCGGAATTCCCAGGATGCAATTTTCTTTTATCTATGTTAAGTGTTGAAATAGATTACTTTAAACTGGCGTAAATTAGAAAAAAAAATTAACATTTTTACACAAAACTTTAAATGTTTAAATTGCTTATAAAAAAATTAAAATGCAGCTAATCGATTAAAAATTAGATGATTATACAACTTTCTACCCTGTCTAAAGATCCTGTGAAATGTACAATTTTGTTTTACATTAGGAAGCTTACTTGGACCGACTGTAGCAATATATTTTAATATCAAGTGTTTACGACAATTTAAACATGAGCGCTAGGTCACTTAATATTTTTTTTTATCTATGTTAAGTATTGGAATCAATTATTTTAAACTGGTCTATATCAAAAATTCATTAATATTTTTACACAAAACTTCAAATGTTTAAATTACTCATAAAAACAGTTAAAATGTATCAAACCGATTAAAAATCGGATGAATATATAGCTCTGTAGCCCTATCTAAAGATCTTTTGAGTGATCCTGTAAACGATCCGTAATTGCTACAATTCTGTTTTACGATGGGAAGCTTACTTGGGTCGACTGTAGTAACATATTTCAGTATCATGTGTTTACGACAATTTAAATAAGAGCGCTAGGTCATTTAATATTTTTTACTCTCATTAAGTATAGGAATCAATTGCTTTAAAATGGTAAAAATCAAAAACTAATTGATATTTTTGCAAAAAACTTACAAAGTTTTGAACCATTCAAGTACCATAAACCGCGTAAAAATACGATAATTACACATTGTTGTAGCCCTCTTAGCAGTTTTTGATCTGAATAATTTAAAAAGTGCAAAAAATATCACTTTTAAAAATGCATTTTCGAAAAATTATTCAGAGGATTCCACTTTACTTTTGTTTTCTAAGTCATGTAACAAGCCCCATTCCATACAAATAAGAATTTCGTTTCTGTCATATATAGAGCTCGAGTTATAGAGGAGTCAAAATTCTATTTTGGTCAGTCTGCAAAATATAAACGAGACAGAGTACTTTTTAAAAAAAATTGCAAAATCGTTTGACATTAGTTGGCGGAAATTCCTCCCATTTACTGTTCATTGCATTGTTGTTTCTTTTACTTGGCGAGAAAATCTGCCGAGTTTCTATGATTTAATATATCTTTAAAAAATTGTTTTTTTAAATTAAATATTCATGCGGAATTAAAAGTCAAAATATTTATGGGGAACTATTACGCAACCATATCTTCTCAAGTGTTTATTTAAATAATATATTACAGATATATTTAAGATATTAATCAATTTCTCAATTAATTTTCAGTAGTGAAATTACGCCTGATATTTTTAGATACGTGAATATTAATATTTCTACTAAGCGTCAGACCAACTTAGGACATTTTTTACTAAGTTGGTCTTACGCTTAGTAGAAGTATTAATATTCACGTATCTAAAAATAAATATATTAAATTTTTAAGATGAAAAAAATTTCTTTTTTAATTTTAAGTTTAATATTGTTGGTAGAAAAACAAGTGTATGTGTCTTTTTAACATTTTCCAACAAAGTTCAAAAGTGTTTATGATTTCGGTTTGTCAGTCCGTCTGTCCGTCTGTCCGCGCTCTAACTCTCGTAAATATACTCGGTTTGCCCTGAAAATTATGGAAGTTATTGACATTAACCCTAGCAAAAACACTATTGCAAATAAACTTTGTAGCATAATTTGTTTATTTACAGGGGCAGTCAAAAGTTTTCCGTTACATTACAGCCTATGGGAGAAAATCGTTTCAAATGAATTTTAAAGATGTTTTACCTTGACAAACATATTAAAATGTATATGCATTTACGATGAGCACTAAAATATGCATTTAGTAAAACATGCGGTAGAAATAATGGTTATTTATTTACAGATCATACGGATCACAAAAGAATTTCATTACATAATGATAAAAGGAGGGAATTGTTCGCGACATATTTCAATTATGTTAAACTATTTCATCTATATTAATAAAATAACAAAACGCTCTGTGTGTGTGTGTGTGTGTGTGTGTCTGCGATGGCTAGAAAAATCGACAGCATGTACGAGACTCAAAAATTTTTTGAGAGTAGCCCCAAATCTCTCCTGATGCACCTGAGCTTCAGAATTTCGAAATTCTATTTATTAACTGAGTAATTAATTAAATTCCAAAGATCACTCTCATAAAAAATCGCCTTTTTTCTTCTTTTTTTCCCTTCATTTAGTTATGGTTAATTGGTTGCATAAAATTTTCGCATAAATAATTAAAAAAGCTGGAACAGACCTTTAAAATTCATAGACTGGCTAACTGTCAGTTTAAATGATGATTTTTTATCACAGCGGTTGTAAACCATGGAGGAAAAAGATAGGTGGTGGTGAAGTAAACCGAAAAAAGGGTTGCAATATTAAACCATTTATCGCTCAAATTTTAATGACCCAAACAAAAGTTTTTGGAAGGGATTTTGCATTAATAAGACGAATTGAAAGAAATGAATTACAGCTGAAGCATATTTTACGAAGAAATAGTAATTTTTTGGTCTTTTTTCTATTATAATAACCTCCTCAGTCCTGATGTCGCCTGGAGGCGACACTAAAAATCACCCTTTAAATTAATTTAATTTCTTTTAGAATTGTTAAAATTACGTACAGACTTTTTTAATAGATGTGTGCATGTTAGAAGAATCAATATACAAACTAATGTATGTTTGGATATGTTTTATAATAATTTTAAACTGGTTTTTGTAGTGGCGCGTAAAATTTGCCTCAGGACTGAGGAGGTTAATTATTTAAAAAAATGTTTGCTTTTAAAATAATTGAAATTGATAAATTCGAAATAATTAAATGTCAAAATAAAGTTAAATAAAATATTGAAAACATTTGATTTGAACTAAAAGTTGTATTACTAAAAGTTTTCTTTTTTTTCAGAACTTTTTAATACTTTATAACGTAGATGAAAAATGTTTATGATTTAACAACATATTAATAACTCTGTGTCAATATATAAAATATATTTATGAAAACATTCTTTTAACATCATGCGCGAAAACTTAAATAACAAATATTAGTCTAAAATCTAGATTTCAGAGTGCAGACGATTTTAAGACACTAACGGAAGAATGTTAACTTCTCAAGCAAAATCCTAAATGGTGCTTCTATATTGATATTTCAAAGTCATATGATAAAAATAATCACATAATTCTTGCCTATGATTGATATATTTGTATCTTTTATGCATTCCGATCGTGTATTACAGTCAATAATGGCACAAAACGTTATTTTTTAAACGAAACTTAATCATCTATTCAATAACAGTTTAAAAGGTAAAAAACAAAGAAATACGGGTTTAAACCAGTTTGAATTGATCGGCGTGTCAAAATTAAATTATGGCTTTAATTTGGTTTTAAAACAAAAATAAAATATAGCTGTTTGGCGTACAATTGTTCGAATCCTCAAACGATTCATACACCATAAAAAATTATCAAATAGCAAAGTAAATAATTTATCAGAAATAGCCATGAAAAGAATAGTAGCAAAACTGGTTATAACCTTAATGTTTAGACTAATTAACACATAACCCGATCCATATCAGTAAAAAAACAAACCACACTCCGATCCGTGATAGACAAAATTTCCGTGAGTATAAACCCGACCCGAACCTAAAAATTCTGTTTGAAAAAAAAAACTATGGATTTGATAACTGACCCGAACCAAATCTCAATCCCATAAAAATGTTCAAATGAAGCATAACCCGATCCAAACAAGGCAAAATAATGTTAGTGGGCATGAAACCTGACCCGAATCTAAATATTGTCTTAAAAAAAACTCGAAATATGACCCGAACAAAATCTGAAACCGATAAAAATATTACATTGAACTATAACCCGATCCCAGCAAGACAAAATACTTTCCGTGGTCATAAACCCGACTCAAACCTAAAAAATTCCATTTGAAAAATTCTGAAATTTGACCCAAACCACATCTAAATCCGACCAAAATATTTGAAAGAACCATAACCGGATTAGAGTAAGACTAAATAATTTCCGTGGACATGAACCCGATACGAACCTAAAACTTAAATTCGAAAAAATACCTGAAATTTGAATCGAACCAGATCTGAATCTGACAAAACTATTTCAAAGAACCGCAACCGGATCCGAACAAGACAAAATATTTCCATGGACATGAACCCAATCCGAACCCGAAAAATTTCTTTGAAAAAATCGCGAAATCTGAACTGAACCAAATCTGAACTTGGCAAAAATATTCCAGTGAAGCATCTCCTTATACGAACAAGACAGAATAATTTTCGTGAACACGCAAGAAGGCCCGAACCCAAAAGTTCCATTTGAAAAAAAAACCCGAAATCTGAATTGAATTAAATCTGAACCCGATAAAAGTATTCCAAAGAACTATAACCCGATCCGAGCAAGACGAAATAATTTCCATGGACATAAACCCGACTCGAACCTAAAAAATCCGGTTTGAAAAAAACCTGAAATTTGACTCAAACCACATCTGAGTCCGATCAATATATTAGAAAGAATCATAACCGGACACGAGTATGATAAAATAATTTCCGTGGACATGAACGAGATTCGAACCTAAAAATTCTATTTGAAAAAATACCTGAAATTTGAATCGAACCAAATCTGAACATGACAAAAATATTCCAAAGAACCGTAACATGATGCGAATAAGACAAAATTTCCATGCACATGAACCGAATCTGAACCTAAAAATTTCTTTGAAAAAATCTCGAAATCTGAAATGAACTTGATAAAAATAGTCCAGTGAAGCATGTATTTATTCGAACAAGGCAGAATAATGTCCGTGAACACGCAAGAAAACCCGAATCCAAAAATTACATTTGAAAAAAAGCCGAAATCTAAATTAAATCAAGTCTGAACTTGACAAAAATATTCCAGTGAAGCATGTCTTTATTCGAATTAGACAGAATAATTTCCGTGGATACGCATTAAGACCTTAACCCGAAAATTCCGTTTGAAGAAAACGCCGAAATCTGAATTGAACAAAATCTGTTCCCGAGAAAATTATTTCACAGAAACATAACTGGATCCGAGCAAGGCAAAATAATTTCCATGGACATGAATCCGACCCGAACATTTAAATCGAATTTCAAAAAACACCTGAAACCTGAATCGAACCAAATCTAAACCCGACAAAAATATTCTAATGAATCATAACCAAATCCGAACAAGACAAAATAATTTCCATGGACATGAACTCAATAAATGGTTAGGTAACAAATTGGGATGCGATTAGGTTGCAATTACATTACGGTAAGTCTTTGATTTTATTTAATTTCACATTAGGTTACAGTTAGATCACGGTTAATTTAAAGTTAGGTTAAAGTTAAATATCATTTATGTGATGGTTAGAATAAGAATAGGTTACAATAAAGTGACGGTTAGGTTACATTTATGTTATATTTAAGTTACGGTAGGGTACTGTTAAGTCGCAGTTAGGTTACAGACAGATTATGGTTACGGTACAAAAGTTTACGGTTAGGAATTTGTCCACAGAGTCAACATTACGCATGCTTTGATTAAAAATATACACTTTTATTAAATGGCTCTGAAATTATAATACTATATACCAATCTTTTATCATCGCGTATCGATTTCATTCACAGTATAGTCGGATTTAAGAGTGATATAATTAGTTTGAAATTCAAAATTTTTCACTTGAGATTTCTATGCGAAAAAAATAATTAGTTACGTGATTTAAAAGTGATTTTTACGGGTAAATATCAACACTTCAACACGAACCTAACGCAATTGTTGGATACATGTTCCCTCCCGTGTTTCTCATTGCTCATTTTAAGTATTTTTAGAGCTTAATAGTAGTTGTTGTTTTTAAAACCAATTTTTCACAAAGTCAGCTGCGACGTATTTCAGCCAATGCATTTCTGCATGCTTTCAGTTAATGATAAAATTATACAAATTTCCAGTCCGTTTAATATTGTTAATACGGACCCGGGCAACGCCGGGCGGGTCAGCTAGTACATAATAAAATTCATATACGTTTCTGTGGATTAATATAAATTATTTCACGCAAAATATGAAGTCCATAGAATTCACAGTCACACAAAAAAGATTTCAAATAGTATATTATGTCTGAAGTATTGTATATTGTCGGTGATGACTGATGGACGAATGAAACGAAATTTTAGTTACGATATGCGTTTTTAAGTTTCTCAAAATTTATACATATCATATGGTGCATATAAATGATATATTTGATATACAGGGCTACACAAAAGATTTCCTAAATGTTACTGAATATGAGCGTAATTAACTTAAAGGCGGATTTTAAATAACTTATACATTTTTACACTGAACTGCATTCAGTTTACTGAATAATTTTCTTAGAATATAGATAAAGCGATATACAGGGCCACGCAAAGGATTGGATACTTAGTCACCTGTGGATGGTAAATTCTGAAAATGTAATTTCAGTAGTTTTAAGAATATTTTAGTTTAAACTAAAATTTCGCTAAATACTGGCATTTAATAAATGAGCTAGGTGAGCCACAGTGCTGAACAAAAGTATACATGTGTGTTTCCGTCTACTAGTATGAAGTGCTGAAAGAAAAATTTCAGCCCTTAAGGCTTTTTTTTTTGTTTTTGTTTTATATTAAATTTCCTCATTATATAGTAGGGTGGATCGATTGTCTATGGCGAAAAAAAAATTACCATTAATCAAAATCTACCTATGCGGAAAAGATGTTCTATTGTATGGAGATTAAGGGAAAAATAATAAAAAAAATTAATTTTAAAATTTAATACTGCCACAAAAGGGTTGAAATTTCGAAAAAATTTGAAAAAAGACCGAATTTTGGTTAGGTTATTTTTGTCAAAAACCAATTACTTTAATATTTTTTTTAATCCAACAATGCGGAAAAGATGTTATATCGTATGGAGGTTAAGTAAAAAACAATAATAAGTAATAAATTCAAAATTTAATACTGCCACCAAAAAGTTGAAAATTCGATAAAATATTGAAAAAACGGAAAAAGATCTAAATTTGGTTAGATTTAATTTTGACGCAAAATAAACATTTTAATATCAATCAAAACCTACCTTTGCGTATTAAATATTATATTGCATGGATATTAAGTAAAAATAAATAAATAAATAAATAAATAAAACTAATTTCGAAATTTAATACTCCTGCAAGTAATTTAAAGTTTCGATAAACTGGCAGTTCCAGTTTTTTCAGTTAAAATTTGTCTGCTTGTGTATTGTGTAGCTTAGTGTATTTTGAATATTACTGTACCATGGCGTTGTTAAAAAGAAATAAAAAAAGAGAGAGATATGAATTACACCCTCTTTGGGTCTAGCTTTGATATGCCAGTAAATATGCTCCCTAATACAAAAAGTTATAAAATTTACATATTGGTATTTAAAGAAAAACCGAAGAAAGGAATCTGTCAACATCTATTTATTTCCTGCCAGTGAGAAGGAGTTGCTAATAAGTTACTAGTGACCTGTAAATGAGATTCAATCTCAATAACTTACCATAGCAGCCTTTTAAGAAAAATTAAACTGTTTAACGAAAAATATTCCGCTCTTCTTAATTCCTGTAAAACAAAATAAGATACTGAGAGCTACTACAGTCTTTTGGACCATTTCCGAAAATACTGCCTTTTTTCAGTTCAATAGATTTGAATATGAATATGAATATTGAGTGTAAACTAAACCGACGTATTGAGAACAAACTAACTTTTCTACATCATCAACTATCATTGAAAAGCCAAAATGCTGCCGAGCTAGGTGTCACATCATCAGAATATTGGACAGTTTGGGCACTTCCGACCAAGCAGGTGCTGCCATCGTGTCTGGTGCACTTCAAGACGTGGGCATTATCTCACAAAACTATGAATCGAATGCTACTGACAGAAAAAAATCGGCATGTCAAAACAAACCAAAGACCACTCCATCGTTTTAGTCATTCTCTTTAGTCATTTGTAAAAGATTATGACCATGGCCATTTTCTTTAAACTTTTATGGGTGTAAAGACTGTCTGCATCACTAGAAAACAACAGAAGAAAAATCATAATAGAAGCAGACTTGAGCTTGAAAAAAGAACTGCGTTCCGAATACATCGGCCACATATATATAAATTCCGGGAGAGTACCAAACAATTTGAAAACACGACGTACATTTTTTGTCATGTGTTAACAATAATATACATGTAACAAAGTTGGTTGCTATCGGTTGTGACGTAATATCTGTTAACATAGATGTTAAAGGATGTGTTATTCGAAATATGGGACTGATCTTCAAGCGTCCACTACAATGTTTTTTGTGCTAGTTACACACCAATAAAGTTCCACTATGTCATCTTTTTGCAGCGTGTATGGAACCGCGGCTGGGCACAAATGTTTCACTGGTGAAATAGAAAGATTATTCGCAGCATGTTAGAAGCTTTTTGTATTTTCATTTATGTCAGCATATGAATTCTAAAAACGCGCGAGTGAAATAAAACGGTCTGCTGTAATCATAATCATTACATAAAAACTATCTATATTTTCCATTTACCAGCTTTTTGACCTTTTGCGACGGATTTCATAGGTTTAATTAAATAGGAAAATGTGTCGAACCTCCACTAATTTGCGGATTTAGTAACGACATGATTTCAGAAGCAATATGTAAATCCAGCAATCATTTCAGTGGCAATAACATCTATTATCAATAATATCTATTCGCGCAACTCTCATTCTAAAAAACTAATAATCAAAAGAGTCACGGAAGTATTTCTGCTGCGTATGGACCATACATAAGAGACAGTTTTATAAAAATTGAATTGAATTACAAAATCTCATGTCGATTTTCAATACCGAACGTCATTATCGCCAATTGCAATGTTGACGATTTTTCTTGATTTAATACTAATGAAGCTGTTAAATAAGAAACTAAAGTTTTTAACTTGTAATCAATTAAATATCCCCTCATTATAATAAATGTTAAAAATGCCTAAAATTCATATTTTATTTTACAAAACAAAAGTTGATTTTTTTACCATAAAAACGTTCAAATACATAAAATTGAGCCACATTGCGGTAGATTTAAATTTTGAAATTATTTTTTGAAATTATTTTTCTCATACTCAGCATATAATATAACATCTTTTACGCATAGGTAGGTTTTGGATAACTTTTTAAACTATTATTTTGAATAAAAAATAATCTAGCCAAAATTAGGTCTTTTTTCACTTTTTTTAGAAATTCAACCTCATTGTGGCAGTATTAAAATTTAAAATTAATTTTTTAAATTATTTTTCCCTTAATCTCCATCCAAGAGAACATCTTTTCCGCATAGGTAGGTTTTGACACAGTGAAAAAATTTTTTTCGATCCACCCTATTATATAGTGTATAGCCCCACCAGTGGCCGAGAGGTACGGACCTCTCAACTGGTAGACGGCAGGTGCTGGGTTCGAACCCAATCGCGGCTGTCGGCCTAACCGTTCGGAGTTTTCGTGGTTTTCTTCGAACCTTGCGTAAATACGGGTTAGGTTCCCTTAGAAAGACCCCCACGAAGGGCACTCCCCCTGGTCCTATATCCCTAGTGTAGATAATCGGACGACAAAAAATACACCAAATACACCAATATATAGTGTATATCAACCGACAGATCAAAAACAGGGCATGTTCAAAAGTATTTAGATATTGGATATGACAGCAACATCTTATTTTCCTAAATGACGAAGTTATGTTAAAGAATTACGAAAGTGTTGGAAAATGTTTCAAAACGTATGCTTAACGCATAATTTTTCTTACTTGTATTTATTTAATTAAGAAAAAAATAATATAAATCTCGTGGCAGCACTTTAATATATTCGATTATGGCCTACATTTTTAAGACAAGTACCTACTTGAAACTTTATTGACTTGTTTACTAGATTATGATCTAGTAAACATGTAAAACAAGCAAAGTGCTGAAAAAATTATTTAGAAAAAAAAAAATACAATGATGATACAACTAACGCCTTTTTAAAGGAGAAATACTTAAATGGCCAATTTTGGGTTTTACCCAATTATCCAAGCAATATTGGTTCAACATTTGTACTTGACTATATTTAAGAGCAATAGAAATAATAATGACTAACTGATGAGGTATTTGTTATTGTATTTTTTTATTTTTATTTTTTATCAGTATAGTTTCCCGCGTTTACACCGCTACTCAGAAATCTAGATTTTTTAGTAGGATTTGATTTAAATTAATAGTGATTTGCTTTAGCTTAGCATTTATATAAGTACAAATTTAAAATAAAATTTCCAGTGTGGAAAAGACTTAATTAAGCTGCGAGGTATACCCGGGCAATTGCCCGCACAGTGTTGCCAGTGGGCTACTATTTTTTTAATCAGATTTCTTGACTGACACCACTTTTTTGAAACGGTAAAATTCTCCATGTTTTCACCTTTATTAAAATGTCACTAAATAAGGCACGTTTTATTGTGTCAAAAAAGTGGTATCAATCAAGAATCTGAATTTTAAAAAAGTATCCCATCTGACAACACTGTTACTACAGTACATATAACTCAAAATCAGTGTTGCCAGAATAAGGACTTTTTTAATTCAGATTATTTCACTCACCAGTTTTTTTCTTTTAATTGTATAATTCACCTATGTTTCATATTTTTTCATCCATTTCTAAATAAACCGAATATTTCTATTAAAAAAAAGGACGATTAAATAATCTTGGAACTTTTTGTCTGCAATCTGGCAACAGTGTCTCAAACGCAAAAGCGAAATATTTCTTTGAAAAAAATTTTAAAACAAAACTAATATTTACGTTACATTGGTATTACATTGTAAATATTTTCCTTATTAGCCAATATTGGTATTTTGTTTCAATATTTAAAATAAATGCAATATTGCCCTAATATAGCGGTGACAGTAATTAGCTGAAACAGTATCAACTGATCTATGATAACAGCAGTAAACTGTAAATTAGACTGTCTTCATGAATATTATTTAGACCAGCCATTATAAACACCATAATACAATTACTTTAGTAATAAATAACTAGCATTCTATTAATAAATCATATTTATTGAATCTTAAACAACAATTTCTGGGTCAAATGCAGGTATGCATTCAGAAAATGTATAAACAAGGAATGGTGCAACTGCAACTTCAGAAACTTTGCCTGCATCATGACCGCAAATTTTGGCAATATAATTTGACGTGCATTTGGCTTTATCATGCAGTTTTCTAAAAGAAGAACAACATAAATTATTATTCGAAGTAAAAATCCATTAAATATGTTTTACATATATTTTGTAACATTTCTGTTTTTTAGTCTCTATTCTACACTGATAAAATTCCATGTGAAATTATTAATAATTGATCACATTTTTTTCACTCATTTTTACTTACACTATTGAATATACTAATTACATTTACACGCATTTCTATTTATTTTTTTTACTGTTGTACAACATATATCTATAACTAAAAATTAATTTATATGCATTTCATTTGTCATGTAACAAATGTATAGAAACTAATTTCTTACCTTAGCGCCTTTTTAAAAGGTTAATGCATTTCTTATTTTAGAAAAAGAGATTTCTTGCCAAATAATACAAAGAGAAATTAAAAATAGAATGGATGCTTTATTATACTTTTAAACAGTATGCCCAAGTCCGTTGTCACACCAACAATTTCTGAAAGGCAATAGCTATAGCCATAAAAGTCGAGTTTAGGTATAGTAAAGAAACCAAACGCTACTGAATGAAACCACCTACTGTGCCACCTGGTGGAATACTGCTATGCCCTATCATTAAAACGAAAATGGTAGGGTGGAAAAAGTGCGATACAGTTGTAGAGCATCATGTATTTAGTACGAAAAGACACTTGCAGAACATTAAAGCGAAGAAGAAAAGGGTTAAAATGAACATGTGTTTTTTCAGAATTTCCTACATTGTGACATGACAAAAAGAAAAAAAAAAATCAGCTAGTTACATTAATATACCTCTTTTTGATATGTTTAAATTTCTCTCCGTCAGCTACAAAGCACATTGGTTGAAAGATATTCATTTTTTATTCCGTTCATGTTTCATGACATCACAGGGTAGGAAATTTCTGAAAAAACAAGTGCAGTGTTGTCAGATGGGCTACTTTTTTAAAATTCAGATTCTTGATTGATACCACTTTTTTGACAAAATAAAACGAGCCTTATTTAGTGACATATTAATAAAGGTGAAAACATGGAGAATTTTATCGTTTCAAAAAAGTGGTGCCAGTCAAAAAATCGTATTAAAAAAGTAGTAGCCCACTGCAACACTGAACAAGTGTGTGCTTTAATCTCTTAACGGACGGTTGATGTGTATAAAACCTTTTATTTTTAATTCCTCAATGCCACAATGCCATCAGATTTTATTTTGGCTTTGTTATATGACATATATCTTTTTTTTCTCTTATTTAAAAATAAGTTTTGCAGATTCCGGTGTCGATCATTAATTTCAACGTAACATTGGCGTAATTTGCTTTCGAAAAGGTTAATCGTTTTATTCTTCGAATTAATGTCCACAAGAAGCTTCGTTTTTTACTAAGTCCATGATGGTTATTCTGATATTTCCTAGAATAATTCTTGTTTTTACTTGTATTTTATTTTGTTTATTTGTAAAAAATGTTTTTCTTTCAAGCTAGATGTTTATTCCCTTGGGCCGATGGTAAGAGATTCAATGCCATCTTGATCTTAGAAAATTCGAAAAGTTTTCAGAGTTTTTCTTGTATGTCAAGAACAATTTTGGTCACTTTTTGTTCAAAAGGCAATCCCGAAGGCGTTTCTTCTATCTCAGTTTAGCCAAAATTGACCGATTCTTAACATCCAATTCCAACGGCATTTTGACAAAATGCACTTTTATAATTCATATATTGTCGTGAATATGATAGTCTTTCTGTGGTTAATAGGGCTTACAGCTTTTGTAGATGATTGTAAATGGTGTCGAAAAATCAAAACCACAAATTCGCTCTCACATTTTAATATCCATGTCCCTTTTGCACAACACCAATGTTTTTTCAAATTGCTCTTATACTCTGTATTATTAAGATTGGGATCTTATTTACTTGGTTAATCTTGACAGATAGCTTCCTAAGTGATTGTAAGTGGAATTAAACAATCGTTATCACATCTTCTTTTTCACATTTTAATCCCCATATTACAAATGAACAGCAGCAATGTTTCTGCAAATGGTTCTAATATTCACATATTGCCATGATTGGGATCTTATGTCATTTATTAATCACGACCAATAGCCTCTGTAAGCAGGGGGTACTGCATCAATTTTTTTCACACCAATAAAATCGTACAGTAATCTCATTTTTTTTAAATCAATAAAATTTGTCGAATAAATAACATAAAATATTCTGTGAAATTTTAGTGGGGAGAAAAATCTTATGCAGCTATCCCCCCACGAGCCACTACTGGCCGTAACTTATGTAAAACAGTCGTTGCCACATCTTTCCTTTCACATTTTAGTTCCTATAACTCACTTGCACAGCACCAATGTTTTCTGCAAATGATTTTGATATTCACATATTTCCAAGACTGGGATCTTATTTCTTTCGTTAATAAAAACCAATTTGTTCGGTGACTTATTATAAGCTCTACTGCATATTACTTGACACACCTTTTATTTCACATTTTGATCTCCTTATCACACACATATTGCAGAAATATTTTCTACAAATGGCTCCATATTTATAGAAAATTGGATATTTACATATTGCATGCGTGTTGTCTTACACTGGTTTCCAAAAATTAAGGAAAAATCACAAAAATAGCGATAACTCGTTCAAAAGGAAAGCAATCCGTATGGAATTTGGATATATTGTTAAATAAAAGATGCTGAATAGGTATACCAAATGCAAATTAGTGGCGCTGCAATCGCATTGCGTCATCCGTAAGGCACATAAAAATGCACGTTAGAGAGTAAGGCTGGAGTTGTCGCTGTGATAGTGATATTATAAATCTAGAATAGCCAATTCATTACAATGACCTTGAGGCATCATTTGCCAGCAGAACTGAGATTTAGAGTTATTGGGAGATTGGAGGCAGGACAAAGTCAGGCAGAGGTGGCTAGATGGCTAAATGTGCGTCCTTCGGTGGTTCATAGGCTTTGGTAACAATTTCAAACCACTGGTTCGTGTTCAAGAAGGTTCAGCCAAGGACGGCCAAGGGTTTCGACAAGGGCCGATGACCGATATTTGCGGTTATGTGTACGAAGGAATAGAACCGCAACCCCATCTCACCTTAGATCTTGCCTTGCTGCAGCCACTGGAAGGTTGGTGTCAATGTCTACTGTGCGTAGAAGGCTTCACGAAGGTGGACTTTACGCGAGGCGACCAGCAATTTGTGTGCTGCTCACCTCACGTCACCGGAGGGAACGTTTGATGTGGGCACGTCAACATGTCCACTGGACGGTTGATCAATGGAGGCGTGTTCTCTTCTCGGATGAGTCCCGGTTTAGCTTCTAAAGCGATAGTAGGCGTTGTTTGATTTGGAGAGAACAGGGTACACGCTATCATCCATCAAACATTCGTGAAAGAGATTCATACCGAGGAGGCAGTGTCTGCGTTTGGGGTGGTATCTCTTTGGGTGGACGCACAGACCTCCATGTCTTTCCACATGGAACCGTAAATGCTCACGTCTATAGAGATGACATCCTTGATGCTTATGTGCGACCTTATGCCGGTGCAATAGGTAATGATTTCCTGTTACAGGACGATAACGCTAGACCACACAGGGCTCGCATCGTGGAAGATTATCTTCAGCACCAGACAATTCAGTGCATGGAATGGCCAGCTCGATCACCGGACTTGAATGCTACCGAGCATGTTTGGGGTGCTTTAGGGAGACGTGTCGCTGCTCTCAATCTCCTCCTCTGACCCTTGCCACGCTTACAACTGCTTTGGAAGAGTAATGGCTCTTACTTCCCAGTGAACTCATCGACCGCATAATTGACAGTATGACACATCGCTGTATGTACTGTATTGCTACTAGGAGTGATCATACAGCATATTAAAGGTACTTTTCCCATACCAATCTGGAAAACTGATTTTGTTAATTTTATAATTATGCTATTTTTTGAAACAACATAACTGTCTGATAATTTCTTTTCATGTTATTTTATACCTTACTATGCGTTGTATATTGTGGCTGAGTTTCATTAAAATCTAAATGCAATATTTTGAATTATCGCTATTTTTGTGATTTTTCCTTAATTTTTGGAAACCAGTGTATTTCTTTTTTAATAAACACCAATACGTTCTGTGAGTTATTCTAAGCATTGCTGGACAATAATTGACACATCTTCTATTTCACATTTTCATAACTGTCAACAACTTTCGAAGTTTTGACCCTGAAAAATTTTATAGAAAATTTTACCATTTCAAATCGCCTTAGTTTGTCGATTAACTAAGTAAAAAATTTCTATTAAATTTTTCCGGGCCAAAAAAATACAAATATTTTCTGCAAATGCTTCTGATATTAATATATTGCTATGACTGGGATCTTATTTCCTTCGTTACAAAACACCAGTATGTTCTGTGAGTTATTGTTAGCTCTATTGTACTATGGTTTAGCCTATATATTTTTCTGACTAATATTTTCTAAAAGAATTGCAGTTCATCTTTAGCATCAAATGCAGAATTCCTTTCCTTTGAATAACATCCATTTTATTTCAAAGTTTAAAAACTTCCTGATATTGTTCTCAAAATCCAATATTTGATTTCTTCAACACTTAAAATTATCCGCTAGATTTGCAAGATTTTCTATCTACTTAACATTCGAGGATATGTCTAGAAATATATTTTTTTTTTTTTTTTGTGAAATGTAAAGAATTGGGTTAGTGTTTTCCCTATTAAAAGCCATGTATCTTCCTTGCATCTAAAAGAAGGTGTAGGAAATTTGCAATTTTTATTTAAAAAAACTGTACAATTCTTATCTATTGAAAAGCACTCATTTTATTTTAAAGTTTAACAACATCCTGAAATTGTTCTTGAAATGCTTTATTTGATTTATTCAGCAGTGAAAATTACATTTGAAAAATGAAATATTTGCAACTCACTCGTAATCTGAGCAGAGTTCTAGAAATAATTTATTTTTTCGGACAAGATGAACAATTAAGTTAGTACTCACAATTAAGAGCCATTTCACTTCACTGCATCAAGAGGAAGGTGCATATTCTTGGAAACAGTAGCTTTTCAAAATGTCTTAACCCTTCTTACACAAATTTTATTTTGCCAGCACCACAAGTTTCATTCTAGTACACAATTTCAAAAATGCTCTGATTAAACAAGGCAAATTTTATTTTCCTTTATTACTGATAACAAAAACGAATTTTGCAAGGAAAGATGATGTCTTCGCAGCGGAGACAACGGAAGGGTTAAACATTGGAGAATTCGGTATTAAACATTATTGCCTCACACATTAGAGAATATTGTATTAAACATTATTGCCTCACATATTTGAGATTATTCTATTAAACATTATTGCCTCACATTTTCGAGAATATTGTATTAAACATTACTGCCTCACATATTCCAGAATATTGTATTAAGCATCAAAGCCTCATCTGAGAATTAGTTATTAAAAATAACTGCCTCAAATATTCGGGAATTTCGTATAAAAAATATTCTTTAAAAATTTCGAGAAATTTTAATCTGTCCTTCGAAATATTTTTTATTTGTTTACAAATGATAAACAATGCTGTGTTCATAATAAACGCTATCAAAAAAAAAAAAAAAAAAAAAAAAAAAAAAATGTTTTGTTTATTAAGCACTACGCTATCAATTGTTTATGAAATTATTCAAAATATTACTTATTAAACATTCAGTGTTGTCAGATCGGCTACTTTTTTAAAATTCATATTTTTTATTGTTACCACTTTTTTGACCTAATAAAACAAGCCTTATTTAGTGACATATTAATAAAGGTGAAAACATAGAGAATTTTACCGTTTCAAAAAAGTGGTGCCAGTCAAGAAATCTGATTAAAAAAATAGTAGCCCACTGGCAACATTGTAAACATTGAAAGGGGCTAAACTTCAAAAACAAAAAAGATAAGTTTTCCAAAAATGCTTACTCGCACATTTCCTTCTTTGTGCTTGCATGGATAGAACACTCTTTATCGTAATCTTTGCTTTTATCTCCCTGTAAGGATTTTGCAATGCATAGAAGATTGTCGTAATACTCTGCAACAACAACCATAATTATAATAAACATAGCTATTTATTTCAATTGTAACAAATTAGCTATTATAAACTAAAGATAAAATATTAAAACAAACGAAATACTATTTGAAGCAGTGACCTCAGTTTAACAAAATTTTAGAAGTTCGATATTTTACGAATATTAATGACATGATGGAAGTCTTAAAGGGACAACCATCTTTATCCAAACATCTCTAAAATATACACGCTCTGTTTCAGAATGTAGTTCACATTTCAGACCAAATGCTAGATCAAATTATTATAATGCGTACCACATTAATTGTTCCCCATCTTTTTCATTTATTTTCTCAAAATTCTCCTTTATTGTTTTGTTTTTTTAACTCATTACTTCTCCTAGATATAAATTCCTTTTTAATTTATATTCACTAATAAAAATATTATTGTTTCATATAGCCGATCACCCCCTACCATTTGTTTAAATTAATTAAATTTGATATGACCTAATCCCCATTTAAAAAATGATATATGCATTTATTCAGTTAATTTTCTTTTAAAAATCATTAAAAATTCCCGTTGAGAAAAAAAAGGAGCGACAACAATAAAACACAGCTAAAATAATTTTCTTTTGACTGCCAGAAAGTTATCTCTACATTCTTTTTTCAGTCATGGCAATTAACAACAGACAGTTGTGTTACATAACAATTCCATAGCTGCCAACTTGTAAAAAATTTTCTGTAAAGAATGAAGAATGGTAAATTTTTCTGTAGAGAATGGTAGATTTTTCTGTAAAGAATGGTAGCTTTTTCAGTAAAGAATGGTTTTTGTACATTTGAGTATTATTCTGGATATATCGACTATACAGTTGTCTAATAAAATCTAGAATCATGTTAATCCTATTATGAAATCTTAGATGTTTTATAAAGTTCTACTGAATGAACTGTGATGACATTTTTAAAGTTAAGAAAATTTATTAGAGATGGTTCTTTTACCTTTCTTATAGCTTGTCCGTTGTTTAGTTATAGGATTAAGAGCGAAGAGTTCAGTAGTACAGTGAACCGCATTATGAAAGATTAGCTTTTTAAAAAAGTTCTACAGAAGGGTTTTCATTGAGACGTGCATTGTTTGTAAGGTAATTTTATTGTGATGATTTTAGTATATTGCATGTCGTTTTGTGGTTCTTTACCAAATTCTACAGTGAATTATCAATTAAATTAATTAATCATTAGACTCCCAATATAAGTGTGATATATTTGAAAATATTCAAGAGCAATGCAATTTTTATCGTTTTCAAAAATGGGGAATGACATTCCCGGTAAAGGCTCAAATCTATATTATAAAGGCCAAATGTATATGTACGGTTTATTTGAAAGCTGTATGTAAATTTATCTTTTAGATATTATTTAGTTTTTAGTTTTTAGTACCAATCTTATAATTGTTGCAACAGAAACATTCCATTGTCTCTTAAAGTTGAAAAAGAAAATTAAAATTAAAATGCGCAACACTTTTTCATGCAATTTCGGTTTTGCAATTTTCGCTACTGCAAATTTTGCATATCTAAACATCGAACATTTTATATTTTCACACCGTCGCCGTCGTATGTAGAAAAAATGTACTTTTAAATGCAATTTGTTTCAAAGCTGTATCTCAATTAAATTTTATGATATAAATTTTTTTATAATTTTTAGTACCAATTTTGTAATTGTGAAAACAGAAACACTCCCTTTTCTCTTAAAGCTAAAAAAAAAAAATGTGAAATTAAATTGCGTATACTATTTCAAAAATATCGTCTGTTATAAAATCCGGTGAATTTCGGTTTTATTTCGATCAATAATTTGGGTAATTGAGTTTTATAATATTGTGTTAATTTTAGCTTAAAATAATATTTGTTTGAGAGTTAGGCTGACCAAATATACGATGCATTTTTTACTGTAACTAATTTTGTAGATTTATTATAAATCAATGAAACAGTTCTTCCTTAAGATTTTCTTTCGTCGAATTTCGACGGGTTTCATCTCGTTGTTTTAAAGCACAAGATCAAATTCCCCGATATGTATCATTCAATTTATAGTTCGTTTGTTGAAACAGACAGCGTAGTGGGTGCCCCCTGCTTCTAAATAAATGTAATGTTAAATTCACGATTCACACAATGAATATTCGTTCAAAAACTAATGAATAGCACTAAAAAATACTGAATGTACTTACTTTTTTGCATGGGATTTCCCTTCACACACACAGTACTTAGCATTTTGTCGAAATCTACATGAGGGAAGTATGGTCCGAAGAGACTTTTATCACATTTATTGTAGTATTTCATCCAGCAGCGTACCAAGCTAAAAGTACAAACATGGATTATTGTACTTTAACCCTCTCACTAATTAATTTTTTTTATCAAAAATTGCGCATTTACAGAATTTTTAATCTTTTATCACCGGATTTTTTAAACAGTAATTTTCATCTAATTTATTTGGAAAAATGCTTTGATTAAACAAGCCAAAAATTACAATAAAAGATAACTTGTGAGAATATTCATGGAGCAATAATTTGATTAAAAAATACATTTGCGCGGAAATCGAAAGATAATAATCTAGAGAGTTAACCCTTTATTTTTCAGTGTTTCAGTGCATGGAACAACTAACAATATTCCGAAATTCCAAAATGACATCAAAATTTTGGTATAAATACTTTCTATTTATTACGTATATCAAAAATAGCTTTTTCTCATCTAGGAATAAAATTGTACGTAAATTCCGGTGTCATTTAGTCACTTTCGCAATGTAAGTGACATGCGCCGTAAAGGGTTAAAAGCATACTTGCCAAATCCCGCTTTTTTGTTAATCACTTGATGGGCGATGGGATGCATTTTATCCCACCTAAATATCACAAGATTCTCACAAGAAAATTTTAACGAAATTTTACATTTTCAGCTTTGGCGGCAAAATGCTTCTAAATGCTTTCCCTTATTTTGAAATGAAATTTTTCTATTGTTTTAGTAAGAATTCACTATTACACACAGAGACATTATTGCTTACCACTCAAGGGGATCGACAAAGCATACCTTAAGGCGCATCACTAGGCACAAAAAAAGATCAGGATGGTAATGTAAAGTCTATGGGGGCGTTCTTTTCAAATATCTCGCTCAAATTTTAATATTTTTGCATAAGATAGTTGAGGACGATCCACAACTGGTCTAGTTTTTACTTTTTCAATTTTGGTTTCAGATTTAAAAATGCTTTAACTTTCAAAACCGATTTAAACCGATTCTGAAATTGAAACTATCGCACTGAGAAAAAAAATATACCTCCTTCAAATAGAATGAATAGTTAGTCATTTTCTGAATACCTAAAGTAGAACTATAGATGAAGAATTATGCGAATAGGTTAAACAATTAAGCTGAATAGATGAAATAACATACCATTTCTAGTTTCTCGTTTTCTTGGTGACAAAACGATATTGAATCATTTCATTAACGAGAAATACTCGCTTAATTTCGGAAATGGTTTCATAAACTAGAATTATAGTTTTTAAATCAAACGTGTTCGCATTTATTTGTAGAAATTTTTAAATAAATTGGACAACAAGATTATGGGAAAATGCTTCGGAATTCTAGTAGGAGACTCTAGAAATCTAAAGCTAAGTGAGTTAGAATTTATAAGGATGACATGGAACTATTTTTCTAAAGCCATATTTTAGATTCTAGATGCCATAACTATATTTTTCTCCCAGTGCGTAATATAAAACATATATAAGCAAAATCGAAAAAGTAAAAACTAGGTCGGTTGTAGATCGTCCTTAGCTATCCTATGCAAAAATAATCATGCAAAAATATTAAAATTTGAGCGAGATATTTGAAAAGAACGCTCCCATAGACTTTACATTATCATCCGGGTCTTTTTGTGTGCCTAGTGCTAAAAATACTCCCGTTATTAACTGTTATTCTTTATAGTCTTGGGCAGAACTAATAAAAATATTATTTTTTTTATCCAAAAACTGTTTACTTATATCTTACCATGAATGAATTGAAAAAAAAAAGAGTAAATCGAATGATATTCTAAGATATGTTTACAGCCGAACACCTTCGGCGATCCCCCCCCCTCCCCCCCCCAAAAAAAAAGATTTCAAAATACATACCTTCATGTACACACGAAGTTATTTGAATTTTTGTGATGTCGATGTTTAAATTACTACTGGAATACAAAATACTTTTATATAGGTGCCCATAAAAAATATCCTAGTTTTAATGATATATTATAACAGTTTAACTTAAGTTATTTAAAATAAAAAACATACATCAAATTGAAGATAAACGAACCTAATTTTATTTACTACAAATCTTCAATATGAACACCTTTAGTTAAACGGTGCACAGTTAACCAATTTGTCCAACACTTCCGTTAACAAGCCCAAAGTAATGGGAGTAACAGCCTCTTAAATTGTGTGCCTCAACTTTGGCAAATCATTAGATGGAGATGGAACACAGACACGATCTTTTATAAAGCTCCAAAGGAAAAAAAAATCACAAAGCTCTAACGTCTTTTAAATCTTCAGCTTATAAATAAAAGTTTATTCTCAGGTGTCCTCCTTTCGCGAATGTGGCATTGGCGTAAGTAGCATGGCATTACCTGATCATGCGTTTATTTAAAATATTTGAGCTACCGTTTATCTTAAACTAAAACTCTACAACCCTTAAAGTCTATACTATTAAAATTTATAACTGGGAAATTCTTTTATAAGGGGTCGCAGCGTCCGTAAAATTTTCACACTTTCCTACCAAAATTTTAAAACGATAATATTTATTATAGAATTTCACTGCAGATGTTAAAAGGAATGTGACACGGATATTTTTTATTTAAAATGGAAGGTAGAAAAGTGCGAAAATTTTACGGCAGCTGCGACCCCTGTTTTATGGATATCTTGTATTTTATTTCGATTATATCGTAAAATAATATACCTGCAATATCCATTCAGTATATCTTCATGGTCATCTATTTTGCACGATTGTACTTCTTCTTTGGAACATTTTGGAAGTGCAAGGCAATACGTAGCACCTAAGTCATATCAAAAATTTAAATTATATTGATTCTGCAATTTTAAAATGCATCTAGAAAAATAGTAAGTTATAGGTATAAAAATGTTTTAAAGGTTTAATTTTATTCTAAAACACTAAAAAAGAAAACCAAATATTGAAGGACAATAGTTTGGAATAAATTTTTTTAAAAAAGAATTTAAATTGCGCGTATTCTTCTTTAACAATTTCGTTAAAAAATGAAATGATAAAATTTTTAAAACCTAATGAACTACATATAAATGAATTGTATCACTACCTTCGTTGCGAATCCGTTAATAATACTGTATAAAATTTATCATTTTTCCTTTTATCTCTGTAGAGCACTTAAACATTGCTTATTGCTTGTGCTATTAGTCCATGCCAGAAAATGTTTTAGTATAGCAAAAGTATTGTGTAAAGTATGTTTTTCCAAAAAGTATGTTTTTTTTTTTAGTGATGTGACTTTGAAACTGTTAACACTGTCACAAGTCACACTGAATTTGACAGCTGACAGTTAGTTTGTGCTCAATATGTTGTGACATGTCACGAGGACTAAAAAACGCTTGTAAATTGTGCAAAAGACCATCTATTTATTGCGAGAGACAATTGGCGAGCGGATAATTTTTCCTAATGGAGCTGTACTTGTAAACTGGTTTCCATGTTCATGTAACCACACACCACTGGTCATGCAACACCAATTAATTATTTTCTGTTGATATGTGTGAAGTCTCTGGTTTACGCCAATAAACAACAGACGTTCGGACACTCGCAAATAAACATTCACATTGTTCAGGATCTAATTACTAACGGGGCATTCTACCATTAGTAAAATTTTATGGAAACTTTCGTCTTGTTTAAACGCCCTTTTTCAGTTAAGATTTCTGTCGTAAAGAAAGGAAAAAATTATTTTTTTCTGGTGGGAGAGCACCCCGTTGATAATCCGCCCTGGCCATGTTATTGTTTATTTACGGCCCCAGCGGCTCGATAAAGTGGTCAAAAAATGGACTTCAGGATTTCGTTTCATCCAAACCAGTTGCTTCGCCATATGTTCCAAATGTTTTTTACCCCTACTGGCATAGAATTGTTTATTTAATAAAATTAATATCATGGTCATTAACATAATTTGTATGCATTTTATATCGTTTTAGATCGGTACACCTCTAAAAAAATTCTCTCTTTTTTTAGGCCAGCTATTATAGATTGAGAACAAATTGTATTTTGGAATAATGATTTATCAATGTTGAATACAAATTTTTTCGCAACAAAAAATAATGTGAGATACAATTTACAGATGTTTTAGAATACAGGGTGATTCTAAATTGTTTTTACAAAATCAAAAGAGTGCTAATAGACATTAAGACGATAAAAAATTGCTTCAAAATACGGGGTATCAAGCCACATTTAATGGGAGAAAATAGCAAAGATAGTTAGAAACAGTGATGCCACACGAATACTAAAAATTTATTTAGAGTACCACTATTTTCGTACGGATATTATTTGCTTGCTTTAATTGTAATTTTTTTTTTTTTTTTGCAAACAAATAAGGCGAATATATCTCTTTAAAATTAGTGATTTTCAAAATAAAATTTTAGTATTCGTCTGGCAACAATGGTTAGGAAGGTGGTGACATTGAATGAAACAAGAGGGTCATATCTATCAGAAATCAGAAGTGTATTACGATGAAACTCGTAGGTTCATCTTTGTTGTAAATGTGAAAGCATAGATAAAAATGGTAGAAATTTCCATTACAGATACCATAAGTATACACTTGACGCTTCATATTTTGGAAAACGATTATCTGTTCATACGGTCTATCTCTTCCTTGAACAACCTGTTTTGCAAGTACTTTTCCTGACATTGTCACATTTCGTACAAAGCTAAGAAGTGCAATTTTCATTGCAATGTTATTTTCTCAAAATTATTACCATGAAACCGAATTCAGTTAGGATGAAATACCTTGTATTTCTGACAAGATAAGTGTTTTGATACCCTATGGTCTGTGACAATTTTTATTCGTCTGGATGTGTACTATCACCCCTGATTTTCTTTAAATAGAACTTAGACTCATCCTGTATAAATCATGAACAATTCAAAATACAGCAATAGATTTTTACAGTAATACAGTAATGCAGTGATAGAAATAATTTTCATCAATGATTTACCCTTATCTCTTAAACCAAATATAATGATAATAAAATAAAACACTTTCATGTTTTGTCCGTATGTCTTACGGGACGTGTTTTTGCTAATCACGATTCGCCCGTATCATATACGGGCATTCGAACCCCAATCATAATTTATTATTCTCACCAATAAAATTTTATTGTAAACTTCGTATTATTAATTCCGAGCATTTTTCTGATTAAATTGGGTAAAAATTTATGTTTTAAAAAACCGGTGATAAAAAATTAAAAATTCTGTAAAAGACATGCAAAAAACGACGTTAACTGAAAGTTTTTTAAAAAATTTTCATCATTTAAGTGCTTAAGAGTATACACACACAAGAGTATACAGTAAGACACAGTATAATTAGACACGTTTTATACAAATTTAAAAATTCATTTGTTACCCTTATTTTCATACTACATGAGAAAAAGAATGCTTG
Organism: Maratus speculifer; assembly: GCA_964019185.1. NCBI lineage: Eukaryota > Metazoa > Arthropoda > Arachnida > Araneae > Salticidae > Maratus > Maratus speculifer. The sequence goes on from OZ025296.1 coordinate 39,074,814, forward strand.
AAATAAATATTATTTCATACTATGTATCCATTTTGTTTTATATTTAATTCCCACAAAATAATTTTTCAATTTTATCTAGGTTTATAAATTTAAACAGATTATTCCGATTGTTTTTTGCCATAAAAATGTTACACAACATTCCATTAGCATAAATTAATATAGAAAAAAAAACATTTAAAGATACCCAGTTTTGAAAAAAAATTGTATTACCACAATTAACTATGACAAGGGCAACTCTTCGGCATTAATAATGCCGAATTTGTAGTAATTAAAATTACTATTAAATATGTTATAAAATTGGCAACTGACTCACCACAGAAAACTAATGCTAGTAGCAGTTTCATATCTATGTTAATATTTTAAGTGCATGAAATCAAACCTAGCCTGACACATACAATTAAAGAGAGAAACGAAACTAGCATTTATTTCTTTTATGGTGCTGATATGGCATAGAGCTCTTATTTCTCATTTTTCTTACAGTAAAGGATTCCCTATAATTGGTCGCTGTGAATATTCGCTTTCGGTATCAGATTTCGATTTTCTTTTTCCACTTAAAACCTTGCCTTGGGAAATAATCCAGATGCATCTAAACTTATATAATAAATAGTACAACATTATATAATATACATTCTAAATGCATCCTTGTTTTTTAAATTACCAGATATATCTCAAGGCGGATGGATATGAACGTTACTTTGAAAAATATTATATTTTCATAGTGAGTATGAACCCCAGCTGTTCTTTTTCTCGGTGCGGTATAGTAGAAATCGGGATCTTGTCTCCCTCTGCAGCGCTCTCGTCAGCCTTGCTCGTCGGCGCAAAATTTTCCCTTCTGCAGTACGACTTAGCTTTTCGGCCATTCTCTGAACATTTCAATTCCCTCAAAATTGCCCCCACTTTCAGCTAAGTTCAGTACCACCATATAGGTTCAAAAAATCCAGACCCATTTCGTCTGGTATGATGAGTACTAGGTGTGCGGTTAACAAATCACACAGTTAACCCAATGTGCAATAAACCACAAAGATTACCAAAAAAGCACTTAATCTAAATAGCCAACCCGGGTACTTGTCTTAGTGGTTCGCCACTTTGCCGGCTAAAATTCCGTCATGCACGCTAATGGCGCCTGGTGCATGTAAAATCCGTCGTGGGTGCAAAGTCCTCCAAGTTACCTGTGAATTATACCTCTGGAGGTGCCTTGACAGATGAAGGACTCGTCATCTGATCAAGGTTCTAAATTACGAGACAAACTTGAGTAAACATTTGCAGTACAAATAACAGGATGCAATGTTAAGTAACTGGCAAAACAAAGTATGCTCAAACGAGAAGCAAGTATGTGAGAAATAATGACATGCGAAGCGAAGAAATCAGGTTTATTGCCACTACGCGACTATTAGGCGGTCACCCGCCCCGATACCAGGTATCTAACCCGTTAAGTTGGATAACTCGGCAGGTAGGAGCGTGGTCATCGGTTAGAAAAAAAAAAAAAAAAAAAAAAAAAAAAAAAAAAAAAAAAGATCCCCAGCTACATGGTGTTCCTTTAAAAAAAATCCAGAAGGTATTCGGCGTACACCCCATATACCCGCTACCACATTCCTGCAAATATCACCTGTTAGTGTTGTCAGTACAAAAACATTAAACTAAAATTGCCAATAAGAAAACTTGCGGAGTAACTAATAATTTGGCCATCCATTGCACTGTAGCATTGACTTAATAAATTATTCGAAAGAATAGTTATTCTGATATTAAAATATAATTTTGTAATTTAATTAACAAAAATTTAAATAACAAAAATTTATATTAGCCCTTTGCACTCGTATAACCGGTCTGACTGGACGTCTTTCTTTGCAAAATTATTTTTTGGCAGCAGTAGCAAAGGAAAATAAAATATGCCCTATTTAATTAGACCATTTTTAATGCTGTGAATTTGAAGATAACATCTTTTGAAAAAATTGGTGCATATCGAATCGAGTTGCGTAAGAGACACCGGAGTCGAAAGGATTAATTTCTAATAATATTCAACTTTACCCTTTTTTTTTTTTTTTTTTTTTCACAAAATGCATCAATTTCAAAAGTATCGACTCATATAAGAACCTAAATGTCCCGTTTATCGATTTTGAATTTTCTTTTAATTTTTTTTTTAAATCAAACTCTAAAAATTTAACGGCATTGAAAATTTTCCTCACACATAAAATTGAAATTTTTACAATGTCTTTGCTAAAAAATGTTTTTGCTACAATCGAAATAATCATAGTTTCTCATTTGTGAACATTCCTACCTCCATTGGAAGTTGTGCTTAAACTATCATAACGATCAAATTCACCATTTTCAACTGTTTTATTATAATTATCTTTACGCTTTATTACTATAGTTTGCTTTGTCAAATTAATTGCAATTACAACATTCCTATATTTTTTTCAAATTCATCTCGTTATATTAACTTTTTCAGACCCCAGGATTTATTTAGATATATTTTTACATTTCAGTTTTAAATATGTATTTACGAAGTGATAACCAATAAAGACTAAAAAACGAAAAAAATAAAAATCCTTTTTTATACATAATATTTTATGATACATAGGGGACTGAATAGGACATTTTTTGACAATTGATTACAGTTTTTTCGATTATTATTTTATTTATTTTGCGTTTCAGAATCAATAAAAAAATGACATAATTATATATCTAATAATTATGTATTACTAATGTAATAATTAGTAATATTGTATTAATAATGTAATAATCACTCTAAAAATTATATCTTAACATACTGAAAAATTATTTACATTTTAATTTTTGTACATTTAGTACCTTTTTGCTGGAAGCCGTTTTGATATAATAAATATCTCACTAAATACATATATATATGTTTAATTGATAAATCTATTATGGTCTTATTATTTTTCTAATATTTTTCTTTGAAATGAGTTCTCATTTGCGATTAATCGGGCAATATGGAAATTATTTTTAGGTCTATCCTAATTTCCATTCAGAAATTAATCGCAATTAATGTGGCTATTTAGTATTGCCCTTGATGACGAGATAAATACCACATTTCCAATTTTATTTCTAATTCTGACAACTCCTCTGTATGATATAATTTGGCATTAACAAGTTTTTACAGTAATTGATGTTAATTTGTAGTATTATCTAATGATTCTATATATATATATATATATATATATATATATATATATATATATATACATAAGAGACAATTTTCTAAGACCACTCGTGTCACTGTCTATCCGTTACTTGCGGACTTTTTTTGGAAAAAAGAGGGAAGGGGGTCTTTTTTTTTTTTTTTTTTTTTTTTAAGGAACGAAGAAAAATGAAACTTGGTAAAGTTCCTACTGATATTGAACAACATATTCTAGATCAGAGCTGTCCAATGCGGCATCCTTTGAAGATTTTCTTGGCGTCTTTTTGAACATTTACTGTTATTTGTCTTTTTAAAATAAGAATTTATTATAAAAAAATTCTTCAATGAAAATCATTAATCATCAGAGATATTTTCGAAACTTGTGAAAACATATTCAACAACCAGAAACAAACTTTAAAAAATTAATCTTGCATATTTTTACGATTTGTAGTTATTGTTCATAAAGTATAAGTATGATGGTTAAATTTGGTAATAATGGAAAATAATTATTTTCTTAATACTTAAGAAGTAACAGAAAAATAAACATTTTCACCTTCCACCGCCTGTTTGAGCCCCTTATGCATAAAATTTCAGCTTTTTTTTTTTTTTTTTTGTGCTGTTGCCACACTGGCCCATTCATTGGGTGTTTTATACCAGGGATAAATAACCTTAATTTTTCCTTCTTGAATTTTATAACTTTAAAAGTGTTTTTTTTTTTTTTCGTTAAAAAATAATAACAGTCCAGAATGATTTTCATCTATCAAAGTATTTCCAGGCTATTTCTCCGGAACCACCGAAATGAATTGGTCACTATCATGCCTGTAGCTTTTAGTTTTGTACTTTTTATAAAACAAAGTTCGTGCTTAAAAATAAGTCAAACGGTATTTTCACATCCTAATAAAAATCTAGCAATATCTCTGATTTATATGTTAATTTATTTTTTCTTACAGTTATTATTATAGATACGATTACAATTTCTTGCACTTTAACCTACAATCATTTTTAAGATATTAAAAGGTATAATTTTTAATTTAATAACTGTAACTGCAGAATGTAGGACCCTTTGCCTACCGCTGAAAGATTAATTTGTATTATGTTAAGATGTTCGTGTGTATTAACCCTTTAATCCTTTGAGCTCTGGTGGGTAAATTTCTTCAAAATTCAAAATGTCAGATTGGCACCAGTATTTCGCTACGAAAAAGTTTGGTTTGCGATATACGCGAATAGACACATCAAACTTTTTTCAAGTAAATTTGGTCGAATATTCTAATGCCATTGTGACATTTCGGAAATAAAATTATGTGGTAGAAAATTGAACCAACAGAGCTCAAAGGGTTAACGGTTGCATGAAATTACGGTTTAAAAATTCAGCCTCTACTTAAATATATATATATACATATATATATATATATATATATATATATATATATATATATATATATATATATATATATATTCACTTTATTTTATGAAAAGTAAAATGATACCAGAATAAAGCCAGTTACACTATTTTATAAAACTAGTGGGAATCAAACAATTTTGAATAAAAAACACAGCCCGTCAATATCACGAAACCTAAAATTAAGGGGTTAACCACTTAATAGTCAACTTAAATTGTGGTTTAAAAATTCAAATTTTTTATTCCCACCAATTTTTTGAAAAAAAAATCATCTTATTTAACGACAAGCAAAAGGATACCAGAATAAAACAAATTACACTATTTTATAAAACTGACGGGAATCAAACAATTTTGAATAAAAAGCCGTGAAGCTTACAGCCCGTGAATGTCTCGGGCGCGACGATTAAGTGGTTAATACTGTGTGTTAATGTAACACGAATCATTTCAGACATGTGAATAATGTTGCCCTTCATCGAGTGCTAAGGGCTGAGGAGCACCTCTGCTCATTGAAAGATTGGACAAGCCTGTTCTAGATCAACAGCCATTCTCAAACATTTTTATAAAAATTTTAATGGAGATAATTCAGTTTCTTAAAAAATAATTGTACATCAAAAAGATATTTTTTTAAATATTTCTTAACAACGAACTCAAAAATATATTTGTTTCAAATTTAGGTATTGTATTTTCAGAAATATCTGCAAAATCTCTCCCCCTTCATCGCGTTAAAAATTTATTGAAACTATAACTTATAACTTTGCGAACTTTTCTTTCAAAACAAGCTTGGCATGTTATCTAATTTAGCCCTTTGGATCCTAGACTAGTCCAATGGATCCGACAGACACATTCAAAATTACTTTTTTCATAAAAAGAGACTGAAAATTAGTGTATTTTGGAATACAATATATTTTGCATACTGTACACATTTATTATCTTTAAAATCTGAAAGGAATTAATTAGTATTATAGTTATTAATATTTATAGAGTCTTATTTTTGATAGGAAAATAGTACAATTTTAATCTGGTTGGGAACGGTTAAATTTGTCTTTGTTTTAGGTAATTAGAATCGTTATCGATAAATAGATAATGTTTTTCTTCCCAATTCAATTATTTAAATTAATTACTGTAAAATATATCATAGAATAATTCGAAGATATTAAAACTCATTAGTTTTGAGACAACAATCGCTTACAATTTAATATGCACTTCATTTATAATAGAAAATTTTTGAATCACAAATTACTACAATTTCTTAATATTACTATTAGTAATGAATAAATTTATATTGCGAAAAATTTTATAAGCAAATAAAACTCGCAGTTGGCCTATTATTGTTGCATCATCTTTCCAATGAACGACTTTTAACTTTAACAAATTTCATTAGAAATAATAATCTCTTAAGTTATAGTTAAATTTCGCTTTAGTATACTTTATTTTATCTAAATTAAACTTAATTCGTGCCTTGTGTATTACGATAAATAATAATAATAATTTTAGATGTCCGCATTATCTTCAATATGATATCCAGATACGTCCCTTCTGGAATAAATGAAATCCACTATTTATGAATATCTCTTTCCCAATGGAGCGTTGACTATATTTTATATTTCTATTTTCGTATGTAATGAAATATATGCATTAGACTATGTCTGAATTATTATTAATTTTGTATAATGCCTATATTTTCTGTTTTATCATATTTCCTATAATAGAAGAAAGCCTTTAAATTATTTAGAAAGTTGTATGTTTTAACGCTATCTAAGACATTTATATTTCCTTTATTTGAATTTTAAAAAGTATTTTGTTGTTATAAATTAAAGCTGTTACATTTAATATATGTAATGAAAGATAAATATTTTTGAAAACGAAAAATCATTAACAGTTATTAAATGCATAGTGTATGCTAAGAGGCCCTAATTCTTTAAAGTCATTTATGATACCATCAGTGTTCCCGACTCAATAAATTTTTTATCGCAAATTCCGCATTCACACCAAAAATTTAAAATGGAAATTTTTGTTTACTTAATAACAAACATTTCATTATTAAAGTATAGAAATTTACTGTTTAGATTTTACTGGTATGAACTTAAATTCTCTGATTTACACTATTTCTGAAACGCATACTATATTGAGCATTTACAGTGTTCAGCAAAAGTTTAGACAATGATCGATTACGCTTCTATATTCAGAAGTACGAAGGAAATTTTTGTAACTCATCTGCCATACATTACTTGTGACTTCCTTTCTGCACAAACAATAAATTTTAAATTATACCTTTACATAATATATTATAACACACACACACACAAAAAAAAAAAAAAGAAAAAAAACGAAATTAACATTGTGGCAAAAGTATAGGCAATCTGCATATTTATTGAAAAATATCCATAAATTAAAATCGAGTTGCATCCACATTGTCTGCAATTAGTGCGAAAATGTGATTTTCCATCGAAGAAACTGAATCCTGCATCACTTGGGGGTCTATTTTGTACCAAACACGATCAACAGCGGCTCAAAGTTCATTAACATAAAAGTATAGCAAAAATTTCCATAAACTTTGGGAGATATGATGTCACAAAGGTTTTCGATTGAGTCCAGATCAGGACTACACGCAGACCAGTTGAGATCAGTAGTATTTTGAGAGTTAAACAAAGTTTTTGTTTTGTATGCAACATGAATAAATGCATTTTTTTTCTAAAATACATACTTTGGGCCAGCTAAAAGCTCCCCAAATAACTGTAAATTATCCTCCAACGTTTGTAGACAGTCTTGCGCTGCTGGGCAACCATTGAATAATTCCAGGGGTACACGAGCATTAAAGTAAATTGAGAACCAAATCATTGAATAGTCAACATCTTGTTGTCGACTAAAACAAATCCCAGGCTTTTTATACGCAAGTCGTGCCAATAGTATGCCCACCCATTCGGACCATTCAAATTTCAATTTTTTTCGTTACTGTACATCATAGTGTACCATTTGGGTCTATATGACATATGTTTACAAGCCCATTGCATTCTAGCCAATTTATAGTGAGATTTTCAAAGCTGATTGTTGCATCATTTCATGTAAATTGATTTACCCCTTTCTTTAATTCATCTACGAATCGTATCCGTCGACACAGAAAGTCCTAACATTCTTTTAATGTTAATTTCAAATTCTTTATTTCAGTAGAAAAATATTCTTAAAAATAATAATATAAAATTTTCCTACCTTTCTCGAGGGTTCTTGAGGGATGTACGGTGTTCCGAATCATAATTCTTGTTCGTCTTCAAAGACAGAAAATCCACATCAAAAATAAGAGACAAAACGTAAACACACAAAAAAGAAAAGTTGATTATTTACACACGCGCGCACAGATATTACATGTTTCTTGATCATTATTCTTAGTTCAACTACATCGAAATCTGAAAGGTACAAAAAGAACATTAATAAAAAAGATCGTAAAATAACCAATCAGCTTTAAGTTTGCACAAGAAAGAAAAAAAAATAAATAAAAGAAAAATGTTCTGAAAATCAGCGGCTGCTGGTGCCAGAATGTCTTCGTGAAGAGTGTTTTCACACTCCCCACCTTGAGTTCATTAGGGGACAGAACTCAATCACTGCAGTTGGAGTCTTTCGGGCGGCCGTACAATTCGACCATGGCGAGTAGTCAAACTCTTCTGCAGTACTGCATCACTTTGATTATCGGCGATTTCATTCACCTCCAAAGAACAAAGTTTCTTAATGGGACGAATTAGCATTCCAGTTGCAGTCTTCAACTTTACTACACGCACAACGCCATCTTGACTAGGTATAAGTTCGATAACTCTACCAAGAGGCCAGTTTATTCGGCTAGAATTTTCCGTCCATATTAGGACAACATCTCCTACAGACAAAGATCTTGATTTTTTCCCACTAAAGATCGAACATTTTAATGTGCCGAGGTATTCGCTTCTAAATCTTGCTTTTAAATCGTTTCTAATTTTAATTCTATAATGGTATCGTTTATTCATTTCTTTGTGGTCTAGGAATTCTAGTTCAGGCATACCTATTTTAGTATTTTCCTGTAGGAACATTGAAGGCGTTATAACTTGAAGATCTTCATTATTATCTGTAACATACGTCAAGGGGCGGGCATTTATAATACTTTCACAATCGCAGATAACGGTATGTAGTTCTTCAAAATTTAAAGACGACTTGCCCAACACCCTTCTCAAGATTCGTTTCAGGATTCCAACAAGCCTCTCCCAAAATCCACCCCACCAAGGTGCAGAAGGTGGAATAAATTTCCAGTCTATACGTGAAAACGCAGTAACCGCTTTTACTTTTTCATAGTCAATAGTTTTCAATAAATTGTGGCAGCCAGTAAAATTCGTGCCGTTATTTGAATATATTATTGCAGGACGACCTCGTCTAGAAATAAAGCGTTTCAGTCCTAAGATAAAGCTTTCGGTTGAAAGAGCTGTCAATAGCTCGAAATGCACAGCTCTAAAAACTGCACACGTGACTATCAAAATCCAGACTTTAGATTCTTTTTTCAAATAAAGAGGCCCACACAGGTCTATTCCTATTATTTCGAAAATCGCGGCTTCTCTGACACGATCAAGAGGTAAGACACTTTCTGCTACATCAGGTGGTTTTGCTGAGTGTCTTTTACAAATGATACATTTGCCGATTACCCTTTTGATTGTTTTCCGACTCTTCAGTACCCAGTAATTTTCTCGTAAAGCAGTCATCAACAAGGGTACGCCACAATGACCGAATTCTAAATGTTTCGAAAATATAATCTGTTCTACGACGTAATGATTTGAAGGGAGTAAGATAGGTAATCTAAAATTAAATTCATCTTCTCGTTGAAATATCTTCGTTTTCACGCGTATGATTCCTTCCGAATCTGTAAAAATATTCAGGCATTTGAGTCTTTGATTATGTTCATTCACAAAGGATTCTTTTTGCACAAGTTTTAATAATACTGTTTCTGCCGCTTTTAATTCGTTGTGTGTTAATTGACCGAATATTCTGTCGGTACTACCCCTTTTCGAATTTTGGTAAAATCGCAAAATCCAACCAGTAACTCGCAAAATTTTATTGTAAGAAGAATAGCGATTATAAAATTGTGCCTCATCACTCTCTACATTAGGAGCGGTCACAATAGTTTTTCTTTTTTCAGAATTCACTATATCCATATTAGGAAAAATATTAGTACTAGGCCAATTTTCCTTTGATTCTGAAAGCCATGATGGCCCTAACCACCACTGAGATTTAATAAGGGATTTTGCACAACAACCGCGTGACGGTAAATCTGCTGGATTCATATGTCCAGGTACGAAATTCCATGAAGTGTTGGGGGTAAGCTTTCGAATTTCTCTAACTCTATTTTCTACAAATGTAGCCCAAGGACCTTCCCGTTTTATCCAGTATAACACGTCCATTGAATCTGACCAATAGAAAGTATCAACATTTTCTAATTTCAAATCGTTTTTAATACTATTAGACAATCTAGCTCCAATACAACAGGCCAATAACTCAAGGCGTGGAATGGAAATGTCCTTTAGAGGAGCTACTCTAGAACGAGCCTGAATAAGTTGACAAGTTACACGATTTTCTACTTCATTTCTTAGATAAATGCATGTAGCGTAAGAAAATTTACTAGCGTCACAGAAAATATGTAAAGATAAGTTTCCCTCTTTTAGAGATAAGTTAGACAATCTTCGCGGGATCTCAAGATTTCCCAAATCATTAATTTCCTTAGTCCATTTTCTAAATTCCTTAACTATCTCATCGGGCAGTTTGGAGTCCCATGACGCCTTTATTTTCCAGCATTTCTGTAAAAGTAATTTTGGAATTAAGGTCACGGGGCAAGTGAAACCGATGGGATCGAATATTTTATGAGTTAAGGACAAAATTGTTCTTTTAGTGATGCACTCATTTTCCAATTTAAAATTCCGAAAATCACACGATAATGTATCACTCTTGGTGTCCCACATTAAACCAAGTAAGGGAATCTTATCCTCAGCCGCATCACTCAAATGACCCTTTTCATTAAAGCCTAATCCAATTTCTTCGCACCGATTATGACACCAACCACGAAGATCAAATTGTGCCGAAGCTAAGAGTTTCCGTGCTTCATTGCGAAAATATTCTAACTCTTCTAACGATTCTACACTAGCTACACAGTTATCTACATAGAAAGATTCTTTAAGTTTTATAGCAACATCTTTAACGTTCTCAGGTGCTTCATCTAAGTGACGTGTTAGAGTAGCGGCCAAAAGGAAGGGGCTACAACTGATCCCAAAGACAACCCGACAATGTCTATAAATTTCAAGGTTTTCTGAATTCCCATCTCTCCACCAGAAAAAACGTAAATAATCTCTATCCTTTTCATTCAGTGATATCTGTAAAAAAGTTTTACGAATATCTGCTACAATACCTATCTTTCCCACTCTAAATCGATTTAGAACAGAAGGAATTAGTTCAATTAAATTAGGTCCCTTCTCTATACAATCATTTATGGAAACAGAACCCTTAACATGTGCTGATCCATCAAATACCGGCCTAATTTTGGTCGTAGAATTAGGTTTTATTACAGCTCTATGAGGGAGATAATGGACTTTGGTGCTAAGTTTTTCCTCTTCTTTCACTCTTTCAATAATCCCTTCCGTTTCCCACTCATTTAAAACTGCTTCGTAATCTTTCAACAAACCGCAATTTTGGAGATTCTTAATATTATTTTGCAGGCGTTTTATTGCTAAATCTTTATTACTTGGAATGGGAGGATGGTCACTTAACCAGGGAAGACAAACTTTGTACCTACCATCAGTTTCGCGTCTTACGGTTTCTTTAAAATGCTCCAAAACTAATTTCTGGACTTCTTCCTTAGTTTGTTTTTCCGCAGGATCTACTATGCCTAAAGAATCTAAATTCCACAAATCTGTAATTTTGGCATCGTTTACATATAATGAAAGGACCAAAAGAGAACTATCCATTTCATTTCCGCCAATTTTGCCCATAGTAGTCCAACCCAGTTTTGTTTGCATCGCAACCAAACCACAAGATAAATTTTCTATTTTACCTGTAAATAGTTCTCCCACAACATCTGCTCCCAAAAGTACATGTATTTCATTTAAATTTCTTTCATATAAACAATTTTTACCTTCAGGGCAGATATCGCTCAAAAATATATTTTTTCCTTTTAATTCCGCAATACAACGAATGTCTTTAATTTTGGGTACATTAGCACAAATTTTTTCTTGTTCCATTACCTCAATTTTAATCTTTTTACCTCCCCTTAAACCCCTTAAATTAACAGAATAACAGTTATGATCTACCGTTGTTTCGGTACCTCCAAACAACCCGTGAGTATTTCTGACCTTTCTTAAACTTTTTAATTCCATCTTATTGGCTACGAACTTTGAAATATACGACTTAGAAGACGCCGTATCTAACAATGCGCGTACTATATATTCACAACCATTATTTCTTACATAAACATATAAAGTAAAAACATATAAACTTCTTTCGGCAAGTTTTCATTCGCAAAAAGGGCAGTATCCGACACTTCGGTCTGTTGTTTAGGTTTTTCCCTTTTTACGTTTCTATAACAAAACAATGTGTTGTGATTTCCGTTACAAATACGGCATTTTATATTTTTTTTGCAAAAACGCGATAAATGTTTTTTCATTTCTAAGCACTTAAAACATGCTCCCTTTTTCATTAGAATGTTCTTAATTTCATCAATAGATAACTCATTAGTTCTATCGCAATCAACCGATGAGTGATGAAATGATTCACAAAAAACACAGTTTATTACGTTTAAATTCTCTTTTTTGTTCGTTGACACTAAATCATTAGCTGTGGGATAATTTTTTTGTTTATTGTTATTTCGAAACGAATTAAAGTTTTTCTTTTCAGGAGGATTAAAAAATTTCCTGTCTTCGTTCATTGGGTTTATTACTAAATTCGCCTTTTCTCTAGCTTTTAAACAAGTAGATAAAAAATTCATCAATTCTTCAATTTCATAAAATCCTTTTTCATTATCGGACTTATTAAGTTCTATTAACAAATCTTTCGGAATTGTTTTCAAAATGGTTGTACATAATACACTTGAAATGCTGTTTAAATCTGTCCCTAAGCTTTGCAAACTTCTCAGTTCTACTGATAATTTATCAAAATATTGTCGGAAAGCATATATATCATTCGAAGTTCTCAAAGGCTTGATAGCTAAAAGATTACTAATATGATTGTGTATTAATAATTGTTTATTAGCAAACCTACTTTTCAGCAATTCTATAGCCGCATCGTAATTTTTTTCGGACACAGGAAAACCTTCTATTGTGTTTAAAGCGGTCGATCTTAATTGCGATCTTAAATAATTAAATTTATCAACTTTATTTAACGACTTATTATCATGAATGGCCGATTCAAAACTGCTCCAAAAGGAAAGCCATTCATTTATATTTCCATCAAATATTGGTATATGTAATTTCGGTAGCTTAACTTTTACACAATTATCCACTTTTTCATTAAATGTACTGTCTGAAAATTGTTCTTTGTTACTTTCTTGTTTTGATTTTAAATTTAAAAATCCGGCATTTAATTCTCTAATTTTCTGATTTGCGCGTGACTTCCATAATATTACATTTTCGCTATACTTTTCAGCGGCTTCTAATTCTTTCTCTAAATCATCGGGATTGACTAATAATTCAATTGAATTATCTGTTGTCTTAAGTGACTTAAATTTGTCGGTCAATGTTTCAACATGTTCTTGCAGTTCTTCGATAGACACATCGTCTGATTGTATGGAAGTTTCGATTTTATTTAGAATTTTCGTAACAGCCGATCGAAAAATAGTTCTTCTTTTTTTAAGTGTTTCTAAACTTTCAGCCATTTTTTTCTCTTTTTCTCTACTTAATTAGTTTATTTCGAAATTCAAATTCTTAATTGTTTCAAAATATATTACCACCGTACATCCCGCGACAGGGATGCCATGTTAATTTCAAATTCTTTATTTCAGTAGAAAAATATTCTTAAAAATAATAATATAAAATTTTCCTACCTTTCTCGAGGGTTCTTGAGGGATGTACGGTGTTCCGAATCATAATTCTTGTTCGTCTTCAAAGACAGAAAATCCACATCAAAAATAAGAGACAAAACGTAAACACACAAAAAAGAAAAGTTGATTATTTACACACGCGCGCACAGATATTACATGTTTCTTGATCATTATTCTTAGTTCAACTACATCGAAATCTGAAAGGTACAAAAAGAACATTAATAAAAAAGATCGTAAAATAACCAATCAGCTTTAAGTTTGCACAAGAAAGAAAAAAAAAAATAAATAAAAGAAAAATGTTCTGAAAATCAGCGGCTGCTGGTGCCAGAATGTCTTCGTGAAGAGTGTTTTCACATTTAATGTGACTAGCAACAACCATTTGTGTAAATGCCAAATTATGGATCCTTCTGTAATCTCATTTCCTGATAAAACAAGGTCTTCCAGATTTATGTTTTGCTTTGATTAAGTCACCCTTAGACTATATTTCAAAAGGAGACCTCTTTGGACGATTCAATGTAACAAAAATTTCTGCAACAGTCTTCTTTTTTCATTTCAGCTTCATTACTTCAATTACCTCATCTGACTGAATATCTCTAGCTAGCAGCATCTTCACTAATCGATGCTATGGAAAGGTATACTTAAATACTTCAGACATAAGACATCATGTCTTTGAAATTTGTATTTTTCATTGAACAGTTAACAAAAAATCAAAAAGTGTCTAAACTTTTGCAATATGCAATTTTCACTTTGTTCAATTAAATTAAATATCCTACATTAAAACCATTATTTTCATCCCAAAATGTTTAATATATGTTTAAAAATAAGCATAGCCATTTGTATAGCTCAAGAGCTCGTATATTTTATTCAAAGGTTAAAAAACACCAGTGTCTAAATTTTGCTGAGCACTGTAGCAGTAGAACGGCCGTGAGAAGTCATTTTGACCGCTACCTCATCATAATAATTTGGTTCAAATCTAAAATTTAAATATAAAATAAGTATAAAATATACAAAGTATAAAAGCTTTAAATAATAAAGTTACACTATTCTATATCAAAATTCTGGTTTGAAACACTTTTGCAAAACTTGATTAATACTTCCGACCTTTCTAGTGTTAAGGATTAATGTCTTTCAAATTTCAGTATTAAAAAAATAAAATAAAATAAATAGAATACCAGAAATCGGTTTAATCTAAAATAATTCCATTGGTTATTTTTGCAAGACGTCTAGCTTAAAACGGAGATCCAAACGCTCTGGACTCCAGTAATTTAAAGTAATTTTCTTCACCTTATCCAACTGCAGAATTATCTGTGACAAAACATGACGAAATAAATTGTAATTGGTGGTTTCCGAAGTATTTCGAGCCCCGATTTACGGGCGATACCTGGAAACATATAGTACTCGTGATTGTAAGTTTTGCTTTACTACTGAAAACTGAGAACTAATGTCGCCAGAGGTTCCGTATTTTTGTACGTATGTATGTACGTAATGCGATAACTCTTAATAGAAATATCTCACTTGCTTCTAATTTTGTAAATTGGTGCTTCAATGATTAGCTTTGGAGACTAGTTGGTTAAGGGCAAAAAGGAGAAACGGGATGTTATGCGATAAATGGGTGTTTCATGCAGAATTATCCGATTTTCTTCAAATTTATTAAAATGTTTATTCAGATAAGTCGCTTCCCTGATAAGAGTTTGAAGTTCATGGCTTACGTATAAAAGGGGAATAACAGGACTAATCCACCTTTAATTTAGGTTAATAGGTTTTTATGCATAATGATCAGATTTGCTTCAAATTCTGTAAATCGGTTTACTCTGATAAAGTGCTTCCCTGATTAGATTTGGAGATTCATTGGTTAAGTATACAGTGGGGGGGGGGGGGTTCTAGCTCATACCCCTTTAATTTATTTATCATGTTGCTCAAAAACAGTGAATTCTATTTTATGCATAATAGGTATAAATAAATGAATTATATTCTATTAGTAAGAATAGCCTGTAAATTCAATGCCTTCAATTTAACTGCAATTTTTTCTTTTTCTTTTATTATTTTATTATACACTGTTTCTGTTTTTTTAAATATCGATCTTCTTATTTATTCATTCATTTTATCACATCAATACTTAAAAAAAAAAAAAAAACTTTTTTACAAATTAAATTTTTATATTGTTTATATAGATTTATTTCAAAAGTTTGAAAGTTTATTTTGTACTTCTGCAAAAGAAATGAGCAACAAAAAGTAATCTTTAAACTTTTCGCTGCGTGTAACATGAATTTGGATGCCTCACTTTTTGTGCTCTTTAATGTCAGTGTCTAGACATTTTTTTAAAATCTGCGAACTGCATGATGACTGTTATAAAATACTAAAACTCTGTCAATATGTGACATAACGTGATAGATAATATAAAGTTAGTAACGTATTTAACTTCCTATACAAAAAACTCCTCTCTAATTATATATTTACACAACCTTTTAAAAATATCGTGTTACTATCTCTGCACTATCTTAAAAATGTTTTTTGTGCTGAATCTTCAAGAAATTAAAAGAAATTGACTTTGCTGAATTTGGAAGTATAAAAATATTTAAATATGTGAAATACATTTTGATATCTTAACTACAATAAAAATTAACATAAAATGTACTTACATAACCTTATATTAAAAAAAAACCCTCAAATCGGGCTTGTGTCTCATTGGGATCATATAAATGAAGCCAATGATGGAGATATCGAATGTCAAATAAAGTACTTAAGAATTTTGTGGGCCGTTTTTTATGTCTTATGAAAATCGTACGATCTTTCTTCGTTACCTGATAATTTCTAAAAACGGCTACTTAACTGTGTTATTCTATTTCTAAAAACATTTAGATGCGTCTTATCATGAATTAAAAATAGGTAATTTCCAAACAATGTTCCGGTACAGATTTTTTCTTCCGGATTTTTTTTTTCTTTTTTAACTTACAGTCTATCGAAAACAGAGCTAATGTCGCCGAAGATTCCGTATGTTTGTACGTATGTAAGTGGGTAACGCGATAACACTTGATAGAAATATCCGATTTGCTTCAATTTTGTAAATATATTTATTCTGACGATGCACTTCAATGATTTGTTTTGGAGACTCATTGGTCAAGTATAAAATTAAAAAAGCGGTGTGTTATCCTCCATTACTTTAGATAAATGGGTTTTCCATGCAGAATCATCCAATTTGCTTCAAATTTACTATAACGGTGTATTCAGATAAAGCGTTTCCATGATAAGATTTTGAGGTTCATTGGTTACTATAAAAGAGGAATAATGAGGCTAATCCACCCTTAATTTAGATTAATAAGTTTTTCATGCAGAATTATCAAATTTCCTTCAAATTTTATTTACCGGTTTATTGTGATAGGCGCTTCCCTGTTTAGATTTGAAAATTCATTGGTAAAGTATAAAAAGTGAGAGTTCTGGGGCTAATACTATCTTAATTTATTTACCGTGTACCTCTAAAAGAGTGAATTCTATTTTAGGAATAATAGACATAAATAAATATAATATTATATACAATTAGTGTGAATTGTGTGTGGGTTCAATGCCTTAAATTTATCTGATAACTTTTTTTTCTATCTTCTTTTATAATTTTATCTTATATTGGTTCTTAAAAATATATTTAAGTTTTACTTCATACGTTTATTTTATGAAATCAATACTTTTGTTAAAAAAAATAAAACTTTTTTACTAACCAAATTTTTATATTGTTTATATATAATTTATTCCAAAAGTTTTAAAGTTTATTTTGTACATTTGTATAAGAAATGAGCAACAAAAAGTACTCTTTAAACTTTTCGCTACGTGTAACATGGATTTTGGATGTCTCACTTTTTGTTTACTTTATTGTTAGTGTCTAGACCTTTCTTTTCTTCTTCTTCTTCTTCTTTTTTTTTTTTTTTTTTTTTTTTCTTGGAACTGCGTGATGTCTGTTACAAAAGACAAAATTTCTGCCGATTTGTAACATAAAGTGAGATATAATATAAGGTTAGTAACAAATTTAACTTCCTTAAAAAAAAAAAAAAAAAAAAAAAAAAAAAAAAAAAAAAACTCTATAATTATATATTTACATATTTTTTAAAAAATATTGTGTTACTATCTTTGCACTATCATAAAAATATATTTTGTAAATGTGAATGTTCAAGAAATCAAAAAAAATGAACTTTGCTGAATTTGGAAGCATAAAAAAATATTTAAATATGTGAAATAAATTTTGATCTGTTTGAGATCGTAATTACAATAAAAATTAAGATATAAAATACCTACATAACCTTATATTTAAAAAAAACCCCTCAAATCTGGCTTATATTTCTTTGAGATCATATAAATGAAGCTAATGATGGAGATATCGAACGACAAATAATGTAGTTAAGAATTTTGTGGGTCTTTTTTATGTCTTATGAAAGTCGTACGAACTTTCTTCGTTACCCGATATTTGCTAAAAATGGCTCTTTAACAGTGTTATTCTATTTCTAAAAAAATTTGGATGCATCTTATCATGAATTAAAAATATATAATTTCTAAAGACAAATTTTATGTTCCGGTACAGACGGGAAATACTTCATACTCTTACAATAATGCACGATTTTTCATTATTTTTTATTTATTAAGATTTTTTCTATTTTAGCTCACAGTCTATCAAAAAAAAAAAAAAAAGCTAATGTCTGTATGCTTGCACGTATGTAAGTGGGTAACGGGATAATATTTGATAGAAATTTCCGATTTGCTTCAAATTTTGTAAATAGATTTATTCTCATGAGGCACTTGAATGATTTGTTTTGGAGACTCATTGGTTAAGTATAAAACTAAAAAAAGCGGTGTGTTATCCTCCTTTACTTTAGATAAATGGTTTTTTCATGAGGAATTATCCAATTTGCTTCAAATTTACTATAACGGTGTATTCAGGTAAAGAGTTTTCATGATAAGATTTTGAGGTTCATTGGTTACTATAAAAGAGGAACAAAGGAGCTAATCTACCCGTAATTTAGATCAATACATTTTTCATGCAGAATTATCAGATTTGTTTCAAATTCTGTTTACCGGTTTACTGTGATAAGTGCTTCCGTGTTTAGATTTGAAGATTCATTGGTTAAGTATAAAGGGAGAGTTCTGGGGCTAATACTCCCTTAATTTATTTACCGTGTATCTCAAAAAGAGTGAATTCTATTTTATGAATAAAAGACATAAATAAATGTATTATATATAATTAGTGTGGATAGTGTGTGAGTACAATGCCTTCAATTTATCTGGTAACTTTTTTTCTGTCTTCTTTTATAATTTTACTTTATACTGGTTTTTAAAAAATTTATTGATGTTTTACTTCATAGGTTTATTTTATCAAATCAATACTTTTGTTAAAAAAAGAAAAAAGAAAAAAAGAAAACTTTTTTACTAACCAAATTTTTATATTGTTTATATGCAATTTATTTCAAAAGTTTTAAAGTTTATGTTGTACATTTGTAAAAGAAATGAGCAACAAAAAGTAGGTGGTGTGTTATCCTCCTTTACATTAGATAAATGGGTTTTTCATGTAGAATTATTCAATTTGCTTCAAATTTACTATAACGGTGATAAAACAATGGGTATGTGTACGTGGCCAATACTGATCATCACACCGTGCTCTGGAAACGGTGATAAAGAATACGCAGATAAAACGTTTCCATCATAAGATTTTGAGGTTCATTGGTTACTATAAAAGAGGAATAACGGAGTTAATCCACCCGTAATTTGGATTAATAAGTTTTTCATGCAGAATATCAGATTTGTTTCAAATTCTGTGTACCGGTTTATTGTGATAAGTGCTTCCCTGTTTAGTTTTGAAGATTCATTGGTTAAGTATAAAGAGGGGAAATTCTGGGGCTAATACTCCCTTAATTTATTTACCGTGTACCTCAAAAAGAGTGAATTCTATTTTATGAATGAAAGACATAAATAAATGTATTATGTACAATTTGTGTGGATAGTGTGTGAGTACAATGCCTTCAATTTATCTGGTAACTTTTTTTTCGGTTTTCTTTTATAATTTTATCATACACTGGTTTTTAAAAAATATATTGATGTGTTTATTCATTCATTTATTTCATCAAATCAATACTTTTGTTTAAAAAAAGAGAGAGAGAGATAACTTTTTTATTAACCAAACTTTTATATTGTTTGTATATAATTTATTTCAAAAGTTTTAAAGTTATTTTTGTACTTCTGTAAAAGAAATAAGCATCAAAAAATAATCTTTAAACTTTTTGCTGCGTGTAACATGAATTTGGATGTCTCACTTTTTGTGTTCTTTAATGTCAGTGTCTAGACAGTTTTCTTTTCTTCTTTTTTTTTCCTGGGAACTGGGTCCCAGTCCCTTGATATAGGACGTGTAATGCATTTACCTCTGAATAAGGACACTCGATTTAAGGGACACTTGAAACTGAGATTAAAAGGACTGTTTTTTGCATTTCAAATATTAAAGTAGTTTGTGATGAAAATGAAAATATAGATTTTTGTGACCTTATCAAACAGACAGACAGTCATGTAGATACAGAGACACACGACACAATTAATGAGCTTTTGTTCGCCCCACAATTCTGATTTGACATCAGTTCATTTATCCCTATTGAAATTAATGCTGAAAATTATGAGGATGATTCTGAAATTGGAGAATAAAAGAAAATTGTGAAACAAATAATTTTACAGATGCTTTTAGGCTGTTCTCAAATCCAAAAAAAGCAACATAGATATGAATTTTAATTTATTTTTATTCGGAAATACCTAATACTAGCAGGTGCTATTGTTCAGAAAATATGTAATCGAGCTGTTTTTTTTTTCTATTTTTTTGCAAATTCAATAGATCTTTCAAAAAATGGCGTTTTGAAGTGAATTTTCACGCAAAATGAGAATAACTACTCAAGAAAGGGTAACTAACGTCTTTGTCATGTCAAAATCGCTTATAACTCAATAGTAAATTTATTTATCAAAAATTGAAAATGCAATTCAATTTAAAATCGCTTTCATAGTCCAGCGTTCTAATACTATACCTTTCCATTAAAAAACGAATTTGTAATCGTGACAAAATGTTTTTTGCTTACTAAGTTGAGCAATTGAAAGATTTGCTGTCTTAAAATACGCAAAGAAGTTCAATACTTATTTTTCTTTTTGTAAATATTGCTGGTAATGAAGAACTAAAATTTTTAAGTATAGTAAATGAACACTTGAAAGGTTTGTAGTGAAAAAATTGAAATTTAAAAACAATCCCTTTTGATTGATTACTTCAAGTAAAATTCTTTTAAATGTTTTTATACTTTTTCATGTACACTGTTTGCATAAAAAATACAAATCAATAATTCTACAAATCATTTAAGGATTTTGTAATCAATTAACATTTAAATTAAATAATTAATACTGTTTTCTTCTTTTTGGTCTGATTAACGTAATTTATACAACTTCGGATACATTTAAATTTCACCTTTAACACTTTATTATTTTTTATATTCTTTTGAACGATAAATTAAAAAATATATAAAAAACTCCGAATAAGGGAACCTCTATTTAAGGGACAAAAGTTCCTGTCCCATACGTGTCCCTTATTTAGAGGTTTCATAAAGTGAGTAACGTATTTATCTTAATTTGCAACTCTCCTCCCCTCTAACTGTATATTTACACAACCTTTTAACTCTTTGCTGCGCAAAGCAATTTCATTGCTAAAGTGTTGAAATTAATGATTGACACCATAATTTGAAAACAAATTTATTTTTAAATATGTTATGTTTCACACATATAATAAACCGAAATTTCTTTTGCTAGAATTCTGGCGCCAATGTTGCCTTAAGTAATTAAAATTAAGTGCTTTCGTAGCCGTACCAGCGCCCTTCAAGGGGTTAAAAATATTGTGTTTTTATCTTTGCACTATTTTAAATGTACTATTTTGGTGAACGTTCAAGAAATTTTAAAAATTTAACTTTCCTGAATTTGTTGGCACAAAAAATGTTTAAATATGTGAAATAAATTTTGTTACGTTTGAGTTTCTTAATAACAATAAAAACTCAGTATATAATATATCTATATATTAAAAAAAACTCAAACCTTGCATAATTGCTTTATATATATATATATATATATATTTGCATAATGAAAACGATATTTTTAAAAATATTTTTTTATTCAAATTTTAATGATAGTTGCTATAAAACCCACAGAACACTATGTTCACTAAACTGAAATTGTGAGACAATTTAGATCTAATATCGCAATAAAAAGTACTACACAATAAATCGATAAAAAAATTTAATTACTATTTTTAAAAATTTTTATTATTTATCTAATCATATGTAGCATAGGGTAAATCTCGAATCGTGTTAAAAACCGATTTTTTTTTTTTTTTTTTTTTTTTTTTTTTTTTTTTTTTGACGGATTTACACATTTTAGGCACTGGAAATTTCAGAAAGAAAGAAAAAGAAAAGAAATGAAATGAACGAAAAAGTATACAAAGAAAATTCCACCCATCTGTCTGTGTATGCCTCTAAACGCTTTATCTTTCGAACAAATTCAGAGAGAAACTTGAAATTTGGTACATACTATTATGTAATAATGAGAAGAAACCTATTGAATTTTACCAGCCTCGATTATCGAGTACTTTTTTTTTCTGTCGAACTGTCAAAACATTCATTCTGATATAATATGCATAATTTTTTTCGAAATTGTTTTTTTAAGGAGTGCTAATAAAATAGAATTTTAAAAAATCCCATAAAGTTTGCATAAAAAATGAAGTCGATCGGATAATAAGTTGCCAAATATTTGTAATCATATTTTTTCACAGCTGTCGATTTTTCATGACATTCCAATTCATTCTTAATTCAATTCAAACATATATCTTAAATGGAAACTAGCTGCACCCGTCGAAATTCGACGGAAAATAATGTATATTAGATAAGTATGTTACATTTAAAGCTTATGTATAATAGAAATGATTGAAATAAAGGAAAAGTGTACCTTAGAAGAAAATATGAATTTTATTCAGTGTTATCTATAATAAGTACGAAATCAGTTTTCATATTGGTTTAATGATTGGTTTTTCTTTTCTTTTCGAGTTAAAGTATTTCCTTATATGCCACATTAGTTGTTGCGTTGCTTTTTAGAACTGTTTGCACTTTTAAATTTTTAAATGAACGTACTCGAAAAGTCGCGACATATAACTGGCCGTGGCTAAATATTGGCTCAGGTAAATAAATACTAACAGAATCCATTGTTTGCTATTGTGCTTTATTAATTGTCATACAAAGCGCATCACGAATTGGAAATTGGTGTCTTCTAAATGAAAAGGGAAGAGTTGTATCTGATGGCATTAAATTGATTCTAGGAATCAAAACTCTTTCTCCAACTCTGTTGCCAGTAATAACTGCTAGATCCAAACAATTATCCTGGACATGTTTCGTACAATTAACCTGGTCCCACTTAATAGGCTTTCGTAAGGACTTAAATTTCATAGTAATATTACAATTGCTCCGATTTTTATTGTGAGAATGTATGGAGGCAATCCACTTAATTCTAAGCTATTTAAAAATGCTGTTGTTTATTGGAGGATTTCTTTTTCATTTTCAGTTATTAAATAATTTATGCTCATGTATGTTCTGGATGTGCCAGGTATAAGGTTTATAACTTTATGGTTATTTTCATTGCAATGTTCGTTTTTTTGGTGCTAGAATTAAAACTTTAGCAAATTTAGTGATACTATCTGAAGCTGAAAATCCTTTTCCAAAAATTTTCGATACGATGTCATTTTCTGATATAATAGACGATGGTAAACGTACTTTATTCGAGTCCCCAGGGAATTCTTCATTCATGCAAAAATTTTCTCCATTACCTATTTTAAGCAAAAATTCAGATTCCTCTGGTAATAATGGCATATTTTTTTTAATTTAAATATTTTAAATTTTATGCAATTTGTTTGAAAGCTGCATCTCAGTTTATTTTTGAGATATTAATTATTTTATAGTTTTTAGTACCAATTTTGTTATTGTGGCAACAAAATCATTCCATTTTCTTAAGAAAAAAAAATAGAAATTAAAATGCGCAACATTTTTCCATGCAATTTTCGGTAATGCAAATTTTACACTTTTAAACATCGTACATTTTTAATTTTTACACCGGTCGTATAGAAAAAAAATGTGCTTTTAAATGCAATTCGTTTGAAAGATGTATCTTAATTTATTTTTGAAATATTAATTTTTTTATAGTTTTTTAATAGCAATTTTGTAATTGTGGCATCAAAATTATTCTATTTTCGCTTAAAATTGAAAAAAAAAAAATAGAAATTAAAATCTGCAACACTTTCCTGTACAATTTCGGCTTTGCAATTTTTACACTTCTAAACATCGTACATTTTAAAATTTTATACCATGGTATAGAGAAAAAAATGTATTTTTAAATGCAATTTGTTTCAAGGTTGCATCTCAATTTATTTTTGAGATATAATTTTTTTTATATAATTTTTAGTACCAATTTTGTAATTGTGGCAACCGAATCACTCCATTTTCTCTTAAAATTAAAAAAAAAAATAGAAATTAAAATGCGTATACTATTTTTAAAATATCGCCTGTTATAAAATCCAGTGAATTTCAATTTTATTTCATTTAATAATTTGAATAATTGAGTTTTATTTAATTTGTTAATTTTAGCTTAAAATAATATTTGTTTGAGAGTCAGACTGGCCAATATAAGATGTGTTTTTGCTGTAACTAATTTTGTAGATTTATTATAAATGAATGAAATAGTTTTTTCTTTAAAATTTTCTTTCGTTGAATTTCGAAGGTTCCACCTCATAAGTCAACAAAACATTACATAATTATAATAGAAACAGAGAGTTTCTACTCTGCATGGCTGAACCAACCCACTACACATTTACAGCACTTGCAATAAATTTAATTTATTTATTGGTTTGTAGCCTCCATGAACTTGTCAAAATTATTTTATTGTCATGACAACGAAAAGAAAAACGAAATCTTTGTTATTAAAAAGAATAAAAATATTGAGTTTGTTATTGATATGTAGAAAACGTTTTATTTATTTTTATTTTAAATAATAATTTAATATAACGGAATGATTTTAGTTAATTTTTGATATTATGTAAAATAGAAATATCGTAATACAGGCATATCACAGGTTTTATTCATCTTTTTTCTAATATGACATCATTTACACCTTCAGAAGCACTCATCTTTTCCGAAATAAAAGCGTTATTTACGCAGTTATTTAAAAATTCTTTAGTTTTATAAAATATTTATTATAATTAAATGAAAATGGTGCAATTTATAGAAATATTTTCATTTGTGCATACCAAGAACCTTTAAGTAAATAGAAGAAGTTCTGTTCATTTAGATGCAGTAATAAAAGTCAGTGAATATGACATCATCACTGACACAGCTATAACAATATATATTGTATTCATGGAACAAATTTATCTGGTTTCTGAATGACATTTTCTCCATCGAAAAAAATTTTCTTTAAATATTATATTTCATTCAAGTTTTTTTTCCGTTAATTTATTTATATAATACTTAATAACATTACTCAGTAAATAATCTGTGTATTGTACCGCGATTAGTGAATAATTATATACAATCATTTTATTGGGGTTAAATTTTACGAAAACCATTATTTTTTTCCTTTGAAATACGATGACACATTCACCGATGAGATCAAGCTTCTGATTGGTGGAAAGTAATAAAGCAAAATAAATTTGAAGTGAGAAAAGTGAGAAAAGCTTAACCTGTTGCAATTGTTTTGAAGAAATGTCACGAAAAAGCTTTTAAAATTAAAAATAAAATATAAAAATGGAAATAAATAAAAAATTAGTCAGAATGGGCACATCTACACATGAACAGCTTTCATTTAAAAAAACAATTATCAAAATCGGGCCAGTAGAAAGCTCAGGGCTGATGACTAAAAAAACAGCCAGGTGTTTTAAATATATAGATTATACGCCAGTGTGGCGAGTGGTCAAGAATAAACACAGTAAAAAAAAAGAGGGAGCCACCAGTATTTTCTTATGAAAAATTTTATCAATAAAAAAAGGCTTTCTAAAAAGGCGAATTTCTCTTTAAAAAAATATTGGTATTTATCACCTTTTCTGAATGGTTTTTTTTCCCCGACCACTCTCTGCCCTTTACACTTAATCCGACGTAGTAAGCTGTTAGTTAATACGATTATATTTTTGGAGTTACAAGGATGTTTCTTTTACGCAATTCAATAACACAATTTTTAAAGTTTATGATGTACTAATCAAGCCATTATTTTAAACACTATCGTCTGAACAAGTTGAAACAATTGCTTGAAATTTTGTATATACAGTCGTGGAAGAAAAAAGTAAACACCCCCTATAAAATCGACAATAAAATATCATAGAAGAAAGTTACTTATACCACACTCTAAAAAAAATGTGTAAATTTACACACAAAAATGTGTAAATCGATGATACAAAAACGACATGTCTATATGTGTAAATTTGTGTGTAAATTGCGCCAAATGTGTAAATTTCAGAATACACATTTTAATGTGTAATTTGATGATAAGTCCAAATGTGTAAAAGTTATCTGATAACTCTTGAAATACACACTTTAATGTGTGAATTGCACTGAAATACACATATTTCTGAGCACTATTTTTACACATACATATGTGTAATACTCTTTTTTTACATATATTTTTGTGCAATAGGAAAATACCTACAATGTTGTGTAATATGCAAAATACACATGTTTTTGTGTTATGTACAGAATGCACAGATTTTTGTGTAATATTCTGTTTTTACACATATGTCTACGTAACATGGAAAACATATTTTTGTGTAATATTTAAAATAACAGGTTTTTGTGTACAAAGATTTACCTTATTCTTTGGTGTGTAAACTGCGAAAAAGTTTTTAAAATAGCAAAACAAAATTACATGAAGAACAAATTCGTATATGCTTGACTTGTTTCTAAGTACGCGATCGTAATTATGTAAATACTACGTAATAACTATAGTTGTCATTCAATCCGTCCGTCTGTCTATCTGTCCGTTCGCATATAACAACGCAAAAACTACTTATCCGAATTGTTTGAAATTTAAAATACATAACTCTTGCATAATTTTATCAAGTCATTTCAATTTTTATGAAAATGAGGTGCATAATTCAATTACAGAGACAATCAAAAGCGTTCCCTTTCATAACGGCCAATGTATAAAAATAGTTTCAAGTGCCTTTTAATAATGTTACACGTTTTCGAACATAATAAAATTGACATGCATCTATGAAGTATATACTACAATATAAATTCTGTATAATCTGTAGTGCAGAGAATAGTTTTTATTAATTTACAGGGCCATACTGAAATATTCCATTACATTATGGTAAAAAAGGAAACATTGTTTGGGACGCGTTTTAATTTTATTAAAATATTTCACATTTTATTAAATTGATGTTTATGTTGCTGAGATTTGCTAAAGATTACTTATTTTATAATGGAAAGCAGATATATAGTGTTTACAAAGAAGACAAAGAACATATTTCGGTTACTTAAACAGTATCCGAAGTACTGTGTACTATTACACCAAAATCTGAATATTTCTTTTTAACTTCGTTATAGTACGAAACGCATCTCATTTACTTTTTTAACGCGCAATTTCCAACTTGCTTCTTTGTAACAGATTTGTAATCTTAAAGCAAGAACACGAATCCTTTACGCTTAATCAAGGAACAGGGTCGTCTCAAATTGTAATCTATCATATTTCTGTTATTATAATCTATTTTCTTGAATTATTTTCCTTCATTTATTTTCTTTCTGAAACTATAATCTATTTTCTCCTTGTGTTTGCAGATATACAACGTGATGACACAAAGGATTAATTCATTTTATATAAGGATTTGCAAGCAATAATAAAAAAAAAAAACTTAAAATTTTTTTTTGATTATTAAAAAATAACTTTAATAATAGATTGTCGATATTACATGCTTATTTATGAAATTATAAATTTAAACCAATAATAACTTTTGATACATGATTTAAAAAAAAACGGTCATTAATTGTCCATATCTTACAGCAACTGAATGTACTCTATTTTGCCTATATTGAGAAAATTTTATGTTTTTTTTTTTTTTTTTCAAAGATGGCTGAATGTCTGTTGCCAAGGCTACTATAACACCGATACTATCGTAAATAGTACAAGGGATTAGAATTATTACTATCCAACTTTTAGAATAAAATGTAGAGAAAAATTTATTTATATCAGTGTATTAAAAATACAGGTTATTTTTTATAAGACACAATAAAAAAAGAATAAAGAATCCAGTAATGGAACCCCACAAAAGTAATAGATTTTTATAAGAATAATTAGAGCCAAAATTTAATGAAGGCATACTAATAAAACAAAATAATTACTTCAAATAAATTCAACGAATTAGAATAGCAATAATTAATTAAATATTTTGAGAACTGTTCACTGTTTAAATCAATCATTGTAGCTATCACAATATCAAAATTTTTAATTATTTTAGATACATTGTTTAAACTTCTAAATGTCGGATGATTACAGTTATCAAATTATTTATACATTGGGAGGTAAAAGAAAGGTGGGTAGGTAAAAGAAAATGTGAAAAAAGTTATTTGAGCACAAATTCGTTTATTTCCCTCTATTTTTAATAGTTAACACGTTGAGCGCCACTCAGCTACCAGTAACAGATACAGTCGATGCAATTGTTTATACAAAATACAATTAATTTTTAACTATTTCTATAATTGTTTTTCTTTAAATGGGAATTATTAGATTTAAATGGCAAATGAGCGACCCCTCCCTCTCCCGAACCAGCATACAAGATAGAGTTAATAAAAATATTTTTCGATTAAAACATTGAAAATTTTATAAACCACACGAAATTAATTAATAGCAGTTATATATAATTTTTTTTGTTTTTACGGTATAGTAAATGCAATTTAAATATTAAATTGAATTAATTAGATTTTCGATTAAATTTAACAATTTTATTCACTATGAACAATACTGTAATTGTCCTTTTAACTATGTCAACATTGGATTGCTCTGTACTGGAAATTGAATAACTAAGCATTTCAATAACACACGCTTCTTAAATTCTTAAAAATAAATGAAATTTTGCAAATAGTCATAAGTACATAAAATTCAAAGCTTTCTTTCTAACGAAACATAAACATATGCAAATTTTGCAAGGAAAGAAAAATTACAGTATTACTTTATTAAATGAAGCCAACTCTTAGCATATTCATTAAAATTTTCACTGAAAATCGATGGAACTCTGAAATATTATTTTCGGCATCTTGATTGGATCGATTGGGAGCATAAAAAATATTATAGCTTTTAAATCATGTAAAGAGAAGTTATGAAAATATATATATAAATTAAACTGTTACTAAATATTTTTTTATTAACCAAAAATATTGAATCTTGTCTATTAACTTCTCATCTAGTCTATATGTATCTCATATGCATGATGTACATATCATATATTTCATATTCATACATTTTATAATGTGATATGATTCATATACTATGAGTTAAAAACTCTGTTTAACGTTGAAATTATTGGGATGTTATAATACATGTTTAGTAATTATGTTAACTATTGATTAAATTACTTTTAAAACCGCAAACTTTTAAAATCGAAAGACATTTAACCACATAGTTTTAAAAAGGAAAAAAAAAAAAAATCTGATTTAAATGAATGAATCATTGGCATGCGGCCGTTTATTTCAACGAAATAAAAATTAAACTTATTAAAGTTTATTGAATTGATAAATGTTAAGTTAATGTTAATTATTGCTTTTATAAAATGTTTATGTGCAATTAAGTAAAACTAAAACTATTAACTAAAAAAAGGAAGCTGAGAAAATATTTTTTTCTTACCTATTTCTTATCAATCACTCTCCTCTGTGTTAAATTGGGAAAATCCAAAAATAAATAGATCCTTTCGTATTCGTAGAATTATGTCCGAATCCAGTACAGTGACATTAATGAGCTCTATTAACTACATTACTGAAACTGTACCTTTTTCGGACTGTTATGTAAAATATCCTTTGGATGAATTCTTGTAACATTCTCGAAAATTTTTTTTAATTCATGTGAACTATATACGTTTATAACATAACAATATGTTCGAACACTTTGAATATTCTTGGTCCTTGGTCTGTTTCTATTCTAGAGAATAAATACACACGCTTGTGATCTTCTGCAGGGCAGGTGAAATTTTGCGCGCAGATGTTCTTATTTATACAATGCTAGATTTGAAAGTTAAATGTATATTTTCATGAGAGTGGCTCTGATTAAAATTTTCAGTTTGAAGAATTTTTTATGCACTTCATTTTTCTTTTTATTTAATTAAAAAAAATTCTTGCTAAAATGAACTTCAAAGTTTCTTTTTTTATATACATTATTAAGTTGTATTAGTCATAATATGACACATAAATTAAAAATGTGTGAACTTTTAGAAAATATAAAATCAGTTTAATGAGCAATAATGCATCAGTTATAATAAGTGACACACGTTTTTGTATCACATGTAATAAATGCAAAGTATATTCTTTAAAATAAAATGGGTTATCTGGGAAATAAAGTTATTTTTTAAGGTATTTTTACATGTATTTTTAAAGATAGATTTTTTTTTATTTCGGTGCGCGCGTGTTTGGGGGGGGGAGTTAAATTAGGAATCATATGTCATAGCACACATTTTGTACATCTTATTTTATAATGAAAAATGTTAAATTTATTCAAAAAATGTGGGACAAATAGCAAAATTTATTTTTAAAGAGTCGAATAGTTAAACACTAACAGAAAAGAAAATATTTTTTGAAAGTATACATGTGTCATTACTATAATAAGGCATACTAGAACCCCCCCCCCCCCCCACACACACACACAGCGAAAGCTTAGTTTTCTCCACCAGCGTATTATTTTTTGTCGTTTCTGAAATTAAGAGCAATTTATAATTAATAAAACTAGGGGAGCAAATGCGGGCTTCTAATATTTTTGAACAGCCCTGTATTTGATCTGTCGGTTAATAGATATACTATAAAATAGGGAAGTTTAGTTTAGCAAGAAAACGCCTAACTAATGAAATTTTTCTTTTAGCAATTTATGCTACTATATGGAAACATACTTGAATATTTTGCTCAGCCCTGTAGTTTACCTAGTACCTTTATTACACGCCAATATTTTGCTAAAATTAAGTTCTTACAAAAATACTCTTTAAACTACTTAAATCACATTTCCAAAAATTATTATTCATAGGAGACCCTGTATCCATTTTTTTCCGTGACCCTGTAACTCATTTTATCTGTATTCTAGAAATATTCCTTAGTAAACTAAATGCAGTTCAACGTAAAAATGCATAATTTATTTAAAAACAACTTTTAAGTAAATTACATTCATATTTAGTAACCCCCCGAGCAAAGCTTAGTAAATTTCGAGCTCTTTTGTGTAGCCCTGTATATCTAAATTATGTAACTTTTAGCATTTATAACGCCTTATAAAACTTAAAAGCGCTTATCATAATTAAAAATGCATTTCATTCATTCACAGCCATCATTCGTAATATACAGTTCTTCGGATAGAATATACTATTTAAAATATTTGCGTTTCCCTGTAAACGCTATGCATTTCATATTATGCGTGAAATAATTGAGCTTCAGTGACACATATCAATTTGATTATATTTTTCCATAATGAAAATGTGTCGCAAATAATTTCCCCCCCTCCTGAGTTATTATGTCTTTTAATGAAATAATTATGCTCTGTAAATGAATTATAACTATTCTTTTCACTACATATTTTACAGAATGCATATTTTAATGCATTTCGTAGATGCATATAATTTTGAATATGTTTGACCGGGTGTAATACCTTTAAAATTCATTTGAACCGATTTTTCCCCATAGGCCGTAATGTAATCGAAATTTTTTAACTGTCCCTGTAAATAAACTAATCATGATAGAAACTTCATTTTCAATAGAATTTGTGCTAGGGAAACGTCAATAATGTTAAAAAAATTTATAATAATCCGAGTATATTTGCGAGAGTTAGAGCGCGGCCAGACGGACTGACAAACCGAAAGCAAACACTTTTTTAATTTGTTGGAAAGTGTTAAAAATGCACTTCCAGCAATCATCTCTAATATACAGTATACCTTGAACTGTAAAAATATAAACGGGCCTGTCTCGGGCCGAACTTATGATTTTTACACTTGCCCACGCTGGGCCAAGAAAGATGTCATTCGGGTCGCGCCGGGCCTGTAAATTGCAGACGGTGCAGACTTCTAATACACTTAAACACTGTCCTTTAAGATTTGCACATTTATAATTATGTGTAACACTTCAATTCGTGTAAATTCACGTAATATTTTACATTTACACACTTTTGTGTGTCAACTGATAAAAACAGACAGACTCACTGTCATAAACGAAATACTCATAAAAACAGTTAATGTTTTGAACAAAATGTGTAAATTTTATGACAAGTGGGTGATTTCCGAAATTTACACACTTTTCTGTGTACACATAATTATGCTTAAATTAGAATGACACTTCATTTCGTGTAAATCCAGGCATTTTTCAGAATTTACACACTTTTCTGAGTTTATCAAGTGATAACAAATTACACACTTAAATTCAGAAGCTAAATACACACAAAAACAGGTATTTTTTGGAAAAAAATGTGTAAATTGTATTACAAGTGTGTAATTTTAGAAAATTACACACATGTGTGTGTAAAATTAGCCAATTTACACATTTATTTTTTAGAGTGCAGTGGATTGGAAATAAAGTTTACTTTTGAATTATATACATAAAATTTCTCCTTAAGGGTCCATCTACATATTAAAACTAACTTTCATTTGATTTGTCAATACCAGTACCCAATTCTGACAATATAAATGAACTCTAAACTCTTTAATAAGTCTAAAAAAATTTTATTCAATTCGTACGATAAGTTTCCGAGGAATTAATTATTTTAAAACGAGCATATTTTAGGGGCTATATGTGAATTGAAGTTCAGTACTCGATTGCTGACAGAGAGAGTCCCCTTCTTCAGCTAAGGCATTTTAGGTGGCACTTCCAACAATCAATGAAGACTGTTAGATTACAGGCTAGAGTAAGAAGTTTCAAAATGTCTATAATAACTTCGAACGTAGACATCTAAACACAATTTAAATCATCACTTTGCCATTTTTTAAGCTTAATTTGAAAACTACTCTGAAGAAAAATGTGATATATTTTTATCGTATTTGGCATACAATCAAAGTTATGAAAACATGGATTGAGAGCAGGAAAACAAAATGGTAAACCTACGAGTCAACCACTGTATGTAATAATTTTTGTCTTATGCATCACTTCACTTCTGGCATACATGGATCATTAGATTCCCATATTTTTCACACTTCCATAAGATAAAGTTTTTTATGCTTGATACCTTAGGTTTTTGTACTGTCGGCTTTTGAAGTATTTGTTAAAATTAAAAAAAAAAAAAAAAAAAAAAAAAAAAAAAAAAAAAAGCAATAAATACATTATAAGATTATACTTTCCACAGAATGCAACATTTTGTCACTAAACTGAGATTTTCTATCTAAAAAGACAGGTATTCAACTTATGATCATTATAAAATTGATATCATGTCAAATTGATTGAAACATGTTTTGAATCGGATTATGATAGAAATTATATTTACTACTGAAACGTCAGTGAAGGCTTACTTTGGAGACACGAAATTTTCTGGTCTCTGTCTGTGTGTCCGTCTGTCTGTCTGTTCCGTGATAACTGTCGTAAAATGCATCCGATTTCGTTGAAATTAAGTAAGCACGTTCATAAAGTACCCGAATTTAGCTGCATAGTTTTTGTTATGTTTGATTCATTCGTTCGTAAAATACAGAACATATTATTTTGCACCATAATGCTTTTCAATAGCATTCAAACTATTTTCAAATTTCCATTTGATGAAAGGAAATGACACATTTGATAGCCGTAATTTAGATGATAAATTATAAATGTTAAAAGTCAATATAAGGTTTTAAATCATTCCCATTCATTTTAAATTTTGTTAATATAATTCTAATTTTTTTTTTAATTAGGTGTGTAATTTTTTGTAGAACTTTAAACATGTTTTCCTATAATATAAGCCATTTTACTTTATTATTTTACGTATTTCACATGATAAATATTCAATTTTTTTTTTTCGTCAGTTGCTTAAATGAAAAAAAAAATAAATTATTTAAATAATTCCAATTACGAAAAATTAAGCAGAAATTCTGCCATGAAGAAATAGAAGATTATTTAATTTTTAATAATGTGGTGTGCAATATAGCTTTGTGGAAAATATAAACCATGTTAATAACATTGCGTTTTCAACACTTTCCATCATAGTTGAAAAGTGCTCATAAATTCTGTTTCTCAGTTCGTGAGACTGGCTTTTCGTGTTCTATCACGCGTGAATAAGACACAATTGCTATGAAATTGATATATGTTATTGTGGTTTACTGTTGCATTTTCAGTTTGAAAATGAAGTACGAAGCATAATCGGATCATTTACAGGGCCACTCAAAAGTATTCCTTGCATTAAGATCTACGGAAGAAAATCGTTTGCTCTGTATTTTAATGATATTTTAAATATACTGAAATTGACATCACTAAAGTTTACAACAGGGTTCTTTCTATAGAATATGGTGCGCAAGGAACATACCATTTATTTACTGGGACACACAAAAGAATTTGCTTGTAGAAGGAAATGAGCAATAAATAGACCTATGAATAATAATAGCCGGCAGTGCGTTTTCATTTGATTTATGAACAGGGTTCACGCTTTCGCTCGCCATTGCGCCAAATTGCAACTAAATTCTTCATTTGGCGAGTGAACAAGCGATTAGATTCGCCAAATTGCTAGTGCTCAATTTTTGCTTTTTCTTTCCTTTCTTTTTCTTTTTTCATGCATATGCATATATTTATATTTTTAATATATGTATATTTTAATATATTTGTAGCGGATATTAGAAATTAGATTAATAACAATCGTTGTCGCAGTTATAAAAACTTAAGCTATTTTAGAACATATTGAAAAAAGGGGATACATTAAAGGATTAAAGATTTTTCTTTTGTGTGTGTGTGCTTGCTGCAAAGCGATTCTATTTTCTTAATACTTTTTTTCATTTGGCGAATGTTTTTCATTTTTAATTAGCCAAATTACTAACGTTGGTTAAATGTCAGAAATAACACTGTTTATGACCATAAAAACTGTTTTTCCGAAATAAAATTTATAAAAACACTATTATAAATCAGACATAATTTAATTTATAAAAGATTGAGTTTAAATAAATATTGCAATTTGGTTATTTTCTTCGATTATTTATTTCTATTGAAAACCTTTAAGAATTGAATGATACTTATGAATATTTAAACGTGTTAAAAAGATGCCGATTGCTGGAGGTTCAATAATATATAAAATGAGATTAAAATAGAAAAGATTTCAGGGTTGACGTTAAGGCTCCTGATCTGCAGATTTACTAGTTTATACTTTACTTTAAACATATTGTTTTTAAGATGATAAATTCTTTTTCATTATTTGTGTTGCACATAATGTGTGAGAATAAAATCACCTGCTTGAAAAAAAAGAGGTCAACAATTTACAAAGAATAACTAACGTGATAGTACTTCTTTATACCTGATTAGGTATTGCTCTTTTTGACAGATAAGAAATTTTATCCTTCTTATGCAACTACCAATTGTCAGAATCTTTTAGCAGCTCTCGTGAAATTTCTTCGTTCGAATTCGAATTGCTGATAATATTTTATATTTCAAAATGAAGATACTATTGGTCTTAGCTCTTTATGGTAATAAATCAAATTTATATGCATTATATGTTTTTACTGATGTGTTTCAATATAAAAGAAATATTTTTAAAAATTTGTTATAAGACATTTAGTATTGCTATATTCCCCCCCCCCCTATTTATTATATAAAGCGCGTTCTACTTTTCCATTGTTATCATACTTCATCATTGATTATTCATCAAGAATATTAATGGAGAAATTAGTAAATAAATTCTTAATTTTAATAAGTCGGAAATTGTACAGCAAACATGGCAAGTGAGGCGCGTTCGTCTTATAACTAGTTTTATAACTAATGCGATCTTGGTACAAAAACTCTTGCGCTCTTATTCAAAGTTGTATGAATACAAAATTTATTATGATTATGTTACCGTTAAAGCGTTTAATCCTTATTTCATAAAGTACCAAGTTAATTCATGAAATAAGGAGAGGTGCATATATAACGTTATCAACTTTTTGGGAATTTTGGACCCCCTCCCCCCCCCCCCCCGGTAATGATAACATTATCAATGTAGAATTTTTTTTATTTTAGAATTTATTTCTTTTGTTTGGAGTTATATGCAAAACTGGTTACATTTATTTTCAGCATACTTTATTTATTCAAATAAAGAGACCCCCCCCCCGGTAATGATAACATTATCAATGTAGAATTTTTTTTTATTTTAGAATTTATTTCTTTTGTTTGGAGTTACATGCAAAACTGGTTACATTTATTTTCAGCATACTTTATTTATTCAAATAAAGAGAAATCAATAAAATGCCACTTTTTATCAAATAACACTTTAAAGAAATAGTTAAATTTTAAAAGTATTTTATAATAGCCTTTTTTTACATAATGTATTCAACAGTAATATTGTCTTATTGCACTTGCCCCGTACGGAGGAATGGGGGGGGGGGGGGTAGATAATCCAATCAACAAACTAAGTAAACATTCTTTCTCTTTTATTTATTAGTAAATACAAGCTTCAATACAAATATACTTCACATATAGTTTCTCGAACATTGATTATATATGCATAAAAATGACAAAAGAATAGGGATGTCAAACTTTAAAGTTTCTTATATTTCAAAATTAGATAATTTTACAATAATTAGCTATTTTAATAATGACTTTGTATTGTCATAAAAATTGATAACAGACTAAAGAAAAAACATAGTATTTTGAAGCAAAGACTATGTTACAAATAAAAAAGAGACAATTTTGGTACGATCAAAAATCATATCGATATCAAAAGACAAACCCCCACCTCCCTCTAAGGATATATCACGATATCATGTGTCAGACTCCCTCTCCCCCCTAAAATGATAACATTATATTTGCACAGCCACTAACTAGGTATTTTATGTATTTTCAAGTCCCTTAAAGTGTATACAATTATTAGATTCTACGATTTAATTAGTTATTTTATAGAATAACGATTGCCTAACCGTTAAAGTATTAAAAACAGCACGCAAAATCCGTTTGAACCAATTATAACTGGTTTTTAGCCCGTTTTGAATTGTTTATGCTTGTTTTGTAGTCAGTCTGTATGCTGTCTTTCTCAGACCTTTTCTTCCTTATTTACTGTCATTGGAAGTGCATGTTTTGTGGATAATGGATATTGAACTAGTGGAAATTTGTAATCTATGTATTTATCTTTGGATTCTTAATTTATGTATTTACCTTCATTTGCTCTGTCCTAATGAAACTCAATTTGAAAAATATTCAATATGAGATTTCTTTTTATACTTGACATCTTGTGGGATTGTCTTACTTGAATTTTTACCCTTCTTATAACTAGTTGAAGTACTCAATTTTATATCCTTATTTTCATGCACTGCATAAAATTGCTTCTGGCTAATGAACAATGTCCCCAAGTAGAATTGTTTGTATACTCTAACTTTGTCATTCCACATAAAAAAAAAAAAATAATAATTAAAGGAGTTCTGTTCATGGGAATTTGTGCTTGTGCTTAATCCGTTTTGCTTACCCAGACAATCAGTCGTTTTTCCAATGAAATAATTTTCTTATTTTGTGAAAGCTTATAATATTCATTGAATGCATGCTGGTCATTTTCTTGTTTTGAGCAGTTAAATTTCCATGAAATTAAGCAATTTTTAAATGTTTTACTTTGCATTGGCACAACAACCTTTCCTTAAGCATTAACATACACTTTCGATTTTTTTTGGAGTTTGGGATGAGTATTTGCAGAAGGATGTGCTTAACTGCGGAATAATACTTTAAGCTTGCGAAAAACTCGTACTTTTTCCTATCAATTTGATTTGTAGCAATTTCCTTTACCGGTCCTTTTCTAACTGATTTAGTATAAAAAATTATTTAAAGCTGATACTTCATCGAAACTGACATCTATTCTCTCCACAGGATATTGTAAATCTGAATCAGTTATGATTAGTAAATCCTTCTTGCATGGATCACCCCATTAATCAAATATAATTAAACACGATTCGATTTGCTTATCAAAGTACTAAAAAAGTGATAAAAATGTCTTCGATATTTTGCCGAAAGATTTATTTACCAAAATAATTTATTCTTTCACACAAGAAATAAAAGATTGCAGGTTTTCATAAAACAAAATAAAATAAAAATATATTATATAATATGTTGCCTGCGATTGCTTTGCACATAGAACTGTATTATTCTAATTACTTTCGACAATTACCGATATAACTATATTAATGTCTCTCGCAAGCGTATTAAAATTATATTTAACGAAATTTTAATGCAGAAATAAATCTTATTATTTTCAGGTGACGAACTTTCTGCTGCAGAAGAAACAATTCTGTGATTTTATTTATTTTATTGAAAATTATAAATATTTAGTTTTGGAATAGTTAGAGACAATTAGATAAGTTATAAAAATTTATTTCCTTCTTGCTTATTTTAACTACTATTTTTATAATAACGAGTCGAAACCTGTCGAATTCAACGTATGAAGATGTTTAAAAAATTCATAGATTGAAGTTATAAAAAATATTTGCAGTAAATAATCAATCTTACATTGGTTCGCCTAACTCAAAAAATAAATATTATTTAGAATTAAAGTCTAACTTAATTTTTTTTCAAACTAGTGAAAAATCAAACATTAACCCATTAAGTTACCCCTAACAAGTAATTCAGATAATAAATTATGAAGTTATCAATTTTTAATTATGAAGTTAGTTTGAGACTTTGATCTCTGGTATTAGGTAGTGGTCCAAGAGCCGGCAGCACAAGAAACCAGCATTTATTTTATGGAAGTGTAGTAATATAGGAGAATCTATTGATTCGAGTCTGCTGGAAGTGAAGTGGTGCATAAGCCAAATATTGATACTACTAATGCTTTACTTGTACGTTTATCATTGTGCTTGTCGTACAATAAAGGTATGAAATGATTGTACGGCAAACACAATGATAAACGTACAAGTAAACCACTAGTGGTATC
Source organism: Maratus speculifer (assembly GCA_964019185.1). Classification (NCBI taxonomy): domain Eukaryota; kingdom Metazoa; phylum Arthropoda; class Arachnida; order Araneae; family Salticidae; genus Maratus; species Maratus speculifer. Next base: position 39,113,673 of record OZ025296.1, read on the forward strand.
AATATTTGGCTTATGCACGCTTCACTTCCAGCAGAAACGGAACATTAGATTCCCCTATTACTACACTTCCATAAAATAAAGATTTTTTTTCTTGTGTTCGATACTTTAAGTTTTTGTACTGTCGTTCTTGGACTATAATGAAAAATCAACGAAAATTGCCCCACTATAAAACAACTAGAATTTTTGTTTTCAATAAAATCTAAGTATGGCACGTTTTCTAAGTCGCAAAAATTACATGCACAGTTTTTATATTTAATATTTTTTAATATTTTAATATGCAATAAATTATTAATAATTATATTACCAAGTTTGATGCCACGTTTACCAGTTAACTAATTATGCATGCAATACCCATTTCATTTTTATAATGACATCATTTTCACCCACTAAAGCCCTGTGAAATAATCGTTTCTATCTCAGTATTAGCGAAATAAAAGCAAAAATACTGAAGTATTTCTTTTACAACTTTCTGAGTAAAATATTACTAAGTCGTGACTTTAGTTTTAAGTTAAATTTTAAAATATAAGTTTTAAAAGTTAAATTATTAATTGTAATACGAAAATCTGTGTTATATCCATTCGATTGCATCTGTAATGATAAAGTAATTGCTACTTTTTTCTCCTTCAAGAATGGAGGTAATCTGAATTTCATAAAACAACTTTTAAAATTAAATTTAAAATATAAGAATGGAATTATTTAAAAAAAAATAGCGAGTACGGACACATCTGTAAATCAATTTATTTCGTTTAAAAAATAATTATGAAAACCGATTCAGTAGAAATCTTAAGCCAGAAAACCAAAAATAAATAAATAAATAAAATTAAACAAAATTGCACTTTAACAAATGACAACGACTATTTAGAAAATAACATTTTCAAAAACTATAATTTTAAACTCATAAATGATTTCCATATTTAAAAAGAAACAATACAAAACATAATTTTTATGATGATCAAAAGTACGTAATAACAGGTAACATATAACATATTAATACGCCTGGACATTTAGAGTCACGTTAATATTCCTAGGCCAATCATAAACAAATATTAAATGAAATTTCAGTTTAACAATTTTCGGTACTGTAAATTTTTAAATCACGAAGCATCGCACATTTTCAATTTTTACATCGTCGTATACAGAAACAATTTTACATTGAAATGCAACTTGTTTGAAACATGTAGCTAAATTTGTTATTGGGTTATTAATTTTTTTTGTAGTTTTTAATACTTCTTTTGTCATCGTGGCAACAGAAGTATTCCATTTCTAGACATTAAACATAGAGCAATCGGAAATCGAAAAAAATGAAAAAAATAAGTCGCGAAATTCAACCAATAAAAACATTCGGATATACTTCATATTTCCGAATTCTCTAACGACAATAACAACTATTTTTCCAAATATTTAATAAATAAATAAATAAAATAAAACTGGCGGTTTTTTTTAAATGAAAATTAAAACTTATGACGGAACACAATTTTCACCTTGTTTCTAACACAAAATATATAATATGAACTTTAAAATAATCAAGTAGTGATGTTAAGGCTTGAAAGAACTAAGATGTTTTTAAATAAAATTAAATAGTATCATCTATAGATGATTATTTTAATTATCTTTTACGTAAACCTGAACATTTTAAAGTTCATATTATATGTTTTCTAGTCTTTTAAGTATATAGGTTATTGTTACAGTCCAAGGATATATATCACAGTCCAAGGTAAATATTTTAAAGATAAGATTTTTTATTGATTTTTTTTTAAGTTTGATCAACCATTGAAAAAATGACAATTATTTGTATTAAGTATTTATATATTTTTCTTTCCATTATAAGGTATTCATTAAGGGTTGTAGCAACCATGTTAGTTTTTTTTCTAAAACATAAAAGAATGAAAATTTGTGCATTAGTTTTTGAGGTAGAGCTATTGCGATAATCACAAATAATGCAACTTTTTAGTACTTGCTACCTATAGAGTAATTTGCACCAAAACATAATCAGCACCATGCTCATTAAAAAGTAATTAGTAAAACTCAGTAGCACTGACTTTATTTGATCATCAACTGGCGGAGTCACCCTATTTTAATTCTCTCCCTACAAATTAAGAATAAAGGTAAAAAATTGCTATTAAAAACACACACTAATCACGCAAAAAGTCCCGGATGATAATGTTAAGTCTATGGAACCGTTATTTTCAAATATCTCGCTCAAATTTTAATATTTTGACGTGATTTTTTGCATAGGATAGCTGAGGACAACTAGTTTTAAAGCTCGTTTTTACTTTTTCGATTTGGGTTTCAGATTTTTTAAAAATAAATACAGTAAAAACCCGATAATTCGGATTAATTGGGACCAGAGCCAATCCGGATTATCGAAAATCCGGATTATCCGGAGAAATAGGAAAAAGTGATATAAAATAAAACATACTTACAGAAAAACACCTTTATGTTAAACGTATTAAATATTTACAGTTAATAAAAATATTTACTTTGTTTAATTCTTCCGAAAAGATTTCAGAAATAGTTTTTTTTACACAGAATACGACGATTACACAAGTTAATGTTATGAAAATTAGCCAATCGCTTCCCAAATTTGAAAAAAAAAAAAAAAACAATGACCAAACCGGTCCGGATTATCCGGAGATCGGGGATTAACGGGGTCCGAATTTGCGGGGTTCTACTGTACTTTAACTTTAGGAATCGGTTTGAACTGGTTCTGAAAGTAAAACTATTCTAGTAAATATATATATATATAACCAAAATAGTAAAATTAAATACGTACTAGCCTTAAAACTACCCGTCCTCAGCTATCCTATGCAAAAAAATAGTTCAAAAACATTAAAATTTGAGCGAGATATTTTTGAAAATAACGCCCCCATAGACTTAACATTATCATCCGGGTTCTTTTGAGTGAATAATGTGGGCTCTTAAATAAATTATTATACTTTATGTGGGATCATTCTTTTTACTTCCTTCTAGCTTTACAAGAAGAAAGTATTACATTCACAGAAATTTTTGAAATCCAATTTTCGAAATTTTTACACGTTTTAGGGGTCAAAGAACCCTAAAAATATGTGTTTAAAGAATGTCTGTCTGTGAGTCTGTCTGTCTATATGTATATGACGATAATTTTGTGGACACTCTATCTCAAGAACTAATGCACAGGATTTAACAAAACTTTAGATTCTGTTAGACCTTAATATAAAATAGATCTGAGTCTTTTCTGGTATATATCGCTTAAAGGGTGGCTCTGCTATGATGCATTATTCATATTTTTCACAACAACCATATCTCAAGAACTATTGTATAGCTTTTCATATAACTACTTTGGACACTATAGTACCACGCTGATTATGTTTTGGTGTACTCTACAGGTAGCAAGCACTAAAAAGTTGCATTATTTGTGATTGTCGCAATACATCTAACTCAAAAACTAATGCACAAATTTTTATAAAACATCAAATTAAGTTAGTACCTGATAAGATTTGTGTTGATTAGTTTTTAGCGTAAATCACCCTACAGATAACGCTGAAATGCTGTAATTTTCACGATTTCACTGTATATGACCAGTGCAATGATTTTCATCAAACTTCAGATTCAGTTAGTACATAAAAGAATGATCCTGATTAGTTTTTGCTGTACATCACTCAACAGGTGCTGCTGTTATGGAGATTTTTTAAAAAAGATTTTTCTATAGCTTTATCTCAAAAACTAATGCACGGATTAATGCACGAATTTCGGAATCAGTTATAAGTTGATACACTCTAAAAAAAAAATGTGTAAATTTACACACAAAAATGTGTAAATCGATGATACAAAAACGACATGTCTATGTGTGTAAATTTGTGTGTAAATTGCGCCAAATGTGTAAATTTCAGAATACACATTTTAATGTGTAATTTGATGATAAGTCCAAATGTGTAAAAGTTATCTGATAACTCTTGAAATACACACTTTAATGTGTGAATTGCACTGAAATACACATATTTCTGAGCACTATTTTTACACATACATATGTGTAATACTCTTTTTTTACATATATTTTTGTGCAATAGGAAAATACCTACAATGTTGTGTAATATGCAAAATACACATGTTTTTGTGTTATGTACAGAATGCACAGATTTTTGGGTAATATTCTCTTTTTACACATATGTCTATGTAACATGGAAAATACATTTTTGTGTAATATTTAAAATACATAGGTTTTTGTGTACAAAGATTTACCTTATTCTTTGATGTGTAAACTGCGAAAAAGTTTTTAAAATAGCAAAACAAAATTACATGAAGAACAAATTCGTATGCTTGACTTGTTTCTAAGTACGCGATCGTAATTATGTAAATACGTAATAACTATAGTTGTCATTCAATCCGTCCGTCTGTCTATCTGTCCGTTCGCATATAACAACGCAAAAACTACTTAATCCGAATTGTTTGAAATTTAAAATACATAACTCTTGCATAATTTTATCAAGTCATTTCAATTTTTATGAAAATGAGATGCACAATTCAATTATAGAGACAGTTAAAAGCGTTCCCTTGCATAACGGCCCATGTATAAAAATAGTTTCAAGTGCCTTTTAATAATGTTACACGTTTTCGAACATAATAAAATTGACTTGCATCTATGAAGTATATACTACAATATAAATTCTGCATAATCTGTAGTACAGAGAATAGTTTTTATTAATTTACAGGGCCATACTAAAATATTACATTACATTATGGTAAAGAAGGAAACATTGTTTGGGACGCGTTTTAATTTTATAAAAATTTATCTGAAAAAAAGTTATAATTGCTTCTGTGTCTGTAATTGGATTTGGTGTAAACATTTGAATTTTTCGGACTAGGTTAAAAAAACTATTTCTTCTGACATCAAATGACATTTTTTTTAGAGTTTTTATTTATTTTTCTTGTAGTTTTTGAATGCAATACGCTTACAAAAAGTCTTCAATTTAAAAATCACAAACGAAAAACCATGAATTGAAATCTATGAAAAGCTGTCTTTTGTCATCGGTATAAAATGAAATAAGAAATGTATAGCATGTAAAATAATAAAAACTCGAAGTTTTATAGCAAAATATATTATAAACACGCTGAAATAGATAGTATTTAAACCGAATAATTATTTTAAATGCTATATAATGTTAAAACTGCAAATATTTACTCTTATGTTACAATATGTGATTTTAAACATGAAGAAATGATTTAAAACACAAAAATAATAAATTATTTTTTCCAAATTTGTAATAAGCAGAAAATAACACACTTCTCATCCATATTATAATTTTCAAGTGTTAAATTGTAAAATAAATGAACTTACCTTTGAAAAAAAATCTGTTCTGGGCTTTCAAAATTCATTTTAGCAATAATGATCTAAAACTGCTCATGTGATCAAACTCAGTATCGTCGTATGTTGAGAATTTTAAGAACATATGTGGCAAAAATGCTATGATAGATGATAGCAGTAATAAATAAGACCCCCGATTAAGGGTGTATTTCAATACAAATTACCTTTTTTCTGATTTATTTTTAAATTCGTTTTTTCTCTCAAGCGCATCAAACTGGCAAATTCTCTTATTTAGAAAGTATATTAGGTCCCGTGCTTTTCAATTTTTTGATAAATGCAGAAAATATTGCAAAAAAATGCTGTTAAAGTCAACGTTTTAAACCGAATTTTCCGAAGCGGGAGATCTGGGAACGAAAAAAAGAGTCATACTGGGGAAATAATAGTTTATAAATCTAATTCTAATGAATTTAACAAAAAATAAAATCACACGACATCTTATAGATCTCTTTAAAAGTCACATCAGCAAGTTTCGTGTTTTTACTTCTAAAAGTGAGTCTGAAATTGTATCAGAAAATTTCGAACTGTTGAAGGTGAAAAAAATGTTTTCGAATGCACCCTTAATGCTCGCTGGTCATTTTGACTTTAGTGTACATCGCAGTTATGTAACACGGAGATACAAAGGTGTAATTCACTTTACATTATGATCTGACTGAAGCAAAATTCAAACTTTAAAAAATTTAGTTATTAAATAATAATTTTAATCATTCATTGCGAAAATTACATTTTTATTTATAAAATTGTACATTTAAAAATAATAACTCTTGCTATCTATGATTATCATTTTTGAAAACAAAGCTCATTTTTCAGGTCTTATATGAAAGTTTTTGCACAATTTTCCAAGAATCTATGTTGCCAGGGCCAATATCACTCTGATATCGTCATAAAATAATACAAGCGGATTTATAAGAATTTACTATAGTGGCTTTAAATGAAATGTGATAAATTTTTTTCCATATAATTGTCTGTTAGAAATCCATATAACCGTACTTATTTTTACCAGACACAGCTAAAAACAAAGTAGGAATACACAGTTAATAACTTTTTTTTATGTGAATGAAGTATAAAATAGCAGACCATACATAAAATAAAATCATACTTTGGTATATTATTATTAATATTTTATTTACAAGTATGGAGGATAGTTATAAATAACAAGACTTATTTTAACACTCCGCCTACCAGACAGTTCCCTCGTCGGATCGGCCAACAAAAATTAGTTTAAAATTCCGTAAAAATAGGGTGTAAAAAAATCATGATTTAAAAAGCAATAATAATAAAGATCGAATTTTTGTATTTAAATCATATTTCTTTTTATTTGAATCGGATTTTTTTTTTCTCTCCAGCATTGAAATATTGAATAGATGAAGGTTTAGCCTAGGTTTCTAAGATTAATAGATTCTAGGTTTCTAAAAAATTAGACTTTTATTTACTAACATAATCTATGTTTTTGCACTTTAATCAATAAAATTTAATTATTATTTAGTAACTACAAAAATTATAAAAACTGTAAATTAGTAATTTCATTAATTAATATAATACTATAAAGTTATATACATTAATATTTTGCAATAATTATGTAAAACTATATTAAAAAATAATGATTTTACATTTATTAAAATTATCAGTTGCTGCATTTAATTTTAAATTGATTACAATCTTTAATTAGGTATATAATGCATATTGTAATGCTTAAATTAATAAACGATAATTCAGTATTTAATATTTATTCTAAAAAGAAAAAGGGCAGAATGCTTGTTCTAAAAAAAAGGCACTATTACATAAGAAAATATATTACTAATGTGCTTAGTAGCAATAAAAATAAGTACATAATTTTTTAGTATGATAAATATAAAAATCATTAATTTTCAATATTTCTATAAATCACGAATTGAAAAATACAATTAAATAACATGTTTTAATAATATCCTGCTTTTTTCCAAGAAATAAAGTTCTATCATTTTTGTTAAGTCTTAGCAGCACATATTTAGAAGTACTGCGGTATGGAGGGATTTATTTCAAAAAAGATCTGGCTATATTTCACTATTTTTTAAAAGGTAGGGTGCATTTTGTTAATTTCAAAAGGGGCAAAGTGTTGCAGCCTTAACAAATAGCCAAAATGAAACAGTAATCAACAGAATTAATAAAAACAGCAAATAAGTAATTTCAATATGGCATAACCAACATAACTAACAAATATTATTGGTAGCTCATTTTGCATTTGTAGTAACAAAAATTACTGTTAATAGCATAAATCATACCTTACACAATGTATGTGCATACTAATATATATATATATATATATATATATATATATAGCCGAAATTTAGCATACTTTAAATGCTTATTTCATATAAAAGAATAAACAATTTAATTACTTAAAGGAAATTATGACATCACAAATTATATTAGATTTATATTTAAATATAATATTTAAATGAAATATCTTTTATGCCTTAACAAAGTTATTGTATTTAATGTTTCGCAGGACTCAGAAATTAAGATTAGAAACAATTATTTAAAGCTTTTTTATCAGATTTTGGTGTACTGTATACAGTATTCCAAATTACATTAATTTTAATACACTTTCCAAATTACATTAATCTTAGATTTTAATACGTTTGTGTCATTTAGAACAATTAGATTTAAATCAATTTTGATTTAAATAATTGATTTTTATTTCAAATTGTTGATTAAAATAATGATTTAATCGCTAGCTTAAATCCACTTTTTAAAATAGTTAACACCCTAAGTAAAATCCAAATGAATGCGATAAAATTTAGAAATTGGTTTGTAAACTTGTTTTATTAGATCTAAATTCATAAAAATCTCGAAACATTTAAAAAATATATCGAATAAAAGCTAATGAATTGTAACTGTGGTTGTATGCATTATTGTAATTTTTGTGCACTGTTTATCTTTTATTTCTTTTTTCGTGGGTTAATCATATATTTTCAGATACTGTGTATCGTATAGATATTTTGAAATTCCTTTCATTAAAATCATTTACAAAATAAAATAATAAAAGCTTCTAGAATTTAAAAAAAAAATAAATAGACAATATAATTATGACATTTCAGTCTCATTCCTTCAAACATATGGATTATTCATAGATTTTTATTTATTTCAACAAAATCATTGTAATTTAAAGAAAAGCAAACAGAAAAAATATTTTTCATACCTATTTTCCATCGACATATTTCTTCATTTTTTGATGGTAATCCATAGAATCATTTGTAGAAAACAAATAGTCCAATATTAATTACAAAAGCAGTGGCATGAATCTATTTTACACATACCAACAGCATTTGTAAACTTTCTTGGACGTATTTTGCATGAAACACAGAATTTTGCGATACTCTTGTAATATTTTTTGCTTAAATTTTTAAACTTAGACGGACTATACGTACATAAACGGCTATTTTTACAAACAAAATGTTCTCGTTCTCTGTGTATTCCAAAGATCAACAAATAAACTTTACTGTCTTTAATTAAAAAATCGTCTGCGAGTTTTCCCTATTGCACATGGCATATGCGCATGCAAAAATTATAAAGCAAAAAATGCTTACATTACTAAACTTTCAAGTTTATCACCTGTTCGTTCAAAACAGCAGGCTTAATATTTTTTTTTTCCTTTTTGAAACCACAGAAGTATAAGTGTCGCAGAAGTGTGTTTTGTTAACGACAGCTGATTGTTGACAAAAAATCACCGTAAAAGATAAACTGACATATATACCTGAACCTGAAACATTTTTACACTCTTCTATTTTTGCAAGAAAAAAATACTAGATTCGTGAAAATTTTCGAATTCTTGTTTTTAATGGATTTTACACATTTTATAAGGTTAAAAATGTTTTTATAAAATGTTTGTTTGTATGTCTGTGACTCTGTCTGTCTCTATGTGATATAAATTTTGTTGGCACTCTATCTCAAGAACTAATACATGGAATACGTTTTCATTTTATTTGAACCTTATACATACACATGCATATATATATATTTGTGTGTTAGAAATGTGATTCTATATGTCAATAATTAATTTATAACAAGCTGAAAATTGCATTTTAAACGTAGCAAATGAGATGCGTTCGTGCTATGACAAAGTTCTAAAAATATTCAGTTTTTGGTGTAATGGATACAGTATTTCGGATACAGTATAGTGGCCGAAATCTTCGGTGTGTCCCTGTAAATACTATCTGCTTTCTGTCAGCGGTGTAGTCGTAAAAAAAGCAAAGGGTATATGCATAAAACAGAGGGTATACCCTAGAGTGTATACACTGTAGCTCTTTTGAGAAACAGAGGGTATACCGAGTTCCTTAAAAAAATCCAAAGGGTATACGGCGTGTACCCGCGTATACCCTCCACTACATCCCTGCTTTGTATTATACAGGAAGTAACTTATAATAAACCTCAACAACGTACATAAAATGTGAAATAGTTTAATCGTATTATAACGCGCCCCGAACGGTATCTCCCCTATAATATTATGTAATGGAATACTTGTGTGTGGCCCTGGAAATTAATAATGAATATTCTTTGCACCACCGATTGTGCAGAACGTATATTTTATCATACACTTCTTAGATACATATAGATTGTATTATATTCGAAAGCGTGTAGCATCATTAACAAATTGGAAATTGCGCGTCAAACGTGGCAAATGAGCTGCGTTCGTACTACAATTAATTTTATAAATATTCTGAGCTTAATACATTAGCTGTTAAATTCTTATGCTAAAATGCATGAATATAAAATTTGATACGATTATATATCTCCAATTCAGTAACACGAAAATAATAGGACCTCTTCTTAAATAGGACGCAATCAAGATAGCAAACCTAGAATCATTACTTATCATGGGATACCGTGAAAATGCGTAACTGATTCGAAAACCACTGCTATTTTCATTTTTACTCTGTAACTCTTACAGATTCTTTTGTGTTACCCTGTATATGATTTACAGCATTTATATACACAAAGTAATATGCAAAACTTAAAAACTCATATCACAACTAAAAGTGCACTTCTAGCAAAAATCTGTAACGTAGAGTAGTTCTGGTGCAGTATAGTATCCGAAATCTTTTGTGAGTGCCTGTAAATACTGTTAGCGCTTTCTATTATTAAAGAAGTAACTTGCAATAAAACTGAGCAACGCATATCAACTTAATTATATACGAAATAATTTAACATGATTGAAATACGCAGAAAACAATGTTTTCCCATATATCATTATGTGACGGAATTCTTTTGTGTAGCTCTGTAAATGAATAATAAACGTTTTTTCACCATATATTGCACCGAATGTATATTTTAATACGCTTCGGTAAATGTATATAATTTTTTTCCTGCTTGGAATGCTGTAACACCATTAAAATGAACTTGAAACATTTTTTTCTCATTGACGGTAATGTAACGTAATACTTTTGATTATCCCTGTAATCAAACTATACATCCGATTTTCATAAAATTTGAAAAACTCGACAAAATTATGGAACAATTTTATATTTTAAATTTCAAACGATTCGGTTGGATAGTTTTTGCTCTATTATATGCGGACAGACGGACAGACAGACGAATGAATGGACTGAAAAACGTTATCGGTCTTACATACATACATAATTACGAACGGACCTAATTTTGTATCATTTTGTATGTATTAATCACTTAAAAATTTTTTTATCGTTTTCGTTTTCGGCCGAAAATAGGATGAGTACCAAAATTCGGTTTCAGTTTCTGTTTTGATCTTAAAAATCGTTGATTCAGTTGATCCTTAATTATGATTAACACTTTCATTCGTGTAAATGCAAGTACTTTTCTACATTTACACATCTGTATGAGTTAATCAAGCGATAACAAATTGCACATTTGATTTTACATGCTAGGTACACATAAAAAAAGGTAATTTTTTGTTCAAAATGTGTAAATTTTATGACAAGTATGCATTTGTAAAAAATTACTCACTTATGTGTGTACTTATAATTAAGTTTAAATTAGACTAACACATAAATAAGTGTAAATCCAAGCATTTCTAGACATTTACACACTTGTTTGAGTTTTTCAACTGATAAAAAATTACACACTTACTTTCACATCCTAAATACACATATAAACAGGTAAATTTCAGAAAAAAATGTGTAAATTTTACGACAGGTGTGTAATTTTAGAAATTTACACATATATTCGGGTAAAATTAGCTAATTTACACATTTATTTTTTAGAGTGTATAAATTGTTGCTGACTAGATATTAGCGTAAACCACCTAACCGGCGGAGCTGATATGGTGGAAGTATTACACGAATAAGAGATTCCCGAGATCTAACTAGTTATAAATATTTCCATACTGTCCTTTAAAACATCTAATTTAATAGAAATTTATATTTAAATATTACTCGTTAAATTTGCTGATGGCAATGAATTTTGACAATAAATTTTATAGGGTTTACATGCAATTTGGTGGCGTCCATTTGTCCCGAAGCTGAACTGGAAAAGTGTCCCAAAGGACCAGATGCTAAATTCATAACGAACGAAGAAGACTTGGATAAATTCTGCAGGTATAAAACATCTTTAGGATTATAAAATGTAGTTATATTTGTCAGTCTATTAATTCTATACTGCATATATTTTAATTCACGAAATTCAAGAAATGAGCGACTCTTCAACCCGGGCGCAGAATCGGCACAACACTGCGTCGCACGATGCAGATTCTTAAAGTCTGCAAACTATTTTTCAATTGCTAAAATTTAAAAGTTTCTTTCAAATTATTTGCCATGTGTTATAGTAATATGATCTGTGTAACATGCGAATGGCGAAGCTCCGATTACCTTTAACTATTAGTCAGGGACGATTCTGTTACAAATTTACCAAAAAATTAAGGCAATCATTTCCAAAAATTAAAACAAGATTGGTCATAAATCCAAAAATTCGTATATAAAATGGTATCACGAATTTTGACAAATGGTCCCCGAGAAAAGTCAATCTTATGAATTGTTTAAATAAAAATCGCCAATTTCGTCTTTGATCGCAGAAAAACGCAAATTTTGTCAGAGGATAGCGAAAAAAATGCAAATTATGTCTAAACGCGAGATAAAAAGCAAAAAACGTCAATTATGTCTTGGTATTACGAAAAAAAGCAAATGTTGACAAAAAACGCTTAAAAAATGCAAATTTCATCAAAAAATCGCAAAAAAGGCAAATTTTCTAAAAAAAAAAAATTGTCAAAAAAAGACAAATTTTGTCAAAGAATAGCAGAAATCAGTAAATTTCGTCGAAATATTGCAAAAACCCCCACTTATTTCATGAAAAAAAATCACATAAAACTGCTAAATTCATCAACAGATCGAGAAAAAAATCAAAATTTCATAAAAAATATCACGAAAAAAACGCAAAAGGCACTCAAAGTTAAACTCACATCTTTTCCGTAGTTGTTTGTGCAGCTAAAAGCCCCATTTTGGCATATCACACTCTATTATCATATTCTATCGACGCCATTTTTTTACACCTACAGTGAGGATTTACATTGATAATTCAAATCATGGCCTAGTTGCCCCGTTAAACCTTATATATACAATTTGTTTCTGGTGGTCTAGTACCCTAACAGCATGCATGGTCACAGTGACGTCACTGTGATCCACTTTGGTCACATCACATCTGTGACCAAAATGCCACCACTCAGTGACGTCACATTGTGACTTTCTTAAAAATCTTTAGAAACTTATAAATACCCTTCAAAACATGTTATTTACTTTAAAAAACATGTTTCTGGCAATTTAAATATTGTCGCTTTTGTCACAGTTTCGTCACAATGTTAATGTCAAATTAATCACAAACGACACATTTGTCACAAATTTGTCACATTGTGACCACTTTGTGAAACATCACAAAAGAGCTCTAAAACGGCTATAACGACTTCACATTTTAGTCACTGTGACTTCACATGGACGTCACGTGACATCACATCGACAATCGATGGTCACAAAGTCACAATGTGACTTCACAACGACGTTGCAGTGACGTCATCATGCTTTACGGGTATAGTTTGAGCTTATAAAGACGTCCAAATATGATGTCCTAAGTTATTACAAGTTTTTTTGCATAGCTTGTAATAGTAAAAAAAGTACATAAAGTCCTTTTTTACTATCAAGCCTAATAATTAAATACAGTCGAGTCTCTCTATAACGAATCTCTATACATCGAATTTCTCTATATAACGAAGTTTTAGTAGGAACTGTCCCCTTTTCGCATGATTACATTAAAAACAGTCTCTATATAGCGAAATATCTATCTCCATATAACGATTTTTTTCATAAATTGGTCTTAATTTATTCCATTTTAAAAAGCTTCGAAATCATATGGAATCAATTTTCCATCACTTATTTTTGATTTATCGTCAGTGCTGAATTTTTTTTATATTACTTCTCTCCTTGTTCTTTAAATCCAACGAATTCATCCCACCTCCCACACACCTTTCCACATCCTTCTCAAAACAGAGTGAATTGGTTTGATACACACGTGAGAGAGGAACCTATGAGAGGCACATAAGAGAGGCTTTCAAATGGAGGAAAATGTTAACTACAATTTTTCATTCATTGCTAAAATTTGAGTCTTTTCTTGAGAGCGTAACAATTTTAAAATCAAAAACACAAAAAATTACATAATTCTTTGTCTGAAATTAATGCAAGTCTTCCTTATTTGATTTTCATTAAGCTTTCAAATAAATGTCTGATCTCTTTTTTGAAACAACTTAAATAATTAAGAAATAAAATGTTAGGTTAATATTTACTTTTAAATATTTCAAATTCTTAAATCAAAAGATCAAAAATAATATTTGTTCAAATTTCACACATTAAATACGATTTTTAACATCATTCTCTATACATCGAATTTCTCTATATAACGAATTTTTTACTGGAACGGTGGATTTCGTTACATAGAGACTCGGCTGTTTTTTGGGAAATAGTATCCTGAAACATTTGGTAAGTATCGGAAACGTTTGTTTAGTGTTTAAATTCTGATTTACTTGAGTTTATGTACACACACAGATGCATGTAATTTTTTTATTTTGATAGAAAAATAAAATGCTATTTGGATGTGTCTAGTAAACTAGGCTGCAATACAGAAACAGGATTCACAATGGATACTTATGGAAATTTCGATCGTTTTATTTGTGACAAGAATGGTATACTCAGAAAAAGTACGTTTTGAATTTTATTTTTAATGAAGAGTTGTATTGTATTTGGAATGTATTGATATCGTTCTTTGATATTTTTTTTTAATTTATTACTGTATTCTATTTCAGCTTAATTTAAAGGATACCATGTCCTGGAAAATCAATGCTCTGAAAGAACGTCGAAATCGTAATCGATCCTTATTCAAAATAAAGCAATCTGACAAGAAAAAACTAGCCGTTGGGGGATGGGGGCATCCTAATACTTACACATCATGGATATGTATGATAAAAAACATAAAAAAATGGGTAAACAATTTATAAAATGCATCGCAGCTCCAAAATAAAATTTAAACGTATATTTAAATATTTTTAACGTATAGTAATTCTGTATTTATGAATTGCTGGTCAACCAATTTCGACAAATAATATAAATTGTCAAACTACACAAATAGTAGCGAACTGCGTAAAGGAAATATCCTTGACTGCGTCGAATTAAGCGTCTTATATCCAATTAAAATATATCTTTGAATTGAAATTTGAGTGAAATACAGGGTCATGAAAAATCGAAGAGTGTGGAAAATATGATTACAAATATCACGGAAACTAATTATCCGATCGACTTATATATATGCAGTAAAATATATACATACATATAGACAGTAACCCTATTTTCTTAAATGATGAAGTTTTGTTAAAGATTTCATGAAGTGTTGGAAAGTGTTTCATAATCTATGCTTAACGCACGATTCTTCTTTTTTCTTAATTAATTTTTAGTTATGAAGGAAACAAAGACAGATTTATAAAATATCGTCAATAATATTACATTTAGTATTATTAAATGGCCAAAATTTGCGTAGAATGGCTGTTTTTCACATTTCATCGATGTACTATGCCGTAATTACCGTTTTCAGAATTTTTTGCTTTTCACACCCATTTTTGCGGCATTGTCACGGCATTTATCAGAGAAAAAAAACTTTTACTATATAAAATGTGGGACATTTTATCCTCTTTAATTTATGTTTTGAGGACTTTTATGTAAAATGTATAATTTTGAAGTTTTTTAGGAAAAAATAAAGAAAATTCACTTTTTTGCCAAAAAACGTGTTTCCCGGGAAAAATCTAGATGGATAGCTTCAGATTCGTGTTCCGCTCCCCCAAAAACATAAAGACACCAAATATCAAAACAACACCAAAACTTTCATTTATTTTCGGCCAAATGCCTGGACATTGAGCTCCTTTTAATGACTGATTGAGTTAAATGAGATCATTTAAAACAGTGCAAAACCAGTTAAAGTTTAAATGCGTGTAAATCCGGTGTAGATTTTTTTAAACCTCTTTGCTATCTTAGACCACAGATGCGGATCTCTATTCGTTAAATCATAAAAACAAAACTGTTTGGTTTTTTTACATTTTGAGTTTATTTTTTAATTGCTGAATGTCACCTGTTTTAAAAATAAAATGTAAATGTTAATATCTATACTGATTTCACTTCCAAATGAATGTTATTTTCATCATAACGGTCTTCAATATAGTGTAGCCATAGACATAAAAAATTTTCATAATTATTAAACTTAATTCCTTAACGAGACGGTGGACGTTAAATCTTTTTTTAAATTTTCAACATAGCAATATGAAATTTTGTGCATATATACATTTCACTAAAAGCAAATAGAACACCTTCAAAAAAATTTCCAATCTTATTATTATTTTTTAAATTTTTAAGCATTTAAAATGTTTCTTGATTCTTAGAGTTATTTTCTTGCTTTTGCATTCTTTTCACTTAAAATTCTATTATTAAAAAACTGTGTAACCTTTTTTGGTACTACTCTGTTATCCCGTCGACCAATTTCGCCAAATTATACAAATCGCCAAACTAATAGCCAAATTATACATATTGACATAATTTTTATTTTAAATAACGAAAAAACAAATAATTAGTAGAATTTTAATAAAAATATTAATAAAAAGTCGAAATAAAAATCACTTAATGACATTTTAAACGCGTGAATCGTATTTAATGTCATTGAATGTGACATTCACGATCATCCATTATTGTCATTTAATCTTATAGTTTGGCGATAATTTTTTGGTCGACGGGATAACCTAGTAGTACCCATTTTTTTAATCTCTTGAATAGACAACTTATTACAGATTTTTTACTAAATTCCATATCGATTTTCATCAAAATTTTGCCTTTTAATAAGTAAAAAATCAAATTTGACTCTCTTAATGCATCTTAATGAAGATGTCTATCTTCTAAAAATCTTATGATTTTCTAGAAAATACCATTACATTAAAAATTTCTCTGTTCTTTTTTTATGATTAAAAGGACGTTTAAATCACGTTTCTGTCTTAATTAGAAGAGGAAATGTTTTTTCTTTCTTTTTTCATTTTGTCATCAAAATCCAATTTTCGAGCAAAGGTTGTCATGGAAATAACTTTTTGTGAAAATGTGTTTATCTTGAAAGTGGGTTTTTTTTCACCATTTTTCGGATTTAAATTATTATAACTCAAGAACCGTTAAAAATATTTTGTACATTCTAAAAAATATTTTGTATTTTAAAATTAAGCTTAAAACTTGAAACATGTCTTTTTTTTATTGTATTACTTTCATTTTCATTCAGAAAATTAAAAAAAATATATTTGCTTTTGAAAATATGATTTAAAAGTTACATTTAAAAAAAAAGTTTTACTTTAAATATGTTTATTTTTTTAAAATGCTGAATTATAATTCCGATAATATAATATAATTGACTTACATATCCGTGTTTGTTAAATTGAAAAAAAAAATGTACAAATGATATTTCGATTTATGACTATTTGCAATTCTTAAAATATATATATATATATCTGGGAAGTTTTATTATGCGATTTTGTTTACAAATACTGTGATTAATCATCACAAAAAAATTAAAAATTGTAACTCAATAAATAAAAATTATTTTAAAATCTGTTCCAGACCCCCTTAAAGGTAATTTGTGTCTGTTTGAATTTAGGTTCATGTTAATTAACCCTTTCCGGCGCAAGCAAATTCTATTAGTAAAATTAGAAATTGTCGATTGATACCGGAATTTATAAAGGACTTGTCTAGATATTACGAATTCCTTAATTTAAGCTTTCTTTGTAAAAACAAAAGTATATTAAAATATTACTGGTGCCGTTTGCAAGTTTTGAGTTAATATTAGGTGTTGCCCGCCCGGCAACACTGCGCAAGAAAGGGTTAAATGGATATTTTAAGCGAATTTGTGATTATAGATCCCTATGTGTGAAACTTATATATATATAGATAGATATAGATATAGATATAAAATCAAAAGTTTTTTTTGTCTGCTTTTATTTATCCAGTATACCTAGTATAGGATAAGTTTTGCAATCGTTTTGAAAATCGAAAACAAAATTTTTTTTGACGGATTTACACGTTTCTGACACTGGAGATTCCGAAAATTATATTCTTGGAAAAAGAAAAAATATACCCTTCCGTCTCTCTGTCTGTAAACGTTCTATAGCTCGAACAAATTAAGATAGGGACTTGAAAGTTGGTGTGTATTTAGTATGTAATAATGGAAATAAGGTTATTGAATATCAGTAACCTGTATTACCGGAACTTTTTTTTTTCATTTTAAGAAATAACAGTAAAAAACAATAAAATATATAAATTTTGCTTAAAGAATGAAGTCGATCGGATAATTAGCTGCCGAGATATTTGTAATCCAATTTTCTACACTCTTCGATTTTTCATGACTTTGTATTTTATTCGAATTTCAGTTTAAATGTATATTTTAATTGGAAATGAGACTCTTCAAACGACGCAAAAACTGTTAGTTGATAGGTTTATCATTTTTAAAGTTATAAAGACGTTTCTTTTACTACTTGATTAATCCGTCAATCAAAAAACTATCCTCAAACAATAAGATTAAATGCCAATAATGACTCATTGTAAATGTCCCATTCAATTTACATTAAACACGTTACACGTGTTGTATGTCATAAAATGATTTTTAAATTGACGTTTTATTTGTATTTTTATGAGTTAATTAGTATAATGAGTTTATGAGTAATTCATTTGTTCTTTCGTTGTTTAAAATAAAAGTTATGCTAATTTGTATGCATTACGAGTAGTTTGGCAATTTGTATTATTTTTCGAATTGCGTTGATGAGATAATCTAGTAGTACTCACAATTCAGTGATAGAGCATTACTACATATTAAAAATATTTAAATATACATTTAAAGTTTATATTGGAACTGACACGCATTTTATAAAAAAAATTATACATGTTTTGCTTTCATATTCTATATTGTGTATATCAATGATGGATAAGTATTACGGTGCCCTCCCCCTCCCCCTCCCAAGACTAGTTTACTATTCGTTTATTATTTTAAAATTTCATGGTTTTCTCACAAATTTTATTGAATACTATATCAATATGAGATAGTCCTTTGTGTCACTTTTGCTTATATACTAACAATTACGCGATCTCAAAATCATTAGAATTTGTTACCCATGAATTTAACAGCATGTGAACATTTACAGAAAAATTTGTAAAAAAAAAAAAAAAAAAAAAAAAAAAAAAAAAAAAATTAGTCATATAATTATTCCACTATATGGTTATGTAAAATCCTGATAACTAAATCATATTTGAAATTTGTTGTAATAGATATTATTATTATCTGATAATTTGCAAGAGATTTCAAAGAAAAAATTCCTTTTTTAGTATCATACAATAGTTTTCTAAGTGAAGAAATATCCTTTGGGCATAAAATATCATGCCATATTTTTTAAAATTCATTGATACATGCTGTTCCCCATGTCCAAAAATAATTTTTTATCTTTTTTTAACAAACATTTTTATATTACTTGAGAGAGGTGTTATAAATATGAAACAAACAACATTGATATGTTTCGGTCCTAATTTGATAATAACTATTATAATAATAAAAATACAAATACAAATCGTTTCACGGTCTATAAAAATGGCACCCGACAATGAGATGTAAACAAAAATCATGCACTCTATTGTAAAAAATTAAATTAAAAAATAGACCATGATCTAAAATTGCTTTCGAACTTGGTTCATCCCATTTAAGTTTCCACGATTAATTTATTCATAAACTTTAACTATAGCTTAGGAATAATTAAAAAAAAACAGTATAATTGAAAATAAGACTTTTTCGCGTATAAATTTCAACGGACTCTCTTATAATGGACTTACGACAACAGTTTGATGCGAAACATAATTTGCTTTCATTAAACATAATTTTTACCCCCTCCCCGCCTAAAAATAATCTTGATGCAACAGTGTTAGTGTGACCAAATTTAACTCCTTCGCGCCGGGAGCCTTTTACGAAATTTTTAATATTTTGTCTGCGGTTTTTAAAAACAGAAATTTGTGCCTTATTAAATCGAAAAAATTCTCCGATTAAGTAAGTTAAAGAAGGTGGACTGATAAGGGCTATTTTTCGCCTATCATATACCCCCCCAAAAAAAGTTTCGAATTCCGATAACTGTTCAGTGGCTTTGTATAATTAAAGATATGTATTTTTGTTTAGTATAAGTTTTACATGTTAAATAAAATAGTAAGTCATGAAAATTATAGCCCGCACATAGAGTGTTTTAGCTTTTTTCTACATATTTGTCGTTTTTTATGTCTTTGAGTTAATTTTTTTAAGAAGCGCTCAATGAACCCAATTAATTTTGACATATATTGATATTACTCTTTATAAGCTTTCATAGGAGTTTGATTTGGGTTCAGTTTGCGCTTCTACCTTTTAAAGAAAAAAATGTATCGTGCAGGAGAATCAAATGCAGTGTTATCGGAGCGTTCAGATTTGTTTTGCCGTACTAAAAAATATTTACGTTGTTGAGAGGCCAATGTTGTTTTCTGACACTATTTTTATAAATATTTATTAAAGAAATTACTAATAAATAATGCTTGGATGTCAGTGTATTGCAATATACAGTGTGCAATATATAGCAATATGCAGTGTATAGAACTACTGCTGTAAAACCTGGCAAAAAATTTTTCGTATCTGTTCTAACAAAAATGTTATATCGATACTTTGATGCTCGAAAAACTGTGATCTACAGAGTGGTTCTAAATAGTACTCTAAATGTATATAGTATGTATTTCGTGATGTTCACACTCGAAATACTTCTATTTCTTCTTCTGATGTAACAATAAGGGATTATGCTTCAACGATTACTGCCGACGAGACCACAAATGAGAAGCCTAATATACATTTATCAATATCTCATTTTCACAACTCTAACGCTTGTTCTATAATATGTAAAGATAAGAACCGCCTCGTTATTGTAGCAAAAGCTATTGAAACTCAAGCCTTTATAGAAACCAGAATCTATATTTCGTCGGAGAAACGATGCTGGAAAACTCATATATCTTGATCGATCTTCACTAAATTGGCTCTGCAAGATTTATGCTCTTTAAGTGAGAATACATCGATGTATGAAATATATACTGAAAACATTTAAAATAATATCAGAAATGTACAAATCAGAAGGCCTCGATTTTGATACACATGGACACTTTTCCGATATCGATTATTATTCTCTCATGGGTATGTCTTCTATACACCATTTTAGCTATATATTTAAACTAGTAATGTTCAAAATACGTTCCTCAAAAACAGGTCATCTCGTACTTGCTTTGCAATGTTATTTGTAAAACTTAGACCTGGTCTCTCTAATGTTGTTCTGTCTACATTCCTCAATATAAGAAAAATAATAATAACTTCTGTAAAACATGCAAACCAGACACTAATTAAGAACTTTGTCCCACAACACCTTGGCAATGGAACACATCACAAGAACACAGGTTATTGAAAAATGTACGTGGCCTTTAGAAAGAAGATTATTTATTTCGGATGACGACAATGATACTGTGATGATTATTTTCTATAGCATATATATTTATATCCAGAAGAGTGCGAACTAATCCTTTCAGGGAAATTCATTCCGGTTATGCAAAGGAAGAGCTTTCGTTAAGCGTATGGTATTCGTCATTACTTCAAATTATATTTTGGATGTCTTTGGCCCTTATTTTGCGGATTCAAAGAACAATCAGGCTGACGTACTTAAACATACATTAAAAAAAGATCCACGTAATATCATAGAGTTGCTGAAACTAAATGATTTTGGGAGAATTGATAGATTTTTGTGGGATTGTTTGGAATTTCTGCAAGGAATGGATTTAGAATATGACACGCCAAGATTGCTAAATAACTGGCAACAGTTTTCAACAAAGGATGCTAAGGGACACCTCTCGTGACCAAAGTTTGATTGTTCGACACAAAAGTATTAAAACTATATTTATAATACCTGGTTAAAAAAAAAAACAGCGAAGCAACATCACACAATGGCACTGTCAATGTTAAGCAGGCGAAAGTGTCTTAGAGTACTACACGCACGTTGCTTCCGTATTACAGTTTCTGGCTTACTTGTGCCATAACTCAACCAAAATTAAAGAAACAAGCATCAAATATGCTCATATACTATAAAACGCGGCCGCTGGATGGTCCAGTAGAGATTCTGGGGAAGCAACCAAAGAGGGAAATAATCTGAAACATGTTGCCAAAAGTATGAAACGGTATGATTATATTTTCTGTTATTGATTATTTCCGATATTTCATATATTGAAAAAAAGTCTTAATAAGCCCCATTCATCATAATTTTACATTTAGTGTTGTATTTACTATTGATTTTTTTGGATTAAAACAAATGACAATAGGGTTTATATTCATTAGTATACATCATATTTATTTAAATATATATTTTATTTTCCCACCAATTATTAAACTTTCATCCAAGATAGTATTATTTTCTTATTTGTTATGAGGTATACTAATGAAAAAAATTTATGTCATATCTAGGGGCTGATGGGCGAAAAATGGCCCCTATCAGACCACCTCCTTTCAAAGTAAAATTTTACTGATGGGGATAAACAAGGATTCTTAAGCCTTTTTGCGGCAAGAATGCGTGTGGGTCGTCCCCAAGGGTTTAATATAAGATTCATGTTCTCATTTTCTAATTCCAAGTTTTCTCCCAGTCATGCCTATGTAATAATTTAAGTCATCTTTTTCTGTAATATAAGACATTTCTTACATCCCTCCTAGATCATTATGATTATGATTATGGTTGTTATCAGATTAGGACCAAAACATGTCAATATTATTTGTTTTTAACTTTTTGTAACACCTCTGTCAATTAATATAAACATTTTTATTCAACTGTCTATATAAAAGATGAAGTTCTTAACTCCTTGGGGACGAACGACACGTATACGTGACGCAAAAAGGATTAAGAATCCTTGTTTTTCCCTACCAATAAAATTGTACTGTAAAATTTGAATTGAATTGGAGCATTTTCTTGATTTAAAAATCCATAAATTTCTGATTTTTTTAAAACCGGTGACAAAACATCGAAAAGTTTGTAAAAGGCTCCCGTCTAGAAGGGACTAAAATTTTGTGATTTAAAAATCTAATGGATTTAATAAACTTTTTATGATTTTTTCCCTTTTAATTTTAGAATTCCTAAACAATGCAAAGTGTATTGCGGATGAAATGTCCGGTGATAAAGATGTGGTTAAAGATTGCGGCATCAAAACAGAAACAAGAGAGGAATTCTGCAGGTGATTTATGTCATTTTAATGCATGTTTTTTTTTTTTTTTTTTTTTTTTTTTTTAATCATTTTTTTTAACTATCTACTAGAAATTGAGTAAAAAAAATATTTACATTTCTGTTCCACAAAATGTCATGCTGTTATTCCTCATTTACACAACAAAGATTTCTCAAAAAAAAAAAAAAAAAAAAAAAAAAAAAAAAAAAAAAAAAAAAAGAATTTTTAATTATATACCTTCTTTAAAGGGTATACACAGAATCATAACAGCTATTCAGAATTATAATGATGTTTATCATGCTTTTAATAGTTAGAAAAATTACTAGTTACTGCCTTGTAAAGATAGAAAAAAAACGCCAATCGAGCAATTATTGCAAATTTTATCAAAAAAAGCTCCAAAACACCAGCTTAATTGTAGCACAGGAAGTGTACCAAAACTAAATTTGAATATTTGAGCCGAACGGCTACGCGAGGCAAGTTAATTAAAAGCTTGTAGAAAGCGAAAAATGTTTTATTTCGTTCTACAATTCGTATAGTATTTGTTGCTTTTTAGCATTCATTGGATTCTTGAAATGTTTTTGTAAATTATATACATTTTTAGTTCATTCTAAACGATGATCGATTGAACGACACATCAATCTCAAGAATTCAGAAATAGCTGGTGCTGTAACCCAAATGAAATTTCTATATAATAAAGGCCAAATGTATCTGTGCGTAACGCATATGTCATTTAGTGAATGGCAACACTTTCCCCTGAAAGTTCGGTTTTGCAATTTTCGCTACTACAAATTTTACATTTTTAAACATCACACATTTTAATTTTTACACCGTCGTATAGAGAAAAAAATGTACTTTTAAATACAATTTGTTTCAATGCTGTATCTCAAATTCTTTTTGAGACATTTTTTGAGACAATTTTTTTTTTATCGTTTTTAGCACCAATTTTGTAATTGTGGCAACAGAATCACTCCATTTTCTCTTAAAATTGACTAAAAAAATAGAAATTAAAATGCACAACACTTTCTCATGCAATTTCGGTTTTGCAGTTTTCGGTACTGCAAGTTTTACACTTCTAAATACCGTACTTTTTAAAATTTTACACCGTCTTATACATAAAAAATGTACTTTTTGAATGCAATTTGTTTCAAATATGTATTTCAATTCACTTTTGAGATATTATTATTATTTTTTAATTTTCAGTTCCAGTTTTGTAATTGTGCAAGAGAGTCACTTCCTTTTCTCTTAAAATTGAAAAAAAAAAAAGAAAAAAAAAGAAAAAAGAAAAAAAAAGAAAATAGAAATTAAAATGAGTATACAATTTTAAAAATATCGTCTGTTATAAAATCCGGTGAATTTCAGTTTTATTTTGTTTAATGATTTTGATATTTGAGTTTTATAGTATTTTGTTAATTTTAGCTTAAAAAATATATTTGCTTGAGTGTTAGACTAACCAATATAAGTTACATTTTTTACTGTAACTAATTTTGTAGATTTATTATAAATCAATGAAACAGCTCATTCTTACATTTTCTTTCGCCGAATTTCGACGGGTTCCACCTCGTATTCGTAAATACCGAAAATGTGAAACACCATTCGCGTTACGACAGATGAAATTAGCATTATTCTTTAAACATAATGCTTGTTCAGAAACATCCGTCTTTCTGTACAAAGAAAAATTTTAATGGACATGCACTGTAACGCAAATGATGTTTCCCATTTTCAATATTTACATATATAGTCCGAGTGCTACGCGACAAAAATAAGGTGAAAACTGCAAATCGTGATAAGAATATACCGCTTGGTGAGTATGTACTTTATGATAATACAATGGATATCAGAGGGGGAGGCATCTCGTAAGGTCGTCGGAATTCAAGATGGCGGCTGTTATTCAAAATGGCGTCATTTTCTGAAATTTCTGCGTAATATAAATGTGCATATCACGTCGATTTCGTTGTTTTTAAAGTCAAATTTTCGTTTTTAACACTTTCCGACATTATTTAAAAGAGTGTATGAATTTGGTTTATCTATCTGTTTGTCTGTTTGTCCACCTGTCATTCCATGCTCTCGCTCGTTAAATGTATTTAGAGTGCCAAATTTTATATGTTTTATGAAGTTTAAAATAACATGTTCGGAGTAAAAAATAAAGTTTATAGCTCTTATAGTCCATTTACAGGGCGCTCAAAAAAAATGACATTACAATATTGTGCATGCGGCGAAATCGTTTGCAATGTGTTTTAATTATGTTAACACATTCAAATTGATATACATCAATGTTAATACTGCAATTAACAACCAAATACTTACTACATAATAAGGTGTGCATAGTATTTATCGTTTATTTACATTGGCACATGAAAACAAGAAAATATACGTTTGTAATTTGTATACAAATTTTATAAAGATCACGATCAAATTCAAGTCTTATTAGTGGAGGTGCTAAGAGGGATAAAACTTCATTTTTATCCCGAATAGTCAGTATCTATCTTATATTAAAAAAAAAAAAAAAAAATGCATAAAAGAAAGTGAGGCATCGTATAAATTTATAAGAATTCAAAATGGCGACTAATATTTAAAATCTTTTGTAGTTTTATTCCTCTGCATCTTATAAGTGTATTTCTGATGTTAATTTCCACATTTTATAACTCAAAAATTCTCTTTTTAATTCTAGAAATATACCTAAAATGAAAATAGGACTACTATTAAAGTATTTTTTTTTTTGTCATTTACAATAGAAAGTTTAAAGGAATAAATAAATAATAAATTATTATTTTATTAATATATTGCCCCACTAAAAAAATCTGTAGAAAATCTATAGCTTTTTGGCCCAAAATCTGTGGGAAATCCGAAGGTATTTGGCCCAATATGCAGATATTTTTAAGAAAATCTTTAAAATTTCTGCAGATATTTTAAAGATAAAGCTAACTCTACAAATTTTCTTCAAATTTCTGTAGAAAGGGCAATTTTTTCAGATAATCTTAAGAATATTTTTAGTGGGGTACTTATACAATATATTAAAAAATGAATGTTACATATAAAGCTGTAGAATATATAGATACTTCACTTGGTATTATCATATTTTTCACATTCGTTTTTGCAATTGCACAATAATGTGAAAGAAAGTCCAACCTCTCTACAGACGCATTTTTTTTACAGATTTTGCACATCCATTTTATTAACTCTTCACAAAAGTCTGAAATTTCTGGCAACTCTGACCATTTTTTTTTTTCCGTGATAAATTATCCAACCACCATCCCCATTTGTTTGGAAAGGGTAGACGTATTTCATGTATCTGCTTGTCCTCAAATGTGTCCAACTTGGAAATCACTGCGTAAAATATGTTGTGGAAATGCACCCTTGGTTGGTAGAAAATGTCCAAAAAAGGATTTTTTGTCATAAACAATTCTTATCTTGCATTACTGACACTTATGCTATTGCTTGTTGAACAGTACAACAATACTACGAACTTTTCTAAAATATTTAAAATACTTTCAAGAATAGAAGTTGGTGGTATTGATAGGTCTGAAAATACAGAAGTAGCTTTTTTAAATGTAATCCATGTTTTCCAATTTGATTTTTTAGTCTTTCCTGTGAAACCCGGATTGTTGTCGCATCCCGTTAAAGCATGGGATTCTAATGAAGCCATTGCTTTTTCTCTTCCAGATGCTGCAGCTGCGGTAAAAACAGGAATAAATTTGTATTTTTTTCCTGTTCCAAATGCAATCCAAATAGTTTCTAGGCATTTATCTGAAAAGATAAATAAATATGCAATCGCTAAAACTAATTCATCAGTGTTTACAGAGCGTATAACAATATTTTCAGTCCTTTTTTAACCATGTCTTTGCGATGCAATATTATTCTTGAATCAGCTTCTTCGTGACCAGGGTAAGTCATTCCAATTAAGGAACTTACGGCAGTAATATTGCTTTTAACTTCTTCTCTTGAAGTGGTTATATTGTAGCTTGTGTATTTTTATGCTATTTATTGTTGGTGTCTCAAATAGATTAAAAAGCTCTTCTTTGTTATTTGAGTTTCTTAAGAAATCTTGCCCATTTTTAGGTAAGAACTTGTCATCTGGTCCATGCACCCCTCTTCTGTCTCGTTTCTCCTTTAATGCTTGGTGTAATATACCTATTCCAAATCAAATCTATCCTTTGAAACATAAAACTTTCAATGTCGTTACGTAAGTCAGGATAAAATGTGTTAATGTAGTAATCATTAAATGTATTTGAAGTTTGTTGAGGTTTTAAAACGTTTATAAAAACTGGTCCATCATATATTAAAGCATCACATGTTCCTTTAAAAACTTTGCCATTTTTCCCAACAGTTCCCTCTAAAATATGTGCTAAATCACTGTTATGGCTGGGTCTAAATTCCCCGTTACTAGAAAATGCAAGCAGAAATGGTTGATTTTCATACTTGAAAAAATTTTGCAAGTCTAACTGACGATTCTATGTAACTATTAAAAACCTGGAAAACAACTGGACCTCTGTTTTTAAAACCTTCAAGGCTGCATTTTTATTGTTTATATTTTTCGCCGGAGTACTAAACACAGGAATTTTGTTCTTTTTGAAAGATTGAAATATTGATGATTTTTTTTCTACTAGGCGTTTCTTAAGGGTGTATTCGAAAAAACGCTTTTCCACCTTCAACAGCTTGAAATTTTCTGATACAATTTCAGACACATTTTTAAAAGTAGAAACATGAGACTTGCTGAGGGGATTTTTGAAGAGACTTATAAGATGCCGTGTGATATCATTTTACGCTCAATTCATTAGAATTTGATTTATAAACAATTATCTTCTCAGTATGACCCTTTTTTTCGTTCACAGATCTCCCACTTCGGAAAAATCGGTTCAAATTACCGTTTTTGATTGCTTTTTTTGCAATGTTTTCTGCATTTATCAAAGAATCGACAATCACAGTACCTTGTGTGCTTTCTAAATAACACAATTTGCCAGTTTGATGCATATGAGAGCAAAAATGAATTTAAAAATAAATCGAAAAATAAGCAGTTTGAATCGAAATACACTTTTAATGAATCTGTGGAATTAATCAATACCAGTTGACTCAGCTGAATAAATTGGTGCATTAATATCCTTATTAAAAATAATTCTGCTTTCGATGCAAAGTTTTAAAAAAACATCTTATAATTTAAAAAGCACATAGACAACATTGTGGTTATAGATAGCACTGTAAACGTATTCTTTTTTGAGAGCTTGTAAATGAACTATAAATTCTATGCTCGTCATATTGTACAGCAAGTATCTTGTACTGCACTTCAGTGATTTGTATTAATTTCAAAGTGTTTCAAACAATTTAACATCATTAAAAGGCACTAAAAAGTTTTTTGCCAATGGAGGAAAATGTAAAAGAAAAATTTTGAGTGTGTGATGTAAACGAACTATAAATTCTATACTCTACATTTTCGATGTCGAACATTTTACAGTATACCACTTCTTTAAATTCCATATAGAGATAAAACATACATAAATTAAACGGGAATCCGAGTAAATTTAAGCAAAAAAGAGCAGGGCAGACTGACGGCTAGACAGTTCATAAATACTTTGAGTGCCAGCATGTTATGTTAAACTTTATATAACATATAAAATTTACATGGCAATCTGAGTACATTTAAGCGAGTTAGAGCATGGAAAGACAGGCAACAGACAGACAAACAGAAAGATAAACCGAATCCATACACTCTTTTAAATAATGTCGGAAAGTGTTAAAAACGAAAAATTGACTTTAAAAACATCGAAATCGACTGGAAATGCACATTTATACTACACATATTAAGAAAATTCAGAAAACGACGCCATTTTGAATAACATCCGCCATCTTGAATTCCGACGAGTTTACGAGATGCCTCCCCCTCTAATATCCATTGTATTATCATAAAGTACGTACTCATCAAGCGGTGTATTCTTATCACGATTTGCAGTTTTTTGATGCCTAGCACCCGGACTAATAAATACCATGTGTTACAAAGCTGTTTATTGATGAATTCTCATAATAATATTTTTCGTTTAATAAATGCCAATCGCGCCATTTGATTTATCCGTAGTTCTAATTCTATCTCATTTGGAGAAATATAAAAAAGTTCTAGAATCATCTGATTTGGTGAACTTTTCTCTTGCTAATTCTGTATGCCTTTGAACGAAATATAATTTTAAATCATTAATTTTAGCATATAGTTTTTCAAAAAAAAAAAAAAAAAGAAAAAAGAAAAAAAAAGAAAAAAGAAAAAAAAAAAGAAGAATGATACCGAAAAATAAGTTTTGTATATGATGCTATAAAATTGCAATAGATATTAATAATATTTAAAATTTATTTAGGACTATTTCTTCTGGAATAAGATGTGCAAAGAAATACATCGCAGGAAAATGTGGAAAAGCTACAGCCTTACTTCTGGAACTTTCTAACCCTGACCTGAATCGTTATAACTGCCATTAGGGATAAGTACGCTATTACGGAGCTCGTTAGATTGAATTTTCTATGAATAAACATATTTTTTTAACGTATACAGTTTCATTTCTTTTTGAAATCAGAAACGTTTTATGTAATTATTTTAAAATTATTTATACTACATCTATAATTTGATGCTTTGTAGCTACGAAATGTGAATACTTAAATTTTACGAATATTTATTTAAGTAATAATGGTGTGAATCCGCTATTTTCATTTCATTGACCTGAAAAAATTAATCAGTTAAGGGGTTAGGAGAATTTTTTCAAAATGCACAAATGTCACATTGGTATCAGTACTTTGCAAAGAAAGAATTTGGTTTATTATATACAAAAAAAAGCATTAATTTATTTTTAAATAAATTTTGTCAAATATTCCGCTGCTATTGTGACATTTTGGGATTAAAATTAAGTAGGAAGAAATTCCCCTACCAGAGCTCGAAGGGTTAAAACTAATATTTAAGTGAAAAACAACACATGCGAAATCCAATGGAAAACAATGATATTAAAGTACCTTATTTTTTGGGACTTACTGAAGCGATGTTAAATCTCTTTTTAAAAGTTTCGTCAGCAACTAAATTATAAATTTATCATTCAAGAGCAGATAAAAGTAAAAACAGCAAGTGTTACTTATTTATAATTCTAATCCTTTTTACCTAATATTACTAAAATATATTGATTTGCCAGAAAAATAACACGTTGTTATGTATCAGTAAATACACTCATTGCAATAAAATTTGCGCATCAAGAAATATTTGTGGGATCGTAACGAAACTTGGCATAAAGGTACATATCAGGCAGATATGCAAATAATTAGAAACGCAGCGTGATTGCACATTGCGTTATGCCACAATAGGTCGTTGAAGTTCGCCCTTCTTGGAGTATAGGACTGGTAAGCAGAACTTGTCTGAGTGTACATTTTCTTTTGCAAAGGAAACGCTGAGATAGACATGCCGTTATTTAGTCATCGAAGACACTATTAGCAGCTCTCAGAGACAGATTTCAATACATTTAAAAAATTAAAATTTATACACAAAAATATATATACTAAAAAACATTAAACACACGGTTGGCTACATTAAACACACACAACCTCGAAGGTTGGCTCACATATTTGCGATCACTGATCATGAATGAGTCTCGTTCTATCCCTAGTGAATATTATCTATTTCAAAAAAAATAACTAATTCTAACTGTTCTTCTTTTTGTTCCATGGTTTGTTTTGCAATGGATATTTGTACTGATGGTGCCTTGCGAGTAGCTTTTGGCGAAACGTTTATCTTTTGCATTTTTAAATGTTGTTTCGTATTTTTATTTTTTGTACATAAATTTTAATTTTTTCAATGTATTCAAATCTGTCTTAGTTTATTTTATTCAATTTTTTAATTTATGATCTTCCCAACGAAACTGTTTGCGGAGCTACCGGTGGACCTCCGTGGTCGAGTGGTCAAAGCACCACGCCGCTAATCGCCTTCGAGCGTAGGAGGTTGGGGGTTCGAATCCCACTGGCTCCATTGTACGCACTCTTTGTGTGGAGCTCCCGGGTGTATATTTCTTGTGTTGTAAAATTTTCTTGTACTATCTAGTCCCTGTAATATTGACGATGATTTATAAGCAGGCTTCTTGTCGAGCACACAAGTCAGATGTATGTTGCTGTTGTTCAACAAAGCTACCGATTTATGACACCTCAGACTCCAAAAACCGTAAACGGCTCAAATACTTTATTATTTTGGATTCTGTGTTCACTTACTCTTCCTTTTCTTTTCTTTTACATAAAACTTTTAAAAAAATGCCCTGAAAAGTGCCTTTTGTTTTATGTTTTCCAACTGGCTTTTGACACTTCCTTTGTTTAGATCGTAGCTTAGTTCTACCCTGGTATGTTTTATTTGAACTTGTATAGATTTCGCATAATTAAACTCTTTTTTTATCATTAATTATTACCTCAGTTATTTAGCAGTTTTTTATAACTATAGTTATACTTACTCTTTTTATCATTTTATTCTATTCCAACTTTGAAAGTGACTCTTTATTTATCTTTATTACTCTCTTTTTATTTTTTTTAAATTTTAAAATTTTAAAATAATTATTATTTTTCTTTATTTTTAATTTTTTTTAATTTTGTATTTTCATAACTTAGTAGTACTTACTTCAATTTAACTTATTCCCAACTTGTTTCATAAATACCAAGACATTTCATGTGTATACTGAGCGTGAAGTTGGATGCAACTAGAAAGTCCAAAAAAGATTACCTGTTCAGTAGCTATTAGATAAGTCGAAACACATTAATTTAAAATACTGGTGTCCAAAGCATTTGGAGCACCGATTTACATGGGACACTAGTGGTCAGTAAGAATGACTTTCGAGTACAAAGGGTTAATGAAACAGTTCTGTTTTTACTTATCAGATTGCCACACTTTTTCGGGTTCATTCATAATCATACAAATACACCCAGAAAAAAGTTTTGTTGAATCAACAAAAATTTGTTTGGTCCAGCAAATCTTTTCGTTTAATTATGGGTCAATGAAAATTTTGTTTAAATAAACAAAAAAATATTGTTTTTTTTTTTTTTTTTTTTACAATTTTTTATCCGAAATGCTTAGTAACGTAATAATAACGTCATTAATTTGTCTCAATTTGAAAAGTTTTTATAATCCAAAAATTATGTTAATCCTCTTTAGCTATATAAGTCAACTAAACAAAATTACCTGAGAGAACTATGGCAACTGCACACTTGTTTAAATTTTGCAAAAACAACAAAATTTTGTTGGAATTACAAATTGAAAATACAAGACTTTAGTAAGACTCAAATAAAATTGATGAAATTTTGTTAAAATTTTATAAGAGTGTTTACACTATTTTTTTGATTGAGGAACAAAACCAGTTTTTTACTTTAACTAAGAAATTCGCTTAAAACAACCAAACTCAACAAAACATGTACTCAACAAAACATGTTTTGTAGTTTTAATCAATTCCTTTTTCTGGATGTACGTAGCACGTACAGTCCTATTTAGTCCTTCGGTATGTTTGTCCGTATGTCCGCATGCAGCAACGCAAAAGCTACTCAACCGAAAGCTTTAATAAATATAATGGTTACAGAATTTTTTCGATTCATTTCAAATTTTATGAAAATCAAATCAAAATGTAAAAAGATATTAATAAAAGTCTCCTTCATTTCAATAAATCCTGTCATATGTATATATTTCAAATATAACAATGATAAGTAATGATTCTAAATTGCCATGGTGATTCCTTGTTTTTAAGATGGAGTCATATTATTTCCATATCATTGAAATTAATGTATAGAATCGTAATAAATTTTGTATTCATGCTTTTTTTCATAGGAGTGCAACATCTCTTGTAACAAGATCTCTATATTTATAAATCTAGATATAATACGAACGATCCTTATTTGACGTACAATTTCTGACTTGTTGAATTGTTACATGGCTAAACAAATTTGGAAAATGGCGCGAATATTTCAGTAACATAACCTTATTTCTTACCTTAAGTTGAATACTGTTGCAATTTTATTTTACATTTTTTAATGTTACATAAGCAAGTTAAAAGTAAGATTTCCGTTTTCATAGTCAAGCGAAAAGAAATTTGTCAATTACATGTTAACATTTTCCACACACATATATATTCAATTATTTATCTAAGGACTTTAGTTTAATTAAATGTTATCATCAGAAGAAGAGATATAACTAATCCTGTGAGAAACTGCCCATTAACCTAATCGAATTAAACTGTTTGTAAGCTGACACTTAATGCCCATTAAATGAGATTTACTTATATTAACTCTTAAGAGCTACTAGTCTCAACTAACAGCAAATAATAATTAAATTATATGTGTATCATAGCAAACGCGTTAGCGTTTGGTATAATATGTTTAAGAAATGGAAAAAAGCAAACGTCTTTTTGAAATTTCTGGCGAACCAGTTGACGCACGACAGTGATTTTTTTTTTTTTTTCAAAAAATAGAACTCGACAAGGCGAATTAAATTATAGCATTAAACAATATTCTCATATTAGATGAAATAGTCCTCCAGTGTTCGTGTCCGGGATAGCTCAGTTGGTAGAGCATTGGCGGCATCAGCCAAGACATCCCTGGTTCGAATCCAGGTCCGGACTTTTTTCACCCAAAAATGAAAAATGGAAAAATTACATCTGCTATAATATTCTCGTAGTTTACTGTAGTTTTTTTATTTAACTTTTAACGAAAAAATGAAGACGTAAAATTCAACAAGCGAAAGCTAACGATCCTGTGGATGGATAAACTCCATTTTTGGTTTATTTTATTCCTTTTGGTAAAACTTAAAAAATATTTTTTTTTTTCATCTTTGTATGTCTGACGATCGCTGAGAAAATCAAAGTTGTGTCTTAAAGCTCACGTTGAACATTATCTCTAGTTGTTGCTGTTGTAGTTTTTTTATTCATTTCCACCAAGTTTAAATAAATATATATATTTTTTATGTTTGTAATATAATTTATTCAAATTAAGTAAATCACGTGATAAACATTGTTATTTGCTTTTATTGCGAAACATTTAGTTTCAGTTCTTTGAATAAATTTGTGAGCGCACTGTAAGTTTTTTCGTTCAACTCCTTGGTTTATTTGTCAGACATCATGCATTTTATATGGCAATGCAATAACTTTCTTAATTATTCTAATACAAGTAGAAAAATTTGAAAGCAGCAGCTATTTTGCTTTTCAAGATATAAAAAAATCTTCAGTTTTTATCAAAAAATTTACATGACAAGTATTTAAAAATGCTCTGGTGAGCAACAAAAAAGGTTAATGTGTTTTTAAGTATGAAAAAGTGTTTGATAAGTGCTTCTAATTGAGCATAAGAAAGAACAAGGGATCCCTTCTTGGCTGCAGCCCACTGTCAATGCCAAATTTGAAAAAAACATATTTGCGATTTTTCGATATAAAAGAAATTTCCGTAAAACTTTCCGTCTTTCTTTTTAGTAAAATTTTCAATCCTGTTTTATATATGAACTTGAGGAAGATTGGCGCCGGTTGGTTTTGATCTGAGGACCTCTGATCAGGAAGCGAGTGCTTTAACCGTTGAGCAAAAGGCCAAGCCAGTTACTCTCAGGTAGTAACTCGCTTTATACTGATCGAGATCGTTACAGAGTATGCCCCCAGTGTGAAAGACGTATTACTGACGTCTGACGAGCGATATGCACTTGTGAATGAATGCTGTCGTACGCATATTGTGATGCGAGGACAGACTTTGCGTCGAGAGAGATTATTTTGGTGCTGCCATCTGTTGATGATGAGGTGAGTTGATTGTTGTGCGCTGGAAGTTGATGATGAGAGAGAGAGAGAGTTGCGTGCGTGTCCAGGGTCACCAATGAGGAAGATTGGCGCCGGTTGGTTTTGATCTGAGGACCTCTGATCAGGAAGCGAGTGCTTTAACCATTGAGCAAAAGGCCAAGCCAGTTACTCTCAGGTAGTAACTCGCTTTATACTGATCGAGATCGTTACAAACTGCACTGTTGACTCTGCAGTGCAACTGCACTACAAATTAGTTTTCTGTGCAGTTATACGCTGCGGGCATGCTAGGTGGCACTGCAATGAGTATGATACGTTGCAGGAACTACGGTTTCTGGTATTATTTCACCTGACATTCATGTTTAATTACTCTGCGTTTAATATGGCAACATCTTTGCATCACACATATTTATCGTAATTGTGACTAATATCTTTTATATGGAAAAAGCGCAAATATGATTTTTTCAAATTTGGCATTGATAGTGAGCTGCAGCCAAGAAGGGACCCCTTATCTTCTCCTAATGCTCAATTAGAAGCACTTGTCAAACACTTTTTCATACTTAAAACTATATTAACCTTTTTTGTTGCTCAACAGAGCATTTTTTAATATTTGTTTCTAAATGCTTTAAAAGTAACCATAACCGTATAATATTTTGTATTACTTATCTAGTTGATTCAATCAAAGAATACAAAAGACAAACGATTTTAAAGCATATATTTCAACCAGTGGAAAAAAACTGAAAAATCGTGTCATTAAAATTACCTTTACAATTATTTTCAACAGTGAAATTATGCACGAATTTATTTAATATTAAACACGTTTAAATTTTCACATTGTTAACTAAGCGCAAACCAACAGACTTAAAAAATATCCAGACCGGAAATCGAGCCCTGATCCTTGAAGTAAAGCTCCAATGCTCCACCATTGAGCAATCTATGCAAGCAAAGACATTCGCGAGCTAATGTTATTCCTATGGGGAAGTTATTTTTTAATAACTCGTTTGCGTTTCAAAATTCTTAAATATTTATTTTTATTTCTTTTTTTTTTCATTTGATAGTTGCGGGACACTTGACATATGCTACAGATATCTCTATTCTCGACCAACAGAAACAACGATTTTCCAAATGGTTAATAAAATATAATTTTGTAATTCGCTGCAATATGACGATTAAATAAAGAAGACATTTCTATTAATTTTTTTCCGGCAAAAAAAAAGAAACATTTACATTTATGGTTTTATACTTTTACTTACCGGTTAATTAGAAGAAAACTTAAAAAAAGATGAGTTTGCGGGAAATCAACCGACTTAACTCTTTCCGGCACGGGCAAATTTTGTAGTAAAATAAGTAATTATTGACTGCCACGGAAATTTGCGAACGAAATTTTAAATGTTATAAACTCTTTAATTTAAGCTTTTTTGTAAAAGCAAAATTTTACTAAAATATTACCTTTACCGTTTGCAAGTTTGGGATTAAAAGTAGGTATTCCGGATCGAGCACAGTGTGCCGGAAAGGGTTAATACAAAAAACTTTCTAAGAAGTAGAACAAAAAACACTACTATGCGTTATCCTTACTATTAATAACTTAGCGAAATTCTGCATAATTTATTAACTATGGGACCTAAACAAATGTTTAAGAAAAAAATTGTTATAAAATACGTGGTCACAGACTGTGGCAGAATGATTAACACTATATCGATTAATAAAAATGATTATGTTAGAATTAAGAACAAAAATTAAGGCGGGATTCATTTGTTGAAGGTAAATAAGTATTATTACAGCTATAGGCACAATTAATTCAATAAACCTATCAGAAACAAAAATTTAGCAGAAGCTAGGACACGAACCTCAGACATCAGCATACCATGCTAAATGTTTCAGACGTT
Organism: Maratus speculifer; assembly: GCA_964019185.1. NCBI lineage: Eukaryota > Metazoa > Arthropoda > Arachnida > Araneae > Salticidae > Maratus > Maratus speculifer. The sequence continues at coordinate 39,150,439 of OZ025296.1, forward strand.
AATTTATGTTCTTTAATCCCTTGGGAACGAGCAACCGGTATACGGGCCGAATAAAGTGATCAGGAGCCTTTATTAATCCCACCGGTAAAATTTTACTATAAATTTTGACCTATTTAATCCAAGCGTTTTTTTTTTTTTTAATACAAATAAGTAAAAATTTCGGTTTTGAAAGACTGGTGATATTAAATTAAAAATTCGGTAAAAGACACTTGTGCCGAAGGAGTTAATTTCATGGTTGCCAACTTACACCTTATTCCTAGCACTAAAATAGAACAGATATTTTTTACTAATTTAATCATCGAAATTTAGTTTAAATAAAACAGCAAAAAAGCGTAAAAGTTGGCAACTATGGGTTGATATATATTTTGATTCGGTGGAACGTTATTATTATAATTATTTCATCGTTGTCCTGTTACCTAATGCTGTCTGATAGTCGGCCGACGAGGTTCCTCAACATGGTTTATAGTGAGAAATTGCCGAGTTAAAACATCGGTCAAACTAGGGTATCTTGGTGGTTAACCCTTCCAGGGGCGCCGTTTGCAGTCTGCAAACAGTTGATTTTAATGCTTAGTTGTGAACTGGAACCGTAAAATTTTAATACAATTTCGGTCTCATAATACACGTGGAAAAAGAGCTTTTAATACTTTTCAAATAAATTTGTTCGTAAATTGCGCTGTGAATTTATCATTTGAACATTCTAGAAGCAGAAATATCTTTCCCCTCAAAGGGCAAGCAACAGCACTGTACGCTGGGGGGTCACAGGTTAAAGGCCTGACACCGGTTAATTTTTCATTCTTGTAGGGTTTATTGCATTAATTGTGCCTGTAATAATAAATGTAAAACTTTAATGAATTTAGAAGTTTATTATTCAATAATGACCAGAGTAACATGAAGAAAACTAATAGAGCCCATAATAAAGATCTAAACATAGGGATACAGATAAAAATATAATGTAGAAGCTCATCTAAAAAAATCATGCAAGTTGACAAGTAAAATAAATTATCAAATTTGCCTATTATAGATTATATTGCCAAAACGAAGCATCGTATTACTGAAATTAACTGTTTAATTTTTTAAAAAGCAATCGAACGTATGTCCAAATGAACCTTTTAAGGTGCGTTCGTAAATATGTAAATACGGAGCGCCGATAGTTGTCGCAAATCCGTCCATACTTCCATCCGTCCGTCTTTCTGTCCATCTGTATGTTTGTCCGTCCGTCCGCATATAACAACGCAAAAACTACCCAACCGAATCGTTTGAAATTTAAAATATATAATTATTATATAATTTTGTCGAGTCATTTCAAATTTTATGAAAATCGGATGCATAGATCAATTACAGGGACAATCAAAAGTATTCCATTACATTACGGTCAATGGGGAAAAATGTTTCAAATGCATGTTAATGGTGTTACACTCATTCGAACATAATAAAAATGATATGTATCTATACAATACATATTATACTATATATTGTGCATAATCTGTGGTGCAAAAAACATTTGTTGTTGATTTACAAGGCCACATAAAAGTATTCCATTACATAATGGTATAGGGAGAACATTGTTGGTGCGCATTTTAATTGTAATTAACTATTTACAATTTTATGAGATTGATATTTTTAATACTACGTTATCGTACGAACGCATCTGATTTTTTACGCTTCACGTGCAATTTCCAACTTGTTCTCGTTCTCATTCATCCCCCCGATGATGAACTGGTTCTGGTTGAAAGTATTTGGAAACTTTGGTGAACTTTTTAATATCTGAGAATTGATTTAAATGTTTTAAACACTTTTATCTTATTTTATACCTATTATAGTATAGAATTTGAATCGTTTGCAATGTTTACTTTTATACATTAAGCCTATAAATTCAAATTTGTACGAGTTTTAAATTTCTATTGGCTTTGTAACTTTTATTAAAACTGTACAATAATTATATTTTATACAACAGTTCCTAATATTTAGAAAATATGATGCATGCTTTGACAAGTAAAACAGCAAAATTAATTTCTTTTAATTGCATTCATTTAAAAACTTACCGAGTTATGATACTTCAAATTTTATGCGACTTCAGGGTTTTCCGGCACTTGAACATCATCATTGTATTTTTACTAACAGAAAATTTATTATTTCAATCTACTATTTATATTTTCTTATTCCTAACACCTGTTTGTCAGTTTTTTGTTCCTTTAATTAATCTAACTTCTATCTAAGAATGGAACAACAACTGTGTTAAATTTGTAACTGATTATAAAATTGCAACAAGAAATTTTACTTGTATGTTTTACTCTAAATACTGCTGTCTAATTTTTTTTAAAAATAAACTCCATTTGTTGAATGAAAAGTATTTAGGCCTTTAAGTACACGAGGAATGATATCATTCATGGTTATCTGATTTTGTTTTTATCTCCAAAGCTATTGTTTTATAGTTTTTTGCCTGAGGGACGTAGCTGAAATCCATCTGTTATCTCTATCTCTCTCTCTCTCTCTCTCTCTCTATATATATATATATATATATATATATATATATATATATACATAACAAAAGAAATCTAAAATTATTATTGTGGCTTTTGTTCTAAAGATATCTCGAAATGCCCATAGGAATAATCGACATTTTAAATAATCATGCATGAATACAAAAATATCTTATGTACCCTGAGGATGATTGATCACATATAATATTTTTTAGGATTTTGAGCAATTATAATTTATCGCTATTATTATTGCTATTTTATTAATTTGAAAGAAAATAAAATGATGATAAAATAAAGAACGCCATTATTTTTATTTTCAGAATTTATAATAACTGTAATACATGACGGTTATAATTAAAGTTCCATTTTGAAATGGGTATTAAAAAAAAATACTAAACCAAAAATTATAAAACTAGGTTTAAAGGAGATCATAGAAAATTATTTTGCGTCAAATATATATATATATATATATATATATATAACCATTAATTGTATTATAATATATGAACCATTGAATATAATAGAAAATTACCACAATGAACTATATATATATTCAAATATTCACCACCAGGGGGGGGGGAATGACGCTGTATGAAATATTGTTAAACCAAATAAGAGTCGGAGTCTAACTTAACCTTTTATTACATGGGTATTACAGTTTTTGTATTCTAAAGAAGCATTGACCTAAACAAAGTTACAATTTAACCCATTAATGCCTGTATTATTTTCTTCGTTAAATTTCAAATTTTGCATTTTCCCACCACTTTTGAAACAAGAATAACTTTTATTTTAATTTATCGAGTAATTTGTCTGGAGAAAGAAAATATTTATTTATCCTTTTTTTACTGGTGTGGAAAGCGCTTACTTGAATTTTTTAAAATTGTCCCAAAAATGGGACGATAGGCTCTAACGGGTTAAAAACATTAAGGCAACAAAAGTCGAGTGCGCCATCCGTGTAATAAGCCCCGTTCATGTTCTAAAAAATTCAAATAACGAATTAGCTACCACAAAATTTGATATCTCAAATGCGTGCGGATTCCGGAAATAGTTTTTTACACATCACTATTACGCGAAGATATCGGTTAAAAAAATTTTAATTGTTTCTAAAACCAAACTATGAGTGGAGCTATGTAAAACCGGAATGGCTTCCAATTGGCTTACGGTATAAAAAAAAAAAAATTATGCAAATGCGTTTTACACATCGTTTGATTTGTGAGATAAAAGTGAGCCTTTTTTTTCAGAATTCTCGTTGTTATGAATCAATAATGTCTCTTGCCATGCAAGACTAATTCTGTCGTTATGAATGCGATAGTAATGAACGACGGGATTTTCAAAAGTATCGTTAAATAAGATAAATGTGCCGAGGGCTAATGATACCTCATTGTTTGAGGAAAATGATGGCAATTTTTGAAGTCACGAGTTTTTTGTCTTTTGCACCTGGGAAGGGGAAGGAAGCCTGCTTCGGTAGAAGCCGAGGAGATTACTGGATTAGATTTGGAGGAAGCAACAATGGAAAGCACATATGATACGTGATGTCGGACGTTGAAGTACCGTGGAGTACGGTGTACAAAATTATATGTAAAGTAATGCAGTTCTATCCATACAAAATCAGACATGTTCAAGAACTTAAATTTTATGATCCCGCTGCCAGAGAATCTTTCGCTTTGGAATTCCTTGTACGGGTGGAAGTGGATGAACATTGTCCATAGAAAATTTTGTGAACAGATGAGGCTCATTTTAACTTAAATGGTGATGTCAACACCCATAACTGCAGGATTTGAGCAAAATAAATCTCTCATCTTGTGTATCCATTACCCTTGCAATTTTCTAAAGTCATCGTTTGGTGTGGTATGACAGCAATAATAATAATAATATTCATAATTGGACCATTTTTCTTTGAAGAGCAGTCAACAGCTGAACCTATTACATGCACTGTGACTGCAACTCATTTCGCGTCAATGTTAAGACATTTCATTATGCCTGAATTCCAGCCACGTGGTATTTTAGACTACACAATTTTTATGCGGCGGGGGGCCCTACCTTATTGATACATGTGTCACACATTTTCCGAAGCATTATGATTATCAGCCGAAACTTCTGCACTACTTGACCACCGCAATTCAGCAGACATCACCTTCTGCGAATTTTGGCTATGGGATTATCTCAAAAGCACTGTGTACGATGATAATCTAAACAATTTGGAGGAAATGAAAGAAGCAACACATTGATATATCTTTAGCTTTCCTTCTGATATGCTAAGAGCTACTGGTGAGAATGCAGTAATACAATTTCACTTGCTTTCGGAAAAGGATAATGCCACATTGAACATGTTTTGTAAACGTTCCAGAAACGATTAAACATATTTTAAACAGAAGTCTTCATGTCTTATTTCTTTAACAACATTGCCATTTTTTATTTAGTATTTGAACATTTGTTTTTGGCTGGAAATAAATTCCTATGATCTTCTTTAAATTATTATTACCAAGTTTGGTAACATTTGGTCCGATATTTTTCCGTTTATGACCATTTCAAAGTGGAGCTTTAATTATAACCATCCTGTATATTGAATAAAATTACTTAATACAGAAATTAATCTTACTAAAAGATTTAACTGACAGCTTCTGATGTAGTACGCCGTCGAATATTACTAGTTATTATTAGTATTATTATTATTGCTGTATTATTATTATTTTCATTATCATCCCTATTATTATAAATAAAAATCAATTTAAAGATTTACGCATGATACACATTTCTATTATTTTTGTATTCTTAGAAGCAGCTTTAAGGCTTTTAAATTTTTACCTCTATGATAATTACCTATTACCTCTTAAATATATGCTATCGACTATCCATCAGAAAAAAATATTGTTACATTTGCATCATATTTTCATGCAATTTATCTTTCTTAAGAGACCTTTCATCATGTATGGCTCCTACGGAAATAACTTCGAGATATATGCGTAGGTCTGTTTATATAACCATTAATCTTTATAAATCTGTATTACAAAGGAAAAACATGTCCGTCACTAAAGCTAATGAATTTGCTTTTTGTCACATATGTTAACTTCCAGCTATCCCTTAATTTAGGATTGTATGTCATCCGATACAACAAAAAACTCACTTTCAAAGGAAATTTGTCTTAACTTAATTTATTGATTTTTCTCAATACTTTAAAAGAACTATATAGAATATTTTTTAGAAATTTATTTTAGCAGCATACGTTTGTTAGCTACATTTAGGTAAAATTATGTTTCTTGTAATATAAAAGAAAATTTGTAACAGTGTTTTGACAGTGTTATCACAATTGGTAATCAATTACCCTTGTTTGGCGAGCTGATTCAGCCTCTTCCTCAACTTATCAGAAAATAAGTACTGCGAAAAAAAGTTGCATTATTTTATTTGAAACTTTCTATTGGTCCAATGAATTAGTCAGAAATATATGCATGAAATCTACTGGAAGATTTTACTTTTTAAACTAATTATGGGGATTCTAATAACAACACTAAAAAGTTTTCCGACAAAATATATCGAAGCTAAACTTTGTAAAACCAAAAGATTACGAAATTTTCGGAATTTGTTCGGTTTTTTGCTTATAACTCAAATATTATAAACTTTTTGAGTACCATACCTAACTGCAAAAAGAAGGAGTTCTGAATACTATGCAAATTTTATTTTCAAACTATTTTTTTAACATTTTACTAAGCGGTCTGCAGCTTTTTGAAAATGACACTTTATTTTCAAATTCGCAGAAATTTGACCGTTTTTTGCCTCTTATCCCAAAAAGCAGTCTTTTCATCACTTATTGTAGAAAATAATTGCATCTTTTAATGAATATGAGGAATGAAAAGTTTGAAAAATATATGTGTATTTGCAAGAGATGCTGAAGTTGGAAGAAACATTGGACACCTGCCAATACCGAAAGTCCACAGCTGAAGGTTATTTCACCTTAACGTGGTTCGGATAAGAATTTGTCCGGGATTTAGACCAATATGGCGATTGAATAGATATCAATGAAAACGATGAGTATTACTGGAGGAGTAAAACATGGGCAAGGAATGACAGACAGTGTTTCAGCATAATGAACTCTGGGAATGATTAATATGCAAAATCTATGCAATGAAATTGAGACATACTACGAAGTAAGCATTGAAGTTTTTCAAACATCATGTGAATGCGAGAAGTTTTCGCGTTGATTTAGACAATAATGACTCAAACAAATTGCGAGGTTGGTGATTAATGTACTCTACTTTCCCCGAAAGTGATTACATACTGCCCATCAGTAATGGGATTGTTGAAGGGACTGACATTTACGACTATTTTGCTGAAGAAATAGGACAGATAGGAGTCAGAAGAAAGGAAGAAGTCCAGGGTTGCAAAAAACCCACCTGCCCCAAAAAACCGGGTGGGTTTTATTGGGTTAAACCCCCTCTAAAAAACCCAATAAAACCCACGTTAAAGCGGGTTTTATTGGGGTTTTTACAATCTGTGGTCAAAGTGTTTAATATTCAGCAGGTTTTATATTAGTTTTTTAACTTTTATGTTTAAAAAGTTACACTATACTACAAAATAGATTGTGAGCGTACTGCTAAATATGACAAAGCCAAAATTGTCAAAATAAAATATTGTGCTTAATTCTTTTAAAAACTTGTTAATATTATGAAAAAAGGGCCAAAATCAATATATATAACTATTTATAACGTTTTCGCATAGAAGAAAAATGACAAGATATTTTATTTCAAGATTTAACAATGTAAAATTTCATAATGTCTCAACCAGATACAAATTTGACTAATTCCCTTTTGGCCAGTGTTGTTTAAAAGAAAAAAAAAGGAGGGGACTTTTTTTAAAACACTCATATATATATATATATATATATATATATATATATATATATATATATATATATATATATATATATATTTGTTTATTTAAATCAGGATTTTTACCCTATATTTTATTTCCTAATAAATATTGTACCATCCATAATCTTATATAAAAATAAACACCATTGTTTATTATATAAGCAATATAAATTCATTTCAAAATATTCAAATTAAATAATTATAATCAGTTATGTAGATAATTGTAAAATATTTTGCAAAATTCATTTGTAAAATAATTTTAGTAATAGCTCTGTATTATGTTCAGAGAATAAACTACCATATACAATGAACCATAGATATTTTGAATATATTATCAAATACCTATCCTTTGATTGATAAAGAATAAAACATTTGCTTAAAAAATGTGTTCTTAGTGGGGAATATTGATAAAAAATAATTTATTAAAGTAGCTTTCAAACATGTGCTATGTGGTTATATATTATATCATACAATAGCAGAAGTAAAAACACTTTTTATAACTTTTTACACTGATTTATTTGTGTTATTTCGATAAAAATTTCTTGTATATTAAATTAATAAATAAAAATATCAAAAGATTTTTAAATATAATACATACTTTCTAGAAATAAGAGACTTCCCCTGCCATCACCTTTTAAAAAAACAAAAAACCCAATAAAACCCGAAAAAATCCAATAAAGCCCAAAAACCCAAAAAAACCCGAAAAAACGCACCTGTGTTGGGTTTTTTATAAAAAACCCGGGTTTTTTGCAACCGTGAAGAAGACATTTTCAATAGTGTGAAATTCAAGAAAAGGGATGCATATACGTTTTAAGCATATACGTAACTAATTTTTTTCGCACAATTTGGTTTTTAAAAATTCCACGTACCATATACAGAGCAACCCAAAAGAATTCAAAAGTGTTAGTGAGAAAAAGAGCGAATTGCTTAAAGATGTTTTTACTTATTTATATCTTCAATAGAAGAAAGTATGGTCAACAAAAATAACTCAACAAAATATTCAACCACTAAATTAAATAAACCTTAAAATTACACTTACTTTTTACTATCGAAAAAACAGCTGCATGTCGCAATGAATGAAATCGTTGAAGTATTTCTTAGGAACAAAGTTTATACTACAATTTACGATCAAGTTTTTGAAATATTTAGACTGGCAATATCGCCTCTATGGCCAATCTATCCTAGAGTTTGTATATTATTGTTTTTTAATTTTCTATACTTTTTTAAAAATTGCACATTACATGCATGTATATTATACACGATTGAAATCAAGATTAAATATGAGTAAAAATTGAAATTAAACCTTACTTTCGTAATACCCATGATTTTGAGAAATGAATTATTGGTCCGATATTCCAATGAACTATTAGATAGAACTTATAATTATTTTACTGTAACCAACAAATAAATAATTTCATACAAAAAAAAATTGCTTTAATTCACGAGAGATGTGTTTGTTATTGTTGCATCAAAACAACAAAAAATAATAACCGGTTACTTTACAAATTTCACAGATACGTTCGTAAAAATGACAATTTTCACATTTATTTTTTAGACCTTAACCCATTAGTGCTTAGCTTCCCATTTTTGGGACAGTTTTAAAATATTCAAGTAAGCGCATTTCACACCATTAGAAAAGGAGGATAAATAAATGCTGTCTTTCTCGAGACAAAGTCCTCGATAAATTAAAATTAAAGCTATTCTTGCTTTGAAAGTGGTAGGAAAATGCAAAATTTGAATTTTAAAGAATAAAATAATTCAGGCATTAATGGGATAAACACTTTTCAACTATGTTGGAAAATGTTATAGATGGATGTTTGTGATGTAACTAATCGGAGATGACATGTAATATCATTATTAGAAAATTTGTTACGTCAGTTTAAAGACATCAAGCAAACATCTTATTCGATGACATTAAACATGTCACCGGGATAAAATTTGTTTTTATTTTCAGAGCAAAATTTTTAATTATCATAATTTACATATATAATTTTCAAATTATTATTATTTTAATGATTCAGGTTCGATTTCACTTGACTATTCTGCCATCTAGTCAAAAAAATTAAACATTATTTAATATTAAGCATTATTAATAAGCTGCAAACATTTGAATCACATAAGATAATTAAGATTTAAAAACTTGTCTTTTTTTATAAAAAAAAAAAAAATCCTGTCAGTAGTGTCTGCTTATATTCAACTCTTTATCACTGATTAATCAGAAAACACTTAATATTTCTGCCTTTAAAAAAGATTACTTTAATAAATCGATGCCTGCAATGAAAATAATTATTATTTTAGTTACAAAAAAGATTTTTACTCGCTGTTAAAAAGAAATTAATTGCCCAAAAAATAGACAGTAAGTTTGAGAGAATACTATGTTTATAATAATATATACTAACATACAATTCTGAACAAAAATTGCTACAAAAATGGTATACAGCTTTGTAAATATTCTTCATTAAATTCGCGTATCGTTAATTTTAATATGAACTGCAATCATATATATAACTTGAATGATAAAATAATTGTTTTATATAAAATATTTCAAATGTATGAATTAAAATTCTTTACCTAAACAAAAGAAAACAAGTAAAATTTGCTCTTTAAAAATTGTTTGAATCTAAATATTATTATTTATGTGTGTGTTAAATTTCTCGAACATTTTTGAAAATTTAAACTCTATTATTATCTGTCATGTTAAATATCTGCTAAATATTGATAAAGGTCTTCCATATCGACATTTTATGTTTGTGCCTTAAAGTATAAATCTGTTTTCAAAATAAAACCTATGAAAAATGATTAATCATCAGTATCTTGCAGATTATTTACCTAATAAATCATAGTAAGTAGTTCTGCAAATTTATTTTTCCTTATAACTAGTGTTTATTAATCATTCTGAAGCTACTGATCATGACAAATTACCACATTATTGTAATTCACGAAATTTCTTTTAAAAGTGATTAAATATCTTATTAAAAGGTTTTTCTTTCAACACTTTAAAATTTATTTTTTAAAAGGAAGGATTTTTTAATAAGAGTTAAGGGATACAAAAATATGATTAAGTGAATAACGTTATGCTAATCCACTTATTGTACAAAGATGATAATAATGATCTGCCATTTATTTATTAAGGTAAAATTTTTTATAAGAGCTATAAAAGAATATTTTTCACTGTTTTGAGCTAAAAACGAATATAATTTCACTGTAAAAAATCATTGTTGTTTTTGCAGAGCAATACTGGCAAATGGGGTGCCAGTATTGTATTTAAATATTGTGGTGTAAAACAACATCACTTTTTATCATGAAGACGTTTGCAGAAGTGATACGAAACGTATTGTTGCAGCGTATATAGGGTTCTTTTGATCTTTTGGTTAGACAACTTCAAACTCTGGCTTATAGAAAAGTAGAAAATAATTTATTTACAGAACTTCAGAACAACAGAGTCTTCGAAACTCACAAATATTTCTAGATATTCAAAAAAATTGTTCAAATCTATCGTATAAGTGCAGATATAGGTTCCAGAGACTCTTTATACAACGTCTCAACACTAAATCACATTCAAAATAACGTAAATAAGACTCAAGCAAACTTGATTAACAAACGCGTTGTTCACTCAATGACTGACTGGTAAATAATAATAACAGCTCGCATCGCTTCTCTTCTTATATAGGCTCGCAGCATGTGCGGGAAATTTCTAGAACCATCTCGAAAAATCCACGGAACAACAAACAATGTATCAGTATATCTAAGAGGGGTTACCATAGAGAGGAAAAGGTTACCATCGCCAACAATCGCCAAGTTTGTCGCCAACTTGGCGATATATCGCCAAATTTGGCGACCAAAATTAGTCGCCAAAAGTGACGCCAACTTGGCGATATCTTTATTATTTCACCAATCTGCCGTAGACATACACTGAAAATAATAGACAAGTTTGCTTGATAACAGAGACAATGTAACAAAAACTAATATTAGTAAAGGAATGGAGCTTAATAAGATTATTTACATTATTTTACAGTACAAACACTAACTATTTACAAAATTCGTAACAGTATATTTCAATTATATTTTAAATGTGTTTGTGAAATCATTGTTTTGTAATGTGTGTACCATTTAGCTTTATGCATTTAATTTGAATACATAATTTTAAGTATAATTTATGGTGCAATAGTCCAATTTATTATTAATAAACATACTTTATGATACACTGCAAATTCTCAAACACAAAAATAAACACATTTCGGAACACTTTTTGTCTCAAAATTCACAACACATCAATGTGTTGTGAAGCGCTTTTTTGTATTGTGATTGTGTTTTTAATATGCTGCAAAAGTGTTACTCTTTAGAAATGTGTTCTTAATATATTGCAAAATATTGCTATTTAGAAATTCGTTCAAAAAAGAGTGTTGTTAATTGTGTTGAAATACTTTTGCAAATAGTGTTGATGAATATAGTTTCTTAAAATAGTGTTGTGCTGCACAACACTTTGTCCTTAAATTAACAACGCATTGTAAGCACCGCACAATTTTGAACACTATAAAACAACACATGTTAAACACTTTCAAAATGTTTTCCACATCGCGCCTTTAAAATTACACAATTTCAAAAATGAATGTTTTGGAATCAAATTTTCTTTTCTTGTAATTTTTAACAACACTTTTTGCACAATATTTTATTTTGTACAACACATTCGCAAAGCATTCTCAGCACCAGTGTTGCCAGTGGGCTACTTTTTTTTAAATCAGATTTCGTGACTGACACCAGATTTTTTTAAACGGTAAAATCCTCTTTGTCTTCACCTTTATTAATGTGTCACTAAATAAGGCTCTTTTTATTATGTCAAAAAATTGGTATCAATCAAGAATCTGAATTTTAAAAAAGTAGCCCATCTGGCAGCACTACCCAGCACAATCGAAAACAATTTTAGTTATAAGTGTTGATTTTTAGCACTTTTGAACAAAGTTGAAAGATGCTTATGCATTTGATTTGTCTGGCCGTTTGGCCATCTGTCTGCACTCTAACTCTTGTAAATATACTCGGAATGCCATGAAATGTTTAGATGTTATTTACATTAACCCTAGCACGAATCCTATTGAAAATGAAGTTTCTAGCATGATTATTTTATTTGCAGGTGTGATCAATTTTACCGTTATATTACGGCCTATGGGAAAAGATCGTTTAAAACGAATTTTAAAGATGTTCCATCCTATCAAATATATTAAAATTTATATGCATTTACGAGATGTACTAAAATATGCGTTCTGTAAAAAATGCGGTGAAAAAACAACTATTATATATTTACAGGGACCCACAAATGAATTCCATTACATAATGGTCAAAGGGGAAATTGTGTGCGACATATTTTAATTATATTAAACTACTTCATATGTAATAAAACTGATATATATAGCTGAGGCTTAGTATAAATTATACGATACAGTCATGCATAATATGAAGTACATAGCATTTACAGGGATACACAAAAGATTTTAAATAGTATATTCATTCCGAACTACTGTACTTGTATCTGATGATGGCTGATGGATGAATGAAATGCATTTTAATTATGATATGTGCGTTTAAGTTTCACTAAATCTATGCATATTATATGTTGTGTATAAATACTATAGCTGTTAGATTATTGCCCAAAAGAGATCGCAAACGTTACTCAATATGAGCTTAAATTACTTAAAGGTGGTTTTTAAATAAATTAAAGACTTTTTACGATGAACTGCGTTCAATTTACTAAGAAATGTTTGCAGAACACAGATAAAATAGTATACAGGGCGACGCAAAGAATTGAATACATCGACGCCTATGAATGATAATTTCTGAGAATGTGTAACTAAATTTTCTCATTATATAGTATATAGTATGTCAACTGATAGATCAAATACAGAGCTGTTCAAAAGTCTTGGAATACATATTTGTCTATATACAGTAACCTTATTTTTATAAATGAAGAAGTTCTGTTAAAGATTTCATGAAGTGTTGGAAAGTGCTTCATATTCTATACTTAATGCATGAATTTTCTTACTTGTTATGTTCTGTTAAAAATGCAAAAGTGTTTCACGCGTTGCAGTGTTGACAAAATATAACACTGCATCTGATGCACAAATGAAAAATTACTTTTTTTCAGACATTTGCCATGTTACAAATATGATGCGCAGAAATGATAGATTATACAATGTATAAAACACCAAACGCCAGCCCGATCTAATTATTCATTTAACTCCTTAATAGACGAGTAATTTGAGAGGATGTATTATATCCTAGTTAATTTTACCGTAGTTTCCGGTGTATAAGACGCAGATCAAACAATTTTTTTGGACCCAGAAAATTTGTTCAGTAATTGAAGAGAAATAGTTACCGCGATCTAAAAAGTTAAATTTTATTTTAAAAATTTTCTGGATAGAGAAATGATTGTTTGACTTGCTGCTTGTACACCGGAAATTACGGTAATCGAGATTTACACCAGAAACTTTCTTACTGCCCGATTATCATGTCGCCTAGTTTTGTGAAAGTATACAAGTTGAAGAATGTTGCCTTTTTAAAATTTTGAATTAGGTAAAATAATGAGTGAATTTAAATTAAAAACTAGTCAGATGTGGCAATCCAAAAACTTTCATCTATCTCATACATATTAATACTTCCGGGAAAATGCAGATTAGTAGCTCCACTAGTTGCGTGATTCACATCAAAATCTAGCCAGCGACATTTTATGTCAACTTCTAATTAAATCTGAAGTTTGATGAAAATCCATGAATGAGTTTTTGAGGTAGAGCTATTGCGGTAATCTTAAAAAAGTCTGCATAACATATCCAGCTGTTGGGTGATGCACCCAAAAAACTAATAATGATCACTCTTTATGAGTGAATTCAAAGTTTGATGAAAATCCAATCAAAAGTTCTTGAAATACAGCTACGTTGAAATCGTGAAAACGCAGCACATCAGCGCCACCTGTACAGCGATTTACACAAAAAACTAATTAATTCTATTCTATGTAAAGTACTAACTAACTTTAAAGTTTGATGAAAATTCGTACATTAATTCTTTAGATAGATCTATCACGATATTCATGAATAATGTAGTATAGCAGCACCGTCTGTTGAGCGACATACACCAGAAAGCTATCAGCCCAAATTAGATCAAAGAATAACTGAATTTAAAATGTTATGAAAATCCGTGCATTAGTTCTTTAGCTACAGCTCTTGTGAAAATTTTGAATAAAACAGCACCACCTGTAAAGCGATATGTACCAAAAATTAATCATCTCTAGTTTATATCAAGGTCTTGCAGAATACTGTAAAATCTCCATTAAGTGATCACGTTCCACTCCAATGAAAATTGGCCGCACCGAGTCCAAAAGGTGGTCTTTTAATGAAGGTGATTTTTAAATCTACAGGATGTCCCAGAACTTCACTTTGAGGGGTGGTAGAGAACATCATTTGAAACCACAATTACATACGAAAGCATGGGCGGAAACGTCATCCTCAATTGTTAATCCTTTCACAGACAATCTCTATGAAACTACAAAATTTTTAATACAAAATGAACATTGGTACCAAATTTTTAATACGATTTTTCCATTTATTTTGTATAAGAATCGTTTCTCTTTTCTTCTTATCAAATACATCTTTCCACAATTTCTGATGTCAATCTTTTTTTTTCCACATTTCAGCCATCGAAGTGCTTTGTCCGTGAAAAAGAAACACAAAGACACAGTTATGATACAATGCAGAAAACAGTGTAGAACGCTTTAATATACAGAAAAAAGTACAAGAAATTATTTAATTTTGAATTAAATTTAAAATTATGTTTCTTTAAAATCAAGTATCATAGTAGCTATTAGAAATTGCTAAAATGTGGAAAAATATGAATGACATCAGAAATTGAGGGAAAATGTTTTTGCAAAGAAGAAAAGAGAGACATTTCACACACATAATAAATAGAAAAGTCATATTAAAATACTGGTGTCAATGTTAATTTCGTATTAAAAATTTTGTAGTTTCTTAGCCACTGTATGAAAGGGTTAACAAGTGAGGGTGACGTTTCCGCCCATGCTTTCCTATGTAATTATGGCTCCAAACGATGTTGTCTGCATCATCAAAGTTTGTACACGAAGTTCTGGGACACAATGTGTATTTTAATTATTGTAAAAAGGTAACAATTCATTGTTGCTAAAACCTGTTTTTCTCATTAGGAAAAAACATAAAAATTTAAGTATCAAAACAAAGGATTATTGTATTAATTAATTTCTGCAGAATTTTAAAAAAGAATGCTTTGCATTTATCTTTTATAAGTCTTTCCAAATTTCAATAAATAAATGAATTTCTTTTATATTGTTATTAATGTTCGTCGAAACAAATAGTTACGATTTAGTTATTTTATCTATATTTTATTTACAAATTTCTTGAAAGCATAGGGCAGGTAAGTTTATTAATACTCATTCCTAATTCCCCATCAAAGTTAAATTCATTGCCTAAAAAGTACAAAGGGTTTTTTAAATAGTCAAAGTTACCAGAATAATAATAATAATAATAATAATAATAATAATAAATCCAAACTTAGTTTAGAAGTTTGATGAAAACTGCGATCTCCAGAATTATTTTTCTAATAAAACTTTCTTCAAATGACGAGGAAAAACGGAATTTGCTTAATTTTCTTTAAAAAAATTGATCGCTCATGGAGGGTGTTCAACTGGGATGGTCTCTGAATGGAGATAAATTTAGTATTAGACCTATGGGAATAAATTTTGTTCTATGAAAAAAATCTTCGTTCAGGGAGGTGATCACTTAAGGGAGGTGGCCGCACAGAGAGGTTTAACTGTATAATGTTTTGTGAAAATTCGTGCATTAGTTCTTGCAATAAAGTGCCCACAAAATTTTTGTCACATACAGAATGATAGAGTGACTGACAGACCCATAAACAGCCATTTTCTAAAAACAATGAAATCGTGTTCAGGACCTTCTAAAAAATATAAACCCACCAAAAATCGGAAGTCGAAAATTTTCAAGAATACAATACTTTCTTCTTTCAAAGATAGAAGAAAGTAAAAAAATAAATTTTAACGATTAGGGTTGCTTTAATGGGAACTTTTACTTATGATGTAGAGACATACCAAATATAAAATTTGATTCATTCAAATGAGTTTAGACAAACAATATTAAGAATAGTTTATACATTTATATGCAGAACTATAAAATTAAACTACAAACATACAGAAATTCTTATGATATTCCATTTGTGATTCAATGTAATATTTTGCATGTATTGTATAATATATTGCACAATGTAGTATATTCAATGTAACCATCGAACTTTTTAATAGACATAAAAAGATCAATGATAACGTAAGATTGTAAGTAGCCTAATACTTATTTAGCCCCCCCCCCCCCAAAAAAAATAGATGTACATAACTGTAAGGTAAATATGATAAATTTTATATCTGTTTTATTTTTTCTCTTTTAAGGTAATCTCTCTAGCTAAATTTTTCTTTTGAGTACTCGTTTATTGACATAAATTTTATTTGAAATAACAAAAACACACATAAATCAGTAAAAGGTTCATTGAAATACAAATGAAACGTCGAATTAAAAATCACTTGAAAATGTAAAAAATACGTGTAGCGTGTTTAATGTCAAGTAAATGTGATATTTACGATAATCCATAATTGGAATTTAACTTGGCGATAGTTTTTTGATCGACCGGTTAATCAAACAGTACCGAAATTTTAAACTGAATTTTACTTTTAGAACTTTCAAGGGAAACAAAATAGTAAAATTACTTTTTCTAATTAAAAAAATCAAAAATTAAGCTGAGAATTCAGCATTACAGAAACTCAATCTCTTGTGTGAAACGGTTAAGGAGAAAAATCTCTAAAAATATCATTATTGGGTACTACTTGGTTATCCCGTTGACCGAAAAAATATCGCCAAACTATAATATTATACGCCAATAATGGATGATCTTGAATTTCATATTCAATGACATTAAATACGATATATGTGTTTAAAACGTCATTAGGTGATTTTTATTTGTATTTTTATTAATATTCTACTAAATATTTGCTTTTTCGCTATTTAAAAAAAATTATGTCAAAATGTATAATTTGGCGTAATTTGTGGACGGAATAACCAAGTTGTACTCATTATTGTTAGGAGAATGAAAGGCCCGATCGCCAACATCGCAAAGTTCTATCAATAAAAGAGAACAAAATTTATGGCTTTAGCAGAAATTCTGCATAATTAAGCGACTGGGTTGTCAAATCAGGCCTCTTTTTTAAATTCTTAAATTTTATATTCACACCAGAAAGTCAGTATAGAATTGTTTTCTTTATTTAATGACAGTCATTTCGTGATTATTTAACCATTTCGGGTCTGGTGTACTAATAATGTTACATGCATTTTTATCGAATATTATTTTGTCTTAACAATTATTTTGTAACATTCTACATATAGAAATGATAATATATATCTATGCCTTTCTTAATATGACTTCATTTATGTTTTAACATTTAGTGATAACAGTAATAATGTCAGTTTACTTAATTATCTTTGCACTGTTGGCGATTCTTTTATTTTATATATATAGATATCACTGTTTAAAGTAAAAATATAGGTTACTTTTCTGAAAGAATCATGTGTCATGGAACGCATAAAGCATTAGAAAGTTGTAATATCTCTTAAATCCTGTTGTAATACAATACTTTCCAAACGTTTCCAAAAACTCTTCTTTAACCTATTATCATATAAATATGAATTGAATAGTACATAAAATAAACCTTGCATTTCGCTAAAGTTGCATTTCAGGGACCCGAAAGGGTTAAAATAAATTTTCTTCTTTCAGAATTTCTGATATGAATTCGATGTTTTTAAATTGAAAGTGGAGGCCAATCAGGTACCTCAGCTAAATAATCGAAAGTAAATATCTAATGATATTAAAACTAGTCGTTGGGGACCACCGTAATACTTACCCATCATGGATATGTATATGAAAATAAAACATGTGAAACTATTTATACAATGCATTGCAATTCATAAACAAAATTTAAATATTGTTAATATACACAGTAATGCTATATTAAAGAACTGCTCATGTACCGATTTCGACAAATTATATAAAACGCCAAACTACTCAAGTAGTACCGAACTGCGTAAAAGAAACATCCTTATAACTCCAAAAATAATAATTCTATCAACTAACAATTAACTGCGTCGA
Organism: Maratus speculifer; assembly: GCA_964019185.1. Taxonomy (NCBI): domain Eukaryota; kingdom Metazoa; phylum Arthropoda; class Arachnida; order Araneae; family Salticidae; genus Maratus; species Maratus speculifer. The sequence continues at coordinate 39,169,001 of OZ025296.1, forward strand.
ATTAAGCGTCTCATTTCTAAATAAAATATACTTCCGGATTGAAATTTGAATGAAATACAGGGTCATGAAAAATCGAAGAATGTGGAAAACAAGATTACAAATATCTCGGCAACTAATAATCCGATCGACTTCGTTCTATATGCAAAATGTGTATTATTTTATTGCCTTTTACGTCCATTTCTTAGAACAAAATAATTCGAAAATTTTTATATACCTTTCATCAGAACGAATTTTTCGAGAGTCCGAAAAAAATAGTTCCGGATAATCGAGGTTGCTGATATTAAATAGGGTTCGTTCCATTCTTACATACTAACTACATACAAAATTTCAAGCCTCTATCTCATTTTGTTTGGGAGATAGAGCGTTTACAGACAGACAGACAGACGGACGGCAAAATTTTTTTTCTAAAAATATGTTTTTCGGAATCTCCACTATCTAAAACGTCTAAATCCGTCAAAAAATTTTTTTCGATTTTCAAAACGATTGCAAGACTTACCCTATACTACGTATAATGGGTAAGTAAAATTAATTTCTCAACTCTTAGAAACAAAATCATTTTCACGTAAAAGACTTACATAAATCCTTAAAATTAATGGGTGTCGTATATTATGAAAATGTATGTTTACAGATTTCGATCAATATCTGGATGTCATTTTATATTCTAAAAATTTTCAACGAACTATCAATCATTTTTGTACCAGTTTTAATCTTTAAAACTAGAAGTAAAGTAAACACTATTTAGAATGATTAAGTTCCGACATCCTAAAGTAAAAAGTTCATCAATCATTATAAAGAGTGGTTTTAAAGTTAACTTATCCGTTGTAGCTGCACATTAGCATGTTTTTTCTTTTCTGAAGTGGGGGATTTTGACTAATTATTAGAAAAATATTTGAGTAGTTTTTGAACATCGAAAATATGGATTTTTAATTACTTTTAAATCATTCTGCAAAATAGCTGAACGAAAATATCTTTAGATTTGTTTTACAGATGTTAATTAAGAAAGTTTGAAGAATTTCAGAAAAACATGTGGCTTAAATATAACAAGAAAACCTCTAGGAATGTTATAAAAATACGGTATGTCACAAAATTGTGCACAATTTTTTTTTCATTGATAACGTCCAGAAATAAAAATTGGCTCTACTAATTCCTATTTATACAAAATCTTTTAAACTGGTTCTAATCGGTTCCAAAAGTGAGAATCCGCATATAAGAATACTGTAAATAAATCGAAAGCGTACTATCGAAAATTTTCAGTAAAAGTTATACATCCCAGGTATTCTATGGGAAAACTATTATATATTAATATAACTACTTGGTTTATAATGCAGTTTAAAATAACAAGATAGCACAAATCTTAATAAACAACAAACATTTAATAGACGCGCACGAACACAACATTACATCACGAATCACTGACATTATTAGAACTACATATAATGTTTACTTTTTACAAATTCCATGAAATATACGCAAAGGTTGTGTGCCGTCATCTATAATTTTACTGAGCCTTTTTAGAGAACGCTTTAAATTTCTATTTTTCATATATTAGTTTTGGGAACAATGGGTTTCGAACTTATTCTATCTACGATAATTTCTAGAATTTTCAAGCTATATTTTTTAGCCTTTCACAAAAGTTGCTATATACAATCAGCTAATTTAGTTATGAGTAAATAGCAGGACACATATAGAGTATTCAATTGCAGTTGCGAGTGAAGTAAGTGAAGAGGATGTCACAAGATGACGTCAGATTTTTTTTTTTTTCTTTAACCGGATTAATAGTTTTGATTACCGGAGGTGAAAACTTCCACAAATAAACTTGAATAGAAAGTTCCTTGTTATTCAAAAATATTTGTGAGATCATTTTCTTACAAATATGCTAAAAGTATTCTATGTAATTTTACTGGTGTCAATTTGTTCAAGTATTATTATTTTTTTTAGTGACACTGACAAGAGGTTGTCTTTGTTGTTACAATATGGCGGAACTACTACCACGACTAAACTAATAAGTAAACTAATACCAGTTAAAATGAATATCAGTTTTTAACATTATTTCTGGATGATATTCTCCATAAATACGACATTAAAGTAAAGAGAAATTATATGCTTAATTGTGTAAGTTTGCCTAATAAACCCCTGAAGAAACGGTCATAATTGAAGTTTCATTATTTTAAGGATATGTCAGTTTCTCTTTTTAATAATTCCAGAATTTAGTTAATACATTATGCACATTGCATTTTGATTGCATTCGCGCATGCACAGTGAACCATTATTTAGTACATTGCTCATTTTCATGCAATTTCATTTATTTTTAATTATAATTACAGAGTTTTGTTTACAAGGTTGTTTTTCATAGTTTCGATAAAAAGATTTTTTTACATTACGAACTCTAAGCAAAAAACTTGGCAAAATTTGGTATTGTTTTTGTAAAAACCTTAATTTTTCCACAAATATACATGATATCCCCACAAAAATGAACTCAATGTATTTCAATAAGCCTCTTAATCATATTCTATAGACTTAACGCTATTATTACATTAGTTTTGACAGGGTTATCTAAAAGATAATCGTTCTTTTCAGTTAGCCGACCGTCTCCTATGGGATTTCGAAAAAAAAATCTTCATGGAAATATATGACATAGACTACTCTGTTTACACACCAAGAGTCTCAGCATAATTTCTCATGTATTTTTTAAGATGGGTAACGAAACGTTTAAAATCACAAGTGACCGGTCATCATTGACCATATACTGTAAGTACAGTTTCCTAAACATAGAATAGATTAAACTTTGAAATAATTTTTTTTGTTGGAAAAAAATATATAGTCATAAAATATAGTACATAAGACCTTAAATATAGTCCATAGACTATATTTAAGGTAACTTGACATTTATTAAAAACTGCATGTTGATCTAAATACCCAAATAAAAAATTTACTTAACCTATAGCAAAACAGACATTCTTTATACGCACTATAAACTAAAACAATGAATTTGTCATTCAAATGGCAAAGGAAAATTGAAATGTTACAAAACTCGAATAAATAATGGAATTTTGTTTTCTCTGAGTAAATTATAAAAGTTAAACTGTCAATCAGGTCTGAATTTTAATCAGCCATATGTAATCGGAAACTTTGAATTATTTGAAGTTTTGATTTTGAAAAATATATACATATGGTTGGATATTGAAGTTCGATTCAAAGTATTGAACTAATTTATGACAGGCATTTAAGAAATTTAAATCCCTAAAAATAAAAAAATATTCTTGAGAAACAGTTCTTATTTTTATTATGAAGTTTGAAAATGTGTAAATATTAACGTTTATTAAGTTAAAAAATCAATCTGAAGTATGGGTTATTAAAAAGAAACAATCTAAAGAGTTGTACTATTATTTAAAATTTAATATTATATTTAAATTACAATGTATGATTTCCGTTATTGTCGTTTAAAATAATTACATTTTTAAATATATTTGAATATCTATGTACATAATCATACCTTTTTTTACATAAAAAATACTCAAACCATGGAAAAACTTTGAAGAGCTTCTAATGAGTTTTCTCAAAAAGATATTAAAAACAAGAACTAGAAAAAACATATGGTACATTATTTCGACTTTTATAAAATGTAATTTATATGAAAGGGTAAAAAATGTGGCAAATTTTCCTTAGCATACTACTTCTCTTGTGCAATATATTTAGCCCCTTCTGGTGGGGAGTAAATCTGTTGGAAATATTTAACTTCCTCCAGTACTTATAAACGAATTTATAAGAAGGTATGAACTTTCCCCTTTTCAGGTATATATAAAAGAAACTTTTAGTTAAATATTCTTGGTGCCATTAAATTCAAAATTGTCTTTTTTGGGGGGGCGGGAAGACACTGTGTTGAAGAGAATTAAACATTTTTCAAGCAAATGTCTAAACTATAAAAAAAAAAAAAAAAAAAAAAAAAAAAAAAAAAGGAAAAAATAGAAATGTTACTGGACCTAGCAAAATCATTCCCATGCTCCCACGAAGTTATCCACGGTTCTTAAAAAATGGTTTCCTTATCCCACAATTCTCGTAAACCAATAATTTTTCCAGTATTAAATAAGAATTACACAAAGTTCGTACGTTTTACAGAATTTTTTAGGAGAAATATCGGAACATTTTTTTTATAGAAAAATGAATCTATGTAAACGCACGTATTCTTATTTAATATGAAATTTTTATAAGAAAATACTGGCACCAAAGAATATCTTGGTCGTAAAATTCCGAGAGGTATACGAACCCTGTTTACAATGTATTAATTAATTTTCGCTATACTAAATACTGTATATTATCAATTTTTAATTACACATTTTGAATTACGCTATAGAACCTTTGCATACAATTTTCTTATTTTCAATAATGTTAATGATGCTAGTTTGTTTGTCTGATAAACATATTTATTATGTTGAAAATATTTAAATGCGAATTATTGAAGGATCTGAAAAGAAAATTATGTTCATTATTGAATTTTTGGGATAGTACAATCTTTTAAAATATTATAGTTTTGTCAAAAGTACTTCTTTATGTAAGCATCAATAGTCTATAATTTTCCACTAATAACTATACACTGAAACAATGAACTTGTCATTCAAATGAAAAAGTAAAATTAAAATATTACAAAACTCGAACAAATAACGGAATTTTGTTTGCTCTGAGTAAACTTTAAAAGTTAATCTGTCAATCAAGTCTGATTTTTAATCATTATCAGACGCAACTGGAAATTTCAGATTATTCGAAGTTTTGATTTTGAAAAAAATACATACGACTGGATACTGAAGTTCAATTCAAAATACTGGATTAGTTTATTGCAGACATTAAAGAAAATAAAAACGTTAAAAGTCAATAGTGTCTCTCAAGAAACAGTTCTCATTCTTATTATGAAGTTTGAAAATCTGTGAATATTAAAGTTTATTAGTTAAAAAAATCGTCATTAAATATACTTTGTTGAAAAGAAATAATATAAAGAGTTGTATTGTTAATTAAAATTTAATATTATATTTAAACTACAATGCATGTTTACCATAATGGTCGTTTAAAAAAACTACGATTTTAAATATGTTTTAATATCTATGTGCACAATCATACACTTTTTTACATATAAATGCTCTAACCATGAAAAACTTTGAAGAGTTTCTAATACGCTTTCTCAAAAAGATTCTAAAAAGAACAACTAGAAAAACATATGGTACATTATTTTTACTTCTATAAAATGTAATTCTTATGAAAGATTATAAATGCAATGAATTTTTCTTAATATATTTCTTCTCTTGTGCAATGCATTTAAACATTCTTCAAACAAATACCTAAACTCTACGAAAAAAAAAAAAAAAAAAAAAAAAAAAAAAATAGAAATGTTACTAGACCTAGCAAAATCATTCCCACGAATTTATCCACGATTCTTAAAAAAGGTTTTCTTATCTTCACAATCCTCTGAAAGCAATATTTTTTCCGGATTTAAAGAAGCATTACATAGGGTTCGTACGCTTCAGGAGTTTTCCAGAAGAAATATTGGTATATATTTTTGATATTAATCAATTTCTCAATTAATTTTCAGCAGTGAAACTACGCTTGAAATTCTAGGTAGTGAATATTCATACTACTACTAAGCGTAATACCAACTTAGTAAAAAATGTCCAAGCCGGGGATCGAACCCGGAACCCTTGGAATAGCTCTCCAAGTGCTCTGCCATTTCAGCTACGAGGACGATGCCCTGCCTAGCATTTCTCACTTCACATGTTGGTTAAGCTGCAGCCCTAGATCCGTCTTCATGAGCGTCACAATTTCGCTGCGTAACATTAGACGTATCTAGAATTTCAAGCGTAATTTCACTACTGAAAATTAATTGAGAATTGATTAATATAAAAAATGTATGTGATTTACCAATGCTGGGTCTCTTGTGTCTCATCTTACGCCGCGGAATTGTGTGCCCATGAAGACGGATCTAGTGATGCGATTTGCAGCTTAACCAAGATGTGAAGTGAAAAATGCTTAGGTGGGCATCGTCCTCGTAGCTTTCCCGTAAGGTTCCGGATTCGATCCCCGGCTTGGACATTTTTCACTAAGTTGGTTACGCTTAGTAGAAGTATGAACATTCAAGTATCAGAATTTTTTTTTTTTTTCTAAATAGAAAAATAAATCAATGTTAAACGTAAGTAATTTTGCCTTATTTAATCAGGAAATTTTTAGGTAAAAATACTGCCGCTGAAGAATTCCCTGGTTGTAAACTTCCAGGGGGCATACGGACCTTGTTTACAATGTGTGAATCACCACAGAGATCAATATGAAAAATAGTTTAATACTAAAACATAACTTATAATACATTTAGAATTACATTTTTCCGAGAAAAATCTATCTCAAGGGAAAAAAAAGAATGCAAAACATGTGGAACTTAATTGTTTAAAAAAAAAGGCATTAAATGGATTATTGTTAAAAAAAACTGTACTAACAAGAATCCTTCAAAAGGGTGACAAGAAAGATGATAAAGGGAGCGTTTTAGAGCATAGCCAAACGGATAGATAGACACTTGTATAAGCCAAATTCCTAATATTTTTTCAATTTTGTCGGACAGTTTAAAGAAAGAAAAAAAATTACCACATCAAAGGACAAAAACTACTCGATAAACTACCCATCTTCTAAACGGAAACCTGTTTTACAAAATATTCTACATCCATTTTACGTGAATCTGAAATAAATTTAAATTAATCTTTCGTGAGGAAACTATCCTTCCTTTTGAAATTCAATTCTTTAACTTTTAAATTGTCTTTGTGTCATTATCAAAATTTGCCATTAAGTCCATTATAATTGCAAAATTGGTAACATGTACAAAAGTTTTATACGACGCTAATTCTAAGTAATCAAAACTTAATAAAAACTTTTCCATCCTTTTGAAATTAAATTCTCGAACTTAGAAAATGCCTTTTTAAAGAGATTGTGTTGTTATGGAAATTAGCCACATAGACGGCGGTGTCTGAACAATATGGCGCCAAAATTCTTAACATATACAAAAGTTTATAAACCTCTAACTCAAAATAGCCAAAACTTAATAAAATCTTTTCCTTCCTTAAGGCAATTCAAAAGGTTAGTGGTATAGCATGTATTGTCTCATTTTTCCTATTTTATAGATGAGGGTGTTATTATCTATACTATCATTTGGAAAAGCTAAAGTAATAAGATTCTAGTCAGTCGTGAGCTTATGAGACATTATTAAATGTTATTATAATTATTAATACTTAATTTTTTAATAATTAATAATTTAAATAATGTAAATATTTTGTAGCACCTTAAAATTAGACGTTAATATATTTTTCAGAATTCCCTGCAAAGTTCGTAAGTTTTCCTGGTTTTCCAGGTCGAATCCAGTATATATATATATATATATATATATATATATATATATATATAAAAGAAATAAATCTAGTTCAAACGCGCGAAATTTCACCTTATTTAAATACAAATATTCTATAAGGAAATATGAAAATATACCGAAAAATTTCCTAATCTTAAAATTCCAAAAACAGTACGAACCCTGACCTGTTAACTTATTTAACACATGCTAAGATAAAGTAAAAATAAAAAACATTTAATTTTTCTCCTATTGCCTCGAAAGTTAATTTTGTTTGCTTAAAATTTTCTTGTGCATGTTACATACTTTTATTTGTGGTTGGTTTTCATAAAAAAAGCATGGGTAATGCAATTAAGACTGTGTCGTAATGCAATACATTATCTTTATTTTTCATGGATATTTTTGAAATTTCAGCTTTGAGAAATTAATACATTTTGATTTTTTTAGATACAGGTTTGCTTATTGCAGTCAAATTGTATATTCTACAATGTCGTTTCATGATATAAAAACAAAATTAAGCAAAGAAATTTTTACCGTATTAATTGATCTGCCGTCGGAGCTGATTTTGAATAATCCCATATTAATCATTCTTATTGTTATATTTAATCACTATTTATGTCTCATTAAATACTTTTCTTGTTATATTTATTGCATGTGATCCAATAGATAAAAAGGCACATAATTATACTTTAAGTTCTTTTAAATTAGATTTTTGATTATACCTTTTTTAATAAACTTTTTTACTATATAAATGTTTTGAAATTGAAAAATTGTGATAGATTGAGATTTTGCCTTTAAATCGCCAGTTTGAATCATTGTTTGTACTTTTTTAATTTCCTACTTTTTAATTTCATGAGCATGAAATCATTTTAGTTCAAAAAAGATTAAAACTCAAATTCGTTGTTATCCAGATTCCAGATATCCTCGAGTACAAAATGCTAAGTTTTATATTACCCTATATGTATGACTAAAAAAGTTGATAGTTTGTATTAAAAATATGTATCTTGCTATGCATTACCATAACTGAAAGTTTTTTAAATAGTTTAGTACAACGCTTCCCAAATTTTTTACTTCTACGTACTCCCTTCTTACGCTTTTCATTTCTAAGCACTCCCATTTCTTGTAAATACGACCGCCTACATTCAGCCAAACAACGCAAACATGCTTTTTTTCATTGGTAATCGTCTTATCAATTTACAATCGACAACCATTTAATAAACCGATACGAATTACATTGCCATTTTTGTTATTTTTGTTACTTAATGAACTATTTTTGTGACTTTATTAACCATTTTTGTGATTTATGCCATTAGCAATGTTATTTTTTATGTATCCTGAGGGCTGTGCATATCCCAGGTTGTGAAACAGTGTTGCCAGTAGGCTGCTTTTTTAAAATTCAAATTTCTTGACTAATAACACTTTTTTGAAATGGTAAAATTCTCATTGTTTTCATTTTAAATAATATAGCATTACTCGCATTTTATAATTTTAAAAAAGTGATGCCAGACAAGAATCATAATTTTAAAAAGTAGCCCATCTGGCAACACTGTTGTGAAATCTGGTTTAGAACAACCTGTTTTCCAGATGAAAATTGATTATGTTTCATTGCCTAAATTTAATGTAGTATAATCTTTTGTAAATTATTGGCATTTTAATCCTTTCAGGGGCAAGAAATTCTGTTCCAATAATGTTGCATTCATGCCACAATTTTCGAAAAACTTTAAAGTTAAAAAAAAAGTAATTTTTCTACACAAAAATTTAAAAAAGAACATTTAATTAATGTTCCCGTGCGAATCTTGATTAAAATTAGGTGGGATATTATATACCTTACAGCCCTTCAATTGATTAATAATTCAGAATTCGTTCAGTTATTCGAATATTCATCATCATGTTACCTAAAAAATAATAAAATAAAAATCTAGAATATTATTTTATTAAATTGTTTAGTACTCGATTTTAACTATCGCAAACATTTAAATTGCAGATGGCAGCAGTAATCTATATTTTTCAGATTAAAAAAAAAAAAATTCTTTTCAACAATATATGAGAATAAAAGTATCTCAGAATTTTTTTTCTTTTATTTATCATTAGCATTGATTAATCCGAAAAACATTCATCTTAATATTTCTCCAAAATAAAGATTGAGTTAATAAATTACTTAAGTATCAATGTATACAATGTAAAGGGTTCTTACTTTATTTTAATGAATTTTTTTTTTTCGTTTTGAATAAATTCTTTTTATTATAATATTTTATCTAATCATGTATACTACCTATTGATTAAAGTTTTTCGTTTAATTATTAAAAAGAAATGTATGTCTTGAGTGTTTGAACAAGATATTTTGCACCAATATTTAACAATAAGTAAGAGAAATTTTTAAATAAAATGTATGAAGCCGTGGCCTAAAGTTAAAATTTAAAATTTAAAAAAATAAATATACTGCTTACGTGCTTGCTATAATATTCTTCATTATGTCCAAGTATGCCTGATTCTATATAGAAGCCAATATACAGGGTAATTCTAATCTCTAAAGCAAAACTAAGAAGTGATAGTACACATTAAGTCAAACAAGTTAAATGGGAAACTAAGAATCCCAAATAAAAACACATTTATATAATTTAAGAGGAGTTATCCCTCTCTTTTATACTTAACCATTAAACTTCTAAAACTGTTTAGAGATTCGTGTTATCAGAAAGAACCTACATCCAAAATTAAAAGCAAATCGGACAATTCTGCATAAAAAACCATTTATCAAAATTAAAGAGTGGGGGTTAATCGCAAATACTCTTTAAACAAGAACTTAACAGAAGAACCGCACAGCTAATTAGGGAAGCATCTTATCACAATGAACCTGTATGCAAAAATTGAAGCAAATAGGTTAATTCTACAAGAAAAAACGTTTAAATAAATTAAGAGCGCAATCCCACTGATCCCCCATTTATACTTATCCAATGAATTCCCAAAACCAATCAGTGAAGTGCCTAATCAGAATGAAGCTATATCCAAAATTTGAAGCAAATCGGTAAATTCTGCGGGAAAACCCCATTAACCTTAATTAAGGGGGTGGGGTAGTTCGCATTTCCCCCTCTTAGACCTATCCAATGGACTCGCAAAACAAATCATAGCAGTGCCCTCATCAAAATGATCCTATGTCCAAAATTTGAATGAAATCTGATAAATTCTGCATGAAAATTCATTAATATAAATCAAGGGTAGGGGCATTAGCCCCCCGTTCCCCTTGCTTAAGCTTATCTAATGAACATCTAATACCAATCACGTAGATACATCATCAAAATTATCCTATATCTAAATTTTTACCGAAAACTAATAAATCTGCATGAAAAACCCATTTATATCAATACAGGGGAGGGGCATGCGTCCCCGTTCCTCCTCTGATACATATAGAATGAACTCCAGAACCTAATCAGGGAAGCACCTTATCAGAATATATCGACAAACAAAATTTCAAGTGGATCGGATATTATTATCATGAGTCATCGCGTTACGCGCAAACGTACGTACATATTTACAGAACGGGCGCGCACATAAGCTCTCAGGCTCTGATAGCCTGTGAGCAGAAAATTGAAAATTTGGCCGATTCCCCTTTTGTGGTTTGTGGTTTTCGCTAAAACTATTCTTTATATCAGTTTTTTCTTGAAAATAAATTGTAAAAATGCCTACAGAAGACGCTTTACGGACAACTATTTTTTACCGTTTAAGTAATGGACAACTATTTTTTGCCGTTATTTTTCGATTTACCGTTTTTTCTTATTAAAACAATTAAAAAAAACTGAGCAACTGAGCTATGTTCAAGGGGAGGGGGGGGGATGTTCAAATTTCAACTCCTGAACACAGTTCAGTTTGCTCTACTTAATATAAAAATAGTTGTCTCTTACTCCAAAGTCTAAAGCGTCTTATATCGACAATTTTTAAACTTCATTTTTTAAATTTATTTTCAAGAAAATACTGAGATAAAGAATAGTTTTAGTGAAAACTGCAAATGAATCAACCAATTTTTTCATTTTTTAAAATCATTTAAAAATTTGAACCATAAACATCAATGGCGCCTATCTCCTTCGGAAGACGTTTGGAACACGTAGTTTGCTGTTTAATATTCTTTGTCTTTCTTTGTACTATCACCCTTAAAAATTTGCCGAAGAGTTTACATTCACTGTGTATATATAATACAAAATATGCTATCTTTTTTATATTATTAATTATTGTAAACGAATTAAATAAATGATTTACTGCAATGAAAGAAAACAGAAGTTTTCTGTTTAAAAATGGTTTTAATTTAAATATCATTCCTGTATTCCTTTTAAAATTCTCCACAATCTTTAAATTTTTAAACTCTATTATCTGTCATGTTAAGTATCTGCTAAATACTGATGAATTTCTTCTATATTGACATTTAATCTTTACTCCTTAAAACACAAATCTGTTTTCAAAATAAACCCTATCAAAAATGACTAATCATCAATATCATGCGGAATATTTACGTAATAAATCATATTAAATAGTTCTGCAAGTATATTTTTCGCTTATAACTATTGTTTATTAATCATTTTGAAACTATTGATTATGACAAATTACCACATTATTGTAATCCGTTAATTTTCTTTTTAAAAGTGAGTTTGTTTAAAGAGCAATTGCTTAAAAAATTTTCTTTTCAATACTTCAAGCGTTCTTTTTGAAAGGGAGGAGATATTTATTAAAATATTATGAGTATAAAGGAATTATTACTTCAGTAGAATTACACTCTGCCATTTGCGTAAAAAAGAAATACAATAATGATCTTTTTTATCTATTAAGGTAATTTATATAAGATCTATAACAAAATATCTTTTGTGTCAAAATTTGACTATAAGAAAAACGTAAAGATTTGCAACTGAATATTTCTAAAAAATGTCCAACTCTGTAAAAAAAAAAAAAAATGCCACAGGAATAAAAATTTTTGTAACTGTGTTATACTTTGGCCACGATAAGTTGGCTTTAGACATTACGTAAGTGCAAGATATAAGATAAAAATGTAACTAACAACCAAATATTAGGAAAGTGCTTTTTTTAATGATAAAACCACTTCTGATTTTTGTTAGTTGTGATTATCACTTTAAAAAATCTCTGTAAACATCAATTTGCAAAACATAACAAAAATATCAATGTTTCAGTTTTTCGCAATAAATATAGATTTATCATATAAATGAATCATCGTTTTTTAAAAATTTATATTTTCAGAAACTAGTAGGCATATCACTTTAAATAGTGTATGATAACAACAAAAAACATTCCAATTTTTATTTGACTGAACTATCTGACCAACTCTGAATGGGAGGAGGTAGTACTGATGATTTAATTTTATTCACAAAGCCACCAATATCTCAGTTTCTTTTCTTACCTTGTGATTTCTTTTTCTGATGTTTTATCAAAGACTTTTGCTATTAACTAGAAGTTGCCGAATCTACCAAAAGAAATTTAAAAAATGCATTTATTACATATATTTTATTAACGGGCCTCATACTTTATAAAATCTCCGATACCAGTTTTTTAAGTGATGTCATTTAAAGTTCTCATAGCTTTCTAACTATTTATTGAAATTACTCATATCTCTGTAATACATTTAAGAGATTTAAGGCTTTATAAAATACTAGCAGGGGTGACCGAGCTCATCTCGGTCAAAATTAACTTTGTGTTCAACTCGATATAGTATTATTACTGTAAAACATGTTATTAATAATAGTATTATTTATAAAAACAATCAACTATGTTTGTATGCACATGTTCATAAATTTTACTTTATTTTAAAATTTACAATGAAAGGACATCAATCCAAATCGCTTTTATAGCTCGACTCTGATTAGTTTAACTATGCATTTCGAAGACTATTAAGAATGTATAAGAAATTTCTTCACATTCTGAAAGACAATATTTTTTGCCAGATATAACCAAATTTGGACACATTCTTTCATTTGGCGCCAAATATGTGTTTTGGTTTCGTAACCTTAATAGTCGATTTTTCGGCCAAATTTCGTCAGTATTTTGTCAAATATCGCCAACTTATTGGCTTTTGCCATAGTCTCGTGATCCTGACCCTTTTTTACCCAAATGATCCACTAATCACATATGATCAAACATGTGACTTAGCTCAATGGTCTTCAGGTAATCAAAAACAGTAGAGTATAAAATGAATCAAAATCGTTTAAGCCATTTCTTAAGTAAAATTAGCATGACAGCATTCAGCAATGAAGCGATATGACCCACTAATATAATTTTGTTTAATATGCAACTTAGCTCAATAGTCTTCTCGTGACAAAAGACGTTCCATTGCAAAATTTAGGTAAAATTGACTGAGTCGTTGTTATATATAATTAGAATGACCCGAACCCATTAAGACCTAAAACGACCCACTAACTGAATTGTTACGTGCATGTGTCCTATCTCAATGGTTTTCTTTTGTCCGAAAACGATATAATGGAAAATATACTGAAAATGGTGAGAACAATTTTCTAGATAAAATTAGCATGACCCACAAATGACCCTTATATCGAAATCTCTCGAAAATGTGACTTAGTTCATTAATTTTTGCGTGCCGAAAAACGTTAAATACAAAATTTAGATAAAATCGATTGAGCCAATTTTTAGGTATAAATAGTTTGACCTTGACCCATTATGACCCAAAATGACTCATTAATTGAGTTTTCTGAAACATCTGACCTAACCCAATGATTTTCTTGTGTCCGAAAACGATAGAATATAAAATTCAGTCAAATTTGCTCGAGACATTGTCTAGATAAAATTAGAATAACCCAAAAGTGACCCATTGATCGAAATTTCTCGAACATGTGACATAGCCCAATGATTTTCTCGTGCCAAAAATATGCTGTATACATAATTTCGTTAAAATCGATTCACCCATTCTTTAGATATAGCTTGACCATGACCCATCATGACCCACAAATGACCCTTATAATCGAAATCTCTCGAACATGTGACTTAGCCCATTAGTTTTCTCGTGTATAAATATTGTTACACTCAAAATTTCGTTAAACTCGATCCTGCCGTTCTTTAAATATAAATAACTTGACCCAGACCCTATATGACCCTTTATGACCCATTAATCGAAATTTCTCGATCATGTGACCTAGCCCAATGATTTTCTCGTGCCAAAAAATGTTGTATACAAAATTTCGTTAAAACTGATCCACGTGTTCTTTAGATATAGCTTGACATGACCCGTTATGACCCATCATGACTCATAATATAATGACCCATAACCTCTTATAATCGAAATCTTTCAAACATGTGAGATAGCCCATTAATTTTCTCGTGTCAAAAAACTTACATACAAAATTTCATTAAATTTGATACTGTCGTAGTTTACATATAAATAGCTTGACCCAGACCTTTTATGACCCAAAATGACCCAGTAATCGAAATTTCTCGAACTGAGACCTAGCCCAATAGTTTTCTTGTGCCAAAAAAATGTTGTATACAAAATTTCGTTAAAATCGATCCACCTGTTCTTTAGCTATAGCTTGACTATGACCCATTATGACCCATCCTGACCCACAAATGACTCTTATAATCGAAATCTCTCGATCGTGTGAGCCCATTAGCTTTCTCGTGTCAAAAAACTATTACAGGCAAAATTTCGATGAAATTGATTCTGCGGTTCTTTAAATATAAATAGCTTGACCCAGACTGTTAATGACCCAATATGACCCATTAAAATTTTTTCTCGAGCATGTAACCTAGCCCAATGTTTTTCTCGTGCCCGAAAACCATAGAATGCAATTTTTAGTCAAAATTGCGTGAGAAAATCTCTAGATAAAAATAGCATGACCCACAATGACCCCAAAAATGACCCACTAACCGAATTTTCTCGAACATGTTACCTAACCCAATGGTCTTCTGGTAATCCAAAACGATAAAATGTAAAATTTGGTCGAAATCGTTAGAGCCGTTTTTTAGATAAAAATGGCTTGACCCATAATGACCCAAAAATAACCCAATAATCGAAATTTTTCGAACATGTGACCCAGCCCAATAGTTTTCTCGTGCCAAAAAACGATTGGTTACAAAATTTCCTTAAAATCGATCCAGCCGTTCTCTAGATATAAATAGCTTGATCTTGACCCATTATGACCCAAAATGACCCAATAATCGAATTTTCTCGAACATGTGACCTAGCCCAATGGTCTTCTCGTGCCCGAAAATGGTAAAATCCAAATTTTTGCGAAAATCGTTAGAGCCGTTTTTGAGATAAAATTTACCCCCCCCCACACACACACACACACAATTTTTGCTCGCATTATAGTATAAGATAAAAATAAACAATTATGGTATGTAAAATGAACAAAGATTTAAAAAAAAGTCGTGGCCACATCGGAGCCGATATTAGTAAAATTCGATACACATGTTGAATTCATAATCAAATAGAGATCTACAAAATGTTTTGATGAACGATAAATTATTTTAGCAATTTTGGACATTTAAAAAACTTGTGATATAGAATGGCATGCGTGCAATCGTATAAAGTTGCAAGTTTGAAGGTCTGTATCTTGAAAACTGTTTAACAGAAATGATTATATATATATATCTATATTATAAAGGCCAAACGTATCTGTGCGTAACGCATACGTCATTTTGCGAATGGTAACACTTTCAAATTTAAAATGAAATTTCGGTATTGCAAATATTGCAACTACAAATAGTTATACTTCTAAATATCGCACATTTTCAATTTTTACACCATCGTATAGGGAAAAATATTCTTTTAAATGAAATTTGTTTGAAAGCTGTGTCTTAATTTGTTTTTGAAATATTATTTTTTTTTTTGTAGTTTTTAGTACCGCTTTTCTAATTGTGGCAACGGGAGTACTCCATTTCTATAAAAAGCATAGGAAAAAAATGAGAAAAAATTGATTACTGTATCTTTATGTTGCCATTTTCTCATTAAAAGGAAAAAATTGAAATTTAACTATCTGTTATAAAAACCGGTGAATTTCGATTTTATTTATAAAATTTGATTTACCACGTAAAATAATATCAATAGTTTAATAACTGTTTCAGCTAATAGCATTGAGATTTCAAGTTTTGAATCAAAATGATCAAATTAAAATGCCAATTTTTTTGAAAAGGTGAATACAAATACGAAATGTGTATTTCTAAATTTTGAGATGGTGCAAACGATGCCGGGTTTAGTTTTCATGGGAAAAAAATTCTATGATTGAGTCAAAGTTGAATAAATTTTGCTTTTTTTTCATTTTGGAATACTAGCATAAGAACCTTAAGTGATAACTTTATCATAATAACAAGTCTTTATTATTTTTTACTGCTTACATGTACGATTAAAATTTAATTTTAACAATTTCTACAACTCAATTTTATATAAATAATATTACTTACCCATCATACGTCGTATAGGGTAAGTCTTGCAATCGTTTTGAAAATCGAAAATTTTTTTTGACGGATTTACATGTTTTAGATAGTGGAGATTCCGAAAAACATATTTTTAGAAAAAAAAATTTGCCGTCCGTCCGTCTGTCTGTTTGTCTGTCAGTCTGTCTGTAAACGCTCTATCTCCCGAACGAATTGAGATAGAGACTTGAAATTTTGTATGTAGTTAGTATGTAATAATGGGACGAAGCCTATTTAATATCAGCAACCTCGAGTATCCGGAACTATTTTTTTCGGACTCTCGAAAAATTCGTTCTGATGAAAGGTATATAAAAATTTTCGAATTTCTTTGTTCTAAGGAATGGACGTAAAAGGCAATAAAATAACACACATTTTGCATATAGAACGAAGTCGATGGGATTATTAGTTGCTGAGGTATTTGTAATCCTGTTTTCCACATTCTTCGATTTTTCATGACCCTGTAATTCATTCAAATTTCAATTCAGAGGTATATTTTAATTGGAAATGAGACGCTTAATCCGACGCAGTTAATTGTTAGTTAATAGAGTTATTATTTTTGGAGCTATAAGGATGTTTCTTTTACGCAGTTCGGTACTACTTGAGTAGTTTGGCGTTTTATATAATTTGTCGAAATCGGTAATCAGCAGTTCTTTAATAGAGCATTACTATGTATATTAACAATATTTAAATTTTGTTTATGAATTGCAATGCATTGTACAAATAGTTTTCACATGTTTTATTTTCATATACATATCCATGATGGGTAAGTATTACGGTGGCCCCCCACGACTAGTTTTGTTAATTTGACGTAAAATATCGTTTGTTTAAGAGTTAGAGTTACCAATATAAAATGCATTTTTTTTACTATAACTAATTTTGCATTTTTATTATAAGTCATTGAAACAGTTCCTTCTTAAACATTTTCTTTCGTCAAAATTTGACGAGTTCTACCTTGTGTGTATAACATTGAAACCTCTGAAAAGCTATCTTCATATTTATTGAGTAATGATAATCTGGTCCATGATTAATCTTAAACTGGTTATATTTACTGAAAATTTGTGAATTTTGAGAAAATTAGAAACATTATAAAAATAAAAGGAATTGAAAAACATCTATAATAATGATACTCAAAATAGTTTTACGTATGAAGACCTAATTCACCAAGCTTCAAAGTTATCATTTATTTCCTTCATCTTCAAAAAGACTTAGAAACTTTAAAAAATTTTTAAAAATCATAATTTTTCCTCTTATGTATCAGCAATAAATAAATAAATAAATAAATAAAGGAAAGTCAGTCATATCATCATCAAATAAATAAATAAAGGCAGTCATAAGTACTAGTAAGTCTTGATGAAAAATAAATTTTTTTAGCAATTTTAGACATTTAAAATATTTTGAATTTTTTTTTATTCAAACTTGAATTTTTGTTATGTACTCGAAAAAAATCAACTCTGCTTATTTATACCTAACATAATAAAATCGAATTCAAAAAAGGTAATATTTGGATTGAACCAATCTATATCAAGTGGTCCGGAAAATACTTTTTTTGGTTGCTGGACTATTTTTTAAAAAATCTGAAATTTTTTGTACAACAATCTAACATGATGGAAGTTAAAAATGACTAACATTTTAATTTTACTATTTTTTGGTTGTGAATGATGACCATCTTTGTTTTATCTTTGTTGTGCAGCGATTTTCTCTCAAACTAGGAAATGCAAAATTGTAAATGTCTCGTCTTTTTTTTTTTTTTTTTTTTTTTTTTTTAATTCAAATGGGGTTTGAATCAATTTGTTCAGAATAAAATGTTTTAAAGGTATGGCAATAGAATAGTTTTTAGGTGCGTTTGTAATTATGTGAATGCGAATAACCTATAGTCGTCGTTCAATTCGGCCGTCTATCCGTCCGTATATAAGAACGCAAAAAGTACCCAACCGAATGCTTTGAATTTTTTAATGTATACAGCCAAAGGGAAAAAAATTTTTCAACTGCATTTTAATAGTGCTACAAACAGAATGAAATTGATATGCATTTACTGAAGTATACTAAAATATACACTTTGTTTTGTTTCCAACGTATGATTAAAAAATCATGTTAAATTATTTCACATGTAATAAAATTGATGTATGCCGCTATGGTTTACTGTGACCTGCATGCTATATCATAGAAATTGCATAGTATTTGCAGGGGCATACAAAAGATTCCGGATACTGTACCGCAACCGAAATAATGTATATTAGAGATGAGTGCTAGAAGCGCAGATGAGTGCTGAAGTACTAGAAGTGCATTCTTATGCACAGATTACAGAATATGAACGAAAGTAGCTTAATGGTGGTTTTTAATTAAGTTATGTATTTTTACACTTAACAGTATTCAGTAAAACAAGAAAAATTTATAAGATGTAGAAAAATGATATACTAAACCACGCAAAGTATTAAATACATGGCTGTATATGGAAGATAATCTCTGGAAGTGTGATTTCACTGGATTTAAACGTGTTTTAGTATTGATTCAATTTTAGCTAAAAAGGGCATATACGTATGTGAAGATATTAGGCAAAATACACGGCTGTACAAATAATTAAAAGATGTTACCGTCTATTGAGTATAAATTTCTGGTAGTCAAATTTCAACATATTATTTGTTTTAACACTTTAGAGCATAGTTAAAAATGTTTAAGAATTCGGTTTGTCTGTCTGTACTCTAACTTGCATTAATGTAGTTGGATTGCTCTGTAATTAATGTATTGCGATTTACTATGCCATGCTCGGTATTTAAAATAAAGTACGTGATATTCATAGTTTATTTAGAGAGGCACTCATAAATGCCCCATCATTTTATGGGACATTTATTATGGGACATTTTATGGGACCATTATCCCATTGTTTTATGGAAAATGTTACATTTATTAAAATATGATGCGTTTGTAATTGTCATCTGGTCTGTTTGTCTATCCACATAAAACAGTGCAAATCTACAAAATAAATGGTTAGAAATTTCATTTATGTAATCGTTGGCGAATTTTGTCGAATCATTTCAAGTTTTATGGAAATCGGATCATAATTTAAAAAGATAAAAATAAAAGCTTTCTTCATTCTACTAAATCCTATCATACGTAATCAATTCAATGATATCCCTTAATAGATAATGATTCTTGGTTTGCAACATTGATCCCTTACTATTTAAGATGGAGTCTTATTATTTTCGTATTACTGAATTTAAGACATATAATCGTATCATATTTTGCATTCATACATTTTTGCTTCAGAGTTTAACTGCTATTGCGTCAAAGTCTGAATATTTATAAAAATAATTATAGTACGAACGCACCTCATGTGCCACGTTTTACGTGCAATTTCCTACTTGTTAAAAATAAAATTTTTGGTGAAATTTTAGTGGCGACTTTTTATTTTCATATAAAATATAATGTAATTAGTTCAACATCGACACAAAAAGATTTTCTAGCTATACGAATTTCATTTAATAAAAAATATTTTAATTTTTTGTATTCACACTTCGATTATTTATCTTTTATAATGATTTTTGCTTAGGATTATCTGTTATACTAAAATATTTTGAAACAGTTTTGAATCACTTCTGCGCTTTCAAACTAAAAATTTTCTGTAATTGTTGAGTCTACAGCTTTTAACGATCACGTGAAAAAGTTTAGTCGCATATGTATTGCTTGCTGTATATGCTGCACCCACGTTTTCAGTCAGTCATGACACATATATAAGCAATGAAATAAGCAATGAAATCCATAGCAATAAATTGTTTCACTGTAGCTGATACAGCTTAAATCGATGAGTAATATAAAAAATTTCTGAAGAAAGAAACGACGTTTTTGTAATACAGATAGTTTCTGTCGAGTTTCGGTCCGGCCAAATTTTTAGCAGCATTTACGCCAAAAATGAGTTTTCGATGAACCTCAGGTTTTGAGCCAAACGCAAAACTGAAACCATATTCTCTTTTCCAATTTAAAGAATAGTTTTATACAGAAAAATGTTAGCATATTAAGAAAACGAAATTTTTGATAATCGTGTTTCGCTTATTATTCTACTTTTGTTTAATTAAAATGAAAAATAAATTTAGGTTAATCTTTTATACGAAAACTATTACTTCAAGCTCAAATTTAATTTCAGAACTTTTAAAATACCTTTGTGGCATTATGGAAATTTAGTCTTAAAGGCTATTATAGTGGCAAAATTGTTAACCTATGCAAAAGTTTTATAAGACTCTAATTCAAAGTAATCAAAACTTAATAAAAACTTTTCCGTCCTTTTGAAATTAAATTCTTGAAATTAGAAAATGCCTTTTTGAAGAATTCATGCTGTTATGGAAATTAGCCGTACAGACGGTCTCTGAATAATATGGGGCCAAAATTCTTAATATATACAAAAGTGAATAAACCTGTAAATAGTCTAAACTTAATAAAATCTTTTCCTTTCTTAAAACAGTTAAAGAGCTTAGTGGTATAACATACAGGGTGTCCCAGAACTTCGTGTACAAACTTTGAGAGGGGTAGAGAACATCGTTTTGAACCACAATTACATAGGAAAGCATGGGCGGAAACGTTTTGTTAACCCTTTCACAACCAGTGAAAATGTATATGAAACTACAAAATTTTTAATACAAAATGAACGATGACACCAGAATTTTAATATAATTGTTCGAATTATTATGTATGTGAAATGTATATTTTTTCTTCTTTGCAAATACATTTTTATGTCATTTCTGATGCTATTCATATTTTTCCACATTTTAGCAATTTCTAATAGCTACTAAGATAGTTGATTTTAAAGAAACATAATTTTTAAAAATTTAATTTAAAATTAAATTATTTCTTGTGTTTTTTTCTGTATAATAAAGCGTTCTACACTGCTTTCCGCATTGTGTCATAACTGTGTCTTTGTGTTTCTATGAGCTTTTCACGGACAAAGCACTTCCTTTGGTAAAATGGGGAAAAATATGATTGACATCAGAAATTTCGGAAACATGTATTTGCAAAGAAGAAAAACCAGACATTTCACAAACATAATAAATAGAAAAATCATATTAAAATTCTTGTATCAATGATAATTTTGTATTAAGAATTTTGTAGTTTCATATACATTTTCACTGTCTATAAAAGGGTTAACAAGACGTTTCTGTCCATGCTTTCCTATGTAACTGTGGTTCCAAAAGATGTTCTCTACCACCCCTTAAAGTTTGTACACGAAGTTCTGGGACACCCTGGATTTTGTACATTTTTCTAAATTTAGTTCCTTTTACAGAAGTACCTATTATTTGGCAAAGATAGTAAGCATACTATTCTAATTAATCTTAGGCTTATAAAGAATTATTTAGAATTATAATATTTATTAATTATTACAGCGGCATAACCAGCACGGATGTCTAAGTGGTCTGAATACTAGTAATTTTTTTAAGTTCTGTTCACCTTAAACCAGAATATTTCCTGCTATTAATCACGAAGAAAACCTTATAATTTGGGTACACATCCTAGTTACATTACTGAATTAATATTTTATTAATTTATATTTTTTAAAAGGTTAATACTTTGTTGTAATATAAAGTCAAACCTTAGTAAGTTTTTCTCTATTATCTAACAGAATTAACGCAATGTAGAAAAAATATATTACAATAAAATTTACTTTTTCTTCAACTGCTTCGAATTTCACATTTTATCGCAAAACATCTTCTTGTACAAGTTTAATTTTATTTGTCGTTGACTCTCTTGAGAAAAGGCGTGAATAATGGATGTATAAGTATACCAGGACTGGTTTTTTTTTCATTGGTATTCTACAAAATTTAGCATTAAGAAATTCATACTTTTGAATTTTTAAGTTAAAGTTATACTTATTGCAATCAATATCTCTGCAAATGTCGTTTCCTTATAGAAAGACATCAATTATGGATATAAATTTTTATGTTATCAATTGTTCTACTGTGGAAAAAATTATTAAAAAGTTCTATTAATTATTCGTGTTCGAATCGTTGATACAAAAACACGCAGGTTTATAATATAATTTTTCCTAGTGGAATATCAACGACAGTTACATTATCAATTAGAATTTTAATTACAGTTTTATTTTCTAAAAAAGGTTTTAGTATGTAAAAACAAGGATGTAGTGGGGGGTACACGCGGGTATATGCCGTATACCTTCTGGATTTTTAATAAGCACCGTATGCCCTCTGTTTCTCAAGAAAGCTATAGTATTTATATTCTAGGGTATACGGTCTGCCTTGAGCAAAAATCGCACTGCTAAAGGTAAAAAACATAAAATTGTTTAACTGAGTAGTATTTTCCTCATTTTCCAATATTTAAGAGTAGTAAAATGCACTTTATATATATATATATATATATATATATATATATATATATATATATATATATATATATATATATATATATATATGTATATATATGTGGGAGCGATTCTTTCTCCAACAGCCAAGTATCATGTCTTATAAGGTTCTTCATATCGCAACTCTGATAGAAAAGGTCTTTAGAAAGCAGATGATTTTCTGAAAAAACTCCATTCAGACGAAAAGCCGAAGAAAAAAGAAATGAACGGAAGAGATCGTTGGATGGAATGTGGGGAGAGTTGGTGTTGACTTTAGAAGAATGTTGATTAAGATGACGCGATTAAGATGTTTTAATTAAAGTTTCCTTTTGAATGTTCGAATTGTAAATATTAATATGTAAATATCTTTTTTGTAAATATTAACGTTTAATATAAGTCATTTAAAAGTTTAAAAACGGTGTCAGAATTTAATTTACCTCCGAGTTTATTTACTTATGTGTTCGAAAGAACTTTTATAAGACGAATCTCCATAAATTTTGGTGTCAGAACCGAGACAAACGAACGCCCACAGAGAAGAAATATATATATACTTTAAATAATCTGGAAGCCGTTATTATTTAGAATTGTGATGGAATCCTTGCTGGAAATTATTATGAGGAAATCTTTTTTGAATATATGTTTAATGATATGAAGCTGTTGGATACTGCGACAACAATGCTGTTTAAATGTGTGAAGCTGAGCATCTGATTATGAAGTGAGTTTATTATTTCATTTTTCTTTTCAATAATGGAAAAATTAGTTGATTTAAAGGAATTAGAGTTTTCTTTGAAAACTGAAAAATCAGCTAGTATTAAGATATTGCACAAATTAATTTTTGGAGAAATCGGTGACAGAAATAATCGACGTAGAATTCGGAATTTTACTGGGTTTACGTTTGAAGTAGATTCCGATGAATATCAAACTAAATTCAAAGAAATTAAAGATAATTTTTCTGTTAACGACTTAATTACCATTTGCAATGTTTTGTGTATAAATAATTCGGGAACTTTTGATGAAATTGCTGCCAGAATAATTTCTAGTTTATGTGATTTTAATATTTTAAAAATTAATATGATAGCCGATGTAGGTACTCTTAGTGATGACGAAAGTGTTGATGAATTTAATGATGATTTACAAGATAAAACTAAAAATATTTCAACTGTTTTTGAGAATAATATGAGAAATGATTCTGGTAGTTCTAATTGTGAAAGTAATGAAAATCAGAAAATTCTCATTCCTGATTATGTTATTAAACCAAGCATTTCTATTAATGATATTGAAAGTATGATTACAATGTTTGAAGGTACTCAAGTACAAAATATTAATAAATGGATTGCCGATTTTGAAGATATTGTTTCATTATTTAACGTTAGTGATTTGCACAAATTGATTTTGGCTAAACGCCGTATGACAGGCAAAGCAAAATTATTTCTTGAAAGTGAAACAAATATTAATTCGTGGTCTAAATTAAAAGCCCTACTCATATCTGAATTTGGTCAAACGTGCAATTCAGCTGAATTACAGGAATTGCTGTCCAAAAGAAAAATTAGACCACATGAATCGTTACATGAATATTTTTTAAATATGAAACAATTATGCTCAAAAGGCAATATTGAAGATTCTGCCCTTATTCAGTATGTAATAAATGGAATTAATGACCCCATTTCTAAAAAATCTTTTTTGTATGGTTGTCCCAATATTGCTGAATTTAAACAAAAATTAAAGATTTATGAAAAAATAAGATCGGAGTATGAAAATGCAAAATTTCATAAATATGAAGGAGCTAAGCCTAAAATTAAATCCGAAGTTGAAGTTAAGAACAAATTTAAGCCTGTAAAGCCAAATATGCGTTGTTTTAATTGTGGCGGGAATAATCATAAGAGTATTAACTGTGTAAATAAAGATAAAGGGCCGCTTTGTTTTGCTTGTAACGCTTATGGTCATAAATCATTTCAATGTAATAAATCTAAAGATACAAGTGTTAAAAATGCTCAGTCACAAGTAAACATTATTACATCCCAAGATTTAATTCTGAAAGAGATAAAGCTTTATTCTTTGCGTTTAATCTCTTTAATAGATACTGGTAGCCAAAAGACTTTGTTAAAGAAAAGTATTTATGATAATTTGAAGAACTTTGTAGAATTAAAACCTACGAGTATCTCTTTGACCGGTCTAAGAAAAGCCTCAATTAAACCAGAAGGTTGTTTCAATTCAGAAATCGAAGTAGATGGTTCAAAATTTAAAGTTACTATTTCTGTCGTTAAGGACAGTTGCATTAATTTCGATTTAATTATTGGCACTGATGTTATTCATCAAGGTACATTAACTATTTCTGAGAATAAAGTGAAACTGTTTAAAGCTGAAGTTCAGTCTAATGACTTTTTAGTTAATATTGTAAATGTTTTGGATCAGCCTAAAATTGATTTAACTCACATTGCTGACAAAAAATTACGTTCAGAGTTATACTCTTTAATTGAAAATTATGTACCAATTAAAACTAAAACAGTAGATGTTATGAAAATTAATTTAACTGACGAAATCCCAGTTTGTTCTTCTCCTCGAAGATTACCGCCATGCGAGAAAAAAATAGTCGAAAACCAAATTGAGGAGTGGCTAGCTCAGGGAATAATTCGTGAAAGTTCTTCTAATTTTTCTTCGCCGGTTGTGTTAGTCAAGAAAAAAGATAACACAATGAGACTTTGTGTTGATTACAGATGTCTTAACAAAAAGACAGTACGTGAGCATTTCCCCTTGCCAGTTATTGATGATGTAATAGACCAATTACATTCTGCCGAAGTATTTACCACCATAGATTTGAAAAACGGTTTCTTTCATGTAGATGTTGAAGAAGACTCGCGGAAATACACCTCGTTTGTTACTCATGAAGGACAATACGAATTTTTGAAATGTCCATTCGGGTTGACCAATAGCCCTAGTGTTTTTCAAAAGTATATTTATAATGTATTTCGAAACCTATTAAAAGATCACATTGTTGTCATTTATATGGATGATTTAATAATACCTGCTAAAAACGAAGCTGAAGATCTAGAAAAATTAAAACATGTACTCGAAACTGCATCGGAATATGGATTAGAATTAAATCTTAAAAAATGCAATTTTTTCAAGCGTGAAATTGATTTCTTGGGGTATAGAATCATAAATGGTAAATTGTATCCCTCTCCACTGAAGACTAAAGCAGTAATAAATTTTCCCGAACCAAAGTGTACCAAAGATGTTCAAAGTTATTTAGGATTGACAGGATACTTTCGAAAATTTATAAGAAATTATTCGGTTATAGCTAAACCGTTAAGTGACCTGCTAAGAAAAGATTCAAAATTTAAATTCGATATAGAAGAACAAAGAGCTTTTAATGAACTCAAACGTATTTTGTCGTCAGAACCAGTACTTTTAATTTACAATCCCAAAAGTGCGACCGAAATCCATTGTGATGCCAGTATTGATGGCTATGGAGCTGTTTTAATGCAACAATCTCCAGTAGATAATCAATTTCATCCAGTTTATTTCGCAAGTAAAAAAACCACCGAAGCTGAACGGAAGTACACTAGTTACGAATTAGAAGTTTTAGCTGTAATTGAAGCCCTGAAAAAGTTTAGAGTATATGTGCTAGGTATCCCATTTAAAATTGTAACCGATTGTAATGCATTTAAAATGACTATGGATAAAAAAGAAATGAGTACAAAAATAGCTAGATGGGCAATAATGTTATCCGATTTTGATTATGTTATTGAACATAGACAGGGTAGCAGTATGAGACATGTCGATGCATTAAGTAGGTATCCTATTTGTATGGTAATCCAAGATAGCTTAACTTTAAAAATTATCCAAGCTCAAGAAACCGATGACCATATTAAAACAATAAAAGAAATCCTAAAGGTGAAATCTTATGATGATTATCTAGTTAAAAATGATGTTCTTTATAAATGTGTTAATGGTAATGATTTATTAGTTGTACCGGAAGACATGCAAATGAATATAATCAAGGCCGCTCACGAAAAAGGTCATTACGCAGTTGCAAGAACAGAGAAAAGTTTAGAAAATGATTTTTACATCCCTAAAGTTAAACAAAAAATTGAGAAATGTATAGCAAATTGTGTTCCCTGTATTTTAGTTAATAGAAAATGTGGTAAACAAGAAGGCTTACTTCACCCAATAGAAAAAGAAGAAACTCCATTACATACGTACCATGTTGATCACTTAGGTCCATTAGAAAGCACTAATAAAAATTACAAACATATCCTTTCGGTCATTGACGCATTCACAAAATTTGTTTGGTTGTATCCCACAAAATCTACCGATGCTGCCGAAGTAATTTCTAAATTAGAAATCCAAAAATCTATCTTTGGAAATCCAGTTCGAATTATATCAGATAAAGGTCCTGCATTTACCTCCAAAGCTTTTGAAGATTATTGCATCAATGAAAATATTAAACATATCCCGATTACCACTGGATTACCCAGGTCTAACGGCCAAGTTGAGCGTCTAAATTCTGTCATAATATCTGTTCTGTCTAAATTGTCTGTCGATAATCCTAAAAAATGGTATACACATGTAAGCAACGTCCAACAGGTGATAAATTCGACTTTTCAGAGAAGTATAAGCACAACTCCTTTTGAATTGATGTTTGGTACTAAAATGAAACTAAAAAATAACATTGAAATTACTAGTCTTCTGAATGCTGAAATACAATCTGATTTTACAAATAATCGCGAAGATATGAGAAAAAATGCTAAAAAACAGATTTTAAAAGTCCAAGAAGAGAACCGTAAAACTTACAACCTCAGACGAAAGAAAGCTAACAAATTTAAGATTAATGATGTGGTTGCTATAAAACGCACACAACAAGGTCCAGGTTTGAAGTTAAAACCAAAATATTTAGGTCCGTACAAAGTCATAAAAGTAAAAAATAATGACACCTACGATGTAAAGAAACTTGGATTCAACGAAGGACCCATGGTCACCAGTACATGTGCAGAGTACATGAAGCCGTGGACGGACGAAGCTTGAAAAAAAAAAGAATTTCACCGATTGTGACACTATACCAACTATGACAAACCTCTGGACTGACAACTAATAGAATTTTAACTTTATTCTCGAAAAGACGAAAAGACGTAAGGTAAAAGAAGATGAAAAGACATATGAAAGAAGACGAAAAGACGTAAGATAAAAGAAGACGGAAGACGTAAGAAAGAAAAGACGAAAAGACGTAAGGTAATAGAAGATGAAAAGACGTATGAAAGAAGAAGACGAAAAGACGTAAGATAAAAGAAGATGAAAGGACGTAAGAAAGAGAAGACGAAAAGACGCGAAAAAAAAAATATATGAATTTTTTCAAGAAATAATCTAAGCTTTGATAAACAATTTGAATGATGACTTCTTTTTTTCAATTAAGACTTTGGATGCTGCTGTGTTTTTTTTTTCTTTATCTTTCCAGATGATCCAACTGCTGCTGCCTCCAAAGGGACGAGCATTCGAGGACGAAAGCCTAGTCAGGACGGCCGTTGTGGGAGCGATTCTTTCTCCAACAGCCAAGTATCATGTCTTATAAGGTTCTTCATATCGCAACTCTGATAGAAAAGGTCTTTAGAAAGCAGACGATTTTCTGAAAAACTCCATTCAGACGAAAAGCCGAAGAAAAAAGAAATGAACGGAAGAGATCGTTGGATGGAATGTGGGGAGAGTTGGTGTTGACTTTAGAAGAATGTTGATTAAGATGACGCGATTAAGATGTTTTAATTAAAGTTTCCTTTTGAATGTTCGAATTGTAAATATTAATATGTAAATATCTTTTTTGTAAATATTAACGTTTAATATAAGTCATTTAAAAGTTTAAAAACGGTGTCAGAATTTAATTTACCTCCGAGTTTATTTACTTATGTGTTCGAAAGAACTTTTATAAGAAGAATCTCCATATATATATATATATATATATATATATATATATATATATATATATATATATATATATATATATATATATATATATATATATATATATATATATATATATACATTAAACTTTTAGATAAAAATTATACCTCAAACATTTTATCATAAATATATTTTTAATGTTAATGTGTGCGAGGTTTAGAAATTTCAAATATAGCATTAAAAGCAAAATTGAATTGTCTGTTGTAGGCAATTCACCGTCTCCTGAAACTTAGGCCTGTGCTCTCAAACAAAAATGACAGATTTTTTTTTCAGCGGATGTACGGTCCCTTGAACATTCGTACCAATAAAAATTAAAACGTTTTTTGTGAGATTATAGAAATTAAAGAAATGTTTAAGGGACCGAACATACTTTAAAATTAAATCAGCTTCCGGCAGCCGCCATTTTGTCTCAGCGCGCATGCCTAGTCTTCAGGGGTGGTTGCATTTTTCCGATATCTGCTATAGTCCTATTTCGAGAATTAATGCGCGGAATTTAATGCCTTTAAAATACTCATGATGAGCATAGATTGTTATTAAATTTTTGCTCTCTGGTAGAGACTTTTTAAGTATTAACATGCACTACACAGAAGAAAGCTTTGCGATTGAAAGTCGTAAACAGAAAT
This sequence comes from Maratus speculifer, assembly GCA_964019185.1. Lineage (NCBI taxonomy): Eukaryota > Metazoa > Arthropoda > Arachnida > Araneae > Salticidae > Maratus > Maratus speculifer. The sequence goes on from OZ025296.1 coordinate 39,198,696, forward strand.
ATAAGCTCGGTTCCGAGAGAAGTGCTGTGTATTTTTGAATGAATAAGTTGTTTGTAATCCTGATTTTCCTTTTTTAACCTCTTGAAAGGCGGTGGGATATATTTTATCCCACCTATTTTAAGTGGAATTCTCACCAGAAATTTTTGACGAATTTTTATATTTTTATTGTTCGCGGAAAAATTCTGAAAATAATGCCTTTTCTCTTTTAAAAATAAAACTTGTCGTTTTTTCCGGTGAGAATTCAGTATTGCAGCGACACTATTGCTTGCACCTCAAGGGCATAGCTGCCAACCTGACATCGATTATCCGTAATACGTGTGTTAATTTAACCCTGGTTTAATGAGTTTCGAACCAGAATTTTTTCAAAGAAATGAATTTAAATATGTTCCACTAACAATCCTGAAATTAAATAAATAAATATTCATGAAATATATTTTCTGGTTTGAAATGACGTTAACCTGGATCAAACTAATCCAGGTATTACGGAATATTAGTTGAAAGTTGGCAGCTATTCAAGGGGTTAAAATGAATTGTTGTTGAAATGTGTTCTAATGCCCCTTAAATTTCATAGATGATGTTTAGTTAATTTTATCTTTATAGCCCCTTGAGTACTGGCCTCTTTTCGCAACTTTTTTTTCTTGACACCATTCTTCAGTAGAAAATTTCCTTCTATTACATAATTTCGAAATTCTCTAATTAAATAAATTAAACATTGCTTTTCTTTATTACTGATGGACAATTGACTGATATTACAGATACACATTTTGCACGCACCGTTTGAAAGTGCGTAAATGCACCTATGGTCGTGATCGGTTTAAAATTCTCTTTTTTTGTGTGTGTGTGTTTTTTTTAATCCAAGATTATTTTTTTCCTCCTTTCAGATTTTCTTGTAAACACACTCTCTATTTGAGATTGAGTGATGCTAGTTTTCTATTCAAAAATTATCCATCTTGACAAGTATTAAAACCCTCCTGAAAGTTTATTCTATTGGGTTGTTGGGAAAATCAATTTGTACCGGAAAATTTTGCACATCAAATACTAAACAATGGAACGTTGCAATCGTTTTTTTAAGAATCCCTAGTTGCATGGCAATTATCCACTTAACTGATTTACCCGTACGCCGTTCGGGTAAGACGAATTTGCTCAATTCATCATTTAAAGCTTTTTGACACCATTATTATTATTATTATTATTATTATTATTATTATTTTAAAGTACGACTTCATACTATTTAATTTCATAAATATTTAGACTAAATATTACGAATATTTAAGCTTAAAAAACTGGTATTAACCCACTTTTCAATTTATTGTACGTAAAAAAGGGAATCAGTTAAAGGGTCTAGTACCGTTTAAACTCGTTGCAAATCAGTAAAAACATTGAAAGTTTGAATTAGTGTAACTCCTTTATTTTTTTACGAATAGACATAAAATTTTGGATTTTGATTAAACAGATTATGCTTTTTAATATAATATCACTAGATACTGAATAGACTATTACAAAATTTGTGTATTGTTGAAATTAAAAAATCTCTTTTTTTCACTCTGTAAGTCATTGCGCGCACGATAACTTGAGAACATATGTATGGATTATTATGTAATTAAGTGTAGATATTAAACATATATGTGTGATTAAAATGAACTACTTTTACGTAATTAGAGTGGAAATAATTTTAGTTATGACCAGTTTTATTGATTATATAATATAACTTTTTGATTTTTCTAAACAAAAAAATTGATTTTTTATAGTTAATGACATAATTTTGATCTAAGAGTAGTTCATTTCAAAAATAGATATATGCATATTATATACATTAAGTTTCATAATAATCCGTACATACGTTCTGAAGTTATCGTGCGCGCAATAACTTACAGAGGGGAAAAAAGAGATTTTTTAATTTCAACATTACACAAATTTTGTAATAGTCTATTCAGTATCTAGTGATATTATATTAAAAAGCATAATCTGTTTAATCAAAATCCAAAATTTTATGCCTATTCGTAAAAAAATAAAGGAGTTACACTAATTCAAACTTTCAATGTTTTTACTGATTTGCAACGAGTTTAAAAGGTACTAGACCCCTTAAGGGGTTAACATGCAATGTAGCAAGGTAGGTGTGTTTCTTAATGCAATGGGAGACATGTGTGGCTGTTGGTCACAAAGAAAAGAAGTCTAATAAATAAAAACAAGAATGTTATGTTTATATAGCAAAATAATTACTATACATTAGATATCTAACTGATAGAATTTTTCGATGCGAATTAATTTTCTCAGACGGAAAAATCAAATATTAGTTTAGAACAATCCTGCATGTTATACGCATAAAATAGGATTTTTTAACCATTTGAAAAATGGTTGTTGTTTTCGGGAGAATGGACCCGATGATGTTACCACTTTTGAATGATGTTACCACTTTTGAATGATGTTACCACTTTTGAATTTAAATTAAATTCTTTATTTTTAGAAGAATTTTTATTTGAATTTAAATTAAATTCTTTACTTTTAGAAGAATTTTTATTTGAATAGTAAATTAAAATGGTTAAAATCATTGTAATAAAGGAGAAAACTAACAAATTTAAAAATGGGTAGACGGAAATTAACAGATACGGAAAAAGCCGAAGCCAAAGAAATGAATGAACGTGAATATCGCATTCAATGATATTAAACACAGTCAACATGTATAAGTTGCTTATTAGTTTGGCGATTCGTATCATTTGGCGAAATTGGTCGACGGGATAACTGAGTAATACTGTATTTGGTTTGGCGCAAAAACGTCTTTCAATGCAGAAAATGATAAAATCAAAAGATTATTGAGCCGCTGAAAACCAATTACGTGTTGAAAGGCGATCACGAAAAAGGAAGCAATTTAATGCCGAACCGATTAATTGTAAAACATCATGTCGCCAGGGCGACCAATCCACTAGCCATGGCGTTTTACTATCGGTCGGTTCTAACCAGGAAAATTTGAGTGCCAATAGTGATTCTAACAAGCCGGAAAATGTTATAGCTATTACTCTTGATTTTCCACCACCTAAAAAGAAAACTAAAAAGCAATCGGCTTGGGAAAAACTGGGAAAAAACTTTTTTGATTCGATGTCTGATGGACCCATTCACAGATGCATGTGCTGCGATCGATTTTGGTTTAAAACCTCCATCACCAAAATTCTGCTCTGTAAAATCAAACAATATATGCCAAAGTCTTACAAGTATAACAGTATATGCCAAAGCTGTATTTTAATAATGATTACTTTTGCACCAACAATGTTAAATAGTTTGAAATGTTTCTTTCGTCGCCAACTTTTATGCTTGGCGACAATAGAGTGATATAACTTAAACGAACCGTACCTTCAAATTGCAGCATGTATAAAGTCATTTATAGCAGTGGCACGGATAATACACAATAAAACAACTGGTATTTAGCTTAAAATGATAGATGAATGTATCGAGTGAAACATTTTTCAAATGGTTGGGGTAATTTCTTAAATTACAATTATTATTTTTTTTTTTTGGTCTTTTTTGAGTGCAAAATTTTAACCTATTATAATTTACTCATAAGTTACTAGCATTTTAGCTTAAATATTTACATTTTATTATTTCCAAAAAATTAATAAAATTTACTATTTTTTAAATTTTAAGGTTTTTATTTTATTTTATTTTATTTTTTTTTTTTTTGCATATATAAGGAAAAAAAAAGAAATATCTATGATGTGATTGTTTTATATTGTAAAAATAATGCTGAAAATGAGCGATAATTAATATGTAAGTATAATGCGGGAATTAAGAAATATTACATAATTATTCTGCTGAATAAAATTTATCTTAAAACATTTTATTAAACTGTTTTGAAGCCAATTTTAGTTATCGCAAATATATAAATCACAGATGGTAGTTGTAATTAACTGTTCACGACCTATATTTTTTGGATAAAAAAAATATCGTTTCTACAATGTCTGAGAATATAAGTTTCTGAGAAGTAATTTTTCTTTCACTTATCCAACTCATTAGCATTGATTAATCCGAAAAACACTTATCTTAATGCTTCTCCAAAAAAATGCTTAATTTAATAAATTGCTTGCGTATCGATGTGCACAATGTAAAGGGCTTTTACTTTGTTTTCCGATAATATTTTTTCTCCCGTTTTAAAACAAATTATTTTAATTAAGCTATTTTATCAAATCAATGATTTGATATGTAATTTATACTATCTAATGATTTAAATGTTTCTGTTAGTTATAAAAAGGAAAGATTTCTAATGTCAGTTATGAAAAAAGATTTGTTATTTTGGACCAAAATTTAAGAAGTTCGACAGTATATTATATGAATTCTTTTGTGGGAAATTGATATGTAATTATAAATAAAAATGATTAAAAAGACAAATTTATTTCATACTCAAGCATTCTTTATTAAATCCACATACGGATGTTTTTAATATATACTACAGATAGATTTATAATTCAAAATAAAAAAGAAAATCTTTGTGTCGATATTAAAAGTTTTAAATATGTAAATTAAATGTTTTAAATGAATAAATTAAGTTCGTTATGGGGGTCTGCGAAATATTATTTGTAGAATTTTTCTTTTTCATTTACATATATTGAGATATATAAGCTTTAATTTTGATTCAGCAGGTTTAAATATATTTATTTGAATAAAAATTAAAAATATTTAAAGTAAAAATTAAAAAATATTATGTAACTTAAAAAAACATATATTCAAAAATATTTTTTTTTAATTTGTGAAATGAAAATTAAAAATATTTAAAGTAAAAAAAGAATATATATATATATATATATGTAAATGAAAATTAAAGTAAAAGAATTGAAAAATATATGTTTGAATTTTGAACAAATTATCTTTAACGGTTCTTAAGTTATACCAATTTTAAATACAAGAATTGGTGTTAAAACTTACCATGGAGAAAAAAGCATTTCCACAAGAGGTCATTTTCACGACAAATATTGCTTGAAATATAGATTTTGAAAAGTGCAACCCCCTACGTATCGTTAAAAAATAGAAAATTAAACTATGTTTTTAATTTTTTTGAGAGACTCTATATCTTTATGTATAATAATACTTCTTATTTAGTAAATTGGGGCTTTGCAATCTAGAGGCTTTTATTATCAAAAAATTTCGAAATTTCAAAAAATAAATGTTATCAGTCTCTTCGCAACATTCTGCATCTTTAGGTACAGTTTTATTCATTATTTTGTTAGTTTTAGCGGTTCAGTCTCTTGAATAGGAGCTAATTAATAATTTTCATGAATAGTTTCATCAAGTTCGTTAAACATAAATTTCATTAAACATCGAAGTGGCTTTTTCTATGGGTAAAGAGGTGTAAAAAATGTCTCATATAAAGTGAAACATCCTACAACGGTCACTCCGAACAACTGAAACCTCCGAATACCGGTCATGTTTTAGTGTTATCAAATCTCTTTCATAGAAATAACATTACGTTAAACCTCTGAACAACGATTTCCGATTAACGACCACCCCTCAGCATCCCCCTCCCAATATTCCTTAGTCTCACATTTTTATATGGTAGTCAGTTTTTTGTTGTCTTTGTTAATTTTGACTGCTATTCTGTAGAATTAAAATTAAAATCTAATGACAGATTTTTGGAAATCAGAAATCCGAAAATGCAGAAAAAATCGTAGATGATGTTGAATTAAATGATATTTAGATAGCGCCAGAATTACCATTAAATCCAGCGACTAAGTGAATGTAGATAATGATTTCGTAGTTATTACTTTTAATATGATATTAGAACAAATAGAAAGCGAGGTCAATAAAAATAAAAAATATGGCGAAAATGAACCAGAAAGTAACATAGAATTATCACAAAATTGTGGTGTAAATTCATATTCAGATGTTTATTTTTGTTTCAGAGAAAATAAAAATTTTGCGCTCATTCAAAATAAAGAAACGTACAGCATATCTCTGGAAGTGATTATGCATTTAATGAAAATGATATGCTTAAAAAAGGGATTTTATTAGTATAAAATGACAGTATGTATTTTTGAACTTTAAAAATAAAATAATATTTGACAATTATTTTGATTTTAATGTGAGGCAATTTTGATATTTTAAAATGCGGAACCTCTGAATAACGGCAACCTCCTAAATACGGTCACTTTCTCGTGCTCCTAGTGGTGGCCGCTATTTAGAGGTTTTACTGTAGCAGTAAGATTGATATGCCAGAGCTGAAAAGACGACAAATTTAACTCTATTTCGCATCACTTCAAACAATAATCTTTCAAAACAATAATCTTTTACATACATTTTGAAACAATTGTAAATTAAATATACAGTTGATGATTTGTTAGTGAACTTGAACCATTCAGCATCCGTGTTCGCTATCCGAATTGTCCTTTAGCCGATCAAAGATTTTACATTGTATTGTATGGGAATTTAATTTTTTCGTTCTTAAAAGATAAAAAATGTCTGGAAAATAACTTGAATCTTCCCTTTTTAATACAGTCAATATACGTTCAGGGGTATAAAAATCTAGGCGCCTGTGGGTTAGTCTCTCAGCTATAAAAGTTTTATTCGGTGAAAATTTAATAGCATTCTAACAAGATTCTTTTTTATAATATTAGTTTCAAACCATTACCTTTTATTTTTTCTCTATTTTAAAAAACTTAAAGTATTACATAGTTGCCAACTTTTACGCATTTTTCTTACCACAAAAATTTTATAGTAAATATTGTTTTATTTAATCGTCGAAATCTTATGAATAAATAAATGGTAAATCTCTGTACAATTTTAATGGTAGCAAAAATGTGTAAAAGTTGACAGCTATCGTATTATCTTAATCATAACTTTAATTTATTATATTAATTGTATAGTTTTAATTTTAAAAATTTCATATTTTTCTCTGTTATTTTTCCTTTTTATATTAAATAGTTTATCAACATTTATATTTCCTTCCAATGGCTCTTTTTAACATAAGATTACTCAATTAAATAGACTGGGTGTGAAGTTGTCGACAACTAGGTAACCCTTCAAATTTGCTCTACTGTTCAGCATTGTTTAGCACAAGACGCTTAAACGAAATGTCAGATGGAAAAAAAAATGAAAAAAAAATTACTAGCTAGAGACTGCCTGGTTTCGCCTAGATTTTTGCTCCCATGTATGCGTCCTTATTTAATATGGACAGAACATTCTGTGATGGATGTTTCGGTATTGTAATTTATTAAATATAGAATATAATAGGACCATTGCATAGTTGCCAACATCTTCCGCTTTTTTGGCCCGGAAAAATTTTATAGTAAATTTCACCATTTCAAATCGCCGTAATCTGTCGATTAATTAAGCAAAAAATTTCTGTTAAATTTGTCCGGGTCAAAAAAATCAGAAGAATTGGCAGTTATGCCATTGTAAATATATTTAGGATTAGATTCGTTGACTACCTCTTTAACCCATTAGTGCCTAGCGTCCTTTTTTAGGAACGCTTCAAAAGGTACATTCAGCATTGTTTTTGACACCGGTAAAAAAGAAAAGCAATAATTATTTTATTTAAATGATGCATTTTCGTGATTAATGAACTAAACTTAAATCTTCTAAAAATAGTGGTGCCAACCAAATAAAATTTACGCAAAAGATGCTGGGCACGAATGGGTTAATTATAATTAGTCATATTGATTTTTCAAAAACTCCTTGCCTTTCTGAAAGATCTGAAGTTTTGATCATGTTATTTTATGAACAAAATTTAAATTAAACTAATAAAATTGCAATTAAAAACATTTCTTTAAGGGGAAGGTGGATGTTATTTTTTTAAATTTTTATTATAGCAATATGAAATTTTGTGCATATATATATTTCACCAAAAGCATATAGAACACCTTCAAAGAAATTTCCAATTTTATTACAATTTTTAGATTAAAAAAAATTAAATTTTTAAACGAAATTTTAAAATTTTTGTCGTGTTTTAATTTTTGAAATATTTTTTGCTTTTGCAGTTTTATCACTTAAAATTCTATTATAAACAAATTTGTGTAAGATTTTAAAAATCTCTTGAATAGTTAATATTTTACAGATTTTTTTCTAAATTCCATATCGATTTTCATCAAAATTGTGCCTTTTAATAAGTAAAAATTTGTAGTAATTAATAAGTAAGCAATTTGACTATCTTAATGAAGACGAATTGAAAAAGCTTACACAATTTCTTTGTAAACAATGTCAGGATACTTCCTTATGAATTTCATAAATATTGATAAAAAATTACGTAGCAAGGAGCATTTCAAAAATCTAAAAAGGCTGAAAAATTAGTTTTAAGAAAAACAGATTTAAAGTATATAAATAGATTTATCTTTATTATTTACTTCTTAAAACCTTCATAAATGATTTTCTAATTAGAAAAAAATTGTTTTGGTACGATTATACCACAGAAATAGACCTATTTTGTGACGATTTTGCTATAGATGATTTTGCTCAAATAAAGGTCCACTGTTCCCTTAAAAAGAAACACAAAATATAAAAATCAATGATTCTAATCTCATCATTCTAATTTTGGAAATCCTAAAATGTAAGGTCCAAACCCCCGTTTATCCATCAATTACATAGTCTATATCTATACTACTATGAGATGTTCTCTAAGTCAACCTATAGCAGGGTTCGCACAGTTCTACCACTAAATTTTAAGAATATTTTCAAAGTGTTTCACTGCTGAAATATGTCGTAAAATCTGTGAATAAAGGTATGGATTACGAATGTTGTGTTTTCAAAATTAAATGTAAATTTTCTTATTTTTAATAGTGGTACCAGAGTCCTTGGAAATTCCAAGGAGTGTGCGAACCTTGCCTATAGTCAATTAAAGGGGCACAGTACCTTCAAATGGGTCAAAATATCGATTTTCTTTTTTTAATATTCAAGTTCATAGTTATTTTTTTTAAATATTTAAATTGAGAGTTTGTTGAATTGCCTTCATTTTTTTATAAGCACGAAAGAAAAAAATCATATTAAATGTAAAATCCCGTATATCTAAAAATCCATGCACAGTCTATTGTAATGAAAGTGGAAAAAATATCGAAGCCAAAGTATTCATATTTATAAAAATAAGTACAAAGAGAGAAAAAAGTCACATTAAATATAAAATCCCACACTTCTAAAAATTCATCTTTTCTAATGAAGTGGAAAAAATATCGCAGCCAAAATATTCATATTTTAAAAGTAGTAAAGATTTCTTAAAAGTTAATTACATGTTTTTTTTTTTTTTTTTTTTTTTGGTGTGTGTGTGTGTGTGAAATAGGCTGTTTGTTTATTGTTATTTTTTAATTTTATTTATTTTTTAGTATTAAGTATTGTGCCACCATATATATTACAATAATATTAAAATCTGAAGATATCATTTCAAAGGAATTGTGACCCCTTAAATACAGCTCGGAAAATCTGATACATAAAAATTCGTTTTGGCTTTGCTTTGTGAAGCGTTCGTTAACCCATTCGTGCCCACCACCTTTTGCACAAATTTTATTCGGTTGGCACCACTATTTTTAAAAGAATTAAGTTTAGTTCATTAATTACGAAAATATTTCAATTAAATAAAATAAAGATTGCTGTTCTTTTTTTACCGGTGTCAAAAACAGTGCTACATGCACCTTTTGAAGCGTCCCTAAAAAGGAACGTTAGGCACTAATGGGTTAACCTCATGCGTTTTCGTTATCCAAACATAAAAATATCTCTCAAACGCGTTCGCTGACCAGTCTGTCCATAACAATGTTGCCAGATTGTCGAAAGCGAATTTCCCCAAAAATTCTGAAATTTTCCCCAAATCAGGGCTTTTTTCAGAAAAAGTCCCCAACGCAATTTCTACTCAAAAAGGCAAACTCTCAATTTCCAATTTTCTGTTATAAAATTTTTTTGACAAATTTAAACTCCATTTTTCCCCAAATCAAGCACTTTTTTGAAAAAATTACCCATTTACCAAAAAAAAAAAAAAAAAAAAAAATTTAAACTTAGCAGAAATTTTCATGTATATTGGCAGCTAATGGACGAGGAAAAAAATATATATAATTTTGAAATGACAAGCTCGTTTACATTTGTTTTTTAAGTTGTCGCCAGTTGCTGATGCTGGGCTATCATTTCATTAGCTCCATCTACACCTTTTATACCAATGACTTCTTCAAGGCCTTGACATCCTCTGGTAAATTAGAGTTTGAATGAATCTGAGATTATGTTGGCATTATGTGCTTCTATCTGACTTAAACTATAAAACATTATTTTTAATCTTCTGTCACTCCTCCCAAACTGAAGCACTTATCTAATGCAAAACATCTATATTGTATCAATCACTGTGATTTTGTCAATAATAAAACAAACATAGCTGTTTTTAATATCTTTAATTAAAACTTTTAAAAAATACAGGAAATGAACTTTTCGGACATACCCTGAAGATTTAATAATGTAAAAGTCTATGTCGTTTAAGACTGCAGAGTTTTCATTTAAGTCTCTTATGAAAAGAATTAGGAGGGCTGGTGCATTCATTGAGCGATTGTCAATTATAAAGTTAGCTATGTGATTGTAATATGCATTTTTAGGTTTTTCAATTGCAAATATATCAACTGGCATTCCATGAAACACAGTTCTAACCATCATTGATAAACAAGCAAAAAATAATTTTATATATATAATTTGTATACATTTATATTATTAAATGAAATGTATTTCTGTACTTGTGTATCTGTCTGTGATGACAGAAAAAGCTGCCTGACTTACTTATCTGAAAATTCAAAAGGAAAATAGTCCATTGCAGATCGTGATGAATCTGTAAGGCGAGCACGACCACGAGAATAATGATTTGTATCTATTATTTCTGCATTTTATTTTTGCTTTCCAAATCAAAATCAAATTCGGGACAGATCCAGGCAAATGTCAATTGTAAAAATTGAAATTGAGAAAACAATTCCCCAAGTTTTTCACCAAAAATGTTCGTCGTCCCCAAACTTGTCCCCAAGAATTGGTTGTCCCCAAGAAAGTCCCCCCGGAGGTTCAAAATTCCCCAAATTGGGGACAAAATCCCCAATCTGGCAACACTGGTCCATAACACGAACGATTCGTTAACGTATCACCTACTGTATTACAAAATATTTTTTAAAAAATAGTGGTTCGAGCAGATTATAAAAATAGTCGCCTGTGGCAGTCCGGATATACTCTATTTGAGAGATACTTGACACTACTGTTATACTGTTCGAAAAAAAAAAGATACAGGGTGATTCATAAAAGATGGGCAGAACTTTAAGGGATTATAGTACACTTAAAAACAAATAATATTAAATAGGAGACTAAGGGTCCCAGACGTATTCCCAAGGAGATAGGGGGCATTAAATTTTAGGGTCCGAAATTTCAAATGATTATAAAAAATGGGAAAATTGGTCGATTCGTTTGCAGTTTTTGCAAAAAAATTTCTTTATGCCAGTATTTTCTTGAAATAAAATTTTAAAGTTCAATTTCAAAAAATGCCGATAGGGGGCGCTTTAGACTTTGGAGTAACAAACAACTATTTTTTAACGTTATTTTTTGTATTTCTTTAAATGATTTCGAAAGCTTAGACTTAAACTTAAATTTTGATCTAAAAATCTGAGTCCTAACGAGTAGTTAAGTAGCGTAAACTGAAATTTGAAACCCTTCTCCCCCCAGAACAAAAATCAGTTATTCCCGATCTTTGTGTCGTATATTAGGCTCTAACTACTGCCGCGTTTTGCAAAAATTATTCTTTATGTCAGTATTTTCTTGAAAATACATTTTAAAGAAAAATTTCAAAAAATTCCGATAGAGGGCGCTTTAGACTTTGGAGTAACGAACAACTATTTTATACCGTTATTTTTTGTGTCTCATTAAATGCTTTCTAAAGCTTAGACTTAAACTTAAATTTTCAGCTCAAAATCTGAATCGCTGAGCGTGGTTCAGTAGCGAGGGGAGGGGGTTCAAATTTCAACTTCTGAACATAGTTCAGTTTGCACTACTTAACCATGCCCAACGATTCTGTGCTGTGATACGAGGCAAAAATACAACTTTCGTCAAGGACTGCATAGTCGGAATTTACTCATAAAGGCACTGGCACAGTTGGAAACGTCGCTCATGCAAACGTTAAAGCTCCATTCCTGACGCTAGTCACCGGGTGAAGGAGACAGAAAGTATGCAAATGTCAAATGGGGAAGAAGAAGAACACGTATGCAAAATTTCGACACGATTCAGGCATAAAAACCACTGAACGGTGAGTCAAGTGTAAGTCGCTGTAGTAATGAATCGGAAAATGGTGCCCTTCACGAATAAGGAAAAGGCTGAGATGCATTTAATTTACGGAGCGGCAGATGGAAATGGTGCAGAGGCACAACGAATGTACGGAGAGCGATGTCCCAACAGGCGGTTGCCTAACCGCAAAACTTTCGAGCGCTTGCACAGACAGTTGTGTGAGACGGGATCATTTCTCGCTTCCCGGTCGAATGCAGGTCGTGCAAAAAAGGACGAATCAGTAGTTGTTGCAGAAGCCATTCTGGATGTAGTAGCGGCGCAGCCAAGTACAAGTACACGAACAGTGGCTAGGCAGGTGGATACCTCACAGTCCATGACTTGGAGGGTACTGAAGGATGAACATTTGCTCCCGTTTCATGTGCAACGAGTCCAGAAACTGTCTCCAGGGGATTATCCAAATCGTATTGAATTCGCCCGCTGATTTCTGCAGCAGAACGCGCTAAATCCACATTTTGGACGAACTGTGCTTTTCACCGATGAATGTACCTTCACACGTGAAGGTACATTTAACACACACAATGCACATGTATGGGCGGATGTCAATCCACATGCTACGTATCCACATGCTCATCAGAGACGCTTTTCCATCAATGTTTGGGCAGGAATCCTCGGAGACCACCTAATCGGACCGTACCTTCTTCCTGAACGCCTCAACAGTAAAACATACCTCACATTTCTGCAACATGTGCTGCCAGACCTGTTAAACGTTGTTCCTCCACGCATCCGGCGGGTCATGTGGTTCCAGCACGATGGAGCGCCAGCCCATTACGTACGAGACGTCCGCAACTATCTGGACATCACATTTCCGAACAGATGGATTGGTCGAGGTGGTCCTGTTGCTTGGCCTGCTCGCTCGCCAGATCTTTCACCCCTCGATTTCTTTTTTTGGGGACAATTGAAGGCTCTTATGTATGAGACACCCATTGAATCCCCCGAGGAACTGGTCACCAGACTTTCCGCCGCTGTAGGGGAAGTGCTCGAAAAGCCTGATGTTTTCGCGAATGTTCGCCGTTCCATTCTTCGCCGTTGTTCTGCGTGCATAACCTCTGGTGGTCACAATTTTGAACATTTATTGTAATTACATGTTAATAAATATGCTTTGGTAACATAATCCTAATTTGTGTCTTTTTACCTCGTATCACAGCACACAATGTGTGGACATGGTAAACTGAACTGTGCTCAGGAGTAGAAATTTCAAACCCCTCTCCCCAGAAACTTAACCACGTCTAACGATTCAGATTTTGGGCTGAAAATTTAAGTCTAAGCTTTAGAAAGCATTTAATGAGACACAAAAAATAACGGTATAAAATTGTTGTTCGTTACTCCAAAGTCTAAAGCGCCCTCTATCGGAATTTTTTGAAAATTTTCTTTAAAATTTATTTTCAAGAAAATACTGACATAAAGAATAATTTTAGCAAAACGCGGCAGTAGTTAGAGCCTAATCTACGACACAGAGATCGGGAATAACTGATTTTTGTTCTGGGGGGAGAAGGGTTTCAAATTTCAAATTTCAGTTTACGCTACTTAACTACTCGTTAGGACTCAGATTTTTAGATCAAAATTTAAGTTTAAGTCTAAGCTTTCGAAATCATTTAAAGAAATACAAAAAATAACGTTAAAAAATAGTTGTTTGTTACTCCAAAGTCTAAAGCGCCCCCTATCGGCATTTTTTGAAATTGAACTTTAAAATTTTATTTCAAGAAAATACTGGCATAAAGAAAATTTTTTGCAAAAACCGCAAACGAATCGACCAATTTTCCCATTTTTTATAATCATTTGAAATTTCGGACCCTAAACTTTAATGCCCCCTATCTCCTTGGGAATACGTCTGGGACCCTTAGTCTCCTATATAATATTATTTGTCTTTAATTGTACTATAACCCCTTAAAGTTCTGCCCATCTTTTATGAATCACACTGTATACATAATTTATAGCAAAACTATCGAATTTAATGTTCAAAATAAACTAAAGCAATGAACATCTGACACAGGAAAGTTTTAATATTACGAAATTCCAACAAATAATGGAACTTTGTTTACTCTCATTAAACTTTAAATGTAAAAGTGTCAATCAACTCCGAATTTTAATCACTGTCGGATGCAATACGCTTAAACAGTAAATTATTTAAAGTTTTCATTTTTTTTTAAATTTAAGCACAGTTTGGTATTAAATTGCAATTAAAAGAATTTAAATTAAAGAGCAATCATTTATTTTAATCATTTAAGAAATTTAAAACACTGAAACTTAAAAATGATTCACGAGAAATAGCTCCCAATCATACTTTGACGTACAAAATGAGTGAATATTACTATTTAAAGTTAATTAGTTAAAAAACTCGTTATTGAGTATGATGCATCATAAAAGAAATTTAATATTAAAAACTATGTTACTGTTTAAAATTTAATATTATATTTAAATTACAATGTCAGATAAGTGAAATCTTCATCTAAATAAACTACGTTTTTAAAATATATTAGGTCCGGAAAGTTTTTTTTTATTATTATTATTGAGTAATGTTTGTGCAAATCTCTCGGACAAAGCTTCTTCTATCTTTCCGGTAGACTAATAATGCCTTCTTTCAAAAACGATTTTAATTTGATTGAGGTGATTTTTTATGTTATTCAAAAAGGGTTAATTTTTATGATGAAGAGGATGTCGAGAGAAAGTAACAAATATTAGTCACACGGAGCAATATCCGGAGACTAAGGAGGGTGGGTCAGAATGTCTGAAAAAAATGCAAGGAATTGTTTCGGACAGTGAAAGATGCATATGGAATGGAGTTATCATAACGAAAGATAAATTTTGCTAATTCATGTTGTTTCCTGGCAATTGCTGCCTTCATTTCATCCAGTTCCGAATAGTAATTTTCAGAGATAATGGTATGGTCCCCATAGCAGAATATGTTTAAAAGGGCGATGTACGTCGCAGATCAACGAACAGCGAGAACTCTGCAGAGTCTTTCAAGTAATCAGTGAAAAAATTCACTATTCAATGAAAGGAAAAATCAAGAAATTCACAGGGTTCCGAATTTTCCGAAAAATTAAGTCAGTAAGTTCCTAAAATTAAAAAAAAGAAACTGATCATATATCCGTAAATATATCGAGAGTTTCGACAATGGTCGCCAAAACAAAATCAATTTCATTTATCATGCGAAGAAAAATCGCCAATTCATCAGAGGATCGCGGAAAAAAAACGAAATTTTGTCAAAGGATCCCCAAAAGACCCCGGGAACTTTTGTTAAACGACCGCAAAAAAACCCAAATTTCGTCAAAGAATAGCAAAACAGGCAAACTTCCTCAAAATGGTTGTAGGATACGAAAAATTTCGTCAAAACACTGTAAAAAACACAAATTTCGTCAAAGGATCGTGAAAAAATCGGAAATTCACTTAAGGTATAGGAAAAAAGAAACAAATTCCATTAAAGCATCGCTATAAAATGCCAAATTTTACCAAAAGATTACAAAAAAGCCGCAAATTTTGTCTAAAGGTCGCGAAAAAATCGCAAATTTTATCAAATGATCGCAAATTTTGTCTAAAAAAGGCGAAAACCTCCACAAATTCCGTCAAAAGATAGCAAAAGAAACGCAAATTTGGTCAAAAGATCGAGCATAAACTGCAATATCGTCATAAAAGTTTAAAAAAAAAACACCATAGGGCGGCAATAAACGCCCCTTCCTGTTGCAATCTTTCAGAAAATTTGCTGTTAATTTCAGAATCCTTTTTCTAAAATTCAGAATCACCTCTGGAAAGTCGTCGCTCAATAGCCGGGGAAAGAAAATCTCAAAATGCTTTGATCGTTCATTCGAAAAGTTTGGGAAAATCATCAATTGGTCGTGAAGAAAACTCGAGCAATTCCCGCAGAACATCTGTGAATAGATGAATTTTGTTACAGAACATTGAAAAGTATTCTGCTTCGGGGGTTACAGTTGGGTGAAGATATTTTGTAGTAGACCCCATTTCTGCAACCAGAAAGAAAAACTTTTTTTTATAGGAGTCCGACTTAAGCGACAAGAATGGGACCTTTGTATCATCTGGATCAGGTTTGTTTGCGTTCTTGTTTGTTATAAAGTATCAAGCTTTCATCTATTGGGATCAATCGTTTCATAAAAGGATTTTTTTCCCTTAGAAAAATACGGTCTATAAATTTACACTTCAACATTGTGGCCACCATAACATTTTTATATTCCATTCACACCAGTATTTTTAAAAGAAAAAATGTTGTATAGTATTTTTATTTTCAAATTTTTGTCAAAGTTTCAGTAAAAAATTTTTATTTGCAGAAAGTGATTCCAGTGGCATTAAAAAATAACACATGACTTGCAAAAGGAGCTTTTCGGGCAATCTTTAAATGGGAGAAACGAATTCTTTGTGTTTGACTGGGCCATTCTGACCCACTTTACCTCCTACATCAAATCTTCGGACAAAAGTCCGTCCGATTTCTATTTGCTTTTTTCCCTCAAAAATTCTTTCACCAAAAAATATTAACTGTTTGACTGACATAAAAAAATGCCCTTGTTATATATTTGGTGCCAAATCAAAAATGTCATAGAAATTTATTCATTATGAGATTTCTAGAAAGATAGAAGAGAGTTTGTTGAACAGAATAACGCATAAATTCTTCAATAAAATCTCGTTGTTTTCGAAATTTGATTTTTTGGTGCGTTCGTGCGCTACCCAACTGAATCATTTGAAATTTGAAATATTTAATTACTACATAATTTTGTCGAATCATTTCAAATTTTATGAATAGCATAGATCAATTACAGGGACACACAAAAGTATTCTGTTACATTAATTTCAATGGGGAAAAAAGTTTCACATGCATTTTAATCATTTGAAATTTAATAATTACATAATTTCATCAAGTGATTTCAAATTTTATTGGAAATCGGATGCATAAATCAATTACAGGGAGAATCAAAAGTATTCCGCTACATTATGGGGAAAAAAGTTTCAAATGCATTTTAATGGTGTTACACTCATTCGAACACAATAAAATGGATATGCATTTAAAAAGTACATATTATAATATAAATTTTGCATAATCTGTGGTGCATAGAGCATTTGTTATTGATTTACAAAGCCACACAAAAGTATTCCTTTACATAATGGTATAAGAAGATTGTTTGGTGCGCGTTTTAATTGTAATCAACTATTTACAATTTTATGAGACTGATATATGGGAGTGATATTTTTAAAACTTCGTTATCGTACAAACGCATCTCATTTGCTACACTTCACGTGCAATTTACAGCTTTTTTTAAATTTATTTAATTATTTATATAAGAAATGAAAGAAACTTTTGGAACAACCTAATATTTAAATATTTATCTACACATTTTCATTTTTATGAATACTAAAATTCGCTCTTTTTAAATGAATAACTGCAATAAAAACAAGAAAGAAAGAAAAACATGCGTCAAGCATAGATTATGAAATACTTTCCAACACATTCAAAATAATATAACAAAAATGCACCGTTTAATATTGTCTAATTCAACCATAAGAAAACGCATAGCACATTTAAAAACCTAATTTCAGCTATTTCCATCTATTATCGGAAAATTATCAGAATTCCTTAAGAAACACTGCATATGATATATAGACTTATATCTATTAATCACATGCGTGCAACAATTTATTCAGTTAAGAAATACATATATACTTTAGTTGTAATTCACCTTCATCAATTTCCGCTAAACAGGAGTATGGTACGTGAATTCTTTTGTGCAGTGGCGTAACCAGGATGGATGTCCAAATTAGTAATGTTGTAAGGTATGTGAGGGAGTGTCTTTTGTGATAAAGCACTCTAGCATTTTAGTGAGATCATGACGTCAGTGTTCTAACATCTCTGGCGCGGAAGCGACATCTATCCTTTATTGAACTTTAACTTTCCAGAGCGTATGTGTCGCCCTCGAATCAGTTAGTTGCGGTTAGGAGTAATATGTAAATTTATAGCACCGTCTTCAGTTTGTAATGTATAAAAGCTGTGAGTTGGAGGGTGTTGTGTGTGTATGGTGAGGCGGCAGTAGCCCGCAAAGCGAGTTAAATTGGTGTTCTATAGTGAGATAGATTGTGCTCTAAAGTGAGCCAGTCAGCATTGTGAGCCGAGTTAATTTGTGGTGAGCTGAGTTACCCAAGAAGAGTGCCAGTGGGTAAGAATTGATTTAATACGTTGAGTATTTTGAGTAATAAAGAGTGTTTGCAGCCACGGGCTGATTTACTATAGATTTAAACTAGCTTTCAGCCGCAATCTGAACGTGAAGCTGGTGTGAAGTACCCCGAACTGAGCTTAAGCCGAGGTCGTGAGTATAGCTTATGATTTAACTTCTTAGTATTGTGCTTAGTGACGGAAATTTTGAACTATCGCTCCACTTTCCCATGTTCCAGAGGTTTAAATAAACTGTTTGGTTTTATCTTATATTTAGAATTATGTATTTATTTAACTAGCAGAACATCAGCCACGTCACAAATGACACCCAACGTGTGTTCCATCACGTTACAGGTATTCTTCCCCTTCATTCATAGCAAAAATGTTTCTGGTTAGATAAGACAAACAGAACTTTTAAAAATTTGAACAGAGACATGGGTACCCACCCTGGTAACTCCACTGTATTGTGCCACCCTCTATATGACGTATACAATTTATATACAACGAGCAAAATGTAAAAGAAAATAGTTAAGTTTGAAAGCGGAATTTGAAATCGAACTTGAAATTTGAAGTCGAAATTGTAATCGAACTTCCGGTAATTATTACTCAAAAAGTGTAATGTACCCATTTCTTTTGTGTGCTTCTGTAAATGATTTATAAATGATATGAATACCCTATCCTATCGTAGTTATCTTCTAATGGAATCCAGTGATTTATATCAATTTCAATACATTTGAAATGGCGTAATGTCATTAAAATACTCTTAAAACGATTTTTGAGATGTACTATAATATAATGGATTTCTTTTGGATGCTCCTGTAAATGAACTAATAATCCCATGTATTTCATTTACATTACCAAATATGCCTAGGTGACCCTGTATTTACGGAAATCAGAGCTGATAAAGAAAAATAGACCGATAGACGACCAAAAAACCGAATATATAAACACTTTTTCCTCTCGTTGGAAAGTTTAAAAAAGGAGGAGTGCTGTATATTTCATATTTAACCTATGTATCATATTATAATTTAAAAAACTGTGCAACCCGTAAATAAGTTATAAATTCTACTTCTATCCCCGCGAAAGAATATTTTAATCCATCTCCGTGATGAATATTAATTTACCGTATTTACTCGTGTATAATGAGCACTTTTTTTAAAAAAAATAGGGCAAAACTTCAGGGTGCGCGTTATACACGGAATATTTTTTTTAACAGCCGGATGTAATCACACGATATAAATATGAATCAAGAAATGTATTCAAAGGAGACATAATTACTTGGAAAATCTTATTTAATTAAAGTATTACTCCATCTTTATCTCACACTTTGCACTTTTTTATACATTAACATTATATAAACGCTAATTAGCAATTCTTACTTCCGTCAGTCACTCCTAATTCTCGTCATTCACTCCCTACCCGAAGTCTAAAAATGTATTTTCGCCTTGTTTTCGGCTTGGTGTAATGTTTGTTTCAACTTTCTTTACTGAAATTTCTTTACGCTTTCTTTACTCATTCATTTGGGTACCAAATTTATGATGCTTGTTATATATGAGATTTTAAAAAATCGCCTATTTTCTTGTAAAGTAGGGGGTGCGTGTTATATACGCGTGCACGGTATACACGAGTAAATACGGTAATTATGTAGTATTATCATATTATTAAAATACCATGAGAAAGCATTAAGGAAACTTTTTTGTGTGTCTCTACAATTGAAGAATAGACGATACATATTCTATATTCTGCAGAAATAATACTTTAGTTTATCTCAGAGATGAATATGAATTCTATAATGTTTGAAGTATTATAACAGTATTTAAATGCATCACAAATACACCGGGTGGAGAAAACAGATACAAATACCTCATCCAGTTCACAGGTGCAATTCTCGGATTAGTTCAATCTTGATACGCATATTTAAACGCAACCGGTCTGTCAAGTCATATCTTGGTGGAAAACACCTAAAAGCCCGATTTTAGAGGTTGATTCGTAAGTTTATCATTGTGTTTTCCTGCACCTAAAGGTATGAAAACATGGAGGACAGGAAGCAGAAAACACAATGATAAACCTAATAGACAACCGGGTTTTTAGGTATTTTCCACCAAGATATGACATGGCAGACCAATTGCGTTTTAATATGCATGAACTCGACGAGGTGATTGCCTGTGCCGAGTCATATCCTAGTGGAAAACACCTCAATAAAAAATATTGCCCAGTTAAACTGACGGCATAGAGCCCACAGGCTATGCACACTAAGTGTAGATAACAGCCTTATATAATAATGCCCTTCAAAAACAAATAAAGGGAGGAAATAGCCCCCCATTTTCTTTCTTTTACTTAATCATTGAACTCCCAAAACTAATCAGGGATACGTTTTATCATATAATAAACCTGTATCCAAAATTCGAAGCAAGTCGAATAATTCTGTATAAAAACCCATTTAAGTAATTTAAGAAACGTTGTTTCCCGTTCCCTCCTTTATAATAAACCATTAAATCTATAAAACTGTTCAGAAATTCAACTTATCAGAAAGAACCTAAATCCAAAATGTAAAGCAAAGCGGATAATCCTGCATAAAACTCTATTTAGCAAACTTAAAGGGGAGATAATCGCTCGTACCCCCTCCCCCCTGCAAACTTTACAAAAGTTCACCACAAATAATGCGGGATGCTTCTTACCACGATAAACCTGTATCCAAATATTGAATAAATCGGTCAATTCTGCATGAAAAAACATTTTTCTAAATAATGAGGGATAGGTCCCTTTATCCCCCCCATTTATACTTATCCAATGAATTCCAAAAACAAATCAGGGAAACGCCTTTTCAGAATAAACTTATATCCAAATTTTGAAGCAAATCGGTAAATTTTGCATGAAAAACCCATTAACCTAAATTAAGAGAGGGGGTTACCCCCCCTCATTCATTCTCTTTAATCTTACCCAATGAACACCTACTAATCATGGAAGCACCTTATCAGAAAGATCCCATATCTAAGATTTGAACGAAATCTTATGATTCTGCATGATAAACCCATTTATATAAAGTAAGGGAAGGGGCAATAGCCCCCGTTCCTCTTCATAATACTTATCCAATGAACATCCAATACTACTCACGGAGATGCCTCATCAGATTGATCCTATACCTAAACTTTAAATAAAAACTGATAATTTTGCATGAAAAACCTATTTCTATAATTTAAGGCGAGGGGGATTAGCCCATGTGCCCCTTCTAATACTTTTCGAAAAAAGTCTCAAAACTAATCAGGGAAGCGCCTTATCATAATAAACCTATATCCAAAATTTCAAGTAAATCAAATATTTTTATCATGAGTTATCACGTTACGTGCCACGCACGCACGCACATACATACATAAATACATACAGGCTCAGGCTTTGATAGCCTGTAAGCTAAAAACCCGATTTTTGCGGTTGACTCGTAGGTTTAGCATTGTATTCTCCTTCTTCCAGTCCTGTATGTTTTCAAGCCTTTGGCTAAAGACAAACACAATTGTGAGCGCTTATAAAGATTTACGTTGTTGAACAGGGAAATTTCAACATTTGAGGATATCATTAAACTTCAGAATGAGATAAAAAAGAAAGTAGATAATACCTAAAAAATATACAAAAGCACGCTCCCAGAAGATTTATAGAAATTTATTCTAAGTAGACATAAAAATAAATATAGTACAATAAAAACTCATTTACACAGGTTGGATGAAAGCGGAATAAAACGATAAATTAAACATTAACAAAACGAAATAAAAAAAGGGGATCAGTCTAACAAAATATTTGACATTAAGAAAAACTAAAATTTAATGAAAAGTAAAATAAATATTTAACATTGTTTAGAACTGATGAATAAAGTGTAGAAGCTTATTCTACTAATAAAAAGAGATATTTTTTTTTTTTTTTTTTTTTTTGGATTTGCATAATTTAAGTAAATTTAATTTCTTATCGTATTCATCTTCCACATTTAAGGAAAAAGAAAGACTATAAAAGTAGCTCCGTTTTTATCGAAAAATAGAAGGTTTTTTCAAATATTTCATTATATAGTTTTACATTTTATATTATATATATTTAACATTATATGGGTAAATCCGGGTTAGATGTTCCATCGCGTGAGTTACTCCACTTGCTGTATTTCAGCTATTGGACATGTGATGGAGCTATTGACGTTCTACAACTCACAATTACTATAAAAAAAGTTTAAAAAAAATTCACATGGATTTATATTTGGAAATAAGATTTATATTCGCAAAAAAGCAAACAAGTTTGGCTTTTGCTTTGCGTCCTCATAAAATAGAGATAGTAGCGAGTGAAATATAATGCATTTATTGGACAGTTTTCATGAAATATTCAATTAATCATATGCACTCGTATATTCAGTCTGACTGGACATCATCCTTCGTTACAAAATTTGTTTTTGGTACGTGTAATAAAGAAACATAAAACTTGTCTCATTTTACCCTTTACGGCGCATAGCATATTCATTGCTTAAATGTTGAAATTAATGACTGACACCGAAATTTAAAAACAATTTTATTTGTAAATAAGAAACACTACATTTTACGCATTCAATAAACCGAATTTTTTTACCCAAATTCCGGTGCCAATGTGGCGTTTGGGTATTGAAATTAAGTGGTCTCATAGATATACCACTGCGCCTCGAAGAATTACGGAGTATCCCACCACGACTTTCTATCGTAATTGGACTGAAAACAAACCAATGGAAATGAAACAAATATAATAAGAAAATTTATATACAAATACATATTTACAAGGAGTAACACATTCTTTGTCCCATTTGGGCAGGAAAAAAATTAATGCATTAAATAAGAGCGGGGTGAAAGCGTTCTACAGAAATAAAGTCACTATTGTTAATAACCAATATATCCGCCATGTGTGCATATTTGACGTGGAATATATGATGTAAAGTATTATTTAACAATTTCTAGAAGAAAACAGCATCAAAATTATCCCAGGCTTTAATTATGGCGATCTACAGTTTTGCCATAGACTTAAACCATAGCAGCTAACTCTTCCGATTTTTTGGCCCGGAAAATGTTAATAGAAACTTTTGCCTTATTTAATCGGCAGATTACAGCGATTTGACATGGTAAAATTTTTTATAAAATTTTTCCGGGCCAAAAAAGCGGAAGATGTTGGCAGCTAGGCTTAAACTGTCTGCCATTGGCATATACAGATGTATTGTGTAACATATTTTTCTGGAGGGTTGAGATGGAAATTCGAAATTCCAAAAATCGTTAAAATAAGGCTCTGTGCGCCAAAAAACTCGTTCTCTGCATGCAATTTGAAACAAAAACCATGTCAAATCAAGCCTTCTTTGCAATCAGAACACAAACTTTTCAAAATATTGACCGATCGAAACTTCTGTATAATACTTTTATAGCTTATCTAATAAACAATCCGTTTACAGCATAATTCTATCGATGTTTATTTTTGAGAACTTTAATTTTGATATCAGGGTCTTATTCCTGGACACCCTGTATATAGTATTACAATTTGTTTTTATTTTAATAACATGCTCATGTGGATTATAAAACTTGATTTATGCATCCTAAAATGTTTTCTACTAACTTCTTTTAATTTCGTATCTTCTATATTTTCTCTGAAAAAGTTAAATTAATTTCTGACACAGTTATCTGAAAACTTCGATATATGACAAATTCATACTAATACATTATTTTCATGTAACACATTTCCATATTTGATACTTAATATTTATTAATTAACTAGTGTAAATTCCCGTCCTAGGATGATGGGAAATTTTTTTATTTTTCATTTAAAATTTAAGAAAAAAAAGATAAAATAATTGACAATATGGAAGCATTTAGATGGGCAAAGTTCGGCTAGTTTATGTTCTAATAAACACACTATTAGCATCATTGCTTCTAGGTAACCAGACTTTCCGGCTACTATACCATAACAAAATCAAGATTTTTTAATAAAACAAAAATTTAACAAATATGCAACAAAACTATACAATAAAAAAATTTCTGTATTATCTTTACATCACATTTTAGCAGAAAGGAAGAACCCCCCTCCGAAAAATACTATTTATTGAACCAAGGGACGTCATTGTTCAAATAGTCTTCACGCCTATAGCTGTTTTTCTCCTGTGTACCCGCGGTTGACAGGCTGACGTCACATAAATAAGCAGGGGTAGAACAGCTTCAGATTGCATCTAGTTCCATGGTTTAATTTTTTCAATGATTGCCTTATAAAAGGGAATGACTCGCTATATGCTACGGTTGTTTACAACTCGATTTCTGAAATTTATTTCTAACTGCGCAAATCACTGAAATTTTGTTAGTTTTGAGTCTTTTATGGAAAATTATATAGAAAAGGTAGAAAAAGATTTGTATTTAGGCAGATAACTTTTCACATGCACTTCTCACAACTAAGCCAAACGTGTTCACTTTATTGGAGACTGGTAAGTTTGATGGGTTTTCCCCGGAATTGTTATATTGTAATTTATTATATTGAGGTATCGTGTTTAGTTTGTTCTTTAAATCTATTCATATAAGCTTGCATAAAACTTTAACCTTCGAAAGTTTATGCAATTTTCTTTTATTTTACATAATTTATTTAATTTCCTGTAGCAATCATTATATTATAGAATTCAACAATACTTGCTTCTGCCTTCGAAATTATTTTAAATTTCCTCCCCCCAAAAAACTTTTCTTATAGTCCAAGTAACACGAATTTATTCCTGATAATTTGTTACAAAACCAAATTGATTTAAATATCCTTTGGGTAGAAGTGAAAGATATCTTTACTTCAATGAATGCGACCTCCTTTGTTAATGTAACTCTATTTAAAAAGGAATTTATTTTTCCCATTCAAATTCTTCTTTTGCCCTCAATATTGGATAGTCAGAACAAATTTTAATATTAAAGATATTTTATAACGATTCTTTAGGAATCTTTACCATATTGTTCAGTAATGAAAACATTATAAAGAATTTATAATATTTATTAAAGTTTGTATTTAGTTAGATTTGTAATAAAACTTCTGTTAAACACCCGCTTGAATATATATGTCGAAAACGCTTCTTTCAAAATATTAATATCTGAATATACCGTTTATATTGAAGAATGTTTTTAATGTAGGATGTATTTTTACATCCTGAAAAGAGTTTTTTTAATTTATTTTTCAAAGAAATCCTCTTATTTCCCAAGGAATGGTATTAATGTGCATTTCACATCATTAATCATAAAAACAAATAAATGATACATTTTAACTAAAAACAGAGATATGGCCTTTTTTAATGAATAAAACTTTGTGTGTTTTATTAAATAACCTCAATTAAAGAAACTGGAGATGCTAAAATGTGTTAAATATCGATTCTGGAAATTTATAATGTCTTGATAGTTATGAACAAACGGAATCATTTCATTAGACGGTTTTGCAACGTCAGTCATGAGCTACTACTTCTACTTTCACTCTTATAATGCATTCCGTGTTTAGAACGCAGCTATAAGGACTTTTTTTATTCGAACACATGGCGATTGTAACTATTTTGAATACCAAACGAAGTATTGCGTTCCGATATATTTTGATTTAAATCACGTATACAAGGTGTCGCAGAACTTCGTATACAAACTTGAAGGAGAGGTGGAAAACACCATTAGGAATAACAATTACACTTAGGAGCATTTGCAGAAATGACAACCTCACCTGTTAAATCAGGGGTGACAAACCTGCAGCATATGTGCCACAGAGATACTAGTATCAACAGTAAAATACTACCTTGTTTAATGACAAACGTTCTTCTATTCAAAAAAGGAGAAAATTTCAATTCTTAGAAAATGGCGATTAATGAATTTCAGACAAAAAGGTTGCCACCTCTGCGTAAAATCTTTCATGGACAGTAATTTGTCTATGAAATTTTAAAATTTTAATTCAGAAATGCAACAATTACACCAGATTTTTTCCTATTTAATATGCATGTTAGAACTTGCTTTTTTATATTCGCAAATAAATTTCTTCGTAATTTTAATGTCATTCATTTATTTCAACATCTTAGCAATGGCAGTGCTCTAGTCATGAAAGGGTTGAACAAACAGACATAAAAACACACAGCAAGGCTATAACGCAGATAGCTCTTTAAAACGCTTTATTACACAGAAAAGAGTACAATGTATGACTTACAATTACCATAGGATCTGTTCAAAGTTGCTTCAATTTGCATGGATTCCTGGATACCTAAGCAATAAGGATTAGCGACATTTTATAAGATTCCGGTTGCTGCATTGATGGTACCCACACCGATGGAGATTCGTGCTTCCAGGTCCATTTTAAAATTTATTGGCGTGTCATACATAATACTCTTCATTGCATCCCAGAGATAATAATCAAGATGAGATAAATCAGGTGATTTGGGGAGGCTTGCGACAGGATCTCAACGCCCATCCTAATTGTTCCCAAATGTCATGTCCAAATGGTCACATACATTCTTCTGTAATAAAATGGCGTCTTATCATGTTGAAACCATATTCCGCATCATATATGTGCGAGGACATACTTAAGCAATTCCAGAAAAAACTTGTGAATCAGTGTGGAGAGTGGTCAAGGATAAACATTGTCAAAAAAAGAGGGAACCACCAGCATATTTTTTAATCGAAAATACTTCAAACAATATGAAGGGATTGACGAATGTAACCGGCAAAATACCGGCATTTAACATCCTTTTAGACTGTCTCTTTCCCTGACTACTCGAAACCCTGTAAATTATTGAGGCCAGTTGAGATATATGGCCCCACTGAATTGTCTGTCACGATTCCCATCCACATCTTAGCATTAAAGGGATGTTTTGTGGCTTGTGATTGAATTCCATATACATTGATGTCCGAGTGATCCATGTTGATCGCATGCAGTCGGCGTCTACAAAAAAGAAGCTACGCGTACCGATCAAGTGTTGTCAATTGTCTACTTTTCTTAAACTCAGACCTTTTTATTTGCAGCCAATTTCTTTTTTAAAATGGTAAAATTTGCTTTATTTAATAGCAAATTGATTAATGCGAAAGCAATGTAAATTTCACCATTTCAGAAAAAGTGCTGTCAATCAAGAAATCTGAATTAAGAAAGCGTAGCTCACTGCCAACACTGTGTCGACACTAAGAATTTGCTTGCAACATCAATTATCGATTTTTGCCCTTGCTTTCCTACGCAGTTATGATTCCTAACGATGTTTTTACCTCCCCTCAAAATGAGTACACGAAGTTCTGAGAAATCCTGTATATATGTCTGAATGTTACCGCATCTGTTGTTATATTGTTATCATTTGTTATCATATGTCTTCTATACTAGAAGCCGTTTTATAATTTTTTAGGTAGATTTCGTAAGAAATACTACCTATTGCAATCGCACCAGTTTATATATCTATCTATCTATCTATCTATATATATATATATATGTTACAAATTTAAAATTTTTTCGCCAAAACTAACCTTTATACTATCTTAATTTTCTTATAATAATATTCCGTACTTACTTCAAATTATTAAATTAAAATCTTGTTTCTAAATCTAATCTGTTAATCCTTATGCAGACGATATAAATTCTTAATTTGCCTTAAAAAACATTATTCCAGTATGCGTAAATTTAAAAAGATGGCTCTAAATTAAAAATATTCTTAATTAAAACTTTATTTCTTAATATTCCAAATAAAACTGATTTCTTCTATGTTTTTATCAACCCTTTTTAAGAAAGTCTTATTAAATTTATTCCAAAACCATACCTTTCAAAAAATATCATTATTTTATTTTATCTATTTATTTATTTTTCCTACGTCAACCTTTGATGTGTGCATATTAATAAATTCATTTCTTTTCTTTTTCTCTTAAAATTAATCATTTATAAAAATCGTCTGCGTAAGATATTTAAAATTCTGAGTCAATTATAAATTGGTTAAATAATATTTTTTTTTTAATAAATTTATCGTCTGTTTAAAATAGCCTCGTAACTGGACAAGAATTCTGTTTACATAAAAGAATGATGGTTTGGAGGTTACAGAATGTTCCAGTACTTTCTTTTTTAGTTTAGAAGGTGGAAGTCTCGAGATGAGAGAGAAGATTTCTTGGGTTGCTTCTTCGATGAGGACAGCTCGCTGAAATAATGATGGAATTTTTGCAAAAGGAGCTTTTCCTTCCTCATTATTACGAATTTAATAAATGAATTTACAGCAGCCCATGACTAATTATTGGATCTTCTACATTTATTATTTTATTTTGTTTTTTCCCTCGCTTGCCATGACTGCGTGTTTCTTTTTAACCAGTGGAAATAATTCGAGTTCTCCTTAAATCGTCATATATATATATATATATATATATATATATATATATATATATATATATCACTTTTTTATGGACACGATAACTTCTATAATTCTTCACCAATCTCCACCAAACTGGTACATAAAATCAAAAGGGATAAAATCTCGGCTAAGTTCGTTAATGGGCAAAATCGGACCAAGGGGGTCGGAATAGGGGGCGTTTTTGTGAAAACCGAAAAAACGCCATAACTTCTTAATTAAAGTAGATATCGAATCGGTTTAAAGTTTATATTACTTCTTAAAAATGGGCCAAAAGTATATGCATGACAGATTTTTGATAAATTTAGAAGTGGGCTCAAGGGTCGAAAAAAACAGGGAATTTGAGAGAAAAAAATTCATAACTTCGTCAATTTTCAAGATATCAAGTCCAACTAAATTTTTTGTAAATTTTTTTAAAATTATCTAAAACTTTTGTATTTACAAGTTTTTGATAAGACCAACTTTTACCGATGAAAAAAATTAAAAACGAAAAGAAAAAGGGCGCTGAAAAAAGAGAAAAATCCATAACTCCGTCAGTTTTTAAGATATCAAATCTGATTAAATTTATTTTACATCTTCTCAAAAATATCTACAACTTTTTCATAGGACCAATTTGTATAGCAAAAAGAAATTAAACAAAAATAGGAGTTGGAGAAAAAAACCTCAAATCCAAATTGCTTATATTCTGACTCACTTTTAAATTCATTTTTGATTTTAAACGCATCCAAATGGTAGATCTTCTTATTTAGAAACTGTATAAAGTGACGCATTGGTAAATTTTCTGATAAAGACAGAATATATTTCAAAAAAGGCTACCAAAAAGGGTATTTTGAAGAGAATTTCCGAAAGTCATCGGGACTGAAAATTGAAGGAAGTATTCAAATAAGAAATTGCGTTTTTTTCTGACTCGTTTTTAAATCCATTTTTGCTCTCAAATGCATCCAATTTACAGATCCTCTTATTTAGGAACTATATAATATGATTCATTGATCGGTTTTTTGATAAAGACAGAATATGTTTTGAAAAAGGCTACCAAAAAGGGTATTTTGAACAGAATTTCCCGAAGTCTTCGTGATTTGAAAATTTAAGGAAGTTTTCACATAGCAAATTGCTTTTTTTATGACTCGTTTTAAAATCCATTTTCGCTCTCAAACGCATCCAATTTACAGATCCTCTTATTTAGGAACTATATAATATGATGCATTGATCGGTTTTTGATAAAGACAGAATATGTTTTGAAAAAGGCTACCGAAAAGGGTATTTTGAACAGAATTTCCCGAAGTCTTCGTGATTTGAAAATTTAAGGAAGTTTTCACATAGCAAATTGCTTTTTTTATGACTCGTTTTAAAATCCATTTTCGCTCTCAAACGCATCCAATTTACAGATCCTCTTATTTAGGAACTATATACTGTGACGCATTGGCCAGTTTTTTGATAAAGATAGAATTTTAAAAATGCTGTCAAAGTGAGTATTTCGCACAAAATTTCCCTAAGCAATCATGATTAAAGAATTAAGGATGTATTCAAACAACAAATCGTTTATTTTATGACATTTTTAAATTCAATTTTTTTCTCAAATGCATTCAACTGACAGCTTTTTGTTATTTAGGAACTGTATAATGTACTGTTTTGGTCGATTTTTTAATAAATTCAGAATCTATTTCAAAATATGTTGTCAAAATGGGCATTTGAGTTGAATTTTTCTTAAGATGATCCTGATAAAACCAGTTTTTGCAAAAAAATGAAATTAAAAATTTTTTATACAATAAAATTATAAAATTATACAATAAATATTATAAAACGGCCAAATGAAGTTATTAAACTGGGTTTATCTCTAATCATACATTTTTTTGTTGAAATGAGCACTCTTCGAAATCTACCTCCGGCTATAGGCCCAGCCGACAGGGATTTTTTTAATTAGAAACTATAAACATTTAGTTTTTGATTAGTTGGAGACAAGTTAAAATAATTCACTTCATTTTTTTTTCTCATTTCAACTAATATTTTTATAGGAATTATTGTTAATCACAGACAAAGCATGATATTTTAAAAATTATTTTTCAGATTTTTGATTGATTTCTTTTGTTTTTTCAGCCACTTGCAAAATGGCAACCAATAAAACTACATATTTATATTTTTGTTGATACCTAATTTTGTTGGATTTTAACTTTGTGTATTACGGGATATTTATTAAGGGTTACAGCAACAATATTAGTTTACTTCTACAATTTAAAAGAAAGAAAATACAGTAGAAACCCGTAAATTCGGACCCCGTTAATTCGGATCTCCGAATAATCCGGATTGATTTGGTCTTTTTTTTTTTTTTTTTTTTTTTTTTTTTCAAGTTTGAAAAGCGATTGGCTAATTTCCATAACATTAATTTGTTTCATCATCATATTCTGAATTTAAAAAAAACTTTTTCTGAAATCTTTTCGGAAGAATTAAGCAAAGTAAACATTTTTACTGTCTGTAATTATTCAATAAGTTTAATATAAAGGTGATTTCTGTAAGTATGTTTCATTTTATTCCATTTTTAGGTGCGTTCGTAATTATATAATACGTAGCACCTATAGTGGTCGTTCAGTCCGTCTGTCCGTCCGCATATAACAACGCAAAAACTACCCAACCGAATCGTTTGAAATTTAAAATACATAATTATTACATAATTTTGTCGAGTCATTTCAAATTTTATGAAACTCGCAGTGGCGTTGCTAAGATGGGTGACACCCAGGGCGGTGTCCCCCCCCCAGCCACAATAATGTCACCCCACCCCTAAAAAAAAAAAAAAAAAAAAAAAAAAAAAAAAAAAAAACAGGAACTATTCATTACCCAACCCATAGTCTGCATTTGTCAATGTGATGGTTACATATAGAAGAAAATTCTTTCATTTTTTGCTTTTGCTACCCACTCGTCGGATAGGTTGGTTTTTGTTCCCTGATGCAGATATCTTATTTAGACACACCAATCTGTATAAAATTTCATATTCTCAAAGAAAAGAAAATGAACTCTATTACATCATGTGCAAGAAGTTTAATTTTAATTCAAAATTCTTTTCCAGAACTTTTAAGATTATTTGCGAAAAAAGATTGGGTGTCACCCCTTAGAGGGTGACACCCGGGGCGGACCGCCCCCTCCGCCCCCCGCTAGCTACGCCACTGGAAACTCGGATGCATAGATCAATTACAGGGGCAATCAAAAGTATTCCATTACATTACGGTCAATGGGGAAAAAGTTTCAAATGCATTTTAATCGTTTGAAATTTAAAATACGCAATTATTACATAATTCTGTCGAGTTATTTCAAATTTTTTGATAATCGTGTGCATAGATCAATTACAGGGGCAATCAAAAGTATTCAATTACATTATGGTCAATGGGGAAAAAGTTTCAAATATATCCTATACGTTTGAAATTTAAAATACATAATTATTACATAATTTTGTCGAGTTATTTCAAATTTTATGAAAATCGGATGCATAGATCAATTACAGGGACAATCAAAAGCATTCCGTTACATTACGGTCAATAGGAAAAAATCTTTCAAATGCATTTTAATCGTGTTACACTCATGCGAACTTAATAAAATTTATATGCAACTATAAAGTATATATTATAATATGCATCTTACATAATATGTGGTGCAAAGAACATTTGTTATTGATTTACAACGCCACACAAAAGTATTCCATTACATAATGGTATAGGGAGAACATTGTTTGATGAGCGTTTTAATTGTAATTCACTATTTACAATTTTATGAGACTGATATATGAAAGTAATATTTTTAAAACTTCGTTATCGTACGAACGCACCTAATTTGCTACGCTTCACGTGCAATTTCCAACTTGTTTCTCATTCTCCGGATAATCCGGATTTTCGATAATCCGGATTGGCTCTGCTCCCAGTTAATCCGAATTATCGGGGTTCTACTGTATATTTAAAACATTATAGGATTGACTTTATTTGATTGATTATTGATTGGGTCACCCTATATATTTTTCTAATTAAGACTTTTTTAGTATTATGCTTAATCAATCAATGATTAAAGTTCAGTGGGGTACATTTATTTTTTAAGCTGAAAAGGTCATCTTAATTTCCAAGCAACATGTGACATTTCTATTCCGCATCATTTATCACAAAAGAGAACAAAGTTTAATATCTTTTGACTGGAAGTAGAAGAAAAAATTTCTTTGAATGAATTATGTCTCCTTTGTACATTATGTAAAAGCATTCCACATAATAACTTTTTTCACTTCCACTTTCTATTTTTTTTATAAAATGCTCAGAATAAATGTTTCTTATCCGGAATAAAAAATGTTTGAAATGCTTCTTTAATAAATATATTTCAGCATTGTAAAGCGACAAAAAGTACAAAAAAATTAATTTATCAGAACTGTATATGTGAAAATTGTTTTATCCGTGAAATTCCAATTTTCCAAATCATTCATTTTTAAATATTTTCTTCGACATTAGTTATCTTAATATATGGCTTCTACTAGAATTTTTTTGTATAAAATTTTTTACTTCCCCATCATACGTAGTATAGGGTAAATCTTGTAATCGTTTTGAAAATCGAAAAAATAATTTTGACGGATTTACATGTTTCAGACACTAGCGATTCTAAAAAACATATTTTTAGAAAAAAAATGCCGTCCGTCTGTTTATGTGTCTGTCTGTCTGTAAACACTCTATCACCATGTTTCAGACACTAGCGATTCTAAAAAACATATTTTTAGAAAAAAAAATGCCGTCCGTCTGTTTATGTGTCTGTCTGTCTGTAAACACTCTATCTCCTGATTGAGATAGAGACTAGAAATTTGATGTGTACTTAGTATATAATAGTGGAAAGAAGCCTATTGAATATCAGTAACCTCGATTATCCGGAACTATTTTTTTTTCGGACTCACGAAATATTCGTTTTGATGAAAGTTACATAAAAATTTTCGATTTTTTTATTTTATTTTAAGGACTGGATTTGAAGGACGGTAAAATATCACAAATTTTGCATAAAGAACAAAGTCAATCGGATAATTAGTTGACGAGATATTTGTAATCCTATCATTCACACTTTAACATTCATTAAAACTTTAGTTGGCAGGATCGGTTCCCGGCTAAGTTTTCACGGTGAGATCAATGTCGAACGTGTCAACTAGTTTGTCATAAAACGTTGATACTTGTTGATTTCATGTAAAATAGTAACTTTCATTGAACGAATAAAACTGTCTTTGTACATTCATTTAAATACAGTAATTTCGTGCATATCCACTGTCCCTGAGATGATTCGATTTCCTGATAAAATTTATTGTAACTCAAATGTGACTTGAAAAGTGCTAAACAGTAGAGCAGCTTTGAAGTATTACCCTAATTGAAAGAAATTTCACACCCAGTCTATATAATTGATATATCTTTTTTTTTTAAAGCCATTGAGAAAAAGTATAAATGTAGATAAACTCCTTAAAATGAAAAATTAAGAGAGAAAAATTAAAAAAATACAATTAATGGAAAAAATAATAAAAGTTGAGATTAAGATACTAAGTTGTGTCTATTAAGATTAGAGTAATGGTGCAACTGCAGATTTAAAAAGACTATAAAAAAATGAAAAATAAATAAATATATAAGTGATTTACTTCTTTTTTAGGAATCATTACATTTCTTTTTTCAATAAAATTTCCGGTTTAAGAAAAAAAAAAAACAAGAACAACGCTTTTATAAGCAGGTCGAACTAAAATGTATACAATAATTTTTAATTATTGAGAAGTTATTAAGCAGTGATAGAAAGTCAAGAAAAGAGTGGGGTGCTTCGTCAAGTTTAAGAAATAGCTACAAATAAAATATAGTTAACAACTTATATTGAACACCACACGCTTTTCTTGCCTTTTTATCACTGTTGGATAACTTCTCAACAATTATATATTATTCTAAACTTTTTAGTTCGACCTGGTACAAAAGCGTGTTTTTTTTGTTTTTTAAACTATTACTTATTTTCTAAATTTTTAGTATCGGATTTTCTAAATCAGTTTTATTTAGAATTTCAATGTTTAGTAAAATTTCTTAATTGTCCAGTTAATTTTTTTTAGTCTAACGGAATTTTAAATGTTATAGTCACTTAAGAACTTTTAGTACATCATACGTGGCAACGGACAGTTATCAGGCTGTTTTATTAATTATCTCGTAACTTGATTATTTCATCTAATGCATCACCGTTACATGGAACTCTCCCTGTTAACTTTGAGCAATCACGTTCTTAGATTTGGATACCCTCCAGAGACCTTCCACGACTGAGTGCAATATAAGCTTGTCCAGCAGCAAACTGACGAGAACCCAGATAAATGAGTGCATGATCAATCGTACAGCCTTGCATTTTATGAACGGTCGATGCCCAACGCAGGATCAATGGCAGCATTCTTCTTTCAGTAATACCATAGCTGTATTTTGCTGGGAATTGTATCGATATTGGTTTTATTACATTTATGCCATCTGAACCAAAATGAACATTGATTGACGGTATGTCTGTATCATATGCTTGATGCCGTCGAAAATGTGGCCAGATAATATCCGTGATAAAACTCATATTGCCATTTACTAAACGTTTTGCCACGTCAATATTCGATCTTAACATCACTTTTGCTACCATGAAAATTTTCAATCTCTCGTATAATAGCACTTTTACGGTATTTATATGTGTTTCAATGATTGTCATGCGTCTGTTAGTTTTTTTAATAGCTTTTGATACGTTTATCCAACGTTTTTTATTTTGAACCTTTTAAGCGGCGACTTTTTAAATTGTTGAATTGTAATCGGTTCTCAATAAGTGTGCAAAGTTTCAGTTTAATCTCACGTATTAAAGGGGGTCAAAATAACGTTCACAGATTCCGTTATATATATACATACAGGTGAAGCTAATAAAAAAGCGTTTTAAAAAAATAATAATAACTAAGGCGCAGGAAATTACGGCATTTGTATTCGACTGTCGGCAAGGAACCACCCGAGATTCATGTATTCTTTTTATATACATTGTGGACACCACTAAACTTTAAATGTACATTCTTTGGTAAATTTTTCTTGCACATCTAGTGCAAGCAAAAAAAAAAAAAAAAAAAAAAAAAAAAAAACTTTTTAAAAAAGTGGTTTAGTTAAATAAATTCGTGTAAGAAATGCCAGTGCCCACAAGGAGTATTCTGATCATAAAATGTTAATAGAAAGCTTTTTTTTATTATTATTATTATTTTGTTAACATTAGATGATCAAAAGAAAACTTTCAGTATTGACGATAGGTAAAAGAAGTTTCTATCAAATGTCGTATACTAAACCAACAAAAGTGTAATATGACGATTCTAATTTATTAAAACTGACATTTGGGGGAACTGATTTCATATCGTAAAAAATTATTCTATAAAATTACGCTTTCGTCTTCTTTTCTTTGTTCCGTGATTAAATATCTGTATCAAATAAAGACACACTGATATTTAAAGATAAAAAACAAGTAAAAAAATGTATCTCTTTATAAACAACTGAAAAAAATCTGAGTGCCTAGCATCCTTAACCCCTTGCGGATGAGAGAGACTTATAAGTGCCGGAAAAAGGAGTCAGAATCCTTGTTTATCCCCACCAGTAAAATCTTACTGGGAAATTTGCTTTCTTTAATCAGGAAATCTTCTTTATTTAAAAAGACACAAATTTCTGTTTTTAAAAACCCGTGAAAAACATTAAAGCTTTCGTACAAGGCTCTCGTCGCGAAGGCGTTAAATGCTAACTTTTCATAAACTATTGGGAATAATTGTTTTTTTTTTCTGCTGGTACATTTGCTCATTATCTAGAGTATCTTCAAAAACAAGTATTTTGGCAAACTCATAGAGATTTCATTAAGAAGTAAGTTTCATTATAAGTTTTGTTTCTTTAATATTATTTTTCATTTTAAATTAAACAGCTATTAATATACTCTATTGCATAGTAAATGATTTGCTGGATAAGCCAAAAATTTAAAGGTATATGCATTAGAAATTTACTAGGCCCACTACTTCAGAATAAGGGAAGGTAATATATTTTATTTTTAATTTTTTCCGAAGAACATATTATAAAATTTTAATTTCTTTTTTCTGATAAATGAAAATTAGGGATAGACTTTATACATATATATCTATATTATGATATATATATATATATATATATATATATATATATATATATATATATATATATATATATGTTACAGGCCAAACTAGTTTATCCTAACGCCCATCGGATAAACTAGTTTTTCCTAGGCCAAACCGGTCTATCCTAATGTCCATCGGATAAACTGGTTTTTTCTAGGTCAAATTGGTTTATCCTAACTCCCATCGGATAAAGTATTTTTATCTAGGCCAAATTAGTCTATCCTAAGGCCCATAGTACAAACAGTTTATCCTAGGCCAAACTAGTTTGGCGTAACTCTTATAGGATAAACTAGTTTAGCCGACTGTTTATTGTTCTGAACTAGTTTATCCTAGGCCAATTCACTTTGGCGTGATTTTATTGAATTCAATGTCCACCTCAGCGCCAACAATCTAGTTTGTCCTAGGTTGATCTAGTTTATCCTAAGCCTATGTAATTGTACGTGTTTTTAGCTCACAGGCGTCAAAGCCTAAAAAATAATAGGATCGCAGGTTCCGTATGTATATATGTACGCATGTATGTACGCATGTATGTACGCATGTATGCACGTACGTATGTACGTACGTATGTACGTAACGCGATAACTCTTGATAGAGATATCCGATTTGTTTCAAATTTTGGATGTAGGTTCACTCTGATAAAGTTTTCTGATTAGTGTTGGGGATTCATTAATCAAAGAATAAAGGGGAGCGAACAGGAGGCTAATCCCTCACCGTAAATTTAGAGAAATGGATTTTTCATGCAGAATTATCAGTTTTTATTTAACATTTCAGATATTGAATCATTCTGACAAGGCGCCTCCGTGATTAGTTGTGGATGTTTATTGTTTAAGTGTAAAAGAAAGGATAATGTAGGTAACACCCCCATAATATAGATAAATGGTTTTTGGCGCACACTTTACGGATTTGCTTCAAATTTTGGATATAGGTTCCTTTTGATAAGGTGATTACCTGAATAGTTTTGGGATTTCAATGATTAAGTATGAAGCGAAAAATGAAGGATTACCCTCTTACCTAGGAAAAACTAGTTTATCCTAGGGGCATTTAGATGAATAAGTTTGGCGTAGGAAACACTAGTTTATCCAATTGGCGTTAGGATAAAATAGCTTGGCCCAGGCTAATCTAATTTGGCATTAAATCGGGTTTGGCCGTTAAAAAACACACCTTTCACTAGACAGGGCGCGTAATCATCGAGAAACTCAGAGGATTTTAATTCTTTTAGTATCAGAAATTCTTTAAAGTACTGGTTGTTACATCTGAAAAAGGATTTCTTTTTCGTTAAATAAAACAGATTTTACATTATAAAAATTCTGGTAAAAGGTGCTTACAAGGTGCTTCCAGACTACGCACCCTGCTAGAATAAGTATAAATGTGTGTCAAGGGTCATTGCTTATAACATCAATACAGAAATTTAACATATCCACCGTAGAGACATGATGCATTGGACATTGTGTTTGCTTATTTTTTTCTACAGACTCTTGTCAACTGAAATCAAGCTTGCATTTATTTTATTGTTACTCATTTAATTTATTTATTTATTTATTTATTTATTATGCATATTTGAACCAGATCGTAACTGAACATAATTTGGAATCGAACAGCGTTTTCCATTTTTGAGAAATTAATTACCTGTCGACATAAGCTACTCTTATCACGGCATCGAGTTTTTCATTTCCGTGAAGTCATAACTAGAGATTCGATACAAAACGTAGCTTTAATAGTATTTTCTCAAAGATATATCGCTTTTATGAAAAAATGATTAATGCCATTCGATTACATATTTTCTGAGTGAGAATGCCAGTTAATCTTATGCATTCCCGAAAAGAAATGAGTTCATAAATGTGTTAGGATGTAGCTCTTTTGGATTTGAGAAGAGTCGTAAGGAATGACAGAGAAGTATAATCACAAATCTATTTTTTTTTTTTTTTTTTTTTTTTTTTACTAAACAGA
Organism: Maratus speculifer; assembly: GCA_964019185.1. Lineage (NCBI taxonomy): Eukaryota > Metazoa > Arthropoda > Arachnida > Araneae > Salticidae > Maratus > Maratus speculifer. The sequence goes on from OZ025296.1 coordinate 39,237,531, forward strand.
TTCAAAGTTATGATATTTATAACTCTCCTTTATTTCTTTTGTTCTAAACTACATTAATTATTTAATGAATCCCTATTTGAATATTGAAAGGTCTAAGAATCTGAATAATCAATAATATATTGTTTATTTTCCATTCTGCGAATACATCGTAATTTAAAAATACATTGTAAATTTATCCAATAAATATATATGCAGTATTTTTTTAAGAATAATACCCTCGAAAAATAAAATAAGAGGGATTACTTTTTCCCGTTTTTACCAATTATACTTAATTATTAAACCCTTAAAACTAATCACATATACGCTTTATAAAATTGAACAATTATCCAAAATTTGAAGCAAACCAGATATTTCTTTTAAAAAAACCATTCATCTGATTTATGAGGGTAATCCCTTTTTTCTCCTTTTATGCTTAATCATTGAACTTTGAAAACTATTCAGGGATTCGCCTAAGAAAAAAATACTATATTTAAAATTTACGGCAAATCGGATAAATCTGCGTAAAAACACATTTATCTAATTTAAGGCAGGTGTTAAATCGTTCACTACCCCATTATACTTAACCAAAAAAAAAATAATAATAATAGCCTGAAAAGAAGCGCCTTATCAAAATGAATTCATGTCCAAAATTTTAAGCAAATTGGATAATTCTGTATTATAACCAAGTTATCTAATTTAAGGAAGGAAATAAATTGTACGTTTCCCTTTTATACTTAACCGATGAACCACCAAAATTAATCAGTGAAGCGCTTTATCAGAATAACAAATCGAACATTTGCAGTAAATCGGTTTATTCTGCATGAAAAACCCATTTGCCGAAATTAGGCGGAAGTCCCCCGTTCTTCCCTTTGTTCTTAACCAATTAACCTTCAAAACTAAATGGAGAAGAGCCTTACCAGAATGAATCTATTTATAAAATTTAAAGCAAATCAGTAAATTCTGCGTGAAAAAAGCTTTTACATAAATTAGGGGGCGTTACCCCTATATCCCCTCTCTTTATACTTAAACAATGAACACCCACAACTATTCAAGGAAGCGCCTCATCAAAATGCTCCTATATCTAAAATTTGAATAAAATATGCTAATAATGCATGGAAACCCATTTATTTTAATTAAGGAAAGGGACGAATCAGCCTCTCGTTCTCGCGTTCCGTTATTCTTCTCCAATGACCTCCCAAAATTAATCAGAAAAGCTCTTCATAAGTATAAACCTACATTGAAAGTTTGATGCAAATCGAGTATTTCTTTCAAAAATTATTGCGTTACGTAATTACGTATATATATAGATACAGAAACCACAGACACATTAGTTCTCAGCCTTTGGTAGCCTGATGAGATAAAAACACGTCAAATTACGGTATTTTTATCAAGAGTTATCGCGTTACGTACATACGTACGTACATTCATGTGTGAATACATACGTACATACAGAACCTCCATGCCTATTATTTCACAGGCTTTGACGCCTGTGAGCTAAAAACACGTAAAATTACATTGGCCTAGGATAAACTAGATCAGCCTAGAACAAACTAGAATGTTGGCGCTGAGGCGGTCATTGAATTCTATAAAACCACGCCAAATTGAATTGGCCTAGGATAAACTAATTCCGACCAATAAACATCAGGCTAAACTAGTTTATCCTATAAGATTTAGGCCTATCTAGTTTGGCCTAGGAAAAACTAGTCTGTCCTATGGGTCTTAGGATAGACTAGTTTGGCCTAGTAAAAACTGGTTTATTCGATAAGCGTTAGGATAAGCCGGTTTGGCCTAAGAAAAACTAGTTTATCCGATAGGCGTTAGGATAGACCGGTTTGGCCTAGAAAAAACTCGTTTATCCGATGGGCGTTAGGATAAACTAGTTTGGCCTAGGCCAATCTAGTTTGGCCTAAAATCGGGTTTGGCCTGTAACATATATACATATATATATTTAATTCACTAACGCTATAACAATAATTGGATAAATGTTCTTAAATGGGATTCAAGGAACGTGAAAACATTCACGGTGAAAAATGAAGTGGGGGGGAGGGGGGCTGTCTGTGATTGGCAATTATTTGCATACAAAACCTGAAGAGAGGAATACAGAGAACCGAGTATTTACCTCTACGACACTCTCAATGTATTTCAGTAAATTTATCGCTCACTGTATTCAACGCTGTTGCCACAGGATTGGTATCACAGGCCTCATCTTTATATGAAAACAACATACAAAACGTGCTCACGCATTGATGAAAGTTTCAACAACGATGATAACTGTGTCGAAAAATGATATACGAACAGTATTTCGTTATGTAGTGAACGTTTTTTCTAATAACTGTTTCGGTTTGTTAAATTGTTTAAGGAAATTACTTTCTGGATTACTTGATAATTAGATGCTTAGAATAAAAGTTTCAATATTAAAGATAATTTTAAATAGTTTTTCTTAAAATCAAACAACGTATGCAACAGAAACGAAAATATGATACAAAAATTACAATTTATCCAAACGGATTTCTTTTAACTTAGCAAAATTTTTATTGTGTTGAACGCCGCTTTTATGATAACTTCCTGACAAACCGTACCCATACTCAATTTTTTGGTACTCTGTGCTTCAAAAAGAAATGAACGTTTTATTTGAGGATCGACTGAAATATGTTTTATAGACTGAGACCGAAAACAAAACTGAATTCCGTTAATCTTCTTACTTTCGACCGAAAATGAAAACGAAATCAAAAAAGTCTAAAAAAGTTTTAATTAATTAATTCATACACAAATATACATAAATTTAAAATAATTAAACGTGTAATTTTACTTGTGCTCCAAGATGGCTCTCTGTGTCTCTAACCAAAACTATGCATTTTCATACAAAAACTTTTAATTTTTATGTAATTAATTAATCAACGACAGACTCTGTTTTTTCTAATTCTAAAAAATTATCTAATTTAAAAATATATTACGTACATGTATCTCTATTTATCTTTTATGAGGATTTTTTAAATTCATCATCTGTTATGTTAGATCTTAATCAAAGACTACAAAACTCAAAAATACTCAAAGGTAGCAAACACTTCTATGCCTTCGAACTAGAAATTTTTTAATTACAGTTAAGTCGGCGGCTTGTAATGAGCATTTGAAAATGTCTTTAAAGCTTAATCATGTATGCATTAGTTGCGTTATAACTTTTTCTCATGTCTTGAGTCAGCCATTACTATATACTAAGTTCATAGCAATAAATAAAGAATATATCATTTTACCCGCCACAGTTTGAATCAATGAGTAACTTTGAAAATTTCCGAAAACAGAAAGAATTTTTTTGGTATACAAATAGTTTCAGTTCGGCAGCATTTTCGCCAAAAACGAAATCGAATTTTCGGTCGATTTCTTTCTTTTTTTTTTTTTTTTTTTTTTTTTTTTTTTTTTTTTTTTTGTCATTCTAATTAAATAACGGCAGTCATTCAAATTGGTGGAATTTATGCGTAAATTCGGAAACGTGTTTACATTACTTTTAGGTTTTAGTTCCAAATATGCGGAATTGCTAGATATTGGTATGGTGTCTGAAACTATTTAAATGCTTAAAGAACTGTATGCAAAACGCAAAAAACGGCCTTAAAACGGCTTTAAAATTCGTAATAAATTCGGTATTAAAGCCTATTGAATATATGATACTATTACAGGATTCATACGTGTGTCGTTAGTTTTCCAGGATTTCGATAACAAATACCATCATATGTGCATATATATACACAAATATAATGAAAACGCAAGAAATTTTGTCTTGTTTAAACAGAAATTTTCTATAAGAAAATACTGGTACCGTAAAATTTCCTGGTATTGAAATTCCGGGACTCGTACGAACCCTGTGTTATAAATCGAATGATGTTTTTTTCAGTTTTTATTATCCTCTTTCTACATTTCAGAACTTACAAAATGTTTTTTAATATTCATGCATCAATGGTTGAAACTGCATTAAAGAATTCCAAAACATTTCTGTTGCAGTTTAGAAAGATAAGCATAAATTAAACACATGACCTACATGCAATACTAAAGTCACGATTTTTGAACTTGTATGACTCTTTGTGACTTTGCAGATATTCGAAAATAACTTTTTTAGATATGAATAAAGATGCAGCATAGATCAATTTTATAATTTGTAATTTTTTTGTATAAAGGGTTATATAAAAAATAAATTCTGAATTTCTTAGAAAAAATTTCTTATTAAAGTAGACAGTTTTAATTTTCAATCTTAAAATGAATTTTTTTCTAATTTACATTTTTTTTAAATCTATATCTTATACTTTCTGAAATAAATCCAATAATTAATTTCTGTTAACATCCTGTATGCATATATCTTCTTATTTCTGTTATTTAAATAATTAGAAATGTACAAGAAATTATACTGATGCACTAGAATTGGAAGACAATAAATTTTACTAACAACATTTATTTACATTTATTGTAAGTAAAGGTACCGTAATTTCGGGTGTATAAGCCGCAGCTCAAACAATTCTTTTCCGACCCAGAATTTTTTAAAAAAGAAATATAACTAGTCAGATCATCGTAAATATTTGTCTTCAATCACTAAATAAGATTTCTGGGTCCAAAAAGAATTGTTTGATCTGCGGCTTATACACCCGAAATTACGGTAATATTTTTATTAACCATTCAGGCGCGCCATTTTGCAGTCTGCAGAGGGTTAATTTTAATGCCCAAAATGACAAGTGGCACCAATAATATTTTAGCATAATTTTGATCCCATAATGAAAAAAGGGCTTTTGGTTAATTTCGAATAAATTTGTTCATAAATTGCGGTGTGAATAAATTATTTGAACTTTTTTGGAGTAGAAATCTTTTTTACTCCGAAAGGGTTCAAAGGAAATAAACAAATGAAACTATATTAGTTTTGAAACACATTTTTTTTTCTTCCATTTCAAAAAGATTTTCAAAGTAGCTGCATGGTTACAAAATAAATGTTATAAAAGTTCAGAAATGATTTACATGTCAAAAACAACTTATAAAAATAAAATATTCTGTGAAAATGTTGAACATGACGCATAAAAAACAAAGAGATGTAAATTTAAGATGAAATATTTGATGCATTTTTTATACATACTTTAGAATTTTATTTTTGTGTTATAAATTTAAAACACATCCTAATGTAAATTTCGAACATGTGAAAATTTGATTTCGTTTTAAAAGTACATTTCACTACATTTAGCAGGAGATAATACTTGATAATAATCAAATGTTTATGCATGGAAACAAAACAAAAATTTGTAGATACATTTTATTCATAAGTCATAAATATTAGCATATTTTTTACTTCATTTTATTAAAAACATCATTATAAAGTATTGTTATCGAAATCTTTTTCACGGATTTACTCATTTTAGAGGTCAGAAATTTCGAAAAAATACGTTTTTACAAAATGTTTCTTATCCACGTGTCTATGCAACCTTTTTTATCATCGAAAAGTGTATAAAGTTATGCATAGAATTTAATCATACTTTATAAATAGGTTTCTTATATTTGACCAACAGGTCCGACTTGTAAATGGGGGTATTCTGCCCGAAGGTGTCACTAGGATAGCAATTGTTAAGCCATTTTCCTTACTTTGTTATCAAAACGTATATGAATTCATGCAGAGAACTGAACCAAATTCGACTATACAGCCCAAGAGCCAACCGCACAAAACCCAAAGTTATCGAGCACAAGAAAAAATCCTTTATTTTATGGAAGAGTAGTAATAGAGGACTCTAATGATTCATGTCAGATGGAAGCGAATTGGTCCATAAGCAAAAATTTGATACCACTAGAGGTTGACTAGTAGTATTAACATTGTGTTTTCCTGCCCCGAGTTTTCTTAATTTTGATTGTACGGCAAACACAGTGCTAAACCTACGAGTCAACCACTTGTGGTATCGATTTTTGGCTTATGCACCACTTCGCTTCCGGCAGACATGGATCAATAGATTTCCCTATTACTACTCTTCAATAAAATAAAGGATTTATTCTTGTGCTCGATGACTTAGGATTTTGTGTGGTCGGCTCTTGGATTAATAGTCCTCAGGCATAAGTTGAAATTAATGTTATTCCACAAAAATTCGTGCTGTAATTTGAGAAAATTTTCTTTTCTGATGTCATCTAAAACCGTATGAAGTTATGTATATATCTTACTTACTAACCGCCCTTGGCGACCACTTTCGTCTCCTTCAAATGCATGCTACTGATGTTACTTTTATACTTTATATCATATTATTTTTATTCATAATTTAATTTACTTCTCCAATCCTACGTCAAATCGGAAGATTTTGGTAAAGAAATCAAGAACTCAGTATTTTTAAGTTAACTTAGAGCAGGTGATAAATAGCCAAACATTGTATCACTTTTTGTATCTTATTAATTTCATTTGAAATGAAATCCTTTCACTCATTTTATTTAAAAAACATAACTTTAATTTAAAACTTCTTAATATATTGTTGATGTTCTTTCACACAAAGTTTTAAGAAACGTTTGTTTTGTCCAATGTAGGAAAGACCGCACTGGCAATTAATACTGTAGATGCCCGATAAATTGAATTATTCTATAGCTGTTATTATATGTAGTAGTACTAGAAAATGAGTAATTACTTTTTTTTAGATTATTGTAATTATTTTACTTTTTAAAAATGCAAGTGATTGGAAAATAACAAACATTTTATTTATCCAGGAAATGTTAAAAGATCCGCTTTATAGTTCAGATGAAAAAAATATTATTTCCATTCCTATTATTTTTCAGTAATCTACCATGAAAGGTTTTACTGCTTTATTTCTAATAAAAATATACAAAACATAATATTTTTCCTTGGTCTAAGAAAATAAATGTATATTGTACCAAATTACTACAACTTCAACTGTAAATGCATTTATTATCATTTAAGATAAAGTTATTTAACGTAGATATTAATGAACTAAGAGAAATTTTGTTTTGAAAAATGTTTAATGAAAGTTCAGTCGAATACAGATGAACTAAGTTAAAAAATAACACTGAAATTTGATTAAAATCCAGCTCCACGGTAAACAGAAAGAAATTTCATGATGGGGAAATAGGAGTTTTCTGAACAATAAATAATACTAATTAAGAAACTTTCATTAAAATATCTTTCGGAAAACTGGAATAATATATTGCTACGCACATTATTTATTATTAAAAAATAAAAAAGTTACTGAATATTTCCATGCAGTAATAAGCTGACTTTTTATAATACTTATCTAAATGGTCAATCTTGAAAATTCTGTATAAAGTAGAAAAAAAAATTCAGATATCATCACTATAAATTCTACATGTAGCAAACTAGAAATATTGAAATTATTTTTCTTCTTATAAATTAAAAAAGTCACTCTTAAATGATAAAAATAAATAAATGATAATCAGTTTAGCATAGTTTATAATTGGTATCCTTAACATTAAAAATATATTTATGACTATAAATAAGGACTCCAGAAGCCAAGTGGTATAATTGACAAAATTTAAAAAATTGAACTAAATGCACAGAAAATCTTGAAATATGCCTTTTTCTTTACAGATAAAAAAAAATATATAAGTGATTTCTAATATTATGTTCTAGAAATCTAGAGATCAACCACTTTTGCCGAATATTTATCAATATAGTAATAAATTTTAAGAAAATTGTACTCTACTTTTTTCACAGCTATTGAAATAAGAATTCAAAGGCCACTATGAAATAAGCAGCAGTTTCCTATTTCAATTCTGTCTGACTCTTAATTCATTTTGTGGCACGTAGGGTAACATCCCCAGTAATTGGCATATTAAGAATTTGTCATTAAACTTACTTAAATTTTCATTACAAAGCAATAAGCTATTTACTTGGAAATATTTTTAAATCAAAGAATGCATATCTGTGCATCTATTTTGCCCACTAAAAGCAAAAAAAAATTGAAAAGGTATTTTTATAAAAATATACTTATAAAAAGTTGCTGAAATCACCAGTAATTGGCACCTAGAGCACCAATGTATGACACCTTGTGATCCAGTAATTGACATATGTTTATATTAAAAAAAAAAAAACTTTACATTTTGCATTGGGTTTAATCGCTTTAAATTAATTTACTGTAGATGAAGATGCCATATTTCAGGTTTTTGAAAGTAAGAAATCAGCATATTAATCTGAAATGTGAACACTTTAAAACAATACAATATACTTACATTAATACCCAGTAATTGTCATGCTGTCCCCAGTAATTGTCATATGAAGCTTTAATGGATTCCAATTACTGATAAAATTTATATTTTCAAATAAAAACAAATGATAAATAAAATTAGTCTATAATTTTAAAAGTACTTCCAAAATAAATGGTTTAATCTCAAATTCCTTGCGAATTCCTTGTAATTGGAATAGGTGCCAATTACTCGGAACTAGCAAAATTGAAGCACCATTAATTGGCAACTACCATTAATTCAGAAATCCAAATATTTGTGTCGAAAATACTTTTACACAATTAAAGTAACCATTTTTAACTAAACAAAACTGTTGTCAATTAAAATTTAAAATATATTATAAATCAGATAATAATGAATTGAAAAGCATGCCTTCCTTAAGCCAAAGAACAAGAATTTGCAACAAAATGGCTAATTTGATACAAGCCAGATTTGTTTCTCTTTCCTAGGCTCTATTATCATCTTGTAAAATAAATCAAAGTTATAATCTTTAACGTAAATGGGCATATAACTGATATATGGTCTTGAATTTTTAAAAGACTGAATATATATCTTTTTTAGGACATGTTTGTAAAATGTGCCAATCACTGATGCATGCCAATTACTGGGGGTGTTACCCTATACGTGTCGCTCGTCCCCAAGGGGTTAACAGCAGAATCGTGTTTTCTGTCTCGGCTAGTCGAGGATTGTTTGCATCCCACGTTTTCGACAAGTATCCAACCTTCGTCCACTGTATCTAATTTTTTTCAAAAAAGATAGATTTTGCAGATGGAAATGCGATCTAGAATGTTGCGCTTCGTCAGCTTATGGACAAAGCAGCAACCAGAAAATATTCTTATATTCTATGCGTAGCATTGTTTTAAAAAATATGTCTCCCCCACTCCCTGGAGCGGTTATCAAAGGTGTGAGAAACATTTTCACTCTCTCCTCTAAACAGTGATGAATAAATGGGCAACATTGAGGGATTTCCTAGCTGTGGTCAGCTGAACACCCAGTTTATTTTTGAAAGATCTTATCTTTATATGGGCCACTGGGAAACTACAGTGTAGTAGTAAACTACTTAATGGTAAAATAAAAATTATTGAAAGAAAAAACAAAAAACAAAAAATTAAATTTATGAAAACGAATAAAAATTAAATATTAAGTCTTTGAACTTAAGGAACTTAGTGGAAAGATATCTGAGTTTTAAGTATAGTTGCAGCTATCAGAAACTTCTATATAAAAAGCAAAATATATAAAAATTAAATAGAAGTTAGTATTTATTAATAAATCTCTCTCACCATGCTTTGGCAGGAAAAGTTGCAAAGAAGTCAGCGAAAGCCGTATTTCTTTAAAAAATAATAAAAAATAAAAAATAGCGTGAGATAAATTTAAAAAATCTAACACGAATTGCGAAAGAAACTTTTGGGACAACCTAATATTTTGTACAATGTTGTAGAAAACGTAACTGACTGAAAGAATTCAAAATTTGTTATTTATCAAAGAGCAAAAGAACTTTCATTTTATATTCTTACAGAAAAGAAAGTATAATTTCCATACATATTAATTTTCACTGATGTAAGCAAAGGACATCAATTCGTTTTCAAATGTATGAATAAAAAATTAATTTCAAAGAAAACCCTCCAACTTAAACGGTATAAAAATTAAATGGTAAATGCATTTGTTATCATTTAGCTGCACACACACAAAAAATGAATATCTAAATAAATAGAATTATCAAAAAGAATAAAAATTAAATATTAAATCTTTGAAGTTAAGTCAAGGAAGTTAGTAGAAAGAGATCTTTATTTTAAGTATAACTGTCGTTATAAAAATACTTTATAAAAAGAAAAAATGTAAAAAATAAACAGGAGTGCAATTACTTGTTAAGAATGAAAGAAATCAATGAAATTACTTGTTTAGAAATCACACTCAAGAAGCTAGAGCAGGAAAAACTGAAAAGGAAGCAACAAAAGCCATATTTGCCAAAAAAAGGAACACAGATGTTGTTAAAGTAAATGGGAAAAAAATTTGTTTCAATAATGCGTTTTGTTGAAATGGTAAGAGATGAATTTAAAAAATTTAATATGAATTTCAAAAGGAGTTGTTGAGACAACCTAATATTTTCTACATTGTGGAAAATGGAATTTAATGAAAGAACCCAAAATATGCTATTTATCGAAGAGTAAAAGAACTTTCATTTTATATTCTTACAAAAAAGAAAATATGATTTCCATACATATTACATTTCACTAATGTAAAAAAAGGGCATCAATTCCTTTACAAAAATATAAATACAAAAATGAGTTGTTATCGTAAAGCAAATGAAAAAAATCAAACTTAAACGGTATTAAAATTAAAAAGTGAATACATTTATTATGACTTAACTGTAACATAGTTGATTAACATAGTTGATAGTTTATGATTTATGATAAATTCAAATGAACCAGGGAGAATTTTGAATAATAATTTTATAACATTTCATTTGAGCAAAAAGGGAGCAAATTCAAAGAAACAGCTTTGAAATTTAATTAAAATTATAAATTTAATGCCATATTTAATATAAAGAAATGTCTCATATGGAAATAGAGACTCTCTAACTGGAAAATACAAATGGTTTTTCAAAAAACTTTTATCATAACATACTTTTCAAAGATTTAAAATTATTTTTTAACAAAAAGCAATTTTATTTTTTTGAAAAATATTTTTGCTAAAAGTATATTTAAATATAATAAAACATGCAGAATAAAAAAATTTTCAGCACGAAACCCTTTATTTATTTATTTATTTTACTTGTGGACTTATAAAAAAAAAATTTTATTTTTCATTTTAAATATTTCAAAATGTATCACATACAAAGTAAATATTTTTATGCTATTCTAGTGAAGTTACAAGTAAAGCATACAATACCTTTTGAAAGAGGAGAATATATATATACATGTATATATCAATGATAAAGAAAAAATTCTCATTGTCCATTTCAAATTCAGAATCATTAAAAATCATTGAACATTTTAATGTAAATTCAGCACACAGAAGTAGCCATATTGATAGTTATGTTATTTTACACATTAATTATTAATAAAATTACAGATATATTTTTGTCAAATTAAATAATTTATTATTTATTTATCTTAATGAACAGTGCTGAACAGCGGAGCAACATTGGGGGGTTTCCTAGTTGCATCCTACTTCGCGTCAAGTCTACAAATGACCCTTTTTGCTTTTATGTGAACCATTCTGAAAAAAAGTATAAACTGAAAATACAAAACTACTCATGAGGTTAAATTAACGTTGAAGAAATTAAAAAAAAAGTAAAGAGGAGAATTTAAAAATATACAAACGTACATTTAAGAAAAAATAAAAAGCTTTATGTATACTTCGCTAATAAAAAGGTTGAATCATAATAAAATAAAGAGGGTATAGCTGTATGTATATAATTTACAGAGGAAATGAAAGAAGAAAATTGATAAAATATAAGAAAGGATACGATGAAGATATCACTCATTCCTATTGGATATATTATAAGAAGCTGCAGAAAACATTTCCTTGTGCAGAATTGGAATTTGCATTCGTCGTGGGTGCAAAGTCCTACAAATTCCCTATGAATTATATATGTCTTTGTGTCTAGTTAGGTGAAAGTCTCGTCACCTTATCAAGGTTCTAAATTAGGAGATCAACTCGACTAAAGGTAACTGGCCTTCGGGTGCTCGGCATGATGTATAGATTTGGATGCAGTTTAACATTAAACAAGTAAATCTACTTTAAGTAATCGGCCAACATATACCAAAAACAAGTTAAATAGAGCTTCTATTAATCGATATAAATACTTCCTTAGCAGACCGTCACAGTTTGGCGAAAGACGTTCTCCCTCGCCTCTCGTTTCCAAGCATTTTAAACCGTAGAACTGACTTATAGCTGGGTAGGTAAAAGCCTGTCAGAAGTTAGAAAAATGATATAATGTACCTTTGGAAACATGAATAAAACTTCAACGTAATCTTAAAAATGCCCATAATTCCAAAATCTTTTCCATTATTTTATGAGCAGTTAGGAAAAGAACTAATCAGAAATCTAATAAAATCATATGTGTTCAAAGTTTGAGGAAGGTTTCTGAAATTAAAAAAAAATCTTTTGAGTACCCAAAATAAACACTTTTGAGTAAAATTATGGTAAGTAATGATAATAAAACCTAAGGATATGGTAAAGCAGAGCTGCCAACTTCTACGCCTATTTAAATCTTATAAACATGTTTGGAACCACAAAAATATTTTAGTAAAATGTATGCAAAATATATTCAATGTTATGCATTGCAATACTTAATTATTTATTAAACTTTCTGTTTCTAATATGTTTATTCGACTGTAAATAGGCGTAGTAGTTGGCAGCCATGGTAAAGTAATAAAACCTAAATGCTTTTGACTAAAGTTATGGGTGTTTTTAATTTGAATTTGCAATAACGGCGAGATCTGAACTTTTGATTATGATATTTTTTTTACGCTTTACTATTTATTTTTATTATTATTTCTCACATGCGGAAGATTATGAGAATTTCTTATTTAACATTTTTCTTAGAAGAAATAGTGTTCAAAGAGTTAATAATCTGTCCCAATAATGTCTGAAGGAGATTTTGATTGCAACTTTAGTCTGAATCAGATTCGCATTCATTTGGAGAGAAATATAGTTTGTAAATATTATATGTTTTTTTTTTTTTTTTTTTTTTTTTTTTTTTTTTTTGTATTTTTTACGATTTATGCGCTAATTAACAAAAATTGCACGCAAAGACGGTTCAAAATTAAAATAATCTGATTAACAGTTGCAGTTAAGATATACAATGAGAAACAAATAAGATTTCACAACCACGTGATCACTTTATCCAAATAAATGCTGTAGGTAATGAGGATTATCCGAAGTCTTGGTAATTTCTGACTTTGAATGCTAAGGGTAACCCGCAAATGTCACGTGATTTAGTCTCCGATTGATTCGGGTTATAAATGTGTAACACTACGAAACTCGGGTTACGGTCCGTGAACGAGTCCTTAGTATTTTTTTTTTTAAATCTTGTAGTCTATGTGATTCAAAATGTTCCAAATCAGGGTTACGGAGTCGGGGAGAGCAATAACAAAGCTCAATTCTGATTCCGACTCCAATAGACACGTCATGATTTATTAAAGTAGAAGTTCTTGTTTAAAAATTTCTGTTAGGAATTCAAAATATTTTAATATGTATATATATTTTCTTTTATAGAAGTGGATTTTGAATAGCTAAAGTTTCGGTTATTGTTGCAGGGTTTCTATATAATCCACTTATTAAAAAAAATCTTTCTTATAAACTTTGAAAAGAGCTTGTAATGAATGTTTGTTTTAAACGTAAAACTCTAGAATGAAAAAATCTCAGCAGAAATTCTGGTTTTTAACAAAAGACCACCTGTTTATGGAACATTCTTGGTAATTTACCTCTTAAAGGGCAGTGGTTTAAAAGATATCCCACTTAATTTTAATTGCAAAATGCCACATTGACATCAGATTTTTGAAATGAAATTTTTAATCGTATGAAGTACGTGAAGAAAAACTTTTATCTTTTTTCAAATTAATTTGCTTTTGCATTCTGGTGTCAATTAATCATTTTAGTATTTTATGAATTGAAGTGCTTTGCCCCTCAAAGGATTAACCAGACATATATTTACTCCTCTATGTAAAATTTTACTTAATCTTCATTTCACTGAGTACAGTCGAACCTCTTTAACATGAACCTCAAAGGGAATCAATATTTTGTTCGTGTTAACAGTTATTCATGTTATTAGTATCATATCTGTGTATTGCACTTTATAGGGGACTGTGAAAACAGTTCATGTTAAAAGTAATTCATATTAAGTGTGTTCATTTTAATGAGATTTGAAAGTAGTATTTTCGTGCAAATTAAATGTGTTGAAACATTCACCTTAATTAGAAAAGTAAGAAAGAGGTTTCTTTAAAAATGTAAATAAGAATGATGTAGTTTAATATTATGCAATCCAAATGTTGCGATTAAATTCTATTCTGAAAAGTCTGAAAATCACCCGTCAGCTCAACTTTATATAAGATACGCCAAGTTGATATCATATATGAACACGATCGAAAGTTAAAATCAATTGGCACGGCTGAAAGCAAATATTTGAAAGCTGTCTCATACGAATTTAGAGCTTTATTAACCCTCTATAAGGTATATTTGACAGTTAAATTTAATAAGATCGTCGGAAGTCAGCTGAGAATCAAACAAACTCAAAATCTCTCCTACTGCAGAAACATGAAATAGTTTGATATTCGAATATAGGAACAAATATATTTTTTAAAAAATCCTGCTTTTGCTTTCTTGACACATACCCTAAATTTATGTATTTTTTAAATGTATTATTTTTGTTGCTATTTACTTTCAATAATGATAGTTAGACTATTTTATACGTGTGTTTCTATCAGTAAGTTTAATTATTAGTCTACCTGTTTAAAATTATAATTCATGATAAGAGTTTTAAACTAGACAGACATAAGTTGCCATCTTTCTTTCATAAATATACGAAATCTTTTTGCTTTGATACCACTAGAAGTTGATAAAACAATTTTTTATTTAATATCCGGTCTCAGCAAATAAAAACGACAGAAAATACTGTTAAATTTTAATTGTACTTGGGAATTTTTTACCATGTTTTAAAGCAACGTTTTCAGTAACAATTTCCCAGACAGTTGTCATATTAAAAGTATGAAAATAATTTTACTCGCTATATTTCATTTCATTCAAATGCATTTATACCTTAGAAAGCCTTTATCTTTACTGACCCTACAGCAGGAAGCAGGACGTTTCGGTCCCGCCATTTCGGTCCCGCCGTTTCGGTCCCGCCGTTTCGGTCCCGAGACATTTCGGTCCCGAGACGTTTCGGTCCCAAGACATTTCGGTCCCGAGACGTTTCGGTCCCAAGACATTTCGGTCCCGAGACGTTTCGGTCCCGAGACATTTCGGTCCATGGTCATTTCGGTCCCTGGACTTTTCGGTCCCTTCTCCAGCAAGCTGAAATTTTGTGCATGGGTAATATCTGACATAATTTTATAAGGGACATTTTAGAGTGTTGAATTCAGGGGCAGGTCATTCCCCCCCGGAGCTATCAATTAACCCCCCCCCCCCGGAAAATTTGAAATTTTGTATTTTCAGTGGTAAAAAAGTGTAATCCCCCCCGGAGCCACAGAAGTCCCTCCCGGAGAAAAGTGTCTGAATTCAACACTGGTTTTTTAACTGAAAGTCGCATAAAATTTTAGTGTAATGCGATTAATTAGAAGTAACAAGTACCCCAAAACTTGATCAATTATTTAAAAATCGATGGAGATTTCTGAAAAAAATTCACAGATGAATGGCATTTTTTAAAATTGCCAGAATGTTTTGAATTCTTGAACGAGGAAACGGGGAAGTTAACTTGGAAACTGATACTAAATTTATAAAATAACCCAATTAACTTATGATATTAACACACCCCATAATAGTTGTAAAATTTTAACTTCTGAGATGCATGTTTCCTCTCCAGGGAGACAAAGGCTTTTAAATTGCCAGGAGAAAAGAAAGAGTTATTGTTATATGGAATTTATATTCTGACACTTAGCATATTATAGGATTTCATCGCTGAAGCCAATTTTCAGAATTATAAGTGTTTCATTATTTTGCACCAACGCCACTTCCCGCATAGGAGCAAAAATGTTGAAATAAATAAAAAAACATCTGTATCTGGTGGTATTTTACCCCCTGTGCCAAAATTATCATTGAATCCTCTTTTTGTTTATGGCATTTTTTATATATTGTTTTTGGTTACTAGCATTTATTTTCCTTTTAAACTTAAAGAGTTTCCAGATTGCAACATGTGGAGGTAGTTAGCATTGCAATTATTTTATTACATAAATATATGACACGAGCAGAAATATTTATTAAAATGATTTGTAACCTAAAGATTTTTTTTTTTTTTTTTTTACATTTTAGAAAAATGAATTAGATCTTGAATTATTAGCAATTATTTTTTCATGACAACAGTTCTTTTTTTTATTGTTGTTATTACAATCTAGAATGTTTATTATATTGACGCTTCCCTGTTTTTATTAATGTTTTCCAAAGCAACGGCAACAGCAAAAAAATTATATTGCCATACTTTTATGCATATATCACATTTATACAACGCATCTGTTAAATTTTCTAAAACCAGCTTAAGGAAACTAATTACAAAATTATTAATGTAGTGCGTATTGAAATTTGTCATTTCATTTAAAGCTGATATTATTATATAAAATAATTATTTTTAACATTAAAATATAAAAACCCTCATAAAAATATGAAAAAAAAAGCCTTCTGTCAAAGTAAGTTAAATTAAAAAAGGTAACTTAAAATATTATGTCTAGGTGGTAAATATCTTATCTAACAATCTTATTTAGTTATGTTATAAGTTTTCAATATTTCAATGTCATTCATAAGCTGTAATAATAAGGATAAAAAATATTCCATTCTACTTTTTATACTGGTTTAATTGATACTAAAAGCGTTTGAAATGAAGATAACAGCAAGAGGAATAAAAAACACCGAGAAATGCTGTTCTTTTCAAAACATTCATATTTCTTCTAAAAAATGCCAGCGATTATGTGGGAGGTCCGTCCGCATTTGAACTCTAGAGTATAAAGGGCAATGTAAAGAATAAGGGTTTCATCTGACAAGTGTATAAAGATCAAGATACGTAGAATAAAGCTAACTAACTAGCTCTTCTAGCTATCTTGTATAAAGATGACTATTTGTTCAGATGGGCGTTGACAATTGATTGACATGCAGAATTTTTGCTTAAAAGAGGTTAATCGTAGTACTTAGCTGATACTTATATGCATACATTTCCAATTTTATAGGAAAACCAACATAAAAAAAGTGTTTAAAAATTCTCGGCACACGGTTTTGATTTGTTATTTACTTAATGTTATACATTATTTTATTAAATGATTAACATCATCTTAGAAAATTTGAAAGCATTAATAATTATGTTGTTAAATTAAAAAAATCTCAAAAATTAAATTATTTTTATCAAACATATTTATTAATAAGGATTGAAAATTATTTTAACTATTAATTGTTTAAGTGACTTATTTATCAATTACTTGTTTAAAATCTAGTACAAGAACTATATAGAAGTTATAGCAAAAATGAAAAAACATATTTTTTAAATTCAGCTACTATAATGTTATTAACTTCATTAGGATGTATAAAAATGATAAGGATTCTCAAAATAAATATGTTATTTATTCATTTATTGGTTAGTTTATCATATTTTTCTTACTCTTTAAATATAATAATTAATATATGATTGATTTTTGCGAACTGTAAACTATAACATTGTTTCAAAAAATTTAAATCTGCATCTGCATAATAATGTTACCTAAACCTGTTAAGAAATATTTTTACGCATTGTTACAGTGTTGCATTATTATATTTAATTAATTATTACGTTACGTTATTAATTGATATTTCAAAATAATAATAATAATAATAATAATTTCCTTTTTTGAAATAAATAACAATTTTTGAATAATAACTTATGGTGATGAATAATTGCTATAAATTAAATCTCAAAACAGTTAGTGATTTTAAAATGAAAATCAAATTAATATTTTATTAAATTTATGTATTTTTAATTTAATGAATCTTTATATAATTAAATTGATAAAATTATTAATATGCATTTCGAATTTTACTTTACATAAACTCAATAAATAATCTGTTTTATATTCAATTTATCATTATGTTTTGTAGTAGTTATAAACTGAAGCCTATCGTTTACCTGTTTATTTATTTTATATTTAAAGTTACTGAAATTTAAAACTATTTATTCAATTAATAATAAAATTAAAATAAAAATTGTCAATTTTTTTCTGTGATAGTGGGAGCGAAAAGGTAATGGAAATAAATAAATAAACGATAAATTAAAAAAAGCTTAGTTTTGTCAGTTAAAAATCGAAAATAAAATTATTTAAAATAATAGTTACATTATTATATAAAATTAAAAAATAATCATTTTATTACAAAGAAATAGGCCCACTTTCAATAAAATTAACTCACAAAAATTGTCTTCATAAGGTAAGAAAACTGTAAAAAAAAAAAAAAAAAAAAAAAAAAAAAAAAAAAAAAAAAAATGCAATAAATAATTATTACATAAAAGAAGGTCATTGGAGCATTTTTATTTTTTTAACAAAAATTTTTTATAGCACGCCTAGTTACGAAATCACTAATTTAAAGAGTCTAAGAAAGTGTGCGAAAACATTCAATAAAAATAAAAGTTAATCAATAAAAATAATAGTTTATAGTATAGATAAAATACGTAATACAAAAAATATATGATAAAACTTAAAATATTTATTCTGTTAAATAATAATAATAAAGACAGTGTAAAATTATATAACATTGTTTAATCAAATTTACAACTCGCTGTGATTTTATTATCACGAGTTACAATAGATTAAACTTATTGGACTATTATATTCAGCTTTGTATAAAATTTGAGGGAAGGGGGGCAGGATAATAAAAATATTAAAAAAGGCCCGAATAATGTTGAGCTTACAGCGTTTAGTGGGCCTTCATCAATCAGAAACCAAGTTATAAAGTGGTCGGTAAAGGAATAGCAATGGACCGAAATGGCAAGAGACCAAAATGATTAAGGACCGAAATGGCCAGGGACCGAAATGGCAAGGGACCGAAATGTCTCGGGACCGAAATGTCCAGGGACCGAAATGTCTCGGGACCGAAATGTCCAGGGACCGAAATGTCTCGGGACCGAAACGGCGGGACCGAAATGGCGGGACCGAAATGGCGGGACCGAAATGTCGTGTACCCCTACAGCATAATGGTCAGAGCGCGCGTCTAGAATACCAAAGTACTCGGGTTCATATCCGGCAGGAAAAATGAAGGCAAGAAATTTGTTTCCGAATGCTCTCACTATGATTTAATTTAATTATTTTTTTAGAAGAAAACGTGAATGTTGTTTTTTTCCTATAGGAAAAAAACAACATTCACGTTTTCTTCTAAAAAAATAATTAAATTAAATCATAGTTTTATTTTTTTAACATATTAGTGACCTTGAAGTTTCCCAAAGTCCTCCTATATCACTTCCTCAAATCTTCCCCAGAACATCCTAGGGAGGACCCTGAAGGAGGGCCTGAGGATGCTGTAAAGCGGACATTTTCGGCTCCTGGGGACTTCCTGGTGACAATTTTCTGCATCCTCAGGGATGCCTGGGGGATGACGCTCCTGAGATGTGAATCCTCCCTAGGACATCCTGGAGAGGCAAGTGTGCTATATGGGAATTAACAACTTTCATTGATATGCGAGAATATTTATGAATAACGACAAACTTACAACTGGTATACATTAATAAACGAATTTAGCTTTCAAATGAAAATAATAAGTTCCTATTAGCAGAATATGCTCCCAATTACTCGCAAAATTTGAAATATTCAAGTTTACACAGTTAGATTCATGTTTCATTTTATTTTAATTAAATGTTCAGTAGATGCAATACTCAGAACTCCACTACGAGGTCCCGTGATCCTTTCACATGTTTTTTGTTTCTTTTTGTAACCACATCGAATAAATTCTTGTAACCCTTTTCATAAGTAAAAATCTAGGAGCCAGCAGGCAGTCTCTCATCACTAAATTTTATTCGTTATATTCCCCTTAATATTTCGTCTAATTTTTTTATAACAATGCTAATAAAATTTAAGGGGGCTCGGGGGCTTGATCGATACGGAAATACATGTAAACAGACTCTCGTTTCGAGTCCATATAAAAACAGAAGTATTCAGTGTAATTAATTTAAATTTTCTGATACTTTAATGTTATGTTTGTAGTCTTATAAAATTATAAAATGAAGTACTTCAATGTAATATAATGAGAAATATAGCAAAATTTATGTAACACAATTTTCGAAAAAAAATTGTGTTATATAACCACCTGCAAGATATCTTAACGTTGAATTGACATAAGAACCTAATTTTTGCTTTAAAATGGTCCGGAAACTTTACTCTACAGAATAAATTAAAAATATAACTATCACTCAAAAAAAAAAAAAAAAAAAAAAAAAAGACCTCTCAAATTTGAAAATTTAAAAAAACCCTAAAAATACATTTTTTTCATTAAAAATACTCAAAATATTAAGCTATCTAAAATACAGGGTGGTCATAAAAAAACTTTGCCGATATATGGAGTTCTAGCGGCCAGTCCGTTCAACAGATCGAGGAGAAATTTCAGATATAGCTATTCAGAGTTATGAGCTCAAGATTCTGTGAACGGCAACAAAATGGCGCTCATGGTTACGGTTATAGCTACAGAAACTCGAAATTTTCTAATCGCAACACCAATTTTTTTTTCATCGCAAAATACTCAGCGCATGCGAAAACCCTAAAGAACGTTAGAACGGTATGGTTATTGCAATAAATGGACGCGTTATGCTCGCACAAAATCAGCTCTGCGAACGGCCCCCTAAAAACACGACCAGGGCGCACGAAGAAAATTTAAATATGACAGAGACAAAATACCAATCACGGAACATCGTTTGCCAGATAGTCAGCGTAGAAAACGGATAAAAAGTAGGGTGGGAATGTTAGTTCTTCAGTCGGAGCTCGCAGATGCTAAAAAAATGACTTCGTTCGTGGTGAGTTGGTAAAACTATTATCAAAATGAGATGAATGCTGCGAAAACCTGGTGCGTTTACCGCCGAAACCATCGCCAAATACGTGTCCTATGTATTTCACAAGCTCTTCGTGATTTAGTAATGAAATTCAAAGAAATTGGCTGCACCTGTAATAGTCTGCGATCTGGACGACTAACTGTTCCTGAGGATACTGTTATGGAAGTGCATCACAAAGTGACCAGAGGACGCATGCAAACTATAAAAGGTGCATCTCGTGTATTTGATATACCAAAATCAATGGTCTTAAAGTTATTGCGCTCTGTAATCGGCATGTTTCTTTAACATATAGACTTCGATAATGAATTTCTTATCCAATATGATAGAGATAAGGATCGACCTCTTCGCATATTATCAACGGACGAAGCACATTTCACCTTAACTGGTACACGGAAAGAAGTGTTTTGTTGAAACAACTAAATTTTTGTTACTATTGTTCCTAGAAAATATTTTGGTTGTAATGACCAAATTATGGTTGGATTAAAAAAATAATTTTGTTAATTCAACAAAATTTTGTTGAATTAACAAAAATCATGGACATTTCAACAAAAAATTTTTATGGGGGCAATAGTAATCAAAATTTAGTTGTTTCAACAAAACAGTTCTTTCCGTGTAACGTCAATGGCCTCCGAGATCCCCCGACCTCACTCCTATGGATTTCAGGTTCAGGGGATATTTAAAATTTATAGTGTACATGTGGAATCCGCAAACTTTGCCTGTTTTGAAAGATTCTATCCAACGTGAGATTGCAAACATTCATTATGCAATGTAACGTTCGGCTGTACTGTCCACAGTCGACACCATGCAATGTGTAATTGCCTGTGATGGCACACATGTGGAAAATGTGTAATAAAAAAAAAGTTTTCTCCGATCTGTGTTGTAATCAGAGATAAGTGTACTGACTCTGTGTCATATGCAAATTTACTCTTTGCGCCCCAATCGTGTTTTTTTTTATGGGGGTGGGGATTCACAGAACAGTTTTTGTGCGTGCATAACGTGTCCGTTTCTTGCTATACACGTACGGTTCTAACGCTCTTTAGGGTTTTCGCATGCACTGAGCATTTTGCGATGAAAAAAATGGGTGTTGCCACTGGAAAATTTCTAGTTTCTGTAACAATAACCGTAACCGTGAGGGCCATTTCGTTGTCGTTCAGAGAATCTCGTGCTCATACATCTGAATATAGCTATATCTGAAATTTCATCTCGATCGATTGAACGGACTGGCCGCTAGAACTCCATATACCGGCACAGTTTTTTTATGACCACTCTGTATATTAATTCATTCTATAGATAATAATGTTATATGCATGTAAAAAAGAAAAAAAAAGACAGTCCATCAAATAGTTTTTCTTTTTATCTTACGGATAGTTGTCAAAAATCAAGTTTTGAGAAAACGCGACTTAAAGTTGAAATTATGTGGGTGCGGCTTTGGAAATGATTGATACATAAATGCTATAACTCCGTTAAAAAAGCTAATATATGTATGTATTTTTTTTTCATTAAGTTTAGAATTTATTGAATAACCAAAATAGATCATTAAAAAATCGATTTTTTGAAAAGTTTTCAAGCCTTCCCTAAGCAAAGAACTAATGAAATTTAGCGGGAAGGGACTGTCCTCTGACGCCTTAATGCCGGGAGACATTACATTCCGGAGCAATGCGATGTGCATCCACCCCCCGGAAGATTTGGAGCTCTACAATGTCGCTCCAGGAGAAAGGTGACTGAATTCCGTAATACATAGCCTAAGAGCCTTCACTGATAATTTCATCATATTTTCTAATTTTGAGTAGTTTTCAATAATTGTGTATTCGAATGAGAAAATAAGATTTCGTAAGGCTTGATTAAAGTAATATTTGTTTTAGGAATCCGAATAAGTAACGTTCGATGCATTTTTAACTGTAACCAACTTTGTAGGTTTATTAAGAAATTAATGAAACAGTTCCTTCTTAAATATTTTCATTCGCCGAAATTCCTCGGGTTCCAACTCGATCATTATTAACAAGCGGAAATTACTTCAATGTAATAATGAAATTCTTTTTCTTTACAACGTAAATCAGCTTGACGCAGATTTAATTTCCATTCTTTCCATTTGTTTTGTTTTGCCTTTTAATTGAATCGAAATGTTCAGAATAAACTGCTCAGTTATCAATCGCCTTTAGAATGATCATTTAAGAAATAACACAAATTCTTCATAACCGGGCAATAAAACATTATCATAAAAGTGATACTTAAAAGTAATGTCAACTTGTGTTAGGTAAGTGACGATTAGGTAAGTGATGATGTCTTAAATGGGAAACTATTATACTTTTTTCAAAAAGATTTTTTTCCTATTTTAATTATATCAACATTTTGCAATAATACGCTTAGCAACTCATTTTCTCGGTCATTTAAAAAAACAATTAGGTCAATGTTCGTTCATGGTTTTACTTTAATCTAATTGTTTTCTATCAGAATTTTATGGTGCTTTTTTCGCATATTATTGTATAATATTATGAAAGAAAAGTATTTAAACAAGAAAAAAAAAAACCTTTTTCTGTAGTAAAATTTAAAAAAGGATTAAACTTTTTAATTTAAGAAAACTTTTACAATTGTAAACTTAAAAAATTTTTGGGGTGCTTTTCTTGTAAGTGTGTTCTAGAACGGTAAGGATATTTCCAAAATGTTAATTAATTTAAGAAAAATAAATAAATAAAATGTCAAGGCATATGTAAAAATATTGAAAAAATAATTATTTTCGTAACAATTGTTTTGTTTTTTAAAAATAAACTGCTTATATTATTGAAAATCTGATTGTTCTAATTGCCTTAAATGTATCATAACAACTGGGGGGGGGGGGGGAATTAGTCAGATGTGGCAACTCTAAAAGTTTCTTTTATCTAACAAATTCCAATACTTGCTTTAAAATAAAGCATAACAGCGCCACCTGTTAAGTGATTCACACCAAAATCTAGTCATGAACAACTTATGTCAACTTCTAGCTTAATCTGAAATTTGATGAAAATCTGTGCATTTGTTTCGGAGATAGAGCTATTGCGAAAATCTTTAAAAATTTCGCACCACAGTGCCACTTGTTGGGTAATTTACAACAAAAATTAAGAATCAAGTTTTATCAAGTACTAATTGAGTCTAAAGTTTGATCAAAACTCATACATTAGTTCTTGAGATGTACCTATTGTGAAATTGTGTAAAATACCTCATAGCAGCGCCACTTGTGTGGAGATCTACACCAAAAACTAAACAACACTAATCTATATCAACGACTAACAGATTATAAAGTTTTATGAAAATCCGCGCATTATTCTTGAGAAAGATTTATTGTAATAATCATAAAAAATGCATCATAGCAGCACCATCTGTTTAGCGGTTTGCACCAAAAAGCACAATCTTGTTTAAATAAAGAGGCACCAAACTACATCAAGAACTAACTGAATCTAAATATTTATAAAAATCCATGCATTAGTTTTTTAGATACAGCTATTAAAAAAACTGTGATAATGCAGCATAAACCTGTTGAGAGTTATACAGCATAAAATAATCAGCTACATTTTATATCAAGGTCTAGCTGAACATAAATTTTTGTGAATTTCTGTACATTTGTTTTTGAGATAGAGTGCCCACATTTTTTTGTTACATACAGAATAACAGCGTGCAAACAAATTCAGAGACAGATATTTTCTAAAAACATTCAAATCGTGTTGAGGACTTTCTAAAAGGTATAAATCCACCGAAAACCGGAAGTCGAAAATTTTGATGGATCCAACACTTTCTTCTTGTAGTCTTGATTCAATTAGTACTTGATAAAAGTTGATTCTTAATTTTTGTTGTAAATTACCCAACAAGTGGTACTGTGGTGCGAAATTTTTAAAGATTTTCGCAATAGCTCTGTAACGTTAAACACACGTTGGGTGTCATTTGTAACGGTTGGCCGTTCGTGCTGGGAGTTAAATGCAGACATACTCAGTAATTAAGATAAAAAAACACAGTTTATTAAAATGATAAGGGCTCAAGGTAAGAGGAGCAAGTCTTAATTTTTCACAACTGAGAATACTACGAAAAAGCTAAACGCATACTCACAGGCTCCGGACTAGCTCAATCGTGGCACCTTCTATTACTTCTCAACTATCTCTTGGCTGAGCTGCTAGATAAAACTTAATTAGACAGCCCGTGGCTGTGTGTAATTCTTTATTCACTTTCAAATAATCAAAATGTAATTACTATGAAACTTCTTACCACGGCCAACTCTCAAGTCAAATACCGAAACTCCTTTACAACTCACTGGAGGCTCGCTGCTACTTTCAATCTGCTAGCACTTCTCTGACTAATATCTCCAGAACACTCGACTGGCTATCGCCAGTGATTCACTTCGCTATCTAATGCCAGAGATACTTCGCTGAGTAATATCGCTAGACACGCTCACTCCTGGCTGGCTAATGCCAGAGACACTCTCACGCTGGCTAACGCCATAGATACTCTACACACACACTCAAACTCCAAGCTTTTATATGCTGCAAACTGAGATACTTCACATTAACATAATACTAATAACCGCGAGCTAACTGCAGAATCCGAAAGAGACACACACACACACTAGAAAGTTAAAGTAAAAGAGAGGATAGATGTCGCTTTTACGCTTACACATGTTAAATTATTGACGTCACGATCTCAGAAATACTAGAGTGCCTTTATGACAAAGGTCACTCCCTCACAGCTCTATCTCCGAAACAAATGCACAGATTTCCATCAAGTTTCCCCAAAGACAAAAGAATGTAAAAGAAAAAAATACATTTTATGAATTTGATATACGTTGCTGAGGTTTAATACACTGTAAAACATTTGTGTAACGTTACTCCATAAAATTGGTATAAAAATGGTGGCAAATGCTGCCTCCAGTTTCATGGAGTAATTTTTTGCAATGGTGTAATTTAAACATATATTACTGGTGTAACATTACAATATTACACCGGTTTTAACGGTTAAAATACTCCATAAAATTGGAGTCAGCAAGGCTGCCACCAATTTTACGGAGTAACGTTTCCACAGATGTTTTACAGTGTACAAGCTACTTCCTGTATAATAGAAAGCAGATAGAATTACAGGAACACACAAAATATTTCGACCACTATACTGCTATGCTGTATCTGAAGTACTTAATACTGTAACAGTAAGATCTGAATATATTTAAAACTCCCTTATAGTACGAACGCATCTCATTTGCTACGCTTCACGTGCAATTTTCAACTTGTGTTATGTTATGATTACTGCTTAATAAGTTACATTACAAAAATCTTAGATTTTTGTACTGGCATGCGATCATACAATATTGTGATTAATTTGCAAATTATTGATATTTTACTAATATTAATTGCCATCCAAAGAATTCTGCCACATGAGTAAACTAATATGTTTATAATCCAGTTTCTTATTTTTATTTCAAATCTGTTATCCATTTTCTTTTATTCCGTCTAATTTTTGAAAAAAGGGGACGTTAATGTTTTGTCAAAAACGCTAAAAAATGCTTTCATACTATTTTGTGATGTACTTCATCTAGTTAAGACAAATTGCGCTATTTTTTCTTTTTTTTGTATTATATAAATTGTTATTATTTCCCTGATTTGCATTGTTTACCCTTTTAACAATGAGGTATGCACATCCCTAAAAAGCATTTTGTTTCAAGTTTTCTGTTAATCTATATATATAAAAGAAAGTCTGGATTTCGTATTAATCACAGCACAAAAAAAAATCTACCGAACCAAAAATCTTGAAAATTGGGGTAAAAATACTTCTTATAACGTCGAGTACCGCTAAGAAGGGATTTTCGAAAATTCCACCTCTAAGGGGGTTAAAAAAAGAACGAACTTTTAAAAAATTCCTTAAAAATCGGATTTTGTAGCTATTTTTCAACTGATAACATATTTTAGTGTAATTTTTCATGCTGAATCGAATGGTACTAAGCAAATTATTTAAAACCCAGTAGTTCGTGAGATACTTCAAATTTTCCTAATTTGGCGATGTTTTTGGCGCAAAAACCTGAAAATTTCAATCCTTATCTATATATATATATATATATATAAGGAAGTCTGGATTTCGTATTAATCACAGCACAAAAAATCTACCGAACCAACAATCTGGAAAATTGGGGTAAAAATACTTTTTATAACATCGAGTGCCGCTAAGAAGGGATTTTCTAAAATTCCACCCCTAAGGGGGTTTAAAAAAAATGAACGAAGTTTTAAAAAATTCCTTAAAAATCGGATTTTTTAGTTATTTTTCAACTCATAACATATTTTAGTTATGGAGATGTTTGAAATCAGATGAACCCAAACACAAAAGGTGGCTTTATTTTAAAGGTTCCGTTGAATGAATTTTTATGTGATTAAAAGTGTTAGCACGTTGATCGTTACATCATTCATCGGTGACTAACATTGAACTTTCCGTTTAGATGACTGACTTTTCACCGATGACGGACAGTCTAAAATATGAGTTAAAACTAAAAATTAATATGATATGAAAATTTCGTTTGATTCTATTTTTTTTTAGAAAAACTGACCAGCGTATCGGGCGAAGTCTGCTAGTCTATATATATAAAACAAAGTCAGGATTTCGTATTAATCACATCACAAAAAAATCTACCGAACCAAAAATCTTAAAAATTGGAGTAAAAATACTTCTTATCACATTGAGTGCCGCTAAGAAGGGATTTTCGAAAATTCCACCCCTAAGGATAGTAAAAAAGATTTTAAAAAAATCTTAAAAATCGGATTTTACAGATATTTCTCATTGATAACATATTTTAGTGTATTTTTTCATGCTGAATCAAATGGTACTAAGCAAATTCTTTTAAATCCAGTAGTTCGGGAGATTCTGCACATTTTCCTAATTTGGCGATATCTTCGGCGCAAACACCTGAAATTTTCAATCGTTATCTATATATATAAAAGAAAGTCTGGATTTTGTATTAATCGTCACACAAAAAAATCTACTGAAACTACAGTTTTGATAATTGGGGTAAAAATATTTCTTATAGCATTGAGTACCGCTAAGAAAGGATTTTCTAAAATTCTACCCCTAAAAGGGTTAAAAAAAGAGAACGCATTTTTAAAAATTCATTAAAAATCCGGTTTTATACCTATCTTTTAACTGATAACATATTTTAGCGTATTTTTATATGCTAAATCGAATGTCACTAACCAAAATCTTATAATTCTAATAGTTCGTCAGATATTTAACATTTTTCTAATTTGGCGATGTCTTCCGCACAAAAACCTGAAATTTTCGTTGTTGCTTGATCGTCAGATTGTAAAATCCTGTGTGACAGTTTCAGAATCAGGCGAACCAAATTATTAAGATAGATTAGGTTCTTTCAATAAGTCAAATTTGGGATTCTGTGAGACTTGCATTGGTAATTTTTCATCAATGCTTTAAGTATATTACATGTCATTTTATTGTCTACCGAATCCACACTAAATGATCAACTAAAGAAATTTACCGCTTAAATTTTGTATGACACAATATAAGATAGCAGCGTAATAACGTTCATATTGCTTTCAGCAACTCTGTTGGACATTCCACGTAAATGTTCGTATTGCTATAAAACTCACGATAAAATTCCCTGATATATTTCGTTTGATTCAAGGTTGCTTTAGAAAATCGACGAGCGTAGCGGGCAAAAACTGCTAGTACCATATAAAAAAACAAATTCATTTTGCACAAAAACTTAACATGATATAACAATTTAGTCTAAACATTTCATCATTTTTCTGACAACTACTTTAAAGTCGAAATTCATGTACACATGAGATCAATGCAAAATATGCAAATTCGGTTTATTAACTGACAGATAAATGTTAACATTATGCATATTTTGACACTTATATGAAGAATGTAGTTATAAATAAAAGGAGGAGACATAAAGTGCATTGTCTATAGTTGCGACTAAAGCAACTGAGGTGGTTGTCATATGATGGCTGCTGTTTTTTTCTTAATCTGATCCAAAGTTTCTAATTACCGCACATGAAAACTTCCACCTGAAAGCTTAAATAGAAAAATTCTTCTTATTTTAGAGCCTTATTGGTGAGAAATTTCCTCTCACAAATATGGTAAAAAAATTTTGTTTAGTTTTACTGATATCAGTTTATCCAGGTATTATAATCATTTTATTGATACTGACAGATAGTTGTCTTGGTTGTCACAATGTGGCGGAACTATTACTGCCAAATTAAACTTTTATCTGTAAAAATGAATATCGATTTATGACATTATATTTGACTGAAATTTTCCATTAATGAGACATTTAATAAAGAGAAAATTTCTACATAAATTTACTGGTGAGATTTTGCTATCCTGGTAATGAACCCCCTCTGCGAAAGCGGTTAAAATTGAAGCTTCAATATTTTACGGATATGCCAATTCCCCTTTCTTAATAGTTCCATGATCTGAAATAGATAGTCTAGTAGTCATGTGAATTCAACATTTATTGTACCTAAGATTTGCAAAAAATTGCACAAAAAAAAAACTTAAATTTGCATGACATGTAGAAAAACGCAATGCATGTTAGGTATCAGTGGAAGAAACTAATCCAGAATCAACTAATTTCACAACCTTTGTTTTTCAGTGTTACTAATGATCACTGAATGTCATAATCTAGTGTTGGAGAAGAAAAAATAATCAAAAATATGTTTGTAAATAACTGCTCAATAATGAATCGTATTTAAGACCATTCACATAGATGCCAACATCAGGGCTCCCAAATGGTCCACCAACTGAACATCAATTTTTTTTAGAAACATTTTCCTTTTAGATTCTTCTTGCAAATTACGCATAAATCACTCTTGGAGCTTAGTTTTAGCACAAATACTGTAGAAACCTTCTATGAAATTTTCTGTTAAGAAATATTGGTGTTGAGTTCGCGGACCATTTCGGAGCCCTACAACATCTCTTAATTATACCGGAGACTGGTCGAAGATTTGCATAGCCACTTTGGAAAATATATATAAGAATATTTGCATGTCCACACCGGAAAAAATATATTATTTCTATAAATTAGATTTTAAATTTTTTTTAATATAAAATTTCTGGTCCAAAGCATATTTATCTTGGATCAGACTGCGGAACAATTAATGGATATTGGCATCTATGCATTCATGAAAGACGTCATATCTTTCGTAATTGACAACAGATTGCATGTAAAGTCCATTTCCAATGAGTAATGACTAATAAATGACGTAATACAATGTTGTAAATAGAGAAATATTGCTTTCTTCCAATACGAATTTGTTTCCAATTACATACTCATTTTGGAATACACTCGTAGTGGGATTCATTTTCTCGGTTATTCTGTTTGACAAATGCTCCCAGGACATTCGATTCACCTAGGAGACAAATTGTTTCTTTTATGCACTTCTACTGTTTCTATTCTTTTCGTATTAAGTTGGAGATAACATTATCTGCCCAAATAAGATTTATTTACTCATTATGTCAGTGCATTTGTCAATAAGATAAATTTCATTTTTTCTTTACATATATTTTTTAATCTATTAAATATGTTCCTAATTGTTCAGTTACGAATCGTGTTTAAAATAATTATTTTCGAGAACATAATTTCTGCAACTCGCAATAGAACAATTATAAAAAGTTGATAATTTTAAGGGGTATAATGCAGATTGAGATTAAAGCATAAAAAATTAATTCCATTCAACCAGGAGACAAACTGATTATTTTATTCTCTTCTCCTGTTTCTATTATTTTCGTATTAAATTCGAAAATAACATTCGCTTCGCAAATAAGATTCATTTATTCATTATGTCAATCAATTTTTTCAAATAGATAAATTGCATTTTTTTTATATGTATTCCGTAATCTATTCAATAAATTTCTAACTGTTCAATTATAAATCCTGTTTGAAATAATAACGTTCGAGACAAAACATGTTTTCCCCAACACACAATAGAACAATTATAAAAAATTGATACTTTCAAAGAGTGTAATAAATATCAAGAAAAAATCATAAACAAATCAATTCATCTATGAGACAAATTGATTCTTTTATACTATTTGCTTGTTCCTATTTCTTTTCATATTATCCCTTTGTGGCTCAATAACTCTGATCTGAAAAATATTGACTCAGGTATTAGACTACATCATTTCAAGCCTGTAAAAATAATTTAAAACATTAGAACGTAAAACTAAAATAATGATTGACCAAAAGGTATTTTTTCACATCTACAAAAAACAGAAATTGACATACTTCTCATAAATATTGTCCATTTTATAGTACAAAATTTAAAAAATATATAAAATTAACTTTAAAGAATATACTTACGAACTTCTCTTCCAGTTTTTTGAAATTTGAAAAAAAATTACTAAGTTATGTTTTTCAACATCGATCTGAAGCCCCTCAAATGATAAACAAAATTTTGGTTGAGAAATTAATTAAATATCATGACCAGTTGAATATTCCAATAATCAATTTGTATTAATTTGTGTGTTGGGAAATAAAAACAACAAATAGAAGGGTGTTTTAAAACATTCTGTGTAAATACTATTGACTTTTGGACACAGGGGCGTAAACCACCCTAATCGAATAGGGGGGTGTCGGCTCAAAAATTTCCGACTCCAAGAAGGAAAATTCCCGAGTACTATGGCCAACATGAAGACTGATATACATATATATTATCTATCTATATATATATATATATATATATCACAATTCGCAAGATAATTATGACTTAGTGTATCGAGATAGTCCAATAATCTTATATTATGTTATTATTAGTCTTATATAATATATTTTCCCCATTATTAGGCGATCTCCTGATGGAATACAATAACCGTTCCACCCGAGAGGGACACGAGTCGTGCATAATACGAATAAGCAGTCAAAGGGCTTTCCAGCAATATATCACATGGAAGGTATCAGCTAAAATTAGAAAAGTGGTTGCCCGTGAGGACAAAATAGGAATCCTATGATATATCACAAGAGAGATGTATTCCAAATTTAGGAAATTGTCCTCCCTCCCAGAATAGACCCTTCCCCTAACTATAAAATGTTCATATACAGGGTGATTCATAAAAGATGGGCAGAACTTTAAGGGGTTATAGTACACTTAAAGACAAATAATATTAAATAGGAGACTAAGGGTCCCAGACGTATTCCCAAGGAGATAGGGGGCATTAAAGTTTAGGGTCCGAAATTTCAAATGATTATAAAAAATGGAAAAATTGGTCGATTCGTTTGCGGTTTTTGCGAAAAATTTTCTTTATGCCAGTATTTTCTTGAAATAAAATTATAAAGTTCAATTTCAAAAAATGCCGATAGGGGGCGCTTTAGACTTTGGAGTAACAAACAACTATTTTTTAACGTTACTTTTTGTATTTCTTTAAATGATTTCGAAAGCTTAGACTTAAACTTAAATTTTGATCTAAAAATCTGAGTCCTAACGAGTAGTTAAGTAGCGTAAACTGAAATTTGAAATTTGAAACCCTTCTCCCCCCAGAACAAAAATCAGTTATTCCCGATCTTTGTGTCGTAGATTAGGCTCTAACTACTGCCGCGTTTTGCTAAAATTATTCTTTATGTCAGTATTTTCTTGAAAATAAATTTTAAAGAAAAGTTTCAAAAAATTCCGATAGAGGGCGCTTTAGACTTTGGAGTAACGAACAACTATTTTATACCGTTATTTTTTGTGTCTCATTAAATGCTTTCTAAAGCTTAGACTTAAATTTTCAGCTCAAAATCTGAATCGCTGAGCGTGGTTCAGTAGCGAGGGGAGGGGGTTCAAATTTCAACTTCTGAACATAGTTCAGTTTGCACTACTTAACCATGCCCAACGATTGGGTGCTGTGATACGAGGCAAAAATACAACTTTCGTCAAGGACTGCATAGTCGGAATTCACTCATAAAGGCACTGGCCCAGTTGGAAACGTCGCTCATGCAAACGTGAAAGCTCCATTCCTGACGCTAGTCACCGGGTGAAGAAGGAGACAGAAAGTATGCAAATGTCAAATGGGGAAGAAGAAGAACACGTATGCAAAATTTCGACACGATTCAGGCATAAAAACCACTGAACGGTGAGTCAAGTGTAAGTCGCTGTAGTAATGAATCGGAAGATGGTGCCCTTCACGAATAAGGAAAAGGCTGAGATGCATTTAATTTACGGAGCGACAGATGGAAATGGTGCAGAGGCACAACGAATGTACGGAGAGCGATTTCCCAACAGGCGGTTGCCTAACCGCAAAACTTTCGAGCGCTTGCACAGACAGTTGTGTGAGACGGGATCATTTCTCGCTTCCCGGTCGAATGCAGGTCGTGCAAAAAAGGACGAATCAGTAGTTGTTGCAGAAGCCATTCTGGATGTAGTAGCGGCGCAGCCAAGTAGAAGTACACGAACAGTGGCTAGGCAGGTGGATACCTCACAGTCCATGACTTGGAGGTTACTGAAGGATGAACATTTGCTCCCGTTTCATGTGCAACGAGTCCAGAAACTGTCTCCAGGGGATTATCCAAATCGTATTGAATTCGCCCGCTGGTTTCTGCAGCAGAACGCGCTAAATCCACATTTTGGACGAACTGTGCTTTTCACCGATGAATGTACCTTTACACGTGAAGGTACATTTAACACACACAATGCACATGTATGGGCGGATGTCAATCCACATGCTACGTATCCACATGCTCATCAGAGACGCTTTTCCATCAATGTTTGGGCATGAATCCTCGGAGACCACCTAATCGGACCGTACCTTCTTCCTGAACGTCTCAACGGTAAAACATACCTCACATTTCTGCAACATGTGCTGCCAGACCTGTTAAACGTTGTTCCTCCACGCATCCGGCGGGTCATGTGGTTCCAGCACGATGGAGCGCCAGCCCATTACCCACATAGCATGCATGGTCACAGTGACGTTACTGTGACGTCACTGCAAGTCACTGTGGTCACATCACATCTGTGACCAAAATGCCACCACTCTGTGACGTCGCATTGTGACTTAGATGTGAACAACTTGGAAAACTTAAAATAATTACAAAATGTCTCTAAAACATGACATTTAATGTAAAATTATGTTTTGTTTTGACAATATAAAAAAAATACGTCACTGTGATGTCACTTCATGTAACGTTGGTCACAAATATGTGACATAATACCACCACATTTTAAAATCGCAATGTGACAAAATCATGAACTTAAAAAACTTTTGAATCAATTCTTGAAGCAATTTTTAATTGATATATCAAATAAAAATTGAGTTCAAGAGAATTATTGTGGAACTGACTTGGTGAAAATGATTCTAGTCTGTATCACAATAATTAATTGTGTCACAATTGTCTGTATAACAATTCACATTGTATCACACTTTTTTATTTTTTTAAGAAGATGTGTATTTACTACGTTTGATAACTTTACTTAAAAAAATATATTATCACAATTAAATTTACCTTTACACATTTTAAAAATTTAAACTATGTCTTTTATCTAATAAACTCTAATTGTTAATATTATTTACAAATAAAATAAAATAAGAAAAGGCTTATGAATAATCTTTAATTGTTTTGAAACTGACAAAAGTAAAAGATAAATTAAATTACCAAATTCATTAAATAAAAAAGTTTAGCTAGAGATACTCTTATTAAATTATTGTGTATTTAACTTCCAAATTTGTTCTTTACATAATAAAATATGCGTTTTTAAAAAAATATACTAAGCGACTTCAAAAAAAATACCAAGCTTGGCGACAACATGGCACAAACGTATATGAATGCATAGTTTTAATATGGTTATGACTTGATAAACGTTGCAACAATGAAAGATGATTTGCGACAAATCATTGTTTTTTTTTTATCAAATCCACATTTTGTTATTTAAAAAACATTCTAGTCAGAGAATTTAATGAAATTAACAGATCTAGTATCGGTGTCAGAGTTATGGCCTGCAATTTTATTTGTTTATTGTACACACACATCTGACTTGTGTGCTCGACATGAAAGCCTGCGATTACCGGAAAAATTAACGCTTCTAATTGGATGACTGCTTCAAAAAGAGTTGGAATTTTCATGTTTTTATTTTTAAAAAGTTCGAACGGCAAGTATTTGATAAAATTGAAATGGGACCATGTGGACATCTTACACTTTCAAACAAAAAAAGAATTATTAAAATCGGTTCATATTTACGGAAGTTATGAGTGAACAACAAATACATACAGGTCGAAATCATAATCTCCTCCTTGAAGTCGGTTAATAAAAATGAAATAAACGGTTATGCGCATAAAAAAATTCATAATTGTCGGCAGACGACTTTTTACCGGAGAATAAAATAAAGTTCTAAGGTGCCAGAAATAAGTTTACTAGAGAGTATATAGCAGTTATGTGCGCGTATTGAATCGGATTTAAAAATTTAAATAAACAAAAAGATCCTCAAGAGCAATTTTTAGCTGATATATCAAGCAAAAAATGAGTTCAAGAGAATTATTGTGGCGCTGCCTTGGTGAAAATGATTCCAGTCTGTGTCACAATAATTAATATTGAACTTAACATGATCGACAAAAAGCAATTTGGCTTGAAAACGTCAACAAAACATAGGTATGATTTTTTTTCTTTTTGCTGTTTGCTTTATCATTATTGTTATTATTAGAACGATTTTAGTTAGCTTTTCAAAAACATGTTAAAAACATAAATGTTTCATAAACTTAATAGTCTAATACATTATTTATTTTGTTTATATAGAAAACTTCACCATCAATAATTTGGATCAGGTTATTATAATTAGTGATTTCAATTGCATTTTAATCTAATTTGTTTCTTTATTTAGAATATCAGGTTAAAACAACATGTTTTCATAAATATAGCAGCATATAGAAGAGTATTATAATTAATCGTTTATATAATTCTAAACATTTAAAGCTAATTAAAATATTTAATAAAGAAATCCTTTTTTTAGAATAAAATTATTTGTAAACAAACTTTTAAAATTTTTGTATCAAGGAATGTTATGAAACATGGCATAGTTTTATTTTTTAAAAATTGCATCTGCTCTGAAGATAAATTTATAAGAAATAGGATAACAAAAAGAACTATTAAAAAATCGTGAATATGCAATAATAATAATAATAGTAATAATTGTTTAATATATTTTTCAATATAACAAATGTTATAAAATTTATAAAAGAAGTAAT
The DNA here is from genome assembly GCA_964019185.1 of Maratus speculifer. NCBI lineage: Eukaryota > Metazoa > Arthropoda > Arachnida > Araneae > Salticidae > Maratus > Maratus speculifer. The sequence goes on from OZ025296.1 coordinate 39,273,589, forward strand.
CATAGTGGGTGAAAACGTCTCAGTCGATAAATATTCTTATTCGTATATTTTCAAAGTATAACAACTATAAGACTGAATGAAAACTTAGAAATTAATCAATCAATAAGAGCAATTCTAAAGCACAATCTATATGATTGTTCTTTTGAAATAACACTAAATTTTAAAACATCTATTATATGCACTATTAATATACATCAATTGGCACTATTAATATACATTAAAATGGCTTTCATATTTATAATTACCCTCTAATCTTGTAAATAAAATATTAATAATTTTATTTAATGTATTTGTGGTTTTATTTTAAGTTTATGGTTAAAATTTTCATAACGTAGGTGTGCTAGCAATAGGCAACCTTCCAGAAATGGACCCCCTTTCATGTTTTTCGGTTCATAAAACAATAACTAATAAATATTTTGGCTTAATTATTTTTTTTTATAATTTCCCTTAGCATGTATTACAATCTGGGCTATTTTGACAACTTTTAATTAAACCAATCAGGAAGCAGAAAATAATGTTTCAAAGTTCCACTGTTTTTCAGTGAAAATCTTAATGAATATGCTAGGAGCTGCCTTTATTTAATAAATTTATGTATTCTTTATTTTCTTACAAAATTTGAATGTTTTCGTTTGAATAATAATAGCAAGTTTTAAATTTTATATACTAATGACCATTTAAAAAATATCCTTTATTTTTAAGGTTTTAAGAGGGGTGTTCATTATTGGGATAGTTAATTAGTCATTTTCCAATAATGAACACCCAATGTAGAGAATTTCAGTAATGATTATAGTGCATGAAATATTTTGACATAACTGAAAACCTAAATAATCAAATTTAGTATTTAAATTTTACATGCCAAAATGGAGACAAAAACAAAATTATTATTTAATTATGTTATTATTTAATGTGTATATTTTCATAAATAAAGATGTAATTTTGGCAATCAATTATTAAAATTATTTTAATCAATAAGCTTTTTTTAAATATGTTTTTTACTGCAGGCAAACTTTGATGTAAAATTACCCCTTCTAAATATCTGCAACATGCCCAAAAGTCAATTACTTTTACAGTGAGCTGAAAAATAAGATTTTATTTATTGTTATTATCTTCCAAAATAGCAATTGTTTCCAAAATATAATTTTTAGAATTCTCAACATACTTGTATTATTGGTACGAGTTATATTTGTTTTCATACCAAAGTTACGTTTATCAATGGACTAGTTTCAGATCGTTGTTAGTAAAATGTAAATTTAAGCTTTGTAAATTTTGTAAAATTAAAAAGCTAGAGATAGCTAGGAATAGATAGTTGCAAAAGTAAGTTTGTATTATTTTATAATTTTTTTTTATTTGTATATTGACAATATTGATGAGAAGTGTGTCATTTTCTGCTTATTAAAAGTATAACAAATATCCATAATTTATTATTTTTATGTTTGAATTTATTTTTTTTACGTATCTAAATCAACATTCGAGCATTTGCAGTTTCAAAAGTAAATTGCCTTTAAAAGAGTTGTTTGATTTAAAAACTGTGTCAACACATTTATCATATATGTTTCTACATCCTTTAAGTGCCCTGACCGTGTTTTTCAGTCAAATAATTATAGAATTTAAGGCGCAACACTAGTCACAGAAAAAAACCCGGATGATAATGTAAAGTCTAAGAGAGCACTCTTTTCAAATATCTCGCTCAAATTTTAATAATTTTACATGAATTTTTTTATAGGATAGCTGAGGACGATCCACAACCAGTCTAGTTTTTACTTTTTCAATTTTGGTTTCGGATTTAAAAAAAAAAAAATACTTTAAATTTCAAAACCGGTTGAAACCGGTTCTGAAATCGAAACCATCATAATATAAAAAATATATAAGCAAAATCGAAAAAGTAAAAACTAGGCCGGTTGTAGATCGCCCTCAGCTATCCTATGAAGAAAAAAACATATAAAAATATTAAAATTTGAGGGAGATATTTAAAAGAACATACCCATAGACTTAACATTATCATCCGGGTCTTTTTAGTAACTATTGTGGAGCCTTACGGGCTGATTTAATACAAAATTTATATCAATTTCCTTTTTTTTCCGTGAAAAAAATAATCACATTTGCAGTGAATAAAATAATCTCTGACGATAGTAACAAGATTGTGAAGACACTTTGTGACATTTTTGTGAATATTTTGTAATCTGTGACGATTTTGTTACTAACTTTGTGATGGTGGCTACATTGCCAGTGTTGTAATGTTACACTGAGACACAATTATACAGTTATGAACATTGATATATAGAAAAAAATCATTTACATCTTTTACAAAACTTTATTATATTTTGACGATATATCTCAATTAAAACTTGAGAGCTGCTATAAAAAGAAAATTTCTGCATCAAACTGCAATGCTATACAGACTTTATCAAAACAAAATATGTTTTGATTGCTAATATTTAATGAATCATTAAACAGAAAAAAAATATGTAACAAAGATTAAAATCTGTATGGCATTGCAGTTTCATTCAGTAACTTTCTTTTCGTGCTTACTTTTCATAGCAGCTTTCAAATTTGAACTGAGATATATTGCCAAATTATAATAAAGTTTTGTAAAAGATGTAAATGATTTTACACTACATATCAATGTTCATAACTGTATAATTGTGTCCCAGTGTAACATTACAACACTGGCAATGTAGCCACCGTCACAAAGTTAGTAACAAAATCGTCAAAGATCACAAAATATTCACAAAAATGTCACAAAGTGTCTTCACAATCTTGTCACTATCGTCACAGAATAGTCACAGTTTCAAAGACAATTTTGTCACAAATGACACATTTTTCACATTTTGGTCACACCGTGACTTCACAAAGTGGTCACAATGTGACGTCACAAACGAGCTCTAAAACGGCCATAACGACTTCACATTTTAGTCACTGTGACTTCACATCGACGTCACGTGACGTCACATCGACGGTCACAAAGTCACAATGTGACTTCACAACGACGTCACTGTGACGTCACCATGTCTTACGGGTACGTACGAGACGTCCGCAACTATCTGGACATCACATTTCCGAACAGATGGATTGGTCGAGGTGGTCCTGTTGCTTGGCCTGCTCGCTCGCCAGATCTTTCACCCCTCGATTTCTTTTTTTGGGGACAATTGAAGGCTCTTATGTATGAGACACCCATTGAATCCCCCGAGGAACTGGTCGCCAGACTTTCCGCCGCTGTAGGGGAAGTGCTCGAAAAGCCTGATGTTTTCGCGAAAGTTCGCCGTTCCATTCTTCGCCGTTGTTCTGCGTGCATAACCTCTGGTGGTCACAATTTTGAACATTTATTGTAATTACATGTTAATAAATATGCTTTGGTAACATAATCCTAATTTGTGTCTTTTTACCTCGTATCACAGCACACAATGTGTGAACATGGTAACTCATGTGTACTCCTGTGCTCAGGAGTAGAAATTTCAAACCCCTCTCCCCAGAAACTTAACCACGTCTAACGATTCAGATTTTGGGATGAAAATTTAAGTCTAAGCTTTAGAAAGCGTTTAATGAGACACAAAAAATAACGGTATAAAATAGTTGTTCGTTACTCCAAAGTCTAAAGCGCCCTCTATCGGAATTTTTTGAAACTTTTCTTTAAAATTTATTTTCAAGAAAATACTGACATAAAGAATAATTTTAGCAAAACGCGGCAGTAGTTAGAGCCTAATCTACGACACAAAGACCGGGAATAACTGATTTTTGTTCTGGGGGGAGAAGGGTTTCAAATTTCAAATTTCAGTTTACGCTACTTAACTACTCGTTAGGACTCAGATTTTTAGATCAAAATTTAAGTTTAAGTCTAAGCTTTCGAAATCATTTAAAGAAATACAAAAAGTAACGTTAAAAAATAGTTGTTTGTTACTCCAAAGTCTAAAGCGCCCCCTATCAGCATTTTTTGAAATTGAACTTTAAAATTTTATTTCAAGAAAATACTGGCATAAAGAAAATTTTTCGCAAAAACCGCAAACGAATCGACCAATTTTTCCATTTTTTATAATCATTTGAAATTTCGGACCCTAAACTTTAATACCCCCTATCTCCTTGGGAATACGTCTGGGACCCTTAGTCTCCTATTTAATATTATTTGTCTTTAAGTGTACTATAACCCCTTAAAGTTCTGCCCATCTTTTATGAATCACCCTGTATTATAAGTAATATTTATCGGAGGGCCCCGAAAAAAAAAAAAAAAAAAAAAAAAAAAAAAAAAAAATCCGGTCTAAAATGATAAAACGTTACAATTTCAAAAAAGATCGAAAATTGTCCCCAATAGAGGATAAGATGGGGCAGGGGGAGAGGGAGAAAGATTTATTATATGAAAGCGTGATTTGAGGGCTTTCCTATGATATGAACTTCAAAAAATAAATGAACTTTCTTAGTTGTTGAACCTTGAGATAGTAAAAATGAAAAGCCATGTAGGCAAAAATTTATTAAAATACTACATTACTCTTAAATAATCTTATCTATACTAATAAAAGAACAAAACGCTCTGTCTGTGTGTGTATCTGTGTGTGTGTCTGTGTGTGTGTCTGCGATGGCTAGCAAAATCTACAGCACGTACAAAGCTCAAAATTTTTTTGAGAGTAGCCCAATATCTCTCCTGATGCACCTGAGCTTCAGAATTTCAAAATTCCAATTATTAACTGAGTAATTAATTAAAATCAAGAGGTCACTCTCATAAAAAATCATCTTTTCCCAATTTTTTTCTCTTTCATTTGTTTACGGTTGGTTGGTTGTGTAAAAATTTTCGCAGAAGTAATAAGAAAACTGAGACAGAATTAAAGAAACCCATGGAGGAATAAGATAAGTGGAGGTGAAGTAATCTCAAAAAAGGTTTGCGATATGAAACCATTTATCGCTCAAATTTAATGTGGCAAACAAAAGGACGTGGAAGAGATTTTCTATTATAAGACGAATTGAAAGAAATGAATTACAGTTGAAGCATATTTCAAGAGGAAATAGCAAATTTTTAAAATGGTCTTCGTTCTATTATTATTTATTAGAATAAATATTCGCTTTTAAAATGAAGGAAATTGGAAAATTAGCAATAATTAAATATCAAATTAAAATTAAATAAGATATTGAAAACATTTGATACGAATTAAAAATTGTATAACTAAAAGTTTCCTTCATTAATGTAATTTTCAATACTTTATAACGTAGATGAAAAATGTTTATGACTTAATAATTGCATGTAAATAAATATTTAAAATATAATGATGAAAACATTCTTTTAAAATCATGTATGAAAACTTAAGTAATAAATATTAATCTAAAATATAAATTTCTGACTGCAGACGATTTTAATGTACTAACAAAATAATATTATATTTTCAAGCAAAACGTTAAAAAATTTTTCTTTATTGATATTTAAAACACATATGATAAAATAATTAATAAATTTTTATCGGTGAAGCGATAAATTAGTTCTTTTTTAAAAAACGAGAGAAAAAAAAATACAGTTTAAACCTGTTTCAATTGATAGCGAAATTTTAAAATGGATTGCCAAAATCACAGTCCGGTGAAATCCAAACACCTCATTGGTCATTGAGCCGCGTCCTTTTCAGGGAACAATCTCTTAGCAGTTGGGTAAATGTTGTCATACTCCTTTTTCCGAGAAAAAATCGTAGCGGCAGTTTTGAAGTAAATCTTATCTCTTTTCATTTATAATCTAAATTTTTCACTCTCATTTTATAAAATGGCATCAAAATATCTTAATTGAGTTAATTTCGATGGTTTATCTTAAATAAGAACAGACGATAACAATCGTTTAAAAAATACTTTCCCCCTCACCTTTTTCAAAATGGAGAAACAAGTTCGTGATTTTCACCCTTACCACACGACCAATGGGGTGGCTGGATTTCACTTGACTGTGATTTTGGCCCTTCATTTTGAAATTTCGCCAATTGATAGGCGTGTCAAAGCACGTGCTTTTGTTGGTACTTAATTGGACTTAATGTAGGGTTACATCTTAAGCATCATCTCCAGAGATAATACCTCCACTCTATTAATTTCTTTTTACTCTATAAAAGAAACCAATTTGAGATTTTGACATTTCAAAAGTGACTGTTTTTTTCCCAAAGACCTTTAAAATTCATAGACTGGCAAAATGTCAGTTTAACTTAGGATTTTTGAACATACCTATTACGTCAGATCGTTGGTACTTTGCACATTAGAATGTATTTGTGGTTGGCTATGTTGCAGTTAATATATGTATATGTATATATGAGGCTTTTTTAGCAGTTTTTTTAAATCATTGATTAAATTTGAATGCATTTATTTAAGTTAAAATTTTATTAAGACTTTAATTTGTTTTTAAAACAAAAATGAAATAGCTCTTTGACGTACAATTGTTCGAATAGGCAGACGATTCATACACAGTAATAAATTATCAAATAGCAAAATAAATTATATATAAAAAAATAGTCACTAAAACAATAGTAGCAAAACAAAATGTTTAGGCGTATTAACACATAACTCGATCCCAACCAGAAAAAAACAGACTATACTCCGATCCAAGCAAGACAAAAATTTCATGAGCATAAACGCGACCCGAACCTAAAAATTCCATTTGAAAAAAAAAAAAAAACTATGGCTTTGATATTTGACCCGAATCAAATCTGAATCCCACAAAAATATTCAAATGAAGCATACCTTAATCCGATCAAAGAAAAATAATGTTCGTGTATATGCAACCCGACCCGAACCTAAAATTTTTCTCTGAAAAAAACCCAAAAAATGACCAGAACGAAACCTGAAATCGATAAAAATATTCCAAAGAACTATAACCCGATAAGAGCAAGCCAAAAAAACTTCCATGAACATAAACCTGACTCAAACCTAAAAAATTCCATTTGAAAAAAAGGCCTGAAGTTTTATGCAAACTACATCTGAATCCGATCAAAATATTCGAAAGAACCATAACCGGATTCGAATAAGAGAAAATAATTTTCGTGGACATAAAACCGATCGGAACCTAAAATTCCATTTGAAAAAAATACCCGAAATTTGAATCGACAAAAATATTCCACAGAACCATACCCGGACCTGAACAAGACAAAAAAATTTCCATGAACATGAACCCAATCCGAACCTAAAAAATGAACTAAATCTGAATCTGACAAAAATATTCCAGAGAAGCATATCCTTATTCGAACAATGCAGAATAATTTCCGTTGATGCGCAACCCAACCTGAACCTAAAAATTCCATTAAAAAGCCGAAATCTGAATTGAACGACATCTGAACCCGAAAAAAATATTCCAAAGACCCAAAACCGGATCCGAGCAAGACAAAATAATTTCCCTGGACATGAATCCAACCAGAACCTTAAAAATCAATTAAAAAAAATACCTGAAATCTGAATCGAACTAAATCTGAATCCGGCGAAAATAGTCCAAATAACTATAACCAGATACGAACAAGACAATATAATTTCCATGGACATAATCCCCATTCCAAACCAAAAAATTTGTAAAAAAAAGAAAAAAAAATCCCGAAATTTGAACCAAACTTAATCTGAACCTAACAAAAATATTTCAGTGAAGTATAACCTCATTGGAACTAGGTAAAATAATTTCCATATGAGTACAACCCGACCCGAACTTAAAAATCCCATTTGAAGGGGGAAAAAACCCCACGAAATCTGAATTGAACCGAATCTAAACTGAACACAAATATTCCAAACAATCATAACCGTATCCGAAGAAGACAAAATAATTTCCATGAACATGAATCCAATCCGAACCTAAAATTCGGATGTTCTACAAAACATAATGCGCTCCATAGCGGTGGAAAGTGAAACTAAGTACTTAGCGCGAGATGGTTAAAATATTTCGTTTATAGTTAATGTTAAATTAGAACTTGGTTACGGTTAGATAACAGTTAGGTTGCAATTACGTTCCGGTGACACTTTTGTTATTTTATTTTCCGGTTAGGTTACAGTTAGGTCATGGTTAAGTTACAGTTAGGTTAAGGTTAAGTTGCGGTTAGGTTGTGGTTAGATTATGGGTAGGTTATGATTAGGTGACGGCCAAGTTACATTTATGGTATATTTAACTTGCAGTTAGGTTACTGTTAAGATACAGCTAAGTTACAGACAAGTTATGATTCCGATACAATTAGGTTACGGTTAGGATTTTGTTCATAGAATGAACATTACGCATGTTTGATAAAAAATATACACCTATTTTTGTAAAATGGCTCTGAATTTATAATATTATATACTAACCTTTTAGCGAATCATCGAGAATCGATTTCATTCACGGTATAGTCAGATTTAAGAGTGATATATAATTAGTTTGAAATTCAAAATATTTCACTTGGGATATCTATGTGAAAAAAGTATTTAGTTAAGTCACTTAACAGTAATTTTAAGGATAAATATCAACACGAAATCGTTGGACACATATTCCCTCTTGCGTTTCCCATTGCAGTCATTTTAGGTATTTTTGCAGCTAAATATTAGTTTTTTTTAAAAAACCAATTTTTGACACAGTCAGGGGGCACGTATTTAATATAATGTACACTGTAAAAAATTTGACCCTTTTGCTGTATCATCACTCCCCCGCTTTTATAGAATATATCTCTTTTGACCTATGACAATGCTCCAAAATAGGCTGAAGTAATCATTTTCTATAAAAGCGGTGGAGTGACGATGCAGCAAAAGGGTCAAATTCTTAACAGTGTATTAACACATATTTTGAGTTAAAGATAAAATCATAAAAATTTCAAGTTCGTTTAACATTATTATAACGGACCCGGGCAACGCCGGGCGGGTCAGCTAGTATACTAATAAAAGAACAAAACGCTCTGTCTGTGTGTGTGTCTGTGTGTGTGTCTGCGATGGCTAGCAAAATCTACAGCACGTACAAAGCTCAAAATTTTTTTGAGAGTAGCCCAATATCTCTCCTGATGCACCTGAGCTTCAGAATTTCAAAATTCCAATTATTAACTGAGTAATTAATTAAAATCAAGAGGTCACTCTCATAAAAAATCATCTTTTCCCAATTTTTTTCTCTTACATTTGTTTACGGTTGGTTGGTTGTGTAAAAATTTTCGCAGAAGTAATAAGAAAACTGAGACAGAATTAAAGAAACCCATGGAGGAATAAGATAAGTGGAGGTGAAGTAAGCTCAAAAAAGGTTTGCGATATGAAACCATTTATCGCTCAAATTTAATGTGGCAAACAAAAGGACGCGGAAGAGATTTTCTATTATAAGACGAATTGAAAGAAATGAATTACAGTTGAAGCATATTTCAAGAGGAAATAGCAAATTTTTAAAATGGTCTTCGTTCTATTATTATTTATTAGAATAAATATTCACTTTTAAAATGAAGGAAATTGGAAAATTAGCAATAATTAAATATCAAATTAAAATTAAATAAGATATTGAAAACATTTGATACGAATTAAAAATTGTATAACTAAAAGTTTCCTTCATTAATGTAATTTTCAATACTTTATAACGTAGATGAAAAATGTTTATGATTTAATAATTGCATGTAAATAAATATTTAAAATATAATGATGAAAACATTCTTTTAAAATCATGTATGAAAACTTAAGTAATAAATATTAATCTAAAATATAAATTTCTGACTGCAGACGATTTTAATGTACTAACAAAATAATATTATATTTTCAAGCAAAACGTTAAAATAATTTTCTATATTGATATTTAAAACACATATGATAAAATAATTAATAAATTTTTACCGGTGAAGCGATAAATTAGTTCTTTCTTAAAAAACGAGAGAAAAAAAATACAGTTTAAACCTGTTTCAATTGATAGCGAAATTTTAAAATGGATTGCCAAAATCACAGTCCGGTGAAATCCAAACACCTCATTGGTCATTGAGCCGCGTCCTTTTCAGGGAACAATCTCTTAGCAGTTGGGTAAATGTTGTCATACTCCTTTTTCCGAGAAAAAATCGTAGCGGCAGTTTTGAAGTAAATCTTATCTCTTTTCATTTATAATCTAAATTTTTCACTCTCATTTTATAAAATGGCATCAAAATATCTTAATTGAGTTAATTTCGATGGTTTATCTTAAATAAGAACAGACGGTAACAATCGTTTAAAAAATACTTTCCCCCTCACCTTTTTCAAATGGAGAAACAAGTTCGTGATTTTCACCCTTACCACACGACCAATGGGGTGGCTGGATTTCACTTGACTGTGATTTTGGCCCTTCATTTTAAAATTTCGCCAATTGATAGGCGTGTCAAAGCACGTGCTTTTGTTGGTACTTAATTGGACTTAATGTAGGGTTACAGCTTAAGCATCATCTCCAGAGATAATACCTCCACTCTATTAATTTCTTTTTACTCTATAAAAGAAACCAATTTGAGATTTTGACATTTCAAAAGTGACTGTTTTTTTCCCAAAGACCTTTAAAATTCATAGACTGGCAAAATGTCAGTTTAACTTAGGATTTTTGAACATACCTATTACGTCAGATCGTTGGTACTTTGTACATTAGAATGTATTTGTGGTTGGCTATGTTGCAGTTAATATATGTATATGTATATATGAGGCTTTTTTAGCAGTTTTTTTAAATCATTGATTAAATTTGAATGCATTTATTTAAGTTAAAATTTTATTAAGACTTTAATTTGTTTTTAAAACAAAAATTAAATGGCTCTTTGACGTACAATTGTTCGAATAGGCAGACGATTCATACACAGTAATAAATTATCAAATAGCAAAATAAATTATATATAAAAAAATAGTCACTAAAACAATAGTAGCAAAACATAATGTTTAGGCGTATTAACACATAACCCGATCCCAACCAGAAAAAAACAGACTATACTCCGATCCAAGCAAGACAAAAATTTCATGAGTATAAACGCGACCCAAACCTAAAAATTCCATTTGAAAAAAAAAAAACTATGGATTTGATATTTGACCCGAATCAAATCTGAATCCCACAAAAATATTCAAATGAAGCATACCTTAATCCGATCAAAGAAAAATAATGTTCGTGTATATGCAACCCGACCCGAACCTAAAATTTTTCTCTGAAAAAAACCCAAAAAATGACCAGAACGAAACCTAAAATCGATAAAAATATTCCAAAGAACTATAACCCGATAAGAGCAAGACAAAAAAACTTCCATGAACATAAACCTGACTCAAACCTAAAAAATTCCATTTGAAAAAAAGGCCTGAAGTTTTATGCAAACTACATCTGAATCCGATCAAAATATTCGAAAGAACCATAACCGGATTCGAATAAGAGAAAATAATTTTCGTGGACATGAAACCGATCAGAACCTAAAATTCCATTTGAAAAAAATACCCGAAATTTGAATCGACAAAAATATTCCACAGAACCATACCCGGACCTGAACAAGACAAAAAAATTTCCATGAACATGAACCCAATCCGAACCTAAAAAATGAACTAAATCTGAATCTGACAAAAATATTCCAGAGAAGCATATCCTTATTCGAACAATGCAGAATAATTTCCGTTGATGCGCAACCCAACCTGAACCTAAAAATTCCATTAAAAAGCCGAAATCTGAATTGAACGACATCTGAACCCGAAAAAAAATATTCCAAAGACCCAAAACCGGATCCGAGCAAGACAAAATAATTTCCCTGGACATGAATCCAACCAGAACCTTAAAAATCAATTTAAAAAAATACCTGAAATCTGAATCGAACTAAATCTGAATCCGACGAAAATAGTCCAAATAACTATAACCAGATACGAACAAGACAATATAATTTCCATGGACATAATCCCCATTCCAAACCAAAAAATTTGTAAAAAAAAGAAAAAAAAAATCCCGAAATTTGAACCAAACTTAATCTGAACCTAACAAAAATATTTCAGTGAAGTATAACCTCATTGGAACTAGGTAAAATAATTTCCATATGAGTACAACCCGACCCGAACTTAAAAATCCCATTTGAAGGGGAAAAAAACCCCACGAAATCTGAATTGAACCGAATCTAAACTGAACACAAATATTCCAAACAATCATAACCGTATCCGAATAAGACAAAATAATTTCCATGAACATGAATCCAATCCGAACCTAAAATTCGGATGTTCTACAAAACATAATGCGCTCCATAGCGGTGGAAAGTGAAACTAAGTACTTAGCGCGAGATGGTTAAAATATTTCGTTTATAGTTAATGTTAAATTAGAACTTGGTTACGGTTAGATAACAGTTAGGTTGCAATTACGTTCCGGTGACCCTTTTGTTATTTTATTTTCCGGTTAGGTTACAGTTAGGTCATGGTTAAGTTACAGTTAGGTTAAGGTTAAGGTTAAGTTGCGGTTAGGTTGTGGTTAGATTATGGGTAGGTTATGATTAGGTGACGGCCAAGTTACATTTATGGTATATTTAACTTGCAGTTAGGTTACTGTTAAGATACAGCTAAGTTACAGACAAGTTATGATTCCGATACAATTAGGTTACGGTTAGGATTTTGTTCATAGAATGAACATTACGCATGTTTGATAAAAAATATACACCTATTTTTGTAAAATGGCTCTGAATTTATAATATTATATACTAACCTTTTAGCGAATCATCGAGAATCGATTTCATTCACGGTATAGTCAGATTTAAGAGTGATATATAATTAGTTTGAAATTCAAAATGTTTCACTTGGGATATCTATGTGAAAAAAGTATTTAGTTAAGTCACTTAACAGTAATTTTAAGGATAAATATCAACACGAAATCGTTGGACACATATTCCCTCCTGCGTTTCCCATTGCAGTCATTTTAGGTATTTTTGCAGCTAAATATTAGTTTTTTTTTTTAAACCAATTTTTGACACAGTCAGGGGGCACGTATTTAATATAATGTACACTGTAAAAAATTTGACCCTTTTGCTGTATCATCACTCCCCCGCTTTTATAGAATATATCTCTTTTGACCTATGACAATGCTCCAAAATAGGCTGAAGTAATCATTTTCTATAAAAGCGGTGGAGTGACGATGCAGCAAATGGGTCAAATTCTTAACAGTGTATTAACACATATTTTGAGTTAAAGATAAAATCATAAAAATTTCAAGTTCGTTTAACATTATTATAACGGACCCGGGCAACGCCGGGCGGGTCAGCTAGTGATGAAATAAAATTTATAAAATATAAAAAGATCTATAATACAATTTTAATTTCGTGTATAATACCAAATAAATTGACTTGCAATTGCAAATTGTAAAATGGTTGGCAAAAAAGAAGGCAAATATATTGAAAGAAAAAAAATGTAGTTAAAAAGGATAATAATTTCATGAAATTTAAATAACAACTAGCTTGTCATCTCCAGTTTCTAACAAAACTAGCAAATAGTTAGGGAATTGCGATACTAACTGTTAAAAAAAAATTATATATATCGAATAACAGTACATATTTACAAGTTATTAAATAATTTATCTGCTCCCTCAAAAAATAAACAAATAAATAAATAAAAAAATAAAATAATAAAATAATTCATTTTTAAATATGAAAACAATTCAATTATTTACACATTTTACATATCTAAAATTTTCTGTAATAAAATAGCTAGCTTACTTCAAAAGGATTTTTTAGAGCTCCAACAATGCAAAACGGTATATGTATATGGGCTGAAATTTTATCAGCATGCTTTTCCTTATTAAGTGTGTTCCTGTAATCACTATCGAAAATATAATTACATAGCCCACAATGCACTTTTTGTCTCTTACATTAGGTGGGGGCATAAATGATAAAAAAAAAATATTGAACTAGTAACTATATACCAAAATATTCTCCCATCAACACTTTTTAATTGAATGGTTTCGTACTATGAGCCAGAATAGTAAAGGTTTAAACAAAGAGTTAACGCAGGCGCAGTTTGTTTTGTAACTGACACATAGGGCGGGAGGTGTAACGTCCAGTCATTTAGGTGTCCAAGCCCAAGCTTTACGTTGAAGAGAAAATAATGTTTTATCTTTCTATTTTTTAGCATTCAGTTAAAATCTCTTTAGCGGGTTTTTTTAAGTAAAATTGAAATCTGTTTGCTTGGGGAATATTTCAGAGACAAAAAATTGTCAAAAATACGGGATTTCTTAATATAAGTTTTAATTCTTTCTAGCGACAAACTTAAAAGCAGCGTAACAATTTGGTGTTACAACTCATTTTTCTGACTAAACAAAATGTAGTAGTAATAATAAAAATATTCAAAAAATTTAATACAATTGACTGAGGAAAAAGCTAACGAACGTATTACTTCTGAGAGAAGTAAACTCGTATAGGCTGTATCCTTATTATTTCGAGATGCAAATTGAAAGTATTTGGGTATTTTCAATTTTCATCCTGTATCATATAAATTTCTTAAACAATCTTTTACATCAATCAAAAATTACGTAAAAAAGTAAGTATAAGCAATTTCGCATTTATTATTATTATTTTTTTAATAAAATAAAAAGAAAACACAAATTTAGATAGTAGGAAAAAAATGAGACTATAATTATTTTCAATTAAAGGTAAAATTTGAATAGAATGGAAAATATCCAGATTTTGATATGAAAAAATACCAAATATTTGTATTTCTATAAAGGAATTTTCATCGTATACCACCTAAATTCCGTGATACATATTTCTAATTAAATTTAAAGTTTAGAATAAAAAAATAGAAGTTTCTTCACTTCGATCAGTATATCTTAAAATTTCGAGATTAAACTAAAAACTTTCCAACAGTAAAAAAATACAAGTAGATTTCGATATATCCAAGTCAAAAGACACAGAAGAAAAAAAAAATTGGAATATCAAGGTTTTACTCAAATATCACTGTTATAATTAACGGTATAACTTTAACATTACTAGAAAATGTACAAGAATATTTTTTTTCGTCATATCGAAGTTTCCGAGAACCCAATATTTGACAAATCAAAAATTTTCTGAGTAGTTTTATCAGAAAAATAAAATCCTATATATTAATAAGTTATATTAATTAATTAGTAAATTAAAGTAAAAAGTAAATTAGCAATTAGTTAAATTAATTAATAATAGTTCCGGCTAAGAATAAATTTGTTTTCTTCATCCTAAATTGTTTTTTTTTCTTCTTATTATTTTTCTTATCAGAAACTGCAAGCCTGAAATAAATCCGACTGAGAATAAAATTTTATAGGTTTTTTTAGATCTAACTTGTTTTTCTTATTTAATTAAAAACTACAAAAATATTTCTCCAATTCATAAATATTTATAGATTAATACCCTTTTTTTCGGCTAAATTTACTTTTTTCCGATCGAACAGGAATTTTTCCGACTGACTTTTCCGTTTTTCCAATTTATAAATCTTTATAGATTAATACGTAATGCTATTTTTTCCGACTAAAGATGCCTTTACCGGTGAAACAGAAAACTTCCGATTGATATTTTCGTTTTTCCAATTTATAATTTTTTTTATAGGTAAATGCCATTTTTACGATCGAATAAGAATTTTTCCGATTTAAAAATTTACAAGTTAATACGTAATACTATTTTTTCCGACTAAACATGCCTTTCGGGATTGAAACGGAAAATTTTCCGAATGATATTTTCGTTTTTCTAATTTATAAGTTTTTATAGGCTAATACCATTTTTTCCGATCGAACAAGAATTTTTCCGATTGACTTATTCGTTTTTCCTATTTATAAATTTTTATAGGATAATACTATTTTTTCCGACTAAACATGCCTTTTCCGATGGAACAGGAAATTTTCCGAATGATACTTTCGTTTTTCCAATTTATAAGTTTTCATAGGTTAATACCATTTTTTCCGATTAAACAAGAATTCCGACTGATTTTTCCTTTTTCCAATTTGTAAGTTTTTATAGGATAATACGTAATACTATTTTTTCCGACTAAACACGCTTTTTCGGATGGAAAGGGAAAATTTCCGATTGATTTTCCAGTTTATAAGTTTTTAAAAGTTAAGAACATTTTTTCCGATCAAACAAGAATTTTTCCGACTGATTTTTCTGTTTTTCCAATTTATAAGTTTTTACAGGATAATACGTAATGCTATTTTTTCCAACTAAACACGCCTTTTCCCATGGAACGGGAAATTTTCCGAATGATTTTCCAGTTTATAAGATTTTATTGGTTAATACCATTTTTTTCCGATTAAACATACTTTTTCCGATAGATCTGGGAATTTTCCGACTGATTTCTGCTGGGGGGGGGGGGTGTTGCACCCCCCAACCCCCCCCCCCCCTGGAATTTACGGCCCTATTTGGACATGTTGCATATCTGCAACACGGTGATACAAAGATTGGTGATAACATTCTCTGCCAAAATAAGATTTCTTTTTGCCATTATGTGAATAAATTTGCATATAAAAAAATTTTCTTTTCCATTTATATATATATATATATATATATTTGTAATCTATTGTGTTACTATTTATACGATAAAAGCCAAACTTATCTGTGCGAGCCGCATACGTTATTTTGAAAGTGCAACTTGAAATTGGAAATGAAATTTCGGTTTTGCAATTTTTGCTACTACAAATTTTTTAATTTCTAAACATCCCACATTTTTAATTTTTACACCTCGTATAGGCAAAAAAAAAAAAAAAATGTGCTTTTAAATGCAATTTGCTTGAAAACTGCATCTTAATTTAGTTTTGAGGTTTTAATTTTTTGAAGTTTTTAATACTATTTTTGTGATCTAGCAACAAAAGGACTCCATTTCTATTAAAATTGAAAAAAAAAAAAAAAAACTAAATCTTTTCGTTGCCATTTTCTCACAAATGTGAAAATTTTTTAAACCAAAATACGTGCTATTTCAAGAATATCGTTTTTTTAAAAACCCGGTGAATTTTAATTTTATTTCGTTTCTATTCATCAATTAAATGATTTTTAGTTTATTACAAACTTACTTTACACACGATTCTACACTTTCTCTTTACAAAAATGCATTTAATATAATAGTTGTACGAATTATTTTCTCCGCTTTTATTTATTTCGTAATATCGTAAAAAATGCAAGCTTATTAATCAGTGTGTAAAATCATTTTCCGAATTTTGAAGAAATATCAATGAATGATTTTCGATAAAACATGGAGCTATAATAAACACACAAATGAATGCATATAAATCATTAGATACTCAATTTTCCTCTTGAATTACGACGTTATTATTATTATTATTATTATTATTATTATTATTATTATTATTTTGCTGAATTATTCCGCGATAATGATGTTGCATATATACTTTTCCATAGATGTTGTTTAAGAATTCACCGTAAAACAGGAATGCTTTAGAAGATGCAAATGATATCATTTTGTTAAAAAAGCTTGTATTTTAAGTCTTAAAACATATGTTTTGTAGAAGTGCGTCATTTTGACCCTAGCTGCTTTGCTATACTTCACAGGTAAAAATACTTTACTTTCGAAAATAAAGTTATCGAAATCACACACTGATGAAACGCAAAGTTTTACAAAATTTTGAGTGTCTTTATATAGTGGAGTCGTAAGAGAAGTGTGCATGATGTGGTCGAAAGTATCGGAAGTCTTTGTCCAAAAAAATAGCAATTTATGTTAGAGAACTTGATTCTCGACTGGATGAATTCACTTCACTGAGCTAGACAGGCAAATAAAAAAGTTATTTGCGAAAATTCAACTTCGAGATTGTAAAAATCATGGTTTTATTTTATAAGACATCACAGGAATATTGTCTATCGTATTTATTGCATGCAGATTTTTTCATAAATTTTCATTTGCACTTAAAAGAATAATTTAGTATCTATTTTCGGTAATACTTGGTTATGCCGTCGACCAATTTCGCCAAATTAATGGCGAAATTATACATATTGACATAATTTTTGTCTTAAATGACGAAAAAACAAATTATTAGTAGAATATTAATAAAAATACAAATAAAAATAACTTAATGACGTTTTAAGCACGTGTATCATATTTATTGTAATTGAATGTAACAATCACAATCATCCTTTATTGGCATTTATTCTTATAGTTTGGCGATAGTTTTTTTGGTCGACGCGATAACTATTAGTACTCTTTTCCACTAATAGCAATCGAGACTTCAAGCTTTGAATTTAATGATTTTAAAATGATCAAATTAAAATACCATTTTTTAAGGGTGAATACGGATATAAGAGATGCATATGTAAGTTTTGAGGTGGTGAAAATGATGTCGGGTTTGGATTTCATGGGGAAAAAAATTCTATGATTAAGTCAAAGTGGAATAAACTTTGCTGCATTTCATTTTGGAATACTACGTATAAGAGCCATAATTGATAATTTTGTCATATTAAACCGATCTGCTTACATTACGATTAAAGTTTAGTTTTAATAATTTGGACAATTGAGTTTTATAGAAATAGTATTTTGTTAACGATAAGTTAAAATATCATGTGTTTGAGAGTTAGACTTACCAATATTAGATACTTTTTTTATTGTAACAAATTTTGTAAGTTTATTATAAGTCAACGAAACAGTTAATTCGTAAATATTTTCTTTCGTCGAAATTCGGCGGGATCTATTTAAGTTGTATAACTACGAATCGTGATACCTTTGAGCTTTGGTGGGTGAATTTCTTCCCACTTCTTTTATTCTTCAACTATCACAATGGCACCAGAATAATCATCAAAATTTATTAAATAAAAAATTAATACATTTTTGCGTGAACACAATCTACGGAATTTTTAGTCCGAAAAATACTGGTAGCAATGTGACATTTTCATCTTTACAAAGCCTTCACCCACCAGATTTTAAACCGCTTCCCTGACTTGCCCGTACGTCATGTATGACGTACTACTACGTACTACTGCGTATGACGTAAACTACGGGCAACGTGTTTGTGCCAAGCATGTTTTGTCCGTACGTGGTACGGGTATTCATATCCCAGTCATGATTTATTATTTTACGAGCACGTTTTTCTTGTAAATTTTGCATTATTTATTCCGAACATTTTTCTGATTCAATTAGGCAAAAATTTCTGTTTTAAAAAATCAGTGATTAAAGATTAAAAATTATTCAACCCCTTGCGGGTGGTATATCTATAAAACCACTAATTTTATTTCCTAAATGCCGCATTGGCACCGGAATTTCGATAAAGAAATTTACGGTTTATTGAATAAGTTTTTCTTAGTTACAAATAAAGTTGTTTTCGAATTTTTGTGTCACTAATTGTAACACTTAAGCAATGAATTTGCACTGCGCCGCAAAGGATTAAAAGACACGAAGAAATAGGCATTATTTGAAAAAAATATTAATCAGTTAAGTATTAAAATAATCATTTTCGAGATAGAGCTCGTTTTCCGCAAGTCGCATTAGCACATTCATAAAAAGCTAACATTTATAAAGAGAATAAAAAAAGATTGTGAAAAGCAAAAACAAATCAATTCGATTCATCTATGAGACATTTGACTCTTTTACGTCTTCCTTTGTTTTTATTCTTTTCATATTAAGCTTGGAGATAACATTTTCTGCCCAAAAGAGATTCATTTATTCACTATGCCGAATCAATTTGTCGAAAATAAATTATATTTTTTCTTTATATACATTTTACAAATTTTTAAATATGTTCATAATTGTTCAATTGCGAATCGTGCTTTAAATAATCGTTTTCGTCATAAAGTTTGTTTTACGAAAATTGCATTAGAACATTATTCACTATGCCGAATCAATTTGTCGAAAATAAATTATATTTTTTCTTTATATACATTTTACAAATTTTTAAATATGTTCCTAATTGTTCAATTGCGAATCGTGCTTTAAATAATCGTTTTCGTCATAAAGTTTGTTTTACGAAAATTGCATTAGAACATTAATTTAAAAAATGATATTTTTAAGGGGCATAATAAAGATAGTTGAAAAGCATAAACAGATAAATTCGATTCATTGATGAGACATATGAAATGTTCACGCATTGTATGTTCATGTGGGCTTTTATATTTTCTGTTCATATCACTATTTTAATAAACATTTTAAGAAAATTCTACCATAAAATATATTTGCCAATTGTGGCACGTTTAAACTTAAAAAATGCTATTAATCCAGCCTGTAATCAATGTGTTAACTCTTTAACGTTCATTGGTTTCTCTACAAATTCACAAAATTTTAATTCCGATATGCAACAACGACATCGGAATTTTAATTTTAAAAAGTCCATTTTATTGAGTACGTGAAAAAAATCACTTTTTCTTATTTACAAATATATTTGCTCGCAATTACCAGTGTCATTCATTTATTTCAATATCTTAACGGTGAAAACGCTTTGTTCGTTAAAGGGTTAAACTAAATCTTGCTGTGGTGTTACCAGTAGGCTACATTTTTTCAGTTCAAATTTCCTGTTTAGCCCCTCTTTTTCGACATGGTCAAATTCTCATTGTTTTCTTTCGACATGTCTAATATGTCATTAACGAAGCCGGAATTTGTCATAAAAAAGAGTGGTGCTAATAAAGAAATCTGAATAAAAAAGAACATCACTGGCAACACTGTCTCCCAGTACTGACTTCCAGTAACTAAGTATTTTTAACCTACTAACGCCCAGTTGGGTATTTTTAAATCACAAGATTGAGTGGCAAAAAAGTGCTTTTTACACCAGTAAATCTAAAGATAAATCTATACTTTCTTTCACGAGACATATTCCTTGATAAAATAAGATAAAGATTTCTCTTGTTTTAAAATTATTGTGAAAGCCAAACTTTAAATTTTAACGAAGAAATTAATTCGAGTGATAATAGATTAATAAATGTACAAAAGATTCATTTTAAACCGTCTTTATGAATTTCGTCAAATATATCTCAATATAATCTATTCAATATTTGAAAAAATCGAACAAAGTGTCTAAAAGCTTATTTATAAAAATTGCAATAATCTGTAATCTCACTATTCTAAAAAAAAATAACTAACACTCGCTGTCATTGCCCCTGACAATGATTTTTTTTTGTGTGTGTGTGTGACATAGGGTATTTTTTTGCTAATATTAAGAAAACTACTACACACAAAAATATGAAAATTAGTGGTATTATAGATAAATGTTTTATAAATACGCTGATGCGCAGACAGTTTTTAAATCAAACAGAGATATTTTATGTTAAAGTTGGTCAAAATCGTTCCATTAAAAAGTTTTGAGCAAAAACTGTATATAGGTATTTAACCCATTAGTGCCTAGCGTCCCTTTTTAGGGACGCTTCAAAAGGTGCATTCAGCACTGTTTTTGACACCGGTAAAAAAGAAAAACAATAATTATTTTATTTAAATGATGCATTTTCGTGATTAATCAACTAAACTTAAATCTTCTAAAAATAGTGGTGCCAATCAAATAAAATTCACGCAAAAGATGCTGGGCACGAATGGGTTAAATATTTTTAGAACCTTTTATACATTAAAAGTTATCGGTGTGCTGACCGCATTTATTATTCAACTTCACTTATTTTTGAGAATTTATTTTCGTTTTAAATTCAAATTTTTAGCATTTTGAGAGACATTTTTTAGATATTTTAGAAAAAGTAATTTTAAATTGTTACTACGTAACCAAAGAATAATATTTCCTCCAAATAAAAAAATTATTTACACGTGACTATCAAAAACAAAAACAAACTTTCAAATGAAAAATTAATAACTACGAGTTAAAAGGGGGAAATAATCAAAATTACTTCATAAAACTATATTTACTTGTGAATATTAAAAGAGAAAGAAAATATTAAAATAATGAATTCATTAAAATGCTATAACAGCCATTAATGGAAAAATTAGTCATATTTAAAATAGCCAAACAGTAATATTGCAAACAGTTTAAATTAAAAATATATTTATATAAGACATTTCACATTTCAAAATGATCTTTTAAACAAATGTTGCCATTTATAATGCAGCGAAAATAAAAAATATTTTCTTTCTAGCAATAAATATATTCTTACGTGAATATATAAAAATGAAAGAAAACTTTTAAATAATTCATTAACGCGCGTTAAAAACAGCAATTAAAAGAAGTTACATTTAAAATGACCAAGTCATACAAAGCAGATAAGATTTTGAAATATATTTGGACAAAATAATTCTTTCATATTTTAATATGATATTTTAAACTATTGTTGTGAATTCTAAGACGGCATAAATAATATTTCTTTTGAAACAACAAAAGTATTTTCATGTTAATATAAAAAAGAGAAAGAAAAATTTCGTGGAAATTGCATCAGATTTAAACGACACATTTAAAATGACATACTTATTTTTTTTTTATCTTATACCGCCTTTCAAAACATATCAGGAGAAAAAGACTCTCTGTATTTCACTATTTAATTGATCTTGTTTAATCAAACAGGCAAATAACCAGTAGGAGTTTAACAAGAGTCGATTAAACATTTAAATTCTCCAAAGAAATGGAAATAAATGGAAACCCGTTTACAGAAAAATTGCCAATTTATATATATATATATATATAAATATATATATATATATATATATATATATACTATACACATATATACTTAAAGGTTCCATGTTTTGCAATCTTTTAAACTCTGATTAAATTGGCTTGTTTTTACAGTTTGTGGTGTCCTAACAAAGGTTGACCAGCATAGCTCGTAGGGGGCAGAGCTCCCTAGTATTTAAAAGAATGGCATATGAAAGGTATTTAAAAACACTTTTCAGTAATTTTGTTTAATGGAGTCACAGTTACAATATTATTGGAGTTACAACATTTATCGTCATCAACAGTTTTCTGCAATTTATTATTCTTTTAATTCTTGTACTTAAGGCTGTCAACGATCTCTCTAATTTAATCTCTTCATTTTCTAGAAATATAGATTACTCTCAGTATTTTCTGCTTCACCAGTGTCCACAAAGTCAATAAACAGTTAATCCATCAAGAAAAAGAAATTTATTTGTCCTCCCTTTTAGTTTCGAGTGTATAATGTCTAGCAGATAATGGACAAAGAGTGGAACAAAACAAAGAAATAATATTGTGTACTGGGTAAAACATGATTATAGAGGAGCAAATTGATATAATTTATTTTGTCCTTTCGTTTTTCATTGTGTTGGAATTACTTTTTACTTTTCTTTGTTCTTTCGTTTGAGGGGATTAACCATTTAACTCTGTGACAATATTTTTGTATAGCTTATTAAAGCTTCATAAAATAATAGTATTGCAAAGTATCAATGGGAAAATTTGTAACTGAAATCACTTTTTTTTTCAAACATTTTACCTTAAATAAGTTCTACTTTAATTAGAACTATTTTCCCCTTCATATATATTGAAAAAAAAAAAAAAAAAAAAAAACAGTAGAGATGATCAAAGTAGCAGTACAATAAAATTTCTTTGATATTTAAAGTATCCTTTTTTTTCACTGCTTACATCCTGAATAATCTAATGTTAGATATAACTAGCGTAAGAATAGGAATTTTTTTAAGCAATCTATTTTAAATACTCAAAAAATTACTTTTTTATCTAATTATTTTTTCCTTAAATCAAATTTCTAAACACATTTCTAAATTATTTTCAATTATAAAAGTCAAAGTTTTTGAGAAGAAGCAAAATATTGTTACAGTATTTTCCATATATTTCACGGCAGAAAAATATTGCACAAGTTGAGAATAAAGGTAGTGATTGCAAATTGAACAATGGAACAATGTGATCAGCTTGATGGGCTACCTAGTTGCGTGGCAACTTTACATCCAGTTTAGAGGTAAGTTGTGTTGCAGAGGCGTTAGGAAGCCGTTAAAAGAAAAATTGCTTAAATGCGGCTGGTGGCCACAAAATTTAAAATAACTATTAATAATTAAAATAAGCATAAAAGAGTAATAATAATTAGGAACATGTAAAATACATGTAGTTTAACAAGTTAAAAAAAAAGAATAAAAAAAAGAAAAATTCCATTAGATCCAAAAGGCCATGGCCAGGCGAAAAAGCTACCGGGGAAAACCCAAACTGTAAAAAAAGACTCCTTTCAGAGACCATACATTTTAATTTAACATAAAATAATTGCTAATATTAGCAGATTATCCTTTTTTTTTACAAAACAAAACAAAAACAAACAAAGAGTTTAAGTATAGTAATGAAGTGAGGAAAACTGAACTTTCATTGTTAAACGAAAGCGGGAATTTAACGGCGTTTTCTATTAGTGGGGGGGGGGGGGTTCGGATACCTCATAGTCTGGTAATTCCGCAACAATTTGGTGGGGAAGGTTATAAACAGATTTGTAGAAATTGTTAGAGAGCTGGTGTATGCGTTTCTTTAACGAAACAGTATTCTAAACCCTACGGTATTACGTAAATATCTATTGCCATTACGAATATTGCGTAGATTTTAAACATGCGCGCCATAAAGCGCTTTCATACTTGTATTGCAAGCGAAACCCCAGATAGGACAGGCATAGGTGAGAATAGATCTGATATAAGCATTATAAAGAATGAGTTTATTATTTATAGAGAGGGTATTACTTTTAAGAAGAGGAGAAAGAGATTTAGAAATTCCGGCGGCTTTGCCACGATTATTAGTAATATGCTTTTTCCAAGTAAGTCTGCGGTCCAGAGATACTCCCAGGTATTTGGTGTCGTTAGTAAAGGGATGGTGGTGTTATTAATAGTGATGCGGTTAGGATAAGTAAGTTTTCTAGAAAAATAGGTAGCAGAAGTTTTTTGCTCATTAAGTTTAACTCGCCATAGGTTACACCAGCTAAGAAAATCATCAATGTGCTTTTGTAAAATTTTGTATAGTGTAAATGGATGATGTGCAAAGGCATATATTGCGGGTAGTGATTGCAATTTCTGTTTCTTAAAATTAAATGTAAATTTTCTTATCATTAATAGTGGTGCCAGAGTCCTTAAAAAATATAAGGCGTGTGCAAACCCTGAGCAAAAAATTGGAGTTCTAAATTTTTTTTGCTGAATTTCAAAAAATTTCTTTTATGTATGTTGAAAGCTCTATAATAGAGGCATATAACTCAGCTGGATAATCATCCTTTTTAGGTGCATTCGTAATTATGTAAATACGTAGTACCTATAGTCGTCGTTCAATCCGTCCGTTTATCCGCATATAACAGCTCAAAAACTATCCAACGATATCTTTTAAAATTTAAAGTATATAATTATAATATAATTTTGTCGAATCATTTAAAATTTTATTAAAATCGGATATATAGTTGAATTACAGGAATAATCAAAAGTATTCCGTTACATTAAGGTCAATGGAAAAAATAGTTTCAAGTGCATTTTAATGATGTTACAAACATTCGAAGGCAATGCAATTCATTCGCATCTATGAAATATGTATTAAAATATACATTCTATACAATCTCTGGTGCAAAGAATATCTTTTATTAATATACAGGGCCACAAAAAAGTATTCTATTACATAACGGTACATGGGGAAACATAGTTTGAGGTGTGTTTTTACTATAAACTATTTCACATTTTATGAAATTGATATACATTGAGATTTATTATAAGTTAATTCCTATAAAAAAAAATTAGTATTTACAGGGTCACACGAAAGATTTCGGATACTATATTATATTGAAAGTACTGTATCGGTGATCCAGTGATCGGTTTCGAATTAACACCCTCCCTTCGGGCATTCTAGTGTTAAAGTATTTTTGTTAAAGTGGTATTTTTTAATTTCAGGAAATTGTAGTGGGTAGTTCTCTGAGTTTTTGTTTTGCAACTCACTTTACTGATAATTGCAATGAATATTGACCACCATTATTTTCAAAAGGTTTGCTTGGCATTATTGAATAAATGAAATATTTCCGATACAATATTTTTCATTTTTCCATTCTAGAGTACTGGTTGTCAAAAATCGCAGCATGTGACTTTCATTACAAGTGTTCATGGAAATAGACTAATATATTAATTTTATAAAATTGCATTTGTTTATTACTTTCATATCTCGTGTGATATATGCTCGCTCATTCTTTAAAAATATGCATTAAAATCGCATAATCCAATTTTTATAATGGCATAGCTGCCAACTTTTACGGATTTTTCCAACCACAAAAATTATGTAGTAAATATTGTCTTATTTAATCGTCGAAATCGTATGATTAAAGAAATGGAAAGATTCTGTGCAATTTTAGTGGTAGCAAAAATGCGTAAAAGTTGGCAGCTATATACTGGTAACGAAACATTAAAGTGTGATTAATATTTTTTAAATCTTCGTATTTTTTCAACTTCAGAAAATTGTAATATACGAGGGGGTTCTTTCACCTATGAGCTACACTCGTCAATCTCCGTTAGGGCACCCCAAACTCAAAAAACACGCTAATTTGATTGGCTTTTAAAAAATTGCAGAACATTATTATTTTTTTAAGTGGCGGTCTCTTTGTAAATGGGTTTCCATTCATTTTACTTTGATTGAAGAATTTTAAGGTCTAATCAGCTGTGTTGACATGTTTGATTACACAAGATCAGTTAAACAATAAAGTACCAATTTTTGTCTCCTTTTGGGGGGAGGAGAAACCGCGGTATAACAATTTTTTTTTAAATAAGGCACTTTAGATATATCGTTCAAATTTGATGTTTAGTTTCTGCTCCTACAAAAAATTTTAATGGAACGATTCTGACCAACTTTAAAA
This sequence comes from Maratus speculifer, assembly GCA_964019185.1. Lineage (NCBI taxonomy): Eukaryota > Metazoa > Arthropoda > Arachnida > Araneae > Salticidae > Maratus > Maratus speculifer. The sequence continues at coordinate 39,300,138 of OZ025296.1, forward strand.
TTAAATACCTCTTAAAACAATTATCTAATTGAAAAACTATCTGCATCAGCATCTTTATCAAACATATCTCTATAATATCACCAATTTTCATATTTTTGTGTGTAGTGGTTATCTCAACGTTAGCTAATTAATACGGTCACAAAAAATTCAAAGCCAGTGGCAATGACAACATTAGTTACTTTTTTGAGAATAGAAAAAAAAAAAAAAAAAAACAAGCGTTCACTTCTTTCATCCATCTTGTAATATACGTACCCTCATTCTTTATAAATATGCTTCTATGATTGTGTAATCTAATTTTCCTACTTACAACGAAACATTCAGCATGGCAACTATTTTTAAGTACTTTTTAAAATGTCAACGTCTTTTTTAATTTCTCAAAATTGTAGTACAGTGAAACCTGTATATAATGATAGTGTCTATAGCGATAAACCTGCATATAACGATATTATATCTGGCCCCAGCCAAAATCCTATTAATTTAATGTATATTGAGCCTGTCTGTAACAATAATTGGATTAAGATGAAACCTGTATATAACGATTTGCGCTTTTACAAACGGTCACTTTCAATTTCTTAATCCCTTTTAACTGTCTTTTGAAAGCCCCTCCCCCCTCTTCCCTCAACTCCTAAATTTTGTTGTTCTTTTTAATTAGGCAAGGTGATTGATAGCTCAGAGCTGCAATGCTTCTTTTAAGATTTGGAATGCAATATCCTTGTGCTATGTAAATTCAGGGAGGAGTTGTTGGACGCTGAACAAAGGCTATTTCCTCATTTTTGACGTTGTATTTTGTACTTTACTATTTTCGAACAAGAAATTAGTAAACTAACTGTGGTAGGTAGGATCTTTTCATGGAATCACGATTACAATGCAATTATGCCGTCCTGATAGCGTTTTCGACACCCATTTCCAGTATAATTCTTGTTCATCTTGACCTAATATTCTTACACGTGTCGTTTGGACTTGACCTTTTGAACCACCCTGCATATATATACATATATACATATATTGAAATTGCTTTGAGAATAAGAGTATCAAAAACAACAAATATGTTCATTGTCGTATTATTACTAAGTCGCAATGATATGAGCATAAATTGCTGTGGGAACGCATTTGTGGTAATTATAACAATGTGACAAAAAATTCGATATGCAATGAATGTAGTAAAATTAAATGCATTTTGTAACATTAAAAAGGTGTTTTTCATTACTATTTCAGCTTAAAAACTCAATTTTTTGACAAGTGTGACACCAAAAAATGCGAATAGTTTTTTAATGAAAATGATTTTAATTATTTGACTATGAGTAGCAATAGAAGAGAAAATAATTTGTAGTTTTATACCGATAACAAATGGTATTAGATGATCATATGACAGTGAATTTTAAATCAGATTAGATTCAGCTTTTTATGTTGCTGTTGTAATGTGTACAGTAATATGACACGTTACTTAAATAAATAAATAAATAAAAAACACGAAAGGAAAAATTATTTTATTTATCATTCGTAACGCTCAAAATAAACGCTTTTATCAAGCTTTAAATATATATTTGATAAAGTCACTTCTTATAAGATCTTTTTATTTTCTATCTCTCTAGTTTCGAAAAGAAAATGCTCTTAATAAATGACAGCTTATTTTAACAGCGGAAAATTTATTTTAATAAAAAGCTAAAGTCATACAATCAAAAATTATTACATTTTAAAAATATTTATAAATGAATATTTTCTGGAAAATTTTTCTGTGTAGTATTTTCTGAATTAATATTTTGTGCCTTTTCTAGCACAGTGTGCCTAGTGTAGGAACATTTAATTTTAATTTCAAACTTACAAACAGCGTCAATAATATTTTTATAAAATTTTGGTTTACAATAAAAGTGAAAAATTAAGGAATTCTTAATTTAAAAAAAGTCGTTCGTAAATTCCGGTGATAGTCGAAAATTTCTCAATTTACTAACAGAATTTGTCCGTGCCGGAAAAAGTTAACCCGTTCGGGACCATGGGTGCATATAGCAAACTCAAAAAGTGCTTACAGAGTTTAAATTTAATACCAGCAATATATATATATGTATATATTTGACTCAATTACGATAATTTCGTGATTTAAAAAGTCAAATCAAATAATTAACAAAAAGTGGTGCCAATCACGTAAAATTCATGTAAAAGATGTTGGTCCAGAGCAAGTTAAATAATGGCATTTTACTTTTTCATATCACGAATGATTCTTAAATTGCAAAATATTTTAATTTCTTTTTTAAATTATTATGTACTTGAAATAAATTCCATACATATTTATGTTAGGGATTTACAAATAGGACAATATTTTATATTTATTTACAGAAATTTTTATATTTACTAAATATTTTATATTTACTTATAAAAATTGTTCTCAGATTCAAAGTGCAATGGCAGAAAAAAATAAACACCCCCCCCCCCCCCCACTAATTCTGCAATTTAGTGTTGTTGAAGAAAGTTATTGGCTGTTCAACGATTGGAAATAAAGTCAGTAAAGTCAGCTTTTAAATTGTGTAACAAACTTATCTTAGGAAAGGGGGGGGGGGGTCTGTAAGTCAAAACCAGACCAAACTTCACTTTCTTCAGCGACAACATGCAATTTGGACAAAATAATTACAATGTAAATAACAATGACAATTTGACAATATAATTAAAATATAATTAAAAATGAATATTTGACAGTAAAGTTGAAATTTTCCGAAACGAAATTTCAAGTCATTTGGATTATAAGCTTACGAATTATAAACCTTCAAATTTAGAGCTCCCGATGTTAAATTAAATTTTCATTGTTTTTATTACTATCTTCCGAGATTGTTATCCCAATGTGATATTTTTTGTGGCATTATAATACTAAAAACCCAAACATAAATACACTGATTTTATAAGTTCAAAAATTTTATAAACATGACTTATGAATTATGAAAATCAAATGTTCTAATTTAAACTGCATTCTCAATTTTATTCCTCGAAGGGAGGTGTGATATAATACACTATATGGACAAAGGTGGCCAGCCACTTGCGATTTTAGACGTTTTGTTAATTATCTAGAAAAATGCATGAAGAATTAATTTGAAACTCTAGGTTGTAAACAGAATAGTACAGGTCATATAGTACCGCTAAGTTTTTTTCCCCGAAATTCCGCAGGGGACGTCAACAAATTAAAAAAGATCTTTTGGGTAACCCTGTCAAAACTAAAGTACCAAAAGTGTTCAAACTTCAAATTACGATAACTGGCATGCTGTAATAAATTTTGTTCATTTTTATGAGGATGGCATGTATATTTGTAGAGAAATTAAGGTTTTTGTCTCAAACTATTGACATTTTATTTTATTTATTTACTTATTTATTTATTTATTTATGTTTTTTTATTGTTATATTATTATTATTATTATTATTATTTTTTTTTTTGCTTATAATAGAATGACATAGAAAGAACAATATTGCACGAACTACTATAATTTAATATCTATTTGAGACTTTCACAGAAGTTGCTCTATACATTTAGCTAACATATAATACAATTTATATTTTGATATCGTTCACGTATGCGCTGTGAAACATTATTTCGTAAACCTGCTCATCATTTACCATACGAGTGTTTACTATTTTTTAATTCTGATTACAGGGTATTATGAACAATAATATTTGTCATTCTTCTCATTTCAAAGTTATTTTATTTCCAAAAACATATTCATCAAAGACCTTGACTGTATTGCCACGTACAAAAATTTCAAAGAAAACATCTGCTTGCTTCTTTTTAAAAAATAGATAAACTGGGAAACTTGCCGCGTATTAAGTATGATAAAGCCTAACAGTGATCATTGATAAGTTTATCTTTGCAAGAAAACTATGAAGATAAAGCACTATTTCTTTTCATTTTTATGCAAATGTTGATTAGTGTCTATTTTATCAAAATTTAATAAAAGAATACTTGGTGCTGAGGTACTTCCATTGATTTTACTTCTATGATGAAGTTCCTTTCAGTGTTCGCATTATGTGGTAAGTAAAAATATGTATATGTAACATAATGAAAAGTGCGACATACCTTCTGTTCAATTAATTTAAAGTCAAAATAATATGAAATGTTTATCGGAACTAATGTGTAAATAAAGAAAGCAATAATATTCGTTTTTAACACTTTTCAAGTTTATGATTTCGGTTCGTTTGTTCGTCTGTCCGCGCTCTAAATCTTGAAAATATATTTTTATTGCTCTGAAATTTTTGGAAGTTGTTGATATTTACTCTAGCACAAACCCTATTCAAAATGAAGTTTCTAGCAAGATTAGTTTAATTACAGGGATAGTCAAAAATTTTACTTCACAATACGACCTACGGGGAAAAATCGTTTCAAATGAATTTTAAAGCTGTTACATTCTGTCAAACATATTAAAATTTATATGCATTCACGAAGTTCACTAAAACATGCAGTTAAAATAATGGTTATTATACATTTACAGAGCCACACGAAAGAATTCCATTACAAAATAATGAAGAGGGGAAATGTTTGCGACATACTTTAATTATGTTAAACAATTTCATGTATAATAAAATTCATATACATAAGTGAGGCTTAATATTTTACGCATAAATTTACAGGTTTCACAAAAGCCTTCCATTACAAAATGGTAAAAAGAGGATTGTTAGCGGGATATTTTAATTATATTAAACTGTTTCATGTATAATAAATTGATATACGTCACTCAGGTTTAACATAAATTACTTCGCGCAAAATATGAAGTCTATAGCATTTACAGGGACACACAAAAGATTTAAAATAGTATATTCAATCAGAAGTACTGTATAGTATATCGATGATGGCTGATGGATGGATGGATGAAATGAACTTTCAGTTACCATATACACTTGTAAGTAACAGTAAATTAATGCACCATATATGGTATTAATTTAATACCTATAACATATATATATATGTATATATTTGACTCAATTACGATAATTTCGTGATTTACAAAGTCAAATCAAATAATTAACAAAAGGTGGTGCCAATCACGTAAAATTCATGTAAAAGATGTTGGTCCAGAGCGAGTTAAATAATGACATTTTACTTTTTCATATCACGAATGATTCTTAAATTGCAAAATATTTTAATTTCTTTTTTAAATTATTATGCACTTGAAATTAATTCCATACATATTTATGTTAGGGATTTACAAATAGGACAATATTTTATATTTATTTACAGAAATTTTTATATTTATTAAATATTTTATATTTACTTATAAAAATTGTTCTCAGATTCAAAGTGCAATGGTAGAAAAAAATAAACACCCCCCACTAATTCTGCAATTTAGTATTGTTGAAGAAAGTTATTGGCTGTTCAACGATTGGAAATAAAGTCAGTAAAGTCAACTTTTAAATTGTGTAACAAACTTATCTTAGGAAAGGGGGGGGGGGAATCTGTAAGTCAAAACCAGACCAAACTTCACTTTCTTCAACGACAACATGCAATTTCACATTATATGGTATTAATAAATGTTTGTAGAATATAGATAAAATAATATACAGGACCATGCAAAGAATTGAATGGATAGTTGTCTATGGATGAAAATTTCTAGAAACATGATTTTAGTAATTTTAAGAATACTTTAGTTTGAACTAAATTTTAGCTAAATACAGGCATATAATAAAGGTGACAGGTGAACTGCAGGGCTGAACTAAAGTATACAAGCATGTTTCCCTCTGTTACTATAAATTGCTGAAAGATAAATCTGAACCCGTTAGGCGTTTTCTTGCTATACTAAATTTGTCCATTATATAGAATATATCAATCGATAGATCAAGCAAAAATGTTCTGCTGGCAAGGCTGTTGAAATGTATTGCAATATATATTTGGCTATAGACAGTAGCAATTTATTTCCATAAATAACAAAGTTTTGTTGAAGATTTCAGACGTTGTGGAAAGTGGTTCATAATCTATGCTTAACGCATGATTTTTCTTACATGTTTAGTCCGCTGGAATTTCGCTTTTAATCTTATTTAGCTAACTAATAATTTCAGCTGCTTCGTACTGAATACTGAATATCCAGATGTACAGCTAAAACATGCAAATTTTTGTCTTATTTAAAAAGACATTTTCTACAGTACCGAAGAATTCTCTATACTGGAAATTCCAGGACCAGGACGAACATTGGAATAGATATTTTTCCATTAACCTTTTGCACTCGTTCGCGCATCATCGTTCTTTGCAAAAAAAATTTTTGCACCAGCAATAAAGGAAAAGATAAATTTGTCTTATTTAATTAAAGCATTTTTGTAAACTGTGTACTTCAAGAAAACTTTTTTAAAAAGTGATTTCAACCGAATAAATTTTGTGCAAGACAAGTCATCGTCGGAAGGGTTAACTCGTTAACCCTTCCGACGCATCTTCCGACTTTATTGCATCAGCGCCATATCTATTTTAAACCTAAGCTCGAAAATCTACATACTTAACAGGATACATTTTTTAAATTAGGTTGGTACCAATTTTATTAAAGGATAAAATTCGTCAGCATTAATATTCCATTAAAGGAACCACATATTACTGTTTCAGATTAAAAAATACCAATCCGAATTTTAAAAAGTATACCCTACGGCATCCTGGGTTGCCCGATTTGGCCACTTTAATAGTAATGAAATTTTAGATTCACACCAGAAATTTTGTTTAGCATTCTATATTTACTGTCACACGTTTCGTGATCACCCCAAGTAAAAATTCTTCTCACAGAATTTCTGATGTGAATTCGATGTTTTTAAATCAAAAGTAGAGCATAAACGGGCAACACAGGCGGCATCACTGATGTATGTCATGTAAATTTTATCGAGGCCTAGTACACACCTAAAAACATTGTTTTCATTAAGTACCATGAATTTGACCAGTATGATTGATCCCTGTCACCGATCACAAACAATTAAAAGAATGGAATAATACATATTTTGTCCATGCCAGATGGCTTCACTAGACAAAAATTTAAAATTTGTTCTTCGAAAACAAAAGAAATTTCTTTCAAGTTATTAAGGTAAGATTTATTTTCATTATTTTTTTCGAATACTTAAAAATATTAATATAAAAAATATTGCAGACTGCTAAGCAGATAAAATTAATTATTTTAAGTTCATCTGGTTGCAAACTATAGCACAATATTTTAAAACGCTAAATGTGTACATACAACACACACACAAAATATCAAAATTGAGCTAAAAAATAAAATATTTTTATTCTTTATTATTTTTCGCATTATTAAATCAATACATAGATTTAAATTTTTTTTTCTTCACAAGAATAGAAAAAATCGTGCAGTAATGTTTCAGGGGAAAGGTACTTAGTATGTTCGTAAAATGCAGAAATGAGACACAATAATTTGAAAACATATTTATTTCAAAATAAGCAAAAGTTTTTATTTCCGTATTTATTAAAGGGAAATTTTTTTCTCAATATTCTTGTGCCAATGAGTTTTTTAGGACTAAAAATAAAGTGGTCCAAAAAAATAACCACCGACCTTGATTTAAATTTTTTTAACTACAAAATTAGAATACTTAACACTTAGCCTATTTTTATCCTCTTCGTAAATTCTGTTGTTTCGAAGTTCTAAATCTATTGAAATGTATTGCCGTTAAGTGAAAAAATATTTTGCAAAGATCATTTTTCATATTTTGTCTATTTTTTTCGTTTCGGATTGTGTAACCGAAATGGTTTCCGGCAAGAACATTCGGCTTCCTTTATAAAATCTTTTTTGCAACACTATTTTTAACTGTAAAATGATCTTTTTTGATTATAAGATATTTTCGATTAAGTAAGACAAATATTTTAGTATGGCAAAGTATTGTCTCTCGCCCCCTCCCTTAACCACTTGGGGACGAGCAACACATATACGTGCCGCAAAAAGGCTTAAGAATCATCGTTTATCCCCACTAGTAAAATTTTACTGTAAAATTTGCCTAATTCAGGCGGAGCATTTTCTCGATTCAATAACACACAAATTTCTGTTTTTTAAAACCGGTAACAAAACATTAAAAATTTCGTAACAGGCTCCCGTCGCGAAGAGGTTAAAAGAAAAGAAAAGACAGTTAAGGAGTCAAATTCGAACACAGGATCTCTTCTATCAAGAGATTTTGAACGCTGACAATATTTAAAAGCTGGCTAAAAACAAAGAAATTCTGGAGCTGAGATCCGATGAATTCCGCCACCAATCAAGCGCTGTCTAGCATAACCTTTTTAACCCCCTAATGCCCTTGGTAATAAATGTGCTAAAGACAGTATTTTAAATTTAATTCGAAAACGGATTTAATTCGGATATTCCAAATTCACAGCAGAAATTTAAAGCAGAAATATTTGCTTTACTTAATAAGAGACTTTTGCTATGTAAATGAAGCCAAGTGTATTATTCAAATTTTCTGGTGTAAAATCAGATTTTCTAAACAGCGGAAATTCTAGAATGTATTTTAAGGATTATAAAGGATATATATAAAGGATTGTACATAAAGGATTAAATCATCTATATTTTGCTTGTTCTGGATTACGTTTAGTACGGTGATTTAATTGGTAAATAATTCATATAAAATAAAATTTTCAAATTTTGTGAAATACATTGGAAAATTACAACTTATGTTTCTTTGATTCTGAATTTCTAAAAATCAATTTCTTTAAAATGATATTGTTCTACGCCTGATACTTTGCTCCTGGATAATAATTCAAAATGTATGATTAAAATATTTTATACTTTTTTTAAGTGATGATATGGCATCTTTCTCTCTTTTGTTTAGCTATCACTTGCTGTTTAGCAGTGCCCAACAGCGAATGGCCGCCTTGCTCGCCAGTCCAGCTGCAATTTTGTCCCAAAGGTCCAGTATTTGACAGAATAACAACAGAAGATGATCTCGACAAAGTATGCAGGTAAAAATTTATATCTGTGGGTAGGGAAATTATGTGGTTTTTTTAATGTAAATCATATAATGCGCTAGCTTTTGCCCGCTGCTTCGCTCGCGTTCAATACAACAAACTGTGTAATCGACCATTTAAAAACTTATAGAATTATTGAGGGATAAGTGGAAAATAAATTTCACTTATTATTTTTATATATATTTACTTTAAACCAAAAACAACAATACCAATTCACAAAGCAAAACTAAATCCAAAACCAAAGCGATTGTCTTATTCCATAAATGTCCAGAAATATTATAAATCTAAACTAAACGAATTAATCCAATCCGAAAAACAACAACGGTAAAACCAAAGCCGAAACCGAGTTTGTTTTCGGAAATCGGAAAACCAAACCAAGGCAACAATACCAAATCTTAAATCAATGTGAATCAATCGTCAAATAACAGAGTATAGGTACCGTATGCACTAAAGTGTGAAGCGCGGGCAGATGCGCTTAAGTACAGATAGAGGGCATACAGCGTTATCTTGTTTCAGAAACCTATCAGCGCCATTTATCGGAATCCATGAGTAACAGTTTAGCTTTCTACCTTGAAGTTGCGGAATGCTCCATAAAAACTTCCACCCCCCCCCATTTTAGGGAAGTGGGGGTTAGAAAGAGACAAAAAGTAATCTATGTCACTCTCCATCCCTTCAAATATCTCCACTTAAAAAATCACGTCAATTTGTCGCTCCGTTTTGCCGTGAAAGACGGACAAACAAACAGACACACACATACACTTTCCCATTTATAATATTAGTATGGACATTTATCTGTAAAACTACAAGTTTTCATACGTTTATATGCAATAGTATTCTTAATATAAGCCGAGAAAGACCCCTAGTCACCATAAATTAAGCTATGACAGCACAGAGATGAAAGAGTTGCGCCAAAAATGGCACTAAAGTTCAATATTTGTTATTTTCTTTATTATATATAACAAATCATGTCATTAAATTAGGCGAGAAATGCTGTTAAAATTTAGTCGTGTCAGAAGACCATTTGTAGTGAGCGCTTGTACCCTAACAGCAAGAGCTTTAGTTGCTTTTTTTTAGATTAGAAAAATCTCGATTTTTGGACACATTTGAAATTTGATTCATTTAAGTACTTATTAAGATCAACTTAAAGATAAAAAAATATATAAAACACTGTCGCCGCAAATATGACTGATTTTGGCTAATTCAGCATCCTGTATTGGTAAATATTTAATTCATTTTTTATTTATTTAGTTTTCCACAAATCACATTAAGTAACACTAGTTTTGTGTTTTTTTTTTTAAATTTCGGAAATGTAAATGCATTTATGAGATTTGGAGTAGGCAGTTTTATCTTTTATCTTTTTCTTTTCAGAGCAGTAGAATGCTGGGTAGACCTTTCTGACACCTGTGGGGACGATTACATGGGACCTATAGGATACTTCTCTATAAATGGTTATCGAAAAATGGTTAAAGCTCTTTGCGACAAAACAAATCCACTCAGGAGGAGTAAGTGCTCGCAGTAATTCTTGATATTTTTAACCCATTTTTAGAAAATTCTATCGAATAATCAACGAATATTCAAAAGAATTTCTGAGCTGTCTTTTAAAGAAGCTTAGCTTTATTAAAGTGTGAACAGATATATTTAAAGAATATATTAGACCGGGAGGCGGCAGCACAGGTAATCATCTCATCGAGTTCACGGTTGAAAATTTAGATTTAGTGAAATCACGATTCGCATATTAGAACACAGTCGGTCTGACAAGACATATCTTGGTGCAATACACCTAAAAATCCTATTTTAGCGAATGTTTCATAGATTTACCATTATGTTTTCCTGCTCTTAATCCTCCATGTTTTCGTACTTTTCGGTTCAGGAAAGCACAATGGTAAACCTACGAGTCAACCGCTAAAATCGGGTTTTTAAGTCTTTTCCAACAAGACATGATTTGGCTGACCGATTGCATTTTAATATACAAATCGAAATTTAACTTATCCCAGATTTTTTTTCCGTGAATTCGATGAGGTAATTGTGTGTGCTGCCGCCTCCCGGTCTACATGTTGGGGGAAAATCTATTAATTGATTCGAAATACGAATTAATCAAAAGGTGATGTCATCCCACTTTTTTATAGATTCTTTTCTTTACATTTAGGAATGAGATATTTCGTATACTGCAAGAAAGTATTTATAAAATCAACCAACGCTCCAACGTATTCCACTGTAAGCGAGAGTGTTAACCCGGTTGTAGTCGAATTTCTCTCAAAGCGCTTGCAGCAAGTGGAAAATAATTTCTAGTCAACTGTAGTTAAAACAATAGCTGTGTACCACGATTAATCAACATTTGATACTTCCATAAATAAAACGAAATGAAATCCGTTAGTTATTGGGATATAAGGTAAGATCAACTGATAGTTTTAGTTCACATTCAGAGCAAAATCTATAAATCGTGTGCATTTCTGTATGGTGACCATTGAAATCATATTGGAAAAACGGAAAAACGTATGTTCTTTTATCGGTTGAGCTTAGTGCAACACTCTAGCATTCCAGTTGAAAGTTAAATAACAACACAATAGAGGTGATTATTTTATTACTGACAAGATTTTATTTGTGACACATTTAATACGTATGCTGCGCATTGGACCAGAGGCGCTAAATGTATTCCATAGGGAATTTTTTATGATTTCGCCGTTTATAGTAATTTTCTTTTCTTTTATGATTGAAAAAAAATGCCGCGCTGGAATTTTCCTGAAAACGCTTTGTTACGCTCATACAAAGTAGTCTAAAAGTCGTCTTTTTTAGGCATTTTTAAAATGCACAATTTTAACCGAATTTTGCTCATGATCGTATAGTTACTTTTAAAGGTAAAATTGACTATTCAAGATATTTGCAGGGAAGAGACTTGCTGACACTTCAAATAATGTAATTTTACCATTGTTTAAACGACAAAAATTTGAAAATAATGTTTTTGAAAAATATAATTTGTTAATTAATTTTTTTTTATTGATTCTTTAGAAAATAACATTTTGTTGATATTCAATATATGAAGTAATATCAGTGAAAGTTCAAAGAAGATATTCATTAAATGTATAAAATGAAATTTCCTTTATACTTCTATATACGGGTATTTCCATGACCACATGTCGTGTAAGTCACATACTATGATTTTGGAAACCAGTATTTTAGAACGAAAAAATATGATTTAATTTACCAGAGTTATTTCATTAACTGAATAAGGCCATGCAAACCTTTCGAAAATAACGGTGGCCAACAATTTAAAAATTACTAATAATGTGACTTACACGACAAATGCTCATGGAAATTCCCATACTTTTTTGTGATGTATTTAAATAACGATTATATTGCTGTTTAAGTCTAATCAATGAATCCAAGCTTCTGATTAAGTGTTTCCAGTTTTAATTTCAGGGTAGCGAGTGTTTAGGAACAAACATAGTAAAAACAACTACCAGTATTTTGTTAAAAAGTAATTCGCCTTTTTTAGATTTCTTTACATTATTCAAAGTATTTTTAATCGGAAAATTTTGGTACTTACCTCTTATTTTTTTTTACTTTGTTTTACTCGATTACTCGCAACCTGACTATGTTTCTTTGAAAAATTAATACTAGCTGGGACTCAATCCAGGCAACCTATTAGTATATACCACAGCATGTAAAATTAAAAATTTAAGCAAACATCATGAATCATGTTTTGAAAAATATAAATAATTTTCCTATGTCTAAAATCTTATAGTCCGGCTCTCTTTCTGTTGAGAAAAAAGTTTCTGCCGGCAAGATTTTAAAATTCGACCAAAGTGCACCGCGTTCCATTTTTATACCACAAATTATTTAAATTACAGTAATTTAGAGTTATCTTCGAAAATATTCTTCAATAACTTCTACTTTTACCAAACGTATGATGAAACTCTGGAGAATCCAGATTTTAAATCTGAACTAAAAAAGTCTTTTTTTAAAATACTAACTGAGATAAATTACAATAAGCTATTAACTACTTAACTGATCAATATTTTTTTAAAAAGTCTTTCAAATAATGCCTATTTTTTACATGTCCTTTAGAGAATTTTTAATCTCTTATTTCCGATTTTTCAAAACAGAACTTTTTATGATCCTCCAATTAAGTAATACAAAATGTACAATAAAATTTTACTGGTGAGAGTAATAAATTATTTTTGGAGAATAGATGCCTGTACCTGGTGCTGGCAAATTATGATTGGCAGAAACACGTTGCCCGTACGACCTACAGAACAGAGAAGCGATTAATATTTGGGCCTCTCTATATGCACCTAAATATGTTAAAGTCAACTTTACTTTCGTTGGCAAACAGGATTATTATGTTTCAGGAATTTTTCCAGGCAGTATAGGCGGAGGACACTTTTTAAATACGGATTTCTAGATTTCCACTGTTGTTATGAAATGGTAAAATTCTTCTCAATTTCGCATTAATTAATATTTAATTAAATAAGGTGAAATTTACCATTTCCAAAAATTAGTGCTAATCAAGAAATCTAAATTTAAAAAAAGTAGCCCTATGACAATACTATTTCCAAGTAAAATATCAGTATTTTTCATAAATAAATAAATCTAAGTTAAAAGCACGTGATTTCGCCTTTCTTAAGTCGGGAACTACTGTAAGAAAGTACTGATGCCGAAAATTTTCATGATCTTGAAATTCCCTGACCAGTATGAAGCTTCGGTAAACATTCATTATTCACGCATATCTTTCCCTGTCTTCAGCTTTTAGTAAAAGTGTAATTTTTCTATATGAATAACATAGTTTTTTAAGATAATTTTTTTTTACATTGCAGAATTTCTCGACAACGCTGTATGCATAGCCGAAGAAATGACCGCTAATAGAGATGTTCTCAAAAAATGTGGACTAAAAGGCTTTACAAGAGAAGAATATTGCAGGCAAGTATATTAACTTATTTATACTTTATTATCCTTAACCCCTTGAGAGGTGGTGGGATATATCATATCCCACCTACGATTAATAAAGATTCGCACCAGAAAAAATTGACTAAATTTCATATTTCTAACTTTGGTGGAAAATAGGCGTGAAATTGTTTTTCATTATTTTGAATTAAAATTTTACTAAATTTACGGTGCGAATTTAGAATTACACGAACCATTTGCTTGCCCCTTAAAGGATTAAATGCGTCACTAACCATAGTAATAAGGTGGAATCATGTGTACTTTTCGAATTTCGACAAACATTTTGGCCGCCATACAAGAGCATGATGGATTGTAGCTAATGAGTTTCTCGATTTTTTCCAAGAGTTTTCATCAAAAGTCAATCAAGTACGCAATGCTTTTGGAAATATTCTTATAAATATTGCCAGCTGTGGCAGATGGTGGATAGTGCTTTTGGTGGATTGGGAACCACAGGAAGAAAAACTGTGACTGCTCATAGAACATGCGTGCAAATGGCAACTAATGAGTTGCACTCGTTGAAAGATGAGTAAGTGTAATAAACAAAACATGGTTGCCCAACACTTGTTCATAGCATTCTTAACATTTCTTACCACATACCATGTAGATACCACTTGCAGGGTGTTTCACAAAGGACCCCTAACTTTATAAAATCAATAATTCAGAAATGGGGATAGATAGAATTGTGAAACCAGGGGTATGTTTAACAAAAAATGAATCTGATAAAGAAACGTCAAATTTTAGTTTAAAATAGCGTCTATAGATGGCGCTATTATTAATAGACTGTATCACATTAAAAGTGATTTAAAATGTGCACCTTTTACACAGCAGACATGTCATAAAAGAATAATGAAATTGTCAGCGACTCTCTATAGAGTGTCACCTGAAATCGACACACAAGCTTGAAAAATAGCCTTTTCAAGCTCGGCGAGTGTTGAAGGATTGTTCTAATAAACAATGCCATTTAATTTACCCCCGCAAAAAGGAATCCCATAGAGTGAGGTCGGTTTGAATACGGAAGCCATTCCATGCCTTTTCCCTTCAGTTTCTAATAATTAAACACAATATATCTATCGCCGAATTATTCATCTATAAAGTCAAAAACGTCTTGTGTACGATACGGACGAGTCCCATGTAGAATGAACCACACCGTGCTTGGGTGATCATCTAACGCTTGTTGAGTGGCGACAAATTGTTTTAAAAGCGCAATATACAGTTCAGTCGTTACTTTTTTAACAAGAAAAATAACCCTATAACGTCTTTGCGACAGATTGCAGACCTAATTATAAGTTTTTGGCTATAGAGTGGTCATGCGTCAGCCAAATATTGATTTTCTATACCCCAAAATCGCCAATTGTGTCCGTTAACGGCACCATCCAGATCAAAATGGAGCTCATCAGTAAACACTATTCGGAAGATATCGAAACCAGAATCACCAGTCTTAGCATCTCGTTAGCGAAATCCTTTTGTTGTCGTTCAGCTGGATCTGGTATGGCGTTCCTGCATTAAATATTGTAAGGAAACATGTGTAATGTTTTCTGCAGGATTCTGCATATGCTGGATAGCTTGATTTCGGATACAGCTGCAAGTCTGTGGGCAGATTTATTTGACCTGCTCTCAATAACTGCAGCAAATGTTTTTGAATTTTCAGGAGTAACGACGAAGTGAGTCCGACCTACATCTCCGATTAACGTATTGGTCATGTTTCCTGTCTGTTCAAATTTTTTGAAAAGTTCACGAATTGTTTTCCCATCTGGGCCTAATGCGACTACGAAACTTGTTTGAAAGCTTTTTCTTGTGTCAGTAAGACTCTGATTTAATTGGTAGTCTCTAACATAATAAACAGGCATTCGTTAATAATAGACATAACTTTTGGAAATATTTTCACTACACATGTGTTGTGTTTGGTTTGGTGGGTGAGGAGAAGAGATGGGGGAAGAAAACACTTTTTACTTGCTTCTACCCACAATTAGGCCAAATAAATGATCGTGATAGTGACAGCACATCGCGGAGAATGGGGGCCTGCAAACGACCCAAGTGACCATCCTTACTTCACTTAAAATAGTAAAAATATTCTTTTAATCTTGAAAAAGATAAATTAAATACAAAATTATTAAATATAAATTTGAAGAAAAGATAGAGTTACCTGTATAGTCCTTGGCAGATGATGAGTAGTGAATCCAAACATGCACAGGAAATTAATACACATTATTTGGTTGAAAATTAATATTTATTTATTTGTGCAAAACTTGTATTTTTTTTTTTATCATGAAAATCGAAATTCTTCTTTATAGAAACATTTTTTGTTTCTCATAGTAGTTAAACATTTGCATTATGGCAAAACTTTACAAATGAAGATTTTTTTTCAAATTAACATGTTTCAAACAAAACCAACATTCTTCAGTATAACACATTTTTTTTATATATATATATCTCTTGAGAGCACGAACTACAAATTTTTTTGTGATTCAAAAGGGAAAATATCATCATTTCCTTCAAGACATCATTCAAACATGTATTTTCAAAACATTTATATCAGAAGAAGAATAATATAGAGATATACCTGTATTCTCAATTATGCATAGATGTACACCAATATCTTCTTTGAAGCGCCCCGTGAATTTTTCAAATATATTAGAATAAAGATGGGCCAAATAATGAAATAAAATAAACTTTATGTAAATAAAACTTCTTCAGTTCACAAACGAAAATCTTCTCATCTTCACCTCTGCTTGTTTATTCAGAGGACGGCGATTATATGAAAAGATTAATGAAGAAATTTGGGCAGTTGAAGAAAATTGTTAACGATGAGATGATGAAAACCAAGTTAATACTTAGAAGACATATGACGACATTCCAATTTTAGATATGAAGGCACCACGAGAACAACCAACAGAAGGTCTATGGTGGGTCCTTATTTAACTTTTGTAATCCGAAAAAGAGAAGGCACAAAACATAAAAATTTCGGGATGCCTTTGAAGGGGCTTTGCTCCTCGCAGCCTTGAAAAATCAACCTTTTCTGAAACCATGGCGTGATCATAGCACCCTGAAATGTTGCCCGTATACAACGGTCTCGAGGGGCGCACACACACATGCCCCGAAAAATTCCACCCAAAACTTCCAATCATCCGACCGCATCCATTACGGCAGGTGTCTAGCAGCGCAACTCTCTCAGGTGGCCGAGAGCCCAGGGGAAAAAGAGAAAAGGTTACTGGAATCCCAAAATACGCCAATTTGGCAGCGAGCGAGAGAGGGGGGGTGACAAAATAAGCCAAGTTACGATGCAAAGTATGGAGAAATATGAATTTAATAAAAACAGAATTGATAAACACGTAAAGAGGGGAGGCCAAAGCAGGTGGCCCTGTGCTGAATGACTTAAAATACGTCACCTGTGGAAACGAATTTGATAGGCTAGGGGTGTGTCCGAATAAACGGAAGTTCCACCCAAAGAACAAGCGAGAATGTTCTCGAACGATCTCCAAAACCGGAAGGAATGATTTCGAACAGGATTTTACCGGCTTGGAACATTCGAAAGCTAAGTAAGAAAGAAAACATTACAGGCGACGAAATGAAAATAAACGAAACCGAAATAAAATTTAAATTGAGAACATTAATAAAAAGGAAGGTGATATGAAATAAAATGGCTAATAAAATTGAATTAAACTAAACATATGGGGGGTTATCGAGTAACCACCACATATTACCCAGGGTCCCCCAAAAGAAAATATTGGTGAGATGACAAAAATGACAATTTTTCATCGAGACAATATTTTCTAACACATGTACAAATATACTAAATAATTACACAAAATAAATGTATCAGAAATAGTTATAGGAATATAACTAACTGGTTTACATGATGTTCAAATACTAAAAGAAAAATACTTATTGTTATGATAGTAATCCTTATATGTTAACATGGAAGGTATACAAAATTTCTTCCAGAAGTATCTATCATATATATCAAAAAAAAAATTTAAAGTCTATGTCTATGTGCAACAGTCCTTAACTTTAACGAGTCTCTTGTTAGGCTGTGCAAACTGCACTATAACAGTAGAATGCTTTAGCATATGTCAAAATATTTGATTATACAATAATATGTATATCTATTTTCTTAGTTGTCAACAAAATGAAACATACTATAACTGTATATGAATCATACTATAACTATATATAAAATATATGGTTTCAAATAACACATGATAACTTGAATGAATTTGTAAGTTGAAAATTGAACAATAAAAAATATATATATAAATGGTGCAGAGAGATTAGTTAGGCTCTCATAAAAAAATATTTACTTATATCACCACATAGCCTTTTAAGCTTTCAATAAATCTTAAATGAATAACCTTAGTATTATTCAATAACACATTTTCGCAGAAAATAAAATAATAAGTTGCAAAAAGAATGGTAACAAAAGCATGATATTATTTTCCAATAAAAATATCTTCAAAGTGAATATAATAATTTTCAAAGAGAGAATTTTTACACTCTCATAAAGGAATATTCTTAAACATTTTCAATATAAATTGACAATAATTGCATAAATACCTTTAATACTATACTTCATTCAAAATAAACATAAAACATAAGATGTTTAATATTCCGAAAAAGGAAGAAATTTATATGAATATGTCAACTTATATATGACTTGATAATGTCAACTTACAAAGAAAAATCAATTGTGTCAAAATTTCTATATAGAAGATATCTAGAACATATTTACTTGTAATTTTCAAACATTTTTAAAAAAATTAAGTAAGTGATCACTTTTGCATTTGTCATAAATCAAGATTTTGCTTTATATAAATATATATAATGACTCATTAAACATCTTTGGATCCAAAGTATAAACACTCAAAAGTATACAAAAAAAAAATATTATATACTACTTATGGTGAGTCATTCACTTTCTATATTTCACCAAGAAGAGAAGAAATATTAGTATATATAAGTTTATCATGCACTTTCTTTTCTTTTTTTTTTTTAAAAGAGGTTAAATGTTAAAACATGCATGCATTGTAAAGAGCAGACACAATAGAGAAAATAATTTGATGAGTACTCATTTTTATGTTTACCTTATATCAATTACAATTTCACCTTTCTTATTAGAATGCACATTTGTCAAAAATAACTTTAAATAATGATATAGTATTATAACAAGAATATAAAAAGACAAATTCTTTCTCCATTTTTTGCATCAACTATTGTAATTAAAGACTTTATAAGATTTAACAGTAGTAGAGTATGGCATCCATGAGATTATATGTATATATTGTAATAATTATGACTTATAGATAAATACAGTAAATAATAAAACTATTGAAAATCATACATACATCCTGAGGATGACTGCTGAATTGTATCAGGGAGAAGAAGACTTAAAAAATGAAGAAAAAAAAATAACAACAGCTGCCTGCAGCTTGGAGAAAAGAAAAAAAAAATTACATAGTGATTCTTCTTACTGGAGTATCAGTCTGGCTAGCTTAGACTGATTATACTACAAAGCAATAGTCATCCTGAAAAAGGAAAAAGAAAGTTAGTCTATTTCTTATACAGTTTATGATTGCGAGGGCGAAGATCATAATTTTTATATTGAGTGGACTTGTTTTTAACACCAGTATGAGTGCTATCAGGAGGAGCTTGTGACAGTACTGATTTACTTGAACAAGAAGATGTTTGTTGACACTTAGAAGAAGAAAGAATTGTAGGAGATGTGCTACATGCAGCATCATGATTTGAAACTTGAATAGAAGAGTGTTGTCTGACAGGAGTGGAGGATGCATTATCAACAGCTGATTGATCATGTGATGCATTTTCAGAAGAAACTGAAGGATGTTGCAGTGCTTCATTTCTCTTTTGAAGCTTCAAGATTCGATTAGTGTGAATCAACATAGGGGAAGCATGACTATTATTGGAATCTTGAATTTGAATGAGCACAGGAGAAATTATTTTCTTCACCACATATGGGCCTTGTATTTTCTTGTTAAACACATTGGGAAATTTTACGTAAACAATGTCATTAACATTGATGTTGGAAAACTTTAATTTTTCTCTGGATTTTTGGTACACCTTTTGTCTAGATGATTCGTTATTCTTGTAAGCTTGATAGTATATTTTTTCAATAATATCCATCAATTTATGAATTTCATATGCAGTATTGAGAATTTTCCATGAAACTTGAGTTTTATAATTGGAATAAATGTCGTTTATCTCTCTTCCAAAATGAAGAAGATTTGGAGAGAATTTTGTAGCTGGATGAGGTGTAGCATTATATATGGATTGGTGAATTTTTAGAGCAGTCGGTACATCACATCCTTGTGAAGCCATTGTGTTCACAGATGATTTTATTTGAGAATTGACTCGTTCGCTTAAACCGTTAGCTTGGGGATGGGCTACAGAACTATGCTCCAATTTAATGCCAAGCTTTTTGTTAAAATATGAAAACATATCACTCGTAAATTGAGAGCCATGATCAGTGAGAGTTAATTCGGGTTTTCCATGAGTGGAAATATAATGCAATAAGGCTTTTGTAACTGACTCAGCACTGATATTATTCAAGGCATATAATTCTAAATGACGAGAGAAATGGTCTATCATGGTCAACACATATTGACGATTTCTCAATGGGCCGAGTAAATCCATAGAGACCTTTTGATTGGGAGCTGTTGGGAGTGGTGCAGGTAGGTATGGAGCAGTGTTTTTTTTATGATTCTTATTTACTAAACAAATTTCACAAGAGTTGACATAATTAATGGTATCTGAAACAAGGGTTTTCCAGGTAAATCTTTTCTTTAAATTAACAATGGTTTTATGAATTCCAGTATGAGTAATATGAGCAATTCTTAAGGCCTTTGCTCGAAGTGATAGAGGTAAAACAGCTTTGTGTAGCTCGATATCTTCTGAAGAGAAATGACCATTATAGCAAAGTAACTCATTACTTGGATTAATATAGTAGCCATTTAAACTTTTAGATTTTTTGTTATTTTTAAGATCTTCATAAATTTGTTTAATTTTTGGGTCCTTTTGTTGTTCAGAGAAGATGGTGTGATCAAGAATTTCTAATAATGGATCTTGATTATTATCACTATTTGGAGGTGAAGAGTCACTTTGAAGATGACATGTATGGTGGATTTTGTCAACTAAACCACATGGAAAGTGAGGAATGTCATTATGTAAATCGTTTTGATTATCAACAATAGGTAGAGGTTCTTGTGAAGAAATAAGATCTGAATTATTATTGAGATCTTCAGTAGGAATGTGAGGAGTTCTACTTAGAAAATCTGCCAAGACATTTTCTTTGCCTGGAACATGTTGGAATGTGTACGAGTATTCAGACAGTTCTAACATCCAACGAGTAGTAATATCAGCAGGTGATGTAGCTTTTTTATAATTATTGAGAGGTTTTGCATCAGACAATAGAATAAAGGGTCGACCAAAGATATAGTATTTGAAAGCTGTTATGCCTTTGTAAATGGCATAAAGTTCCAATTTGATGGCAGGGTAGTGCCTTTCTGATTGAGATAGAGTTTTGGAATAATAGGAGATAGGTTTTAGTTCACCATCAAATTTCTGCATAAGAACAGCTGATATTGCTGTTTTTGAGGCATCTGTATTAACATAAAACGTTTCATTCCAGTTAGGGAGATTGAGCATAGGTTTTTGAAAAAATATGTTTTGTAATTTTTTAAATGCATTTTCCTGCTCAGTTTTCCAAGAAAATTTATTTTTAGGCTTGGTGACTTCGATGAGAGGAGCAATCAATTTAGAAAAATTAGGTATAATTGATCTATAAAATGAACACAAGCCGATAAAACTCTTTGTTTGCCTCTTGGTTTTAGGCTTTGGAAAGGAGGTAATTTTTAAAATATTACTTGTAATAGGAAGAATTTTATGATCTGTGAGTTGGAAACCCAAAAAGTTAATGCTTGTTTGCATAAATGCACATTTTTCAGGAGACAGAGTAATGTTATTAGCAATGAGAGTGTCTAATAGCTTTGTGAGTTTCATGGACATTTCTTCAAATGAATTAGCACCCACTACAATATCGTCTTGATATGCATAACAGGAATCAATTTGAGATAATTGAATAACAGAGTCGATTAATTGTTGGAAAGTGCTGGCGGCCGTCTTCAGGCCAAATACTAGACGTAAATAGGTAAAAATTCCCCATGGAGTAGTAAAACTAAGTTTATCTTGCATATCTTTAGGTACAGCAATTTGCCAATATGCAGAGGGTAAGTCAAGAGTGGTATAATATTTAAATTTTGACAACTGCACCAATAGATTTTGAATTCTAGGAAGAGGATATGATGATGGGATTATAATCGAATTTAACAATCTTAAATCAAGAGCCAAACGATACTTTTGAGGCTTAGACATATCAGTTCTCTTCTTTTTAACAAGAAGCATGGGACACGCCCAAGATGAATTTGACCTCTCAATAATACCAGCGTTCAACATTTGATTAATTTGGTCAAGAGCTTCTTGCTCGAGTGCTTGTGGCACAGGAAAAGGTAATGTTTTTACTGGATGAGAATTTAACATGGTAAACTGAGGATTGACCAGGTCAGTATGACCTAAAGTGTCAAGAGATTTCGAAAAGGCAAGCGCTTTACTACATAATAATTTTGTTAAAGCTTCCCTTTCATGAGGAGGTAAATGTTTAAGATCAAAGTCATTTGGAGATAATTCTTGAATACGTTTTCTCTTAATCTCTTCAGATGGCAAAATTAAAGTACAATATTCGTTTTCAAATTCTAAATCAAAAGAGTATTCTTCAATATCTTTTTCATCTACATTGATACATTCACCAATAATTGAATTTTTATTTAAATGAATATCGAGCTTTGATATATTCTGACATACAACCAAAAATAAATCATTTTGAATGGAAGATTTTGAGTGCAATGATTCATGTAATATAAGACCTTTATTTTTTAAATTTGGTTTGAAAACAAAATATTCAGATGGAGGATTGAGATACTTAACATGTAAATAAACAAACGAATTAGGAGGTATTACTTCTCTATTGAGTAATTGTACCATGTTGGAATTCACAAAGACTTTATTACCATAATTTAAATGAGTTTGCTTTTCACTAAAATAGTTATCATCATTAGTATTCTCAGATGAGAAATTCTTACTAGGAATATTATTATCATTAGTAGACACATAATTCACCATATTACCATAATCAGTTGGAAAATAATTAGGAAAATAAGTAAAATTATCATCAATATAAGGATTATGAAAATTCATAGCAGAATGAGCCATATTATTTGTAAACAAACCATTATTTTGAACATTATAATTATAAGGATAGGTTGTATAATTGTTGGACAACTGTAAACTTGAATTATCATAATTTGCACAAGTATTATCAATGTAAGTATCACTCGTTAGATTATTTGACATAGATTCTTCATAATAAGACATTTTGTGTGCATCGAGAGAATATGGTACATTTGAATTCACATAATTATATTCAGAATTCATAAAATAGCAAGTAGGAGATTCATTATAACTTTGAAAAGGAATGTGTTTGTCCTTAATTAGGATAGACTTAAAACTTGGAGAAATAGTAATAGAATGCTTGTTAATAAACTCAAAGCCAAGTATGGCTTGAAAGTGAACATTTTGAATTTTTGTAAGGTAAAATACATGATGAAAAAAATATTTATCAATTTTAAATGCTATCTCTATGCATCCTTTGAAGAAAACCTTAGAATTTATGGTTGACACGGATACATTCCTGGATAAAAATTTGTAATGAAGCCTGGATTTAATGCTATTAAAGCATTCTTCATCCAAGAGAGACAAACTTGAGCCAGTATCTATTAATGTGGAGATTTCATTATGTTGAGCGTTTATTAGAATGCATGGAAGAACATAAGAGTTGTTAAAAGAACTGCATATGACATGATTTTCTTGTATGTCATCGTTGATTTCAAAATTTTGTTTGGAAGGCAAAGAGTTATATGAACAAGAAGATTTGTTAAATTTTGATGTCATAGGAGAAGTTTGGACAGCTGTGGATGACACTAAAGTGACTGACGAGCGTTTGTCCAATTGTTGATGTTTGTTGTTGTTGTCAAAGTGTACTGACCCTGAATGAGAATTACGGGAGAGAAGGCGGTCAGTAGAACCAGTCTCCCTTATTTGTTTAAATGATAAACGTTGTTATTTTCAGAAGAAGAAGAGGTGTGGCTTTTCTTTCTGTAAGGGTGAGACGAAACCTGAGTTGAAGAGTTTTGATTAGAATTACCAATAATGTTTTTGAATTTGTAGCATGAGTCCATACGATGATTAAATTTCCCACAGAACGCACACTGCACAACATCTCGTCTGTGATAAAAGGATGTAGAATTTTTTTTGTGAGAATATTTGTCAAAGGTTGGTTGATAAGGACGTTTCCGGTGAAAGTTTTGATGACGAAAATTATTGTTACGTTTATTTGTAGCCTCTTGTCTCGGTGGAGAAGGCGAAAATGTCCTAGGTCTTCTTTGAAAATTACGAGAAGTATGAGAACTGTCCTTTTGAGTTTGTAAAGGAGAGTAGTTGGTTTGAGAATTGTGATAAATTTTATCCTTCGTATGCTTTATAGGAGTTTTATGAAGAGTATTACTAGAATTATCGTGGACATTTTCAGAATCGATACAATAGGCTTGATTAAAATTTTCATAAGATTTTTTAGGGGGAGAGTCATAAATATTTTGAAGAAAAGTTGCTCGTTCAAGAGCTAATTCGAAGGACGTAATATTTTCTTCTAAGATTTTACGTTTGATTTGTTTAGGTAAAGCCTCAAGAAAATGAGTAAACTTTAATGAATTAAGAGCAGAAAGATCCAATTTTGGGTAAGCAAGTCGAAGTTGTTTATCCAACCGAAAAGCAAAATTTTTAACTGATTCATTTGAATCTAAGGTCAAGTTCTGTAAAGATTTTAGAGAAACAGATTTTTTTGTGGGTAAGAAATAGTCTATAAATGCCTTTCGAATTTCATTAAAATTAGAGTTCTTGAGCTGTGACTGAGTTTCAAGAAAGAAGAGTAAGGCGGTGCCCTCAAGTTTTGATTTAAAGAGAACAAAAAGTTCCTTGTCTGTAAAGTTATTTAGTTCCTGTAAGTCAGATAATTGATCGAAGAAAAATTCTACAGTCTGAGGGTTACCGTCGAAAGGTTGGATTGCAATATTTAGTTTGGCTTTTGGAGGCATGATGAAAAATTTAATATAAGAGCTCAATATATGACATGATAAATTTGGTTATTGACTGGTCTTGTGATGAATAATATATATATAAATTGACTCGTTATTTAAAATATTGATGACTTTCATATACGTCTAAAACCATTTTTATATATTAAAAAAAGAAGAAAACGTATACTAACATATTAGTATCATATGAAGAATATAAGACCCAAATATTTTATGTAAATATTTATATATAATATGGCTCAAAACATAAATTATTATATGTATGACAAGAAGAATAATTTATCTTAGCATGAACAATAATTTTTACCAGTACCTCCGTTAAATAATGCATATATATATTAGTTGCAAAATATAGCAAGACAAGAAAAAATATATATGGAAAAATTATGTTATATATATATCATGGACTGCTCCAGAAAAATATTATTTCAGTATAGAATCAATATGTTGCAATTAATTACTGCACCACTCTCAATAAAATATAATTAATAATATTAATGTATGAAGAAAATAACTTGAAAAATAATGAAGAATTAACTGAAGATAATGACGACAATATGTATAAATATAACAAAAATACGATGGTGGCAAAGGAAAAATGGATGGTCATGGAATGTTGGACACGCTTTGGTCATGGCATCAAAGGAAATAAGGAATATTGTGTTTGGTTTGGTGGGTGAGGAGAAGAGATGGGGGAAGAAAACACTTTTTACTTGCTTCTACCCACAATTAGGCCAAATAAATGATCGTGATAGTGACAGCACATCGCGGAGAATGGGGGCCTGCAAACGACCCAAGTGACCATCCTTACTTCACTTAAAATAGTAAAAATATTCTTTTAATCTTGAAAAAGATAAATTAAATACAAAATTATTAAATATAAATTTGAAGAAAAGATAGAGTTACCTGTATAGTCCTTGGCAGATGATGAGTAGTGAATCCAAACATGCACAGGAAATTAATACACATTATTTGGTTGAAAATTAATATTTATTTATTTGTGCAAAACTTGTATTTTTTTTTTTTATCATGAAAATCGAAATTCTTCTTTATAGAAACATTTTTTGTTTCTCATAGTAGTTAAACATTTGCATTATGGCAAAACTTTACAAATGAAGATTTTTTTTCAAATTAACATGTTTCAAACAAAACCAACATTCTTCAGTATAACACATTTTTTTTATATATATATATCTCTTGAGAGCACGAACTACAAATTTTTTTGTGATTCAAAAGGGAAAATATCATCATTTCCTTCAAGACATCATTCAAACATGTATTTTCAAAACATTTATATCAGAAGAAGAATAATATAGAGATATACCTGTATTCTCAATTATGCATAGATGTACACCAATATCTTCTTTGAAGCGCCCCGTGAATTTTTCAAATATATTAGAATAAAGATGGGCCAAATAATGAAATAAAATAAACTTTATGTAAATAAAACTTCTTCAGTTCACAAACGAAAATCTTCTCATCTTCACCTCTGCTTGTTTATTCAGAGGACGGCGATTATATGAAAAGATTAATGAAGAAATTTGGGCAGTTGAAGAAAATTGTTAACGATGAGATGATGAAAACCAAGTTAATACTTAGAAGACATATGACGACATTCCAATTTTAGATATGAAGGCACCACGAGAACAACCAACAGAAGGTCTATGGTGGGTCCTTATTTAACTTTTGTAATCCGAAAAAGAGAAGGCACAAAACATAAAAATTTCGGGATGCCTTTGAAGGGGCTTTGCTCCTCGCAGCCTTGAAAAATCAACCTTTTCTGAAACCATGGCGTGATCATAGCACCCTGAAATGTTGCCCGTATACAACGGTCTCGAGGGGCGCACACACACATGCCCCGAAAAATTCCACCCAAAACTTCCAATCATCCGACCGCATCCATTACGGCAGGTGTCTAGCAGCGCAACTCTCTCAGGTGGCCGAGAGCCCAGGGGAAAAAGAGAAAAGGTTACTGGAATCCCAAAATACGCCAATTTGGCAGCGAGCGAGAGAGGGGGGGTGACAAAATAAGCCAAGTTACGATGCAAAGTATGGAGAAATATGAATTTAATAAAAACAGAATTGATAA
Source organism: Maratus speculifer (assembly GCA_964019185.1). NCBI lineage: Eukaryota > Metazoa > Arthropoda > Arachnida > Araneae > Salticidae > Maratus > Maratus speculifer. The sequence continues at coordinate 39,327,283 of OZ025296.1, forward strand.
ACACGTAAAGAAGGGAGGCCAAAGCAGGTGGCCCTGTGCTGAATGACTTAAAATACGTCACCTGTGGAAACGAATTTGATAGGCTAGGGGTGTGTCCGAATAAACGGAAGTTCCACCCAAAGAACAAGCGAGAATGTTCTCGAACGATCTCCAAAACCGGAAGGAATGATTTCGAACAGGATTTTACCGGCTTGGAACATTCGAAAGCTAAGTAAGAAAGAAAACATTACAGGCGACGAAATGAAAATAAACGAAACCGAAATAAAATTTAAATTGAGAACATTAATAAAAAGGAAGGTGATATGAAATAAAATGGCTAATAAAATTGAATTAAACTAAACATATGGGGGGTTATCGAGTAACCACCACAACATGAATAGCAGTCAGATTTCATTGGCGGAATCTTCAACGGTTATTGCTTCTGAAGTCTCTGCGCTTCTGAACTCTCTTTAGAAGGAGTCTTAACTCTAAGTGCCATCTATCCGTTCTATTATTAACTAAATTTTCAGATTTATATATAAGATTTTTACGATTTTTTTAATAAACCAGCCATTGATTTCATGTTTCAATCTAACATTGTTTTCGAGTTATTGATATTTAAAATTAGGGTACTTTGTGAAACGTCCTGTATAAACATATTACAAATCCAGTACGCATAGCTGCCAACCTGTACGGATTTTTCTTACCACTAAAATTTAATAGAAAATTTTACCTAAAACAATCACCGAATGTTTTAACGATGTATGATAATGAAACATGACAAAAATTGCTTTTAAATTTTAGTGGTGAGAAAAATCCGTACATGCTAGCAGCTATGAATACGTGTTCAGGGAGACCAAGTAAATTGTCATATAAAATTTTTAAATGATCCTGCAGGCCTCCGAAGTGGTCTTTTTAAAAAATAACTAAATCAAAATTTTGAGGACCAGTATTTGCTCACGAAAATTTTTAGTAACCAAAGAAAAAGATATCGCTCCGAAGCTTGCGATCCTGACCTATTTTGAAGATACGCAAGCAAGCTTCGTTAAATCCTTACTGTCTTACGACTGATCTGTAAATAACATATCAGTATTCGATTTATTCGTAACGTTGTATATAAGTTTTAATTCTGCAAAAACTTTGTGGTGTGTTGGACCAAATTTTGTTGTCACAGTAACTGCAATCACGAGATGGTGAAATCTCGTTCACTATTCCGATCTGTGATTGAGTAACTTATGGTTACAGTTACTGTAACACGAAAAATTTGCTAAACACACAAATGAATTTTTAGCAGTATATGGGCGAGAAATGTAATAAACCTTGTGTAGCCAGGTTCCCCTCAGAAATCGGGGCTCAAAACGCTCTGAGAGCCGTTATTAAAACGATTTTCTTCGGTGGAAGGTGGCAAAATAAATTATAAGACATTACTAATGTCCAGAAAATTTAGGACTAAGACATGGGACACCTGGCAACACTGAATAAATCAATATTTGGAATCCTGAATGTGCATGAAAACTAGAGTAGTGCAAAAACATGTTTATACATAGTACGAAAAGAGAATTGTTAGTTTAACCTCCAATTTCAACCCAAAAACTTATCTTCACACCAATAATTTCGAAGGAAGAATTTTTACTTAGTGTGATTTTTAAATATCTCTTACTCAATAAAAGATTAAATACTATTCTTTATTTCTAGTATGAATCGTACATTTCTGGATAAAAATAGAGGCTAAACTGGCATCCTAGTACAAACAAATGAGTGGAAACGTGATGTAAGGTACCTGTACCTAATATGGACATCCTAAGGAAAATGTATTTTTTTCAACCCCATGTTCAAGTCATAGGACTCCAAAAATATGTGACAACTATCCTTGGACTATTGACTATCATTATTAAAATTAGCGACCTTGCAATTATTCTGGTTTAATTTAAATGATAAAAACAAAAAAATGTTTACAAGTGTCCATATAAGGAACTACCTGTCCATATTATGGACAAGTGTTTCCTTATTGACATTCTTCACAGTGTATATGGAAGAGCCACTTTTCCAAGGGATCTTAAAGGAGAGGGAATTAAAAAAATGTATCTTAGAGTATTCCGAGGAGGAGTGGGACAGTAAATATCTTCAGAACATGCATTTTTGAAAGGGGGGGGCATTCTCGGTTTTTACCCTTCGGAAACCCATGCAAAGCCCTTTAGTTACTAGTAAATATTATGAAGTAATATTGTTGGTTTTGCTTAGCTTTATTGCATCTGTCTGCGAATTTACATCTGTTATTACTCAGTCCTCACAGCATGGACAAATAGAAACTTTTTCACCATGGGCAGTAAGTCCCACATAATCCTCATGAACATATCTGCCACATGTGATGCATGGCTGCATGTTTGAAAAAGCATCAATAATGCAAAAGAAGCAGTACCAGCTCTCCTTTGTTGAGGAAGTCATACCATTGGTACCTACGATTTCGCCAACTGATATTCCTACTGAGGGGGGGGGGGCTTCTCTTTATTTTTCTACAGGGGATTTTGGAAGAAGATTTTGGGGGGATTGTTCAAATATAGCATCTTGTTGAACAAAGATTTTACAACTTTGATGACTTTTCAAGTTATTGCTGGGCAATGTTGAATTTTCTTCTTTCTTACAGTTGTAGTCGATGGGGACATAAGCTGTCCATATTGGGAACCGGGCGTAGTTTTACTAAATCTTGTACCAAATGAATAAGGAAAATTATTTTAAGCAAAATATGCAATAGCAATCGAAAATATGTTTTATCAGCTTTCTAAAATACTCCACTTTTCAACATTTAATGTAATTTTATCATATCTAATAAGAATTTAAGCTTACAGGTAATTAAGATCAGCACATCTCGAAATAACAAGTTTCCTCCTAAATGGCGAACAGCGCGCTTTTTTACATTTTCCAGACTTAATTATCTTTTCAACTGCTTTTCTTCGCGAAAATGTTTAGCAATCTCTCGATGAAAATTATTACCTTTAAAAATATTAGGGGTATCCATATTGAGAGCCCTGTCCATATAGGGTACAAATACCTAAGATATGAATCACGCAGGGCTCCCAAATGGTCCGCCAACTGAACATCAATATTTTCTTAGAAAGATTTCCTTTTTATATTTTTCTTGCAAATTGCACAAAACACGCCTTCGAAGGCTAGTTTTAGCACAAAAACTGTAGAAATCTACTATCAAATTTTCTGCTAAAAAATATTGGTGTTCAGCTCGCGGACCATTTGGGAGCCCTTATCACGTGATTTTTTTATATTTAGATAGACATTATTTTTTAAATTGTGCATATACATTTCAGAGAATCTTACATTACTGTGTATAAGCGATAATTCTTAAACTGTGTTTTCATTTATAACTAACAGTTTTCGTCCCCTTCGCGGGTCGATTTCTCTAAAAGAATCTTGAATGGAACGATATATAGCTAAAAAGATCTAATTTAAAAAAATGTTATTAACAACTAATCAAATATCTATAATTGTATTCAAATTCGTATAACCTTATATTAACGAGTTTAAAATAGATGTCGGTAATATAATAGACATAAAATTACTGAAAGTACTGTATTTAACTATTATTTTAGTAAATTAGTGGAGCTTTAATCCCCTTCTCCTTTTGATCGCTACACTCGTAAAATCATGCACCATCGCTTCGCGATGCCGAATTGTATCTCGAAGCAATCCATTTTTTCTAACCAACCTAGTCTTCAGGCTAATGGGTAGGACGCAATTCTTTCGCGTTTTTATTCTGGATCGCTTCACGATCGTTTATTTTTCATGCATTAAGTTTTTAGATTCCACTCTGTAAAAACGCAATCCTCTCCTCCCCAATTTTTTTTAATATTAAAAATCATCAATTTTTATTGTTTGCAGAAATTGAATTTTAAAGTACTATTTATTGGATTTTTTCAAAATAATTGTTACGAATGCTTTTAGTAACTTAATGTATTCCCCATATTTATTGTAGGAATGTGTCCGATGGAATACGATGCGCAGTGGATTACATCACCCGACAATGTGGTCAAGATGCAGGAGATGTGTTCCAGGTTTCTTCTCCAGGCCTTGATCCATATGATTGTCTTCCATGACTGCAAAACGTGTAATCTGAGAATAACGTCTTTTTAAGAAACAATAAAAGCAGTATTTTACATAATGGTTTTGTTGTTGTTGCTGTGTTATTGTTTGCAAATTATATAAGCGCGATTTTCAATCTTTATGCACTTTAGATTATTTTTTTAGGTGCGTTCGTAATTATGTAAATACGTACCACCTATAGTTGTCGTTCAGTCCGTCCGTCTGTCTGTCCGCATATAACAACTCAAAAACTACCCAACCGAATTCTTTGAAACTTAAAATATATAATTATTCGATAATTTTGTCGAGTCATTTCAAATTTAATGAAAATCGGATGACTAGTACAATTACAGGGACAATCAAAAGGATTCCGATAGATTACGGTCAATGGGGAAGAATAGTATATATAACTAGCGGACCCGACAGACGTTGTCCTGTCACCGACAAACGTTGTCCTTCCTGGCACCGACACCAGAAAATCAAATAAATGTACTTATATATAGTAATACGCAACGCACGATAGACACTACGCTCTTAATTTAATTTCTTATTACAATTATGTAAGGAAATTATTTTTCACTCTTCAGTATTTTTTGAAGTCGGTTCAATTTTTGATAGAAAAGTTTATTTTTCTCTTTTTTGTTAAAAGTTAATGATTTTCTGAAGTCAGTTAATCACAATTATAATACAGGTTATATTACTGTAAAGCATACACGTTTGACAGGAACGGGATTCGAACACGCGATCTCTTTCTTCGAGAAGCAGAGCTTATATCTGGCGCCTTAGACTGCTCGGGCATTCCGTCCGCACTCTATTCATCGAACTTATTCAACACTTTTAATTAGCGAAAAATCACTAACTATTAGTTTTTGCCTAGTTACTAAAAAAGTACTGAATTAATTTCGATGAAATGTGAATCTAAACCATTTTCGAATCCATTGGAACACACACGCAAAATTCCATTAAAATTGGTCCAGTCGTTTAGGAGGAGTTCAGTGACATACACACACACAGAAGATTTATATATATAAAGATTGCGCCAAAGATATCGCCAAATTAGGAAAAGGTGATTTATCTCACGAACTACTGGATTTAAACGAATTTGCTTAGTACCATTCGATTCAGAATGAAAAAATGCACTAAAATATGTTATCACTTGAAAAATATCTACAAAAGCCGATTTTTAAGGAATTTTTTTAAAGTTCGTTCTTTTTTATACTCATCTTAGGTGTGGAATTTTCGAAAATCCCTTTTTAGCGGCACTCGATGTTATAAGAAGTATTTTTACCCCAATTTTCAAGATTTTTGGTTCGGTATACTTTTTTGTGCTATGATAAATACAAAATCCAGACTTTCTTTTATATATATAGACTAGCAGACCCGACAGACGTTGTCCTATCACCGACAGACGTTGTCCTTCTTGGCACCGACTCCAGAAAATCAAATAAATGTACGTAAATATGGTAATACGCACGATAAACACTACGCTCTTAATTTAATTTCTTATTACAATTATGTAAGGAAGTTATTTTTCACTCTTCATTATTATTTTTTGAAGTCGGTTCAATTTTTGACAGAAAAGTTTATTTTTCTCTTTTTAGTTAAAAGTTAACGATTTTCTGAAGTAGGTTAATCAAAATTATAATACAGGAAATATTATTGTAAAGCATGCACATTTGTCAGGAGTGGGGTTCGAACACGCGATCTCTTTCTTCAAGAAGCTGAGCTTAAATCTGGCGCCTTAGACCGCTCGGACTTTAAATAGCAAAAAATCACTAACTATTAGTTTTTGCCTAATTACTAAAAAAGTACTGAATCAATTTCGACGAAATGTGAATCTAAACCATTCTCGAATCTACTGGAACGCACACACAAAATTTCAACAAAATCGGTCCAGTCGTTTCGGAGGAGTTCAATTACATACACCCGCACAGAAGATTTTTATATATAAAGATGAACATGGAAAATTTCAGGTTTTTGCGCCGAAGACATCGCCAAATTAGGAAAAGGTGAATTATCTCAGGAGCTACTGGATTTAAACGAATTGCTTAGTAACATTCGATTGAGAATGAAAAAATGCACTAAAATAAGTTATCAGTTGAAAAATAACTACAAAAGCCGATTTTTATGGAATTTTTTAAAGTTCGTTCTGTTTTCTACTCATTTTAGGGGTGGAATTTTCGAAAATCCATTTTTAGCGGCACTCGATGCTATAAGATGTATTTTTACCCCAATTTTCAAGATTTTTGGATAGGTAGATTTTTTTGTGGTATGATTAATACAAAATCCTGACTTTCTTTAATATATATAGCACTTTTAATTAGCAAGAAATCACTAACTATTGGTTTTTGCCTAATTACTAAAACAGTACTGAATCAATTTCGACGAAATGTGAATCTAAACCATTCTCGAATCTACTGGAACGCACACACAAAATTTCAACAAAATCGGTCGAGTCGTTTAGGTGGAGTTTAATTACATACACACGCACAGAAGATTTTTATATATAAAGATGAGCATTGGAAATGACAGGTTTTTGCGCCGAAGATATCGCCAAATTAGGAAAATGTGAATTATCTCAAAAGCTACTGGATTTAAACGAATTGCTTAGTAACATTCGATTCAGAATGAAAAAATGCCCTAAAATAAGTTATCAGTTGAAAAAAACTACAAAAGCCGATTTTTATGGAATTTTTTAAAAGTTCGTTCTGTTTTCTACTCATCTTAGGGGTGGAATTTTCGAAAATCCATTTTTAGCGGCACTCGATGTTATAAGATGTATTTTTACCCCAATTTTCAAGATTTTTGGATCGGTATATTTTTTTGTGCTATGATTAATAAAAAATCCTGACTTTCTTTAATATATATAGCACTTTTAATTAGCGAAAAATCACTAACTATTAGTTTTTGCCTAATTACTAAAAAAGTACTGAATCAATTTCGACGAAATGTGAATCTAAACCATTCTCGAATCTACTGGAATGCACACACAAAATTTCAACAAAATCGGTCCAGTCGTTTAGGAGGAGTTCAATTACATACACACGCACAGAAGATTTTTATATATAAAGATGAACATGGAAAATTTCAGGTTTTTGCGCCGAAGACATCGCCAAATTAGGAAAATGTGAATTACCTCAGGAGCTACTGGATTTAAACGAATTTGATTAGTACCATTCGATTCAGAATGAAAAAATGCACTAAAATAAGTTATCAGTTGAAAAATAACTACAAAAGCCGATTTTTATGGAATTTTTTAAAAGTTCGTTCTTTTTTCTACTCATCTTAGGGGTGGAATTTTCGAAACTCCATTTTTAGCGGCATTCGATGTTATAAAAAGTATTTTTACCCCATTTTCAAGATTTTTGGTTCGGTAGATTTTTTTGTGGTATGATTAATACAAAATCCTGACTTTCTTTAATATATATAGCACTTTTAATTAGCAAGAAATCACTAACTATTGGTTTTTGCCTAGTTACTAAAACAGTACTGAATCAATTTCGACGAAATGTGAATCTAAACCATTCTCAAATCTACTGGAACGCACACACAAAATTTCATCAAAATCAGTCCAGTCGTTTAGGAGGAGTTCAATTACATACACACGCACAGAAGATTTTTATATATAAAGATGAACATGGAAAATTTCAGGTTTTTTCGCCGAAGACATCGCCAAATTAGTAAAATGTGAATTATCTCAGGAGCTACTGGATTTAAACGAATTTGATTAGTACCATTCGATTCAGAATGAAAAAATGCACTAAAATAAGTTATCAGTTGAAAAATAACTACAAAAGCCGATTTTTATGGAATTTTTTAAAAGTTCGTTCTGTTTTCTACTCATCTTAGGGGTGGAATTTTCGAAAATCCATTTTTAGCGGCACTCGATTTTATAAGATGTATTTTTACCCCAATTTTCAAAATTTTTGGATCGGTAGATTTTTTGTGCTATGATAAATACAAAATCCTGACTTTCTTTAATATATATAGCACTTTTAATTAGCAAGAAATCACTAACTATTGGTTTTTGCCTAATTACTAAAACAGTACTGAATCAATTTCGACGAAATGTGAATCTAAACCATTCTCGAATCTACTGGAACGCACACACAAAATTTCAACAAAATCGGTCCAGTCGTTTAGGAGGAGTTCAATTACATACACACGCACAGAAGATTTTTATAGATAAAGATGAGCATGGAACATTTCAGGTTTTTGCGCCGAAGACATCGCCAAATTAGGAAAATGTGAATTATCTCAGGAGCTACTGGATTTAAACGAATTGCTTAGTAACATTCGATTCAGAATGAAAAAATGCCCTAAAATAAGTTATCAGTTGAAAAAAACTACAAAAGCCGATTTTTATGGAATTTTTTAAAAGTTCGTTCTGTTTTCTACTCATCTTAGGGGTGGAATTTTCGAAAATCCATTTTTAGCGGCACTCGATGTTATAAGATGTATTTTTACCCCAATTTTCAAGATTTTTGGATCGGTATATTTTTTTGTGCTATGATTAATAAAAAATCCTGACTTTCTTTAATATATATAGCACTTTTAATTAGCGAAAAATTACTAACTATTAGTTTTTGCCTAATTATTAAAAAAGTACTGAATCAATTTCGACGAAATGTGAATCTAAACCATTCTCGAATCTACTGGAATGCACATACAAAATGTCATCAAAATCGGTCCAGTTGTTTAGGTGGAGTTTAATTACATACACACGCACAGAAGATTTTTATATATAAAAATGAGCATTGGAAATGACAGGTTTTTGCGCCGAAGACATCGCCAAATTAGGAAAATGTGAATTATTCAGGAGGTACTGGATTTAAACGAATTGCTTAGTAACATTCGATTCAGAATGAAAAAATGCCCTAAAATAAGTTATCAGTTGAAAAAAAAACTACAAAAGCCGATTTTTATGGAATTTTTTAAAAGTTCGTTCTGTTTTCTACTCATCTTAGGGGTGGAATTTTCGAAAATCCATTTTTAGCGGCACTCGATGTTATAAGATGTATTTTTACCCCAATTTTCAAGATTTTTGGATCGGTAGATTTTTTTGTGCTATGATTAATAAAAAATCCTGACTTTCTTTAATATATATAGCACTTTTAATTAGCGAAAAATCACTAACTATTAGTTTTTGCCTAATTACTAAAAAAGTACTGAATCAATTTCGACGAAATGTGAATCTAAACCATTCTCGAATCTACTGGAACGCACACACAAAATTTCAACAAAATCGGTCCAGTCGTTTAGGAGGAGTTCAATTACATACACACGCACAGAAGATTTTTATATATAAAGATGAACATGGAAAAATTCAGGTTTTTTCGCCGAAGACATCGCCAAATTAGTAAAATGTGAATTATCTCAGGGGCTACTGGATTTAAACGAATTTGATTAGTACCATTCGATTCAGAATGAAAAAATGCACTAAAATAAGTTATCAGTTGAAAAATAACTACAAAAGCCGATTTTTATGGAATTTTTTAAAAGTTCGTTCTGTTTTCTACTCATCTTAGGGGTGGAATTTTCGAAAATCCATTTTTAGCGGCACTCGATTTTATAAGATGTATTTTTACCCCAATTTTCAAAATTTTTGGATCGGTAGATTTTTTTGTGCTATGATAAATACAAAATCCTGACTTTCTTTAATATATATAGCACTTTTAATTAGCAAGAAATCACTAACTATTGGTTTTTGCCTAATTACTAAAACAGTACTGAATCAATTTCGACGAAATGTGAATCTAAACCATTCTCGAATCTACTGGAACGCACACACAAAATTTCAACAAAATCGGTCCAGTCGTTTAGGAGGAGTTCAATTACATACACACGCACAGAAGATTTTTATAGATAAAGATGAGCATGGAACATTTCAGGTTTTTGCGCCGAAGACATCGCCAAATTAGGAAAATGTGAATTATCTCAGGAGCTACTAGATTTAAACGAATTGCTTAGTAACATTCGATTCAGAATGAAAAAATGCCCTAAAATAAGTTATCAGTTGAAAAAAAACTACAAAAGCCGATTTTTATGGAATTTTTTAAAAGTTCGTTCTGTTTTCTACTCATCTTAGGGGTGGAATTTTCGAAAATCCATTTTTAGCGGCACTCGATGTTATAAGATGTATTTTTACCCCAATTTTCAAGATTTTTGGATCGGTATATTTTTTTGTGCTATGATTAATAAAAAATCCTGACTTTCTTTAATATATATAGCACTTTTAATTAGCGAAAAATCACTAACTATTAGTTTTTGCCTAATTATTAAAAAAGTACTGAATCAATTTCGACGAAATGTGAATCTAAACCATTCTCGAATCTACTGGAATGCACACACAAAATGTCATCAAAATCGGTCCAGTTGTTTAGGTGGAGTTTAATTACATACACACGCACAGAAGATTTTTATATATAAAAATGAGCATTGGAAATGACAGGTTTTTGCGCCGAAGACATCGCCAAATTAGGAAAATGTGAATTATCTCAGGAGCTACTGGATTTAAACGAATTGCTTAGTAACATTCGATTCAGAATGAAAAAATGCCCTAAAATAAGTTATCAGTTGAAAAAAAAACTACAAAAGCCGATTTTTATGGAATTTTTTAAAAGTTCGTTCTGTTTTCTACTCATCTTAGGGGTGGAATTTTCGAAAATCCATTTTTAGCGGCACTCGATGTTATAAGATGCATTTTTACCCCAATTTTCAAAATTTTTGGATCGGTAGATTTTTTTGTGCTATGATTAATACAAAATCCTGACTTTCTTTAATATATATAGCACTTTTAATTAGCAAGAAATCACTAACTATTGGTTTTTGCCTAATTACTAAAACAGTACTGAATCAATTTCGACGAAATGTGAATCTAAACCATTCTCGAATCTACTGGAACGCACACACAAAATTTCAACAAAATCGGTCCAGTCGTTTAGGAGGAGTTCAATTACATACACACGCACAGAAGATTTTTATATATAAAGATAAGGATAGAAAATTTCAGGTTTTTGCGCCGAAGACATCGCCAAATTTGGAAAATATGAATTATCTCACGAACTACTGGATTTAAACGAATTTTCTTAATACCATTCGATTCAGAATGAAAAAATGCACTAAAATATGTTATCAGTTGAAAAATAACTACAAAAGCCGATTTTTATGGAATTTTTTAAAAGTTCGTTCTTTTTTCTACTCATCTTAGGGGTGGAATTTTCGAAACTCCATTTTTAGCGGCATTCGATGTTATAAAAAGTATTTTTACCCCATTTTCAAGATTTTTGGTTCGGTAGATTTTTTTGTGGTATGATTAATACAAAATCCTGACTTTCTTTAATATCTATAGCACTTTTAATTAGCAAGAAATCACTAACTATTGGTTTTTGCCTAATTACTAAAACAGTACTGAATCAATTTCGACGAAATGTGAATCTAAACCATTCTCGAATCTACTGGAACGCACACACAAAATTTCAACAAAATCGGTCCAGTCGTTTAGGAGGAGTTCAATTACATACACACGCACAGAAGATTTTTATATATAAAGATAAGGATTGAAAATTTCAGGTTTTTGCGCCGAAGACATCGCCAAATTTGGAAAATGTGAATTATCTCAGGAGCTACTGGATTTAACCCATTAGTGCCTGGCGTCCTATTTTTGGGACAGTTTAAAAAAATTCAAGTAAGCGCATTTCACACCAGTAAAAAAGAGTATAAATAAATACTTTCTTTCTCGAGACAAAGCCCTCGATAAATTAAGATAAAAGTTATTCTTGCTTTAAAAGTGGTGGGAAAATGCAAAATTTGAATTTTAACGAAGAAAATAATTCAGGCACTAATGGGTTAAACGAATTGCTTAGTACCATTCGATTCAGAATGAAAAAATGCACTAAAATAAGTTATCAGTTGAAAAATAACTACAAAAGCCGATTTTTATGGAATTTTTTAAAGTTCGTTCTGTTTTCTACTCATTTTAGGGGTGGAATTTTCGAAAATCCATTTTTAGCGGCACTCGATGCTATAAGATGTATTTTTACCCCAATTTTCAAGATTTTTGGATAGGTAGATTTTTTTGTGGTATGATTAATACAAAATCCTGACTTTCTTTAATATATATAGCACTTTTAATTAGCAAGAAATCACTAACTATTGGTTTTTGCCTAATTACTAAAACAGTACTGAATCAATTTCGACGAAATGTGAATCTAAACCATTCTCGAATCTACTGGAACGCACACACAAAATTTCAACAAAATCGGTCGAGTCGTTTAGGTGGAGTTTAATTACATACACACGCACAGAAGATTTTTATATATAAAGATGAGCATTGGAAATGACAGGTTTTTGCGCCGAAGATATCGCCAAATTAGGAAAATGTGAATTATCTCAAAAGCTACTGGATTTAAACGAATTGCTTAGTAACATTCGATTCAGAATGAAAAAATGCCCTAAAATAAGTTATCAGTTGAAAAAAACTACAAAAGCCGATTTTTATGGAATTTTTTAAAAGTTCGTTCTGTTTTCTACTCATCTTAGGGGTGGAATTTTCGAAAATCCATTTTTAGCGGCACTCGATGTTATAAGATGTATTTTTACCCCAATTTTCAAGATTTTTGGATCGGTATATTTTTTTGTGCTATGATTAATAAAAAATCCTGACTTTCTTTAATATATATAGCACTTTTAATTAGCGAAAAATCACTAACTATTAGTTTTTGCCTAATTACTAAAAAAGTACTGAATCAATTTCGACGAAATGTGAATCTAAACCATTCTCGAATCTACTGGAATGCACACACAAAATTTCAACAAAATCGGTCCAGTCGTTTAGGAGGAGTTCAATTACATACACACGCACAGAAGATTTTTATATATAAAGATGAACATGGAAAATTTCAGGTTTTTGCGCCGAAGACATCGCCAAATTAGGAAAATGTGAATTACCTCAGGAGCTACTGGATTTAAACGAATTTGATTAGTACCATTCGATTCAGAATGAAAAAATGCACTAAAATAAGTTATCAGTTGAAAAATAACTACAAAAGCCGATTTTTATGGAATTTTTTAAAAGTTCGTTCTTTTTTCTACTCATCTTAGGGGTGGAATTTTCGAAACTCCATTTTTAGCGGCATTCGATGTTATAAAAAGTATTTTTACCCCATTTTCAAGATTTTTGGTTCGGTAGATTTTTTTGTGGTATGATTAATACAAAATCCTGACTTTCTTTAATATATATAGCACTTTTAATTAGCAAGAAATCACTAACTATTGGTTTTTGCCTAGTTACTAAAACAGTACTGAATCAATTTCGACGAAATGTGAATCTAAACCATTCTCAAATCTACTGGAACGCACACACAAAATTTCATCAAAATCAGTCCAGTCGTTTAGGAGGAGTTCAATTACATACACACGCACAGAAGATTTTTATATATAAAGATAAGGATTGAAAATTTCAGGTTTTTGCGCCGAAGACATCGCCAAATTTGGAAAATATGAATTATCTCACGAACTACTGGATTTAAACGAATTTTCTTAATACCATTCGATTCAGAATGAAAAAATGCACTAAAATATGTTATCAGTTGAAAAATAACTACAAAAGCCGATTTTTATGGAATTTTTTAAAAGTTCGTTCTTTTTTCTACTCATCTTAGGGGTGGAATTTTCGAAACTCCATTTTTAGCGGCATTCGATGTTATAAAAAGTATTTTTACCCCATTTTCAAGATTTTTGGTTCGGTAGATTTTTTTGTGCTATGATTAATACGAAATCCTGACTTCCTTTAATATATATAGCACTTTTAATTAGCGAAAAATCACTAACTATTAGTTTTTGCCTAATTACTAAAAAAGTACTGAATCAATTTCGACGAAATGTGAATCTAAACCTTTCTCGAATCAACTGGAACGCACACACAAAATTTCATCAAAATCGGTCCAGTCGTTTAGGAGGAGTTCAATTACATACACACGCACAGAAGATTTTTATATATAAAGATATGTATATATAATATAGTATATATAATAATATGTATAGCTATTAATTAGGTTCTATTAAGTTCAACAATGTAAATAGAATTCATTTTTCAAATGCATTTTAATGGTGTTACACTTATACATTGAAGTTAATTAATGATATTGGAGAAAGGAAAACGCAGAGAATATGTTGTGATAAGGAATAATGTTTATTTTAAATTCTTCAAGAAGGGAGTTTCGAAATGTTTCTTGTGTATTGTGTTATTTAAAGAAAGAAAAATTGTTGACCAAAATTTTACCACTACCCGTTATTAAGTTACAAAAGGAAATTATAAGATATGGGATATTAGGAAAGCTAAAGATAATACAAGGATCTCTTTAGGAAAATTATTTAGATAAAAATAAAGACTTTATAACACTTAAAAAAATTGGTGTAAGTTAGAATAATACAAGAAAAATCTTTTTGACACAAACACAAAAATGTATAACCTCATTGTAGTTACAGAATTATGTTTAAAACACGTTTAAAACAGATTATTCACCTCTTTGAGAAACTAAAATAAATAATATGTATAGCTATTATTAAGGCTCTATTAAGTTCAACAATGTGAATAGAATTCACTTTTTAAATTATAAGAGACATAATTTACAGAGTGAGGAAGGAGAAACGTAGTGAATTTATAGATGCTTTGTTGGGGCATGGTCAATAAAAGTTAGTGGACCTTTTCCTTAAAGTTACGACGGCTTGGATATACACAATGACAAGGGCGACATACTGTACGTTCCATCGGCTTTTACAACCTAAATAAAAACTTTTAATGATATATTTGTCGGAAGCAATAGCAGTATAAAAACACATTACGTCAAGTCGTTAAAAACACACTAATTTAATTAGAATTAATCACATAAATACTCCTATAATACGCCTCCCGTACCTTTAGAAGGTAATTAAAAGCCTATGTTGAAAAACGCGATACGGATCAAGGGGGCACTTCATATTTGCGACCTTTTTTCGAAGCGCGTTTAACACCATGATAATTTTAAACTTTGAAAAGATTTTTGCTTTAGCTACGCTGCAAAATGAAAAGATTATTAATATGTTGAATTTGGGCACATAAAATGACAAGTGAAATTTATGTATCCGCTATTTTTATTGTCAATACCGAATTAAATTCATCAAAACAATTAAATAAATAAAATAAAATAAACACATTATATAAGATTAAAGGAAAAGTTATGAAGAATAGCAATATATGATATATTTTGGAAACTCTTATGGTACACACATTCATACTTTTCTAGTGTATACAGCTGAGCCCAATCCTATGCTGTATAGTTTTTTTTTTTTTTTACAATGTTTTCTTAATCTTTTAGCAACAATTGCTTTACATAATACATTTAATAACTCACACATTTATTGTACGGAACACTCTGAACGCGAGTAATACTCGCACTTGGCCGTTTATTTAATTCAAAATTTTCGATTTTTATCGGAATCTTAGAAAGAAGATTCTTTTGTTTATGTAATCATAAATACTTACAAGTAGAGCAGCATTTAGGGTTACAAAGTTGAGATCAGCTTCACCAGCATTGCCTTTTTGAAATTATCATTTTGTAATTGGTACCTCTCTTTCCAAATGGAAAAAACTAGCAACTCTGGTAATTATTAGTCAAATATGTCAAACATCAGACGATTAGCGGAGAAAATGTAAGAGAGGACGGCGTCAAAATGTTAAAATCTTAATCACCAATTTTAAAATTTTTATTTTGTCTTAACTTATATACTTAATTTACAGTTTTTTAACATAAACTTTAAATTACTCGAAAAAATACGCCTGATTGTCTTTTTCGTTCTTGCGGGGTCAACATACCTAAGTTCCACAAACAGTACGAAATGCTAACTTCCTATTCATGTTCTTTGATTCCAGGCTCTGAACGTGATTACAATACCATAGAATTTCGACAGAAAATGTGTGGCAAAATATGCATTTTCACCTACAGAATAACACAGAATAAATATTTTCAAAAAGTTTTATTTTATTTTATTTTTATTTAATAATATGATGAAAGTACAACTAATTTCATTGATATGACGTATCTTTTAAAAAAAAATACAGGTTTGTATTTAAATTCATCAAAAATATTAAATTTAATAATATTATTTTTTTTAAGTTCCGATAATACTATATAACCAAAGCTGACTGATCACTTGCAATTTTAGAAATTCTGTTGAATATCTATAAAAATACATGAAAAATTATCCTGAAAATACTAACTGTGTAAAAGTAATAATGTAGGTCATACATTTTCGTGAAGATTTTTTCCCCGAAAGTCCATAGGGGACAGTCAACAAATTGAAAGAGAACAAATATCTTTTCGATAACCCTGTCAAAACTAATCCATCAAAAGCGCTCAAACTGTAGATTATGATTAAGTCTGTTTGTAATAAACTGTGATCATTTTTATGCGAGCATGTATACTCGAAGAGGAATTAAAGTTTTTTAAAAACTTTACCATATTTTTCCAAATTTTTGATTATAATTTGCAGAGTTCTTAATATAAAAAAATGTTCTTTCCCGAAAATATGACAAACAACATTATACACAATAACCTTTAATCAGAATTAACAAACAATAAAAATTGTGTAAAAAATGAGCAGTTTTGCCAAATAATTTTTCATTGCGCATGCGTGAACGCTATCAAAATTTCATTTGCATATTGTGTTAGCTAAATGTATACTAACTTTTACTTTTGTTTAACTTTTGTGAAAGTCTCAAAAACATAGCTTGTAAATTCTGAAAGTGATCATCAATAGAAGAAGCTCAAAATATGTTGTCCCCAAAATGAAGCAAACAAATGAGAGATTGTATTCAAATGTAGTAATACATACCTTATTATGTATTCTATATTGACACTATTCAATGGACAAATGGATACATCTCCTCATATTTTTGCTTCATTTGGGATTAACGGATTTTGAGTTTATTCTACAGACGATCACTTTCAGAATTTTCAAGCTATCTTTTTGAGACTATACATATAGCTAACACAATATGAAAATAAAATTTTTATAGCGTTCACGCATGTGCAATGATTAATTATTTAGTAAACCTGCTCATTTTTCATACAATGTTTATTCTTTTTTAATTTTGAATACAGAGTATTGTGTGCAATGTTGTTTGTCATATTTTCGAAAAAGAACATTACTTTATATTAAAAACTCTGCAAATTATAAGCGAAAAAAACTGGGAATGTTTTTACAAAATATTTAATTTCTATACAATAATTCCTCGTGTATTTTTTAAGATATTTAACGAAATGTCTGAAATCGCAAATGGCCGGTCCCCTTTCACAATATGGTGTATTAAACTTTTTTTTAAAGTAAAGTTTGTGGAGTTGTAAAGTCTCCGGCTGGTTTGGATACAAGTATTTTAAAAATAAATCATCTTTTTTATTTAATTGGGACATTTCATGCGACTTAAAAAAAACAACATTTTCACTAAGGTAATAGTGATGTGCAAAAAGTGGAGATTTGGGAATTCTGCACTTGTGATGTAGTCTCTTAAAAGTTTGAAAAAGATGTAGAAACTAATGTTATAAAAAGTTTGAGAAAAGGAAGACCAGAAAGGATTAAATTATTATGAAAAGTGCAGGATTCATTACTTATGCGCATGGCAGATGTGATGTGGTAAACGCAAAAAAAAAGTATGGTGTGTTAGTTTTGTGCAGTTTGCACCATAATTGCCAGGTTAGCCTCCATTTTGGCTCAGAAATTTTGAATTCAGAACTGAACTTATTTAAAGTAATCACGAATTTGCTGTTATTAAAAATATAATGTTGGTACTATGTATGAATTCGAACATTCTGGATAAAATTAGAAACCAAGCAGGCAACCCTGAACAACATCTAAGATCCGAATATCAAAAAAGATCTGCAAATCAATGCAACCATTGGTTTAACCATTAAGCGTATATGTTTGTTCGTAACACTAATAATGTAAGACTTATTTTAAGTAAAATATTTTTTTGATTTATGGAATTACTTTATTATGTGTATTGGTATTAACTGAGAAAAAAAATTGAATATTACTTTGACTTTTCAAAACACAATTCCATTAAAGGATTGGTGCGTAATTTCGGTTGCTGCGATATCTTTATCTTCCATTTATACACAGGAATGCAATCAAATTACAAAACATTAATTAAATTATAAACATGGTAGTATTAAGGTCTTCGTCAAAGAAATTCATTCCAAAAAGAGTTCGTTATGGAAGCTTTGTAAACAATGGATTAAAATATACTTAGCTTTCCAGGATCACTGAATGAAATTTTGGAATTCTTGCCAATTAACTTTATCGTCTTCAAGGTATCAATATCATTTCATCAGAATAGTACCGCAGAAACATTCAGCTAGATTAGTTTCTGAAATATATTTGCTGCGAAAAGCAATTTCTAGAAAATCTCATCACGGGTTTCAGTCTTTCCCAAAAGCAATTTCGGCATTGCCTATTTCTACAAAATAATGCGCTATATTAAAAGGAATTATTGCATAAAAATAAACAGTTCAGAATTAAATACAGGTTAAGCGCCATATATTAAAAACATTTTTTTAGTTGTAAAAGTAGAAAATGCAGGTTTATTTTTTAAATGAAATACGCATTTTGAATATAAATATATAATTTAAAAAACTACTGGAGAACGTTTGCTGCATTGTTATTAACAAAGCAATACATTTTTTTAATGCATTGTGCTCAAATTAGTTTAAATTTCGCTAATAAGTTGCGCTAGAGGCTGTATAACAATACTTTCAATATAGCTGACCTTTGGAGCAATAATATGGCTTAGTCTTAAAACAGTATATACACATACGCGTGAGAACATCTCAGTTGAAATAGAATGACTTGCATCACAGACGTAATATCTAATGTCGGTAAAAGTTAGTGTTGCTAGTACAGTACACCTCCTCTTTTAAGTGTCCCCACAGAAGTAAATCGCAAAGATTTAAATCAGGTGAATAGGGGTCTTAGTCCCGTGTCATCAGTAGGCTATTTTTTTTTAATTCAAATTTCTTGATTGGCAACATTGTTTTGAAATAATAAAATTCGCCTTATTTAATGATATAAAAATTAAGGAGAAAACAAAGATAATTTTTTAAAAATAAAATTGTAAAACATACTACTTAAATGTGTAGCAAAGTAGAGAAATAAGCGCAGTTTGAATAGGAAAAAATATATTTAATAAAACTACGATCTAATATACGCTAATAAACAACCTACATATTACATGTAAAAATATTACTCCCGAAAACCAGAATGTAAAGACAGTCGCCAAACAAGAAAATTCAAATAAACATTTAAAGGCAAATCGTACGTGAACACACAGTTCAACAAATTTTACCATTTGAGAAAAGTAGCGACAATCACGAAATCCGAATGTAAAAGAAGTCCCCCACTGGCAACATTGGCCCAGTCCATGCCTGCTATGGTTCATAATGACATTAACAGACATTATGATACATAATTCTTTTATTTGCAGAATTCACCATTAGGTGAACTTATCAGTGAAGAACTGACAATTTTTCTTTTCGTTTAACTTTGAAGAAATTTGGAGTGTAAATGTAAATCTTTCTAAATACGGATTTTCTTTCATAACTCTTATTATTGGGATGATAACATCTTGTAATTTTTTTTAATTTATAAAGAACATCGTTAGGATTAGTTTTACTATAAAGTATATTGCTATTTTTCAACTGCATTTAACCTCCTCAGTCCTGATGTCGCCTGGAGGCGACACTAAAAATCACCCTTTAAATTAATT
Source organism: Maratus speculifer (assembly GCA_964019185.1). Classification (NCBI taxonomy): domain Eukaryota; kingdom Metazoa; phylum Arthropoda; class Arachnida; order Araneae; family Salticidae; genus Maratus; species Maratus speculifer. The sequence continues at coordinate 39,347,153 of OZ025296.1, forward strand.
TAATTTCTTCTAGAATTGTTAAAATTACATTTAGACTTTTTTAATAGCTGTGTGCATGTTAGAAGCATCGATATACAAACTAAAGTATCTTTAGATATGTTTTATAATAATTTTAAACTGGTTTTTGTAGTGCCACGTAAAATTTATCTCAGGACTGAGGAGGTTAAGCAAAGTGATTAAAATGCAAAAAGGCGTGATAGGTAAAAATGACATAATAACCCCTTGAAGCCCGGTGGGAAAATATATCCCACCTAATTTTAATTGCGGAATGCCACATTGATACCAGAATTTTGAAATGAAAATTTTAATTTCATCATTTACATGTAGAAGAACTTTAATTTATTTTGTAATAAATTTGTTTAAAAATTCTGGTGTCGATCAATCATTTCAACATTAAAAAAATTGAGATGCTTTGGCCCTTAAAGGGTTAATATTGGGGAGAAATGATACACTTGTACATTTGAAATTTAACCCTTTGCAGTTGAGAGGTGATCCGCACTGACCACTAGTGGTCCGCGTAAATGGGTTCTCCATATGCTCTGGACACCAGTATTTTAAACTAATTTTCTTCGAATTATCTTTTGGTCAAAAAAATCTGAGATAAAAGATGGTGAAATAAACGGTAAGATATTAGTGGTGTCCAAGCATTTGGCGTCCCAATTTATGAGGGATACCTGACAATACTAGTGGTGAGTGACAGTCCCCACTCCATTACAAAGGGTTAGTAGCTTTTTTAAGTTGCAAACTAATATGGAAATGTGGTCAGTAGCGCCAACTTATATGGACCCAAAAAGGCCCGAGCCCACTCAATATTTTTTAATCCTATCATCTTGCCAAAGGGTATAGCCTGGTTTCCTAGTAAAATATGCCCTTGAGTCAACCACATCGAGTCCTACATGGATCGATAGCCCATAAAAAGAAATTCATTTCTCCCCAGTTTTAAGTTTATATCTCAAGACCATGGGGGGTAATGGCCCTAAATGCCTGTTTTGGAAAAGAGCGCATTGTGACGAAACTACTAAGCAGATTTCAAAGAAAAAAATAAGGGATATAAAAAACTACCATACGAATGTTTGAGAATTTTTTCCGATTTTTTTAAACAAAAGAACAAGTTTTCTAACATTTTTCCTGTTTTAAAATGTACATTTTAATTAAAAATAAACTGAAATTTCTGAGCGACCACCTTAATTTTTTTGCATAAAATACTATGGGAACAAGATGCATATTCACTATCAATTTGAACTTTCTACGTATGGTGCATCATATTAAAAAAAAGGACAAAATCATATTCCAGCGGAATTGTAGGATAAATTTCACGCCTTCTTTTAAAAATACATTGTGAATTAATATGTGAGATATGAAAAGAAGGCGTGAAATTTGTCCGAGACACGCCCCACATTACCGCCGGAATATGATTTTGCCCTTTTTTTAATATGATGCACCATACGTAGGAAGTTCAAATTGATAGTGAGTATGCATCATGTCTCATAGTATTTCATGCAAAAAAATAAAGGTGGTCATTCAGAAATTTCAGTTTATTTCTAATGTAAACGTACATTTAAAAACAGGAAAAATGTTAGAAATCTTGTTCTTTTGTTTAAAAAAATCTGAAAAAATTGTCAAACATTCATATGATGGGTTTTTACATCCCTTATTATTTTCGTTGAAATCTGCTCAGTAGTTTCGTCACAATGCACTCTTTTCCAAAACAGGCATTTAGGGCCATTACCCTCCATGGTCTTGAGATACAAACTTAAAACTGGGGAGAAATGAATTTCTTTTTATGGGCTATCGATCCATGTAGGACTCGATGTGGTTGATTCAAGGGCATATTTTACTATGAAACCCGGCTATACCCTTTTCACTGTTTTACTAATTTATTTCATTATTTTTCTCCTTAGAACAAAATTTATTTTGTCAATGACCATGTGTTTTAATTCTCCAACTGATTCCCATAAATCACAAATGACTGAAGTGTCCATGGTTAACTTTCTGTTATTTCAATTTGTTGTCATGTTCATGAGATGATGATATTACAATAAATATTAGTGTCTTTATAATTAAAAACGCATGAGAATATAATTTAATAAAATTGCAACTTTATTAAAACTTGACTTCAAATTTACATCTTTCACCATCTGCTTACCCTTCAAAGAAAAACAAACTGGTCGTATCATTTTACCAAAATATTTTTGAGCTAACCCAATATTTTTCAAAAGTTGGCGCAACTGAATGTAATTATTGTTTTACATCAAATGCTACTGAAATTGGTAATTAATTGGTAAAGTTTTCAGAAAAAAAAATCAATCAAGCAAATATTTTATGTGGATAATAAAAGACTGAAATTTATCTTTTTGATCATAATTGTTTCGATGCTGCCAATTTTTTACTTTCAACATATTTTTGCTATCATATACAAGAAACCAGTGATTTAAATATGCACCAATTATCCATTGACACGGCACCTAAAATATCTGAAATACCGTAATTTCGCACGTATCCGCCGCACCTCAGATAATTCGATTTTCTACCTGAATTTATTTTAAATAAAATGTGTCTTGTTTCTACTTAGCACATATTTGACTTATTTTTTTTCAATAAAATTTCCGGTTTGAAAAACACTTAACTAAGCTGCGGGGAATATGCGGGTAATTGTGGTACAGAGTCGGTGTACCCAGTTTACAAGTTTCCCCGGGATATTATCCGAAGAAAACAGCTTCATCCACAATTAGTGGAAGACGTAGAATAAAAACATTAATGTTTATTAGATACCCTTCTTGTCAAAAAATTAGCTTGATGAATGATTTAAAGTTACAGGTAAAAGATGAAGAATATTGCAGCAAAAAAATGGCTATCTACATCAAAAATGTTAAGAAAAAATGCTGAATTTTCAAGCAATAAGCAGTGAAGAACTACATTTTTTAGTACATACCTCTGATAATGATAATGCTGATATAGTCTAATTTGTGCTAATTCATGGGTTAGCGTGGCATTTTCTGATAAAAAATGTGTTAATGGGAGATAGTTAAAAAAAGTTTGTAATAAGCATTTCTGAAACAAAAATATATCAATGTCATTTCGCTTAAAATCTTATTAAAATATTTCAAATTTTAGCATTAAAAAATGGATGACAGAAATAGAATTGTTTGCATTTCTTTTTTCAATTTACATAACAAGGTATCAAACATCCTTTGTAAGTGCATCAATCCTCCCCAGTGATGGAAAAATTTGATACAATATTAACCATTCAAAGTGATTGTGGTATGTTTTTTAAATGATTATTTTTTTAATTCGATGTATTTTTAATAAATACATAAAAGTTTACTTTTTTAAAAAATGCGATTTTTTTTTAAAGAAAGCTTTAAAATGATTGAAAAAAAACTTTTAAAAAATGTATCTCCTCTACCCCCCCCCCCCTACTATATTTAATTATGCAAAAATTGTTTAATACGTTTTTGGGGTAACACAACTCATTATTACTCTTACTAAAAAAACGCAAGTTTTTTTTTTCTTTTAAGGGTTTCAGGAGTCTTACATTTATACTGGTGGTGCAATTTAGCAACATGTTACATTTAATATGTAAAGAAATGATGTATAATTACACAATTATGCATCATTTCTTGACATATTGACATACTGTATAACAGGATAATAGCAATTTCATTCTAAAACAATTTTACATTAAGGTTTTATATCTAACATTTTAACTTTGTTTAAAGAAACATGTTTTCAATATAGTAGCTCAAATTCCATGTAATGTTCAATTTTACTTGTTAATTTATGGAAGCCAGGAAAATTATCTTCAATAGAAGAAAGTATTGTAATCGAAATTTCTTTCGACTTCCGGTTTTTGACGGATTTACACGTTTTAGGGGTCAGAGATTCCAAAAAACATGCTTTTACAAAATGTCTGTCGGTCCGAGTGTCTGTGTGTGTGCCTGTATATCTGGGTGTGGGTGTCCATATGTCGCCATTCTACCATCAAAAAGTGTATGAAGTTATGCATAGAATTGAACCAATTTTTTTGTAAATGTTTTTGACTGTGGCAAGCAGGTTCTCCTTTAGTTTGAAATATTCCGCCGGAAGGGGGCGCTGCAATCGCGATGTTTGTGCCATTTTCAATATTGTACCGACCAAAAGTATATGAAGTTATGGATCGAATTGAGCCAAATTTTTTGTGTAAGTGTATGATTATGGCTAGTTGGTCCTCCCTGAATTCGAAAAAAATCCACCAGAAGGGGCGCTGCAATCGCGATGTTTGTGTCATTTTCAACATTATACCGACCAAAAGTATATGAAGTTATGCATCGAATTGAACCAAATTTTTTGTGTAAGTGTATGACTATGACTAGTTGGTACTCTCTGAATTTGAAAAAAAATCCGCTGGAAGGGTGCGCTGCAATCGCGATGTTTGTGCCATTTTCAATATTGTACCGACCAAAAGTATATGAAGTTATGCATCGAATTGAAACAAATTTTTTGTGTAAGTGTATGGCTATGGCTAGTTGGTCCTCCCTGAATTTGAAAAACATCCGCCGAAAGGGGATGCTGCAATAGCAAATTTTATGTCATTTTCAATATTGTACCACCTAAAATTGTATGACGTTAGTTCTAGAACTGAACTAAATTTTTTGTATGTGATTATTTTTTGGTAAGGCAAGTAGGTCCTCCTTGAATTTGAAGAAATAAATCTGCCTATCATTCTACTGTCTATCGGCTCGTGCAGAGACGAAAATTCGTTTTTTCTCCGATTAATTGACTGAAGCAGAAATTTAAGATGAAAATCAAAGTTGGTATGGTATTGAATTAAAATTATTAAAGCATTAAAATGAGAAACTATTTTTTTAAAAATTTTAAAATGTACGCATGAGATAGAAGGAAGTTTTGGGATTGGCACATCCAACTAGTTTTTAAAAAAATATCTAAAAGATCTTGCTAGTAGCTATGATTTCCCTTCTTCCAACTTGAACTATATCTTGAATTACTATGCAGCGAAATATATATACATGATAAAGAACTAAAATGATCGCCAGAAAAATTACATTCATTTTCAGTGATAATCATATTTTAATAATGAAAAATTATTTGTAAAATACAGAATTTGTTACCTTTCTCGTATATTGGTTTTATGCTAGAAATATTAATTAGAAATTTAAAAAAAACTAGAAAAAAATATTTATATAGTGTAGCAAAAGGCTCGTTACTTTGCACACGCCATGCGTCATATGCCAGGAAAATGATAATCTGAAATTCTAGATCTGTTAATTGCTTTATTTATGTAAGTAGAAATTTAATGTCTGTGAAAATATTTTTAAGTATATATTTTTTATTAGAACATAGAAACGAAAAAAAAAAAGTTTATTTCTCTTCCAAATGTTCTCGAACAATGTTTTATTTATTTATTTATTTTTACTCTTATGCCCTTCGCGCTATGCTACACAGCTACGATATAGCCTAACAGTGATATCTCTTCATCTTATATATCTAGGATGTGGGACATGGGTTCCAAGATACTCAAAAAAATGCGGTTTTCGAAACGGAACAGCATGCCAATAATTTTTGTTTTTAAAAAATGATATGAGGTAGAATTAAAAAATAGACATCTATGGCAGGCCTGTGAGGAAGATTTATCTTATAAATGTTGGAAAAATCTATCACAAAGTCTATTTTTCGGAAATAATGGTGAGGGAAAAAAAGTGATCGCTTTGATTCCGTCCATCCTTATTTTATATAAACCAAAGATATTCAAAAATATCATTTTTCTCTCTACTATAAACAATTTTTTTATCATAAAAATAGCTCGATGAAACTTACCTTTTAAACTGAATAAATGAATGTAAAATCTTACTGTAAGGGAAAAACGTTCATATTCTTTTAATTAAAAGCGGTCTTCATGAATTACAATCCAAATTCTACCAGAAGTTCTTGATGAAATTATCAGACGACATTATGTGAAATGTCAGAAATCTTCACTTTTATTACTTTTTAGACATAAATTTCATCAATTCAAGGCAAAGATTTCCGGATTCATTAATTTCTGAAATATTTCCATTGTATAACCTTGAATTTCTTCCGACAAACTTTAGTGAATCCATAATTGAAATTCACATCGCATATACAGTTTTAGAGGAATAAGTTTTATGAAAAAGTAAAAAAAAAATATTTAAATTCAAAGATACCGTTTTGGGATTAAAAAAAATTGGTTGCCTGTAAAGTCGGTATACGGGCGAAAGTTTTACGTGACAACGACTTTGAGTTGTAAAATAATTTTAATGTGAATATTCATTCGTATAGTAGGAAGAAGGATGAAATAATAGTAACAATTTAAAACATTTATTACCTTTACACATACATACGTATTTATATACAAATATACATACAATAACTTGCAATACACTGTGTTTGTTAAACACATTTTACTTCATGTTTATTGATGTCAAATGTTGAATTTTGTAAACAGCATATTAAAGAATTTTTCAATGAGCAGAATATAACTAAAGTAAAATGGCTTTCACTAATCACATATCATTAGTTTTCCATAATATACCACCGAATTACGAAATAAACTACACTTATTTTCTTTGTACTTTATACTAATAACTAATACATAACGTATTTCGTCTTAGTTTGATACTATCTAAAATTCCTATTAAGCACCGCCCCTTCCTTGCAGCGAATTCACATTCACGTTCAGAAAATGGTCCCACAAGTGACCGGAAAAAGTTAAGAGAAAAGTGAGCGCGTATCGTGAGCGGAGCGTAACGTAACGTAACGCAGTTTCTTGAAGTGTCTCCCGGCAAACCAATTTACAAGACGTTGTCACGTCAAAAAAAAAAAAAAAAAAAAAAAAAAAAAAAAAAACAGTTCAGAGAAAACATGCACTGGATTAGTAAAAAAAAATCAAAGTAATTTTTATTAAGTAAAAAATACAAACAAAATGATGCATACCAAATTGTATGAAAAACTTTGCATATAAAATGTTAACTTACGAATAAAAACTTTCTTTTAAATAAAAAATAAGTATATGTTATTTTCTTTCCAAAGGCTTTTATATGTATCTATGTTTAATCTTCTTTATAGAGAGTATACATACTATAGCAAAATAAATCGCTGCGAAGGTGTAAATATTGATTCAAATAAGATATTATGTAATAAAATTTTGAAAAATAAACGCACCAAAATTTTAATATACATAAAAGTATTTTTCATTCTGTGAAAACCACAACGATAACGCAAACTTAAGTCGCTTTATGATGTATCTATTAATGTTGTTTTACATGTATACTCATTTACATTTCAACAAAATTTATATATTTTTTTCTTTTTCTCTTCTTTTTTTTTACGGTAGAAATATTAATTTAAACAAACTCTGTATTGAAAATAAATCAATTGGATTTCTTATTTTTAAAAGTCAATGTAAATTGATTATTTCAAATATAAAAAACCATCAATTTTTTGTTTACCACAGTATTCACAAACAATAATTTTCAAAAAATTCTGATTTCAGAAATATTCATAAATCTGTCCACGAATGCTAATGTCCGAAAATGACGGTTGCTACAAAAGTCACAACGCAATCATCTCATATCTCTATTCAAAGTTATTTATTACTATTCAACTAAATTGTGATACAGGGCCGTAGCTAGAAGTGAACAATGGGGGGGGGGGGGGTCAAGAGATTGTAGGGTAGGCTGAAGAGATTGTAGGGGGGGGGGCTCATAATTTTTTTCTCTCTCTCTGATGCAAAAAGATAAATTAGTGCATATTCACATGGTAGATACTATGTTTCTTATTAAATTGTTCCAATAACTTCATTTTATGTTAGGAAAAGTATATGATAATGAAACTTTTGAGTGTATAATTGGTACAAAATTGAACATCATGTTAGCTTCCTATGTACAAATAGGATGAGGGAGTGTTGAAATGCTTATTTTAGATACAATTTAGTAATTATGTAAAACTATAAAAAGGTCTCAAAACAAAATTAGATTTTTGAACAGAATTTTATTTGAATTTTTGGAACAGAAATTCATTGAGTGACCTTAGAATCGTTGCCAGGGAGGGGAGGGCCTCATAACATTTTAGGGGGACAGAGCCACCCATAACGCTTCCTTAGCTACGGCCCTATTCTGATACCGTAATTTTTATGTAAGTATGCTGTTCGTGTATCACTTAATGCTGTGAGTACACAGTTTAACGAATTTATCTAAAACAAACAAATGAAAATTTTGAGAAAAATATTGAATTCAAAGGACCAAGAATATATTTTTAGTGAAATTGACCTAAATATAGTAAATTGGTAGCTGTTTTACCGCTTCCTCTGATTTGCCATACGTCATATGGGCAATGTGTTTTTGCCAATCATGACTTGCCAGTATCACGTATGGGCATCCATCTTTCAATCATGATTTTTTATTTTCACCAATAAAATTTTATTGTAAATTGTGTATGATTTAGTCTCAGCCTCCCCCTCCCACACATCATATTTTTTTTTTTTTTATTCAATTAGGCCAAAAAAATCTGTTTTGAAAATTGATGTTTTGAAACCGGGATTAAATGATTAAAAATTCTGTAAAAGACATGGATAAAAAATGGGCGATATTTGAAAGCTTCTTTTCAAAAATATTGATCAGTTGAGTAGTTGACACTATAACCGCGGCAAACTTTACTCAAGATTGAAAGAAATATTTGACACCAGAATTTTTATTTGTAACTATTTAACTTGTTTGTGTAAATTATGTTTGTGTAGTGTAAATTTAAGCTATTTTATAAAATAATTTCCGGTTCGAATTGATATCTATTCATTTGGTACGGGTAAGAATAACCCGTCTTCGCGGTTTTAGTGTTAAATAAATAATTATTTTCGCTATTTTTTCTTAAATTTCAGCGTTGCACAAAAATTGTTACTGATTATTCATATTGCATATGAAAGATTCATTCTCATAAAAAAATAAATTTTCATTAATTTTTAAAAAGAAAATAATTGACTGGTAATCCAATTAAACGTATCTTTACACGGCAGGTTTAAAAACGTTATTTCGAGAAAACAGGAATCTGATTCAACAAAAGGAAAAGAGTATAAAATTTCTTAGCTGATTGTTATATTTACCGCTTACAGCTAGTCGCGATTCGAAGTAAATATCTTTGAAACAATGAAATAACCTAAAACTAGCAGTTGTCTGCCTCCGGGTAACGTATCGATGTTTGTTGGTCGTTCCTTTGCTTTCAATTAACTGTAACTTCTTAAATATTTCAATGAACTTCTGAACTGCACTCCGATCTTTTAAAAAGAAAAAGAAAGCTTTCAGTTAAAAACAGTTTTTATAAATTTTAATTTTCTAACTTTCTAAAGTACGTTGAGTGAATTATGAAATATCAGTCATTTTCCAATTTACTGTTATTCTTCTCAAGACATATATTTCTAGACGAAATTTGTGGCATTACTGGATCGATTAATTTCTGAAATGTTTTCGCCCATAAAAGAACTTTCTTGAAATTTTAACCAATCCCTCAGTGAATTTCAAATCCCTGGTATGGAATTTCTAAGAAATGTGTTTTCTAGAAAATAGTAATTATGGTTTAAAATCGATAATTATAAAATAAAGTTTAGAAAATAAATGCTACATATTTTAACAATGCATGGAGATAATATTAAACAAAACAGAGGTTGTTATCCAATGTACACTTTATACATAAACTTAAAAATGATATAAAAATAAAAGCACATGAATAGAATAAATCTCTGCGTTTCAGTTCAATCTTCAAAACCATCATCAAGAGTAAACTTTTCCCGAAAGACAAATCTCGCAGGAAATACTATATATGTTGCATCGTTAAAAATTAAATTCATATCGAAATAAGCAAAGGAAAAATGAAAAAAATATTTAAGCACACCTATGGTGTAACTAGAGTAATATGAAAAGAAAATATCACTCAAAGCACTTTTATGAGGATAAATTTCGTTTCCAAAATATACAATAATAAATTAGAAATTTTTCATCAAAATCTTTGAAGAAAACTATCATTTTTGTATGTTGTAGAGGAGAGCGTCTTTTCACACCAGTATTTTATTAGAAAAAATATTATTTCATTTAATTGGAACAATTTTGAGATTTAACAGAACAACATTTTCTCTAGCAAAATACTGATGCGCAAAAATGTGGAAATCTTATCCCTAATGTTGAATATGAGTTAATTGACCAAAATGTGCTATCGTATCTAATCTTTAACTATTTTTTTATTATATTATTTTATAGATTTCCGTATTCAGTAAGAGCAAAGAATTTGGAACAAACTATATTCATTCAAAAAGCAAATTTTTTAAATAAATATTTTTTAAATTCATGTATAAAGCAGAAATGAATGTGCTAAAATTTATTTCAGATACATACATATAATAGAAATTTATATAAAATACATTAAAAAAATTTCTCAAAAACCTTTAAAATCTCAAAATTTTTTCAAAGCATTACATGACCTACATTAGTTGAATTTAAATTGTTATTTTTAACCAATATTGCACTAACATTGCTCTAATATTGGGGTGTTTACATTTTACCCTCATTTAGCCGATATTTGTAGCCCGTCTTACGCTGATATTGGTGTCAAATATTGTTCCATTGTTGGAAAAAATGATTGCTTCAATATAATTTTTAAGTACCAAACGTATATCGAAGTGTGGAGATTTTATTCATAAAAACAATTTTTTTACGCGTTAAGCTAATCAAGTACAATGTTATATATATATTTTTTAAACGAAAACTTAGTGTGTAATTTTTTTTTTCATTAAATCTATATGTATAGACGTATATATGTATTTTTATTTTTAAAATTTTTATAAATTACAATTTGGCCCTTTAAAAAGAACATTGGTGTAAATATCAGAAATCTTCCAATTTATCGTTGACGTCCTAAAGGCATAAGCATAATCACTTCTGAGCAATTCCGTAAGCTTTCTGGATCGATTACTTTCTGAAATATTTCCGTCGCGTAAAAGCGATTTCTGGAAATAATTCTTACAAATTTCAGTCACTGCCTAATTGAATTTCAAATCAGGCACGAAGAATTCCTGTTTAACTCGCGTTCTATGAAGGAGTAAATATTACACTAAAACAAGATACTATAAAATAAAATGAACAAAAGGATATCTACTGCGTTTTGAAAGAAAATAAGTACATTGAAGTAATTTATTTAAAGTAATATCTTTACATACTTAAAGTAATATTTTTACGCACAGAAAGTAATATCGAAGTGATAAACTTTTATTGTTAAAAACATTTTTCACACATTAAGGCAATTAAATACAACAAAATATTATTTTTTAAAACAAAAACTGGGTGTGTAAAACTTTGATTTATTAAATCTCTATATACTAGCGGCCTACGTCCGCTACGCTGGTCGGTTTAGACGGACAGACGGTCATTAAATAGTTTGAATGTATATTAATTATGGGCATTAAATAGTTTAATTTCTTAGTATTAAATAGTTTAATTCTATTAAAATGCATATCAAACAATGTCTCAATATATAAGTATGCATTGAAATAATTTAGTGTGGTCTTGTAAATCAATAAGAAATATTATTTGCACCACAGATTCTACAGAATGTATATTATAGTATATACTTCATAGATGCATATCAATTTATTATGTTCGAAAGAATGTAAGACCATTAAAATGCACTTGAAACTTTTTTCCCCTTTGATCGTAATGTATCGGAATCCTTTTGATTGTCCCTGCAATTGAACTATGCATCCGATTTTCATAAAATTTGAAATGACTCGACAAAATCATCTATTAATTATAAATTTTAAGTTTCAGACAATTCGATTGGGTAGTTATTGAGTTGTTATATGCGGACAGACGGGCAGACGGACGGACAGACAGACAGACGAATAGGCAACTCGGGATCCCGGAATTTTTCCCCTTCAATTCAAAACAAACGCGACGTTTCTCCGTTTCCAGGATCAGAGGAGATAGCGTCACATACATACGATCGGATTTTAATAGTATAGATAAACGTATGTATACATTTTTATTTTTAAAAACCTTAATAAATTGCAAGTTGATCCTTCAAAAAGAACGTTGAAGAGAATATCAGAAATCTTCCAATTTATCGTTAATGTTCCAATACATAAATATAATCTCTTCAGAGCAATTCCTTAAGCTTTGTGTATCGATTACTTTCTGAAAAATTTCCGTTGCGTAAAGCAATTTCTGAAAATAATTCTCACAAATTTTAATCACTATATCTAATTGAATTTCAAATCAGGCACGAAGAATTCTTATTTAAAGCGCGTTCTATGAAGGGGTAAATATTGCATTAAAGCAAGTTAATATAAAATAAAATGCACAAAAATATATTCACTGTGTTTTGACAGAAAATAAATATATTGAAGTAATAAAAGGAAAAGAAAATATCCCGCAAAGATCTTTTAAGATGAAAAATTTCCTTTTCAAAATGTATAACAAAAATTAGACATTTTTTATAAAAATCCTTGTACAGTATTTGTGTATAATGAATATGACTTACTTGACCACATTGTACGATCTTATTTGAATTTCCTCTTCATTGCCACTTCCCAGTTGCCAGTCAATTTGGCTACATTTTGGCTAAATATTCTAGCAATATTGGCATGAAATATTTCTCAACTGTGGAAGCCAGTATTGCACCAATATTTGTGCGAAATATTGTGTTTTTAACTATTTGGAAAATAGTTGTTCTCGGTAGAGAATTGGGAAATCTGAAGTATATCTGAATCTTTTTATTGGTTGAATTCTGCAACTTAATTAATCTTATTCATTTTCTGAATTGACCATGCTTAACCCTTTCCGGCACGGGCAAAATATGTTAGTAAAAGAAGAAATTATTGACTGACGTCAGAATTCACAAGCGAATTTTTAGGTGCGTTCGTAATTATATAATACGTAGCACCTATAGTGGTCGTTCAGTCCGTCCGTCTGTCCGTCCGTCTGTCCGTCCGCATATAACAACGCAAAAACTACCCAACCGAATCGTTTGAAATTTAAAATACATCATTATTACATAATTTTGTCGAGTCATTTCAAATTTTACGAGAATCGGATGGATAGATCAATTACAGAGACGATCAAAAGTATTCCATTACATTACGGTCAATGGAAAAAAAAGTTTCAAATGCACTTTAATCGTTTGAAATTTAAAATACGCAATTATTACATAATTCTATCGAGTTATTTCAAATTTTTTGATAATCGTGTGCATAGATCAATTACAGGGGCAATCAAAAGTATTCAATTACATTATGGTCAATGGGGAAAAAGTTTCAAATATATTCTATACGTTTGAAATTTAAAATACATAATTATTACATAATTTTTTCGAGTTATTTCAAATTTTATGAAACTCGGATGCATAGATCAATTACAGGGGCAATCAAAAGTATTCCATTACATTACGGTCAATGGGGGAAAATGTTTCAAATGCATTTTAATCGTTTGAAATTTAAAATACGCAATTATTACATAATTCTGTCGAGTTATTTCAAATTTTTTGATAATCGTGTGCATAGATCAATTACAGGGGCAATCAAAATTATTCAATCACATTATGATCAATGGGGAAAAAGTTTCAAATATATTCTATACGTTTGAAATTTAAAATACATAATTATTGCATAATTTTTTCGAGTTATTTCAAATTTTATGAAACTCAGATGTATAGATCAATTACAGGGGCGATCAAAAGTATTCCATTACATTACGGTCAACGGGGAAAAAAGTTTCAAATGCATTTTAATCGTTTGAAATTTAAAATACGCAATTATTACATAATTCTGTCGAGTTATTTCAAATTTTTTGATAATCGTGAGCATAGATCAATTACAGGGGCAATCAAAAGTATTCAATTACATTATGGTCAATGGGGAAAAAGTTTCAAGTATATTCTATACGTTTGAAATTTAAAATACATAATTATTACATAATTTATTCGAGTTATTTCAAATTTTATGAAAATCGGATGCATAGATCAATAACAGGGATAATCAAAAGTATTCCATTACATTACGGTCAATGGGAAAAAATGTTTCAAATGCATTTTAATCGTGTTACACTCATGCGAACTTAATAAAATTTATATGCAACTATAAAGTACATATTAAAATATACATCTTACATAATTTGTGATGCAAAGAACATTTGTTATTGATTTACAAGGCCACACAAAAGTATTCCATTACATAAAGGTATAGGGAGAACATTGTTTGATGAGCGTTTTAATTGTAATTCACTATTTACAATTTTATGAGATTGATATATGAAAGTAATATTTTTAAAACTTCGTTATCGTTTGAACGCACCTAATTTGCTACGCTTCACGTGCAATTTCCAACTTGTTTTTAATATTTTGATATCCTTAGTTTAAGCTTCTACTCTAAAAGCAAAATTTTACTAACCTATTATTGGTGCCGTTTGCAAGTTTGGAATTAAAATTAGGTATCCCAGACAGGGGCTCAGTGTGCCGGAAAGTGTTAATGTCTAAAAATGGAATACTTCTGTTTTTTTACATTATTATTTTATTCGTTTTATAGTTGGTCCATGTTCAATGTTCAAAAATGGAATAATTCCAGAGCTGCCAACTTCTACGCCTATTTAAATCAGATAAACATCTTTGGAACCACAAAATAGTTTTAGTAAAATGTATACCAAATACATTCAATGTTATGTATTACACTCTATATTGATAAGTATCTACTAAAATTTCTGTTTCTGATATGTTTATTCGTCTTTAAATAGGCGTAGTAGTTGGCAGCCATGTAATTCTGTTGCACAATGTTAAAAAAAAAGTATTAAAAGCCACAAAAAATTTAATAACTCAAAAACAAATTTAGATACAGATATCAAACATGTTGCATTTAAAAATAATTTTGTTTATGTATACGACGTTGTAAAAATTAAAAATGTGTGATGCCTAGAAGTGGAAAAAATTGCAGTATCGAAAATTATTAAACTGAAATTACATTTAATATTTGTTTATAATTGATCCAGGAATATTAACGTGAATCTAAAAGTCACGGCATGACTCTGTTATTACGTAAGCTGCGTTTTGATTATCATAAAAATATTGTTATTATTCTTTATTTAAGTTTAGAAATCATTTATGTCTAAAATTATAGTCTTTGAAAATATTATTTTCCAAATAGTCGTTTTAATTTGTTAAATTACATTAAAAAAAAATTCACTTACTGTCATTACTAAGCCGATATTTTTATACAATATTTCACTCATATTTCTCCAATATTCTGGTATTTACATTTTGCCTGTTGTTCAGCTGATATTTGTAGCCAATGTTTCAGCCAATATTACGCGGATATTGGTGTGAAATATCCAGTGTTGGCAAAAATCATTACTTCAATATTTTTACACATAGATGTGGTGAACTTTTATTCATAAAAACAATTTTTTACGCGATAATCTAATCAAATACAACACAATATTATTTTTTAAACAAAAACTGAATATGTAAAACTTTCGTTCACGAAATCTATACATATAAACGTATTTTTACATTAAAAATCCTTTATAAATTACAATTTGGTCCTTCAAAAAGAATATTGAAGGAAATATAATCTTCCAATTTATCGTTAATTTCTTGAAGGCATAAATATAATCTCTTAAGAGCAATTTCGCGAGCTTTGTGTATGGATTACTTGCTGAAATATTTCCGTTGCGTAAAAGCTATTTCGGAAAATTATTCTCACAAATTTCAATCACTGCTTAATTGAATTTCAAATAAGGCACGAAGAATTCCTGTTTAAGGCGAGTTCTGTGAAGGAATAAATATTGTACTACAGTTAGTATAAAATAGAATGTAGAAAGTATATCGACTGTGTTTTGAGAGGAAATAAATATTTTGAAGTAATAAAATGAAAATAAAATATCGCGCTAAGCACTTTTATGAAGAAAATTTCGTTTTCAAAATATATAACAAAAATTAGAAATTTTTCATGAAACTCTCTGGTGGGTATTATTATTTTTGTATGTCGACAATGACTTATTTGACTAAATTGTGCGATTCTATCCAATCTTTAATTAATTTTATTTCAGAGGGATATTTTTTTTTATAGATTTTTGTATTCAGTAAGAACAATTTGAACAAACT
The DNA here is from genome assembly GCA_964019185.1 of Maratus speculifer. Lineage (NCBI taxonomy): Eukaryota > Metazoa > Arthropoda > Arachnida > Araneae > Salticidae > Maratus > Maratus speculifer. The sequence continues at coordinate 39,363,293 of OZ025296.1, forward strand.
ATGTTCACAGAAAAAAAAAAAAATTAAATAAATATTTTGTAAATTCATACATAATTAGAAATAAATATTTTGAAGTAATAAAATGAAAATAAAATATCACGCAAAGCACTTTTATGAAGAAAAATTTCGTTTTCAAAATATATAACAAAAATTAGAAATTCTTCATCAAAATCTTTGGAGAGTACTATTATTTTTGTATGTCGACAATGACTTATTTGACCAAATTGTGCGATTCTATGTAATACTACAAACTATGTTAACAGAAAAACCAAAGATTTTAAGTATATATTTTTTAAATGCATACATAATTAGAAATAAATATTTTGAAGTAATAAAATGAAAATAAAATATCACGCGAACCACTTTTGTGAGGAAAAATTTCGTTTTCCAAATATATAACAAAAATTAGAAATTTTTCAGCAAACTCTCTGGAGAGTACTATTATTTTTGTCTGTCGACAATGACTTATTTGACCAAACTGTACGATTCTATCTAATCGTTAATTAATTTTATTTGGGATATATATATTTTTTTTATAGATTTTTGTATTCAGTAAGGACAATAATTTGAAACAAACTATGTTCATAGAAAAACAAAAAAATTTAAATAAATATTTTTTAAATTCATACATAATTAGAAATAAATGTAGTAAAATTAATTTCAAGTGCATACATATCTCTCGCCGATATGAAAAATGACACTTCTCGACCTAAGTAAACTTCACAGAAAAGAAAAAAGAAAATTTTAAAGATTTAACTGTATCTTGAAATTCTAGCACTTTGCTCTGCATACAGGTGTAAAAATGTGAATAAAAGCATAGAACCCTTAAGAATGAAGACATTTTATGAGGTTTGGATAAATTTAACTCTCCAACCAATCCTCCCCCCATTCCGTTGTCACGAATGGATAAATATCGTAATAATGTGATTTCTACTATTTAAATTACTACTTTGGATTTCTACTATTTCTTCTTGCTATGAAACTTTTTTCGTAGCAAGACGCACTTAATCCCTTTGCGACGGGAGCCTTTTACGAAATTTTCAATGTATTGTCACCGGTTTTTCAAAAACAAATATTTGTGATTTTTTAAATCGATAAAATGCACCGATTAAAGAAGTCAAATGTCACTGGTAGGGGTAAACAAGGATTCTTAGGCCTTTTTTGCGGCACGTATACGTGTCGCTCGTCCCCAAGGAGTTAAGGTGCAACACTAGGCTCAGATAAAAACCCGGATGATAATGTAAAGTCTATGGAGGCGTTCTTTTCAAATATTTCGCCCAAATTTTTATATTTTTGCATGATTTTTTTTGCACAAGATAGCTGAGGACGATCCACAACCGACCTAGTTTTTACTTTTTCAGTTTTGGTTTCCGATTTAAAAAAAATACACTGTTAAAAATATCCCTGTAAAATTACGGGCTGAGACCCGCAGCAGAGATTCCAGCCATACCCCGTAAAAAAAAATTCCATGCCCATCATTTTATGCAGCCCGTAATTTTACGGGGCTAAGTAATACAGCATTAACTGTATAATTATGGTCCTTAAATGTAATTTTTTTGTTCTGCCTTGTTACGGTTAGGCCGTAAAAAATACTGTAAATTAACAGCGAGTGATCGTATATGTTTAACCATAATCTTACGGTCCATGAATGTAATTTTATGGCCTGTTCTATTACGGTTAGGGCGTAATTTAGACCAATTTAACAGCGAGTGATCGTATATGTTTAATCATAATCTTACGGTCTTGGCACATAATTTGATGACATGTTAGCATGCATTTAGTGGACTGGTTATATATTTACAAAAAAGATCATAATATTCTTGGTAAAAGCAGCATGACTTTACAGCAGGAAATTTCACATGGAAATGAACTTACATAAGAGTTCGGCCATATATTTAAAAATATTGGAGGAAAGTTATAATAGAAATTCATTCACACTTAATAAAAGCCTTCGTGCATTTTTTTTTAAACAATATATAATTGGGCAGTTTAACAGTAAAATATAAAAGTCATTCATTGTGAATTTATAGCAGATTTAATTTTTATTTAATCTTAAATTTAAAACAATGTAGTTATATAAATTTGTCAGGTATGGTTATTATGGAAAAGAAGCAACGGATAATTTACATTTTTGTAACAACTTACAGTTGCATAATTTTAAAATACTACACACTACTGTTCAACATATACTGTGTTCTCAACACAAGTGAACATTTATTCATGGATGTTTTGTGTTTCAGGCATCCAGCTAAAATGTTCGTATCAAAAGTTCATAAGAAGCACACGCTTGTAATAATCCAAGAGCCGACAGTTCAAAAACATATGTTATCGAGCACAAGAAAAAAATCCTTTACAGTCGAGGTTCTATAATCCGCGCACGTTGCAGCCGTTACATTATGATTTTTTTTTCAATTTTTTATTGCTTATTTTAAAAAAATAATTTTTGGATCATGAATTATTAAATTTTCTTAACTGTTTATTTCATTGTTTACATTCATTAAGTAACACGAATTATAGAAAATTGCAGATTATGGGTGCGCGGATTATAGATCTTTGACTGTATTTTATCGAAGAGTAGTACTGTTGAAAATTTGACCCTTTTGCTGAATCGTCACTCCACTGCTTTTATAGAAAACCATTAACCATATTATGGCACATTCTCATGGATCAAAATAAAGATATTCTATAAAAGTGGGGGAGTGACGATGCAGCAAAAAGGTCAAATTTTTAACAGTGTAATAAGGGAATCTAATGATCCATGTCTGCCAGAATCAAAAAGGTGCATAAGCCAAAAATTAATATTATTGGTTTACTCATAGGTTTAACATTGGGTTTGCCGTATGAAAAGATGGAAAACTGGGAGCAGGAAAACAATGATAAATCTACGAGCGAGCCACTAGTGGCATTAATTTTTAGCTTATGCATCTCCTACTTCCGGCAGGCATGGATCATTCCATTCCCCTATTACCACTCTTCCATAAAATAAAGTTTTTTTGCTTGTGCTCGATAACATAGGTTTTTCTGCTGTCAAATCTTTGACTATAAAATAGACAAGAGTTGCTGAAAACATTTCCCGGTTATTAAGCAAAGAGTCATTCGATTAACCTAATATAACAATAACAATAGAAAATAAACATATCAAAATCAGAAATGATTCACTTGGTGTTTTCAGAATGAGTTATTTTCCATAATGAACAGAAATGTAGTCAAATGTTACTTTCTGTATTTCATGTTGAACATAATAAAAATCTAGAAAACAGCCCTTTCAACACATTAGTGTTACGGAAAAAGCTTCATTGCAAAAACTTAATTTTACACCTTGATTATAATATTTTCATTAATACTGTGAATATTTATTCCGAAAAAAGTATGTCTAAAGCAGCTTCTTAATTTTTAGAATCAAAACAATTCCAAATGTATTTCAAGCTATTTAGAAAACTTTAAAAAAAATTGAAATATAGTTAATAAAACAAAAACCATAGTTGAATAATGCATGAATATGAGAAATCTTTATAATAGTTTGCAGATCTCTATAGCAAAAATCTGAGATATTTCTAAAATATAAATTTATTCTTGTTTTATGGATTTTGTAATTACTGTTGATTTCAACAGTAAATAATATTGTTTGTTATGAGTCAGTTTAAAAAAATTCCAAAATTGACCAAGCTCACTTGAAAATAAATATTGAAGCATTCAATTAAAATTCAGATTTTTTTTAACCAAATGTTAGCAAATTTCCTGAAATTTCATTAAAAAAAATTAAGCATCTACATACTTCTAACATGATTAAAATAAAATGCAATAAATAAAATTAAAATAAAATGCTAGATTTTATATTAATACAAATGATATTAAATATTTCTTTTGTTCAATTGTAACCTTAATTTGATGCTGGCTATATTATGCAAGTAAAATCTTGCAAAATATTTTAAACAATTCATTAAAAAAAGTACAATAGTTTAAGGGATAAAAAATGTTCACCATCAATAAAAATGACAAATTATTATAATACTATCAAAAACATCAATATCATTAGACATAAATGCTTCAATTAAATTATACGGTAGTACAGTCAGTTATTTGCAATTATAAGTTATCAATGAGTGCTTATAATATATATACATACATATATATATATTGGTGTCTATGTGTCATTTAGTAAAATTAAGCATTTACCAATTCATATTTGTAAAACCAATACTGCAGTTAAAATTCTTTTCCTAAAAAATTTCTTTTACCTTGCATCACATAATTTTGTTAATTTTATACTATCTTAATGTACTTTTGGAGTAGATTGACTGGCTATTTGACCATTAAAAATTGGACAGCTGCATTTTCTCTGGCATTTTCCTACCTTATTATAAACTCTCTAACTTTTAGAATTTTTCATATTAATTTCCCATTTTTTAAAATTTATGCTGAATTCTGACTTTAGGAACTGCAATTGGAACTAAAGATTAAATGGATAATCTGCTTACAATAACTACAAAAATTTACCAATAAACATAAATTTTATTTTTATGAATTTACAATTAACAACTGAATACATATAGAATATAAAAACAAGTCACTTAAAAATCATCACACATATAACATTTTCATGAGATCTGGCTTTTCGAGGCATTTTCTGGATTGATTTCAAAGAAGGCCCTATTAAAAATAAAAACATACATATTAAAAATAATTATGCAAGTACAAAAAAGTAATTTTCTTCTGACACATAATTAAATCAGTAAGAATTAAACATTTTCTATTAATATGACATCTTGAATTATATTTCTTTCCTGTTTAATGTTTCAATATATTTTATTATATATTGGAATGGCTTAAGGCCCCGCACTACTCAGTGAAAAAGACTCGGATGATAATGTAAAGTCTATGGGAGCGTTCTTTTCAAATGTCTCGCTCAAATTTTAATATTTTTACATAATTTTTTTGCACAAAATAGCTGAGTACGATCAAAAACTGGCCTAGTTTTTATTTTTTCGATTTTGCTTTTATATTTTTTATATTATGATAGTTTCAATTTCAGAATCTGTTTAAACTGGTTTCGAAAGTTCAAGTATTTTTTTTTTTAAATCTGTAACCAAAACCAGGGTTGGAAAAAAACATGTTTTTTATTAAAAAAAACAAAAAACATGTTTTTTTTGTTTAAAACATGTTTTAAACGTTTAAAACGTTTTTTTCTCACACAGCACAATTTTGATTAAAGTGAACAAAAATTATTAAATATAAAGAATGGAAAAATTTTCAAACGGCACTAAGGAAGAAAAAAATTATAAAACAAATACCAAACATTAATTAAAAATTTTATTTTTATTCTAAACTAAAACATTTAATTTTTCAGTTCTTTAAAAATGGTAACAAGTTTGTCAATATCCTTACAACAGCCTTATCAACACCCAAACGATTTCTGGTTTTGCTTTGCACAAAACCAAAAGTAGAGAAAACTCTTTCTAATCCAGCAGTAGAACATACAGCTGTGTGTAACTGTTTTATGATATTCATGGCATTTTTATCAATGTGTTTTTCAAGGCTTAACCTGTGTTATTTCCACTTTATTTGATTCTCCAATATCAAATTTATGATTGGCAACTGCATCAAACATATAATCAGAGAATGGAACTGACTTAGCTTTATAATTTATAATTATTGGAATTAGTTCAGGACATAATTTGGCAGCAAGGTTTATGCCTTTTTCAGTCTCATCAATTGCAAGTGATTCTCCTTTAAAGCGTAATGAAATATGTAATAAATGTGTAAAAAAAGTATGAAGTACGTAAAAAATTAGTTAAGAAATAAATATTTTTTAAATATGTCCATTTTTTATTATTAAATTATCATTATTATTTTGAGAGCATATTCAAACTGAAAATCAAAGTAGATGGATTGGTTGGTAGGTAGCATACTTTTATAACTCTGAGGACAAATTTAAACAATTAGAATTTAAAACGAACTGAAAGTAGATAAGTTTTTTTTTTTTTTTTTCATTTCAGTTTATTTTCATAAATGAATTATTAAAAAGGAAATACTATTAAAAGAAATTTAAATTAATGTTGAATTTTTTTTATATATGAATATTTTAAACTGAAGTCATTATAATTTTAATAAAGAAAGAGAAAAAAAAAACAATAAAAAATCTTTTTTGACTACTAAACAAATATCTATAAAGTATTATAGCATTATCTATTGATGGGAGAAAGTATTATTTATAGTATATTAAGAAGGCATTTAGCCCAGATTTTTTACTCAATATTATGTTCTCTGTGTTCCAACTGCCAAATTTATTCACTAAAAAGGAGAAATAGATCTCTGAAAATATACAAATAAATAGTGTTGTAAAAATAGATATTATTTAATTATTATTTACTTTAGATCTTTTGGATGCCCTCGCATTCATTTTCAAAGGAGTATAAAAGAAGATAATTTATTAGAAATGGAAAACGTAAAAACAAAACAAAAACAGTCCGCGTGTACAAACAAAGTCACAATGAATTCATCAAAACACCAAGGATATTGTACCAGAGTGTCGAATATTATAAGAAATGACGTCATTACAAACAGTATCCTTGTTAAGCAAAATTTCGAGGGATTCATGGATAGTTGAAGAGTAATGATTTGATGTTGAAAAGATTATTTTAGCTTTGTAGAAATTTATCAAAATATTTTCTTTTCGTTGCATTCTAGATAAGGCTGTACTAGGCTTGTTGTATTGTATATCCGAAAAATGCTCTTTCAGTCTTACTTTTAATCTTCGAAAATTAATATATTATAGAACTTTGATATTATATAAAAAATCATAATTGAGATATTTAAAAAATAAATTATGTATTTCCAATTTTAGAGGAAATAAATTTACTTTAAATACTTAATTAAAATTAAATAACCAATTTATAATTTTAATAAAATTTGAATGTCTTTTAGTACATACAGCTAATTAGAAATTTTTAATACAATTTTATTTCGTAAATTTTAATTTGTGACATTATTGGCAATATTCATGTTTTAAACATTGTTTTAAATGTAATGTTTTAAACACGTTTTAAACAACTGTTTTAAACGAAATGTTTTAAACATAACAACCCTGACCAAAACTGAAAAAGTAAAAATTAGGTCAGTTGTGGATCATCATCAGCTGTCTTGTGCAAAAAAATCATGCAAAAATATTAAAATTTGAGCAAAATATTTGAAAAAAACACACCCATAGACTTTACATTATCATCTGGATCTTTTTCTGTGCCTAATGTGGGGCCTTAATATTGTGAAATGTTTCACATGAGCATTTCTCATTATTAATCCATTCTTAATTTATATTTAAAAAATATTTTTTCATAGTCTGACTTAATCATCCCTTTATAAATTTTTAAATAATTAAAGAAATGATGAACGGTAGTATCTTGCATTTTCATCAACATCTGTTAGTTTTTTTCACTATTAATAACCACGTGTTCAAAAATTAATACTTTACTGTTTTCACAAGCTTTTTCCTTTATGGCTGATAGAAACTCGTTTATATATTTTCATGGACACAAAAAACTTTTATAAATAAAATTTTATTCTTTAACTTTTTGTGAAACTATAAATTTTTTATGGGGAAATACATATGTATAATTTAAAAAATAATATAAAAAAAAAATTAGTGTTCTGGGCATTTTAAATATGCATAAATTTTAAAAATTGCACTTTGTAAATATTTTCTGATGTTTACAAATAAAAGGTACCAAAAATGAAAAAAAAATCTGTACCTTCTCTTTATAAAATAAACAATATTTACAATTTTTTAAAAATCACAGATTTGAAAAGGCCAAAACAATTAAAATACAAAAAAAATTAAAATCCAGTGTATATACTAAAATGTAGTCTCATGCATCTTAAAAAAGCATGTTCAAAGTTTCTTCACAAGCTTCCTTATTTAAATTAAGACTATTCTTATAGAAGCTCTAGTTCACACATTTTTAAATTTATTCAGTGTTAAATAAGCGTAACATTTATTTTCTCTCTAAACGGAACAGCTAATTATTCCAAAATAAAATATATGAATAAGCTGTATATATCATATTTTCATACCAAATTCAAATAACTTTCTATCATGCACTTGGTCGTAGTTGCAAAATAAAATTTAATTTTTTATAGTGAAGTTAGACCTTAAAAAGATAGGGCCAGTTGAATGCATATTACAGTACAGTCTTTAAATTCGACACTTCAAAAATTCAGTATCTTAGGAAATCTGCGTGCATTTCAAAATGTAAACAATGAAATCGGCAATTAAAAAGTATTCTTCCAAAAAGTAATTATTGAAAATAAAATAATTTTTAACACAAATTGATGGGAAAACAGAGCAAAACTTCATTATTTAGCCAAATAATTTACTGTCCATAACCAAATATGAATTCCAATATTTTTGAATAGCCATGTATTTGATCTCTCGGTTGCAGGGTTCCCAGCAAAACATGACGGATAAATTCTCTGATTTTCCATGATGAAATCTCAAAAAATTCCCTGACTTTCCCTGACCAAATCTCAAAAATTTCTTTAATTAAACGAGATATTTTCACAATCCTTTTCAAAACTAATGTTTTTTCTGCAATCATTTTTCAAATTTTTAGTTTTTTCCTTTTTGCTATTGTTTGATGAATTTTGTAATTTTTTTTTCTGAGGCTATTTGATGACTTTTGTGTCATTTCTCATTTTTTTTCCATGACTTTAGTAAATATTTGTAAATTCCCTGTCTTTTCCTTTATATTTTGAAATTTCCATGACTTTCCCTGACTACTTTGAAATTCCATGACTTTCCAGATTTTCCATGACTTCCCATCACGCTGGGAACCCTGTTTTGATATGCATACTATATAATGAGGAAATTTAATTTAGCAAGAAAGTGTCTAACAGGTTAAAATTTCTATTTCAGCAATTTATACTAACAGATGGAAAAGGTACTTGAATACTTTTGTTCAACTGTGTAGTTTACTTAATACCTTTATTACACACCATATTTAGCTAAAATTTAATTCAAACTAAAACACTCCTAAAAGTACTGAAATAACTCTTTCCAGAAACTATTATCCACAGGCAACCACGTATCAAATTCTTTGAATGACCTTGTACATATTTACCTATTTTCTAGAAAACATTTCTTGGTAAAATGATTATTTTTAATGTAAAAATGCATAACTTATTTTAAAAACACCTTTAAATAATTCACGTTCACATTCAGTAAGCTTTATGAGCTATTTTGTATAGCCCTGCATATCAAATATAGCATTTATACACAGCATATAATATGGATAAATTTAGTTTAACTTAAAAGCGCATATCATAAAAGAAAAATGCATTTCATCCATCCATCAGCCATTTAAATAATATACAGAATACTTCGGATAGAATATTCTATTTTAAAATGTTGTGTATGTCTTTCTAAATGCCATGCACTTTGTATTATGCATGAAATAACTTATATTAAGCCTCAGTAAGATATATAAATTTTATTATACATGAAATAGTTCAATATAATAAAAATATGTCACATACAATTCCTCTCCCCTTTACCCATTATGTAATGGAATTGTTTTGGGCGGCCCTGTAAATGAATAACTATTTTCACCGCACATTTAACATAATGCATATTTTAGTGAACTTCGTAAATGCATATAAATTTTAATGTTTGACAGGGTGTAACATATTTAAAATTTATTTGAAACATTTTTTTCTCATAAGACATAATATAAGAGGAAAACTTTTGACTGTGGCTGTAAATAAACAAATCATGCTAGAAACTTCATTTAAAATAGGGCTAGTCTTAGTGCTAGGGTAAACATTAATAAATTTTTAAAAATTTCAGGATAATATGAACATATTTATGAGAGTTAGAGCGAGGAAAATTGGGCAGACAAACCAAAATCTCAAACAATTTTCAATTTTGTTTGAAAGTGTTAAAAAGAAGAAGTTGGAAAAAAATCAAAATTTACAAAACTCTAAAACCCGCAAAATTCTAAAACCTGCACAACATATGGCCCCAAGCTATGCACATTTTTGATACTCCATTTAATTTTGTTCTTTAGAGAATGGAAATTAACAAAAAATGCTAATCGGATATTTTAAGTGTATAGCCTATAAATAAATAAAAATGTATACTACATATTAGGAATGCATAATCTGTGTCCCTTGAACTTTGTTAATTTATAATGGAAAAATTGCAAAATGCAGTGATCAGGCGTGGAAAAAAACTGCAAATTTTCTCAAGCGAAAAATTTAAAATTACATTGTTTTACAGCAGAAAAAATTGAGAATTGTGTTATTACAAGAAAATTACAAGATTTATCAGTTTATTTCAGTTAATTACAAGAAAAAATTGCAAATTTTGTCAATCTGGCATGGAAAAATCTTAAGTTTTGTCAATCGAATTGTTGGAAATCACAATTTTTGTCCATCAAGCAACTTAAAAAAATGCGCATTTTTTTTATCAGGCATGGAAAAATTGCAAATTTCATTTATCATTTTCAAAATCACGAGTTTCACTGATCAGGTGCAGAAAAATCTCAAATTTCGTTGATCAGCTCCTCCTACCCTTTCTATTCATAAAAATAACATTTTTTTGGCACTAGCCACTTTCATGCTTATGTTGTTTTAGTAAACAAAGTCATAATATTATCATTCCTTCTAAATAAATCTTGCTGTATCACTGTAATATGTACAAGTGTAAACTGTTGATATATCTTTGCCAACTGAATTGAATTTGTTGATTGGATAGGAGAACCAAGAAGGGCAACCCCCCCCCCCCAACCAATCTGAAAACACATTTAAAAAAATATAATTATAGGTTAAAGATCATTTGAATCATCATTACCTTTGAATTCGAATGTTATTGATGTAGCCCTCGACCACCCACACATATTTGTAAGTGGCCCTTCTCTTGAAAGGGTTGTGCATCCCTAACATAATGAAATAACTACAGAGTCAAAATGATGAGGTTTTAATCATTGAAACTGTTGAAAGAAATGAATATAAGAAAAAAATCATTCAAGCAAATATAAAAAAGAATGTAAAAAACGCAGAATAATCTGATGTTGCTAATTGTAGCATTTTCAAATACATGAAGAATGACAAGACCTTTTATACCAAGGTTTAACAATATAAAGTGCCATAATGTAAGTTCCTTACATGATGCAAGTATATATTTTTGCCAGAGTTGATTTAATAAGAAAATGAAAGAAAAGGGGGGAGCCCTTTTTTCCAAAATACACAAATAAAACATTTATTTTTCTTTCTTTAAATCAGGGTTTTTTTTTCTTTTTTTCCTTAATTATCATTTTCTATTGCATATTTACTATGCATGTTTGTGTATAAAAATAAATGTTATTGGATATAATATTAGTATTTTAACTTCATCATTTCAAAATATTCAAATAAAATAATTACAATTGGTTATGTAGATAATTGAAATCATTTGCTAAATATTTTTAGTAACAGTAGTAGTATAGTGTTCAAAGAATAAACTGTTCTATACAGTGATTCATAGCTATCTTGAAAATATTATCCAGCATCCTTTGATTGGTAAAAGGTTTGTTTAAAAAAATGTGTTCTTAGTGGGGAATACAGATAAAAAGTAATTTATTAAAGTTACTTTTAAATATAGGATACATGGTTTACATAATATGATCTCAGAAGTAAAAATACAGCTTTTTGCATTGATCTATTTGTATTATGTCAATGAAAACTACTTGCATCTTAAATTAATTAATAAAAGTATAAGATTTTTGTATTTAATACATGCTTTCTAGAAATAAAGAATTTCCCCTGTCTCCATGACTTAAAAAACAAAGCAAAAAAAAAAAAAAAAAAAAAAAAAACCAAAAAACAATAAAGCCCCAAATAACCCAATAACCCCCCCCCCTCAAAAAAATCCCACCTGGGTTGAATTTTTAATATAAAACCAAAGCTTTTTTCAACCTTGGTTACTGCAGTATTAAAATATTGATATACACTTGACTCTCATATCCACACATAATTTATGGATGTAAATAATGAAACATTCAATTCAGATATAGGGACAAAATTTGACTTTTTATGTTTTATATAAATTCCATGAATATTTTTATTTGTAATTTTTGTTAATATTACTGAATTCATGTGTTTTACATGAAGGAAGGACAAATTTATTTGCGAAAAAATTGCTGATTTATTGGCAATCACAACCTTCTTACGGAATATATTTATGTATTATTAAAGCTTTTTTGGTTATTAAGTCTGGCTAAACCTGAAATAAAATTTCTCTTTATGATTTTGATGTGAATTAGTAATGTACCTTTAGGGAGGCAAGTTTTTTTTTTTTTTTTTTTTTTTTTTTTTTTTTTTTTTTTTTTTTTTTATAATTTAGAGAAAGTACATTTCATCTTTATAATGAATAAATTCTTAGTCATACATTATTGATTATTAAATTAACCTTTTAATATTTCAATCATTTTTAAAATTATCTAAATTTTTATTATTTTAGTTTATTACTTTTTTCGGCACAGATGTCAATTGCACGTGCATTTTTAAAAAAAATTTCCTGCCAATTTGGCACTGTTCATCTGTGCCAAGGATAAGATCAGTTTAATAAGTTCATAATAATTGTTAGGGAAATAAAATGGAAAAAATTAAATATTTCAGTGAAATGCGCTGATTAAATAATGCAACTGCATGCATTCAATATACCTATAAGTATTAATATTTACGACTTATTGTGAAAATTATATTTACTGTTTTGTTACTTATTTGTTTACTTATAACTGTTTATTTATTGTTTCCTTTTTTATTAAATTCATGTTTGTTTACTATTATTTTTTATTTTAATTCTTTAAATTATTTTTACTATATACCATATCAATTATTATTTATATCAAACTATCATTTAATTATTTTTATTTTATTTTTTAAAATACAAGAATCTTTTTCATTTTTCCACATTATATTATTTTTTATATTGCAATAAAAAAAACACATGATGTTATTGCATGCAATTTGTAACTTATATTCAGATACAAAATTTTTGCCAAATTGGCAGGAAAAAAGTGCATGTGGTGCGTATATGACATCTGTGCCTTTTTTTCATTATTTTATTATTTTTTAGCATTTATTAGTTTCAATTTCATTATTAATTATATTCCAATTGTTGTTTAAAAAATATAAACAAAGAAATGACCAGAAAACCACGAAATACTAAAATCCGCACAACCTCTGGTCCCAAGCTGTGCAGATTTGAGGAAGTCTACTCTTAACGGTATTACAATATATATTGTTCAGACCTAGTAACCATTAAAGTAACATAATGAAAGTAGTACATTAAAACACCATCAATATGAAGACTGACATTTTATACAAACATGTGTTGTTTTAAAATATCTAACCACTTTTGATTACAATATTTTCCTCTATCGAAGATTAAGAAAGTAAAAATAGTGATTACATATGACTATAAAAAAATTATGTAAGCAACGTAATATTCAAATTTAAACATTAGGTAACAGAAATGAAACCCCACACTCACCAAAAGAAGCAATACATGGTGATAAAGGTATATTTTCATCTCCCAGAACTTCTTCCAAACTTACTTCCTCCTGTAAAAATGAAATTGCAAAAACATGAGGGTTAAAAAGCAGAAAATTGTAAGATAGTATAAAACAAAATTTTTTTGTAATAAAATATTTAAAAAAAAAACATTGCTCGCATCTGATGATGGTGCTCATACTTTGAATACAAAATGCTCTCTAAGTATTTAAATGAATTATAATATGAAATGAATATAATTAAATGTTTTTTAAATCAATAATTTTTAAAAAGATAGTTTGTTAAATTCAATATTCATTCATATATATCTTCATTTTATTATGTTGGTTTTCGTTTTATTATTAAGAAAAATTTGTTTACGTTAAATTTTATTTTTGTAAATTATAAAATAGTCTTTTTTTTCCTTATTTAAGCATGCTATTTCAAGTTTTTAGCTGTAAGTTTAGCCTTCATCATTTTATGTGATAAAATCTTAGAATGGGACTAACATTTAAAAAATATATGTATATCATTTATATGTAATTTTACACATTAAACTATACAAGTATTTTCACCAAGAACTTTCATTTTTAAAAATTAAAATATTTCATTTGATTTTTTAAAAATATTTTTAATATAAAGATACTTTTAATTATTTTTTATTCCATATTTATAGCTTACCATATCTATATTTAAAAATTGAAAATATAGAATAAATATAAAGTAATGTGTTGAACAAAAATATGTTTTGAGTTCAATCAGGATTAATGGTTTACAAGGTCTAAAATTGTCAAAAAGTTTATTCAAGTTTTTAAAAATAAAAATTTTTTTAATTTAATATATTCATAAAAATAATTTTAAACAGTTTTGACTCAATTTTAGGTTTTCGACATGACTGTTAAAATTGGATAAAACCGCCACACTGTCATAAACTTGCCAACCCTGTTGATTTTACTTACATTATTTACTTTATAAAATTGATAAGTTTATAAATATTTTATTGTAAAAAGAAGCTTATTTCATTTTTAACATCCTGTATTCATTAATAAATTAACATAGTAACTCAATTTATACCTGAAAAAGAAAAATATAATCAAATAACCTATAATCAGCACATTTTCTTGCCGAAATTGTGAATATTTGGAGTTGATTAATACATAAAATATAAAAACTAATTATGCAAATTTAGAAAAAAGTTAATACATTTTACTTTGAATAGTCTCAAACAATCCTCCATGCTTTCAGAGAAATAAAACAAAGCTACAGCAACCTTCTCAGGTAAATCTGACAGGTTTTTTTTGAGCCCTTCCTTATTAAAGAAAAGTCATTATTCAGACATGCTACAGGCTCAGCAAGAAAAAAGCTGAACTTTCACGGCCTCACAGACTTTTGATGAAATTTGTATCTTCTAGCAGCGTTTTGACAAAATTCACGTTTTTCTGCAATTTTTTAAAGAAATTAGCATTTTTCCTCGATCATTTGACGAAAAGTGCAATTTTTCCAGTCTTTTCATTGAAATATGCATTTATCCATGATCTATTAGCGAAATTAATTATTTTTTTCAATCTTTTTCGACAAAATTCACCTGTCGGCCGAATATTCGGCCAAAATCACTATTCAGTGCATCCTTAATTATGATATAAGGTGGAGTCCATTAATTACCCCGAAAAAAGGCTGATCAGGAAATACACCCCTTCTCCATATATTAAAATTAGTAATTATGAATCTAGTAAATCTGCAAATTGGTGGCCTCAAACATAAGTTCTGCAATTTTTTTTTTTTTTTTTTTTTGGTATTTAAAATAAATATAAAATATTCAACTTGCAATATCATTTATTTCATATTTGTAATATTAACTATTATAAATGATATATCAAACAGCCTCTGGAAGATTAGTTGTCTAAACTGTACACTAATATTCAAAAAATTCCTCACTGTCTTAATAATTTGATTGTTTCAATTCAATTACCTGGTGTCTAATATTTTAAACCATCCATCTAAACGAATTAAAATATCGATCTTCTATTAATTATAAGTGATGCAAACAGTACAAGATTATCAAATATTTTATTAATTATTGGTATCCTAATTGTTAAATTTACTTGTTTCATTAAATTCTGGTTCTTAATGCAATCATAAATATGATGTCCATTACTGGACTCGGGAGGGTTTTGATATATTTATATTAGTTAAAATTAAATTTTATTCATATTCAGAAAAAAACTTTAAGAATGGGAATGGTTAAATATTGTTGATAGATTAAAATAATATTGCAAAAAATTGCAATAGAATAGCTTAACTATTAAAAATAATTAAAAAAATGACTAAAAAAAGACGTCCCTTAAGAGTGTGTATTACTGGCAACTGGCACATCTACCCTATTTAAATACTCATAACTTGCACATATATGTTAAATAGAAAACGTTCCAAAATAAGCAATTTTAAAAATTTAGATTTATTAATGAATTAAAAAATTAATTAACATTTCTTGTCATTTTGCAGCAGGAAATTTTTGTGCCAGCATAAACCTTGCATTTTTCATGTTTAAATGAGAAAACAAAACACAATTAATGTAATCATTAAGAGGGTGACAAAATATAAATAAAAAGTTATTCTGCATAATATAAGTATGATATCGTTATAGTGCATTTATTTTTTTAAGCATTATTGTAATATCTATTCTTTTAACGTAAATTTTTGATAACTAATATATATACTCGGAATAAATGGCAGAATTAATGTTCTTGCAACTAACGATATCTCTGTGATTATATATAATCTCAGAAAATCGACACATAATTACAACATGATTAAATCTTACCGTTTTTGTAAAATTTACTCTTATTAAAAGGATATTTTAAAACATAATATTTGAAGTTGCACTCGCGGTATGTATACCGCGATTAATGATTGTTTTGTTACAATTGCAAATGCAAAACATAAATAACATAAAACTATGCATTTATATGCGTCCTTTACCTTAAAAAAAGGATATAATACACTTTTAAAAATAATAATAACAACATATTTTACTTACTCGTTCTTTACGTAGCTATTCATAACACCACACGATCATGGAATACATAGAAATGGAATCGCTTTTTCCTTTTTGGCGGGTTGAAAAACATGTTACGGTTGCAGTCGAAATATGACTAAATTACGGGGCACACCCTGGCGGAGAAAAATTGACGGTGACGTACCGTCTTTTTGCTAATGCTGGGACAGGGCTGTAAAAACATGTGGATTGCCCTTAACTTTTTGAGTATCTAAGAAATAAGGCCGTTTATTTAGTGGATCAGACCGTTTTTCTTCAAATAAGGCTATTGCCCGTGAAAATTGAAGGGCAAATGCTCATAAATTTACAGTTTTTTCTGAGAGTGTACTTTAACTTTTGAAACCGGTTTAAACCGGTTCTGAAATTGAAACTATCGTAATATAAACAATATATAAGCAAAATCAAGAAAGTAAAAACTAGGCCGGTTGTGGATCGTCCTCAGCTATCTTGTGCAAAAATGTAAGAATATTGAAATTTGAGCGAGGTATTTGAGAAGAACGTTCCCATAGACTTTACGTTATCATCCGGGTCTTTCTCTGCGCCTAGTATGGGGCCTTAAGACAGACCTATTAGTTGAATAAAACGCAAAATTAATTTTTGCGAGATCCGTCACTTTTCTTGCGGGTGATCGATATTATGTAAATTTATTTAAAATATATTAAAAATATCTCAAAACTCTTTTAAATCCTAAAACATTTTCAACCATTACATGACCGCCATCTGTAGGATTTAAATGTTGCTGTTATTTTCTTTTACACTTATTCCAGAATTGTTTAGAAGAAATTAGTGTAATTTAAATGAGATGTCATATATAGGTATTCAAATTTCCAACAAAACGAGCTTTTATCTATCATGCATCAGATCTTTCCATTCTCCATGCATATATTTTGATTGTGCATCATTGGGCACATTATCTTTACCAGCCGATCTTGGCGACCAGCTTGGTCTCCTTTAACCTTCCTACCCTGAATGGGTCTAATCGACCCATGACTATAATTTTTTATGCGATTCGAACCAGAACTTTTTTCATAAAGAAAGTTATATAACAGATTCAGAGAAATAAGTCAAATATATTAAAACGTTTTAAATATCAATTCTGTTGTGAAATGTTTTTATCACGATTGAGTAAAAGCTGAACAGGGTAGGAAAGGTTAACTGTCTATTAAGCAATGTATCATGTTATTTTTATTCATAATTCAATTTACTTGCTCAATCTTTCGCCAAATTGGAAATTTTGATAGCGAAATCAAGAATTCTTTATTTAATGCTAAAGGGCTGCAAGTTATAAATCGCTTAGCATTTTACCACCTAACGAAATTTATTCCCATAGGCTCAATATTATTTTACCTCCATTCAAAGACCATTTTAGTCGAGCTTACTCTAACAGCGATTATTTTTTGGTAGAAAATAATACAATTCTTTTTTTTTACTGGCGATTGAAGAAGCTTGTAAGAAAAATGATTCTGTAGAGCACATTACTCATCAAATTTCTAAACTAAGTTTAGATTTTTATTATTATTATTCCGCTAACTTTTAAGTGTTTAATCCCCTTTGTGCCTTCTTTTTTAGGCAATAAATTTAACTTTGATGGCGAATTATGAATTAAGGTCAATAAACTCTCCTGTCCTATTCTTTCAGGAAACTCTTAAAGAAATAGATAAATTAAGAAAATCGTCATTATTTGTTCCCGTCCAAAAAAAATTATATTTATTTACTGAACTTCAAAAGTACTTCGGCATAAAAGTTATGAAAGATTAAACCGTAAAATCAAAGCAAACATCAATGTATTCTTTTTTTAAATTCTGCAGTAATTAATTTATGCATTTAACTTTTATATTGATACTTATTTTTTATATTTTTTACTGACGTGAAAAATAAATTTAGTAACATTAAGTGTTACAATTTTTCAACAATTAACGTCTTACCTGATTTGTCCATTCTTATACGGGAACGTGTTGCCAATCGTGATTTGCCAGTCCCATGTACGGGAATCCATATTCCAGTCATAATTTATTATTTTCACAAGTAAATTTTTATAGTAAATTTTGCATTATTTAATTTGAGCTTTTACCTGATTCAATTAGACAGAAATTTGAGGATAAAAAACCGATGATAAAATATGAAAAAAACTGTTAAAGACACGAAAAAAAAGCATTATTTGAAAGATTTTTTTTAAAGTATTGATTAGTTAAATAGTTAAAATCTAGATTTCAACATAACCTCCATTAAGAGGCAATCTCTCTGAGTGACCAGTTTTTAATGGGCCAGAACGTGGTCATTTAAGGGAGGATTCACTATATAAACTCGTAATCCTATTTAATTTTGTATTCGTGCATTTTTGTTTAAGATCGCAACAGCCATTGCACCAAGAACCAAGATTTTCTAAAACTAATTATAGTACTAACGCTCCACATTGCCACGTTTAACGTACAATTTACTACTCTTTTTCATTAAATATATTTATTTTTAAATGATAGATTTTCTTAATTTTAGTTAAACAAAGCGTTCGAAATATTCACTAAAGAGGGTAGCAAGATGCTTACAAGTTTTAGAAATTCCATATAACACATTGATTATTAGCATTGTTATTTCAGATTTGAAAATTTCTATTTAATATTTAAACAGTCGAATTTGTAATAGTCTTATTTCATTGCGTAATTCATAACATTTTTTAGTGATTAAATATCGCGATAGTTTATTTTAAAATTGTGGGTAAAATTATATGCACCCAAAGATAGTATTAATGAAACTTACAAATTTTATATAAAAATACATAAAAATATAATTATTAAAAACTACGATTTATTATAAGAAAAAAAACTTCCTTTGAATAAAACATATCGTAGAAAAAAAGTTTTTGTTTTCTTTGTTTATACTAATACTGCCAAATAATATGTATTTCATTAATACATAATTATAATTTTGTGTTCATCGTATATTTGAATATGTAATTTTATTTTTCGGTGATAATGAAATATGTACATTTCCAATCCTAATATCTATTATGAGTTAATTAGTTTCAGAGTTATTATGCAACATCCTGTTTATACTTATGCATACAATTCCATCTACCGAATTGAGAAAGATGTGTGGTAATAAGGCATAGAATTTATAAGAAACTTATTTTTTGTTTTGTTTCATTATATCATGTCTCATGCTTGGTGTCCTTGACTATGCCATTCTGAATTCGTATTGCTTATTTCACTGAAAATTATTCTCACAGCTCATAAATATTTCTAATAAAAATGTATTATGAAACAAAATGATTGTTGAAAAAATGCTAGTATTTGCGAAAAAACTTTTCAAAAAATATGACAAAAATAATTATATTGTTTTGACATAATTGGAACATAAGCAAGAACTTTTGTTAGACGACACAAAAAGAACATTATTTGTTATTTATCTCACTTTGTTTACTGTACGTCAAGAGCTATTAAGTATTTTTGTCCGTTTCAGCATTGGTGATCACATTGTGTTTGATCACGAGTATTTTCAAATGTAACTCTAGGAAACAAGGATCAGTTATAATTATAAACCTGAATGATACTAAAAATATTAGCGGTGACTGTAACACATTGAAAACAGCTCTCAATTTTTTTGCGAAAATCATATTATTCATCTCATAATAATTAGTTTTGTCTTGTCATTTTGCTTGTTTAAATAATATGGTAACCCAAAACATGTTATAGAAAATAAATTTTATCGAATACAACTATTGTTTTCCTGACTCCAAAAGTTTCATTATTATTATTTTTTTTTTTTAGTTTGTAACATTTTCTTTTGGATTATCGAATAAGAACGCCAATAACCGCTGAAATAAATTAAAAGCTATAATTTTAATCTAACCGCATGCCAGGAATTCATATAAAAGACTTTTGTACAACAGTTATTTTGATTTTGATATTTTCAGTTGTTTAAGCGCGTAGCTTGATCACGTGTTTGTTAGATTTGTATTTTATTTATAAAATTTTATCTTTGTATTGAAGAAGTTTTAATTTCATTATGGAATATTTGGAAGAAATAACTACAACACCAAAGAAGCTGGACAAATAAAGTCCAATATATTTTAAGATAGAAACCTTTATTTTCAATATTTTATAAGAAAATTGTCATTAATTATTAATGCAATGAGTCATTAAATTGTTTTAAGTGCAAATGATTTAAATTTGATAATTTCAGTCCTTTAAGCGCGTAGTTTGATTATATAGTTGTTAAATTTGTATTTTACTTATAACATTTTGTTTATTTGTAGGTAGAAATAAATGCTAGACCGAAGATGCTAGAAAAATTAAGACTGAAATACAGGGTGTACATAAAGGAATAGCCCATATTTAAAAGGGCATTGAAAAAAATTACAACTTTGTTATTCATCGTAGATAAAAAATAACTGTTGAAAGTTTGGAAATTAGGGTTGCCGATCATTCCAGAACTTTGCTCTTCATCAATAACCTTCTCGCAGCCCTATCATCACTACATGTGATATTTTTGTCTAGAGGTTGGGAGGTCATAAAGCATCAGCAATGTTTTTTCAGGGTAGCGAGTGGTCAAGGAAAAACACAGTCAAAAAAGGAGTCAAATATCAGTATTTTGTTAAAGAGCAATTTGCCTTCAGCACCAGAAATTTTTGCTCAAGTTTTATAAAAATATTTGAAACCGCAAAATTCATTTTAAAACATTTAGTTGAGTGGTTCCCAAACTTTCTTGGTATGTGACCCACCTTTCAGTGAAAAAAAATTAATTCGCTCTTCGCCTTTCAGTAAACCAAAAAAACAAAAAAAATTCGCGACTTACCTAAGATAAAGTTGTATATCAGTATAGCAATTTTTGCACAATCTCTATACGCTAGGATATCCTATACTACGAAAAACGCAAATTTAAGTACGGAAGATACATTATCAACAAAAACAAGTATCAGGTAAACTCAATGTGTTAAGTGAATAATAATTAAAACAATGCACAAATTACAAAGATAGTTAAAAATTGGTTTAATTATTATGAAACTTAACTTTATAATCAATGAGATTTCAGTACTATGGTGCTTACCAATGTGGGAACATATATAAACATGCAATTTGCCTCAGCACTTGTCTTTCAAAAACAGCAAACAAGGAAAAGCATGGTCTCATAAACACGAAGTGTTGAATTTCATCAAGGATCTCAAAGCTAATTTAAATATTTCTAAACACTATGTTAGTATATTTATCTACAGGTAAATTAAGTATATTCCCTTGAAATATTTCCTGTTGAAATTGTCGTATCTTTTTAAATAGATGAAATAAAAGATAAAGTATTTTGATGATAAACCTCGATTGTTCCGCGAGCCACCAAAACAGTCGCTGCGGCCCACCAGCGGGTCGCGACCGATAGATTGAGAATCACTGATTTAGTTTAATCCTCTTATGCTTTATTTAAACCTCGTATGAGATTCTCAAGAAAACAAATTGTAAAAAATCATTATTCCGAATTATTTTTATTTTCAATTTTATAATAGCCACATATGAGATCCAAATCAGTTTTCGACAAGAATAAAAATATAACAACATGATTTTTTCATTTTGCTTGTACAGTTTTAATTTTCATCATTGTCAAAAAATGAAGAATGCTAAAACAACGAATTTCGAGAGTGCTTTCCACAATCCAAATGAGTATAAGAAGTAAGTATGAATATATTTTATGTTTCTTACATTATTTTAATTACAAAAAGAAAAAAAAGATATTTTTTTTCTTTTGAGTAATGAAATGTAGCTTCCATGCAGTTATAGCATTTTCAGCTGTCTCTGCATTCAAAACTTATTTGAGGCTGTTGGTTATATCATGCAATTTCAAAAATATAAAACAATAAAGGCAATGTTAATTAATTTTACGTATATATATGTGTTTTTGTGTGTTATAAGATACAAGGCAATTTACACATACGTATATGTAAAGGTATATGTGGAATATAATTATATGAAAGTAATAAAAAAATAATATGTATATATATATATATTTGTTTTTAAAAAATGTGAAATTAAATTACAATAGAATGATGAGAATTTACTTCTCCTTTTTTACTAACTTATATTTATAGTATTTTTCTTTTCAATGCTATTATATTTCTTAAAATTATTTCTTATCTTTTGTTGGCTTTTATAATGGACAAAAAATGTGACAGGTCTAGAAAGGGATTAATCCTTAAATGCATAGGATAGAACACGTTCCAAAAAATGGGCAATTCAAAGAATCGAATTCATACCAGAAAAATCTAAGTAGTAAATTTTTCTTTATTTAATTACGAATGGTCTGTCATTAAGTAAAGTGAAAATTGCTCTTTTAAACGTCTGGTGAGAATACGGAATATGTGAATAAAACTCCCAATAAATCGGGAACACTTATGGTATCGAAAAAGATACAATATGCAATTAAGGGTTAATCTTAGGGGATCTTAAATAGAAGTAGATGACCTTATGAATATGAGATGGTATGTTTGATGATAATTATAATGATGACTACTTTGATCCGAATTACATACCAGATGAGAAAACTAAACATGATATTAAAACAAAGAGTGATGAAGAGGAAAACACTATTGGCCCTTCTACATCGATTGGCATTACGTATTCACATAACAATGAAGCCTTTAGTAAGAATAAAGTTGATAATAACATTCATCTTACCTTCAAGACACCGGTTATAAAAGCTAGTATGATCAAAGAAAGAATTTGGTTCGCTAACAAAAACAGTAATTTCTCTAAAGAACTCCCAATTTTTTAACCTGAAAAAGAATCTTAATTTTCTGGAGATACTTCTTTAGATTATTTTTATATGCTTTTCCCAGATTGTTATTTAGAAAATATAAGTTATCAAAGCAACTAGCAATTTATATGCTGTCCAAAAAGGCAAAGAAAATTTAAGCATTATTCTTCCGGCATAGAAAATTTTTTTGGGAATGAATTTTGTAATGACCTATATATATTATGCCAGATTTCGCCACTATTGGTCTACAAGTGGTGGATTACGGCTAAGCTGGTTGTATGTCTTATTGTATGGCTGTAGCTGATTGTATGTCTTTAAATAGATTTGAATTAATAAAACGTTATCTTCACAATGAAGACAACGCGAGCATTCCTGCTGTATTTTGTACTTCAACCAAAAGATAAAGCAAAAAATTTTTGTCATGCAACTAAATCCATTGTAGAAATATATAGACCACACTCAGTGCTAATGTAGAAACAGTATATGAGAGACGTGAATTTAATGGATCCACTTGTGGCACTTTATCCTCATTCTCAAAGAAATAAATGTCAGTATAAGCTTTTTGTATTTTCATCTTTTGAATGCTACTGTTATAAATGCCTGGCTTCTTTGCAAAAATTATGGGAGATCTACTATTGACTAATTATTAAAATTAAAGTTACGTGGCACCAAGCATAATATATACAGAAATCTCATAATTGAATTTGAATAAAAGTGTTCTACCATCCGCTAGCAGTTCGGATGTCCAGCAAAGAAAAGAAAATTATCTGTAGTAGCATAAGTTCTAATATATGACAATAGTAAACTTATCCAAAAAAAGTATGAGGATAAATTTTCTCTGAAGTGAAGAATTAAAGCTTTTCGACTAAAACGAGATATATTTGTAGCCATTGTCAAGTAAATTTATGTCCAGAATGTTTTGAACATTTTAATCAAAATTTATTTTTTTGCCAGTAGAAAAAATAAGTACATTGTCAAGAATGCAATGTTATAACACCGTTGTAACAGATATAACATTGTTGCATACAAGGCTATTATGAGGCTACGTATAAAACTTCTTTAAAAATTAAAAAAAACAAAATTAAGTTTTTTGTTATTATTTTCATGTATTTCAAGATAATTTGCTGGCTAAACACATTTTGGACAATTGAAAAGTAATTCACGCATGAGAAGCTTAATTGCTTAGCTTATATTTTTGAGGAATTTTCCGGTTCTAATCGGCAATTAGTCCATTGGTCGGTGTCAAATTGACATCCGCTTGGCGTACTAATGTTAATATACTAACCTTTCAATGACAAACCCAAACCCTATGATATCCATATGAGGCGCGATCATTCCATTTTTTAGCAGATGGGGAAAGGTAGAGTAGTCAAGTGAAAAGGTAACTCCATCTATCAATTTCAAATTAAAATACATTAGTGGACACTGAACATATCCTTTTCGTTTTATGTTTTATTTATTATTTGGTTATTAAATAAAATAAGAGAAAATCATTTTTTTTATTATTGAAATGGAATTTTTAAAATTCAAATCTCACTAATTTTTTCTAGTTTAGCTGCAGTGATAGCGTCTCCTTGCTAAAATTATATATCTACAGAAATACAATTGGGGCAAGATTTAGATAGGTTTTGCTTTTTTGCCGAAAAATAAAATTAAGTAACGAATCTAAAGCAGATTACTAAATCTTTTTCGTATTCGATTTCATAATTCTTTAACTTTAAACTATCTTAAAATTAGCGAAAAATAAAAGTAAGTAATTATCAAAAGCCGTGTTACTGAATTTTTTTGTGTTAATTTTTTTAATTCTTTAACTTAAAACTATCTTAAAATTGTATCATTTGTGCCTCTCCTCCACCCCCCCTCAAAAAAGTAAATAAATTAATAATCGGCCAACTTTATTTACTATCAAAATATCAAAACGAGGCAAATACGGATCCTACTACATTCATTCTCTTCGTACCGCACGCAACGATCGCTCCCCACATTTCCCACCTGCTAAAAAAATTGAATGACCCTCCCTTATAGGGAGGGAGTTTGATATTGCAGAGCTTGATCTTAATATCTTTATATAATTTGAATTATTTTTCACGAGAAAATACTGGTATATGTCTCTCTTTTTTTGACTGTGTTTTTCCTTGACCACTCGCTACCCTGTTGTTCCACTGCCACCAACTGACACTGATGAACTTAGGACAGGAATATCTGCAGTCATTCAAAGAGTCGCACCAGGCATACTGAAAAAAGTTTATGGTGAATCATCATGCCATTACGATATCATTCGTATTTTTAGGGAAGCTACTCACACTGATCGCTGAAACTTTAAATTGCGTTATTTACTTCCAATTACCAACATGTAACATTTTCCTTATTTAAATTAAAGCATCTATCTTCAGATATAGCGACCAGTACTTTATCAAATTTCTGGTACTAAAACATCTAAAATACCTTGAATCCCTTGATGCGAAAGAACCCTGAAATCATATCATCAGGGCTGCTACAGACGACTATTTTTGAATTCCAACTGGCACCACTTTCTTATTACAGATATTCTTAATTTACACTTTGCCAACATTTACAAAAGCCATATATTTCACAATTTATATTACAAAAATACTGGTATGAACTGAATATAAAAATAGTCGCCTGTGGCAGCCCTTTATCATGTGTAATAAATTCAATGATATCTCATGATAGGTATTAATTATAGGTTACCATTGTGATACATCCTATGAATCATATTTTTTTACATAAACGAATTTATTAAATATATTCTTAATGAAGTTTTTATTCATGTATTTTTAATAAGAATGCAATAACTATTGCACTAAGATTTGAATATTTGTAAAACAAATTTATAGCACGAACGCACTTCATTTGCCACGTTTCACGCACAATCTTCAACTTGTTTTATAATTACCATGTAAAACATTATTTTAAATCGCGTGAATTTTCTTGTAAAATAACGATAAATTTAGAATTATAAATCATAAGAATCGCATAATAATAAAATCTTATGTATAAACTTTAATAAATATAAACTTTTATCGGGTCCTAATAAAATTTAAATATGAGCAAAATAAAATAAAAAAAATTATTTATATCATGTCTCAATAAATAAGTATTTTCTTTAGAAGTACATTATCAATGCAAAGCAGTATCAGTCATTATATAGCTTTAGACGAAATATTATAAAATTAAATCAGTTAATAGTGCTAATTCAATATTTTATTTTCTTCTTAAATTTTCTTATGCAAACATTACAATATCATATACTTTTAAAATATTTTGATTGAGAAACTGGTTTGCTAAAAATGTATCATAAAAATTGCCCTCCGCCCTTTTCTTTCTTTTATACAAACATTAAAGTTTTGAAAAATGTGTTTTTAAGCGGCATTTGAACAGACTACTGTTATTTTCTGCTTATAACGCGCCGCTAAGTTAAGTCGGTTTGAAACCGAAAATTGTATTAAAAAAATGAAGTACAATAAAACTAAGCAAAATAATGACATAATGCATTTTTTTTAATCTCGTAAAATAAAAAAAAAGTTATCTGAATCGAGACTCATACTAGAGAAATTACGGTAATACAAAGGACGTTCCATAAGAAGTGAGAACAAATTCATAAAATATCAAGAAATATATTTACAGAAAAAAATACATTATTCTTTTTCCCCTGAAAACCTTTGACCAGATTATATCCAACAGTCCCATCGTTCAGCGTACTTTTCACAACAATTAGACAATTTTTTTCTGGAAGCTGCTGAAGTAATCTAGCCGAATGAAATAATTTATGATTCTATATTAACTGACATATAGATTCTCCTTCAATGTCAGAAAAAGCCAGAAATCGTATGGCGCGACATCTAGACTGTAAAGAGGATGTTGGCATGATTATAATATTCCATTTACTATATTGCTAAACAGAAGTAGCGACATGAGGGTGAGCATTATCGGAATATAAAGTTCAATTCTTTACCCATTCATGATGTTTCTCGATATCTATCGATGCAAAATTTACAAAACATAAACAAATATTCGCAATCTATAGACTTTCATGGAAGCACAGCAGTTGTGTAACCAGGGTGGGTGCCCAAAATAAGTAATATATGAAGATTTTCTTCTCACTAATTCATAGCAGAAAATTTTCTGTTTAGATAAGGTGATCAAATTTTTTTTAAAAATACCGGCATTCAGAGCATTTGCACTAGCACCCTGGTTACGCCTCTGCACAGTATGCTGATGAAATACACCTTTATAATAAAAAAAATTATTATCATGACCTTTCTAGTACATTTGGTTTAACGAATTTTTCTCAGAAGTGGAGAATCAATATGTGTTAATTATTAATGCACACACTACACAAATTATTCCATATACACTGGTTCTTTAAAAAACTCTTTATTAAAAGAATAACACTCACTCGCAGCTCACTGCTGCATTATCGTCTGCACTTATCTCAAACACAACTTTAGAATAAAAACAGAAAAAACAATTCACTTCCTTTCACTTTCTCAACACTGACATTTTAATTATAGGTAGCACGGTATCGTCTGCCTACATGGAACAATATGTTTCCATACACTTGTTGCGGACTTCGTAATGGTTGAAAATAATGTACTCGAGTTTCATCACCTTATATTACAGCCTTTAGAAAATTCGGATCATTTTGAAACATCACTCATCGATTCACAACATTGGGAAAGTTTGCATTTTTGATTTAGTAAGGTGATGAAGAACCCAACTGTCTCAAACATGGAGAAGATGTAAATTGTTAAGTAGAATGCGAAATATCAACGTTTCCGTAATGTTAGTGGATGTCATTATCTCCTCACATGTCATTCGCCGGTTTTATTTCAAGACAGCCCAAATTGTCAACATTTCGTGTTAACATTCCTTTTTCATTAAGCAGGATTAGAAGCTAGCTCTGCAGATAAACGCCCTTTATAAAAAAAAAAAAAATCCCAATGCCATTTAACACTAGAATGACAGTTAAAGACCATTCTGGTCCCTGCCAAATGAGTATACTTCGGTTAAAACCACAAATTTCATTATAAAATATGTTTAAAAGTTACAAAGAAAAAAAAAGGGGAGGGATAATTAAATAATTCTAACAGTTTTAAATAAATATTCTGGTATTAAATATTTATATAAAACTTGAGTAAAAATTCCCATCTTTCTAGTGTTAAAATCATAGGTTCACGAAAATATTTGCCTTTGTAAGCTTTTTTTTTATTAACTTAATTGTTTCTGGAGATTTTTCCCCAAACAATAACAAAATTTTATAGCATAGCACATTTCGTTTTTTAACCCTAAATCACTTCCATTTCTGTAAAACAAAAAAAGCAGTTCTTTAAACAAACAGGAATTAGGAAATTAAAATAATCTGCTCCGAGGATAATAAGTTACTTTGTATATTATTCATAGATACATCATTTTGAATATTTGTACACAAACATTTGTCATTAAATATTTATGCAATTGTATTTTCGAATATTATATATAACGAAAATGCAGTTTTACGAATCTTGAAGCAATCAAATGGCTACAGACAACAGATAAACTTAAGATGTTATTGCATCTATGATTTCAAAACTGTCTTAATGAAAAATATTGCTTTCTCATTTCACAATCCAGCATATATTTGCATACAAACTTTGTATATTAATGAATGTTTTATGATTTCAAAACAAATGTTTGAATAAGATTATTAATATAAAAGTATCATTTTATATGCTATGAAAATAAGCAATTTATCATTGAACATTCAACTTTTATCGTAATACATTCTATATTTATTTATAACAAGAAATTCATCTATTCTTTGTAAATACAGATTTAATTTCTTCGCTACTTGGGTACACATATTTAGATCTCCTCCTTTTTACCTTTTTCTCATAAAAACTAAACTAAACTGCTTTAACTTTTTTACATTTTAATTTTATTTTTTAAGAACTGAATGTTTTTTGCTTTAAAAGTCAATCAATAAATAGCAACATTTATGCCGCTTTCATAGGGAGGAAAGAGATAGGTGGAGATGCAATTATGCCGTAAAAATCGGTTTGCAATGTGATGTACATTCTCGCTCAAATTTAAACACCCTCAAAATAATCACGCGGACTAAGAACGAAATTCTTTAACATCAGCTATGTATTTTTTATTTCTCTAAATGAAACTGTTCAGCTGTATTGAAGAAGATTTCATTATATTATGAATTAAATACTGTATTACTAAAAGTTTTTTTTTTTTTTTTTTTTTTTTTTTTTTTTTTTTGCAAAAGCACGTGGTTTTATTTGGATCTAATGTAGTGGATTTTAGGGTTACATTTTTGGCATCACTTCTTTCCACTATACTTCATATCTATTCTTTCTTTTTAGTCTATACGCTTTCCTGATAAGAGAGATGTTATTTTCATCTCAGTTTGCAAAAGACGTGGCCAAGAAATTAAAAATTTTTCATTACTATTTACTTCAATCCTTTTCAGTAAAATGTTTTGAGGATTATATACCATTTTCTTGTTTAAAGACCTTAAATTGGTGATTGTGTGAATTGAGATTATTGGTTGTAGTATTTCTCTAATGCAGAAATGCATTTATTTTCGCGCGCTTGTTTATTTTCAAATCATTGACGAAGGAAACGTTATTTTTGAAGGAACAGAATTTATACCAGTCGCATGGCAACAACAACAACTACATAGAAGCAAACGATGTTATGTTTACATTTTCATCATTTTTTTAAGTGTTCTTTTTGTGAGTCTTGTCAAATGTGGTATTTAATGTTTGTGTGTTTGTCCGGGTCACCAATGAGGAGATTGGCTCCGGTGGCTTGGCCTTTTGCTTGACGCTAACGTTCTCGTCTCCTGATCACGAGATCCCCAGATCAAATACAGCCGACGCCAATCTCCTCATTGGTGACCCGGAGTGGTAAATAATTTCATATTCTATGAGTTTTGTAGTTTTAGATTCTTCTTTGTGAACATAAATTACTAATACTCTTAAGTGTTAATTTACAAATTTTCATTTTTGTCAGCTAAGGTGTCATTGTGTTTGTTTAAAATCCATGAATGCATATTCGTAGTGTTATTTTAGCTTTTGTAATGTAGCCCAACAGTCCTTGACAAATTTCCAAATTCAAAGAAACAATGAAATAACTGTCATACTAGAATACGGGTAATGAAAGGAAACACTTTTGATGATCGAAAGTCTTGTTGAGCAAAAGTAAAACAAAATAAAATAAAATAAAAATTTAAAAAAAAATTAAAAAAAATAGGAAATACAACACAGCAACCGTTTGTTTACAGTCAGTTTCCAAGTAAAACGTCATAAATGACGTCACGACTGACAGCGACTATACTTAAAGCAGAGCGCCTAGAAAATTAGAAAACTGCCGACAAAATAATACTAAATGATGAAATTGTAATTTAACAAATTACAATGACTATTTGGAAAATGATATTTTCAAAGACTTATAATAAATTCTATATTTATATTAATAATAATAAAAACAAACATCATTTTTAGGATGATCATAACGAGTTATACATTACATACGCCATGCATTAAACATTAATATTCTTATACTAACAATAAGAAAAAAACAGTAGGTTACAGGCATACAACTATTGTACTTCTGAACGCCTCATACTATGTACGACATGGATTAAAAATTAATATTCCTGGACCCATCACAAACAAATTTTAAGTGGAATTTCAATTTTACAATTTTCGGATCTGGAAACTTTTAACTATCGCTCATTTTTAATTTTTACACCGTTGTGTAGAGAAAAAAAATGCACCTTTTAATTTTATTTTGTTTGAAATTTTTATCACAGTTTGTTTTTAAATTATTAATTTTTTAAAAAGCTTTTATAACTACTTTTGTCATCGTGGCAACAGAAGTCTTCCATTTTTGGACATTAAACTTCAACCAATTAGAAAATGAATAAAATTAAAAACAGAATTACATTTTTTGACATTAAATGTGAACCAATCAGAAAATGAATAAAATTAATTAAGTTGCGGAATTCAACCAATAAATAGATTCAGATATACTTCAGATTTCTCGATTCTCTACCGAGAACAGCTATTTTCCAAATACTTAAAAAAGAATTAAATTAATAAATTACAACAACCATTTGATTAAAAGATTTCTAAGTTTTGTTTTCAAAGAGTAAAATTTAAGACTTATAAATAAATTCTGCATAAAAACCATGGTCCTTTACAATAAATTAGTTCAACATTACATTGTTTCTTCATCGCACATTTCGTAATCGGTAATATCTATAATCAGCTCCCGTTTTTCTGCTTAAATAGATGATCTTTTATACGATGCCTTCCTTTAGAGTTTCTTTTTTCTTATACAGTGAAATCCCGATATAGCGTTTCCGCATCCATCGTTTTTCCGGGTTGATCGTTTTATTTCTACAGTCCCTGAACAAATTATACCTAAATAAAGTTAAAGAAACCCGCAAGCATCGTTCTTTAAAAGTGATTTTCCCGCATTCATTGTTATAAATTTTTTCTCCACTCCGAAATGAAATTATAAGTCATGCAAATCCATATGACATACAAATTGGAATTACTTCTTTCATCCTAAAATAACTCATTTGTGCTTTTCTATTGATAATGG
This sequence comes from Maratus speculifer, assembly GCA_964019185.1. NCBI lineage: Eukaryota > Metazoa > Arthropoda > Arachnida > Araneae > Salticidae > Maratus > Maratus speculifer. Next base: position 39,395,232 of record OZ025296.1, read on the forward strand.
CGACAATAATGTATATGAAGAGTGGTTGTATATATCAAAGGGTGTGGTGTGTGGTGGTGTATTTAAGTCGGCCGATTATCTACACTATGGGATATAGGCCCTATGGGGTGGGTTGCCCTCCGTGGGGGTCTTTCTAAGGGAACCTAACCCGTATTTACGCAAGGTTCGAAGAAAACCACGGAAAACTTCGAACGGTTAGGCCGACGGACGCGATTGGGTTCGAACCCAGCATCTACCGTCTACCAGTTTGGAGGTCAGAACCTCGCGGCCACTGGTGGGACTAGCAAAGGGTGTGATTATGTTTCCATTGATCAAGATGTTGCAACATGTGGTGTCCTAAACATAGGAGAAATGTGTGATAAGGCAAAAAATTAAAGTGATGGTGAAGAAGCAGAGGATAACATTCATGCCGATGAAGCTGAGCCACCAGTGCCAACCCTGTCTGATGCAATTACGGCTTTTGAAACTGTGTGAACTTTTAGGTATGCATATGGAATTACAGAAAATGACCAGAAAAAAGTTTTAAATTTGAAAATTTATTTTTTAACTAAAAAAAATGAACGAAAATCTAAACAAAATTATTGATTTTTTAAATAAATATCAATTTTCTATAATTTCGATTTATTTCATTTGCAGTTTAGTAAACGACAGTATAGTATACATTGCATGCATTAGTAATGCTTAGACATTGCGTTTTTTTTTTTTTTTTTTCGTATTTTGAAGTTAATCCACATTTATCGTTTTCCCGCCTTCATCGTTTTTTTCCCCCCGCACCCGTGTAAAAACGATGGATCGAAGTTCTACTGTACATGATAATTTGTGTCTGACTATTTTGTAACACAATGCTGCACAAAGAATTTTATGCACCCAGTGATTTTGTTTGATTAATGGACACTTAGCTCTCTTACACCGATTAACCCATTCGTGCCCAGCATCTTTCGCGTAAATTTTAATTGGGTGGCACCACTATTTTTAGAAGATTTAAGTTTAGTTCAATAATCACGAAAATGCATCATTTAAATAAAATAATTATTGCTTTTCTTTTTTACCGGTGTCAAAAACAGTGCTGAATGCACCTTTTGAAGCGTCCCTAAAAAGGGACGCTAGGCACTAATGGGTGAAGGATTGGATTTTTAACGAATTTCATACATTTTACAGATTGCTTCACTGTATGGTAAGGCTTTGGTGAAAAACACTGTTGGCGAGATTTTATTTTTTTAGGTTATTGATGCAATTATTTAAAAAGAAGTACCGTTATTTCGCGCGTATCCGCTGCACCTCAGATAAGTCGATTTACTCTCAGAATTTTTTTAAAATGAAATGCTACATGCTTTTGCTTAGCATTTATTTGACTTCTTTTTTACAATAAAATTTTCGGTCTGTAAAAGACTTAACTGATCCGCGATATATTCGTGTGAAATTATGGTACCTTATTTTTCTAATAAAAATATTATTATGCAGATGCTTTTGATGCATGTATTTTTTAATATCCTTTAATTTCTTTTATTTTCATTTATCCGGCACTTCAAAAATGTACTTAATTTAATTATGAAACTGTTTTTAATTTGAAATTAATCATTTCATTTATAGAACGTGCTATTGTTTTACTCTAAATATTTTAATCGTGTTTATTTTTATTTATTTATTTATTTATTTTTAATTAGATTAGTACTTTTTAAAATGATACTACACAAATTCAGTTTATGCATTTGTTAAAAAATGTATATATATTTCACATTTATTTTTAAAAATTCGCTAATATTTAAAAGCAGGGCTGCTAATTTTATTGAGTCATTTTTAATTCAGATATATATATATATATATGTGTGTGTGACGATTTAAAAGTTAGGAGCCAGAGACATCAACGCCGGGTTTCCCTTTCCGCAGAGAGGTCATGGCCACCGAGGAAAATAAATAAATAGATGTAGAGAATCCAAATAATTACTCATTGGCTGCTGTAAGTTCATTTATTTAATCCTTAATCATGAGAAAGGGAAAAGCTCCTTTTGCAAACTGTCTTTTACCGAAACATTCCATTATTATTTCAGCGAGCCGTACTCATCGAAGAAAAAACCCAAGAATCCTCCTTCTCATCTCGAGGCGTCCCCTCTTAAATCTAAAAAGAAAATTCTAGATCATTCCGTAACCTCAAACCATCATTCTTTTATGTAAACAGAATTCTTGTCCAGCTACGAGACTATTTTCCACAGACGATAAATTTATTTAAAAAATATATTATTTAACCAATTTATAATCGACTCAGAATTTCTTAGGCAGACGATTTTTATAAATGATTAATTTTAAGAGATAAAGAAAAGAAATGAATTTATTAATATGCACACATCAAAGGTTGACGGAGGAAAAATAAATAAATAGATAAAATAAAATAATGATTTTTTTTAAAGGTATGGTTTTGGAATAAATTTAATAAGACTTTCTTAAAAAGGATTGATAAAAACATAGAAAAATGAATTTTATTTGGAATATTAAGAAATAAAAATTTAATTAAGAATATTTTTAATTTAGAGCCATCTTTTTAAATTTACGTATATACTGGAATAATGTTTTTTTAAGGCAAATTAAGAATTTATATCGTCTGCATAAAGATTAACAGATTAGATCTAGAAACAAGATTTTAATTTAATAATTTGAAGTACGGAACATTATTATAAGAAAATTAAAATAGTATAAAGGTTAGTTTTGGCGAAAAAATTTTAAAATGTGTAATATATATATATATGTGTGTGTGTGTGTGTGTAATAATAAAAATTTTTTCGCATTTTACCATTTTGATTTCGTTCTAAATTCTTATAAGAACATGCTTTTATTATTATTTTCCATCATCAACTAATATTTAATTATCGGCTAAAGTTCTCTTTTATTTTCTTTAATTCAGTAATAAATAATATTCAGTTCATAAATAATAATATATTATTTATTTTCCTAAAAAGAGTTAAACTATATTACTTAAATGTCGATACCTTATTTCGAAATATTAAAATTATTCCATTAATCTATTTTCCTTTTTAGAATAAAACATTTATCGAAAACTTTAATTTTGTTTTATTTATTTAATAATCGTCTGCGCTGGACTCATCCGAATGAGGCAATTTACTTTTGCATACTTCGCCGATTAGTAACGAATTCCTTACGTCTAGTCCCACCAGTGAACCAATGGAAGGGATCGAAGTAAATTACAACTACATTCGAATGAATATTAGTGGATTTTGAAAAGCAATACGTCAGAGGGGAGGAGCCAAATTATCTGAGAATTTTTGAGAGAGTCAGTTGGTTACAACTAAATTACAACTACATTCGAATGAATATTAGTAGATTTTGAAAAGCAATACGTCAGAGGGGAGGAGCCAAATTATCTGAGAATTTTTGAGAGAGTCAGTTGGTTTTTTCGGAGCGATCAGAATTGACTGACCTTTCCACTGTTAAAGTACTCACGGTGCTTCTTCGATTATTTTCAGAACGTTTTTGCGGAGTTGCGATGTTTTTCCAGAAAAACGGCTTTGCACAGACCCCTTTTTATTCTTTTATTATTTATGGTGATATGGACTCAGAAAGGATGTCTTGTCTGTTGTGGTGCATTTTTTTCTGATGGAAATGTTTGAATTGAGAACAATTCTGTCTACCAGCTACCAACTATTCTATTTACCAGCTTTCTTCGGCCACTAATAAATGAGAAGTAATATTTGATAATAATAATAGATGTGATAAATAAGGACATATCGATCATAGACGCATCTCGTACCCGCTTCTTACTACATATATATAAATCATATTTTGATTTCCAAAATTTCTGAGATGAATACGATGTTTTTGAATAAAAAAGGGTGTCATTCTTGAAATAGTGATTTGAAATAAACGAGATATTAAGCTTTTTCTATGGAAATATACGCCAAAAATAAACTGAATCTCTCACAAGAAAGGTCTCCATATTATAAGCATACACAGAAAAATCTGAAAAAATTGCTTTTCTCATGAGAATATATGCGTTTATAAAAAAATTTCGGCGGAATCTCCATACAACGTCCGTAAAAAAATGATGAAAATTTTCTTATTTGGCAATTTATCACCGGTTTTTTAAAACATAAGTTTTTTTTTCTAATTGAATCACGAGAATGCTCTGATTAAATAAGGTAAACTTTGCAATTAAAAAGTAACTGGTGGGAATAATGAAGACTTCTCAGCGTTACTTAACAAGAAATTTTCAGATGCATTAAAATCGTTTACTTTTGGCGAGGAAAAATCCTGCTAGCCAAATCGCGTGTTGCTTTCATATTTTAGCGCCGAATACTCGAAAATATTTTATTTTTACAGACTTTCTCTTGATATTCCGCCTCTAAATTTAACTGATCCTTCGTTACATACGTAAGTAGTACAACTAGTATGTTTTTCAACATAATGTGAATATGCCCAGTATGGAGACCTTCCTTGTGAGTGGCATTTATTATAACATAAATTATTTTCCTTAAAAGCCCATACTCTCTATGCTAAATTTTATATTTGTATTCATATTAACGATCTTCAGTGAGACATCACGGCTTTTGATCAATTTTTTTCTTCGATACCTGTTTCAACTAAATTTTATTTAAAATTTCATAGGCAAAACGTCTACAACGTTTAATCATTAGATTTTTAATATCGAGAAAATTTTCACTCATTTAATCTTACTTAATTTTCCATCAAATCGCTATGAAAAACATTTACTTAAAACTTGTCAAACGACACAGACTTTAATTATAAATCACTCAAGTGTGAAAAAAGGACATTTAATTAAAATTTACTTCTTTAAAAAAGTAAAGTACAATGTAAAAGCTTTCTAAATGAGATTAAAATTAAAATGTAAACTGCCTGCATAACATCGTTGGCTATTAGTTCTGAGAATTATTTCTTTCTTCTCTCTTTATTAAGTGTTAAAAGTATACGTCATAGATAAAATAAAAATTTAAGTTTATGATATATTATCTTTGTTTGTTTTATACTATCATTTTTAGTTCCGGGAAAAAATATTTTCAAGCTATTATTTTTTTAAACTTAACTTAATTTAAAAAGCTTATTTTAATGTAAAAAATTTGTATATTAGAAACAAAATGAATTTTTTTTAATATTTATAACGCAATATAATCGTTATTATTATTTCTTATAACACATGTGAACATTTAAGAACAACATTAGTGATTTATTCTGTTAATTCTTTAGTAATTAAGTATTTTTTGTAAATAAATAGTGTTTCCTTGATACACAAACTTTGTTGAAATTTATTACTTAAATGTATTAGAGGCGATACTTAAGAGTCGTAACTAACCGTAAATGTAAATATCTTTGAAAGGTACTTCTTCATTGTCCCATCGAGCCATTTCAAATTATTTATAAAAAAAACTATCATTAAACCATTTATTAGACTGTAGTGCTCAATAAACAAATGGAAGAATGGTAGTTACCATTGGAATCTTAAAAAATCAAATTGAAGAAATTCGGAAAACTCAAATTCACTAAAGTAAAAACTATCAATAACTTTAAAAGTTAAATTTTATTCATGAAACCTGTTGGATGTGCCAATCCCAAAGCTTTCTTCTGTTTCTTAATATTTCGAAAAATAGTTTACATGTTAATACTTCGATATTATTAGTTAAGTACTATACCAATTTTGGTCTCCATCTTTAATTTCTGCTTCAGTCAATTAATCGGAGTAAATAAGTAAATAAATATATAAAATAAAATAAAAAAAATATATAGATCATGATATTTACTGAAATTAATAATTTATCTTTATTCTGTTGTCATCAGCTGTTTGCAAATAGCTGGCTTAGCAGGCCGCGAGTTCCCGTCTCTGCACGAGCCAATAGACAACAGAACTATGAAATATAGAGAAAATGATACAAATATCGACTACTTTCCCATGGAATATTTCCAAATTCAAAGAAGATCTGCTGACCAACGGCACACGCACACAAAAATTGTTTAATTCCATTACTTTATACATTCTTCGATGGTACAATAATGAAAATGGCACGATATCGCTATTACAGCGGCCCCTCTGACGGAATATTTCCAAAATGATACTGGACATGCAGCACATAGCCAAAAACGTAAACAAAAAACAATTTGGTTGAGTTCTGTGTACAATGTTGCCAGTGGGCTACTATTTTTTTAATAAGATTTCTTGACTGGTACCACTTTTTTGAAACGGTAAAATTCTCTTTGTTTTTACCCTTACTAATATGTCACTAAATAAGGCTCTTTTTATTCTGTCAAAAAAGTGGTATCGATCAAGAATCTGAATTTTAAAAAAGTAGCCCATCTGGCAACACTGTCTGTGTATAATTTTATGCACATTTGATTGCTACAATAATGAAAATAGCATGGTAAGCGCTTTTAAAGCGCCTTTTTCCGGCAGATATTTTTCAGATTGAGGATGCGCCTGCTTGCCACTACCAAACAATCACACACAAAAAATTTAGTTCAATTCTACGCATAACTTCATACAGTTTTTTTTTATTTACATTTTCCAATTGTTGCTACATCCAAGATGTACTGGTTAAATGTATTTTTATTTATTTTTTAATAATCTATTGCTTACATATTTTATTTGCTTAAACTATATCAATTTTACGCAATTTTCAAAAGATATTTAATTCGCATAAACATACCGACTTTTTAAAGAATAACGGATACTCTTATTAGCAAAATTTAAAAAAGTTGTATTTATTATTCTTCAATTTTAAAATTATACATGACACTAACAAATGTTAAATTTATGTTACCTGTATTATTTAATCGTCAAAGTTGAAGATCGATTATCGTCAGCATATCATTTTACACTAGTTTTATTTTAACTGTCACTGAAAAATAATTCTAAGCATTTAATCATTAAATTTTTTATATCGAGGACATTTCCATTTATTTAATTTTCAATCACAATAAATTGTGACACCCCCAAACACAACAAAATCTTTAAACATGATTAAAGTATTGAAATGCTAATCTTTTAGCTAGTTTTGTGCATAAAAATAAATAGAAAACGCTAACTTCCCAAATTAGCTTTAATTTTGAAAGTAAACCGGTTAAAAAAGTTACCGGCCAAACCCGATTTCGAGCCAAATTAGATATGCCTAGGCCAAACTATTTTATCCTAACGCCGATTGGATAAACTAGTTTATCCTACGCCAAACTTGTTTATCTAAATGTCCATAGGATAAACTAGTTTTTCCTAGGTAAGAGGGCAATCCTTCATTTTTTTTTCATACTTAACCATTAAACCCCCAAAACTATTCAGGGAATCGCCTTATCAGAAAGAACCTATATCCAAAGTTTGAAGCAAATTCGTCAATTCTGCGTCACAAACCATTTATCTAAATTACGTGTGTTACCTACACTGCCCTTTCTTTTAGACTTAAACAATAAACATCCACAACTAATCACGGAGGCGCCTTGTCACAATGATCCTATAACTAAAATTTTAAATGAAAATTTATAATTCTGCATGATAAATCCATTTCTCTAAATTAACGGTGGGGGATTAGCCTCCAGTTCGCCCCCCTTTATTCTTATACAATGAATTCCCAAAATTAATCAGAAAAATACCTCATCAGAATGAACCTACATCCAAAATTTGAAGCAAATCGGATATATCTATCAAGAGTTATCGCGTTGCGTACATACGTACGCACATACGTACACACATACGTACATACATGCTTACATACATGCGTACATGCATATATAGAACCTGTAAGCCCATTATTTCTCTGGCTTTCATCCCCGTGAGCTAAAAACACGTAAAACTACATTGGCCTAGGATAAACTAGATCAGCCTAGGCCAAACAAGAATGTTGGCGTTGAGGCGGTCATTGAATTCAATAAAATCACGCCAAATTGAATTGGCCTAGGATAAACTAGTTCAGACCAAGAAACATCAGTCTAAACTAGTATAGCCTAAAAGAGTTAGGCAAAACTAGTTTGGCCTAGGAAAATCTAGTTTGTCCTATGGGCCTTAGGATAGATTAGTTTGGCCTAGGAAAAACTAGTTTATCCGGTGGGCATTAGGATAAACCGGTTTGGCCTAGGCAAAACTAGTTTATCCGATGGGCGTTAGGATAGACTGGTTTGGCCTAGGAAAAACTAGTTTATCCGATGGGCGTTAGGATGGACCGGTTTGCCCTAGGCCAATCTAGTTTGGCCTAAAATCGAGTTTGGCCTGTAACATATACATTTATTAAATTATGTAGATGCCATTCAGTTTTATAACCTTATTTTATCTGTCCAGATGTCTTATAATGTCAAAAAATTTCTCATTTGATGGCAAAATACTTATTAATATGCTTTCTTTATGATCCATTTTTTAGCGAAGTGAAATTTTGAGAAAACGAAAAAAAAAAACGATTCTCGGATAGAGCAGTGTCTGGAGATAGGGTGGTTTGAATGAGTTTGTTTCTGACAGTGACAGTCATAGTTCATTTCTCAACTCAATTACTTTGTTACTCTTATTTTATTCATTCAGAACTTCTGTTTGAAGTTAAGAATCTTTCAGATATAGTTTTATCCGCGAAAGAAATATCTTATAAAACATACAAATTTTTTAAAATAGTGATGCAAATAGAAAATAAAATTTTTTTACCAGTAGGCACGAATCGACACGAATATTTCGGAGTGTAATTCTCGTTGGTGGTTTTTCATTGGAATCGAAAAAAACGTTTCCATTCAGTAATCATTTTATAACCTGTTAAACGAACTCCAGCGATGTTTATTAACATGTTTTAAACATAAGAAAAGCATTATTTGATGTAATGCCTGTTATAATCGATGAATATTTTTAGCACAAACCGGAAATAAGTTTCTTTCAATAATTATTTTACCACCATATTGATATCTTCAATGTATTGTTATTTCTTGTTGTACACAGAAACAATGTACAAATTGCTGTTTAAAAACTGCAATACTAAATAAATGTTTCTATTTCAAATCGAAAATTGAATTCATTTCAATAAACTTCTTATTACCACTTAGATGAATTCAAAATATTGATTTTGCTTATTTTACTGAGAAGCAAAGCGCAATTTTTGATCGCATGATATTTTTCAATTTGTGATATTAAATATCATACCTGGAAAATTGCATTTCTTTATCCTTTCAAAAATATATCGTCTCTTTTAATGTTCTCTCATCAATACACTTTATTGGATTAGCGTAAAATTCAGAGAAAAGCAGATTTTCTCTTGAAAGGGATTTAATTAACTTCTTTAAATGATGGTATAATAGGGTTATATTAAAGTGCATTTGCCTCCAAAGATCGAAACTATGAATTTTCTTCTAAAAATTTAATATTGTGTTCTGAAAATTGAAATGCTGTGAATTTGGATCGTCATGCGTACTATGATTGATTACTAAACATGACATTTTAACCCTTTGCGGAGCACTATATTTTAAATGTGAAACTTCGACCAAAAAAAAAAGTAATAGGCAAGACATTCTGTTTAGGACTGAAATAATAAACATGTAAAATTTTGTAAAGATTGCATTACCGTTTTCATTCTGTGAGTGTTCCTTCAGCGGGAACACTGCACTACTAAAAGTCTGAAAAGCGCGCCTAAGCGAACATTGCAGTAAAGCGCGAAATTGTATTTTTCTATCTGAATGAAGGAACACTGCTATAATTTTCGATTAATAAACATTTAACCTTTCTATCTATTCAATAGTCTTAAGTATAAAAATATTTACATATCAATTAACTGATTTTTTTCTAAAAATTTACGGTAGTCATCTGAATATAGAAAAGATTTTAAATTTAAAAAATCTTTTTTTATGTCTTAAAAAATCATCGTCTTACAATTGTCATGCGTACTATGATTGATTACTAAACATGATATTTTAAGTCATAATAGGATTTAATCCTTTTAAAAGTCGTCTAATCTGAGAAGATTCGCGCGGGCCTGATAGACCTAGAGTGCGTATGTTTTTTTTACATTTGTCCCAGATAGCTCATATTAAAACACTCATTAATACTTAATAAAATATAGAATGGAAATTCTCCAGTGAATTCTTATTTATTTTAACACAATGACAAATTATGCCGCCCATGGATACGTTTATACTACAAAACAATCTATAAACTCGTATAAAATAAACGCAGACAATAAAAGATATGGTACTACTAGGTTATCCGTCGACCAAAAAATTATCGCCAAACTGTAAGATTAAATGCCAATAATGGATGATCGTGAATGTCACATTGAATGACATTAAATACGATTCACGTGTTTAAAATGTCATTAAGGGATTTTTATTTCTATATTATTTATATATTTATATTTATTTATATTAATTTATTTAATAATTTTATTAATATTCTACTAATTATTTGTTTTTTCGTTATTTAAAATAAAAATTATGTCAATATGAAAAATTTGGCCATTAGTTATGCGATTTGTATAATTTGGCAAAATTGGTAGACGGGATAACAGAGTAGTACCAAAGATATTGCCAATAATACAAAGCATAAATATGACCGAACATACCGGCCCCCATTGAATGATTTTCATTCAACCACACTTATATTATACTAGCATATAACTCCCGTCAAAAATGGCGGAATTTTGATCTGCGTTTCACTTTCATAAGACTTCATACAAACAAAATGAAGACTTTATTATTCACAGGTTTGTATAGTAGAAAAGCACATTTTAAAAATAAACATGGATTTCTACAAATACAAATGATGAGTTTATTCTTCTAAATAATTTTTTATTCAAAATATTTGACTACTTTCCCCCGTGTTTGGGAAAATGCGAGGCATGTTAATATGTTTTGCTCAAATATAACACTATCTGCATGAAATCCAAAAATTTGTTGTCCAGTGTATAAGAAAATCCATATCAAATGCTTTTAAAAAATAGTCTGCTTTCTCAAAAAAATAATTAACATGAAAAGTATGTATTTAGGTTAAAGAAGAACAATACAAAAAAAGCAAAATTAGTACTAAAATTTAAATAATTCAGTAATGAAATTATACAATTCAATAAATCTGTACGAAAAATAAAATAAAATTTTTAGTTCAAAATATAATTAACTACAAATCCTCTCGGAAAGTTGGCAATCTTAATATATTTCGTTAAAACATAACGCTATTTCTAAAAAATGCAGATATTGGTTGTCCAGTGTAGAGAGTAAACATATAAGCATCCTTCCATGCCAAGTAATCGCCAAAATTAGTCTTATTAAAAACTAGAGACAGGGTCCTTGGGTGAAGAGAACTCTTCGGCATCACTGTCAGTCCTTAGTTGATAGGGTTCGGGTTCATCACAATAACTTTTCGGCATCGTTGTTTACGATCATTCGGCTCAAAAAAAAAAAAAAAACTCTGGGGTTTCGCGTTTGTGTTAACTCAGGGGTATTTATCAATGGTCATCAAAATTTTGTAAAATAAAGCACGTTTGATCTTATGATAAGGCTAAGTTCATCTTACATCTATGTTTCTGGTCATCCAATCATGTCCCTAAGTTGTGCGCCTTAGTTTTTCGATCTTAGGTTCTTCGGTTTTATTTTTAAGGCTACTCTCCCTCTCTCTTTCTTTCTTTCTTTCTCTCTCTTTCTTTCTTTCTCTCTTTCTTTTCTATTTTTTTTTTTTTTTTTTTCGCTTTCCATTTTTATTGGCGCGCAGGTTTTTGAAAGAGCTAATCACTAAGATTTTCCTCTGAGGTTCATATATCTGGTCACTTAATAGAAGTTTTTTATCGCTATTAATAATTTTACAAAACATATAGCCTGCTGTATACATCCTGAGAACAATTAAGTCCAGTTCCGGCTAAGCTCGACTATGTAGAAAAGAAATGACAGCCTAATCTTGACATGGCACGAGTCTGCTTTAAAAAAAAAAAAAAAAAAAAAAAAAAAAAAAAAAAAAAAAAACTAAGCCCGGGATAGACACCTAACTCTGAGATTCCAATCTTTACGCTTCACATGTTACATTTCTGCATTGATGTTATCAAACTAGCATCGGCTCGTGACGCGCATTTATACTTATTCTCGCGAAAGTCACTATTTGAAAAATGAAAATCGCTCTATTTTATCGGCTTTTTATATTGACCTGTAAGCCCGCTATTTTTTTTTCTTTCTTTCTTTTTTTATTGGTTTTGCTAGCCTGCCGAATTTTTTTGTCGGCTTTGCCTGTTGATAACATTGTATTCTAATTCTGCCGACCGGACCTAGTACGGAAACCTCTAGGAAAAGGTGAGATTTTGGAACGGATATGTTATAATAATCTCCAATGGACCCTGTTCTTCTTTTCGATTCAAAGTTATAAAAATCGCCATTTTATCAAGTGAGGCGTCACCGTTATACCGTCTATTGTACTTACAGCATGCATATGATTGCAGAAATTTTCGTTTAAGAATGTAAATAGTTTAGAATTTGTTTCCACCTAGTAATCAGTAATGATTTACCCTATTCTTCTTTTCGGTCTGATGCTATAAAATATCCCCATTTTATTTAACGCGGCATCACAGAAGTACTGTCCGTCGTCCGACGTTTTAATTGCCCCCTCCCAACCGAGACTCTCTATATAGTTACTGTCTTAAACTTATTGAATTTAGCTTTTAAATTTTCCAGGTGATGTCATTTGTGATCGGGTCTGCCACTATCTTTCCGGTCAAGTGTCAATATAATATAGGCCTCGCGGCCGCGGCTCCTACCAGCGTTGCCCATTTATTCCATAAACATATCAGAATTTCTGTGGGTAGGGGGCAAAAAAAAAAAAAAAAAAAAAAATCACATTTTTTAATTTAAGTTAAGCGCTTATGCTGTGAATATGTTGCAAAAGCTGTAGGTCTCCAAAACCATCTTTAATTTCTGACATCTCGGGCTTTCAAGTGCTGCGCATATCCGCGCCGAAACAGCGTTTTTTCTTAAATTATCGGCAAAACATACTTCGTACCAAAATGAAATTTAGCACAATTTTTCTGAAAAACAAAGAAAAATTCCATTCTTTACGTTTTCCAAATCGCTAATTTCATCAAAAAATGAAAAAATCGCGGTCAAAAGATTACGAAAAACACGCTGATTTCGTCAAAAGATCGCGAAAAACATGCGGATTTCGCCCGACACCCCCCCCCCCAAAAAAAAAAAAAAGTTGTATCCCATTTATACATACATACATACATTATAAATATAAGGAAGTACCAGTTATATCTGAAATCCTAAAACTATTAAATATCCTACTACTATATTCTTCTATTTATAAAAAAGGGAATTCTGACAATTAGCAATCCAGTGCAAATTCTCAGTATTCAGTGTTTCAAAAAGTTTCGCCGCCTTTGTAAATTTAATCAACATATACTAAAGAAGCTCTGAACTGTGCTTAACATCTCGTACCATTTTTTTTTCTCTTGTACATTCTTTTTATAATAGCAGTTTGTTGTTTAGCGCCAAAATTTGCTATAAATTCAATATTGGAAAAGTAAAATGAGAAATACTGTCTGCCTCCCCTTAATTTCTAATTAATAATGCTTATGAATTGACCATTTTTTTTATTTATTTTATTTATGTAGTATTTTATGTATTATTGTTAAAATTAACTATGTATTATTGTAAAGTTAACTATAAATATATTTTTTTGTTTTACAGGTAAATGGCTTTTCTATGTGTTCTCTGAATTAAATGTAAGTTTTTATAAATTGTTATATTTTTATGTCATTACTTTTTTAACTACAATTCATGCCATTTTCTTTATTGTTTTTATAAGCCTTTAAATTATGCCTTAAAAATTTAAATTGCACATTGAGAGCAGATTGATATGCATTAGGATGATATTTATTAGATATACTCCGAAATAGACATTCTCCATTCGTATAAAATAAAAAAGAAGGAAAAAAAAAAGAAAGTAACTTGTTAAAAAAAGGCAAAAAAAAAAAAAAAAACTGAAGCAAATTAAGTTAACATCGAAGTTTCCGAAATAACAAGAAAAAAACTAATTTCACTCTTTAAGTTTTTTTTTCTTTAGTATAATTGAAAATATCATTTAAAGTAATCCTTAATATTTAACTTTCACTTTAAATAATTGTCATTTAATAATGAATTAAATTATGGCTAATATAGTGTTACTTTTGATATTCCTTCAAAAATCCGACATAGTATCGGTCACGATGATGCCGGATTTTCGAAGTTATACTGCATTGTGATTAAGTTTTCATGTTAAATGCAATAAATTTTAATCTTTTATCTTAATCAATTATTTGCTGGTTAAGAGCATAATAATTTGCTATAAGAGAACTTTTAATAAGCTTTGGTATCGCCATAATTTCGTTATTTTCGAAGCTTTCTTACATACGGAACGCACTATCATTAAACAAAAGTTCGCGTTGGAAAATAAAGTGGCTAAATTGATGTTGACTGCATAAATTAAGAAAATTAATGAACTTAATGGAATATATTTGTTAACGGACGTAGCACTAAAAGTCTAGACGTTCACTGACACTAACATTATATTTTATGTTCGAAAAAAAAAAAAAATTCTTTGTTGCCGAGCATTTTATTCTTAATTTATCGCGAATTGTATCGTGATGCTCATGTAAAGCTGTAATTTATTAATATTAATCTGACAAAGAACTTGTTTTACCGGTACCTTTGCTTTTAAGTATCAAATTCATTTGCATTTTTAGCCTCAAAAGTTGATCGTTTATACTTCATTACATTGCGGCCGTCGAATTAACAATAAATTAGGATGAATTGTTGACTCTATGGGTCAAGATGGCGGCTGAAGATGCGAATATTGTTAGTAAATTTGATTTGTGGAAAAGAAAGTGTTGTATCGAAGCTTTATATCTTATTAATATAAATAAGTTGATGGTGTTGTCTGCATTATCCATCCTTGTTTAACACCATTTTGAATAATGGAGGAGCACTAATTCTAATATTTCACCCTCTTTTGCAGCTCGCAAGCATTTTATCAGATTTATCTTATTTTTATATTTTATGACAAGAATTTTCTGTCATGAACAGTTTTAAATAATTATAATTTTTAATTTTTCAATAGAAAAAGTAGAATGTGGAAAATATCTTAATAGAAGATATTATTTACGTGTGATTAAGTAATACTTTTAATATAAGTAAAATCAGAGTTTCCCCCAGAGGGTTTCAGGAGGGCGCTCCGCCCTTCCTGCCTTTTAGTTTAAAAAATAGCGCCCCTCTTGCCCCTCATCCAAAAACTAACGCCCCTCTTGCCGCTCATTAAAAAAAAAAATAGCGCCCTTCTTGCCCTACACTGGAAAAAACGCAGCCGTTCAGCGATGATTCGGACACGCTATAACGCGTAAATTACGTAAAAAATCGGCGACGAAAAGAAAAAAAGTTCTTACGGGTCCCACAGGACGTGTAATTTCGTCAAAAAATTGCGAAAAAAAGTCACATTTCACTAAAAAAAATCGCGAAATAATGACTAATTTCCGGCAAAATTCACAAAAAATGGCTAATTTCGTCATAAAATCCCGTAAAAACGGCAGATTTCCTCAAAAGATAGTAAATAAACGACAAATTTCGTCCAAAAATCGCGATTAAACGGCAGATTTTGTCAAAAGATTTGAAAGAAAATGGCAAATTTCGTCCGTAAATTGCAACAAAACAGAAAATTTTGCCATAAAATTTGCGAAAAACGGTTAATTTTGTTGAGAATTCGCGAAAAACGCAAAATTTGTCAAAATATCCCGAAAAAATTCGTAAAAAAAATCGCGAAAAAATGCAAATTTCGTTAAAGGGACCAGGGGCGATTCTCGTCCGAAAATTTAAGGCATCCTCTTCCGAAAATTTCAAATTAGGTTATCAGTTGCCAACTTGTACGATTTTGCGCACGGAAAAAACAATTGCGTAGAAATGCAAATTTCGTGATACGATCGCCGAAATAGCATACATTTCGTCAATATTTCGAGGAAAAAAGACGATTTCGTCAATGTTTTTGTAAACGAACTTTGTCTAAAGATCGATGAAAAACGCGAATTTCCTGTGCGGATCGCGGAAAAAACGACAATTTCACCAAATATCGCGGTTAAAACGCTGATTTCTTCTAAAAACGGCGGGAAAACGCCGATTTCGTCTAAAGATTGCGGATATAACGCCGATTTCGTTAAAAGATCGCGGTAAAAAACACCGTTTTCGGTAAAAGATCGCTTAAAAATATTTTATCAAAAGAATATTTGAAAAAATACGCCGATTTCATCAAAAAGATCACGGAAAAACCGCCGATTTTGCTAAAATATTGCTGATTTCGTCTGAAGATAGCGGGAAAACGCCGATTTTGCTCGAAAATCGCCGGAGGGGGGGACTCACGACCCTCCGCCGATTTCCGAAAATGCGCTGCGAATTTCCGAAAAAAAAATTTCATCCAGAATCACCCCTGAAAAGGACACACACACACACAAAAAAAAGTTAATGCCAGAAGTGAATTTTTCTGTTCTAAAAACTAATTTTCTTGCTTGAAACTTGTGCTTTTAATGCTCAAAAAGCGGATTTTCCTGCTTCACAATCAGGCGTGTGAAGAGGAAATTACACTCGGGGCATAATTAGAATTTGAGTCCTCCCCCCGTCCCAATTTATTATTTTGATAGTCCAAAAATGTTGTTTGTAGTATAAATTTCGACCCCCTAAATTTCCGCGCACAGGGCGACCTACGCCTTCCCCCCCCCCTACCCCCTGTTACAATCCTTTTTAGACTGTCCAAAACTTTCTAAATGTGAATCCTGAAAGTATTCTTTTTTTCAAAAAAAAAAAAAAAAAGGTCTTTTTCAATAAATTAGGCTTGCCCCTTAACAATCTTTTAACAAAATCGGCCGTTTTTTCGCGATCTTTTAACAAAATCTGTTGTTTTGGCGATCTTTTAACAAAATCTGTTGTTTTGGCGATCTTTTAACAAAACTGACCGTTTTTTTGCGATCTTTTAACAATTTTTTTTTTCTTTTTTCTCAATTTTTGACAAAATTTCTGTTTTTTCACGATTTTTTTGAACCGCTAGATTTTAGATTCAACTCTATAAAGGTGCCCTTAAAAATCAAAAAAGTGCCCTGAAGAATGTAAAAAGTGCCCTTTTCAGAACAGTAGCGCCCTGCCCCTTTTTAAACCTGGAGGAAACTCTGAGTAAGATAAAGTTATATATATTTTAATTTTTAAATCATCTTTGCTCTAAATATCCTTCAAAATTGAACAATTACAATATAGAAGGTACGTATTCTCCAAATTTCACGATTTCAGGAACTGATTTTTTGCATTGATATTCTAATTAACATCATATAAAGCAGGTGAATAGTAAATATGGTATTAACCTCATACTACTATTTTGCCAAACAGTAACTCACAAAATATCTATCTCTCGAAACTTTAATTCCTTTTCTTGCTTTCTGCTCATTAATAACTAGCCGCTCAGTAATCGAGACGAATATAGCACTCCAACGTTATTGATTGGGCACATTAACGCATTTGATTCACTGACTGCATGCATTCTTTTATCGACGGAGTTTGGACATTCGTTTTGTTATAAATAGTTTTAGAACTGTACAGTGTCATGGTTCTAAAAAACTTTCATGCTATAAATCTTCCGAAAATGCATCCTATTATTCTGAACATTTGTGACTTTCAATATTTACTTCAAAAATAAAGCAATATCGAAATTATTTATTTATGTGTAGTAAAAACCATCTGTGGCAGAACGTTTAAAAATAATATACTACTATTCACTGTCTTTTTGAATTATGAATATAAAAAGAAAGGAATTTCTATAAAAAACACGTTATATCTTCTTGGATTTTTTTTAATTTCAGCTATTAATTTCAACATGTATTTTGACGTCTGGTGTTGATGCGATTCCCGACTTTTTCACCAATTGTCAACTATTCTAGTGCATAATTATATTCGAGTTCGGTTTTTAGATATTTTATTATTATTATTTTATTTACTTTTCTCGTTGAGATCAAATCTAGTTGTTACGAGTTCCAAAAGAAAAGAAAAAAAAATTGTCGTTATGTCCAGGAACAATCGATCTTTTAAGACTTATCCATTCTGATGAAAATAAATAATTCACAAATGCTAATTTTATAAATGCACGGACCAACAAACTGATATGCCACTTTTTCCAAACAAGGATCTTCATATCAAATATACAAGGGGGTGGGAGGAGAGTACCTGTTCCAAAAATTTAAAGCATTCAGTTCCGATTTTTTTTTTTTTTTTTTTTTTTTTTTTTTTTTGTTATCTGTTCGAAAGTTCGGACATAAAAAAAAACACAAGTTTCGTCAAAAGGTCGTTGAAAAAATATCTGTTTTGTCAATCGTTCACATAAAAAATGCCAAACTTTGTCAAAGGATCGCGGGGAAAAAATGTGAATTTCGTCAAAGAACGCGAAAAGACACAAATTTCGTCAACCCACGAATAAAACGCAAATTTTGTTAAAGGATTGCGGGAAAAAATGGGTAGTTCGTGCCAGAATGGTATCACTGCTCTCTTCTGCTGTAACCTTTTAGAAAATTTGCTGTGAATTAAAAAATCTACCCAGAATCTTCCCCGCAAATTTATTTAAAATGTGCATTTGCAATATGTTGTTTCGAAATAGGGGTCGGAGAAGAATTTCCCCCCCTATCGCTGCGGTACCTGTCATGAAGTTTTGTCCTTTTTTGCTATTTTGAATCACATGAAATATCTTAAGATAAGCTAATAAGTAATTTTAAACATATTACATTTTAGGTTCATTTGTATTTAAGTAATTTATCATCCGTCGCTTTTCTATTCATTGTATGCAAATTACACTTGTGGTTAGCACCTGGCGATGAAGTTGTTCTTCCATCAACCTTTGTATATGACAAAGAAAATTCTTATTCACCTCCGATTGTTTTGTGGAAGATGATTTAATTTTTGTCTTGGTTATTTTGTTTATATATTCTGCATGAGGTGTTCAACTATTACCATAGCAGAACTTTCCAGCTAGCAAAAAGAAAAAATCCTGCAACTGACTCAACGTTGCAGCTAACTAAAAGTGACGTTTTGATTTCCCTAGATGAAATTTGTGATAATTTTTATTATTTTTCGCTGTAAAAACAAAATAGATAATATTAATTATATTTTATTAATCTATTTAATTGTATAAGTTCGTCTTAGAGAGGAGGGAGTTGTAAACGTCTTAAAATAGAAAATATAATTTAAAAATACCCTTAAAAGTTTTAAAAAAAACATGGTTTTGCACAACTAAATAAAATTATGCTGTAGTTATAACAAAACTTTTAAATGCGTTTCCAAGTATCAACAAAATTTTGTGTTTCATAAAAGAAAATTTTAAGTACACAACATTTTTTTTACAATTATTATTATTAAAATGATGATGATAATAATAAATAAATAAATAAATGCTACCATGTCTGCTTTTACATTCCTTTTCCTATTGTGCAGTTTAAACTGAACTAAATCAAAATAAGAAAATATTATTTTTAGTGAAATTGTTATCTAAATTGGACAGTTTATCTTTCAATGTCTATTTTAAGTTGATGTTTAACATAATTCTACATTCTATATTTAAAAATCCAACTTTAAACGTAAAGCTTGGAAAATATTCATTTATTTTATTTTATTTATTTACTGCTGAAAAAGCCACTGCGTAGGTGAAATTCTTATGTGTTTATATACAGAATACCCAATCAATAACTTTTGAAAAAATCATTTATACTTGTTCTGGTTGAAAATATCAATTATAATGTAGAATTGTTGAATGTTTTTATAAAAACAATCCCAAATTTTGCCAAGTTTTTTGCTTATAAATTGAAAAGTTCTTAATACAAAAAAATTATTACAGGAAATATGGCAAAAAACATTGTACACTATACCCTTTAATAAAACTTTAAAAATAACGCGAACGCAGTCAAGATATAGTGTGTTAACTAAATGTATCGAGCAATTTTTGTGAAAATCTCAAAAACATAGCTTGAAAATTCTAAAAATTATTGTCGATAGAATAAGCTCAAAATCCATTGTTCCCAAAAATAAGCAAAAAAGATGAGGGCGGATGCTGCCAAATATAGCAGTAATGCAATATTGTCAGTAATCAATGAATATGTGCATACAGCCCTCGTCTTTTGCTTCATTTTGAGAACAATGGATTTTGAGATTATTCTATCAAAAATAATTTTCAAATTTCCAAGATATGTTTTTGAGACTTTCACAAAAAGTTGCTTTATACATTTAGCTAATATAATTGCAAATAAAATTTTGATAGCATTCACGAGTGAAAAATTATTTAATAATTCTGCTCATTTTCACAGAATTTTTTTTATTTTTTAATTCTGATTACAGAGTGTTATGTATAATCTTGTTTGTCATATTTTCTGAAAAGAAAATTGTTTTGTATTACGAACTCTACAAATTATAAGTAAAAAACTTGACAAAATTAAGAACTGTTTTTATGAAAACCTTAATTTTTCTACATTCTGTCCTCATAAAAATATACTCAGTTTATTGTAATAAGCCACTTCATCATAATCGACAGTTTAAACGAGTTTGCTACTTTAGTTTTGAGGGGGTTATCCTAAGATATTCGTTCTTTTTCAATTTTTTGACAATTCTTCGTAGGATTTCAGAAAAAAATCTTCACGGTAATAGCTAACCTGTTCTATTCTGTTTACACACTTAGATTTTCAGGATAATTTCTCATATATTTGTCTAGATATTAATCGAAATGTCTAAAATCGCAAGTGGCTGATCATCTTTGGCCATATAGTGTATCATATATATCACAATGTATATATCCATTGATATATACATATCATCGAACGCTGATAAAGATATTAGTCATTTAAGCGTTTAATTTGGGGGGAAATTGTCACATGATCTTCTTCTTGGAGTTCCGAGTTGGAAACATTAGACACGTCTGACTGTACGTTTCACGCTGGATTAACATTTTACAGGCCAATGCTCCCAATTGGGAACATAAAATAAAAAAAAAATAGTAAAAATTAAATTTCATCACTGTGGACTTGAAAAAAATAGCAGAAACAATAAAAGGCTGACTTGATTTTTTGAAATAGAAGTTACATTCCTATCATTAATGGGGAAATGTACAGAAAATCATAAAAAATGACCAATGATCAATCATAAAAAGGATTTTTTGTTATAGATTTTTTTTAAATCGAAGTTACATTTCTATCGTTAATGAGTAAATGTACAGAAAATCATAAAAATGACCAAAGACCATCGGAAGTGACCAATGTTTTCAGTTGGGAACATTTAAAAAAAAAAATATATATATATATATATATATATATATATATATATATATATATATATATATATATACACCTGATTTGAATTCGGATTGTAAAAGGTTAAGAAATGAAATAAAGTTTCTCATTTTGTCATAAAAGCAAAGAATGTTTCAGAAAATGGTCCCGAAGTTGGCGATTTAAACCGTTTTCTGAGGCACGACAGTCTGTTGGGAAGCAAGCACTTGCATTTATGATATTGTGAAAAAAAAAAAAAAAAAAAAAACTTTATTTATTCTAAATATTTAACCTAAAATTTTTATATAAAATTTATGCAGACTCATGCAAGATCATAATATGAAAAATAATTAAAAATCAAAAATTCATACAGCGCACATTTTTTTAAGCTTTTATCTAGATTAAAGTTGGAGGATTTTAGAGCAATGTACAGGCCGAGTTTTTATTCGAAAAAATCTGGAAAAGTCAGATTTTTTTTTTCTTTTATCAGAACTAGCAGCCTTCGCCCGCTAACGCTGGTCAGTTTTTTTTAAAAGAAACTTTGAATCAAACGAAATTTTTATATCATAGTAATTTTTAGTTTTATATCGTATTTTAGACTCTCTGTCATCGGTGAAAAGTCAGTCATCTAAACGGAAAGTTCAGTGTTAGTCACCAATGAATGACGTAGCGCTCAACATGTTAACAATTTTAATCACATAAAAATTCATTCAGCGGAACTTTTAAATTAAAGCCAACCTTTTATAATTGTGTTCATCTGATTTAAAACATCTCCATAAGTATTCAATTAAACAACGTAGAATGATATATTTCACTTGTTACAAAATTTCTGAAAAAATATCCAACTAACAATGTAAGTTCCATTAAAAACTATCTAGTAGAATTTAAGTTATTAGCGTCCGGAGTGAAATTTAACTTTGCGTTTTATATATATTCCATCTGTTCTTCTTTCTGTTCTTCCATCTGTTCTTCCAATTGTTCTTCCATTTGTTCTTCCATTTGTTCTTCAATTATAATTCGACGATTCACTGTTTGAGAGCCTATCTGTCCTTTTATTTATAGAAGTTCAAAATGAAAAAAGATTTTCTTAGCAGACGATTTTTTGTGATAAATACATTATCTGTTTTATATTTCTTCTGCTTTATTCCTTTTATTTATAGAGTTCAAAATGAAAAAAGATTTTCTTAGCAGACGATTTTTTGTGATAAATACATTATCTGTTTTATATTTCTTCTGCGTTTACCTAAGCTGTGTAAAATATAAAGAAAAAAAATATGACACTCAAATGCAATGCATTCACTGTTTGAGAGCCTATCTGTGCCTCAATTAATTAATTATCCTCTTTATTCCTTTTATTTATAGAGATAAGTTGGAAATTGCACGTCAAGCGTAAGCAATTAAGATGAATTTATGATAGTCTACTGTATCCGAAGTATTCTATTCTACTACACCAAGATTTGAAAATTTTTTAAAAACTTCCTTATATATAAGGAAGTCTGAAAAAACAGATCTTGGTGTAATAGTATAGAGTACTTCGGATACAGTAGAGTATCCGAAATCTTTTGTGTAACCCTGTAAACACTATCTGTTTTTTATTATATAAGAAGTAACGTATAGTAAACCTCAGTAACGTATATCAATTTCATAAAATGTGAAATAAGTCAATATTATTTAAAATCACTCCAAACAATGTTTCTTCCTATACCATTATGCAACATACTTTTTTATAGCCCTGGAAATTAATAAAAAATAATCTTTGCACCCCAGGTTATACAGAATGTATATTGTAGTATGTACTTCATAAATAAATATCAATTTTATTATGTTTGAAAGAGTGTAATGCCATTAAAATGCACTTGAAACTATTTTTTCCCATTGTCCATAATGTAACGGAATACTTTTAATTGTCCCTGTAATTAAACTATGCATCCGATTTTTATAAAATCTGAAATGACAAAATTATGCAATACTTATATATTTTAAGTTTCAAATGTTTCGTTTGGGTAATTTTTGCTCTGTTGTATGCGGACAGACGGACGGGCTGAAAGACAACTATAGGTGCTACGTATTTACATAATTACGAAAGCTTCTAAAAATTATTAACATGAACAGTATATACTGATATATACTGATGTTAAAACAGGACAATTGAAAGAAAATAAAATTTGTAAAGGTGTTTAAATTATTCATCTAGAGAGATAATCCATTTTGAAAACTACATCATTCTTAGAAAAATATTTTTAGCTGCCTTAAGTCTTTCCTTAAAAGTTTGATGCCTGTTGCTTGAAATGCCGATTTCTTACTATATTAAGAACCAAGCCTAAGAATAAGAGCCAAAGTTTTCTTTCTACGTGACAGCGCAAAAGGAAAAGTCACATTTGAACAATGGAATTTAGATAAAAGGTCAGTATATACAGGCAGTAAGTAAGGACATAAACTATGTTTTTCTTATGAAGTAACGTAATGAGAATAGTTTCAAAGTCGGAAATAAGTGTAGTTTAAATAATCGGAGAAACGCATTTCAATAAAAAGGGATTTCCGAAAAATACATTTGAAATTTTAAATTCTTTACTTAATTTATTAATTTAAGTTTCGTAGTAGCCTGATATAACTATTTAAGTTTTAAAAACTTATATTTTTATTTAAAACGAATTTGTAATTGATTAGTTTAATCACAAATTGGAATATTTTTCTTTTATTAAGAGCCACTATTTTGAAATTCAGACAAAAAAAATTATTTTTCGATAGTTGTATTTCTTAACACTAGAACCACTGGAAAATTCATCCAAGTTTTATAAAAATATTTCTCACCGGAATTTTCATTTAAAATTGTTTATCTTACTTATTGAAAACATTTTTGCTGAGCATAGATTTAGCTTATTTTATTGAGAATTTTTTGGTTCGAATCGACATCTCTCCATACGATGCGGGTCAAAATGACCCGTCGCAGCGGTTCTAGTGTTAATTGCCTTAATATTTTTTTATGTTGAAAGAAAATATCAAAGTTCAAGTTTTTGAATGCCATTTTTCATGAAAAATGAAATGCTGGTATATTTGGAGCACTATATCTCTCGCAAGCATTAACATCTCAAAATTCTTTTGGCATAAACTGTTAGTATAACCCTACTTACGTATAAAAATTTATTTGTTTCCATGGGGCATTGTTACTTTAGATGGTTATGTTGCCGCAAAATACAGTCAAAATGACGTTTTTGTCCATTTTCTGCACTTAATATCTTATTTAAGCAATAGTACCCCAAACTTTTTCTTATAGAATATGAAAGTACACTACTAGGACAAACTAAATAATGTAGTACTGCACGAAGATATTGTTGCTGTTCTAACAAAGAATGGTCTTAACTGATTTGAAAGAGATAAGAAATATTTCACATTAACTAGATACCCTGATAGATGAATGCTGATATATATTTGTAACAGAATCAAATAAATGTTCGTTTGGTTTGAGAGTAGACAGATAAATGAATGAATGTTGCCGGGAAAATGAGAAAAGCTTTGTTTATTAAGAGCATACATTTCACTATCAACTAATGTATTTCTTTTAAAACTTTGCAGTCATTATCATATTTTGACATCAATAACATAAACACAATGAAATGGAATTTCAGAGCACTCTTAAAATGTACGTTGTTTCATTTAGCATAAACAGTGTTGTCCAATCTGGTGGACTTCGAGAAATTACAAATTATCAGAAGAAAGTTTTAATAACAATTTTTAATTTATATGGACGAATACAGTGTCTGCGAAGTGCCTACTGGGTCGTAAAAATTTTAACGACTTAACAGATCAATATTTTTGAAAAACAATTTTAAGATAAAACCTTTTTTTTTCATGTGTTTCACAGAATTTTAAATATTTTATCACTGTTTTTTTAAACAGAAATATTCTCTGATTAAATAAAACAAACTTTACATTAAAAGATCACTGATGAGAATAATAAATCATGATTGGAATATGGATGCCTCTACGTAGTACGGACACATCATATTTGACATAAACACGTTCCCTGTACGACGCGACGTACGGGCAAAGCGGTTCCAAATGCAAATGTAACACAGCGCGTATACATTGCAGCTAGTTTTAATTCAAATTCATCAATCGAGTAAGTTTTTTTTAAGTCTAACTTTTTTAAAATAAATTATTAATCATTATGCAAGAAAAATAAACGACATATTAAACCACTCTTTTAGTTCATTTTATAAACTACATTAACTACTGTTTTTATTAAGCATTATAAAAGTATTCCTCTCAAAAATAAAAGGAAAATCGCAGATAATAATGAATGGTCTTAGCTGATTTGGAAGAGATAATAAACATTTTACATTAACTGGATTCTCTGATAGATGAATACTGATATACATTTGTAACGGAATCGAATAAATGTTCGTTTGGTTTCAGAGTAGACAGATGAATGAATGAACGTTGCTGGAATAGCAAGAAGAGATTCTTTTATTTAGAAGATGTATTTCATTATCTGGCTCTGAAGTTAGAGATGGATTTCAAATATTAACAGCCGGTTAGATTTGCTAACCTAAGGTTTCTCAAGTGTGAGTTGAACCGTGAGTTGAAGGTTGACGAAGAATCGCCCGGTTAGAGTCTAAAGCATGAATTTTAGGGAAAAATAATTTTTTTCTGTCATTTATGATGTTATTTTGTTTGAAAAAACCAATAAATAAGTATTTGTGTTATTATTTTAGCATCGGAACTAAAAAGAATAAATATTAAGTAAAATTACTATTAAAATTACAATTAAAAAAAGTACTATTAAAAAATTTGTGGTGTGAACCAGAGTTGCCAGTGGTCTATTTATTTATTTATTTATTTTTAAATTTAGATTTCTTGATTGACGCCACATTTCTGAAATGGTAAAATTTCCCTTGTTTTTGCCTGAATTAGTATTTTATTAAATACGGCGAATTTCATTATTTCAAAACAATGACGCCAATTAAATAAACTGAATTTTAAAAAAAGTAGCACATTGTCAACACTGTTGTGAATACAAAAATTCTGAATGGAAAATCCACCGCATTTGACAACACTGAGCTTAGAGCTTGTGTCTCAGCATAAGGAGAAGTGTGGAAAATATTTTGATCGACGAACTTGCAGAAATATTCCGAGATCTAAAAAGCAATGTTTTCGAAAAGGTATGCTAAAAAGAGTAGATTATCAATAATTACTATTAACATTTAAAATGTAACCAAACAATACAAAACTTTTATCTGACTCATGTAAAGAAAAAAAAAATTCTCATATTTAATAATTAAATAGGTAATTATTTTTAAATTCTGTATCACACAATTACTTACTCATCATATGTATAGTATAGGGTAAATCTTGCAATCGTTTTGAAACTAGAAAAAAAAATTGACGGATTTACACGTTTCAGATAGCGGAGATTCCGAAAAACATATTTTTAGAAAAAAAAAATTGCCGTCCGTCCGTCTGTCTGTCTGTAAACGCTCTATCTGACGAACAAATTGAGATAGAGACTTGAAATTTTGCATGTACTTAGTATGTATGAATGGGACGAAGCCTATTTATTATCAGTAACCTCGATTATCCGGAACTATTTTTTTCGGACGCTCGAAAATTTCGTTGTGATGAAAAGTACATAAAATTTTTTTAGTTTTTTTATTTTAAGGATTGGACGTAAAAGGCAATAAAATAACACAAATTTTGCATAAAAAACGAAGTCGGTAGGATTATTAATTGCTGAGATATTTGTAATCCTGTTTTCCACATTCTTCGATTTTTCTTGATCCTGTATTTCATTCAAATTTCAATTCAGAGATATATTTTAATTGGAAATGAGACGCTTAATCCGACGCAGTAAACTGTTAGTTAATATGATTATTATTTTTGGAGTTATAGGGATGTTTCTTTTACGCAATTCGGTACTACTTGAGTAGTTTGGCATTATATATGATTTATCGAAATTGATAGATCAGCAATTCATTAATGGAGCATTAGTATGTATATTAACAATATTTAAATATACGTTTCAATTTTGTTTTGGAATTGCAATGAATTGTGTAAATAGTTTCCACGTGTTTTATTTTCATACATTATATTATGCATATCCACTATGGGTAAGTATTACAGTAGCCCCTGCCGACTAGTTGTTTTAAAACAATATTTTTTTCCACATACTTTGACATCTGCAAGAGAATAACTACAGAGTTCACGCTCTTACAATAATGGTTCTAAAAGAATTTAAAAACAGTTGCTCGTGACAATCTTGAATATTGCAATTCATGAATTTTCATGATAACCAAATGTATAAATATTAAGATTCATTTGTAACAGAATATAAAAATATGTTTATAAGTTTAAAATTAATTACTGCATGGGATACAACTGCTACTAATTCCAAGAAAAAAAAAATAAAAGGATGCAGGCAGAGGAAAAATATTCATAATAATGATAGTCTATTTTGCAGCTATTATGATAAAGACAACTGAATAATAAAATAAGAGATGCATCAAGTATTTTTCGATAAAGAAAAAATTCTGCGAACTGGATCTTTTTTGTTAGATTTCTGGATATTTCTTCTCATTGTGTCGAAACAAAAAACTGTCCTGTTTTATTTATATAATTTCACATTTGTGAAGTATGTAGTATTTATGAAGTATATATGTAGCAACAGTTCGATTATCTATATAATAAAGATATATAAAGGAGGACGTATGTTTTTGCCTATAATCCACAGTTAAAGAAATCTACACATACAGAGCACGTATTCCGGGTGAAAGAAGACAAGTTCCAATACCCCTACCTCGAGCCTCATTTTGTTTCATTAATTACTTATATTATATTAAAAAGCATCAGCGAAGACGAATGATCGAGTTTCGATGTGTTCTGAGCTTGTGGATGTCACGATCCTTCCCATGTATGTGTGGAGAAAGCGACGGACAATTACATAGCATACATAATCATAACCACACAGTTTCCTCATTTTGTATCTTTCATTTAAAAAATATGGATATTCACTTTTAAAAAAATAGCATCTGAAGATCAGTTTTCATATTTTGTGCATTTTTCTCGCTTCGGCTATCGTTTAAAATGGTCATTTTCTGAGAACATGTCTGAGGTTACACATAAAACCAAAATATTGATAGCTGAAAATAATATGGTATCTTCGTGGATGAGACGAAACCTTTAAATTAATCAGATTAAAACTGCAAAGATGTACCAATCTCAAAACATTATTTTATCTCATATGTTAATATTTAATATAAAATTTGATATCACACTGGCAAAATGAAATGGCTATCTATGCCCATCTTGGGGATTTTAAAGATATGAAATTCTGTACTTTAGTTATTAGAATAAGACTATATCTGAAATCGTGTAAATCCAACAACATAACAGCGCCACCAACTGGGAGATTGACACCAAAATCTAATTAACAACAACTGGTATCTATGTCTAATTAAATCTGAAGTTTGATGAAAATTCGTGCATTAGTTCTTCATATAGAACTATTTCTAAAAAGAAAGGTGGGAGAATGCAAAACCGCAGCACTACCTGTGCGGCAATTTTCACCAACACGTAATCAACAAAAGTTCTTATCAAGGCCTAATTGAATCTAAGTTTAATTAAAATCCGTGCAATAATTCTTGAGATAAGGGCGGAAATCGCAAAATATACAGCATAATAATGCAAACTGCTGCGCGATATGCATCGAAAACTAATCAGCGCCAATATATATCAG
Source organism: Maratus speculifer (assembly GCA_964019185.1). NCBI lineage: Eukaryota > Metazoa > Arthropoda > Arachnida > Araneae > Salticidae > Maratus > Maratus speculifer. The sequence continues at coordinate 39,424,209 of OZ025296.1, forward strand.
ATACTACTTGAATATAAATTTTTATTAAATTCCATGCATTAGTTCTTGAGATAGAGCACCCACAAAATTTATGTCATATACAGACAGACTCACAGACAGATATTTTGCAGCAACGTGTTTTTGGGATCTCTGACCTTTAAAATTTATAAATCCAACGAAAACCAGAAGTCGAAAATACTTTCTTCTTAAAAAGATGGAAAAAAGTAAAAACATACATTTACTTATTATTTTAAAAATAATTTCCACGATCATTTCGTAATATTCTTCACTCTTTAAATCGAACAATGTATCACGTGGTTTTGTAGCTAACGGTGGTGGTGGGGGGGGGGGGTTCTAGTTACCTTTAAAATGATTTACTTAGGGAAAGGTGGTTGTTTACTTTGGAGATATGTGTATCTTGGAGGCACATTGATTTTCAACCTTTTTGAGTGATAAATTTAAACTAAAATATTAGTTACATGTATGTGTTACTAGAGGCTCAAGGCCTTTAGTAAGATATACACGCAACTAATATTTCAGTTTGAAATCATCATTCAAATTGGCTGCACAATCAACAAAAGTACACATACCTCCAACGAGCACTATCTTCCCCTACTTCTTGGCATCTTAATTAATTAACTGGTAAAATAATATACTAAATATTTAATTAATAAATAAATGAAATTAAGAAATATAATGAATGATTACTTGTTCTTATTATGTGAAAAAATTGTAAAAAAAGCATTAGAAATTAAATTAACGGCGGTAGGTATAAATTACAGCAATCCTTTAACATGCTCAAGAGTTTTGAAATTGAAAATGTAGAACATTTCAATATTCGCACCGCTTTTAAAAGAGAAAAGTCTTTTTCATTCGCATCTATTAGTACAAGAAAAGTATAATACAAAATGTATTTTTTGTATATAGTGGTGCAAACATAATATAAAAATAGCAGTTTTCCAGTCTGGTTTTGAGATTCGTGGAACCTAACCTTCGCGAATGTTAACAGATTACTGGAAATATATTACAGTGAAACCCCGATCTATCGATCCCGCATCCATTGTTTTCCCGCACTGATCGTTTCATTTCTAAGGTCCCTGCGTAAATTATACTAAAATAATGTTAACGAAACCCTCAAGCATCGTTCTTCAAAAAGTCGTTTTCCCGCGTTCATCGTTGTAATTTTTTTTTCCTCGCCGAAATTAAATTAAAAGTTATACGAATCCATATGACATACAATTTGAAATTACCTCTTTTATCTTTAAGTAACTCATTTGAGCTGTTTGTGTTGATGATAATGACAATAATGCAGGTGAAGTATGGTTGTATATAACGGAAGATACTATTATGTTTCTATTGACCAAGATGGTGTGACTTGTGGTATCCTAAACGTAAGAGAAATGTGTGATAATGCAAAAAAAAAATAAAATAATGCCGAATAAGCAGAGGATAACGTTCATGCCCATGAAGCTGAGCCAACAGTGCCAACTCTGTCTGGTGCGATTACGGCATTGAAATTATTGGATCATTATTGGATCTATAAATAGGAAAAAATCAGAAATCACCATTAATTAAATATTAATGGTTGGTTAGGAGATAAATATTAGATTACAATGGGAGTTTATGAGAATTTCACAAAATACCAGAAATAGTGCCAAGTTGGCGTTACTTTTGGCGAGTATCGGGGCTAATCTCTGAAACTATCGAACCGATTTCAAACGTAATGGTACCAAAATGATGGTATTCGCCCCGATTCAAACACAGACAATATCTTATGTCTGTGCCACTAACCAAAAAAGAGTTCAGAAGCGAAAAACATTCTAAAAATGTGATTTTTGTTTTACTGAATGGCCTAGAAACACAAAATTTGGCATGTTAATTATTTATAAGTTATAAATGATCACTAATGACATTTGCTAAAAAATATCAAATTTAAATGGGTGAAAATCCGCGAAGATCGTTCTAAAAAAGTTCGAAATACCAATTTTAAAACAATCTCAGCAAACAGCAAACCGATCTTAAAAGTAATGATATCAAAATGATGATGACAGTCTTTGCTCCAACATAGGATATATCTTATGTTGATTACACTAACCCAAAGGAGGTAAAAGAGCAAAAAACATTCTAAAAATGCGATGTCTGTATATTAAGTGACTGGACTGGAAACATAAAGTTTGGCTTTTTAGGGTTTATGGGAATTTCGCGAAATATCAGAAATAGTGCCAAGTTGGCGTCTTTTTTTGGCGAGTATCTGGGCTAATCTCTGAAACCACCGAATCGATTTCAAAATTAATGATACCAAAATGATGGTATCCGCCCCGGTTCAAACACAGGGTATATTTTATGCGTATACCATTAACCAAAAGAGGGTGAAGAAGCAAAAAACATTCTAAAAATGCAACTTTTGTGTTATTGAAGGACCTAGAACTATAAGATTTGGCATGTTAATTATTTACTAGCAGGCATGTTATAAAACATGTTTATAAAATATGTTATTATAGTATTATTTATAAAAACAATCAATAAGAAAACTATGCTTGTATGCACATGTTCATAAATTTTACTTTATTTTAAAATTTACAACGAACGGACATCAATTCAAATCACTTTTTTAGCTCGACTCTGATTAGTTTAACTATGCATCTCGAATACTATTAAGAATGTATAAGAAATTTCTTCGCATTCTGAAAGACAATATTTTTTTGTCAGATATAGCCAAATTTGGACACATTCTTTCATTTGATGTCAAACATGTGTTTTGGTTTCGTAATCGTAATAGTCGATTTTTCGGCCAAATTTAGCCAGTATTTTGTCAAATATTGCCAACTTATTGGCTTTTGCCATAGTCTCGTGATCCTGACCCTTATTACCCAAATGATCCACTAATCAAATATGATCAAACATGTAACTTAGCTCAATTGTCTTTAGGTAAAACAGTAGAGTATGAAAATCGTTTAAGCTATTTCTTAAGTAAAATTAACTTGACAGCATTCAGCAGTGAAGCGATATGACCCACTAATATAATTTTGTTTAATATGCAACTCAGCCCAATAGTCTTCTCGTGACAAAAGACGTTTTGTTGCAAAATTTAGGTAAAATTGATTGAGTCGTTGTTATATATAATTAGAATGACCCGAACCCATTAAAACCTAAAACAACCCACTAATTGAATTGTTACGAGCATGTGTCCTAGCTCAATGGTTTTCTCTTGCCCGAAAATGATATAATAGAAAGTATACTCAAAATGGTGCGAACAATTTTCTAGATAAAATTAGCATGACCCACAAATGACCCTTATATCGAAATATCTCGAAAATGTGATCTAGCTCATTAATTTTTGCGTGCCGAAAAACGTTAGATACAAAATTTAGATAAAATCCATTGAGCAATTTTTAGGTATAAATAGTTTGACCTTGACACATTATGACCCAAAATGACTCATTAATCGAATTTTCTCAAACATCTGACCTAACCCAATGATTTTCTTGTGTCCGAAAACGATAGAATATAAAATTTAGTCAAAATTGCGCGACACATTGTCTTGATAAAATAAGAATAACCCAAAACTGACCCACTGATCAAACTTTCTCGAACATGTAACTTAGCCCAATGATTTTCTCATGCCAAAAATATGCTGTATACAAAATTTCGTTAAAACCGATTCACCCATTTTTTAGATATAGCTTGACCCATTATGATCCACAAATGACCCTTATAATCGAAATCTCACGAACATGTGACTTAGCCCATTAGTTTTCTCGTGTATAAATATTGTTACACACAAAATTTCGTTAAACTCGATCCTGCCGTTCTTTAAATATAAATAGCTTGACCCAGACCCTTTATGACCCATTAATCGAAATTTCTCGATCATGTGACCTAGCCCAATGATTTTCTTGTGCCAAAAAAAATGTTGTATACAAAATTTCGTTAAAATCAATCCACCTGTTCTTTAGCTATAGCTTGACCATGACCCATTATGACGCATCATGACCCACAAATGACTCTTATAATCGAAATCTCTCGATCGTGTGACTTAGCCCATTAGCTTTCTCGTGTCAAAAAATTGTTAAAGGCAAAATTTCGATGAAATTGATTCTGCTGTTCTTTAAATATAAATAGCTTGACCCAGACCCTTAATGACTCAATATGACCCATTAAATTTTTTTCTCGAACATATAACCTAGCTCAATGTTTTTCTCGTGTCCAAAAACCATAGAATGCAATTTTTAGTCGAAATTGCATGAGAAAATCTCTAGATAAAAATAGCATGACCCATAATGACCCCAAAAATGACCCACAAACCGAATTTTCTCGAACATGTTACCTAACCCAATGGTCTTCTTGTAATCCAAAACGATAAAATATAAAATTTGGTCAAAATCGTTAGAGCCGTTTTTTAGATAAAAATGACTTGACTCATAATATCCCCAAAATGACCCACTAATCAAAATTTTTCGAATATGTGACCCAGCCCAATAGTTTTCTCGTGCCAGAAAATGATTGGATAGAAAATTTCCTTAAAATCGATCCAGCCGTTTTCTAGATATAAATAGCTCTATCCTGACCCATTATGACCCAAAAGGACCCAATAATCGAATTTTCTCGAACATGTGACCTAGCCCAATGGTCTTCTCGTGCCCGAAAATGGTAAAATCTAAATTTTTGCGAAAATCGTTAGAGCCGTTTTTGAGATAAAATTTACACACACAGACACACACACACATACACGATTTTTGCTCGCATTATAGTATAAGATAAGATATAAATGATCTCGAAGGGCATTTGATAAAAAATACGGAATTGAAAAGGGGTGAAAATGTGCGAAAAGCGTTCTAAAAATGTTCTAAATTGGGATTTTTAAGCAATTTCAGCAAACAACAAACTGATCTTAAAAGTAATGATATCAAAATGATGGTGATAGTCCTTGCTCCAATATAGGCTATATCTTATGTCGATTCCACTAATTCAAAGCGGGTAAAAGAGCAAAAAGCGTTAAAAAATGCGATGTCTGTATGTTAAAGGCGTAAAAACATAAAATTTGGCATGTCCATTAATTATAAATATAAATGATCACTAAGAACATTTGTTAACAAATACAAAATTTAAAAGGGGTAAAAATGCGCGAAAAGCGTTCTAAAAACTTTCTAAATAGCAATATTTAAGCAATCTTGGGTAGTTAGCGAACCGATTTAAAGAAAAAGAAGATGCCAAAATGATGGCGACAGTCCTTGCTCTAACAAAATTATTGGATAAATTACCAGATTACAATGGGAGTCTATGGGAATTCGGCAAAATACCAGAAATAGCGCCATGTTAGCATGATTTTTGGTGCGTAATTTTTGTCGTCAATATAGCGATATTTCGCCAAGTTGGCTACAAACGTTTTGGCCGACGAAATAATCAAGTAGTACCCAATTATGTAAAAGAAACATCCTTATTAGTGGAATTTAAAGGAACATAAGCAGTCCTAACGTTAAATTTTTTAATTTGACTGAAAAAAAAAAACAGTGAATAAATGCAGGAAAAAGCTGAAAGATTAATTAATATTAAATAAAACTAATTTAACCTATTTATTTCAAAAAGGAAACAAATACCTACTTATTTGACAAAAAATAATGATATCCTATCAAAAACATGAATGTGAAAAAATGCCAAGTTCGTTAAAGTTTTCGCTCATAAAAGAAGTGATTTGACAAAAAATAATGATATCCTGTCAAAAACATGAATGTGAAAGAATGTCAAGTTCGTTAAAGGTTTCGCTAATAAAAGAAGTGAGATCTAACTGCAAACCAAGTTCTTTCGGAGCTCCTTAAATCATAACTCCTGTCATGCATAATATTATACAATTTCTTAAAATGATTTGTTATGTTACTTGTTATTCAATAGAGCGACTTGGCAAGTTTTCAGCTACCAACTTTAATCTTTGAGTCGGAGTATAATTTAATCTAGAATCTGATTGGGAAAGATCTAGTCAATCGAGTGTTCGAATAAGTATATTGAAGTTAAGGTACTGATACGTTAAGGAAAGGATCAACTTTAATTTCTGATCAACTAAATAGAAAAAATTGAATAAGAGAAAACTTGCTAAGTCACTCAATTGAATAACAAGTAACATAACAAATCACTTTAAGAAATTGTATAATATTATGCATGACAGGAGTTATGATTTAAGGAGCTCCGAAAGAACTTGGTTTGCAGTTAGATCTCACTTCTTTTATTAGCGAAACCTTTAACAAACTTGGCATTCTTTCACATTCATGTTTTTGACAGGATTTATTAGTATACTTTATGCATTGCAACCAATAGTAATGCATAAACATTATGTTTTTTCGTATTTTGAAGTTAATACGCATTCATCGTTTTCCCGCATTCATCATTTTTCCCCGCACCCCTTGAAAAACGATAAATGGATCGAGGTTCTACTGTATAACGAATAGTTAAAATTGTCTATAAATCTTTTTTTTTTTTTAAATATTCCTCTACAAGAAAAATACTAAACGAACACTAAAAATATCTTCTTGTGTCATTTCTCTTTCCCATAAACTTAAATTTTACCCTTTTATGAGTCATTAATTTTGTTGCTACAAAAATCAACTTTTCTTATCAGAAAAAGAAATTATTTTATACTAAAGATATTCATAAAAGGGAAAGACTTACAGTCATGACAGTCCAGGCTTTAAATCTCGATTTTAATGTAAATAGAGTATTTAATGCTAAAAGTTTTATTCTCTGGTTAGATTAAATAGTGGGATATAAAGTTTTATAAGTTCGAAATTCAATTTATTCTATTTTTAAATCCAAGTAACTAGAGCTTAATGGTAAGAAGTAGATTAAAATTCAAGTGGCGTTATAAATGTTTTCTTTTCCATTACCGTTAATCACCAAAAGAAAACCTCTCAAACTTAGTTTTCCGTTCGACGATTCCAATCTTAGACGCTTTAAAGATTGATTTTTGATGCAATCAGTAAATAAGTTAATATAAAAATCTTTAGAAAGTAAAAAGAAGAATTTAGAAGAGTAAAGTAGATTAGCTTTAACGGAATGTTATTTAATTTCTGCTTGAAAGAATCTTAAGAACAATCAAAGCGATAAAAATGACAAAATGTCATTAATGATCACAATGGGGGGCTCATAGCCTTCGTAAGTTTGATGAAAATCCATGCAATAGTTCTTGAGATAAAGACTGAAATCGCAAAAAATGCGGCATAACACTGCTAACTGTTGGGCAAATCACATTAAAAACTAAACAGCACCAATTTATATCAGGTATTACTTAAATGTAATTTTTTATTAAATCTGTGCATTAGTTCTTGAAGTAGAGCTGACACAAAATTTATGTCGCATACAGAATGATAGAATCGCAGACTCGCATGTTTATCAGAATCTCTGAACTATCAATCCAACAAAACCCGGATGTCGAGAATTTTCATGAGTCCAACACTTTCTTCTTGTAAAGAAGAATAATGTAAAAATATATTTGTTATTTTAAATATAATTCCCATGATCTTTTCTTAATATTCTTTCCTCTTTGAACAGTATCGAGCAGTGTGTCATGTGGATTGGTAGCTAACTACTTTAAATGTAATCGCAGACAACGACGGGTATAGGTTTTCTAAATAATTTTAAAATGATTTACTTACTTCTTGATATCTTAGTTAATTACCTTGTAAACTAATATACCGTATTTACTCGTGTATAGGGCGCACGCGTGTATAAAGCGCACCCCTACTTTACAAGTAAAAATTGCGATCTCTTAAAATCTCGTATATAAGGCGCACCATAAATTTGATACGCTAATGAAGAATGACAAAATGAATTTTAGTAAAAAAAGTCGAAACAAAAATTACACCAGACCAGAAAACAAGACGAAAATGCATTTTTAAACTTCGGGTTGTAAGAGAATGACGGGAAATAGGAATGAGTGATGGTAAAGAGAATTGCTAATTAGCATCTAGATAATGTCATTAGCTCTGTTGTATAAAAAACTGCAAGGAATGAAATAAATATGCAGTAATACTTCAATTAAGTAACATTTTCCGAGTTTTAATATCTTCTTTGAATAATTTCTTGTTTCATATGTATATCGTTCGACTGCATCCAACAATAAAAAATTATTCCGTGTATAAGGCGCACCTAAGAGTTTTGCCCTAATTTTAAGGAAAAAAGCGCGCCTTATACACGAATAAATACAGTAATAAATATTTAATGAAAAAGTAAATAGAACTTGAGAATATATAATGAATAATTATATTAAAATAAAGTTAATTTATGCCAAAATGGGCTCATTCTTATTACCTGAATAATAGTAAAAACATCATCAGAAATTAAATTTATGCCAGTAGGCTTAAAATTATATAAATTATAACAAATTAAAATAAAAAAGTCTATAAAACATATAGTATTTTTTTTCAAAGGTTCCTGTTAACCCTTTGGGTACGAGTAAAATTTCATTATAAATTTTGCCTTATATAATTTGCGTTTTCTCCCGATTTGACTAAGCAAAATTTCAGTTTTTTAAAACCGGTAATAAAAGATTCCGTAAAAGTCGCTCGTCCCGAAAAGGTTAAATTTGTCTTATTATGTACGTTTTCTTTTCCATAAAATTATATTTTACCCTTTTATGAATCATTAATTTCGTTATTCCAAAATCAACTTTATTTATCAGAATAATAAATTAATTTATACGAATATATTCATGAAGAGGAAAGTTTTATAATCAGGACAGTCCAGGCTCAAATCTCGATTTTAATGTAAATATGGTGTTCAGTGTTAAAAGTTTTATTCCCTGGTTAGATTAAAGAGTGGGATTTAAAGTTTGATGAGTTCGAAATTCAATTTATTTTATTTTCAAATCCAAGGAACTAGAGCTGAAAAGTAGATTAGAATTCAGGTGACGTTATAAGTGTTTGTTTTTCCATTACGTTTAATCACCAAAAGAAAACATCTCAAACTTAGTTTTCCGTCCCTTGATTCCAATCTTAGACACTTTCGATGTTGATTTTTGATTTAATCAGTAAATAATTCATATAAAAATCTTCAGAAAGGAAAATGGGCAGTTTAAGACATTAAAGTAGATTAGCTTTAACTGAACATTGTCTAATTTCTGCTTGAAAGAATCTTAAGAACAATCGCAATAATAAACATGACAAAATGTCATTAAAGACTACAATGGTAGGGGTCAGTGGCTCAAAGAAAATATATATCATTAAATAATGAAACTTTATGGCTAATGATTTAAATTAAATGACGTAAATTTTATACGTTTAAAGTAATACACAGTTTCCAACCTCCAGCTTTTTTAAAATTAAGAAAATTTATTTAGGTAAATATGCCTGGTGTTAACGAGATAGTTATTTAAAATATACTTAATTTCGTTAGTTAGATAAATTTCTAGTTTCAAATATAATCATTTGATTTTAAAAAAGTCGGAGGTTGACATGTGGGTTACTATTTCTCTTAGTATAAAATTGATGACGCGATCGGAGCTGTATTACAGGGGTGCCACAGGCAGCTATTTTTATATTTCATTGGTACCAGTAACTTTCGAATATAAATATTAAAGTATATTTTTCCTGCAAACGCTGACGAATCAATGATGGTAACTTGTGGAAAATTTCCCACATTTGAGGGGAAAACCGAGCTCTGTGGGGAAAAGGAAATTTTTGTGGTTTTGTAGGAAATTTCTACTTTTTGAAAATTTTCCCGATTAGCTATTTTTTGAAATAAATGAGCATCGTAACATTTGTGCTTTCGAAATTAATGTGTATGATTCTTAAAACCTCGTTTCAGACTAAAAGATTTAAATAGCTCGTAATGACTTAAATAAACATTTTCAAACACCAAAATAATGCATGGGGAGGTTAAGCCTTGTTTTGGAGTACCTGTTTCATAATCTGAAGATGTATCTCTCTTCATAGTATGAAGGACTGATCATTCTTACAGACGCGGAAGAAATCGGAAATGGACAACTGTGTTATATGACTGAGGGTTGTTTAATTGTAGGAGGATACAATATTATGTGTGATATCCTCATGTTCACTGTTGCTCTCTGCAATGTACCATTGTCACTCCAATCTGTTTATTGATGCACAATGCTATCTTTTACGAAGGACAGTTATAGAGGAACCACCATAATAGTATTTTCTTTATTATTCTGCATTTACTTAACTGAGAAAATCGTAGAATCTGATATACCGTAGAAGAACTAAAACTGATAATAAAAAGAAGACTTTTGCAATATCCATGCTGCTACAGCATACATTGTAAAATTGCTTTTCACTATTTAAGTTGAACACTCGAAGTGTTTATTATTTTATTTTTACTATATATTGTTTTATTTTACTATATATTTTTTCCTTGAAAATTGTAGTATTTTTTAAATGATCAAAAATATGAAATGGGGGAAAATTTGAGGAAAATGAAGTTAGAATATTTCTCGACAGAGGGCAGCACCGGAAACTTAATTATGAGGGGGGAAATCAGACCGATGTGGGAAATTTTGAGGGAAAATCTGCCTGACGAGGTTACCATCACTGTCGAATTGTCTGTTAAAGATGTCTGTTTAAAGAAAGTGCTACCAGTTATAATTAAAAATAGTCACCTGTGGCAGATCTGCTGTTACAGAAGGGGAAAATTCTTATCCGTTTTATAAATTATTTCGAAATTCTAAAAACTAACTTTCCCTATGAGCATAAATAAAATACAGATGATTTTAACTGAATATTCCAAATTTACAGGATTATTAAAAGTAAACAATAAAAAGTACAACTTTGTTGTCCACCGGAAATCAAAAATAACAGTTGAAAGTTTAAATTCGACACAGTTGTAAATGTTTATTGTGAGCCCCTTGCAGTAACAGGAACGATATCGAGGAGGTACGATAACTGATCCTACAATTTTTAGCATGATTTTTTTTTATTTTGTGTGTATGTGGTGGAGTACTGGAGCTGCTTGACAGGAGTTCGTTTAATCACTGCCAACTGACGTTGAAAAATTTAGGACAGTTATGTATGCAATCATGCAAACAGTTACAAAGACCATTTTGAAAAAAGTATGGGATGAGTTTTCGTACTACCTGGATATCGTTCGTTTTTCTGATTTCGCGTTCACATTGAACACTTAAAACTGCTTTGAATTTAAACTTTAAATTATTATTTTTAATTTTCAATTAAAACTATATTTTTCTTTTAATAGTCCTGTAAAGTTGGGATATTTATTTATAATCACCCAGTACTTTATAATAAATATATTCATAAAAGTAAAAGATTTATAAACTGAATAGATCAGGTGTAAATTTTGATTTTAATATATATATTGTATTTATTGGTAAAAGTTTTATTTCCCGGTTACATTAAAGAGTGGGATATGAAGTTTAACACACTCAAAATTCAATTTAATCTATTTTCAAAAATTAACTTTGATGGGGCATTATCTGATTTCTGCTTGAAAGAAACAGAAGATAAATCACAATGTTAAAAATAACAAAATGTGGATAATTTCCTCAATACTCAAAGAAAATATAGCATTAAATTATCTAACTTTATTCATTTTGATTTAAATGGTAAGGCATAAACGTTTAAATAAGTTCGGAGTATTACTAACTTGAGATTGGAATCGCCGAATTGCTTAATGATAACCTTAAATAAAATGTTTACAGTCGATGAAAAAGTTTGCTTTTCGTTAAAATTCAGCAGGGCCCGATTACAACAAAGGAAAACTCGTACTATTAATTTAGTACAGCAAATTTATTTATTTATTTACTTATTTAGTCTTAAATAAGGCGAAACTTTCTTTTATAAATTACTTGTAGAATTTCGTCTAGTAGCAATATGTCAAAAAAAATTTGTTTGCAAAAATGTTGTTTCCAAAAACTTAGATGCATAAATTCACTTTTAAAAAGTTCAAAACATTATGCTTCGTTGAAATCACTATAGTAAAATACAGCACTACAAATATACTAATTATGGACGCTATCAGTCTAGAATGAATTTTATTCCAGAATTCTATAAAATAAATGTCAGTAGTTGTGTTAAATTGCTCTAAATAATCTAAATTTCACAAAGGAGACCACTGCATCAAATACCAGTAAACAGAAAACTTTCATGTTGTTACATACCTATTGGTTAATCCACGTGCCGAATCAATAATTGCATAAAGTGTCATTTTGTTAAAAATAATCACTTTTCTCCAGACTAAAGCTATTTTTTAGAAACTATAGCACCTCTACGGAATAAGCAACGCGTATTTCAACATGCAGAAATAGAATACACGTCCATATTTATTTAGAACAACTTTTACTCATGTCTTTCCTACAAATCAATTATTCATGTGCAAAGCAATTCGTAGGTACATATCGTTCTTCCACATTCACTTGCATATATCTTCTCAGAAATGACTATAAATTTACCTTTGAAAATAAGCTGATTAATGTTTATGAAAAGAAAAAATGATAGATTTATGAAACAGCTTATAGTTCTTTTTATAAACTGCATTTAATATCTTTTCATTATATCACACAAAATTATTTTTAGGAATTTCCTAAGCACAAAAAGGAAAAAACAAACATGAAATGGGTTTAGATGATATTTGAAAGAGATAATAAACATTTTACATTAAATGGATAAACTGATACATTAATACTAAGATACATTTGTTACAAATATCAAACCAATGTTCATTTGTTTTGGGAGGAGACAGATAATTGAATGAATGTTTTGTTACTTGAAAAAAGGAAATCTTTTTATTTTGAAGATGCATTCCTCCTATTAACTAATGCATTTCATTAAAGTTACAATCTTATTTTGATATCAACGTCAAAGACACAATGAAATGTAAATTCTGACGTTTAAAGCACCCTTGAAATATGCTTTTTGCCGTAGCATTAAACAGTGTAGGAAAATATGGCGGATTTTTTATTGAGAAATTCGAAATTTTCAAAAGAAAGTTTTAATGAGGTGTCCTGGGGTAAAAATGCTACGACTTATTATTTTTTTTCAAACAAACACAGGACTTGATACCGCAACTCATTTACTATGCATAATAGAAATAATATTTTATGAAATGTGTATTTAAATGTACTAGCGGGATACGTACTAAACTTATAGTTGCATAAAGTGTCATTTTCTTAAAAATTATCACTTTTAGTCCGACTAAATTTATACTTTAAAAACTGCAACGCCTCTGTGGAATAGGAAAAGTGTATTTAAGCATACAGGAATAGTTTCCAAGAAATCCATGTCCATATTTATGCAGAATATCTTTTACGCACGTCTTTCCTACATATTAATAATTCAAGTGGAAAGCAGTTCATAGGTTAAAACTTGCATAAATCTTTACAGAATGACTTTAAATATACATTTGACAATAAGTGATCGATGATTATGAAAAAAATATATACAATTATGAAACAGTTAAAAATCCATTTTACAAACTATATTACATATGTTTTCATTATGTCACGCAAAATTATATTTAAAAAGTTCCTAAGCAAAAATAAGAAAAAACAAACATAAGAACGGGCTTAGCTGACATTTGAAAGAGATAGAAAAACATTTCACATTAAATGTATATAAACTGTTACATTAATACTGCTATACATTTGTTGCAAAAATTCAACCAATGATTGAATGATTGTTTTGGAAGGAAACAAGATAATTGAAATTGATAATTGCTTCGTTGTCAGGTAAAAGTAGCAGTAAAAAGATGCATTTCACTGTTGACTAATGTATTTTATTAAAGCTATTATCTTATTTTGAAAAGAATGTCAAAGATATAATGAAATGTAAATTCCGACTTTTCGTGTACCCTTTATATATGCTCTTTGCCGTAGTAATAAACAATGTTAGCAAATATGACGTATTTTTTATTGAGAAATTTCCAATTTTCAAAAGAAAGTTTTAATAAGTTTTGATAAGGTTCTACAATTTTCAAGACTTAGTTTTAGACTAGAGAGCTACGCCCGCTAGCTGGGCCACTTTTTCCAAACGAACCTCGGTATTAAGCAGTATATAATAAGCAAAAAAATTCATTTAATAAGCAAGTCTTGGTGTTCGAATCCTCAAGCACAAAAAAAAAGTAAATTAAAGAGCCATGGTCCCGTTAAAAATATGTGATTTCGCACTGTGGGCCACGTGCACTTGAAAAAAAAAGATTGTGGATCGGAACTATGGTCGCTTCGCGCCCATAGTCCCGTTAAAAATATATGGTTTTGCACGGCGGGCACTACGCGCCCTTAAGACATTTTTCCGTATCTTTTAGTTCATCAGAAGCCGATTTTTACGCAGATTCTGAATATGTAATCAGTTTTTTTCTACTTTAAAAACTGTCTGCATGATGGTTTAAGAAAAAACGCGCAAAAAAAAGTTTCGATAGTCCTGTTTTATTTCTAAGTTCAATATTTTAGCGAAAACTATGGTAAATATTCTACGGCAAGTCAAAAAAATTGATGCGGAAAAAAACGCAAGTAGTGCCGGTGAAAAAGAGGTTTTCGGCTGTTTCTTCTTTTAGCCAAAGGGGAAAAATTCATGTTCTTCACCGCAAGGTGGCGCAATGTTCTGCTTTGGAGCTCCGTTTGGGAATTGTGACATTTTTCGTTCTGATTCCCAAGGGGTTTTTAATTCATAACTTTTTTTAATTTTGGTCCCACGGTCTCGAAAATGCCCGAAATGACTTCCCCGGAATTTTTCCAATCGAAAAACACCTCTCGCGACTTCCAACTCGCCCGCGTTGGAATGCAGGTAAAACAAATGCAGGTTTTGATACAGCAACTTATGGATTATGTACAATAGAAAGAATATTTTAAAAAATACGTATTCATGAAATGTTGTTGTGCACTGTAAAAAAAATTCTGCAAAGGTACTAAACCTTTTCTAGGAAACTGAAATTCCAAGAACTTTTCCTGTAACGGTAACAGCAAAAATTCAAGTTTCAAAATCGATTATATGAATTTTTCCTTTTATCGTTACACGAAAAGTTCTTGTAATCCCAGTTTCCTAGAAAATGTTTAGTACCTTCACAGATTTTTTTTTTTTTTTTTTTTTTTTTTTTTTTTTTTTTTTTACAGTGTGGAATTTCTTAACCAGTGCTATTTGCTGGGTAATAATGTCATGCAAACAAAACTATAAAATAAGTAAAAATAATGGCATGTAAATTGTACAATTCAAAGTCTACAGTTCTAGAACTTGGCAAAATTGCTTTTACTTACCAATAATTGGGATATCAGAATGCAGTAATAATCAGTTGGTATTTTATTTTTCTGACATGAAAAGATTAGCAGCATTTAGGTCATACAAATTTCTCTTTATCCTCTGTTTATCAATATAACTTTCAACCCAAAAGTTATACTGATCTGGATTTTACTCAAGTTTTTAAAAATATTTTAAGCCAGAATTTTTAATTAAAACTACTTATATTATTGAATTTAGCCAATTGCTTAAGAAAATATTTATATATATAATTAAAAAGTACTTAGATTTTTCTTCTATGGTTAGAGGGAAAAAAAGATTAAAATGTATGGACCTGATTAGTGCTTTTTTGTTTCAGGGAGTGATTGTCGCCCATCTTTTCCTGCTTGCTTGGCGAGTGCCTTATGAACATGTGCTAACTTTTGTTTTTCTTTTTACTTAATTATTCTCTAATAGTTACATAGACTACGTCTAGATCGTGTTCTTAAATATATCTTAAAATTTTTTATCTTATCTTTAATCAATATTTCACTTATTTTTTCTCTCTTTATTTATTATTAATTTTTTACCTCCCCCTTAAGTAGTTTTTTACTACAGTTCTCTCTTATAATGACTCATCAATAAAACATAAAGACATCCCATTTTTCAAGACTGGGTGTAAAGTTGAAATCAACTAATCAACCCTTTGATGCTGCTCTACTGTTCAGCACTTTACATTCATTTTATACTTAATTTGTAAAAGAATTTCTTGAATCTTTTCAAAGGTTCCTGTGAAAAAAAGTGTTCATGTGTCATTTCTTTTTTCCATAACATTATATTTTACTCTTTTACGAGTCAACAATTATTATATTCCAAATATCAACTTTACCTATCAGGATAAAAAATACATTATGCTGAAAATGTTTATAAATATAAAAGTTTTACTAACAGGACAGTTAAGACACATATTTTGACTTGAATGTAATTGTATTTAATGCTAGCAGTCAAATTCCCTGGCTATCATACCGAGATGAGTTCGAAATTCAATTTATGCCATTTTCAAATCCGACAAACTAGAGCTTAATGCTAAGACGAAGATTAGAATTCAAGTGGCTTTATAAATCTTTACTTTTCCATTACGTTTAATCACCCAAAAGAAAACTTCTCAAACTTAGTTTTCCATCCGATGATTCCAAGCTTAGGAACTTTAAATGTGGATCTTTGATTTAGTCAGTAAATACGTTAATCAAAATATCCCTAGAAAGGAAACATTGCGAATTTCATTGATTAAAATAGATTTTCTTTAACGGTACATTATCTCAAATAAGCTTGAAGGAAGTAGAAGGTAAATCACAATGATAAAAATGACAAAAGGCGGGTAATGCCCAAAATGTTGACGGCAGATATAGCATTAAATTATAAAACTTTATTCCTAATGATTTAAACGGTAAGACGAACAAGTTTATGAGTTTGGAGTATTACTTACTTGAGATTCAAATTGATGAACAGTTTAATGGTAAACTTTAAAAAGAATCTTCTGAAGTAAAAGTTTGCTTTTCGTTGCAATTAATAGAGACATATTATATTAAAGGAAAACTCTTACCAGTATTTTAGTATAGAAAATTTTTATTAATAGAATTTTTGTCTTACATTAGGCCAAAAAAAATATTATAAATGGCTGGTAGAAATTTGCTCTATGATAATATGGCTCTGCAATTAATCACTCTTAGAAACTTTCTTTTCTAGCACGCTAATTCAAGGAATCCCATTAAACCCTTAACGGATCAATTTTTTTTTTTTTACTTTAAAATAATGCTTTTTGTGCGTCTTTTACATAATTTTTAATCTTTTATCAAAGGTTTTTCAAAACAGAAAACTTTGTTTAATTGAATGAGAAAAATGCTCGGATGGAATAATACAAAATTTAGAATGAAAATTTAGTGAAAAAAATAATAAAATATGATTTGAAATCATTTGCCCGTACGTGGCACGAGTGAATATGATTGGCAAAAACACGTTGCCCGTATGACGTACGGGTTTTTAGATACAATTATTTTGACCCGGACTAATAGTGATAAAATATGACCCGGTAATCGAAATTTTTTGAACATGTAACCAAGTCGAAAGATCTTTTGGTATAATATCGCATGTCCTAAAACGGTATAATGCAAAATTTTGTTAAAATCGGTTGGAACATTTTTTTTATACAATCAACTTGACTCTGACCAACTGTGACGATAAATGGCACACTAACCTAATGTTCATGAACATACAACGTATCCCGTTGATCTTCTTGAGTCCAAAAAGGAAAAAAATGCAGAATTAATTCAAAACGATCAGAGCCGTTTTTAACATAATATTAAATTGACTAGATGTGGCACCGAAATGACCCATTAATAAAAATTTCTCGAAAATATAATCTAGCCCAATTATCCTTTCGCGCCCAAAAAGGCTATAGTGCTAATTCTTGTCAAAATTATTTGAACCGTTTTTCGCATGTAATTAGATTGTCCCGGACACATTTTACCTTCCTTTACTCGATTAGAGACCATAGAGATGATTCCACCCTCCTGATTGGTTGGCTTTTTTTATCGATTTACTTTAGCGCCATTATCAAAACGTTAAACAATACTTACTTATAACAATGGTGAACATAAATCAAAAAGTTACTAAATGATGTATGTAGAATGTTGTAAAGTTAAAAATTAAACAAACGTCAATAAATATCGTTTATTATTATTTAAATTTAATGTTTATTTAGTTTTTCTTTACAATATTATGTATTCACCATTTAATAACCTTGTGATTTATTACAATAAAATTTTCAGTAATACCTTTCATCATGAAATTGTACTGCTTGTTTAGTATATGTCTATAGTAAAAAAAAACTTTCGCTTTTTATGTAAAATATTAGAAATTTAAAAACCTTTTATATGTATGTATGCATATCTTTCTTAAAATATATACACATTTAAAACAATTTCGAAGCTGATAATTAAAATCAAATGTCATGTAATCTTCACAAAGAAGAAGAAGAAGAAGAAGAAGAAGAAGAAGAAGAAGAAGAAGAAGAAAGGTCCTAAAAGACAAAAGTTGACCAAAAAATTAAGTTGAAATTTCGTATAAGAAAATCAGATGGCGCCAATACATATTTTTTGAAACATGTTTTTAATTTGTGCTTTCTAATGTAATAACAAATTGCGGAATTCTATATTAATTAGCAATTTGTTAACAACTGAATTGGATTAAAATGTTAAATGTTAAGAGCTGATTCACTTATATGTAAAAAAGAAAATATATATATACAGGGTGATTCTAAATTTTTTTTTTTTTTTTTACAATAAAAGAGGGGTGATAGTACACATAAAGAAAAACAATAATAAGTAGGAGACCAAGGGTCCAAAACGTTTTCCAAAGGAGATAGCCGCCATTAAAGTTTAGGGACCAAAATTTCAAATAAACATAAAAAACGGAAAAATCGGTCGATTGATTTGCGGTTTTCATAAAAATTATTCTTTATGTCAGCATTTTCTTGAAGTTAAATTATAAAGATAAATTTCAAAAAATGCCGATAGAGGGCGCTTTAGACTTTGGAGTAACGAACAACTACTTTTTGCCGGTATTTTTTGCATCTCATTAAATGTTTTCGTAAGCTTAGACTCAAACTTAAATTTTGAGCTCAAAATCTGAAAGTGGGAGTCGATAAGTAGCACAAACTGAACTGTGTTCAGAGGGTTCA
The DNA here is from genome assembly GCA_964019185.1 of Maratus speculifer. NCBI lineage: Eukaryota > Metazoa > Arthropoda > Arachnida > Araneae > Salticidae > Maratus > Maratus speculifer. Next base: position 39,443,091 of record OZ025296.1, read on the forward strand.
AATTTCAAATGATTATAAAAAACGGAAAAATTGGTTCATTGATTTGCAGTTTTCACTAAAACTATTCTTTATGTCGGTATTTTCTTATAAATAAATTATAGAGATAATTTTCAAAAAATGCCGATAGAGGGCGCTTTAGACTTTGGAGTAACGAACAACTCTTTTTTGGTGTCATTTTTTGCATCTTATTAAATGCTTTCGTAAGCTTAGACTTAAATTTTGAGCTCAAAATCTGAATAGTTGGGAGTGATTAAGTAGACAAACTGAACTGTGTTCAGAGGGTTCAAATTTCAAATGATTAAAAAAACCGGAAATTTGGTCGATTCGTTTGCGGTTTTCGCTAAAACTAATTTTTAAATAAGCATTTTCTTGAAAAAAAATTTTAAAGGTAAATTTCACAAAATGCCGATAGAGGGCGCCTTAGACTTTGGAGTAGCTTACAACTATTTTTAACTGTTATTTTTTAATCTCATTAAATGCTTTCAAATGCATAAACTTAAGTTTTAGGTTCAAATTCTGAATCGTTGGGAGTGTTTAAGTAGCGAAAATTTGAATTGTGTTCGTGGAGGGGGAGAGTTAAAATTCAACTCCTGAAGACACTTCAATTTATGCTACTTAATTACTCCTAATTATTCTGATTTTGAGCTCAAAATTTAAGTTATGCATTGTTTTGCTGCTGAAAACATTTAATAAGTTTTTGCAAGCATTTAATTAGAACAAAAAAAAAAAAATAATGGTTAAAATTAATTATTGGTTACTTTGAAGTTTAAGGCGCCCTCTAATGGAAGTTTTTAAAATTTATCTTTAAAATTTATTTTCAAGAAGATACTGACTTAAAGAATAGTTTTATTTTAAACCGCAAACGAATCGACAAATTTTTCCATTTTCTATAATTATTTTAAGTTTGACACCCCCCCCCCCTCTTAAACACAGTTCAGTTAGTGCTACTTAACTACTCCCTACTATTCAGGTTTTGAGCTCAAAATTTTAGTTTAAGTCTAAGCTTCCGAAAACATGTAATGAGACCCAAAGAATAACGGCAAAAAATAGATGTTCGTGACTCCAAAGTCTAAAGCGCCCTCTATCGACATTTTTTGAAATTTATCTTTATAATTTATTTTTACGAAAATACCGACATAAAGAATAGTTTTAGTAAAAACCGCAAATCAATGAACCAATTTTTTCGTTTTTTTTATAATCATTTGAAATTTGAACCCTCTGAACACAGTTCAGTTTGTGCTACTTAATCACTCCCACTTTCAGATTTTGAGCTCAAAAATCTAAGTTTGAGACTAAGCTTACGAAAACATTTAATGAGATGCATAAAATACCGGCAAAAAATAGTTGTTCGCTACTTTAAAGTTTAAAGCTCCCTCTATCGGCATTTTTTAAAATTTATCTTTATAATTTAATTTCAAGAAAATGCCGACATAAAGGTTAATTTTAGTGAAAACCGCAAATCAATCGACCGATTTTTCCATTTTTTATGTTTATCTGAAATTTTGGTCCCTAAATTTTAATGGCGGCTATCTCCTTTGGAGAACATTTTGGACCCTTGGTCTCCTATTTAATATTGTTTGTCTTGATGTGTACTATCACCCCTCTTTTATTGTAAAAAAATTTTGGAATCACCCTGTATAATGGTATATTATACGGGCGTCATAGAAATTCCAATTTCTAAAGACCTTAAACAGCAGAAAAGACGAAAGAGAAGCTCACCAATCAGGAAGCCGAAAAGCTTTCCATGGTCTCTAATCAAGTAAAGGAAGGTAAAATGCGTCCCGGACCCATAGTGATCCAAAATGACTCACTAATCGAATTTTGTTGTACTTGTGACGTAACCCAGTGTTCTTTTCGATATTGAAAAAGATAGAATGTAAAATGTAACCATAACCGTTCGAGTCATTTTCTAGAAAATTAGATTGACCCATAATGATCCAAACATGACCCACTGACCAATTAACATATCAGTATTTTTGAAATACTTGAAAACTTTCAAAAAAAAATTTTCATGTCTTTTACAAAATTTTTAATCTTTTATTGCCGATTTTTCAAAACAGAAATTTTTGGCAAATTGAATCAATAAAATGTTCGGATTAAATAATACAAAATTTAAAATAAAATTTTACTGGTGAGAAAAATAAATTATGACGGCTGTATGAATTCAAGAGCCTGGTTCGGGAAAATCATGACTGGCAAAAACACTTTGCTCGTACGAAGTACGGGTAAAATAGGGAAGCAATTAACTGAAATTTCTCGAACATGTGATCTAGTAAAATGATCTTCCCGAGCACGAAAACGAATAGAGGCAAAATTTATTCAAACTCGATTGAGTCGTTTTTTAGACATAAATAGCATGCCCCTGACCCATAATAATCCGAAATGACACACTTAACGAGTTTTCTTGGACATGCAATGCAGATCAATGGTCTTCTCGAACGCGAAAACTATAGAACACAAAATTTATTCAAAATAGTTAGAACCGTTTTTATAAAAGAATTAGCTTGACCCACATGGCTCAAAAATGACCCACTAATCGAATTTCCTCGAACATGTTGCTTAGCCCAATAGTCTTCTCATAATGCAAAATGGCAGAATACAAAATTTAGTCGAAATCGTTAGAGCCGTTTTCTAGAAAGAATTAGCTTAACCCACAGCGACACAAAAATGTCCCACTAATCACAATTTCTCCAAAATGTGATCTAACCCAATGGTCTTCTCGTGTCCGAAAACGCTAGGGTGCAAAATTTTGTGCGAATCGTTGGAACCGTTTTTAAGATAAAATTTACATTCACAGACAAACACAGATTTTCTCTTATTATAGCATAAGATTAGCATATTATCTCATCCACATTCGAATAAAACTAAACATTAATAACAATAACAAAAATTACTTAATCTGAGGCAAACGGAACACATCAGAGCAAATCAAGCATTTATGAAATTTCTAGCACTAAAGTAAAGAAATGATGAAAAAAATATCTGAGACTAAATTTTATTAAATCAGAAACATCAAGAATAAAAATATTTAAATGCACTTTATTGTATTCTGACACAGAAGAAGCTGAATCTTGAAGAAACAAGTTTATTTACATCTGAAATGCCATCATAAATGCTTTAGGTAGATTTCGTAAGAAATACTACTTATTGCAGTCATTGCCATGGAACGACTTTTGAAAAAATGCTTTTTAACTTTTCATTAGATGACTCTAGGAAGCCAAAACGACCCACATCTAAGAAGCTTATATACATATATATATATATATATATACCGGGTGTCCCAAAAATGACTGATGGATTTTAAAATTGAATAACTTGCAAACGGTGACAGCTATTTTAAAAATTTTTGCAGGAGGGTTATATATAATGTCAGGAGTTTTTTTACCGTAATTTTTTTTGTTAGCATCTCAAACAATAGGTGGCGCTGACGGCGATTGAAGGCCAGGTGATCAATGCTGAGTGAAGCGTCGACATGGCCTTCAATCGCCGTCAGCGCCACCTATTGTTTAAGGTGTGAACTAAAATAAAAAAATACGGTAAAAAATACTCCTGACATTATACATAACCCCCCTGCAAATTTTTTTAAATAGCTGTCCCCGTTTGCAAGTTATTGAATTTTAAAATCCATCAGTCATTTTTGGGACACCCGGTATATACACACACACATATATATATATATACATATCTGTGTGTGTATGTACTAAACTTTGTCCGCACGATAAAAGACACAGTTATGAATGAATCGTTTTCAAACTTGCAAATACACTGAAATGGTTAATATATCGGCGAGAATTGCAAATGGGCAATATCTGCTGAAATGGGGGTAAATAGGGAGGGTTAAAAAGTTTGAATATCGCTGGGTCTAATAAAACCAGCTCTTACCGGCAGAAAATGACAGGATGACAGGAAAAATAAACATTTTTCGTTATAACAGTAGCCAACAATTAAAAAAAAAGGCACAATGAAATTTTTACTACAACAACTACTTTACTATTGCAAGATTTCACTTGAAAATGAAAAAAAAAATGAAGATTTTTTAAAAATTGAATGTTACGTCACAATTTTTCTATATCAAGATTTCCACATGAAAATGTAAAAAAGAAATAAATAGCTTGAAGGATTTTTTAAGCAAATATTACGCCATACTGGAAAAATAAGGAACGAAAAGCAAGTAAAAATATAACATCATGTGAATTTATAAAAACGTAAATGATAAAAACGAGACTGTGAAAATATTGGCACATTTTAGCATTTTGAAGTCCTTTGATTTTTTTTCTGCCACTTTTTAAATCTATTCCATATATATATATATATATATGTGTGTGTGTGTGTGTGTGTATTAGAATTTGCACAAAAGGATTAGGTCATAGAGCTCATTCTTAGTAATGGAAATGGGTTCAGCTCTAATTTTGATTTAGTTTTGGTTTGTGAAATGTACTTAACTTCGAAATCTACCTCCACCTATAGGCCGAACCGGTAGGGATTTTTAATTTTTTCTTCTTCTTCTTATTATTATTATTATTATTAACCAATAAAAGAAATTTTTTCAAACCTTTTCTCTCTTGGCCTTTTTTTTTTTTTTTTTTTTTTTTTTTTTAATCATTTACTTTGCGAAAAAAAGGTTCAGGTAGAATCAGGGCTCGCACATTTTTACCACTAAATTTAAAAAATATTTTCAAAGTGTTTCATTACAGCAAAATATCGTAAAATCTGTGAATGAAAATGGGGATTACGAATGTTGTGGCTTAAAAATTAAATGTAAATTTTCTTATTTTTAATAGTGGTGCCAGAGTCCTTGGAAATTCCAAGGAGTGTGCGAACCTTGGGTAGAATCAATAAACAAACTAATATATTAATTCTGTAAATAATAATTGGACATCGTTAGAAAAAAGGATGAATTCGGGAAATTAAATTGAGTTATTTTAGTTTTCAATTATGTGACTTTTGTTGAAAAAAAGAAAACGTTCAATTATAATTTTAAAAAAGACTACACTTTGTGTAGTCACTGTAGAACAAAATTAGTGTGAAATTGAATAATAAAAATTTCAATGAAATGAATTAAATCGAAATATACGAAGTTTGATAAGTTTGAGATTCAATTTACTCTAGTCTGAAAGCAAACAATTTGAAGATAATATTATTATAATTGAAAATTTAGACTATGGACCCAACTGTCGTTATAAATATTTACTTTTAGTTGTAAATCACTGGAGAAAACTTTGTCGAACTTTTTATTTTGTTCCTTGATTCAATCACTTTAGCTCTTCCGGAGGAGATTTAGATACAGTGAATAAATAAAGAAATTAATCATTTCAGCTCATAGTAGCAAATCCTTTTTCAAGAAAATAAGAGATACAAGCAATTTTTAATGTGTTTCGTTGCGTATTATTTCACTTTCTCATATAAAATATTGAATCATAAAAGCAAAATTTCGGGAAACCTTCTACCGATCAATATAAATGGAATATCAAAATAAAAAAATTATTCTGAACGTATTAAATCATAATATCTGACCTTCGAAATTAGTTCTTTTTCTAAGCTGAAATCAAGAAGCTGCAATTCATATAATGGAGGGTATTAGATTAGAACCAAACTCTTCAAATAAATATTTACTTAATGTTTCGATAACTTCCTTAAGAAAATTTTCTCATTTTTTCCCTTTGTTCCTTAATGCCATAGTTGTACACACTTTATCTTACAAAACTATCTTTAACACTTTATTTTAAATGACGATTTCAATTCAGTATATAAATAAATTTATTAATTAATTCTGCACGTATAAAATATTCCTAATTACAGAATCTAGCTAATAAGTGAATTAAAGAGATTAATTGCAATAATTTCCATAGTACCTACATTATCTTTTATAGAAATTGAAGATTAATAATAAAGACACTTAGAAAAATAAAACTGGCTTCACACATAAATTACGAAAAGCTTTCCAAAACTTTTATAATAATGGTATGAAATTTAATCTTTTTTATACGTTGAAAACTGATACCTATATAAACTATTTAGAAAATAGAAGATAAAGCTTAAAATTCTATTTTAGCAGTTTTCGCACACATAAGAAAACTTATTCGAATTCTTGTGTGCAGCACTGTACGTGAACTGTAGATTTTTAAATAACACACATAGTGTCTAAAATGCATATTTAGCCGGGAAATGTATAACACAAATTATAACACTATTTCGATATACAGGGTGTTTCTAAATTCATGGTCCAAACTTTAAGGGGTGATAGTACACATCAAGACAAACAATATTTAAATAGGAAACCAAGGGTCCCAAATTCTTCCGAAGGAGATAGGCGCCATTAAAGTTTAGGGTCCAAAAATTCAAATGATTATGAAAAACAGAAAAATTGGTCGATTGGTTTGCGGTTTTCACTAAAATTATTCTTTATGTCAGTATTGTCTTGAAAATAAATTATAAAGATAAATTTCAAAAAAGGACGATAGAGGGCGGTTTAGACTTTAGAGTAACGAACAACTATTTTTTACCGTTATTTTTTGCATCTCATTAAAGGTTTCGTAAGCTTAGACTTAAACTTAAATTTTGAGATGAAAATCTGAATAGTTGGAAGCAGTTAAGTAGCACAAACTTAACTGTGTTCAGAAGGTTTTAAATTCAAATGATTATAAAAAACGGAAAAATTGGTCGATTGATTTGCGGTTTTCACTAAAACTATTCTTTATGTCGGTATTTTATTGAAAATGAATTATAAAGATAAATTTCAAAAAATGCCGATAGGGGGCGCTTTAGACTTTGGAGTAACGTACAACTATATTTTACCGTTATTTTTCGCATCTCATAAAATTTTCTTAGAAGCTTAGACATAAACTTAAATTTTGAGATGAAAATCTGAATCGTTGGGAGTGGTTAAGTAGAACAAACTGAACTGTGTTCAATGGGGGTGGGGAGGTTCAAATTTAAAATTATTTTAAAAAACGGAAAAATTGGTCGATTCGTCTGCCGTTTTCGCTAAAACTATTCTTTATGTCAATATTTCCTTGAAAATAAATTTTAAAGATTAATTTCAAAAAATACCGATAGAGGGCGCCTTAAACTTTAGAGTAACCAACAACTATTTTTAAGCGTTATTTTTTGTATCTAATTAAATGCTTGCAAATGCTTAGATTTAAATTTTGAACTCAAATTCTAAATCGATGGAGGGGTTAAGAAGCGGAAACTGAACAGTGTTCAGGAGTTAAAATGTTACCCTCCCCACCCCTCGAACACATTTCAAATTTCCGCACTTAATTACTCAAAACGATGCAGATTTTGAGCTCAAAATTTAAGTTTGAACTTTTACAAGCATTTAATTAGATACAAAAAATAATGGTTAAAAATAGTTGTTGGTTACTCCAAAGTTTAAGGCGCCCTCTAACGGTATTTTTTAAAATTAATCTTTAAAATTTATTTTCAAGGAAATATTGACATAAAGAATAGTTTTAGCGAAAACGGCAAACGAATCGAACAATTTTTCCGTTTTTTATAATCATTTGAAATTTGAATCTCCCCACCCCCATTGAACACAGTTCAGTTTGCGCTACTTAACTACTCCCAACGATTCAGATTTTCATCTCGAAATTTAAGTTTATGTCTAAGCTTCTAAAAAAATTTTATGAGATGCGAAAAATAATGGTAAAATATAGTTGTACGTTACTCCAAAGTCTAAAGCGCCCTCTATCGGCATTTTTTGAAATTTATCATTATAATTCATTTTAATAAAATACCTACATAAAGAATAGTTTTAGTGAAAACCGCAAATCAATCGACCAATTTTTCCGTTTTTTATAATCATTTGAATTTAAAACCCTCTGAACACAGTTAAATTTGTGCTACTTAACTGCTTCCAACTATTCAGATTTTGAGCTCAAAATTTAAGTTTAAGTCTAAGCTTACGAAACCTTTAATGAGATGCAAAAAATAACGGTAAAAAATAGTTGTTCGTTACTTTAAAGTCTAAAGCGCCCTCTATCGTCATTTTTTGAAATTTATCTTTATAATTTATTTTCAAGACAATACTGACATAAAGGATAATTTTAGTGAAAACCGCAAACGAATCGACCAATTTTTCTGTTTTTCATAATCATTTGAATTTTTGGACAATAAACTTTAATGGCACCTATCGCCTTCGGAAGACTTTGGGACCCTTGGTTTCCTATTTAAATATTGTTTGTCTTGTTGTGTACTATCACCCCTTAAAGTTTGGACCATGAATTTAGAAACACCCTGTATACCATCCATAGATGCTGTGCATATTTGTGCATCCATTTTCTGAGGTTCTTATTTGAATTCATTATTTTATAATACATTCACACTATACAGTTAGAAGGTATAGTGCATTTAAATTCAGCTCATGATTCAACAAGCAAATTCAGAATACGCCGTTTATCAAATTGATTAATGAGAGTACGATATAGTAATTGAAGTACAGATTTTATGCACTTCATACAATATAAGTAAAGCGGCGACAAATGCCACAATTTCACCCTTTTTTGTAAAATTTACAAAATAGGAAAAAACAATAAACTAACAAACATAAATCATCAATCAAATTCTTTTGAGTCTAATTTCTGTGTTAAACAAGTTAGAACCCTTATTTTAAAATAGGCATAACTATTTTCTCAAAGGTAACTTTTAACATCATTTTTTACGTTTAGGGTCAGATACCGCATGGGGTGTGAGACAGATGCAGCATAAAAAAAAGTGCTAGCTGGGTTTTTTTTAAAAAGAGATCACATTTTTAGGGTGTTCCGTATTTAAAGTGAAAATGGAATCATTATGATATCACATCTATGTCTGTCTGCCTATCTGTCACAGCGTTTTTACTCATAAACTATGGAACACAAAAAGTTCAAATTTAACGAAGTAATAAAGACTATTAACCCCCATATTTGCAGATTATTAAACACTTACAAATATATTTATGACTTAGAAGTAGAAAAGCTAATTAAAGTACTTGAAAAAAATCTGTCCCTTGTATATCCTGCAGAGAACCGTTTGAGAACGTTTATAAAACTGAACTCAAAAATACATTTCTTTTAATTTTAAGTAGTATACTCTCGGAGATATCGTCGAAAATGTAGTGCAAAAATGTGTTCCTTCACTCTATTTCTTTATCTTCTGAAACTAAAGCAATGAAAAAATTAGAGGTAATAGATGCTAATTTAAACTTTATTGGAAAACTATAGCGATTACCCTTGGTCATATAGTTTTTAGAAATGCGTTTTTTTCCCTTAGACACAAATTTGATTTTTTGGACATTCAGCAAATGTAATGACGAACGTTGGAGGTACCTATCGTAGCAGAATAAACATTGTATATGCATTGTAACATAGTATAAAAACAATGGTGAGAATGATTTTCAGAAAATGTCGTCGGTAGTTAGCCAATATAGTAGCCCTGAAAAACAGAGACGATTTGGACATACGCAATAACGGGGCGGAGCACTCTGCGTACTATCAGCTTTTAAAGCCTAGGTAACAAAATTTAATGATATTCTTTTGTAATGCAATATCCAAAAGCAGTATAAAAGTAATGATCGATAAAATTGTCAAAAATCTTACTAAATTAATTAGAATTGATTACATAAATACTCTAAAATTTGCGATTTGTTTGCGTAGAGTTTGCAATATGCCTTCCACGTCTTTAAAAGTTAATAAAAAACCTGTTTGGAAAATCGTGGCACAAATCAAGGTGACGTTACGAATTTACAAACCTTCTTTCGAAGAGCCCTTACCAAAATGCCAAGCTGAAATTTTTAACAAACGTTTTCATTTAGCTGCATTTAAAAAGAAAAGATTATTACTACTCTGAATTTAGTTTTATGAAATGTCTTATAAAATGTAAATGTAAACTACTTTTATTGTCAGTATCGAATAAAATTCATAAAAAAACAGATAAAATTAAATAAATTTATATACAGGGTGTTTCAGTTAAACGTTTCAGAACTCCTAAGAGGGGTAGGGTGCATCCTGACAATTCGAAATCATATAGAATTGCGGGGTCAGAAATGCTTTCCCGACGCGCTAGATGGCGTTGTGGAAAAATTCCTGCCCATTTCAGCCGAAATGTTCGTAATTACCTAGGTGTAACATTTGGTCAACAGTGGATCAGACGTGATGGTCCCGTGTGCTGGCCTGCTCAAAAACCCGACTTATCATGTCTTCATTTTTATTTCTGGTGTCAAATGAAAACGCTGGTTTATGACACCCCTGTTGAAAATGCTGAGGAACTGGTTGCAAGAATCGCAGTAGCTGTTTGAGAAATTCGAGAATGTTCGGATTTCCATGCGCCGCGAGGTGTGCACTGTAGTCGGTGGAATTTCGAACACTTACTTTGACACATATTCCTTTTGCTTTTTTACATGCATTAATAAAACGATTTTTCACTTACGGTGTCCTTTCTTTAGGGTGCTTCTGTTTACATCACCGCTTCAGGAAAACATTTCCGACCCCACATTGCTATATGATTTCGAATCGTCAGGATGCATCCTACCTCTCTTATTAGTTCTGAAAGGTTTAACTGAAACACTCTGTAGATTAGCAATAAAAATAAATAAAAACTTATGACGGAATGCAATTTTCATATAAAATATATAATATGAACTTTAAAATATTCACTGTTTTACTTAAAAGACGATTAAAAATAATCAAAGATGTTAATAGCTAATTTTATTTTTAAATATCATATTACTTTCAATCTTTATTCATGTTGTTTATCATAGAATATATTTATAAATAATTATTGTTTATTTATACAAATACATGATTTCGTTTTGAAAATGAGCGAGCCAAAATTATTACAGTTGAAATCAGAAGTAGTTTTTATGGATTAAATTTAATGAGAGAAACTATATATTATTAACTGCAGTTCCATTCGCTTTATTATTTCACTCTGTACTAATTCGTCACTTTTCATTCACGTATTAAAATTTATAGTATAGAAGTTATATATTTTTGCCCAATTGTAATGTCAAACACTACTACTTCGACCTTTAAGTTACGCATTTAAAATGAAATGCTCTGGACGTCACTAATACCTTGCAGTTTATTTTGCTACACTTAATCGCAGTTAATTCCATCATTAGATAACACACACACACACACACACACACACACAAAAAAATTGTTTTAAAATATTTATGTTCAGAACATTTGAAACTCCGACGATTTTACATCGAACACCTTCCAGTTCTGTCCTCAGTGGAGGAAATTATGAATGTAGAAGATTAAAATTAAGAATTTGTTTAAATATTATTTAACTCATGTATGAAATAAATTAAAGTATAGCAGCAACGACAGAAATAAAATTTCAGGAATCATCGCATACCAGTTTAAATTCAGTAATTACGCAAATTTTCATCTCAAAATGATTTTCATTTCGAATAGATTAAATCTTAGAATATGAAATTTGATAAGTTTAAAATTTAACTTACTCCAAAATGAAACAGAAAATTATGATTTCATAGCAAAAGACAAATTAGGAACAAACTATCAACAAAAATGTTTATTTTTCGTCACATTTATTCATTCAAAGAGTAATCCGGAAATATTTTATTTGTTATTTAATTCCCTAGTTTGTCATTTTGGTTTGTTTTCCATAAAGGAAGATCTGAACATAGTACATGATTGGTACGCATAAAAGTATTCAAGGGATTTTAGTTGTTTTAATACCAGAAATTTCGAAAAGATCTGGTCGGTATATCTGAAAATAGAATTTTCATTTAATAAAACAAATGTAACTTTACAAAGATTAGGGTTACAGGTCTTTTAAAAGTCCTTGAAGCTTACGAGCCATGTAATAATAAATAAATTTATTAATTCCGTTCATAGTAAACATTACTCGTTAGACGAAATAGTGAATTTAAGTGTTTAATCATTTAATAAAAAAAATGTAACTTTACAATGATTAGTGTTAAAGATCCTTTGAAAGTCGATGAATCTTATGAGCCCCGTAATAAGTAAATAAATTTATTAATTCCGATCATAGTAAACAATACTCGTTTAACGAAATAGTGAATTTCAGAGTTTAACCATTTAATAAAATAAATGTAACTTTACAAAGATTGGGTTAAAAGTCCTTTGAAAGTCCTTGAAGCTTATGAGCTCTGTAATAAGTAAATAAATTTATTAATTCCGTTCATAGTAAACAATACTGGTTAGACGAAATAGGGAATTTAAGAGTTTAAATTAAATAAGTTTAATTAATGATACAAATAAAATAATAATGATGAATTGGTAATGCATCTTAGGTAGAACATGTTACATGAATAAATTCAGAATTAGTTCTCAAAAATGCATTAAAAGGTTTTTAATATGTTTTTAAACAAAATAGCACAACAAGTCGGAAATTGCACACTAAACGTATCAAATGAGGTGCGTTTGTACTATAACGAAGTTTTAAAAATAGCTAGATCTTGGTGTAATAATATGAAGTAATTCGGATACAGTATAGTAGCCAAGATCTTATGTAAGTTCCTGTAAATATTATCTGCCTTTTATTATACAGAATGTAACTTATAATAAACCTCAGCAACATATATCAATTTCGAAAAATGTGAAAAAGTTTAACATAATTAAAACGCGCCTCAAACAATGTATCCCTCTATAACATTATACAGTGTGGCCCTGTGAACTAATAACAAATATTCTTTGTACCACACAGTTTACAGAATGTATATTTTAGTACATACTTTACAGATGCATAAACATTTTACTATGTTCGAAAAAGTGTAACATCATTAAAATACACTTGAAACAATTTTTTTTCCACTGGCCGAAATGAAACGGAATACTTTTGATTGTCTCTGTAATTGAACTATAGGGGAGAGTGGGGATGAATGGGACAATTTTCATATTTTTACTAATAACTTAAGTTGTATGCAGTTGTTAATTTAAAAAATATTATTTAAAGAATACTTCAGCATTTAGCAACTTATTGACATACTAATTTCAATAAACAATTGTTTTTTTAATTTTTTATAATTTTTTTTTTTTTAAATATGCATGCATATTGTCCTATTCAGTATGGTGAGGATGAATGGGACACGTAAAAAAAAATATTATTCCAAACATATTTTTTTTTAAATGAGTGATACATTTTATTTTAATACATATTGGACTGAAACTATTAACAAATGACAACAGTCATTTGGTTCTGGCAGTTCCCAGAGGTCTAGGCTTTGGTAGTTTCATAAGAATATCCTCCAGATTAACAAAATAAATTCCTGGTGGATCGGTATATTAAAATAAGGAATTATTATCCTTTTTTCTCAAGAATTGTACTTGAAGGTTATCATTATTATTTTTTAAAACCCTAGCAACGTAATGATAAATATTTTTTCCACGTATGTTTGTTAGGAGAAAGTCGTCTTCTATTATTATATTATCCAAGCTACAAACTTGGTGGTCTATATATCACTTGTTCAAATCACTTTCATCCTTATAATGAAGTGATAAATTGTCAGATTCATCACTACTGTCCATACCTTTACTAAAAATATTTCTTGAAGGCAAGCATTTCATTTTTCTTATTAATTTTTTTTTTTTTTTTTTTTTTTTTTTTTTTTTACAATTTTCTTTTCCAAACATTGTTTTTCTAGTGTAACGTTTATAAAACGACAGTGGCCTCGTTTTCTCCTCTTAACATCTGGTTTCTAGGTAATGACAAAATGTAATTTTACCTATTATGGAATAGCCCTAAACACTGTCCCATTCATCCCCATAGCCACATGGTTATATAAAACAGTGATTAGCTTTAGCAAGCACTGTCAATATAGTTAATTTGCATCATAAGTATAACAAGATAATACATCATTTTAACATAAAAAATATTATAAGGTTTTGAAAATGTTAACTATCAATTAAATATTAAAAAGATTAAACAGATAAATTTACTTTGGTTCTTCAAAAATACACTTTTTGCAGTAACTAATCTTCTGTTATGGATATTGCTTTGAAACTATGTCTGTTGAATGACCTCAGTACTACTATATATCAGGTAAATTATCAAATTATTTATGTTTGTGAAACAGATATAAAATTCTGTTGTCCCATTCATTCCCTGTCCCATTCATCCCCACTCTCCCCTACATTCGATTTTTTAAAATTTGAAATGACTCAACAAAATTAAGCAACAATTATATATTTTAAATTTCAAATGATTCGGTTGGGTAATTTTTGCTTTGTTACCTGCGGATATATGAACAGACAGACGGACTGAACGACGACAGTATGTGCTCCGTATTTACATAATTAGGAACGCACCTAAAATTGCATATCTAAATAATAATAAATCCAAATAATGATAAAAAAGAAAAGTCGAATTATATTGACATGACAACTCGGAAATTCAAGTTCATCTTTACGTTAGGAACCTACAGTGGCGGTCAAATGTTTCCGGCCAGTTAGTTTCTTCGATTTATTTACCAAAAGGTTTCAACAAAGAAGAAGCACAATTGCTTCAAAAGTTAGGAATATGTGAATTACCTCTGACCACGTGATCATTTTGATTGGATACTGAAGATGCTTCATGCAAAGGGATAAAATTCGAAGTTCGCGTATGCAAAAGTTTTCAACCACTTATCATTCTTTAGATTTTTCTATCGGTAAACTGTTTTTTGGTTGTGTTTATGAATTAATCAACGTGTATAGCATAGTCTGGATTCAAAATTGAAAAGTTCAACAATAATTGTTTATAAATGAGTGATTAGTTTGTCGCTAAAAGGCCAATCTTCTCCAGATATTGCGGAAAAGTTATCGATCGGTAAAATTGACCTTAAACGATATTTAAAAACTATATAAAGATGGCCGTGGCGTTCAGGACTTTCAAAGGTCCGGGAGATCTCTGAAAATTACTATTCCTGTGCACAGCATTATCAGGAGAAAAACAATTCATAATCCGCATAAAAATTCCGCTGCAATACACTGCGATTTATGGAATGAAAATATTACTGAAATAAATCCGTATATCGTATCAACATGCTGACGTGATGCATAACTTAACGGAAGAGTCGGTGTAAAAAATTTTTCAGAGTTAAAAAAAAATCAAACGTTCCCGACTGGCGTTTTCCAAAAAACACAAAGTCTGGTCAAGTGAAAACTGGAAAAAAAAATTCTATTTTTCCATCAATCGAATTCGAAACAGTTTTGGAAGTGATGGCAAACACAACGTCCGATGATCTAACAACAAAAGATATGATTCGACCTATATTATTTCTACAATGAAGCATGGCGGAGGACACGTTATGACGTGGGAAGTATTTTCTTCAAAAAGGATCGGTCCGTTATTTGAAATCCACAGCCAGGTGAATGATACAATGTATAAGGATATCTTGCAAGACTATTTTCTGCCTTATTAGAGAAAAAAAATTGGTCGCAACTATTTTTCTAAACATGATAACGACATAAATAATGTTTGCAAACCTCGATACGCAATGGTTTTCGCACAAAAAATTTCGTTTTTGAAATGATCAGCCCAAGTTCCCAACATGAATCCAATAGAAAATCTTTGAAAAGAAGTTGACAAAAGTCTGCGGAACTATAAATATTCTAACTCAGCCGAAATTTCGCCAAAATTGCAAGAAATGTGGGAAAAACGTTAATGTCACGTTGCTTCGCCGCAGTATTTATTACTAAAGTTAATAAATTAGTAATACGATAAAATACTAATTGCAAATGTTGTTGATCACTGTAATTTTCTATTACAATATCACTTTTTTGCAAACTTGTGAAGGTGGTCGGAAACTTTTGAGAACATGCGTTTTCCTTTATACTTAATTTTGTCAGTTAAATTTATAGATATTTACATGTTCTTCTATAAGTAAGTTCTAACTATTATGTCAATAAAATGTATAAATATCACTTTGATATTCTTCTTCATATGGGTATATTTACAAATTAACTGAAAAATTTTTGCTGGCCGGAAACTTTTGACCGCCACTGTATTTCAAATATAAAATTTGACAGCACCTATACCTCATTATCGCGATGAAATGAAAGATGTTAGAAAATATGCATTTTCACAAGACCGATATCATTAGCAAAATGTTTGGTTATTACGGTTCATTTATTTGAGAATTTTTAAAGATTACATGAAGAATTTATAACACTGGTAACAGTACTTTATCCACCATCATCCTCAAATTTGGAACATTTTACTAAATCAGAATACTTCTTCATCAGCTAATTTATTCCACGCTTTATTTTGGAAATTTCCTTCGGATATTTGATTTGAAAGGGCTTGTTTTTTCGATTTTGAATTTTCTATTTTCAATTCTGCAGACGAGTGCGGGTATACTTGAAAATAAAAAATTACGAAAATACAATTTTTATATTTTATATTTTAAGTTTTATACATTTGACAGCGTATTAAATACCGTTTAATGAAATTTTTACTAAGTTAATTCTAAATTATTTTATGCAATTTAAATGAGTTTATTTGCATATTACCCTGTTCACAGTTGAAAAATATTTCTAAAGACGAATAAGAAAGAAATATTAAGAAAATGTTTTTGGATATCTATACACATCAGATCCATATCTATACACATATACCATTCGTTATTAAATAGGAAATATTTCATTTGAAATGGATTACATTATGCTATAAGTTAAATAAATTTAAAATTCAATTTATTCTAGTAGACAATTAAAATTATAAGTTAAATTGCAATGGAACTACAGTTATAAACTTTTATTTTTCTCAAATGCTTTTACCTGAAGGAAATTTCTCCGAACTTTCATTAATCTTAATAACTCCATAAAACTTTTACTAATGATTAAATAAATACAATTTTCATCTTCAAGCAAATTAAAGAAAAGGTCTTAACACCTGAGTAAATGTATATTTGAATTATAAAGAATTCCATTCTGGAAATATTATACATAGAATAAAAGATACCATGCGTTTCAAAAGCAAATTACTTGGTCTGAAACAGTAAAAGGATTTAATGGTTAAATTTAGATGAAAAGTCATTAGTCGTTATAAATGTGTAATGTTTTAATTCTGGAAAATCACTAAAAGAAAACTTCTCAAACTCCCATCTTCGTCACTTGATGCCGTCATCAGACACATTCTTAATCTTCTTTGGTTTAGTCTTGATTCATGCAAATATCGTTTATATTAAAAATGCTGAGTTTATTATAGATAAATTTTAGCCAGACATGTTACCTATGTTTTGAAAGAAAATAAAAACTTTAATGATTAAATTGTAATGCAGTTTTAAAACAATCTCAAAATTTTAATTTTTAAAGAAAGCTACAGCAACTTAAAAAAATGGTGCACAAACAAATGAAGAAAACTAAATAGTCGATTTTTTCTGAAAGTATTGTAACCGACATTTTTTTTACGGTTTCACAATTTTTAGGGGTGAGAGATTCAAAAAGCATGTTTATATAAAGTGTATTGTCTGTCCGTATGTCGCCTTGTACCATGGAAAGTATATTAAGTTATGCAAATAATTAAACCAATATTTTATTATGTGTCTTTGGCTATGAATAGCAGGTCATCGATGAAATTCGAAAAATTACGCTGGAAGCCGACATAGTAATAGTGTTTTTCGTAATTTTTTTTGCGATTTTTCGTAGTTCTATAGTACATGGGTGGCTACACTGTTAAAAATCTGCAGCTATTGCTGCATAATCACTCCACTGATTTTACAGAATATCTCTGACTAATGGTAATGCTGCATAACATAATCAAGTAATCGTTTTCTGTAAAAGCTGGCGTTGGGACGGGTTTGGGGTGCCGAAGTGATCTGAATACTGGTCATTTTTTAAAGTTCTGTTCCCCTTATCTAAGTAGAATTTTTTCCGCTATGAATGAAGGAGAAGAAAAACCTTACAATATTATTGATTTTGGGCACCAATCCTGGTTAGGCCATTGAAAGCATTGGAGTGATTACACAGCAAAAGTTATGTATTTTTAACAGTGTAATATAGTGATGAAAACTTTATCTTGCTAAGCCGACTATTTACAAACGGTTGATTTACAACAAAAGAACGAAAAACTTTAAAAATTTTTAATATCATGATCGAAATTAACTTGGTTCTACTCCAATTAATTGATTGAAACAGAAATTTAAAATGAAAATCAAATGTTGTATAGTATTGAAATAATAATATTGAAAAATTAACATTTATAAATACTTTTTGAAACATTAAGATGCATGAGATAGAAGAAAGTGTTAAAATTGACACATCCAATCAGTTTAAGATACTTTCGAAAAAGTTCCCTTAGCCTCAGAGTAAATAATTTAAATATAATTTACATTAATATACTCAATTTCGTCTAGATTAAACTTCAGCCAAATATATTCGAAAAAAATGTTAAAAAATATTACTATTAAATTAATGAGTAATTTTTTTTTATCTGAGACTATACTAAGTATATAATAAGATTTTAAACTTCAAAGATGCAAAATAAATAAATAAATAAATAAGAATAAATAAATAAATAGATAAGTAAAGAAATACATTTAAAGAAAATTTTGGCAAATACAATAAAATAGAAAAAAAAAATCTGATATAAAAATAAATGAATAAAATTAAATTATAGATTTTTAAAGTTTTCTTCTGAAAAGGCATCACGGTAAATATAATATCAAATAATAAAAACATTCAGTCAGTAACAGTTATATGTACGCTAAAAAGTTTCGTAAGTTTGAAATTCAATTTTACTTTAATCAAAAATAGGAGAAACTTTAATGATGAAAGTTCAATTGGAATTATCAGTCCATATAAATGTTAAGCATTTTCATCAAGCTTAATCACTGAAAGAAAACTTCTCCAACTTAAATCTTCATTTATACATGCCATCATTAGACATTTTATCTTTATCTGTTTTCTTTTTCCTTGACTGCATAAATAATCTCAATTTCCTCACACGGTAAAGTGTTTTTAAAGTTTTAATGTGGCTAAACTTTTTCTGTACATTATTTCTTTCTATGCTTGAAGAAATCCGCAGATTAAATGACAGTTAAACTAAAATGAATTCATTTTTTAATTCATAGACAAATATATATATAAGTTTAAAATTTCTAAAAAGAACATAAAATAGAATTCAAAATGAAAGTTGAACCACTTCACTGAGCAATATTTAAAAAAAAAAAAAAAAAATCAAATACCTATTTTTTAGCGTCTTTTACAGAATTTCAAATCTTTTATAGACAGTTTTTCAAAACAGACATTTTTGTTATCTATACATATAATAAAACAGTAGGACCCGGTGTGTCTGTACATTGAAGATAATTGACAAAAATGGAGTCAGGGCGATAAAAGAAAACCAATGAAACACAAAAAAAATTTTTTTGAATTTTTTGTCTGTCTGTCTGTCTGTCTGTCTGTTTGTTCGAGGTTATCTTCGTAACTACTGAATGGATTTTTATGCGGTTTTCACTAATGAAGAATGCACACTCCCGGGCAGTGTATAGGCTTTGTTTCATCAAAATCGGACAACAGACAAAAAAGTAACAAAAAGAAACAAAAGAAACTATTAGGTGCGCTGCTCACGTTTTTTAGTACATAACGTTTTTTAGTACATATAAAATCCAATAGATGTCACTGTGCGATTTTAAAACGCGCTATCGTTATGTTTTCGCCAGTCTACTTAAGTATGAGAAAGTTTCAAGCTGGCTGTCGTTCCATGTGGTCGGTAGAACGTCAGTGCGCCATACTGATGGCCCGGGTTCGATTCCCAGCATGGAATTTTTTTTCACTATGTTGGCATTAACGCCTATAAGCAATTAAAAGAATTTGAAATATTGTATTCAAGGCGAATTTTCTCTCTGGGAAAATTTCCTTGCATTAATATGTCAGTGTAATTTTTTTTTCGATTTAATTTTTTTTTTCGAAACTTTGTTTTTCTTAAAAAATTACAGTAAATATTTGATATTTCCCAACGTTTTTTGAATGATCGACTTGCTTTTTTTTTTTTTTTAATGTATGTCTGAACCTTATCTAACTACTTCTTCAAGATTTCTTTAGATAAACCAACCAGCGTAGCGGGCGAAGGCCGCTAGTTTGAATAATAATAATAAAAAAATAGTTCGTATTAAAAAATGCAAAATTTATAATAAAAATTTACTGGTGATCATAATAAATTATGATTTGAAATCATTTGCCCAAACATTGATGGCCAAAACATGCTGCCCATATGATGTACTGACAAATCATAGGAGCGGTTATTGAGATAAATGAAATTAAAATTAAACTACCACAATAGATACTTAGCCCTTTGCACTCGAGAGGTGCCTCTAGTAAATCGGCCAAATGCTTTGGTCACCTCTGATATCTTACAGTTTACTTCGTCATGTTTATCACATATTATTCGGCCATGATATAATGCAAAGAAAATGTGTTTAAAATACTGGTGCCCAGAGCATTTGGAACGAACATTTACGCCGAACATTAGTGATCAGTGAGAACCCACTCTCGAGTAGAAAAAGTTAGTTTTTGTTAGGGATAAATATTTAAAGAAAATTATTAAAATTACTTTTTGTCTCCCACGATTCTTACCTCAAATAGGTTAACTTTCCGATAAAGAAATTTTTATATAGAGAAATTAACCACAATATGTTGAATATCTCCAAGGATGAAATTCAAAGTTAAACCATAGCCAACTAGGTTACTAGATAGTATATAAGGCCTGCCCATTTCGCTAAAAACCGCCGAAAAAGCGAAGATGGATCAGCTTCAAACCCTAAACCATTTCATTGGACCACGTGCGAGAACACGTGACGCAAACCCTGCACAAATTAGCATTGAGTAAACTGTTTTCTGTTCTGTGCACATGACTCGGCACATGGTTATTATTTTGGTTCAGGGTTTGTATGATTGGTTAAAATAACTTAGGCAAGATACCAGAGTCCTCTGGCGGGAGACTTCATACATTAATCTCAAATAAATGAGCCTATAGATCTAGTCGGCTATGGTTAAACTTGTCTCCATTCTGAAGTATCACATGTGATACTTCAAAAGTCTCACATATTTTGGAAGTATCACTTGTGATACTTCCTAAGTGATACTTTCCAAAGTGATTGAGTGCTCATTTCACCAACAAAAAGGAAATATGATTATAGATAAATCCGCTTTAAAAATTTTATTTGGCCGCTTTTGAAGAGTTTTTAATTTTGTTTTTCAGCTGATTTTATCAGAATCATCTTAAGGGAAATTAGATTCAATATGCCAACTTTGACTGCATTTTTAAAAAGACATTCTGCTTTTATGAAAAAATCGACCAATACGGAACTTTGTATAGTTCCTAAATAACAGAAACTGCCAACTGCATGCGTTTGAAAAAATGATTTTAAAAATGAGTCCGAAAATAGTAATTTGTTATTTGAATAAATCCTCAATTCTTCAATCACGATCGCTTCGAGAAATGTTCCCTATGAGCTACGCTCGCAAACTCCCATTTAAATAGCGGATATTTTAAAAACACGCTAATTTGATCGGTTTTTAAATGATTATATAAGATTGAATTATAATTTTA
Source organism: Maratus speculifer (assembly GCA_964019185.1). Classification (NCBI taxonomy): domain Eukaryota; kingdom Metazoa; phylum Arthropoda; class Arachnida; order Araneae; family Salticidae; genus Maratus; species Maratus speculifer. Next base: position 39,464,592 of record OZ025296.1, read on the forward strand.
AAAACTGTAGCGATCTTCCTTTACACGTATTTCTATTCATTTCCCTTTCTTTGGGAAATTTTACGGACGAATCAGTCGTTGTTAACCCTTTGCGGCGCAGAGCAAATTCATTGCTTAAGGGTGTATTCGAAAAAAACGCTTTTCCACTTTCAACAGCTTGAAAATTTCTGATACAATTTCAGGCACATTTTTAAAAATAGAAACATGAAACTTGCTGAGGGGATTCTTGAAGGGACGTATGAGGTGCCGTGTGATGCCTTTTTACGCTCAATTCATTAGAATTTGATTTATAAACAAATACCTTATCAGTATGACCTTTTTTTTTCGTTCTCAGATCTCCTGCTTGGGAAAAATCGGTTCGAAATGCCGTTTTTGATTGCTTTTTTTGCAATATTTTCTGCACGTATCAAAGAATCGACAATCACGGCACCTTGTGAACTTTCCCAATAAGAGATTTTGAAAGTTTGGTGTATTTGAGAGCAATAATAAATTCAAAAATAAATCGGAAAATAAGCAGTTTGAATAGAAATACACCCTTAAGTGTTGAAATTAATGACTGACACCGGAATTTGAAAACAACTTTATTTGTAAATAAGAAAACGCTATCTTTCACGTATTCAATAGACAGTAATTTTATTAAACAAAATTCCGGTGCCAATGTGGCGTTTGGGAATTAAAATTAAGTGGTATATCTATGAAACCACTGCGCCGCAAGGGGTTAAAATAGCTAATGACTGTTTTCGTGTTTTCCCCCATAAGATCAGTTAAATATTTGAAAATAAACAAATGCAGTAGAATATCTTTATAACGCAATTTTGTGTAACGCAATTGTCCATATAATGCACTTCTCAGATGTAAACAATGAATTTTGAAATTAAGAAACACCTGAATTCCCAAACTATGCAAAATTTAAGAACGGAGTCCCAAAATGCCAATTTTCAATGGATTTTCAAGTTATAATTTTCACGCGAATATTCAAAAGGAAGTAACATAACTTGAATAACTACTATCCCTGCATAACAGCTAGTCCATATAACCTCTCATTCAGGTCACACATGGTCACAAGAGTCACAGTCCTACGGAGAAACAAAAAAATAGGAAATTTTCATATGCCTCTTTTATGAATCTCAAATGACTACTATATGTGACTCTAACTGTCAGGTCACTGCGACTGCTGCTTTGTGACGAGTCATCAGGTGACTTTACAATGCCGTTTTATTTAGACTTTCGAGTGACTGTCATTTGGAGGGTCAATTTCAAAGTCATTGTGAACATTGCATTATGATAAAATACCAAACAATGTCCCATTAAAGTCACATGGTAAGTTTTCACCACTTTTCCCAGTGGTTACTTCACAGTAGGGTCTCTGTTACCATTTGACCAAGTCTTGTGACAGAAAGTCACCATGTGTCTTTAATGTGTCATTATTTGGTATTTATAATAATGCAACATTCACAATGACTTTGAAATTGAGCCTCCAAATGACAGTCACACGAGAGTCTCAATAAAACGACACTGTAAAGTCACCTGATGACTCGTCACAAAGCAGCAGTCGCAGTAACCTGACAGTGGAGTCACATATAGTAGTCATTTCAGACACATAAAAGAGACGCATGGAATTTCCTATTTTTTGTTTCGCCGTAGTGACTGTGACTCTTGTGACCATGTGTGACCTAAATGAGGTGTTATATGGACTAGCTGTTATGCAGGGATAGTAAATATTCGAATTATATTACTTCCTGTTGAATATTCGCGTGAAAATTATCGTTTAAAAATCCCTTCGTCCTTAAAATTTGTACACCAGTGTATTTATAAAGTACTCGTAAATTAAACAATGTCGAACGATCTATACAGGGTATTTCTGCACTCATGGTACAAATTTTAAGGGTAGCTAGAGCGCATAGTAACAATCATTTATTGTATAGGAATGTATGAACCAAATGACGTATTAAGGTTAAAACACCAGGGGGGCAATTAGGCCCGTTTTTTTTTATTTTCAAAATTTCTCATTCATACCAGAAGATTTTTATTCTATACTTTTCTTGACATTTCATAATTAACTAATACTAATAAAATTCTTTGAAAATTTTTGAATTAAAAAAAGGGCAAAACTGGTAAACTTATCAAACGAAATACATGAATAAAAAAGATAAAATATTTATTTACAATGTAGTTTACAAGTAAATAATAATGCATACAATAATATTACAATAAGTGTTCAAAATTGTTCCCCCCAACTGTGATACATGCTTTGCAGAGCCGGTGGAACGATTGGCGTACACTTCTAAAGATGTTAGGCATTTCCCGCGCACGTGCAGAAGCTTCGGATATGCGTGATACTAGATTTTCGTTAACTGGCGTCCCATAAACAAGGCTCTTTAGATATCCCCATAAAAAGAAATCAAGGCTCGATAAATCGGGAGATCGCGGTGGTCAAGGAACTGACCCACCAAGCCCAATCCATCTCGTCCGAAATGTTGCATTCAGGTAAATGGGTACATCAGTGGCAAAGTGCGCGGAAGCTCCATCATGTTCAAACCACACCCGGTTACGAATGGCGATCGGAACATTTTGCAACAGTTCTGGTAAAATCTGTTGCAAAAAATAGGTAACAGCGACCATCCAGCCTCTTTGATAGTAGGTATGGGCCAATCAAATAATTATTAACAATACCCGCCTACAAATTCAATGAAAATCGTAACTGATAAGCATGTGGTCGCGTTGCATGTGGATTACTGGTTGCCCAAAGTTGGAAATTGTGCATATTAAATACACCCTTGCGTGTAAATACTGGATCATCCTTAATTAGAATATGAGCAGTAAAGTCAGGCTGCAATACATGTTGATGCAAATCCCACTGGCAAAAGTTAAACCGCAGAAGATAGTCTTCCGGATTCAAAGTTTGTACATATTGAAAACGGAAGGGGTGAAATCGATTTTCATTTAACACTCTCTAAACGATCGGATGACTGACACCTAAATTCTATGCAACAGCTCTTGTACTTGATTTGGTCCTTCACTCACAAAATTCAAAATAATTTTTGCACACTATCACTAATAACAGCCCTTTCTCGCCTAGTTTCCTGTCTGGTGACGTGGATAGAACCTGTTTCAGAAAGCTGGCGGTTTAAGCGTTGAAACATTCTATAATCAGGCATTCTTGTGTGAGGAAACTGCTCCTGATACATTCATGGAGTACCTTTGGCGTTGCCATTCGCATGACCACATATCGGCTTTTTCGGCATATGTAAAGCCTCCTATGACCAATTAAAAATGCAATTTCTTCTACTTGAATGCATGGTATTGAACGGCCACCAGTCATTTACTGCCCTCTACTGCCAGTGGAATCGACCAAAAGCTCCATTTCTATTTCAAAAAAATTCTATTTCTATTTTTATTTTCAATTCAAAAAATTTCGATTTCATGCCGAAAATTTTCAAAGAAGAATTTTATTATTAAGTAATTATGAAATGCCCACAAAAGGATAGCATGAAAATTTTTTGGTATGAATGAGAAATTTTGAAAATTAAAAAAGGGGTCTAATTGCTTCCTGGTGTTTTCACCTTCATGCGTTACTTGGTCCCATACATTCTTATACAATAAATGATTTTTACTGTGTGCTCTACCTACCTTTAAAGTTTGTACCATGGGTTTAGAAACACCCTGTATAATTAAAAATTTAAATTTTAGATAAATGCAGATGACCAGGAATGCAGTTTTAAAATACCCTAATATATTTCAGAAATATTTGGCCATGTTTACAAGAAAAATTTTATGATGTGTGAATTGTGATTCATACATCGCAAAATTCTGTATAACGCACAACCTTGCGTTTTTAGGTTTGCGTTATAAAGATATTTCACTGTATAAAGGGAATTAATTAAACACATTCTTTGCCTCCTTGTATTTTTTTAACAACGTATATAAAGATTGTTTTAAATAAATCATTTTAAATTAATCATTTTAAATCTGACTTAATTTTCACCAAAGTTTTCTTTATCTTTTCACATTCATATGATAATACTTTTATTTTTAGAAAAGAAATATTATTATTTGCGCTGTCTTTGAATGGGCAACATTAGTTAAAATGATCATCTCAATGTATAAAACTAAATGTGTCCCTAATTATATTATTAATTTTTAACTTTTTGTAAATAATATTATTTAGACATTTTAAATGTAGCGTAATTTCTCTCCTTAACTGTTTTTAATTCATATTAATGAATTCATCATTTTACAGTATTCTTTCATTTTTTTTTTTTTTTTTTTAATGTGAAAGTACTTTGGTTGTAAGAAATTATATATTGTTATATTCTTTGAATTGGATTATATTCTTTAAATGTTTTAAAAAATCATCTCTAAATGTTAAATAAATGACTCATAAATACACCTTTAAATTAAAACTGCTTGGTTGTATTAGGTATTAGTATTAGGCCTTTTATTTATTAACTTTTTTAACGCATCTTAGAGAATTTTTTCCCTCTTCTAACAGTGCATAAAAACAATTTTTATGACGTAATTTTCAATATTTTCCCATTTTTAACAAATAATCCTTCAATTTTAATTTTAAAGTTTTCTTTTTTACTTTTAGTACTCAGGCGTAAATATATTTTTGATTGTAAGGAGAATTCTTTGCTCTGTTTTCATAATTCGAAGCAATTTAAAATAATAACCTTTTACAAAATATGAAAAAAGTGACTCTGAAATGATGAAAATTGGACTACAATAAGTAAGAAATTATTATTATTATTATTAGTAGTAGTAGTAGTAGTATTAGTATTAGTATTAGTATTACATAATTTAATCCCAATATTGCTTTCACTTTCAATTGAAATAAAAGATATATTCAATTTCAATTTGAAAATAACGACAAAAAAAGAAATCTAATAACTCCTCTATTTTCCCTTTTTTCCATAAAAATTATGTAATTTAGTTGCCAGCATTACACAAATATCATTAAAATTTAAAAAATTGTATATCGCTAACTAAGTAAAATTAAAAAAAATATTATAACTTTTTTATTTTTGTGGAATCCATATAAAATAAAACGGATAATTGGTGATAATTTCATCCTAATTTAGGAAGAATATCTTCCTTTAATCAGTCATTTCATAAAATCGACTCATAAATTCGTTTCATTAGGATTTTGTATGTATAGGTTAGACGCTAACAATGCAATAACGCCGTTATGTTTTTGAATTGGAGTAGAATAAGTACACTTATCAAATATTTAGCTTAAAATTTTGTAGTTCTTGCTTTTATGCATACCTTTTCTTTGTGCAATAAATCTAAATAAATGGAACCTGTCCATAATCTAGCTCAAAAGGGAAATTTCAGCACCCTAGAAAAAAGTACATAATGTGGCTTCACAATATAGTTGTAGATTTAAGTTCGCCAGTAGTCGCCACGTGGCGACTAAATTTCTTGATTTGTCGTCTAATTTTTGGCGTCCTACTCGTCATCTTATAAGTCGCGATACTTGGGGGACAAAAATCCCTTTTTTTTCTCCGATTCTTTGGACGAAAACTGAGTTTTTTTCCACTATCCTTAAACGAAAATCGCATTTTTTCCGCGATTCTCTGATGAAAATCGCGTTGTTTCTTAATTCTTTGCCAAAAATCGCGTTTTTCCTACCTCTTAACGAAAATAGTGCTTTTTTCGTAATTCTTTGACAAAATTCCTGCTTCCTTTTTTAGATTCTTTCATACAATTCGTGTTTTTTATGCAATCTTTTCAAGAAATTCGAGTTGCTTCGCCAATAGTTATGCTTTTTAAAAAATCTATTCATGAAATTTGCGATTTTTTTGGGATTCTTTAACGAAATCCTTATTTTTACTCCGACACTTTGACGAAGTTGACGATTTTTCTACAAAGTTTCATGAAATTGGAACATTTTCTAACGATTCTTTGACAAAAAAAAACGCATTATTTTCGCAATTCTTTGACAAAATTCGCGGGTTTTTTGGAAGGAGGAATTTTTGGAAGAAATTCGCGTTTTTTTCAAGTCCTTTGACAAAATAAGCGTTTTTATTTCTTTTTTTGAGAAAATTGGCGAAATTTGCCTTTTTTCTAAATCTGCTGACTAAATTTGTGTATTTTTACGAAATTTGTGAGGGGGGCAGGTTGTGATTCGCTCTTATTTTTTTGCTGACGATCGAAAAAACTGATTTTTTCGGCGATCATTTGTCGAAATCCTCAATATTTATTCGTGATATTTTTTTTAGGTTCGAATTTTCGGTATCACATGCCTTAAAATTTCGGAAAATTCGGTACACATTCAACCTTTGTAATATTATGTGATAATATATTTTTTAAGATAATTTTTTTGTGTGTGATATTGAAAAACAAATGTTTGAATTATATTTTGTTTATTTGTAATGCATATAATCTCACGCATTTACATTTTTTTAAATACGTATTCTTATATGACTAATTGAAAATAAGACATATTGTTTTCTTAATATTCTCCATAGCCATGATTGCTTTGCGCTTATTCTTATATATATATATATATATATATACATATGGTAAAAATTTATGCATTATGACATTTTAGTGATATCTACATAAGAAATTAATCGTAATTTTTTGTGTCTGCGTGGCATTGCCCTTGATAACGAGCGATGTACCACAATTTCCTGTTTTATTTGTAATTATTCTAATATTGCTAATTCCATTTTATTGTCTTGTCGTGTTTAATTTTGTTATATTGGTTTATTCTACAGGGTAGAGCATAAAGATCTCCCCATTTTAAGAGGCCAAAAAAAAAAATAATAATAATAATATATAGGACATTGAAAACAAATATTTTATGTTTACATTCGGAAAGAAAAATGTTTGCCATTTATTAATTTTTACAATTTGTAACGAATTTTTGCTAGTAATTTCGAGGTTTTGTTGTACGAAGAATGATATAATCTAAATGTTTTCCTTCGATCTCTATACACTTGTGATGTCTATCCCGGAAATTCAGCGTAATTTTTTCCACCATTGCTGGAAGAATTGCTGCAATTTCAAATCGATTAGCATCCTTCAGTTCGTCGAATGCCTTAGGATTTAGGTTTATGTGTGTAAACTTTAGCCTTCAGGTAACCCCACAGGAAGAAGTTACATGCTGCTGCATGTGACGATATCATATTTCGTGCAATAAAATCTCAAAATTAACAGCAAAAATTGTTACAGATTGTAAAAATTAATAAATGGCAAACATTATTCTTTCCGAAAGTACACATAAAATATTTGTTTTCAATATGCGATATAGTTTTATTGACGTCTTAAAATGGGGAGATCTTTACGCCCCACCCTGTATATTCGTTGTAGATATTGATTGTGTACAATATATTACCTCTATTTTGTCCAACTTTATCTTCTGACTAAACTTATTCGCTTAACACTTATAGTGCATTTAATTTATATCCAAATTTTAAAAATTATGTGATTCAATAAAATATGCGCATTAGATGTAAATAGTCTGTTTCTATATATATATATGTATATTTCACTTTAGAATACTGGATTTTTTGCCTATGTAAATGCTATTGCTTTTACTTTTTTTCTCACTGTGACGATTGGATTATTTGAGTTTACGAGCCACAGACATCTTATAAATTTCGGTAATCTGCAACTATACTTTGCAATTACAATAACTTATAATATTTTTTGGTTTTTAATAATCATATTCAAACAAGAAATAAAAGAAAGAAATGCGATTAAAAAATGAATTATCTTTACGTAATTATGAATGTAATTATGAAATAAATTACTTAAAATTAAAAATGCTTATTTTTTAAAATCATTCAAATGATGAAAAATAAATAAATGGCTTTACGAAATAAACAAAACTAAATGAGAAAAAATACCGTCATAGATAAATTTTAATTATATTAATTTTAATTTTGAAAAAAAAAATAAACGTAATAACAATGTAAAATAATAATTTCAAACATCTTACTCCTTATCTTTTTCGTCCAATCTTAAGAATTTTATTTATCATGAAGCTTAATTGCATATGTCTGGAGTTTTTCTTTGGATCTGATTTAATCTTTTAATCATTAATTTTTATCTCTTTTTTTAATAACTAAGATTTTGATTTTTTAAATGAGAAATAAGATAGTTTTAACTTGTTTAAACTAATAGTTCATAATTCAGTGCTAATAAAGTTTTTTTTTTTTTTTTTTTTTTTTTTTTTTTTTTTTAATAATAAAAATAAATATTTAAATGTTTTCATCTTTAAAGGAAGAAAACACATTATTTTACAGATAAAATCTTCACAAATAAATCCTCTTGTGGTTATCGAATTTAATATTTGATTAACTATTAATCATACTTGCGGTTACTTAATAAATATCAATTTACCTTTGCTATTTAAATTTTCTAATTACATTCACTTTGTAATAAGACTATTTTCTAACCAAAAAATTTTTGTTGGGATTCTTTCTTTGTTGGCACATGTTTAATTAGCAGTACTTATATTAAGACAGACTAAAACATAATTGATATAATGTCCCAACAGTTGTGAAAAATCAGCTGCGGTGGAATCGACTCTGAGTCCAGTCTTTCCGCTCGGCCTTCTGTTTATCTGTACACGCTCTGTACAAGTCATGTAAAAATACTTGAATTGCCATGCAATGGATATATGTTATTGAAATTACCCTAGCATGTTTGGTATTTAAAATGAAGTAATGTAGCATATATTTGTCCTTTGCAAGGTGTTTGAAAAATGCAATTAAGGGAAAGTGGTGTACCTCGGACCTATTTTGATTTTTTAATTTTTTATTTTAAAAAAATGACAAATTTTAAAAAAGAAAACATTTTATAAAACTTTATGATGTTATACACTGCATATATTTGTCTTAATTTCTATGCAAATAATTTCCACGAAAACTTTTGAATAAAAAATAAAATAAAAATGGGACCGAGGCTTGGTCCCATTACTAAAAATGAAAATAAAAACTTGTTTGTAGTGAAAAAAATCAACTTTTATTAATCAAGAAGCTACATATAGAAATTTTTAATACATTTCATTGTTTATTAGGTTTTAAAAATAAGAAAGTCTAAATAGACATAAAACATCAGAACAATTGCACTTACTTTAATCACAAAAGACATTAAAATTTATTTATGTTTGTAATTACATTTATTTTTAGCCAAGATTGTAATTAGATAAATCAATTCTAAATGTTAAATTCTTGCGATGCCTTTCAGATCCATTAGACAATATTGCATGTACCTTGGACACAGTCCAAGGTACACTACTTTTATTAGATTCAAGGTACACCGCTTGACACTTAGAAACGAAACTGCCAATCATGATGTTAAAATTGGGCTTAAATTTATTCAAAGCACATGGTGTAGTAGCTACACCACTGTTTTATGATGCATAATTCTCATTTAAAAAAAAATAGATATGTTTTAGTTTAAAAATAACGTAGAAATAGCTAAAAAAATTTACTTTTGAAAGGTGAATTTCCTTTTTTAAAAACTGTACAATTAGTTGAGCATTAGGAAGGTCTCCATACTTTGCATACTCAGAATTTTTTGAAAAAAATACTAATTAAACTATGTAAGTATGTGATAAAGGATCAATCAAATTTAGCGGCGGAATTACTGTAAAAACTCTGTAAAAAAGTAAAATATTTTCTGATATTTGGAGTGAAAAGACGAAAACGTCACTCGATTTGGCAATCAGAACATTTCCTCGCCAAAAGAAACGATTTTAATGTAACTGAAACGTCTTTATCAATAGATTTTAAAATGCGTTTAAGTGGTATTTATGAATTTAAATTTAACAAATTAAGGAGTTTAATGCATATAATTTCTTTTTTTTGTACATATTTATGTTGCTTGTTGCTGTTGTTATTTAATTTTATCGCAGTAAAAATAATTTTATATATCAAAAATGTTTTCAAATATTTAAGCGTATTTCAAAATAAAGAACAAATAAAGAATGTTGCAATAATACATTCAGTCCAGTCATTTTAGCACGTTTTTTAACAAATAGCGGAAAAAATTAGAACAAAGCTGGATTTTTCCATAGATGCCAATTGGGGTATGTAGTTTAACATACTAAAAGTCCCCATCGATCCGATGTGAGCTTTCGCCTCCAGGGGGCGCTAATGAGCTTGAAAATCGGTTTTCTGTGACTATCTCACGAGCAATGGCATCTAGACAAAAAAGTTCAATTACAAAGATGTAGATAATTTAATTTCCTACAAAAAATGTCAGTAACATTTGTTTGTCACACCAGTCCTTCCCTGCCGAAAATCAAAATAAAGCAAACATAATTGAAAAAAATGCGGAAGCACAATCATAAGGCGGCTAAGAGCAGGACAAATACGAAACAACTTTCGATCCTCCCTCCCCAACTTCTCCCCCATTGTTTGTATGCCCCTATTGTTTGTATGCGTGCTTGTGCAATACTCATTGTCCAATACCCTATATTTCTTCTCATTTCTCGAATTGTGCCACGTGTACCATGTACCGTTCCAATGTTTTATTTCCAATTAGTGTTCATTTCGCTAGTGTGAAATCACCCTAATTTACAGAACAAAGTATTCTTTGGGAGATTTTAGGAAAGAAATAATTTTATTTTCAAAGTATATTGCATAAAGTTTTAAGTAGTTATGACAGCTTAAAATGACTTTCTTAATTGCTGATTGTGAGCGGAAAATGGAGATTGACAAAATAGTTTGTCTTGCATGCGGTAGGAAAAAAGGGACTGAAATCCCTTGAGACAGCAAGTTCGGAAATAAGTGACCATAAGTGGAAAATATTTAAAGAAATGGCTAAAAACAATAGTGAATTTACAGTTCACCCAAAGTGTAGGAAAAATTATACACGAAAATATTCTATTAAATCCTTACAATAAATCTAATGCAGAAAAACCATCAACGCCCAGATAAATTACTCGACTGAAAAAAAAAAATTGAGAAATTAGGACAGTCCGTTGTTTGAATTTAAGGGAAAATGTTATGTTCTGATACATTAGACGAAGCTTTTATACACAAAGAAAAAAAGAAAGCTTTAAAGTATCGTGAAAAAGAATTTTTTTTATCGAATTATTAAAATAAGACACGTCTCATATCTGAAATTTATGGAGAATGGTTTCGAAGAGAAACAAGCAGAAGATGATGCAGACACAATAATTGTTAACACAGCTATTGAAGTAGCAAAGTCTGGTGCGCTTACTGCTGTTGTTGACGATGATCTTGACTTGCTCGTATTGTTGACTGCTTTAACACCTCCAGAGATAGATATATTTTTTATTAAGCCTGGAAGAGGACGAATTGCAACCACCCTGTATTCATTGCACAGTCTTAACAAAGATGCTGTTCTGTAAGATCATATATTGTTCCCTCACGCTTTTTCAGGTTGTGACTCGACATCAGCAATGTCTGGGAAAGGTAAAATGTCGTTAGCAAAATTTTTGAAAAAGGAATAATATCATAACATACAATCTGCCAGCATTTTCAAAAGTGACCAAGTATTCCAATTTGAAATTTCCGAGGCAGGAAGCACTATTTTTCTTACTTTATACGGTGGTAAAGTAGAAATTTCTCTGAACAACCACCATTATGTATGTTTCAAGAAAGGAGTTGCTGTTGGTAAAAAAAAAAAGCCTTTCATCGTTGCCACCTACCAAAGATACAGCTAGATTGCACAGTTCCCGTGTATTTATCATCAAGTATAATGCTGGTTGGGAAAAAAACTGCTTCCTAAGAACTGGGGCTGGCAAAATGCACCTAATTTGTCTCCAATTCCAGCTACCTTACCACCCGTATCAAAAAATATTATTGAATCTATTTTTTGGACTTGCTCCAAAGGATCTGAAAAAGCATGTGGGTGTCGAAAAATTGGATTGAAATGTTCTGAAATTTGCATAAATTGCAGCGGAGTTTCATGTCATAATGCAAGTAAAATTGAATTTGAAGACGAAGAAGATATTGATAATATCCTGCCCACTGCAAGTAAGAGGGGAAGCGGTAAATCTGAATTCAGTGATGATATCGAAAGGCAAACAAAAAATACTGAAAGCAGCACAACAACGAAAGAAATAAATACAGATAATGATGAATCTGAATCGAATGTAGAATTTAAAGCTGTACAAAGAACTACTAAAGCAGTTAAACGACTGAAATTGGATTAAGCCTGTCATTATTAAGTGGAATATGCCTACGGGAGAAACAACAATAAAAAAAGCCCTAAATGCTTCACCTCAAGGGTAGTGTGGAAATAAGCATAAATGCATATTGTATATTCACTTGCTCCATTCAAAGGTAAGAATTTTAGATCTGTTTACACACTTTTTTTTTTTTTTTTTTTTTTTTTTTTTTTTTTTTTTTTAAAGTAGCAGCAGATTTTTCGTATTTTTATAATTGTACTTTCAAATATGTTCACTTTTTTATATTTTTGACAGGGAAGGTTTGGTGTGACAAACAAATGTTAATGACACTTTTTATAGGAAATTAAGTTATCTACAACTTTGTAATTGAACTTTTTTTCTAAATGCCATTGTTGGTGAGATATTCACAGAAAACCGATTTTCAAGCTCATTAGCGCCTCCTAGCGGCGAAAGCTCACATCGGAACGATGGGGACTTTTAGTATGTTTAACTACATAACCTAACTAGCACCTATGCAAAAATCCAGCTTTGTTTTAATTTTTCCCCTATTTTTGATAAAATGACTGGGCTAATTCCAATATTCGAGAAGTTTTTGTTTCCATAGAAATAAAGTTGAATCGATAGTGCTCATTTGGACTTCATTTTGAGATTGAAACGATTTTAATTTTATTTAATTCAAAATATTTCATAGCTAACTTTCAGTATATACATGATAAAATTACAGTTAAAACAAACTAAAACTGACAAAACTAAAGTTCTTTGTTTATATATAGATATATACATCAATGCAAGAAAGTATTTGACAAAAAAAAAAATAGTTTTGGAGTTTTATTCGTCACTTACCGGGGATAAATCGCGAAATAAACGAAATGTTCATTATTTTTTTACGAATGTTTTAAAGGGGTTCTTTGATAAAGATATATATCAACAAGAGAAGAATACTCTGAATTTTTTTTTAGAATTTTCTGAGTCTGCTCGTATGGAGACCTTCCTTGTGAGGGTGAAACCGCAATGTAATTCATGCGTTTACTAACTTCAACACAATACATCATTCAAAGTTATTTTTTAAAAAGTATTAGAACGAAAAGATGATAATAAGCAAAATTAAATTTTAAAAGTACATATGCGTTTTTCAGATTGTTTATTTAGACCTAATTTTATATCTTATTAAAGAGTGTAGTTTTGATATCATGTGAGTTCATGTGCGTGTCGTAATCTATGCTTGAAGAGTGATTTTCATTTCTTGTTAATTTTAGTCAAATAAATGTTATGAATAAGATTTTATTTGTTTTGATCATATATATCATATTTGTTTAACAAGGAGAGGATACGAGGCTTGTGTCACCGAATTGGATGAACATTTGTGTATCAATAGAGTATAGTTAGTATATAAATATATGACGCCCCACCAGTGGCCGAGAGGTTCTGACCTCTCAACTGGTAGACGGCAGGTGCTGGGTTCGATCCCAATCGCGGCTGTCGGCCTAACCGTTCGGAGTTTTCGTGGTTTTCTTCGAACCTTGCGTAAATACGGGTTAGGTTCCCTTAGAAAGACCCCCACGAAGGGCACTCCCTCCCGGTTCTATATCCCTAATGTAGATTAATCGGACGACAAAAAATAAACCATAAATATATGACAGTCATAAAGCGCAATACCCAGGGGGTCTCGAGAAAATAACCCTTAAAGTTCATGCTATAGTTTGTAATCCGATAAATTTCCACCATCAGCAGGCGCCTCCGTGGCTTGATCGGTAGACCGCTGGACTCGAGTTTTTTCCACCTGGGATCTAATCCCGCTCCAACCTCTTTTCGGAACGAAAATTCACAGTGATTACCTTTAACCACAATTGAAAAAATATGCATGACAATTGAAATTTACGAAAAATATAAATTAAATTGACTTTTTTGTGAGATATAAATGCATTTTTAACGGCGAAATTTTGCATATTTAAATATTTTATGTAAAAAAAAAAGTAATTTAATTTATTTGTCTATAGACCACAATTTTTATTTTGTTATTTAAAATTTTTTACATTTATTTCTATGAATAATCTACTAATTATTACAGACAAATTAAATTCGTGAAATAAATACGTGAATAATAATATTTTAATTTGTTTCATTATAGAAATATAATAAAACTGTATTGTATAAACATATTAAACAAGAAAAAATTCCGAAAAAATACTACATAGACGCTTATTCTAATTAAAAATCTAGAATCCAAGATTAAAAAAAAAAAAATCATTTTAAAATATAAAAATCATATTTCAAATAAACCTGGAAGTATTTCAAGTATTTGCACGGAAAAAAAATTAAAATAACATATTTGTTTTCATATTTTAGTTTTTTTCTCTATTAAAAATAGTAGCAAATCACAGAAAAAAAAACTAAATAATTTTAAATAAAAACAAAAAATCTCAAGTCTATACATATATATAAAATAAATATACTTACTTAAGAAAAAACCATGTGTACACATTTAAATATGCGAAATTTCGCCGTTAAAAAAGCATTTATATCTCATAAAAAAGTCAATTTAATTTATATTTTTCGTAAATTTCAATTGTCATGCATATTTTTTTCAATTGCGGTTCAAAGATAATCACTGTGAATTTTCGTTCCGAAAAAAAGTTGGATTAGATCCCAGGTGGAAAAAATTCGAGTCCAGCGCTCTACCGATCAAGCCACGGAGGCGCTTGCTGATGGTGGAAATTTATCCGATTATAAACTATAGCATGAACTTTAAGGGTTGTTTTCTCGAGACCCCCTGGGTATTGCGCTTTATGGCTGTCATATATTTATATACTAACTATACTCTATCGATACACAAACGTTCATCCAATTCGGTGACACAAGCCTCGTATCCTCTCCTTGTAAGTCCTGTTACACTAACATCGACTACAATTACCACTCAATGTATATTGTTAAATGTACAAAGAACAGATAAGCAAACAATTTTCCTTGCAATTTTGGTGATTGTAATAAAATATTGTATTTAATTTTTTTCATTTTTTTCTTTATATTTTAATTCTAGAAATAAAATAAGAAAAACAATTAAAAAATAGTCTTCATAGAATTAAGATTATAGTTAAGAAATAAATTAACATAATTCTAATTTAAAATTTGATAAATTTTTGAATAAAATAAGTTTTTGAAATATGAATAAATGAAACTTTAGAAACAAATTTTATGTAACCCCCCTTTTTTAAAAAACAATTAATTTTATTTATGCAATCACATAAATGCTCTAATAAAATAAAATATTACTTTTCTTTATCACTGTTTTCAAAAACAAGTTCAGTATGTTGTTTTTGAAGGTGCATTATATGAACATATGTAGTCCCGAAGTAATCAAACGACAGAAATGCAAAATTTCTTTCAACAATTAATCACAAAACAATTAAATGACTTTAATGGATATTGAAATCAAAAGAGTGATTTTATTTTTCATTTACTCCAATTTCTGCTAATTCACAGAAGCACAATCTGAATAGCAAACTGATTAAAAGCTTCACCTAAATCCATAAGACTACAAATATATTGAAATAGAGATGATTCAAGTGACGTCACGGGGTGTTTACTTCCTACCTTAGCGTGATTCTGAGTGACACACAAGTACTGCTTTTCAAGTTCTTTCATGCGTAACAACATATGCTTGTTCGAAAATTTAAAGTACAAAAATGCCAAGATTTTGTGGAATTATTGGCTGTGGAAGTAGAGCTGACAGAGATAAAAAATCATTTTTCCGTTTGCCAGCTGAACTTTCGAAAGGAAGTAACGAAAAAAAAGAATTTTCACGTGTTCGACGTCAACGATGGTTGGACATCATTAAAAGGGCTGACCTTACCGAGACGAAGAAAAAGTATTTGTGGATTTGTGAAGAACATTTTATTTCAGGTAAGCTAATAATGTCTTTTCTGTTATTAACGTATTAAGATTTTTTTTAAAAAAAAAAGGTCACTGAAGAGTGAGAGTTGTTGTTTCTGGACTAAAAAAACGTTCACAAATTGAAATTAAGTTTTTATGAGATAATCCACTGAACGCTGAAAAATAAATAAATAATAATAAACTTGTGTACTTTTCGCTTATATTTATATGTATGTATATATATATATATATAATATATATAGTATGTGTGGATTAAAGCTATACGTATAAATATGTTTATATATGTGTATACATGTAAATATTTAATATGTTTACATATGTTTGTATGTCGATATTGGTATACATATTTCGCATGTACCTTACTCAAATTGTACCGTTATATGGGGAAAAAAACGCATTTTGAGATAAACTCAAAACACAATGTTTCTTTTAATGTTTTTAAGGAACATGGGTTTTAATGGTTTGTTTACATTTCTAAGCCGATTATAATAACTGTTACAGAGTTAAAAGGTACTTAACTATCATTAAAAAAGAAGCAAACTTAAGTATTTTTAATGCATAATAAATTAAATACTATTAAGATTTTAGAGTGTGGTAGATTTCTGATCACTAATATGCAGGGTTCGCCGAAGTGGGCCCAGCCCGAAAAAACCCGGGCGGGTTTTTTCGGGCGGGCCCACTTGAAAAAACCCATTTGTGGGTTTTTTCAAATTTTCTCGTGTTTTCACAACTGTATCATTATTTAATCTAAAATATGAGAATGGAAAGATAAATGCCAATTTAAATAAATTTCAAACTAACCATATTTAAAAGAATTTCTAAGTATTGATAAAATGACCATAAAATAAATTAGTTTGTAAATAAGGAAGATTTTCATGGCTATATATTTTAAAATGCATCCAAGTGCTTTAAATCTTAATGTATACCTAATGATGACGCTTGAAATGTGATCTCCATCCTGATTGCTTGTATTGTTAGAGCTTTTAAGATTAATCGCAACATTTATTATCCTGCTTCAAAGTTCAATGAAAGTTTATACAGTAATTTTCAACACAAAAATGGTGACAGATTATACAGGGTTCCCAGCATCATGGAAAGTCAGGAAAATATCAAAATATACAGGAAAAGTCAGGAAATTTACAAATAATTTCTAAAAAAGTCATGGAAAACATTTGAGTGAAAAAATGAAAAATGAGACAAAATTCATTAAACAGATAGGTGAAAAAAAAAAAAAATACTGAAGTATGATTGCAGAAAAAAATTGCTAATTTTGGCAAAAGATTGTGAAAATACGTATCAAATTTTGCTGTATGCTCGTTTGGTCAGAGAATTTTTCTAGATTTGGTTTGGGAAAGTCAGGGAATTTGAGATTTGGTCATGGATAGTCAAGGAATTTGCCATTCATGTTTTGCTGAGAATCAATCCTGTTACAAAAAAAGAAAAAAAAAAGAGTGAAATTTTTTTAGTATAGTACTTTAATAATTTCATTGTTAAAATTATTACTAATAATTAATTTTTGTAAAAGCAAATCATAATGTTTATTACTGTCATAACCTTTTAACCTCATAAACTTTTTATAATCAATTAGTTATTTTAAATTGTATTTAGTAATATAAGTACCTTGTTTTCAAACAATCTGAACCATATTTCTTTAACATAAATAACTTTGATAGTATCCAAAGATCCCTAATAAAATCTAATCTAAAATGTATCCGGATACTTTAAAAGATTGCTTACATATGGCATACAAAAGCAAAACTAAACTAGTAAAAGTGTATTGCCATTTACGATCTAACTTTATAGATATGACTGACATTGGCTTTTAGATAATCCAATTTAATACTATTGCAATATAAATGCTGCTTAAATTGTAGTATATATATATATGCATATATATGTGTGAATACTATTTTTTTCTTCACAAAAATAAAAATATTTACATAAATGTTGCTGCTTTAAACTGATTTCTATTGAAGTAAATGAAAGAAATTGCATAAATTAGTCTTTAACTTAAGATTTATATATAAAGAAATTCAGTTGCACTTGATTGAATACATCATTCTTCCAGTAATCTAGTTCTATGAGATACAAAATAATCTTTTTAAATATATTTATATTTTCTTTTTATATATTTATTTTTATTGTTAATCTATACTTAATGCAAAATTATACCTTTGTTTCACTGATAAATGAAAAATTTCCTCAATTTTGCTGATAACGGTGGATTCAATGGGTGATTGTCGTCCGAAAATTTAAGGTATCCTCTTCAGAAAATTTGAAATTGGGTTATCAGTTCTGCATAGTTGCCAACTTGTATGGTTTTGCGCGCAGAAAAAACAATATCAGAAAATGGAAATTTCATGAAAGGATCGCCGAAAAAGCATACATTTCGTCAATATTTCTTGGGAAAACGACGATTTTGTCAATGTTTTTGTCAACGAACTTTGTGAAAAGATCGTTGAAAAATGCAAATTTCCTGTGCGGATTGCAGTTAAAATGACAATTTCACCAAATATTGCAAATAAAATGCTGAAAAATGCCATTTTCGATAAAAGATCGCTTACAAATATTTTGTCAAAAGGTCATTGAAAAAAACACCAATTTTATCAAAAGATCACGGAAAAAATGCTGATTGTCAAAAGATCGTGGGGATGGGATAGAACGCTGTTTTCAAGAAAAGTAAAATTGCAAATTTTGTCTAAAAATCAGCAAAAAAAAAACATCAATAATAAAAAAAAACCACGGGAAGATGCAGATTTTGTCAAAAGATCGCAGAAAAACTGACGATTTTGACAAAAGATTGCAATAAATAGCCGATTTTGCTAAAGTATCGCAGATAAATCGCTGATTTTGTCTGAAGATCACAGGGAAGTGTTGATTTTGTCTGAAGATGCAGAAACCACCACCCGCCTCTCGCAAGGGGTAACTTGCAGAATCCCTGCGGAATTGGGGCTGTGCAAATGCATGCCACATACATAACAAAAGTGGCAAGTCCTTAAAATTTTTTTGACTTCTTGGATTTTTTCTTCCCAACTCTGTATGAACCCTGTTACTTAAATTACATCTTTATTTTCTTGTAAAAATCGATTTTTTTAGGGGGAAGGCAGTAATATAAAACTTTACATTTCATATGCCAATGGTCATTTACAAAATTTTATTTATTTTTAAGATTTTAAAACTGGTGTCCATTACTGAAACACTTTATTTATGATTTTCCAGCAATTGACACACCAAGTAACCAATATTAAAACTGTAATTTCAGTAGAGCATAAAATATTTTGATTTAACTAAAAAGCTAAACAAATCAATTTAATCGTAAAATTTTACTAACATTATTAACTTTACATATTACAATATTTTGTTTTACAAGTTTTGACTTATACTTTAATATTATTAACTTTTCCTTTTTTAGGAAGACCAGCTGATTTATTAGATAAAAATAATCCAGACTGGGTGCCGAATATCAATCTTGGTTACAAACGGAAAGAAGGTGGTTATCCAGCTCTAGCTCGGTATCAGCGGTGCAATGCTAGACAATCTCTGGCATCAAAAAGCGCAGAAGGTGCCAATGATACAGAAGAAGATTTTGCCCCTGCTGATGCTTCAGAAACAGACTATGACCATACTTCCTCTGACATTGCAGAAATTCCAGAAAGAGTGGCTGTAACTGCTACATGCAGCACCCAGACTTCACTAACTATGCAGCATATAGATATGATGGTAGAAGCGCAGGAAAATTATGTTTTAGATATTTGCAATTTGCGGGAGGAGTTAAAAAAGAAAGAAATCAATGAAGAAATGTTTATGGGGGATGACAAAAGGGTTAGGTATTATACAGGGCTGGAATCATTTCAAATATTGATGCTTGTTTTTAAATTAGTTGCACCATATTTGAATGAGTGCTCTGTATCTGCACTGACAAAATTTCAACGATTTATATTTACCATGATGCAGTTACGCTTAAATTTGGATTTTCACGATTTAGCCTACAGATTATCAGTATCACAAGCCACTATTTCAAGAAACTTTTATACCTGTTTGGATGTCATGTTCCATCGCTTGTCCAGACTAATTGTCTGGCCTGAAAGGGATGTGCTGCAGTGCCGAGTACCTCCAGCAATTCAAGAGGTATTCGGAAAAAAAGTTACGGTCATTATTGACTGTTTTGAGGTGGAAGTAGAAAGGTCTTCCAATTCACTTGCTGCTCGACAGACCTGGTCCAATTACAAACAGAGACATACCATAAAATACTTACTTGGAATATGCCCTCAGGGCACAATCTGTTTTGTATCGAAAGCATTTGGTGGTAGATGCACTGATAACTACATAACTTTAAATAGTGGTCTATTAGATAAGCTTTTACCTCATGATCTAATATTAGCTGATAGAGGTTTTAACATAAAAGATGCTGTAAATCTGAGTTGTGCGGAAGTAATAACTCCACCATCTGTAAGAGGCAAAAATCAGCTAAGTAGCATTGAAATTGAGAATACACGATCATTTGCATCAGTACGGATCCATGTAGAAAGAATTATAGGTGTGCTCCGCCAAAAATATAGAACTTTTGAGGGAAGGATTCCAATTTCCATGGCAAGCAATAATGATTATGATACTTCTGCCTTGAGCAAAATCGTAGTTATTACATCTGCTTCGGCCTATTTTCCACCGAAATCCGATATGTTACTTTGTTTTTAAATATAGTGTTTTAAATTTTGAAAGAGTTTTATTTTATGATTTGTCGCAAAAATTTAGATGTAGATTAAAATTCGCCAAATCTGTAACTGCGGTGGCGTTAATACGTAAGTACCAATAATTTGAGTAGAGTCTTCACCTTCTATGATTACTTACATCAAAGAATCCCTTTATTTGATTACGTAAACAATGACTCCTTTTATTGTATTACTTAATGAAATGTTGTAGGCATAATATCTAATTTTAAGAGGAAATTTTTTAGATTGTTTTGCAATAAATATAATCCAAGAGCCGACAGCACAAAAACCTATATTGTCAAGCACAAGAAAAAATTGTCTATTTTGTGCTAAAGTAGTAATAGGAGAATCTAATGATCCATATCTGCTGGAAGTGAATTGGTTCATAAGCCAAAAATTTATACCGCTAGGGGATTACTCATAGGGTTTTTTGTATTTTAAGCCAAAATTAAGTAAATTGGAAAATTTTCAGCTTCAAATGCCATTTATTAAAAAAAAAAAAAAAAAAAAAAAAAAAACTTTTGGTTTACATATGTACTTATATGAAGATCATATTTTCATAATATTACAATTTATGTTGAAGTTTTTAATATATCATGAATTAAAAGTCTAATTTTTTAAATTGCAGTTCAAAATTAAGTCAGTAGAAAATTTCAGCAGCTTCAGATTGTCATTTATTTGCAAAAGAAAAATTCATTTGCTTAACTAATGTGCTTATTCATCAATCATATTTTCATTATATTTAACCATTTTCTAGAATCTTATAAAACTTGAGTAAAAAAATATAATCCACCATGAAATTAAATTATTTTGCGATACTGTGAAATAAAGTCTACTGAAAATATAGTTATATCGTCAATATTGTTAAAATAAAATAACAAATGAAAATCCTTATTGTAATGACAATGAGATAAGATACACTGTATTTATCACTAAGTGGATTGCGATTTTGTTTCCTGGGCAAAATTGTTTACCTTTATGTCTATTATCAAAACACTGAAGTTTTTCTACTTTGACTAGAAACAATCCAAGAAACAGAATATTTACTATGCAGAATAGTTTTTTTTTTAATTAAATGACAGAAATTTTACTATTAAATAAGTCAAACTTTACCTTTGAAATAATTATGGCAGCAAAAGTGTGTAAAAACATTCCCTTTTAACTAAATTTGAACTGTTTTTGAGTATCTTTATAAGATGGCAGAAAAAATAGTGTGAGGCTGTTAAAAATTATTTTGGTCCAATTGAATATTTTAATATTCAGCTAAACTATATACTTTATTAAAAAAAGTATTAGTTTTTTTTTTTTTTTTTTTTAAGCAAGTATTTTGTATGTTTTTTATCTAACATCTTTTTTTTAAAATATGCGCAGGCACAAACATAGCTAGCAGACAACTTCAACTGGTCTCAAGCTGTGCAGATTTAAGGGAGTCTACTGTAATAAGAAAATAAAAATTTGAGACTGAAAATGATGAATAGAAATTACTACAAGAAAAGTATTAACATGAACATTATAGACTAAGAGACGGCAGGAAAGACAATCATCTCATTGAGATCACCGTTTAAATTCCAAAATTAGTTAAAACTATTTGCATATCAAAACACAATTGGTCTGCTAAGATATATCTTGATAGAAAACATTTAAAAACCTTATTTTAGGGATAGCCTTGTAGGTTTACTATTGTGATTTTTCAGCAATCCAAAGGTATGAAAACATGGATGATAAAAAGAGCAAGAAAACACAATAGTAAACCTATGAGTTATCCACTAAAATAGGGTTTTCGGGTGTTTTCCACCAAGATATGGCTTTGCAGACCAATTGTGTTTTAATATGTGAAAAGAATTTTAACAAATTCTAGAATTTTAGCTGTGAACTTAATAAGGTGATTGTCCTCTCTGCTATCTCCCAGTCTATTAGTTTATTAAAATTATTATAAATATAGGGAGTACAAGTACAAAGATGGAAGTATACAACAACTAAAAGTAATTAATTATTAAGGTGTACAATCATGGGCTGCAATTGCTTCGCATCTTGCAGTGATTCATTATTTCGCGTGAAATATTTTCCCATCAGTTCGGGTAAAATTACTAAATGAAAAAAAGTTTTTGCAGACTGTGCATTTACTTGCCAAAAATAATCATCTAAAGAAATTCTTTCTACAAACAAAGATTTTTCAGTCCACAGTACAAAGTCACAATATTTTCTGCCGGATATTCCCAGTTGTGCTTGGACTTGATAGAAATAGGAGTGGTCGCGTTTCAAAAATGTTCTATTTCCCACTGTTTCCAAGCAGCTACTTCTGTTTTCTACGTCTTCTTTGGAACATCCTTTTAAACAGTAAGGACATTTAATTTCTAAACAGCCTTCCCCACAACAATCACAAGTAATAAGTCCATCAGGAGAAGCCCCAAAAAATGGATATTCATTACTAATAATTAATCCAGATTTGCAAACTTCAAAATTCAAATGGTCTTTACCTTTGGCGGATGAATATTGTTTTAAAGCTGTTTCTTCATGCTTACATCCCCATTTTACAGCTTTAGTCGTTAATTTAACTTTGTTTGGATAGCATATGGCTTTTATTAAACTCAATGCTGGTTTTTCTAATGCCGTACTACATACAGCTTTAAATTTTGATGCAGTTATTCTGCCAACACGATGTTTATGCCATAAACTGGAAGAAGCTTGTCTAACTGTGTTTTTAAAAATATTATTTGCTTGCAATGGAGAAACTGTTATATTTATATCCAAAGCTTTCTTTTGTAAATAACCAAGAGGCTGAGACAACAATGTTTGATCAAATAACGATGCTAAATCAAGTGGGTAATCGATATCAGTGGCATTCGATTCACAAAATGGTTTTACAACATTAAGTATGCCAGCTTGGGGATTTATAGATTTTAGTTCCGTAAGAAAATTCATAAATTCGTTGTCATTCATTTCGGGAATATCTTGAGTCTTACGTGGAACTGTATTTTGAACTGTGAACGATTTTCTTAGTTGCCTTATTGGAGTTGAGAAGTCGATATCCTCAACTTTAGCATACTTCACAATCTGCTTACTGGGTGCTGTCCAATATGCTGGCATGTCTGTGACAGTTTTCCTCTCTGTTTTACGTACCAAATCTTCAACGTAAAACAATAAGGCAGCAACATATGAACAGGATTCACTTAACCCAGCAATACAGGTACAATGGGCACTCTTTACAGTTCCTCCAGTTTCAGCAATTACCCACACTTCAAGTGGTTTTGCATTGAGTCGCTGAGAATGTTGAACCTGAAATATAATAAAATAATTTAGACATATTTTATCAAAATCAAAAAGAAACAAATTTATGCATGCAATTTAAAGTTGATCTTTTTTACTAAATGTTTTTGTATTAATCAAGCTTTTTTGGTTATTAAGTATGGCTAAATCTGAAATAAAACTTAATTATTTTATGATTTTGATGTGAATTGCTGGTGAAACTTATGATGAGATTATGAATGTTATTCAAAGTATCAAAACGTTTAAAAATGATCATATAAATACATTCCTTGCTTATTTAAAACACTAATTTTCATTCACTTGAAAAACAGAAACTTTTACAACAATAACCTGATACTGTACAAGTTTAATTATTAATATTATTGTTTACAGTTAAATTTCTATTTCTTTTAAAAATAAATTTACAAAAAATTCTGATTTAATAACAAATTACTTTTCAGATTATTTTTAAATAAATAACATAATGCAATTTCTTGTGAAAATATATAAGTAAATAATTGAAGCACAAAAAATAACATAGACAAAGAAAATTTAAAGAAATATCTTGTACAATTATTTTACAATATTGAAGAAACAAATTACCACTCAAATATACTATTAGTATTTTTTCCACGAAGCATTCCATAACATAGGACTAATTTTGCTAATCTTTCTGCCCCCAGATTATTTCTTAATTTGTTGAGTATAAAATATTGAGTTGTATAAAATAATTGTTTAAACATAAATTACATATGCATATGTAACAAAAAAAAAAAAAATCTATTACATTACTCAATTTTTCAAAAATCAAATTTTTTTTTTAATTAAAACTATCCACAATATTTTATTTGTGTGCATATATTTATTCTGAATTATTTAAGTACTAATTATTTAAGGATGAACTACAGTAGACTCCCTCAAATCCGCACATATTTTAAGGATGTAAACAATGAAACATTCAGTTCAGATCTTGGTGCAAAAATTGATTTTTACAGTTTCATATCAATTCCATACATTTTTTTTTAATTTATAATTTTTATTAAGGTTATTGAATTCATGTTTTTTCATGAAGAAAGAATAATTTATTTCTGAAAAAATAAAGATATTGCTAATATTATTGGTAATCAGAATCTTACCAAATATATTTATGTATTAATCAAGCTTTTTTAATTATTAAGTCTGGCTAAAGCTGAAATAAAATTTCATTATTTTATGATCGTGATGGGAATTAGTAATGTACCTTTATGAGGCAAGTTTCATTGAATGTTTTATGAAAAACACATTTCCTCTTATTTAAATGTACAATATTGATTATTAACTTGACCTTTCCTTTTAGTATTTTAATCATTTTAAAAAATATCTAAATTTTTATTATTTTAGTTTATTACTTATTTTAATACTTTATTATATTGTAAGCATTCATAATACTTTTGATTTCATTATTAATTACACTCAAATTACTGTTTAAAAAATGTAAACAAAGCAATGACCAGAAATCCGCAAAATTCTAAAATCCGCAAAACCCCTGGTCCCATGCTGTGCGGATTTGAGGGAGTCTACTGTACTTAATAAATTTAATATTACTAAAAAAAAATCAGAGATTATGTCACAGAATGTCTTTATGCCAGTTGTTGCCAGTTTCTGCCGGTTAAAACCACTTTCTTCGTTCTAAATTAAAATGATTCTGAAATGATCAAATTAAAATACCATTTTTTTCTTAAACGTGAACACGGATAAGAGAGGTGCATATGTAAATTTTGAAGTGGTAAATATAATGTTGGATTTAGATTTCATGGGGCAAATAATCAATGATTGAGTCAAAGTAGAGTATATTTTTCTATTTTACATTGAAACAGTTTTTACATATTGTCGAGTTACTTAAGTAACTCAAAACGGTACTACTTGGTTATCCCGTCGACCAAAAAACTTTCGCCAAATTATAATATTAAATGCTAATAATAGATGATTGTGAATGTCATATTCAATTTCATTAAACACAATACACATATTTAAAATGTGATCAAGTAGTTTTTAATTCCACTTTTTATTTGTATTCACATTTTACTAATTTATTTGTTTATTATTATTAATAAAACTTTAAACTGCATGGACATTTTCTTGTTCCTTTTATTATTTTTGTAAGCAAAAATACCAATTTGATTATTATTTTTGTAGGGTTGCAGCACGGAAAAACCGTATGTTTTGTAGGTTTAGTTTTAATCAAAATATAAGTTTTTTGAATGCGATAAAAGGGTCATTCCATGTCAAATGAACCAAAAAAATTTGATATTCAAGGTGACTATTTCAAATTTCACTGAAACTTCCAGGGATCATTCTCTTCCATGATGATACAAATTAGAGCATATTTTTATTTTATCCCTTTAAACGGAATAGTCATGAAAATTTCTACATTTGATAGAACTTGAGAAATTTAAAATATGTAAGCAAGCCATAAAATGATGATTTTTCAAGATTTAAATAATTAACTAATGAAATTTTGATGCCAAAAAAAAAAAAATTATGAACACATATTCTCATTTATATCATCAGACAGAACGATTCCTGAGAGTTTCATCGAAATCTGAAAGATTCAGGTTGAGTCACTGGTTGATTTGGCATGGAATGTCCCAAAAACAACTTTTAATTATAACTTTTTTTTAAATAACAACAACCAAATACAGATATAGGATATATACTTCTACATGCTTAAAAACTTACAATATGTATGAATGATTACATAATTATTCACACTAGAAGAATAATATATACATAAATATAACACATTACCTTTCCAAGCAAGATGGATAGTCCGTTTCGTTGTGTAACAGAAAGTTCCTTCACCCAACCACAAACGAACTGATTATACGCTTCTAAACTTTTAAATGCTTTGAATTGTTCCATTGTATATTGACTGATACCATATACTAAATAATGGATGATATCTCCCCATACAATATCAGGTAGACATTCTGGAGTATTTAACCATTCCTTAGAATCCAACGAATATGGATCAACTCCTACAGCTTGAATTTTACACAAATATCTAACTTTTGCGTCACCACACAAAGATTCCACGTAAGACATTTTAATTTTAAAAGCTTACTTGCTTAAATTTCTTAAATGATTGCAATTAATTAAAGAAAATACGCTGACACAATATATGAAAATACACAACACGCGTTAGTAAACACCAATTGTGTGTCACTCAGCTTGGTTGTTACGGTTGTCGTCAGGCAAAAAGTCACGTGGTTGAAACATCTCTATTAGGACGTGCCAGAACTAGTAAAGATAACAGGTTCTTCTGTTTATTTATTATCAAGCTTTTAACCACTTAATCGTTGCGCCCGAGACATTCACGAGTTGCAAGCTTCACGGGTTTTATTCAAAATTATTTGATTCCCGCCGGTTAATTGGTTTTATGCTGGTATCATTTTATTTGTCATTAAATAAGACGAATATTTTTTCAAAAAAGTGGTGGCAATAATGAATTTAAATTTTTAAACCGTAATTTAATGAGACCATTAAGCTTTTAACAATCTGACAACTAGTGCAGATTTCTGTGGAACATTTTAACGTGACGTTTGACACACTTATAATTCCATTCATATTCCAAAATTATTTTATGAAATGTCGTCAATAATTGAAAATATGGATCAAGAAGAAATTTCACTTACACAATAAATGTTAATAGTAAAGACAATTGCGTTGCTTAAGGGAAACCGGCATGGATTATGTAGCCACCACGTGAAACCTCCCACGAAATTGAGATATGACATCACTTTTAAAATTTAGAAACAGCTAAGAATTTAGAAAACCCTGGTGTAGGCTCCTAAGGACCATTTCAGTTTTAAAACATTTGACTTACAATTTAGCTCCAAAATAAAAGGAGTCATAGAGCATCTAATACAAGTTTGGGTGCTCTACACTACATTGACAGAGCGGATATCTGGTCCAATAAAAACGGAGAATGAAAAAAGAGAAGGTGCCAGGAGTTACAGCAAAACTAGACATCCAGGAAAACCAGAGGCTCTAACTAGCACTGACTCTGAAAACTATTTAAAAAGGCGGTTCAAATAGCTCATACTAATTTTGATAGTAAAGCTTAATGTACAAGTCACACTAAACAAGGGTACACTTGGACTTAGGCTTTAAAAAGGCTTTTTGCTACACTATAGCATATTCATCACAGCTCCAAGTAACATTTCGGCGTTGACCAGGATCGAAAGGGGAAAGATGATTTTTAACACAATAAACATACCAAAAATAAAATTTATCTAACAAGTACTGAATTTCTGACCAATTTCAATAGTCGACAACTTACACGCTCCTCAAAACAACTCGGACAGTTCAGGTCTGAAAAAACACTTTACTGTGCGTATTTTCACGACGAGAAGGGGACACACCGAGCGGCGTTCATGATGATGATGGAATTTGAAAGGGAAGATGTAGAAATCGAAACCACTATCTTGTAAAGAGCAAAATGTCTGTAATATTATCACCAACTAAGGGCCAATCTTTGTTGTATCAAAATCTGTAACAGGAAAAGTTTTGTTTTATAAACTAAATAACAATATGAATAATTAAATTTTTAATTTTTCCAAACCGGGCGATAAAATGTCCAGGTCACCGTTAGCCAAAGCCGCTAATGTTCTAATAACTAAGATACCCCGGACAAACCTTGCATACACATATAACTGACCTAAAATCCTAAAAACTGTGACATCTGCTCTGAAATGTGGATCAGCTATGCAGAATAAATCATAAGTAATGGAAACTCTAAGAAACGTTGGAACGGTGGTTTTTTATTATCCACGTAGTAAGTGTTTAATAAAAAATAATTTATAAACTAATACAATAAACATTGTTAAAAAATCACCCTTTCTTCAGACATAGCCGCAAAGAAACGTATAACAGTGGCATGAATTTTTGATAATTTCTTTTATAATAAAAGTGGCAGTAAGCAGTGTTTTAATTTTTTTTAATGACTATTTAAAAGAAATTTCTAGCCATTTAAATTCTTTGAAGTTTTTTATGAGAAACAACGATAATGTTTTGGAACTATGTGTGTAATTTTCTTTCTAAAATATTAATATTTAATTTTAGAAAGCAATAAATCTTGAAGTATAAAGAGATTAAATTGCTTTGTACCACGGTTTATACAATTAATTTTGCGAAAACGTTATACAGGCACTCAGGTAAAAGCAACCGGAAATAAATGATATTGTTGTTTAGTCTTGGCAGTTATTTTTAATAATTATCATGAACAATGTTCATAAAATGAAAATTCTAAGATTCGGGTGCATAAGAAAAATCCTTGGACAATCCTCACCCATAGCAGTAGATTTGTATGTGCGGTAGATTTCGCTAGCCATCGCAGGCAGACAGAGTGAAACTTTCAATTATTAGTGTAGATTATTTATTTATTGATGAAGTGTTGTTTGCATAATGGAATATTAACAGGAAACAAACGTTGAACTATTTAATTGTCTTGTGTGCAAACAGGTTAATCTTCCAGAATCAAGTTGCAAACAATGTAAGGTTTTTTTTTTCTTTGTTTAATGGCGTTCAAAAATAATTTTTAAGGCATAAAATTCAATAGTTTAAGATAAAGTTTTGAAATAATTATACTTGAATCCACTATTTCCTTTTACATGACTGAGTAAAAATTTGGAAAAAAGGCAATAGATTTCTTGAATCGTTGTCACTGAAGATATGACGCCAGAATTACCTACAAATATGTTTTTGATTTATTATTTAGAAGATTTTAGTTAAAATCCTATCAATATACATCTATTATTTTTTTATAATTATAAAAGTTTCTTAATGCGAAACTTTTATAATTATAAAAGTTTCTTAATGCGAAACGAGAAATAAATAATTAAATATATCCCGTGAAAGTTAATTGTTATTTATAAAGTAACCTTAATCAGGAATATCAGCTAATCAATAATTAAATTTGATTGCAATGAGAGGATATAATTAAAGTTTTCTTCTTACATCATTATTAAAGCATCCAATTACTTTTTTTTTATTCTTGAAAAGAAAAAACAGAAAAAGAAAAAACTTCATTAGCACACAATTAAAGAGTATTATTTTAACCACTTAACTGCTCAATAGTTTTGAAAAATATTTTCAAATGATGCCATTTTTTTTTTTTTTTTTTTTTTTTTTTTTTTGACGTGACAACGTCTTGTAAATTGGTTTGCCGGGAGACACTTCAAGAAACTGCGTTACGTTACGTTACGCTCCGCTCACGATACGCGCTCACTTTTCTCTTAACTTTTTCCGGTCACTTGTGGGACCATTTTCTGAACGTGAATGTGAATTCGCTGCAAGGAAGGGGCGGTGCTTAATAGGAATTTTAGATAGTATCAAACTAAGACGAAATACGTTATGTATTAGTTATTAGTATAAAGTACAAAGAAAATAAGTGTAGTTTATTTCGTAATTCGGTGGTATATTATGGAAAACTAATGATATGTGATTAGTGAAAGCCATTTTACTTTAGTTATATTCTGCTCATTGAAAAATTCTTTAATATGCTGTTTACAAAATTCAACATTTGACATCAATAAACATGAAGTAAAATGTGTTTAACAAACACAGTGTATTGCAAGTTATTGTATGTATATTTGTATATAAATACGTATGTATGTGTAAAGGCAAAAATAAAATTTTGTTAATATGAAATTCAGTGCGAGATTCTTTGTATAAATTAATGTTTTAAATATAATTCTTTGTATAAATAAATGTTTTAAATTGTTACTATTATTTCATCCTTCTTCCTACTATACGAATGAATATTCACATTAAAATTATTTTACAACTCAAAGTCGTTGTCACGTAAAACTTTCGCCCGTATACCGACTTTACAGGCAACCAATTTTTTTTTTTTTTTTTTTTTTTTTTTTTTTTTTTTTTTTTTGCTGTTGTTATTTTTGTTTTTTTGTTTTTTACAGAATTTTTAATTTTTATCACCGGATTTTCAAAACAGAAATTTTAAGCTAATAAAGACAAAAAAAAAAAAAAAAAAAACTCGGCTTAAATAATGCAAAATTTTCAATAAAAATTTACTGGTGAGAATAATAAATCATGATTGGCATAAACATGTTGCCTGTATGATGTACAGGCAAGTATGGAAAGTGGTTAAAGTAATTGCTTAATCACATCATTTATACAATAACCAAAAGATCTTATAAAGGGAATACACGATGAAATTCCAGCCCATTCACATTAGTTTTACACTGACATTTTATTTTCAATTATTATATGTAACTAAATGTTATTCAAGTGTTTACATATACAATCAAACCTCGCTAACATGAACACGCTTAATGTGAATTACTTTTAACATGAATTGTTTTCACAGTCCCTTATAAAGACGAATATAAAGATTTGATACTGATAACATGAATTACTGTTACCATGGTCAAAATTTTTATTCCTCTTGAAGTTCAGGTTAACGAGGTTCGACTGTATTTTAATTCACGTGTTTGATAAACTATGCAAAAACTTTACACAAGTTAGAAATGTCTAAGTTTTTCAGCTTTCCGAAAAATTGTACTTTAAAGCTAAACACGTCTAACTCATAAAAAAGTCGATTGATTTTTACAAAAAAAATTTTGTTCGTAGAGCATAAATATAAGATCATATGTGTCACGGCAAACAGTTTTTAAGAAGTTTCAGAAAAAAAAATCTGAAAAATAGAAAACGTGTAAAAAATTACCATTGCTGTAAAATAAAAAGTATTAGTCGTAGAAAAAAACTATCTGTCAAATGTCTAGATTGAATATGTATTCTAAATTTCATCAAAATCAGGCTAGTAGTTTTCGGGGAAACAGATCTTACAGATTGCATATTTCCTACAGGATTGCTCCCAGCATGGTCTTCACTAAACCACTTGAAGGGCGGTGATGTCGCCTTGGCATCACCTAATTTTATTGTATGATTAAGTGAGCGCAATTTTTTAAAATTTCTTTGAAGCTAAAATGAACACCAGAATATGATTTTACGTTATAATTTTGTGATAATTTCTAGCAGTGTTGCCAGATTGGGGATTTTGTTTTCAATATGGGGAATTTTTTGGGGCCAACTAAATCTTGGGGACATGTTTGGGGACAACGGAAATTTTTGGGGAAAAGCTGGGGAATTGTTTTCGCAATTTCACTTTTTACTTTTGACATTTGCCTATACTGGATCGTCTCGAATTTGATTTTGATTTCGAAAGTAAAAATAAAATACAGAAATAATAGATATAAATCATTATTCTCATGGTCGTGCTCACCTTACAGATTCATCGCGATCTGCAATATGGACTATCCTCCTTTTGAATTTTCAGATAAGAAAGTCAGGCAGCTTTTCATGACATTCGTATCACGGACAGACACACAAGACAGAAAGACATTTCATTTAATAATATAAATTTATACAAATATATACACTGAAGTAACAAAAGTCATGGGATAGCAATATGCAAATGCATGGATGGCAGTAGTGTGGCTTACAAATTGAATAAATTAAAAAGCGCCTGGACAAGATTCTTGTTTATATTCAACTCCTTCGTAAGAAAAGGTCGATTATGTGATTATGGCCACACGACGAGAATTATCGGATGTCGAAAGCAGTATACTACTTGGAGCTACACGCAGGTGACTTTTTATTTTGGAAATCGTTACAGAATTCAACATTTCGAGATCCACAGTGTCAAGAGTGTGCCGATAATACCTAAATTCAGGCATAACCTCCCAACATGGCCAAAGCAATAATCGGCCGGGGGCATTTAATGACCGCGATCTTCGACGTCTGCTTAGACTTGTCAGTGTAAACAGACAAGCAACGCTGCGTGAAATAACCGCAAGAATGAATGTGGGACTTCCGACAAGTATGTCCGATAGGACAGTCCTGCGAAATTTCGCTTTCATGGACTATAGCAGCATATGGTCGACTTGGGTGCCATTACTAACAGCACGACATCGCCAACAGCGGCACTCTTGGGCTCGTGACCATATCAGTTAAACCGTAGACGATGCAAAAAAAGTAGCTTGGTCAGATGAGTCTCGACTTCAATTGGAAAGAGGTGATGGACGGGGTACGAGTGTGGCGCAGATCCCCTGAAGCCATGGACCCAAGTTGTTATCAAGGCATTGTGAAAGCTGGTGGTGTCTCCATAATGGTTTGGTTTGTGTTTACATGGAATGGATTGAGTCTACTGGTTAAACTGAACTGATCGTTAACTAAAAATTAAAACGTTCAGCTACTGGGAGACCACTTGCAACGATTAATGTACTTCATAGACTGAAACAACGTTGGAATTTTCGAGGCTGACAATGCACCATGGCATCGGGCCATAACTGTTCGCGATTGGTTTGAAGAACATTCTGGGGAATTCCTGCGGGTGATTTGGCCACTTTGATGGCACTATATGAATCCTATCGTGTGTTTATAGGACATAATCAAGAGATCAGTTCGAGTACAAAACCCTCCACCGGCAGCAATTTCGGAATTATGGACGTCTATAGAGGCTGCATGGCTCAATATTCTCCAGAGAATTTCCAACGACTCGTGGAGACCATGCCAGGTCCTGTTTCTGCACATAGCCGGGCAAACAGAAGACCGACACACTATTATCAGGGTATCCCATGACGATTGTCACCTCACTGTACATATAACATTTTTTGTTCATCAATGATGGTTATTTTGTGTTTCATGGAAAGCTAGTAGAGATATTTGCAATTGCAAGACCTACAAGTGCATACTACAGTCACATTTTATCTTTATAATTGACAATCGTCAATAAATGCAGCAGCCCTTCTAGTTCTTTTCATAAGAAACAAATGAAAACTCTGCAGTCTTAAACGACTTAGACTTTTACATTACTAAATCTTCAGGGCATGTCCGAAAAGTTCATTTACTGTATTTTTTAAAAGATTTAATTAAAGATATTAAAAGCAGCTATGTTTGTTTTATTATTGACAAAATCACAATGATTCATTCAATGTAGATGCTTTGCATTAGATAGGTGCTTCAGTAGGGGAGGAGTGACAAAAAATTGAAAATGTTTTATAGATAGAAGCAGATAGAAGGACATAATGCCAACATCATCTCAGATTCATTCAAACTCTAACTTATCAGACATAGTCAAGATCTTGAAAAAGTTATTGGTATGAAAAATGTAAATGGAGCTAATGAAATGTTAGGCCAGTTTAAATAACAAGTGTAAACGAGCTTGTCGTTGTAAAATGTATATCTTTTTTCTCGTCGATTAGCTGTGAATATACATAAAAAATTCTGTTAAGCTTATATATATATATATATATATATATATTTTTTTTTTTTTTTTTTTTTTTTTTTTTTGTAAATGGGGAATTTTTTTTTAAAAAAGTGCTTGATTTGGGGAAAAAATTGAGTTTAAATTTGTTAAAAATTCTTTATAACAGAAAATTGAAAATTGAGAACTTGACTTTTTGAGTAGAAATTATGTTGGGGACTTTTTCTAAAAAAACCCATGATTTGGGGAAAATTTCAGAAATTTTGGGGAAATTCGCTTTTGACAATCTGGCAACACTGATTTCTTGTTATCTCTTATTAATTTTTGTCATAACTTTCATTTTTATTTACCTTACTTTCTATCATTTCTCATGTCATATTAAAAGCAGCTGCCAAACCATTATCTATATTCCCGTATATTCTGGATTTAATGATTATTCCGTTGCTATTTGAAATATCATTTAACTCAGAGCATCATCTACGATTATTTCTGCACTTTCGTGTTCCAGATTTGCAAAATTTGTCAATAGATTTAAATTTTAAACCTGTTGTTCGGAATTCTTGTTCAGAGTTGTAGTGTAATGATATTTCTGTGAAAGAGATTCGGTCACATTGAAGCATGACCGGTATTAGGAAGTTACAGTTGTTTGGAGTGACTATTGTAGGAGGTTTCCCTGTGAGCACAAATATACTTTTATTTCTTACCAAAAAAATCTTCTAGTAATTACTGGTATCATTCATTTATTTCAATTTTTTAAAAATACAAGTCCCTGAAAAGGTTAGAACAGTTTAGTTGTTGATTAACCCTTTAACGAACAAATCATTTTCATTGCTAAGATTTTGAAATAAATGAATGACACCGGTAGTTGCGAACAGATATATTTGTAAATAAGAAAGAGTGATTATACACATACATAGTAAAAAGGATTTTTTAACATTAAAATTTCGGTGTCGTTGTTGCATATCGGAATTAAAATTTTGTGGTTTCGTGGAGAAACCAATGAACGTTAAAGGGTTAAATGTCCTATTTAACCCTTTTAATCCCTTTTCCCTATTTAACCGTTAAAGGTGTCCTATTACTTTTTATCTTCTTTTTTTCCCTTATTTTTGGCCGATTTATTGGCCGTCTAAAGTATTATAACAAAGTCTTATGAAATGAATGCTTGATAATTGAATTTAATTGCCAAAGATTAATTTATCGCTATTAAGTAAATTTAAAAAGCGGTGCCAGATCAAGTATTAAATTCGATTACGCTAAAAGGATTTATTTGAGAAGATTTCGTTCGTGCTCACTAAACAATTTTTTCTCTAAAAAATTACATCAAAATCTTATTATAAAATGAATTCTTAATAACTGAAATTTAGCGACAGAGATTAATTAATATGTATTAAATAACTTTAATGAGCAATGTGAGATCAATTATTAAATTCGATTGCATTAATAGGATTTGTTTGAGGCGAATTCATTTGCAAAGGTGATTTGTATTTTTTCAATTGTTGTGAGTAAAACATTCAAATATTTCTTCCTCTTAAAAGAAAATAAATCGGTTGATTAGAAAAGCATTATGGAATGTTCATTTAAACTATTTACTAACAAATATTTTAATGCATTTCAATAAATGGCACGAAATGAGAATTTTCATTTTTATTTAAAAAAAATCACCATTGACTAATGGCGTGATTTTAATTTTACAAAAAATTCATGTACACATAGCTGCCAATTTTTCCGTTTTTTTGGCCCGAAAAAATTTAATTGAATTTTTTGGCTTATTTAATCGGTAGATTACGGCGATTTGAAATGGTGAAGTTTTCTATAAAATTTTTCCGGGCCAAAAATCGGAAGATGTTGGCAGCTATGTGTGTGTTACGTTGTATCATAACTCTCAACTTATACGGATTTTTTCCATCACTAAAATTAAAAAGAAATTTTTGTCTTGTTTCATCGTTGGTTATCTTTAGATTTTGGCGAGTGTTTTAAGAAAAAAATTCTATTAAATTTTTGTGGTAGGCAAAATCCGTACACGTTTATAACTATGGTTTATGTATTTCCTTAGACATTTTATATTAATCCTTCATGACAGTATTAAAAAATTTTTTAAAGGCATGAACCATAATAGACTTTTCAAATTAAGGCTTCTGATAGAGTGTATCAGAAAACGCTTTATGCAAGTTCCTGTGGAAGAGGGTTTTTCAATAAATGAATATATATGTGCAACCAAATCTTGAAGCATACGGAAACAGTTTTTCTAAATAAACCATATAAATGAGCTATAACTTCTTCATTTTATGTAGCATAAATTGTTATACCTATGATTTTGAATTATATAGTATTAAGGAAAACGGTGACATGCTTTTAATTAACTTTTAATTAAAGGATATAGCCGGGTTTCATAGTAAAATATGCCCTTCAGTCAACCACATCGAGTCCTACATGGATCGATAGCCCATAAAAAGAAATTCATTTCTCCCCAGTTTTAAGTTTGTATCTCAAGACTATGGGGAGTAATGACCCTAAATGCATGTTTTGGAAAAGTGCGCATTTTGACGAAACTACTAAGCAAATTTCAACGAAACAAATAAGGGATGTAAAAAAAGACCATGTGAATGATTGACAATTTTTTCAGATTTTTTTTAAACAAAAGAACAAGTTTTCTAACATTTTTCTTGTTTTTAAATGAACATTTTAATTAAAAATAAACTGAAATTTCTGAGTGACCACCGTAACTTTTTTGCAAGAAATACTATCAGACATAACGCATATTCACTATCAATTTCAACTTTCTACGTATGGTGCATCATATTAAAAAAGGGCAAAATCATATTCCGGCTGAAATGTGAGGCGTGTCTCGGACAAATTTCACGCCTTCTTTTCAAATCTCACGTATTAATTCACACGGTATTTTTAAAAGAAGGCGTGAAATTTGACCGAGACACGCCCCACATTTCCGCCGAAATATGATTTTGCCCTTTTTTTAATATGATGCAACATATGTAGAAAGTTGAAATTGATAGTGAATATGCTCCATGTCTCATAGTATGTCACGCAAAAAAATTAAGGTGGTCACTTAGAATTTTCAGTTTATTTTTAATTAAAATGTACATTTAAAAACTGGAAAAATGTTAGAAAACTTGTTCTTTTGTTAAAAAAAATCTGAAAAAATTATCAAACATTCGAATGTTGGTTTTTTACATCCCTTATGTTTTTCGTTGAAATCTGTTTAGCAGTTTCGTCACAATGCGCTCTTTTCCAAAATAAGCATTTAGGGCCATTACCCCCCATGGTCTTGAGATACAAACTTAAAACTGGGTAGAAATGAATTTCTTTTTATGAGCTATCCATCCATGTATGACTCGATG
This sequence comes from Maratus speculifer, assembly GCA_964019185.1. Lineage (NCBI taxonomy): Eukaryota > Metazoa > Arthropoda > Arachnida > Araneae > Salticidae > Maratus > Maratus speculifer. The sequence goes on from OZ025296.1 coordinate 39,502,182, forward strand.
TGGTTAACTCAAGGGCATATTTTACTAAGAAACCCGGCTATACCCTTTATATTTCTAACATTGGAGGGAAAGAAAGTATAAAAATTGGCTTCCTTACTTTAAAATATTTCTTTAGAATGTTCCGGTGCGAATTAAACATTACAGAGACACAATTGCTTGCCCCTCAAAGGGTTAAATACCTGATAAGAATCCTGATACCTGATCTAAGAAAACATGGCGTAGCTATTCATGTTACTATGCAATTATTTACTAATTAACTAATCTGCAGTGTTAACCACTTAACCTACATAGCCATGTTCATACTAGTAATGCTACTAAGCAACTAATTATAATTATAGTAAATTTGGACCTGGTGGTAAATAAAATATCTGCAGTACATCTAGTAATATTACACTGTAAAAAAACGGACGAGTTTACGGAAATACGACTGGTAATCTGGACACCAGTATAATTTACTGTTTTTTAACGGAAAAATTTCCGTGAATTTTAGGAAAATATGGGAAAATTCTTCCATTGAAAAACAGTAAATTCTACTGGCGTCCAGATTACTAGTAGTATTTCCGTAAAATCGTCCATTTTTTTACAGTGTAATATTACTAGATGTACTGCAGACATTTTAATTACCACCAGGTCCTAATTTACTATAATTATATAGTAATAGAATATAGTAATAGAACTATAGAATTTAAGAGGCCTATATTCTTCAAAAACAACATTTTCGTCATCATCACTCGAATCGTAAGATGTTGACTCCATAGCCTCCTCCACATACTGATTCATCTGCCTTGGATCTTTGAGATTGGCTGTAGATGGGCCATGACATGATTTTCTCTGTTTATTCTTCACAGTTTGCCACTGTTTTGTTCAGGTGAACAGCTTTGTAGAAAAGAGGAGTCAGTCTGAGTGCTTATGTGTCTTACAGGTTTAGATTGCTGCTTAAGTAAACTGGAGTAGGAAATTCCAACGGATAGGGTTCTAGATTCAACGAGTCTACGGGCATCTGGATAAGACATATTCTGAGTAATTTTTATAGTAATTATTTCTTTTTCACGGTTCCAATTAGGACAAGTACGAGAATAGACTATACGATCTCCTTGACAGTTTGCACAGCGTTTGGATTTTTGACATTAGTTATTGTCATGGCCGACTTCTGCACAACGTGCGCAGGTAACGGAGCCACGACAGTTTGTGTTAGTATGTCCGTAACGCTGGCATTTAAATCAACGGATGGGGTTTGGTATATATGGTCGGACTCGACAGCTTAGATAGCCTGGTTTAATTCTTGTTGGTAATGTTGGACTATTGAAAGTTAGAATAATGTGCTTAGTAGGAATTATCTGGTCATTTCTACGAATAGTGATTCGGCGTACATCTGTGATATTTTGCTCTTTCAAATTACTCAGAAGTTCTTCTTTTGTGGAAAATAACAGATCAGGTTCGGATATTATCCCACGACTTGTATTCAAAGTTTTATGTGCTTGTAGAAACAGAAAAGGTGTCTATTGTAGTGCAATTAGACAGAAATTGTGATTGTTTGGCTGTAGCAACTTCAACTAGTAAATCCCCAGATTGTAGTTTCTTGAGGGAATGACCATCCCCTAAGTCAGACTGGAAGATTTTAGCAATTAGAAAAGGTGATGTTTTTTTAAAGGAGCTATTGGAGTGGCTATCAGTACGTTTAACAACAAAAAAAGCGAGTGAGAGAGGAAACCACAATGAGAGTGAAACAATGAGGAAAGGAAGACCAGAGGAGTAAGAGGAAAAGGAAAGGAGAAAGATCACTCACGTCCCCGGGGTTGTGAAGCCCGTGAATACCTAAAGAAGGTATCCCCCTGGGGAGCTCTTTGAATAGGAAGAATATTATTATTAAATATATTAATTTAGAATATACGCACGGACAGTTAAATTATCTTTTCCCAGTAATGCAACCTGCAAGTATAACACAATAGTATGTGTTCTGCAACACTAGAAAGACGGGAATTTTTACTCCAGTTTCAGAAAAAATAAAATTATCTCAGAATTTTTGTTTAAAACTTTTTTAAATTACTTAATTTTTTTTATTTTTTAAAAATTTATCTCATTAAAAATTTTGCTGGTTAAAATAGCAATGAATTCATTTGGTAAACTTCCGAAATAGCCCTTGTCGTCATTCTAGCATTCAAAGGTGAAAACTACCTGCAATAAATGTGTTAAAAATTATTCTGCCATAGGATCCATCTTTACATAGATGAACAAATTAAACAAACTCTTGCAATAAATCAAAATATTGTTGCAAACCTAAGCTTAGAAAATAATTTACTTCAATCTTAAATAGAATAAATAGTAATTTAAGGAGAAGAGATTAAGTTTTACTGCCGAAGGAAATATTTGCAAAACACCTTGGGAAAAGCTAATAAAATAAATCTTAGAAATATCCTTCTTTCATCTCTCATTGCATTATCCAAGTGCGTTATTTTTCGTATTAGACAGAAATTCTTAAATAAACAAATAAATCGGAATTAGAACTTATCAGTCTTTTTAAGAATTTGGGTAAACTTCATAAACAAACGTACAAAGACTGCTTTTCTGGAGCAATTTGTTTTAATCTAAAATGTGAGATAAATAGAGATTTAGATAAAATTTAATTAGTTAAAAACGTAACATTATTTTAACAATTAAAACATCTAAAGGATTATGCAAAACTTATTTTACTAGATTTTTTTTTTGGTTAAATTTATGTTGTGAAGTAGAATCTGGGTTATATGCATAAGTATATCACGAAATATTCGTGCCAGTATGTCTAATTAGTATTAAAAATTCTTCCTTTATATGGATTTTAGTATGCAATTACAAAAAAATCTCATTAGACTTGGAATATTATCTTTCTTTAGAATGCAAATGAAATTTTTGAAATAGTGATAATCTATATGTGACAAATTGCGCTAACTCCAAATTTACAAATGTCAACTCTAACTTTTGACATTTTATTTGTGCAATATACTTAAAAATTAGCTCGGAAAAGCAAATAGTTTACGTAATTTTCTTAATACTTCATGGTGTTATAATAGATCGAAATGGGAAGATATTAACATTAAATTTACGTTTCAAATTTTAATTAATGCATTTTTTTCTCGTTTAATATTCACATGTAAATACAATGGAACCTACGAAAATGACTGCTTCGGCAAAATTTTATTCCATGAAAAATATTATGGGAATTGTTCAGTAATGCGGACCTTTTTCTATAATGTAAAGAGACCAGATAGCCTGTGGTTGTCAATATTGTTTGAACCTGTAAAACATGACCATTCATTTTTCTGTATGCAGAAAATTTTCAAACTAAAAAATTAAAATAATCATTTTCCAAAATTTGTATTTTCACCCATTAAAATAATCAGATATTTATTTCCTGTAGAGACCACCATAAAAGTGACCAGTTAAAGATATTTGCACCTAACTAATGTTATTTACTTTCCCATTTTCATCTTGAGGTGAGAGAAGAATGATGAATATTTTCACCACACATATTGAGGATCCTAGAATAGGAATACTTGCGCCTGCTATTTATTGGCTAACAAAGTCGTGTTAGTACTACGTTTACCTGAAGAAACGAAATGGCGATTGTTCCGGTTTGTTTTAGAAGTTGTTTCTTTGTCATATGTTTGCAGAAATTCGGAAAACAAAATTGGACATTTTCTTTCATTGTACTGGTACTCCTTGCACGATTTTTTAACATTTAACATAAAATTTTAAATATATGAAATTTTAATTTCCTTATTGCTCTGGTAGTTTTTTAAATTATTACCTTTTAGTACAGTTATCTATCTTTTTAAAATAGGAAAAAATAAAATATCTAAATGTAAAATATATAAACCGCATAAAGCATTGTGTTTTAAAAGATATAATTAAAGTTATTAATTTCCTAAAAAATAATAGTCAAATAGCAGCAACTGAAAATTTTCAAAGTTTTAAACTTGTGTGAGCAGTATTTTAAAAAGGAAATCGGAGAAGTCATTTGAAGAAAGTGAAAATGAGTCTATAGAATCGGAGAATTCGAAAAACGATTATTTTGATGCAAATCAAGCAACTGTTTAACGTTTTGAACAAATGCGTAGGATGAATTCTAAGTTTCTAGGTCTTTACTATGAGAAGTAGCTCTAGAGTATTCAAAAGAAAATAACATTTCTCAGAAGACTTTGTGTGGCGAATCTCTACCATTGATATAAAAACAGTTGATTCCTTTATAAGTTAGATTTCTGATTTGTTGATGAATTACAAGAAAAAAGACACATTTAATGTCGGTAAATGTGGTTTGTCTTATCGGGCAATGCCAAAAAAAAATCAGCAAACTCTAGAAATAAATGCACAGATGAAAAAATTTCTAATAGAAAATTGCCAATTTACTTACTTGCAGTTTAACAGAAGAGTAACTAAAACCACTTGTAATAGTAAAAACCTAAAAACTACGCTGATTCAAACAAATGAACACCAAAAATATACTAGTCTCGTGGCATGAAAATAAAAAATCCTTTCTAATTTCACCTATTTTTACTGAATATGTTATACATTTAAACAAGCAGATGAAACAAAGAAAGAGAAAGATTAATTTTTTATGGATAACAGTCTAGTCAACTCCAATAATTTGTTGTTTTCAAATCTAAAAATAAAGTTTCTACACCTTAATAACCACACCGCATATACACAAGCTAGAATGCTAGATCAAAGATTAGCTAGGTTTTGATATTTATAGAAACGTTGATTATGCATTTACAGAACTGACCTCCCAAAAAAATACGAAATTTTGTGACAATTTTTATTATGTACATTTGCATACTTTGTTCATTTATAGAGAGTTGTAGTAATTGTATTGAACTTTTCTGTTTTTATACATTGAACAATGATGATTTATCTGAATGCCAAAGCAAAAGTGTCATTATAATTACTAATACTATCTTAAAATGAATAAATGTAGGCGAATATACAGTACTAAAAAAAAGTAAACGCTCCCTACTAACTCCTCAACAAAGTATCATAGAAGGACATAACTAGTACCGAACAATTAGAAACAATGTCTCCATTTAAATTACGTATAAGAAAAATTCTTTAGGGGGCATGTTTAGGTTTTACATATTAAAACGAACCCAAACTTTATTTTATTCATTTATTCATTTTCAATAGCAATACCCAATTTCAACAGAACATTTCAAATTTTCGGTTCAAACTATGCCTATACAACAAATTTCAAGTCATTTGAATGATAACTTTTTGAATTATAAACATTCAAAATTTAGTGCTTCTAGTGCTAAATTACATTTTCATACTTTTGTTAATATATCTTGAAATTATGCTCCTAATGAGTTATTTTTTTATGTTTCAATAATACTAAAATTCCTAAACGTGCGTTGAATTTGCACTTTTTATAATTTTATGATAAGGATTATAAAATTAATATTCGAAAAAATTATGAATTGCAACCTACAATTTTTTGATGGATTTAGATTCATAGATTCATTCCTTTAGATTCAAGTCCTGCTTAATGGAAATTCAAAATTTCAAAATTTTCTTTCAAGTAATTTTCAAACTATGCTTAAAAAAACGGCAAAAAGATTGTTTAAAAGTCCGTCTACGATAGAAATTGACAAGATATTTTGAAACATGTTATGCTATCCGATAATCTAGCAATCTTCAATGAATGCTTTCTTTCTTTCTAACCGATGACCAGGCCCCTACATGCCGAGTTATCTTCAATGAATGCTTGAGTGGCGCCTAAGATGCCTTGATCATGAAGAGTGCTCTCTCGGTCAACAATCGAGTACGAAACTTCAATTTGGATGCAGCCTCTAAAATATGCTCGTTTTAAAATAATTTTTTTGAAACTTATAGCACGAAGTGCACGAAAACTTGTTTTTAGGCTAATTAAAGGATGTAGAGTTTTTTTTATGCTGTCAGAATCGTGTGCTGTTATTTACAAAAAGCTAGGGTTAGTTTGAATATGTAGATGGCGCCTTAAGAAAATTTATGTACATCATTTAAAAGTAGACTTTATTTCCAATCGTTTGGTACCAATAACTTTATTGTACAATAATTTGTTGCAGAGTTAGTATTTTTCCCCCAAGACTGTCCTTATTCAAAAATATCACAAAAGTTCTTCAAAATGAAAGTTCAAAGGTTGAAAAGTTCAAAATAAAAATGCATATTAACTGCAGTGTATTTTCTTGTTACATTTTATTTAAATCAATCACTAAGGAAATTCTTCAACTGAATTTTAAAAAACTATTAAAAAATGACTTTTAAGCTAATTAACTTCTATATAGTATATTTTAAATAAGTGATTTAGTAATTATATGTGTTAATTAATCAATTTATTAATTAATATAGTGCACTTTTCCTTTATGTATATTTTAATTTGCTGAATTTTTTTAGAATATAAAAAATATATGTAAAAATACATATATAAGTATGCATACACATATGCGGGTATGTATTAAAATAAATGCACTGAAGTATTAAAATTAAAACCCATTGATAATTCTTGGCTACCCTCAGATTTGCAAAAAAATCTAACATGAAGGCCATTTTTGTGTGTTTATTACTAATATAAATATTTTATCATGCTATTGTAAAATGTTAAGACTAAATTATTAAAAATATTTAAAAATGACATAATATCGGAGAAAAAGAAATAATTTTATGTATTAATATATTAATTAATTTTATGTATGATTTTTCGTTAACATAGAAAAACGAAAAAAAAAAAAAAAAACAACTAAATGGAATTATCAAACAGAGAGACTCAGTTATGAACAAGTAATTATTTTTGTTGAAAATTTAGCTCTGAAAGTTCTGAATAAAAAGCATAGAAAAAAAATTATTTTTATATTTTCTCTAAAGACAAATTGGAAATTTAGAAAAATAATTAAATAAGATTTTGCTTAAAGCATAAAAAACAGGAGAGGTGTTAAAAAGCTCTATGCATTGAATGTAAATTCTAAAACACTTATAATTTAATACCCTCATTAAATTAAGAAAACTAGCTCTTAGCAAAATGAACAAACATGTTCAGTCCTAACTGTTGCATTAAACTATTTTTAAAACCAGTTTTCTTTTATCAGTTTATTTTAAACTATTTTCCTCCCACTTGAAATAGTGAAAAAGTTCATATTAATTTATTTCGTTTATATTTTTCATTAATAACTAAGAAGTTAAAAAGTAGTTGAATATTTTAATGATGGCAAAGAAAAAAATTATATCTTTTCCTAATAGATTCTACGAAATAAATCCTCTTAGTATAATTAGATTTAATTATTTATTAAATAAATATTCCTTCTTAACTTTAATTAAGAACTTATAATTAAGTTCGGGATTTAAATTCTTTAATTAAACCTCTAATTTTCAAGGTAAAATGTATTAAAACAATACATAATACCCGAGAATAATATTTCATTATAACATCTAATAGTAAATTTCGGTTTATTTAACCCTTTGAGTTCTGAAGGTTGAATTTTCTACCACCTAATTTTAATTTCATCGATGTTTCATAGAATTTTAATTATTGAAGTGACCTTACCATTTGATACATAACATCTATCTAAGATTATAGGCTAAATTTATTCGAATAAAGTCTACATTGTCGAATACAGTTCAGATCAAAATATGAGTTCGTAAATATTAAACTCAAAACGCAGTGAATCTTACTTAAATCAATTAAATGAACTTCAGATTAAAAAAGACTATTTACATTTATTATTTACAAAAAGGCATATTAATTATTACTCTCATTGAGAGTTCAATTATTACCGAACAACTCGGTTCCAAACAACATTCTACTACTGAGAATAAAAATCGTCTGACAAAGTAAAAACAAAAGTTTCGTTGCCAACAGCAACGAACAGTATCAAAAATTGGTTTTCGAAAACAAGGAGGCATTCGCAACACACTGCCCCCGGCTGAACATTTAGTTCAGCATCTAAATTAAACATTTTAATAAACATAAGAATATACTTACATACTTTACAGCTCATATTCAAAATATTAGAATAATTGAGAAAAAGTAATAAGAAAAAATTATTTGTCATTTATTTATTTTTTATACTAAGTAAATGCAATTAAATTTATTATAAATTAAATCTTGAATGTTTAGATAAGATTTTAACATTTATAAAATATAAAATACAGCACAATAAATAAGGTATACAGCTTCCTTAAACACACCAGAATATTAGAATAAAATTTAGATTGGTTCAAAATATTAGAATATTTTATTTTACGCAACAATATTACCTTATGAATATGAAGTAAATGGTAGTTAATATTTTGTAGCATCCCCTTTAGCTTTCATAACAGCGTACAATCGATCTTGCATACTATATACAAGGTGTTTACAAACATTTCTATCAATATTAGCCCAAATAGATTTTATATGTGCCACTAACTCAGTTTTACTTGAAGGAGGATTTTCTTGAAGTTTTTTCTTCATTATACACCATAAGTTTTCGATGGGATTAAGATCTGGTGAATTTGGTGGCCAAGGAAGTACCTTAATGTTGCGTTGGCGGAACCAATTCTTAGTTGACACCGAGGTATGCGGGGACGCTAAATCTTGTTGAAAGATGAAATCATCTTCAAATAAATCTTCTGATGATGGAATCATGTAATATTCTAAAATTTCTTGATATATCAGAGAGTTAACCTTTTCGTAGACGATGCAAAACTTTCCAGGTCCTTCTGCACTCATACAACCCCAAACCATGACACTAGCAGCAAATTTTACGGAACGTTTAAGGCATTCTTTATCAAATGCTTCTTGCTTCATTCTCCAAACTCGAATACCTTGATTACCATATGAAACACAAAACATACTTTCATCACTAAATAATATATTTTTCCAATCTTCATTGCTCCATAAACGTCTTGATTTACACCAATTCAATCTTATACGCTTTTGTCTTGCAGTCATGAGAGGTTTTGTTTCCGGTACACGAAATTTAAATTTATGGAGACGTCTTAATGTTGTCGATGTAGAAACCTCAACTCCTTCTTCTTTCCATTTTCGGTGCAAGAATCGCACACTTTTAAAACGGTTTTTCTTAACTATACGCTTCAGTTTCCTATCATCTCTAGCAGATGTTTTTGGTTTTCGACCACCATTTCGGCGATTATTTTGAAATTTTCCAATTTTTGAATATTGTGTTAGTATTTTACTAACGCTCGATTGCGAACAATGTAAATAATTCGCTATAAAACATTGATTTTTACCGTGCCGATACAAATCAACCATACGAAGTTTAGTAGATTCAGGAATATCACTCACACGGCCCATTTTAAGACGAAAAAGAAACAAACTGCAAAAAAGAATACTGATTTTAAATAAAATAATCTGAATTTAATCAATGATGCCACCAGTTAAGAATTGGTAATAATTAAAGGAGAATTAATGTGAAATATTCTAATATTTTGAACCACTTGAATAAATATTCTAATATTTTGACTTTTCAAAATAATTTTTTTTGCAATTAATCTTTTCAAAAATGATATTAAATTTAAGATAACAAGTAAGTTTAATCAACAATAAGTTCTTAATAAAAATATCGTTTGCATATTTTCATTAAAAGACATTAAATTACCAAACGATATTTTCAATTTCTAAAAGAAAGGTAATTATTCTAATATTTTGAATATGAGCTGTACATAAGTTTCGGATAACATTCGTAAATACAGGTACAATGTAAGATAATAAGAAATCTTCTATATAAGAAAAGAAAAGAAAACATGTAAAATAAATGCAAATTAAACAATAATAAAGGTAAATTATATCAACAAAGAAATGTAAAAGTTTAAAGTTTATAGAGTCTATTAGTCATTCAAGTCCAATTCGAGATTATATAAAAGTTGCACAGGTCGTTTAAGATCGCCATTTGCAGTCTGTAAAACACATGATCTCATTTTCGAATCACGACCATATATAAGTTCTTTAACGCGTCCACATTTCCACATGTGTTTCGGAAGTTTTTCATCATGAATTAAAACGATATCATTAATTTTGAACTGGGGTGATGAGTTCACATTTTTAACTTGAAAAGCAGATCTAAGTTCTAATAGGTATTCGTTTCTCCACCTTTTCCATAAATGGTCAGTAATTTGTTGCTTGTATTTATATTTTTTGTCAACAGAATCTTGTTTGAATTCTCTTGAGTACAGATCGGAAATTCATAAGAAGGTAAAGACATTAATCGTTTACCAACTAAAAAATGAGAGGGCGTCAAAGGTAATGGTTCAGCATGTTCTTCGTAGAGATAACTTAAGGGACGCGAATTGATCTCAGCCTCTATTTCTGTAAGTACTGTTTCTAGTTCTTCATAACTTAGACAAGTTTTGCCCAAAACTTTTTTCAAAGGTGTTTTAATTGATCGAATCATTCTTTCCCAGAAACCGCCCCACCAGGAGGCTCTAGGAATAATAAACTTCCATCTTATACGATTTCTTCTTAAATAATCAAAAACTTCTTGCTTAGAAATTCTATCCCAAGCATCTTTTAACATTAACTCAGCCTTAGAAAAGGTCTTAGCATTGTCGCTATACATTATTTTGCAAAAACCTTTCTAGAAAAAAATCTTCGTAGTGCTAAGATAAAGGTTTGAGTACTTAGATTGGTTACCAATTCTAAATGTACTGCTCTTATTACAGCACACGTAAATACAGCAATATAAGCCTTTTTAGATCCTTCAGAAGTTTTGTAATAAATCGGACCGGCAAAATCAACGCCAGAGGTTTCAAAAACAAGTGTTTCGATGATTCTGTCTCTCGGTAGGGGAGCTATTTCCACCTTTCCAGGAGTAGCATTAAGTTTTCGGCATATCATGCATGACCTTATAACGGATTTCACAAATCTTCTTCCTTTCACTATAAAATATCTTTCACGAAGATGAGCTAAGGTGACAGCTACACCAAAATGATGTAATCTTTCATGAGCCTTTTTAACCCTTTAAGACCCAGCTTGCACGATCGTGCGGGTTAGACATTCATTTAAATTTTTGCATCTGAAACAGTCGTATGTAATATAAACCCAAATCGAACGATTTTTCTGGTTAGCTGAAAGAGTAAAGTATCTTTTTCTATCAACAGATTGCGGTAGTAGTCCATGTTTTACATTCAGGCGGCATGTCTAGCTTTGTTTACAAGTACGACGGATATAGCTCATCATTTTATCTGTCGTAAAAAGGTAATTATCAATATATTTTTAATTGCTTAGATAAAAACTTTTGCTTTAATGTCTAAATAAGTGTAATATAATAAAAAACATTAATTATACACTATTTATTTTGCTCTTAGGACTCAAGATTTCGTCACCCGCACGATCGTGCAACTTGGGCGTTACGTTAGCCAGTGCTACTGTAAAGATAAGTGTTTTTCAATGTTCATTTTGTTTTCTGTTTCAACAATTTTGATGACAACCAAAATAAAACAAAGTATGCTGTTACATAATTAATACTATATTATTTTCTTGCAGCATTTCAAGCAGTTTTTCTTAAAACATTTCAAGCAGATTTATTAGAAGGACAGTCAAGTTCACATGAGCTCCATGAAGAAAAAAAGACAATTTTGGATCATTCTTCCTCCTCAAAGCTTCCTGAATTCATCTCCCAAAGTTCTACCTCCAAGGCAATTTCGGAAAATACTAAAAGAATGAAAAAATAAAAAAAAAGGAATACAAGCGGACTGTTAAAAAGTTCATTTCTGTACCTCATCCTGGAACTTCAACTTTCACGCAACTACAGGTATGTTTTTCATTTCTTAAATTGTAATAAAAAAAGTTATAGACTTAAAGAAGAAATTAAATCGATATAATAAATAAAAGCTTTAAAAATATGACAAACATTTTTAAATTAATCAAAATATTATTTTTTTAAGCCGATAAGTACATCTCCAATATTATTTTTTCCCTTCTTTTTTAGGCTTTAGAGGCAACCATTTCCCATGTGTTGATGACATTTCAAGGCCTCGCAAGTGCAGGTTTGAAAACTGCGAAAAAAGTTCAAAAACACGTTGTGAAAAATGCAACGTTTATTTGTTTATGTCAAAAACAAAAACATGTTTTAAAGATTTCCATTGTAAAAAAGTAACCAGTCCATAAAATAAAAAATAATACATCAATAACTACCATATTTGTAAAAAAAATTGTGTTTCAATTTCTCTCTTCTATCCATTTAGAGCCAGAAAATGTATATATCTTAACATGTAATAAGTAATGATTTCACAGGAAAAGCCCAACCCGCACAATCGTGCAGGTGTGGCTTTCATAGAATAAGCCCAACCCGAACGTTCGTGCGGGTGCTTTTCACGCTCTAGGGGGTGAAGAAAATTTTTTTAATTATTTTTTTAGGTGTCATTGGGGTTAGTATAGAATTAATAAATAGAGGAATTTAATATTTAATGATGAAAGTGTTTCGGGTCTTAAAGGGTTAATGAGCAATTTTACAAAATAAGATTTACTAGGGAGAATCCAAGGATGTTTTTCTTTCTCTGTAATTTCTGAAAACTGTAGTCTTCCGGATAAAACAAGTAAATTATTTTCATCTAATTGAGGATTAAGATTGTATAAAGAAGAATCTTTATTAAGGGATTTTTTTTGTTTAAGTGCTTCTATTTCAACTTTAAATGAAGTTTCCTGAGTTTGTTTTATCCAGTATTTTTCTGCTGTTTATATTTCTGAAGTAGTTAAAGGTCCTAAAATTTTAGGGTTTTTCGAATTGGCATTATGAATAAAACGCATTATCCAAGCGGTAATGTTATACACGCGATTTAAACTACTATACTTAGCCACATCAAATATGGGTTTAGGAGAAGCATTACACAATAAAGTTAGATTTGATTTTGCTTTCATTTCAATAACAGCTTCAGAATCAATTTTAAAAGATTTTTTCAAAGGCCACATATTTTCTGGAAGTGATAACCAAGTTGGACCACACCACCATACATTATTATTCATTAACTTCGATAAGTTTTCCCCTCGCGTAAGCAGATCTGCCGGGTTTTCTTTTCCAGGGCAATAATTCCAGTCCTTTGGATCTGTTAATGACTGAATTTCTCTGACTCGATTAGCTATAAAGGGTTTCCAGTTTGTAGTAGAACCCTTTATCCAAAAGAGAGTTATTTCAGAGTCTGACCACAATTTTATAGTTAAATTCGGAATATGTAAAGCTTGTTTCAGGTATTTCCACATTCTAGCAGCAACTACCGCACTGATCAATTCAAGTCGTGGAATGGTTAAACTCTTGAGGGGGGGCTATTCTACATGTACTCCAAACAAAACTTGTATGGATTTCATCAGCTAAAGAAATGCAACGCATATAAGCAACTGCTCCGTATCCTTTAGGGCTAGCGTCACAAAATATGTGTATTTGTGTTTTTTCAAAAATGTTCATACCACTAGGAAAATATTTTCGGGGTATTTCAAATGTTCTTAAATGTAGAACTTGAGAACACCAAGTGTCCCACTCGATTTTCAAATCTTCGGGTAATTTACAATCCCACTCTAAACCCCTTTGCCATGTTTCTTGCAACAAGACTTTTATACGTATCATAAATGGGTTCAAAAATCCGATTGGATCATAAATTTTCAATAACATTTTAAGCACTGTTCGCTTGGTGGGATTATCTTTATGACACTCTTCAAAAGGCTGCACATCTAACATCAAAACATCAGATTCAGTATTCCAAATTAGTCCTAGCATTTTTAAGATGCTGTTTGTGTTTTCCTCAATTATACCTAATTTATCAGTTTCCCACATTTTCTTAAGTTCAATAGAGTTAGTTTTGAACTTTCTCAAATTCATTCCTGCATCTTTAAGAATTTTAGATGCTGTAACTGATAAATAATATGCTTCATTATCTAGATCGATCCTGAAATTAGATCGTCAACATATAGGGAATTGTCTAGCATATTTACAACACTTGGATGTTGATCGCGATATTTTTTAAGATGATGTTTAATCGTGGCAGCCAAAATAAATGGTGAGCATGAAACGCCAAATGGTACACGAGTAAATCTTAAAATTTTGAAAAAGTTGTTAGGATCATTATTGAACCAAAGAAATTTAAGGAAATCGCGGTCTTCTTCTGTTACGGAAATTTGGAGAAAGGCCTTTTCGATATCTGCACAAAATGCAGTATTAAATTTTCTGAAATTAAGAATAATTTCTAATAAATTTGGATTCAAATTAGGGCCACTGTACAGATAATCATTTAACGATTTGTTGTTTTCTTTTGAAGAAGCGTCGAATACTATTCTAACTTTGGTTGTAGATTTATCATTTCGCAAGACAGGGCGGTGTGGCATGAAATATCCGCTGTTTATAATTTTATTGGGGGATTCTTCTACTATGTTATTTAATTCCTGTTCAATTACAATTTCTTTATATTTCTGCAATAATTCTTTATTTTTGTGTAATTTTCTATTCAAGTTAAAAAATCTATGTCTAGCATTATTATAATTACTACCAAAATCGCTTTTATCACCTTTCCATAACAATTTAGTTTCATAACGGTGCTCAAGGAAATGCAAATTGTCTTCAAATTTTTTAATTAATTCTTTATCTAACTCTGAAATGTTTCCTTCTGTATTAATTCCTAAAGCTTCTAACTCTCACAATGATTTTAAATCATTTTCAATAGGTTTCATAGCCTGAGTCGATAAGACACCAGCTTGATTACTATCGCTATTTTTGTTTGAGTCAATTGTCCCACAAAGTGAATGTCCAAATAAATTTTCACACACGAATAAGGATTTATTTATTGGATATATTCTACCGTTAATCTGATATATATAATCTGCACCTAATAAAATTTCAACATTACGATTATCAAAATCTTCCCATTTGTCAAGACGAAATTTAGAAAGTTTTCTCTTTATATTGATTGGAAGGGGAGGAATTTGTATCAAAGAATTCGTGATAATTGGAGTGACTAAAGCTTCCACAACTATACTACGTTTTTTGTCTTTCAAGTGAATTAGTTTCAACTGAACGATATCATAACATCGTTCTTCAGACTTTTTCGAACCAAAAGTATATACAGTTAAATTTTCATTTCTAATGATTTCAAGTTTTAGTTTAGAAACTAAATTTTCTTTAACGAAGGTACGATGACTAGCAGAGTCAAACAAACAAAGTGCGATTTCGGAATTTTCACCTGCTTCTACTTTTACATGAATAGTTTGTAATATAACTTCCTTATTTAGATTATTTATATTATTATTACTATTACAGTGGGATACTGAGGATACAATGCTACTTGTCTACTCTGATATTTCTGGTTTTTTTATTTTGAGAATTGCAAAGTATTGTATTATGAAATGTTTTGCCACAAATTTTACAATTTTCATTTGAAAACTTACAAAAGCTGGAAATGTGAAATTTTTTAAAGCACTTAAAACATCTTCCCTCCCTTTTGAACTTTTCTCGCATTTCTGGAACGGTCAGCGACTTACAATTTTCAGTATTGTGATCACTTTTATTGCAAAAAATGCAGTTATTCTTAACATTTGTTGTTAATGTTGAGGTTGTTGGAACGCTTCTTTTATAAGTGTTAAAATTTTTCTTATTAGGCTCATATTTATTTTCATGCATTGTTTTTCAAAACCATTCAATTGTATAGTGGTTTCACGAGATTCGATTTCTTCTTTTAAAAAATTTATTAATTCAGTTACATCCCAATCGGTACATTTAGTGCGCTTTCTATTAAATTCCAGAGCAATATCAGATGGAATAATTTTAAGAATAATAGGACATAATAAATGTCCATATGAACCTGATGCTACACCTAACGAATTCAGATTTCTTATTTGAATTTCGCACTCGTCATATAGTTCTCTAAGAGCTTTAATGTTACTTAAATTTCTCACATGTTTTAAATTAAGTAATTTAGTCATGTGACTGTTAATTACAAGGTCGTTACGACCAAAACGACTTGTCAATATCTCTATAGCATTAACATAATTTTCTTCAGTCAGCAAAAATCCTGCAATAGAATTCGCAGCACTTCCGTCTAAAAGTGACTTTAAATAGGAAAATTTATCAAATGGAATTAAATGCTCATTGTTATCAATTGAGTTCGAAAATTGACTCCAAAATTCAAGCCATAAAGATGGATCACCATAAAACTTAGATATGTTAAGTTTTGGTAGTTTAACTATATTTTGATTCAAAGTTTTTTGACTTTTTAGTAGAGAACTATTCTTACTACTACTATCACTTTCATTATCTGAAGCATCTTGCTTAGTTTCAGAAGTAACTGTATTATCGTTTATAAATTTGGAAATTTTAAATTTCCATTCAATTATATTTTCATTATATGTTTCGGACTTTTCAATTTCCCTTTCAAATTCAGCATCAGGAACCAATGGTTCTATCTCTGAGTTTAACGATTTTAACGTTTTCAATTTATCATTTAACTGCTGCATTAAAATATTTAACTGCGTTTTCTTATTCTCGATTTCTAAAGTTTGTGTATCATCTAATAAATCTTTAACCTTATCAAATATTTTCGTAACTTGAGTACGAATAACTGCTCTTTTTTTCTTTAGCAGTTCAATATCCATAGTAAATTAAATCTATTTTATTCAATTAATAAATAATTCAATTTATTTCGAATAATTAAATTTGAGGTACTTACCTCATTCTTTCGTTATCAAATCATTCAGACATCAAGTGTTTCATCATACATCGTGTCGCGTTGACGCCAAAAATGATACATAATATCTATCTAAGATTGCAGGCTAAATTCATTCGAATAAAGTCTACATTGTCGAATACAGTTCAGATCAAAATATGAGTTCGTAAGTATTAAATTCAAAACGCAGTGAATCTTACTTAAATCAATTAAATGAACTTCAGATTAAAAAAGACTATTTACATTTATTATTTACAAAAAGGCCTATTAATTATTACTCTCATTGAGAGTTCAATTATTACCGAACAACTCGGTTCCAAACAACATTCTACTACTGAGAATAAAAATCGTCTGACAAAGTAAAAACAAAAGTTTCGTTGCCAACAGCAACGAACAGTATCAAAAATTGGTTTTCGAAAACAAGGAGGCATTCGCAACACCATTCATCGAGTTCCATCTGTAACTTGCTTCGGCCGCGAAAGTATTGGAGGTGATGTGATTGATTATCACAGATCGAGCGTCGATTTTGCTTGTGCCTCCATTTTGACTTTGTCGGATTGTTTTGCTGTGGCGGGGATACCCCTAAATATCATATATATATATGTTGTTACCACTATATTTTAAAAATAAATTTTTACGCTATTTTCTCTTTCACATTTTATGAAAAGAAATAACTATAAATAAAACTGTTTCTTAACC
Source organism: Maratus speculifer (assembly GCA_964019185.1). Classification (NCBI taxonomy): domain Eukaryota; kingdom Metazoa; phylum Arthropoda; class Arachnida; order Araneae; family Salticidae; genus Maratus; species Maratus speculifer. The sequence goes on from OZ025296.1 coordinate 39,519,525, forward strand.
CCTTCGGGATGAGCGTCTTTTAAGGACTTTTTAATCTTTTATCATCAGTGTTCCAAAACAGAGATTTTTGTCTATTTGGATCGGGAAAATGTTCTGATTAAATAAGGTAAATTTTACAATAAAATCTTACTGGTGAGAATAATCAAGGATTCCAAGCACATTATGCGGTAAGTATGCCAGTCGCTTTTACCCAGGGGTTTAACCCCTTGAAAAGCAATAAGATATATTATATCCCACCCAATTTAAACAAAATTCGCGCGGAAACTTTGAATTATTTTTTTTAAACTTTGGGCGGAAAATGTTAATAAATTGCCTTTCTTACTTTAAAATAATTTTTTTGATTATTCCGGTGAGAATTCAATATTATGAAGACAGAATTGGTTGCTCTTCAAAGGGTTGAAAAGCGAATAAATTTGGTTTAACACCTTAGCGACAAGAGCCTTTTACTAAACTTTTAATCTTTTACCACCGATTTTAAAAAACAGAAAATTTTCAGTAGTTGAATCGCGTAAGTGCTTTGATTTAATAAGGTAAACTTTCAATAAAAAGTAACTTGTGAAAAGTAACTTTGCAACAAATTATTGTAAGAAGAAAGTTGTTGGTACAATACAGTAGAAAATAAATTCTACTTTTAAATGACGCTTATAAAAGAAATACTTAGGGAGCAATCTACATATCAAAATAAACGCAACATTCTCTTTCTTTTTTTTCAAATAGCAAATTTACGTTTGACATCATAAAAATATTCTACACCCTTCTATTAGCTTAAATACTCATTTTCAAAAAATTCGTACGATTAGTTCGACAAAAATTATTTTTATTATTTTTTTAAAAATGAGTATATTTTAAAGTCTTAACCAAGTACGGTACTCGATTGCTGAAACACAGCGCTGCCACAGACGGCTATTTTTATTTTCTATTCGCACCACTATTTTGAGAAATTAAATTTTGTAGCATATTTCTCTTGCAGATATTGTAAAATTGTAAGTAATTTTTATTTTTGTTTATTTTTTTATGCTTCGAGATAAAATTAAATAATAGTAGTTTGTGGCAGCATAGAAATGCTTCAGAATGGTTATGTTGCTTCTAGTAACTCTTTGCACTCGTATGTCCAATCTGATTAGAAATCTTCTTTCTTTGCATAATTTGTTTTTGGCACCAGTGATAGAAGAAAATAAAATATGCCTTATTTAATTAGAACATTTTTGATACTATGTAATAGGAAGTAACTCCTTCTGTAAAAGTAGTGCCAGTCGAATAAAATTTGTGCAAGAGACACCGCAGTCGAAAGGGTTAAGGGTGTTTTCAACTGATCCGCTCAACAAGCGAAAAATGTTTTGACACATTTACAAATTCATTTTTTAACAGAAAGTTATAAAATTTTAATGCCTGACTATGAAAGCGATTTCGAATTGAACTTATTTTTCCATTTTATGATAATTAAATTACTTATCCAGTTATAAGCTATTTCGATGACGCGATCACCCGTTTTTCTCCTCCGACCGTTTTTCTCCTCCTTTACGACCGGTTTTTCTGCTTTCGTCGGAAAATAGGCTCAAAAGTGTCAACTTTGAAGGCTTGTTATGAAAAATCTATTGTGTTTTTAAAAAAACAAAAGAATGAGTGCAATTAGACAGTTTCTGAATAACAACACCTGCTATTTTCATGCATTTCCGAACAAAAATAAATTAATGCATATGTCACAAAGTTGCCCTTTTTGATTTAAGAACACCCTTAATGCATAGCTGCCAACCTCCGGCTTTTTTTTTATAATTAAGTAAACACACTTTGACCCAGAAAATGTTTTTAAGCAATTGTGCCTTTCGTAAAATAAATTATATTTTAAAGTTTACTTATTTTCGTCACTTAATTAAGTAAACACACTTTGACACAGAAAATGTTTTTAAGTAATTGTGTCTTTCGTAAAATAATATGATTATTTGAAGTTTACTTATTTTCGTCAATTAATTAAGTAAACACAGTTTGACCCAGAAAATGTTTTTAAGCAATTGTGCCTTTCGTAAAATAATATAATTACATGACGTTTACTTATTTTCGTCAATTAATTAAGTAAACACACTTTGATCCAGAAAATGTTTTTAACACTAGAAGCGCCGTTGGGGTCATTTCACCGTTTTTTCAAATTTCCCATGCTTTATTTCGACATGTAAACGAACACAGCAGCTCATATTTTTTTTTTCCTTTTTTAAAAATATTATCAAGCATACTGTGACAATTCTTCATCTTTCTACATTAATTATTAAAGAAAATATTCATAGAAATACCTAAAACAGCCAACAGGGGTCATTTGACCCCCATAAGAAAAATGACAAATTTTCTAGTTAAAGTCTGTTTTTGAATTCCCGATATCTCGTTTTTGCTTACTACGCAGGGGGACACCCATGTCTTATTGTGATTACTAAAAATGGAAAAGTAAACTCCAGTTTTGCTTTGTTTGGATGACGCATAGGGATGCAGGGGAAAGGGAAGTAGTCTTCTCTCTGTTGCGTGCTCGCCTTCAGTTAGAAGGGTTTTTCTAAGCATTTCGATTCTATAATGAAATATGCAGGCATCCTAGCAGCACTGGCATAATGTAAATTTACAGAATGCGTCGTATTCTGAAAGCAATAACAGTGATACCAGGGCTACACTAGATACCGGGCTTGGTCATTCCTTATCACGACGTCACAAAAGGTGGCTGACCGCTATCTGCGATTGGTACAAACAGGGCTCAAAGTGACGCACCCATCGTTTTGTACCAATCGCTGGATGTCATTCAGCCACCTTTTGTGACGTCATGAAAGGAATGAGCAAGCCCGGTATCTAGTGTTGCCTTGGTGATACCGTACAAAATTCTACCAAAGTGATTTCCCTTGTTTCTTGCGGATCAGGAAGCTCACGTGGAGAAGGACGATACAATAACATATCTAACATTTCTGCTGGCAACAGTCGCAAAAAGTACACATCATCAAATGATATTCTTTGGATTCCGATGAGTCTTATCAGCCCTACTTCCACTACAGATCGCAAACCAGCTCGAAATATTGTGAAAATTGCAAGTGGAACAACATCGTTTGCTCGTCGTAACATTCGGACAAATACAACTTCAGCCTGTCCTTTGATAGTGATTGCAGCAATGCTGTTCAAACATGCACAATTGCTGAAGCACTTCCTCAACTTGGAATTGATAGCAACTGGCATATTTCTCTGGTAGAACTCGATGCTTTTTTTCGTTCTTTTACATTCACGTTTTGCACTAGGTTATTCAAAACTGTGTACAGATGATTTATGGAACAAAAGTTGGGGACCATCTGTGTTCAAAAAGACAATGACGCGCAATCCTTTCTGTATAATCATGCGGTATCTCAGATTCGATGTGCGAAGTAACAGGGCGAAGCACCTGCCAGAGATAAATTTGCTTTCGCTTCTGAAACCTGGTACAACCTGTTTGCAAATTGTTCTTTGTGTTGTAATCCTGGAGAAGAAATAAAAAATTGTTGAATAGTTGTTTCCATGTAAATCAAGGTGCAGATTTATCCAATACATGGCAAATAACCCGTAAAAATTTGGTATCATGTTGCCACCTCCCCCTAATAGATCAATTACAGTATCTGAAGCAAAAGAAATGTGCCTTTAACATTGCAAGGGATAAAATTAAACTTATGTATGCTGTAAGAGATGTCAGAAACTAATTTTTAACAATTAAAAAAAATAATAAATGTGTTGCTTTCACAGTATAGCGCGCATATTTCTGTTTTTAAGCTGATGTCTAAGTAACTTTTGAACACATTTATATGCTTATTCACTATTTATTTTCTTTATTTTCTCACTTTGAAGCATATTGTGTGCTTATTTGTATTATTTGCATTTGTAACTTTTGTTTCTTTTCTTATCACTTTTTTGTGTAATATTGTTATGATATATAAATTATTATATATATAATTAACTATATTGTGCGGTATAGTGTAATAAAATATATTGAATTATATATTGTCATTTATATACCGCCATTTAAAAAAAAAACATAAAAATGGGCATAGACGAAGTCTAACAACTAAATAAATAAAAAAAAATATAAAATCTTCAAAAAATTTTTTATTTTGCAATTTAAACATCATTTATCAAGAAAAAAAACATTTTTATTTTGATATGACTTGCATTTCTTATGGGGGTCAAATTGACCCCGAATGGCGGTTTTAAGTAAGTCCAAAATCCGGCTGTACTAGTGTTAAGCAATTGTGCCTTTCGTAAAATAATATAATTATTCGGAGTTTACTTATTTTCATCAATTAATTAAATAAACACACTTTGACCCAGAAAATGTTTTTAAGCAATTGTGCCTTTCGTAGGAAAAATATAATTATTTGAATTTTACTTATATTCGTCAATTAATTAAGTAAACACACTTTGACCCAGAAAATGTTTTTAAGCAATTGTGCCCTTTGAGTAAAATAATATTATTATTTGAAGTTTACTTAATTTCGTCAATTAATTAAATTTCTGGTTTGAAGTATAATTATTGGATTGTCTTTCCAATAATGAAGTTATGAATAATGAGGCGGAGACACATGGTGTATTGTCTAGCAGTTGCGAGTGAGGTTACCGAGGAGTTTGTCACAACATTTTTTTTTTTTAATGATAGTAGCAATTTCTTGACACCGCCGGTAAAAACCTTCGCCAATAAACTTAAACTGAAATTTTTTTCTAATTTTACGACCTGTTTCATAAGAAATTTTTGCTCACAAATTTGGCAAAAAAATTTTATTCCTTTTTACAGGTGTCAGCTTCCACAAGTATTACAGCATTTTCACTGACATAGACTGTAGGTTTGTCACAGAGTAGCGTACTTACTTCCGCCGAAGTAAAAATGTACGAATAAAGATGAATATTTGTTTTAGCATTATTTTTTATTGAAATTTTCTATTAATGAGGCTTTTAAACAGAGCAAAACTTTTCACTTAAATTTACTGGGGGAAGTTTTCCGCGGTCGTAATGAAGTCCTACGAAAGACGTTACAATGGACCACAAGCATTTCTGACGTCAAAGAACGTCACGATGGATTATAGCTAATCAGCTTCTTCATTTATCCTACAAGCGTTCACCAAAAGCTAATCAAATACCGTAATGCTTCTGGGAAACATTGCGAGCTCCGCCCAATGCTAGGGGTCAATTGAAGCTTCAGCATTTTAACACTAGAAAGGCCACACATTTTAGTCAAAATTTATAAAAATATTTCGCACCAGAATAACGATTTGAAGCAGTTTAGCTTTCTAATTTATAGTTTTTTTTTTCTTTCTATCTTTTAAGCTTAATTTATAATGAAATTTCTGATTTGAACCGAAATATATTCATATGGTAGATATCAAAATGATTACTAACTCCAGTATGATTATTTCACGTACTCGCCGTGATTTCACGCGTATCTGTTGAACTATGAATTCTCGTGAAACCTGCCGTTAAGTGTTTATTATAATTTTATTATTTGGCAACTTCTATAAATTCTGTTTTTAAGTAGTTTATATTTCAATGTCTAATATGTAGGTTGTTTTATTTTTAGATCGTACGTCTATTAAATGTTTATTTCCTATTCAAACTGCGTTTATTACTCTGCCTTGTTACACATTTAAGTAGTATGCTTTACAATTTAATTTTGAAAAGGCTATGTTGCCCAGAAGGTTATTTTATTTTGAATTAGGAAAATTTATTTAACAGTTCAAATTCATTTTTGTGAAGAAGTGCGATTTAACGTATGAAATATGACTGAACAACAAGCGAATTTTACGATGTTAAATAACAGTAATTATGATGTTTGGAAATTTAAAATGCAAATGTTTTTAACCGATAAAGAATTATGGGATGTTATTACATCCGAACAACCTACGGAAGCGGGAGCTGATCAAGATGCTTGGATTAAAGCAAACAAGTCTGCTAAAGCGAAAATAGCTTTAAGTGTCGAAGACAATCAGTTAATACATATCAAGCATGAGGAAACAGCAAAAGGTATGTGGAATTCTGTATGTAAAGTTTATGAACAAAAGCATTTAAATACAAAACTTTTCTTACAAAGAAAGTTATACAGTATGAGATATGATGAAATTTTAAATATGAAAGATTATATTCAAAATGTATTAGAAGTTGTTGATCAACTAAGGGGTCTAGGTAAAATAATCTCAGATGATGATATCATTGCAATTTTACTATGCGGTGTTCCAGAGAGTTATGATTCTTTAATTACAAGTTTAGGAGCTCGTTCTTCTGAGGAATTATCATTAGAATATGTAAAAAGTAAACTTACTGCAACATATGAGCGTCGTTTAGAAACGTTTAAATTGAATGATGAAACACCGATGAAGATAGTTAAAGATCCAAAGAAAAAGGGAAATTTTAGGGTTAACTCTGAAAACAAATCAAAACAGCTTTGTCATTACTGTAAACGGCCAGGAAATATTAAGAAATTTTGTTTTTTATGGAAAGCTAAGACAAGAGAATTAAATAAAACAAGAGATCTTAAAGTTAAAATGATTACAGATAACGAGAAAATTAAAACGGAAAATGAAATTTTTCAGTGTTTTAAAGCTTCTAATAAATTCTCTGATGTTAATTGTTGTATTGATTCTGCTGCGACAACTCACATGACAAATGATAAAAATATTTATTTCACTGAAATAAAACCTAAAGGAGGCCAAGTACAAGTTGCTAGTGGTCAGTTACTCGATATTAAAGGCATTGGTGATTGTTTACTTAAATACAGAGGAACAGGCAATGAAGTTAGAAATATAAAACTTTGTGGTATCTTATATGTTCCAGATCTTGATAGCAGTTTATTATCGGTGAAGCGACTTGATGAAAACGACTGTTTTGTACACTTTGGAAACAGGAAATGTACAATAATGAAAAATAACCAAGTCATAATTGAAGGAGAATTATAAAATGGTCTGTACAAGTTAAACTACAATGAAATTGCTAATAAAGTTTTTGAAGAATCGCATATAAATTGTATACATATGTGGCATAGGATATTTGAACATCGTGATCTTCGAGCAATTAAGGAATTACAAGATAATCATTTAGTCCATGGTTTAAAAGTGAAGGACTGTAAGCAGAAAATGAAATGTTTATATTGTACAAAGATTAAGATAGTTCAGAATGCTTATCCTAAGAGAAGCGAGCATCGAGCATCAAAAGTTGGAGATTTATTCCATGCTGATATTTGTGGACCTTTTCCAAATGAGACTCCCACTGGAAAGCACTATTTCTTAACACTTATAGATGACAAGTCAAGATATCTAACTGTTTATTTACTGAAACAGAAAAATGAAGCAGCTGCAAAAATTGAAGAATTTTTCCGTTATGTGAAAACTAAATTTGAACGTACGCCACAATTTTTAAAATGTGACAGAGGAGGGGAATTTGTGAATGAAAGACTCCGAAATTTCATGATTAAGGAAGGAATTAAATATCAGTTATCAGTACCACATTCTCCTCAACAGAACGGAGTTGCAGAAAGAAGGAATCGTTATTTGACTGAAATGGCAAAATGCATGCTTGAAGATTCAAAGTTACATAAAAAGTTTTGGGGAGCAGCTATAATGACATCGACCTACCTGCAAAATCGTTTACCTACAAATGCTTGCGAGAAAACACCTTTTGAAATTTGGCATGGATATAAACCAACAGTAAAACACTTAAGATTTTCGGTTGCAAAGTTGTATATTATATTGCACCTGTATTGAGAAGAAAATTAGACAACACAGGTAAAGAAGGAATTTTTCTTGGTTATGCAGAGGAATCTAAAGGTTATATTATTCTTGATAAAGAAACAAACAAAGTAATTATTTCAAGAAATGTAATTTGTCTCAATGATGGAGAAAATGAAATATTAACTAATGCTCATGAAACAAACGACTGTAATAAACACAAGAAAATTACCTTAAATTTAAGTGATGAGCATGAAGCAAAATCTTTGGAGGAAAATAAAGATTTAGAAGGGAACGAAAATGTAATAGTAAGACGTTTAGAACGTTCCAACAAAGGTTTACCTCCTGTAAGATATATTACAGCTTATAAAACATCTGTTAAAAGTGTTGAAGAACCTATGTCATGGGCTGAAATGAAAAAGTTACCTGCAGATAAACAAAATAAATGGATTAAAGATGCAGACGACGAAATTAAATCAATCGAAGAAGGAAATGTTTGGGAACTTACAGATTTACCCCAAAATCGAAATGCAATTGGTACTAAATGGGTTTTTAAACTTAAACAAGATTAAACCGGAAATGTTTCACGTTATAAAGCTCGACTTGTAACTAAGGGATTTACTTAAAAGCTCGGAGAAGATTTTAAAGAAACATATGCTCCTGTTGCAAACAATGTAACATTTCGAGTCCTCTTAACAGTAGCAAGTGCCAAGAATATGAAAATTAAACATTTAGATGTAAAAACAGCCTTCTTAAATGCTGATATAGATGAAGAATTATATGTACGACAACCAGAAGGATACATTATTAAAGGTAAAGAAGATAAAGTTTACAGATTAAAGAAAGGTTTATACGGTTTAAAGAAATCGGCAAAAGCTTGGAATGATAAGATAAATTCAATTTTAACATTAAATAGTTATGTACGAAGCAAAGTGGATCAATGTCTCTACATCAGAAAAGAAGAAAATGGCTGGAGTTATATTCTTTTGTATGTTGATGATATACTTATTTGTACATAGATGAAGAAACTGAAATTAATATAATGCAAATATTTAAAGAATCGTTTGATATCACTGATTTAGAACAGGTGTCATATTATTTAGGAGTTGAAGTTGAACGACTAGAAGATGGATGTTTTATAATAAACCAGAAAATAAAAATTGATCAACTTATTAAGAAATATGGATTAAATGAAGCTAAATCTGCAAATATCCCTATGAACCCAGAATTTTTGAAAAATGAAGATTCGTCAAGAGAATTGGAAACAAACAATAAATATAGAGAAGTAATTGGATCTCTTTTATATATTTCTAATACCTCAAGACTAGATATTTCAATAGCAATTGGAAGCTTATCTTGACGAGTTAGTAAACCAACTGAAAATGACTGGAATGCAATTAAACAAGTTATGAGATATCTTAAAGAAACATCTGAGTTTAAATTGAAATTTAGGAAAGATCTATCATCGTTTGAAGTTTATGTTGATGCTGATTGGGGTGGAAATATTTCAGATCGAAAGTCTACAACCGGATTCATAATTATGCTCGGAAATTCACCTGTAATATGGTCTAGTAGGAAACAACACTCAGTTTCACTGTCCTCTACTTAAGCTGAATTTATTGCTGTGTCTAAAGCATGTAAAGAAGGTGTGTGGTTAGCACAATTATTGTGTGAAATCGAAGATACACAGAAAAGGCAATTTAGGGTTTAGGAAGACAATCAAGGATGTATAGCGCTGATTAAAAACGAACGAATCAGTCAAAGATCTAAACACAATGATGTTCGTTACTGTTTTATACGTGAACTCTATAAAGATGGTGTGTTTGTTTTGGTGTATAAATATTTTATATTTATTATTAATTAATTTATATGTTTAAATGCTTTTCTTTCAAACAAAACTATGTGAATAGTCCGATAAGTGTGTGAGGGAGTGACCTTTGTAATAAAGGAACTCTAGCATTTTTTGAGATCGTGAAGTCAATGATTTAACATGTGTAAGCGTAAAAGCGACATCTATCCTCTCTTTTACTTTAACTTTCTAGAGCGTGTGTGTCTTTCTCGGATTCTACAGTTATGTCGCGGTAAGAAGTAATATGTAAATTTGTAGTATCTCAGTTTGCAGCATATAAAATCTTAGAGTTTGAGTGTGTGTAGAGTGTCTAGGCGGCCTTGGCCGACTAGGTGTGTCTAACGGCATTCGCCAGCTAGTAGTGAATCTAAAGCAAGCGATATCAAGTATTAGCGAGCCTCCAGTGAGTTGACAAGGAGTTTTGGAATTCGATTCGAGAAGTTGGCCGGTGATAAGAAGTTAATAGTAATTAGGTTGATTATTTCAAAGTTAATAAAGAATATATATACAGCCACGGGCTGGCTAATAAGATTTTATCTAGCAGCTTAGCTGAAGTTTAGAGGAGAAGTAATCTGAAGTGCCCCGATTGAGTTAGTGCCGGAGCTATGAGTATGAGTTTAACCTTTTAGTACTGTTATCAGTTGTTAAAATTACAGAACTGCTCCACGTCCCTTGAGCCCTAATCGTTTTAAATAAACTGTTTTTATCTTACGTTCTGAGTTATGTCTGCATTCAACACCCAGTACGAGCACCCAACCGTTACAAGTGGTCTCGAAAATAACATTTTCAGAATGTTCAAAATCAAAAAATATAACTTTAACAGAATTTTTTTTTTTTCGATTCTCAAACTTCCTAAGATAGGGCTTTAAAATGCACCACGTTTCAATATTAGTTGCAAGCAACGCTAAAAGTAGTTCTTGAACGATCATTATGACGTTTATAGTACTTTCCAACAAAGTAGGAAAATGCTTATGACTTATTGCGTCATGCCTATCTAGTCGGGCTCTAACTCACATAAATATACTCGGGTCTCCATGTAACTGATGTAAAATATCTAAGAAACAGTTTGCATGATATAGTCTCACAGACCACCAATTACGTTTTGCCTTCACAGTCCAGCCATTTTTATCAGTGATCTCAGACCAATAAACTTCTCCAAATTTGGAATGCTAAATATCATAAAATTTTAAAATTCTGCTAAAGAGTGTAATTTTCAACAGAATATTATGTAATATGTTGTGTTTCTTTTTTAAAGCTTCCGTCATAACACTGACATAACTGCTAACATCTTCCACTTTTTAAGCTCGGAAAAAAAATAAAAAAATTTACCAAACCAAATTGCCGTAATCATTTCAAAACTGCTCAACTGTTAAACACTGTTCCAATTAAATAAGATAAAAAATTCAATTACATTTCTCCGGGCCAAAAAAGCAGAAAATAGTGACAGTCATAACAAAAAATTCCTTTCACTTATAGCATTATGTAAATTCTTTTATACACACTTGTGTATTAAGAAAAATACGATACTATGGATAAAGTAGGCAATAAAGTTTTATGAGTGTGCTTATTATCAGCTATATTTTACCCCTGATTGAATGTACGGATTGCAAAAGAAGGGAATAAATAAATCATATTTATTAGAAGCATAATATGTCTTACTTATTCCCACGGCCGTACCGAAATAAATGTTGCAGGGAAACTTGCTTATAGCTACCAATAAAGAAAAGTTTCGACAATGTCATTAATCTCAGATGAGCTATTTCATAGATATAATTCACACAGAATTGTTGGTACACTCACTTTAATCATAGTAAACAAATGAACTTAATACTGTCTACAGAGAGTACAATATATGCTATTTAACGTACAATATATGCAATAAAGACATTTTATTTAAAATTTTAAAAGTAAATGCAGCGAAAAAAAATCAAATAATATTAAAGTCATTAAAAATAAAACAAACATATAAAAATGTCCCTTACATCTATAGGAAGATGTGAAATCAACTGTACTTATGTATTCGGTAAGATGCGAGCATTTATTGCGAACTCATCAATGATGTAAGCAATAATATTTCATAAGTTTGTTTATACTCAGTTGTATTTCATTTTGCTCTGATTAAATGTTCCGATCGCAAATAAAGTGGAGTAAATAAATCCTGTTTATTAGAAAAATAATATCCCTTACTTATGCGAAGGACTGCAGCGAAATAAATGTTGCAGATTCATTTGCTTTTGGCTATCAATAGAGGAGAATTGCGACACGGTTAATAATCTCAGTTGAACTGCAGTACCTTAGACATGATTCTGAGATGCTTCTTGATAAATTAACTTTTGTCGTATTATTAAACAAATAAACTCAAGACTACCTTGAGGGAATTTATGCCGTCGAAATCTAATATATTTTTAATCATCATTGTCTATCGAAATATTTTATGATGATACACAATATATTATTTAAAAAAATCAGTTCTGGAAAAATTATAAATATGATTTCTTCTTGTAAAAATATAAAAAGAAGAAAAATGGCAAAGAAAAGAAGAAGAAAAGTAAAAATGGTTATTTTGAATTATTACACTTCTTTATCGCTAGTAAATCACATGATCAGTTTACAAAATTAGTCCTTTTATTTTGACAATTTGATATGTAAATTATATATGTTTTATGCTTATAATTTCATAATTAACATTTAATTTCTTACTAACTTTATTAACATGAAACTAAATTTAAAAGCTATCATAAATCAACGCGCAATAAGCATTTAGTTTACAAGTAAGCATAGGTACGGATTTATTATTTTTTGATTCATAAAAAGTATCACATAACAAAAGATTGGCATCCTCTAAGTATTATATTAATTGCGAGCTCATTTTTGTTAATTCGTCTTAAATATATGGGATCAGCTTTCACTTCATTTTCTCGTGAATAAAAAATAATGTTAATTATTGCATTGAAAAATATAATTAAGAAATAAATCTTTTTAGTATAATTAAATTATTCATTAACTAATATTCATTCTTTAAGGTTAAATCAACATTAATTAATCTTTCCGGTTTAACCATTTATTTCTTCATTAATTACGGGGAAAAGGATTTAAGGGATGTTATCTTACTGTGTAAATTTTTACAAATAATGATAAAATGAAGATAATTTCACGATTTGCTTTCTATTTTTATTTTATTTTTTAAGTCTAAAAAAATAATACTATGAGATTCGTATTAATTTAATTTTTTTCGGTAATTTTATTTAATAATTCGGTAATAATATTTAATAATTGATTGTACAGGGTGCGCAGGTATCAAGGAATTCAGAGGATTTTAATGGTTTTAGTATCAGAATTTTCGAAAAGTACTGGTTTCTACATTTGAAAATGTATTTTTTTTTTTTTCGTTAAGTAAAACAAATATTACATTATAAAATTTCTGGTAAAAGATCCTTACAAGGTCCTTACAGACTACGAACCCTGTTGTATGTATTCAAATTATTAATATCATAGCATCAGAAAAGCATATCTATACATATATACGTAGTCTATGTATAGAACTCTCCAAGTTTTCGGTTTTCTGCACACTACTATTATTTTACAGGAAATATTGTTCAATTAATTCACCCAAATGTTCGAATTAAATAATAAAAACTTTTCTGTATTAAAATACCGCTGTCCAAAAAGCCGGAGACTTGGCAGCTCTGATTATGCAATTTTTGTGCATGTTCTATCCAAAATTATACACTGTAAACTTCTATTAATGTGTCATATATATAGAAGATTATATTTGCAATTGAGCTACTCATCTAAAAATAATTTAAACTTTTTAAGACATATTGTTTGCCAGTTATCAAACTAAAGCCTAGTGATTTTGTTAGAATTATTAAAGAGCATTCTGGGCACATTTTACTAAGTAAAATGTATGATTTTAAATAGATTGTGTAAGGGGCAAACCTTTAAAACATAAAAAATCAATTTTCTGTAATGGCTTTGTTGTAAATCTCTAATTTTTTTTAAGTATTAAAAAAAAACGCTTTGAAAAATCTGTATTATTTCTTAATTACATATAATTCGTGAAGTTAAATAAATATTAAATTTTTAAATTGCGTTTCATTTTTTTCGATTAAGAAATGTTGAGTTTCTGCACTGTTACTTTCAAACTATATGTATAAATTACAATACAAAAAATGATAACCATATGTACATTTCTTCATAATCTACATGCTAACCCACCCCCCTACCACGAAAAAAAGGACATATTTTGTTTCCTTGTTTCCTTTCTTTCTTTTCTCTGGCGTTTGAAAAATAGTCTTATTTTATCTTTTAAATTTTGTATTAAAATTAATTTTAAACGAAAATTTTTGTGTACAGTTTGGTTACAAGTAACCATATTACTAAAACATATTGCAGTGCAAGAAGTTTTTTATATTTTTATTATTATTATTAATAATTGATAAAATTCAAAAAAGAAATGAGCTCTACTTTCTATTTTTAAATTCGGATGTTCTAGTGATCAATTTATGTTATAATGTTCATTGCAACTTATAAATTATTGTTCATAATTTCAAATTATACGTATGTTTTGCGAAAACCATTTTCGAATATCATACGAATTATAATTTAATAGTTTTTAAACTGAAATCAACTTCTAGAAGCTTCAAGCATGTAAATTCAAAACATTAGATAAGTCTGCCAAGTAGTTTCTAAGTTAGGCTTAAAACACTACCTACACTACATCCGCTTTGAACGAATTTAATAAAATACCATTAAAAAATTCAAGTTTTAAAGCTGCAAAATTTCTATTTTACGTGACATAATGACATCCCGTTTGTACCTCAGGTTAAAATTTACAATAATATATATATATATATATATATATATATATATATATATATATATATATATATATTAAAAACAGGTGATAGTATTAAAAATTTAAACTTGTTACAAATTTCAGTATGTAGACAACTTCCTAAGAAAGGGTTGGCCAACTCTGGCACGCTGTAATCACTAACATTTTATAGTAATCATTGCCTTATCTAATCATTGAATTTCGGCTGTTCAAGAAGTCAAATATTAAAAAAAAAAAAAGAAAAATAGTCGTTTTCGGCGTGCCATAGTTGGCCACCTCTGCTCTAAGAGAAATTTCAGTATGACATTAATTGCCAGACACCATTAATAATCGTTTAGTATCAATTTTTTTCTGAACTTCGCATACGTAAATATGCTTGAAGAAAGTATTCAATCATTACAAAAGGGATCTAAATGATAATTCGATGCGCTAATAATTCTACCAAAATAGAAATGACTGACCTGATATTTTGACGTAGGGTTGCTAATTTGGCTTTCTTTTTTATTCAGAAATTTCAAGTTCACACACCAGAAATAAAGTATAGTATTTTATTGATTATTTAATATAAACGTTACTTTTTAACCGACTTCAAAGAGGAGGTTATGATTTCGACCTGTATGTATTTGTTGTTCACGCATAACTTTTGCAAATATGAACCGATTTTGATAATTCTTTTTTTGTTTGAAAGCGTATGAGGCCCATGTGGTCCCATTCGAATTTCATAAAAATCTGATAATTAGAACTTTTTTAAAAATAAAAACTTTAAATTTAAAATTCATTTTAAAGCAATTGACCAATTAGAAGTGTTCCTTTTGCATGCTTTTATGTTACACTTACATAGACACACGATCTTTTCAATGTTAAAAGTTTGAAGTTTTTGCTGCATCGTCACTCCACCGCTTTTATGGAATATGTCTATTTTGACCAATGAGAATTCACCATAATACAGCGAAGTAGCGTAATTTTTTTCCCCAAGCACCTTCGTCGTTCCAAGCCCAAGCTCGCACTCTGATTGGTTGTTGCTCTCGGCACTGTTTTCATGTAACTTGGCGATGATCATACTTGGTGTAGCGATAGATGCTTCTGTCCGTCGAGTTTGATTTCCTTCCGAATCGAGTGCAAAGTAACTTTTCTCTTGCAGCATTGGATTGGATGAAACGTGTCTTACTCAAAGACGTACTCTTTAAAAGTTTTTACACACAAGAGCACAAGACCACGAGGATAAGAATGAAGGAAGAATAAGAATGAGTAGGTTAGGTTTTAGGTTTACTCGTTCGCTTACGAGCGAAGTATTTTTCGCCAAGTATGGTTATCGCCAAGTTACGTGAAAAGAGTGCCGAGAGCAACAACCAATCAGAGTGCGAGCTTGGGCTTGAAACGACGAAAGTGCTTGGGAAAAAAATTTCGCAATGAAGTAATCATTTTCTATAAAGGCGATGGATAGACGATAAAGTAAAAATTTCAAATTTTTAACAGTGTTCAAAGTGCAAAATCCTAACTGGACGAGGGCCAGGATTCACGTACATTTTGTGCTGTTTGCGAAACGAGATTTATTAACAAGAAAATTTATTTAAAACATTGAAAAATTTGCTAAAATTCAGGCTTCTGATTCGTTAATCTGGTTTCGCTAACAGCGCAAATTCTACCTGGATTCTGGACAAGTTCTTTTATGCAAGAAACCGGAAATATAGCATCTAGGGGATATAGTGTGGAAATCGGCTATCTCAGGGCGTGTTCAGAGCAACTTACAAAAGTAACCAATGTTACCAACCGATTGTAGGGCAGTACAAAAGCAAATTGTGGCATCAATGAAAACTATTCTGTTGAATTGTAGCTGACGTCACACTTCGCTTTGATTTTCATTTCGTACTTGTCTACAATCGGTAAGTGGTCGGTAAGTAACCGGTTGGTAAGTTGTGTTGAACACGCCCTCTGTAGCACTTGAAAAAAGCGCTAAAATGTTCTATTCTTTAAATGTGCAACAATGCTAATGAAATTTAAAGATAGAAGCGACATCTGCAGGACATTTTCTAAAAATGCAAGAATTATTGCTAGTCTAGATAATGTATCACGAAAATGCCGCAGATGTCGCAGTGATCGACACTTTGGAATTCAGTAGCATCGTTGCACATTTAAAGGATACAAATTTTTAGCACTGCTTGCATTGTAAAAAATTGAACCCTTTTGCTGCATCGTCACTCCATCGCTTTTATAGGAAACGATTACTTCGCTCTATTATGGAGCATTCTCATTGGTCAAAAAAAAGAAATTCTATAAAAGCGATGGAGTAACAGTGCAGCAAAAGGGTAAAATTTTTTACAGTGTCGATAGCAAATTTTCACTCCATGTATTCCAGACTCTCTCCTTCTAGCAATGAAAAGTTCTCAAAAATGAAGGCTTATGATTATATCGAAAAGCTGAAAATTCATCTCTAAAGAGCCTTACACGTTAAAGCAAAAGTGTCTGTGTATCAGGGTGCTTGTTATGCCGGATTCACAAAGTGATTGTTATACATACAAGTACATTGCTATGTGCTAGATTTACATTTGGACAAATATAAATGACGAAAAATTTTGATAAGCTTACCGTTAAAGTTAAGCTAGTTAACTTCTTTCACCCATAAAACAAACTCGCTCAGGCGACTACCGCCAAGTTCTAGAATAAAAATTCTTAAATTTTCTGTACTTTGTAAAACCACGTTTATCAAAGAACATTCTTAACTTCAAATATTACTACTTTCATAGAGACGCATGTTGAATCATGGTGTGATTTTGATAATATCTTCCTTTTTAATTATTATGACTGAAAAGGGTATTTTAATACATACGAACATTTAGAATTACTTTGCTATGCATTGAATCATAGAAGCAACTTGTTATGCATTGAATCATAGAAGCAACTTGACGCGCTCTGATTGTGTACGCGTACTTTAAACTGCAAAAAATCTGATCCTTTTGCTGCATCATCACTACCCCGATTTTATAGAATATCTCACTTTTGATCCATGATAATGCTCAATAATAGGCTGAAGTAATCGTTTTCTATATTAGCGGTGGAGGGACGATGCAGAAAAAGGTTCAAATTTTTAACAGTGTACCCTGTTTAAAATATCTTGAAAAATTACCTCTGTTTTTAAAGACTATCTATTTTCTGACCAATGAAAACGCTCCATAGACGTTTTTAGGTCACTCTCATTTGTCAGAAAATAGATAGTCTTTAAAAACAAAGGTAATTTTTCACAATAATTTTAACTTGTACTGATGGATTGTCAGCTTTTCAATGCCCTTTTACGAAGTCTGTAGATTTCAATGTGGACCTTAAGGCACTACACTAGTCTCAGAAAAGACCCGGATGTTAGTGTTAAGACTATGGATGTGTTCTTTTCAAATATCTCGCACAAATTTTAATGTATTTACATGATTTTTTTGCATAGGATAGCCGAACACGATCTACAACCGGCCTAGTTTTTACTTCTTCGATTTTGCTTATGTATGTTTTATATAATGATAATTTCAATTTCAGAACCGTTTAAACCTGTTTTTAAATTTAAAATATTTTTTTAAAAAAAATCTGAAACCAAAATTGAAAAAGTAAAAACTAGGTCGGTTGTGGAATATCCTCAGCTATCCTATGCAAAAAAATCACGTAAAAATTTTAAAATTTGAGCGAGATATTTGAAAAGAACGCCTCCATAGACTTCACATTATCATTCGGGTCTTTTTCTGTGCCTAGTGTGCGGCCTTAAAATTTGCTGGATGCGATAAATTTTCGAAATGTTAAAGCTTAAATTGACAAGTTCTCGCATCCATTAAAGCGGAAATAGACATCGATACCAATCGACATCCTTAAGTTGTTGAAAAGATGAAAATCCTTTAGTATATATTTTGCTCCGGAGGGAAAAATTATCTCTACATATCAATGCAAAATAAAGTGCATAGATATGTGTAGCAAAATTATCTTTAGATTCAAATTTGGTTACCGGATTAGACACCAGAATGATTTCAGATTTTGTTCATGTAGGATTCCTCGATGTGAATATGACGACACATGGTGCACAGTATACGATTGATTGAAAAGATTCTGGACAAAAATGAGTCATCAAGGGGGTCCTTGTGGTCGAGTGGTTAAGACAACACGCTGCTAATCTCTTGAGAGCGTAGGAAATTGTGGGTTCGAATCCCACTGGCTCCGTTGCACACACTCTTTATGTGTAGCCCCCGGTTGTACTTTTCTTGCGTCGTAATATTTCCTTGTGCTATCTTGTTCTTGTATGTCCACGAATTTGTAAAATAATATGGATTATGTATTTATGTCTGTGTAGAAATAAAGGATCACTCGGCGTACAATCGAATTCTACCAGGAAATCATCATCAAATTTTATAATAGAAAATGCCTAGCATTGCGATACATTGTAAAAAATTTAACTTTTGCTGTATCGTCACTCCATCCCTTTTATGGAATATCTCATACATACACTGTAAAAGAATTTACCCTTTTGCTGCATCGTCACTCCCCCGCTTTTATAAAATATTTGTCTTTTGACCCATGAGAATGCCCCATGATAGGCTGAAATAATCGTTTTTCCATAAAAGCGGTGGAGTGAGTTTCAAATTTTTAACAATTTAGTTAGTCCAAAAGCGTCCGTGAAAAAAGTATTTGGGCATCGAATGCTATCACTCTCTTATAGATGCAGCCAGGTACAGGTTATGATTTTCAGATTCCTAGTCGAATCATTTCCGATGCCTTTACTGCATTTATAGGAATTAGATTGTTGTTATTTATCTATTGAATCATAGAGCGATTTTTGTTAAAATCTTTCTTTTTGCTTTTTCTGTCTGAAGGGGGAGTACTTTTGACTACACTAGAAAAGCATTTTACTATTCATTGATACATGGAGTCATTTTGCTGTTTACTCATATATGGAAGCGCTTTGCCGCGCTCTTATGTGTAAGGACACTTTACTTGAGGCATTGTCACCTTTCGATAACCACTTCCGATGTCCGTACGATTAGATGTTGACTTTAAGATTTCATGAATGCGGTTGCTTTTCGTCGTGCCAGATCTGAAGAAGTTACCACATCCAGAAAACCTAAAGATTCACAACGATACTAACAGATATTGTAAGTTCTTTTGAAAAGTTGACAATAAACAATGGCAAGTAAAGCGAATACATCAGATCTCAGCAAAGTGCGTTCATTAGTAATGCGTTGCAAAGAGCCATCATATGTCAGTACACATAATTATGTATTACGGTATAAATAACTAAAAAGTAGGAAATAAATTTAACTTTTTCAAAAAAATGTATAACCGACTCCAAAAAAAAGCGCTAAAAAGAATTAAATAATTCTATAAAATTCTCTAATGACAAATCGATATCCAATAACCACACATTGACTATCATGTACCGGTATAAAACGGTTAAATTTAATATATAGAATTTAATATCCACCAAACATAGGTTTTCCAGAGAATATTTTTTACAAGAGATTAATTTACATATTTTTGATTTAATTTTTGAATATATACATATAAAAAGTAAGGAATTACTTTATGAAGTTGGTGCCAAACTATCTTAAGTATACTAAGAATTGTGGATATATTATGTCTAGTACCATAAATAAAATGGGGAAATCATTATCGATTATGATTGTTTGGCGCCAACTTCAAAAAGTAATTCCTTACTTTTTATATGTATATATTCAAAAATTAAATCAAAAATATGTAAATTAATCTCTTGTAAAAAATATTCTCTGGAAAACCTATGTTTGGTGGATATTAAATTCTATACATTAAATTTAACCGTTTTATACCGGTACATGATAGTCAATGTGTGGTTATTGGATAACGATTTGTCATTAGAGAATTTTATAGAATTATTTAATTCTTTTTAGCGCTTTTTTTTGGAGTCGGTAATACATTTTTTTGAAAAAGTTAAATTTATTCTTATAGTACTAGCAGGATATTTCATGAGAGTATTGGTTAAGTTGGTTACAACTAGCAAGCCCCTAAAATGACGTTATCTTTTCAGTATATCAGAAAACTTTTAAGTAAAAAAATTTCCTTTGAAATGCATGGTGTGAGTTTGAAATCTAGGATTAAAATTGAAGGCTATTCTGACAATGCCATATTTGATGCGGTGGTTACCGTTATTTTTCGGGTGATATAGCAATATTTTTTATAGAAAAATAAATTTAATTCAAACACGTGAAATTTCGCCTTATTTAATCAAAGATTGTGTATAAGAAAATACCAATATCGAAGAATTTCCTCATCATAAAATTCCAGGACCCGTACAAACCTTATAATACTAGCTTCTATTTATTCCCAAGAATAAATTAATCTAGTCTTTAGCAGTACCCAATTTCGAAATGATTGTTAATATCTTTATTGTTTCATGGAAAATAGGAGACAATAAAAAATAGTCTGAGGTCAGTTATACCTTATATAAAGAAAATTTCCAGGAAATTAAAAATAGCTTTAAACCCCTTATTGTCGTATTAAATTACGCTTTAAAAATTCAAATTCATTATTCCCACCACTTTAAAAAAAATCATCTCATTTTATGACAAGTAAAACGATACCAGAATAAAACCAATTACACTATTTTATAAAACTGGCGGGAATCAAACAATTCTGAATAAAAGCCGTGAAGCTTGCAGCCCGTGAATGTCTCGGACGCGACGATTAAGTGGTTAAAATGTGCAGTGCATTGATAGTTAGCGTATCGGAAACTTGCTTCATTAAACTGGTAAACATGTTAAAGAATTTTTTGTAGTAGTTTTCTGAGAGATTTAGAAAATCTACATAGTTTAAAAAAGAATTAAAAAACAAATTCTAAGAAACATTTACAAAACACAAGTTTTCATTTTAAATGCAGATATTAGCCGTATTTATTTACAGAATTATTAATACAGTTATTTTCACTGTGTTAATGTCACTGTATGATTATCTGTGATATTTTTTAAATTATTAGAAATTTTGATAAATACATAGCTACCAAACACGCATCACATTTCTTTGATTTTTCTTTACAAAGACATTAATTTTAAGAAAAATAATTAAGATAAGAAAAGAATTCGTTAAGAAAAAAAATTAAGACATTTTTATGACCATAGTATCAAACTAGTCGGATGTGACAATCCCAAAACTTTCTTCTATTTCATACATATTAATACTTCAAAATTCTCTCTCACAGTACCTTAATTAAATGGCAATCTATGCCTATAATGGGTATTCTAATGGTATGAAATTCCGTGCTTTAGTTCTTAAAATAAGACTATCTCTAAAATAACATAGATCATGCAAAATGCAGCATAGCAGCACCATTTGTTGGAGATTTAAACCGAAACCTAATTCGCAACAATTTAGGTCAAATTCATACTGCTTTTAAAGTTTGAAGAAAATACATGCATTAATTCTTGAGATAATCCTATAGCGGAAATCATACAAAATGCAGCATAGCAGCTCCCCCTGTTAGACGATTCACACGAAAAAGTAAGCAACATCATGTCATACTGAGGACTAACTAAATCTGAAATTTTATGTAAATCCATGCATTAATTCTATATATAGAGTTAATGCACAAGTCACAAAAAATGCAGCATGTCAGAACTATCTACTAAGCGATTTACACAAAAATCTTGGAAAAGTCATTTCATATCAAGGAGTATCAGAATCTGAAGTGTGATGAAAATCTGTCAATTAGTTCTTGATATATACCGGATATCTTCAAAATTAGTGCGTAGCAGTGTCACCTTTTCAGCGATTTACACCAAAAACTAATCAGCACCATTTTATATCAGATACTAACTAAATATAAATTTTTAATTTATTCCTTACATTGTTGAGATAAGAGTTTGGTTTGGTCTATTTTATGTCGGCCGATTATCTACTCTAGGGATATAGGCCCTGAGCGGGAGTGCCCTTCGTGGGGGTCTTTCTAAAGGAACCTAAACCGTATTTACGCAAGGTTCAAAGAAAACTAGGAAAACTCCGAACGGTTAGGCCGATTGAGCTCGAACCCAGCACTTGCCGTCTACCAGTTGAGAGGTCAGAACCTCCCGGCCACTGATGGGGCCCTGTTGAGATAGAGCTTCCACAAAATTTGTATCACATGCAGACAGACATTTTGCAATATATACATATATATATATATATATATATATATATATATATATATATTATGCACATTAATTTATTGATTAATTTATTATTAATTTATTACATGCACATTAATTTATTCATTTATTGTGCACATTGTGCACCTGGTGCTTAATAGATATTTTCATGAAATTAGGATTGTATATATATTATGGTACTTCCGACTCCTAAAACGTGTAAATCTGTAGAAAACACATAGTCTAAAATTTTTACGAATCCAATAATTTCTTCTTCTGAAAATACAAGAATGTAAAAATCATTTTGTTGCATTCGAAAGCTTAGAAACATTCAAAAATCTTTAATTCCAGTGAACGAGTAACAATGTAAAAATTTCTCAACTGCAAATAATCTTATTAAAACTGATACTTTGTTGGAGAAAACGCTATGTGAAAATTTACTTGATAATATAATTCATATTATTCAATAAATAATTATAATTGATAGCACTTTAGTCAGACAACTAATCTCCATCTCTAAAGATGATATGTCTAGACATAGGCAAGAAATAAAAGAGCCTATGAACTTTTTCTTGTCATAATGCAGAACGGAATCAGATATTCTCTTGCATTTTATCGATTTCAAGCCAATGAAAAATAAAAGTATCATTAAGTACCGAAAATAAGCTCACTTTTAATAGACAGTAAATTTTAAGGATTTTAAGGGGGGCTAATAATTGGAACTTTAGTGAAAAGGACAGAAACATTGGAAAGATAGGAATACATAATTAGAATGTATGAAATTTTACACGATTTTTAGAATTTCCAAAATAAAATCATATTAAATTTTTTTTATTTTTTTTATTTCATTCCATAGAACGTAAATGGATTCCATTAATAAAAATAATAGATTAGTGATCCTTATTTTAAAAAAAATAATAATAAATGACCAATACTTTTTGAAAAAAAATCATCAATATATATAATAATTAAATTAGATGTCAAAGAAATGTGAACAAGTTATAAGACCTTAATTCAATGTAGAGTAGTTGTTGGGGGCCACCATAATACTTATCCATCATGGATATGCATAGTATAAAATATGAAAATAGAACATCAGGGGTCGCGGCGTCCCTAAAATTTTCACAAATAGTAAAATGATCTTATATTTTGATGATATAAACAATTTTAAGTTTAGATATGTAACAGTCATAGGGTGTTCATTTCGAATGTACATTATTTCAAAGACGCAAAGCTTTCAAGTTTCCGAACAGTACTTTTATCTAGAAAATGTTCTTTTGTTTAATTGGAACATTTGAGCGATTTTACAGAACAAATCCACTTTCCAACTGGAAAGCGAAACATAATTTCCCTAAAATTTCTTTTCCGTATCGGACGGTCGTTGTTTTCAAGGTCTCGAATGAATGAACTTCATTGGTCGCTCCCACTAATTTCATTGGTCGACTAAGTTGTTCATCGTATCCCCTTGATTTTTCTATGTTATTCTTCGAAAATATCCCTTTAAAATTATTATTATTATTTTTACTCAGTTCTTTTTTCAAAATTAAAACCTTTTTACCCTTATTAAGCTATTGCATAGCTTTTATCGCGGGCTTTGAGCGCAGCGACCGAATCTAGAAATTCCGTAACGAGAAAACCTAACACTTCCGTAACGAAAAAAACCTAACACTTCGGCTAACGTCGTTTCAGTTCGGCAAACTTCGGCACGGTATCCTTCGGTAGACTTCGGCAGACATTGATGAGGTATTTTTCAGATATTAGGATATCAAGTCTCAAACTTATGTTTCTTATGATCTAATTTTCATAGCGCGGCCAAATTTTGTTTGGTAATTTATTATGAGACTGTTAATTTTTTGGTGACAGGAGACCCCCCACGGTGACGGTCGAACAATTTAAAATGCTTATAACTCGCGATCCAATTTTCGCAGCGCGGCCAAATTTTGTTTGGTAATTTGTTATGAGACAGTGTTAATTTTTGGTGACAGGAGGCCCCAAATGGTGAGGATCGAAAAATTTAAAATGCTTATAACTCGCGATCTAATTTTCGTAGCGCGGCCAAATTTTGTTTGGTAATTTATTATGAGACAGTGTTAATTTTTGGTGACCGGAGACCCCCCCAAGGTGAGGGTCGAAAAATATAAAATGCTTATAACTCGCGATCCAATTTTCGTAGCGCGGCCAAATTTTGTTTGGTAATTTATAATGAGGCAGTGTTAATTTTTGAGGAAAGGAGACCCCCCACGGTGAGTGTCGAAAAATTTAAAATGCTTATAACTCACGATCTAATTTTCGTAGCACGGCCAAATTTTGTTTGGTAATTTATTATGAGACTGTTAGTTTTTTGGTGACAGCAGACCCCCCACGGAGAGGGTCGAAAATTTTAAAATGCTTATAACTCGCGATCTAATTTTCGTAGCGCGGCCAAATTTTGTTTGGTAATTTATTATGAGACTGTTAATTTTTGGTGACAGGAGACCCTCCAAGGTGAGGGTCGAAAAATTTAAAATACTTATAACTCGCGATCTAATTTTCGTAGCGCGGCCAAATTTTGTTCGGTAATTTATTCTGAGACAGTGTTAATTTTTAGTGACAGGAGACTCCCCACGGTGAGGGTCGAAAATTTTAAAATGCTTATAACTCGCGATCTACTTTTCGTAGCGCGCCCAAATTTTGTTTGTTAATTTATTATGAGACAGTGTTAATTTTTGGTGACAGGAGACCCCCCCCCCCCCGTGAGGGTTGAAAAATTTAAAATACTCATAACTCGCGATCTAATTTTCGTAGCGCGACCAAATTTTGTTTGGTAATTTATTAAGCTATTGCATAGCTTTTATCGCGGGCTTTGAGCGCGGCGACCGAATCTAGGAATTCCGTAACGAGAAAAAATCCTAACACTCCGGCTAACGACGTTTCAGTTCGGCAGACTTCGGCACGATATCTTCGATAGACTTCGGCAGACATTGACGCGGTATTTTTGCATAAGTTGCTAAAAAATGCTATGCAATAGCTTTACCGCGGCAGTCCCTGAGTGCCATACGCATTTTTTTTATATTTTTATGTATTTTTTTCGATATTTACCTAAATTTTTTTTAGGATTTTACTTAATTTATATATATATTGTTACGAATTTTGTAAATAGTTAGTGTTTGTACTGTAAAATAATATAAATAATCTTATTAAGCTCCATTTCTTTACTAATATTAGTTTTTGTTACATTGTCTCTGTTATCAAGCAAACTTGTCTATTATTTTCAGTGAATGTCTATGGCAGCTTTGCGAAATATTTGAGATATCGCCAAGTTGGCGTCACTTTTGGCGACTAATTTTGGTCGCCAAATTTGGCGATATATCGCCAAGTTGGCGACAAACTTGGCGATTGTTGGCGATGGTAACCCTTCCCTATTTATGGTAACCCCCCTTAGGTCTACTGATACATTGTTTGTTGTTCCGTGGTTTTCCGGGTTTTTCTAGAAGGTCGTAGAAATTTCTACCGCATGCGGCGAGACTATATATAGGAGAGCCGGATGCGAGCTGGTGGTTATTATTTACCAGTCAGTCATTGAGTGAACAAGGCGTAAGCAAGTTTGCTTGAGTTTCATCTATGTTGTTTTGAATGTTATTATAGACGTTCTATAAAGAGTCTTTGGGGTCTAAAGCTGTAATTGTACGATAGATTTGAGCAGTTATTTTTGAATATCCAGTAATATTTGTGAGTTTCGAAGACTCTGTTGTTCTGAAGATCTGTAAATAAATTATTTTCTACTTTTCTAAGAGAAAAGAGTTTGAAGTTGTCTAACCATAAGATCGAAAGAACCCTATATACGCTGCAACATTTGGTGTCAGGAGTCGGGATCTTATGGCGAAAACAAGAACAATGGATGGTCAACTGAAAGAACTGTTAGAAGCTATTAATGGAATAAAGGCAGAATTTAATTAAAGATATGGAACAAAATGACGTCATCGAACCATCAACAAGTCCATGGGCGTCTCCCATTGTATTAGTAAGAAAGAAGGATGGTTCTACAAGATTTTGTGTAGACTACCGCCGACTGAATGACGTCACTAAAAAGGATAGTTACCCTCTGCCAAGGATCGACGACACTCTCGACACACTTGCGGGCAACACTTGGTTCTCGACTCTGGATCTGAAGAGTGGTTACTGACAGGTAGAGATCCATCCGGACGACCGCGAGAAGACTGCCTTTACAACGGGACAAGGATTATGGCAGTTCAAGGTAATGCCTTTTGGTCTATGTAACGCACCTGCAACTTTCGAACGGCTTATGGAAACGGTTCTCCGGGGGCTGTCATATGAAGCATGTCTTGTTTATTTAGATGATATCATAATCATAGGAAAATCTTTTGATGAACATCTGAACAACCTCAGGCGGGTGCTACAAAAATTAAAGGAAGCTAATTTGAAGTTAAGCCCTTCGAAGTGCAGTTTGTTTCGTAATGAAGTCGCCTACCTTGGACACATCATTTCGGCGGAAGGAGTTAGGACCGATCCGGAGAAGATATCGGCCGTGAAAAATTGGAATCGTCCAGCAGATGTTCACCAGCTTCGAAGTTTTCTAGGATTATGCACCTATTACAGAAAATTCGTCAAAGGCTTCTCGATGATTGCAAGACCACTTCATAAATTAACAGAAGCCAATCAAAAATTTATGTGGACACAGGAATGTGACGCTGCTTTCGAAAAGCTTAAGGAGGCCTTGACATCCACTCCAATTCTGTCGTATCCTCAAATCGATAAACAGTTTATACTTGATACGGATGCAAGCAACGAAAGCATTGGCGCTGTACTGTCCCAGGAAATCGACGGCCAGGAGCGTGTTATCGCCTATTTCAGCAAGTGCTTGTCAAAGGCCGAGCAAAACTACTGCGTAACAAGAAAAGAGCTTCTTGCTGTAGTGAAAGCCATAGACCACTTTCATCACTATCTTTACGGTCGAAAGTTCCTGATCCGAACTGATCATGCTTCTCTAACTTGGCTGTTGAATTTTAAGAACCCTGAAGGCCAGATAGCCAGGTGGATACAAAAGCTTCAAGAGTACGATATGCGACCGGGTTGAGAAGAAAT
This sequence comes from Maratus speculifer, assembly GCA_964019185.1. Lineage (NCBI taxonomy): Eukaryota > Metazoa > Arthropoda > Arachnida > Araneae > Salticidae > Maratus > Maratus speculifer. The sequence goes on from OZ025296.1 coordinate 39,547,107, forward strand.
TTAATGTCAAAGGTCCTATAGTAAGACAAGTTACAACTGTGTCTACATCATCGCAAGATCCGTGGAGTGACGAGAGCCTGCGTAAAGATCAAATTGCTGATCCTGAAATTAAGCCAATTCTAGAGCTGAAAGAGGAGTCCAACAGGAAGCCCAGCTGGCAAGACATGGCCCATTACCATCCTACGACTAAACGTTATTGGGCTCTCTGGGATTCCTTACATTTGAAGAACGGCATCTTGTACCGAAAATGGGAGTCTGACGATGGAAAGACATGTAGATGGCAACTACTACTCCCTAAGTAGAGAATTTCTATGGTCCTTCAAGAACTGCATGGTAGTCCCACAGGAGGTCATTTTGGTGTAATGAAGACCCTGCAAAAGGTTCGAGAGCGTTTTTACTGGAATAATGTTCGCAGTGACGTGGAGAAGTGGTGTCGAATTTGTGACACCTGTGTAGCACGTAAAGGTCCAAAGAGGTGCACCCGTGGACGATTGCAGCGTTATAATGTAGGAGCTCCTTTCGAACGAATTGCTCTAGATATCCTGGGTCCTCTTCCTAGAACATCTGATGGCAACAAGTACATCCTCGTTGTCATGGATTACTTCACCAAGTGGCCTGAAGCCTATGCCATTCCTAATCAAGAGGCGGTAACCGTAGGAGACATACTAGTTCAACACTGGGTTTCCAGATACGGAGTTCCTCTTCAAATCCATTCCGATCAAGGAAGAAATTTTGATTCGGCTGTGTTCAAGGAAATGTGTGAACTACTTGGCATGGACAAAACACGAACTACACCTCTACATCCTCAATCGGACGGCATGGTGGAGCGGTTCAATCGTACCATCCTAAATAGCCTCTCTCTCCTGGTGTCTAGAGACCAACAGGACTGGGACAAGAAATTGCCTCTTTTCCTGCTTGCCTACAGGAGTGCCACTCATGAGGCCACTGGTTACTCCCCTTCTCAAATGCTCTTTGGTCGTGATCTTCGTCTGCCTGCTGATCTTTTGTTTGGCCGTCCTCCTGATGCTCCTTCATCGCCTGAGGAATATGTTGATGAACTCCAGGCACGGATTGAGGAGATTCATTGTCTAGCGAGGAACCGAATTGGACTGGCATCAGAAAAGATGAAGACACGGTACGACACAAAGGAAACTGGACATGAGCTCAACGAAGGTGACAAAGTTTGGTTGTGAAATCCGATACGTCGTAAGGGACTGTCGCCAAAACTACAAAGAAACTGGGACGGTCCTTACACAGTCGTCACCAGGCTGAATGACGTCGTCGTACGCATACGAAAATCGCCACACACCAAACCCAAGGTCGTACATTATAACCTGCTAGCCCCTTATTTTGGCCAAAGTGAATAGAAATTCGAAACTTGAATTTCAGACCATGGTCATGAAAGTCACTTTTTGTAAATATGTAAATAGTAATTAGTTCTTATTTATGTAAATTTTCTTGTTATTGTTATTATTTATTTATTTATTTGTTTGTTTATTTATTTTAAGTGTTTTCCTCTAACTCAAGGATTGCACTGCCCGGGACGTGCAGTCTTTGAGGAGGGGGTAGTGTTACGAATTTTGTAAATAGTTAGTGTTTGTACTGTAAAATAATGTAAATAATCTTATTAAGCTCCATTTCTTTACTAATATTAGTTTTTGTTACATTGTCTCTGTTATCAAGCAAACTTGTCTATTATTTTCAGTGAATGTCTATGGCAGCTTTGCGAAATATTTGAGATATCGCCAAGTTGGCGTCACTTTTGGCGACTAATTTTGGTCGCCAAATTTGGCGATATATCGCCAAGTTGGCGACAAACTTGGCGATTGTTGGCGATGGTAACCCTTCCCTATTTATGGTAACCCCCCCCTTAGGTCTACTGATACATTGTTTGTTGTTCCGTGGTTTTCCGGGTTTTTCTAGAAGGTCGTAGAAATTTCTACCGCATGCGGCGAGACTATATATAGGAGAGCCGGATGCGAGCTGGTGGTTATTATTTACCAGTCAGTCATTGAGTGAACAAGACGTAAGCAAGTTTGCTTGAGTTTCATCTATGTTGTTTTGAATGTTATTATAGACGTTGTATAAAGAGTCTTTGGGGTCTAAAGCTGTAATTGTACGATAGATTTGAGCAGTTATTTTTGAATATCCAGTAATATTTGTGAGTTTCGAAGACTCTGTTGTTCTGAAGATCTGTAAATAAATTATTTTCTACTTTTCTAAGAGAAAAGAGTTTGAAGTTGTCTAACCATAAGATCGAAAGAACCCTATATACGCTGCAACAATATATATATATAAGTATGGCTCTAGGCTTTTTTAACTGCTTTACCCTGTGGTTCATTCGACCAACCCAATGTTTCGGAATTTCACTGAAATTCCATATTTTTTGCTGAATTTATATCCATTAAGGCATATCGACTCATCGAATTCAACTGAAGGTAAACTGAAGCTAGTGTTGAATTCAGACACTTTTCTTCGGGAGGGACTTAAGTAGATCCGGGGGGATTTTAATTTTTGACCATTGAAAATGCTAAATTTCAAATTTCTCGGGGGGGGGGGGGAATGTCCCCCCGGGCCACTTTCTGAATTCAACACTGGCTAAAGCAAAACGACTTCAGTAAGCACTTCCAGCATACATGCATTGGTTCATTGATTCAACAGAATAATAATTTTTCTTGAATAATTGTGGTGTGCAAAAAGTCGCAGACTCAACAGCTTTGACAATGGCTTTTGAGTCGAAATAGACCCGAACACCTTAGCAGGGTTGCAATAACCAAATTTAACCTTCTTGCTGCGCATTCCACGATTTTCATGGACAACATAAAAATAGAAAAATTTGTTCAATCCCCGATTTTTTTTTAAATGTAATTCGATAAAAAAAAAAGAACTCATTTGCAAAACCAGGGTGGCGAGTGGTCATGGTCAGGGAAAAACACAGTAAATAAAGAAGGAGCTAACAGTATTTCCTAATAGAAAAGACGTCTTTTAAATACTTCTTAGAAAATTCTACCCTTTTTAAAAGAATGCAAATTTCTCATTAACAGAATAATGATTTTTTACAGCATTTTTGACGGCGTTTTCTCCTGACTACACGCCTCAAAACAAAAATCATATTTTAAATTTAAAATATATGTTGATTTGAAATATGTAGCAAAATAAATGCGCATTTTTTTTAACTTAATTTGACGAAAAAAAGAAAGAAAAAAAAGGAAAAGAAAGAAATACGCGGCGATAAGGTTAATCAGTCCAGAACTACACTGGTGTCCAAAATTTAAGCATAATTGGTAATTAAGTAATTATTTGTAAGTAATGAAAGAAATATGAATCGGAATGTGCTGAAACTCCAGGTGTGTAAACAAAATAGTACGCGTCACATATTTTCGCGAAGAGTTTTCCCCGAAATCGAACAGGGGACCGTCAACAAATTGAAAAAGAACGAAGATGTTTTGGATAACCCTGTCAAAACTAATGTAGCAAAAGCGTTCAAACTGCACATTATGATTAATTGGCTTATTGTAATGTACTGTGTTAATTTTTACTAGGATAGCATGTATACTCGTAGAGAAATTAAGGTTTTTATAAAAACAGTCCTAAGTTTTTTGCTTATAATTTGCAGAGTTCTTAATATAAAATAGTGTTCTTTTTTGAAAAAATGACAAACATCATTGTACATAATACCCTGTCATCAGAATTAAAAAATAATAAAAATTGTATGACAAATGAGCAGGTTTACTAAATAATTTTTTACTGCGCTTGCGTGAACGCTATTAAAATTTCATTTGCATATTATGTTAGTTAAATGTATAGAGCAACTTTTGTGAAAGTCTCAAAAACATAGTTTAAAAATTTTGAAAATTATCGTTGACAGAATGAGATCAAAATCCTTTATTCCCTAAATGAAGCAAAAAGATGAGGGGCTGTATCCATATTCCATTGTTTAGTGCCTACACAATATTGCACGTACAACTATATTTAGGTAAAACCCTTGATTTTTTTGCTTCCTTTAGGAATAACGGATTTTGAGTTGATTCTATTAGCTCCCATTTTCAGAATTTTCAAGCTATGTTTTTTAAACTTTTACAGAAGTTGCTCTATACATTTAGCTAACACAATATGCAAATGACATTTTGATATCGTTGACGCATGCGCAATGAAAAATTATTTACTAAACATACTCATTTTTCATACAATTTTTATTATTTTTAAATTCTGATGACAGGGTATTATGTACAATGATTTTGTCATATTTTCAGGAAAGAACATTATTTTATAATAAGAACTCTGCAAATTATAAGCAAAAAACTTGGAAAAATTTAGGACTGTTTTTATAAAAACCTTAATTTCTCTACGAGTATACATGCTATCCTTGTAAAAATTAACACAGTACATTACAATAAGCCAATTAATCATAATATGCAGTTTGAAAGCTTTTGCTACATTAGTTTTGACAGGGTTATCCAAAAGATCTTCGTTCTTTTTCAATTTGTTGACGGTCCCCTGTTCGATTTCGGGGAAAACTCTTCGCGAAAATATGTGACGCGTACTATTTTGTTTACACACCTGGAGTTTCAGCACATTCCAATTCATATTTCTTTCATTACTTAAAAATAATTACTTAATTACCAATTATGCTTAAATTTTGGACACCAGTGTATCTCAAGATCATATCTAATAGTGGACAGTTCAATCAAGACCAATAACTATAGCTATCAATAAATTATCTTCTATAGCTATCTTGATAGCTATAAGCAAATTAATCTGCACCATTTATTTCGTTGTAATTTTGCACATAAGTAAGGCATATTATTTTTCTCATAAACATGATTTATTTACTCTTCTTTATTTTCGATCGGTACATTAAATCAGAGCAAAATGAAATACAGCTGAATACAATTTTTACTACTTACGTCATTGATGGGTTCAGATTAAATGCTCGCAATTTATTTAATACACTAGTAAAATTTATTGTATGTGTTACATATGTTAAGAACGATCAAACATGTTTCTTTCCTATTTAATGTTTTATTTTTAATTATTTTTTTTTTCTTAACATTTATTGTTAATAATTTTGCAAAAAATGCCTTTTATCATAAATTGCATAAATTGTACACTAAGTAGATAGTATTATGTTCTTTGTTTAATATGATCAGAGCTAATCTACAAAGAATTCTTTGAGAGTGATATCTAAGATACAGCGCAGAGGAAATTAACAACATTGATGGAATGTTTCTTTAATGATATCTGTAAGCATATTTCAATGCAGCATTTATTTCCTTATAGTTTTGGTCATAAACATGTCATATTATGGTTTGTAATAAATATGATTTATTTATTATCTATTTTTTTTTTTTTTTTTTTTTTTTTGCAATCTGTGCATTCAATTAGGAGCAAATAAGCAGATTTGAATATAACTGATTATAAGCGCTCTCATAAAACTTTATTGCATAATTTAACGATGATATCCCATTTTACTGCGTACATACATATGTATAAAAAAATTTACATGATGCTATAAATCAAAAAGATCATTTATTATCAGACATATTATCTTCAGTGCTACATCTGAAGTATTCCGTAAGTGATACAACATCTTTCGTGCCACACTGCTGAAATAAATTTTTAGTGTTTTAATAAAATCTATTCCAATATTCAGCGTTCGAAATCTTTGGTTGTATGTTGATCTGAGTTTGTTGATAAAATTAATCGGACCAGTAAAAGAAAAAAAAATTACCAGTCCATAAAACTTCAGATCGTAAATATTTTTTCTATTTTTACGGAAGGAAAATGCTTGCAATAATTGGAATTTTGCTGTTGTTTTGGATTTCATATATTTGTTTGAATGCCTAAGAGGAACTGTTCAGACATGTAAGCCGTGCCTGTAAAGCATAATGCCCCTCCCGGTCTCCTTTACTAAGGTCTTGAAAAAAGTGATTTTTTTGCCGTAAGAAAAAAAAATTACATGGTAAGCTTATGCCGCCGGAGCACGAACTGCCCCATAGCGACAGAAAGCGGTGTTAAAGATTAGTTGTTAAGACGTTTGTTGTGTTGTCCGCTGCTGGCACGCTTGCCCCCTAGCGACAGGCAGCAAGTGGGATGGAGTACATAGAAAAATGCGGAGCATTCTCACCTCCTGCTATAAGTGAGACAGCTAAGAGGTTGGATGAAAACATCCATTAGATACTTATAAATATTTTTTAGTTTGGCTAGCAATACTTGCCGAGATAATATCCCCTGTAGCCAGGATTGAGGGGGAAGTGTAGGTATCTGAGGTGATAGGCTTTTGTCAGGATGTTTCAGGCTTTCGGCTTGTTCTGGGGTTCCCACATCGCCACATTCGCAGAGTTGTGATGAAGCGCAATGAATTTTTTTAGATAATTTTTAAAATATCAGTGACCAGTGAGGAATGCTGTGGAAAAGAATTAAAGATAACTAGATACTTTTTCGGATGAGGTTGTAACTATGGTGTCCTTAGTCAGATTCGTCCCACCTAATCTGACAGGCAGGTAGAATTCTTTCTTTTAGAAGCCGTTTGATATGGGAGTAAAGATCCGGGAGTGTAAATTCTGTTGTTAGATATTATGTTGCTGTTTTAGTTCACGGCATCAGCCTGTTACATTCCTCAATGCCAATATGGGCCGAGACATGACCAAGGGAAATTTTATGGACTAAGGTCATTAATCGCTGTTTGATTTTCAGGACTATGGGTTGCTTAGTGCGATGGAGAAAATGGCTTGTAAACTGGATAAGCTATCACTGTAAACGATGGGGAAGTGCTAGGGTTTTCTGAGAGATCTATTCCAGTGCCCGCAGAATTGCGAGTAGTTCCGCTTTTCTTGCATTTAAGGAAGTTAAAAGTCAAATAAGACTTTAGATAATAATAAAAGTGGGGAAATACTTATGTTAGATACATATAAAAAGGTAATTGATTATTATAGGCGTTATCTATTTGGCTATAACAGAGAAAAATAATTTGATTGGAAATATTGACACACCGTTTATTGGATTTCAATAAGTATTAGGTCAGATTGATAATTACAGTCAAACTTTAAAGTTAAATGTATTAATGTACCATATTTAAATGCGATTTTCAACAAAAATCGCTTTACTGTCTTTTGGTTTTATTGTTACTTTATCAAATTCTTTATTTATATCACATCATTAAAATTTACTCAAATTGCAAAGTCAGAATCAAAATGTACCTCTGATACTTATCTGTGATCTGCGAATTTTTGTTAACGGCAATAATTATAAAATTGATACACAAGAAAATGTCCTTGTTGTGAGCAGTTTTGCTACTGGGCCACTTTTTTGAAAATTCAGACTTTTTGATTGACACCACTTTATTGAAATGCTTCAATTATGTTCAACCTTAATTTATGTTTTATTTAATAAGGTGCATGTAACCATTTAAAAAAGTGGTGCCAATCAGGAAACCTCAATTTATAAAAACTAGTCCACTGGCAACACTGATTGCAAGATACTTTAATGAAGACGTCGCAAAAACGCCTATTCAACTTGCGATAGATAGCAAATTTCAAAACGGCAGTGTTGTTTTGGACTTTTGTGAGATATTTAATCTGGGGAAATCAAAAAAAAAGATGAAAAAGTAAGCAGCGCAATAAAGCTGCTTCTAAAAATACCCTACTGGCGACGAAACATAAAATAAAATCCCCACATAAATCAAATATTCCATTTCTGATGAAAAAGTACCCTAAACGAACCTTTTAAGAGAAAACCAAAGCCAATTATGAATTTTCAAATTTCTAACACGTCAGTATTCACTCATAAATTTCCATTTACTGACACATTCAAATTTAAGACAAAATTAGTTGGGAATTTCATAAGAGTTCTTTCTGAAACTATTCTTGACAAAATATCATTTTAATGTCAGGTCAATCCTTGACAAAATATCATAAGCACTTTAAACAAAACAATATTCAGGATTAACTAGTATTTGACCGATAAATACGGATGAAAGTTGCTATTAGGGGGCACACAATACAATAGACGTGAAGAATATGGTGAATAAAACACTCAAATGTAGAAGTTTTTCATTTTAGAAATATCACAAGTGAAAAAACGTGAAGTTAGGAAATATTAACTTTATTTCATGGAAGTGCGCAAAACTGTAACTTCTTGTGAAATTATTAATATCCGCTCAGTTTGCATTCTTATGTTTGAAATTAATAATCATCCTCCATTGTAAAACAAGTAAGATAAATCATGCGTAAATCACAGATTATGAACCACTTTTCAACACCTCCTGACATCTCAAAACTTTGTTATTTAGGGAAATAAAGTGTTACGTCGTCCATAGTCAAGTATGCATTCCAGTAATATTGATCAACTCTGTATTTCATCTGCATGTTGTTATATGTAGTACTATGTAATAGGAAAATTCAGTTTAGCCAAAAAAAAAAAAAAAAGAAAGAAAGAAAGAAAGTAAAAAAAAAAAAAAAAAACGCATAACAAGTTGAATTTTCTCTTTCATCAATTTATCTAATAGATGTAAGCATACGTGAATACTTTACACTGTAGTTTACCTAATACCTTTAGTGCACACCAGTATTGAGCTAAAATTTAATTCAAATCAAAACACTCTTTTAACTTCCGAAATCACATTTTCAGAAATTATTATTCATAGGCGTCCATGTATCCAATTCTTTGCGTCGCCCTGTATATAATTTTATTTATATTACAAACATTTCTTACTAAACTGAATGCAGTTCAACGTAAAAATGCATAACTCATTTAATAACCATTTTTAAGTAGTTTACGCTCATACTTAGTAAATTTTAGGAAATCTTTTGTAACATTTATATACACCATATAATATGCATAAATACAGTAAAACTTAAAAGTGCATATCATAATTAAAAGATGCAACTCCTACCATCATCGCTAATATACAGTAATTCGGATAGAATGTACTATTTTAAACTTTTGTGTACCTCTGTAAATTCTATGCACTTTATTATTCATGAAATAACTTTTATTAAGCCTCAGCGACGGATATCAGTTTAATTATGCATAATATATTTTAATGTAATTGAAATACGCCACAAATAACTTAACCTCTATACCACCATGCTATACAATTATTTTATGTGGCCCTGTAAATGAATAATAACTAATCTTTACACTGCATACTCAACAGAACCCATATGTTAGAGGACTTCGTAAATGCATATCAGTTTTATTATGTTTCCAAATGTGTAATAACTTTGAAATTCAATTAAAACATCTTTTTTTTTTCCATTGGGCCGTAATGTAACGGAATACTTTTGACTGTCCCTGCAAATAAACTAAGCATGTTAGAAACTTCATTTGAAATAGAATTCGTGCTAGGATAAACGTCAAAAATTTCAAAACGTCAAAGCAGAACGAGTATATTTACGAGAGTTAAAGCGTGGCCGGAGGGACAAAACGAAATCATAAACACTTTTGTACTTTGTAGGAAAGTGTTAAAAAGCCACAATATTATCGTCGACCCGTAATATTATCGTCACCAGAAGTTATATAATGCATCCGTGAAGTGGCACATCAAACCCAAAGCTGTAGGATATAGATGCGATTAATTTTCAGAAAGAATCTGTGTAAAAAGTTACCTTCCCTGATGTACACTGGTGTGCAAAAATTAAGGTCGAGAGAGTTTTTCGAATGTAACGTCGCGTCGCCCAGAAGTTTTCCACATCGACATAACATACGATTTTCAATATGTGAAAATATGGAACAAATGTTAAAAAACATCTAAACAATGAATCAAAAATATACATTAGCATTTTATTGTAAAGGTCACTTGAAGCACAAATGCAGAGAAGACAGAAGCGTCCTTCTTACAGGCAGCTGGCAGGGAAAATTTAGCCTCTAATTGGGGATAATGTCACCCTGGACGGCGATGAAGGATTTACAATGTCTGTCTATGCTGAGAATGAGGTTGTCTAAGAGCTGTTGAGGCATCGAGTCTTGTAACGCCAATTTTAGCTCCGGAATAATTGCCAGCGCCTAGTCACGTGATGCCAAACGTATCCAGAGAAGCTCTCACATGTGCTCTATGGCATTCAAGTCCGAAGATGTTGCAGGCCAATCTATACGTTGGATATCTTCACTCTTCAAGAGCTCTTCTATAACCACTATACGATGACGGAGAGCGTTGTTGACCGTGAAGAGGAAGTCTGGACTCACAACACCTCAAAAAGAAGCACGTGAAGCAAGAGAATCTCGGCGCAATAGCGGGCACCAGATACTGAACGTCTTTGGAAGATGTGGAGGGAATCGTACGGCTACCAAGCATTATATCACCCCAAACAAGAATTCCAGCACCCCAAAAATGGTACTTTTCGATGATGTTGGAGTGGGTGTTAGGTGTTCCCTGTTTTCTCCAGATGTATAAACGTTCAGATTCGCTCGTCATATTAAATCGACTCCTATTTGTAAAGAGTACGCGAGCCCACTCCTGTCATGTCCATTTTTTGTGTTCCTGGCACCACAGAAACTGATGTCTCCGATGAGCAGGCGTTAATTGTACACGTCATACTGGACGTCGTGCACATAGACCACTTTTGTGCAGCCTTTTGTGCAGCATGATAAAATGTGATATCCCACGTCCAGTAATCTGTTCAATCTGCCTTTCGATTTCTACAACTGCCAGCCGCTTATTTATTTTCGCCTGTAGGACAACATAACGGTCGTCTGCTGTTGTTGTTGCTCATGGGCGACCACTGCTGAATGCTCGGACAGCTGATCCCTTCATTTGAAATGCACTCCAGACTCGTATGTGAGCGATAATGAACTCTTGTGCCACACTTGTCACGCTTCGACTTCTTACAACATCCAAATGACTCGAGCTCGTGTAAAGTCATCCAGATGACATCTCCTGGATTGCCTCTTGTCTATATTACACAATAGTAGTAAAACAACGTCGTTGAAATCGCTTTACACAGTGCAACAGATTTCGCCAAATTTCTGAACGGTCACCGCCTCTGTGTTTTATCCCACTTAACACCCCATCCTTTTACGCCATATTCCATATATGTGTATTTACTATTGCATTTCCTTTAGATCTATCTCCTGATTGGCCCTTCATTTCGTTCGGTCGTTTTTCTCTGCTTCTATACTAATTTATTTGCTCCGTCCTTAATTTTTGCACACCAGTGTATGTAACTCCCTCCGAAATGTGCTAATTTCGGGTCACAACATGCAAGAAATTGTAAAGGTTGTTCAAAATTTTCAGTCCCATTTCTGTAAAAAATTGTATAACTTGTCGCCTCGTTTAAAAACACAAATTGTTTGATAAGCTAATAGGGAGTTTTGCCCCCTGCAAGCTACACCATCAACCCCCGTCCCACCTCTAAAAATCGATTATTTTTTATTAGCTTACAAAAATCTTTTCCGTTTTACAGAAGATGTTTAAGATCGAATGATCTGCTGTTAAAGGCTGTTTTCGTGTTTAATTAAATCCGATTATTTTAACATTTCAGAATTATCGAATGTTAAATGTACTTAGTCCACAGAGTCTTAGCTTCTCGATATTTTTCGACATTGTTATAAGGTTATGGTTTTAAAAAAGGGATTCTTAAGTTTAATGTTTTAAATCTGGCATAATTTTCTCCAAACTTTTTTTTTTTTTTGGTAATATTCACGCAAAAATCTTTATATCGTTAAAAAGGAAATATTATTATTTGCACTGTCTTATTTTGTTTTTTAAATATGACCTATTTTTCCCTTTACGACTTAATCACACATTAAAGAATTTATTAGTTACAATTTTCGTTTTCTTTTTTTTTTTTTTTTTTTTTTTTTTTTTTTTTTTTTTCAAAATTCGCGTGTAAATATGGTTTTTATGCCGTAATTTTCATTATTTCCCTTCTTTAAATACGTAATATTAATTTAAACTTGAATTGAAGGTTTTTTCTATTTATGATATTAACGTATCAATTTTTAATTTGAAGGAATTTTTAGTCTTTGCACTGTATTAACATTTGACCACAATTTAAAATAATTTTCTTTTCTAACGTATGTTAAAAATACCTTTAAAATGAAAAAAAAAAAGAATTTAAAAAGGAAATAAATCTGCAAGAAATGAGTCAAATCAAAAAAAAAATAAATGTAGTCTGCACACCGGGAACTTTTAATGTATAAATGATCTAAAAATCGTTCAATTCCTGTATATGGTTTTTGCTACTACAAAACTTTTTTAGTGGAGTGATTTTGACCAAGTTTAACATTTAATATCTATTAAAATAATTATTCGATTTAAAATGTCTCTATACCAACATGTTTATCGTACATTTCTCTTTAATACCACCAATTTTTATTTTTTTGTATGCAACAGATCTCTTAATGATAATGAAGAAAGACCTCTGACCATACATTATTAACGGCAGTGACATTGTTAATTATTATTATTATTATTATTGTTATTGTTACTATTATTATTATTATTATTATTATTATTATTATTATTATTATTGTTGTTGTTGTTGTTGTTATTATTATTATTATTATTATTATTATTACTATTATTATTATTATTGTTGTTGTTGTTATTATTATTATTATTATTATTATTATTATTTTATAATACAAAGATATTTTTTAAGGTTCAATTGAAAAAGTATTTAATCTAATTGTTTTGGTCATTGAAGATTTATTTCTCTATTTTTATTTTAATAATAATGATAATAATAATAATAATAATAATAATAATAATAATAATAAAACAACTCTTATTATCTAAAACGCATATTTTTGAATTTTAAAGTATATAGATAAAAAATAAATATTAAGTTTATCTATCGTACTTTTCCTTAACCCCTTGGGGACGAGCGACACGTATACGTGCCGCATTAAGGCTTAAGAATCCTTGTTTATCTCCACCAGTAAAATTTTACTGTAAAATTTGCCTCATTCAGGCGGAGCATTTTCTCGTTTTAATAAGTCAAAATTTTCTGTTTTTAAAAACAGTGAAAAAACATTAAAAATTTCGTAAAAGGCTCTCGTCGCGAAGGGGTTAATAAATCGAATTTCATACTTGATCTCACATTGCTTATTAAAGTTATTTAATACAAATTAATTAAACTCTGTTGCTAAAATTCAGTTACTAAGAACTCATTTTATAATAAGATTTTGATGTAATTTATTAGAGAAAGAATTGTTTAGTGAGTACGAATGAAATCTTCTCAAATAAATACTTTTGGCGTAAGTCAGTTTAATACTTGATCTGGTATTGCTTATTAAAGTTACTTAATAGTGATGAATTAATCTTTGGCAATTAAATTTAATTATTAAGCATTCGTTTCATAAAACTTTGTTATAATTCTTTAGATAAAGAATTGTTTAAAGAGTACTAGTGGCTTTGGTTGGGGATGGGCCATTTTCACCATTCACTTACATTTCAGAATTTTATTTTTATTTTTCAAACTTAATAATTTCTTTTAAAAATGGAGACACGTGTTAAAGTAAATTTTTAAGGTTCATGAACAAAAATTGTTTGTGCACTTTGCCCTATAATATAAGCTCCTGTCGCAAAGGGGTTTTAATAACTTGTTTTGTTAAAAATCTTAATTACAGAAATCTTGAAATTTCCTTAAATTCCAATTTACACTGTTTTTTCTTCTTTTTAATAAGATGAATTTTGAAAAAAAAAAAAAAAACTAGTTTCTGCTTTACGTAAGATATTCCTTAGTAACAAGTTTAAAATAAGATTTCTTAATTCTTAATTTCTTATTCTTGTACTAAATAAGTTTTGCATTTTCTCTGAAGAATGAAAGATAATTGGATGCTTTAATCATGGAACCGAAAATTTGATAACTTTGTAGGTGATACCTTCTTTAATAAATCCTCTTGCGATAATCGAATTTAATTATTAAGTAACATTTCTTCTCGAGGTGGCTTAGTAAATATTAATTAACTTTTCTACTATAAATCCTAATTAATTATCCATTCTGTTATAAGGCTCTTTTATAATGGCAAAGTAAATGTTAAATAAGTAACATTCTATTTAGATACGACTTTAACGAGTCTTATAAGAAAAGTACAATTTTGCAATGCATTTCTCTTTTAACAGTATATGGTATTAAAAAATGAGAGTAGATAATAATGCTTATATAAATATTAAACTACATTATTTGAAATTTTATTACACTGTTATAAACTTAATGTTCGTTATGCTAAGATACATATTGTTAAATGTATCTGATTCCTTCAGGCTGCTAATCACCCAGCTTCCGAATAATTCTCTCGGTAATGTTAGGTCTATGGGGGGGGGGGATATAATGCATTTTTATATTTAAAATATAAAAATCAGGAAATTTATATACTTAACTTATATTTTCAGTATATTCTTCTGAAAGGATGTCAATTTTTTTTTTTAGTTTTAGAAATATTTCTAAAATAAAATATTTATATAAGCATAGATTTTAGAAGTATTTTGAAAACTAAGAAAACAAGTCGCAAATTGCACGTCAAACGTAGTAAATGAGGTGCGTTTGTCCTATAACAATATTTTTAAAATAATAAGATATTAGTGTAATAGTATTCGGACACTATAAATATCCTACATTTTTTCCTGAAAATACAATCTGCTTTCTATTATACTTGAAGTAACCTTTAATAAACCTCAGTAATGTACATCAATTTCATAAAATGTGAAATAATTTAATATAATTAAAACACGTCCTAAACAATGTTTCTTGATAAGGGCGCAGTATGCAATGGAATATTTTTGTGTGGCCCTATAAATAAATGAAAAAGGATTATTTGCATCGCAGATTGTACAGAATGCGTATTTTAGTATATACTTTATAGATGTATATCAATTTTATTTTTTATTATGTTGGAAAGAGTGAAACATCGTTAAATTGCACTTGAAACTATTTTTTCCCATTGGCTGTCATATAACGGAAGAATTTAGATTGTTCCTGTAATTGAACTATGTGTCCGATTTTCATAAAATTTGAAATGACTCAACAAAATTGTACAAAATTATATATTTTAAATTTCGAACAATTCGGTTGGGTAGTTTATTAATTGTCATATGCACGGACGGATAGACAGCAAACGGACAGACGATTGAATTATGTATATTACTTTCTTCTAGAAATAAAAAAGAAAAGTAACAAGAAAAATTATGACTTCAAATAATTAAGTATATAATACCATTAATTAATTAACTTCAATATAAATCAAAACTTATTTCAATAACAAAGTTAGGGGATGAAATATAAATAAATGAGCCTAAAAAATAACTAAAATGTATAAAAAGAAAAAAAATCTTCAATTTTAATTGTTTCAGTTTAAATTTTTAAGAAACTGAATAATGTCTAAAATTAAATAATAATTTCGTATGTTTCTTTTTTAGAATCCAGTTTTAAAATAATCATTCATTGTAAATTTTGATTTCAGAAATCTCACATTTTCTTTACACTGTCAGAAAAATTCGTCAATATACACTAAGTTATCGTTATTTTTTCACAAATAATTTCTGTTCTCCCAGAAAACGTATTTGTTCTGTGAGTTCATTCCGAGCGTCGAAAAATGAGGAAAAGTTTCCGTTTATATCCAGCACGCATGCGCATTGGGTCTGTTAGTAATAAGTTCGAATTTATTTTTAAAATGAAAAACAAAAATATTCTATTGATTAAAATGTCTAATTTAGTTTTAAAAGACAAAAATGTTTTCGAATTTAAAAATAAATAACAATTACTTTCTTTATTCGTTCAAACATTCTCACAAATAGAACATACATGTTTTTTCTCTAACATTCTACGTAATATATTTAAAATTCTCATTTTTATACTATATTAATACTAAACGTAAAAAAAACCCAGCCACAGTTTCATTAAAGATGAAATCTTTCCGAGATTAACTGCATAATTAAAAGCTTTTTAACGAAATACACCAACCCACACCCATATGAAATGAAGGGTTCTATTTTAACGCACAATCATCATGAGCAGCCGTAGCGCCGTGGATTAGCGTTGGTCTTGTAATCCTGGGGTCCTTGGTTCGATCCCCGCCTCTTCCGCATTGATTTTTTCCAAACTTTTTTCAAGTGACGGATATTTTTCTTCTTTTGACAGAGAAAAAAATAAACAGAAAATCGTCAATATACAGACAATTTCTGGCAGCAGTGCTGCCAGTGCATTTTCTGTGAAAAGACGGAAGTTTTTTTGAGAGTGTAGTTTCTTTAATTATCTTGTCCAATAAAATTTTTGTCCTTATTAATGTAAAAAACAACTTCGTGGGATTTTTTTTTTTTTTTTTTACTTAACATATTGAGATTTTTGACAGTATGTTTTTGCGAAATTTTCATTTTAAAACCGTATTTTCAAAATTAATTTCCTGGATAAGTTTCTCAAGTTCAATCATCAATAAATATTTTTCAATGTTTTAATTTAATAGTATGTCTTACTATATAATAGAATACATAAAATATGATATAAATGCATTTTGTATAGTTGAAAGCATGTCCAGGTTTCCCAAATGGTCCGCCAACTGAACATCAAAAATTTCTTTTTTAGATTTTTCATGAAAATAACTCAGAAAACGTATTTGGAGGTTAATTCTAGAGCAAATTCTGTAGAAACCTTCTATGAAATTTTCTGTTAAAAAATCGATCTTCAGTTCGCGGACCATTTGGGAGCCCTGCATGTCATTCGTAAATGGTATGTTTTTTATAAGAATGAGAATTGCCGTTTCCTGACAATAATGAGTAAAGCTACTTACTAGAAACTAGTTTAAATGAATACTTTACAATTCTCTCTTAAAAAATTTATTTATTTTTTCTTAGAAACAAGAAATAATTGAATGTTTTAATCATGGTAAAATGCCATCTTTCCCTGATGAAATCATCTCAAATAAATCCTCTTAGTGTAATTGAATTTTAAAGTTGATCTCATATTTTTTATAGAAATTACTTAATGGACATTAAATAATCTTGGTCGTTTAAATTAAGTTATTAGGAATTCATTTTATAATAACACTCTTTTGTAATTCTTTAGATGAAGAATTGTTTAGATGGATACTGGTGTATTTCGATAAGGATTTAATTAGAATTATTGTAATAACAGAAAATAATATAATAAAAGAGATTGCCGTAATTATTGTATCACATTTCTTAAAATTTCGTGACACTATTTTGCTGCGAAAAATATTGTTGCAACGCTATGATATACATATTATGAAAAATATGTAATTGTTTAAGTGAAGCAAACATTGCGAAGAACCACAAAAACTAGTTCAAAATTACTATAAAACATATTCAAAGGTGTATTAGTGTATCGATGCTTCTGACATGCACACATTTAATAAAAAAGTCTAGAAGAAAATTTTAACAATTCTATAAGCATAAATGAAGTAGTATAGCGTTCTTTTTACTGTCACCTACAGGCGACATCAGGATTGGCATGGATAAAAACAAGCAGATTTTGTGATTTTAATAATTACAATACTTGGTGTATCAGGAATTATCAAATTTGATGTGTAAGTAGAAATATAGATAGGTTTTTGGTGTGTAGAAAAAAGCGACACTTTTATATAGGGAAGTATGGGTACATATGAATAAAGACCGTTATAGAGGGTTCTGTGTATACTCAATTTCTGTCAACGCGCAAATGTTCTGAGAAGTCCAACTACTCATCATTCAATAATGACTTTGCAGGTGACTTTGAAGAAGTAATATGGTGTCATTAAATGTTAAGTGAATGTGTAGACATGCTTCTAATTTACGATGTGATAGGGTAAAATGTTCAGAGAGCTGTGCAAAATCATACAGAACCGCTGAAGTTTGAGGGTAACTCTCCGAGTCGATCGGTTACCTCCTCTATCATGACAGGTAATGATAGTTTCGTGAGTTGTTGATGAACTTGAACACGTAGAAGTACTTGATGAAGGAATGAGAATTTTCCGCGTTTTTTCTCACTAGTATAATCTTAGAGGAAATGTTATTTTACTCAATCGAAAAATGCTGCGATTTAACAGAACAATATTTTCTTTAATATTATACTGGTATGGAAAAACGCGGAAAAATCTCACAACTATTGATGTTGAAGTTTGCGCCAATTCGTTTAGCATTCTCCATTCATTTGCGCAACTCTCTGACTATTGTCAATCGTCTCACCGTAAGACAGATGTATGTCTGCATATGAAAAAAAAATTCTGGATTCCATTAATCTTTTGTCTACATACAATAATAAGCGGTTGAATTTAATGTAATTGTTGTATATATGTCTGTATGATCAGTGTTGTAGTCGTAAAAATAGCAGAGAGTATACTGTATAAACAAGAGGTATACGCTGAGGTCATGAATATCATAGATAGGGTATACGCTAACGCTTTATTTGCGATACAGAGGGGATACGGAGCTTCTTTACAAAATCCAGAAGGTACACGGCGTATACTCCCATATATTCTCCACTATGTACCTGTGTATAATCTTAAAAATTTAAATAGGGGCATTATTGTGTGCCTGTTAGTGTTTTAACCCATTAGTGCCTAGCGTCCCTTTTTAGGGACGCTTCAAAAGGTGCATGTAGCACTGTTCTTGACACCGGTAAAAAAGAACAACAATCTTTATTTTATTTAATTGAAACATTTTCGTAATTAATCAACTAAACTTAATTCTTTTAAAAATAGTGGTGCCAACCGAATAAAATTTGCGCGAAAGGTCGTGGGCACGAATGGGTTAATATATGACGACCTTAGAAGCCAATGGGTACAAGTGACAAAATGTCGATTTGGAGTAAATTGAGTTTAAAGATAATTGATGTTAAATTGGAACATCAATAACAATTGACTAAATTGAAATAGGAAACATCTGCTTGTTGCATTCTAATCTTTGAACTCTCATTTCAATAACTGTTTAAAAAATAGAGTACAATTTTCTTTAAATGTTTAATTAATCAATATTGTTTGTTTTTCGAAAAAAGTGGTTTATGTCTATAACCTCCCCAAATAATAAGAAAATGACCTATATTTCTTTACCTGAAATGAAAAAAGCATATTTCCAGATACCTTGTGCACTTAACTCAATTTTTTCAATTTTGTCACTTATACCCCTTGGCTTCTGGGGTCCTCATATATTATAGATCGATTGAATAGTAAATCTATACATCGTTGTCCCGTTATCCATGGTTATCTTATAGATAACTGATGACTTTCCCCAACTTGAGAAATTGCAGACCCAGATATCAGCCAGAGCAACTCAATGAATAAAGCAACTGCCTGGAATGCTCTGGTCTCAAGTTCGATTCATGGCTCTGGCTAATTTTTCACTCTAGTTGGGTTTAATGTAATTATTGTATGCCTGTATAATATTTCATGTACTTTTAGAATTTGAATGCAGGCATTGTTTGTGTGTGTATGTGTGTTTTAATATGAGAGATATTGTTTACTGGATAGCTGATTCTTGGGGGGGGGGGGTGGAATTCAATCTACAACACATATATTACATATTTAGAAATACTGTGGTATGCAGACTTTTTGCATTTAGTCAAATTCAAAAGGAGCAAGGTGCGACACCCTTTAAAATGGTCAAGAACAAACAATTATTAATTAGAGAATCGATAGAAATTATAAATAAGTTAATCATAAGTTAGTAACACAAATAACAAAACTAACAGATATTATTGGCAGTTCGTTTTGCTTTTCTATTAAGAAAAATTACTGTTAATCCCCTAAATCTTAACTTACACTATGTATGTTTATGCTAAACACTCCCCCCCCCCCCCCAAAAAAAAAGAGTTACAATCATTTATACATACATAGAGAGTTAATATATGAATAGACAGTTATACCTGAAATCCTCAAAATATTAAATAGCAGCACTATTACATCTCAGTGAAAATCTCTTGTTGTATTTGTAATATAATAATTAAGCTGTGCTTATTATATTAATTAAATTGTGCTTCAAATTTTTATACCAATTAGTTTTTTTTTTTCTCTTATACATTATTTTACAACAACTGTTGAGCAGATGTTATTCTTCTATTCTTCTTGAGCTCCAATATTTGATAAAAATGTATTATTGCTAAAGTAGAATGAGAAAATAAGAATCATGTTATTTACTCTCTGAATTTGCAGAGTTGTATTATACTTACCAAGCTTATTTTCTATAAAATAAAGAATAATTTGATTAGTTAAAGGAAATTATGACTTACAAATTATATTAAATATAATTTTTAAATGAAATTTTTTTATGTCTTTACAAACTTACGGTATTTAATATTTTAAAAGACTCAGAAATTAAGTTTAGAAACAATTATTTAAACATTTCTTTTTTTCATTTATTTATTTTGCACCTTAAGAAACTTTCAAAATTATATATTTCAATTATTTTTTAATATTTTTATGTCATTTTAAACGTTTAGAATTTTTTTTAATTTTAATCAATGTTTAAAAAAAATTCAGTTAGTTAAAATCACGATTTCATCGCTGATTTAAAAGATCGTTGACAATCGTTGATAACCTTGTTTAAAGTAACGAGTTTTTAATTTCTAAAAAGGTTTCAGTTAATGTTTTCATCATTATATTAATAGAATTTTTCCGTGCCAGAAAGAATTAACGAAAAGTAAACATTTATATCGGCAGTTCTGCTGCAACTTTGATTTTCAAGCTCCAGCTTCAGGAAATGCATCATAAAAATTAAATTGAATTTTCTGTCTTTTAAACTCATAATATGATGTGATGTAATCTATTTAAAATTTATTTTTTATTATTTAGTAATGAATTTACAATTATGTGTATAGATTACCTGAAAATTTGCCTTTATTGTATCTTTGTTATTCATCTTTATTTTTTCCAATATAAATAAGATAATATATAAAGTAAACTATTTTATTTAGTCTCTTAAAACCATGATTTTCTTTTACGAGGAATATTTACGATGCACGGAATTAACTAAATAATTTGTTTGTTTACTAAATCAAATTATAAAAAAATATTAATAAACCATCTAAATATTTTTCTAAAATATAAAATAAAATATATTGAGGAAATTTTTTCAGTAATTAATTGTAACGGAAAATAACACATTTCAGTTCGAATCTGCCTTTCTATACCAAGTTCCAGCTTCTATTTCAAACTGCGATAAGTTATATTTTTAACATCCAATTTCATAGACTAAGATTTAATGCATACTAAATGAAATTTGTATTCCCTAATTACAGATTTAATTGTGGCAATTCACGAAGTTACCACAGTTGTACGAATTTGTACCACAGTACGTTCGTACATTAAAATTCGTACGTACACAGTTGAACGCATTTACTGCCATTGTTAATCAAAATTCGTACCGGTCAGGGTATTTCTAGACCAAAAAAATTTTTTGTTATCAGTACTTCCTTACAGAAAACCTCTTTTAAATAATCTGAAATTTCGTGCAATGCGTTTGGCAACTTTGGACATACAGTGGTGACCAAAATTGTGGACACTTTTAGGTAGCTTTCATTACAAAAAGTAAAAAAGCTACCTATTGCATTCGCCCGGGGGAAGCCCATCGGTAAATTTTGCTATATTTTCGTCGATCATGACCCCTAGATCCCCAAAACACCCTCCGTTGAAGTGCTGACTTACATATATATATTACATATATAGTATCCATATTTATATAGCTATATATATCTGAATTTTGTCATGCTGTAACTCCCGAATTTATGAACCAATTTGGATTTCTTTTATGTGCATAATAGGAGTACTAATGTCTCGACCGAATTTGTTACGCAACTTCATCCACCGTCTTGTTTCAAAATGGCGGCCATTTGATTCTTTTGAAATTTTTATGTTTTTTAACTTGGTATATTTATAGAAAAAGTTCAATTTTTGAAAATGCAGACTTTTATGTATCATTTTAAGCAGAATGTTAGAAACATCAAACGACATTTTAAACAGTCACACAATGTAAGTTAACAGCATAGATCACATTAAAGAAAAAGTTAGAAAACATAAAATTTTTTATAAGTGTCCCCAAATTTAAATGGCCTCCATTTTGAAACAAGATGGCGGTTGAAGCTGGCCAACAACCTCGGTTGAGGCATTAATACTTCAACTATGCACATAAAGAATTTCATCCAAATCGGTTCATAAATTCGAGAGTTATAGCATGAAGAAATTCAGATATCTATATCCATATATATCCAAATATATATATATATATATATATATAGTATATATATATGTAAGTCAAAATTTCAACTGAGGGTGGTTATGGGATCTAGGAGTCACGATCGACGAAAATATAACAAAATTTCCGGATGTCCTTTCTTCCAGACGGCTGCAAAAGGTAGTGTTTTACTTTTTGGAATAAAAGCTACTTAGTGTCCTCAATTTTGGCCACCACAGTAACTTTCGTGAAATACGAGTTAATTTAAATGAACTAATATGAATATAAATTTTAAATATTTCCCGGTTTGAAACTTGTTTAACCTGATTTAAATTAACTCGCATTTTTGGGAGATATGTCAAAAGTAATTTAGATTTATTATTCTATTTAATCATTTTTCTATTTTTTATTTTCTAAAATAAAATCCGAACATCACAGAGATTCAAATATCTGTAGACCAAAAGTAACAACCATTTTCCAAATGGTTAAAAAAATGTAATTTAACAAATTAAAACGATCATTTGGAAAATGATATTTTCAAAGACTAATATATTTTAGATTTATAAATAAATTCTATACATAAATTAATAATAACAATAAACATCATTTTTATGATGATCAAAATGCGTCTTACGTAATAACAGAATCATGTATTACGTATTCATACGTATGTACTACGTATCATGTATTCATTAATATTCCATGAACAGAATTCAAATGAGATTTCAGCTTTACAATTTTCGGTACTTCAAATTTCTAAACTTCTGAACATCGCGCATTTTTAATTTTTGCACTGTCGTCTTAGGAAAAAAAAAATTACTTTTAAATGCATTTTGTTTGAAAGCTGTATTGCAATTTGTTTTTGAGTTCCTAATTTTTTTGTAATATTTAATACTTTTTTTGGTCATTCTGGAAACAAAAGTATTCCATATTTCTGGACATTAAACATGGACCAATCAGAAAACAAATAAAATCCGGACATCACAAGGATTCAGATATGGGTCTGATATCTCTAGACCGAAAGCAAAAACCATTTTCCAAATGGTAAAATAATAATATAGTAAGACCTACATAACGGACAATCCCGAATAGCGGACACCTCTATTTAACGTACAGTTTTCCAATCCCCACTCCCAAAACTTTAATTTTTGTATGTTTAACCTCTGAATAACGGACATTTCGAATAGCGGACACTTCATACGGCGATAAAAGATGAAAAAGTATTTTTTAAACAGAAAAAAAATGAAAAAAAGTAAAAAAGCCTCTGAATTTATCAGGACAATGTGACACAAATTTTGTGATCACAATTAAATGTAGATAAAGAGCTTGGAAGAATCCCTCCCCTCCCCCCCCCCCCAATTTTCAGTACTAAATTCAGGGGGTTTCCCGGGAAAAATAATCTCCTAGACTATTGAAATGTCATCCAAGAACATTTTGAGATTTTATGCTTTTAAAGATCAACAAGTACAATCCCTCCCTCCTCGCCCGGAACTCTACAATGTCCAATAACATCACACAGAAAAACAAATTACATGTAATCGAAAGCAAAAATAAACTTTTGTAAAAGATTTTTTCACAATAATATAATGAACAGAGGATAAAAGTGTGCACAATTTTATTTCAGTTTTATTGTTTTAAAAAATAATTTTAATTTCTGATTAATTATATAATAGAGGTTTTAGGACATATAAAAGTAAATTAATGAAACATTAATCATTTCTTAGCGGTTTTTGAATCTCTGAGGTTTTCCCAATAGCGGACAATTTCTGCGTTCCCGAGCTATCCGTTATTTAGAGGTTTTACTGTAATAATATACTTAGAAAATTCCTTAAAGCTTAGTTACCGTTACTGATGTTTAGTTTCCTTTCTGTATAAAGGAAAAATGTCTGACTATTTTTTTTTTCTAAATCGCCGTTTTTGTTTAATGAGGTTTAATAATAATGATTCAATTAATTTATAGTTTATGTACTTACTAGATTCAAATCTTTTTTAGAAAGATAAGGTTTCTAACTGTAAATTCAAGGATAAAAAAAGGACCCGGTTACTAACAGTAAATTCAAAGATAAGTTAATAAAGACGGCTCTGTTCTAATATAAATTCCAGCGTAAGATTTCAATTTGATATTATTTTTTTTCCATTTTCTGTGTCTATATTACTTGAGTATCATTTATATTATAATTAAACCTTTTCGAATTAACCAATTCGGGATGAAATTTTTATTATTTTTTATTGCAGATATATATTTATAGATATTATAGAAAGTTTTGCAAATTTTCTCTCCGTTAGACTTCTTTAAGCATAAATAATAAAATATGCAGCTAAACTCGTTTAATTTAATTCCACAAATCCAGCATTGTCTCTAATGGGTATCGTTAGATGTGTACGAAATTAATGAATAAATTTATTTACTTGCTAAATCCAGATCCTCTCCTGGCGATAGATTATGGAATTAAGGAACACAAGAAATGTTTAAAGAATTTCCTTTTGGTGATTATCTTAACGAAGAGTAAATATTTATAATGACATTTCGATTATCATCTAACTTTCACTCTTTTGTTAGATACGAGATTTCAGACAAGAGTAAATGGAATTTCGGGCTTATCAGTTTTCTTTTCCATGATTTAGTCTGTTTGAAATGAATTTTTTATAATTTCATTCTGAATTTTCACTAATGTGTGGCCAATTACTATAAATTTTGTCATTTATCATTATTACTCAACTGTAGTTTTTTTTTCTTTTTTTTTAAACACAGATAGCGCGGAGCGAAATTCTTTTATTTAAATTCTTACCGAGTCAAAGCCGGACTTTAGAAAATTCTGATTTCCCAAAAGAATATCAAAAGAATTTTCGATATTTTTAGCACTGCCTTTTGTCGAAATTTAATTCATAACCAATTGGTAATTATTTGATAAAAAAATTAAAATTTTTATATGTTGCAAAATAATAATAATAACAATAATAAAATCTAATAAACAGGGAAAATTTTCCCTTCATGACTGCTTTGTTTCATTATTCCCATGGGGTGTCACTTTTTGTGTATAATTTCAGTATTTTTAGCTTCCGTATTTTAATGTCATAAACTGTCGAAAGTCCGGTTCTGGACTCCGCACACAACGTTTTAATAAAACCTTTCTAACTTTCCTATCAAGTCTACTTTTTCTGCAATTGACAAATTTATATGCTTTAGTTTAGAAGTTGTATCCGCTTTTTTGAAAGAAACCTCCGATTAGCTGTAATAAATAAATCTATAAATAAAAACTTCCAAAACTTGAAAGATGAAAAATTAACATGTTCAACCTAATATTTTTTCTGCCCTAAGTTAGAAGTGTAAGGAAAAAAAAGAGGTAAAAATGATTGTGATTGCGAATTTTTGAAGTCACTCTTTATTTACAGTAAAACCTCCCAAAAGCATTGCCAACTACATATAACGGCCTGCGCATTTCGCCAAAACCGCCGAAAAAGTGAAGCTGGATTCAGCTTCAAACCCTGAACCATTTCTTTGGACCACGAAACACAAACCCTGCCCAAATTAACATTTTATGAGCTGATTTCTGTTCTGAGCACATGATCATTGTTTTGGTTCAGGGTTTGCACGATTTGTCAGAATAACTTGGCCAAGTATCAGAGTCCTCTAGTGGGACACTTCATACATTAATCTCAAATAAATGGGCCGTATAGATCTAGTTGGCCATTCCAAAAGCGACCACGTTCCGTTCTAATAAAAATTGGTCGCTCCGAAAAGTGGTCTCTTTTTGGAGGTCATATGTAAATCTAGATTTTAACTGTTGTAATAATTAATATTAGTAAAATTTATTTATCACATTAGGAAAAAATATAAAAATTTAAGTACCAAAACAAAAGTTAATTACAAAATTACTGCAGAATTCAAAAAATGAATACATTGACGTTTGCTTTGATTTTAGGTTTTGTCTTTTATTTTCAAGTCTTGTCGAAGTCCAGTAAATAAGTGAATTTTTTTTTTCTTTTGATGAGAATAAATAATAACGATTTCATTACTTTTTCTACTTTTTAAGAGTTTCCTGACAGAAGTGGATGGGGGAATTTTTTGATCGTTATTCTTGATTCATCATCAAAGTTAAATTCATTCCATAAAAAGATACAAAAAGGTTAAAACACTTAAAAGTTACCAAAATTTAAAAAAAAAAATCTAAATTTAGTTTAAAAATTTGATAAATAATGCGTTCTCCGGAATTACTATTATAATAAAACCTACTTGTAGCGACCAGGGTAAAGCGGAATATGTTTCCTTTTCTTCAAAGAAATTGGTCGCTCATGGAGATAGTTCAATGGGACGATTTCTGAATGGAGGTCAAATTAGTAACCAGCCTATTGGAATAAATTTCGTTTTATGGGAAAATGCTCGTTCAGGAATGTGATCACACAGGTGAAGTGATCACACAGGAGGTGATCTCACAGGGAGATTTCACTGTATATTAAACTTACCACTCTATTGAATTTTATTTTTCTTCTAGAAAAATAGCATGTCTTATGATGTAATGAAGAATTCAGAAAAGAACTCAGAAGATTTTCCTTCTGTGATTATTCTAACGAAAGATAGATATTTAGAACAACAGTTTGGTATGAATGTAACGTTCATAATTGCAGTCATTTTCCACCTGGAATTGGTGTAAATACAATTTCAAGTTTAGTATTTAAGGTTAATGAATTTGGATTGATATTTTTAATATTTTATTTGTGTAATATTAATATTTATATAATATTATATATTTATAAAATATTAGGGATGAGATTTCTGCGTTTTTGGACACCAGTATGTTGTTAAAGAAAATGTTGATGTCTTAACCCTTTAACGTTCATTGGTTTCTCTACGAAACCACAAAATTTTAGTTCCGATATGCAACAACGACATCGGAATTTTAATTTAAATTACCGGTATTGTAGTTACCGGTGTCATTCATATACTTCAACATCTTAGCAATGAAAATGCTTTGTCCGTTAAAGGGTTAAATCGGAAAAATGCTCCGATTAGAAAATGAAATAATATTTTCTCTAACAAAATACTGGTGTGAAAAAACGCGGAAATCTCATTCCTATAATATATAATGTCAATGCATAATAACGTGAGTTATTTAAATTTGTGTTTAAGAATTTATATTAATATTACGTAATAATGTAAATAATTTTATATTGTATTTAATTGGGAATTTTGTATTATTTAAAACATCAGTTACATTCTCTTACAATTCCTAAAAATGCCAAATATTTTCTTTTAATCTCGTAACAAATAAAGTTATGTCTTTTTAATGCGTAATAATGTGACTTACTTAAAATTATGCTAAGCAATTTATATTATTAATATGTACAGGGTGTCCAGTAAATGACTGACCCATTTTGAATGTAAATAACAAAAAAAAAATAAAAAACGGTTTGAGATAAAATATGCGGTTTGCTGCATTGTTATCAGAAAATCAGTAAATTTTTAGATATACACTTTCTTAAAATAGTTCGAATTTCGGTCAACAGATGGCGCTGGCGGCGACCTCAGGCTTTCGAAATTCAAACATTACTATATTTTCGTACGCATGAAGCTCATTTCGCAGAGTAGAATCTGACTCGACATATTGAATTGACTCTTCACTCACCTGCAGAAATAGAGTTTGTTGGATTGAAAGAGATTTATAATAATATTTATGATTGAATAAGGTCTATTATATTTAATAAAAACCAACAAAACTTCCTTTCATAAGCATTGATTTTTCCCACATTTACCATAAATAAATTGTATTCAATAAATGTTTTTGTAACCGGTTAATTGAATCTCTGTTTGCGTACAATAAATTGAAAATATAGAATAAGCACCGCTTTTTTAAGTTAAAAAATCATAATATTTAATCTAAACATTTCTTCCATGAAATAGTATGAAATTGTATTAAAAAAATAGTGGTGTGAAAAAGCTTTAAGTGATCAAGCAAACTCTTCTTGCCTACGTCATGCAGTGAAATCAGTTAAGTGATTAAAATAGGGGTTTGGAAATAGTGTTGGCAAGTTCCCTATCTAAAAGGGACTTAGCAAGTGACTTATAAATCGTCACATAAAAATATAATAAACCTGAGAATCAAGGAATCTGTTTATAATAAATCCTTCATTAAACGTAAAAAAATAATTTTGACGGAGGAAGTAACATACATAATCATCTGCTAAGACGGAAACCTGCCTAAAACGAAACATTGTTCATTAATCCGAAAACCTAAATCATCCCTACATTATATTCATATTTTGACATTTAACACATCTAAAAATTTTATTTTGAAAGCCACGAGAGATTTTAAGATGACTTTTATACACACCTCTATCTTCCCCTTCCCCCCCGTCAAGTGAAAACCCATCTATGCTGAAATGGAAGGATGTTTAAAAAGAAAAAAAACATGGTACCTGTTTTATATCCTGCGAGTTACCCCTTTTCAAAATTTCATTACAAAGAGCTTCATAGATCCTGAAATATATTTTCCGTCCTCCCCCCACCCTACTTTACTTAATTATTCTTCCTGAGGAAAAGAAGAGAGGAAAATTCTGAAAATGCATGTGATTTGATTTAAGGAACATTATTTAAAAAAAAAAAATGAATCTAAAAGCTTTTTAAAAGTTATATATGAAAAACAATAATGTTCCTGCAATTTAGTAATATTTATATTTATAAAATTGAACTAAAATAAGTAGAACTATAATGATTCTATGATGATTTAGGATCTATTATGCTTTCTGTAATGAAATTTTGAAAAGTGGTGACTCGTAGGATATAAAAACAGTAAGTCGCTTTTATTTTTCTTTTAAGCATTCTTCCGTTTCAGGTAGATGCGTTTGCAGTCAAGGGAAGAAGAGGGAATGATTGTGTGTAAAAAGCATTTTAAAATCTGTCGTGGGTTTCGTAATAAAATTTTGAGATATGTTAAATGTCAAAATACAAATATAACGTAGAGATGAATACGGTTTGCGGAAAAATAAAAAATAGTTCGTTTTAGACAAGTTTCCATCTTATCAGATAGTTTCGTATGTTACTTTCACCGTCGTGATCTATAATTTTTTTATGCTTAAGACAGGTTTTTTTATAGACGAAATATAGACGAAACTTTATTCTAAGGTTTAATATATTTTTATGTGCCGATTTATAAGTCACTGTCCAGCTTTTATTTTAGACAGGAAACATGCCACTACTATTTGCGCACCACTGTTTTAACTTCTTATTTCACTACACGATGTATAAACAAGAAAATTTTGCTTGATCCATCCTTTAAAGATTTTTGACATCACTAAATTTTTTGAATACAATTTCATACTATTTAATGGAAGAAATATTTAGATTAAATATTAAGATTTTTTAAGATAAAAGAACCGTGTTTATGCCATATTTTCAATAATTGTACGTAAAAAGAGAATCAGTTAACCGGTTACAAAAACATTTTTTGAATACAATTTACTTATGGTAAATGTGTGAAAAGTCGATGCTTATTAAAAAGTATTTTTTGCTGTTTTTTTTTTTTTTTTTTTTTTTTTTTTTTTTTTTTTTTTTTTTTATTAAGTATAATAAACATTATTCAATCATAAATATTACTTTAAATCTCTTTCCATCCAACAAAATCTATTTCTGTAGATGAGTGAAGAGTTGATTCAATATGTCGATTGAGATTCGACTCTGCGAAATGAGTTAAAAAAGCTCGTGCGTATGAAAATAGAGTAATGTCTGAATTTCGACAGCCTGATGCCACTGCCAGCGCCATCTATTGGTCGAAATTCGAACTATTTTTTAAAAAGTACATATCTAAAAATTTACTGATTTTCTGATAACAATGCAGCAAACCGCATATT
The DNA here is from genome assembly GCA_964019185.1 of Maratus speculifer. Classification (NCBI taxonomy): domain Eukaryota; kingdom Metazoa; phylum Arthropoda; class Arachnida; order Araneae; family Salticidae; genus Maratus; species Maratus speculifer. The sequence continues at coordinate 39,577,051 of OZ025296.1, forward strand.
TTTATCTCAAACCGTTTTTTAGTTATTTACATTCAAAATGGGTCAGTCATTTACTGGACACCATGTAATAACGTAAGTAATTTTATACGGTATTTAATAAGGAATTTTGTATTATTTAAAACAGCAGTTACATTCTTTAACAATTCCTAAAAAATGTTCAAACGTTTTCTTTTAATCAATATAAATAAAGTCATGTATTGTTAATGAGTAATACTACGAATAATTTAAAACTGTGTTTAAAAAATTATATTATTAATGTGCAAAAATGTAAATAACTTTATATTTTATTTAATAAGGAATTTTGTATTATTTAAAACTAAATTTACATGCTCTAAAAATTCTTTAAAATGCCAACCGTTTTATTTTAATATGGAATAAAGTTATGTCTTCATGAATAGTAGCATCGTTAAAAAGTTTTATAAAATATGTTTCTGAATTTTTTTATAAATTGAAGAGCCTAATCGTCCCACTTTCAACGTTTATTTTTCATAGTAAACAACTTTAATTTTAAAATTCCTTTTATGAACTAATCGAAATCACTTTTACTGTATAGTTCAATATTTTTTTCGTAATTATCCCCTTGATGGGTTGTACGTTATATTTCATCCAACTTAATTTTAATCCAGATTCGTACCAAAATTTCTGAATGAAATTTCATTTTTGGATTTTTGATGAAAAAAATCTGCAACGGTTGCATTTCCTTAAATTTATTTATTTTGGGTTTCATTTTTCTTTCATTCTTTCAATTTTGTTCCATGTTTTTAAAAATACTGATATAAATTCTACGTTACACAAATTTTACCCCTGAAAGGGTTAAAATATTTTCCTTTTAAACCCGGCAGTATGGGCGTCGTGAAATGTAAAACAAGGAAGGGCATGGGATGTCAGTACACTCCAAACATATTAAATTGTATAAATAAGAAAAAATTCTTTATAATTCGACATGTTAATGAAATTCATGATAATTACTCTTCATCATGAAAAGTTATAACTTAAATGTTAAAATTTCGTTAATTTAAAAAATTAATAAAAAATGAATTAAAAGATCACGCTTTTATTTTCCTTATTCGAAAAAAAATTCCCTTGTAGCACTTAATGATTTTTCTTTACAATTTTGTTATAATAAAAGGATACGTTATTGTGGCTAAGAATATTGAGATTTATCAGTTTTCACGAAAATTAGTGTCTACATGGATTAGAAACTTTAGATTTTTGGAATATCTGCACACAAAAATCTTTCTATATAAATAAAAAAGAGTCTGAATTCAATGTTTTTATATTCTATGCACAGAAGGTAACCTTGGAAGCAGGTATTGATAGAGCTGACCATTTCGATTTACAACTGATAAATATTTTCGGAGACAACTGATAAATATTTTCAAGCATGGGGTGTCAAAACACTCCGCTTCCCTCCTGCCAGGTTAAACATGAATCTCCTTACTTTCACCCATGTGATGCAAAATACTTAGAATCTCAGTCAAATATTATATATATTAAGACTTCATTTTCTAAATTTATTTTTAATGTATTTTTTATTATGTATTCGTTAAAATTGGCTTAATTTGATTTAATTATCAGTTAATTGTTAAACATGAAACGATAGTATGCAACTATAACTCATTTAGTTTGATGACATGAAATTTATTAAATCTTTCATCAAGATAAGCATTTATTAATCAATTCAGGTATTTACTAATGGATGTGTTTTACTTTCTGAATCCAAATATCTTTGGAAAGATTTCTTGTCTGATGATAGAACCATGATTGCAGATGAAGTTTAAAAAGATTATTTTAGGGTAACTAGTAAAAGGAAATATTTTTAACTGTAAATGAATTCTCATAAAAAAAATTCCATAAAATTATGGAAGATTGGATAACAAATAGAAAATTTTAGTTTTTTTTCGATGTATTTTACTTCTTTCAATAAATAAAACAGAGAGGTAATTATGAATAGGTGTGGCAACCGAGTCGTATCTTCACTTGTTTTTTTACAATTATTTCTAAGGACCAGAATAAATTGGGCATACTAATTAATTCTGAAATGTTTAAAAAAAATTTAAACCAAAAGAAAGAAAAAAGTCGATTATTTAAAAAAAGAAAAAACTTTTAATTCCCCTTAATGTGATCGAAATTATTTACTTACTAAACAATTTTCCTATTTAAGGTTACTTAGAAAATTTTAAATGTGCTTTTGTTAAAAATATTAATTAATCATTCATTTTCCAAAAAGAGACAAAAGAATTCTTTAGTTGGATAATATTCTATTTCGATAGAATTTCAATTATAATTATACTAATTTGGCGATTGTGTAATTATTTGTGAATTTATTGTAACTTAACCTAAAATAACCGTTACGTAAAATTATTTCTTCATTAACTAGATTATAGTTATTAACCTGTTGCATTCGAGAATGATTCTCACTGATTACTAGTGTAAGCGCAAATGGGTGCTTTGGACTTTTTTTCGCCTTACCTAATGATAAAAGATGGTGAAATAAACTGTAAGATATCAGGGGTATTCAAAGCATTTGGCGTCCCGATTTACGAGGGACACTTGACACCACTAGTGGTAAGAGAGAATTCCCTCTCGAGTGCAAAGGGTTAAAAGGGTCTTACATTATTTCTTCTATTAAGGGTGTTCTCAACTGCTCCGCGCAAAACATTTTGACACGTTTACAAATTAATTTTTTAACAGAAATATATAAAATTGGAATGCGTGACAATGGAAGCGATTTCGAATCGAACTTATTTTTCCATTTTATGATAGTTAAATTACCTATCCAGTTCTAAACTATTCCGATCACGTGATAACCCCCTTTTCTCCTGCTTTTCGACCGATTTTTTCTGCTTTCGTCGGAAAATGTGCTCAAAAACGTCAACTTTGAAAGCTTGTTATGAAAGATTTATTGTATTTTTGAAAAAACAGAAAATTGAATGCAATTAGACAGTTTCTGAGTAACAACAACTGCTATTTTCATGCATTTCCGAACAAAAATAAATTAAAGCATGTGTCACAAAGTTGCCCTTTTTGATTTAAGAACACCCTTAACTCAATGCTACCAGATGATAAGCTCCTGTTTCTAAAAATTTCTAACCCTTTAAGGAGATTAGTCACTCAGCTTCCGAAATTCACTAATAATGTGAAGTCTATGAGCGTTTGATGCATATTTAAAATATCTCCTGGGAAAAAATATTTTTAAATTCGATTTTTAGTATCCATTTTTTAAGAGTGTATCTTAAAAAATGTCTCTGCTTTTCTTAATTTTTTAATTTTTTCTAAAATATATGCTTAATTTTATATGAAGTTTTAAAATCTTACTCACAATTCGTCAGCTTTTAACACATAAAATTTTAAATTAAGCATAGATTTTAGAAATATTTTGACAGCTTAAAAAAATACTTTAAGAAGAGGATACAGAAAAAAGCAATTATAAATATTAATTTTTTCGAGAAATATTTTAAATATACGAATGCATCAAATGTCCATATACTTAACATTACGAAGGAAAATTCCGAAGCTGACTAAAATCCTTAAAAATAAGGATTCTTTTTCTTTGCATTATAATTTATTGAATTTAAATAAATTTTATCTTTAATTTTACTAAGAAAAAATAAAAAAAAGTAATTAAGAATTAAAATTTCTCTTATACAAAAAAAACTACTTCATGCAACAAACAAAATATATTCACTTGTACAATTAAAAATACAATAAATAATTAAATTAATTTAAATATAATTTGATAATTGATTAAATTTTATTTAAATTTATTAAGATATAGTAAAATTGTTAAAATTGTAGTAACACATAGAAAAGCTGTCCCACACATTACAGGGAACGGCCCCAATATAATTTTAGATTTTTAATTTCGGACATTTTATGTAAAATAAATTTTGTTTCAGTTTGATACCACAGATAAAACAATAGTTTTGACACTTCAGGCATATTAAAAGAAATAACAAATCTCTCCGATATCTAGCATTGACAAAACGATTTTCACCCGTATGCAGTTCACATAAAATCAATATGTCCTTATTTTTTTAACTGCAGGCAGATTTCTTGTGATATAATTGTCAAGTATTTGTTTTTTATACCTATCCGATATTATTTTTCAAACCTCTTGATAAAAAATAATCTATAAAAAATAATCCATCAGTCCAACTTAATGCGAGATAAAGAAGTCATAAACTGACATAAAATACTTTTGTTGCATTGTATAAAGATATATTTGAAAGATTTTTATCTGAAAGAAAATTATTTTGTGCGATTTTATAAGCAAATAATATTTTATAATCTCCATGTATATAAATTTATAAAAAGAGTATTTCTTTATTTATATTAATTGATTTCGCCATATCTGTCTGTTTACACAAGTTATCATATATGTTTATGTAATTTTTTTAATCCCATCTCATTTATTTAACGATTTTCCACAAAAAAAAAAAAGAAAAGAAAAGAAAAGAAAAGAAAAAAAAAAAAAAAAATCAATTTTACCTGATTGTTCCCTAACTGATTCTATATTTAAATTATTTAAACAAATTGGCTTTACATAAAAAAAAAATTGTGGTAATTTCTTAGTCCCGTCCGCATTTTTTTTAAATGCCATTCATTGGAATTTATCTGATTTTCAAACGTAGTTGACGATCAATACTGAACTTTTTTATGTGTCTCTATAAAAAATATATACTGAATACAATGACAACTTTTAAAACTTGCAGTTGTTTACCCTAATAACATCTTAAGTTTCTTAGTACAGTTGGATAATTTTTACCAGTGATTGTCTACAAAATAAACGGGTCGGAAATTGCATGTGAGACGTAGCAAATGAGGTGCGTTCGTACTATAACGAAGTTTTTAAAATATACCGTATTTCGGATACATTACAGTATCCGAAATATTTTTTGCATCCCTATAAATACTAAATGTTTTCTATATTACAGGAATTAATTTGTAGTGAACCTCAGCAATGTATATCAATTTCATAAAATGTGAAATATTTTAATATAATTAAAACGTAACCCAAACGATGTTTCCCCCAATACCATTATGTAATAGAATCCCTTGGGCTCTGTATATTGATAAAATGATATAACATGGTGCTAATTACGTTTTGTTGATAATCCCTCAACAGGTGGAACTGCCATGGTACATTATTCGTGATTCAAGAAGTAATGCACGGAATTTCACAAAACTTTAGATTCTTGACATCATCTCCTTGATATAAACTTGATCTGATTATTTTTAGTGCATATCGTTCAACAAATGGCGCTGCTATGGTGTATTATTTAAAATTTCTTCAATAGCCATATTTAAAGAAGTAATGCATGAATTCTCATAAAACTTTACGCTTGGTTAGTATTTGATATAGCATGGTGTTGATTACGGTTTGATGTAAATTGCTCAGCAGGTGGATCTACCATAGTGTCTTATTCGTGATTATCGTCAAGATCGTATTATCGTATCGTGACTACCTCAAGAACTAATGCACGAAATTTTCTAAAACTAGATTCAGTTAATCCTTAATATAGATAAGTTTTGTTTAGTTTTTGATGTATATAGCCCTACAGATGGCTCTGATATGCTGCATTGTTCAAGATTTTGAAATCAATGTATCTCAAGAATTTATACATGGATTTTCTTCAAACTTCTGATTCAATTAGTACATAATAAAAAATTGACCCTGATTAGTTTTCGATGTACTACAAAACAAAAGCATGTGCGCTGTTATGCAGTTTTTTTTCTTTTTTCTTTTTAAGAATTTGCAATAGTTCAACCTCAAAAACTAATACACGGTTTTTTATCAAACTTTCGATTCAGTTATAAGCTGTCATAAGTTGTTGCTGACTAGATTTTGGTTTAAACCACATAACCGGTGGCACTGCTATGCTGCTTTTTTCAGGAAGTATCAACATGCATAAGATAGAACACGAAAGTTTTGGGATTACAACGTCTGACTAGTTTTACTTTACAATTGCTTCTTTTCATTAAAACAAAATCTTAAAATCTGAACCCCCTTTAACCCTTGGAGATATAATCTCCACTTTCGGGGAGGTTTTCGTGAACCTAACCTTCATAAATACTAAGTGATTACTGTATTTACAGTCGTGGCCAAAATTGTTGACACTTTTAGGTAGTTTTCGTAACAAAAAGTAAAAGACTACATAATGCAGCCATCCGAGGAAAGCTAATCGGTAAATTTTGCTATATTTTCGTCGATCTTGACCCCTAGATCCCAAAACTACCCTCCGTTGAAATGTTGACTTACATATATATACTATATACAGTGGCGCAGCGAGGGGGGGTTTTGGGGGTTAAACCCCCCCCAGAGCCATGACAAAAATAAAAAAATTTCCATTTTTATGAACCGAATCATAAAAAAAAAACTAAAGTTACAATTTTATTTGTTTTGTTCTCGAAATCTGCCGCTTTATTGAATCAAATTTTATTTAAAAACTTGACTCGTTTAAGCGGCAGTAATGTATTTACTTTGAAAAATGGGGAAAACGCATAGTAACAGTATCAGTATCGAAAACTGGTCACTCATTTCGGAAAAGGCCGGTATTCATTTATACTATTGGAAATTAGCCGAAGGCTAAAAAGAATGGTCATTTCCTGTCGCTGCCAAAACCGTCTGGGGTTTTTCAATACTGCACCACTGGGGGGGGGGGGGGGTGTCTTAATCAGTTGCATCTGTTCCTTGCTCTCTTTTTGGAAACGGCACTGGACTCGCAAATTCCAGGAAAAACAAAAACACATGTTCGCATGCTTTGAAGGATTTAATTCCACAAACATAATGTTGTTAGTTGCTGTGGTGCTAAGGTTTCCTTTATCGTGCGTTTCGCTATGGATATTAAATCCTCTTCAGAGAAGAAAATTATGAAAAAGATGGATATAAGAGATAATTTTTTTTTAATCTTTCGAATTCCTTCAAGCATTTTTGAAATCCAGGTATGTTTGGAAAATATATAATTGGTTTATATTTATGTTTCTGGAAAGATATTAACAGCACCGTGCGAAAGGGGGGGGGGAGGGAGGTCGCCCCGGGCGCAGAGATTTAGGGGACGCCAAATTTCTAACTACTTTCTACTTACTACTACTTTAAGGGTGTATTTGAAAAAACGCTTTTTCACCTTCGACACCTCAAAATTTTCCGATACAATTTCAGACACATTTTTAAAAGTAGAAACATGAAACTTGATGAGGGGATTTTCGAAGAGACATGCAAGGGGCCGTGTGATGTCATTTTACACTCCATTCATTAGAATTTGATTTATGAACAATTATCTTCTCAGTATTACACTTTTATTCGTTCCCAAATCTCCCGCTTCGGAAAAATCTGTTCAAAATGCCGTTTTTGATTGCATTTTTTGCAATATTTTCTGCATTTATCAAAGAATCGACCATCACGGCACCTTGTGTACTTTCTAAATAAGACAATTTGCCAGTTTGATGCATATGCGAGCAAAAATGAATTTAAAAATAAATCGGAAAATAAGCAGTTGGAATCGAAATACACCCTTAAAGGGACTACTCTCAGACAATTTTTTTAATTAATATTAATTCTTATTTAAAAAACGCCCGAAATAGGCAAGTGGATAAACGGAAAAAAAGGTTACCGGAAAAACAGTAGCCGGAAAAAAAGTGACATAAACTACAAAAGCGGAAAAAAAAGGACATAGAATTTTGGGAATTTATTATTGATTTTGGGAATTCGTTATTGATTTTGAGGATTCATTGGTTAAATATTTAGGGGGAGGATCAGGGGGAGGCTCTTAATTTAGGTAAATGGGTTTTTCGTGCTGAATTAACTGTTTTGGTTCAGTTTTTGGACATATGATATCCCCCCCCCCCCAATCCGTAACCTCTCAAATTAAATTAACAGTTTTTTGATGCAGATTTATCCAATTCGCTTGGAATTTCGGACATAGATTCATTATGATAAGACATATCTCTGATTAGTTATAGAGTTCTTTTGCTTATTATAAAGGGAGGATGGTCAATTACCCCCTCTCCCCACAAATTAGATTGGTTTTTATGCAAAATTATCCAATGTATTTCAAATTTTAGATATATTTTCTTTCTGATAAGGTGAATCAATGAATAGTTTTAAGAGTTTAATGACTAAGTATAAAGGGGAGGGGGATGGGGGATAATCCCTCTTAAATTAAATAAATGGCTTTTCACGCAGAATTATCCGATTTGCTTCGAATTTTGGACATAGGTTCATTATGATAAAATATATCTCTGATTAGTTAGGGGGTTCTTTTCCTTAATATAAAGGGGGGAGGCAAGCAATTATTTCCCCCTCAAATTAGATCAATCGGTTTTTATGCAGAATTATCCGGTGTATTTCAAATTTTAAATATAGGTTCTTCCTGATAAGGTGAATCCGGGGTTTAATGGCTAAGTATAAAGGCAAAAACAGAGGATAACTGCCCTTAAATTAAATAAATAGCTTTTATGCAAAATTATCCGATTTGCTTCAAATTTTGGATGTAGCTTCTTTATGATAAGGCGTATTCCCGATCAGTCATGAGGTTCTTTTGCTTATTATAAATAGGGAAATGGACGATTTTCCCCCTTTTAAATTAGATAAATTGTTTTTTATGCATAATTATCCGATGTATTTCAAATTTTTGATATAGGTTTTCTCTCATAAAGTGGATCCCTAAATAGTTTTAAGGGCTTAATGGCTAAGTATAGAGGGGGGAACTGGGGATAACCCCACTTAAATTACATAAATGGCTTTTTACGTAGAATTATCAGATTTGCTTCAAATTTTGGATGTAGTTTCATTATGGTAAGTCGTATAAGCTAATAGATATAGTTAAAATAGGGAGGAATGCAGCAGTCCATTCAGGAAACTCTTTCGGGGAAAGAAGCTTGCTTTCCCCATTCGACGGAGAGGGATGTCCAGTAGATATCGCGGTCGACTAGTCTCTTAGGAAATTTGTTGATCAGGGGATTTCCCGGCAAAGGTTTGCCTCAAAAATATTCAAGTAACATAAAAAAGCGAGTTGAATGCAACTAAGCGCAAATAAAAAATGAAAAAATTTCTTCTTTATGTCTTAATTTAATGATTGAAAACTATTATGTCAGAAAACATTATAACGTTTTTTACCTTTTTTCTTATAATGATTAATTTCCATTAATTTTGCATTTTTAACTTTTATGGTTTATTTATTTATTTATTTTTTTATTTGTGAAAAAAGTAACATACTAAATCATTTGTTGTAATTGTCATTTTAATTTACACCAAATATTTATCATTTAAAACTGGATTTTTACTAATTAATGTTCCATATTACACATTACAAAATATGATATAAAACATTAAAAAAATATATGTTAGAAAATTTTAATGTACAAACTATATTGTATGTCACGAACGAATGAACTAGTGAATTCATTAATTTGTAGTAATAAAAATATTTTTTTTATTACTAGCTACGTTAGTAATTAGAAAATTAATTGTTTCAAAACCTGTAGTTCTTGATAGATCTTCAACTTTAAACGCTTAAAAAATTACAAAAAAAAAAAAAAAAAAAAAAAAAAAAAAAAAAAAAACGATTTTAAGAAAAACAGGATTTTTTTTTCTTTGTTACGATATTTATAGAGTACTGAAAAATGCTATGCACCAACATAAATCACAGTTTTAAATGCAAACAGCCATTGAGGATACATAAACAAACACTTAAAACTATTCAGGGATTCACTTTATGAGAAAGTACCTATAGTCAAAATTTGAAATACATCAGATAATTGTGCATAAAAAACAATTTATCTAATTTAAGGGGGAGGGGAATAATCGCGGCATCCCTTTTCAATTAGCAAAAGAACCCCATAATAAATCCTATATTCAATTTTGAAGCAAATCGGATAATTCTGCGTAAAAAGCCAATTATTTTATTTAAGAGAGGTTATCCCTCATGCATTATCTATACTTAACCATTAAACTCCCAAAATTCTTCAGGCATTATATACTGTGACGACGTACTGACAACTTTAATCGTGACAGAAGATAGATAGCGAAGTCTTATTCTGAAAAGGTATGCAGAGTTGAAAGTATCTTCATTCAAAAGATGTTAAGAACATGTGCTATTGATCTCAAGGGACATGCCTAGAAAATAATTGCACTGGTCTAGTGGCAATGAGCTGAGGGGGACACTGGGATTCTTGAGCATCGAGAGGGAAGGAAAGTAGTTGGAAGAGAGCCATGTGCTGGTAATGTACAAGAAAGTACATTGATGTAAGATGGCTTGTACGTGCTAAGCGAATTGTAATAGTGGAGTGTGGCTCCTATGTAGTTGTAATGTCGTTTTATTTATTTTTTTAATTTATTGATGTATGGTTCTAATAAAGAACTTGAGGAATTAAAAATGGGTTATTGATGAACTTAACAAATAAACCAACTTAGTAAAGAGAAACTCATTGAGCAAAGCCATAATACTATATATAACCTTATCAGAAATAACCTATATCCAAAATTTGACACACGTTGGATAATTCTGCTTAAAAACCATTCCTCTTATTTAGGGCGGAGAAGGAGGGGGATCGTCCGTTCCCAAAACTAATCAGGCAAGCATTTTTTCAGTATGAATGTACATCCAAAAATTAAATCAAAGCAGTTAATTCAGCATGAAAAAACCATTCACTTAAATTAAAAGCCGACCTTCCTCCCCCCCCCCTTTCATACTTAGCCAATAAATCCCCAAAATCATTTCCTTGATACTTTTTTCCGGTAACATTTTTATCTTATCCTTTTTTTCCGGTAACTTTTTTCCCGATAACACTTTTTTCCTAGATCCAGGCAAGTAGATATCATGATTAAAAATCTATGTAACTGAGAAATGTTCTTCATTCTTTGATAAGATCTTTCAGAAGGTGATTCTCACAGTTGCCAACTTGTAAGGTTTTGCGCGCGGATAAAACAATCGCGGAAAAATGCAAATTTCGTGAAATGGTCGCCGAAAAAGCACACATTTCGTCAATATTTCGTGAAAAAAATCACAATTTCATCAATGTTTTTGTCAACGAACTTTGTCAAAAGATTGCCGAAAAACGCGAATTTCCTGTGCGGATCGTGGAAAAAACGGCAATTTCACCAAATTTCGCAGGTAAAACGCTGATTTCGTCTGAAGACCGCGTGGGAAAACGTCGATTTCGTCTAACGATTTCTGATATAATGCCGATTTCGTTAAAAAATTGGGGGGGGGAAAACGCCTTTTTCAATAAAAGATTGCTTAGAAATATTTTGTCAAAAGATCATTGAAAAAAAAAAGGCCGCTTTCATCAAAAGATCACGGAAAAAAAGCCGATTTCGTCGAAAGACCGCGGGGATAAAACGCCGTTTTCTAGAAAAGAATGCGTAAAATTGCAAATTTTATCTAAAGATCGTCGAAAAAACGCCGATTTCATAAAAAAAAACCACTGAGAAACACCGATTTCGTCATAAGATCGCGGAAAAACCGCCGATTTCGTCAAAATATCGCAATAAATCGCCGATATTGCTAAAATATCGCAGATAAATCGCTGATTTCGTCTAGAGGTCGCGGAAAAACGCCGATTTCGTAAAAAAATCGCGGAAAACCGCCGATTTTGACGAAAGATCGCAATAAATCGCCGATTTTGCTAAAATATCGCTAATTTCGTCTGAAGGTCGCGGGAAAACGCTTATTTCGTCTGAAGATCGCGGGTAAACCCTCTTCGCAGGGGGGGGGGGGTAACTCGCGGAATCCCCCCCCGCCGATTTCCGAAAAAAAATTTCTACCAGAATCACCCCTGAAGCAACTCTATCCCCCCCCCCCCCCAGAGCCGAATTCTGGCTGCGCCACTGCTATATATATAGCTATATCCATATATATATAGATATAGATATCTAAAATTTTTCGTGCTCTAACTCTCGAATTAATGAACCGATTTGGATGAAATTTTTTATGCGCATAGTTGATGTACTAATGTCTCGACCGAGTTCGTTGGCCAGCTTCAACCGCCAACTTGTTTCAAAATGGAGGCCATTTGAAATCGGAGACACTTATGGAAATTTTTATGTTTTCTAACTTTTTCTTTAAAATGACCTATGTTGTTTATGACTGTTTAAAAGTCTTTTCATGTTTCTAACATTTTGTTTAAAAGATATATAAGAGTTTGCATTTTGTGAAACGGAACTTTTTCTATAAGTATACAAAATTAGAAAACATAAAAATTTCAAAAGAATCAACTGACCGTTTTGAAACGAGATAGTGGATGGAAGCTGGACAACAAACTCGGTCGAGACATTAGTACTCCTATTATGCACATAAAAAATTTCATCCAGATTGGTTTATAAATTAGAGAGTTACAACATGACAAAATTCAGATATATTACATCTATACTAGAAGGGGTGACCGAGCTAAGCTCGGTCAAAATTACATTTGTGTTCAACTCGATATAGTATTTCCGCTGTATCATTCACTCTGTATTATTACTGTAAAACATGTTATTTATAATAGTATTATTTACAAAACAATCAATAAGAAAACTATGTTTATATGCACATGTTCATAAATTTTACTTTATTTTAAAATTTACAACGAAAGGACATCGATCCAAATCACTTTTAGCTCGACTCTGATTCGTTTAGCCATGCATTTCGAATCCTATTAAGAATGTATAAAAGAAAAATTCACATTCTGAAAGACATTCTTTTTGCCAGATATAGCCAAATTTGAAGACAGTCTTTGATTTGGCGCCAAATACATGTTTTGACTTTCGTTAATCTTAATAGTCGATTTTTCAACCTAATGTCGCCAATATTTTGTCAAATATCGCCAACTTATTGGCTGTTCCCATATTTGCGTGACCTGACCCGTATTACCTGACCCAAAATGACCCACTAATCGAATTTTCGCGAGCATGTGTCCTGGTCCAATGGTTTTTCTTGCCCGAAAACATCATAATACAAAATATAGTCAAAATGGTGAGAGCCATTTTGTACATAAAATTAGTATGACCCATCAATGACCCACAAATGACCCTTATAATCGAAATCTCTCGAATATGTGATCTAGCCCAATGATTTTCTCGTGACAAAAATATGTTAAAAGCAAATTTCGTTAAAATCGATCCACCCGTTCTTTAGATATAACTTAACCATGACCTATAATGACCCACAAATAACCTTTATAATCGGAATCTCTCGAACATGTGACCTAGCCCATTAGTTTTGTCGTGTCTAAAAATTGTTACGTACAAAATTTCGTTAAAATCGATCCTGCCGTTCTTTAAATATAAATAGCTTAACACAGACCCTTTATGATCCAAAATAACCCATTAACCGAAATTTCTCGAATATGTGATCTAGCCCAATGATTTTCTCGTGCCAAAAAAATGTTGTATACAAAATTTTGTTAAAATCGATCCACCTGTTCTTTAGATACAACTTGACATGACCCTTTATGACCCTTTATGACCCGCAAATGACCCTTATAATCGAAATCTCTCAAACATGTGACTTAGCCCATTATTTTTTTCATGTCAAAAAACTGTTACATACAAATTTACATATTATATACATATTGCATTATACATTATTATTACATATTTAGTTTAAATCGCTCGCACCGTTCTTTAAATATAAATAGCTTGACCCAGAGCCTTTATGACCCAAAATGACCCATTATTTGAATTTTCTTGAACGTGTGACCTAGCCCAATGATTTTCTCGAGTCTGTAAACGATAGAATACAAAATTTAGTCAAAATCATGCTAGCCATTTTCTAGATAAAAATAGCATGACCCACAATGACCCCAAAAATAACCCACTAACCCAATTTTCTCGAACATGTTACTTAACCCAATGGTCTTCTTGTAATACAAAACGATAAAATATAAAATTTGGTCAAAATCGTTAGAGCCGTTTTTTAGATAAAAATGGCTTGACCCATAATGACCCAAAAATGACCCACTAATCGAAATTTTTCGAACATGTGACCCAGCCCAATAGTTTTCTCGTGCAAAAAAAGATTGGATACAAAATTTCCTTAAAATCGATCCAGCCGTTCTCTAGATATAAATAGCTTGATCCTGACCCATTATGATCCAATAATCGAATTTTCTCGAACATGTGACCTAGCCCAATGGTCTTCTCGTGCCCAAAAATGGTAAAATCCAAATTTTTGAGAAAATCGTTAGAGCCGTTTTGAGATAAAATTTACATACATACACATTTCTTGCTCGTATTATAATATAAGATATATATGGATATACAGGGTGTTTAAAAAATGACCGGTATGTTTGAAAAATCAATAAAAATTAAACGGGCAGCGATAGAATATAAACATTTGTTGCAATATGCTTGAGACAACAGCAAATTTTGAGGCAGATAAACTTTCGGAATTAGTGACAATTTTCAACAACAGATGGCGCTGCAGGCGATTTTATTGCTGTTATATCATTGCTGCGCATGGTGGATATGTGGAAATGATCGTATTTTAGATTTTTTCCGACTGCAGCGCCATCTGTTGTTGAAAATTTTAACTAATTTCGAAAGCTTGTTTGCCTGAAAAATTACTGTTGTCCCAAGTATATTGTAACAAACGGTGTATTTTTATCGCTGCCCGTTTAGTTTTTATTGATTTTTCAAATATACCGGTCATTTTTGAAACAACCTGTATCTATATATAGTATATATATGTAAGTCAACATTTCAACGGAGGGTGGTTTTGGGATCTAGAAATCATGATCGGCGAAAATATAGCAAAATTTACCAATGGTCTTTCCCCCAAGGGGTTTTGCCAATACGTTTGCAATAGATAGTTTTTTTTTTTTTTTTTTACCTTTTGTAATGAAAGCTACCTAAAAGTGTCCATGATTTTGGCCACCACTGTATATAAAATATCCTTATTTTTTTTTCACATAAATTTCAGTTACGTACATGGATTGTCATAGAAAAAACTCCTCAAAAAAAAAAAAAAAAAAAAAAAAAAAAAAAAAAAAAACTAGATTAGCCATAAACATAATACATTTACGTTCAAAAAATATAAAAATTAAAATAAAAAAATAATAATGTATGACAGAAAGGCAAGTAAAATTTCCATACATATTGGATTTTTCATAAGCCAATGAAAAAATATTTGAATATATGACTTGCAAGAGAAACGGTAACAAAGAAAGAAAAAATAATCGTAGTTGCCATTTTCATACTCTTGTCATACATTTATCATATTCTTCTCGTACTTTCATAACTGGGAATAATTGCAGAATAAAATACCCGTTGGAAATGCAATATTTTAAAATCTTATTAAAAAGGTATTTTTCATGCTTGAGTTCAATGAAGTTAACGTCGGCTCTTGATTTCGAAGGAAATTATACAAATGTAACGATCAATTTGATTAATCGGTCTATTATTAATAATCAAATGATATCCAAATAAACAGGTTAATATGATAAATTTATGAAAATTTATGAAATAAATCAATTATAATTAATAACTACCAATCAAGATTGGTAAATATAATAAATTTCAACTCGTTAAGCTTGAGATTTTTATTTTGTATGCATTTTTTTTTCTAAAATATTCGTTGCTAAAAGTTTGAATTTCAAAATGGTATAATTAATTCTTCGAATATTTCAGTATTTAAAATTTTTGTATAATTCATTCAGTAGTTATTTAAAACGGTTTAGTCTTTTCAGTCTTATTAATTGAATGCATCTTTTAATTGAGTGTTAAACAATCACTTCTTTTAACAATTATTTTTATTATTAGATTCAAACAGTTACGATAGTATATATTTTTGTAAAGTATATATTCGCTACTAACAACCCACATAGCACACATTCATCTATAAGTCATCTAGAAGCTGTAAATACAAGACGGCCAAAACATCTATAGGTTATCTAAAAATATCCACGATACTCTCTTTTTACGTCTATTAGAAATAACATGTGTGATCTCTCTGAGTTCCTCCAGACGTTGATTATATCCAGATAGTCTACAAGACTACATCTATAAGACCTCCAAGCATAGACCACGTGCTTGTACTTCCGGATTTCCCCGCTCGCTTGCGGTTGAAGTAGGAGTATTTTTTCCATAAGAGATGCATAATGCGTGTTATTCGCAAATCCACTGGATGCAGTCTTGAGTATTTCCTAAGGACATGGAGTAAAGGATTTCCTTTAGATGTTAAAAGAGTGAAAGCTACAGATCGTCTGTTGCAGGTCACAGACGTCTGATAGAAATCTAAATTGGAAATGTCAGATCGACGTCTGTTTATTTACTGATATGCACATCTAAAAAACATTATGGAGGTTATAGACGTATTCATACTATAAGTCGACGTCTTATAGATAACGTGTGTTGTGTGGGAAAGAAGGTCTCCATACGGCCCCGAAAAATCTGAAAAAATTACAAAATGTTCTTCTTTTGAGGATATATATATATATATATATATATATGCGTGTGTGTGTGTGTGTGTGTGTGACAGTTATTTGAAGAATCGAAGACGTAACGTCACAAAACATTTATTTCACAAAACACAACAAACACACACAAAACATACCACGATTACAGATGAGATTTTAGACATACATGGGAAGCATTCACCTTGGATAAAGTGTCGAACATTTTACATGTCAACGGTGCGACATGTTTTCAGTCGGGCTAACTCAGATCTCACTGGGGGGTAAGAAAAAAATGTTCCGTGCAAGAAACCAATGAAAACAGCGCCCTCTGGGCTCTGGAAAGAATAGTGGAGTTGAGAGGTGCGTTACATATATATATAAAGTTCGCGGAAGTTTCATATAGTGTCCGTAAAAATAATAATGAAAATTTCGTTATATGGTGGGGTTTTTTATCGGTTGGCGATAAAATGCAGTTTCAAAAAACACTTTTTTGTGTCAAATGCATTTTAAGGAAAAAAAAGTTTCACACACATGTTGAACTTATTTCTTCAAATTTAATTTAAATTAATTAATTTAGTTTTGTAAATTTTAGTTTGTTTTAAGTATAATTTTGTTATATCGATATTTATATGTATTTACATTCAAATTTAACCATAAAAATTCGCGTTTCAAAACAAAATTCATAATTTAAATTAATTAAAATTGGTTCAAACTCAAAGTCCAATTGAGCATTGTCGATTCGATTTTGATGCTATGGAAACTGGATGCTTTGGATGCTTTCATTTTTGAATAGGCTTAAATGTATGAAAATAATTTATCTCAGTATGAATTTTTTAATGTAGGAAAATATGATCAGATGAAAATATGAAAACATGAATACATGAAATATGATTAGATAGATACGAAAATATCCAGCTATAAACGGCAACAAGCAATATGTATATGATATACAATGCATGTATACAGTGTGTCCACTCTCGGTGGCCAGTAGCTACTTTCTAAACCGTTGGTCATAGACATATAGTTCCAGTTGCAAAATTGCTTTTAAAAAGGTGAAGAGTTGTTTTCAAAGCGATTTGGGTAAAAAAAAAATTTTTTAAAAATATGAAAATTAAATTCTTATATGGTCCCCCGGTCTTATAAGTTATATTTAGTAAAAGTTTTCCATCACTCTAACAAGCAGTACAAAAGAGGTCTCATTCATCCATCATTAAAATTGACCGAGTTACAAAACTTAAATTTCATGACTTACATAACGACATACGCCAGGGGTGGCTAACAGTGGCACGCCGGATACCACTAATATTTGAAAGAAATAGTCGTCTTTTTGAATTGTAGAGATTCGATGATTAGATAAAGCAATGATTACTAGAAAATTTTAGCGGTGTCCAGCGTGTTACAGTTGACTACCTCTGATATACACGCATTAAAAAGAAATGTAAAACAGAGAATTTCAGTATTATTTGAATTTACAGCAATTTATTGTAACAAAATACACCGACACAAATTTAGTGACTTGCTCGGAATATTATTCAATGTTTCTATGATCGAAAACCTTCTTTTGAATTTCAATTCCATTGATTGGGAGCTAGGTCTTCTATTCATTTCAGATAGTGTTTTTGAGAAAAACAACAAATAAATAAGTAAATTAAAAAAAATGGTTCAGTAATTCTGGTGGCTAGACATTCACGCAAGAAGTCTAAAAATAAGAAAAGACTTTTAAATTTTTACGAAAATAATTCTTAATCCTAGTTGTCTGCATTTCCATTCTCGAAAAGTACTCGCATGAATGTTTAGTTTTACCAACTGTTTGATAATGTTTGTAAGAACTCCGATTGGCTCTGCCAGGTCGATTCCATATACATTGTAAAGAGCCTATACGGCCTATACGGCCGAGATATCATCTATATATGTACAAGAAAAACTTGTTCAATATTGTTTCCTATTTTCTGTTCTGAGTAAAATTTTATTTTAAATTAAATGGATTGTGCACTTTTTACTAGTTTTCAAATTAAGTTTTTCTGTGGTATATATATATTCTACACTTTTGTGAATTTGATAAAAGCACGTTTATTTCATTTTATTTTATTTGCATTTATATTTATTATTTACAAGCAGATTTAATGGCTGCTTGGCGGCTATGGATTAAATTCGCAAATTCTATCAACCTAAATATTCAGATCCAAAATAAACGTAACAATGTAACAAATAATGTAGCGAATAATATAAATAGTAATGTAAATAAATAATGTAAAAAATTATTGTAAAAAATCACCAATGTGTAAATTTTAATATCACGCCAAACAGTCATTAATTCTAAAAAAAAAATAAGGTATGCTACATTATGAGGTTAAAATATAATACATTTAGTTTAATAAACCATATTTTTATATCATCTGTTTTACTATATTTGCCTTTTTATAAGTTATTATTACATAATAGAATTATAATATAATATTTAAAAACATACAATTCAATGACACTAACAATAAAA
Source organism: Maratus speculifer (assembly GCA_964019185.1). Taxonomy (NCBI): domain Eukaryota; kingdom Metazoa; phylum Arthropoda; class Arachnida; order Araneae; family Salticidae; genus Maratus; species Maratus speculifer. Next base: position 39,595,922 of record OZ025296.1, read on the forward strand.
AGAATATTGCCCAGTTAAACTGATGGCATTGAGCTCACAGGCTACGCATAGTAATTGTACATTACAGCCTTATATTTTCAAGGGTTAATTCCGTTCGAAAAACAAATAAAGTGGGGGAGGGAGAAACAGCTCCCTGCTTTTCCCCGTTTTATATTTAATCATTGAATACCTTAAACTAATCAGGGATATGATTTATCATATAAAATTTTTGAACAAAAACTGATAATTCTGCATGAAAAACCAATTTATATCAATTAAGGGGAGGGTCATGAACTCCCCGTTCCCCTCCTTATACTTATCCAATGAACACCTAATACTAATCACGGAACTGCCTCATCAGGATAATCCTACATCTAAATTTTGTACGAAAACTTATAATTCTCTGCATGGAAAACCCATTTATATAAATTAAGGGGGGGGGGCATTAGCCCCCATTCTCCATGTTATACATTTCAAATGAACTCCAAAAACTAATCAGGGAAGCGCCATATCAGAATATACATGGTATATCCAAAATTTCATGTGTATTGGATATTTTTATCATGGGTTATCGCGTTACGCACATACGCACATACAGAACGGACGGGCACATAAGCTTCCAGACTTTGATAGCCTGGGAGCTAAAAAGGTATTCTAAAAAGAAAAAAAATGCAACGCATCTGGGATGTTTAAAGAATAAACTCACTCCGAGGTGGTACTGTCTTCCCCATTTTCGAAATGGACTAGCCCTTTTCATCCTTATGTATAATACTCTAAGTTCACAAACGTGGTACATCACTAGGTAATTTTTCTTCCATAAAACGTTTTAAAGCTTTTGACTATTAAGTACTTTTACCTACATTATTTATTCGACAATATTATTAGAAGTGGTGAACTGTACATTAAATAAATATATTCGGACTTTACTTTATTGATGCCTAAACCTGATAAACATATCTATCAGGGAAAGGTCCCGAGTTTGATGACATACAAGGAGGCGACACTTTGTGCATTGATAGGGTCAACAGATAAACATGTGAAAAGATAATGTGCAATATGCAGGGAAGGTGTTCTTAAAAAATAAGCCCCAAAGTTCTTCCATTTATGACGCTTTAGCATATCACCCGATAAATTACTTCCATTTCTAAGTGTCTGGATGCTACAGTTTGTAGAACACCACACTTCTAACTTTTCCTGCCGAAACTCCGTGCATTCGATTTCCCGATAAAACTTTTCTTTTTCTTTCGCGCAGATAAAATAATGATTAATTATATTCGAACCACCATTAAAAAGACAAATATATAATTATTTAAATTTAAGCTTAATAAAAATAAAAACATGCTTCTGCATCCACGCATATATATGTATTTATTTAAAGAGAGATATGAATCTAGTGGAAATTTAAAAAAGAAAAAAAATACTTAATTTGAACACCTGAGGCGACAAAATTTTTATTTTATTCACATTTATTTATAGTTTTTATTTATTTATTTATTTTGTCTAATAAAGCAATTTCTAGATTTTTTTTTTTTTTTTTTTTTTTTTTAAGAATGAATTTTAGATGACTCAATTTAAAGAGAAAAAAATAATAGATTTGTCGGGATATCAGTTCACAGAGTTCCAAGAACGAAAAACTGGAAGTTTGGCACTCTGCCAACTATATCATTTTCTACCCCTTGATTTGTGCAAATTTATGGAAGTTGCCGTGTTCATAAAAATGTGATATTGATAGCGAGCTACATACAGTGTCTCACATAAGTGATGGAACACTTGTGCTTTACAAAAAGAAACTAATCAATTAAATTAAAAAAACATGTACACATTTTTTGTGGGTGTGTTTCATACTTAAATTTAGTAAAGATTATTACATAACATACATTTTGTCAAAATATTAAAATATTAATTTAATAAAAATACAAATGTTTAGAACGGAACAAAAAATAGCTCACATAAGTGATGGGACGCCATTATATATGCAACAAAAATCGTCTAAAATAAGCAATAAAAATATTTTTGGGGGTTTTATTTTTACTTAAAAGCAATTGGCAATAATTTATAAAATCGTCTGCAGTATTTCTCTCCAGTTTGTTTTGGAATTTTTGTGTTTTTTAGCTCTGTGTAGCCATGAATGCTAAACGAAAAGAAACTTCGCCTGAAATTCGAAAATTAGTTATTAATTTGCATATTGAACGTGGAAAATCTATTAGAAAAACTGCTGAAACAGTTAACTTGAGTCGTTCAACAGTTTTCAATATCATTAAACGATATAAAAAGAATCATATGATTCAGGATAAAATAAGACCTGGTCGACCATCAAAGCTATCCAATGGAATAAAGCGAATTATCGTTCGAAATATTAAAAAAAATCCAAGAAATAGTGCTTCAAAAGTTGCTGCTGATTTACAAGCATTATATGGAATAATTGTTAATCCTGAGACTATTAGAGGGGTAATTCGATCTGATGGATATCACGGTAGAATAGCCAGGAAAAAATTCTTCGTAAGTAAAAAGAATAGAAAACTCAGACTAGCTTTCGCAAAATCCAACATAAATAAGAACTCTGATTACTGGAATAAAGTTATATTTGCTGATGAGAATAAATTTAATATATTTGGTTCTGACGGTAGAATCTTGGTGTGGAGAAAATCCAGGGAAGTATTTCGCAAACAGAACTTGGTACCAACAATAAAACATGGTGGGGGAGGAGTTATGGTATGGGGGTGTATGTCGTCCGCTGGAGTTGGTAATCTTGTTTCTATTGACAGTATAATGGATTAGTACAAGTATATTGATATTTTAAAGCAAAATTTGAAATCTTCAGCACGAAAATTGAACCTTCATAACGATTTTAAATTCTACCAGGACAATGACCCCAAGCACACTGCTCTGAACGTCAGACTCTGGCTGCTATATAACTGTCCTGAAATAATAAAAACACCACCACAATCTCCAGACTTAAATCCCACAGAGAATATGTGGCAAGAATTGGAATCAAGAATTCGCAAACACACCATTTCTTCAAAACAACAACTAAAATCGGTGCTTCAAGAAGAATGGGGTAAAATTACTCCAGAAATCACAAAAAAATTAGTCGAATCCATCCCAAAAAGATTAAATCATGTTTTAAAAGTAAAAGGAAATCCAACAAAATATTAAAACCTTTTAAAAAGTAAAATTTTTGGATAAATATTTGATGGAAAAGTAAGTGTCCCATCATTTATGTGAGCCATTTTTTGCTCCGTTCTGAACAATTGTATTTTTACTAAATTAATATTTTAATATTTTGACAAAATGTATGTTATGTAATAATTGTTACTAACTTTAAATATGAAACACACCCAAAAAATTTTTGCACATGTTTGTTTATTTATTTTATTGCAATTTCTTTTTATAAAGCACAAGTGTCCCATCACTTTTGTGAGACACTGTAGATGGATAAAGTTTTGAATTGGGGTTGAGGTTGGGTTTTAGAGGTCAGAATCTGTACAATGGTTTTGAGAAATTCCAACACAGGGGAGAATGAAATAAATAGGTAGTATTTCTTAAGAAATCTACCCAAAAGTCATTAACCAACAAATTTAGCAACATTATAGCCTTTCTCAAGATAACTCTTACCTCTGTCGCGAAACTCAAAATCTCGACAATTGAAATAATTACTCTGTGGAAGGCGTCAGTGTACCTGAAACTTTTTGCTTTGAAAGTTTTAGCTTTTAGCTTTTACATTTTATATGTTTTCAAAGTTGTATCTTATAAGGTTTATCAACGTGTTAAAGCAAACTTCATAGTGTATGTATCATGATTAAAACTGAATGAATTATTGTTAATAAAAAGTTGTAGAACATAAAAAAAAAAAAAAAAATTAAATTATAAAGACTCTAAAAGTGTTAACTTAAATCTAGAAAAATATAACAATAAAAGAAAATGTTTAAGATTAAAAAGAATTTAGAAGAAAATTTGTGTAAAGCAGTCTATAGAGGGAGTTAAGTGCAGTCTAATCCAAAGGCAATGGTAAAAGCTGCAGGATGAAAAAAAAATCTCTTTTTAAAGGATTTTTGTATATATGTGTGCGTGCATCTGTACACAGAAGAATCAGATTTTTTATTAACACTTTTAGTTTTTATTTTGGAAGGGAATTATTTGAGACTTAAGCAGCGGGCCATTGTCTCGAATAATCCAATGACATTTTCAATATAAAGAAATAAATAAATAAACAAAATGTGAGGATTTCTTAATTGAACAATGCGAACAATGTAAGCCTGTTATGGACCTCCTAGTTGAAAGAACAACTTTATATCCAGGATATCATAGTGAGCTGTGTTGCATGGGCATGGGGAGCCATAAAAAAATTAAAAATTGCAATTAATGTTTAGAAGTGGCAAGCCACAGTTAAGAAAAATAAAATTAGCTAGCAAAATTAATAAATAAATAACAAAAAATTTAAAAAAAAGAAAAGAGAAAATTAAGAAAAAAGAAAAACTTATAATGTTCGTAGTGTTCGAAAAGCAAAGGACGAAAAAGCTACCGAAGGGATGCCCCAATAAAAAAAAGACTCTTTACAGAGACCATACATTTTTTTTCTTATAAGAAAAACAATATAAGTTATAAAGTTAGTTAACACTAACAGACTAACATAACTTTTTTTTATTATTATTTTTTTTTTATAAATAAGATATAGACAGAGACCATAAAGAGAAAAATATAAAAGAGGGTTGAGGGAAACTCAATCATCCCCTTCCAATATCATAGTATATCTGGGACGCTTCCTATTAATGGGATCAGAAACCTCATAATCTGGAAGCTCCTCAACAATTTCATTGGGTAGATTGTATAAGGTTTTATAAAAATTTTTAGATAATTGGTTGATTCGTTTTTTGAGAGAAGTAGTGTTAAGGTCTCTACGAATTGTAGAGTTTCTTAAATACCTACATCCATTTCGAATATATCGAAGATTTTTGTTATGGATACCATAAAGACTTTTCATGCTAGTTTTACAGGCAAACCCCCAGATAGGGCAGGCGTAAGTTATTACAGATCTAATGCATGCATTATACAGGATTAATTTATTGTGAATGGATAGAGTTTTACTGTTAAGCAGAGGAGAGAGAGCTTTAGAAATGCCGGCGGCTTTGCCCCGGATCTCAATGAAATGTTTCTTCCAAGTTAACCGTCGCGTCGCACAGTGGGGCAAAAACCCAAAAAGCTGGCCAAAAGTCGAAAAATGAAGTTACGATTTAGGGAATTTTGATTATACAGCTGGCTAGAATAATGTTTGGAGAGTCAGAATCTGCATTTAAAAAAAGATTTTTGCTTTGCCCTTACAAGCAGCATAATTTCAAAAATGATGCTTGAAGCAGTATCATTTAGAGTGAACAAAAACAGCAAAACAACAGTTCATCTAAACGCGTGCTACATTTTATAATATTATCCGATTTTAATGATTTAAAATGGATTCACACTATGATAGTGCGTACTTTATTTGCATGTATTACAAAATTTATATTAAGCCCATAAAAATTAATAAATTCATTATCACTTTTGGATAAAAAATTTTAGAAATTTTTTTATTTTTTTGCTTTCAAACATCAAAAAGTTTAAATGTTCCACGGTGTTCCGCAACGAAATGTAATGGAAATAATAACCTGGGCTATTGTCTAATGATTCATAAAAAACCAGCTGCCTTAAACTGCCTTTCTGCATTTCACGCATATTTTAGTAACCGTAAGTAAAAATGCCACTTTTTCGGCCGCTTCAAAAATTTTGAAATTGACTACTTTTCACATAATTTAGCTGATAAGTATTTTTCAAATTTTTGAATTATTCAATTTTATAATAGTTTATTACCTATTATATTGTAAATAAGTACTATAGTCATAAGATTCAATTAATTTGATAAGTAAGCTTAGTAATAAAAAAAATGAAAATAATTCTCTATTACTAATCCGGTAGAATAAAATTTTCTTATCTTTATAGCTAGTAATTTTGTTTGTTTTATTGTAATTAGAAGAACTATTTTATCAATGGCAATATTTGCTAGATCAAACTACTGAGCGTATTTCATTAATGCGAGTGAAAATCTTTATGAATATCACTTTCGCCTATATTAGTAATTTGGATTTGATTTGCAAGTGAGGATGTGATGGCACTTCTATTCTGAGTACATTTAAGCAAATTTTTAGCTATGAAGATGGCAGGAGGTCTCTGTTCTCCCGTGCTACTAGAATACATAAATGTTGCGAACAATTCATTAATCTTCAATTTGAAAATTCAGATATCTTCATTTCACTGATTTTATCGGGCCAATCAAGATATATTTTTCTTTTCAAGAAATACGGAAACTACTGTCAATGAATAGGATTGTATTAAACACCAAGAGAATCAACTTATTTCCTTTAATACAATCATTGATACAGAAGAAATAGTCGTTAATAACGAATTAGTGCAATACTCAACGTTGCTACCTATGTCAGACAGCATCAAAACAACATCTTACCGATATGATATTTTTTATTAAAAGTGGATTGAGATAATTTAGAATTTAGAATATATTAAGCTACATGCAAAGATGTTTAGAGAGGGCTTACATCTGGCAGACAAACTGGATAGAAAAAATGAAAAACTTGTACTCTGCATGAAAAAAGGAACACTGAAATTGCAAAATAAAATAGCAAAAAATATTTCGTTTACAATAAAGACTTCTCGTCGAGAAACTAAATCCCAGATTTGGAAGCACAAATGATGGCAATACAATTCACAATTCTTTGAAAACGCAACTATTTGTGCTTCTGTAACGAGCGTATACGAAGATTTGATTAAACGATTCTATGTCATAAGTAATTTCTTGTAGTCATGTCATTTATTTAATAAAGGGGGTAGCGGGTTAAGGGGGGTCTGGCGGCCCCCACCGAATCTGGTAAAATCGTTCCAAAAATCTTGAAGAGGGTCGAAAAACAAGCAGTATAAGCTTTTTACCGACATTACAACCCCAAACGAAAACACAGTAATGGCGAAAAATATGATTTTTTGTGATTTTTATTTTTTCAACCAGTTTTATTTATTTTTAAATGGTTTAAACGCAATTAAAAATTTGTTTTGGATGTGTGGAAGTCTCCTGAATTTTTTCAGATTTTTTGGTCAAGTAAAAACATGTGAATTTTAGGTTTAAATGCGAAAAAATCGTGAAAAACGCGTCATTTTCAAGATTCAACCCTATAATTTTTAGGGTTGTTTTCATTTTCCCGAGGGGTGCTGTATAGTATAGATAGCGGCAATCGTCCTCTTTCGAATGCAGGCAACTGGACTCAATTTGGTCAATTTTGATGAGCGGGGCGATTTTTTGAATAAAACTCAAATTTTCAACTTTCGATAAATTACGGCGCGTACTTGGTATAATGCGTCTTTGCTATAAAAAATACATCTCTATAGGGGTTTTTGAGGTCGCTGATCACGAATTTGATGTCAAAAAAATTTTTTGACAACAAATTTACCCATAAGTATTTATTAACACAGGTTTGATAATGTAAAAAATATCATTGAATCACAGCATTTAAACAATTTTAATATCGTGTTCAACTAATATAATCAATGAAACTAAATTTTCTGGTATAAATCATACTTTATTCAAGCTTACGTAATATTAACACAGTAATGTAAAATAGCATCACACTTTTTTACAGAGCTTAGTCAACAATTTTACAGTTTTAATCCTCGTCACTATCTTCTTCAATGACCGGTTCAACGCTTTGAACAGAGAAAAGATTTGTGAGAATCTGTGCTGGACGAATAATTCGCGACAGATATCTCGCATGCCCTAAGAAGTAAATGATAGTGGCCACATGTGCACAACAACCGACAGTTCTGAGGCCATTCGCACAATTGCATACGTATTCTTCTATACCACTTCTTCCAATAGCGTTAGGAACGTATTTTACGTAACACATGTACTTTTTCCGACTTATGTGCCTCGGTTGAACTTCGCATTTCAAAATTGATTTATCTTCCAACAAGTAATGCATATTAAGAACTCCATCTTCAGTACATAATTCTGCTAAATAAGAAACGGTCTGTGATAACTGGTAAGACACTGTAAAAAGTATCTTCAGATCTCTTTCTGTCAACTCCGGAAAGTCTACAACATCATTTGACGTCAGAGGTCTGAAGATCCTTTTTTTTCTGTTCCAGTTTTTCTCTTCTACCACTTTCGCTAAATCACTATTAACGTTTTTTCTGAGCAACATTTCGTTAGTGATCTCTCTTTTCTCTGTTCAAAGCGTTGAACCTGTTATTGAAGTAGATAGTGACGCGGATTAAAACTGTAAAATTGTTAACTTAGCTCTGTAAAAAAGTATTATGCTATTTTATATTACTGTGTGACTATTACGTAAGCTTGAATAAAATATGATTTATACCAGAAAATTTAGTTTCATTGATTATATTAGTTGAACACGATATTAAAATTGTTTAAATGCTGTGATTCAATGATATTTTTTACATTATCAAACCTGTGTTAATAAATACTTATGGGTGAATTTGTTGTCAAAAAAATTTTTTGACATCAAATTCGTGATCAGCGACCTCAAAAACCTCTATAGAGATGTATTTTTTATAGCAAAGACGCATTATACCAAGTACGCGCCGTAATTTACCGAAAGTTGAAAATTCGAGTTTTTTTCAAAAACTCGCCCCGCTCACCAAAATTGACCAAATTGAGTCCAGTTGCCTGCATTCGAAAGAGAATGATTGCCGCTATCTATACTATACAGCACCCTTCGGGAAAATGAAAACAACCCTAAAAATTAGAGGGTTGAATCTTGAAAATGACGCGTTTTTCACGATTTTTTCGCATTTAAACCTAAAATTCACATGTTTTTACTTGACCAAAATATCTGAAAAAATTCAGGGGACTTTCACACATCCAAAACAAATTTTTAATTGCGTTTAAACCATTTAAAAATAAATTAAACTGGTTGAAAAAATAAAAATCGCAAAAATCATATTTTTCGCCATTACTGTGTTTTCGTTTGGGGTTGTAATGTCGGTAAAAAGCTTATACTGCTTGTTTTTCGACCCTCTTCAAGATTTTTGGAACGATTTTACCAGATTCGGTGGGGGCCGCCAGACCCCCCTTAACCCGCTACCCCCTTTCGAAGATTTTTCCTTACAAATAGCAAATAGCTCGTAGATTTGAGCCGCATCCCTGGTTCTATATGCCTACTTCAGTACACAGACTACTTATTAATGACAAAGAAATAACATTATCTTCATTACTGCCAATTTTTCAAATGCCATAAGATACTCAAGAATCTTGCAACAAACTGATCAAAAGGCATAGAGAAGATTTATCGCAAAATGCAGTATAAAAAAAAATGGAATATATTTTTACGCCTTTTAATGTCATCAGATTCTTTCATTTCCAGTTTAGGTAAATTATCGTAGAAGAAATTAAAATCATTGATCCTAAGAGTCACAGGATCTTCCAATACCGCCAACAAGTTCTGCTAACTATTTCGACACCTTGACCTCTGAAGAATCTTTTTATTATACAACAGTTGATTCTAAAGGTGAATTTCTGGAATATATTTTCGTTTTTATTTTAATAATATAAATATTAAATAGTCAAATATTTTACTTTCCATTAACGTACCTAAACTTCGATTAAAAATGCCTTGGTTTTTTGAAAATTCCTTTTTAAGTTTACCCTCGAAATTTTAAATTTTATTTAAATCTAATTGTTTTTACTTTTAATCTATAATTTTATTTATTTATTTATTCTTAAAGTTTAACTTTTAAATCCTAATTAGCACCCTGAAAAGTTTACGAAATTGCATATAAATTGAATAACTTTCGAGATACTTTAATTTTTGTCCCGCCATATTGAATCCGCCATTTTTTTTAATTTTAATTTTGTATTCTTACTTAGCATCCTCAAAAACACCTGCATACGAATTTTCGTACAATTTGAATAACATTTTCATATTTTGGCCAGCTTTTCGGGATTTTGCCCCACTGTGCGTCGGTCGAGGATCACACCTAAATATTTAGTGAAGTCAGCCCAGGGGATAGTAGTGTTATTAACAGTTAGTCTATTAGGATAGTTTCTTTTTCTAGAAAAGTAAATAGCTGCAGTTTTATCTTCATTAAGTTTTACACGCCACTTAGTACACCAGGCAATGAATTCATCGATGTGTTTCTGAAGGATTTTGTATAGTGTGTATGGATGGTGTGCAGAGGCATACATTGCCGTGTCGTCCGCATACAGGGCAAGATAAGTCCTCAGTGTTCTAGGTATATCATTGAAAAAAATGTTAAATAATGTAGGGCCGAGAACAGAGCCTTGAAGAATTCCTGAAAGAATTCTGTGAAGTGTAGAGAGTATTTTATTAACGCGGACACAAAAAGTGCGGTCGCTAAGGTACGAATGTATGAGATGAATGAGACTGGCATTAATTCCCAGCTTAATTAATTTGTAAATAAGGCCATGATTTCTTAATTTCGTGATGTTGTAATTGTTTATTTTCAGTTACTGAGAAAAAGTTCTGGTTTATAATGTTTTTATTTTACTTGAGTGGAAAAAAATCGTAAATTGTCATCTATGAACATAGCTGCCATCTTTTACGCATTTTTCCTACCACAAAAACTTTATAGATTGACTTATTAAATCGTCGAAATCTCATGATTTAAAAAAATAGAAAATCTTTGTAGAATTTTAGTGGTAGCAAAAATGCGTGAAAGTTGGCAGCTATGTCTATGAGTTGTAAAAGAAATTCATCTTTTTTTTTTTTTTTTTTTTTTTTTTTAGCAATTACAGAAAATGTAATTTACTATTATCGCAATAATTTCTAACATTCTCTTTGAAATTAATACAGACACATACATCCTCAGTTCATTTTCCTTTTAACAAAGCTGTATGATGGATTATCCATTACCAGGGTCCATATAAAAAAAGGTCTGAAAAACAATCCTCCGATGGGGACCAAAAACAAACATCACTTGATAAATATGTTCAACTCGAGGTTAAAAATTAATGGAGCATTGATTTTTGGGGAACAATAGAGCAGAAAATCATGTTATCTGTGTTACAAATCGAAGAGAGATTTATTTTTTCTTGTCCTGTATCCGAAGTTAAAACTAATACTTTGTCTCTAGCGCCCCCCCCCCCCAAAAAAAAAAATGACATTGATCTTTTAAAAATGATGCAATAATTTTAAAAAAGGGAAAAATGACTAAATATATTGTAAAAAAATTAATTTCTAATCAGCTAGCGCATAAAGAATTGGAATTATTTCAAATAATTTTATTTTAGTACATTAATTAATTGAACGCATATGTAATCAACGAATGTAAGATATTTTAAAAATATGCAAACAAAAATAACCATTACAGTCATTCAGAGTAACATTGGTCCACATTTTCTCTTTTTTCGTGTGCCACACTCTGATTTTAAGAATATTTATGCAACTGGGGACATAAGAGAGAAGAAATTATCCTAAATTATTTTATGGCTATCAAAAATTAAGGGTACAGTGGACTTTCAAAATCGCAAATATCATCAAATTGTCGAATCTTCATTTTTAGCATAATAACATTATATGAACTCCCTGCTATTGAACGCAAAAGGAATTTTTCAATTTCTACTATTTTTACTGGAGTTACAAGCTTTTTTTGTAAAAATCAGCTGATTCTGCCACGCCGCTTTGTTTACTTTTTAGCCGAAAACTTGTAACGGTAAACACACGGTGGGCGTCATTTGTAACGGTTGGGTGCTCGTGCTGGGTGTTGAATGCAGACATAACTCAGAACATAAGATAAAAACAGTTTATTTAAAACGATAAGGGCTCAAGTGAAGTGGAGCAAGCCTGTAATTTTAACAACTGAGAACACTACTAAAAGATTAAACTCATACTCACAGCTCCGGAACTAGCTCAATCGGGGCACTTAGATTACTTCTCAGCTATCTTTCGGCTAAGCTGCTAGATAAAATCTTATTAGGCAGCCCGTGGCTGTATATATTTCTTTATTAACTTTGAACTAGGCAACGTAATTACTATTAACTTCTTACCACCGGCCAACTTCTCGAGTCGAATTCCAAAACTCCTTGCCAACTCACTGAAGACTCGCTAACACTTGATATCGCTTGCTCTAGATTCACTACTAGCTGTCCAACGCCGCTAGACACACTCCTAGCTGGCTAATATCGCTAGACCCACTTCGCTAGACACAGACTGCTAGACGCCACTAGCTGGCTATGCCGTTAGAGACACACTCAGCTGGCTAACGTCGCCAGAGACACACTTAGCTGGCTATTGTCGCCAGAGACACACATTGCTAGACACCAGCGGGCAATCGCCGCTAGAGACACTCACCACACACACTCACACTCCAAGCTTTTATATGCTGCAAACTGAGATACTACAAATTTACATATTACTACTAACCGCGACCTAAATGTAGAATCCGAAAGAGACACATACGCTCTAGAAAGTTAAAGTAAAAGAGAGGATAGACGTCGCTTTCACGCTTGCACATGTTAAATCATTGACGTCACGATCTCAAAAATGCTAGAGTGCCTTTATTACAAAGGTCACTCCCTCACAAACTTAAAACACTTACATATAAGCTGGAAATGATATTATATCCCTTATATATAACTGAAACTGTGTCAGTAGGAAAATATTAAGGAATTATAACCATTGTAGTTCTAAAACCTGTTTTTCTCAGAATGAATATTTTCGTCGTTTTCCTGATTTCAAAATGTTCCAAGCGAAATTTTTTTATGCCCAATTTTTCTGATTTTTTTAACGCTCTCTATACATGTGTTAACAAATGTTACTAGAAATAAACTTGTTTAGACGCATTTAAAATTTTAAAATTTCAGTTATATGGAATTTTTAATGATTTTTTAACGAAAAATACAAGAAATTAAGTGAAAATAATTTATTTTAATGTTTTACAAGTAATATGCTAAAAATGCTTAGTAACATTTATTTGTATGTATGGAAAGGTTATTATGGAAAAATTTTGAACAAATATGTGAAAACTGGTTTCGCATGGAGCATTTTGAATTGCCATTTTTCGTTAATTTAAAAAGAAAAAAAGTTGCATCTCAAAAACTATTGAATATATATATATTTTTTTTTTTTTTATGTGAAAAAAAAAGATATATATACTATGCCTATTCCAAGAAATTTTTTAAAAAATTCACTAAAAATTAAAAAAAATATTTTGAATGTCCACTATACCCTTAAGGAATACTAATGGAAAATGCAATAAAAAATTAACTTTTATCATGGTTCAGAGTTACCCAGCGGTTTAGGGTAATTTTGCACCCTATGTTGGATATCATCCAAAATAATTCATTATGTAGAAAAATGTATTATAGTTAGGACAACTTTAAACCCCCCCCCCCCCCCAAAAAAAAAAAAAAAAAAAAAAAAAAATTCAGCTATGTAAAGACTCCTAATTTGCAATTCCCAACATCACAAGATTGTATAATTTATGATATTACATCAAATATTATGAGAATAAAGTGAAGAGAAGTGAAGAAGAGAATCATGAATATTTAGAAATAAAAAAGAACTAACGTTAAAAAATTTTCGGTATTAAAATGTCTATTTTTTTTTTTTTTTTTTTTTTTTTATCATTCCTTATGCATGCAAATCTTTTATAAAGATATACCGAATTTCTTACTGGTCAACCAGTTTTTCTTTCTTTTCTTTTTTTTTTTTTTAATCAAATATCTCAAAATTACCCTTTTTAGGTGCGTTCGTAATTACGTAAATACGTAGCACCTATAGTGGTCGTTCAGTCCGTCCGTCTGTCCGCATATAACAACGCAAAAACTACCCAACCGAATAGTTTGAAATTTAAAATACATAATTATTACATAATTTCTCGAGTTATTTCAAATTATATGAAAATCGGATGCATAGATCAATTACAGAGACAATCAAAAGTATTCCGTTACATTACGGTCAATGAGGGGAATTGTTTCAAACGCATTTTATTGATGTTACACTCATTCGAACTTAATAAAATTTATATCCAACTATAAAGTACATATTATAATATGCATTTTACATAATTTGTGGTGCAAAGAACATTTGCGATTGATTTACAAGGCCACACAAAAGTATTCCATTATATAATGGTATAGGGAGAGCATTGTTTGATGAGCGTTTTAATTGTAATTCATTATTTACAATTTTATGAGATTGATATATGAGAGTAATATTTTTAAAACTTCATTATCGTACGAACGCACCTCATTTGCTACGCTTCACGTGCAATTTCCAACTTGTTAACCTTTTGCGGTGCAGAGCATTTATTTCCTTTGCGAAAATGTTGAAATGAATGAATGATTCAGTGTCAAATTTGAAAACAAATTTATTTATTTGTAAATGGGTGATTCTCTCCAAATAGGCCAAAAGAATAGTCATGAGGGAGTGATGAATTTTAACAAAATGCCCATTTATTTTTTCGCCATTATCTGAATTGAAATTAGCCTTGGCGGGATTTAACTCGATCTAAATACTTCTAAATGGTAATAATTTATATTTTTCTAATATTTACCTGTATTCAGTAGAGTCTAATGAGAGAGTGATGAAGTCCTAAGCCTTCCTCATCACTCCCTCATAAGCCTCTACTGAATACAGGTAAATATTAGAAAAATATCAATTATTACTATTTAGAAGTATTTAGATCGAGTTAAATCCCGCCTAGGCTAATTTCAATTCAGATAATGGCAAAAAAGTAAATGGGCATTTTGTTAAAATTCATCACTCCCTCATGACTATTCTTTTGGCCTATTTGGAGAGAATCATCCAAATATGGATAAACTGTATTTTACATAGATAATAATTCGAAATTTTTTAACCAAAATTACGGCACAATTATGACCTTCGTTAATTGAAATTGAATGATTTCATAGACATACCGCCGCCCCTCAAGGGGTTAATGCACTGATTCTTTTTCTAAGCCTCCTCCTTCCTTATGACTTATAAGGAAATGAACTTTCAAAACATAATTACGTAGACAATTTAAAACATTCGTGTAAAAATTAAATAATTCGAATATAAGTGCATAAAATATATCTTTGGTAAAAGTCAGAAAAAAAGAAAAAACTAAGTGTATGTCTAAGAAATAGAAAACAATTTCCATACATGCAGGATTTTCCATAATCCAGTAAAGATATTTGAATATGACATTGAAAGCGAAACAGTTGAACAAAGAAAAAGAATAATATCTTGAATGAAAATTTAATAATCTTATGCTTAGAATGATATCAACATAAAACAGTGCGTAAGAAATATAATACTAGTTAATGCATTCTAAAACAGTGATTTCTGTTTGAATGATTGTACTAGAAAAGTGCTTCGATACAAAATTTTCATTTAAAGGTTTTGTTTATTTTATTTATTTATTTATTACTTACCCATCATACGTAGTATAGGGTAAATCTTGCAATCGTTTTGAAAATCGAAAAAAAGTTTTTGACGGATTTAAACGTTTCAGGTGTTGGAGATTCTAAAAAAAAATATTTCTAGAAAAAAAATGCCGTCCGTCTGTGTGTATCTGTCTGTCTTTAAACGCTCTATCTCCCGCACAAATTGAGATAGAGACTTGAAATTTTGTATGTACTTAGAATGTAAGAATGAGATGAAGCCTGTTTAATATCTGTCACCTCGATTATCCGGAACTATTCTTTTCGGACTCACGAAAAATTCGTTCTGATGAACGATGCATAAAAATTTTCGAATTTTTTTATTTTAAGGAGTGGACATAAACGGCAATAAAATAACACAAATTTTGCATAAAAAACGAAGTCGATCGGATTATTAGTTGCCGAGATATTTGTAATCCTGTTTTTCACATTCTTCGATTTTTCATGACCCTGTATTCAGGGCCATCGCTAAGACATTTTATTGGTGGGGGAGAAGACCTTAAATTGCCAAGTCAAATTTTCATATTTGCCAACTTGTTTCATAATTTTGCCAAGTTACCAAACTTAGAAAATGTAATACAGTTCTTATTTGTAAAACTTTCCATAATATTCCCAATTAGAGTTGTAACTTTTGCAACTTTTATCTGAAAATAGGAAATATATTAGAGTTTTTATTAAAATTTTAATGAAATTTGCCAAGTGTAACAACATTTGGGAATGTTTGGGGGGAGGCTCCCCCCCTGTCCCCCCCCCTTAGCGAGGCCCCTGCCTGTATTTCCTTCAAATTTCAATTTAAAGATATATTTTAACTGGAAATGAGACGCTTAATCCGGCGCAGAAAAATTGTTAGTTAATATGATTATTCTTTTGAAGTTTTAAGAATGTTTCTTTTACACAATTCGATCTGCTTGAGTAATTTGGCGTTTTATATAATCATCAGAAATTCATTAATAGAGCATTACTACGTGTTAAAAATATTTAGATATACGTTTACATTTTATTTTGGATTTCCGATGCATTTTGTAAATAGTAGTTTACACGTGATTTTTTTTCATATTTTATATTATGCATATCCATGATGGGTAAGTATTACGGTGCCCCCCCCCCCCCTCCAAGGACTAGTTTATTTTGTAAATGATTTAATTTTGCTTCATTATAGTTGTTATTTCCATGGTTTATCAGTGCGTACTTCTTTAATTTATAAGGTGTTTTTCGTTTCAAGAAAACCGGCTTTTTGTTATGGTTCTAGAAAAGTCATCCAACAGAGAGATGACTATTTTGTATTAGTGATGTAAAATATGTTTTTATACAAAAGAATAATAATTCTTTAAAATTTTGATTGATATTATACAACCTGCCACATTGTGGTGAAACCGGATGTGATAAGTTTTTAAAGGTCAGTCTCTATTTTTATTTATTATTTTCAAGTTTGAAAATTTAGTAAGTTTTGAATCCTTTTAGAGATCCATAATGGATACTCTGATTAACCACTTCCCTAAGTCATATGGGCAACGTGTTTTTGCCAATCAATCCATGTACGGGTATCCATACCCTATGTGACAACTCCGACTGCCTAAATTAGATAATCACAGCAAGAGCTGCCACAAAAAGAATTATCAACGTTACACGTTCATTCTATAAAAAAAATCATATCATGAAAATTAGGTAAGACATAAAAAATTCTTACCTCCAAAATTCCAATTCTTCGAGAAAGTCGGGGTATCGGGTGTCCAAAACTCCTAAGCGTTGCTCTGCAGCATAAGTATTGAAGATTATTTTAAATCAAAAAATAATTGTCCATCTTCATTTTCATATTTTAATAAGGACGAACACGATTCACAATAAAGGCACACACAACATTAATATTTACAAATGGCCGTGACAACTTCAATATTACATCTTGGTTCTAAAACATTTCTAACTGAAATACAAAACAGAAAAAAGAGAAATAAAGTTAATAAACAAAAAATGTTCTTAGTCTAATAAAAAAGTTCGGCGCATGCGCCGCACCTTTACGTAAGAGATTAAAACAGAGTTTCAGTTTTTATATTGCGCAATAGTTTTTTTGCCTTACAGGTGGTTTGGATGAAAGGAATATGAAATAAGTTCCAAATCCCGACACCCTAATCATGATTTATTATTTTCACCTGTAAATTTTTAATTTGAATTTTGCATATTTATCCAGGGATGGCAAACCTACAGCACGCGTGCCGAAATTGGCACGCGATAGACTATTTTCAGCACGTCATTGATTGAGACCTTAAAACAAAATTGGATAAAATTAAACAAAACAAACAAATTTATACAAGCTGGGCTTTTATTTTTATTTTTTATTACGAAGCAGCTAATTGAATTTCTAAACTGTTTCAATGTGGGGTCAAATATGTTATTAAATTTAAATAAATTTTGGAAATTATCAAAAAGAAAAATATCAACATTATAAGTAAAATCGCCAATAATGAAATTATAGCGACTCTGTATAGGAATAAAAATTTTCACAATTGTTCCATCTATTTATTTCTGCAGATCCTTATTTTCGGAAAAGAATGACATGAAAATCTTCTCAGATTTAGCTTGCACCCCTTTAAGAATAACTAGGTTGAACCCCATATTAATATTTTTCAAAACCTAAATTGCATTCAACTTTTTATTACTTTAAAAAATATGTTAGTCGAATTATTGCATGTATGTTAGTCCATAATTTAAAATACCAATTAATAGAAATTTTGATTAAATATTTTCATCCATTAAGGTTTTTGGCTCGCCACGGTCACGTAAATTCTTTTATGAGAAAAACTGGCCACGCGAATGTAAAAATGTTCGCCGACCTTGATCCAAGCATTTTTCTGATTCAATTAGGAAAAAATTTCTCTTTTGAAAAACTGGTGATAAAATATTCAAAATTCTGTAATAAGACATGAAAAAATAGGCATTACAGTAGAACCCCGCTAATTCGGACCCCGTTATTCCGGATCTCTGCATAATTCGGATCAATCTGGTCAGTTTTTTTTTTTCAAAGTTTGAGAAGCGATTGGGAAAATTTCGATACCATTAATTCATTTCATTTTCGTTTTCTGAATAAGAAAACTTTTCTGAAATATTTTCAGAAGAATGCCTTAACCTTTTTAATTTAAACTTTTTGATGTTACCTTTCAAAAAAACAACAATGCACCACTTAAAATTTGCAAGCAGGCTGCTGAGAGTACTCTTCGAAATTCGTGGAAGAATTTATGGTCCACAAATTGTGATTTATTGAATAACAAACAAGCTCGAAACAGAAGGGAAAATAGGTGGGAATAAAAGGGAAATTACCCCTGAAGATTTTGGGAGAAAAAAATAAAAATAAAAATGAAAATGAAAACTGATGATTGCTGAGATGTTGATATCACCGACATTAGCAATTGAGTAAAGCAAAATATAATGATGTTTATGCCTCACTTACAGATGATGAAATAATCACTTTATGTACAACTAAAGAAGTTGAAAGTGAAGATAATTCAAACAATAACACTATTATCAATGATGATCAACCAAAAGTTATTAACCATAATGAAGCAACAAATCATTTACAACAATTAATGTTTTATTTTGGGAGACTACACCCAAAAACTATGCTCAAGCGGATGTGTGATCGTGCGGTCCGCAAAAGTCACACAAAACTGACACAGCAGAAGATTTTAAAATTACAAAATAAAAATTTTATTGTTTGTAAATATTCAATATGTTTAATATAAAAGAGATTTTCTATAAATATGTTTTATTTCATTTTTTTTCCTCATTCTCCGGATAATCCGGATTTTCGTTAATCCGGATTGGGTCTGGTCCCAATTAATCCGGATTATCGGGGTTTTACTGTATTTGAAAGTTTTTTCAAAAATATTGATCAATTAAGTGGTTGAACAAAGAGTTCCAGTTAGGACAGATTATACAAAATTTTACCAATGTTTAAAAACTCTATTAGAAAATAATGAAGTAATTGAAAATATTGAAGTGAAATTCCATCATTAGAAAGAACATTTTGTAATTTAACCAAACTTGCTAGCAAAATATTAGGATTATACAGAATGATGATTCATAATCCAAAATACGCAGACGACTTTGAAATTGTAGAATATTATAGAGAAAAATGCGATGAAATTAACTCTTTAGTCAAGCTTTTAACTAAGTATTTTGCTTTCGAACAACATAGGCCGTTATTAAAAGTAGGTCATGTACAAATCCCAAGATTTGATAGAGCAAACTGCAACAAATTATTTTTCATACGGAACCCAGAATCGCAATTCACCTATTCAGTCCAATCTATCGAGTGTCTTACTCCAAACTAGTCTTAGATATTCGTTCCTAAATTTAACCCTTTCAAGTGCAAAGCAATTGCATTGCTAAAGTGTTTAAATAAATTAGTGACACCAGAATTCGAAAATAGATTTACTTGTAAATGTTAATAAGCTATATTTTCCCGTACATAAAAAACCGTTTTTTTTTTTCTTCTTTTCTGTAGTGAAATTCTCGTGCAATTGTGGCACTTAGGAATTAAAAGTAAGTGGTTTTATAAACAAACCCCGCCACTAAAGGGGTTAATGCAGCCAAACTTCGTTAACATGTACAAGCTTAATCCGAATTACTTTTAATATGAATTGTTTTCGCAATCCCCAATAAAGATCAATACAAGGATTTGATACTGATAACATGAATTACTGTTAACATGAATAAAATTTTGTTCCCCCTTGAGGTTCATGTTAACGAGGTTCAACAGTAGTGCTAAAGTTGAACCGCAACTATTTTCCCGAAGATGTCTATTCTTTTTTTTTTTTTTTTTTTTTTTTTCAACTAAAATGCGAGAGTATCTGAAAAAGAACTGCAAAAGACCATTATTCATGTCCTGTTAAAATCGAACTTGTCACTGCATAATTACGAATATAAATGTAACTGGCATCTCATTCTGTGACATTGGGCTCATTAAAGATCATTTTCACCCTTACACATAATGTGATCAGATTTTAAGTCATTGTAAAGTTAATACAGAGAAACAATTATTAAATTTACTGACGAAAATTCGGGAATTTTCTTGAAATGAGATTTTTGTATTTTTAACTTATTTAACGTGTTTCGTTACTGGTATTCCAGACACAGTTTTCACATTTCGCAGGTCCAGGCAGCTTTTTAATTTTCTGCTTACGGAAACCTGTTATTCTAAAATCAAAATGTTTTTTACATTCTTACTTCCTAAAATTCTTTTTCCATAGTGCCCCAACTGTGGCCGAGAGGTTCTGACTTCTCAACTGGTAGACGGCAGGTGCTGGGTTCGAACCCAATCGCGGCCGTCGGCCTAACCGTCCGGAGTTTTCGTGGTTCTCTTCTAACCTTGCTTAAAAACGGGTTAGGTTCCCTTAGAAAGGGCACTATCAAAAGGGCCTACACCCCTAGAGTAGATAATCGGCCGGCACAAAATAAACCAAACCAACTTTTTCTATAGCTATACACACATTGGTCTATTTAGCATAACATAAACAATCGTTAGACTTTTATACAAAGTAACTAGATATTTAAAAAAAAAAAGATCGAAAATATTTTCATACGGAAATTTATATTCATTTCTTTTTTGTGAAAATTGAAAAATATTGCTGAACGAACAGATAAACAAACATTTACATTCACTCAAATAATATTTTCATTGCAAATAAAGTGGAAAAATCCAGGTGTGGAGGCGAAAGTTTGCGAACAAAATATTTAGTTTGAGAAAAGACCCACAAATAAATCACGTTTCATACTAATATATTTTGTGGAATATAAAGTTACTTTTAAATAGTCAAACGCATTAAATTTTTCATGGGAAAAGTGATAGAATATCTTTAAAATTTTATTGAATATGACATTGTTTTTTACTTATAAAAATACGTACCCTAAAATCGGGCATATAACGCGCACTTTTAATACCAAAAATATGATCGAAGTTTACAGAAGTACGTTATATGTCAAATATAAAAATAATAAATTTAAAAACAAAAAAAAGCATAAAAATTAATTTTAATAACTGATAAACTTTTATAAATAATAGCTTTAGTAATTTTATTTTTATGAGTTGATTCAATTTTAATTTAGTAGGAACGTGGAAAATGGGATTTTTTAAAAATATCATGACTAAAAAGTGCATGTGTTTGAAAATATTGTTCCTCTTTTCTTTTGTCACTTCGGTATAAAATGTTTCGAAAGTAGAAAACTTCTCAGAATGAATTACTTCAAAAAATAAGACCAGTACATGCACGTACATTTCAGGTTTCTTTGTAAAGAAAAGGATGCGCCTTATACGACGAATAAATCTATTAAAGCAGAAAAATGGAGTCTGTAATCCTACTTTCACGTTATACACCGTATTTTACACTGTATATTACTATTTGTCAATAAAATTATTAAGGTCGAATAACTATACAGTTTTTATATCGTGAAAATGTAATGCATTCAAAATAGAGAAATGATATCCGGATACTAAACATGTACAGGATGCATCTGAAGTGGTGTGGTTGGCCATGATACATGTCAAGGTATACAATTATTGAATCGGAAATGGGAATTGCTATCCAATAAAACAATACTTTTAAAACAATATTTAATTCATTTAATATATAACAATATTTAATTTATTTAATATATTTAATATTTAGTAAAGTTTATTGTTTTAAAAGTATTAGTTTAGTAAAAAAAAACTAATAATTATACTACATATTTGAACATTATTTTTCGCTTATGTTGTTTTTAAAAATCCATCATTACATTTGAAATCCTAAAGATAGTTCCATTATGATAAATAATACATTTACAGCTTAAAATTCGCAAGAAAGATTGTAATTTTTCAGGATATTTTGTAATACTAATGCTTTTAAGATTTCCATACATATTTCTCTGCCAAAAGATTGTTTAAAAGTTTTGGCTTGATACTTTTAAAATGTGTAAAAGGCTGCTTTGATGAACTAGGATTATAAACATTTAATTGTAAACATAAATTAAAATGAAGGACATGCGACATTCGATTATAGTTTATTTTTGTCTTTAATCACTTAACCCCTTCGGGCACACTGTGCCCAGTTCGGGATACCTAATTTTAATTCCAAACTTGCAAATGACAACAATAATATTTCAGTAAAATTTTGCTTTTAAAATGAAGACTTAAATTAGGGATTCTTAATCTGTCAAAAAGTCGTATCTAAATTCCGGTGTCAGTCGGTGATTTCTCATTTTACTAACAAAATTTGCCCGTGCCGGGAAGGGTTAAATAAAGATAAATTTATAGTTTTAAATTTTGTGTAATCATATGTTTTCTATTATAAAAAATACGTACATGCAATCTGAAAGCAGTTACTATATAATTGAAAAATATAGCAACTGCGATCGTAACAATATCTATATTTGGATTACATAATACTTGGCATCTGTTGTAAATTTTAAAAACAATTCTATTTTTTAGCTATATAACTTTAAACTTTGTATTTCAAAAATTTTACGTAAAAAAAATCTTTTATCATTTTGATACCACAGGTAACACAATATATGACACTTCAAGCCTATGAAAAAAAAATAGGTAAATAAATCTCTCCGATATCTAAAATTGGAAAAATGATTTTCACCCGTATATAGTTCACACAAAATCAATATGTCATTATTTTGTAACCTCAGGCAGAGTTCTCATCATATTTATCAAGTATTTGTTTTCGATTCCTATCAGATATTTTTCAAACCTTTTTTGTTCCAGATCTTGATAATGGATAATCCATCACCACCACTTCTTGAAGGATAAAGAATACACGAAGTGAAAACAAAAAAGATTTCCTTGTAATCTTTAGAGTGATATTTGGAAGATTTTTCTGTAAATAAAAATTATGTTTTATGAATTTACACACACAATTTGTTTTGTATTTTAAGGATACTTCGTATAAAAAAAGTGTATATTTTAAATTTACATTTATGGATTACTCTATATCCATGTATACTTATATTTGCAAATATATCCACGTGCAACGGTTCTTAGCATACATCTATTCGTAAAATAACACATCTTAAATTAACAGGGATAATGTCCCTTATATCGCAGACCTTTTTTAAAAAAATTCTATATATTTTTGTAATTTTTCAGTTTAACTAATAACTTTCACGTAATTTTTGTAAGTGAGTTATTGATTCTTCACAACCATATAGCCAGTTCAATAGCTGAAATAATAAAAAAAATAAAAAGTGTAAAATCACAAAAGGTGCATTGAGGATGTATGGAAAAAAGTTTTCCTTATATCACACTAAATTTTTCTTTTTGAACTCCAGGGCCAGTCTATAAAAAAAACAGGACGAAATATCTTGCACGTGACACTGGCATAAATACCTACATCTATTATGTGAATTTTTAGAATGTAAACTGTGCATTAAAAATAACTTATAACTCCAGATTTTTACATTCGCATAGTTGTTTTAATTTTAGGATATCATACATTGTTAAGGCCCCACACTAGGCACAGAAAAAGACCCGGATGATAATGTAAAGTCTAGGGGAGCGTTCTTTTCAAATATCTCGCCCAAATATTTATATTTTTACATGATTTTTTTGGATCGGATAGCTGAGGACGATCTACAACCGCCTAGTTTTTACTTTTTCAATTTTGCTTATATGTTTTTTATATTATGATAGTTTCAATTTTAGAACCGGTTCTAATTGGTTTTAAAAGTTAAAGTATTTAAAAAAAATTCTGAAACCAAAATTGAAATAGTAAAAACTAGGCAGGTTGAGGAACGTCCTCAACTATCCTAAGAAAAAAAATTTAAATTAAAATTTGAGCGAGATATTTGAAAAGAACGCCCCCATAGACTTTACATTATCATCCGGGTCTTTATCTGTGCCTAGTGTGAGACCTTAAAGCAACAGTAATATGTAGAAAAGCTGTCCAACATGTGGCAGAGATTGCTCTTTAAAGAATTTAATAGATTCAAATTTTATAGATTTTTTATTTCTAAAATGATATGCAGGTGACGGTGTCCGGGCAGGGTTCGAACCGGAGATCCAAATCCCACGGTCAGTACTGATCCCACGGTCAGTAAGCGAGCGTCTTATCCGCCGAGCAAAAGGGTACCTCGGTCGCTTCCTGCAAGAAACTCGTTTTACTGACCGCGCAAGATGGTCGCCACAGTACTCCACCCCCAGTGAGAAGAATGTCGCGTTGACGTTGGACGAGCGATATGCACTCGTGTTGCGCTGGCGCGTGCCAGATGCGTTGTCGTTGTCGTGCTGCCGCCGATTGCACGTGTGACCCATCGATGATGCGCGGCGTGGCAGGCTTTGCTGCTGTGAGCGTTACACAGGCTTTGGTCGTATGCTCTGAGCGTTACAGAGGCTTTCGTGCTGCGAGCGTTTCGCAGGCTTTAGATGCTGGGGGTGTTTTCAGTGCTGCCATCTGTTGGACTAGAGCGAAGGTGGTGAAGTGTGTTCGTTTGTCCAAGGTCACCAATGCAGGTGACGGTGCCCGGGCAGGGTTCGAACCAGAGATCCCACGGTCAGTAAGCGAGCGTCTTATCCGCCGAGCAAAAGGGTACCTCGGTCGCTTCCTGCGAGAAACTCGTTTTATTGACCGCGCAAGATGGTCGCCACAGATATAATCTCTTGTAATATTCATATAAGTGGATAAATATTGAGAATATTTTCTAAAACTAGTCTTTTGAGTACTTTTATAAAAACAGTGATCTCAAGTATTGTGCTGATATATATATTTTTAATTTTACACAAAAAATCAATATATAATATTAGTTATCGAAATAATCTATAGTCACTTTTATTGTAGGTATTTTATAAGGTAAAAATATCTCTCTATTCTAAAAAAAGTAATTAACTCTGTCACCGCAGCTGAAAATGAATTTATTGTTACCGGAGGTCTTTCTTCGTTAATATTAAGAGCGTTATTTTATATAAAAATATGAAAATTGGTGATAATATTGGGAAATATTTGATAAACAAGATGGTGCAGGCAGTTTTTAAATAGAATAATTATTTTATGAGATATTTAATGTTAAAGTTAATCAAAACTGTTCCATTAAAAGAGCTTCAGAGCAGCAAAAACTGTGCCTAGGAATTTAACCATTTTTAGATCCTTTTATACATTAGAAGTTCCCGGTGTGTAGATCGGCATTCAAGGAGAGAAGACATGCTTTTTGCGCTCCTGCATTTTTAAAAGCTGAGCCCGAAATTTTGGTCGTAAGACACAACAAGTCAGAAATTCGGATAGCCTCAATCAAGAAGAAGAAGAAGATGCCAGTTTACAGAGTTTTCCTCAACTAATTAGTGATTTATTTAACTAATTAAGAAAAGCACGGTGTAATTAGACCGTAAAGTCCCACCGTAATCTAGCAGAGGAAGAAACGTCCAACGCCCGGTAAAAAAAGGGCAGCGCTCGAAGAATTCTCCGGCCTTGGTCGAGACCGAGGCTCCCCCAAGGAAGGACGCATCACCACGTGGTGAATTAAATAAAAAAAAAGAAGTATTGTTGTGTTATATTTATGAATGCTACTAATTATGCTTAGTCTTCTTACAGTTTTTCTAGGTAACATCACAATCGAGAGGATGTAAGAAGACCAGGAGGCCTGGCGGAAAGGAGCACATGACGTAAGTATCCCATAGGTTAGCCGGGTTGGTGGCGGTCGCCCAGCTAGGGAGGTGCAGACGATATATGCCACGTGTAGTATCGCATGCGCCCCCCGTCACGGGTCTGGTGACGATCAGTCGGGGTACGAGAAATAATTTACACTCGTGCCCCATCGCGTGGTAGGCCCATTCAACCCATCCCCCCCCAATTTATTGGGGTGTAGTAATTAATTTCTGGTCAGTATTTCGGCATTTGTTCTGGTGCACAAAATTATAGTAATTCCAAAGGACCAGAACGTAGGGTGTTAGTTTTTTTTATTAACTTATTTTAATTATAATTATCCTCTATCAGCGCGCGAGTTTGCTAGATTTTACTTTTAACTATTATTATTCAATAATCTCCATTCCTTTTTTATTTTATTTTTCTTTCTTTTACATTAGGTAATTTTTCTTTTTTATCAATATTATATCGTTAAGTTTCCTGCCCCCCCCCCTCCGCTGGCCAGAAACCCATTCGCATTTATCGTCACTGGGACGCTTGCGTCTGTGCTCCCTCGCCCATTCTATAGTATTAAATAGTACAGCATCAGTTAAATCCAACTAGTTTCATCGTTCATAACAAAGAATTCAGCATATCAGTAAAAACAATACAATAATAATCCATTCAATACACATCAAACTATCTTACGCTTAACAACAGAAGAATATACATCCCCATTAGTAGTTAATGATTGCCCAGTCATCCTAATTTAACATCACCCTAAATATTCTTAATTAATAATTTTCTCAATTTATTCCAAAATTCAGTGATTATACAGAGGCTAAAGTAAATTTCACTTACTCCACAATAAGCCGGTGCAATTTCCCAAGAAAAGTTCCTCTAGCTCAGCACAATAGATTAAATTCCAGAGTTCCCCCACCTATTCATTCCTTCTTACTACACTAGTACAATAGCATACCAGCCTTAGTCATAACCCACCCCCTGTCATTCAACCTTCTTTCTCCAAGGACATTCTTTAGATAACAAAGGATATAGCAACAGGTGCCTCACTAAGGGAAGGGGAAAAAAAAAAGTCTCAATTTAGAGCCTTTTTCATTTCAGAAAGAAAGAGATAAGGGCTCACTACTAAGCCAGATTTTCCAATAGTACCCCCCCCCACACACACACACACATGCACAACCTTAACTCACAATAAGCATTATACGCATTAAATTACGATACTCATAGCATCAGTATCTAACAAGTATAAAACATAAATCAACAAGCACATTTTGAACGACACGTATAATACTCTCTTCATTCACATATACCACCGGACATCTCATACATTTAACACTAACATTCTATCCCCATGACACGTGGGATGCTCTTAAATATGTCTAAGACTAAAGTAGCATCCCCCACCATGCCCTTGGCCAAGAGTGGCAGGTTAACTGCCAGCACAAAGTCACTTTCGCAACAGTCAGGATTACAAAAAAAATCCACAAACCTGATAACAAGTAGCAGCCGCATTACCAGAGCGAGTTCGATGGTCCCGGTTACGCCGGAAAATCAATCAGAAAAGAAAACAGACATCAAGAAAATCAAGAAAAAGCCGGAAGCAAAGAAAGTAATGATGGATATAACACAGAAAATCAACGAGCATTTTGCAGTACAAATCAGTAGCAGTGACAGCGATACGGAATACTCAGAAGATGAAAAAAGCACGAAGGCGAGTAACAAAGTAGAAGAAGATGAACAAGCAAGAATCACAAGACAGTGCTCGCTACAAGATGAAGAAGGAAAGAGACTCAGGCAGCAGATACTCGAGTTCTGTGATCAGGATCCGGATTTAGGAAGACAAAGGAGTCCACAGGTGGAAAAAGCCATAAATGCTATCAACTTTCTCCAAGCGGTCCAACACAGATGCTCAAGGATCCCAGCGGGTACAAGCAGGGTAATGGACAGCTGCATAAATGTGATTTTCAATACCATTATGGAAATGGAAATCAGAATGCAGACGGCCAACGTAAGGGTTGAAGAATTGCGTCAGCCCGACGCGGTACCACCGGCTGGTCCAACAACAGAAGAAAGCAGGGAGATGGTAACCAGGACCCAAACCAAGCCCCCCAGGGGATACGCGGAAGCGGTCAAGGCGGCCAAATCCACCCTGATCATCCAAGCCACCACAGAAAGAGAAACAGAAGACGTAGAGAAGCAAATTATAGAGACAACCTCGGAACACCATGACAGCGTGAAGAAAATGAAAAGGATAAAGAGCGGAGTCAAGCTTATCTGTGAAAATGAAGTGGAGGCTAAGAAGATAAAGGAGACAATCAACAGCAACTCAGAAGCCAGAGAAGCAATACAGGTAAAGACTGCAAGCATAAGGAAGAAAAGGATAATAATATTCAACATTCCGGATTACGTTACTGAAGAACAGATACAAATGAAGCTGCGGAAGACCCTGGGACTTGGTCCACAATACAGCAAGGATGCAGTCACTCTGCTCAGGCCCGTGGGGGCCCGCGAGGGGAAGAAGCACCAACCAGTCCTCCTCCACGAACCGCTAGCAGACCACTTGCTAATGGTGAGAACAGTCTGCCTGGGGGTCAAGGAATGCCCCATTAAAAACTTCATCCGCATCACGAGGTGCCATCAGTGTCTCGAATATGACCACGTGGCAGCTGATTGTAAGGGGACCCAGCGGTGCTCTGTCTGCGCGGGCCCACATGTGTACACAGATTGCAACAATAAAAGCAAACGCTGTTATGTGTGCACCAAGTACAATGAAGTCAACGGCCACTGGATCCGTGCTCCCAAGCCAACAGATCACCGGGCCAACTCCGGGAAGTGCTGGGTACATCGAATGCTGCTACGTGTCAGGCAGATTCAAGTAGAAAAGGGCATGGCACTCACAAACGGTCACCAGGTTATACACGGGAGGGTAACCATTGCCACATTTGGCGGCAAGGATAGGATCGAACACTTGACCAGCCACGACCATGAAATGAGACGAAAAAATGACGAAAAGTACAGCAGATATCATGGTCGTAGGAAGTAACACAATTATCACGCGCCCCGGGAGCGCAACACAAAATTCAAGGGTTACCCCCCACACTACACAACACACAAACACGATCACACCTCCTGCATCATTAGGCATACAATCACAAGACTCTTTAAGCTTTATCCAAATAAACTTACACGGCAGCAGAGTGACCACTAGCATGCTAGCGGGATATGCTGCTACCAATAATATCCACATAGCACTAATACAAGACTATCATCAGCACAAAACAAAGGAAACCATAACAGGCTTTAGCCGCAACACATGGAACATAACAAAAACAAAATTGAATAGATCAGCCATAATAACAAATACAGGCACTAAGCCAATCACAATCTTATCAAAAGAATTTACGACGGCGGTCAAGTTAGAGAACAAAAACAAATTATTCACTATAATAAATACATACGCACCCCCCTCGCTAGTGGACTTCTCCGTCGTATTGGAGGAGATAGAGGAGGCCTTGAAGTTGGCGGACGGAGAAATTCTGCTGGCAGGGGACTTTAACGCTCACTCGACCGCTTGGGGCTATGATGACATAGACCAAAGGGGTCGAGATCTCACAGATTTCCTCCTGCTGAACTCACTGTTCGTCCACAACCCCCCGAATGCCCCACCGTCCTTCCTCACAATACGTGGGGGAAGGGAATTAAAAGGCTGGCCATATCTGACGATAGCGACGGTCGCCCTGGGCAACGACATATGTGATTGGCACGTTAGTGATGACGACTCACAAAGTGACCACAGATATATTAAATTAACACTAAACAACTATGAAAACATCGACTATCAAAGACATGGCTTACAAACAAAAATAGGTAAACATGCAAAATTTGACAAAAACATCAGAAAAATCAGAAACAAATGCATAAAAGAACTTCAAAGAACCACAACAGAAGAACAACTGGACAATGTAACTCTGAGACTACAGAATGAAATCACATCAATTGCTTTTGCGTGTTATAAAAAGAAACGCACACCTGCGGTCACTGCCCCCCCTTGGTGGACGGACGAAATCAAAACAGCCAGGAACAAGGTTAGGGCGCTCAGGAGGAGATACCAAAAACACCCAGATGAAGAACTAAAAATAAAACAACAAATAGTATTTAAAAGAGAAAGAGCCAAACTTAAGAAGCTCATCAACAAAACAAAATTAAAGACATGGAAAGACTACTGCAGCAA
Organism: Maratus speculifer; assembly: GCA_964019185.1. Taxonomy (NCBI): domain Eukaryota; kingdom Metazoa; phylum Arthropoda; class Arachnida; order Araneae; family Salticidae; genus Maratus; species Maratus speculifer. The sequence continues at coordinate 39,626,178 of OZ025296.1, forward strand.
AGTAACGGACACATACGGCTCGCAATACAAAAACGCAAGCAATAAAAACACGGGCCCTGCTAAACTTGTCAATATACTCCCACCACAGCAATCAGTAAACATTAAAGATACACTGACATACTTTTTAGACAATCTATACATAACAGACCAGAACACCCCTCACAACATAACAACAGTAAATAAAAAAAAGATGATGCAAAACCACCAGTAGTTACGAAGGCGAAATTAAATAGAATAATCAGAAACATCAAACAAAACAAAGCACCAGGTTATGACTTCATTGACTATAACTTAATTAAACGCATAAACAATGCCGCCCCGCAACTACTGCTCCCACTTCTCAATACATGCTTAAAATTTGAATACTTCCCCAAGTCATTTAAAATCGGAATAGTGGTCCTCTTTCACAAGCCGGGTAAAGACCCTGCAAACCCTAAAAACTACAGACCGATATGCCTACTACCGGCAATAAGTAAGATTTTAGAACGCATAATACATGGTAGAATAAACTACCATCTTAATAAAAATAAATACTGGAGCGATAAACAATATGGCTTCAAGCAGGGATTCTCCACGGAACACGCACTGAACAATCTAATTAAAACAATAAAAGAAGACAAAGCTAACAACTACCAAACACTCTTAATAGCCATGGATACAGTGCCTAGAAGAGATAGTGTGGAAATCGCTAATACCGGTATAGCTTTCGATCGCATCCAAAAATTTACATTTTCGTAGATGGCGCTGCCGTCAATTTCATTGCGTGAAAGCTTACGTTTTGTTTTTTGTTTTGGTTTTCTTATTGTCATGAACATTTTTAGTATTATGTGCAGTATTTACAAATGTTGAAAATTTATGTGAAAACATGCAAAATTTATCTAAAACGATGAAAAAACGAGATTCACATTGTTTTGTTCCTGGTTGTATTACACAATACAAGAACAGCAAGTTGTCTATTTTCGGTGTACCTAAAAATCAAGATCTTTTTGAAAAATAGAAAAAAATTATTCCTCGTGCCGACAAAGAATTGAGCTTGCATTCTGGTGTATGTGAACTTCATTTTGAAAAGGAATTTATTGTCAGAAATTATGAAGATATAATTAAAGGTGAAATTGTTACAATACCTAGAGGTAAGCCAATTTTAAAATCTGATGCCATTCCTACTATATTCCCAAACTTGCAAAAGCTATCTATCAGTTTCATTGCCGAAAATGCGAAAAAAAATACATTTTTAGTTTTATCTGAACTTTGAGAGCTACACTACCACAAAAGTTATTTTCATCATTTATCATTAAATTTGGGCACATATTGAAGTACTCTTAATTCAATGAATAAAATTGTTTATTCAAACCAATTTGTGATATTTCAGAAGAGATTTATAGCACAAGAAGATAGATTTACATAACTACTTTGTTTATAAACGCACAAAATCAATGAAAAAAATGAAGAAAGTTCTTTTTACTAATGTAAACAAAAATATATCAAAAAGAATTTATTCAGAATGCACACGATAAAATTAGCACATTTAAGCATAAATTATTTTTATCATAATAATTAAATTATAATAATTCTAACATATTAATAATAAAATACTTGTACTATAGTGATTCTCTAGCCTAAAATAATAATAATATGTATGCTGATCACATGAAATATTACATGAATTATAATTAAGCAATCCGAAACTAGTGTTCTGCAATTCGTACGACTGCGAAATGCATTTAAAATATATGCCTAAATTTTCGTTTAGCCCTAATATATCGTGTATAACAAGCTAATTTTTTTATTCTGTTTTTCACAAAATTTATCTTTTTAAAAAAAGTTTCCCATACTTAAATTACATCAAAAAAATATCTAAAACACATTACGTTCCTATTCATTCATAGCAATGAACTTTAAGTTAGCGCCCTCTGGCGAAATATGTAATTTTTTGGATATGGTTTCGTTGGTTGATTTCCACACTATCTCTTCTAGGCACTGTAGCCATGGACATCAAAGGGGCTTTCGACAACATACGCTGGCCAATACTAATAGATAATATAAAACAATCTCCCTGCCCGGGTTATTTAATAAACTGGGTAGTGAGTTTCTTACAACAAAGATACGTTTCACTAGAGGAAAATGGGATCAAAATCACAAAACAGACATTCGGCGGCTGCCCCCAGGGAAGTTGCCTGGGCCCGCTTCTATGGCTATTAATCGCAGAGACAGCATTAAAAAAACACTGGGGAAAACATGTCAGGATACAGGCATTCGCGGATGACTTTATTCTGATACTCAAGGGAAGAACAAAAGATAAACTTAGAAGACTCGCAAATAGAATACTCAAAGCTTTTAACGAATGGATAGAGGCTAATGGCCTAACGCTGAATAAAGAAAAAACAGAACTACTATATCTAAACAGGGGACATATGAGGAACCTACCTACAGAAAACACCAATGTAATAGAGGGCATAGAGTTAAACGGTCAATCTCTAAATGTGAAAGAACATATCAAATATCTGGGAGTGATATTGCATAAAAATCTAAACTGGGTACCTCACTGCGCAACACAAACAGGCAAAGTTAGATCAAACTTCAAAAACCTGGCCTATATGGCGGCAAACGGCTGGGGACTAAAACCTAACATTATCAAGATATGGTACACAACAGTAGTGGAAAAAACGCTAACTTATGCGGCCCCAATATGGGGGCACGAGCTCAATAAAAGGAGCAAAGAGATACTCTCTAATTGTCAAAGGCATTTTGCACTGGCCATAGTCAGGGCTTATAGAACGGCCCCCACCTCGGCACTTCTGGTACTCTCGGGCCTGATTCCAATCCACCTCAAAGTCAATTACGAGGCAGCCTATGGAACAATCGCAGGACTTAGAAAAAACACAAAAATACACAACAAGGTCCTGCACCAACTTGAATATGAAAAGAAAATCAATATATGGGCAAATCACCCAGCCGAAATAATTGAACCAAGGATTGGATATAACATGCACGAAGTAGTCACCTACACGGACGGATCCAAATTGGAATCAGGCGCTACAGGTTCGGCCTTTGTAGCATACAAAAAAACCCAAAAAATAATGACATGGTCAGTGTCCTTAAGAGAATGCAATAGCGTTTTCCAGGCCGAACTACTGGCAATACAAAAAGCAGCGGAATGGGGCAACACAACAGGTGAGCCATACAGCATACGCTCGGATTGCAGATCAGCCATAGAATCACTAAAAAAGCCATTTAATGTCAATGAAACAGTAGATAAAATACAAAACTTAATTAAAGAATCCAACAATAAGTTTAAAATCAGCTGGGTCAAGGCGCACGTGGGCATCCAAGGAAACGAGGATGCAGACGAGTTAGCCAAAACCGCAGCGGAAAACACAAATAACAAAAACAAATACTATATGAAAAAGCCAATCTCAAAACTGAAACGGACACTCAAAGAGCTAACAATGAAACAATGGCAGTTCGAGTGGGATTACGGGGATACAGGCAGGGAAACACATCAGTATTTTCCAACAGTAGGAGAAAGCAGACTCATAAGTGACTTTTTACTCTCACAACTCTACACAGCACATGGAGCATTTCCAGCGTATCTCCACAGATTTAATAAAGCGGACACTCCGGACTGTGCATGCGGCACGGAGGGTACGCCTAAACATTATCTCCTCCACTGCCCACTCACCCAACAGTACCACCTGGTAAACATAACAGCAAATAATGATAAACTGTGGCACGAACAATTAGGTAAAAACAAACACGTACAAAATAAAGCAAAAACAGTAATCAGGTGGCTCCAAGAAAACTGCGACAGTATCACAACATTAAAGCAAACAAACATATAAAACAGAAAGCCCTCTCATTTTGATAACCCAGCAGAAATATAATACTGTATGTTATGTGTTATATGTTGTATGTTTAAAAAAAAAAAAAAAAAAAAAAAAAAAAGGCCTAGAATTTTTTTTTTTCGCCAAAAAAAAAAAAAAATTGTTTGTATATGTTTTATGTCCTTTAGCAGTGTGCGGTAGTTGCACAACATCATCTGTAACCATGGCCCGCAATAGGAGCCCCGCAACATATGAATTGCATGCACAACGAATATCACCAACGGTTCAGCAAGTTGTGCAATATGACATAGTAAGAAGCTTCAAACGCCCCCGACACTGCTTGTCCGTCCACTGTGTTGTGTTATTAAAAAAAAAATTATATATAAAAGGTCTAGGAATCCCCTAATGCCAAAAAAAAATAATTAAAACTGCTTTTATTTTAAGTTTTTTCATTTATTATTTTATTTTTTTTTATTCTTTATTTAACTATTTTTTTATTTTATTATTACTAATTTTTATTTATTTAATTATTTATTTTTGACAGCTCGCCTCTTTATTTGGTGCAGTAGGACTCTGTCCGCACAAAATACCGGACCCGCTCTAATGGGGCAACCCAGGGAGCCAGTTTTTCTCGGTGGGGTACGGTAGAAAGGTGGGTTCTTGTCTCTCTCTCTGCAACGCTCTCGTTTGCCTTGCTATTTGGCGCAAAAATTTTCCTCCATCAGCGGTACGACTTAGCTTTTCGGCCATTTTCTGTTTTTTTATTTTATTTTATTTCATTTTATTTATTTTTTTTTATTCCCTCAAAATTTCCCCAACATTCAGCTAAGTTCAGTACCATTGTTTAGGCTCAAAAACATCCAGTTCCATTTCGTCTGGTAAGATGAGTACAAGGTGTGCGGAAACAAATAACAAAGTTAGCCCAATGTGCAATAAACCACAAAGATTACCAACAAAGCACTTAACCTAAACAGCCGACCCGGGTACGTGTCTTAGTGGTTCGCCACTTTGCCGGCAAAAATTACATCATGTACGCTAATGGCGCCTGGTGCATGTAAAATCCGTCGCGGGTGCAAAGTCCTCCAAATTACCTGTGAATTATACCTCTGGAGGTGTCTTGCCAGGTGAAGGTCTCGTCATCTGATCAAGGCTCTAAATTACGAGACCATCTTGCGAAGGCATTTACAGTTCAAACAACAGGATGTACCATTAATTAACAGGCGAAACAAAGTATGCTCAACGACAAGCAAATACTGCAGAAATGATGGCATGCGTAGTAGCAAAGAAATCAGGTTTATTGCCGCTACGCGGCAATTAGGCGGTCGACCGCCCCGATACCAGGTGTCTAACCCGTTAAGCTGAGATAACTCGGCAGGTAGGGGCCTGGCCATCGGTTAGAAAGAAAGAAAGATTTCATTTTTATCATTTGGCTCATCTTTTGAGGATTTATTTCCATTTTAAATTCAAATTTTCAGCAATGTGGAGACATTTTTTACATATTTTAGAAAAAGTTGTTATTTTAAGTTGTTGCCAAATGATTAAAAAATTATATTTCCTTTAAATTAAAAGAAATTATATTTACACAAACACAACGAACAACGTTCTGTTTGCGATACGTTACAAACAGAAAAAAAAAATTCAAATAAGAATTAAATAATTACGAGTTAATAGCTGGAAAATATCGAACACTACCTCATAAAACTATATTTACACATGAATATTAAAAGGAAAAAGAAAATTGTAAAATAATAAATTTATTATTAGGCTTTTACATTCGCAGATGGAGAAAAAATACATTAGAATTTAAACACAAAATTAGAAGGCGCAAGTAATAATATCTCCTTTTTAACGATAAAAATATTTTCGCTAGAATATTACAAAAATAAAAAATGTTTGGTGAAGATTACGTCAGATACGTTACCGTAATTTCGTGTAGATAAGCCGTAGCTCAAACAATTCTATTTCGACCCAGAAATTTTCAAAAATAAAATGTAACATTTTGTATCGCAGTATATATTTATCTTAAATTACTGAATGGATTTTCTGGGTTGAAAATAAATTGTTTGAGCTCGGCTTATCTACACGAAATTACGGCATTTAAAGCCATTTGCCTTATAGCATTTTTTAAAAAATACCGAGAAGCTACGACTCTGTTGACTAAATTAATTTTATATTAGCTTATTCTGAAATGTTTAAATAATCTTATTTAATCAAACGCGTAAACAGCCATTAACAGCATTTCATTCGGCCGTAAACCTCCTCCGTAAAGCGGAAAAGAATGAATACCCATTTATAGGGCGATCGCCACTATTTTATTATTATTATTATTACTCAATCTTTTGTAATTTTTTTAAGCCGATCAAATGAACTGATTTTTATTGGCAAGACGGGGGTCAACGAGCGTATTCGTAGGGGATATATCTCCCTAGTTTATTACATTAAAAAAAAAAATTTTTTAGATCCCCTTTTTTTATATGGAACCGCAATCCATCGTTTGTTGATTTTGAATCATGAAAACATTAAAATACAAGTTATGAATAATTGGTAAATAAAATATATTCCCTCCGTTCCAAATTAGTTGCTTCATTTAGGTCGAAAATTTTGTCCCAAATTAGTTGCTACATTTCAAATAGGTGGAGTCATAAATAACTTCTGATGCAGTTTAGTAAATAGACACCAGTAAAATTACTACAATGAACTACAAAACTACAATGGATATTATATGGTACACTAGGTGGTTAAAAAAATGCTAATCTGAATGCGTAAAAGTAAAAATATTAAATAATGTGGCTCGACCTGTTATATAAGTGACGATAATTGTAATTATGAATAATAATTTAGAAAGTACGCTAGAGAAGGAAATTAATAATAAAAAGTGTAATGGTGTATTGCTATTTTTACTGCAACATTTGAAAATGATTAAGTAAGCAGAACTGCTATAAATGCCAGATGAAACTGAACTTTTGGCGCATTCCAAAAACAAATACTTATTACCAAAGTAATCTTTATGGTAGCGGTGGCAAAACCAAGATCTGATTCGAATAAAAACGAAATGATGGTGGAAAAAATTGGAATATGGCATTTTGCTTATTCAGAAAATGAAAAAAAATGCTGTGACAAAAGTTGTAGAAAAATTAACGGAAAAGAAATTCGAAAAATGATTATAAAAAGGTGGTAACAGCTGTACGTGAAAAAAAATCCCAGTAGTAAAAAATGGAGTCCTGTATACACAGAATAGGATAATACTTAGCTTCATTTGGCAGTGGATGACCCCAGTATCAGAGACGAATGTTTAAAAGATGGATGGAATTTGCAATTACAACGCACTAAGGAACGTTGTAAGTAAATACAAAATAAAATTGGCCATGGCTTAAAAGCATGCGAAATCTTGATTTTTAAAAATCTAATAAGATACTGATTTACGAAGGGGCATAGAGAATTCTTGGTAAGTAAAAAATGCCGATTAAAGTATAAGCACCCTGAAATCTCAGAAAAATGTTCAAACAAAATTATAAAATGATCAGTATAATCAGTACAAAAATATTCAAATGTAACAGCTAATTTGGGACGGAGGGAGTTTCATTTTACTAAATAATAAACATGTTTTCAGAAATTCTCATACCTATCCCACTGATCCCCGGAACAACATGTAAACATTAGAAAAATAAATATTAGGATGAGCGAAGAGAATCCTCTGCTAGGCTACACAAATTATATTTTGTCGAACAATTTAAAAAAAAACTATTCAGTATTTTGACTTGAAATTAAGCATAAAAATAAATTATAATCTGTAGATTTTCAAAAAACTTTTTTTTTTTTTTTTTTTTTTTTTTTTTTTGTTACAGAATAACTTTTAAAAACCTATTCTTTTAAGTAATTTATTTTGCGTATTTTTCCATTACAGATGTATTTTTGCAAATAAAAAATGAAACACGTATATTTTCAGAAGAAAAAATAAATCATGGAGTTAGTAATTGTAGATAGAATCATGATAAATTAAATAAATAAAATATATTTTCATTATTCCGCCAAAATATCTCGAAAACTGTTTTTTCATTTTAATTAAGGAAAGAAATATTTTTGGACTTGATATAAATTTTCTGTAAATTCTGTAGAGAATATGATCTGTAAATTCTGACAGCATTATTTTCTTATCGAATGATTTAAAAAATATATTATTTTGTTGAATATATTTTTCCATTATACGGATTCATTTTAGTAAACGATAATGGAACATGCGTATTTCTTGCAGTAAATAAAAATCATCGAGTCAATAAAAATTTATAAGGTCATGAATGATTAAGTACGTGAATTATTATTGTTGCATCAAAATTTCTCATTAAAAAAAAATCATTTAAATAAGGAAAGGAACTGCATTTTGAGAAGACGAAATATTTTAAATATTGAAAATAACTGTGGAATTTACACTTCAAACTGTAAACTTTCATATATTAAAAATGTATGTTATTTGAGAATGATATTGTAAAATAATAGAGAGAAAAATATACATTTTAATCGAATACTTCATTGAGATTGTTTGGAAATGGCACATATTTTGGTGCATATTCCATTTAATCATGTAATGTTTCACGATTTCTATGATGAAACTTTTATAATACTTTTTTTATGAAAATTGTAATTTGTTTTTAATAAATTGAAATTTGTGAATGTTCAACTACTTACAATCAGTAATAAAATTATTTTCCAGTGTTTAGAATTCAAATACACACTTTATTCTTATAATGTGAAATCATTTCCGCAGACGATAGTTACGCATTTAAAAAAAATTATACATTGATTTTTTTTTTTTTTTTTTTTACTAAATGGCAACAAAAGAACTTTAAACAAATAAAATTCATTGTTAAATTCGTCATACAAAGTATTATTCGAATTCGAAGGTTAAGAACTGAACCAAATAAAACATATTTTCTATTAAGAAGTAATTGCTATTAGTATTATTGCCGAAACGTCAGTGAAGACTTACTTTGGAGAGACGAAATTTTTTTGTTTCCATCTGTCAGTCTGTCTGCGATAACTGACGCAAAAAGCTTTCGATTGACTTGAAATTATGTGGGTATGTTAGTGAGGCACTGGGATTAAGCTGTATAATTTTTTGTTATATTTGATTCATTTGTTCGGAGAATACAGAATATTTTATTTTGCGCAATAATGCTTTTCTATGGCAAATCCAATGATTTTAAAAAAAATTTTCCTTGAGAGAAAATGACACATTTGATTAATGAAATTGAATGATAAATGGATACTGAAATTTACCAGTTAAATTATTCGTATTATTTTGAAATTTTGTCTATGCATTTGTCAGATTTTTTTAATTATTACTGTAAATTTTGGCGATGTTTTATAAATGTGTTCCAATAATATAAACTAATTTGTTTTACAGATTTACTTATTTCAAATATATTTATTTCATTTTCTTTATTTTCTCTTAATGGTTGCTAAGCAACCATTCATATTAATCTTTATCCTTATAATGTTATAAATTTGAAAGCGTGTACGAAAATTTAAATAAAGTCAATATCAAAACTGATGGATTAATAATTGTCTTTGTATCTTTGCGTATAAGTATAATATAGCCTAGAAAAGAACATAGACTATTTTTTATTAATTTTATTCAAATATTTTCCTTAATAATTCAAAATTTCATTCTTTTTCTTACAGAATCAGTAGGGATTTTTTAGATAAAATTTAACCAATTTCCTTTATTGTTGCCAAAAAAATCAAAGTCTGGAATAATAATTTTTCAACGGCAATACGTTTCAATTGAGTAATTTCCATTCAAAAAATTAAACTAAGAAAAAATAAATAAATATGACGCCAGAATAAAAATAAAAATTGATATATTGTTAAATATTAAACACGGATATTTGTTTCGTTAATAAAAAATTTTCTGACAAAGATGGGGGCATAATTAGAAATAAAAGAAATAAAAAAGAATTATATTTTTAACAAATATTTCACTTTGTAAAATATGACGTCATAATTGAAATAAAACAGGTATTTTATAGTAGTCGTTAAAAATACAAGGAACATGGATATCAATAGCTCATGAATAATGACGTAATTGCCGAACCGTCGGTGAAGGCTTACTTTGGAGACACGAAATTTTTTGTTTTCCGTCTGTCAGTCTGCCTTCTGAATGTCTGTCCCGCGATAACTTCCTCAAAATGCTTCTGATTAACTTGAAATTAAATGAGTAATTTGGTAAAGTATCCAGATTTAGCTGCATAGTTTTTCGCTATATTTGGTTCATACGTCGGAAAATATCGAACATTTTATTTTACGCAATAATGTTTTTTATATAGCAATTCAAGCGATATTTCCCTTTTTATTTGTTCAAAGGAAATACAGTGTCTCACATAAGTGATGGGACACTTGTGCTTTACAAAAGGAAACTAATCAAATAAATAAAAAAAAACATGTACACATTTTTTTGTGGGTGTGTTTCATACTTAAATTTAGTAAAGATTATTACATAATAAACATTTTGTCAAAATATTAAAATATTAATTTAATAAAAATACAAATTTTTAGAACGGAGCAAAAAATAGCTCACATAAGTGATGGGACACCATTATATATGCAACAAAAATCGTCTGAAATAAGCAATAAAAATATTTTTTGGGGTTTTATTTTTACTTAAAAGCAATTAGCAATAATTTATAAAATCGTCTGCAGTATTTCTCTCCCGTTTGTTTTGGAATTTTTGTGTTTTTTAGTTCTGTGTAGCCATGAATGCAAAACGAAAAGAAACTTCGCCTGAAATTCGAAAATTAGTTATTAATTTGCATATTGAAAGTGGAAAATCTATTAGAAAAACTGCTGAAACAGTTAACTTGAGTCGTTCAACAGTTTTCAATATCATTAAACGATATAAAAAGAATCATATGATTCAGGATAAAAGAAGACCTGGCTGACCATCAAAGCTATCCAATGGAATAAAGCGAATTATCGTTCGAAATATTAAAAAAAATCCAAGAAATAGTGCTTCAAAAGTTGCTGCTGATTTACAAGCATTATATGGAATAATTGTTAATCCTGAGACTATTAGAGGGGTAATTCGATCTGCTGGATATCACGGTAGAGTAGCCAGGAAAAAATTCTTCGTAAGTGAAAAGAATAGAAAACTCAGACTAGCTTTCGCAAAATCCAACATAAATAAGAATTCTGATTGTTGGAATAAAGTTATATTTGATGATGAGAGTAAATTTAATCCTATCAAAAAACATGAATGTGAAAGAATGCCAAGTTTGTTAAAGGTTTTGCTAATAAAATAAGTGAGATCTAACTGCAAACCAAGTTCTTTCGAAGCTCCTTAAAGCATAGCTCCTGTCATGCATAATATTCTTCAAATGCTTAAAATGATTTAGTATGTTACTTGTTATTCAATAGAGCGACTTGGCAAGTTTTCTCTTATTCAAATTTCTTTATTTAATTGATCAGAACTTAAAGTTGATCACTTAATTAATTTATCAATACCTTAACTTCAATGTTCTTATTCGAACTCTCGATTGACTAGATTTTTGCCAATCAGATTCTAGATTAAATTATACTCAGACTCAAACATTAAAGTTGGTGGCTGAAAACTTGCCAAGTCGCTCTAATGAATAACAAGTAACATACTAAATCATTTTAAGCATTTGAAGAATATTATGCATGACAGGAGCTATGATTTAAGGAGCTTCGAAAGAACTTGGTTTGCAATTAGATCTCACTTATTTTATTAGCAAAACCTTTAACAAACTTGGCATTCTTTCACATTCATGTTTTTGATAGGATATCATTATTACTTTCTTCTATCTTTACAAGAAGAAAGTATTGGATTCATGAAAATTTTCGACTTCCGGTTTTCGACGGATTTATACGTTTTAGAAGGTCCTGAATACGTTTTGACTATTTTTAGAAAATGTCTGTCTGTGAGTCTGTCCGTCTGTCTGTCTGTCTGTCTGTCTGTATGTCTGTCTGTCTGTATGTGACAAAAAATTTGTGGGCGCTCTATCTCAAGAACTAATGCTCTAAATTTAATAAAATTTTATATTCAGTTAGACCTTGATATGAATTAGTGCCTATTGGTTTTTGATGAAAATTGGCCTGCAGGTGGCGCTGCTATACTACGTTTTTCATGATTTTCAAGATTGCTATATCTCAAGAACTAATGCACAGAATTTCACCAAACTTCAGATTCTGTGACCCCTTGATATAAATAGACGCTGATTTTGGTGTAAATTGGCCAGCAGGTGGCGCTGCTGTGCCACGTTTTTCATGATTTTCATGATAGCTATATCTCAAGAACTAATGCACAGAATTTCACCAAACTTCAGATTCTGCGATACCTTGAGATACATAGCCGCTGATAAGATTTTGGTGTGAACTGCCCTATAGGTGGCGCTGCTATGCTACATTTTGCACGATTTTTGCGATAGCTATATCTCAAGAACTAATGCAGAGAACTTTATCAAATTTTAGATTCTGTTACACTAGAATATATAACATAATTAGACGTTGATTACATTTTGGTATTAACCTTGCAACAGGTGGTGCAGCTATGCTGCATTTTGCACGATTTTTCCGATAGCTATATCTCAACAACCAACAGAATTTCATCAAACTTCAGATTTTGTTACAAAATGACATATAACATAATTACACCAGGATTACGTTTTGTTATAAATCCTTCAACTGATGGTGCTGCTGTGCTATACTTTACACGTTTTTTTTTAACTAGCTATATCTCAAGAACTAATGCACAGAATTTCATCAAACTTCAGATTCTTTTACACCATAACATAATTAGATGCTTTTTTACGTTTTGGCATAAATTGTCCAAGATATGGTGTTGCTGTGCTACGTTTTGCAAATTTTTTGTTATAACTATATCTCGAGAACTAATGGACGAAATTCCATCAAATTTCATATTCTGTTAGGTTTTGACATAAATAGATGCTTATTAGGTTTTAGTATAAATTACCCAACATGAGGCACTACTAAGCTCATTTTCTCAGAATATTAATAAAATTTTGCGTTTTAGGCTTTTCGGATACCAGAATCTCATTAGGCTAGGTTAAATGTTCGAGGAAATTCGATAGTGGGTAACTTTGGGGTCACCACGTTTTTCTTTTAAATATTAAAATGTACTTATGAGATAGAAGAAAATTTTGGGATTGACACATCCTACTAGTTTTTTTGTCAAATCACTTCTTTTATTAGCGAAACTTTTAATGAACTTGGCATTTTTTCACATTCATGTTTTTGATAGGATATCATTATTTTTTGTCAAATAAGTAGGTATATGTTTCCTTTAAATAAATTGGCTTAATATTAAATTAGATTTTTTTAATATTAATTAATCTTACAGCTTTTTCCTGCGTTTATTTACTGTTTTTTTTCAGTCAAATTAAAAAATTTAGGACTGCTTATGTTCCTTTAAATTCCGCTAATAAGGATGTTTCTTGGCGATATATCGCCAAATTGACGACAAAAATTACCCGTCAGAAGTGATGCTAACTTGGCGCTATTTCTGGTATTTCGCCAAATTCCCATAGACTCCCATTGTAATCTGGCAATTTATCCAATAATTTTGTTAGGTCAAGATCAATCGCCATCATTTTGACATCTTTTTTTTTTAAATCGGTTCGCTAACTTCCCAATATTGCTTAAATATTGCTATTTAGAAAGTTTTTAGAACGCTTTTCGCGCATTTTTACCCCTTTTTAATTTTGTATTTGTTAACAAATTTCTTAGTGATCATTAATATCTTATAAGTAATGAACATGCCAAATTTGATGTTTCTAGGCCCTTAACATACAGACATCACATTTTTAGAAATTTTTTGCTCTTTTAACCCTTTTGGATTAGTGGCATTGATATAAGATATAGCCTATATTGGAGCAAGGACTGTCACCATCATTTTGATATCATTACTTTTAAGATCGGTTTGTTGATTGCTGAGATTGCTTAAAAATCCCAATTTAGAACATTTTTAGAACGCTTTTCGCGCATTTTCACCCTTTTTGAATTCTGCATTTTTTAGCAAATGCCCTTAGAGATCATTTATATCTTATAAATAATTAACATTCCAAATTTTATATTTCTAAGTCCTTCAGAAATACAAAAGTTGCATTTTTAGAATGTTTTTTGCTTCTTAACCCCCTTACGGTTAATGGTTATACACATAAAATGTAGCCTATGTTTGAACCGGGGCGAATACCATCATTTTGGTACCATTAATTTTGAAATCGGTTCATAGTTTCAGAGATTAGCCGCAATACTCGCCAAAAAAAACGCCAACTTGGCACTATTTCTGATATTTCGCGAAATTCCCATAAACTCTAAAATGCCAAACTTTATAATTCTAGTCCCTTAACATACAGACATCGCAATTTTAGAACTTTTTCGCTCTTTTACCCTCTTTGGATTAGTGGCATCGACATAAAATATAGCCTATGTTGGAGCAAGGACTCTTATCATTTTGATATTACTTTTAAGATCGGTTTGTTGTTTACTGAGATTGTTTTAAAATCGCTATTTAGAACGTTTTCAGAATGCTCTTCGCGGATTTCCACCTCTTTTAAATTTGATATTTTTTAGCAAATGTCATTAGTGAACATTTATATCTTATAAATAATTAACATGCCAAATTTTGTGCTTCTAGGCCCTTCAGTAAAACAAAAATCACATTTTTATAATGTTTTTTACTTCTGAACCGCCTTTTGGTTAGTGACGCAGCCATAAGATATAGTGTATGTTTGAACCGGGGCGAATACCATCATTTTGGTACCATTACTTTTGAAATCGGTTTGGTAGTTTCAGAGATTATCCCCGATACTCGCCAAAAGTGACGCCAACTTGGCACTAATTCTGGTATTTTGTGAAATTCTCATAAATTGCCATTGTAATCCAATACTTATCTTCTAACCAACCGTTAATGTTTAATTAATGGTGATTTCTGATTTTTTCCTATTTATAGATCCAATAACCTACTTTCACACCAAATTTCAACTTCTTAAGTCACCTGGAAGTAGTCGAACATTTATATGAGTGAGTCAGTGAGTCAGTGGTAAAAACAGTGATTTTCAGACGTCAATTTCTCGTGAACGGTAAAAGATTTTTAAAAAAATTATAGGATTCGGAAATTAGAAGATGGTCTTACATGACACGAAAAATTGCAATTGTGTAGGTCAAATAAAATTTAAGTTATTGAGGGGTCAAAAGTGGCCCGAAATGGTTCGGGTAATATAACCCACGGCCAGTGTTACGCCTTTCTATTTTGTGAACTTGGCTGACACACTGCCGTGTGTCTAGATATATTTGGTTCTGACGGTAGAATCTTGGTGTGGAGAAAACCCAGGGAAGAATTTCGCAAACAGAACTTGGTACCAACAGTAAAACATGGTGGAGGAGGAGGAGTTATGGTATGGGGGTGTATGTCGCCCGCTGGAGTTGGTAATCTTGTTTTTATTGACAGTATAATGGATCAGTACAAGTATATTGATATTTTAAAGCAAAATTTGAAATCTTCAGCACGAAAATTGAACCTTCATAACGATTTTAAATTCTACCAGGACAATGACCCCAAGTACACTGCTCTGAACGTTAGACTCTGGCTGCTATATAACTGTCCTGAAATAATAAAAACACCACCACAATCTCCAGACTTAAATCCCATAGAGAATATTTGGCAAGAATTGAAATCAAGAATTCGCAAACACACCATTTCTTCAAAACAACAACTAAAATCGGTGCTTCAAGAAGAATGGGGTAAAATCACTCCAGAAATCACAAAAAAATAGTCGAATCCATCCCAAAAAGATTAAATCATGTTTTAAAAGTAAAAGGAAATCCAACAAAATATTAAAACCTTTTAAAAAGTAAAATTTTTGGATAAATATTTGATGGAAAAGTAAGTGTCCCATCACTTATGTGAGCCATTTTTTGCTCACTGAACAATTGTATTTTTACTGTTCTGAATAATTGTATTTTTACTAAATTAATATTTTAATATTTTGACAAAATGTATGTTATGTAATAATTGTTACTAACTTTAAATATGAAACACATCCAAAAAATTTTTGCACATGTTTGTTTATTTATTTTATTGCAGTTTCTTTTTATAAAGCACAAGTGTCCCATCACTTTTGTGAGACACTGTAGCTCATATGATTGAGGGATTTAAAAGATAATTTATGGATGATAAAATTTTCCAAATAGAATCATACGTTATTGATATTATTTTGCAACTTTTTTTTATATATTTGTTAGAGTTTTTAAATTCTGTGTAAAATTTATAGAGAGATTTTACATATACGTCCCAATAATAAAAATATTTTCTTTCATAAATTTATTTCTTTTAAATTTGCGTATTTCATTGCTTTAATTTTTGCTTCTGTGTTACCCATAGCAATGGAACTACACTTAAAAATATCATAGATGTGAAAGTATGTGTAATTGTTTGAAGTCAAATTAACGTAAATATAAATCAAATAATGTCTTTGCGTCTGTATTTACACATGGATTTTACGCGGAAAATAAAGACAGGCTATGTTCTATTTAATTTGTTCAAATATTTTTCTTATAAATTAAAAAGCTCATTATTTTTATAAAGAATAAATTGATATTTTTCTATAAAATTTAACCTTTTCGATAATAATCAAATCTTTCAATCGTTTTAATACTGTTGCCAAGAAAATCAGATCTCGAAATAATAATTTTTGCTAAACAGTTAATTTTGATTTGAAAGATTTTCTATAAGAGGAAAATGAAATAAAAAATAGACATGAATACATCTTCATAATCGAAATAATACGAAAATACGAAAACAATGTGAATTTGACCTCATATATCAAAAATAAAATTAATATCACTTACGATTGAAATAAATGTGCCATGTTTTATTACGTTAATTCTGATTATTAAAAACAATGTTACCAATATTTCACGGTTTATCGTCTGCATACAGCTAATAGAAATGTTTAATTCTTAATCGAAAATTTCAATAAGAAAATAAAATTGAAAAGCAAATGGATAGTAAACGACAAAATAATGCTCCGCAAAATGACAGCATTGATTAGGAAATAAACATTTTCATTCGTATAAACCAGGGCTGTCGAAAGCGGCACGCTTTGCAGGTTTTTTTGGCGCCCTTTTGAAAGTTTCCTGTTACTGGTCTTTTTTTTTTTAGATTACTAGGGGGGCCCCGCCACCCTGCTCGCTATGCTCGCCAACCCCCCGCGTAATCGCTTCGCGATTCCAAATTATCGGCTACCCCTGCTTGCTGCGCTCGCCAATAACCCATGGTATGAATAAGCAGTTGCAGACCTTTCAAATGATGTGTCACACGACTGGTGCTGTAAAGAAATTAAAATTGTGCCCCCCTGGGGGGCAGAGTGGGAGGCGACACAAAAGACATCCATAATATGAATAAGCAGCTGCAGACCTCTCTAATGATATATCACACGACTGGTGTTGTAAAGAAATTAAAAATGTGCCCCCTGGGGGGCAGAGTGGGGGTGACACACAAGACATCCATAAAATGAATAAACAGTTGCAGACCTTTCAAATGATGTGTCACACAATTGGTGTTGTAAAGAAATTACAAAATGAGACCCCTCTGAGGGCAGAGGGGGGTTACACACAAGATATCCATAAAATGAATAAGCAGTTGCAAACCTCGTGTCACACAATTGGTGTTGTAAAGAAATTAAAAATGTGCCCCCCTGGGGGGCAGAGTGGGGGGTGACACACAACACATCCATAATATGAATAAGCAGTTGCAGACCTTTCAAATGATGTGTCACACAACTGGTGTTGTAAAGAAATTAAAAATGTGACCCCCCCTGGGGAGAGCAGAGTGTGGGGGTGACACACAAGACACCCATAATATGAATAAGCAGTTGCAGATCTTTCATATCTTGTGTAACACGACTGGTGTTGTAAAGAAATTAAAAATGTGTCCCCCCTGGGGAGCAGAATGGGGGATAACACACAAGACATCCATTATATTAATAAGCAGTTGCAGACCTTTCAAATCTTGTGTAACACGACTGGTGTTGTAAAGAAAATAAAAATGTGTCCCCCCTGGGGAGCACAATGGGCGATAACACACAAGACATCCATTATATGAATAAGCAGTTGCAAACCTCTCAAATGATGTATCAAACGACTGGTGTTGTAAAGAAATTAAAAATTTGGCGAAATATTACAGTTATCGCCAAGTTGGCGTCACTTTTGACAACTAATTTTGGTCGCCAAATTTGGCGATATATCGGCAAGTTGGCGACAAACTTGGCGATTGTTGGCGATGGTAACCTTTCCTCTCTTTATGGTAACCCATACGGCGATGCATAGACGGAGTCCTTTCCTGATTGGTCTATTCGACTCATGGAAGGAGTGGACAAACCGGATTCGTTAGTTCCGGAAATCTTCCACATCAGCATCATTCCAGGAGTCATTCCTTTTAAGGGTAGTTTTTTTTTACTATAGAAGGAAAACTCACTTGTAAAGGATGTTTTATTTAAAATCAATGATATTTGATAGAGAAATGTTTTAAAAATCTCTACAAGAGTATTTCATGCATCATCACGCATCATTTTTCATTTTACGAATAAAAGTTCGTCGATTCTTATGTTTTACTTGGCGCTTCTTTTTACATTCGTCATACTTTCTTTTTGGCAATAGTTTATAATAATCGGCTCAAATTTTCACATTTTTATAACTGACAAGGAAGGTCTCCATACTGGGCATACTCAGATTTTTTTTTTTTTTTTTAGAAAAAAAATACTATTTAAACTACTAATGTATGTAATAAAGGATAAGTGAAAATTAGCGGCGGAATTACATTAGAAAACATGTAAAAAAATAAAATTCTTAGGAATATTTGGCGTGAAAAGACGAAAGTATCACACGACTTGGCGAGCAGCAATTCTCTCCGCCAAAAGCAAACGATTTTAATGCAACTGAAAGCTTTTGGATTTCGGAATCCGTGTAAATGGTATTTAATGAATTTAAACATAAAAAATAAGAGAGTTTAGTATATTATATAGATATATATGTAATAAACTGCATATATATATTCATTATTTGTTGCTGTAGTTATTTAATTTACCTCTGAAAAAAATATTTTCATACATAAAAAATTCTTATTCAGTAAAATTATTTTCACACATTTAAGCGTATTCAAACATAAAAGATGTTTCCATAACAACAAAATCGAATTGACAATGCTCAACTGGACTTTGAACTTGGAACAATTTTAATGAATCTAAATTTGTATTTCGTTTTAAATCTCAAATTTTGATGGTTAAATTTGAATATAAATACACATAAATATCAATGTAACGAAATTGTATTTAAAACAAACTAAAACTGAAAAAACAAAGATATTTAATTTATCTAAACACGTTGAACATGAAACTTTTTTCCCTTTAAAATGCATTTGACATGAAAAAAGAAAATAGTTTTTGAAATTGCTTTTCATCGCCAACCGATGATAAATCGGCAAATAACGAAATTTTCATTATTTTTTTACGGACAAGGTACGGAGGTTCCGCCGAAATTTTTTTTATAAATGTATATAGTCTCATGAGAAGAACATTCTGTAATTTTTTTCAGAATTTTCGGAGTATGCCCGCATGGAGGCCTTCCTTGTGAAGTATGTCAAGGCCATATAAATATTAAATTAAATATTGTCACCTTTGAAGTGTTATGAATACTTGGTTAATTTTTGATGTTATCAATCACGAATAAAATCCTTCTATAGTAAAAAAAAACTAGCCTTAAAAGGAATGACTCCTGGAATGATGCTGATGTGGAAGATTTCCGGAACTAACGAATCCGGGTTTTCCACTCCTTCCATGAGTCGAATAGACCAATCAGGAAAGGGCTCCGTCTATGCATCGCCATATGGGTTACCATAAAGAGAGGAAAGGTTACCATCGCCAACAATCGCCAAGTTTGTCGCCAACTTGGCGATATATCGCCAAATTTGGCGACCAAAATTAGTTATCAAAAGTGACGCCAACTTGGCGATAACTAATATTTCGCCAAATTTTTAATTTCTTTACAACACCAGTCGTTTGATACATTATTTGAGAGGTTTGCAACTGCTTATTCATATAATGGATGTATTGTGTGTTATCCCCCATTCTGCTCCCCAGGGGGGACACATTTTTATTTTCTTGACAACACCAGTCGTGTTACACAAGATTTGAAAGGTCTGCAACTGCTTATTCATATTATGGATGTCTTGTGTGTCACCCCCACACTCTGCTCTCCCCAGGGGGGGGAGGGCGGTCACATTTTTAATTTCTTTACAACACCAGTTGAGTGACACATCATTTGAAAGGTCTGCAACTGCTTATTCATATTATGGATGTGTTGTGTGTCATCCCCCACTCTGCCCCCAGGGGGGCATATTTGTAATTTCTTTACAACATCAATTGTGTGACACATCATTTGAAAGGTCTGCAACTGCTTATTCATACCATGGGTTATTGGCGAGCGCAGCAAGCAGGAGTAGAGAATAATTTGGAATCGCGAAGCGATTACGCGGGGGGTTGGCGAGCATAGCGAGCAGGGGGACGGGGCCCCCCTAGTATGTTAAAAAAATACTAACCGACTTTTAAAAAAATCAAGCTTGGCGACAACTTGGCGCTAACGCATATGAATGCATAGTTTTAATATGCTTATGATTTGAAAACGGTTGCAACAATGGAAGATGATTTGCGACAAATCATTATTTTTTAATCAAATCCACATTTTTCCATTAAAAAGATTCTAATCATCAGAATTAAATGAAATTACAATGGGACCACATGAGTATCTTATACATTCAAACTGAAAAAGAATTATCAAAATCGGTTCATATTTAGGGAAGTTATGAGTGAACAAGAAATAGATACAGGTCGAAATCATAACCTCGTCCTTGAAGTCGGTTAAAAAGAAATGATTCGCTTATTTTATTCATTTATCTTTTTTTAATAATACGGGAATGAAGTCACCGGTAGCAGCTTATAGTCTGTGTAAAAATCCCCTAATTAATTCAGATTACGAAAGATAAAGCAGCAGAGTCAACTGAGGGCAGTAAAAGATTTTTTAATGTTTGGTAATTTGATCTGAAACATTGGTTTGCGTTAAATATGAACAGTATTTATAACATTATGATTTTAATTTTAATTTAGATACTATTGGATAGATATCAGAAAAGCTATTTCATTGCACCAAATCACATTTGCGGTTTAATTAACTGGCAATGGACAGAATGATGAATAATCAGCTGTTGGCTTTAAAAGTCTTTAAACATACCTATTTTTAGATGGTTTTAGTGAATTAATTCTATCGAGTAGATTATTATGTATTTAGATAAGATGTTAGATATAAACATTATAGAGCAGCAATCAAAACTTTCTTTTTTCGGAAACAAAATTGTAAAATTTTAGATTACTGAGTTAACACTTACAAAAGCTCCTGATACATCAGATTTAGGTGTTTGTGGTTGGCAGGCATGTAGAAGTATGAGGATAATGAAAGATGCTGTTCCAAACTGTTACTTATCCTTTTAAATCAAAACGTATAAAGAAATGCAAGATATACGATAACCATTAGCACAGTAATATTAATAGAAAGATACGAATTTATATTTAATGAGACCTCGGGGGGTTAAGGAGGGCGATGCCCTCCTGAAGAAATTACTATATTATAATAAAAAAACAGAAATAATAGATCAAAATGAAAATTTCAGAATATCCTATTATAATATCTAAATTTTTTATTTAACGCTTTTGATGGCTGAAAATTTCTTATTCTTATTTTATTCTTATAAATAATTACGCAATTTGAGAATTTTAAATTACAGTTTGCGGGAAGTTGAATATTACCCAAAGAGTGTTTAAAAAAAATGATGTGCAAAACTGAAGTTGAGGATCCTGATCTGCAGATTTACTAGTTTTTAATATGTGGCCGTTAAAAAACAATTTATAGAGTTTGGTTGAATTTACGTTTCTAAAATTAAAATGTGTGTATTATGCTTAAAATAAAGAAGCAGAAAGAATATAAAAAATATTTTTACTTTCGAATATTTATCTTGTGAAATATTGCTTCGCGAACCCAAACAAAGCATGGCCTTTACTAGTTAAAGTCAAAGAAGATTTTTTTAACTAACCCAACAAGTTACTAAATATTAATATTTTATCCAATAAGTTCCAAAAAGCTGCTAAGTGTTGAGGTATTTTTTAACAATGCTTTATAATTAACTATTGTATAAACTTAAAAGTTACCGTCTAAATATGAAAATTGCCTTATTTATCCGCACTCTCCTCTACTTGTTAAATTATATAAATTTATTGAATATAAAATGCCTTTGAGAGGAAAATAAAAAAGTGGGTGAGAAAATAATAGATAATTTACTGCTACCAATTGTTAGAAGTTGGCATATACCAACATATCTGCTGGAAACTTTTGTACATTTAAGGCAAAACAATTTTTTACACAATTTTAAGGAAATTGAAAAAATAATCTTTTTATTCTTTTAAATGACGTACTCCGCTTGATATTGAGTGTGTAAAAGAATACAAAAATGAATGTTATGTAGAAGTCTCTTTAACCCCTTAACTGGTTTGCCCGAACGGCGTTCGGGCAAGACGAATTTATTTATTTCATCATTTAAAGCTTTTTTGGCACCACTATTATTTTTAAGAAAATTTTCATACTATTGAAAGACGGCAATGTTTAGACTAAATTTTGCGAATATTTTATTAAAATAAGTGGTGTGAGTCCGCTATTTTCAATTTATTGAACGGAAAAGAATTAACCAGTTAAGGGGTTAAGATTGTAATGGAAAATTAATACGCTACGACAACAATTCTTGAGATAGTTAAAAACTATATGAAAAAAATAGCCCAAAACTTTGTTATTTTTTGATCACTTAAAAATTTTCTAAAAGATTTTTTTAGGGTAATTGGATTTTATCAAGCTGTCCTCAGTATCGACATGTCATAAAAGTCTACTACCCGACTTTTTGCAAGGTAAGATCTTTTTTGGCACAATTCCCCTGGACTATATAAGCTACTAAAAGTAGTTTTGAATCTATATCGATAAAGTTGTATGCCTAGACGCCAATATCACTTAATTATTCTGGTGTTTTATCCAAAGCAAACATGTTTAAAATCGAAAAGTATGCATAAGAAGATATGCCTTCTTTCATTATGGTATTTTTTGGATTTATTTTGAAATTGCTTATTAAATAAAATTTCTGGTTGGAAACACATTGTCTTGAATCAGATTCCGGAATAACTAAGAAATGTTTGCATCTACGGTTCTATGGCCTAATTTGAGCCACATTAGATGATAAATGTATCCATTTCTGATCTTCAATGTCGCAATTATGTTTTCATACTCAAAAGGTTGTAACAGATAACAAACTATATTTGTGATGATGTGAGGTTTCTTGTGTTATGAGTAGTAAAATAACAAGCTTAATGATTTGATCATACAATCGGTTTTCTTTAATTCGAAATCGTCGGGGACACAAGAAATGTTCGAATTATCCAAAGTTCGAATTATGGAAAGTATGAGAAGAAAGCATGCTTAAAATGGTACTATAACAAGGGAATTAATATTATAGTGTGTTTTTTAATGTATTTATTCTGTTATCATTAGAATATGTCTTAATATTAAATTAAAATACATAAACACATAAACTAATTAAGGGATTAGAAATAAGCACAATGGAAGAAAAATTTGAGGTGTCACTGATGGACATACGGGACACTAAGAAAGTGGATATCAAATGCATGGGATTATATGTATATTCATTCAGAACAATTCTAATAAAATCAAAGAAAGAAAGTTATTCAAAGGATCCGAAGTCCATGAGAAAGAAAGGAAAAATGAAAAATCGGCAGTCTCGTTAGTTCGAACTAAACGAAGTGAAGAGAAAATGAGTTCGAATAAATGAAAAATAAATTAACGTTATTCTGCCACTGAAAATTTTGGGACTTCAAGTTTAGCTCGAATTAAACGAATATCTGAATTTCCGATTTCGAATTAACGAGAGTCGATTGTATTTCTGCGATTGCGAAATAGTGAATTTTGCAGAAGCAACTCTGTTACCCTCACTATACTACTTCTGACTATGACATACATTTCAGGCTTAATATAAGTCCTGGTCTAGCACAAACTGCATCAAAATTGAAAAGTTTCCATCAACCGCCCATAAGATAGTTAACGTACAATGACTCACATTTTATTAATATGTACCTGTAATCGGTACTTTAACTGGTATTTATTACATAAAATTAATTGCGGAAAACAAAAATACATAAATTTAAATGTTCGTTTAATCGTTGAAAGTAGAAAACCAGATGAATTATATATTTTAGCTTCATAGTTTGTATTTGGAAATTGTTTAATTAAGATTTATTATTTATGCAAATTTATATTTCATACATGAGATACAAGCGCTAGAGTTAAAAAAAAACTTAGCGCTAAATAAAAACTGCTATTTAAAAAAAAAAAGAACCTATTGAAATAAACAAGTTTGATGAAAAGCATCAACTTTAAACCTTTAAAAACATATTCTTTTAAATAAATAAAAAATAACTTATTTTTTTCTTTTTTGCATTGTTATTATCTAAGTTTTTTACAGTTTCAGAATTTAAAAAAAAACTTTTCTCTTTTATAAAATAAATATGCATACTTATATATGCGAGCTAATATTAATTTACTAATCAGATATCTAAAAATATATCTTCATCAAGCTCACCGGCAAAGTTATCTTTTATCCATAACATATTCTTTATTCTCATATAAGTTTCAATGAAATGCATTTACTATTAAATATGGAAAAAGAAAACCTTCTTTAAAAAGAAAAATAATCCAGGCATAAACGTCAATTATTCAGTTTTTAGGGCTACAAAAAAAACCTAAAATAAAAATATTAATGTCTCAATGAACTGAAATTTCCATATATATTGAATTCTCCATAATCCAGAAAAAAAAAAGGGGGAGAGATATTTCAATGTGACACCGGAAAATGAAACAAGAGCGTGAGGCAATGTCATATTCTATTATGCTCATATTAATAA
Source organism: Maratus speculifer (assembly GCA_964019185.1). NCBI lineage: Eukaryota > Metazoa > Arthropoda > Arachnida > Araneae > Salticidae > Maratus > Maratus speculifer. The sequence continues at coordinate 39,651,094 of OZ025296.1, forward strand.
TTCTCATATCTTAGGATGTAAGCATCATAAAATCGCACAAAGAAAAATTTAAACAGTAGTCGCTCGTTATATTGTAACTCGTTACATCGCTTATTCTCATATATAATTTTGTTTTATGTGTGTCCCGAAAAAACTTCGTTCACGCTTAATCACACTTTTAACCCCTTAACCCATTAACGCCCGAATTATTTTCTTCGCTAAAATTTAAGTTTTGTATTTCCCACCACTTTTAAAATCAAATTAACTTTTATCTAAATTTATCGAGGATTCTGTCTCGTGAAAGAAGGTTTATATTTATCTTCCTCTTTACTGGTGGGAAAACCGTTTTCTTGCTGTTTTTGTAACCGTCCTCAAACGAGGACGCTGGGCGTTAATGGGTTAACTTGCTTTTTCTTTTCCTTCAGTAAATTGAAAATAAAGGATTTACACCACTATATTTTAGATAAAATATTTGTAACATTTAGTATAAACATTTCTGGCTTTAAATAGTATCAAATTATTTTTTTAATAATAGTGAGATCAAAAACTTTAAGTGATGAATTAAACAATTCGATTAATACGTTGACTGACACTGAGTTTGACACTGAAACTGAAGGTAGTCTATCAGGAACCCCCAAGGACAGTTGACTTGGGATGACCAACATATGCTTATAATCATCACTCTGATAGTTAAACCGAAAGGCGGCAGCATAAAAAATCACCTCAAGTTCACGGATAAAATTCCAGAATTAGTTAAAACTCGATTCGCATATTGAAACGAAATCGGTCTGCCAAGTGGAAATTACCTAAAAACCCGATTTTAGCGGTTGACTGTTAGGTTTACCATTGTGTTTTCCTGCACACAAAGGTGTGAAAACAACAAGGACTGGGAGCAGGAAAACGCAATGGTAAACCTAACAGTCAACCATTAAAATCAAGTTTTCAGATGTTTTCCACCAAGATCTGAATTGGCAGACCGATTTCCGAAAAATCGAATTTTTGATTACTTTTATATCAGTTTAAATAAATATATTCAATAAGATGTATCTTCGATTGATGTGGTACTTATTTCATTTCAGTTTTTTTTTTTTTTTTTTTTTTTTTTTTGTATTTTCTGGTTTAAAATGTGTATCTCATCTTAGGGAAGGGATGGTATATTTCAAGTATGAAGTATAAATAAAATCCATCATTTTTTTTTTCTTTTTTGTAGCAAAGAAAATGTGATTGCCCGTTGCTCAAAAATTTCTAAAGTTATCTTTAAGACTAATTGAGACACATAGATCTTCAGTTCGTTTTCCTTTCAACGGCTATGTGTGATGGATTACCCATTACCGAGGTCCATACATAAAAGACCTGCAAAAACAATCCTCCAATGGAGACCGAAAACAAATATCGGCTTGATAAATATGATCACCTCGAGGTTAAAAAATAATGGTATAAATGATTTTCTGAGAACTACATGGAGGAGAAAATCATTTTATCTGTGTTAGATATCGAAGAGATTTATAGTTCTTTATAGTGTATCTGAAGAGAAAACTAATACACTAGCACCAAAAAAAAGGGATCATATTGATCTTTAAAAAATTATGCAATGGTTTTTAAAAAAACAAAAATCGCATATTAAGACTTGTGATTTTTTTACTAGAAATAATTTTGGGTGCGATGATCTAGTCCTTATCTTCTCTAGCCCTGACTTAACCCCTTAATGATCGCATTAAATTACGGCTTGATAATTCAAATTCATTATTGCCATCACTTTTAAAAAAAATATATTCATCTTATTTAATGACAAGTTAAATGGCGTAATTTTTTTTCCCAAGCACCTTCGTCGTTCCAAGCCCAAGCTCGCACTCTGATTGGTTGTTGCTCTCGGCACTATTTTCATGTAACTTGGCGATAATCATACTTGGCGTAGCGATAGATGCTTCCGTCCGTCGAGTTTGATTTCCTTCCGAACCGAGTACAAAGTAACTTTTCTGTTGCAGCATTGGATTAAATGGAACGTGTCTTACTGAAAGCTGTACTCTTTAAAAGTTTTTACACACAAGAGCACAAGATCACGAGGATAAGAATGAAGGAAGAATAAGAATGAGTAGGTCAGGTTTTAGGTTTACTCGTTCACTTACGAGCGAAGTATTTTTCGCCAAGTATGGTTATCGCCAAGTTACGTGAAAACAGTGCCGAGAGCAACAACCAATCAGAGTGCGAGAACGACGAAGCACTCTGATTAGCTTGGGCTTGGGCTTGCCCACGGGCTTGAGGGGTTGAGGGACGGCTTGGGCTTGGAACGACGAAGGTGCTTGGGAAAAAAATTTCGCAGTTAAATTATACCAAAATAAACCCAATTACACTATTTTATAAAACTGGTGGAAATCAGGCAATTCTGAATAAAAGCTGTAAAGCTTGCTTCCCGTGAAAGTCTCGGGCGCGACGATTAAATGGTTAATCATAAAACGCCCGAAAATTTTACTCAAGTTTGCTGATAATATAAATCACCAGAATTTTTATTCAAAATTATTTAATTTATTTATTTAAGGGGTCTCAGGACTTTTAAAATTGGAAAAATTGAAAAAAATAAGACCATCTTCAATATATAATATCTTAAAATGTTTATGATATTAAAACACAATTTCTATTAAGATGAAAGATATGAGCATTTTCTTTCATTTTATGCTTTTAAAAAATTGCAAGGTGCAGAATTAGCATTTACAGAGCGCTCCAAACTGCCGGACATTTGAAGAGCAGAAAATTGACATAACAACTTACGCGCACGATTACAAAATAAATATTGAAACTAGAATGGAAATTTTGGTGTTCACTTATACATCAGATTGCAATAATTATCTTGAACCTAAATACATTTATATTTAAAGCATTTTTCTATTTTTAATACACAATTGTATTTAACTGATAGAATATTTTGAAAATTTCAACAAGATAATCACCTAAAAATTAAATTTTTTTAACAATAAAATGGAAAATTTATGTTTAGTTTATACAAATTAGCATGAAATATATATTTTCAAAGTTTTATGTAAAAATACTTGCAAGATTTTGAGATATCGTGCGCGCTATGACCAGAGTTGGCAAAAACCCAACCCACCCGGGTTTTGTGGGTTTTTCTGGGTATTTGTGGGGCTTTTCTGGGTTTTTGTGGGTTTTAGTTATTCCACTGTATATTTGTATATTTAATAATATATGCGTGTACTCATTGAAAAATATATTTATTAAGTTACATTTTTTAATTACATCTTATCTATTTGTTACTAATTAATATTATTTATAATATCAGTTAATAAATTTATTCTATACTGATATTAGTATTAATACATCAATAGAAAACTTAAAGCTAATATCAGAATAAGTTTATTTACTGATATAAAATAATTTTCATACCATTAATAATTCATGTTAATTATTATTAATACTATTATTAATACTACTTTAAGTGAAAAAAGTGAGTTCTTATCACTTTTAAATATATTTTAGTTATCACAATGAATAGTTAATTCTATTTTTGTAATAACCATAATAATTAAAATTGCTATAGTAGTATTATAATAGTTATTATAATAGTTATTATTATAATAGTTATTATAATAGTAGTATTATAATAATTAAAATAGTTGGCTTTGCCTGCTAGTGGGACTGGTCCTTTTATAAGTAAACCTCGAAGTGAGCAAACTTCGAATTAAATCTACACTGCCTATGGCACTGCATAACAGGTCGAAAGCATGCACTACTAATACCCTCCTTTTAAACAAATCTCTAATTTAGATGCACATCTCAAACCGTATCTCCACTGCCTACAACACCATGTAGAGGATGCTGCGCATGTACAGAAGGATCCTTCCTTTCAAATGAATGTATAATTTATATGCAAATGTCATGCAAAACGTATCTCGAACTGGGTTCCAGCTCCATACAGCCCTGTATAGCAGGCATACTGCACACACACTATCAGGTAGTGCGCTATATTCTTAACAAAAATATATTTGAACAAAACTCTGTTAAACAACCTATCTGTAGCTAAGTTAAGGGAGTGGCGTTTTAAGACAAGAAATTAATATTTTTCCAGAAATTACTACAGAAAATAGCAGTATTTGACACAGTATTCCTTTTTATAAATTTTTATCGTATGTTATAAGCTAAGCTATCTTAAAGTTTGAAACAGAGCAAGCAAGAATTTAAGGTTTTTACAAAAATTAATAATAAAAAATAGTGGTATTTGAGGGGAAAAGTGTTTGAATTTTAAATAGCAGCTAACAATTATATCTTCAGCTCTTGATGAGCTGCAAAAAGATACAACTACTTTGCCATGTTCTGTTAAGAGTAGTATTTGATTACTATTCATATTAGTACTTTAGATTTATTTGGAAAAATTTGATGGAATCAGAAGAATTGAAACAACACAAGGAAATTATGCTGAAGTGCTACAAACAAATCATTGGGACTGTGCATTTTTTAGCTAATATAATGGATGAAAATTTAGAGGTGAAAGGCTTTGGAAAAGGAAGAAACTGATGCTTGGATAATGCAGTGTTATTCACAGTGGTTACCTGCGATATTGGCATTTAAAATTAAAGACATGCTATTTTCCTAAATTACTTTTCTCAGAAAGTATTATGTCACAATTCTCAGCTTCAAAATGATGGGAAATTCTTAAAGGAAAAGTATAGAAAAAGAAAAACAAGTTAGATTCTAATTTTTGTTGTTTTTTCCAATTTCTGCTTTCTGTTCCATCTAGTTCTGCTTCCATCGAGAGGATTTTCTCTACATTTGGATTCATATAGTCTAAATTACAGAACAGACTAGGCTCAGAGCTGTGTGAAAAATTAATAAAAAATTATAAATATTACCATAAAACTTAAAGTGAATGTGATTTTAATCGGTAAACTATAAAAAAAATCAATTATAATTATTTTGTATTACATTGCGTAAACTATTGGAAATATCTTTTTATAAAATAAATAGATAAATTGATAAAATAAATATTCTAAAATAAACTACCACTTAATTACCACAAATATGACTTTTTTATAAGATTTTGTATTAAAAAAAAAAAAAAAAAAAAAAAAAAAAAAAAAAAAAAAAAAAACTAGTTTTTGGGTTTAAAAGGTAAATTTGTATTATGTTATAAGGAGAATTTGCAGATTCAGAAATGATTTTTAGCAAAAACCCACTTTTAACAAAAATCCAGGCGGGTTTTTTTTATTTTTATTTTATATTTTATTTAGCGTAATAATGCTTTTCTATGGCAAATCCAATGATTTAAAAAAAAATTTTCCTTGAGAGAAAATGACACATTTGATTAATGAAATTCAATGATAAATGGATACTGAAATTTACCAGTTAAATTATTCGTATTATTTTGAAATTTTGTCTATGCATTTGTCAGATTTTTTTAATTATTACTGTAAATTTTGGCGATGTTTTATAAATGTGTTCCAATAATATAAACTAATTTGTTTTACAGATTTACTTATTTCAAATATATTTATTTCATTTTCTTTATTTTCTCTTAATGGTTGCTAAGCAACCATTCATATTAATCTTTATCCTTATAATGTTATAAATTTGAAAGCGTGTACGAAAATTTAAATAAAGTCAATATCAAAACTGATGGATTAATAATTGTCTTTGTATCTTTGCGTATAAGTATAATATAGCCTAGAAAAGAACATAGACTATTTTTTATTAATTTTATTCAAATATTTTCCTTAATAATTCAAAATTTCATTCTTTTTCTTACAGAATCAGTAGGGATTTTTTAGATAAAATTTAACCAATTTCCTTTATTGTTGCCAAAAAAATCAAAGTCTGGAATAATAATTTTTCAACGGCAATACGTTTCAATTGAGTAATTTCCATTCAAAAAATTAAACTAAGAAAAAATAAATAAATATGACGCCAGAATAAAAATAAAAATTGATATATTGTTAAATATTAAACACGGATATTTGTTTCGTTAATAAAAAATTTTCTGACAAAGATGGGGGCATAATTAGAAATAAAAGAAATAAAAAAGAATTATATTTTTAACAAATATTTCACTTTGTAAAATATGACGTCATAATTGAAATAAAACAGGTATTTTATAGTAGTCGTTAAAAATACAAGGAACATGGATATCAATAGCTCATGAATAATGACGTAATTGCCGAACCGTCGGTGAAGGCTTACTTTGGAGACACGAAATTTTTTGTTTTCCGTCTGTCAGTCTGCCTTCTGAATGTCTGTCCCGCGATAACTTCCTCAAAATGCTTCTGATTAACTTGAAATTAAATGAGTAATTTGGTAAAGTATCCAGATTTAGCTGCATAGTTTTTCGCTATATTTGGTTCATACGTCGGAAAATATCGAACATTTTATTTTACGCAATAATGTTTTTTATATAGCAATTCAAGCGATATTTCCATTTTTATTTGTTCAAAGGAAATACAGTGTCTCACATAAGTGATGGGACACTTGTGCTTTACAAAAGGAAACTAATCAAATAAATAAAAAAAAAACATGTACACATTTTTTTGTGGGTGTGTTTCATACTTAAATTTAGTAAAGATTATTACATAATAAACATTTTGTCAAAATATTAAAATATTAATTTAATAAAAATACAAATGTTTAGAACGGAGCAAAAAATAGCTCACATAAGTGATGGGACACCATTATATATGCAACAAAAATCGTCTGAAATAAGCAATAAAAATATTTTTTGGGGTTTTATTTTTACTTAAAAGCAATTAGCAATAATTTATAAAATCGTCTGCAGTATTTCTCTCCCGTTTGTTTTGGAATTTTTGTGTTTTTTAGTTCTGTGTAGCCATGAATGCAAAACGAAAAGAAACTTCGCCTGAAATTCGAAAATTAGTTATTAATTTGCATATTGAAAGTGGAAAATCTATTAGAAAAACTGCTGAAACAGTTAACTTGAGTCGTTCAACAGTTTTCAATATCATTAAACGATATAAAAAGAATCATATGATTCAGGATAAAAGAAGACCTGGCTGACCATCAAAGCTATCCAATGGAATAAAGCGAATTATCGTTCGAAATATTAAAAAAAATCCAAGAAATAGTGCTTCAAAAGTTGCTGCTGATTTACAAGCATTATATGGAATAATTGTTAATCCTGAGACTATTAGAGGGGTAATTCGATCTGCTGGATATCACGGTAGAGTAGCCAGGAAAAAATTCTTCGTAAGTGAAAAGAATAGAAAACTCAGACTAGCTTTCGCAAAATCCAACATAAATAAGAATTCTGATTGTTGGAATAAAGTTATATTTGATGATGAGAGTAAATTTAATCCTATCAAAAAACATGAATGTGAAAGAATGCCAAGTTTGTTAAAGGTTTTGCTAATAAAATAAGTGAGATCTAACTGCAAACCAAGTTCTTTCGAAGCTCCTTAAAGCATAGCTCCTGTCATGCATAATATTCTTCAAATGCTTAAAATGATTTAGTATGTTACTTGTTATTCAATAGAGCGACTTGGCAAGTTTTCTCTTATTCAAATTTCTTTATTTAATTGATCAGAACTTAAAGTTGATCACTTAATTAATTTATCAATACCTTAACTTCAATGTTCTTATTCGAACTCTCGATTGACTAGATTTTTGCCAATCAGATTCTAGATTAAATTATACTCAGACTCAAACATTAAAGTTGGTGGCTGAAAACTTGCCAAGTCGCTCTAATGAATAACAAGTAACATACTAAATCATTTTAAGCATTTGAAGAATATTATGCATGACAGGAGCTATGATTTAAGGAGCTTCGAAAGAACTTGGTTTGCAATTAGATCTCACTTATTTTATTAGCAAAACCTTTAACAAACTTGGCATTCTTTCACATTCATGTTTTTGATAGGATATCATTATTACTTTCTTCTATCTTTACAAGAAGAAAGTATTGGATTCATGAAAATTTTCGACTTCCGGTTTTCGACGGATTTATACGTTTTAGAAGGTCCTGAATACGTTTTGACTATTTTTAGAAAATGTCTGTCTGTGAGTCTGTCCGTCTGTCTGTCTGTCTGTCTGTCTGTCTGTATGTCTGTCTGTCTGTATGTGACAAAAAATTTGTGGGCGCTCTATCTCAAGAACTAATGCTCTAAATTTAATAAAATTTTATATTCAGTTAGACCTTGATATGAATTAGTGCCTATTGGTTTTTGATGAAAATTGGCCTGCAGGTGGCGCTGCTATACTACGTTTTTCATAATTTTCAAGATTGCTATATCTCAAGAACTAATGCACAGAATTTCACCAAACTTCAGATTCTGTGACCCCTTGATATAAATAGACGCTGATTAAGTTTTGGTGTAAATTGGCCAGCAGGTGGCGCTGCTGTGCCACGTTTTTCATGATTTTCATGATAGCTATATCTCAAGAACTAATGCACAGAATTTCACCAAACTTCAGATTCTGCGATACCTTGAGATACATAGCCGCTGATAAGGTTTTGGTGTGAACTGCCCTATAGGTGGCGCTGCTATGCTACATTTTGCACGATTTTTGCGATAGCTATATCTCAAGAACTAATGCAGAGAACTTTATCAAATTTTAGATTCTGTTACACTAGAATATATAACATAATTAGACGTTGATTACATTTTGGTATTAACCTTGCAACAGGTGGTGCAGCTATGCTGCATTTTGCACGATTTTTCCGATAGCTATATCTCAACAACCAACAGAATTTCATCAAACTTCAGATTTTGTTACAAAATGACATATAACATAATTACATCATGATTACGTTTTGTTATAAATCCTTCAACTGATGGTGCTGCTGTGCTATACTTTACACGTTTTTTTTTAACTAGCTATATCTCAAGAACTAATGCACAGAATTTCATCAAACTTCAGATTCTTTTACACCATAACATAATTAGATGCTTTTTTACGTTTTGGCATAAATTGTCCAAGATATGGTGTTGCTGTGCTACGTTTTGCAAATTTTTTGTTATAACTATATCTCGAGAACTAATGGACGAAATTCCATCAAATTTCATATTCTGTTAGGTTTTGACATAAATAGATGCTTATTAGGTTTTAGTATAAATTACCCAACATGAGGCACTACTAAGCTCATTTTCTCAGAATATTAATAAAATTTTGCGTTTTAGGCTTTTCGGATACCAGAATCTCATTAGGCTAGGTTAAATGTTCGAGGAAATTCGATAGTGGGTAACTTTGGGGTCACCACGTTTTTCTTTTAAATATTAAAATGTACTTATGAGATAGAAGAAAATTTTGGGATTGACACATCCTACTAGTTTTTTTGTCAAATCACTTCTTTTATTAGCGAAACTTTTAATGAACTTGGCATTTTTTCACATTCATGTTTTTGATAGGATATCATTATTTTTTGTCAAATAAGTAGGTATATGTTTCCTTTAAATAAATTGGCTTAATATTAAATTAGATTTTTTTAATATTAATTAATCTTACAGCTTTTTCCTGCGTTTATTTACTGTTTTTTTTCAGTCAAATTAAAAAATTTAGGACTGCTTATGTTCCTTTAAATTCCGCTAATAAGGATGTTTCTTGGCGATATATCGCCAAATTGACGACAAAAATTACCCGTCAGAAGTGATGCTAACTTGGCGCTATTTCTGGTATTTCGCCAAATTCCCATAGACTCCCATTGTAATCTGGCAATTTATCCAATAATTTTGTTAGGTCAAGATCAATCGCCATCATTTTGACATCTTTTTTTTTTTAAATCGGTTCGCTAACTTCCCAATATTGCTTAAATATTGCTATTTAGAAAGTTTTTAGAACGCTTTTCGCGCATTTTTACCCCTTTTTAATTTTGTATTTGTTAACAAATTTCTTAGTGATCATTAATATCTTATAAGTAATGAACATGCCAAATTTGATGTTTCTAGGCCCTTAACATACAGACATCACATTTTTAGAAATTTTTTGCTCTTTTAACCCTTTTGGATTAGTGGCATTGATATAAGATATAGCCTATATTGGAGCAAGGACTGTCACCATCATTTTGATATCATTACTTTTAAGATCGGTTTGTTGATTGCTGAGATTGCTTAAAAATCCCAATTTAGAACATTTTTAGAACGCTTTTCGCGCATTTTCACCCTTTTTGAATTCTGCATTTTTTAGCAAATGCCCTTAGAGATCATTTATATCTTATAAATAATTAACATTCCAAATTTTATATTTCTAAGTCCTTCAGAAATACAAAAGTTGCATTTTTAGAATGTTTTTTGCTTCTTAACCCCCTTACGGTTAATGGTTATACACATAAAATGTAGCCTATGTTTGAACCGGGGCGAATACCATCATTTTGGTACCATTAATTTTGAAATCGGTTCATAGTTTCAGAGATTAGCCGCAATACTCGCCAAAAAAAACGCCAACTTGGCACTATTTCTGATATTTCGCGAAATTCCCATAAACTCTAAAATGCCAAACTTTATAATTCTAGTCCCTTAACATACAGACATCGCAATTTTAGAATTTTTTCGCTCTTTTACCCTCTTTGGATTAGTGGCATCGACATAAAATATAGCCTATGTTGGAGCAAGGACTCTTATCATTTTGATATTACTTTTAAGATCGGTTTGTTGTTTACTGAGATTGTTTTAAAATCGCTATTTAGAACGTTTTCAGAATGCTCTTCGCGGATTTCCACCTCTTTTAAATTTGATATTTTTTAGCAAATGTCATTAGTGAACATTTATATCTTATAAATAATTAACATGCCAAATTTTGTGCTTCTAGGCCCTTCAGTAAAACAAAAATCACATTTTTATAATGTTTTTTACTTCTGAACCGCCTTTTGGTTAGTGACGCAGCCATAAGATATAGTGTATGTTTGAACCGGGGCGAATACCATCATTTTGGTACCATTACTTTTGAAATCGGTTTGGTAGTTTCAAAGATTATCCCCGATACTCGCCAAAAGTGACGCCAACTTGGCACTAATTCTGGTATTTTGTGAAATTCTCATAAATTGCCATTGTAATCCAATACTTATCTTCTAACCAACCGTTAATGTTTAATTAATGGTGATTTCTGATTTTTTCCTATTTATAGATCCAATAACCTACTTTCACACCAAATTTCAACTTCTTAAGTCACCTGGAAGTAGTCGAACATTTATATGAGTGAGTCAGTGAGTCAGTGGTAAAAACAGTGATTTTCAGACGTCAATTTCTCGTGAACGGTAAAAGATTTTTAAAAAAATTATAGGATTCGGAAATTAGAAGATGGTCTTACATGACACGAAAAATTGCAATTGTGTAGGTCAAATAAAATTTAAGTTATTGAGGGGTCAAAAGTGGCCCGAAATGGTTCGGGTAATATAACCCACGGCCAGTGTTACGCCTTTCTATTTTGTGAACTTGGCTGACACACTGCCGTGTGTCTAGATATATTTGGTTCTGACGGTAGAATCTTGGTGTGGAGAAAACCCAGGGAAGAATTTCGCAAACAGAACTTGGTACCAACAGTAAAACATGGTGGAGGAGGAGGAGTTATGGTATGGGGGTGTATGTCGCCCGCTGGAGTTGGTAATCTTGTTTTTATTGACAGTATAATGGATCAGTACAAGTATATTGATATTTTAAAGCAAAATTTGAAATCTTCAGCACGAAAATTGAACCTTCATAACGATTTTAAATTCTACCAGGACAATGACCCCAGTACACTGCTCTGAACGTTAGACTCTGGCTGCTATATAACTGTCCTGAAATAATAAAAACACCACCACAATCTCCAGACTTAAATCCCATAGAGAATATTTGGCAAGAATTGAAATCAAGAATTCGCAAACACACCATTTCTTCAAAACAACAACTAAAATCGGTGCTTCAAGAAGAATGGGGTAAAATCACTCCAGAAATCACAAAAAAATAGTTGAATCCATCCCAAAAAGATTAAATCATGTTTTAAAAGTAAAAGGAAATCCAACAAAATATTAAAACCTTTTAAAAAGTAAAATTTTTGGATAAATATTTGATGGAAAAGTAAGTGTCCCATCACTTATGTGAGCCATTTTTTGCTCACTGAACAATTGTATTTTTACTGTTCTGAACAATTGTATTTTTACTAAATTAATATTTTAATATTTTGACAAAATGTATGTTATGTAATAATTGTTACTAACTTTAAATATGAAACACATCCAAAAAATTTTTGCACATGTTTGTTTATTTATTTTATTGCAGTTTCTTTTTATAAAGCACAAGTGTCCCATCACTTTTGTGAGACACTGTAGCTCATATGATTGAGGGATTTAAAAGATAATTTATGGATGATAAAATTTTCCAAATAGAATCATACGTTATTGATATTATTTTGCAACTTTATTTTATATATTTGTTAGAGTTTTTAAATTCTGTGTAAAATTTATAGAGAGATTTTACATATACGTCCCAATAATAAAAATATTTTCTTTCATAAATTTATTTCTTTTAAATTTGAGTATTTCATTGCTTTAATTTTTGCTTCTGTGTTACCCATAGCAATGGAACTACACTTAAAAATATCATAGATGTGAAAGTATGTGTAATTGTTTTAAGTCAAATTAACGTAAATATAAATCAAATAATGTCTTTGCGTCTGTATTTACACATGGATTTTACGCGGAAAATAAAGACAGGCTATGTTCTATTTAATTTGTTCAAATATTTTTCTTATAAATTAAAAAGCTCATTATTTTTATAAAGAATAAATTGATATTTTTCTATAAAATTTAACCTTTTCGATAATAATCAAATCTTTCAATCGTTTTAATACTGTTGCCAAGAAAATCAGATCTCGAAATAATAATTTTTGCTAAACAGTTAATTTTGATTTGAAAGATTTTCTATAAGAGGAAAATGAAATAAAAAATAGACATGAATACATCTTCATAATCGAAATAATACGAAAATACGAAAACAATGTGAATTTGACCTCATATATCAAAAATAAAATTAATATCACTTGCGATTGAAATAAATGTGCCATGTTTTATTACGTTAATTCTGATTATTAAAAACAATGTTACCAATATTTCACGGTTTATCGTCTGCATACAGCTAATAGAAATGTTTAATTCTTAATCGAAAATTTCAATAAGAAAATAAAATTGAAAAGCAAATGGATAGTAAACGACAAAATTATGCTCCGCAAAATGACAGCATTGATTAGGAAATAAACATTTTCATTCGTATAAACCAGGGCTGTCGAAAGCGGCACGCTTTGCAGGTTTTTTTGGCGCCCTTTTGAAAGTTTCCTGTTACTGGTCTTTTTTTTTTTAGATTACTAGGGGGGCCCCGCCCCCTGCTCGCTATGCTCGCCAACCCCCCGCGTAATCGCTTCGCGATTCCAAATTATCGGCTACCCCTGCTTGCTGCGCTCGCCAATAACCCATGGTATGAATAAGCAGTTGCAGACCTTTCAAATGATGTGTCACACGACTGGTGCTGTAAAGAAATTAAAATTGTGCCCCCCTGGGGGGCAGAGTGGGAGGCGACACAAAAGACATCCATAATATGAATAAGCAGCTGCAGACCTCTCTAATGATATATCACACGACTGGTGTTGTAAAGAAATTAAAAATGTGCCCCCTGGGGGGCAGAGTGGGGGTGACACACAAGACATCCATAAAATGAATAAACAGTTGCAGACCTTTCAAATGATGTGTCACACAATTGGTGTTGTAAAGAAATTACAAAATGAGACCCCTCTGAGGGCAGAGGGGGGTTACACACAAGATATCCATAAAATGAATAAGCAGTTGCAAACCTCGTGTCACACAATTGGTGTTGTAAAGAAATTAAAAATGTGCCCCCCTGGGGGGCAGAGTGGGGGATGACACACAACACATCCATAATATGAATAAGCAGTTGCAGACCTTTCAAATGATGTGTCACACAACTGGTGTTGTAAAGAAATTAAAAATGTGACCCCCCCCTGGGGAGAGCAGAGTGTGGGGGTGACACACAAGACACCCATAATATGAATAAGCAGTTGCAGATCTTTCATATCTTGTGTAACACGACTGGTGTTGTAAAGAAATTAAAAATGTGTCCCCCCTGGGGAGCAGAATGGGGGATAACACACAAGACATCCATTATATGAATAAGCAGTTGCAGACCTTTCAAATCTTGTGTAACACGACTGGTGTTGTAAAGAAAATAAAAATGTGTCCCCCCTGGGGAGCACAATGGGCGATAACACACAAGACATCCATTATATGAATAAGCAGTTGCAAACCTCTCAAATGATGTATCAAACGACTGGTGTTGTAAAGAAATTAAAAATTTGGTGAAATATTACAGTTATCGCCAAGTTGGCGTCACTTTTGACAACTAATTTTGGTCGCCAAATTTGGCGATATATCGGCAAGTTGGCGACAAACTTGGCGATTGTTGGCGATGGTAACCTTTCCTCTCTTTATGGTAACCCATACGGCGATGCATAGACGGAGTCCTTTCCTGATTGGTCTATTCGACTCATGGAAGGAGTGGACAAACCGGATTCGTTAGTTCCGGAAATCTTCCACATCAGCATCATTCCAGGAGTCATTCCTTTTAAGGGTAGTTTTTTTTTACTATAGAAGGAAAACTCACTTGTAAAGGATGTTTTATTTAAAATCAATGATATTTGATAGAGAAATGTTTTAAAAATCTCTACAAGAGTATTTCATGCATCATCACGCATCATTTTTCATTTTACGAATAAAAGTTCGTCGATTCTTATGTTTTACTTGGCGCTTCTTTTTACATTCGTCATACTTTCTTTTTGGCAATAGTTTATAATAATCGGCTCAAATTTTCACATTTTTATAACTGACAAGGAAGGTCTCCATACTGGGCATACTCAGATTTTTTTTTTTTTTTAGAAAAAAAATACTAATTAAACTACTAATGTATGTAATAAAGGATAAGTGAAAATTAGCGGCGGAATTACATTAGAAAACATGTAAAAAAATAAAATTCTTAGGAATATTTGGCGTGAAAAGACGAAAGTATCACACGACTTGGCGAGCAGCAATTCTCTCCGCCAAAAGCAAACGATTTTAATGCAACTGAAAGCTTTTGGATTTCGGAATCCGTGTAAATGGTATTTAATGAATTTAAACATAAAAAATAAGAGAGTTTAGTATATTATATAGATATATATGTAATAAACTGCATATATATATTCATTATTTGTTGCTGTAGTTATTTAATTTACCTCTGAAAAAAATATTTTCATACATAAAAAATTCTTATTCAGTAAAATTATTTTCACACATTTAAGCGTATTCAAACATAAAAGATGTTTCCATAACAACAAAATCGAATTGACAATGCTCAACTGGACTTTGAACTTGGAACAATTTTAATGAATCTAAATTTGTATTTCGTTTTAAATCTCAAATTTTGATGGTTAAATTTGAATATAAATACACATAAATATCAATGTAACGAAATTGTATTTAAAACAAACTAAAACTGAAAAAACAAAGATATTTAATTTATCTAAACACGTCGAACATGAAACTTTTTTCCCTTTAAAATGCATTTGACATGAAAAAAGAAAATAGTTTTTGAAATTGCTTTTCATCGCCAACCGATGATAAATCGGCAAATAACGAAATTTTCATTATTTTTTTACGGACAAGGTACGGAGGTTCCGCCGAAATTTTTTTTATAAATGTATATTGTCTCATGAGAAGAACATTCTGTAATTTTTTTCAGAATTTTCGGAGTATGCCCGCATGGAGGCCTTCCTTGTGAAGTATGTCAAGGCCATATAAATATTAAATTAAATATTGTCACCTTTGAAGTGTTATGAATACTTGGTTAATTTTTGATGTTATCAATCACGAATAAAATCCTTCTATAGTAAAAAAAAACTAGCCTTAAAAGGAATGACTCCTGGAATGATGCTGATGTGGAAGATTTCCGGAACTAACGAATCCGGGTTTTCCACTCCTTCCATGAGTCGAATAGACCAATCAGGAAAGGGCTCCGTCTATGCATCGCCATATGGGTTACCATAAAGAGAGGAAAGGTTACCATCGCCAACAATCGCCAAGTTTGTCGCCAACTTGGCGATATATCGCCAAATTTGGCGACCAAAATTAGTTATCAAAAGTGACGCCAACTTGGCGATAACTAATATTTCGCCAAATTTTTAATTTCTTTACAACACCAGTCGTTTGATACATTATTTGAGAGGTTTGCAACTGCTTATTCATATAATGGATGTATTGTGTGTTATCCCCCATTCTGCTCCCCAGGGGGGACACATTTTTATTTTCTTGACAACACCAGTCGTGTTACACAAGATTTGAAAGGTCTGCAACTGCTTATTCATATTATGGATGTCTTGTGTGTCACCCCCACACTCTGCTCTCCCCAGGGGGGGGAGGGCGGTCACATTTTTAATTTCTTTACAACACCAGTTGAGTGACACATCATTTGAAAGGTCTGCAACTGCTTATTCATATTATGGATGTGTTGTGTGTCATCCCCCACTCTGCCCCCAGGGGGGCATATTTGTAATTTCTTTACAACATCAATTGTGTGACACATCATTTGAAAGGTCTGCAACTGCTTATTCATACCATGGGTTATTGGCGAGCGCAGCAAGCAGGAGTAGAGAATAATTTGGAATCGCGAAGCGATTACGCGGGGGGTTGGCGAGCATAGCGAGCAGGGGGACGGGGCCCCCCTAGTATGTTAAAAAAATACTAACCGACTTTTAAAAAAATCAAGCTTGGCGACAACTTGGCGCTAACGCATATGAATGCATAGTTTTAATATGCTTATGATTTGAAAACGGTTGCAACAATGGAAGATGATTTGCGACAAATCATTATTTTTTAATCAAATCCACATTTTTCCATTAAAAAGATTCTAATCATCAGAATTAAATGAAATTACAATGGGACCACATGAGTATCTTATACATTCAAACTGAAAAAGAATTATCAAAATCGGTTCATATTTAGGGAAGTTATGAGTGAACAAGAAATAGATACAGGTCGAAATCATAACCTCGTCCTTGAAGTCGGTTAAAAAGAAATGATTCGCTTATTTTATTCATTTATCTTTTTTTAATAATACGGGAATGAAGTCACCGGTAGCAGCTTATAGTCTGTGTAAAAATCCCCTAATTAATTCAGATTACGAAAGATAAAGCAGCAGAGTCAACTGAGGGCAGTAAAAGATTTTTTAATGTTTGGTAATTTGATCTGAAACATTGGTTTGCGTTAAATATGAACAGTATTTATAACATTATGATTTTAATTTTAATTTAGATACTATTGGATAGATATCAGAAAAGCTATTTCATTGCACCAAATCACATTTGCGGTTTAATTAACTGGCAATGGACAGAATGATGAATAATCAGCTGTTGGCTTTAAAAGTCTTTAAACATACCTATTTTTAGATGGTTTTAGTGAATTAATTCTATCGAGTAGATTATTATGTATTTAGATAAGATGTTAGATATAAACATTATAGAGCAGCAATCAAAACTTTCTTTTTTCGGAAACAAAATTGTAAAATTTTAGATTACTGAGTTAACACTTACAAAAGCTCCTGATACATCAGATTTAGGTGTTTGTGGTTGGCAGGCATGTAGAAGTATGAGGATAATGAAAGATGCTGTTCCAAACTGTTACTTATCCTTTTAAATCAAAACGTATAAAGAAATGCAAGATATACGATAACCATTAGCACAGTAATATCAATAGAAAGATACGAATTTATATTTAATGAGACCTCGGGGGGGTTAAGGAGGGCGATGCCCTCCTGAAGAAATTACTATATTATAATAAAAAAACAGAAATAATAGATCAAAATGAAAATTTCAGAATATCCTATTATAATATCTAAATTTTTTATTTAACGCTTTTGATGGCTGAAAATTTCTTATTCTTATTTTATTCTTATAAATAATTACGCAATTTGAGAATTTTAAATTACAGTTTGCGGGAAGTTGAATATTACCCAAAGAGTGTTTAAAAAAAATGATGTGCAAAACTGAAGTTGAGGATCCTGATCTGCAGATTTACTAGTTTTTAATATGTGGCCGTTAAAAAACAATTTATAGAGTTTGGTTGAATTTACGTTTCTAAAATTAAAATGTGTGTATTATGCTTAAAATAAAGAAGCAGAAAGAATATAAAAAATATTTTTACTTTCGAATATTTATCTTGTGAAATATTGCTTCGCGAACCCAAACAAAGCATGGCCTTTACTAGTTAAAGTCAAAGAAGATTTTTTTAACTAACCCAACAAGTTACTAAATATTAATATTTTATCCAATAAGTTCCAAAAAGCTGCTAAGTGTTGAGGTATTTTTTAACAATGCTTTATAATTAACTATTGTATAAACTTAAAAGTTACCGTCTAAATATGAAAATTGCCTTATTTATCCGCACTCTCCTCTACTTGTTAAATTATATAAATTTATTGAATATAAAATGCCTTTGAGAGGAAAATAAAAAAGTGGGTGAGAAAATAATAGATAATTTACTGCTACCAATTGTTAGAAGTTGGCATATACCAACATATCTGCTGGAAACTTTTGTACATTTAAGGCAAAACAATTTTTTACACAATTTTAAGGAAATTGAAAAAATAATCTTTTTATTCTTTTAAATGACGTACTCCGCTTGATATTGAGTGTGTAAAAGAATACAAAAATGAATGTTATGTAGAAGTCTCTTTAACCCCTTAACTGGTTTGCCCGAACGGCGTTCGGGCAAGACGAATTTATTTATTTCATCATTTAAAGCTTTTTTGGCACCACTATTATTTTTAAGAAAATTTTCATACTATTGAAAGACGGCAATGTTTAGACTAAATTTTGCGAATATTTTATTAAAATAAGTGGTGTGAGTCCGCTATTTTCAATTTATTGAACGGAAAAGAATTAACCAGTTAAGGGGTTAAGATTGTAATGGAAAATTAATACGCTACGACAACAATTCTTGAGATAGTTAAAAACTATATGAAAAAAATAGCCCAAAACTTTGTTATTTTTTGATCACTTAAAAATTTTCTAAAAGATTTTTTTAGGGTAATTGGATTTTATCAAGCTGTCCTCAGTATCGACATGTCATAAAAGTCTACTACCCGACTTTTTGCAAGGTAAGATCTTTTTTGGCACAATTCCCCTGGACTATATAAGCTACTAAAAGTAGTTTTGAATCTATATCGATAAAGTTGTATGCCTAGACGCCAATATCACTTAATTATTCTGGTGTTTTATCCAAAGCAAACATGTTTAAAATCGAAAAGTATGCATAAGAAGATATGCCTTCTTTCATTATGGTATTTTTTGGATTTATTTTGAAATTGCTTATTAAATAAAATTTCTGGTTGGAAACACATTGTCTTGAATCAGATTCCGGAATAACTAAGAAATGTTTGCATCTACGGTTCTATGGCCTAATTTGAGCCACATTAGATGATAAATGTATCCATTTCTGATCTTCAATGTCGCAATTATGTTTTCATACTCAAAAGGTTGTAACAGATAACAAACTATATTTGTGATGATGTGAGGTTTCTTGTGTTATGAGTAGTAAAATAACAAGCTTAATGATTTGATCATACAATCGGTTTTCTTTAATTCGAAATCGTCGGGGACACAAGAAATGTTCGAATTATCCAAAGTTCGAATTATGGAAAGTATGAGAAGAAAGCATGCTTAAAATGGTACTATAACAAGGGAATTAATATTATAGTGTGTTTTTTAATGTATTTATTCTGTTATCATTAGAATATGTCTTAATATTAAATTAAAATACATAAACACATAAACTAATTAAGGGATTAGAAATAAGCACAATGGAAGAAAAATTTGAGGTGTCACTGATGGACATACGGGACACTAAGAAAGTGGATATCAAATGCATGGGATTATATGTATATTCATTCAGAACAATTCTAATAAAATCAAAGAAAGAAAGTTATTCAAAGGATCCGAAGTCCATGAGAAAGAAAGGAAAAATGAAAAATCGGCAGTCTCGTTAGTTCGAACTAAACGAAGTGAAGAGAAAATGAGTTCGAATAAATGAAAAATAAATTAACGTTATTCTGCCACTGAAAATTTTGGGACTTCAAGTTTAGCTCGAATTAAACGAATATCTGAATTTCCGATTTCGAATTAACGAGAGTCGATTGTATTTCTGCGATTGCGAAATAGTGAATTTTGCAGAAGCAACTCTGTTACCCTCACTATACTACTTCTGACTATGACATACATTTCAGGCTTAATATAAGTCCTGGTCTAGCACAAACTGCATCAAAATTGAAAAGTTTCCATCAACCGCCCATAAGATAGTTAACGTACAATGACTCACATTTTATTAATATGTACCTGTAATCGGTACTTTAACTGGTATTTATTACATAAAATTAATTGCGGAAAACAAAAATACATAAATTTAAATGTTCGTTTAATCGTTGAAAGTAGAAAACCAGATGAATTATATATTTTAGCTTCATAGTTTGTATTTGGAAATTGTTTAATTAAGATTTATTATTTATGCAAATTTATATTTCATACATGAGATACAAGCGCTAGAGTTAAAAAAAAACTTAGCGCTAAATAAAAACTGCTATTTAAAAAAAAAAAGAACCTATTGAAATAAACAAGTTTGATGAAAAGCATCAACTTTAAACCTTTAAAAACATATTCTTTTAAATAAATAAAAAATAACTTATTTTTTTCTTTTTTGCATTGTTATTATCTAAGTTTTTTACAGTTTCAGAATTTAAAAAAAAACTTTTCTCTTTTATAAAATAAATATGCATACTTATATATGCGAGCTAATATTAATTTACTAATCAGATATCTAAAAATATATCTTCATCAAGCTCACCGGCAAAGTTATCTTTTATCCATAACATATTCTTTATTCTCATATAAGTTTCAATGAAATGCATTTACTATTAAATATGGAAAAAGAAAACCTTCTTTAAAAAGAAAAATAATCCAGGCATAAACGTCAATTATTCAGTTTTTAGGGCTACAAAAAAAACCTAAAATAAAAATATTAATGTCTCAATGAACTGAAATTTCCATATACCGGGTGATCCAGAAGTTCCGGGAGTTTTCAAATGCTAATAATTAACAAACTATAAACAATAGAAGTATGCGGTTTTCACAGAAATGCTTAAAAACTTATGGGATTTGTATTTTTGATGAAACAAACAAATTATGTTAGTTACACTTTTTGCCAACCGATGGCGCTAAAATTGACAGTATTATTTTTATGGTATGATATAGCTCGCTAAAAAGAAAGAATTAGTGTCCAAGAGTTACAAATTTTCATTATGACGCCCATAGATTATAAGTACCGCTGTGAACCGACGCAAAACAACGTGCACAGTATCCTCAGAGGAGAAAGAAATTCCAGATGAAATTTCAAATTTACCGTGATATTACAAGTGTACTGATTCATTATGAGCTGGTGATTTCCACCGAGTATTGGCATCGAATTCTACCTCATTTACGATTGCAACAGACATTTGGGATCTCCTGCTTCTATTACGATCTTTCAATTAGCCTTTTTCTCAAACCTTTCTTACCGTGGCATTTCACATTACTAATGGCCATCGAATCTTTTTCTGTTTTTACTTCCGTATTATACGATAAGAACACAGCTCGACATGCAAAGAAAGCATGTCTAAACATGGCAGTTACTCATCAAATTTTGTATCAAAATTCCCTTTCAATGCAATTTCAACCACTTTAAAAAAAGTGATTGAACATAAACCACCCTTAAAACGAAATCGCATTAATAGCCTACAAAAGATGATTCGCAATGAACTCATACTCATGTGTCTATAAAGCATATTTTATAGTTACATCCAGTGTTGTACAGCAGCGCCACCTGTTGCTAAAAATTGTAACTATATACATGTAAAAAAAATCATGCTAAACAAAATCCCACGTGTTTCTGAGCATATATCTGAAAACCGAACCTTTGTATTGTACATAGTTTCCAAATTATTAACATTTCATAACTCCCGAAACTTTTGGATCACCCGGTATATTGAATTCTCCATAATCCAGAAAAAAAAAAGGGGGAGAGATATTTCAATGTGACACCGGAAAATGAAACAAGAGCGTGAGGCAATGTCATATTCTATTATGCTCATATTAATAATTCTCATATCTTAGGATGTAAGCATCATAAAATCGCACAAAGAAAAATTTAAACAGTAGTCGCTCGTTATATTGTAACTCGTTACATCGCTTATTCTCATATATAATTTTGTTTTATGTGTGTCCCGAAAAAACTTCGTTCACGCTTAATCACACTTTTAACCCCTTAACCCATTAACGCCCGAATTATTTTCTTCGCTAAAATTTAAGTTTTGTATTTCCCACCACTTTTAAAATCAAATTAACTTTTATCTAAATTTATCGAGGATTCTGTCTCGTGAAAGAAGGTTTATATTTATCTTCCTCTTTACTGGTGGGAAAACCGTTTTCTTGCTGTTTTTGTAACCGTCCTCAAACGAGGACGCTGGGCGTTAATGGGTTAACTTGCTTTTTCTTTTCCTTCAGTAAATTGAAAATAAAGGATTTACACCACTATATTTTAGATAAAATATTTGTAACATTTAGTATAAACATTTCTGGCTTTAAATAGTATCAAATTATTTTTTTAATAATAGTGAGATCAAAAACTTTAAGTGATGAATTAAACAATTCGATTAATACGTTGACTGACACTGAGTTTGACACTGAAACTGAAGGTAGTCTATCAGGAACCCCCAAGGACAGTTGACTTGGGATGACCAACATATGCTTATAATCATCACTCTGATAGTTAAACCGAAAGGCGGCAGCATAAAAAATCACCTCAAGTTCACGGATAAAATTCCAGAATTAGTTAAAACTCGATTCGCATATTGAAACGAAATCGGTCTGCCAAGTGGAAATTACCTAAAAACCCGATTTTAGCGGTTGACTGTTAGGTTTACCATTGTGTTTTCCTGCACACAAAGGTGTGAAAACAACAAGGACTGGGAGCAGGAAAACGCAATGGTAAACCTAACAGTCAACCGTTAAAATCAAGTTTTCAGATGTTTTCCACCAAGATCTGAATTGGCAGACCGATTTCCGAAAAATTGAATTTTTGATTACTTTTATATCAGTTTAAATAAATATATTCAATAAGATGTATCTTCGATTGATGTGGTACTTATTTCATTTCAGTTTTTTTTTTTTTTTTTTTTTTTTTTTTTTTTTCTGGTTTAAAATGTGTATCTCATCTTAGGGAAGGGATGGTATATTTCAAGTATGAAGTATAAATAAAATCCATCATTTTTTTTTCTTTTTTGTAGCAAAGAAAATGTGATTGCCCATTGCTCAAAAATTTCTAAAGTTATCTTTAAGACTAATTGAGACACATAGATCTTCAGTTCGTTTTCCTTTCAACGGCTATGTGTGATGGATTACCCATTACCGAGGTCCATACATAAAAGACCTGCAAAAACAATCCTCCAATGGAGACCGAAAACAAATATCGGCTTGATAAATATGATCACCTCGAGGTTAAAAAATAATGGTATAAATGATTTTCTGAGAACTACATGGAGGAGGAAATCATTTTATCTGTGTTAGATATCGAAGAGATTTATAGTTCTTTATAGTGTATCTGAAGAGAAAACTAATACACTAGCACCAAAAAAAAGGGATCATATTGATCTTTAAAAAATTATGCAATGGTTTTTAAAAAAACAAAAATCGCATATTAAGACTTGTGATTTTTTTACTAGAAATAATTTTGGGTGCGATGATCTAGTCCTTATCTTCTCTAGCCCTGACTTAACCCCTTAATGATCGCATTAAATTACGGCTTGATAATTCAAATTCATTATTGCCATCACTTTTTAAAAAAAAATATTCATCTTATTTAATGACAAGTTAAATGGCGTAATTTTTTTTCCCAAGCACCTTCGTCGTTCCAAGCCCAAGCTCGCACTCTGATTGGTTGTTGCTCTCGGCACTATTTTCATGTAACTTGGCGATAATCATACTTGGCGTAGCGATAGATGCTTCCGTCCGTCGAGTTTGATTTCCTTCCGAACCGAGTACAAAGTAACTTTTCTGTTGCAGCATTGGATTAAATGGAACGTGTCTTACTGAAAGCTGTACTCTTTAAAAGTTTTTACACACAAGAGCACAAGATCACGAGGATAAGAATGAAGGAAGAATAAGAATGAGTAGGTCAGGTTTTAGGTTTACTCGTTCACTTACGAGCGAAGTATTTTTCGCCAAGTATGGTTATCGCCAAGTTACGTGAAAACAGTGCCGAGAGAAACAACCAATCAGAGTGCGAGAACGACGAAGCACTCTGATTAGCTTGGGCTTGGGCTTGCCCACGGGCTTGAGGGGTTGAGGGACGGCTTGGGCTTGGAACGACGAAGGTGCTTGGGAAAAAAATTTCGCAGTTAAATTATACCAAAATAAACCCAATTACACTATTTTATAAAACTGGTGGAAATCAGGCAATTCTGAATAAAAGCTGTAAAGCTTGCTTCCCGTGAAAGTCTCGGGCGCGACGATTAAATGGTTAACCATAAAACGCCCGAAAATTTTACTCAAGTTTGCTGATAATATAAATCACCAGAATTTTTATTCAAAATTATTTAATTTATTTATTTAAGGGGTCTCAGGACTTTTAAAATTGGAAAAATTGAAAAAAATAAGACCATCTTCAATATATAATATCTTAAAATGTTTATGATATTAAAACACAATTTCTATTAAGATGAAAGATATGAGCATTTTCTTTCATTTTATGCTTTTAAAAAATTGCAAGGTGCAGAATTAGCATTTACAGAGCGCTCCAAACTGCCGGACATTTGAAGAGCAGAAAATTGACATAACAACTTACGCGCACGATTACAAAATAAATATTGAAACTAGAATGGAAATTTTGGTGTTCACTTATACATCAGATTGCAATAATTATCTTGAACCTAAATACATTTATATTTAAAGCATTTTTCTATTTTTAATACACAATTGTATTTAACTGATAGAATATTTTGAAAATTTCAACAAGATAATCACCTAAAAATTAAATTTTTTTAACAATAAAATGGAAAATTTATGTTTAGTTTATACAAATTAGCATGAAATATATATTTTCAAAGTTTTATGTAAAAATACTTGCAAGATTTTGAGATATCGTGCGCGCTATGACCAGAGTTGGCAAAAACCCAACCCACCCGGGTTTTGTGGGTTTTTCTGGGTATTTGTGGGGCTTTTCTGGGTTTTTGTGGGTTTTAGTTATTCCACTGTATATTTGTATATTTAATAATATATGCGTGTACTCATTGAAAAATATATTTATTAAGTTACATTTTTTAATTACATCTTATCTATTTGTTACTAATTAATATTATTTATAATATCAGTTAATAAATTTATTCTATACTGATATTAGTATTAATACATCAATAGAAAACTTAAAGCTAATATCAGAATAAGTTTATTTACTGATATAAAATAATTTTCATACCATTAATAATTCATGTTAATTATTATTAATACTATTATTAATACTACTTTAAGTGAAAAAAGTGAGTTCTTATCGCTTTTAAATATATTTTAGTTATCACAATGAATAGTTAATTCTATTTTTGTAATAACCATAATAATTAAAATTGCTATAGTAGTATTATAATAGTTATTATAATAGTTATTATTATAATAGTTATTATAATAGTAGTATTATAATAATTAAAATAGTTGGCTTTGCCTGCTAGTGGGACTGGTCCTTTTATAAGTAAACCTCGAAGTGAGCAAACTTCGAATTAAATCTACACTGCCTATGGCACTGCATAACAGGTCGAAAGCATGCACTACTAATACCCTCCTTTTAAACAAATCTCTAATTTAGATGCACATCTCAAACCGTATCTCCACTGCCTACAACACCATGTAGAGGATGCTGCGCACGTACAGAAGGATCCTTCCTTTCAAATGAATGTATAATTTATATGCAAATGTCATGCAAAACGTATCTCGAACTGGGTTCCAGCTCCATACAGCCCTGTATAGCAGGCATACTGCACACACACTATCAGGTAGTGCGCTATATTCTTAACAAAAATATATTTGAACAAAACTCTGTTAAACAACCTATCTGTAGCTAAGTTAAGGGAGTGGCGTTTTAAGACAAGAAATTAATATTTTTCCAGAAATTACTACAGAAAATAGCAGTATTTGACACAGTATTCCTTTTTATAAATTTTTATCGTATGTTATAAGCTAAGCTATCTTAAAGTTTGAAACAGAGCAAGCAAGAATTTAAGGTTTTTACAAAAATTAATAATAAAAAATAGTGGTATTTGAGGGGAAAAGTGTTTGAATTTTAAATAGCAGCTAACAATTATATCTTCAGCTCTTGATGAGCTGCAAAAAGATACAACTACTTTGCCATGTTCTGTTAAGAGTAGTATTTGATTACTATTCATATTAGTACTTTAGATTTATTTGGAAAAATTTGATGGAATCAGAAGAATTGAAACAACACAAGGAAATTATGCTGAAGTGCTACAAACAAATCATTGGGACTGTGCATTTTTTAGCTAATATAATGGATGCAAAATTTAGAGGTGAAAGGCTTTGGAAAAGGAAGAAACTGATGCTTGGATAATGCAGTGTTATTCACAGTGGTTACCTGCGATATTGGCATTTAAAATTAAAGACATGCTATTTTCCTAAATTACTTTTCTCAGAAAGTATCATGTCACAATTCTCAGCTTCAAAATGATGGGAAATTCTTAAAGGAAAAGTATAGAAAAAGAAAAACAAGTTAGATTCTAATTTTTGTTGTTTTTTCCAATTTCTGCTTTCTGTTCCATCTAGCTCTGCTTCCATCGAGAGGATTTTCTCTACATTTGGATTCATATAGTCTAAATTACAGAACAGACTAGGCTCAGAGCTGTGTGAAAAATTAATAAAAAATTATAAATATTACCATAAAACTTAAAGTGAATGTGATTTTAATCGGTAAACTATAAAAAAAATCAATTATAATTATTTTGTATTACATTGCGTAAACTATTGGAAATATCTTTTTATAAAATAAATAGATAAATTGATAAAATAAATATTCTAAAATAAACTACCACTTAATTACCACAAATATGACTTTTTTATAAGATTTTGTATTTAAAAAAAAAAAAAAAAAAAAAAAAAAAAAAAAAAAAAAAACCTAGTTTTTGGGTTTAAAAGGTAAATTTGTATTATGTTATAAGGAGAATTTGCAGATTCAGAAATGATTTTTAGCAAAAACCCACTTTTAACAAAAATCCAGGCGGGTTTTTTTTATTTTTATTTTATATTTTATTTTGCGCAATAATGCTTTTCTATGGCAAATCCAATGATTTTAAAAAAAAATTTCCTTGAGAGAAAATGACACATTTGATTAATGAAATTCAATGATAAATGGATACTGAAATTTACCAGTTAAATTATTCGTATTATTTTGAAATTTTGTCTATGCATTTGTCAGATTTTTTTAATTATTACTGTAAATTTTGGCGATGTTTTATAAATGTGTTCCAATAATATAAACTAATTTGTTTTACAGATTTACTTATTTCAAATATATTTATTTCATTTTCTTTATTTTCTCTTAATGGTTGCTAAGCAACCATTCATATTAATCTTTATCCTTATAATGTTATAAATTTGAAAGCGTGTACGAAAATTTAAATAAAGTCAATATCAAAACTGATGGATTAATAATTGTCTTTGTATCTTTGCGTATAAGTATAATATAGCCTAGAAAAGAACATAGACTATTTTTTATTAATTTTATTCAAATATTTTCCTTAATAATTCAAAATTTCATTCTTTTTCTTACAGAATCAGTAGGGATTTTTTAGATAAAATTTAACCAATTTCCTTTATTGTTGCCAAAAAAATCAAAGTCTGGAATAATAATTTTTCAACGGCAATACGTTTCAATTGAGTAATTTCCATTCAAAAAATTAAACTAAGAAAAAATAAATAAATATGACGCCAGAATAAAAATAAAAATTGATATATTGTTAAATATTAAACACGGATATTTGTTTCGTTAATAAAAAATTTTCTGACAAAGATGGGGGCATAATTAGAAATAAAAGAAATAAAAAAGAATTATATTTTTAACAAATATTTCACTTTGTAAAATATGACGTCATAATTGAAATAAAACAGGTATTTTATAGTAGTCGTTAAAAATACAAGGAACATGGATATCAATAGCTCATGAATAATGACGTAATTGCCGAACCGTCGGTGAAGGCTTACTTTGGAGACACGAAATTTTTTGTTTTCCGTCTGTCAGTCTGCCTTCTGAATGTCTGTCCCGCGATAACTTCCTCAAAATGCTTCTGATTAACTTGAAATTAAATGAGTAATTTGGTAAAGTATCCAGATTTAGCTGCATAGTTTTTCGCTATATTTGGTTCATACGTCGGAAAATATCGAACATTTTATTTTACGCAATAATGTTTTTTATATAGCAATTCAAGCGATATTTCCATTTTTATTTGTTCAAAGGAAATAC
Organism: Maratus speculifer; assembly: GCA_964019185.1. Classification (NCBI taxonomy): domain Eukaryota; kingdom Metazoa; phylum Arthropoda; class Arachnida; order Araneae; family Salticidae; genus Maratus; species Maratus speculifer. The sequence continues at coordinate 39,679,637 of OZ025296.1, forward strand.
AGTGTCTCACATAAGTGATGGGACACTTGTGCTTTACAAAAGGAAACTAATCAAATAAATAAAAAAAAACATGTACACATTTTTTTGTGGGTGTGTTTCATACTTAAATTTAGTAAAGATTATTACATAATAAACATTTTGTCAAAATATTAAAATATTAATTTAATAAAAATACAAATGTTTAGAACGGAGCAAAAAATAGCTCACATAAGTGATGGGACACCATTATATATGCAACAAAAATCGTCTGAAATAAGCAATAAAAATATTTTTTGGGGTTTTATTTTTACTTAAAAGCAATTAGCAATAATTTATAAAATCGTCTGCAGTATTTCTCTCCCGTTTGTTTTGGAATTTTTGTGTTTTTTAGTTCTGTGTAGCCATGAATGCAAAACGAAAAGAAACTTCGCCTGAAATTCGAAAATTAGTTATTAATTTGCATATTGAAAGTGGAAAATCTATTAGAAAAACTGCTGAAACAGTTAACTTGAGTCGTTCAACAGTTTTCAATATCATTAAACGATATAAAAAGAATCATATGATTCAGGATAAAAGAAGACCTGGCTGACCATCAAAGCTATCCAATGGAATAAAGCGAATTATCGTTCGAAATATTAAAAAAAATCCAAGAAATAGTGCTTCAAAAGTTGCTGCTGATTTACAAGCATTATATGGAATAATTGTTAATCCTGAGACTATTAGAGGGGTAATTCGATCTGCTGGATATCACGGTAGAGTAGCCAGGAAAAAATTCTTCGTAAGTGAAAAGAATAGAAAACTCAGACTAGCTTTCGCAAAATCCAACATAAATAAGAATTCTGATTGTTGGAATAAAGTTATATTTGATGATGAGAGTAAATTTAATCCTATCAAAAAACATGAATGTGAAAGAATGCCAAGTTTGTTAAAGGTTTTGCTAATAAAATAAGTGAGATCTAACTGCAAACCAAGTTCTTTCGAAGCTCCTTAAAGCATAGCTCCTGTCATGCATAATATTCTTCAAATGCTTAAAATGATTTAGTATGTTACTTGTTATTCAATAGAGCGACTTGGCAAGTTTTCTCTTATTCAAATTTCTTTATTTAATTGATCAGAACTTAAAGTTGATCACTTAATTAATTTATCAATACCTTAACTTCAATGTTCTTATTCGAACTCTCGATTGACTAGATTTTTGCCAATCAGATTCTAGATTAAATTATACTCAGACTCAAACATTAAAGTTGGTGGCTGAAAACTTGCCAAGTCGCTCTAATGAATAACAAGTAACATACTAAATCATTTTAAGCATTTGAAGAATATTATGCATGACAGGAGCTATGATTTAAGGAGCTTCGAAAGAACTTGGTTTGCAATTAGATCTCACTTATTTTATTAGCAAAACCTTTAACAAACTTGGCATTCTTTCACATTCATGTTTTTGATAGGATATCATTATTACTTTCTTCTATCTTTACAAGAAGAAAGTATTGGATTCATGAAAATTTTCGACTTCCGGTTTTCGACGGATTTATACGTTTTAGAAGGTCCTGAATACGTTTTGACTATTTTTAGAAAATGTCTGTCTGTGAGTCTGTCCGTCTGTCTGTCTGTCTGTCTGTCTGTATGTCTGTCTGTCTGTATGTGACAAAAAATTTGTGGGCGCTCTATCTCAAGAACTAATGCTCTAAATTTAATAAAATTTTATATTCAGTTAGACCTTGATATGAATTAGTGCCTATTGGTTTTTGATGAAAATTGGCCTGCAGGTGGCGCTGCTATACTACGTTTTTCATGATTTTCAAGATTGCTATATCTCAAGAACTAATGCACAGAATTTCACCAAACTTCAGATTCTGTGACCCCTTGATATAAATAGACGCTGATTAAGTTTTGGTGTAAATTGGCCAGCAGGTGGCGCTGCTGTGCCACGTTTTTCATGATTTTCATGATAGCTATATCTCAAGAACTAATGCACAGAATTTCACCAAACTTCAGATTCTGCGATACCTTGAGATACATAGCCGCTGATAAGGTTTTGGTGTGAACTGCCCTATAGGTGGCGCTGCTATGCTACATTTTGCACGATTTTTGCGATAGCTATATCTCAAGAACTAATGCAGAGAACTTTATCAAATTTTAGATTCTGTTACACTAGAATATATAACATAATTAGACGTTGATTACATTTTGGTATTAACCTTGCAACAGGTGGTGCAGCTATGCTGCATTTTGCACGATTTTTCCGATAGCTATATCTCAACAACCAACAGAATTTCATCAAACTTCAGATTTTGTTACAAAATGACATATAACATAATTACACCAGGATTACGTTTTGTTATAAATCCTTCAACTGATGGTGCTGCTGTGCTATACTTTACACGTTTTTTTTTAACTAGCTATATCTCAAGAACTAATGCACAGAATTTCATCAAACTTCAGATTCTTTTACACCATAACATAATTAGATGCTTTTTTACGTTTTGGCATAAATTGTCCAAGATATGGTGTTGCTGTGCTACGTTTTGCAAATTTTTTGTTATAACTATATCTCGAGAACTAATGGACGAAATTCCATCAAATTTCATATTCTGTTAGGTTTTGACATAAATAGATGCTTATTAGGTTTTAGTATAAATTACCCAACATGAGGCACTACTAAGCTCATTTTCTCAGAATATTAATAAAATTTTGCGTTTTAGGCTTTTCGGATACCAGAATCTCATTAGGCTAGGTTAAATGTTCGAGGAAATTCGATAGTGGGTAACTTTGGGGTCACCACGTTTTTCTTTTAAATATTAAAATGTACTTATGAGATAGAAGAAAATTTTGGGATTGACACATCCTACTAGTTTTTTTGTCAAATCACTTCTTTTATTAGCGAAACTTTTAATGAACTTGGCATTTTTTCACATTCATGTTTTTGATAGGATATCATTATTTTTTGTCAAATAAGTAGGTATATGTTTCCTTTAAATAAATTGGCTTAATATTAAATTAGATTTTTTTAATATTAATTAATCTTACAGCTTTTTCCTGCGTTTATTTACTGTTTTTTTTCAGTCAAATTAAAAAATTTAGGACTGCTTATGTTCCTTTAAATTCCGCTAATAAGGATGTTTCTTGGCGATATATCGCCAAATTGACGACAAAAATTACCCGTCAGAAGTGATGCTAACTTGGCGCTATTTCTGGTATTTCGCCAAATTCCCATAGACTCCCATTGTAATCTGGCAATTTATCCAATAATTTTGTTAGGTCAAGATCAATCGCCATCATTTTGACATCTTTTTTTTTTAAATCGGTTCGCTAACTTCCCAATATTGCTTAAATATTGCTATTTAGAAAGTTTTTAGAACGCTTTTCGCGCATTTTTACCCCTTTTTAATTTTGTATTTGTTAACAAATTTCTTAGTGATCATTAATATCTTATAAGTAATGAACATGCCAAATTTGATGTTTCTAGGCCCTTAACATACAGACATCACATTTTTAGAAATTTTTTGCTCTTTTAACCCTTTTGGATTAGTGGCATTGATATAAGATATAGCCTATATTGGAGCAAGGACTGTCACCATCATTTTGATATCATTACTTTTAAGATCGGTTTGTTGATTGCTGAGATTGCTTAAAAATCCCAATTTAGAACATTTTTAGAACGCTTTTCGCGCATTTTCACCCTTTTTGAATTCTGCATTTTTTAGCAAATACCCTTAGAGATCATTTATATCTTATAAATAATTAACATTCCAAATTTTATATTTCTAAGTCCTTCAGAAATACAAAAGTTGCATTTTTAGAATGTTTTTTGCTTCTTAACCCCCTTACGGTTAATGGTTATACACATAAAATGTAGCCTATGTTTGAACCGGGGCGAATACCATCATTTTGGTACCATTAATTTTGAAATCGGTTCATAGTTTCAGAGATTAGCCGCAATACACGCCAAAAAAAACGCCAACTTGGCACTATTTCTGATATTTCGCGAAATTCCCATAAACTCTAAAATGCCAAACTTTATAATTCTAGTCCCTTAACATACAGACATCGCAATTTTAGAACTTTTTCGCTCTTTTACCCTCTTTGGATTAGTGGCATCGACATAAAATATAGCCTATGTTGGAGCAAGGACTCTTATCATTTTGATATTACTTTTAAGATCGGTTTGTTGTTTACTGAGATTGTTTTAAAATCGCTATTTAGAACGTTTTCAGAATGCTCTTCGCGGATTTCCACCTCTTTTAAATTTGATATTTTTTAGCAAATGTCATTAGTGAACATTTATATCTTATAAATAATTAACATGCCAAATTTTGTGCTTCTAGGCCCTTCAGTAAAACAAAAATCACATTTTTATAATGTTTTTTACTTCTGAACCACCTTTTGGTTAGTGACGCAGCCATAAGATATAGTGTATGTTTGAACCGGGGCGAATACCATCATTTTGGTACCATTACTTTTGAAATCGGTTTGGTAGTTTCAGAGATTATCCCCGATACTCGCCAAAAGTGACGCCAACTTGGCACTAATTCTGGTATTTTGTGAAATTCTCATAAATTGCCATTGTAATCCAATACTTATCTTCTAACCAACCGTTAATGTTTAATTAATGGTGATTTCTGATTTTTTCCTATTTATAGATCCAATAACCTACTTTCACACCAAATTTCAACTTCTTAAGTCACCTGGAAGTAGTCGAACATTTATATGAGTGAGTCAGTGAGTCAGTGGTAAAAACAGTGATTTTCAGACGTCAATTTCTCGTGAACGGTAAAAGATTTTTAAAAATATTATAGGATTCGGAAATTAGAAGATGGTCTTACATGACACGAAAAATTGCAATTGTGTAGGTCAAATAAAATTTAAGTTATTGAGGGGTCAAAAGTGGCCCGAAATGGTTCGGGTAATATAACCCACGGCCAGTGTTACGCCTTTCTATTTTGTGAACTTGGCTGACACACTGCCGTGTGTCTAGATATATTTGGTTCTGACGGTAGAATCTTGGTGTGGAGAAAACCCAGGGAAGAATTTCGCAAACAGAACTTGGTACCAACAGTAAAACATGGTGGAGGAGGAGGAGTTATGGTATGGGGGTGTATGTCGCCCGCTGGAGTTGGTAATCTTGTTTTTATTGACAGTATAATGGATCAGTACAAGTATATTGATATTTTAAAGCAAAATTTGAAATCTTCAGCACGAAAATTGAACCTTCATAACGATTTTAAATTCTACCAGGACAATGACCCCAAGTACACTGCTCTGAACGTTAGACTCTGGCTGCTATATAACTGTCCTGAAATAATAAAAACACCACCACAATCTCCAGACTTAAATCCCATAGAGAATATTTGGCAAGAATTGAAATCAAGAATTCGCAAACACACCATTTCTTCAAAACAACAACTAAAATCGGTGCTTCAAGAAGAATGGGGTAAAATCACTCCAGAAATCACAAAAAAATAGTTGAATCCATCCCAAAAAGATTAAATCATGTTTTAAAAGTAAAAGGAAATCCAACAAAATATTAAAACCTTTTAAAAAGTAAAATTTTTGGATAAATATTTAATGGAAAAGTAAGTGTCCCATCACTTATGTGAGCCATTTTTTGCTCACTGAACAATTGTATTTTTACTGTTCTGAACAATTGTATTTTTACTAAATTAATATTTTAATATTTTGACAAAATGTATGTTATGTAATAATTGTTACTAACTTTAAATATGAAACACATCCAAAAAATTTTTGCACATGTTTGTTTATTTATTTTATTGCAGTTTCTTTTTATAAAGCACAAGTGTCCCATCACTTTTGTGAGACACTGTAGCTCATATGATTGAGGGATTTAAAAGATAATTTATGGATGATAAAATTTTCCAAATAGAATCATACGTTATTGATATTATTTTGCAACTTTTTTTTATATATTTGTTAGAGTTTTTAAATTCTGTGTAAAATTTATAGAGAGATTTTACATATACGTCCCAATAATAAAAATATTTTCTTTCATAAATTTATTTCTTTTAAATTTGCGTATTTCATTGCTTTAATTTTTGCTTCTGTGTTACCCATAGCAATGGAACTACACTTAAAAATATCATAGATGTGAAAGTATGTGTAATTGTTTGAAGTCAAATTAACGTAAATATAAATCAAATAATGTCTTTGCGTCTGTATTTACACATGGATTTTACGCGGAAAATAAAGACAGGCTATGTTCTATTTAATTTGTTCAAATATTTTTCTTATAAATTAAAAAGCTCATTATTTTTATAAAGAATAAATTGATATTTTTCTATAAAATTTAACCTTTTCGATAATAATCAAATCTTTCAATCGTTTTAATACTGTTGCCAAGAAAATCAGATTTCGAAATAATAATTTTTGCTAAACAGTTAATTTTGATTTGAAAGATTTTCTATAAGAGGAAAATGAAATAAAAAATAGACATGAATACATCTTCATAATCGAAATAATACGAAAATACGAAAACAATGTGAATTTGACCTCATATATCAAAAATAAAATTAATATCACTTGCGATTGAAATAAATGTGCCATGTTTTATTACGTTAATTCTGATTATTAAAAACAATGTTACCAATATTTCACGGTTTATCGTCTGCATACAGCTAATAGAAATGTTTAATTCTTAATCGAAAATTTCAATAAGAAAATAAAATTGAAAAGCAAATGGATAGTAAACGACAAAATTATTCTCCGCAAAATGACAGCATTGATTAGGAAATAAACATTTTCATTCGTATAAACCAGGGCTGTCGAAAGCGGCACGCTTTGCAGGTTTTTTTGGCGCCCTTTTGAAAGTTTCCTGTTACTGGTCTTTTTTTTTTTTAGATTACTAGGGGGGGCCCCGCCCCCCTGCTCGCTATGCTCGCCAACCCCCCGCGTAATCGCTTCGCGATTCCAAATTATCGGCTACCCCTGCTTGCTGCGCTCGCCAATAACCCATGGTATGAATAAGCAGTTGCAGACCTTTCAAATGATGTGTCACACGACTGGTGCTGTAAAGAAATTAAAAATGTGCCCCCCTGGGGGGCAGAGTGGGAGGCGACACAAAAGACATCCATAATATGAATAAGCAGCTGCAGACCTCTCTAATGATATATCACACGACTGGTGTTGTAAAGAAATTAAAAATGTGCCCCCTGGGGGGCAGAGTGGGGGTGACACACAAGACATCCATAAAATGAATAAACAGTTGCAGACCTTTCAAATGATGTGTCACACAATTGGTGTTGTAAAGAAATTACAAAATGAGACCCCTCTGAGGGCAGAGGGGGGTTACACACAAGATATCCATAAAATGAATAAGCAGTTGCAAACCTCGTGTCACACAATTGGTGTTGTAAAGAAATTAAAAATGTGCCCCCCTGGGGGGCAGAGTGGGGGATGACACACAACACATCCATAATATGAATAAGCAGTTGCAGACCTTTCAAATGATGTGTCACACAACTGGTGTTGTAAAGAAATTAAAAATGTGACCCACCCCTGGGGAGAGCAGAGTGTGGGGGTGACACACAAGACACCCATAATATGAATAAGCAGTTGCAGATCTTTCATATCTTGTGTAACAAGACTGGTGTTGTAAAGAAATTAAAAATGTGTCCCCCCTGGGGAGCAGAATGGGGGATAACACACAAGACATCCATTATATGAATAAGCAGTTGCAGACCTTTCAAATCTTGTGTAACACGACTGGTGTTGTAAAGAAAATAAAAATGTGTCCCCCCTGGGGAGCACAATGGGCGATAACACACAAGACATCCATTATATGAATAAGCAGTTGCAAACCTCTCAAATGATGTATCAAACGACTGGTGTTGTAAAGAAATTAAAAATTTGGTGAAATATTACAGTTATCGCCAAGTTGGCGTCACTTTTGACAACTAATTTTGGTCGCCAAATTTGGCGATATATCGGCAAGTTGGCGACAAACTTGGCGATTGTTGGCGATGGTAACCTTTCCTCTCTTTATGGTAACCCATACGGCGATGCATAGACGGAGTCCTTTCCTGATTGGTCTATTCGACTCATGGAAGGAGTGGACAAACCGGATTCGTTAGTTCCGGAAATCTTCCACATCAGCATCATTCCAGGAGTCATTCCTTTTAAGGGTAGTTTTTTTTTACTATAGAAGGAAAACTCACTTGTAAAGGATGTTTTATTTAAAATCAATGATATTTGATAGAGAAATGTTTTAAAAATCTCTACAAGAGTATTTCATGCATCATCACGCATCATTTTTCATTTTACGAATAAAAGTTCGTCGATTCTTATGTTTTACTTGGCGCTTCTTTTTACATTCGTCATACTTTCTTTTTGGCAATAGTTTATAATAATCGGCTCAAATTTTCACATTTTTATAACTGACAAGGAAGGTCTCCATACTGGGCATACTCAGATTTTTTTTTTTTTTTAGAAAAAAAATACTAATTAAACTACTAATGTATGTAATAAAGGATAAGTGAAAATTAGCGGCGGAATTACATTAGAAAACATGTAAAAAAATAAAATTCTTAGGAATATTTGGCGTGAAAAGACGAAAGTATCACACGACTTGGCGAGCAGCAATTCTCTCCGCCAAAAGCAAACGATTTTAATGCAACTGAAAGCTTTTGGATTTCGGAATCCGTGTAAATGGTATTTAATGAATTTAAACATAAAAAATAAGAGAGTTTAGTATATTATATAGATATATATGTAATAAACTGCATATATATATTCATTATTTGTTGCTGTAGTTATTTAATTTACCTCTGAAAAAAATATTTTCATACATAAAAAATTCTTATTCAGTAAAATTATTTTCACACATTTAAGCGTATTCAAACATAAAAGATGTTTCCATAACAACAAAATCGAATTGACAATGCTCAACTGGACTTTGAACTTGGAACAATTTTAATGAATCTAAATTTGTATTTCGTTTTAAATCTCAAATTTTGATGGTTAAATTTGAATATAAATACACATAAATATCAATGTAACGAAATTGTATTTAAAACAAACTAAAACTGAAAAAACAAAGATATTTAATTTATCTAAACACGTCGAACATGAAACTTTTTTCCCTTTAAAATGCATTTGACATGAAAAAAGAAAATAGTTTTTGAAATTGCTTTTCATCGCCAACCGATGATAAATCGGCAAATAACGAAATTTTCATTATTTTTTTACGGACAAGGTACGGAGGTTCCGCCGAAATTTTTTTTATAAATGTATATTGTCTCATGAGAAGAACATTCTGTAATTTTTTTCAGAATTTTCGGAGTATGCCCGCATGGAGGCCTTCCTTGTGAAGTATGTCAAGGCCATATAAATATTAAATTAAATATTGTCACCTTTGAAGTGTTATGAATACTTGGTTAATTTTTGATGTTATCAATCACGAATAAAATCCTTCTATAGTAAAAAAAAACTAGCCTTAAAAGGAATGACTCCTGGAATGATGCTGATGTGGAAGATTTCCGGAACTAACGAATCCGGGTTTTCCACTCCTTCCATGAGTCGAATAGACCAATCAGGAAAGGGCTCCGTCTATGCATCGCCATATGGGTTACCATAAAGAGAGGAAAGGTTACCATCGCCAACAATCGCCAAGTTTGTCGCCAACTTGGCGATATATCGCCAAATTTGGCGACCAAAATTAGTTATCAAAAGTGACGCCAACTTGGCGATAACTAATATTTCGCCAAATTTTTAATTTCTTTACAACACCAGTCGTTTGATACATTATTTGAGAGGTTTGCAACTGCTTATTCATATAATGGATGTATTGTGTGTTATCCCCCATTCTGCTCCCCAGGGGGGACACATTTTTATTTTCTTGACAACACCAGTCGTGTTACACAAGATTTGAAAGGTCTGCAACTGCTTATTCATATTATGGATGTCTTGTGTGTCACCCCCACACTCTGCTCTCCCCAGGGGGGGGAGGGCGGTCACATTTTTAATTTCTTTACAACACCAGTTGAGTGACACATCATTTGAAAGGTCTGCAACTGCTTATTCATATTATGGATGTGTTGTGTGTCATCCCCCACTCTGCCCCCAGGGGGGCATATTTGTAATTTCTTTACAACATCAATTGTGTGACACATCATTTGAAAGGTCTGCAACTGCTTATTCATACCATGGGTTATTGGCGAGCGCAGCAAGCAGGAGTAGAGAATAATTTGGAATCGCGAAGCGATTACGCGGGGGGTTGGCGAGCATAGCGAGCAGGGGGACGGGGCCCCCCTAGTATGTTAAAAAAATACTAACCGACTTTAAAAAAAATCAAGCTTGGCGACAACTTGGCGCTAACGCATATGAATGCATAGTTTTAATATGCTTATGATTTGAAAACGGTTGCAACAATGGAAGATGATTTGCGACAAATCATTATTTTTTAATCAAATCCACATTTTTCCATTAAAAAGATTCTAATCATCAGAATTAAATGAAATTACAATGGGACCACATGAGTATCTTATACATTCAAACTGAAAAAGAATTATCAAAATCGGTTCATATTTAGGGAAGTTATGAGTGAACAAGAAATAGATACAGGTCGAAATCATAACCTCGTCCTTGAAGTCGGTTAAAAAGAAATGATTCGCTTATTTTATTCATTTATCTTTTTTTAATAATACGGGAATGAAGTCACCGGTAGCAGCTTATAGTCTGTGTAAAAATCCCCTAATTAATTCAGATTACGAAAGATAAAGCAGCAGAGTCAACTGAGGGCAGTAAAAGATTTTTTAATGTTTGGTAATTTGATCTGAAACATTGGTTTGCGTTAAATATGAACAGTATTTATAACATTATGATTTTAATTTTAATTTAGATACTATTGGATAGATATCAGAAAAGCTATTTCATTGCACCAAATCACATTTGCGGTTTAATTAACTGGCAATGGACAGAATGATGAATAATCAGCTGTTGGCTTTAAAAGTCTTTAAACATACCTATTTTTAGATGGTTTTAGTGAATTAATTCTATCGAGTAGATTATTATGTATTTAGATAAGATGTTAGATATAAACATTATAGAGCAGCAATCAAAACTTTCTTTTTTCGGAAACAAAATTGTAAAATTTTAGATTACTGAGTTAACACTTACAAAAGCTCCTGATACATCAGATTTAGGTGTTTGTGGTTGGCAGGCATGTAGAAGTATGAGGATAATGAAAGATGCTGTTCCAAACTGTTACTTATCCTTTTAAATCAAAACGTATAAAGAAATGCAAGATATACGATAACCATTAGCACAGTAATATCAATAGAAAGATACGAATTTATATTTAATGAGACCTCGGGGGGGTTAAGGAGGGCGATGCCCTCCTGAAGAAATTACTATATTATAATAAAAAAACAGAAATAATAGATCAAAATGAAAATTTCAGAATATCCTATTATAATATCTAAATTTTTTATTTAACGCTTTTGATGGCTGAAAATTTCTTATTCTTATTTTATTCTTATAAATAATTACGCAATTTGAGAATTTTAAATTACAGTTTGCGGGAAGTTGAATATTACCCAAAGAGTGTTTAAAAAAAATGATGTGCAAAACTGAAGTTGAGGATCCTGATCTGCAGATTTACTAGTTTTTAATATGTGGCCGTTAAAAAACAATTTATAGAGTTTGGTTGAATTTACGTTTCTAAAATTAAAATGTGTGTATTATGCTTAAAATAAAGAAGCAGAAAGAATATAAAAAATATTTTTACTTTCGAATATTTATCTTGTGAAATATTGCTTCGCGAACCCAAACAAAGCATGGCCTTTACTAGTTAAAGTCAAAGAAGATTTTTTTAACTAACCCAACAAGTTACTAAATATTAATATTTTATCCAATAAGTTCCAAAAAGCTGCTAAGTGTTGAGGTATTTTTTAACAATGCTTTATAATTAACTATTGTATAAACTTAAAAGTTACCGTCTAAATATGAAAATTGCCTTATTTATCCGCACTCTCCTCTACTTGTTAAATTATATAAATTTATTGAATATAAAATGCCTTTGAGAGGAAAATAAAAAAGTGGGTGAGAAAATAATAGATAATTTACTGCTACCAATTGTTAGAAGTTGGCATATACCAACATATCTGCTGGAAACTTTTGTACATTTAAGGCAAAACAATTTTTTACACAATTTTAAGGAAATTGAAAAAATAATCTTTTTATTCTTTTAAATGACGTACTCCGCTTGATATTGAGTGTGTAAAAGAATACAAAAATGAATGTTATGTAGAAGTCTCTTTAACCCCTTAACTGGTTTGCCCGAACGGCGTTCGGGCAAGACGAATTTATTTATTTCATCATTTAAAGCTTTTTTGGCACCACTATTATTTTTAAGAAAATTTTCATACTATTGAAAGACGGCAATGTTTAGACTAAATTTTGCGAATATTTTATTAAAATAAGTGGTGTGAGTCCGCTATTTTCAATTTATTGAACGGAAAAGAATTAACCAGTTAAGGGGTTAAGATTGTAATGGAAAATTAATACGCTACGACAACAATTCTTGAGATAGTTAAAAACTATATGAAAAAAATAGCCCAAAACTTTGTTATTTTTTGATCACTTAAAAATTTTCTAAAAGATTTTTTTAGGGTAATTGGATTTTATCAAGCTGTCCTCAGTATCGACATGTCATAAAAGTCTACTACCCGACTTTTTGCAAGGTAAGATCTTTTTTGGCACAATTCCCCTGGACTATATAAGCTACTAAAAGTAGTTTTGAATCTATATCGATAAAGTTGTATGCCTAGACGCCAATATCACTTAATTATTCTGGTGTTTTATCCAAAGCAAACATGTTTAAAATCGAAAAGTATGCATAAGAAGATATGCCTTCTTTCATTATGGTATTTTTTGGATTTATTTTGAAATTGCTTATTAAATAAAATTTCTGGTTGGAAACACATTGTCTTGAATCAGATTCCGGAATAACTAAGAAATGTTTGCATCTACGGTTCTATGGCCTAATTTGAGCCACATTAGATGATAAATGTATCCATTTCTGATCTTCAATGTCGCAATTATGTTTTCATACTCAAAAGGTTGTAACAGATAACAAACTATATTTGTGATGATGTGAGGTTTCTTGTGTTATGAGTAGTAAAATAACAAGCTTAATGATTTGATCATACAATCGGTTTTCTTTAATTCGAAATCGTCGGGGACACAAGAAATGTTCGAATTATCCAAAGTTCGAATTATGGAAAGTATGAGAAGAAAGCATGCTTAAAATGGTACTATAACAAGGGAATTAATATTATAGTGTGTTTTTTAATGTATTTATTCTGTTATCATTAGAATATGTCTTAATATTAAATTAAAATACATAAACACATAAACTAATTAAGGGATTAGAAATAAGCACAATGGAAGAAAAATTTGAGGTGTCACTGATGGACATACGGGACACTAAGAAAGTGGATATCAAATGCATGGGATTATATGTATATTCATTCAGAACAATTCTAATAAAATCAAAGAAAGAAAGTTATTCAAAGGATCCGAAGTCCATGAGAAAGAAAGGAAAAATGAAAAATCGGCAGTCTCGTTAGTTCGAACTAAACGAAGTGAAGAGAAAATGAGTTCGAATAAATGAAAAATAAATTAACGTTATTCTGCCACTGAAAATTTTGGGACTTCAAGTTTAGCTCGAATTAAACGAATATCTGAATTTCCGATTTCGAATTAACGAGAGTCGATTGTATTTCTGCGATTGCGAAATAGTGAATTTTGCAGAAGCAACTCTGTTACCCTCACTATACTACTTCTGACTATGACATACATTTCAGGCTTAATATAAGTCCTGGTCTAGCACAAACTGCATCAAAATTGAAAAGTTTCCATCAACCGCCCATAAGATAGTTAACGTACAATGACTCACATTTTATTAATATGTACCTGTAATCGGTACTTTAACTGGTATTTATTACATAAAATTAATTGCGGAAAACAAAAATACATAAATTTAAATGTTCGTTTAATCGTTGAAAGTAGAAAACCAGATGAATTATATATTTTAGCTTCATAGTTTGTATTTGGAAATTGTTTAATTAAGATTTATTATTTATGCAAATTTATATTTCATACATGAGATACAAGCGCTAGAGTTAAAAAAAAACTTAGCGCTAAATAAAAACTGCTATTTAAAAAAAAAAAGAACCTATTGAAATAAACAAGTTTGATGAAAAGCATCAACTTTAAACCTTTAAAAACATATTCTTTTAAATAAATAAAAAATAACTTATTTTTTTCTTTTTTGCATTGTTATTATCTAAGTTTTTTACAGTTTCAGAATTTAAAAAAAAACTTTTCTCTTTTATAAAATAAATATGCATACTTATATATGCGAGCTAATATTAATTTACTAATCAGATATCTAAAAATATATCTTCATCAAGCTCACCGGCAAAGTTATCTTTTATCCATAACATATTCTTTATTCTCATATAAGTTTCAATGAAATGCATTTACTATTAAATATGGAAAAAGAAAACCTTCTTTAAAAAGAAAAATAATCCAGGCATAAACGTCAATTATTCAGTTTTTAGGGCTACAAAAAAAACCTAAAATAAAAATATTAATGTCTCAATGAACTGAAATTTCCATATATATTGAATTCTCCATAATCCAGAAAAAAAAAAGGGGGAGAGATATTTCAATGTGACACCGGAAAATGAAACAAGAGCGTGAGGCAATGTCATATTCTATTATGCTCATATTAATAATTCTCATATCTTAGGATGTAAGCATCATAAAATCGCACAAAGAAAAATTTAAACAGTAGTCGCTCGTTATATTGTAACTCGTTACATCGCTTATTCTCATATATAATTTTGTTTTATGTGTGTCCCGAAAAAACTTCGTTCACGCTTAATCACACTTTTAACCCCTTAACCCATTAACGCCCGAATTATTTTCTTCGCTAAAATTTAAGTTTTGTATTTCCCACCACTTTTAAAATCAAATTAACTTTTATCTAAATTTATCGAGGATTCTGTCTCGTGAAAGAAGGTTTATATTTATCTTCCTCTTTACTGGTGGGAAAACCGTTTTCTTGCTGTTTTTGTAACCGTCCTCAAACGAGGACGCTGGGCGTTAATGGGTTAACTTGCTTTTTCTTTTCCTTCAGTAAATTGAAAATAAAGGATTTACACCACTATATTTTAGATAAAATATTTGTAACATTTAGTATAAACATTTCTGGCTTTAAATAGTATCAAATTATTTTTTTAATAATAGTGAGATCAAAAACTTTAAGTGATGAATTAAACAATTCGATTAATACGTTGACTGACACTGAGTTTGACACTGAAACTGAAGGTAGTCTATCAGGAACCCCCAAGGACAGTTGACTTGGGATGACCAACATATGCTTATAATCATCACTCTGATAGTTAAACCGAAAGGCGGCAGCATAAAAAATCACCTCAAGTTCACGGATAAAATTCCAGAATTAGTTAAAACTCGATTCGCATATTGAAACGAAATCGGTCTGCCAAGTGGAAATTACCTAAAAACCCGATTTTAGCGGTTGACTGTTAGGTTTACCATTGTGTTTTCCTGCACACAAAGGTGTGAAAACAACAAGGACTGGGAGCAGGAAAACGCAATGGTAAACCTAACAGTCAACCGTTAAAATCAAGTTTTCAGATGTTTTCCACCAAGATCTGAATTGGCAGACCGATTTCCGAAAAATTGAATTTTTGATTACTTTTATATCAGTTTAAATAAATATACAGTAAAGCATCGTTTATACGACGATCACTTATACGACGTTTACATTTATACGACGTTTTAATGTGGTCCCGATTCATCCCTATTCATTTTAATGTAAAAATATATCTTTTATACGACGCTCAAAATCGTTTATACGTCGATTTTTTGATTTTCAATAGGTTTATTTTTGTTTATTTTTCTTGTGTATTTTACGAATGAGCGGAAGTTGGCAGCTATGAATGACACCAAAGAGCGTGTTTTAATGCACTCCACATTATAAAAATGTGGGCTGATGTTCGATTAGTCTGAAAAATCAGTTTACGTAAAACAGATTACACTGGGAGGGGTCATTCTTTTTTCGGGGATGGTCAGCTTTCCCCACCTGTTTTAGGGGTGTTCTCAACTGCTCCGCTCAACAAGCGCAAAAAGTTTTAACACATTTACAAATTCATTTTTTAACAGAAAGTTATAAAATTGGAATGTCTGACTATGGTAGCGATTTCGAATCGAACTTAATTTTCCATTTTATGATAATTAAATTACCTATCCACTTCTAAGCTGTTTCGATCACGTGATCACCCGCTTTTCTCCTGCTTTTTGACCGGTTTTTCCGCCTTTGTCGGGAAATGTGCTCAAAAACGTCAACTTTGAAGGCTTGTTATGAAAGATCTACTGTGTTTAAAAAAAAAAAAGAACAGAAAATTGAGTGCAGTTAGACAGTTTCTGAATAACATCACCTGCTATTTTCATGCATTTCCGAACAAAAATAAATTAAAGCATATGTCACAAAGTTGCCCTTTTTCATTTAAGAACACCCTCAGGTTGCAAATAGACTATCCTTCTAACTGTTGTCAGTATTGGCGACTTTTAGTTGGCCACGCGGGGTTTTTGATCTTTGACTTTAAATGGAAAGGAAATGATGTATAGCAAATGAGGAACCTTTCGGTGAAACATAAATAAAGGTATGCATATTTAAATTGCTTACTAATCCCCCTCCCCTCTTTTTTTGATTATTTCTTTATTTTGGTTTGTTTAATTTACAAATTTATGCAAATCATCACGTTAAACATTAAAATCAATTGAAAACAAAATTAGTTCTAGTTTTGGAAGTGAAAATCGATTATACGTCGTTATCGTTTATACGACGTTTTTCGGTAGTCCCTTCGGCGTCGTATAAACGATGCTCCACTGTATTCAATAAGATGTATCTTCGATTGATGTGGTACTTATTTCATTTCAGTTTTTTTTTTTTTTTTTTTTTTTTTTTTTTTTCTGGTTTAAAATGTGTATCTCATCTTAGGGAAGGGATGGTATATTTCAAGTATGAAGTATAAATAAAATCCATCATTTTTTTTTCTTTTTTGTAGCAAAGAAAATGTGATTGCCCATTGCTCAAAAATTTCTAAAGTTATCTTTAAGACTAATTGAGACACATAGATCTTCAGTTCGTTTTCCTTTCAACGGCTATGTGTGATGGATTACCCATTACCGAGGTCCATACATAAAAGACCTGCAAAAACAATCCTCCAATGGAGACCGAAAACAAATATCGGCTTGATAAATATGATCACCTCGAGGTTAAAAAATAATGGTATAAATGATTTTCTGAGAACTACATGGAGGAGGAAATCATTTTATCTGTGTTAGATATCGAAGAGATTTATAGTTCTTTATAGTGTATCTGAAGAGAAAACTAATACACTAGCACCAAAAAAAAGGGATCATATTGATCTTTAAAAAATTATGCAATGGTTTTTAAAAAAACAAAAATCGCATATTAAGACTTGTGATTTTTTTACTAGAAATAATTTTGGGTGCGATGATCTAGTCCTTATCTTCTCTAGCCCTGACTTAACCCCTTAATGATCGCATTAAATTACGGCTTGATAATTCAAATTCATTATTGCCATCACTTTTTAAAAAAAAATATTCATCTTATTTAATGACAAGTTAAATGGCGTAATTTTTTTTCCCAAGCACCTTCGTCGTTCCAAGCCCAAGCTCGCACTCTGATTGGTTGTTGCTCTCGGCACTATTTTCATGTAACTTGGCGATAATCATACTTGGCGTAGCGATAGATGCTTCCGTCCGTCGAGTTTGATTTCCTTCCGAACCGAGTACAAAGTAACTTTTCTGTTGCAGCATTGGATTAAATGGAACGTGTCTTACTGAAAGCTGTACTCTTTAAAAGTTTTTACACACAAGAGCACAAGATCACGAGGATAAGAATGAAGGAAGAATAAGAATGAGTAGGTCAGGTTTTAGGTTTACTCGTTCACTTACGAGCGAAGTATTTTTCGCCAAGTATGGTTATCGCCAAGTTACGTGAAAACAGTGCCGAGAGAAACAACCAATCAGAGTGCGAGAACGACGAAGCACTCTGATTAGCTTGGGCTTGGGCTTGCCCACGGGCTTGAGGGGTTGAGGGACGGCTTGGGCTTGGAACGACGAAGGTGCTTGGGAAAAAAATTTCGCAGTTAAATTATACCAAAATAAACCCAATTACACTATTTTATAAAACTGGTGGAAATCAGGCAATTCTGAATAAAAGCTGTAAAGCTTGCTTCCCGTGAAAGTCTCGGGCGCGACGATTAAATGGTTAACCATAAAACGCCCGAAAATTTTACTCAAGTTTGCTGATAATATAAATCACCAGAATTTTTATTCAAAATTATTTAATTTATTTATTTAAGGGGTCTCAGGACTTTTAAAATTGGAAAAATTGAAAAAAATAAGACCATCTTCAATATATAATATCTTAAAATGTTTATGATATTAAAACACAATTTCTATTAAGATGAAAGATATGAGCATTTTCTTTCATTTTATGCTTTTAAAAAATTGCAAGGTGCAGAATTAGCATTTACAGAGCGCTCCAAACTGCCGGACATTTGAAGAGCAGAAAATTGACATAACAACTTACGCGCACGATTACAAAATAAATATTGAAACTAGAATGGAAATTTTGGTGTTCACTTATACATCAGATTGCAATAATTATCTTGAACCTAAATACATTTATATTTAAAGCATTTTTCTATTTTTAATACACAATTGTATTTAACTGATAGAATATTTTGAAAATTTCAACAAGATAATCACCTAAAAATTAAATTTTTTTAACAATAAAATGGAAAATTTATGTTTAGTTTATACAAATTAGCATGAAATATATATTTTCAAAGTTTTATGTAAAAATACTTGCAAGATTTTGAGATATCGTGCGCGCTATGACCAGAGTTGGCAAAAACCCAACCCACCCGGGTTTTGTGGGTTTTTCTGGGTATTTGTGGGGCTTTTCTGGGTTTTTGTGGGTTTTAGTTATTCCACTGTATATTTGTATATTTAATAATATATGCGTGTACTCATTGAAAAATATATTTATTAAGTTACATTTTTTAATTACATCTTATCTATTTGTTACTAATTAATATTATTTATAATATCAGTTAATAAATTTATTCTATACTGATATTAGTATTAATACATCAATAGAAAACTTAAAGCTAATATCAGAATAAGTTTATTTACTGATATAAAATAATTTTCATACCATTAATAATTCATGTTAATTATTATTAATACTATTATTAATACTACTTTAAGTGAAAAAAGTGAGTTCTTATCGCTTTTAAATATATTTTAGTTATCACAATGAATAGTTAATTCTATTTTTGTAATAACCATAATAATTAAAATTGCTATAGTAGTATTATAATAGTTATTATAATAGTTATTATTATAATAGTTATTATAATAGTAGTATTATAATAATTAAAATAGTTGGCTTTGCCTGCTAGTGGGACTGGTCCTTTTATAAGTAAACCTCGAAGTGAGCAAACTTCGAATTAAATCTACACTGCCTATGGCACTGCATAACAGGTCGAAAGCATGCACTACTAATACCCTCCTTTTAAACAAATCTCTAATTTAGATGCACATCTCAAACCGTATCTCCACTGCCTACAACACCATGTAGAGGATGCTGCGCACGTACAGAAGGATCCTTCCTTTCAAATGAATGTATAATTTATATGCAAATGTCATGCAAAACGTATCTCGAACTGGGTTCCAGCTCCATACAGCCCTGTATAGCAGGCATACTGCACACACACTATCAGGTAGTGCGCTATATTCTTAACAAAAATATATTTGAACAAAACTCTGTTAAACAACCTATCTGTAGCTAAGTTAAGGGAGTGGCGTTTTAAGACAAGAAATTAATATTTTTCCAGAAATTACTACAGAAAATAGCAGTATTTGACACAGTATTCCTTTTTATAAATTTTTATCGTATGTTATAAGCTAAGCTATCTTAAAGTTTGAAACAGAGCAAGCAAGAATTTAAGGTTTTTACAAAAATTAATAATAAAAAATAGTGGTATTTGAGGGGAAAAGTGTTTGAATTTTAAATAGCAGCTAACAATTATATCTTCAGCTCTTGATGAGCTGCAAAAAGATACAACTACTTTGCCATGTTCTGTTAAGAGTAGTATTTGATTACTATTCATATTAGTACTTTAGATTTATTTGGAAAAATTTGATGGAATCAGAAGAATTGAAACAACACAAGGAAATTATGCTGAAGTGCTACAAACAAATCATTGGGACTGTGCATTTTTTAGCTAATATAATGGATGCAAAATTTAGAGGTGAAAGGCTTTGGAAAAGGAAGAAACTGATGCTTGGATAATGCAGTGTTATTCACAGTGGTTACCTGCGATATTGGCATTTAAAATTAAAGACATGCTATTTTCCTAAATTACTTTTCTCAGAAAGTATCATGTCACAATTCTCAGCTTCAAAATGATGGGAAATTCTTAAAGGAAAAGTATAGAAAAAGAAAAACAAGTTAGATTCTAATTTTTGTTGTTTTTTCCAATTTCTGCTTTCTGTTCCATCTAGCTCTGCTTCCATCGAGAGGATTTTCTCTACATTTGGATTCATATAGTCTAAATTACAGAACAGACTAGGCTCAGAGCTGTGTGAAAAATTAATAAAAAATTATAAATATTACCATAAAACTTAAAGTGAATGTGATTTTAATCGGTAAACTATAAAAAAAATCAATTATAATTATTTTGTATTACATTGCGTAAACTATTGGAAATATCTTTTTATAAAATAAATAGATAAATTGATAAAATAAATATTCTAAAATAAACTACCACTTAATTACCACAAATATGACTTTTTTATAAGATTTTGTATTTAAAAAAAAAAAAAAAAAAAAAAAAAAAAAAAAAAAAAAAACCTAGTTTTTGGGTTTAAAAGGTAAATTTGTATTATGTTATAAGGAGAATTTGCAGATTCAGAAATGATTTTTAGCAAAAACCCACTTTTAACAAAAATCCAGGCGGGTTTTTTTTATTTTTATTTTATATTTTATTTTGCGCAATAATGCTTTTCTATGGCAAATCCAATGATTTTAAAAAAAAATTTCCTTGAGAGAAAATGACACATTTGATTAATGAAATTCAATGATAAATGGATACTGAAATTTACCAGTTAAATTATTCGTATTATTTTGAAATTTTGTCTATGCATTTGTCAGATTTTTTTAATTATTACTGTAAATTTTGGCGATGTTTTATAAATGTGTTCCAATAATATAAACTAATTTGTTTTACAGATTTACTTATTTCAAATATATTTATTTCATTTTCTTTATTTTCTCTTAATGGTTGCTAAGCAACCATTCATATTAATCTTTATCCTTATAATGTTATAAATTTGAAAGCGTGTACGAAAATTTAAATAAAGTCAATATCAAAACTGATGGATTAATAATTGTCTTTGTATCTTTGCGTATAAGTATAATATAGCCTAGAAAAGAACATAGACTATTTTTTATTAATTTTATTCAAATATTTTCCTTAATAATTCAAAATTTCATTCTTTTTCTTACAGAATCAGTAGGGATTTTTTAGATAAAATTTAACCAATTTCCTTTATTGTTGCCAAAAAAATCAAAGTCTGGAATAATAATTTTTCAACGGCAATACGTTTCAATTGAGTAATTTCCATTCAAAAAATTAAACTAAGAAAAAATAAATAAATATGACGCCAGAATAAAAATAAAAATTGATATATTGTTAAATATTAAACACGGATATTTGTTTCGTTAATAAAAAATTTTCTGACAAAGATGGGGGCATAATTAGAAATAAAAGAAATAAAAAAGAATTATATTTTTAACAAATATTTCACTTTGTAAAATATGACGTCATAATTGAAATAAAACAGGTATTTTATAGTAGTCGTTAAAAATACAAGGAACATGGATATCAATAGCTCATGAATAATGACGTAATTGCCGAACCGTCGGTGAAGGCTTACTTTGGAGACACGAAATTTTTTGTTTTCCGTCTGTCAGTCTGCCTTCTGAATGTCTGTCCCGCGATAACTTCCTCAAAATGCTTCTGATTAACTTGAAATTAAATGAGTAATTTGGTAAAGTATCCAGATTTAGCTGCATAGTTTTTCGCTATATTTGGTTCATACGTCGGAAAATATCGAACATTTTATTTTACGCAATAATGTTTTTTATATAGCAATTCAAGCGATATTTCCATTTTTATTTGTTCAAAGGAAATACAGTGTCTCACATAAGTGATGGGACACTTGTGCTTTACAAAAGGAAACTAATCAAATAAATAAAAAAAAACATGTACACATTTTTTTGTGGGTGTGTTTCATACTTAAATTTAGTAAAGATTATTACATAATAAACATTTTGTCAAAATATTAAAATATTAATTTAATAAAAATACAAATGTTTAGAACGGAGCAAAAAATAGCTCACATAAGTGATGGGACACCATTATATATGCAACAAAAATCGTCTGAAATAAGCAATAAAAATATTTTTTGGGGTTTTATTTTTACTTAAAAGCAATTAGCAATAATTTATAAAATCGTCTGCAGTATTTCTCTCCCGTTTGTTTTGGAATTTTTGTGTTTTTTAGTTCTGTGTAGCCATGAATGCAAAACGAAAAGAAACTTCGCCTGAAATTCGAAAATTAGTTATTAATTTGCATATTGAAAGTGGAAAATCTATTAGAAAAACTGCTGAAACAGTTAACTTGAGTCGTTCAACAGTTTTCAATATCATTAAACGATATAAAAAGAATCATATGATTCAGGATAAAAGAAGACCTGGCTGACCATCAAAGCTATCCAATGGAATAAAGCGAATTATCGTTCGAAATATTAAAAAAAATCCAAGAAATAGTGCTTCAAAAGTTGCTGCTGATTTACAAGCATTATATGGAATAATTGTTAATCCTGAGACTATTAGAGGGGTAATTCGATCTGCTGGATATCACGGTAGAGTAGCCAGGAAAAAATTCTTCGTAAGTGAAAAGAATAGAAAACTCAGACTAGCTTTCGCAAAATCCAACATAAATAAGAATTCTGATTGTTGGAATAAAGTTATATTTGATGATGAGAGTAAATTTAATCCTATCAAAAAACATGAATGTGAAAGAATGCCAAGTTTGTTAAAGGTTTTGCTAATAAAATAAGTGAGATCTAACTGCAAACCAAGTTCTTTCGAAGCTCCTTAAAGCATAGCTCCTGTCATGCATAATATTCTTCAAATGCTTAAAATGATTTAGTATGTTACTTGTTATTCAATAGAGCGACTTGGCAAGTTTTCTCTTATTCAAATTTCTTTATTTAATTGATCAGAACTTAAAGTTGATCACTTAATTAATTTATCAATACCTTAACTTCAATGTTCTTATTCGAACTCTCGATTGACTAGATTTTTGCCAATCAGATTCTAGATTAAATTATACTCAGACTCAAACATTAAAGTTGGTGGCTGAAAACTTGCCAAGTCGCTCTAATGAATAACAAGTAACATACTAAATCATTTTAAGCATTTGAAGAATATTATGCATGACAGGAGCTATGATTTAAGGAGCTTCGAAAGAACTTGGTTTGCAATTAGATCTCACTTATTTTATTAGCAAAACCTTTAACAAACTTGGCATTCTTTCACATTCATGTTTTTGATAGGATATCATTATTACTTTCTTCTATCTTTACAAGAAGAAAGTATTGGATTCATGAAAATTTTCGACTTCCGGTTTTCGACGGATTTATACGTTTTAGAAGGTCCTGAATACGTTTTGACTATTTTTAGAAAATGTCTGTCTGTGAGTCTGTCCGTCTGTCTGTCTGTCTGTCTGTCTGTATGTCTGTCTGTCTGTATGTGACAAAAAATTTGTGGGCGCTCTATCTCAAGAACTAATGCTCTAAATTTAATAAAATTTTATATTCAGTTAGACCTTGATATGAATTAGTGCCTATTGGTTTTTGATGAAAATTGGCCTGCAGGTGGCGCTGCTATACTACGTTTTTCATGATTTTCAAGATTGCTATATCTCAAGAACTAATGCACAGAATTTCACCAAACTTCAGATTCTGTGACCCCTTGATATAAATAGACGCTGATTAAGTTTTGGTGTAAATTGGCCAGCAGGTGGCGCTGCTGTGCCACGTTTTTCATGATTTTCATGATAGCTATATCTCAAGAACTAATGCACAGAATTTCACCAAACTTCAGATTCTGCGATACCTTGAGATACATAGCCGCTGATAAGGTTTTGGTGTGAACTGCCCTATAGGTGGCGCTGCTATGCTACATTTTGCACGATTTTTGCGATAGCTATATCTCAAGAACTAATGCAGAGAACTTTATCAAATTTTAGATTCTGTTACACTAGAATATATAACATAATTAGACGTTGATTACATTTTGGTATTAACCTTGCAACAGGTGGTGCAGCTATGCTGCATTTTGCACGATTTTTCCGATAGCTATATCTCAACAACCAACAGAATTTCATCAAACTTCAGATTTTGTTACAAAATGACATATAACATAATTACACCAGGATTACGTTTTGTTATAAATCCTTCAACTGATGGTGCTGCTGTGCTATACTTTACACGTTTTTTTTTAACTAGCTATATCTCAAGAACTAATGCACAGAATTTCATCAAACTTCAGATTCTTTTACACCATAACATAATTAGATGCTTTTTTACGTTTTGGCATAAATTGTCCAAGATATGGTGTTGCTGTGCTACGTTTTGCAAATTTTTTGTTATAACTATATCTCGAGAACTAATGGACGAAATTCCATCAAATTTCATATTCTGTTAGGTTTTGACATAAATAGATGCTTATTAGGTTTTAGTATAAATTACCCAACATGAGGCACTACTAAGCTCATTTTCTCAGAATATTAATAAAATTTTGCGTTTTAGGCTTTTCGGATACCAGAATCTCATTAGGCTAGGTTAAATGTTCGAGGAAATTCGATAGTGGGTAACTTTGGGGTCACCACGTTTTTCTTTTAAATATTAAAATGTACTTATGAGATAGAAGAAAATTTTGGGATTGACACATCCTACTAGTTTTTTTGTCAAATCACTTCTTTTATTAGCGAAACTTTTAATGAACTTGGCATTTTTTCACATTCATGTTTTTGATAGGATATCATTATTTTTTGTCAAATAAGTAGGTATATGTTTCCTTTAAATAAATTGGCTTAATATTAAATTAGATTTTTTTAATATTAATTAATCTTACAGCTTTTTCCTGCGTTTATTTACTGTTTTTTTTCAGTCAAATTAAAAAATTTAGGACTGCTTATGTTCCTTTAAATTCCGCTAATAAGGATGTTTCTTGGCGATATATCGCCAAATTGACGACAAAAATTACCCGTCAGAAGTGATGCTAACTTGGCGCTATTTCTGGTATTTCGCCAAATTCCCATAGACTCCCATTGTAATCTGGCAATTTATCCAATAATTTTGTTAGGTCAAGATCAATCGCCATCATTTTGACATCTTTTTTTTTTAAATCGGTTCGCTAACTTCCCAATATTGCTTAAATATTGCTATTTAGAAAGTTTTTAGAACGCTTTTCGCGCATTTTTACCCCTTTTTAATTTTGTATTTGTTAACAAATTTCTTAGTGATCATTAATATCTTATAAGTAATGAACATGCCAAATTTGATGTTTCTAGGCCCTTAACATACAGACATCACATTTTTAGAAATTTTTTGCTCTTTTAACCCTTTTGGATTAGTGGCATTGATATAAGATATAGCCTATATTGGAGCAAGGACTGTCACCATCATTTTGATATCATTACTTTTAAGATCGGTTTGTTGATTGCTGAGATTGCTTAAAAATCCCAATTTAGAACATTTTTAGAACGCTTTTCGCGCATTTTCACCCTTTTTGAATTCTGCATTTTTTAGCAAATACCCTTAGAGATCATTTATATCTTATAAATAATTAACATTCCAAATTTTATATTTCTAAGTCCTTCAGAAATACAAAAGTTGCATTTTTAGAATGTTTTTTGCTTCTTAACCCCCTTACGGTTAATGGTTATACACATAAAATGTAGCCTATGTTTGAACCGGGGCGAATACCATCATTTTGGTACCATTAATTTTGAAATCGGTTCATAGTTTCAGAGATTAGCCGCAATACACGCCAAAAAAAACGCCAACTTGGCACTATTTCTGATATTTCGCGAAATTCCCATAAACTCTAAAATGCCAAACTTTATAATTCTAGTCCCTTAACATACAGACATCGCAATTTTAGAACTTTTTCGCTCTTTTACCCTCTTTGGATTAGTGGCATCGACATAAAATATAGCCTATGTTGGAGCAAGGACTCTTATCATTTTGATATTACTTTTAAGATCGGTTTGTTGTTTACTGAGATTGTTTTAAAATCGCTATTTAGAACGTTTTCAGAATGCTCTTCGCGGATTTCCACCTCTTTTAAATTTGATATTTTTTAGCAAATGTCATTAGTGAACATTTATATCTTATAAATAATTAACATGCCAAATTTTGTGCTTCTAGGCCCTTCAGTAAAACAAAAATCACATTTTTATAATGTTTTTTACTTCTGAACCACCTTTTGGTTAGTGACGCAGCCATAAGATATAGTGTATGTTTGAACCGGGGCGAATACCATCATTTTGGTACCATTACTTTTGAAATCGGTTTGGTAGTTTCAGAGATTATCCCCGATACTCGCCAAAAGTGACGCCAACTTGGCACTAATTCTGGTATTTTGTGAAATTCTCATAAATTGCCATTGTAATCCAATACTTATCTTCTAACCAACCGTTAATGTTTAATTAATGGTGATTTCTGATTTTTTCCTATTTATAGATCCAATAACCTACTTTCACACCAAATTTCAACTTCTTAAGTCACCTGGAAGTAGTCGAACATTTATATGAGTGAGTCAGTGAGTCAGTGGTAAAAACAGTGATTTTCAGACGTCAATTTCTCGTGAACGGTAAAAGATTTTTAAAAATATTATAGGATTCGGAAATTAGAAGATGGTCTTACATGACACGAAAAATTGCAATTGTGTAGGTCAAATAAAATTTAAGTTATTGAGGGGTCAAAAGTGGCCCGAAATGGTTCGGGTAATATAACCCACGGCCAGTGTTACGCCTTTCTATTTTGTGAACTTGGCTGACACACTGCCGTGTGTCTAGATATATTTGGTTCTGACGGTAGAATCTTGGTGTGGAGAAAACCCAGGGAAGAATTTCGCAAACAGAACTTGGTACCAACAGTAAAACATGGTGGAGGAGGAGGAGTTATGGTATGGGGGTGTATGTCGCCCGCTGGAGTTGGTAATCTTGTTTTTATTGACAGTATAATGGATCAGTACAAGTATATTGATATTTTAAAGCAAAATTTGAAATCTTCAGCACGAAAATTGAACCTTCATAACGATTTTAAATTCTACCAGGACAATGACCCCAAGTACACTGCTCTGAACGTTAGACTCTGGCTGCTATATAACTGTCCTGAAATAATAAAAACACCACCACAATCTCCAGACTTAAATCCCATAGAGAATATTTGGCAAGAATTGAAATCAAGAATTCGCAAACACACCATTTCTTCAAAACAACAACTAAAATCGGTGCTTCAAGAAGAATGGGGTAAAATCACTCCAGAAATCACAAAAAAATAGTTGAATCCATCCCAAAAAGATTAAATCATGTTTTAAAAGTAAAAGGAAATCCAACAAAATATTAAAACCTTTTAAAAAGTAAAATTTTTGGATAAATATTTAATGGAAAAGTAAGTGTCCCATCACTTATGTGAGCCATTTTTTGCTCACTGAACAATTGTATTTTTACTGTTCTGAACAATTGTATTTTTACTAAATTAATATTTTAATATTTTGACAAAATGTATGTTATGTAATAATTGTTACTAACTTTAAATATGAAACACATCCAAAAAATTTTTGCACATGTTTGTTTATTTATTTTATTGCAGTTTCTTTTTATAAAGCACAAGTGTCCCATCACTTTTGTGAGACACTGTAGCTCATATGATTGAGGGATTTAAAAGATAATTTATGGATGATAAAATTTTCCAAATAGAATCATACGTTATTGATATTATTTTGCAACTTTTTTTTATATATTTGTTAGAGTTTTTAAATTCTGTGTAAAATTTATAGAGAGATTTTACATATACGTCCCAATAATAAAAATATTTTCTTTCATAAATTTATTTCTTTTAAATTTGCGTATTTCATTGCTTTAATTTTTGCTTCTGTGTTACCCATAGCAATGGAACTACACTTAAAAATATCATAGATGTGAAAGTATGTGTAATTGTTTGAAGTCAAATTAACGTAAATATAAATCAAATAATGTCTTTGCGTCTGTATTTACACATGGATTTTACGCGGAAAATAAAGACAGGCTATGTTCTATTTAATTTGTTCAAATATTTTTCTTATAAATTAAAAAGCTCATTATTTTTATAAAGAATAAATTGATATTTTTCTATAAAATTTAACCTTTTCGATAATAATCAAATCTTTCAATCGTTTTAATACTGTTGCCAAGAAAATCAGATTTCGAAATAATAATTTTTGCTAAACAGTTAATTTTGATTTGAAAGATTTTCTATAAGAGGAAAATGAAATAAAAAATAGACATGAATACATCTTCATAATCGAAATAATACGAAAATACGAAAACAATGTGAATTTGACCTCATATATCAAAAATAAAATTAATATCACTTGCGATTGAAATAAATGTGCCATGTTTTATTACGTTAATTCTGATTATTAAAAACAATGTTACCAATATTTCACGGTTTATCGTCTGCATACAGCTAATAGAAATGTTTAATTCTTAATCGAAAATTTCAATAAGAAAATAAAATTGAAAAGCAAATGGATAGTAAACGACAAAATTATTCTCCGCAAAATGACAGCATTGATTAGGAAATAAACATTTTCATTCGTATAAACCAGGGCTGTCGAAAGCGGCACGCTTTGCAGGTTTTTTTGGCGCCCTTTTGAAAGTTTCCTGTTACTGGTCTTTTTTTTTTTTTAGATTACTAGGGGGGCCCCGCCCCCCTGCTCGCTATGCTCGCCAACCCCCCGCGTAATCGCTTCGCGATTCCAAATTATCGGCTACCCCTGCTTGCTGCGCTCGCCAATAACCCATGGTATGAATAAGCAGTTGCAGACCTTTCAAATGATGTGTCACACGACTGGTGCTGTAAAGAAATTAAAAATGTGCCCCCCTGGGGGGCAGAGTGGGAGGCGACACAAAAGACATCCATAATATGAATAAGCAGCTGCAGACCTCTCTAATGATATATCACACGACTGGTGTTGTAAAGAAATTAAAAATGTGCCCCCTGGGGGGCAGAGTGGGGGTGACACACAAGACATCCATAAAATGAATAAACAGTTGCAGACCTTTCAAATGATGTGTCACACAATTGGTGTTGTAAAGAAATTACAAAATGAGACCCCTCTGAGGGCAGAGGGGGGTTACACACAAGATATCCATAAAATGAATAAGCAGTTGCAAACCTCGTGTCACACAATTGGTGTTGTAAAGAAATTAAAAATGTGCCCCCCTGGGGGGCAGAGTGGGGGATGACACACAACACATCCATAATATGAATAAGCAGTTGCAGACCTTTCAAATGATGTGTCACACAACTGGTGTTGTAAAGAAATTAAAAATGTGACCCACCCCTGGGGAGAGCAGAGTGTGGGGGTGACACACAAGACACCCATAATATGAATAAGCAGTTGCAGATCTTTCATATCTTGTGTAACAAGACTGGTGTTGTAAAGAAATTAAAAATGTGTCCCCCCTGGGGAGCAGAATGGGGGATAACACACAAGACATCCATTATATGAATAAGCAGTTGCAGACCTTTCAAATCTTGTGTAACACGACTGGTGTTGTAAAGAAAATAAAAATGTGTCCCCCCTGGGGAGCACAATGAGCGATAACACACAAGACATCCATTATATGAATAAGCAGTTGCAAACCTCTCAAATGATGTATCAAACGACTGGTGTTGTAAAGAAATTAAAAATTTGGCGAAATATTACAGTTATCGCCAAGTTGGCGTCACTTTTGACAACTAATTTTGGTCGCCAAATTTGGCGATATATCGCCAAGTTGGCGACAAACTTGGCGATTGTTGGCGATGGTAACCTTTCCTCTCTTTATGGTAACCCATACGGCGATGCATAGACGGAGTCCTTTCCTGATTGGTCTATTCGACTCATGGAAGGAGTGGACAAACCGGATTCGTTAGTTCCGGAAATCTTCCACATCAGCATCATTCCAGGAGTCATTCCTTTTAAGGGTAGTTTTTTTTTACTATAGAAGGAAAACTCACTTGTAAAGGATGTTTTATTTAAAATCAATGATATTTGATAGAGAAATGTTTTAAAAATCTCTACAAGAGTATTTCATACATCATCACGCATCATTTTTCATTTTACGAATAAAAGTTCGTCGATTCTTATGTTTTACTTGGCGCTTCTTTTTACATTCGTCATACTTTCTTTTTGGCAATAGTTTATAATAATCGGCTCAAATTTTCACATTTTTATAACTGACAAGGAAGGTCTCCATACTGGGCATACTCAGATTTTTTTTTTTTTTTTTAGAAAAAAAATACTAATTAAACTACTAATGTATGTAATAAAGGATAAGTGAAAATTAGCGGCGGAATTACATTAGAAAACATGTAAAAAAATAAAATTCTTAGGAATATTTGGCGTGAAAAGACGAAAGTATCACACGACTTGGCGAGCAGCAATTCTCTCCGCCAAAAGCAAACGATTTTAATGCAACTGAAAGCTTTTGGATTTCGGAATCCGTGTAAATGGTATTTAATGAATTTAAACATAAAAAATAAGAGAGTTTAGTATATTATATAGATATATATGTAATAAACTGCATATATATATTCATTATTTGTTGCTGTAGTTATTTAATTTACCTCTGAAAAAAATATTTTCATACATAAAAAATTCTTATTCAGTAAAATTATTTTCACACATTTAAGCTTATTCAAACATAAAAGATGTTTCCATAACAACAAAATCGAATTGACAATGCTCAACTGGACTTTGAACTTGGAACAATTTTAATGAATCTAAATTTGTATTTCGTTTTAAATCTCAAATTTTGATGGTTAAATTTGAATATAAATACACATAAATATCAATGTAACGAAATTGTATTTAAAACAAACTAAAACTGAAAAAACAAAGATATTTAATTTATCTAAACACGTTGAACATGAAACTTTTTTCCCTTTAAAATGCATTTGACATGAAAAAAGAAAATAGTTTTTGAAATTGCTTTTCATCGCCAACCGATGATAAATCGGCAAATAACGAAATTTTCATTATTTTTTTATGGACAAGGTACGGAGGTTCCGCCGAAATTTTTTTTATAAATGTATATAGTCTCATGAGAAGAACATTCTGTAATTTTTTTCAGAATTTTCGGAGTATGCCCGCATGGAGGCCTTCCTTGTGAAGTATGTCAAGGCCATATAAATATTAAATTAAATATTGTCACCTTTGAAGTGTTATGAATACTTGGTTAATTTTTGATGTTATCAATCACGAATAAAATCCTTCTATAGTAAAAAAAAACTAGCCTTAAAAGGAATGACTCCTGGAATGATGCTGATGTGGAAGATTTCCGGAACTAACGAATCCGGGTTTTCCACTCCTTCCATGAGTCGAATAGACCAATCAGGAAAGGGCTCCGTCTATGCATCGCCATATAGGTTACCATAAAGAGAGGAAAGGTTACCATCGCCAACAATCGCCAAGTTTGTCGCCAACTTGGCGATATATCGCCAAATTTGGCGACCAAAATTAGTTATCAAAAGTGACGCCAACTTGGCGATAACTAATATTTCGCCAAATTTTTAATTTCTTTACAACACCAGTCGTTTGATACATTATTTGAGAGGTTTGCAACTGCTTATTCATTTAATGGATGTATTGTGTGTTATCCCCCATTCTGCTCCCCAGGGGGGACACATTTTTATTTTCTTGACAACACCAGTCGTGTTACACAAGATTTGAAAGGTCTGCAACTGCTTATTCATATTATGGATGTCTTGTGTGTCACCCCCACACTCTGCTCTCCCCAGGGGGGGA
This sequence comes from Maratus speculifer, assembly GCA_964019185.1. Classification (NCBI taxonomy): domain Eukaryota; kingdom Metazoa; phylum Arthropoda; class Arachnida; order Araneae; family Salticidae; genus Maratus; species Maratus speculifer. Next base: position 39,711,900 of record OZ025296.1, read on the forward strand.
GGGCGGTCACATTTTTAATTTCTTTACAACACCAGTTGAGTGACACATCATTTGAAAGGTCTGCAACTGCTTATTCATATTATGGATGTGTTGTGTGTCATCCCCCACTCTGCCCCCAGGGGGGCATATTTGTAATTTCTTTACAACATCAATTGTGTGACACATCATTTGAAAGGTCTGCAACTGCTTATTCATACCATGGGTTATTGGCGAGCGCAGCAAGCAGGAGTAGAGAATAATTTGGAATCGCGAAGCGATTACGCGGGGGGTTGGCGAGCATAGCGAGCAGGGGGACGGGGCCCCCCTAGTATGTTAAAAAAATACTAACCGACTTTTAAAAAAATCAAGCTTGGCGACAACTTGGCGCTAACGCATATGAATGCATAGTTTTAATATGCTTATGATTTGAAAACGGTTGCAACAATGGAAGATGATTTGCGACAAATCATTATTTTTTAATCAAATCCACATTTTTCCATTAAAAAGATTCTAATCATCAGAATTAAATGAAATTACAATGGGACCACATGAGTATCTTATACATTCAAACTGAAAAAGAATTATCAAAATCGGTTCATATTTAGGGAAGTTATGAGTGAACAAGAAATAGATACAGGTCGAAATCATAACCTCGTCCTTGAAGTCGGTTAAAAAGAAATGATTCGCTTATTTTATTCATTTATCTTTTTTTAATAATACGGGAATGAAGTCACCGGTAGCAGCTTATAGTCTGTGTAAAAATCCCCTAATTAATTCAGATTACGAAAGATAAAGCAGCAGAGTCAACTGAGGGCAGTAAAAGATTTTTTAATGTTTGGTAATTTGATCTGAAACATTGGTTTGCGTTAAATATGAACAGTATTTATAACATTATGATTTTAATTTTAATTTAGATACTATTGGATAGATATCAGAAAAGCTATTTCATTGCACCAAATCACATTTGCGGTTTAATTAACTGGCAATGGACAGAATGATGAATAATCAGCTGTTGGCTTTAAAAGTCTTTAAACATACCTATTTTTAGATGGTTTTAGTGAATTAATTCTATCGAGTAGATTATTATGTATTTAGATAAGATGTTAGATATAAACATTATAGAGCAGCAATCAAAACTTTCTTTTTTCGGAAACAAAATTGTAAAATTTTAGATTACTGAGTTAACACTTACAAAAGCTCCTGATACATCAGATTTAGGTGTTTGTGGTTGGCAGGCATGTGGAAGTATGAGGATAATGAAAGATGCTGTTCCAAACTGTTACTTATCCTTTTAAATCAAAACGTATAAAGAAATGCAAGATATACGATAACCATTAGCACAGTAATATTAATAGAAAGATACGAATTTATATTTAATGAGACCTCGGGGGGTTAAGGAGGGCGATGCCCTCCTGAAGAAATTACTATATTATAATAAAAAAACAGAAATAATAGATCAAAATGAAAATTTCAGAATATCCTATTATAATATCTAAATTTTTTATTTAACGCTTTTGATGGCTGAAAATTTCTTATTCTTATTTTATTCTTATAAATAATTACGCAATTTGAGAATTTTAAATTACAGTTTGCGGGAAGTTGAATATTACCCAAAGAGTGTTTAAAAAAAATGATGTGCAAAACTGAAGTTGAGGATCCTGATCTGCAGATTTACTAGTTTTTAATATGTGGCCGTTAAAAAACAATTTATAGAGTTTGGTTGAATTTACGTTTCTAAAATTAAAATGTGTGTATTATGCTTAAAATAAAGAAGCAGAAAGAATATAAAAAATATTTTTACTTTCGAATATTTATCTTGTGAAATATTGCTTCGCGAACCCAAACAAAGCATGGCCTTTACTAGTTAAAGTCAAAGAAGATTTTTTTAACTAACCCAACAAGTTACTAAATATTAATATTTTATCCAATAAGTTCCAAAAAGCTGCTAAGTGTTGAGGTATTTTTTAACAATGCTTTATAATTAACTATTGTATAAACTTAAAAGTTACCGTCTAAATATGAAAATTGCCTTATTTATCCGCACTCTCCTCTACTTGTTAAATTATATAAATTTATTGAATATAAAATGCCTTTGAGAGGAAAATAAAAAAGTGGGTGAGAAAATAATAGATAATTTACTGCTACCAATTGTTAGAAGTTGGCATATACCAACATATCTGCTGGAAACTTTTGTACATTTAAGGCAAAACAATTTTTTACACAATTTTAAGGAAATTGAAAAAATAATCTTTTTATTCTTTTAAATGACGTACTCCGCTTGATATTGAGTGTGTAAAAGAATACAAAAATGAATGTTATGTAGAAGTCTCTTTAACCCCTTAACTGGTTTGCCCGAACGGCGTTCGGGCAAGACGAATTTATTTATTTCATCATTTAAAGCTTTTTTGGCACCACTATTATTTTTAAGAAAATTTTCATACTATTGAAAGACGGCAATGTTTAGACTAAATTTTGCGAATATTTTATTAAAATAAGTGGTGTGAGTCCGCTATTTTCAATTTATTGAACGGAAAAGAATTAACCAGTTAAGGGGTTAAGATTGTAATGGAAAATTAATACGCTACGACAACAATTCTTGAGATAGTTAAAAACTATATGAAAAAAATAGCCCAAAACTTTGTTATTTTTTGATCACTTAAAAATTTTCTAAAAGATTTTTTTAGGGTAATTGGATTTTATCAAGCTGTCCTCAGTATCGACATGTCATAAAAGTCTACTACCCGACTTTTTGCAAGGTAAGATCTTTTTTGGCACAATTCCCCTGGACTATATAAGCTACTAAAAGTAGTTTTGAATCTATATCGATAAAGTTGTATGCCTAGACGCCAATATCACTTAATTATTCTGGTGTTTTATCCAAAGCAAACATGTTTAAAATCGAAAAGTATGCATAAGAAGATATGCCTTCTTTCATTATGGTATTTTTTGGATTTATTTTGAAATTGCTTATTAAATAAAATTTCTGGTTGGAAACACATTGTCTTGAATCAGATTCCGGAATAACTAAGAAATGTTTGCATCTACGGTTCTATGGCCTAATTTGAGCCACATTAGATGATAAATGTATCCATTTCTGATCTTCAATGTCGCAATTATGTTTTCATACTCAAAAGGTTGTAACAGATAACAAACTATATTTGTGATGATGTGAGGTTTCTTGTGTTATGAGTAGTAAAATAACAAGCTTAATGATTTGATCATACAATCGGTTTTCTTTAATTCGAAATCGTCGGGGACACAAGAAATGTTCGAATTATCCAAAGTTCGAATTATGGAAAGTATGAGAAGAAAGCATGCTTAAAATGGTACTATAACAAGGGAATTAATATTATAGTGTGTTTTTTAATGTATTTATTCTGTTATCATTAGAATATGTCTTAATATTAAATTAAAATACATAAACACATAAACTAATTAAGGGATTAGAAATAAGCACAATGGAAGAAAAATTTGAGGTGTCACTGATGGACATACGGGACACTAAGAAAGTGGATATCAAATGCATGGGATTATATGTATATTCATTCAGAACAATTCTAATAAAATCAAAGAAAGAAAGTTATTCAAAGGATCCGAAGTCCATGAGAAAGAAAGGAAAAATGAAAAATCGGCAGTCTCGTTAGTTCGAACTAAACGAAGTGAAGAGAAAATGAGTTCGAATAAATGAAAAATAAATTAACGTTATTCTGCCACTGAAAATTTTGGGACTTCAAGTTTAGCTCGAATTAAACGAATATCTGAATTTCCGATTTCGAATTAACGAGAGTCGATTGTATTTCTGCGATTGCGAAATAGTGAATTTTGCAGAAGCAACTCTGTTACCCTCACTATACTACTTCTGACTATGACATACATTTCAGGCTTAATATAAGTCCTGGTCTAGCACAAACTGCATCAAAATTGAAAAGTTTCCATCAACCGCCCATAAGATAGTTAACGTACAATGACTCACATTTTATTAATATGTACCTGTAATCGGTACTTTAACTGGTATTTATTACATAAAATTAATTGCGGAAAACAAAAATACATAAATTTAAATGTTCGTTTAATCGTTGAAAGTAGAAAACCAGATGAATTATATATTTTAGCTTCATAGTTTGTATTTGGAAATTGTTTAATTAAGATTTATTATTTATGCAAATTTATATTTCATACATGAGATACAAGCGCTAGAGTTAAAAAAAAACTTAGCGCTAAATAAAAACTGCTATTTAAAAAAAAAAAAGAACCTATTGAAATAAACAAGTTTGATGAAAAGCATCAACTTTAAACCTTTAAAAACATATTCTTTTAAATAAATAAAAAATAACTTATTTTTTTCTTTTTTGCATTGTTATTATCTAAGTTTTTTACAGTTTCAGAATTTAAAAAAAAACTTTTCTCTTTTATAAAATAAATATGCATGCTTATATATGCGAGCTAATATTAATTTACTAATCAGATATCTAAAAATATATCTTCATCAAGCTCACCGGCAAAGTTATCTTTTATCCATAACATATTCTTTATTCTCATATAAGTTTCAATGAAATGCATTTACTATTAAATATGGAAAAAGAAAACCTTCTTTAAAAAGAAAAATAATCCAGGCATAAACGTCAATTATTCAGTTTTTAGGGCTACAAAAAAAACCTAAAATAAAAATATTAATGTCTCAATGAACTGAAATTTCCATATATATTGAATTCTCCATAATCCAGAAAAAAAAGGGGGAGAGATATTTCAATGTGACACCGGAAAATGAAACAAGAGCGTGAGGCAATGTCATATTCTATTATGCTCATATTAATAATTCTCATATCTTAGGATGTAAGCATCATAAAATCGCACAATGAAAAATTTAAACAGTAGTCGCTCGTTATATTGTAACTCGTTACATCGCTTATTCTCATATATAATTTTGTTTTATGTGTGTCCCGAAAAAACTTCGTTCACGCTTAATCACACTTTTAACCCCTTAACCCATTAACGCCCGAATTATTTTCTTCGCTAAAATTTAAGTTTTGTATTTCCCACCACTTTTAAAATCAAATTAACTTTTATCTAAATTTATCGAGGATTCTGTCTCGTGAAAGAAGGTTTATATTTATCTTCCTCTTTACTGGTGGGAAAACCGTTTTCTTGCTGTTTTTGTAACCGTCCTCAAACGAGGACGCTGGGCGTTAATGGGTTAACTTGCTTTTTCTTTTCCTTCAGTAAATTGAAAATAAAGGATTTACACCACTATATTTTAGATAAAATATTTGTATATAAACATTTAGTATAAACATTTCTGGCTTTAAATAGTATCAAATTATTTTTTTAATAATAGTGAGATCAAAAACTTTAAGTGATGAATTAAACAATTCGATTAATACGTTGACTGACACTGAGTTTGACACTGAAACTGAAGGTAGTCTATCAGGAACCCCCAAGGACAGTTGACTTGGGATGACCAACATATGCTTATAATCATCACTCTGATAGTTAAACCGAAAGGCGGCAGCATAAAAAATCACCTCAAGTTCACGGATAAAATTCCAGAATTAGTTAAAACTCGATTCGCATATTGAAACGAAATCGGTCTGCCAAGTGGAAATTACCTAAAAACCCGATTTTAGCGGTTGACTGTTAGGTTTACCATTGTGTTTTCCTGCACACAAAGGTGTGAAAACAACAAGGACTGGGAGCAGGAAAACGCAATGGTAAACCTAACAGTCAACCGTTAAAATCAAGTTTTCAGATGTTTTCCACCAAGATCTGAATTGGCAGACCGATTTCCGAAAAATCGAATTTTTGATTACTTTTATATCAGTTTAAATAAATATATTCAATAAGATGTATCTTCGATTGCTGTGGTACTTATTTCATTTCAGTTTTTTTTTTTTTTTTTTGTATTTTCTGGTTTAAAATGTGTATCTCATCTTAGGGAAGGGATGGTATATTTCAAGTATGAAGTATAAATAAAATCCATCATTTTTTTTTCTTTTTTGTAGCAAAGAAAATGTGATTGCCCATTGCTCAAAAATTTCTAAAGTTATCTTTAAGACTAATTGAGACACATAGATCTTCAGTTCGTTTTCCTTTCAACGGCTATGTGTGATGGATTACCCATTACCGAGGTCCATACATAAAAGACCTGCAAAAACAATCCTCCAATGGAGACCGAAAACAAATATCGGCTTGATAAATATGATCACCTCGAGGTTAAAAAATAATGGTATAAATGATTTTCTGAGAACTACATGGAGGAGAAAATCATTTTATCTGTGTTAGATATCGAAGAGATTTATAGTTCTTTATAGTGTATCTGAAGAGAAAACTAATACACTAGCACCAAAAAAAAGGGATCATATTGATCTTTAAAAAATTATGCAATGGTTTTTAAAAAAACAAAAATCGCATATTAAGACTTGTGATTTTTTTACTAGAAATAATTTTGGGTGCGATGATCTAGTCCTTATCTTCTCTAGCCCTGACTTAACCCCTTAATGATCGCATTAAATTACGGCTTGATAATTCAAATTCATTATTGCCATCACTTTTTAAAAAAAAATATTCATCTTATTTAATGACAAGTTAAATGGCGTAATTTTTTTTCCCAAGCACCTTCGTCGTTCCAAGCCCAAGCTCGCACTCTGATTGGTTGTTGCTCTCGGCACTATTTTCATGTAACTTGGCGATAATCATACTTGGCGTAGCGATAGATGCTTCCGTCCGTCGAGTTTGATTTCCTTCCGAACCGAGTACAAAGTAACTTTTCTGTTGCAGCATTGGATTAAATGGAACGTGTCTTACTGAAAGCTGTACTCTTTAAAAGTTTTTACACACAAGAGCACAAGATCACGAGGATAAGAATGAAGGAAGAATAAGAATGAGTAGGTCAGGTTTTAGGTTTACTCGTTCACTTACGAGCGAAGTATTTTTCGCCAAGTATGGTTATCGCCAAGTTACGTGAAAACAGTGCCGAGAGCAACAACCAATCAGAGTGCGAGAACGACGAAGCACTCTGATTAGCTTGGGCTTGGGCTTGCCCACGGGCTTGAGGGGTTGAGGGACGGCTTGGGCTTGGAACGACGAAGGTGCTTGGGAAAAAAATTTCGCAGTTAAATTATACCAAAATAAACCCAATTACACTATTTTATAAAACTGGTGGAAATCAGGCAATTCTGAATAAAAGCTGTAAAGCTTGCTTCCCGTGAAAGTCTCGGGCGCGACGATTAAATGGTTAATCATAAAACGCCCGAAAATTTTACTCAAGTTTGCTGATAATATAAATCACCAGAATTTTTATTCAAAATTATTTAATTTATTTATTTAAGGGGTCTCAGGACTTTTAAAATTGGAAAAATTGAAAAAAATAAGACCATCTTCAATATATAATATCTTAAAATGTTTATGATATTAAAACACAATTTCTATCAAGATGAGCATTTTCTTTCATTTTATGCTTTTAAAAAATTGCAAGGTGCAGAATTAGCATTTACAGAGCGCTCCAAACTGCCGGACATTTGAAGAGCAGAAAATTGACATAACAACTTACGCGCACGATTACAAAATAAATATTGAAACTAGAATGGAAATTTTGGTGTTCACTTATACATCAGATTGCAATAATTATCTTGAACCTAAATACATTTATATTTAAAGCATTTTTCTATTTTTAATACACAATTGTATTTAACTGATAGAATATTTTGAAAATTTCAACAAGATAATCACCTAAAAATTAAATTTTTTTAACAATAAAATGGAAAATTTATGTTTAGTTTATACAAATTAGCATGAAATATATATTTTCAAAGTTTTATGTAAAAATACTTGCAAGATTTTGAGATATCGTGCGCGCTATGACCAGAGTTGGCAAAAACCCAACCCACCCGGGTTTTGTGGGTTTTTCTGGGTATTTGTGGGGCTTTTCTGGGTTTTTGTGGGTTTTAGTTATTCCACTGTATATTTGTATATTTAATAATATATGCGTGTATTCATTGAAAAATATATTTATTAAGTTACATTTTTTAATTACATCTTATCTATTTGTTACTAATTAATATTATTTATAATATCAGTTAATAAATTTATTCTATACTGATATTAGTATTAATACATCAATAGAAAACTTAAAGCTAATATCAGAATAAGTTTATTTACTGATATAAAATAATTTTCATACCATTAATAATTCATGTTAATTATTATTAATACTATTATTAATACTACTTTAAGTGAAAAAAGTGAGTTCTTATCACTTTTAAATATATTTTAGTTATCACAATGAATAGTTAATTCTATTTTTGTAATAACCATAATAATTAAAATTGCTATAGTAGTATTATAATAGTTATTATAATAGTTATTATTATAATAGTTATTATAATAGTAGTATTACAATAATTAAAATAGTTGGCTTTGCCTGCTAGTGGGACTGGTCCTTTTATAAGTAAACCTCGAAGTGAGCAAACTTCGAATTAAATCTACACTGCCTATGGCACTGCATAACAGGTCGAAAGCATGCACTACTAATACCCTCCTTTTAAACAAATCTCTAATTTAGATGCACATCTCAAACCGTATCTCCACTGCCTACAACACCATGTAGAGGATGCTGCGCATGTACAGAAGGATCCTTCCTTTCAAATGAATGTATAATTTATATGCAAATGTCATGCAAAACGTATCTCGAACTGGGTTCCAGCTCCATACAGCCCTGTATAGCAGGCATACTGCACACACACTATCAGGTAGTGCGCTATATTCTTAACAAAAATATATTTGAACAAAACTCTGTTAAACAACCTATCTGTAGCTAAGTTAAGGGAGTGGCGTTTTAAGACAAGAAATTAATATTTTTCCAGAAATTACTACAGAAAATAGCAGTATTTGACACAGTATTCCTTTTTATAAATTTTTATCGTATGTTATAAGCTAAGCTATCTTAAAGTTTGAAACAGAGCAAGCAAGAATTTAAGGTTTTTACAAAAATTAATAATAAAAAATAGTGGTATTTGAGGGGAAAAGTGTTTGAATTTTAAATAGCAGCTAACAATTATATCTTCAGCTCTTGATGAGCTGCAAAAAGATACAACTACTTTGCCATGTTCTGTTAAGAGTAGTATTTGATTACTATTCATATTAGTACTTTAGATTTATTTGGAAAAATTTGATGGAATCAGAAGAATTGAAACAGCACAAGGAAATTATGCTGAAGTGCTACAAACAAATCATTGGGACTGTGCATTTTTTAGCTAATATAATGGATGCAAAATTTAGAGGTGAAAGGCTTTGGAAAAGGAAGAAACTGATGCTTGGATAATGCAGTGTTATTCACAGTGGTTACCTGCGATATTGGCATTTAAAATTAAAGACATGCTATTTTCCTAAATTACTTTTCTCAGAAAGTATTATGTCACAATTCTCAGCTTCAAAATGATGGGAAATTCTTAAAGGAAAAGTATAGAAAAAGAAAAACAAGTTAGATTCTAATTTTTGTTGTTTTTTCCAATTTCTGCTTTCTGTTCCATCTAGCTCTGCTTCCATCGAGAGGATTTTCTCTACATTTGGATTCATATAGTCTAAATTACAGAACAGACTAGGCTCAGAGCTGTGTGAAAAATTAATAAAAAATTATAAATATTACCATAAAACTTAAAGTGAATGTGATTTTAATCGGTAAACTATAAAAAAAAAATCAATTATAATTATTTATTACATTGCGTAAACTATTGGAAATATCTTTTTATAAAATAAATAGATAAATTGATAAAATAAATATTCTAAAATAAACTACCACTTAATTACCACAAATATGACTTTTTTATAAGATTTTGTATTAAAAAAAAAAAAAAAAAAAAAAAAAAAACCTAGTTTTTGGGTTTAAAAGGTAAATTTGTATTATGTTATAAGGAGAATTTGCAGATTCAGAAATGATTTTTAGCAAAAACCCACTTTTAACAAAAATCCAGGCGGGTTTTTGTTGGTGGACCCGCCCAGAAAAACCCGGGGCGGGCCAGTGGGCCAGGGTTGGCCCACCTTGCCAACCCTGGCTATGACCAAAAATGTCATTTGGAGTAAAATAACTTCAAAAATTCGGAAACGCCGCTTCAGCTATTGAGCGGGTAAAATTCAAAAACCCATAACTTTTGTTCTAATGGGAATTTCGAGAAAACAATGATATAAAACTGTTCAGAAAATATACGAGTTTAACATATAAAAAATAGAAATTTCGAAAATTTGGAAGCTTTAAGAGTCCTGAGACCCCTTAACGTTAATCTGCGCGGATTAAATTTAAATTATTTCAAGAAAAATTTTCTCGTTCGTTTCAAGAAAAATTTTCTCTCGTTGAAATATAATCACACAGTTGAAGTCAAATCAACTCCTTCTTGGCGTTCTAGTGTTAATACGGGGTTCGTACATATCAGGGGATTCACAGATTTAAGTGTTTTAGTGCAAGAATTTTGTAAAGTACTCGTTGTAGATGTATCTGAAGATAATTACGAAAATTTTACGAAAATTCTCGTAAAATATGCTTAATAGTCTTTGAAGAGTACGAACCCTGTAATATTTGATACAAAATTTTTATACGTTATGCTAGATTATATCAACATCTTAAGACTGATTCTAAATATGTGCATTGCTTCACCTAAACAAAACATTTGAGTCACTTGATATAAGAACATGCAGTATGTGCACATTTATTTTTTAAATGTAAATTTTGCTCAAATGCGTACATACATGTAGGATCATTTCTGACCTTTATGATTTATAAACCCGTCAAACTTGTACGTAAATTTATAAAATAGATCAAGAGAAATCTTGCACACGATTTAAAATAAACAGATTTTTGCATTTTGAGCTAAACCGCTTTAAATTATTTAAAAACAATTGCTTTATCCCCTTTTTCTTGCCGTAATTATCATAATAATATGATATTTTTATTAAGATTTATTTAAAATTACGCGGGATGCGTCGAGCTTTTATGCACACATTTTTCGAAAAATTAATTTTTTGAATACTTTTGTATTAGTTTAAATAAATATATTCAATAAAATGTATCTTCAATTGATGTGGTTCTTATTTCATTTCAGCTTTAAAAAAATTTCCAGTTTAAAATGTTTCTTATCTTAAAAAGGGGATGGTATATTTCAAGTATGGAGTATAAATGAAATCCGTCATTTTTTGTAGCATCGAAAATGTTCCATTCCACAAAAACGTCCATTCCACAAATACGTCCATTCCACAAAAAGTTTTCTTTAAAACTAATTGAGACACATAGAGAGATCTTCAGTTTGGTTTCCTTTTAACGGTATGCGTGATGGATTACCCATTACCAAAGTCCATACGAAAAAGGCCTGCAAAAATAATCCTCCAATGGAGACCGAAAAAAATATATCGGCTTGATAAATATGATCACCTCGAGGTTAAAAACTAATGGTTTATTGATTTTCTGAGAACAATACAGCAGAAAATCATTTTATCTGTGTGAGAAAGCGAAGAAATTTATTGTTCTTTATGGTGTATCTGAAGTGAAAACTAATATAACAATACCAAAAAACAGATGATATTGATCTTTAAAAAATTATGCAATTTTTTTAAATAACAATCGTATTTTACAACTTGTGATTTTTTTACGAGAAATAATTTTGGGTGCGATGACGTAGTCCTTATCATCTCTAACTTAAGTAATACAGGGAACTAACGCATAACTAACATACAAGGAATTTCACAGAATTTTCAGTGGTTTAGTAGAAAACATTTTGTAAAGTACTGGTTGATATACCTGAAAATATTTTTTCTCATTAAATTAACCACATTTTATTTTACGAAAATATTGATTAAAATGTTCATTGCTTCACCTATACAAAACATTTGAGTTGTTAGCCTTAAGAAGAACATATAATACGTGTAACTTTATTTTTTAAATGTAAATTTTTCTCAAATGCATACATGCATGTAGATTCATTTCTGATGTTTATGATTTACAAACATATCAGGTTTGTACATAAAAATATAAAATAGGTCCAAAGAAAAATCTTGTGTGCAATAAAAGAAATACATTTTTACATTTTAAGGTAAACCACTTTAAATTATTCATAAACAATTGCTTATCCCCTTTTTCTTGTCATAATTATTGTAATTACATGATATTTTTTAAAAGTTTTGTTTAATATTACGTGGGATCTGTCATTCTTTTTCAACATGTACGTATGTACCTACATATTTCGAAGAAACGAAGTGTTGATTAATTTTATATTAGTTTACATATATATATTTAACAAAATATATCTTCGTTTGATGCAGTACTTATTTCATTTCAGTATTAAAAATAAATTAGTTTGAAATGCATTTTTTATCTTAGGGTAGGGATGGTAAATTTCAACTATGAAGTATAAATGAATTCCATCATATTTTTGTAGCACAGAAAATGTGATTCTTATTTACACAAAAAATTCTAAAGTTATCTTTAAAACTAATAGAGATACATAGATCTTCAATTCGCTTTCCTTTTAACGGATATGTGTGATGGATTACCCATTACGAAGGTCCATACGAAAAAGGCCTGAAAAACAATCCTAGCCGAAAACAAACATCTACTTGATATATATGATCACCTCGAGGTTAAAATATAATGGTATATTGATTTTCTGAGAACAATATAGAGGAGAAAATCATTTTATCTATGTTAGATATCGAAGAGATTTATTGTTCTTTATGATGTAACTGAAGTGAAAACTAATAAACTAGCACCAAAAAACAGATTACATTGATCTTTTAAAAATAATGCAATAATTAATGGTAATATTAATAATAATCGTATAGTAAAAGCAGTTTTTTTTTTCAATCATAATGTTTTTAAAATCATAAATATGATCACCTCGGGGTTAAAATATAATGGTATATTGATTTTCTGAGAACAATATAGAGAGAAAATCATTTTATCTATGTTAGATATCGATGAGATGTATTGTTCTTTATGATGTAACTGAAGTGAAAACTAATAAACTAGCACCAAAAAACAGATTACATTGATCTTTTAAAAATAATGCAATGATTAATAATAATAATAATAATAATCGTATAGTAAAAGAAGTTATTTTTTTCAATCATAATGTTTTTAAAATCATAAATATGATCACCTCGGGGTTAAAATATAATGGTATATTGATTTTCTGAGAACAATATAGAGAGAAAATCATTTTATCTATGTTAGATATCGATGAGATGTATTGTTCTTTATGATATAACTGAAGTGAAAACTAATAAACTAGCACCAAAAAACAGATGACATTGATCTTTTAAAAATAATGCAATGATTAATAATAATAATAATCGTATAGTAAAAGCAGTTATTTTTTTCAATCATAATGTTTTTAAAATCATAAATATGATCACCTCGGGGTTAAAATATAGTGGTATATTGATTTTCTGAGAACAATATAGAGAGAAAATCATTTTATCTATGTTAGATATCGATGAGATTTATTGTTCTTTATGATGTAACTGAAGTGAAAACTAATAAACTAGCACCAAAAAAACAGATGACATTGATATTTTAAAAATAATGCAATGATTAATAATAATAATAATAACAATCGTATAGTAAAAGCAGTTATTTTTTTCAATCATAATGTTTTTAAAATCATTAAAGAATGTGCATTATTTCTAGAGTTACCAGATGTTCCGCATAAATCGGGACTCCAAATGATCTGGACACCAGTATTTTAAAGTAATTTTCTCCACCTGATCTAATTTCAGATTATCTGGGTTAAAATGGCGAAATAAGCTGTAAGAAATAAGTAGTGACAAGAGGATTTGAGCCCCGCTTTACGAGACAACCTGGCAACACATACATTACAACCAATTTTATTTTATTGTAAGAATCATTTGAACACACGTGCAACCATCGAATGCGATATATTAATAATTAGTAAGTAACCCCCATCAAAAATGACGGAACGTGAATGATAAATCTTCATAATGTTGTAATCTTGACGATAGAATATAGTGGAGGGAACGAAAAGAAGATTGGTATGTCGTCGTAGGACTTATATTCAAAAATAATTCAAAATTCACCTAACCTATGCAAAACCGATTCTTAAATATTTAAATAGAATCATAGAATTCGAAAGTATTGTTGTCATTGGTTTAGATTAGTTTGCGCTCGAGACTATGTTGAATCCTAAGTTGAAAGGAATGCACTATGCTTCACACTTTTAATTGTTTAAAGTAAGCAGAGTAAAGTCTGCTTTCTTAATATTGGCTTATGTAGAATAAAATTATGTAATCATCCATATTTTATTGAAATTTACTTTAATTTAATATTCTACAAAAATATGAATCTACACTGAGGTGAGAAAAGTCATGGAAATACCCTGCAAATAGCGTGTCATTTCACCGTTTGTCCGGTGAAGTGCAGTAACACGAGTTGTCCACGAGTTGTTGGAAGTCCTCTAGAGAAATACTCAGCCATGCATTCTCTATAGACGTCCATAATTCCGAAGATATTGTCGGTGAAGTATTTTGTGCACGAACTGACCTCTCGATTACGTCCGATAAATGTTTGATGGGATTCATGTCGGACAATCGCGGTGGCCAAATCATCCGCTGGAATTGTCCAGAATGTTCTTCAAACCTATCGCCAAAAGTTATGGCCCGGTAAGATGGCGCATTGTCAGCCTAGAAAATTCCATCGTTGTTTGGGTACATGGTGGTTGCAAGTGATCTCACAGTAACTGCACTTAACCATTTCCAGTTAATGATCAGTTCAGTTTGACCAGCGGACCCAGACCATTCCAAGTATACAGAGCCCATACCATTATAGAACCATCAATAGCTTACACGGTGCCTTGTTGACAACTTGGATCCATGGCTGGATGAGGTCTGCGCCACAGTCGTACACTCTCATTAGCTCTTACCAGTTAAAATCTTGACTCATCTGACAAAGCCACTATTTTCCAGTCGTGTACGGTCCAATTCATATGGTTACGATCACAGATGCGCCGCTGTTGGCTATATCGTTCCGTTAGTAATGGCATCCGAATCGGTCTTCTGCTGCTATAGTCCATTAAAACCAAATTTCGCCGGACTGTCTTAACGAACACACCCGTTAGACGTTCCACCGTTATTCTTGCTGTTATTTCACGATGTGTTGATGCTCTGTTTACACTGACAACTCTACGCAGACGTCACTGGTCGCGGTCATTAAGTGCCAGCGGTCGACCACTGCGTTGTTGATGATGAAAGGTTATGCGTGAATTTAGGTATTGGGTCATTCCATGTAAAATGAGCAAAAATGTAAAAAAAAAGCCGTGGCTGCATAGAAGCCGATCTTAATAAAATTTGAGATACGTGTTCATTTCATATTGAAATGTATATCTGCACAATATTTTGACGAATAATAAATTATTTTATATGTTTTGGGCATTTAAAAAACTTGTGATAAAGAATGGCTTGCGGATAATCGTCGAAAGTTGCAAGTTTCAAGTTCTGTATTTTGAAAGCTTTTTAACAAAAATTAAGTTTTTTTATAATATTGAAATCTCTGGATATCAATCTTTATAGTTATTGAGTAATAATAATCTGGTAATATCATGATTAATCATAAATTGGTTGTAAATATTGAAATTTTGTAAATTTTAAAAAAATTCTAAACGTTATAAAAATCAAAGGATTTAAAAAACATAAACATCTGTGAAATTCATACAAGATGTAGTATTATATATGAAGATTGAATTCTCAAAGTTTCAAAGTTGTTATTTATTTCCTTCATCTTCAAAAAAACTTAGAAACTTTTAAAAAATGACAAAATCATAATTATTCCTCTTATGTAAGCTCAAAAAATAAATTAAAGGAAAGCTGCTACATCAACAATACTGCACATATATAAGGATCAATAAGTCCATGACACACTAAAAAAGTTTCAATAGTGCCTTTTTGATTTCTAACATAACAAAAATGGGTTCAAAAAACTAATATTCGAGACATTCTAAGTACAATCTTTCTTTGAAACGCTTTTTTGCAAGTTTCTTGCTAAAAAAAGCTAGTGCTGCCATCTATGTTTGCTACTTGATTTTAAGATGAAAATACAGTTATTTTATCAACAGATTCGTTTTGTTTTTTCCTATAGAAATTTAAAATATTTTTGAGGCAAAAATAAACTGAAAGCAAGAATAAAACTTCGTATGTTTAAAATATACACTTTTATCCGTAATATGAAAGAGTTTAAAGCTTTTGAAAGCTTTTATTCATTTCCAAATATATGATAAAAATTTTGAATTTTTAATCAACAGTTTTCACTATTTAATTTTTTTTTTCTCATAAAGGAATGAAAAAGGCAAGAATTAAAATATAGATATATTAAATTTATTTATTTAGCTATATTGGCAAAAAAAATTGAATTTGGAAAAAGTGTCCTTCATTTTAAAACATATAACTGAAATATTTCATTTTTTCCACGGTTTTTTTTATTATTTATTTATTTTTAAATTATGAAATAAAAATACAATTACAGTGAAACTCGTTTAAGATACGAATCAAGGGACCGAGAGCATTTCGTATCTTAAGCGGGATCGTATCTTATCCGGATTTCATAGATTCTCCAAGAATAATGCATATAAAAACAGTGAACATAGTTATTAACGTATTTAAGCCATTTATAACTCTTATTTTACCTATTTTTAACAATTTTTAGATATTCTAGAAAATTTGAGTTTAAGATGTTGAAATAAAGAATAATTTTATTTCTCTCCAAAATTTTATTGAATATCTGTTGAAACAGTAAAAAAAAAAAAAAATTAAATGTTTTTATACAGTACTCTCTGCCGAATTAAAATAAAGGCATTAAAATGAGAATTTTGTTAATTTTTAGAAAACAGTAACTAAAATAAATTGCATATTTAAACGAGAAGAATAATAAATTTTCATAATAATTTTTTGGAAGAGAAACTAAATGTATGCAAGGACAGTAATTATTCGATACATTATAAAAATCGTGATGTAGTTTTAGTTTCTTAATAAAAAGTCGTTTACCTTAGTTTGGTGCAACTTATGGCGAGGTTTGTTAGGAAGTTTTCTGTCTTGTTGATGGGGTAGAAAAAAATCTTCGACGGAGGGACCAGCATCCGTCGAAGAGGCATACAGTCGAAGAAAGCTGAACGAGCTCATTACAGATGCGAGTGATGTTATGGTTGGTACATCTTTTTCTTAATCCGCGTCGTCTTCTACTTCTGAAAGCTTAGGTTCATCGGGACTTTTGACGTCCGCGATTATATCAGCGTTCGAAGAAACTTCACTTGTCATAACCTGATCGTTAATTTTCACAAATAAGTCCCAATCTTTGCATTCTTCTTGATATTGTTCTTATTCTGTTAACATTTTGTAAAGTGCCGCAGAAAAGCAAGTGACAAAAAGAAATTCATAAAAATGTCACTCCTGAGGGCGATTTATAGTAATAAAAATAATATAATAATAAAAGGTACCTAGATAAACGATATAAAAAATAAAATGCAGAAAAAACATAAAAATGTAGACGGTTTTCACCAAAAACTTTCTAATCCAATCAGGTGAAAGAACAACCAATTAAATATCAAATTCATGATCTGCTCCGTAAGTAGTGTGATGGTAAAAGAAATAAAAGCGGTAATTGTTTTTGTATTTTGTTGAAAAAGAATTAGCCAATCAGGATTCGGCGTGCAAAAGCAGTGAAAAAAAAAACATATTTTAAAGAGAAAAACGGCAAAAAGCTCTAATGAAATATAAAAAAGATTTTACATTTTCTTTCCTACAGACACGTGATAAACGGATTGCATAAGCACCATTCGTATATTAAGCGGGTTTTTTGACATGAAGGGACCAATTTTCTACGTATATTAAGCGGGATCGTATCTTATGCGTACGTATATTAAGCGGGTAATTTTACACAGGTTTAATAGGCAGTTTTCAAGGGACCGAAGATAATTCGTATATTAAGCGGGATCGTATTTTAAGCGGGCGTATCTTAAAAGAGTTTCACTGTACTAAATTATGCTAATCTGTTACTTATAGTTCATTCTTAAGTGTAAATATTTTTTATTACAGTCTTTCCATTCCTAAGGCTAATAATCAAACTTGAAATTTCAAGCATGTACACAAGACCTCGATTTCGTATCAACTTTAATGTAAATTTTTATACTGAAATAAACTAGTCTGAACTCTACTACTTTGCGTTCCCTCTTAAATGATTGTGATCTACTTATATGATGATTTTCAACATAATCTGTGACATGTCAGCCACACTTGATTTGCTCATTTCGTGTGAAATGACTCTATTCTGAGCATGCTCTTGACATTGTGGATTTCGGAATGTTGAATTACGCAACGATTTCCGTGATGGAATGTCCCATGTGTCTAGCTCCAACTAGAATACCGCGTTCGAAATGGGTTTATTTTCGTCATGTGGCCATAATCACATAATCAACCTTCTCACACGAAGCATCTGAACACGAATGAAAGTCCTTCCCAGGCGCTGACTATTTATACAATTTGTAAGCGATACTACTACCATCTATATATTTGCATATTGCTATCCCAAGACTTTTGTCACCTCAGTCTAATATTCTTATAGTGGTTGCAATAGATGATTTTAAAATCTAATATAATAACATTCTAATTTATTTGTGTTCATTCTATTTTTATTTATTTCTTTGTCGACTATCTCAAAAGCATTCTTTAAAATACTCAGATGCCTCCTCCAAGTTTGAATCTTCAAAATATAAAACTACAAATACAATCAAAAACGTTCTAGTGAAAACAAAATAACTCAAACATGAATATAAAATATGTCTTTGATATATGTGATAATTTTTTTAAGTGACCACTGTAGAAAAGCAAGTAAACTTTCCATATATATTGGATTTCCCATAATCCAATAAGAATATTTGATTATGACACTGAAAGCGAAACAGAAGAATGAAGGGAAAAAATTACCTTGAATGAAAATCACACAATCTTAAGAACAACTCCAATATAAAATAGCATATGAGAAATATAGCAATACTAATGTTCTTATATGTTATTATGTGTGTGTATAGTGTTATATGTAACCATCCTAAGACCTAAAAATTGTATATACACATTATAGCCTATACAAAAAGAAAAATAATTAATTTCATGCATAAATTAGTTTTCAAGAAATAATTAACTTTTTAATTATTTTTTTACAATATGTCTGTTAAGTACCCTTTTCGAAAAAACTTTTGAATGTACATCTTAAAATTTGCTGTGGTGTCAGAAAACACACTTTCTGATAATAATTAGAAGGAATTTTTAGTTTGGCTTAAAGAAATTAAATTAAAAATAATTTACTAAAAACATACTAGAACATATTTTTCATTATTTTAAAAATTCTTTCAGACATAAAATGTTTGATATTTTTAAAGAAAGAATTTAGTTACATAGTTTTGAAAATTTTCTACTGTTTACCTAAAACAGAATTTTAGAAAAGTATAGCAAAGCATTAAAAAATACATTTTGACAAAAAAAATTATATATACATCCACTCAGCGGTAAAAAAATTTGGGCGGCAGCGGGCAGTCTCGTATCACTAAAATTCAAAAGTTTTATTCAGTTAAAATTTAATAGCATTCTTTCAAAATTTTTACACAAAACATCAGACAAAAAATAACGAAATAAATTTAGTTGTGAAAGACTACCAGCCGGTGCCAAGACTTTTGCACCCCTAGTTTAACCCTTTGCACTCCAGAAATGGATCTCACTCACCACTAGTGTTGTTAGGTGTCCCTCGTAAATTGGGACGTCAAATGCTTTGGATACCACTGATATCTTAAAGTTTATTTCGGCATCTTCTATCATTGATTATTCGGTCATTAGATAAAGCGAAAAAAATGAGTTTAAATTATTAGGATCCAGAGCATTTGGAGCGCCCATTTAACCCGGGAGAACACGCGCTTACCCAGGGTAGAAATGGTTTTAACTTTGTCACCCATAAAATCAAATTATAACCGTCATTTTATTTAGGCGGAGACAATCCTTACAAATTTTGCGATAAAATAAGTTGAAGATTACTTTTAAAAGATAAGTGGTTACAATTGCAAAAATCATACGCACTCCGGGTCAAAAAGACCCGGCTCATGTACTTCCAGGTTAAGTAGGACACTAGATGCATGCAAGAAATAAGTTAATTACAGAAGTTAATTTTAAGAATTTAAAAATAGTATAAAATATTATTTTAGAGTTTAAAGATATGTTTCATTAAGAAAAAGGTTAAATTATTAATTTTGAACAGGTGCTGAACAGGAAGTCTTCTTTGAAGGGCTTCCTAGTTGTGGCCAACTTAACGCCCTATGTAAACATGAAGTGTCTTCCTATTGTATAGGGTAGATAGTTAAGCCGAAGTTAAGAACTGATTTTAAAAGTTTAGAAAAAGGAAACACTTATATAAGAAAGAATGTAAAAAAACAGAATGATTTTAAAAATTTAAAAATAGTCTAAAATATTATTTTATAATTTAAAGATATATTTCATTAAGCATTTCGGCCTGATATTTTTTTTCTAATTTAAAAAAAAAAAATCAGTCTTACGTTTATAACATTAACACTATCAATCTAAATAGATTAAATAGTGTTTAACGTATACTTCATTGTTTGAAAGCTGACGAATGTTGGTGTTTTGCGTTTTATTCAATTCATATTCATATGACAAAAAACTAAGGAAGAATTTTTGAAGATGTTTCAAAAATATTGTATTACAGTAATATTTAACTTATATTTCACCTTTATAATACTTATTGCACTTTTTTACACATGATTCCTTCAGGAAAATAATCTTTATTTTAAAATTTTAAGAGTGAAACATATATTTAAAATAAAAAAAATCGCAAACAATGCAAAGAGAATGAAGCAAATAATGATTGTTATTATTATTACTAAATGCCTAAACATAAATGAAATCATATAGTAAAGGCATAGCCAAATACTAATATTATTACATGTAAATAGTAGCAAAACTATTCCTTAAAAGAAAATAATACTCCATTAAAAGACATGAACTGTTAATAGTACATCAGACCTGAAAGGGTTAAGAGGAAGGTTAAATAATGATTTTTGAACAGGTACTAAACAGGAAGTCTTCTTTGAAGGGCTTCTTGTCTTCGCGGCCAATGTAAACGTGAAGTGATTTATTTGCTTTTATATGAGACATTGGGAGACAGCTAAGATGTAGTTAGAAACTATACTTTAAAAAGTCTTTAAAAAAGGAAATTATGACGTAAGAGAAAAGGCGAGAAAAGAAGTTAATTTTAAAAATTCAAAAATAGTATAAAATATTATTTTAGATTCATGTAAAGTATATATACTTCATTAAGAGGAAGGTTAAATTACAAATTTACAAATTAAAAGTGGTCGTTAAACTGTATTTTAATTTTACGTTTTACAAAAATATAAATCTTTTATTCTTTTACAAAAAAAAAAAAAAGAAAAAAGAAAAAAAAAAGAAAAAAAAAGAAAAAAAAAAGAAAGAAAGAAAGAAGAAAAAGGAGTTACAAAAATTATTTTAAAAGCACCCTTTTTAATACACAAATATTTTTTCTAAATTCTAATTTTCAAAATTACTCTTAAAAGAAAGAAAACTACAAATACAGTCAAAAACATTTGAATGAAAATAAAATAGCTCAAACATGAATATATAATATGTCTTTGATAGATGTGAGAATTTTTTTAAGTGCCTAGTATAGAAAAGAAGTAAAACTCCGAAACCTATTGGATTTTCCATAATCCAGTAAGAATATTTGAAAAAGACATTGCAAACAAAACAATAGAATGGAGAAAAAGAAATGTTTGCTTGAATAAAAATTTTATCATCTTACTTAGAATAATTTCAATATAAAATGGCGAGGAAATATAAAATATAAGAAAGACAGCATTATTTAACTCCTTTTAAGATAATAAATTTTCATTAATTGATTGAATGAACTTAATGATTTAGTATTGTTTCAATATATTGTTTTAAAAAATTCTCTTTTTTAGTTTAATATATCTTAGTGTATTTTTCCTTTTAATTTCATTTATAAAAAAATATCATTCAATATACTTATAAGTTTTTTCTTTAATTAGATACTATAGCTAATTTTTTTTTTCATAATGCAACATTTACAGTTGCGACTAAAAAATTTTAATCTGGATGTATGTTTCATGTACATCTTAGAGCATTTTTATCGTGCTAAAACTTCCTTTGAGATTTAAAATGATTATTATTATTATTATTATTCTGTTTAAAATGTTTAATGCATGTTGTTGAATAGTGTGTATTATGGATATGATAAATATACATTTATAAGATATATAAATATGTATATATTTGCGTATATACAGTATATATAGTATGTATTAACTCTATAACTTAAATAGTTCTAGTTATAATAATTCTGAACTCTCTAGTTCTACAATTTAACCAAAATTATTTCACTTGAGTGGAATTCAACTATAAAAAATATTTGTTCAATGATTTTTAATAAAATTTCTTTGAAAGAAAATTAAAATCACAGATATATACATTGGTTTTTAATCCTAAATTTTTAAAAGTAGTGCACATAGTAAAAGCCCAAATATAAATGCAAATTTATGCTCGCTGAAACTACTTTAACAGGGGAAAAATTATAATATTTATTAACAGGAGACTAATCTACAGAAACGAGCAGTAGTATATTCCCAAATCAAAGCTTGGGTTCGAAAGCAAGCGGGAATCCAGAAAAATCAGATATTTCTGATGGAATTAAAATCAGAAATGGAATATGACTGTTATTTCGAAATAATCATAAACTGGAATTGTAACGAAATGCTGCAGTTTGATTATACCGGATTTAAAAAACATCGTGGTTCGAAGCCTTATATAGGGATCGTACGCTCCTGCAATTTTGCAGGCCAGAAACTTGTTCTGCACCAGAATTTTTTCTTTGAAAAACTCTCCTTGGAAAGTGAAATTTAGTCCTTAAACTTCGATCTTTTTTTTTTTTTTTTTTTTTTTTTTTTTTTTTTTTTATTATTATTATTATTATTATTATTATTAAAAAAATATTGGTAACTTTCCTGAAACCGTGACTTCGAATGAATCCTGATTATAGCAAATTCTTAATTTTGGATTGATACCAGAATTTATCTTTAAAAAAAAATCATGGATCTATTAAGAAAAGGAGCTGATATATGCTCAAAGAGTGAAGCTTGAACTGTAACCGCTTTCACTAGGATTAATTTCCTAACATAAAACTTCCACCAGTAAATTTAAGCAAAAAAATTTCCTTTATTTAAATGCCTCATTTACTCTTTGGGGACGAGTAAAACGTGCACTTGCTGCCAAGAGGCCTTGTTTATCCACACCAATAAAATTCTACTGTAAAATTTGCCTTATTTAATTGGAACATTTTCTCGATTGGATAAAGCACAAATTTCTGTTTTTAAAAACCGGCGACAAAATATTAAAAACTCCGCAAAAGGATCTCGTCTCGAAAGAGTTAAGAGCACACACTAGTAGAGGCTGCACGGGCCGGAATTTCCAGGCCCGGGCCCGGTCCGGCCCGTAGGAAAGTTATTTCGGCCCGGCCCGGCCCGTTTAAATTTTTATATTTTAGACCCGGCCCGGCCCGTACAAAAATCAGCGAAAACAGGCCCGGCCCGTTTTGGCCCGTTACAATTTCTACGATTTCTAAAAAATTCAGATTTTTATCATATAACTAAGATTCCTTTAAAGAATACTGCATACTATCTATGGAATGATTTTACAGTACATTTTACAGCAAATACACATTAACAACATTAATGATTACTTAGATTCTTAGCTTTCAACATTCGAATAAAGATTCATTAAAAAATTAATATGGCTTAGAATAAAAGAAAAAAGAAAGAAAGCTAAAAACATCGTTAATTTTGAAGCTGTTTAATAAAAGAAGATTTATAAATATATTTCTAATCATTTTATTATAGATTTCAAATCTAAATTCATTCTTAAATACAAAGAAGCTCCTTTCTGATACATTTCTAAATTCATTTTTTTTTTCTCAGAAACGCATAAGATTAGCCGATATCTTTATTCAGAAACTATATAATCGAATGGCGTTATCCATTTTTTGATACAAGCAATTTAAGAATATTAAAAAAAAATATTGTCATAATTAGCGTTTTGAATAGAATTTCCGGAAGCAATTGCAAGGGTAGAGAGAAAAACCTGCAATTATTTGAGAAACTATTATATCTCAACAAGGTTATACAAGTATTCTATTTACCAAAAATGAAAAACGCTATTCGATTCCAAATCCCTTCATTAGTTAGACTTATCACTTTTATACTTTTACAATTTAAAATTAATCAGAAAAAGTGTCAAACTTTCGCATTATTGAGAAATTAATTTAAAAATCATCAAGAAGTATATATCCGAAGACTAAGCTAACATAAGTTCTTTACCGCTGTTAATAATTTTACAAATCATGTTTTCTGCCAATAATTAAGTCTAGTACCGGTCCAGCCAGTCTATATGTAGAAAAACAATGCAAGCGTGATCTCGGACCGGCATGAGTCAGCTAAAAAAATATTAAAAAGGGTTACACATAATGTAATTCTCCGATGCCGATACACTGTGCATTTTTATATTGATGCTGTCAAACTAGTATGGCCACATTTATACTTATTCTCGTTAAAACCATTTTCGTTGAAAATATCTCATCTTCAGAACGGGCCGGCAGGCCCGAAAATTTTTTTATCAGCCCGGTCCGTCTGGCCCGTTCAATTTTTTTGCCGGCCCGGCCCGTTTATGTTGTTTGTCGGCCCGGTCCGGCCCCGTTGAAAAAACTATTCTAAATCTGCCGGACCGGGCCGGGTACGGGCCACGGGCCAGGCCCGGGCACGTGCAGACCTCTACACACTAGTCACGCGGTAAAAGGCGAGCGCTAATGTAAAGTCTATGAGGGCGTTCTTTTCGAATATCTCGCTCAAATTTTAAAATTTTTGCATGATTTTTTTGCACAAGATAGCTGAGGGTGATCCACAACCGGCCTAGTTTTTACTTTTTCGATTTTGCTTATATATTTTTTATATTACGATAGTTTCAATACCAGAACCGGTTTAAACCGGTTCCGAAAGTTTAAGTAATTGTTTAAAGAAAATCTGAAACGAAAACTGAAAAAGTAAAAACTAGGCCGGTTGTGGATCGTCTTCAGCTATCTTGTGCAAAAAAATCATGTAAAAATATTAAAATTTCAGCGAGATATTCGAAAAGAACGCCCCGATAGACTTTACATTAACGCTCGGCTTTTACCGCGTGACTAGTGTGTGCTCTTAATGAAATATTTCAGTTAAAAATCATAGTAAAAAATGATATTCATTTTTACTGGAAGAAGTTTACTTTGGCGGTAAAAATTCCTACACTTTGTGACAACCAATCCAACATACAGGCTATGTCAGTGAAAAGATTACAATACTTGATCAAACTGACACCAGTAAAAAAAGACAGAAAAAGTTAACCATATTTGTAAAAAAATACATTCCATCGAAAAAACGTTTTTACTAGATGAAATTCTTTGTGCATGTTTGTTGATGGAGAAATTTTCAGTTGCAACCTTCAGAAACTTTCGATCTGATTAATCGCCATCTTGTGACAACCTCCTCAGCTCCTTTACTCGCAAATGCTATCCAATGGGCTGTATGTCTCATCCTCTTTATTCATAACTCCACTCTTAACCTTTTCAGGCCCGATTTTTTTTCCATTTTCAGAACAAATTTATTATCTATACTAGTAAATCTGCAGATCAGGAGCCTCAACGTCAGCTTTGCACATCATTTTTTTTTTTTTTTTTTTTTTTTTTTTTTTTTTTTTTTTAACACACTTTGGGCAAAATTCAACTTTCTGGAAACTGTAATTTAAAATTTTCAAATTACGTAATTATTTATAAGAATGAAATAAGAATAAGAAGTTTTCAGCTATTAAATCCGTTAAATTAAAATTTTAGTTATGTTAGGAAATTCTGAAATTTTCATGTTCTATTATTTTTGTTTTTTTATTATAATATAGTAGATCTCTTCAGGGGGGCTCCGCACCCCTGAACCACCGTAGTCTCTTTAAATTTAAATTTTCAACTTTCTATTAATTGTGCTAATGGTTATCGTATATCTTGCGTCTCTTTATACATTTTGATTTATAAGGATAAGTAACAGTTTGGACAAGCATTTTTCATTAACCTCATACTTCTACATGCCTGCCAACCACAAACACCTAAATCTGATGTATAAGGAACTTTTTAAAGTGTAAAATTAGTAATCTCGAGTTTAAAAAAAAAAAAATTCCGAAAACAAAAGTTTGATTGCATTTTGCAGCAGTTATCGCGGAACAGACAGACAGAAGAACAGACTGACAGACAGAATAAACAATAAATTTCGAATAATTTCATGAACAATAAATTTCGAGTCACCAAAGTAAGCCTTCACTGAAGTTTCGGCAATGACGTCATTATTCATGAGTTATTGATATCCATGTTTCTTGTATTTTTAACAACTACTTTAAAATACCTGTTTTATTTCAATTATGACGTCATATGACGTCCAAGTGAATTGTTTGTAAAAATATAATTCTTTTTTATTTCTTTTACTTCTAATTATGGCTCCATTTTTGTCAGAAAAATTCTTAATAATGAAACAAATATCCGTGTTTAATATTTAACAAAAAATACTATATCTATATTTATTTTAATTCTGACGTCATATTTATTTATTTTTTCTTAGTTTAATTTCCCGAATGTAAATTGCTCAATTGAAACTTATTGCCATTGAAAAATAATTATTCCATATTTTAATTTTGTTGGCAACGATAAAGGAAATTGGTTAAATTGTATCTAAAAAGTCTCTATTGATTGCGTATGAAAAAGAATGAAATTTTGAATTATTAAGGACAATATTTGAATAAAATTAATAAAACATAACCTATGTTCTTTTCTGGGCTATGTTATATTTATACGCAAAGATACAAAGACATTAATCAATTCATCAGTTTTGATGTTGACTTCATTTAAATTTTCGTACACGCTTTCAAATTATGGATAAGAGTTAGGATGAATGGTTGCTAAGCAACCAATATTGGAAAATAAAGAAAATGAAATAAATACATTTGAAATAAGTAAAACTCTAAAACAAATTAGTCTATATT
This sequence comes from Maratus speculifer, assembly GCA_964019185.1. Lineage (NCBI taxonomy): Eukaryota > Metazoa > Arthropoda > Arachnida > Araneae > Salticidae > Maratus > Maratus speculifer. Next base: position 39,739,056 of record OZ025296.1, read on the forward strand.
ATTGGAACACATTTATAAAAAATCTCCAAAATTTACAGTAATAATTTAAAAAATCTGACAAATGCGTACACAAAATTTCAAAACAATACGAATAAATTAACCGGTAAATTTCAGTATCCATTTATCATTGAATTCCATTAATCAAATGCGTCATTTTCTCTCAAGAAAAAAAAAATAAATTGAAAATCATTGAATTTGCCATAGAAAAGCATTATTGCGGAAAATAAAATATTCTATATTTGCCGAACGAATGAATCAAATCTAACAAAAAACTATACAGCTTAATCTCAGTGCCTCAATAACATACTCACTTAATTTCAAGTCAATCGAATGCTTTTTACGTCAGTTATCGCGGAACAGACAGACAGAAACAAAAAAATTTCTTGTCTCCAAAGTAAGCCTTCACTGACGTTTCGGCAATTATAAAGGCCAAACGTATAACGCATACGTCATTTTGCGAATGGGCACTTGAAATTTGAAATGAAATTTCGGTTTTGCTTTTTTCGCTACTGCAAATTTTTAAACTTTTAAAAATTCCACATTTTCAATTTTTACACCACCGTATCGAGAAAAAAAATATGCTTTTAAATACAATTTATTTAAAAACTAGTATATAACCCCGTCAAAAATGACGGAATTTTCCCTTGCATTTCATTTTCATAATACTTCATACAAACAAACAAAATGAAGATTTTATTATTGAAGAGTTTGTATTGTAGAAAAGCACATTTTTAAGATAGCAATAAATTTCTACAAATACAAATAATAAAACCTTTTTTTATTATTTTTTTATTTTTGTGGCGATCACTTAAATTTTTTAATTTTTTTCTCTTAAAAAAAAATAAATAAAATATAAAATATAAACCGGGGGCTTTAGGGGGGGCTCCGCCCCCCATGACATAGTTTAAATTATACATTCTTTATATTTACAAAAATGCAATTTTTCAGGAGTTTTGAAAGTTATCGCTGTATTTGAAAACGGGTTTCTCATGCAGTTTCAGTTTGCCGATCGTTTTCGAAAACGGCTTTTTGGCGCCAAAAAAAATTAGCGTTTATTAGCAAATTATTAGCAAATTATTAGCAAAATAATTCGTTTTCAAATATGGCGATCACTTAAATATTTAAAATTTTTTCTCCTGAAAAAAAAAAAAATAAAAATAAAAACCGGAATCTTTAGGGGGGCTCGCCCCCCATAACATAGTTTAAATTATTCATTCTTTATATTTACAAAAATGCAATTTTTCAGGAGTTTTGAAAGTGATCGCTGTGTTTGAAAACGGGTTTCTCATGCAGTTTCAGTTGGCCGATCGTTTTCGAAAATGGCTTTTTGGCGCGAAAAAAATCGCTAAGTTTATGGTGCTCATCTATAAGTCATCTGTTCCATATCATGCACTAAATATATTAATTACATCAAAACAGATAAAATATTTCATACTTAATACAAACAAACAGAATGAAGATTTTATTATTGAAGAGTTTGTATTGTAGAAAAGCACATTTTAAAGATAATAATAAATTTCTTCAAATACAAATAATAAAACCTTTTTTTTTTTTTTTTTTTTTTTTTTTTTTTTTTTTTTTTAATTTGATTTTTAGTTTTTGAACAAATTTTAATTTCAAAATCAAGAGTAGTATTTATTACAACAATAATAATAATGTGCAAAATAAAACGTTATTATTAGCAAAATAATTCGTTTTCAAATATGGCGATCACTTAAACATTTTAAGTTTTTTCTCCTGAAAAAAAATAAATAAATAAATAAAAATAAAAACCGGGGGCTTTAGGGGGGGTTCCGCCCCCCATGACACAGTTTAAATTATACATTCTTTATATTTACAAAAATGCAATTTTTCAGGAGTTTTGAAAGTGATCGCTGTATTTGAAAACGGATTTCTCATGCAGTTTCAGTTTGCCGATCGTTTTCGAAAACGGCTTTTTGCCGCGAAAAAAATCGCTAAGTTTATGGTGCACATCTATAAATCATCTGTTCCACATCATGCACTAAATATATTAATTACATCAAAGCAGATAAAATTTTGATTTAAGAGGTTGTGAAAAAATAATTTTCAATTATACTAATGCAGCTATGATAATATGTGATGTATCCATTACAACTTGAAGGGGGGGGGGGGGGAGCTTATTTTATTTATAATAGGAAACAAAATTTAAAAAAATAAACGTCTTATGCTAGCATCTTAAAAAAATTAATAAAACTAAATTTAAAAAGTCCGCAATAGCTAAGTAGAACAATGGTTTAAAAACAGGTTTGCGAGTCCTTTGTTAGTTCATAGATGGCAGCACTAAAGTATTGTGAGATCATAGAAAAACGGCGCTTTGAGCGGATAATATGCAATCATGCTTTTAAATGATTAAAAACTTATCAGTTCACACTTCCACTGTTATCTTTATGTATTATAATTGGGTTTTATATGAAAATATGCTGAACAAACATTATTTCAAATGGAAGAAATTTTAAAACAATTATTTTAGCATTTGTTTTCAGCTAAGCCTAACGTGGCGTTTAGCTGCAGTCGATATCCAAATTGAAGTGGTTTATGCCGGAACCGTTCCTACAGTCTCTGAAATCGCTTTTTATAATAAGTAGATTGTAACTGAATTTTTTTTTCTTTTTTTTTTTGAGATGTTGAATTTTTTGTAATTTTTAATACTTTTTTCTAAATGTGGCAACAGAAGAAATCCATTTCTATTAAAAGCAAAGGGGGAAAAGCTAAAAAAAGGAGATTACTGAATTTTATCTTGCCATTTTATCATTAACTTTTGCCTTTTCACATGTCGGATTTAAATTTCATGGGGGAAAAATTCTATGATTAAGTCAAAGTGGAATAAATTTTGCTGTTTTTCATTTTGGAATACCAAGCATAAGAGCCTAAATTAATAAGTTTGTCATAATAACAGATCTTTCTTATATTTTACAACTTACATTCCGATTAAAGTTTAATTTTAATGATTCGGACAACTGGGATTCATAGAAATAGTATTTTGTTAACCTTAGGTTAAATTAATATGTGTTTGAGAGTTAGACAAACCAATATTAGATGCATTTTTTAATGTAACTAATTTTGTAGGTTTCTTATAATTCAATGAAAACAGTTCCTTCATAAGTATTTTCTTTCGTCTAAATTCGACGGGTTCTACCTTGTTACTTTAATAATGTTAATCATAGCTATCTAAATTGACTTATTGATGTTTAAAGATTATCTCGTTGTCTGAAATGGAATGAATGTACTTATTTTATGTATTACTCAATTCATATTTGTATGATGATAGTCTAAGGAAGAGTTTCTGGAGACGTTTGAAAAATATTTTTTTCACAACAAGATTTAACAGATATTACAACATTCTAAGGTTTTTTACGTTTTATCAAGCATGATTCATTCAAAAAAGTAACCTATATTTTAAATTTAAAGAGTGAAATGTATGCATAAAATAAAGGAATAGCCAACAGTGGAAAAAGAATTAAGTACACTTTTATTCTTAATGTTATTACTAAATGGCAAAACATAAATGAAATCATAATAAGAAATGCATAAACGTATACTATCATTTCTATATGCAAAAAGTAAAAAAGAAAAAAAAAAGAATTGTTAATATAAAATAATATTCAATGAAAAGGCATGTACTATTAATAGTACACCATACCCAAAAGGGTTAAAAAGGCGGTTTACTTTTTCAACAATTTTCTTTATTTTTAAGAATATGATTCAAATGGTGAACTCATTGCATTTCAATGTCTAAATAAACGTACATTTTGAAAAAAAAATTTGATGCGTTTTTAATTAAATTTTTAATAGGTTAACAAAAATTGGTGTTTTTAAAATCCTTACTATACTTTTAAGTGTTAATATTATTAACCAATTTTTAAAAAAAAGATTTTCAAATGTATATTTCACAAGACTGTGTATGGATTTTCAGATACATCTAATACAGTGTAATCCCGATCCCTCATCCATCGTTTTCCCGCATTGATCGTTTTATTTCCACGGTCCCTGCAGAAGTTATATTTAAATAATGTTAACGAAACCCGCAAGCATCGTTCTTCAAAAAGTCGTTTTCCCGCATTCATCGTTGTAAAATGTCTTTCCTCACCGAAATGAAATTGTAAGTCATGCGAATCCAAATGACATACAAACTGGAATTACTCCTTTTATCTTAAAATAACTGATTTGTGCTGTTTCTGTTCATAATAGCGACAATAATACAGAGGAAGAGTGGTTGTATATAGCCGAGGATCCAATTATGTTTCCATTGATCAAGATGGTGCGACATGTGGTGTCTTACACATAATAGGAGCACAAAAGCGAAAATAATGGCAAAGAAACAGGATAACGTTAGGCCGATGAGTCTGTGTCACCAATGTCTACTCTGTCTGATGCAATTTACAGCATTTGAAACTGTGTATACATGCATATGAAATTATAGAAAACCTGAAAAATGTTGTATATCTTGCAAATTTATCTTTTGATTATAAAAATGGACAAAAAACCAAACAATATTGATTTTTTTTAAAATATATCATATTTTTATAACTTTGGTTTATTTAATTTAGAATTTAGAAAATAACAAATTAGTATTTAATAGTATACTTTAGTAATGCACGTACATTGTACTTTTTCGTATTTTGAAGTAAACCGTATTCATCATTTTCCCGCATTCCTCATTTTTTTCCTGCACCTCTTGAAAAACGATAGATCAAGATTCTACTCTATTACATTTAAGTAATTTTTTATGAATACATATAATGTAAAATGATGAAATCTAACATATCTTCATATGCTTTTATTTTTATAAAAAAAAATAACAAAAAGAAACCTGGATGCTAATTTCATACGCAGATTTATAACATACATAATAAAAAAGTGTGCATTTAAAATATTAAATCTCTATCTCAAATAGAAAAAAAAAGCTCTAGCATTTTGAAAATATTAAACACTAGAACTACCGAAAATTTGAGTCAAGTCTTATAAAAATATTTCACACCATAATTTTGATTTAAAATAGTTTATTATTAAACATTTTTTTTTCGTTGCATCTTTTAAACTTATTTCATAGTGAAATTTCTGATTTGAAATGAAACATATCAATATGGTAGCCGTCAAAATGACGGCTCACGATAGTTCTAATGTTAAAGTGAAGAAAATATCGTTCACCCAGAAGAAAAGTGACTCATCTCGCAAAAATTCATTTTGCGTTTTATTCCATTAACACGTTCGCTGCGACCGACACACTAGCGAGTCCGACTGGCACTTCTTTGTATGCCGGCGACGCTCTAGAGCGTCGAGCGTCTGGAGTGTCACTTAAGATGCTCAGAATTCTTCATTACTCTCACCAGTTTTTATTATCCAGTTTACTTTATTCAAACAGAGTATTTTCACGATTCAACTCCAGAAAATTTTCTGTTTTTAAAATCCGGTAGTAAAAGATTAAACAACAAGCAAATGTTCTCGTTGCGATGGTGTTAAAACACCGTTTTATAATCTGGCTGCTGAGGATGATATCCTTTTTAGTGGCAGCGAATGTGTTAATAGGTCTGTCATAAGTGCATCTTGCTACACAAATAGCTTCATAAGTGTAGCTATGCTGATAATCATTTTATTATGTCATATATCCATTTTTGACAACAGGAGAGGAGTGGATTGTGTAAGGAGATAAAATTACCCAATCCTCATAGGTGCCAACCTGATATAGATTATCCGTAATACGTGCGTTAATTTGACCCTAGTTTAATGAGTTTCGAACCAGAAATTTTTCAAAGAAATGAAATTAAGTGTGTTCCGCTAACAATCTTGAAATTAAATAAATAAAGATTCATGAAATATAATTTCTGGTTTGAAATGACGTTAACCTGGTTCAAACTAACCCAGGTATTACGTAAGATTAGTTAAAAGTTGGCAGCTATGAATCCTCCAAAACCTCATCGTTTGCCTTCCTTTTTAAGGGTTTAATGCTTATATGCACTTTTTTATTCCTGCATGTAAAGCGAAGTGCTACAATTTCATGTTACGATAAAATCAGGCAGTATGTTTATGTCATGTCATGTAACAGAAAAATTTTGTACTGCAATTTATCTACGTGCCCATCGTTTCTATGGAGTTCCTTTACCTGCGGTCTATTCTGCTGAGCTGTCTAAATGACAAACCAGATGTTATGACCTACAAGATTGTCTGAGCGAAAAATGCTTACTGGTTGTCGTGTCTAGTTAGCTTAAACGGTAAAGAATCGGCCTTGTAAGCCAAGTATCTGGATTCGATTCCCGGCCTGGCCAACTTTTCGCTGAGTAGGAAATATTTAATTCGTACAGAAAATTTTCTTTTGCCTTTCCTGTGAAATTTACTTTTGTCGATGTATGTCACTTTTCTTGCCGGTGAATGATATGTACGTAAAAGAAGACTTTTAAAGTATTCACTTGTGTGGGGAACTGCGCTGGTTGTATTAACGAAATTTACAATATCACGCAATGTGATTACCATATGGGTAAAAATGAGTTGTTAAAATATTCACAATTAAACGGGCTTTCATTTAATATAGGAATAAATAAAATCGACATTGTGGTCAATTTTGAAGAACTCTGTCCCTTTAATGAACAGTGGATGGCCAAATTGTTAATAATACTACAAATTTTCTTATTGGCAATCTTGGTTTAATGTTTTTGGGCTGACAATACTGATAGGGGACATTTGACGGGTGTCGTCAACCTGTAAGAGACATTTAACCTTTTCAGTCCCAGTGTATCCTATAGGATACACATCTTTACAATTTTTTTCGCATATCTATATTATAAAAGCGAAACTTATCTGTTCGTAACGCATACGTCTTTTTGCGAATGGCAACACTTTGAAATTTGAAATGAAAATTCGGTTTTGCATTATTTGTTACTATAGATTTTTAAACTTTAAAAAATCGCAATTTTTTATTTTTACACCTTTTTATAGGGGGAAAATGTACTTTTAAATGCAGTTTGTTTGAAATTTGTATCTCAATTTATTTTTGATATATTAATTTTTTTATAGTGTTTAGTACCAATTTCGTAATTGTGATAACAGAAAAAGATCCATTTCTGTCATTTTCTCATACAAATTGAAATTAAATACTTGAAGAACATCGTCTGACAAATAAAATCCGGTGCATTTTGGTTTTATTTCGTTTTTAATCCATAATTAAATGTTTCTTAGTTTGTTGCAAACTCACTATACATACCGCACATCACTTTAGAAATAATAGAAATGGTATTTTTTTAAATTTTAGGTTAAAATAATATTCATTTGAGTGTTGTACTAACCAATATAAGATACGTTTCTAATAATAACTTATTCTGTAGGTTTATTATAAATCCATGAAACAGTTCCTTCTTAAATGTTTTCAATCGTCAAAATTCGACGGGATCCACCTTGTATAAATAATGTTAAAAATAAAGTAATTAGTGCGAATGGAGCCTAATAGATAACAAAACTAAATAAACTAGCAATTTTTATAGCGCTTTTTTAGCGCATTTTAGTTATAGCAAAATGGCTTTCACCAAAAATCTACCAAAACGTACAGAAATAAAAGCGTAAACATTTCTTTTGTGCGCTAAGATATCATTTATAGAATCTGTTAGGAATTAAAAAACTATTACATATATAATTCTTTCTTTTTTTCGTTGTTTTTGCAATGCAAAAAGAATAAAATAAAACAAGAAATTTCAAGAAATTGTCAGAAACTGTACTTATTGAGCCCTCATGTATCATCAAATTATATGTGCAAAAACTTAATTTTAATTTTTTTTCGATTTTCAAACTTTCTTAGTTATCAGTTGTTATTAACCCTTTATCTACCGACGGTACCATTAAAATAATTTGTTATAAAATTCGTGTAATACGTCAAATAGTTATAATACTGTTTAGAATGAGTTACAGATACATTATTTTATTTTGTTCCAAAAGCATTATTGGTTACACAAAACAAAAATATTTTTAAAAGGATGATTTATTTTGCCTTTGTATCTTTTCAGCTTTCTAGGCGCTGAGGGAGGGGGATGGGGAATTTTCAATTTGAAAATATTTCTATATATATATTGTAAGAACATCATATTTGTACATTTTATAATTCTACAAAATACTAAGAAAACAATTTAAAATAAAAGATTTGAGTGGAGTTTTAAATATTGTACACAATCCAGTAAATTCAAATTTAATTAATCCTTCTAAATCCTTTAATCCTTCTAAAATTCTTCAAAAATTTATTAAATGATTATGTAGATTTTTTAATTTAGTTTAAACAATTTATGTAAAATGCTTTAGAATGTAAAATCTTCATGAATTCATAATTCGGTAGATAAAGGGTTAAAAATTCATAACTGAAGTTAAAAAAATATATATATAAACACCGATGTCTAAAGAGGTTAATGCATAACGTGCGTCAGGGATGTTATAAGAACACATGGTAATTTAAATATTTTCACTTGTTTAAGGTGAATTCGATTCTCAGCGAAATGTGTCAAAAGAAAACACGACAAACTGAAGAAATTTGACAGAATACTCGACTATGGTTTGGCATCATAATGAATAATTAAAAGAAAAGGGTAAAAAAATTGTATATAGTAGGTCAAGTGGAGTAAAATCCGTAAAAAGAGGTTCGACGAAATAGATACTAATTTGCTTAAAACACTTAAGTTGAGTTTTTTCGCAATAAATTTTTATTTTATAAACGAAAGTTTGTTATTATTTATAAACCGTAATTATTAAGTGTACAGCCCTTGTAAACCAGAAATAGTTTAAGAATTCACAAGTAAACAACAAAACAAAGCTTCATGTTTTTGCAATGCAATGTTTACGCGTGTAACTAATAATTTGACAACCCAACGTATTTGAATAATGATGGATTTACAATTCTCGTTCACATTCATGTATTTTAATTCTGGCTTTGCAAAATACAGTTTTTTTTAAAGTCAAATTTCCTGATTTCAGAATGATAACTAAAGGACGTCATATTTATACAGTACCGTAAAATTTGGTGAATAGGAACAGCGGGGTGAATAGGAACGAAACTTCCCGGTCATACAAATAAATTCATTATAAATACATGCGATGATATTTTTAGTTGCCAATTTTTTTATAAGAAAGTAATAACATTAAGAGTTGGGAAATTCAGTTTTGACATGATTGCACCACTACTGTGCCTTTTAAAAATTAGAAAAAAACTTTGAAATCAAGAAAAATTAACATTTATTTTAAGAAATTTTATTCGAATTGCAGAAGTAGACTTTAATACAAATTCAGCCCTGTTCTGTGTTATCCTTTACTAGTAATCATTGGGTAAGTGAATCTATTGGGTAGCCTTAATCGCTGCATGTATTAATACGATCTACTAATACGCAATCATCCACAGCCTTTAGTATTGTTTGCATCCCTCTCTTTTTTGATTGGTTTTTCATTTTGAGATGTTTGTGTTATGTTGTGGATGTTAGAGAATAATTCTGTGCACTATTTCTAACTAATTTGCTATTTTTAAATTCTTTTATTGTGTGTTCCATATCAGTTGGATTAGGCATTGACTTTTTTGCTTAACCAAGTATTTTCTTGGCACCTTTAAACTCTTCAAATAATTAGAACAAACAAAATATTATTACAATACATATTCATACCTATGTTTTCATATATTACATGAAACTATTACTATATAGAAAAATAAACCATGAGAGAACACGTGTTCCGATTCACCCCGTAAATCTTAAACCTCTGATGTTACAAGCCATTTTTCATTTTTTCATTATGTAGTTTAGAAATAAGTAGAATTTAATGCAGCATATCGTTTACAGGTCTATCATTAATTAAAAATCCCTTCTCTTAGGTTTAGAATACGAAAAATACTGTAGTTACATACTAAGTTTTGAAGACATTGAAAAAATGAGCTTTTTGAGGATCCTCTTGAAGTTTTTTTATATACCACAGTAGTGGTGCAAACATGTCAAAACTGAATTTCCCAACTCTTAATGTTATTACCTTCTTACAAAAAAAATTGGCAACTAAAAATATCATCACATGTATTTATAATGAATTTATTTGTATGATCGGGAAGTTTCGTTCCTATTCACCCCGCTGTTCCTATTCACCACATTTTACGGTATCCAAAAAAAAAAAAAAAAAAAAAAAAAAAAAATAGCAGTATTATAGAATAAAATAAAAAACATAGTTAAAGGAACTCAGTTAAAAACGCATATTTGTCTCTATAAATGATTTTTAGAGCTTATGCCATGATATAGTGTCTATAAAGTACATAAACATATTCGTTTAAAAAGGCGTTTTATGAGTTTTCTTCGTAAATGCATCGCTAGAGTAATACAAACTACGCAATAAAGTTTCAAGAGAAATATTTATTCTCTTTTGGTAGAAAACACATATAATAAAAAAGCGTACTAAATAAATATTTTTTTACACGCGAAATTAATATATTCTATTTGAGCGCAAAACTATAAAAAGAAAGGCTACTGACATAGTATCTGAGCAAGGAAGATGGATCGCAAAAAAAATGGTTGTTAACTGCCAATAATATTTCTCGTTGTCAATGGCTAATCAAGTCCAAAAGAGTAGTTAAATATACGTTCGTTAAATACATACCATTGTTAATTTTTTTATATAATATAAAAATAATTTAAAATAACACAAAACAATAACAAGTCTCGGAGCAGTCACAAGCCCGTTTTAATACGTTCACTACGCTCCAGGTTTCACTGCAATACAAGCAATATTTAAAGTAATATAAATCTGATGATTTAATGGTTTTTTAATTCGTTGTACAATGATTAATATTCTCGAGGTTTACATTTATATTCGTGATCAAAATTTTTTATATAATGTTCAGTAATTCAACTTTTTTTTAGCATTTAAAACTAAATACAGAGAAAACAACATTACAATTTTTCCTTTTCGCAAGACTGTAAGAGGGTTAAGCCAACTTTATTATTATTTTTTTAATTTCATGACTGATTACTATAGAAATGCAATAAAAAGCTCACCATGAAGCGAATTCTTGCGAACAGTGCTTAATAATGTGAACACTTTGAGGGGCTTCCGAGTTGTCTTCAACTTTATGCCCAGTCTATAGATGATTGTCTTATTATAGATGAATCACTTTGAGGTAAAAATCTAACTGTTGTACATAAATTAACTAAAAATTCGATTCGAAATTTATTTCAAAATCTTTTTAAAAAACATGTTATTTTAGAGGAAAAAAAGAGCATTAATAAAATTAACAAGTCTAAAATATATGAGTTTTTCTACGACAATTATATAAATATAAAACAGAAAATTTCGTAATAGAATAATGGTGGTAAGAATTTCGATTGAGGCTAAATAAAACGAGATTGCTCCGAGACCTTCAATAATTTAACCCCTTGGGCCTTGGCGTTGTTAGCGGATGTATGTCACTAACCACCAGTGTTGCCAAATCTGGCTGAGTTGTTACAGCTACCCATAACAACCTTGGCTATTGCGCGCGCCTTATTGGCTTATTCTACTGTAATTTAAGTTTTGCCGTTTGGCAACATATGAGAATCATCCGTTTTGTGTTAATCGACGATCTATCCGGACTTATGGTGCGTTTGTTTGATCCCTCTTCTTTTCCACAAAATGTAAATAGTATGTATAAATAATATTTCAATACATAAAGAAATTAAAATAACAATAGTTGTAATAAATGAACCAGCGACCACATACGTATTTCAAAATACTCGCAACAATCGAGCCGTTTAAAACCCTTTCCGGCACGGGCAAAATCTGTACTAAAATGAGAAATTATCGACTGACACCGGAATTTACAAACAAGTTTTTTAAATATTTTGAATTCCTTAATTTAAGCTTTTATTGTTAAAGCAAAATTTTACTAAATTATTACTGGTGCCGTTTGCAAATTTAGAATTAAAATTAGGTATCCCAGACCGGGCCCAGTGTGCCGGAAAAAGTTAATGTCACATTACAATTTTTTTTTTTTTTTTTTTTTTTTTTTTTGAATTCTTAAACTCACACCTCAAACATTTAACCCTTTCCGGCACACTGTGCCCGGTCTGGGATACCTACTTTTAATTCAAACTTGCAAATGACATCAATAATATTTTAGTAAAATTTTGCTTTTACAACAAAAGCTTCAGTTAGGGGTATCAAAATATCTAAAAAGTTCGTTTGTGAATTCCGGTGTCAGTCGATAATTTCCCATTTTACAACAGATTTTGCCTGTGCCGGAAAGGGTTAATTAGAAACTTTTTTTTTGCTTTATTTATGGAAAATCAATCATCTTTAACTACATTGATTTACTTTATGTATTTTATACATGTTATTAACTCTTAAATTACTTTCATACTTTTCTAAACTTTTTTATTCTTAGCTGTTTCAGTGTGGCTACCAGCCGCGTTTATACATCATTTTTTAATGCTCCCTAATGCTCTTGCAACAAGAAACACCTGTACACTGGATATTAAGTTGCAACTAGGAAGTTCATTAATTACCGTAATTTCGGGTGTATAAGCCGCGGATCAAACAATTCTTTTTGGACCCAGAAATATTATTTAGTGATTGAAGACAAATATTTACGGCGATCTAACTAGTTATATTTGTTTCTAAAAAAATTCTTGGTCTAAAAAGAATTGTTTGATCTGCGGCTTATACACCCGAAATTACGGTAGGTCCCATTGTTTGTTGTTCCAATCATCTTGTAAAGCAAAAATAAAAATTTAAACTTTCTGATGAGAATTCGGTATGTCCAATTTAAAAATAAGCTACATATCAGGTTGTACGCTGCATAAGTCAGTGTTGGAAATGACCAAAATGGCACGACGTACGATGTATACGTCAAAGAGCTCAAGAGGTTGCACATACATTTATGAAACATATTGCACCAGACTGAAGGATTATATTTATTAAAGTTATTGGTGTTAGGATATTTATTCTTAGATAAATACTGTACCAGCTGAAAGGAATATGTTATATGTATGTTCTAATTACAACGATATTTGGAATGCAGCATGAATATTTATATAGATATTGTGTAGTAGATATATTGGGTTGTTCGGAAAGTACTTTCAATTTGGGAAAATCAATTCGTACCGGAAAATTCTCTTGCTTAACTATTAGAAATTGTTTCCGATATCTAATATTTAGATATAAATGGACAAAATTTTCCGGTACGAATTGATTTTCCCAAACGGCCGAACGACCCGAACTTTCTGAACAACCCAATAAATTATTCTGACATTACCTTTAATATTTATGCTTCTAAGCATTACCAAATAGTTACAATATAAAGAAAATAAATAAAGGGTTAGAATAATAAGTGTTATAAAGGTCGTTGTTAGCACGGTGTACTTACCTATCATGGATAATATGCAAGTACCAATACAACTATTGAAATAAAAAAGGTTTTAGAAAAATCATTAAGATATTTTTTCAAGGGGAGGTGGGGGGTCAAATTTGACAGTGACTTTAAAAATAAAAAATAATGAATTAAAACACTGGTTTTCAATCAATGTGCCGCGGTACATTTGATAAAACCCGTAATAAAACCACAAGGGCTGCCATGGAGATTATTTTTATTTCTGTTTGCACCCTATTTTTAAAATATATATACTGTACTATATTTCTCTTGAGAATGTTGTCAAAGTGTATGTAAAGGTTTTGAAAAAGTTATGCGAAACTGAATTAAGAAATAGTCTCCTGTGGCAGCTCTGAACCGCAAATGATATCAGTAAAGTTCTATAAAGTGTTACGAATTACCAAAAATATCATTAATTCAAAATTATATGTTCGAAGTTCTGCAGTGGACTATGGAAGGAGGTTCATTGCTAGAAACTTTTTACCATTTAGGATAGAGATGTTTTCAGAGAAGAAAATAAATATAGTGTTTACTTTAGAAAATGCAATGGGCACATTCAAAATGGTGATAAAGCGTAAAATGGATATTCTTATTCAAAATATTTCCCAACTTTATATTTATGCCTACAAATTTTGAAAATTACATCAACCAACTAGTATTCGAAACATCTTTTTCATTAGAAAAGAAATGTTTGTTTTACGCACAATGTTCATTACATATAAGTTCGGACTCTTCTTTCGAGACTCGAGCTCACACGAATCCAATAATTTGAAAATTGAACACAGTTTAGAATCTATGCTGTAAAATATCGTTAACAACTTTTTAAAATTGTGCCAAAAGTAATTTTCTAATTTAAAATTTTTTTCTTGCATAAAAATAAGTGTTAATTCTAAACACTCTGATAACAATGCTTCGTCGTTTTTGTGTTACTGAAAATCTGCTTAAATTTTTTAATTTATTATATATACCCAACCACTTGCAGAAATCTGCAAAGGTCGCGATTCTTATTTCTGCAAAATATCATTGTAAAAATATAGAAGAAAAACATGAATTATGTTTTCCAGTCATTCTGTAAATGAACTTCGAATATAAAACAGGAACAGACAAGAAACAGCTCTTCTTTATAGACCGGATGGCGGCAGCACAGGTGAGTTTACTGCTCATCGAGTTTGCTGCTAAAATTTCAGAATTAGTTAAAATTCGATTTGCATATTAAAACGCAATTGGTCCGCCAATTCATATATTGGTGGAAAACATCTGAAAACCGATTTTAGCAGTTCACTCAGATTTACCATTGTACTTTCTTGATTTTCAGTCCTTCATGTTTTCATACATTCAGATGAAGAAAAACTGAATGATAAATCTATCAATCAGTCGCTAAAATCGGGTTTTCAGGTAACCGATTGCGTTTTAATATGCGAATCGAGTCTTAACTAATTCTGAAATTTCAGCCGTGAACCCGATGATTGTTTGTATTGTCGTCTCCCGGTTTATTATGTTACTTTCTGTTTATCAGGCGAAGGCTTCAGAATCATATAACGAATTATTCTGATATCCCATTGAATAACCCCATTCATTTCTCTTTCAATTTTTTAAAGATCTTATATAAACGCACGTGTAACATTAAACATTAAACATTAGCCCATCGTTACACTGATTTAAAAATTGAACTGGAACTTGTTTCGGTATTGGGCTGAACTGATCTCATTTCTAATGTGCTTGTGTCAACAAATATTTATGTATATTACGATGAAGAAAAAGTTAACTCAAGCAAGAAATAGCAGATAATTGAAATGAAAAGAATTAACAATAATCATTATTTTTAAAAGGTATATAATACACTCTGTTGTTTTTCTCACTGTTATAAAAGTTTCTGTTATTAAGGAATATATATTTCTAATGCATTCCAACCGTCGAAAGTTTAATCGCGAGATCAAGTTTGCAGTAAGATGAAATTGGTCAAGAAACATTGATTTATAATGTATTAAAAATATATTTTCAGATGTTCAAGATACAGATAACACTTCTTTCATATAGTTTTAAAACTTTAAATAAAATAAAACATGACGCTATAAAATACATTTAATGAAAGATTTGAAGCTATAAACGTTTTACTGCTGTTACATTAAAAATATTATTTTCAATTAACCGGAAAAAAATTATTTTGCTTACATAAAATGAAATACCATATTGTTCATTTGTTAAAGCATTGTTTTCATTTAACTGAACAAACATCGTACGTTTCCTGTGAGTGATTATTTAGATTCATTGCATGATAAAGCTCCGATTAAGTACATAGATATATCCAACAGAAAAAAAAGGTGGTTTTATGTGTTTACTCTCGATACATCGCAAAATTAGGCAATAAAGTTTCATTGCGGTCTTATGTTCTTCTACTCTGAAAGTGCGTACAATAAAAAAAATGTAATAAATAAATCATGTTTGTAGGGAGAATATTATGTTTCATTTCGATGTAAGAAAGAAAAATAAAAGTTGTGGGAAAATGTTACAATGAGAAAATTAGTAAGCGAAAAATTTTGTAATGTAAAGTCAGGAGGGGTAATTATGATCACTGTTCATATTTTCAACTTTGTTATTTTTTTTTATTTGTTTCTATTTGAAAAAAAAGTGCTATTAGTACACAGAAAACAACTTTGACACTAAATTGTTTTCTTAGTATTTTGTAGAATTATAAAATGTACAAATATGATGTTCTAAACACCAGTATTACAGATCACAAAAACAGACTTTAAACTGTACAAACTTTTAGTCTGTTACAAATATGATGTTCTTTGTCACTAAATTGTAACTTGAGCTTGTAAATTGTTGCTTAAAACAGACTTTTAAGAACACTTCTTAAAAGTTTTATTTCTCATAGTTCTTTTTCTTTTTAAATTAAAGGATGTTTATAATTACCCTATCAAGATCTCATAATCACAAACGTTTGGGGTAATTAAGACCACTAGTGGGGAAATTATGACCACTATATTTCCTCTTTATACTTGCCTATACATGTTCATTTTGAAACTTAATTAAGAACATTAAGGGTACAGTAGACTTTCAAAATTTCAAAAAATCATCAAATTGTCGAATTTTTATTTTTGGCACAATAAAACAATTTCAATTTCGACTATTTTTACTAGAGTTACAAGCATTTTTGTCCAATTAGCTAATTCTGACACTTCCCTTTGTTTACTTTTTCGCCCATTCGCAGCCGTAAAATTTAGCCTAGTTTTTCGTTTTACCTTACTCAATGTTATTATTTAGCGCTGAATACTTATTAATTTTGTGATTTCGCAAAATAATACTTTAACTGTAACTTTTAACTGTTTCTTTTAGCGTTTGTTTGCAATGTATTTAGAGCAATTGCTTTTTGTCCCCCATCTTTTTAGCGTAAAATGAAAAAAATTCTACTTCTCAACAACTATTTAATATATTTAACAACATTTTTTATAATAAGAGGTATTTATACCATGGCTATTCCCAAAAAATTCTTTCAAAAATTCATCGGAAAATAAAAAAAGTTACTTTTGAAAGGATTTTTTTTTTAATTCAGATAATTCGCATCCTTTGCATGAATTACTGTGATTACCACACATTTTATGTGAATTTACCATAAAAACATAAAACATTTACATATAAGCTAGAAATGATATTATATCCGTTATATATAACTGAAACTGTGTCAGTAGGAAAATATTAAGCAATTATAACCATTGTAGTTACTAAAAAACCTGTTTTTATCAGAATGAATATTTTCGTCGTTTTCATGATTTCAAAATGTTCCATGCGCAATACTTTAAGCATAATTTTTCTGATTTTTTTCAAATGCTCTTTATATATGTGTTAACAAATGTTACTAAAAATAAACTTGTTTAGAGGCATTTAAATTTTTAAAATTTCAGTTATATAGAATTTTTAATGATTTTTTAACGAAAAATGCAAAGAAATTAAGTAAAAATCATTTTTTTAATGAATTACAAGTGTTATGCTAAAAATACTTAGTAACATTTATTTCTATGTATGAAAAGGTTATTATGAAAAAGTTTTGAACAAGTATGTGAAAACTGGTTCCGCATGGAGCATTTTGAAATACTGCCATTATTCGTAATTTAAAAAAAGAAAAAAAAACTGTATCTCAAAAACTGTTGAACATATTTATATTTTTTTAAAAATTTGTTAAATAAAAGATAGACATACAATGACTATTTCCAGAAATTTAAAAAAAAAATCATTGAAAATTCAAAAAATTAGTTTTGAGAGTCCACTGTACCCTTAAAATTCCAAACTGACAAATCCATTTATTAAAAATTTTGGTAATTTTGTTCCATTTGGATCTCAAAAACGCTCCAAACTAGTGGTAAAGAATGTCTAAAATTAAAAATACATTATGAAGTTAATATCTAACGTGAAATAAAATTTTATCATGCACAAATACCTCCATTAAAGCGATGGACATGATTACCCCCTGGTCATAACTACCTCACCTGCTCCTAATTAAAGCAAAAAGCTTGTCTGTAATTGTGTAATAATGTTTAATAACATAATTTAATAGACCGGGATGCGGCAGCACAGACTCTCGCCTCATCGAGTTCACGGGCGAAAATCTAGTATTAGTCAAATCTCGAGTCACATATTCAAATGCAGTCGGTCTACTAAGTCATATCTTCATGAAAAAACATTTAAAAACCCGAATCTAAAGGTTGACTCGTATGTTTAAATATTGTGCTTCCCTATACCCAAAAGTATAAAAACATAGAGGAATGGGAGCAGCAAAGCATAATGGTAAACCAATGAGTCAACCGATAAAATCGGGTTTTTAAGTGTTCTCCACCAAGATATGACTTGGTAGACCGATTGCGTTATAATATACGAATCGAGATTTAACTAATTGTAGATTTTCCTCAGTGAACTCAATGAGGTGATTGTCTGTGCTGTCGCATCCCGGTCTATAAGGATTTACAAGATATTGAAAGAGTGATTTGAATCATTCGAATTACACACTGTGAAAAGTTACAGAAAATTGTCTTAACCCTTTATCTACCGCCGGTACTTATAAGTACCATAAAAATTACTGATTGTAAAATTCTTTTAATACGTCAATTAGTAATACTGTTTAGAATGAGTTACAGATACATTACTTTATCTTGTTCCAAAAACATTATTGATTATACAAAACAAAAATATTTTTAAAAGGGTTGATTTCTTTTACTTTTGTATCTTTCTTTGCACTGAAGTAGGGGTATGAGGATTTTTCATTTCGAAAATGTATCTATATTTATATTGTAAGAAAATCATATTTGTACATTTTATAATTCTACAAAATACTAAGAAAACAATTAAAAATAAAAGATTTGAGTGGGGTTGTAAATATTGCACAAAATCCCCGTAAATTCAAATTTAATTAATCCTTCTAAAATCCTTCAAAGATTTATTAAATGATTATGTTTTTATTTAGTTTAAACAATTTACGTAAAATGCTTTAGAATGTAAAATTTTCATGAATTCATAATGCGGTAGATAAAGACTTAATATGGACGATAAAATGTAATCAGTTTCCGATGATAGCAGTAGTATTTTCGTTTTCTTCAAAGAACACTTGGAAAAATAGCAATGAAAACCTCCAGATAATAATATATTTCCGGAAATTACGCAAACGCTCCTGGAGTGAAATTTTTATTTTCTGCATACATAAGTATGTACATCTAATAAAAAGTCGTTTTATATGTTTACTGTAGAGTGTAGATCAATGGTCGGCAAATATCTTTAAGCGGGTCTGAATGTTTTTGAAAAATTTTATCGAGGTCCAGAAAACAAACATTTAAGTAATATATGTACTTATTACATACACATACATATAATACGAGAAAATAGAAAAGACAGATATGCGTTGAAAATTAACATGAAATATTACACTTACGTTCTTAAGTCAGTTTTTACAGTTTGGTACACGTGCTCTAATGCGAATAATGTCTTCAAGATGGGCGTTCGTTAAACTCGAACGATATTTGTTCTTCACTAAATTAATTTTGGAGAAAGTTGTTTCACATACATAAGTAGAGCCAAACATAGTAGGTATGCTAATATACAGTTTTTTTTTTACAATTTGCATTATTTTATGAATGATTTTTACCACAAAATTCTTCAGGGGATGCACTTTTGTACATCTGCAATGAAATATTTTCTTGCAAATCAATTATCTTTATTTGAAGTGAAGATTTTTCAAGATTCACAGATACATGAATCTATTCTGCGGTTGATGCAACATCATAAGACGATTTAAAGAACTCAGTCAATTCACCTGTCCCTGCAAAGTCTTATTTATAATCTTGCTTCAAATTCCTTACAAGATCTGACATAAAACACAGGAACATCGCAGTGTGAATTTCGGAATTCTTATATTCAAGAATTCTTGGAAAATAAATAAATTCTGCATCTGCAATACCTTTTTCAAAGATATCCAGTTTGCAAAGAAAAGTAGACTAACTTTGTATCAGATCACACATTAATTTCCCGTTTTCTTATAATTCGGTGTTGAGCGCATTTCAATGTTTCAGAATACCTTTCAGGTAAGCCATAGGTGACATATTACCTTCGTTTAATATATTGATAAATTTATTCGAATTACAAAATTTTTGGTGGTCCAAGCATCGACAGTGATGTCACGTGGTACGGAAACTACTTATTATCTACAGAAAATTTTGATAGCACAGCAAGAAAACCGGTCGATGATAAAAATATAAGAAATCATGAAAATAAGTGATTTTTAATCGAATTTTTAAGGATTTTAAGAGTTTTTAAGAAACGGGAAAATAATTTTCCTAATTTCGGAAAGCTTATTTCATTTGACACTCTGTGGTGCTATTTGCGAATTCGTGGCATTTCTAGAAAGGATTTCGCTAAATTTCGTTAAATCGAAACCTGGTTTTGTATCTGTATGATAAAATCCTGCAGTTTTGAAAAGAATTAAGCTTAAAATGATTAAAAAATGAGATTTTTATTAATTTCTTCGCTATTAACCGCCAGATTTATTCGAGACCGGAAACTCCAAGTGCCCCAAAAATTTACATTTTTTTTTATACTTTTCGTGACTTTCTGAGCCCCTTGTATAAAGAGTTTATCTTGTCATAAAAATTTGCGTGTCAACGACAAACGACAAATAGACGCATACGAACATTAGTACTTTGATTGATTAAGACAACTGAAACAAGCAAGAAAAATCATGCGTTAAGAATAAATTATGAAATACTTTCCAACATTTCCAGTAATCTTCAACAAAACTTTGTTATCCAGGGAAATAAAGTTTTACTGTCCTAGCCAAATCCACATTCCAATACTTTTGAACAGCCCTGTATTTGATCTGTCGGTTGATATACAGACTACATAATGGGGAAACTTAGTTTAGCAAGGAAACGCCTAACTGGTTGAAATTTTCCTTTCTGCAATTTATACTAATAGATGGAATCATATTTGAATACTTTTGTTCAGCCCTGTAGTTTACCTAGTACCTTTAATACAAGAAAGTATTTTTCTAAAATTTAGTTTAAGTAAAAATACTCTTTAAACTACTTAAATCACATTTCCAGAAATTATCATCCAAAGATGACCATGTATCCTGTTCCTTTGCGTGACCCTGTATATCATTTTATCTGCATTCTTTACCTAAAAATTTCTTAGTAAATTGAATGCAGTTCAACATTTAAAAAAAATAACTCATTTAAAAACCATCTTTAAGCAAATTACGCTATAAGTAAATTACGTAAATTCAGTAACCTTTCCAAGATCTTTTATGTAACCCTGTATATATAAATTGTGTTACTAATAGAGTCAATATACATTATATAATATGCATACATTTAGTAAAACTTAAAAACGCATATCAGAATTAAAAATCTATTGCATACATCCAACAGCAATCATCCATATTATACAGTACTTCGGAAAGAATATACTATTTGAATTCTTTTGTGTGTCTTTGTAAATGCTATGCACTTCGTATTATGCATGAAATAACTCATATTAATCTTCAGCGACGTATATCAATTTGATTATTACATGAAATCGCTTAGCATAATTAAGACCGAATTCAAACTTAAAAATTAGAAATTAATAATCTTTAAGAAAAGGATTTCCGGAAAGCGTGCACATTTTTGTCGATGATTTGTGATCCCATATTTTGTGATTTCTAATTTGTGGTTTGAATTTTTAAGAACACGAACGAATTTTATTACACGGATGACGTACTCTATTTTTGTACTCTTTCTTTTATTATATTAATTAACTCCTTTAAATGATAACTCTGTTTAGGTCAATGTTTGTTAAGAGTACAAAAACTGTTAAACCCGGGTAACAATAGGTTAATTTAGGTCTTGACCCTTATTTCGTTGAACAATATTGCATACACCAATTTCCCTTTGATAATGTATATTTGAACCTTTTTTTTTTTTTTTGTGGTTGGAAATATAAACTATTATCATGTTTGTTAAAATATGATCTACTGGATTTCCTTTTATGATTATTTTATAATGGAACTTTGACTATAACCACCCTGAAATATTAGAAAGTAAAAATTCTTATCGTTGTTTACTATATACCGTAAAGTACAAAAGTAAGCCCCCTTTAACAAACAGGAAATTTTAATAATTTTAAGGGATGCTATAATTGGAAATTTTGTGAAATATATAGGAAAAATTAGGAGGGTTAATGGATATATTTGGATTTTATAAATTTCCCGGGATTTAAGCTGTTTGCAAAATATATGAAATGGGGAGGACTTATATATGAGGCAGCTTACTTTTGGCACTTTACGTATTTCTTTTTTCTAAAATCATTATAAAAATGTGTGAACATTCTATTGATTTTATTTAATAATTTAAATAATATTAATACTTTTATATTAAAATAGTACATGCTAGTAAGTTTTTCTGAGAAAGGTTTTAATCACGTGTTAAAATTTCAAACACAAAATGTGTTTAAAAGAAACCCAGAAGAAAAAAAATAATGAAAATTCAAAATAATAAATTTTCACCTTAATTTTCTTGAAATTTATTACGTACTTGCTCATTAATATCATCTTCCTCACTGAGTTTCTTAATTGTTTCCTAAAATATTAAACCACTCTTTTAAAAACACTTTAAAAATTCCTATGGATATACCTATATTTTAAAAAAGAAATGTTTTTGTTGTATTCTTACGAAAATACATTTAAACTGTACTAGTTTTCTTTTATTATGCACCCATTATTTATGTAATATTTAATTACATTTTAATAAAGGATTATACACATACATTTCGTATCCAGTTTTGCATATACGCCTTTGACTGACATGAGTAAATCATAGTTGAAAGCAATGTAACTAGTGCATAAAATTGCTTATGCGGTGACTGATAACAGCATTTCAAGATTGCCGAGCATCATCCCTTTGAAAGCATTACAATCATCTACTGGAGCACAGTTGGGATTCAACTATGCTTTGATCGTAAATTTGGCTAGAGATAAACATAATTGCTCGATATGACGCTTAACGGGAAATATTCGGTTATGAAACTTTAAATTATCATCTTGAATAATGTTAAACCTATCGAAGACGTCTTATACCTAAAAATTTATTCACTTTATACAGACAGATGTAATAATGAGCAACAAAGTACAATATTCCCTGTCTACTTGGCCTATTGACAGGGGTAGATTTCGAAGTTAAATGCTCATCAATAACAAAAAATAAAATATGCTTGGAGAAAAACCCAGTTTATCACCTTTACTTGGCCGCATTTGAAGAATTTTTAATTTAATTTTTCTGTAAGAGCTGCTTTTATTAGAACCATCTTAAGCGAAATTCGGCTCAAATGCCCACTTTGTTAGAATTTTTAAAAATATTTTTTGACTTTATTAATAAATCGATCAATACGGCACATTAGTTTCTAAATAAAGGAATTGTCAATTGAAACCGTTTGAGAGTAAAAATGGATTTAAAAATGAGTCAGAAAATAAGCAATTCTTATTTGAATACTTTTTAAATTTTTTCAATTACGATTGCTTCGCCACATTCCTTTGAAAATTCCCACATTGAAATTTTTTTTTAAATACATTCTGCCTTTATCCCAAAACAAGCCAATCAACACATTATATAGTTCCTAAATAAGAGAATTTGTCAGTTGGATGTGTTTATAAACAAAATGAATTTTAAAATGAGTCAGAATATCAGCAGTTTGGATTTTAGATTTTTTTTCTTCAACTCGTATTTTTGTTTAATTTATTTTTGCTATAAGAATTGGTCTTATCAAAAACTTGTTATTATAAAAGTTGTAGATATTATTGAGAAGATGTATTTATAAGTTTAATCGAATTTGCTATCGTAAGAATTGTTGAAGTTATGCATTTTTTTATTTTCCACCCCCTTTTTGTTTTCATTATTATTTATTTATTTATTTTTGCAATAGGAGTTCCCCCTTTTAAAAACTTATAAAAACAAACTTTTAGATAATATTAAGAAAATTTACAATAAATTTAATTGGATTTGATATCTTGGGAATTAACGAAATTGTGAATTTTTTCTCCCAAAAAAACTATTTTTTTGCCCTTTGAGCCCATTTTTAATTTTATCAAAAATCCATCATGCATAAACTTTGAGCCCATTTTTTAGAAATACTATAAATTTTAAACTGATTCAATATCTATTCGATAACTGATTTGCCCATCAAGGAACTTGTCCGAGATTTTATGCCCCTTGATTTTATTGTATCAGTTAGAAAAATATTTGAGCAGAATTATAGAAGTTATCGTGTTCATAAAAAAGTGATATTTTATGCACATATAAACTTTTTTACTAATGGTAGTTTTGGGATCTAGGGGTCATGATCTGTGTATATCTTCCAAAATTTTTCAGATATTCCAACATAGCAGTGACCACAATAAGTAGCATTTCAAACGGAATCTACCTAAAAACTAAGCAACTGGTTGTATATTGGTTATATAAACTTATACTAGATAATGAAGTGTTATACGAAGTAAAAAAATTGTACGATCTAAATTGTTGCTAAAATAAGTATATCCATAGAATTAAACTTCAACAAAAATGAACAAATATTATGTACTACACAAATGAAATAGATATTTTTACAATATAAATTTATTATGTAAGGGACAATTCCCAGAATTTGTCATCATTATTATCTAAAGATACTCTGCAGAATGTTTAATAAAATATTTATTACTCAACAACACGGAAGTCACATTCTTGAAATAAAACTGTAAAAAAAACTTTTCCAAAAGTATTATGTACCTTTAATAACCAAAATATGTTTCATAAGAGAATAACAACATTAAAGGCATAGTAATTTTTCTCCTTACGATAATGTTACGGAATTTTTTTCATCTTCTGTAACAGAGTTTGTACGGGGGCCATTATTTTATCAAATCGAATACCAGTATTTTTCTTTTTACAAATAAATAAATGAATAAATCTAATTCAAACGAATTAAATTTCGCTTGTTCAAACAAAGATTTACCATAAGAAAATACCGGTATGGAAGAATTTCTTGGTCTGGAAATTCGAGGACTTGTACGAACCCTGTGTAACGACATTCCTTGGATTCCTTATCAGTTTGAAATATAAAAGCAGTAAGTCTTGATTACGTCCATTAATAACTATATCGTAATAATAATAATACATATTCTGCATTGAAAAGGTAAGAACTTATATCATAAATAATTATTTTGCTTATAACGTCACCTTAATACCCCATCAAACATATAATTTTTATCTAAAACACCCGTCAAACATATAATTTTTATTTAGAGTTATCCATAAGAGAGTCTATTGAAACTTACTATTTAAAAAGCTCACATGTTTGTAACGATTCGCTATCTTTTCGCATGCCGAGTATATGGATTTAATGGTTGGAGAATTTGCAGGATAACTACGTAGTAGGGACACGAACGGTGTCAAAAATATAGGAGACGTTATATTTAGTTTGAATTCCAGTTCTCAAAATTCATTATATTTGTAATTTTTCTATTTATATTCAAAAGATGACTCAATGTATATTCAAAAGATAACTCAATGAAAATGAGTTTAAAAGTGTCAATTTTTAATATATTTCAAGTGTTTTATTATTAAAGAAAAAAAGATATAATATTCTATAATTTCTTATATATATTCTTATAAGAAAAAAAAATATTTATAATATAAGTTCCGACTTTTTCGCTGTAGAGTATATATTATTATTATATGATATTCTTTATCAACTGTCAGTCAGATTCCTATGGAAATCGGGATTCAAATATCCCAGACAGAATTATTTTTACTTTTTATTCCCCCTATGGTACAATAAAATACCATCAAAATAACTTTTTATAAAATACATATTATTCATCTACTAGTAGCAATACAGTTTAGAATGGGGTTGTACATAGTTTATCTTTTTTTGAAAAGTGTTATTGGTTGCACAAAATAGAGACATTTTTTAAAAGATTTTTGTTTTTCCCTTTGCATCTTTTCAGTTTTTTTTAACAAACAACAAACAAACCAGAACGATGTTCCTTTTTGTTAAATTATAGTAAATATTGTTCTGAATCGTGAAAATTTTAAAACAAATTATTACAATTCAAAAGCGTTTTCAATAACAAGAATTTTGGAATAGCGTTCCGGCTCGTGGATCTTTCCATTTCAACCCCTGCCGGAGAGGGCGTTTCAGTTAAGAAACATTTTTCATTTCAATTGAAAGAACATTATATTTGTATATTTCTTAATTCTACAAAATACTAAAAAAATAATAAAATATTTAAGTAGAGTTTTAAGTATTGCACGAAATTGCTATAAATTTAAATTTATTTAATCAACTATAATTGTCAAACAGTGTTGCCTGTGGGCTACTTTTTTTTACTTCAAATTTCTTGATTGGCACCACTGTTTTGAAATGATAAAATTCCCCTTGTATTCGCCTTAATTAATTTATCGTTAAATAATTCGAATTTCAGCATTTCAAAAGAGTGGTGCCAATCAAGAAATCTGAATAAGAAAAAAAATGTACTGGCAATCTTATTGGTAAAATCCCATGTCTTATTGGTAAAATCCCATGGTAAAATGCCCCCCCCCCCCCCCATATGGCGCCTTCCTTGTATGCCGGCGACGCTCTAGAGCGTCGAGCGGCTGAAGCACCACTTAAGGAGCTCAGGATCCTTCATTATTCTCACCAGTTATTTTTTATTGTAAAATTTGCTTTATTCAACGAGAGTATTTTCGCGATTCAACTACAGAAAAATTTTCTGTTTTAAAAAAAGGTTGATAAAATATTAAAATATATTAGCAAAACGTCCTCGTTAAGATGGTGTTCAAACACTTAAAGACATTTTACACAAATGAGATATTTTTAACATTGTGTGCATCTTATTTCCCGAACTAAGTAACACAGAAACTTCTATTTTTATATAAGTATTGTAATATGTGTATTTAATTTTCAATTTTTATTGAAATTTTATAATAGAATTAGCTTTTTTTTTGGGGGGGGGGGGTTAATTGCCTTAAAAATATATTTTTATCTATAAACTTAATTTAGGTTAAAGTACGATATTCTACGATTACATGTTTGTAATATTAAAGATATATATCGAATATATTTTTTTCTAATCTTGCGCACAACACATGTATGTCATTGAAAATTCTTAATTAGTTTGTCTTAATTTAATTAAATTCTAATTACGTATTATTCAAATTTTTAAAAGAATGCGTAAACAAAGATTTGTACTATAAAAATTGCTTAATTTGAAAAAATATTTTAAGCTCCAAAATTTTTTTAAATATTGTGTTAAAATCAAGCAATACAAAATTGCTGTAGGTGATCTCCCTCTCTAACCCCTGACCGCCGAGCGAAAGGGCGAAATTGTAATTTTTTCTCTGTAATTTATTAAATATATTAAAAACAGATGTTTTTTCCAACCTGATACAAAACATCTTATTACACATAGGTGCATAAGCTTTGAATGTAATAATCATAACTTAACTTTTCAAAACTGGCTTTTATTTGTATAATTATTTTAAATTAAATATTGCTTATGCTGCAGTGAAACCTACTGCATAGTAAAAGGATGTATCAATTCGCTGTATTCAGGAAGTTAAACTTCTTAAAATTCTCTTAAAACTCTAAATTTTAAATTTGTTATTGTTTTTGATTAAAGTGTGTTTCTACTACCAATAGTTGAAAAAGTCTCAAGTATTTTATACATGTAGTTGTGTAACAACATATTAATTTTGCAAATTATTTTTTGCTGTACGAAGTAAAACATAGTTGATTTGAAAGCTGAAATAACTTGTTTCGTTGAAATATAACACAAAGATAAATATGTAAAGCATTAAGAATAAATAAATAAATAACAATAATCTTACAATGCACAATATGCACCTATTTTCGAGAGGCAATTTTTATCATACGTCAACGTAGTTATCTAATAATACTCAACAGAAAGTTAGTTAAAATACTCGTTGCACAATAACACAGAAGTCACATTCTTGATAAGAAAAAGAGTAAAATAAAAAATAATAAAAACCCTCTTCCAAAAGTATTATAAAGCTTTAATAAATAAAATGTGTTTCTCGAGACAAAAATGCAATATTAAAGATTATACTTTATTTTTTCCCCTCTAGACGAAAATATTCTGGCATCATTATTCATCTTATAAAGCGACATTCCATGAATTCTTTATCATTTGCTAGTCCCAGGAGTGAAAATATTTCATCCAAGGAGTAACAAATTATTAAGCTGAACAATATTATTTCAAACGAAATATACTTTTTCGTCTATAAAAATATTTGATGAAAGTAAGGCAGCTTCCTGTTCAATGGAAATAGAGGAAATAATGCTTTTAGAATGAATAAAAAAGTTATTAAACAATAATAACCTAAAAAAACATTTATGAAATATATTTTCTTATTTAGATTTCTTAGTTATTTTTTTTAAAAATATTATAAAACTCAAAAGAAAAGATAATGAAATGTCATGAATGAAAGCTCTTATCTGGTCTCTAATTGTAATAAATAACAGAAAAAAATTGTTGGTTTTTCACAAACGAGGATTATTTTAGCATTTGTCATGGTTATAGTTTTCAAATTCAAACATAGATGACAGCACTATAAAAAGAAAATGTATACATAGAAGATGAATTCTCTAGTTTTTCTCTCAATATAAAACTTTCCTAATTATCTTTGAATTATTCCAGAAATATTAAATTAAATTAAATTGCTGAAATAATGCATTGTCTTGCTAGATCTCCCCATAAGTTATCGATGGGATTTAAATTATATTTAAATTATTATTTAAGTAAAATATTAATTATGAACTATAAAGTATTTTGAAACATAAACTAATTTATATTGAAATTTTTATTCGAATAAAATGAAAATTGCAAACTATGAAATTTTTTGAAATATTGAATTATTAACCAGCGGCTTGCGAAGAAAAAATTGCGCCCTGGGCAAAGTTAGAATTTGGCGCCCCTCTCTGCTTGAGACACACCAAAAATGACGTTGGTAGAAGAAATTTGGCGCCTCCTAAATTTTCGCGCTCAGGGCAATAACCCCCTTTGGCACGATGCTGTTATTAACCCTTAAATTTCCATGCAAGAATACGTTCTGGATATTTATTGGTTCAGAGAATCGGAATTTAAATCAGAAAATTTCTATGATGAATTTAACATTATTTAAATACAGAGAGTACATTTACTAAAAGAAGGAAGTATTGCCATTTTAATTTTCTGATATGAATTCGGAATATCCGATTTAAAAAGTTACTAAATTCGAAACGTTGTTTGCAAATATTCGTCTATGCGCATTAAAGGATTAAATTATTTTACATTGAAATCATTATTCCAATAAAATATGAATTGCAAACTATAAAAAAATAATATAAATTGATGTCTAGAATCTTCGAAAGTACTGATCTAAAATTTCAGCTTATCCCCCGCCAAATATTTGCGATCGTAATTATATAAATACGTGGAACCTATAGTTGTCGTTCAGTCCATCTGCATATAACAACGCAAACACTAACCGAAACGGGATGGTTTGAAATCTAAAATATATTATTCTAGCATAATTTTATCGAGTCTTTTCAAATTTTATGAAAATTGGATCTATAGTTCAACTACAGGAACAATCTAAAATACTCCGTAACATTATACCCGATCGAAAAAGATATTCAAGAGCATTTTAATGATGTTAGACTCTTCTGAACATAATAAAAATGATATGCATCTATGAAGTACATACTAAAATATATATTCTGTAGAATGTATGATCCAAAGAATATTACTTATTCATTTACAGGGCCGCAGAAAAGTAATTCCTTACATAGTGGTGTAGGGAGGAACATTTTTTGTGGCGCTTTTTAATTATATTAAGCTATTTTACATTTTATGAAATTGATATACGTTTCTGAGGTTTACTACAAGTTATTTCCTGTATATAGAAAACAGACATTATTACAGGGACACACAAAAGATTTTGGCTATTACACTGCATCTAAAATACTGTGCACTATTACACCAAGATCTGAATATTATTAAAACTTCATTATAGTACGAACGCACTTCGTTTGCTATGTTTGACGGGCTTTTTTTTTTCTTTTTTTACACGTTTAAATGCACGTTCAAGTGCGAGTATTGCGCTCGCTCAGAGGGTTCAATAAAATAAATATATGTATATCCGGGGACGACCGACTGGTATAGGTGCCTCTTAAAGTTCTCAGAATACTTCATTATTCTCACTAGTTATTTTTATGGAAAAGTTTACCTTATTTATTTGGAATATTTTCGCAATTCAAGAATAGAAAATTTTATGCTTTGAAAAATCGGTGGTTAAAAATTTAAAATTAAGCAAAGTACTCTCATCGCGAAGCAGTTAATTGTATCATTAAAAGAAAATCGTTGCTGAAAGAGCAATGAGACTTTGCAAAAAACCATACAAAGTAGGCTTTGTTATAACTGCATATACTAGAAAAGTATGAATGGGTATACCATAAAAATTCAAAGAGATATAAAGCCTAAATAATATGAAATATTGGTATTCTTTTTTTAAAATCTTATCCTTAATCTACTTATAAGGACCTAATTCGGTACTGAGCATAGAAGGTAGTGCATATTTAAACTTCATTTTGCATTTCATAAAAGTAAATTCAGAGTAATAACAACTTTTTTTTCTTTTTTGCAGTGTAGCTAACTCTAAAACCTTGTTCAATGTTTAAATTTGGCATTGTGCTAAAAGAGTTTGTGTAGAAAGGAATTCGCAAATTTACAAAACAGCTTTGGTTTGTGACGCGTTTTTCCAGATAGGTTTTTAATTACCTTTTAAATACAGAAGAGTCGTAATGAGAGAATTACTCAATACAAACGAGTCGCGAACCCCATAGTATTTGTGAAGGGTTCGCATGCAAAAGGAATAAAAAATATATACATTTTAATACCAATAACTTCGTAACGTAGTGGCCGATATGTCCGAAGCATTAAATAAGGAAAACAATACTTTAGAAAAAAACTCCTGGTACTAAAATAGACCTATTTTTTAATTTTTTATGCATACAAACCCTGATTTATGTGTTTAATTGTAATTAAATTAATATGTTTCCAGCAGTATGGAGTTTATTTCTTTTATACTGCTACTCAGTATTGGATTATATACAGATATTATTAAAAGTTGTTATCTAGGCTTTAAAAGCCGATGTTATGCAGAGTACACCGCCCCCGTCATTATCTATGTCCAAACCGTCCCTGATATTAAGGGTTAATATCTCCGTTAAATAACGACGATTTTTTTTAAGTTCATTATCAACAATGCCTTTTTACTTCTGCTACGATAGGTACCCATAACGCTACTCAACACCTTTGCCCACAAATCCAAATTTGTGTGTAACAGAAAAATCTGCTTTTCTCAAAAAGTATGCGATCTAGAATAATCGCTATAGTTTTCCTGCAAGGTTTAAAGTGACATCTATAACCTCTAATTCTTTCGTAATTTTAGTTTCAGTGGATTCGGAATTAGATGGTAAGGGGGGGGAATTTCAGCATTATGTTTTCGACGATATTTTTGAAAGTATAATACCTAAAATTAAAAGAAATGTATTTTTGAGTTTAGCGTAATAAAAGCTTTTACAAATATACAAAGAAAAGATTTTTTTTGTTTTCTTCAAGTAACTTAATTAGCCCCTACCCCCGTCTTTATTATACAGGGTGGTTAGTAATTAACGTGAGGTGTTAAGAGCCATCTAGCGAGTAAAGTTTTGGGCGAAACATAACCAAATTTGATCAGCATACATAGTAGAGCAAGAGATTTCAAATTCTTAAAAAAAATTAAAAATTAAAAAATTAAAAAATCGCCACTAGGGGCAATTTTAGCGTTGTTTACCGACTGAAATGCATGAATTTGCATAAATTCAGTTCTGTGTAGCGATTATGAGTATAAAAGGAAAGGCTGGGAGAGTTCTCATCATTACCAACACTGTTAAAACTAATGGTGACACATTGCACCTTTTAGGGATGAAAGGCTTGTCTCACTGGTGACACCCCTAAAAGAGCCAGAATGGCACCTATAATTAGGGTAAAAAGATGGCACCCTTAATCCAGAGTGTCCAATAACAAAAAAATTAAAAAATATACAAACCGACTTTTGGCCGTCGAAGGATTCGAACTCACAACGTCTGATTACAAGCTCAGCGTTCTAACCGCTCGGCCATCGAGCTCACCTTCATTCACTCATAGCCATAGATTTTACTTGCCGTCACAGAAAACAGAAAGACACACGTCACAGCGCATGCGCATGATTCCAGTCACCCTATGAGGTGCCACATTGCTGCCAGTACGAAATGGATGGCACCTTATTTAGCTCCATTCACCCAGTAAGAGACCTGTCGGCACTGCAGCCACATATCCAAGCCCCTATGGCATCCTAGGCTTCCAAACGCCCGGGTTCAAATGGACCCTAGGGCCTTTTCACCTCCCCAAATGGCATCGGTTTGTCACCTTCACTTTTAACAGTGAATTATCACCATACTTCGCTAGTCAAGCTGTGTTATCAGCAGAACGAGAATCGCAATGATGCTCGTCCTGAATTTCACCAATTACAGAATTTGCCAAAAGAACCGATGAGCATAACAAATTTACAAAAGATGAAAGTGACTAGTCAATAACAAGTTGACGAAGTTGTAACTGCTATTGTCGAACAAGAGATGAAAAATATGCCGGTACCATCAGCGCTCGGGCAGTATCTTAGCAATGTAAAATTGATCTGTAGTGTATTTTTTGGCATTTAATCATTCAACATTTGCTTTAATACATGTTTGGTGTGCCAAAATTGCCCTAGTGGGGATTTTTTATTTATTTATTTTTTTTTGGGGGGGGGGGGGTGGGGGGTGGGACTGTAAAGCATGATCCCATATGGTGAGAGCCATCGCAATGCAGTTGGTCTAAGAACTTTCCCAGCCTTTTCTTTTATACTCATGATCGCTACACAGAACTGATTATATGCAAATTAATTCATTTTAGTCGGTAAACAACGCTAAAATTGCCCCAAGTGGCGATTTTTTATTATTTTTTATTTTTTTTTATTTTTTTTTTAAGAATTCGAAATTTTATGGCCTACTATGTATGCTGATCACATTTGGTTATGTTTCGTCCAAAACTTTACTCGCTAGAGGGCTCTGAACACCTCACGTTAATTACTAACCACCCTGTATTTGAAAATGTTTAATAATCTGTAAATATGTGGCTCAATAGACTCTATTACTCCGCCCTCCGAATTTGAGCTTTCTGCTTTTTATAGTTTACGAGTAAAATGGCTGTGACATGGGAGATATGGACAAACGGACATGGGAGAAATTACACGAAATTTAAAATTTTATGATCCAGATTAGAATTTATTATTTTCTAAACTATATATTTTCTTCTTTAATGAGATTCATGCCTGTAGTTGTCTTAATATGTTATAAGCATGATATTGTTCTTTTATTCTACGAATTGCTAAAATATGTTCTGAAAAATACTAAACTATGAAATTTTTGCATAAATGTGAATGTTATTGTAAGATTTTTTTTAAAGAATTTAATTGTAGAACATTATTGAGTAAGTAATATCAATATATTTAGCAGTAAAGTAATTGAGTCGGACATTGTTGGATTTCTGTAATTTTCAAATGATCCGATTCCAGGCTGAAATTTTAATTTTTATAACGAACCCGATCCAAACTCGTAACTTACATTTATACGTTTTTCGTATGAAAAATTACTTTCAAATAGAATTTATATTAAAACTGTAACTCATTTTACTGATTTTTCGTGATTTATAAGAGGATTTTTGAGCATGATTAATTATAAATTTCTCCGAAAATTAAAATTTGTTTGCTAGAATAATGTAAAATAACATTTGCAGTATAAATAAACATGGCAAATACGAAAATGAAAAATTTAATCTAACAGGCAATTGACTGCTCATGTTGGCGCTGTACTATTGTGTAAGATTAGTAATTAAAAGAAGACTCTTTTGCTTCGAGTAACTGAATTAGTATCCCGCACCCCTTCTAAATATATTTGTAAATGTTTAATAATCTGTAAATATGTAGGTCAATAGTCTTATTACTTCCTCCAATATGAGCTTTCCATGTTTCATAGTTTATGAGTAAAATAGCTGTGACAAGCGGACAGACACACAGCAAAGAGGTCTTATAGTGATTCCGTTTTTACTTTATAAGTACGGAATCTAAAAACAAAACAAAAAAAAAACAGAAAAGAAAAGAAAAGAAAACGTTGGTACTTTTTTTATTTTATCAACACCATGATAAAATGTGGTATCGCGCCATTTATTTCAACCCTAACAAAGATTTTCATTGCAAACTGTGCCAATTTAGAATATGATATTTATTGAACGTGGGGTTTTTTTTATGAGTATTATTCTATCGTAATCATGCAAAACCTTTTTAATTTGTTATTTATTTTAATAGAGCTTTTTCATTAACAACTATGATTTACATTTATTATTTTATTGATGTGGATTTTACCATTTGGCACTGATCTAATGATAAGGAACAATAAAATTATTTCACAACTTAGGAATTATGAATATAAAAATGTTTTATTCAAAAAAACCATGAATGTCTTCAATCAAAAAATGAAATGTTTACTGCAATGTGATACATATGTATTACGTACGCTACGCTGCTGTTCTAAGAGACATTTACAATTTCAAGCCAGCAGTTCAATTTTTTATACTTCAGTGTTTATTACTTACAAAATATTTATTTTGAGTACTTATTCTGTTCCATTGCTGTTCCCATCTACAATCGGAAAATTATTCGAATTTTTTAACAGCCCTGTATATGATATAGAAATGTGTATCTATTAACAAAATACATCCTAAAATTTACTTCATTTAAGCGATACATATATTTCAGTCAAAAATTTCCTTCAGCAATTTTCTCTAATAAAGAGAATGGTATGCGAATACTTTTGTGCAGTCCTGTATATGAGATATAGAATTTATATATGAAGAGTAATATGCAAAAAACTAATTAAATTTAAATACGCATACCAAACGTACCTTTTTAAAACCTACTCTCCAGCAATTTTTACGCAAAGACAGTACTACAACCGATTTCTTTTGTGTGTCCCTGTAAATTAATTTAAAAAAGGCTGTGAATGCTTTGTTTTAATTAATGTGATCGTAATAAAATTCAGTGATTTATGGCAGTTTCAATACATTTGAAGTAGCGTAATATCATTAAACTACTCTCCAATTTTTTTTCTTTATACCATAATACAATCGAATTGAGTGTCTATGCAAATGAACCATTGATCGTACATACTTTATCTGCAATACCAAACATGCTCTGATCACCCTAAATAAGATTTATCAATTACATGAAAATCCGAGTATATTTATGAGAGTTAGAGAATTCGCAGACGGGCAGACAAACCGAATGCATAAGCATTTTTTCAACTTTACTGGAAAGTGCTTATAAAAATAGGTATTTTTATGTTAGCCGTGCGAAAATATCGATAATAACGTTTTTGAAATCGCAAACAGCACCACTTATATATTTACATATCATTTTTTATTATATATGAAAAATGCAAATCCCTATTTCATTCCAGTTGATTATTACTGAGATTCTACGGAAAAGAATTTTGTAGAACTTACTTTGTCAGACAGTAAATTTGGTTTTTCATGACTTCATGTAAAATCTATCGTGCTAAGTTGCTTATGAATAGCTACGGGAGCAATGAAATAAGTTGAATTCGATTATGAAAGATTTCAAATTTTATTGATAGGATTTTAATAACAGTTGCACAGTTAGTCAGATAATATTTCAGGGATTTTTTTAATATTTATAATATTATTCTAAATTGTTTAGTTACGGAACTATGTGGTAAAAATTCTCAATGGTATAGTGAAAAAAAATCGAAAGATATACACTACAGACAGATGATATTACTGGACAGTATACAGGGTGCGTCATAAATTCGTGCAAACTTTAAAAATCCTTAATAAAAGAAGTAATGCTCGGAACAAAATTTTTGTTTGCACGAGTATGACCAGACGGGTTTTGGATTTTCTTTCCATTTAGAATAAAAAATGATTCCAAAAATAACCGATAGATGGCGCTCACACGCAATTTTGGGACGTTTTATGCAAATCAAGCAAACACAAATATTCAACGAAACAAATCATAATAACATGAAATTGTGCATTTATTATAAAGTAGTAAAAGATCTTCAGCATGCGAAGCTTTCGCGATGCAATATTTGCGGATTTATCATTCTTGTATAAAAGTTTAACCACCAACGCTGGATCTGCTAACGATAGCATGCTGCCGATATCGAATGGTAAATCCATCTCCAGCTAGGAGTTTTATTGCTAGCCTTTTTGCCTGACTTGATATTGCTAGCCATAAAACTCCTCAGTATGACGTGTGAGAGCCCTCTATCGGTTACTTTTGGAATCATTTTTATCATATATGGAAAAAAATCCAAAATCCGTCTGAACATACTCGCACAAACCGAAAATTTTTTCGAGCATTAATTTTTTTATTATGGATTTTTAAATTTTGCACGAATTTATAACGCACCCAGTATATTCTCTATTTATGAAAGTTATGCATAGTTTCTTAAAAAATCCAGAAGTGATGCTGCATATACCTACTTCTACATCCCTAATCTATAATCAGGATAACATGATTATTAAAGCTATGTTTAACTATCTGAAAATATATGTAATGCAAAGAAAATTTTCATTCCGGCCTCTTATAACGTGAGTTCTTCTAAATAGATTTTGATGGGACTTACATTGGCTGTTAGATAATTTTTCTGGAAAAGATCTTAGCATAAAACATGAATTTTTACGTTGTTTGCGTTAGTTAAATAACTATGGGGAAAGTTTTAAATCAAATAAAGCCAATTTCAAAAAATTGGCTTTTTTTTTTTTTTTTTTTTTTTTTTTTTTTTTTTTTTTTTTTTAAGTTCTCGCTGAATAAATTTTTATTGGATTTAAATGGTTAATTTGATCATTTTTTGGGGGGGGGAGGATTTCAGTACATTTTCCAGTTTCAAAGATTCAGCTAAGTGGATTTCGATGGAGCTTGATCGGTTAGTTAATTATTCATTTTAAAATTGGGTTTTAGTATAAAACTCACATCATTTGCTTGGTGTTGCTTAATTGTAGAATTAGGGCTGAAAGTTCTCAAAACAGGCGACCCAATTATTATGAACAATTCAAACAGTGGATTCTTATGAAACTGGTATTGATAATATTTCCTGAATGGTTTTAGTATGTTGTACAGGGTGCTCCAAAAATAGCGCCAAACTCTGCATTGCCAGATTCCTCGTTGCGAGTACATAAAAAATGTCCAGTGAATTGTACCTGTACGAACCAATGCCTATTAGAAAAATGCGAAAAAAAGTATGACGTCATAGCTCATGGAAGGAAAAATAATGTATTGGACATATGAACAGCAATATTTGCATATATTTCCAGACGATGTTACAAAAACGTTCACTGCATATATGGGGTCATGACGGGATGACGGAATAATGATAACCGTGCGAAGAATACCAGTTATATGCAAGATGCAGTCTTTTAAATACGAGTTCAACCAAGGCCATCTTGATAATAATGGTATTATTGAGATAGCCCTGGTTCAACGGAGGCTTAACGTCATTCCACGGCGCGCGCATGCATGACACGATATGCGCAGCGAACGTTTTCAACGTTAACTTCTGGAAAGATATGCAAATACTGCTGTTGATGTGTCAAAAATGTGTTTTCTTCTTGCACCGGCAGTGATGTCATACTTTGTTTTTCGTATTTTTCTCATTAACCATGTTTCGTATACAGGTGTAATTCTTTGGAAATTTTTATGTACTCCCAACGAAGAATCTAGCCGTGCAGAGTTTGGGCGTTATTTTTGGAATACCTTGTATATTGATCTATCGTTATTTACCGAATCCTACAATAAATGATGAACTAAAAAATCTGCTCCTTAACAGCCTAAATTTTATATGACTCAATAAAAGATATAACAGCGTTATAATGTTTACATCGTTTTAATTAGTTCGGTTGATCATTCCAGGTTAATGTCCATTTTGCTTTAAAACGCATGATCGAATTCACAGATGTATTTTGTTTGATTCAAAGTTTCTTTAGAAAAACCGTCCAGCGTAGCGGTCGAAGGCTGCTAGTTTAATATAAAAGCAGAAAATTGACACACGGGAGGGCTGTTTGATTTAAAAATTTTCTTAAGATGAAAAGTTTTCTTGAAACGAATTAAAAAAAAATAGTTTTAAAAATCGTTCACAGATGGCACTTCATCTTAAATTATCAAAAATTGAAAACAATCAACTACCAATCAGTTATCAATCATTTACACCAACAATTTATTTTTATTACAGTGTGTTACAGATTTCATTCAAACTACAAAGAGCACAGGCGTTAAAATAATGGATTATACTAATAAAAGCTCTGAAACTGATTGTGGCAAAATAAGCTATCTGTATCTTGAGCTATTGATACTGCGACAAAAGAGACGCAGTATCAATACAATTCCGAACTGTGGAAGTTCGGAATTATTTTTTTAATTCTTTCAAGACAACTTTTCATTGTGAGAAGCACTTTACTACAAACCGCACTCAAATTATTGATGTACTCAGTACTCTGAATTACTCTGTCAATTAACTGATTTTAAATTATATTTAAAAATTTGTCGGCTATTTTTGGACCACCCTACCTTTATTTTATGGAAAAATCGATGCAAAAGGAAAAAGCAAAGTGGATCGCCATCGATTTTTTCTTCCTCTCTTGTGTTCCAGTTCCATATGTTTTATGGAAACATATAAAAGCCCTTATAAGGAATCGAAATATGAATAGAATTCTCGAAATTGTCCTTATGTATTCTACGGCTTCTCAGATTCACTGTACTGTTATTTTTCAATCATTTCTTTTCCGTCTGCCTCTTTCTTGCGATTTCAAAAAACCTACAAAATAATAGAATGTACCATCTTATTTCTGTTTACATCCGATAAAGGAATGTTCAATGTATACAATTTTTTTAAAAATCTGCAACTTTAAAGATATGTTTGATTCATGGTAGTATGTAGTACACGATTATTTTTTTTGTTGTTGTTGTTGTTGTTGTTGTTGTCCGAATTCATTTTAATAGGGTAAATTTTACTTAGGATTTGTCTTCAATTCGGAAAAAACTATGAACACATTAATGAGCATTTTATAACTCATTAATGCTAAGAGAGAGAGAAAACTTTTTGAAAATGTATGAAAAGTGCCTTTTATAGTAGGTCTATCGAAAACTAACAAAATAGCCATTTTTAATCAAATTAAAAATTTTTGCAAACAACAACAACAAAACAATGTACTTCAATCGAACCCCGTTATAACGAATTTCGAGGGATCGAAGAGTTTGTTCGATACACCCGAGTTCGTTACATCCAAACCGTAAAAAAGTGTTAGAGTTCACAAAATATGCTTATTATAAGCTGCTACCTGTATATTCAATAATGATAGGGTAATATCCCCAGTAATTGGCACATTAAGAATTTTTCTTTAAACTTACTTCAATTTTCATTATCAAGAAATAAAATATTTACTTGCAAATATTTTTAAATTAAAGAATGCATATCTGTGCATTTATTTTGCCCACTAAAAGCAAAAATTTTCGAAAAAGTATTTTTTTAAAAATACATTTATAAAAAGTAGCTGTAATCACCAGTAATTGGCACCTAGAGCACCAATGTATGACACCTTTTAATCCAGTAATTGGCACATGTTTATATAAAAAAAAAATTATATTTTGATTTGGGTTTAATCGCTTTAAATGAATTTACTGTAGACGAAGATGCCATATTTCAGGTTTTTGAGAGAAAGAAATCAGCATATTAGTCCGAAATGTAAACATTTTAAAACAATACAATATATTTATATTAATACCCAGCAATTGTCATGCTGTCCCCAGTGATTGACATACAAAGCTTTAATGGATTCCAATTACTGATAATATTTCATATTTTCAAATAAAAACAACTGATAAATAAATTTAGGCTAAAACTTTAAAAGTACTGCCAAAATAAGTGGTTTAATCTCAAATCTTGCGATTTCCTAGTAATTGGAATAGGTGCCAATTACTTGGAACTAACAAAATTGAAGCACCATTAATTGGCATCTACCATTAATTCAGAAATCCATATGTTTGTGTCAAAAATACTTTTATACAATTAAAGTAACCCTTTTCATCTTAACAAAACTGTTGTTGATTAAAATTTAAAATACATTGTAAATCAAATAATAATGAATTGAAAAACATTCCTTTCTTAACCCATTAACGCCCCAATTATTTTCTTCGCTAAAATTTAAATTTTGTATTTCCCACCACTTTTAAAAGCAAATTAACTTTTATTTAAATTTATCAAGGATTCTGTCTCGTGAAATAAGGTATACATTTTTCTTCCTCTTTACTGGTGGGAAAACCGCTTTCTTGCTGTTTTTGAAACCGTCCTCAAACGAGGACGCTGGGCGTTAATGGGTTAAGCCAGAAAAGAAGCATTTGCAACAAAAATGGCTAATTTGATCAAACCATAATTGTTTCTCTTTCCTAGGCATTACTGTCATCTAGTAGCATAAATCAAAGTTATAATCTTTAAAGTAAATGAGTATATAACTGGTATATGGTCTTATATTTTTAAAAGACTGGATATAAATCTTATTTTAGGACATATTTTTAGGATGTGCCAATCATTGGTGCATGCCAATTACTGGGGATGTTACCCTACATAACAAAAAAAAAAAAAAAACGTAAATTCTCTTAAATATGATCATTACTGAATTAAATTGACTAAAGTTGATTACTTTAAACTGACACAATACTAAGTAAATAACTAAAAATGAAGAAAAATAGAAATAGAATACAGTACATTGCCGATCATCCAAACAAGTCGAAACCGACCGTAGTTCGGAGAAGGAAAATTTAGGATAAATGAGCAGACAATTTAAAGAATCTACCCGGCTACACTAAAACCTTTACACTTTATCCAGGCTTAGGATTGCCAAGTTTAGTTACTGGCGTGTTTAGGTATAGTTTTTTTCTTTTTTTCTTTTTATCATTTATTATTTTGTTTATCATCTTCCGAACTCTAGAGATTGTAATTTAAGGACCAAAATTTTTTTTTACTATTGCTTATTTCAAAGAAAACGTTCTGTTCAATGCTGCCATATCTCGAACTATTCTTAAATAATTATTTGAATATGTGAACCTTAAATACGTTACAGAACAACTGTGATAGGAATTATGGAAAATGACTGACAGTTGGGCATAATCACACCTTTAGAATGGCTACCATAGAAGAGAAAGAATGCAGTTATTTCTGAGTATTAATGAAAGACTTATCGCTAATTTGCACCATGTTCTACTAGCCTGCATGCATTTTCTTATAAAATTAGAGTCAAAATCCTCACAACTATGGGAAACAAACATGCTTGACTGGAAAAAATGTTCGTTATAACCGATACTTAAGATTTTGGAGGTTTGTTATAAAGGGATTAATTAGAATTAAAAACAATTAGGCCAGTCAAATTGTCAGAAAAAAGGGCCGATAGATGCAAAAATTCTGCTAAAAGATTTTATATTTTTAAAGTGTTTATGTGAATGCAAGTGATGAGAATTAATGGTTTTCCAACAAAATATCTCGAGGCCAAACTTTGTAGAGTCAAAAAACCACGAAATTTTCTGACTTTTTTCAGATTTTTGCATGTAACTCGGCAATTATAGACTTGTTGTATACCATACTTAGTTACAATAAGAAAGAACATTAAATTCTCAAGAAATTTCGTTATAAAAAAGTTTTTCTAAGCCCATTACTAAGCGCGCTATGGCTTTTTGAAAATGCCACTTTTTTTTTTCTAACTTTATAGAAAGTGACCTATTTTTCGCCTCCCATTCCAAAAAAACTTTCTGTCATCACTAACAGTAAAAATTAAATATACCTATTGATGCATGAAAAGGAAAACTTTTAAGAAAAGCAGGCAGAAGAATCGCAAATTCTGGAAATTCTATAAGAAAAACATTTACGAAAAGAGGGAAGGCCAGGGGATAAAAAAAAAGGAATGCAAATGGAAGATAGCGGCTCTGGGACGTTTTCGAACCACTTTCGTTCCGCAAGTGTTCTTTTTTAAAGACATACTCTTCTAATATGTTACTATTCAGTTTATTGCATGTCTTTTCGTGTAGTAATGAAAAATGAGTGAACTCGACCCAAAATTGCGTTTCGTTTGCCCAACGACTTCAAAAAATGATACTCGCGTTGTGAGCTAGAAAGGACTTTCCAAGCTCTTTGAATATAGCTTCAACGTCAAAATAATATTCATCAACGTTATTTGAAAAGTAGCAAGGAAGTCAGAGTACATGATGATTGCCAAAAAACATATGCGAATGAGAGAATAGTAGAAGCATATGCTTGTCGGGGTGAAGATTATACACAGATTAGTTTGTCCTTCCGATTGAGCACTTCTGTCAAGTTTCAAAATAATTGCTTCTTATATGGAAAAAGTAATCCCGATTACTTCAACGAAAAACAAAAAAAAATCCCTATGCAAAGAGAAATTTGATTCACAAAATAATGAAATTAGAAGCGAAAATTACATTTTTGAAAGCTTCAGAAAAACATGGGGATGAATGGTCCTAGAAAGAAATTGATAATATTCAGCACGATCCTGATTTGGTAGCTGAAGGTGCGTGGTATCATAGTTTTTGTCACGTAAAACTATATCAATCTGTAGCAGATGGGGAGAAAAGAACCGCAACATTCGTTGACGAAGCTAATGACAGAAACAAGAGCCGCTTCATTTCATAGCTTAACCCTTTGGTGGTTATAAGCGCGCACACGCGCCCAAAATATTGTTCTTGTAAATGGTTAAGAGCGTCTGTGAACGCCCA
Source organism: Maratus speculifer (assembly GCA_964019185.1). Lineage (NCBI taxonomy): Eukaryota > Metazoa > Arthropoda > Arachnida > Araneae > Salticidae > Maratus > Maratus speculifer. Next base: position 39,781,884 of record OZ025296.1, read on the forward strand.
GAATCGTATGCTATTAAATGGTTATAAGCGCTCACAGACGGTCCAGTTTTTCTGTGTTGAAATGGTTAAGAGCGCGCGAACGCGGTTCTGCTTTCCCCCCATTGTTCGGGCCTGGGAGTAAGGTAGGCGTGTAGCTACTCCTCCTTCTTACCACTGAACAATACCCATTCTTAGGCAGATTACCTGTCAAGTAGTTTATTGTAGTTAAAAGATTTTGTGGTTTGGAGATTTCGTTAAAAAATGCTTAGAGTATGATGTTTTCTGTGAATGATCAAAAATGGCATTATATTTCAAAACAAATATTAAGGTGAATCTGAAGATTATATGTACTTGAAATGTTATAGATTCGTTCTAAGCAAATTCATCAAATATTATATATTATTTTTACTTATTTTATTTTATTTTATTCTTCTTTTCCAGAACATTATATTTCATTATAATAAGTAATATTATTTTAAAACATTTGCATGTTTCATTTCTTTACTGCATTATTTAAAAGAATAAGTACTTATTTTCTTTTAATTTTTTTTTTTCTGAAAAATGTTTCAGTGTTTTGCATTGAATTATATTACTAAATACTTATTTCTTTTTCCTTACATCACTTTTGCTGTATCACTTTTGTTAATATCAGGGACGTCATTACAGAACTTTCTTTCGGGATGGAGGGGGGGGGGGAGATTTTATAAGGATAGGTTCCTGGGTTTTATCCCCTTTCCCCTTTTGAACAGAAACGTTAATTGAATCATATTTACAAAAAAGTAAAAACTACAAGACACTGAAGAACCCTGAAAATATTCATTTTAAACAGTATTCCATCTTAGCACGTAAAATTTAACATATTGAATATCAAAAAAATTATTTTATAGACAGTTTCCTTTTTTACAGGTATCTTAAGATTTGTTAAGCCGTTCACTTTGTAATAGAGCACTGCATTACAGTAAAATCTGTGAAAATGAAACTTGTCTACAACTCAATAAAATATAAATTCTTTTTCAATAAAAGTGAAAAAAAAAATCAAATCTATATTATAAAGGCCAAACCTATCTGTGCGTAACGCATACGTAATTTTGAGAATGGCAACACTTTGAAATGAAATTTCCGTTTTGCAATTTTCGCTACAGCAAATTTTACGCGTCTAAACATCGCATATTTTTAATTTTTACACCGTCGTAAAGAGAAAAAAAATTTAATTTTAAATGCAGTTTGTCTGAAAGTTGTATCTCAATTTGTTTTTGAAATATTATTTTTTTTTTATAATTTTTAGTAAGAATTTTGTAATTGTGGCAACGGAATCACCCCCTTTTCACTTAAAATTGAAAAATTAAAAAAAAAAATAGAAAATAAAATGTGCAATATTTTCCCATGTATTTTCGTCTGTGCAATTTTCGGTACTACAAATTTTACACGTCTAAATATCGTGCATTTAAAAATCTAAACCGCAGTAAAGAGAAAAAAAATTGTACTTTTAAATGCGATTTATTTCAAAGCTGTATCTCAATTTATTTTTAGAGATATTAAATTTTTTTTTAAATTTTTAGTGCCAATTTTGTACGCATTTTCTCTTAAAATTGAAAATAAAAAAATAGAAATTAAAATGCTTGTATTATTTTTAAAATGTCGTCTATTATGAAATCCGATGAATTTCTGTTTTATTTCGTTTAATAATTTGGATAATTGAGTTTTATAGTTTTTTGTGAATTTTAGCCTAAAATAATATTTGCTTGAGAGTTAAACTGACCAATAAAAGATGCATTTTTTACTGTAACTAATTTTGTCGATTTAATATAAATCAATAAAACAGTTCTTTCTTAACGATTTTCTGTCGTCGAATTTTGACGGGTTCCACGTCGTTTCGATAACAACAAAATATGTACAGTGAAACTTCTGTCCCTTATTCAGAGTTTTGATTCTTGTTCTTAATTAATCGTTCAGAGGGATATAAAAATAATAATTAATTAAAGGTGAAGCTTAAATGTACCCGAAGTGTATAAATTACATTAATGAGACACAAAAGAAATAGAGAATTAATAAATTAATTTTTTCAATTGATTACCAAATCTTTAAATTATTTGTAAAATTATTGTTTTTTATTTTATATGCAAATTCTGTACATGAAAAAAGTATTAAAACATTTAAAAGGTTTATAATTATTATTATTATGTTCATTTAGTATTCTTATAAATTTTAGTTCTTCATTATCAGCTGCATTTACAATATATATATATATAAATATTCAACTACTGTGCTTAGGTAGCAAAAAATATTTTGATACATTTACAAATTCATTTTTTAACAGAATGGAATGCCTGACAGTGGAAGCGGTTTAGAATTGAACTGTATTTTCACTTTTTTGGTAAACAAATTACCTATTGAATTGCAAGTGATTTTGATTGTGTGACGAATATGTTTTTCATTCTTTCTGAGTAGTTATTCAAATTTCAAGTAGAAATTCCATTAAAAAGGCCCACTTTGACAATATTTACTGTATGATCTATTGCGTTTGCCCCCTTCCCCAAATAAATAAATAAAACAATTTGATTACATAGTTTCTGAACAACAGCTAGTTTCAGACAGGTTTGTGAACATTTCCCTTTTTAATAAGGTGCTATTTCTAAGTCTTCTCCTATAAATTTTATTTTATGACGCTAACAGTTTTTTTTTTTTTTTTTTTTTTTTTTGAAATTTCTTTAGTTTTTTTTAACTTAATTGTTGTGTGAGAGTGTAGTAGTGATGTGTAGAGTAGGCAATAGGTTTTCTTAAAATATTAATACACATAATAAACTTCAATTAATGGAATCTTTCGAAATATACCTTACGGCTGCTGAGCTCAATAGGCGCAAAATGTTTTGACACATTTACAAATTTATTTTTTAACGGAAAGATATAAAGTTGGAAGGCCTGATTAAGGAAGCGATTTAAACTCGAGCTGATTTTTCTATTTCCTTTTATAAATGAATTACTTATTGAGTCATAAGCGATATTTATCACGTGACAAAGGCGTTTTCACCCTTCCTTGAGTGGATATTCTCCTTTCGTGCGAAAAATTGATTCAAAACTCCCAGTTTGACAGGATTTATTGCGTTTGCAAAAATAAATCGATTAGATAGTTTTTTAACAAAATCTTCTACATTTCGGAAAAAAAAAAAAAAAAAAAAAAAAAAAAGATCAATAAAATTTATGTTATAAAGTTGCCTTTTTGGATTTGAGAAGTGATTCTGAAATTCACTGCTGAACAATGTAAAACTTCCTGTCAGAATTTCTGAATAATTTTTAACTGTAAATGCATAAAATGCACAGGCTGTTATTGAAAGGACTTGGAATGGAATAGCGTTTTCCATTTTCGATAAATAAATTACTTGTCGAAATATGAGATTCTAGTCACGTGACTGCTTTTTTCCCCCATTCCGTGCTATCGCTTCCGATAGTTCTGGAAATTCCACTTAAAATGCTAATTTTGATAGTCTTTTTTGCAAAGTTATATTACTTAAAAAAAAAAAAAAAAAAAAAAAAAAAAAGGATAACGCCATTCTATTATATTGCTTCTGAATACAAACAGTCGATTTTATTAATTTTCGAAAAGAAATGAGCTCAGAAATGTGCTAAAAATGTAATTATTAATGTTGTCATTATGTATTTAATGTCTTTCGTAATTTATAATAATCATAATTTTAAAATGTACTGTAAAAATTTTCCATAAATATATATATATTATTCTTTAAGAATCATAATTGTATGTTTTTAAAAAATCTGAATTTTTGGTCGCTCGGGTTTGATTTTTCCTTTCCACGCGCCTTGTCTGTTTTCACTGGCTTTTGTCAACGCCGCACACGGTCTTGAAAATTCTTGCAATTTATTTTTATCTAATCTCTTTGTGTGTCATTATATAATAGAGTGCTATACTTTGCTATGTCTGCTACAATAGAGTTAAAAAGAAGGCCTTAAAATGAATAATGCTTACTTAAAAAGCGATTAAATAATTAATTATAGATGTTAAAATTTAATTTTATTTAAAAATCTTAATACTTTCAAACCTTTTCCAAACAGGTTTTCCTCAGAAAATATTTTCTTTAATAAATACAAATATAAGATTTTGTTTTGAAAAATGAACGAGACTCGTGGCTTGAAGATTGAGTTAGTAATATTTTCACGTGAACGGTAAAAAATTATTTGTTTGTAAGAGAATCAATAGAAATCTTATGCAAGAACAATAAAGTGTGCAATGATGTCCTATCTTATAATATACGCAGTTTATGGTTTAGCATCCTAAAAATAAAATCCTGACAATTTGAGAAAATGACGTATTAAAATTTCGTGGTACAACAATCAAATGATTTTTTACCGTTCACGTGAAAATATTACTAACTCAATCTTCAAGCCACGAGTCTCGTTCAGTTTTCAAAACAAAATCTTATATTTGTATTTATTAAAGAAAATATTCTCTGAGGAAGAACCTGTTTGGAAAAGGTTTGAAAGTACTAAGACTTTTAAATAAAATTAAATTTTAACATCTATAATTGATTATTTAATCGCTTTTTAAGTAAGCAATATTCATTTTATGTTAAAAGCAAGGCAAAAATTTCATTCCGTCATATATTTTATATGTAAGAAGTTTAATTTTCCTTGATTTTTTTGCATTAAGATTTATTAGGTATTTATATTGAGTTTAAATTTTATTATTTCTGTCCATATTTCCTGGGCATCTATTTTAATTATTTTGTGCAAGTTTGTTTCATTAATTTAATTTATTATTCTTATTAATGGTAGCTATTTAGCTTTAACGGGAGGGAATTTTAAGTCCAAAAATGTTAATTTGATTTATATTTCAAATTGCGAAAATACTGTAAAATTTCATGAATTCTAAATGTCCCCCACCCCAACCCTGATAGTTTTCCCATTCTTTTTACAAAAATTTGAAATATAAGCCAATTTAAAATCATAATTTCCTGTCTACTTTAGAAAGGTTCACTCATATTTTTTAAACAAATTGAAATATAAAAATTATTAAAATGGTTCTATTACTATTATCATGGAAATAACACAGATTAAAATTGCTAAGATCAAATAGTCAAAGGATATACAAACAGGTAGGCAGAAAAAATCGCAAACAATGGACAACAGAGACAAGTAGAAATAGCTATGTTTGGGTAACAAATCGGCTTAAATTTGAATTGCAAAAATGTAAACCTGTATTATAATTTTGACAAGCTACACTGATAAAAATAGCTGTTGCTTTACAGTACTTCACTGCATATTTTACTGTGAATTACTGCATTTTTGTAAATATTGCATTTACCCGCTAAATATCAGTCTTTGCCAATAACAATCCGTTATCGACCGTAACTGATTATTTTTTTAGTATCATTCTTGATTTAACAGGCATTTACAGCCAAGACCGAATCGTATTCAGGCTTTTACGGTCTTTAACAGCGAATCACGTACTATTCCAATAGATCACTGTTATTCGCGACCACAAACTGCGATCGTAACAGCCAACTACAGTCGTTAAGGAAATAGCGCAGCATTCATACAACACAACACAACAATCAACATCACGTTGTCGCCAAGCGGGAATACAAATACGGTAAGTAATTTTATTCTGTTCTCCACTGAGTACATTCTGTACTCTGTGCTGTTCTCTTTCTCTATTTAGTTTATAAGTTGTCCAATTTATAGAATTTGATTATGCATTAGTACCCAAGCAAATATGTCCGCAGAATGCAATATATGCTGTTTAATTTTCCATACTGTTAAAGGATATTTATCTCATCTCCAAATTCATTCACATGTTGCAAACGTAAAATTTAAGTGTTTTTTTTCAAATTGTCACCAATCGTGGAAATCGTATTTTTCTTTAAAAACTCACATTACACGGTTTCATAAACATGAGGTAGCAAAAAGAAGTTACGATTTTCAGCAACGTGGCAATATTAAGTGCAATGTATTGTCATGTGATGAAAAATTTGCCCTTCGAAGCGAACTTGTTTCGCATTTAAAAAAACACATAAAATGTGGCATAACTGTTGAATGCCCAATCAGTTCTTGCGATAGAAAATTTAGAAATATATCATCATTAACATCTCACATATCCAGGTATCATATTTCTCAAATAAGAACTGATCAGCATGAAGATGTAAATCGTATATCTAAACCTAATGAGGATGGTAATACAAGTCAGTCTCTTGAAATTCCAATGGAAGAAAGCAGCAAAAGTACTCTTCATGATTTAAGTTTGTTTTACATAAAATTATTTGTAAAATATCATGTACCAAACACTACACTATTCAATTAGTCTTTGACGAATTCAGTAAATTGCAAAGACAAAGTTTTAATGAGTTTTCACAAAAAGTTATGTCTAAATTAACTCATCAAGGTCTCAGCAGTGAGGTTGTTTTAAACATTTTAAACAGTTCATGGAGCTCTGTAGATTTCATGGTTTCTCATGAATGTTTGAAAACCAAACATTTGCGATACGAGTTTTTCAAAAACAACCTTCATTATTTGGAACCAGTAGCAATAAGATTAGGTATTGATGAACAAAATAAACCCTGTGCATATCACTATATTCCAATTAAGGAAAGCTTAAAGTTGTTACTGGCAGATCAAACTGTTTATAATCAAATGAAATTCCCTGAAACATTTAAAGATGGTTTGTATAGCGATTTTACAGATGGAAGCGTTATGAAAAAAAATGCATTTTTTGAACCAAGAAGTTCAGTATTACAGTTGCTTCTCTATCAAGATAGTTTCGAAATAGTAAATCCCTTGGGGTCAGCAAGAACAAAATACAAAATGTTGACTGTTTATTACATACTGGGTAATCTTCACCGACATAATCGATCAAAAGTTGATCCAATTCAGCTGGTTTTGTTAATTAAAGAGAAAGATTTCAAGTTTTTTGGGCAAGAAAAGGTTTTTAAGAGATTAATTGAAGATTTGCAAGATATGGAAAAAATTGGCATCACTATCAACGTGGATGAAACCATGAAGGGTTCTATTGCATTTATCCTAGGTGACAATTTGGGTAGTCACACTATTGGCGGCTTTTCAGAGAATTTCAGCTCTGCATCTGGCTATATATGTAGGTTTTGTGAAACAACAAAATCTCAGTTTCAACAGAAACCACATTGCTTAACTGCTGCACTTAGAAATATTGAATCGTATGATTTTGCTGTGCAACAGTTGGAAACTAATACTGAAGCTCACATTAAAGGCATTAAATTTAATTCTCCTTTCAACTTGCTGCAACATTATCATGTTTGTAATCCTGGATTACCACCTTGTTTGGCACATGATTTGTTCGAAGGTATAGTTTCATATGATCTTGCTATTTATATTAAATATTTTGTTGAAGTTAAAAAAGCTTTCTCATATTCATTGTTGAATAACAAAATACAGAATTTTTCTTTTCAAGATGAAGATGCCAGATGCAAGCCCTGTGTCATTAAAAAATTTACTGGGAATAAATGCAAGATTATTGGAAATGCAGCTCAAAATTGGTGTTTGTTGCGGTTTTTTTAATTTATTATTAAGGATAAGGCTGAATTAATTTGCGAAGATGTATGGCGGTTAATATCATTGTTGCAAGAAATAGTTGCATTGGTTTGTGCACATGAGATTTCTCAAAATCAGATAGCTTATTTAAGAATATTAATCCAGGATTATTTGTATCACAGAAAAGAATCTTTCCCAACCTATCCACTCAGACCCAAGCACCATTTTTTGCTTCATTATCCACATCTTATTATGGAATGTGGTCCATTAAATTGGTTGTGGACTTTACGCTTTGAAAGTAAGCATTCATTCTTTAAAAAGGCTGTTAGCACATCAAAAAACTTCAAGAATGTCACCCGTGCCTTAGCTGAAAAACACCAGCTATTACAGGCTTATTTAAAATCTGGAAATTATTTTGATTTGTCTGTACAAATGCCTCAGAGCATAAAGTTTCATATTGACACTTATTCAAATGCAATACAAAATGCAGTATTTCAATGTCAGAATTCCCATAATGAAAGTTGTACTCAAGCTGGACAGAGTATTATAATTAAGGATAGGGTATATAAGTGTGGACAAGTCCTAAATTTGGAATTTGAACAGTGCAAATTATATATTGGGCAAATTAAACTAATATTATTTGATGGATTGGATGTGCACTTTATTGTAAAAAAATTGACTGCGGTTAAAGTCCCATATGCACAATATTTTGAAGTACTTATTTCAGAAAAAACTGAATTTATGTGTGTTTCACACAATAAAACTTATGGTGCGCCTTTACCATTATACAGAGACAACAACAAAGAATTCATTGTGCCCAAACAATCACCACCATATATTTAATGGCTTGAATTTAATTACATCTTATTTATTTTTTCTCTCATCCTTGTAAAAATTCTACTTTCACAGTTATTTATAGTGGTAAAAAATGTATCAATAGTAAAAGAAATATAAAGTTTTGTTGTGCAAATAAGGTTTCTAAAAAGCAGTTCTAAATAACTTCCCAATTGTAAATAATAATTTTTGTAGTTAAGCACCTAAACTGTGTGGGTGAAAAGTTGTTTTTATAGAAAACTAAAAAATTGATACATTTATTCACAGGGCTGGGGAATTACATCATTGTACTCGCCACTGGCGAGTAAATTTTCCTTCAGGGCGAGTGAAGTATTAAGTTATTTTTTCAAACTGTAAAGATGCCAGAATCTTTATTTATTTACTTATTTTTATTAGTTTCCTATATTTTGAAACTTTTGTAATATAAATATTAAACTATACGCTATAATACTAATATTTTTTCTCTTGTATATATTCCTTATTTTTATCGAACAAAAATATGAAAATGCATTGTTGTAATAGTAATTAACTGTTTTTTCAGTTGTTTAAATTTTGTTAACTATTTTCAACTGTATATTATATTTTGCTGGCTGGTAAAATAAATCCCTGGTTGATGGAAGTTTTCGAAAATTCCCCACCCCTGTTTATTTAACTATATTTATTTAGTGAAGAGTTAAAAAATCGCTGTTTTTGCAATAAAAGCATGTTTATAAAATTTAGCATGTTTAAAATGATTTGCATCATCAAGGATGGAAAATCTGATCCAATTTGGATTTCCAGCTATATTCAATTTCAATTTTTTTTTTTTTTTTTTTAATTCGGTTTCAAAAAAAACTTTGATCTAAAAAAATTACTTTTATTACATGCACATAGCTGCCAACTTGTACGGTTTGGCCATACAATTTACAGATTTTTTTCTAAGTGTACGGATGAACTGTACTATTGTACAGCTTTGTGGGCGAAGAAATGCAAATTTTGTAGAAGGATCACCGAAAAGCAAGGTTGCAAAAAAGCCAGGCCGGTGGCTTTTTTGGCTATAATTGGCTTTTATGCTGTGAAGCATTTTAATTATATTTCAAACATTTTAAACTGTTTCTTAAGTAGTTTTTATGATATTTAATTGACTTTAATAAACCTAATTTCCCAAAATAAAAAAATGTGATTTTAAATATGATTCAATATGAAAAATTAGATTTAAACACAATATATCAATAATGAAAACATTAATACTAGAATAACATATTGATGGAGTTTCTAGCAGTTTATAGTCAGCAATTGCAAATATGTCGACTAAATTATGAAGTGCCCATATCAAGAGCTTTTTTTTTATTTATTTACATCATACCACCTTTGTTTTTCACTTATTACTGCTTTATAAGATTAAAAAGGATAATGGTTACTTAATTACAGTATGGTTTATTATTTATTTTATGACTATTAATGTTTTATTTTATTTGTTATAAACATTTAAAGTAATGCAATAAAAACACAATTTCTCATTATTAAAAAACATTACTATGAATTAAGCATATTTCAAAATATATTTCAGTATTATTTAGAGATGGGAATGCTCGGAAAAAAACCGGTTTTTTTCCGAAGGCTTATTTTTCAATTTTTCCGAACTGGAAAAATTGAAATTTCATTTATGAAAAAATATAGTAAAAATTTTGTAATAGCTACATTCTCATACTTTTTATTTTATTTATTTTTATGTTGAGTGTCCCACATGAAAACTTTAATGTGGGTAATCTGATCTCTGAGCAAAAATATCTCTGGCCGAATATTCAGCCAACAGGTGAACCGAATACTGAATATTCGGCCAGCCGAATAGTTAACTATTCAGCCGAATACTGAATATTTGGCTTTCCAAATTTTTTTTATATTTTAAAATTTAAAGGTATTTTAAAAATGTTACTTTTAAAAACAGTTTTACATAATATTTAATAAGAGAAACTTACATTTTGTAAACAAGAGCTTTTTATAAGAACATTTAGTATTGAAAAAAATCTGCCTTGAGTTATTTAAGTAGCACAATTATGAAACTTTAATTAATAAAATTTTCTACGAATCAAAACAAACATTTTAAAATCAAATAATGAAAAAATGGCCGAAGAAAAATTTTACAGTCTGATAAGTGTCCTTTTTAAATAACTCGAGGTAAGTTTTCTTCAATATAAAGTACAAATACTTTCAACTTAATTTTGAATAAAGGCATGTTTGGCTCATAGTTCTTTTCTTATGAATAGTGGTATTTTCCACTCTTCTCATCATATCATATTTTACAGAAATCAAAGCATGTGAGTTGAAAATATGTTATCTTATTTATTGTTAATGTAATAAACGAACACACAAGTTTTGACCTAGAGTGAGATGAAATACAATGTACTTATGACTCAATAAGTTGATTATGGTTTCATCAACAAAAATTGACTGCCTTGATAGTTATTACCAATCTCATAAGTTGTTTTTTTCTTTTAAAGGACTTTTATTTGGGGCAAAGCAAGAAACAGATTATTTACTAAACAAAATTTAGAAACTTGTATCTGCACATAATTTATTCCTAAGGAGAATCCTAATAAATCACCATTTTAATCCTTCTCATGTTTAATTTTCTTAAGTTATACTTTACAAACAGCAAATAGATAATGTAAAAACATTTTATTTTATTTAAAAATGATTTTGTTTCTAATTGTTTTAAATATAAATTAAAAAAATTGACTGTTAAAAGTAGAAATAATGGAAAGTTTTTATTAAGTATTGAATTCGGCTGAATACTTTGATATTCGGCAGGCCGAATAGTTTCAGATTCGGCCAAGCTGAATATTCGGCTCAACCGAATAGTTTAATATTCGGTCTAACCGAATATTCGGTAACATGGCCGAATACCGAATATTTGGTGCAATCCTAAATTAAATATAATTCTTTAGAATTTATAATATACGTGGAGCTATGTAATATAAAATTCCAAAACACTCTTTTAAAGCATAATTTATGTTCTTTTCAATATTCATAATTTTTTTCAGACAGACTTAGTTGACTTCTAGTATTTATAAAAATTAACAGAAATCTATAACTTTTATAATAGAAAATATTCATGAATGTATTAAAAACAATTTAATCCTACGTTAATATGAATTAGCTGTAAAATAATTGTTAAAAAATAAAAGCCGGCTTCTTTTAAGTGCTAAAATCCGGCAACCCTGCCGAAAAGTGCACATTTTGTCAAAGTTTTGCAGAAAAAACACTAATTTTGTCTAAAGGTTGTGGGAAAAATACCAATTTTGTCTTAAAATAGTGGAAAAAATGCAGATTTCAACAAAAAATTTCGATAAAAGATGATTTTGTTTAAAGATTGCAATAAAACGTCAATTTCTTTTAAAGATCGTGCATAAAACGGCGATTTTGTCATAAGATTGGAGATATAATGCTAATTTCGTCAAAAGAACGCTGAAAAAAATGTCATTGTAAAAATATAGTGCAAAATGCAAATTTCGACAAAAAATTGTTGAAATAACATTGATTTCATTGAAAAAATGCAGATTTTGTCAAAGTTATGTAGAAAAACAGATTTTGTCAAAATTTAACAGAAAAAGACCAATTTTGTCCAAAGATTGTGAAAAAAACACAGATCTCATGTGAAAAAAACACACGCATGTGAAAAAAACGCACAAAGAATCTCAAAAAACAAAAATTTTGTCAAAAGATCGTTTAAAAAAAGGCTACTTCATCAAAACATCGCAGAAAAAACACTATTTCGTCTAAAAATATCTGCTGAAATGCCTATTTTATCAAAATTTTGCAGAAAAACACCAATTATGTCCAAAGATCATGAAAAAAAAAAGGTGGATCTTGGCAAAAGATTGCGGGGGGGGGGGGGGGGGTAAATGCCAATTTCATAGAAAATAATGTAGAAAAAGTGCTGATTTTGTCATTTTTTAAAAAGTGGAAAAACTGCTGATTTCGTCACTAGATTTGGATAAAACAGTTTTCGCCTAAAGATTGCGTCAAAAAAAGAGCTAATTTCGTCAAATTCGCTAAAAAACAAATTTTGTCAAAAAGATCACGAAAAAGACCCAGAATTTCAAGTTCAGCGGCATCACTGATATTTTAGAAATAATTTAATATTTAACTTAAGCTAAAGTATTTTTCATTTAATTATCTTTTTTTTAAATATATTAAACTAATCTGCAGTTTTTGTTATTTTGTATGAGCATTGAGCATTACAAAAAAGATATGTTTGTGTGCATATAAGGAAAAATATTAATTATTTTCTATGGAAAAAATTTAAAATAAAGAGAAAACAGGGGCAAAGAAAGTCATGTAAGAATTATAATTGAACTACTTTGGGATACCACTTTGAATCTGTTGGAATCACATAGAAATAAAGTTTTCAAAATTTTATTTACAAGGAACTAATTAAGATATAATATCTATCCCTGAAATGCAAAAATTTATTTGAACAAATGCAGTGTGAAGGTATTTAAATCTATATTTTATAAGTTGAATGCAGAGTTTCCCCCAAAAAGTTTCAGGGGGGCGTGCCGCCCCTCCTGCCCTTTAGTTTAAAAATAACATCCCTCTTGTCGCTCATTAAAAAAACTAGCACCCTTCTTGCCTTACATTTGAAAAAGTGTAGCCCTTCAGCGTTGATTCGACGATATAGCATAGTGTGTAAATTACACAAAAAATCGGCTATGAAACACAAAAAGTAGCTCTTCACATCTCACAAGATGTGTAATTTTGTCAAAAACTCGCAAAAAAACCCCCGACAAATTTCATTAAAAAATCGCAAAATAACTGCAAATTTCCTGCAAGATTCACAGAAAAAGGCTAATTTCATCGCAACGCCCCCCCCCCCCAAAAAAAAAAATAAAATAAATAAAATCGGCAGATTTCCTCAAAAGATCATGAAAAAACGACTAGTTTCATCCAAATATTGCGATAAAATGGAAAATTTTGTTAAATGATTTACTAAAATCTGCAAATTTCGCCAAAGGATCACTCAAATTGGCAGCTTTTGTTAAAAAGAAGTTGTAAAAGTCGGAAGATTTTGTCAAAAAACTTGCAAAAAACGGCAAATTTCACCAAAAAACACGAAAAATTGCAAAATTCATCAAAATATCTCTTAAAAACGGCAGATTTCGTCAAAACATTGCTAAAAAATGCAAATGTTGTCAAAGGGGCACAAAAAGAAAAATTAATGTCGCAAATATATTTTTCTATTCTAAAAAGTAATTTTCCTGCTGCGCCATCAGGGGCATGCGAGTGCGAAGAGAAAATTGCACCTTGACATAATTAGAATTTGACCCCCATCCTTTCTCACAACTTTCTTGTTACAGCTCAGAAATGACAAAATCTGCTGTTTTGTTGTGATCTTATAACAAAATCGGCATTTTTGCGATCTTTCAACATTATTTGCTGTTTTCTCACGATCTTTTAACAAAATTTACCTTTTATTTCAATTTTTTGACGAAATTTTTGGATTTTCTTTTTGATTCTTTTAATGAAATTTTTAATTTTGAACCGTTGGACTCTAGATTCAACTTTATAAAAGTGCCCTTAAAAATCAAGAATGTGCCCCAAAGAACTCAAAAAGTGCCCTTTCTAGAACAGTAGTGCCCTGCCCCTTATCAAACCTGGGGGAAACTCTGTGAATGTATTTTGTTATTTTTACTAAGCAAGTTTAATGTAACACAAAATCTAACATTTTTGTTTGCATTATAAAGATCCACTAAAGTTTACTGTGAATAAAGTTTTATTTTGCTTTCAATGTTTTATTATTCAAAGGTTATCATGGATCTAGTAAAGACCATAATTATAAAGGCTCTACCAGAAGCCTCCACTGATCTGGTGACATCTGTGTTGGCAAACATGGAAGATCATGGAGTAAATAGCATTGATCATCTCAAATACTTCAAACCAGAAACAGACTGTACGGTTTTGAAGACTATACAGAGAAGAGTTCTCCAGAAAGAAATAGAGAGTTACTTTGCTGAAAACAGTAAGGTAATTTTATGTAATGCTACTAAAGTACTACAAATTTTGTCAAAGGATCACAAAAAACAAATTTCGGCAAATGATTGAAAAACACATTTCAAAAAAAGGATTATGGGAAAGGCAGAAATGTCATCACAAGATGGCAAAAAACATGCATTTTGTCAAAAATTAGCAAAATATATAATTAAATATAATTAGATTGTATAAATTTTCCATTTCTTTCTTTTTCAGAGTCACAGGAAATTGAAGAAGTAGCTTCAACCTCGTATTTGCCAACACCAATTGCGAATCCTTCACAATTTGTATGCAGTTCATCATTTGAAATAGTTGAAAACTTTAACATACCTTATCACAAATTTCCAAGATTAATTGAACAAGAAAAGGTTCCATCAATACCACAGAGATTAGCAATCGTAAGACTTATTTGTGATGATTTACAAGAGATTATCGATAAACCCTTAAAGAAGCACCTTGAAGTAATAGCGAGAAAAATTGTTGAAAAATATCCTAAAAGTTTTCAAGACACTATAAATGGGCAAAAGCTAGGAAATGGGTATTCCAGTCTTTTATGTCAATTAGTCAATCGTTGCGAAAATACAAGAAGGCCTAGTAGTTCATCAACTAAAAGAAAATTGGGACAAGATGGGAGAATTAAAAAAATATCAAATGCTGATTCGTATGGATGTGTCAGATTAAATTATTTGCCTGATTTTGCTTCAGACGATGATGCATCAGCTCAAGAGTTCAAAAAAGTTGAACTTCAAGAACTGTACACACATGTAAAGTGGAATCAGGAAAAGGTGGACTCTCTTATGGATGAAACCTACACTGCACAACGTTTCATAATAGTAAAAAATGTTGAATTCAACATTGTAATTGAGGAATTTCCGTTTTTATCAGTGAGTCTTTATTTCTTAAAACATTTAGAAAGTAGACTAATAGGATTTGATCTTCTACAGAGATTATCAAATTCAGTTGAAGATAAAGCTTCAGAGGTAATTAAATGTATTAAAAATGATCACAATACAGGTATAAATCAATTACAGTTCATTGAAGTATTGTGTGAATACTTTGAAGAAGAAAAAAAAGAATTTATGATGATATTTGAGGTAAGTCTATTTTTATTTTATAAAATCATTGAAGTTAACATTCAGAATTTTTGTTAATGGTTTGTAGATGCTTAATCTAGAATTTTCAGCTTTTATATAGCAGGGGTGATTGTGTTCAGATTATATACCTGAATTCAGGTATTTTTTTAATTTACAGTACCAAAATTTTAGTTTTTCTGATAGCTCAATTCATAAAATAAGATTAAACTATCAATTTCATGTGGCTGCTAAACATAATTAAAATTTATATAGTATGTAATTTGACCTCCCTGTAATAAATTATATTCTCTTTCCCCCACCTTACCCCCTGTTCTCGTACAGAAACATTTTCTCGCTAAAATTTCAGGTATTTTTTCATGAATTCACAATCATCCCTGATACAGAAGCAAATTTTTAATGCAAAAATATTTTTTTACTGAAGGTAAAGGAAAGAAGGTATTTAATTTGAGGGTATTTAATTGATTCGAAAGGTATTTAATTTGAGGGAGTCTACTGTAGTGCATTTCTGTGAAGATTTTTCCCTGAAATAGCATTAGGGACCATCAACAAATTTAAAAGAATGAATATCTGTTGGATAACTGTCAAAACTAATGAAGCCAAAGCATTCAAACTGATTAGTATTAATTGGCTTATTATATAATAAACTAGGGATGCACAACTTGTGGTCCGCGACAGGTTAACGTGTGGCCCGCGAACTTTGTCAATTTACAACTAGAAAAAAAATGTAATTTTTGTGCAAAAGTCGAGAAAAATATCGTAAATTTCACCAGTTTACCGCTGGAAAATATAAAATTTTGTCAGTCATGTATGAATCGCAAATTTCGTAGATTGGGCATGGAAAAATCATTAATTTCATTTATCAAGCACATTTCATTCATCAGGAATGAAAAAATATCAAATTTTGTCCATGAGGCTCGGCAAAATAATAGCAAATTTAGCCGATCAGACACAGAAAAATCGTGGTTTTGTCGATCGAGCACGGAAAAATTATTAATTTTGTCGGGCGGACGCAAAAAATCATACAATTTGTTGATCGGGCAAGAAAAAATTGTTGATGTGTGGAAAAAATTGCATGTTTTCTCAGTTTATCACGTGAATTTCGTTGACGGGGCATGAAAAAATCATGAATTTTATGATGATCTGCAGAAAAATTGAAACTTTCGTAGATCAGCTGCGAAAAAATAGCAAGTTTTGTAAATTTATCAAGAAGAAAATTCACTAGTTTCATCTTGCTACGCAAAAAATGCAGATTTCGTCAAAATTAGTTACAAATTGCGAATTTCATTGGCTGGGCACAGAAAAAGTGCAGATTTTGTCAGTTAAATGCTGAAAAAGCGCACATTTCGTCGATCGGGCACAGGAAAATCGCGAGTTTTATTGATCAGGTTCCGAAAAATCGCAAATTTCATTGGTAGAACATTAGAATATCATGAATTTTGTCGATTTTACGCAGAAAAGTTGAAAATTTCGTTTTCATGTATCCGGTGCAAAAAATTTGCGAATTTTGTCTATCGGCTTTGCAAAAATCGCTAATTTCGCTGATCAGGCTCTTAAAAATCGCAAATTCCGTCAATCGGCTTCATAAAAATCACGAATTTCGTCGATAAGGTTTGTAAAAATGGCGAAATGCGTCAATCTGGTATGGAAGAATAGTGAATTTTATCAATCATAGGAGGAAAAATTGCAAATTCGTCAATCGGCTTTGTAAAAATCGATAATATCGTCAATCATCCGCTGGAAATCATGAATTTTATCATTCATACGAAGAAAAATCGCGCATTTTATCATTCATGCGAAGAAAAATCGCGCATTTTACCAATCAGTTTTGTAAAAATCGCAAAATTTGCCGATCAGCTTGATAAATCGCAAATTTCGTCAATTGGCTTTTTAAAAATCTCAAAAATCATCGAATTTAAATATCAAAAATTAGAATTTTTCAGCAATTATTAGTAAAAAGGCCAAAGTAAAAATAACATTTTTTTTTTTACATTAAGATGCAAATTATAAGCAAAAAACTTAACAAAATGTGGGACTTTTTATAAGGATAATTCCTCATGTATTTTTCTTGATATTTACCAATGTCTAAAATAACAATTGGCTAGTCACCTTTGACCATGTAGTGTATACTGATAGCTCAACATATCCATTATTTTTATTTTAGAAAGAAAAAAGTATTACAGAAATTACTACTGAAGTATGCCCTGTGACACCCATCATTTTGGCTCTAGGTGAGTTACATGGAATATTTATATATAATCATGCATGAAAGTAGAATTAAATATGAATATTGATTCTTAAAATCATAACTTTTTCTTATACTTTAAATCTGCCTTAACAAAAAAAGGCTGTTATTTGATGTAACAATTCATGGTTAATATAAAAGGTTACCTATTTTCAAATTCTACCTTATTTTCTTTATTAAATAAATTATATATATATGTAAATATTTAATTAAATATATATATATATATATATATATATATATATATAATATGCTGATGTGACAATTCTGGGTTTACTCTCATCTTTGAGAAAAGCAAATTATTGTTGCCATCTTATGAATAACTATTTAGATATCATAAGTATGCCGACTATTCGGCATATGGCAATATACACATAATCTGTATATTGCCACATCTATTCTCCCTCTTCTCTAAAATCTTCAAAAACTATCCATTAATGTTTTAAATTCTAAATTGACATGTTTGAAGGTTCAGCTATCAAATTTTCTGTTTACATTAAATTATTCATCAAAATAAATCTTCATTCACCTCAATTACATTTCTTTTTTCTTTAAAGCAACTCTTAAATAAGGAAATAAAAATAAATTTTTGACCCCCAAAATCACCTCTGAAATGCTTTTCTTGCTACTCAATGCTCATTGTCAGGGATGTACGGTACCAGCAGGCAGACTAATTTTTTTAAACAATACTAATAAAATTTAGATGAAGTAAACTAATGGTATTTAATGGTGAAAGGTCTGCCTGCTACAATCTAAATTTTTACATTCCTGTCTTAGGTTATACCTTACTTTAAAGTTTTCAGTCTTAGTTTGAATAGACTTCTTGTGGCCCTTATTTATTACTGTTTGTATGGAAAAATTTTATTTCTTGTGCTCTAGTATCTGCTATATTTTTTTAAAGGTAATCCGTATGATTCGGAGTCAAAATGCATCATTTGCTGGGGAAATTCCCACTTTGCAGATTTTACAGATTTTGTTACTGCAGTGGCCATGTGGTTTGGATCATTTTATGTATTCAATCTGAAGTACCCAGAGACATTACAAGCAACTATGGAATTTATTCAAAGGTGAGGATAATGATTTTATAAGACATCTATATATGTATATTTTATTGTATCATTTGTTCGTTGATGACTTCAGTTAACTATTTGCTGCTTTTTTTTTTTTTTTTCAATATTTTACCTTATACAGAAATGTCTATTGAATAACTGGTATGAGACAGCATTGATAGGAGTTTTGTGCTCATTATGTACTTATAATAAAATCTGAGTAGTAAAAAGTGTAGATAACCAGTCTGGTACAAACCATTCTGGTTTCCGAATCAATTGTAGCTGAATGCCATGTTAGGTTTAATGGAAAACTTACGTTAACATATAATAGCTATGATAATTTCTTGTCTGAAATGTGTTTTGAGCATATTTTTGTATAAAACATACATATTATATACAATTATACTATATTAAGTTCTAATTTAAAAATAAGCTATTATAAATAAAATAAATGTTTCAATATTGCCATTCAAAATAACAAATTCCAAATTTAGGAACAAATGAATGACCAAAAACTTATTAAAATAATTATAATATCCATCCAATCATGCTTTTAAAATATTTGTAGCCTTTAATTATATTATTAATGCATATTTCACTTTCATTAACAAAAAAAAATTATCTCAAGTAAACAGTTTTTTCATCAATTATGCTCTGTAGGCTAATTTCAACTTTTGGTGCCATTTATTGGCATCAATATAAATGATTTTTTTCCCATTGAAATTAAAGTAAAAAAAGTAATAATAAAAATTGGAGGAATTAATGTAATTAGAGATCTTTTTTTAATGTTTCCATTATGTAATTTTAAAATGTCATTCAATAAATATAAATGAATGGAATACTTTTATGATTTCTTTGATATGATTTAAATTTAGTTTTATTAAATTTTTAAATGTTGCCAATTACCCACAATTTTTTTAAAAATTTTGTTTTCTATTATAAATATATATAAAAAAAATTCTCATGGTATAATGGATAGGAGATATTATGACTGCATTAATAAAACTGAAATTTTTCCACATTGTTAAGTTATAACTTTGCTTACTTACTTTTCAAAGTTAATATATTCAAAAATTGCTAAGCTAAAAATCAAAATTTTATCTGCTTTGTAATTAGTATATGTAATAAATACACGACTATATTCCTTACATTTTAATGACATTTGATAATAAATATAAATTTCGTCTGCAATGCAAGCACATTTTAAGGGGATATAAGCAAAATTGGTGTAATTAAAATAATAATAATAATAATAATAATTTTTGGTTATTATTATGAGCCATTATTTTGAAATTCAAACAAAAGAGTGACATTTTGATAGTTGTATTTTTTAATTGGTTTGATATTTTTTTATTATAAAGTAGATGGTATTTAGTAAATAATGTGCAATTTTGAAGCCCTGAAAATTTTTTCCCTTCCCGGAATAAAATGTCAAAGCTCAAGATTGTGAATGCCATTTTTAATGAAAAGTGAAATGGCAGTATGTTTGCAGCGTTATATATCTGGAAGGCAACAATTATCTGAAATTATTATGCAATAAACTGTTAGAGTAACACTGGCTGATTATTAAAATTTACTTGTTTCCGTGGGGCATTGTTAATTAACATTGATATAATGCCACAAAATGCTGTCAAAATTGTGTTTTTGTCTGTTTTCTGCACTCATTTTCTCCTTTAAAGAATAGTACCCCAATTTTTTTCTTATAGAATACAAAAGTATACTATTATAGTCCATTTAACTAGTGGAGGCGGGCAGGGTTGTTAAATACCCGGGTTTTTTCAGAAAAAACCCAACCCACTGGGTTTTTTCAGGGTTTTTGGGGTTTTTTCAGGGTTTTTGGGGGTTTATCGGGTTTTTTCAGGGTTTTTCGGGTTTTTTCATGTTTTGGGGGGTTATGGGAGGTGGTTCAGAATGCTTGAAAAAAAAAAAAAAAAAAAATGTACTTATTACTAAATTTAAAGTAGCTAATTGATTACAAATATACATAAATCAATGACAGTAATCAAAATTATGCTTTGTTTTTAGATAAATTGATTATTAGTAATAATTTATAAAGTATTTTTTATTATTACTAAATAATAGAATAATCCAAGTAATTTTACATGTCTACATAATTAAATTAGGATTCTAAGCATATATGGTATTTTGTTATGAGTTTCCATTGTATAACATAGAACGGATTACACACCAAAGTATTTTTTTAATGGGAAATTTTTTTTTTTGTGTGTGTGTGTTACACATGCTACAGAGATTAACTAACAATTATTTCTTTTAAAAATTGTAATGGTATAATTAGGACATTTCTTTTCTTTGGGGGTGGGGAGTGATGGTTATAAACTTTATGAGTGGTGTACTGATATTAAGAAATATATTATATGTGTAATATAAATACATTATATACGTAATTTAAAGTTGAAATTTTGAAAAAGCCCACTTGGGTTTTTTCAAGTGGGTTTTTTCAGAAAAAACCCACCCGGGTTTTTTGGGCTGGGCAAAATCATAACAACCCTGGAGGCGGGTGACCTTGACAAGCTTATTCCTCACCTTCACCAACTGAGGAGAAAAATCACATGTAGTTCTATTACAAGTTCTGCAAAAACACAGTTTCACCTTGTCAAGGTTAGCCGCCTTCATTAAAAAAATGAACTATAAAAGAAGCTAAACAATAAAGAATTTTACCAAGATATTGTTGCTGTTAGCAGATCTAATCTGATCTCAAAAAAGCGTCAAAGCCGAATAGAACAAAATATATCGCGTAAATTGTGAACATATGTACAAAAACATGGAAAAGAAAATATGCATTTTTTTTTTTTTTTTAATGGTGAGAAAAACAGTGAATTTTGCTAAAAAATCATGAATAAATACAAGTTTCATAGAAAAGACTGTTGAAAAAACTGCAATTTTTGTCAAATGGTTGTGAAAAAATGCTAATTTCGTTTAAAAATTGCAGAAAAACACAAATTTTGTCAAATTGTAGCCAAAAAAAAAAAAAAAAAAGTGAATTTTTTCAAAAGTCCATCACGTTGTGAATGTTCAGGTTTTTTTTTTTTTTTTTTTTTTTTTCTTTTGCTTGGTCTGTAGCATGTTTGGAGGAAGTGATCTCATCTGTGGCTTATTACCAGATGAAACATATGGTTTCAAGGATGAAGGGTATCCCTCTAGGTTGAATCTTACCTGGTAAATATATCCACTTGAATTTTTAAAGGTATATCTACAGTGTTTATTTTCATATTTATAATAGATATAGAAAGGATATTTCAGGATGTGATAATTGTCTTTGATTTCATTGGGGAATGTCAATTTGTTTCATTAAAACTGCTAACAAACATAGGCATTGAAGGTAGCTAGTGCAAGTAAAAAAATGTGAATTTTATAAACAAAGAAAAGAGGTGGAACTAATCAACAAAACTGGACATTTTTCTGCATCTGATAACCAAAATGCATGATTTTTCTGCACCCAATCAACAAAATTTAAAAATTTTCTTTGCCTGATCTGCAAAATTTGCAATTTTTCTGAAACTGATCAACAAAATCTTTTTTTTATTTTTTGCCCTGTGCAGTTGAGAATTTGTAATTTTTCTGCAGCCGATCAAATTTAGGATTTACCTCTGCCTCATGAACAAAATATGGGATTTCTCTGAGCTGGAAAACAGACATTTGAGATTGTTCTGTTTGTGATTGCCAAACTTCATAGTATTTTCATGTCCAACAAACAATGTTTGTGATTTTTCAGAACCCAATTGATGTAACTCAGGATTTTTCTGTTCAAACAAAATTATTGATTTTTCCATGCCTATCAATTAAATTGAAGACAGAGGAATTTTTCAATGGCAAATTAACAAGATCCATGATTTTTTTCTTGCGATAAACTAACAAAACACACTATTGTTCTTCATCCAGTCAACAAAATTTGTAATTTTTCAGCACATCAACAAAACTCAAGACTGTGCCCAACTAATGAAATTTTTAGGCAGCCAACCAATGAAAATTGCAATTTTTCTGTACATCAAGAAAGCTGAGTTTTCTACAACCTGGTCGACAAAATTAGATTGTTTAGAGATTTTTTTTCCAGAGCTCAATTAACAAAACTTCATTTTTTTTTTTTTTTTTTTTTTTTTTTTTTTTTTTCAAGAGTCTGATTACCAAGACTCACAATTTTCTTTTTTTAGATTGCAATCAATAAAATTGCAAATTTTCAGTCTATTTGGCAAGATTTGCAATTATTTCAGTGCCTCAGAAACAAAATTAGATTTTCCCTTGCCCAATCCTCAAAAAAATTTTTCATGCCTCATTGCCAAAATTCACCATTTTGCCATTCAAGAACATAATTCGTAATTCTTATGACAATTTTCCTGTAACATATTGACAAAATTAACTTCTTGTAAACTATGGACAAAAACTTAATTTTTCCCAAATATAAACTGACAATATTTGCAGGCTACAGATTGTGCATCCATAAAGTATATGTTTAAATGAAGTTACTTGCCACTTGATATTACAGAACTCTTGAATTCTATTGTATATGCTGATCCATATATTATCTATTTTTTGTGAAAATAAGAAAAGTAAGTTTGTTTTAAGGACACAGTTTTTGCTTGTAAATGTTATTTTGTAGACATTCTTATGCACATTTATTAAGTAGTTAAATTTCTTTTATCATAAAATTTGAAAATTACAAGATTAGTTAATCACTTGGTTATAGCTTCATATATTTACAACTGTTATTTTTTAAAAAGTGTAATGCCTCATTGCCAAATGATGGCAATTGATGATGTTTTTTATTATTGATGTTTTGATGTTTTTATTTTCAGAGCCTTTTTGGATATCAATCCGGAGAAAGGATCAAAAGCTAAGAAAACTCCAAAGCCTTGCAATATAAATAGTAAAGTGCGTAAGCTAATTACAAAGCTTGCAGCTTTCAGATGGCTTGTTGAAGCTTAACTATATTATGTAAAATTAATCCTTGTTATATTAAAATTTTGCTTCATAAACAATTGTTTCAGTATGCCTTTTTTTAAAAGTATCTTGTTTTGAAAAATTCAGTTAATTCTTATTTGAAAACATTTTTTAACCGACTTCAAAGAGGAGGTTATGATTTCGACCTGTATGTATTTGTTGTTCACGCATAACTTTTGCAAATATGAACCGATTTTCATAATTCTTTTTTTGTTTGAAAGCGTATGAGGCCCATGTGGTCCCATTCGAATTTCATAAAAATCTGATAATTAGAACTTTTTTTAAAATAAAAACTTTAAATTTCAAATTCATTTTGAAGCAATCGACCAATTAGAAGTGTTCCTTTTGCATGCTTTTATGTTACACTTACATAGACACACGATCTTTTCACTGTTAAAAGTTTGAAGTTTTTGCTGCATCGTCACTCCACCGCTTTTATGGAATATCTCTATTTTGACCAATGAGAATTCACCATAGTACAATGAAGTAATCATTTTCAATAAAAGCGATGGATAGACGATAAAGTAAAAGTTTCAAATTTTTAATAGTGTTCAAAGTGCAAAATCCTAACTGGACGAGGGCCAGGATTCACATAAATTTTGCGCTATTTGCGAAACGAGATTTATTAACAAGAAAATTCATTTAAAACATTGAAAAATTTGATAAAATTCAGGCTTCTGATTCGTTAATCTGGTTTCGCTAACAGCGCAAATTCTACCTGGATCCCGGACAAGTTCTCTTATGCAAGAAACCGGAAATATAGCATCTAGGGGATATAGTGTGGAAATCGGCTATCTCAGGGCGTGTTCAGAGCAACTTACAAAAGTAACCAATGTTACCGACCGATTGTAGGGCAGTACGAAAGCAAATTTTGGAATCAATGAAAACTATTCTGTTGAATTGTAGCTGACGTCACACTTCGCTTTGATTTTCATTTCGTACTTGTCTACAATCGGTAAGTGGTCGGTAAGTAACCGGTAAGTTGTGCTGAACACGCCCTCTGTAACACTTAAAAAAAGCGCTAAAATGTTCTATTCTTTAAATGTGCAACAATGCTAATGAAATTTAAAGATAGAAGCGACATCTGCAGGACATTTTCTAAAAATGCTAGAATTATTGCTAGTCTAGATAATGTATCACGAAAATGCCGCAGATGTTGCTGTGATCGACACTTTGGAATTCAGTAGCATCGTTGCACATTTAAAGGATACAAATTTTTAGCACTGCTTGCATTGTAAAAATTTGAACCCTTTTGCTGCATCGTCACTCCATCGCTTTTATAGGAAACGATTACTTCGCTCTATTATGGAGCATTCTCATTGGTCAAAACAAAGAAATTCTATAAAAGCGATGGAGTAACGATGCAGCAAAAGGGTCAAATTTTTTAGAGTGTCGATAGCAGATTTTCACTCCATGTATTCCAGACTCTCTCTTTCGAACAATGAAAAGTTCTCAAAAATGAAGGCTTATGATTGGTCAATCTTGTTTTAGTTAACAGCGAATAATCCTTCTGGATCCTAACCACTGTTGCAGAGATGCTAGTTTTTTTTCAAAGTACGAAATCTTAGCTGGAACAATTCTCGTATCCACCAAAGTAAAAGATCCACATCGATCCAGACATGAGAATTCGATATCGAAAAGCTGAAAATCCATCTCTAAAGAGCCTTACACGTTAAAGCAAAAGTGTCTGTGTATCAGGGTGCTTGTTATGCCGGATTCACAAAGTGATTAAAGTACATTGCTATGTGCTAGATTTACATTTGGACAAATATAAATGGCGAAAAATTTTGATAAGCTTACCATTAAAGTTAAGCTAGTTAACTTCTTTCACCCATAAAACAAACTCGTTCAGGCGACTAAAGCCAAGTTCTGGAATAAAAATTCTTAAATTTTCTGTACTTTGGAAAACCGCGTTTATCAAAGAACATTCTTAACTTCAAATATTACTATTTTCATATAGACGCATGTTGAATCATGGTGTGATTTTAATAATATCTTCCTTTTTACTTTTTATGACTGAAAAGGGTATTTTAATACATACGAATATTTAGAATTACTTTGCTATGCATTGAATCATAGAAGCAACTTGACGCGTTCTGATTGTGTACGCGTACTTTAAACTGTAAAAAATCTGACCCTTTTGCTGCATCGTCACTACCCCGCTTTTATATCTCACTTTTGATCCATGAGAATGCTCCATAATAGGCTGAAGTAATCGTTTTCTATATTAGCGTTGGAGGGACGATGCAGCAAAAGGGTCAAATTTTTAACAGTGTACCTTGTTTAAAATATCTTGAAAAATTACCTCTCTTTTTAAAGACTATCTATTTTCTGACCAATGAAAACGCTCCATAGACGTTTTTAGATCGCTCTCATTAGTCAGAAAATCGATAGTCTTTAAAAACAAAGGTAATTTTTCACAATAATTTTAATGTATACTGGTGGATTGTCAGCTTTTCAATGCCCATTTACGAAGTCTGTAGATTTCAATGTGGACCTTAAGGCACTGCACTAGTCTCAGAAAAAGACCCGGATGTTAGTGTAAAGACTATGGGTGTGTTCTTTTCAAATATCTCGCTCAAATTTTAATATATTTACATGATTTTTTTTTTGCATAGGATAGCCGAGGATATTCTACAACCGGCCTAGTTTTTACTTCTTCGATTTTGCTTATGTATGTTTTATATAATGATAGTTTCAATTTCAGAACCGTTTAAACCGGTTTTGAAATTTAAAATAATTTTTTTTTTTAAAATCTGAAACCAAAATTGAAAAAGTAAAAACTAGGTCGGTTGTGGAATATCCTCAGCTATCCTATGCAGAAAGAAATCGCGTTAAAATTTTAAAATTTGAGCGAGATATTTGAAAAGAACGCCCCCATAGACTCCACATTATCATCCGGGTCTTTTTCTGTGCCTAGTGTGGGGCCTTAAAGTTTGCTGAATGCGATAAATTTCCGAAATGTTAAAGCTTAAATGGACAAGTTCTCGCATCCACTAAAGAGGAAATGGACATCTATACCAATCGACATCCTTAAGTTGTTGAAAAGATGATAATCCTTTCGTATATATTTTGCTCCGGAGGAAAAAATTATCTCTACATATCAATGCAAAATAAAGTGCATAGATATGTGTAGCAAAATTATCTTTAGATTCAAATTTGGTTACCGGATTAGACACCAGAATGATTTCAGATTTTATTCATGTAGGATTTCTCGATGTGAATATGACGACACATGGAGCACAGTATACGATTGATTGAAAAGATTCTGGACAAAAATGAGTCACCAAGGGGGTCCTTGTGGCCGAGTGGTTAAGACACCACGCTGCTAATCTCTTGAGAGCGTAAGAGATTGTAGGTTCGAATCCCACTTGCTCCGTTGCACACACTCTTTATGTGTAGCTCCCGGTTGTACTTTTCTTGTGTCGTAATATTTCCTTGTGCTATCTTGTCCTTGTATGTCCACGAATTTATAAAATAATATGGATTATGTATTTATGTCTGTGTAGAAATAAAGGATCATTCGGCGTACAATCGAATTCTACCAGGAAATCATCATCAAATTTTATAATAGAAAATGCCTAGCATTGCGATACATTGTTAAAAATTTAACTTTTGCTGCATCGTCACTCCATCCCTCTTATGGAATATCTCATACATACACTGTAAAAAATGTTACCCTTTTGCTGCATCGTCACTCCCCCGCTTTTATAAAATATTTGTCTTTTGACCCATGAGAATGCTCCATGATAGGCTGAAATAATCATTTTCCATAAAAGCGGTGGAGTGAGTTTCAAATTTTTAAGAGTTTAGTTGGGACAAAAGCATCCGTGAAAAAGTATTTGGGCATCGAATGCTGTCACTCTCTTATAGATGCAGCCAAGTACAGGTTATGATTTTCGGATTCCTCGTAGAACCATCACCGCTCATTTCCGATGCCTTTACTGCATTTATAGGAATTAGATTGTTGTTCTTTATCTATTGAATCATAGAGCGATTTTTGTTAAAATCTTTCTTTTTGCTTTTTCTGACTGAAGTGGGAGTACTTTTGACTACACTAGAAAAGCATTTTACTATTCATAGATACATATGGAGTCATTTTGCTGTTTACTCATATATGGAAGCGCTTTGCCGCGCGCTTATGTGTAAGGACACTTTACTTGAGGCATTGTCACCTTTCGATAACCACTTCCGATGTCCGTACGATTAGATGTTGACTTTAAGATTTCATGAATGCGGTAGCTTTTCGTCGTGCCAGATCTGAAGAAGTTACTACATCCAGAAAACCTAAAGATTCACAACGATACTAACCGATATTGTAAGTGTCTTTTGAAAAGTTGACAATCAAACGGTGACAAGTAAAGCGAATACATCAGAACTCAGCAAAGTGCTTTCATTAGTAATGAGTTGCAAAGAGCCATCATATGTCAGTACACATAATTATGTATTACGGTATAAATAACTAAAAAGTAGGAAATAAATTTAACTTTTTCAAAAAAATGTATAACCGACTCCAAAAAGAAGCGCTAAAAAGAGTTAAATAATTCTATAAAATTCTCTAATGACAAATCGTTATCCAATAACCACACATTGACTATCATGTACCGGTATAAAACGGTTAAATTTAATATATAGATTTTAATATCCACCAAACATAGGTTTTCCAGAGAATATTTTTTACAAGAGATTAATTTACATATTTTTGATTTAATTTTTGAATATATACATATAAAAAGTAAGGAATTACTTTTTGAAGTTGGTGCCAAACTATCTTAAGTATAGTAAGAATTGTGGATATATTATGTTTAGTACCATAAATAAAATGGGGAATCATTATCGATTATGATTGTTTGGCACCAACTTCAAAAAGTAATTCCTTACTTTTTATATGTATATATTCAAAAATTAAATCAAAAATATGTAAATTAATCTCTTGTAAAAAATATTCTCTGGAAAACCTATGTTTGGTGGACATCAAAATCTATATATTAAATTTAACCGTTTTATACCGGTACATGATAGTCAATGTGTGGTTATTGGATAACGATTTGTCATTAGAGAATTTTATAGAATTATTTAACTCTTTTTAGCGCTTCTTTTTGGAGTCGGTTATACATTTTTTTGAAAAAGTTAAATTTATTGAAAGACAGCATATTATGTAAGTTTCTAAATAACACAACATACCAGTTGGGTGTATAGCAAAAATCAAATGAATAAAAAAGAAACTAATCATTTTGGATTTGAATACACCCTTAACATTCTAGAATGTATTTTTCTGATCTCATAAATCATATTAAAATGATTGTAAGAGATATAGTATCAAACCATGATTTAAAAAAATACATATCCTTAGATTTATAAGTTTTGTGAAAATACAGAAAATTCCTTGATGGTCATAGGGTTAAATTATAGAATCTGTCAGAAAAAGAAGGTAACATAGTTTATTTTTCTACATATATGAGATGGATGAATATCTTTAATGTAAATTGCAAAAATGTGGATTGGTTTGAATATCTCCAAGTCCTGAAGTTGCTCAAAGTACAAAAATTACTTTTTTTAATGTGGCATCGATTATGATTGTCAATACATTGAAATGTATTTGCAAGCATTATTCTCTGATCTTGATCAGATTTTTAGATTTATTAAAACCAATTTCAGTATGAATAACTGCAACTATGATTATTTTTGTGACTGGGCAATTCTGTTTGAGGAGTATAATGAAAAAGAAACAGCTTAAATCAAAATCTCTTTCTGTCGACAAATTTGTTATCTATCTGCTATACAGAGATATTCTTGTTCAAAAATAATGTTGCCACATTTTTTGGACACTGTAACGTTACCAAAGCATGAAATCATGTGTGGTCCTGAAATCGTTATTCTATGCTCATTTACTATCCTAATAATTATCATTTATGATACACAAGTTTCCAATTTGTATACATTTACATCACCACTGAAATTTAATGGAAAATTTTATTACTTGTAATTCCTACTAAAGGGAGAATTCCACCTTTTTCAAAGCAGTTTTGGTTATTCTCTGGTTTGGTGCAGAAATGCAAAGAAAATTTTTTAAGGATAATTAATTCGGGGGGGGGGGGAGGCAAAAATTTAATAATTGGACATTTTGCCTACTCAAACCCTTGGAGTTTGTGAATTGTTGCACAAAATAGGCATAAACTGAAAAGTGAGCTTCGTATCTGAAACTATTGTAAATGAAGTTGCTCTGAATGTCTTTCAAGATGGAAATCTTTTTTAGATTTTGAAAATTCAAAGTGAAAGGAAGTTTCTTTTTGGAAATAAAATATTTTATGCCATTTATACAACAGTTTAGGGTAATTTCTGTGATACTTTTTTTGAGTTCTATTTCTGAAGCAAAGATCAATATAGCCAGGAGATTCTTTTTTTTAAGAAAAAAGGGGGGATTTAATGGCTGAATTATTCAGAATATTTGTTTTGGGAAAATTAATGACTGTACTTCGCAAGTGGATTTGATATATTTGGCTCATTCTTAAACATTACTAAAACTTTCTAAATAAAAAAAAAACAATCTTACTTGAGTTAGCTTTAAATTTATTCTTTGTTAAAATGACACTTAAATTATAAGAGTTTAACGCTGTTGTATTGATGGGAAAAAAATTTCTACCTTTTTTGTCGTCTACCACTTTCATACTTGAATAACGCAATAAATTCTATTAAGGTTTAAAGGTGAGGTAAACCATTACAAACTGGTAGCAGTGAAGATATATATTTATGACTGTAACTGACGTGCATTTTTTTCTAGGCGAAATTTATTTTCGATCTTACTGCCAATATCCCTGTGACGCATCGTACGCATGTTGTTGTCAATAGATTGTAAGTGCAAAATGTCAGAAGATTTGAAAATGTTACAAATTTTAATTTTTCTATTATCATTTCAATTGTAGAAAAAAAATGTTTGAATAAAAAAAATGCAAAGATTTTAGTTTTAAAAATTAAATTGGAAAAATCCCTTTAAAAAAAAAAAAGCATTGTAATTTAAAAGTATTTTTTATAATCATTAAGCATTCATAATAATAACAAACATGATTTACAATTTGAATAAACATTTTTTTCAATTGCAAAGAATAATTTGAATGAACAAATATAAAGTTTGTATTTTTTAAATTTTAATTTAGTTTTAAAAAAATCATTTTAGTGATTAAAATTTTAAAAAATTATTGTACAATTATAATAATTATCCATCACTTTTTTAAATTGCAAAAAATAAATTTTTAAAAAAAAGAGAGAGAGGCCCTGAAGATTTTATTTAAAAAAAAAAAATCTGTTAAAAAAAGTCATTTTAATTTTTTAAAATATTTGAAAAAGAAAACAGTGCAAAAGTATTGTGTACCTTCTAGCAATATGATCCAAAGATTTGGATGAGCAAGGAACTTTGTTGCAGATGATATTTTTTTTTATCAATTCCTATTAACAAAAGAAATATATGTGTTCCAATATTTATGCTAGAATCATATTTTGTAATGAGTTAAAATATAAATAAGCGATACAAAATTATTTTTTAATAATAATAATAATTCATGTATAAACATTAATACAAAAGCATTATGCAGTGATTTAAAGACAAAAAATAAATGAAAAGTACAAAATTATTTTTTTAAATATAGCCTTTCGATTCCAATTATTATATGGCATTAAAAATTGCATTTAATAGAATATTTTAGTAAGTTCTTATTAAATAATATGCAAAAATAATGAATTCCGTAAAAAGATATCTCCATTTCTGCACATCACCCCAATTAAAAACTAAACTTTCTCATTTTTCGTCTTTCCATAGGAATCCATCTAGAAATGAGGTGCTAATTTGTGACTAGGGAAGAGTATTAAGGGATGGGACATCTGCAATAATTCTTAAAATATGTTTTATTTTTAATTTATGACTTTTACACTACATGGAATAATTGTTTTATACCTGTTGCTATAAGTCTTTTTATAGTTGCAACTATTAGTTTGAGACTTAAAAAGGCCATTTTACAGTACCTAAAAATAAGAATTACTTGAATGTTTAATGTACATTTTCAATCTCATTTTTGTTGCTAAATTAATTGTTTTTAGTATTTTGTAAATTCAACAACATGCCTTTTATAAATAAACAGTTAAGTTAAATATAAAAATCTTATGCCTGTTGAAAAAACTAATTATTTTAATGTTGCTCTAAGGTAAGGACAGGACACTATGACTCGGGAGGGATGGGATATGTCCCATCCGTGCCAAATGCTATATCTATTAAAATAATTATGCTTAATAACATAATTTTATGTTTAGGATACAAATGTTTCTAATTATGTTATATAAAGAATGTTATATTTGTTTTCTGAAGTAAAGCCTTTTTTGTTTTGTATCTTTAAAGCAAATATAAAATGAACTAAAATACATAATTAAAAAAAAATAAAAATTGGAACAAACTAATATTTATAGCTCTAAATAATCAATTTTTATGCATTTAGATCTTACTTATGTATCAGAAACTGTGAATTTTGCTTTCAGCATCCATATCAATGTAAATTTTCAGAATATGATGTAATTTTTTTTAAAATCTTTATGTATGTGTGTGTTTAAGAAGAAAAGATTAATTCATATTTATTTTAAGGATAAGTTAAAAAAATAAGAAACATAGAAAAATTAAATTTATTACATTATTACATTTGCCGACTAGAAATGTGGTTCAAAACGCTAATTTTCAGAACATTTCTAGAAAATCTTTTTTTCTGAAAAAGCTTTTACCAAACAATGGAACAAATTTTTCGATTGTGCAATTTCTGCATTAAATGCTTGACAATTTTTGCGAATAAAAGGAATTCAAAAATGTGTCATAAAGTTGGTAACTTAGGATATGAAATAGACTTAAAAGTAAAGTTGTATTTAGATTAATAAATAAGGAAAATTTTTCTTGCAACTGCTTCAGAGTAGCATTATTTTCTTTTCTTTTTAATTACATCTGTTTTGGGATTAAAATCGGACAAATACAGGATATTTCTTATTCAAAAAATGTAAAGAAAACATTAATTTTTCGATTTTATCTTCTTAAATTCTGCATTAAATCTCATAAATGTATATTATACCAATCCAATGATCGTTAACCTAAAAAAAGTAATGGTATCAATACAAAACCCCTTAATGGGTTAAAAGTTTTGACGCAGCTGTTTATTTTATGGCTCTAAGAATTTTGAATATGAATTTTAAAAATAATGATATCAAATTTTGAGTGACGCCATGCTGTTAATTGAAAAATGCATTTTTATACTATTTCATTAATCATTTTTTTTTTTTTTTCTATTTCTAATAGCATGTGCAAAAGTTATTTTCAACATGAAAAGATATATACAACTTTATTCACCTATGCTTTTTCACACACATCTCCCATAAATTCAAAATATGTGTTTTAAAAGATATGATATATAAAATTTAAGTGACGCCTTTATGTGTTTTTAAAAAGATTGTTTTAAAATTCAGTTTTTTTTTTTTTTAATTTTGATTTGGTAAAATGTATTTACACATCTAAAAAACTGCTTTAATTTTACATTTCGTTGTTAAATATATAATTTTCATTGGATCTATACTATGCATTGGAATGCATTTATCTCAATAAACTGATTTATCATTTGTGTCACGTTAATCAAAATTGTAAGCAATATTTATGTAAATGGTTTCTTTGTGTCAGATTATCCATTTACATGCGTTTCACTTAGTTTGGATAATTTAGCGCAAAGAAACCATTTACATAAATATTGCTTACAATTTTGAATAACGTGACACAAATGATATCAGTTTATTGAGATAAATGTATTCCAATGCATAGTATAGATTCAATGAAAATTACATATTTAACAACAAAATGTAAATTTAAAACAGTTTTTTGGATGTGTAAATATATTTTACCAAATCAAAATGAAAAAAAAAAAAAAAAAAAAACTGAATTTTAAAACAAACTTTTAAAAGGCACATAAAGGCGTCACTTAAATTTTATATCATACCTTTTAAAATACATATTTTGAATTTATGGGAGATGTGTGTGAAAAAGCATAGGTGAATAAAGTTGTATATATCTTTTCATGTTGAAAATAACTTTTGCACATGCTATTAGAAATAGAAAAAAAATAAAATGATTAATGAAATAGTACAAAAATGCATTTTTCAATTAATAGTCACTCAAAATTTGATATCATTATTTTTAAAATTCATATTCAAAATTCTTAGAGCCATAAAATAAACAGCTGCGTCAAAACTTTTAACCCATTAAGGGGTTTTGTATTGTTTAAAAATTACAGTGATTTACGATCAAATACATTATTAAAAATTACAGTGATTTACGGTCAGATACATTATTAAAAATTACAGTGATTTACGGTCAGATACATTATTAAAAATTACGGTGATTCACGGTCAGATACATTATTAAAAATTACAGTGATTCACGGCCAGATACATTATTAAAAATTACGGTGATTTACGGTCAGATACATTCTGGAAAATTACGGTGATTTACAGTTGGATACGTTCTGGAAAATTACGGTGACTTATGGTCAGATACATTCTGGAAAGTAACAGTGGTTTACGGTCATATGCGGTGTAAATAGAAAACGGTACATACTGTAATATTACAGGAAGATGCTGGAATCTGTGCTGCCAATCTTTTCCCGTAATCTAACGGTGAAATTTTTATCAGTGTACCACATAAGTAGAAAGACTTTTAGAAGAAAATTATGAACTTCATTCCTATCCCTTTGTATCTGAAGAGAGAAAAGGGGTTTGTAATCTGTATCAGTGAAACTTATTGCAGCTAGGAATGCAATAAATGTTGAAATACACATAAAACATCCGATTTGTCACAAAAGTTCAGTTGAAGAATTTTTTTCCTTTGTATTTTTCAGAGAACATTATAATGTTTATTTTCTAGTAAATAATATACATAGTTTTTTTTTTTTTTTTTTTTTTGTTTATGAAAAAATTTATAGAAATAAATATTTATATACAATAAAATTATCA
The DNA here is from genome assembly GCA_964019185.1 of Maratus speculifer. NCBI lineage: Eukaryota > Metazoa > Arthropoda > Arachnida > Araneae > Salticidae > Maratus > Maratus speculifer. Next base: position 39,816,584 of record OZ025296.1, read on the forward strand.
CATCTGTATGATTAATGGAATCCTGAAGGAAAAAAAAAGTTACATAAAATTTCTAAATAATTGAATGTTTGGGATAATTATGCATTTTTTTTTACAGGAGAAAATAATTAGTTTAAAAAAAATGAAAACTTATTTTTTAAATAACAAAGCATGATGAACTAATTATGTTATTTTTTCTGCGGTCAAAAAAAAAAAAAAAAAAAAAAAACTTCTTTTTTTTTTTTTAAATTAAATAAAAGTCTGTCAAAAGTTTATGCCATCTGGCATAAAGAACGTTCCTAGATCAGTGTTAAATAAATTTACAAAAAAAAAAAAAAAAAAAAAAAAAATATATGATTGTAATACTATAGGTACTAAGATTTAAATTTTTAAGGGAAAATGTTAGATAGCATTGCAAACGGAAACTGTTGAAGTAAATTTATTTTCAATCCGATTTTTAAGTACATTTCGTATGAAAAAAAATTCCTGTCGGACTTTGGGGTAGATTTTGAAGTCAAATACTCAGTTCAACAACCAAAAATAAAATATGATTAGAGATAAACCCAGTTTAACAATTTTATTTGCCGCTTTTGAAAAAAAAAAATATTTTTATTTTTATTTTATTTATTTATTTTTATAGGAGTAGCTTTAATCAGAATCATCTTAAGCTAAATTCGACTCAAATGCCCACTTTGACAGCATTTGTTTTGAAATTTATTTTGACTTTTTGAAAAAAAAAAAAAAAAAAAAAAAAAAGACCAATACGGCACATTATATAATTCCTAAATAAGAATAAAAAAAGCAATTTTTTATTTGAATACGTCCTCAATTCGTCAATCATGATCGCTTTGGGAAACTTCGTTGGAAATGCCGGAAGATAGATTTCTGCATGTGGGGGAGCGAATGGCAAATTTAAATAAAATTTCAGATTCTTCCTTCTTTGATAAAAAAGAAAAAAAAAGGAAACACAAGTTTGTGATTGTTTAGATAGATTCTGAAATATATTTCTATAAATCAACACCTACTAGTTTCATGCATTTTCGAACAAAAACTCATTTCATAAATTTGCACTTTTGAATTTAAAAAATATTGTAACATTCATAACTCTGTTTCCTCCCTATCCACTTATTTTGTAAAAAACCCAAGATTAATATATATATGTAGATATTGTTTAAGCATTTTCTCCATGTTCGTTTTCAGGCCCTGACTATCGCACGGGCACCCGGGGTCCGTACCCTGGGCACAAAATTTCTTCTAAATTTCCATTAAACAATCATAATTATGAAAAAATATGACATTTGAGATACTTATTTGAAAAAATGACAAATATAGGTCTCAATATATGGCTAAAAGAACAAAAATGTTTGTATATATATTGCTGGAACCCTTTTTTTTTAAATTTTCTGGAAAACTTAATTTTTTGAGATGAACCTTTGTGAATAAGTGTGTAATATTTAATAATGGTAATAATAATGTAATAATAATAATAAAATTTCAAATCAGAAGCAAATCAACCAATCTAAGGGGGCACAAAAAATTTAAAGTGTTCAGGGCACAAAAACTCCCAAGTCAGGCCCTGTTCCTTTATATTACGCAAATAAAAGTCGGATTGAAAAATGATACGATCTGGAATGTTGGTTTGTCCCCTAATCAGGAATCCGTTATCAATGCCTGAATAACAATATTCAATATCTTGAGTGAAGTGCTCGAATGAGGACACCCAATACGTCTTTGTAGCTACAAATTGTATTAATAAAAAAAAAAATATATATATATATATATATCCAAAATTTGACTTTGGGGAGCCAGGGCAGCTTCCCCCTTTGCTCTCGCAATAGTAGGTCCTTATTTGATATGGAGGTTTTACTATTAAACGATATGTATATACTTGAAACAATGCTGTAATTGTTTCAGTACAAGTACACGTGATTAGTACGTGTTTCACTTTAAATTATAATTGCCTTAATCAAAGTCATAAAATCTTTGTTATTCGTAAGTTTGGGCTTTTTCAATTTTAATTAACATGAGTCTTTTTTTTTTCTGATGGAGCTTTTTCCGGGGGCGATTTTTACCATGACGATTTTTTCCGGTGGCGATTTTTACCGAGATTCAAAAAAAATTTTTTTGTTTCCTTAAATCCAATTGTTTTCTTCCCTTGAGCTTATTTTTAATTTCATCAAAAATCTGTCACACATTAAATTTTTGGTCTTTTTCCGGAAAGTAATAGTAACTTTAAACTGATTTCATGCGTATTATGCTAAAAAGTTAAGGAATTATTTATTTATTCTTAATTTTAGTAGATTTTTTTTTTTTTTTTTTTTTTTTTTTACAAAAACACTATTTTTATCTCCTTTGTCCGATTTCGCGCATAAATGAGTTGACCGAGATTTTCTGCTCTTTGATTTTATGTTTGTAAGAGATTTGTGCATAAATATGGAAGTTATCATGTTCATACAAAAAAAAAAGTAATACAGATAAATAGATCGATGTAAAAATTTTTGAACGGGGAGTAGTTTTGGGTTCTAAGGATCATGATCAGCGTAGGTCTTTTAAAAATGTTTAGAAATTTTTACAGAGAGAAGAATGTAATATGTAATATTTCTTACAAAATTTACATATATGTTACATAATAACTCTTACTAGAAAGATTCAACTAGTAATGAATCAAAATAAAATATATTGCAATAAACTTTTGTTATTTATTCATTTTTTGTTAGTAATGTACAGCATTATTGTGAAAAGAAAAGAAAATAGAAGAATGAATAATTTTTAAATATAGTTATTTTTCCACTAAAGTATGAAAGAAAAAAAAAAAGATTAGAAATAAAATTGCAACTATAGTTCTAAGTTTGGGACACTAAATTATTGGAGCTCTGGGTATATGCTTCACTAACCTGTATACAGAAAAAGCATTCTTTTTTCTTTTTTTTAAATATCTTGAAATCCAAACTGACTTATTTTGAATTCAGTTTTGTTCGTGAACGCATAGAATTGGCAAGTGCTCTTATTCAGAAACAATGAAGTTGAAAATTTTTTACAATTTTTTCAATAAAGATAGACATTCTTTTAGAAAATGCTGTCAAAGTTGTCATGTCTGATAAACTTTATCATGAGAAATAATCGCTTATAGCTCAACATATAAATCATTTGCCGAAAAATGAAAATATTCAAATTAAAAGCAAACGTGAATGCACGATCTTAAAAAGTCCTCTAAAGCATTCCTCTGCAAGATCTCTTTCGAGCCACTTTACCATAACAAATTAAGGGATGCGGACAAAAAGATGTAAATGCAAAAGAAATCACAAATTTTTTATTTTATTTTTATTTTATTTTATTTTATTTATTTATTTTATTTATTTATTTATCTATTTATTTAATTTTTGTATTACCAATAATACTTTCGAACCAAGATAAAGTAAAGTATCAATAACTCAATCTAAACTGTATTACTACTAACCGATACATTAAATAAATTTTATAAGCAGTTATTTCGAAACATTAAATAAATTTTATCAGCAGTTATTTTAATGATTCTTTGAAGCACCGTCGGAGCTTAAGGTGTTAAAGTTTTTTTTTTTTTTTTTTTTTTTTTTAATTGCTAAGTTTTATACTTTCCATTTACACGTTTTAATAATGCTAACACGAAATAGCTTTTTCTCACATTTCTATGAAAAATTTCAGAAATTTTCTCAATCAGTTTCCAAAGAATTGATCAGAATCAGAAATCTTAATTTTCCTCTGAGACATGGAGTTAAGCAGATTACAACTTTGATCTCATTTTTTTCTTGATTGTTCTTAAAGTTATACCCCCCCCCCCCCCCCCCCAAAAAAAAAAAAAAAAAAAAAAAAAAAACTTTGTGATAAAACATAAAATTTTCGGGCACAATACAAATTTTAAGACATAAAAACATGATTATTCAAATGAAATTATTGAGATTTTTTTCTTTTTTGTTAATTAATAGATAAATGAACTACACGCAAATGAATGTTTCTCAATGAGACATTTTTTTCAGTCGTGTTTCAAAAGGCCATCTTTGACAGTTTCTCTGAAAAATCTTCTACTTACATACACTTAATTTTGGAAAATGTTTAATTGCATAGTTTTTAGCTCTCAATCTATCAAAGCCTGAGAGCTTATGTGCCTGCCTATTCTGTAAGTACGTATATATGTATGCATGTGCCGCTAAACTCATAATGAAAAAAAATCCGATTTACTTGAAATTTTGTCGATAGATTTATTATGATAAAGCGCTTCCCTGATTACTTCTGGGAGTTCATTCGATAAGTATAAGATGGGCAACGGGAGAATGCTCCTCCACTTAATTTATATAAATTGGTTTTTCATGCAGATTTTGCTCAAATTTAAGGTAAAGGATCATTCGGATGAGGCGACTTCGTGATTAGTATTAGGTGCTCATTGGGTAAGAATAAACAGGAGGAACGAGGGTCTAATCTTCCACACTTAATTTCGAAAAATAGGTTTTTTATGCAGATTTATCAGATTTCATTGAAATTTAAGACATGGGATCATTCTAATAAGGGCACTGCCATGAGTATTTTTGGGAGTGCTTTAGATAAGTCTAAGAGGGGGACGGGGGCTTACCCTCCACCCTTAATTTAGATAAATGGGTTTTTCATACTGAGTTATCAGATTTCATTCAAATTTTAGGAATAGGATCATTCTGATGAGGCGCCTCCGTAATTAGTATTGGGTGTTCACCAGATAAGTAGAAAGGGGGGAAATGGGAGGTACCCTTAATTTAGGTTAACCTTTCCTTTAATTTAGATTAATTGTTTTTTCTTTTCACGCAAAATTTATCGTTTTGCTTCAAAATTTGGACATAAGTTCATCCTGATAAGGCACTTCTCCGATTTGTTTTGAGAATTCATTGGATAAGTATAAATAGGTGGATTGTAGGGACTACCCCTCGTAATTTAGGTAAATGGTTTTATATGCTGAATTATCTGATTTGCTTCGATTTTTGGATACAGGCTCATATTGATAAGATGTTTCCCTGATTAGTTGTGGGTTTCTTTTGTTAAGAATAAAGTGGGATCCAAGCGATTACCCCTTTAAATTAGGTAAATGGGCTTTTATGCAGAATTATCCAATTTGCTTTAAATTTTGGATGTTGGTTGTTCTTGATAGGGCGAATCTCTGACTAATTTTAGAAGTTTAATGGTTAAATATAAAGATGGGGAATAAATGGGCTTCTATACAGAATTATCCGATTTGCTTCGAATTTTGGATACATGTTCTTTTTTTTATTAAATAAAGCATATCCCTGATTAATTTCGTGGGTTCAATGCTTAAATAAGTGCCAAAAGAGGAAATGGGGAGGGCTATTTCCTCCCTTAATTTATTTTTCGAACGGCATTATTCATTGAAATTATAAGGCTGCTATATATAATTAGGGTGTGTGGCCTTAGAGATCAATGCCATCAGTTTAACTGGACAATATTATTTTTTATTATTAAGGGAGCCTGCTCTTTTTCCATCAGTTGTCATTTTTCGTCCTGATTTTTATTCATTTAAACACAAACAAAATAATGGCGAAATATAATATATTTTCATATTGTTAATAATTTATTAAACATCATTTTTGTCGTTTTATTCAATAGTACGAAAGATGTTTTATAACAGATATTGCAATAAAATTACTTTGGAGCATCTTATTGCTAAAGTTTTTAATATATATATATATATATATATATATATATATATATATATATATATATATATATATATATATATATATATACACACACACACACACATATATATATATAGAGAGAGAGAGACAGAGAGAGATATTCTAACTAGGAATTTAAAATTTCCTTAATTTTTGAAATGTTAAATCAGAAAATCAGTTTTTATTTTCCAGTTTTCTTTCTCGAAAAAGTAGAATAAAATTAAATGATTAATGGCGAAAATGATAATCATTTTTTAGAATTTAATATGATAGTTTAATTTAAGGAACTACATTAGTCACGAATCCGAAAAAACCCGTTCGTCAATGCGAATTTGATTGGAGAAATTTATTAACATATCTAGGTTGCATTTCAATACTTTTAAATTTTTTTTACATTTAGTATCTGGGGATGGGTAAACGGAAAAAAAGTGACCGAAAAAAAAGTTATCGGAAAAAAGTGACCTAAACTACAAAAGCGGAAAAAAAGTGACACGGAAAAAAGTGACACGGAAAAAAGTGACAAGGAAAAAAGTGACACGGAAAAAAAGTCACAAGGATTGATTTTGGGGAATTATTATTGATTTTGGGGATTCATTGGTTAAGTTTGAAAGGGGGATGGGGGGGGGGAGAGGCTCATAATTTAGGTAAATGGGTATTTCATGCTGAATTAACTGTTTTGGTTCAATTTTTGGATATACGTTCATACTGAAAAGACGCTTGCCTGATTAGTTTTGGGAAGGGACGATTACCCCCCCCCCCCATCCGTCCTCAATTAGATGAATGGGTTTTTATGCAGAATTATCCAACTTGTGTCAAATTTGCATATAGGTTCTTTTCGATAAGGTATATTAATGTAGTATAAAGTGCCTGAAGAGTTTTAGGAGTTTAATGGTTAAGTATAGACGGTGAACGGGGGATAACCTTTCTTAAATTAATGGCTATTTACGGATAATTATCCGATTTGCTTCGAATTTTGGACATGGGTTAATTATGATAAGACGTATTTCTGATTATTTATGGGGTTCTTTTGCTAATTAAAAAGGGGGCGGGTGATTACTACCCCCGGCCTTAAATTAGATTTTAAAAAAAACATGCACACTTATCCGATTTATTTCAAATTTTGGATGTAGGATCTTTCTCATAAAGTAAATTCCTGAATAGTTTTAAGGGTTTAATGGCTATGTATAGAGGGAGAACGGGGGATAAACCCCCTTAAGGGTGTATTCAAAAAAACGCTTTTCCACCTTCAACAGCTCGAAATTTTCCGATACAATTTCAGACACATTTTCAAAAGTAGAAACATGAAACTTGCTGAGGATATTTTTGAAGAGATGTACAAGGTGCCATGTGCTGTATTTTTACGCTCAATTCATTAGAATTTGATTTATAAACAATTATCTTCTCAGTATGACCCTTTTTTTTCGTTCACAGATCTCCCGCCAGGGGAAAATCTGTTCAAAATGCCATTTTTGATTGCTTTTTTCGCAATATTTTCTGCATTTATCAAAGAATTGACAATTACGGCACCTTGTGTACTTTCTAAATAAGACAATTTGCCAGTTTGATGCATATGAGAGTAAAAATGAAGTTAAAAAAAATCGGAAAATAGGCAGTTTGAATCGAAATACACCCTTAAATTAAATAAATGGTTTTTGCGCAGAATTATCCGATTTGCTTCAAATTTTCGATGTATATTCATTATAAGAAGGCGTATCTCTGATTAATTATGGGGTTCTTTTGCTAATTAAATAAGGGAATGCGGGCGATTAATCCCCCCACTCTTTAAATAAGATTTTTTTTTCCACAATTATCCAACGTATTTCAACTTTTGGATATAGGTTTTACCTGATAAAGCGAATCCCTGAATAGTTTTAAAGGTTTAATGGCTAAGTATAGAGGGATGAACGGGGGATAACCCACAAATAATCAGGAGTTCGCCTTATCATAATGAACGCACATTCAAAGTTTGAATCAAATAAGATAATTCTGCGTAAAAAGCCATTTATTAATTTAAGGGGGGGTTATCCTCCGTTCCCTCACTGTATATGTCGGACGTTCCTCTCAGCCCGCACAACTTTGAAGAAAGTCCGTGGTAGTTATAGCTGCCACCACCGATATTACTAGGTGATATCGGTCACCCACTGTGAGGATTGTGTAAATGAACACTGACGCTGTCAATTAACTGAATTAACAGTTTATTTAGAATATATGTACACACTAAATACGCTATTTACCATTATATACAATTACAACTCGGATATTGGTGATCCGGTTCAACATTAAATTAAATACAGTGAAGGTTGGCTGTGTACTATTCGAATTACACCTTCCACCTCACACTCAATGCACGTTAGATTAACTTTATCGGAGATCACTTTCGAATCTCCCAACACATGGATACTCGGCTTGCACTTCTAGGCTCAGAGCACTAAACACCAGGACGTCTGTGTCCCTTGCTCTCCAGATACGCACTGCCTCCGCTCTACAACGCAGAACACACTCTATCAGGACCTCTGTCCAACACTACTCTCTAGGTATGAACCCAGATACGAACTGAACTAATCTGAGATAAGACTTGCTCTTCTCAAATCACGGTGTTTCCCCAATGTCAACCCCCTTTGGGGCTTATCCATTGGACACATTCCACATTCCTTTCTTGATTAGTGACATGTTGCTTGTCAGCTCATCATCCACATACCTCACTGGCGGATGGACACGCCTCTCCGCAATCTCCTCTTTCTCACTCACCACCTGTAGAGGATTACCTGTCAATTCTCCCTTCAACAAAGAAAGAATGTCACCTTGAAAATTCTAGTACACAGCCGGTATAATATAAAAGAGATTAAGATAGAGAAATAACGGAAATTCCAATCTTTAGCAGAGGTGGTCTCAGAACCTGACAGTATACTTAGTAATTAAACCCTTAAAATTATTCTGGGACTAACTTTATGAGAAAAAACATATATCCAAAATATGAAATATATCGGATAAGTGAACATAAAAAAAACAATTTATATAATTTAAGGGGATCGGAAAATCACCCGCCTTAATTTTTAATTAGAAAAATAACCCCGTATGTAATCAGGGATACGCCTTATCATAATGAATCTATAATCCAAAATTGTAGCAAATCCTATAATTCTGCGTAAAAAGTAATTTAATTTAAGGTAGGTTATATTCTATTCCCCTTCAATACTTAGATATCAAATCCTTAAAACTATTCAGGGATCCACCTTATCAGTAAGAACCTATATTTAAAATTTGAAATACATGGGGTAATTCTGCATAAAAACCTATTTATCTAGTTTAAGGGGGAGATAACTGCTCGCCCCCCACCCTTTATAATAAGCAGAAGAACCCCATAACTAATCAGAGATACGTCTTATCATAATGAATCTATGTCCAAAATTCTAAGCAAATCGGATAATTATGCGTAAAAAGTTATTAATTTAATTTAAGAAAGGTTATCCCCCGTTCTCCCTCTATATATAACCATTAAAACTCTTCATGCATTATATGCTATATATAAGCCTTATCGAAAAGAACCTATATTCACAGAGCCCGACTTAGACAGTGGGGGGGCCCTGGGGCAAACATTATTAGAGTGGCCCCCTTCTATCTTAAAAATGTTTGTGAATTATACTCAAGTGACTAAAATTAAAATTCAAACCTATTGTATGCATGCATAAATTTTGTACCAAGTACTGATTTCAGTATTTATATTTCACATCTTTATACATAATAACAGATGATAAATAATTTTAACTATTAATTTTCTTATGATGTAACTATTACTTTAAGGGAACGTGGGGCAGGGAAGCAAAAGGGATAGGAGAAAAAAGACCCCTTAAAATTGAAAAAAAAAAGAATTTTGGTAATATTTTGCTATTTTATATCATTTGGCCCTCTTTTAACAATAAACTTTTCTCTCCTTGGGGGCCCGGGGCAATTGCCCCGCATGCCCCTGCCTTAGTCAGGCCCTATATATTCAAATTTGACACACGTTGGATAATTCTGCATAAAAACTCATTCATCTAATTGAGGACGGATGGGGGGGGGGGGGGTAATCGTCCCTTCCCAAAACTAATCAGGCAAGCGTCTTTTCAGTATGAACGTATATCCAAAAATTGAACCAAAACAGTTAATTCAGCATGAAAAACCCATTTACCTAAATTGTGAGCCCCCCCCCCCATCCCCCTTTCAAACTTAACCAATGAATCCCCAAAATCAATAATAATTCCCCAAAATCAATCCTTGTCACTTTTTTTCCGTGTCACTTTTTTCCGCTTTTGTAATTTAGGTCACTTTTTTCCGATAACTTTTTTTCCGGTCACTTTTTTTCCTAGATTCATGACCTATACGAAGACATTGTTTACTTTTTCGATTTTGATTGCCGTCTTTTTTTTTTTTTTTATGAAGATGCTTTTATTTTCAAAACCAGTTCCGAGAATTAAAGTGTCCTCAATAAAAATCCGTATGTATCCATAAATAAAATAAAAAAAGTAAAAAACGGTCTTTGTATAGATCGATCTCAGTTATCCAATGAAAAAAAACTTTTAAAAAATGTTGAAATGACTATAAACATTCAAACTAGATATCTTATAAAATTCCTCCATAGATTTAGTGATAGTGAATGGGTGTAGACTGAAGTATCCCCTTAGTGATTCTTAAATGCGTACCATTGTTTGGTTATCTTCAACAGAGAAATAAAATGAAAACTGTTCTTTGAAAATGCAGTTAAAGATAGATCGATACACCGATGAAGATAATAAAAACATTCATATAAATTAAAATAATTCGCATTAGCTAGTTTATGAGTATAATTTTTTGCGCCTTCTGCTATATATCCCATTTATACACTTTATACAATATGTCTGTTGAATTGTGTTCTTAGAAAGTTGCTATGACATTTACAATAGAATTAACCATCATTTGTTCTAAAATTAATTTATAAATCTTATATTAAAAGGAAATTTCTATTTTATGAGATATAACATTTGTGATAAATATTTATAATAAAAAACGAATTTACCATTATTATCGAGTTTGGAACTTCTGCATGCGAACGATAACTGCATCCATATAACATAATTAACATGTAATATATATATATTAAATTATAAAATTCATTTGATATCAAGAGAAAAAAAAAATGTTTACAATTTTAAATTTTTATATCCGAAGATTTCCATGTTTAAAAAGTAATTTTGTCACATTTTACTTATTCTACTTGCGTATCGATAAAAAAGTATTCGAATCGTGCTTCTTACATTTTAAAATACAAATTTTTATCTTTGAATTTATCCTTTTTAAAAACTCCTTAATCTAATGCATCTGGCATAACATAAAATATTTGAAAAATAATAAAAATGAATCCATATCTGTATTTAACTGTATCTCATATCGTATAGAAATATTTTAAATTAATTTATACTTATACTGATGATACAGAGAATAATTGCTAACTTTTAAAAATCGTCCTTTCGCTTATTTCAGAGCAAACAGCAAGTTACTTTTTAACAGGTGCTCCTTTGAAAGGGAATTAGTTCATGGGCAATCAATCACTCTGCAAAAATGTTGTGGACGTCTTTCCTATCCAAGCACACACAATGGGTTTCAAGGGATTATTGTCTGCTTTCAAATTCTAAGAGGGGAAAGCACTTTTTACAGATACATTGCTATACGTTTTGTAAACTGAAGCTTTAACCATTTCTATACACACAAAAGCGTACCTGTGAAACCATTTCCAGTAGTTAAAACTTCAAAGGACAAACCCGTGAAAGGGTTAAAATAGAATTCAAGTTGACCAGCCAGAAGAAAAGTATGATGCCATGATAGTTACCTCAACCATTTCAAGAGCCGAATCTTTTGAAAGCGTCGTAAGAGTCGAAGAAGACATTGACCTTCTCTTGTTCATGACGAACTTAGGCTAGCAGTACAAAAATCTGTTTTTGCAAAAGCCAGATGAGGTAACATCGAAATCAAGTGGTTTTCAACCTTGTCATACCAATATAATTATACAACAATGTTCTTGTCACTCATGAATCAGAGGATGCGATACATCATCCGCTGGGCAAGGAATAGCAAAAATATGGAAAATTTTTAAAAAAAAAATGACCAACTTGCAGAAATAGCCTGCGTGTTCAATAAACCAGATTCTACCCGTCAAGAAATCATTAAAGCTGGTTTAAAGTTCAATATTTCACTATACAGTGGATACCTAGATACCATATAAAAATTGAACACCTTGAGGTTCCAGTTATTTACTAAATCCGCCGCAAAAGCAAAGTTCATATTTCAAGACTGCTACCAACGCAAGAGTCTGCGCATCATCATTTTCTCCTTTGTTATCACCAGGTACAAGTTGCCTAGGAAATAACAACCCTCCTGAAGAACGGGGGTGGGTTCTCAGGTCAGACGGTCTCTTTCAGACAGTTCAAATGTGCCAAAACTTGAATTCTTGCTCCATGTGGTGTCATGCAGCTATTAAAAAGAATACAGCAAACAAAGTATGTTCTTTTCAAAAATCAGGACTCAAATACTCGGCAATTTGTAAAATATGTAACGGGATCAACTGCAAAAATGCCGACGACATTATTTATCCAGAAGATGAGTATGCAAAGATGTCACTGTAAATATTTTTTACTTACATTCAGTTAAATATCTGATGTTAATGTTCTCCACTTAATGTTCTTATTTTTTTTTTTTTTTTTTTTTTTTTTTTTTTTTTTTTTTTACAATATCACCGTTGTAATTAATCAGAATTGCTATCATGCAAATACTTGTAATATAAATAAATTACATTAAAAGGGATAAAAAAAATTAAAAATTGTCCTTTTTTTTTTCAATTTTTCTACAGAGTTGGAAAAAAAAAAAGAACCATTTTCAAAAAGCTGTAGAGCGCTTAATAACGGCTTTAAAAAATAATTTTTTGAATGAAATTTGTAGAGAATTTAATTCTCTTTCTTTTTGTAACTGAGTATGGTACACAAAAATGTCATAATTTTTGAGTTATAGGCAAAAAACAGGAAAAAGTCCCAAAAGTTTGTGGTTTTTTGGCTCTAAAATATTTAACCCTCTCATGCATGAATTATTTTCTACACAGTAAAAAAAATCAAACAGTCATTTTTTGTGATAAATGAGAACAGTTTAACATAAAAATAATTTTATTAAAATTTTTTATACAATATTTATTGGAATATTGATGCGTCCTCATTTGAGGACATTGTGTATCAAGGGGTACAATTGTACTGTACTCAAATATGCGGACAATATGATTCAATGTTCAGATATTTGACTACGTTTTATGTGATTTATTTGGCATGAAATGATTCCATACATTCTGGACATACTGGTATAGTGCATGTTCCACAAATATATCATGTTTTGCTTTTGCAATTTTTATCTCTACAGCGATTGGCAAACTTTGCTTCCGTTTTCTTCGGATAATGATTTCCCCCATCTAAACGCAAAGTTTGGGGCACATTGTGCGTATTCCTTTGTTTTATTGCTGGTTCTCTTGCAGAGGGTCTTCCTCTTTTATTTTTATTTAGCGCAGCTGTACTCTTATATATCAAACCCGTTGCAACTGAACTTTTGAATTCCAGCAGGTCTATGCTATTGATGTTTTTTGATTTCCATAGAATCCCAGCATTAACAATGGTGACATTTATAAGGTGATAAAAAATACGCATGTACCATCTCTTATTTCTGACATCATTACGATAGAGGGCTACGAGAGAGTCCATAAGATCGACCCTACCCATATGCTTATTTATACTCAGAGATACAATGTGGTCACTTGATAGAAATCTCTTTTCTATCTTTTCTACTGAAACGTGTTACTTGGCCTTCAGGTTCCTTTCCACAGTAAGAAGAGATTATATGAACCGGTGAATTATCGATCCATCGGGTGATACTTACATTATCCGATGATGATACAATCGAACTACTACCCCTTCCTTCATTCTTCAGTTGTTTTATTGATTTTAAATGCTTTTTTGCACCCATCAGCCAGTTAATTCTTATAGCCCCAACATACCAAATTCCTAGGGCTTTTAGTTTCAAAACCAACAGTATACTGGAAAAGTAATTATCTGCATATATTTTGCAGTTTGACTGGTGCAAATCATGAGTCAAACGAAGTATGACATCACCAGATGCACCACAGTCAGATGTGATTTCGCGGTTACCAGTTGCACCTTGATACAATTCAAAACAATAAATATATCCCGATACACTTGCACGACACCACATTTTGTATCCCCATTTATGCGGCTTCTTAGGTAAGTACTGTTTTATAGATGATTTTCCTTTGAATGGAATCATCATCTCATCCACACTTTGATATTCCTCATTATCGGCAGCTTTGTGAAATGTCTCATGCAATTTTGTCAAAATCGGTCGAATTTTAATAGCTTTATCTGTATTGTCATCAGGAATGGTTGCATTATCTATAAAAAGTAAATATTTCCTTATTTTCTCAAAGCGATTTAGAGACATTGCATCTGCAATTAGCGGCATTCGAAGTCCATGTTCTGAGGACCAATAATGACATAATCTAGGGTATTTGTCATATGTCATAACAATCACAATTCCTAAGAAAACTTTAAATTCTTCTACAGAAAGTCTAAAATTATCTTTGCAATTTTGACATGCATAAAGATTTGTCTGATAGACAATATCTGATAATAGGTCTTGAGGATATAGATTCATAAACATATCTAAAGGAGAGTCAGCTTGTATATTCACTTGAAATCTACCACTGAATTGAGGCGAATTATTACACATTAAATTATCTCTTTCACTAAACCAAGTAATGGGGTTTTCTTTTGGTTTGCTCCCTTTTTTTGAAGATTTTGTATTAGTAGACGATGACGGAGCTTGATTTACAAGTTCTTCATCATTTGAATCAGAATCACTCTGTGCAGTTGAGACTGGGGCTTTATTTGTAAATTCATCGTCATCAGAAGATGACATTGCATGGGTAGTTACATGGGGAATATAACTCGAACATCTCTTTCAGAATCACTATTTTCCAGATCATCCTCAGATTCCGTTGTCATTATTTCAGCTATCTCTGCTTCAGTTATGTATTGTTTTTTCCTATTCATGTTTGTTTTTTTAACAATCTGCAAAAATAAATAAATAAATAATAGTAGTAACCAAAAATGAGTTTTGTTTACTTTAGCGCGAAGTGTCCTCATATGAGGATAGATATGTTTTATACTTTAAATACAAACCTAATTGAAATATTGTAAAAAAAATCTATCATTACATGCTATATGATGATAAATTGTCTAAAAAAAACTTACCTTTACTATATTGTGACTATTTCCTAGTCTATATGTAGCAAATTCTGCGCAATATCACGATGCTTCAATACTTTGATTTTATTGCAACTTTCGTGTGAATTACGACCATCGGTATGTTGCTGCCATTTATTGTGTTGCATGCAAGGTATTATCTGTCCATAAATAAGGTGTCCATGAATGAATGCTGAAAAAATTTGGTAACTCTAATATTTTATAGGGTAATATTTATCTGTCCTCATATGAGGCCAGTATGCATGAGAGGGTTAACCTCCAGACATTTAGTTGGAAAACCATTAACAATTGTTACTAGCATGCCTATAAACAGTTTAAAAACATAAAATCTTCTAACAGAATTTTTGCATTTATTTATGACAATTTGACGGGCCTAAATAAGAAAACGACGGGGCCGAAATTTTCATTCGTTATATCCGTGAGTCCGTTATATATCGGGTTCACTATACCGGGGTTTGACTGTGTATAGTTTGAAGACTATCAAAAACGTCTTAATTCGCAGCAAATAAAAATACAATCTTTGTGGTATTATTTCATAATATTTCTTGCATATTATATATATATGTTACAGGCCAAACCCGATTTTAGGCCAAATTAGATTGTCCTAGGCCAAACCGGTCTATCCTAATGCCCATCGGATAAACTAGTTTTTCCTAGGCCAAACCGGTCTATCCTAACGCCCATCGGATAAACTAGTTTTTCCTAGGCCAAACCGGTTTATCCTAACGCCCATCGGATAAACTAGTTTTTCCTAGGCCAAACTAGTCTATCCTAAGGCCCATAGGACAAACTAAATTTTCCTAGGCCAAACTAGTTTGGCCTAACTCTTATAGGATAAACTAGTTTAGACTGCTGTTTATTGGTCTGAACTAGTTTATCCTAGGCCAATTCAATTTGGCGTGATTTTATCGAATTAAATGACCGCCTCAATACCAACATTATTATTTGTCCTAGGCTGATCTAGTTTATCCTAGGCCAATGTAGTTTTATGTGTTTTAAGGGGTCTCATCACTCTAAAAAATAAATGTGTAAATTAGCTAATTTTACCCGAATATATGTGTAAATTTCTAAAATTACACACCTGTCGTAAAATTTACACATTTTTTTCTGAAATTTACCTGTTTATATGTGTAATTAGGATGTGAAAGTAAGTGTGTAATTTTTTATCAGTTGAAAAACTCAAACAAGTGTGTAAATGTCTAGAAATGCTTGGATTTACACTTATTTATGTGTTAGTCTAATTTAAACTTAATTATAAGTACACACATAAGTGAGTAATTTTTTACAAATGCATACTTGTCATAAAATTTACACATTTTGAACAAAAAATTACCTTTTTTTATGTGTACCTAGCATGTAAAATCAAATGTGCAATTTGTTATCGCTTGATTAACTCATACAGATGTGTAAATGTAGAAAAGTACTTGCATTTACACGAATGAAAGTGTTAATCATAATTAAGGATCAACTGAATCAACGATTTTTAAGATCAAAACAGAAACTGAAACCGAATTTTGGTACTCATCCTATTTTCGGCCGAAAAAGATAAAAAAATTTTTAAGTGATTAATACATACAAAATGATACAAAATTAGGTCCGTTCGTAATTATGTATGTATGTAAGACCGATAACGTTTTTCAGTCCATTCATTCGTCTGTCTGTCCGTCTGTCCGCATATAATAGAGCAAAAACTATCCAACCGAATCGTTTGAAATTTAAAATATAAAATTGTTCCATAATTTTGTCGAGTTTTTCAAATTTTATGAAAATCGGATGTATAGTTTGATTACAGGGATAATCAAAAGTATTACGTTACATTACCGTCAATGAGAAAAAAATGTTTCAAGTTCATTTTAATGGTGTTACAGCATTCCAAGCAGGAAAAAAATTATATACATTTACCGAAGCGTATTAAAATATACATTCGGTGCAATATATGGTGAAAAAACGTTTATTATTCATTTACAGAGCTACACAAAAGAATTCCGTCACATAATGATATATGGGAAAACATTGTTTTCTGCGTATTTCAATCATGTTAAATTATTTCGTATATAATTAAGTTGATATGCGTTGCTCAGTTTTATTGCAAGTTACTTCTTTAATAATAGAAAGCGCTAACAGTATTTACAGGCACTCACAAAAGATTTCGGATACTATACTGCACCAGAACTACTCTACGTTACAGATTTTTGCTAGAAGTGCACTTTTAGTTGTGATATGAGTTTTTAAGTGTAACCATATTTTTGCATATTACTTTGTGTATATAAATGCTGTAAATCATATACAGGGTAACACAAAAGAATCTGTAAGAGTTACAGAGTAAAAATGAAAATAGCAGTGGTTTTCGAATCAGTTACGCATTTTCACGGTATCCCATGATAAGTAATGATTCTAGGTTTGCTATCTTGATTGCGTCCTATTTAAGAAGAGGTCCTATTATTTTCGTGTTACTGAATTGGAGATATATAATCGTATCAAATTTTATATTCATGCATTTTAGCATAAGAATTTAACAGCTAATGTATTAAGCTCAGAATATTTATAAAATTAATTGTAGTACGAACGCAGCTCATTTGCCACGTTTGACGCGCAATTTCCAATTTGTTAATGATGCTACACGCTTTCGAATATAATACAATCTATATGTATCTAAGAAGTGTATGATAAAATATACGTTCTGCACAATCGGTGGTGCAAAGAATATTCATTATTAATTTCCAGGGCCACACACAAGTATTCCATTACATAATATTATAGGGGAGATACCGTTCGGGGCGCGTTATAATACGATTAAACTATTTCACATTTTATGTACGTTGTTGAGGTTTATTATAAGTTACTTCCTGTATAATACAAAGCAGGGATGTAGTGGAGGGTATACGCGGGTACACGCCGTATACCCTTTGGATTTTTTTAAGGAACTCGGTATACCCTCTGTTTCTCAAAAGAGCTACAGTGTATACACTCTAGGGTATACCCTCTGTTTTATGCATATACCCTTTGCTTTTTTTACGACTACACCGCTGACAGAAAGCAGATAGTATTTACAGGGACACACCGAAGATTTCGGCCACTATACTGTATCCGAAATACTGTATCCATTACACCAAAAACTGAATATTTTTAGAACTTTGTCATAGCACGAACGCATCTCATTTGCTACGTTTAAAATGCAATTTTCAGCTTGTTATAAATTAATTATTGACATATAGAATCACATTTCTAACACACAAATATATATATATGCATGTGTATGTATAAGGTTCAAATAAAATGAAAACGTATTCCATGTATTAGTTCTTGAGATAGAGTGCCAACAAAATTTATATCACATAGAGACAGACAGAGTCACAGACATACAAACAAACATTTTATAAAAACATTTTTAACCTTATAAAATGTGTAAAATCCATTAAAAACAAGAATTCGAAAATTTTCACGAATCTAGTATTTTTTTCTTGCAAAAATAGAAGAGTGTAAAAATGTTTCAGGTTCAGGTATATATGTCAGTTTATCTTTTACGGTGATTTTTTGTCAACAATCAGCTGTCGTTAACAAAACACACTTCTGCGACACTTATACTTCTGTGGTTTCAAAAAGGAAAAAAAAAATATTAAGCCTGCTGTTTTGAACGAACAGGTGATAAACTTGAAAGTTTAGTAATGTAAGCATTTTTTGCTTTATAATTTTTGCATGCGCATATGCCATGTGCAATAGGGAAAACTCGCAGACGATTTTTTAATTAAAGACAGTAAAGTTTATTTGTTGATTTTTGGAATACACAGAGAACGAGAACATTTTGTTTGTAAAAATAGCCGTTTATGTACGTATAGTCCGTCTAAGTTTAAAAATTTAAGCAAAAAATATTACAAGAGTATCGCAAAATTCTGTGTTTCATGCAAAATACGTCCAAGAAAGTTTACAAATGCTGTTGGTATGTGTAAAATAGATTCATGCCATTGCTTTTGTAATTAATATTGGACTATTTGTTTTCTACAAATGATTCTATGGATTACCATCAAAAAATGAAGAAATATGTCGATGGAAAATAGGTATGAAAAATATTTTTTCTGTTTGCTTTTCTTTAAATTACAATGATTTTGTTGAAATAAATAAAAATCTATGAATAATCCATATGTTTGAAGGAATGAGACTGAAATGTCATAATTATATTGTCTATTTATTTTTTTTTTAAATTCTAGAAGCTTTTATTATTTTATTTTGTAAATGATTTTAATGAAAGGAATTTCAAAATATCTATACGATACACAGTATCTGAAAATATATGATTAACCCACGAAAAAAGAAATAAAAGATAAACAGTGCACAAAAATTACAATAATGCATACAACCACAGTTAAAATTCATTAGCTTTTATTCGATATATTTTTTAAATGTTTCGAGATTTTTATGAATTTAGATCTAATAAAACAAGTTTACAAACCAATTTCTAAATTTTATCGCATTCATTTGGATTTTACTTAGGGTGTTAACTATTTTAAAAAGTGGATTTAAGCTAGCGATTAAATCATTATTTTAATCAACAATTTGAAATAAAAATCAATTATTTAAATCAAAATTGATTTAAATCTAATTGTTCTAAATGACACAAACGTATTAAAATCTAAGATTAATGTAATTTGGAAAGTGTATTAAAATTAATGTAATTTGGAATACTGTATACAGTACACCAAAATCTGATAAAAAAGCTTTAAATAATTGTTTCTAATCTTAATTTCTGAGTCCTGCGAAACATTAAATACAATAACTTTGTTAAGGCATAAAAGATATTTCATTTAAATATTATATTTAAATCTAAATCTAATATAATTTGTGATGTCATAATTTCCTTTAAGTAATTAAATTGTTTATTCTTTTATATGAAATAAGCATTTAAAGTATGCTAAATTTCGGCTATATATATATATATATATATATATATATATATATATATATATATATATATATATATATATATATATTAGTATGCACATACATTGTGTAAGGTATGATTTATGCTATTAACAGTAATTTTTGTTACTACAAATGCAAAATGAGCTACCAATAATATTTGTTAGTTATGTTGGTTATGCCATATTGAAATTACTTATTTGCTGTTTTTATTAATTCTGTTGATTACTGTTTCATTTTGGCTATTTGTTAAGGCTGCAACACTTTGCCCCTTTTGAAATTAACAAAATGCACCCTACCTTTTAAAAAATAGTGAAATATAGCCAGATCTTTTTTGAAATAAATCCCTCCATACCGCAGTACTTCTAAATATGTGCACCTAAGACTTAACAAAAATGATAGAACTTTATTTCTTGGAAAAAAGCAGGATATTATTAAAACATGTTATTTAATTGTATTTTTCAATTCGTGATTTATAGAAATATTGAAAATTAATGATTTTTATATTTATCATACTAAAAAATTATGTACTTATTTTTATTGCTACTAAGCACATTAGTAATATATTTTCTTATGTAATAGTGCCTTTTTTTTAGAACAAGCATTCTGCCCTTTTTCTTTTTAGAATAAATATTAAATACTGAATTATCGTTTATTAATTTAAGCATTACAATATGCATTATATACCTAATTAAAGATTGTAATCAATTTAAAATTAAATGCAGCAACTGATAATTTTAATAAATGTAAAATCATTATTTTTTAATATAGTTTTACATAATTATTGCAAAATATTAATGTATATAACTTTATAGTATTATATTAATTAATGAAATTACTAATTTACAGTTTTTATAATTTTTGTAGTTACTAAATAATAATTAAATTTTATTGATTAAAGTGCAAAAACATAGATTATGTTAGTAAATAAAAGTCTAATTTTTTAGAAACCTAGAATCTATTAATCTTAGAAACCTAGGCTAAACCTTCATCTATTCAATATTTCAATGCTGGAGAGAAAAAAAAAATCCGATTCAAATAAAAAGAAATATGATTTAAATACAAAAATTCGATCTTTATTATTATTGCTTTTTAAATCATGATTTTTTTACACCCTATTTTTACGGAATTTTAAACTAATTTTTGTTGGCCGATCCGACGAGGGAACTGTCTGGTAGGCGGAGTGTTAAAATAAGTCTTGTTATTTATAACTATCCTCCATACTTGTAAATAAAATATTAATGATAATATACCAAAGTGTGATTTTATTTTATGTATGGTCTGCAATTTTATACTTCATTCACATAAAAAAAAGTTATTAACTGTGTATTCCTACTTTGTTTTTAGCTGTGTCTGGTAAAAATAAGTACGGTTATATGGATTTCTAACAGACAATTATATGGAAAAAAATTTATCACATTTCATTTAAAGCCACTATAGTAAATTCTTATAAATCCGCTTGTATTATTTTATGACGATATCAGAGTGATATTGGCCCTGGCAACATAGATTCTTGGAAAATTGTGCAAAAACTTTCATATAAGACCTGAAAAATGAGCTTTGTTTTCAAAAATGATAATCATAGATAGCAAGAGTTATTATTTTTAAATGTACAATTTTATAAATAAAAATGTAATTTTCGCAATGAATGATTAAAATTATTATTTAATAACTAAATTTTTTAAAGTTTGAATTTTGCTTCAGTCAGATCATAATGTAAAGTGAATTACACCTTTGTATCTCCGTGTTACATAACTGCGATGTACACTAAAGTCAAAATGACCAGCGAGCATTAAGGGTGCATTCGAAAACATTTTTTTCACCTTCAACAGTTCGAAATTTTCTGATACAATTTCAGACTCACTTTTAGAAGTAAAAACACGAAACTTGCTGATGTGACTTTTAAAGAGATCTATAAGATGTCGTGTGATTTTATTTTTTGTTAAATTCATTAGAATTAGATTTATAAACTATTATTTCCCCAGTATGACTCTTTTTTTCGTTCCCAGATCTCCCGCTTCGGAAAATTCGGTTTAAAACGTTGACTTTAACAGCATTTTTTTGCAATATTTTCTGCATTTATCAAAAAATTGAAAAGCACGGGACCTAATATACTTTCTAAATAAGAGAATTTGCCAGTTTGATGCGCTTGAGAGAAAAAACGAATTTAAAAATAAATCAGAAAAAAGGTAATTTGTATTGAAATACACCCTTAATCGGGGGTCTTATTTATTACTGCTATCATCCATCATAGCATTTTTGCCACATATGTTCTTAAAATTCTCAACATACGACGATACTGAGTTTGATCACATGAGCAGTTTTAGATCATTATTGCTAAAATGAATTTTGAAAGCCCAGAACAGATTTTTTTTCAAAGGTAAGTTCATTTATTTTACAATTTAACACTTGAAAATTATAATATGGATGAGAAGTGTGTTATTTTCTGCTTATTACAAATTTGGAAAAAATAATTTATTATTTTTGTGTTTTAAATCATTTCTTCATGTTTAAAATCACATATTGTAACATAAGAGTAAATATTTGCAGTTTTAACATTATATAGCATTTAAAATAATTATTCGGTTTAAATACTATCTATTTCAGCGTGTTTATAATATATTTTGCTATAAAACTTCGAGTTTTTATTATTTTACATGCTATACATTTCTTATTTCATTTTATACCGATGACAAAAGACAGCTTTTCATAGATTTCAATTCATGGTTTTTCGTTTGTGATTTTTAAATTGAAGACTTTTTGTAAGCGTATTGCATTCAAAAACTACAAGAAAAATAAATAAAAACTCTAAAAAAAATGTCATTTGATGTCAGAAGAAATAGTTTTTTTAACCTAGTCCGAAAAATTCAAATGTTTACACCAAATCCAATTACAGACACAGAAGCAATTATAACTTTTTTTCAGATAAATTTTTATAAAATTAAAACGCGTCCCAAACAATGTTTCCTTCTTTACCATAATGTAATGTAATATTTTAGTATGGCCCTGTAAATTAATAAAAACTATTCTCTGTACTACAGATTATGCAGAATTTATATTGTAGTATATACTTCATAGATGCAAGTCAATTTTATTATGTTCGAAAACGTGTAACATTATTAAAAGGCACTTGAAACTATTTTTATACATGGGCCGTTATGCAAGGGAACGCTTTTGACTGTCTCTATAATTGAATTGTGCATCTCATTTTCATAAAAATTGAAATGACTTGATAAAATTATGCAAGAGTTATGTATTTTAAATTTCAAACAATTCGGATTAAGTAGTTTTTGCGTTGTTATATGCGAACGGACAGATAGACAGACGGACGGATTGAATGACAACTATAGTTATTACGTATTTACATAATTACGATCGCGTACTTAGAAACAAGTCAAGCATACGAATTTGTTCTTCATGTAATTTTGTTTTGCTATTTTAAAAACTTTTTCGCAGTTTACACATCAAAGAATAAGGTAAATCTTTGTACACAAAAACCTATGTATTTTAAATATTACACAAAAATGTATTTTCCATGTTACATAGACATATGTGTAAAAAGAGAATATTACACAAAAATCTGTGCATTCTGTACATAACACAAAAACATGTGTATTTTGCATATTACACAACATTGTAGGTATTTTCCTATTGCACAAAAATATATGTAAAAAAAGAGTATTACACATATGTATGTGTAAAAATAGTGCTCAGAAATATGTGTATTTCAGTGCAATTCACACATTAAAGTGTGTATTTCAAGAGTTATCAGATAACTTTTACACATTTGGACTTATCATCAAATTACACATTAAAATGTGTATTCTGAAATTTACACATTTGGCGCAATTTACACACAAATTTACACACATAGACATGTCGTTTTTGTATCATCGATTTACACATTTTTGTGTGTAAATTTACACATTTTTTTTTTAGAGTGAGGAGTTTTACTTTTTACCTGGTAGTGCGATTTAGCAACATATACATTTGATTTTTTTTCTCAGTCCCTATTAAACATAAATGCGTAAAACTTTTTATATAGACAACTTAATATCTCTTCAATTTAAAATAATTTTTTTAACATTCTATATTGAATTTTTATTATATATATTTTATATTTAATTTTGATTTAAAATTTAAATTGTTTTTTGACTGCGCGCAACATTTCTCAAAAAATAATAAAGAAATTTGTATGAAACTTGGTAAATATCTTCATTTTAAGTTTAAGAACAACTTATACCTCAAATTTAGAATTTTGATTACATTGATTATTGATAATTGGCAATTTTTTTTAATAAAAAATGATTTTTTTTATTTTTTCAATTTCAATTTCAATTTTAAATAAATAAATGTATAAATTGCTTTAAAATGAGGTATAAGTTCATGATACATTAATTTTACACCATTATAAACTTTTTAGCGGTTCTTGAACTAATAGTTTTGCTAGAATCCTGCGCGCAATGGATACAAGTCTAATTTTTTTAATCAAAATTAAACATAAAAAAAAAAAAAAAAATTTCAATGTAGAATATTTAAAAAAAAAATATTTTTAATAGAAGAGATATTAAGTTGTCTATATTAAAAATTTTATGCATTTATGTTTTATAGGGACTGAGAAAAAAAATCAAATGTGACATGTTGCGAAGTTGCACTACCAGGTAAAAAGTAAGACTCCCGAGACCCCTTAAGCTCACGGGCGTGAAAGCCAGAGAAATAATGGGCTCACAGGTTCTGTATGTATGTACGCATGTATGTACGCATGTATGTACGTATGTACGTACGTATGTGCGTAAGGCGATAACTCTTGATAGAAATGGTGTAATTTGACGTGTTTTTATCGCAGCAGGCTACCAAAGCCTGAGAACTAATGTACCCGTAAGTTCTGATTCTATGTATATACGTAAGTACGTAACGCAGTTATTCTTGATAGAAATACTCGATTTGCATCAAACTTTCAATATAGGTTTATTCTTATGAGGAGCTTTTCTGATTAATTTTGGGAGGTCATTGGAGAAGAATAAAGAAGGGGGGAGAACGAGAGGCCGATTCGGCCCTTCCCTTAATTCAAATAAATGGGTTTACTTGCATTATTAGCATATTTTATTCAAATTTTAGATATAGGTGCATTATCTTAAGGTCATGATTAGTTGTGGGTGTTCATTGTTTAAGTAAAGGGAGGGGGAATAGGGGTAACGCCCCATAATTTATGTAAATGCTTTTTTCACGCAGAATTTACTGATTTGCTTCAAATTTTAGAAATAAATTCATTCTGGTAAAGCGCTTCCTTGATTAGCTTTGGGGGTTAATTGAATAAGAAGAACGGGGGGATCCCGCCTAATTTTGGCAAATGGGTTTTTCATGCAGAATTAACCGATTTGATGCAAATCTTGGATTTGTTCATTCTGATGAAGCGCTTCACTGATTAATTTTAGTGTTTCTTCGGTTAAATATAAGGGGGAAACTTACAATTTATTTCCTTCCTTAAATTAGATAAATTGGTTATAATACAGAATTATCCAATTTGCTTAAAATTTTGGACATGAATTCATTTGATCAGGCGCTTCTTTAATTAATTTGGGTTTTTTCTTTTGATTAAGTATAATGGGGTAGTGAACGTTTTATTGCCTTCCTTAAATTAGATAAATGGGTTTTTATGCATATTTATCCAATTTGCCGTAAATTTTGAATATAGTTTTTTTTCTTTATAAGACGAATCCCTGAATTGTTTTGAGGGTTTAATGATTAAGTATAAAGAAAGGAATGGGGGATTACCCTCCTTAAATCAGATGAATGGTTTTTTGAGCAGAATTATCTGATTTGCTTCAAATTTGGATAATTGTTTAATTTTAGAAAGCGTATCTGTGATTAGTTTTGGGGATTCAATGGTTAAGTATAATTGATAGAAATGGGAAAAAGTAATCCAACTTACTTTATTTTTCAAGGGTGTTATTCTTTAAAAAAATACGGCTGTAATACGCGATTAGTGTAAACAGCTTGTGAATACAAGGACACCAGTTTAATTGGCCAATATTCTTTTTAATATTGATCCCGATTACTGCTCCATAGCTAACCTTGTGCAAAGTGGTTTTGTCATCACTCCTATGTAATGTATTTTATTCGAAGGATTGTAGAATACTGTCAGAGGTTTGTACGGGCCGGAATTACAAGGCCCGGATCCCACCCTTCCCGAATGAAAGTTATTTTGCCGTGACCTGGTGTAAAAATTAAAAGTTCAGCCCGAGCTCTGCCTGTAAAAAAAATCAGTGAAAAGAGACTCAGTCCGGCTCAATCTGGCCCTACTCAATTTCTGCCAAAAATTCAGATTTTACTTAACATACAATTAGGATTCCTTTAAAAAAATATTGCATACATATTTATTGGATAAATTTACAATGTGTTTTTAAATTACGTGTGTTGTTCACAGAATGGTAAATACATAATGTATTATTGATTATTTAGATTTTTAAACCTTTCAATATTCAAATAGAGATTCATTAAACAATTAATGTAGTTTACAACAAAATGAAAAAAAAGTAGAGTTATAAATATCATAACTATTGAATCTGTTCAGTGAAAAGTAGATTTATGAATATGCTTCCCTGTCATTCCTTAAATCTTTTCTCAAATCCAAAAAAGCTACATCCTAATACATTTAAGAATTACTTCATTTTCGCAAATGCATAAGATTACCAGGCATTCTCACTCAGAAAATATGTAATCAAATGGCGTTTACTATTTTTTCATAAAAGTGAGGTACCTTTGAAAAATACTATTAAAACAACGTTTTGAATCGAATTTCCGCTTACGACTTTACGGAAAAGAAAAACTTGACGCCATGAAAAGAATAGCTTATACGTCGACGGGTAATTAATAGCTCAAAAGTGAAAAACGCTGTTCGATTCCAAACTATGTTCAGCCGATCTGGCTCGAATATGCAATAATAATAATAATAATAATAATAATAATAATAATAATAATAATAATAATAATAATAATAATAATAATAATAATAATAATAATAATAATAATAATAAATGCAAGTCTGATCTCAGTTGGCACGAATCTGCAGAAAATAAATAATAAGCGAACACCATGTCTAATGCATCATGTGTCTACGGTGGACATTTTAAATTTCTGTATTGATGTTATAAGCAATGACTCTTTACACCCATTTATACTTATTTTTGTGAAAAACATATTTTTTACCGGCCAAACCCGATTTCGAGCCAAATCAGATTAGTCTAGGCCAAACTATTTTATCCTAACGCCAATTGGAAAAAACTAGTTTTTCCTACGCCAAAATTGTTTATCTAAATTTCCATAGAATAAATTAGTTTTTTTTCAGGTAAGAGGGTAATCCTTCATTTTTCTCTTCATACTTAATCATTAAACCCCCAGAACTATTCAGGGAATCGCCTTATCAGAAAGAACCTATATCCAAAAGTTGAAGCAAATTCGTCAATTCAGCGTCAAAAACCATTTATCGAAACTATGTTGTGTTACTTACATTGCCCTTTCTTTTAGACTTAAACAGTAAACGTCCATAACTAATCACGGAGACGCCTTGTCACAATGATCCTATATCTAAAATTTTAAATGAAAACTGATAATTCTGCATGATAAATCCATTTCTCTAAATTAAAGATGGGGGTTTAACCTCCCGTTCGCCCAGCTTTATTCTTATCCAATGAATTCCCAAACTTAATCAGAAAAGTACATTATCAGAATGAACCTACATCCAAAATTTGAAGTAAATTGGATATTTCTATCAAAAGTTATCGCGTTACGTACATACATGCGTTTATACATGCGTACATGCATATACAGAACCTGTGAGCCCATTATTTCTCTGGATTTCACGCCCGTAAGCTAAAAACACGTAAAACTACATTGTCCTAGGATAAACTAGATCAGCCTAGGACAAACAAGAATGTTGGCAATGAGGCGGTCATTGAATTCAATAAAATCACGCCAAATTGAACTGGCCTAGGATAAACTAGTTCAGACCAATAAGCAGCAGTCTAAACTAGTTTATCGTATAAGAGTTAGGCCAAACTAGTTTGGCCTAGGAAAATCTAGTTTGTCCGATGGGCGTTAGGATAAACCGGTTTGGCCTAGGAAAAACTAGTTTATCCGATGGGCGTTAGGATAAACCGGTTTGGCCTAGGAAAAACTAGTTTATCCGATGGGCGTTAGGATAAACCGGTTTGGCCTAGGAAAAACTAGTTTATCCGATGGGCGTTAGGATAGACCGGTTTGGCCTAGGAAAAACTAGTTTATCCGATGGGCGTTAGGATAGACCGGTTTGGCCTAGGCCAATCTAGTTTGGCCTAAAATCGGATTTGGCCTGTAACATATATATATATATATATATATATGTACATTACTGTCAGTTGTTAAATTAAGAAATACGTGTTAAAATTATCACGTATTTTTGTTTTCTTTTCTTTAAACAATGTAGTAAATTTTGTCTAAGGAGTTCTTTTTGCAAGCCGAAAATCTAACTTTCTCGGAAATTATTTTAAGTCCCGACAAACCCTTAGAAAATAACATTAATTCTTGTTGCATAAGCCGGAACCTGTTTAACGCGGAAACTGAAAGAGTTTAAAGGTTTAAACAGAATCCAAAATTTTGCAGACGGAAAAACGGATTACTTTAAAAATGGAAAGCATTTCGTTCATGAAACTTTAAAACTGATGCACATACATCATATACTAAATGCCAAAAATTTTAATTGAACTGCACTATAGTTTTTAAAAGTTATTTTAAAGAAATAAAAACTATTTAAATTTTAAACAATTTAGGCTATTAGAAATTAGTTCAGAAATTTTGACGCATTTAAAAACTGAAATAATAATTTTTACTTTTAAAATTTGCATATAAAAATTATTATCACTAGAAGGATGCACATATATGAAAAAATGTATTTTCTAAAATATGTTATGCTTTAAGGCTGTAATCAGCTTCAAAGTGATAGCTTACTAATTCCCGTAGCTATTTTTTGTATGTGATTGAGTGTAAACTTCAAATATGCAAGTGTTCAGCATTTTTTGAATTTAAAAGTTTCCCTTTTGATCATTAAAAAATTTCAAATCTTCGGGGGGGACCCATTGGGGGTGGGAAGGGAATGTCTAAACCCCCTGGCCATCCTCTGAATTCAACATTGATATTAATCCGAAAAAAAGAACAAGCATCGATAAACAATTTTTTTTTATATTTTTTAAACTACTATGTGGAAATTATGTAATTGTATCGGTTAAATCAAATGATTTTCATTAAATTTCAGAGTAGGAGCAATTTTAAATGGTAATATTTATTTTTGTGCAAATACTATTTTTCGATATTTTTAAAAGCAATAAATTTAATAAAAATCTATTTTTATTAAAAATTTCACTCTAAAGGATAGTACTAAAAGTTATGAAGATAAAAAAAAAAAACTTTACGATTAACACATTTTTTGGAAGGGGTGGGAGTTGTTTTGCATAAATCGGAATATTGTCTCCCACGGAATATTTGCTCAGTCCCAACCGATTTCATCTTAGACAGAATTTACTGTATAAACAAATACTAATCATTATCGAAGTGACACAGAATGATTTATTTTTTATTCTTTGAACATAAATGAAAAGTGTTTATGAGTTTCATCTGTTATGTTATAACGCGGAAATATACTTAGAGTGCTCTATAAAATAAGGTACCCTGGGGTAATAACGCCACGTTAAGGTTCTACCAATTTTCACTGCTCAGTTTTAGTTGGTATTTTTCAAACAAATGTATTATTTGATAAAGCAACTCATTGACTATCTATATAAAAAAAATAATTTAACAGATATCTGTTCATAAAATGTAATGGCGTGATTTCTTGACCAATGCTATTTGGCGTTATTACCCACCTATATGGGTAACAACGCCATGCAAACAAAATTATGAAATAAGATGGAATAATTGCATGTAGATTGTCCAATTTTAAAAATACAAACTCTACAAACTTAGAAATTGACAAATTGCATTCTAAGCTATTGAAAATGTTCAATTTTTTGTGAAAGTGTAAGAAAAATAAAGGTGTGGTATGGGGGGGGGGGGGGAGGATAAGGCAAAAGAATATCGGACCATGAGCTTCTTTTTGCTTAAAAAGGACCGATTAAATAGAATTATTAGAAACATTGCACAGTTTTAACTGTGTTTATTTGAATCAGTATTTAGGATGTAGCTCGGCCACTGTAGGGAATCAACCGGTGTATTAATGCCAAGGGTTGGCGTTATTACCCCGATATAGTTATTACGCTGTACATTTTAAATTACAAATTATCTCGAGAAGCTATCCGAAATCTTCAACAACATTTTGAAAGTCCATGAAATGTACAAATTTATGTAATTAAGGAAGTATTTCCGGATGAAAATAATAGTCTTCGCATCACAAAACGTATCTCGCAAATTTTAGATCAAGCGTTAATTTTAGCTGCTTGTAAAAACAATAAGACCTAAAAATGAAACAAATTAACTTGAAGCTGTTTTTTGCGATTTATATGACTCAAAACCCTTCTGCGAAGAGCACATGGGTGCCATTTACCAGATTATTTCGTAATTATGCATAATATTAGCACTCGGCGTTATTACCCCGCCTGGCGTTATTACCCCAGGGTACCTTATATTTGTTATTGAAGTTTGCTGCAATATGTTCGGTTTTGAAAGCAAAGTATGCATTATTCATATTCATTCACTCAATAGAATTCCATTAGGTTTTGATTTGGGGGGGGGGGGAGGATTGTTTGTAATATATTTTAATGACGTCACAATATTTCAAATTTACTAAAATTGATATACTACATTAGGAGGAACTACAAAATACTGACAGCAATAACCCTCCAATGCCTTAGTGGTATATATACTACCATCACAGTTGCTAATCTAGTGGAGTTTTTAATTCAGATATTCCAAATTCGTGTTATAAATTTAAAACAGCGATTTTTGCTTTATTTAACCCTTTTCTGCACCACATGTCATAGCAGGCACTAAAAACATTATAATTTTCATTATGTGCCAATATGATCGCTATCCCTGATCAGGAACAATTCAAAAAAAATACTAACACTTATTTTGTGAATTTCAGATGGCTACATTTGACAAAAAAATTGGAATTTGTTCTTCGGAAACAAAAGAAATTTCGATCAAACTATTAAGGCCCCACACTACTCGCTGAAAAAGACCCGGATGGTAATGTTGATCTATTTGGGTGTTCATTTCAAATATCTCGCTCAAATTTTAATATTTTAACATGATTTTTTTTGCATCAGATAGCTGAGGACGATCTATAACCGGACAAGTTTTTACTTTTTCAATTTTGTTTTCAGATTTATTTTAATTACTTTGACTTTCGAAACCGGTTTAAACCGGTTCTGAAATTAAAACTATCATAATATAAAAAATATACTAGGACTTCCCTCAGAGGGATTAGTCTGAGCGATATTGCTGAGAATACCCATTTAATAACTTGCGATAAGTAAAGAAAATGAGATGTTACCTTTAATTGATCATTCACTGTGATAAAATATAATGATGAAAATAAGCATATCGAATCGTATAACTACAAAATTTTGTTGCATATACTATTTTTATAAAAGAAAAGCAAACCATGCATGGATATAAAATTGGAAATATGCAAAATGTTAAAAGTAATACAGAAAATAAAACACCAAATTTTCCTATATTGGAAATATAGCTCTTTGAAATGATGTCATGAGCATAAACAGAAGCTTCGCACCGATTTGAGAAACTATAAATAACATAAACTATTATGTTTGAAGAGAAATGGAGTGTATTTTATATGGTGTGAAATCCGTCTGAATAGTTTATAATGTTGAATAACTGTTTTCCACGGATGCAATGAGGTTGTCGATAAGAGTTAAGGAATTCTTTTTTAAAAATTTGTCCTAAACGAGCACTTACATCTTATAAATTACTGTGATGCCAAAGTTATAGTTTCTGACCCCAACAGTATCCTATAAATTGCAATATTCTCAATAAATTGGGTTTAAAACTTTTTCTAGAAAAAAAATTTTTAATTTGTGAAATTAAATTGTCGAATGTTTTAGAAATCGTTCATAACGAGAATATTATATCTTAAAAGTTGCCACCAAAAAAAAAAGATTTTAAATTTTTAGTCATATCAACATCAAAGAATTCTCAATTTTAGAACTTATTTTGCTCGTGCATTGATGGTGATTATTGTTCCTACGCAACATATAGTATATTTTGCAGCAAAGATGGTTACCAACATTTTTTGCCCACATTATTTTTTAAATCGGCTAGGTACTCCCAATGCTAACAAAAAACACACAAACGTTAATGCTTTATAGCATAGAAATACAGAATCGAAAGCTATTTATCTCCTATTATATACACATAAACAGGGGTGGGGAAATACATCATTTTGCTCGGCAGTGGCGAGTGGATTTTCTCATAAGGCGAGTGCATTTTTAGTTTTTGAAAAACTGTAGGCAATAGGCACATTATCAGAAACACTTTTTTAATCTAGATATTTTGACTTTCCAAATTATTACAGTGTAAGTATGGTACTAAGCAGTGTTCTCGCTGTCGCTCGCCAATGCGCCAAATTGCGACTAAATTCTTCATTTGGCGAGTAAACAAACGATTAGATTCGCCAAATTGCTAGTGCTTAATTTTTGCTTTTTCTTTTTCGTTTTTCATACATATGCATACATATATATATAATACACATATTTTTTATATTTGTAGCGGATATAAGATTAATAACAATCGCTGTCACAGTTATAAAAACTTGGGTTATTGTAGAACATCTTGAAAATAAAGGGAGGTACAAAGGGTTAAAGATTTTTTTTTTTTATGCTACACGGCGAATCTATTTCGGTAATACTTTTTTCATTTGGCGAATGTTTTTTTTTATTTTTAATTAGCCAAATTTCTAACGTTGATCAAATGTCAGCGAGAACACTGGTACTAACAAGGAAGGTCTCCATTGGGGGCATACTCAGAATTTTTTGAAAAAAATACGAATTAAACTACTCATGTAGGTAATAAAGGATCAGTGAAAATTAGCGGCGGAATTACATTATTAGATATGTAAAAAAATAAAATAGTTTGGAATAATTGGCGTGAAAAGCTGAAAGCAACGCGGGATTTGGCAAGCAGTGCATTTCCTCGCCAAAAGCAGACGATTTTAACGAATCTGAAAATTGATTTTAATTGACTTCACTGTTAGAAATCTGCAGCATTTACTGCAACGTCACTCCACTACTTTTATAGAATATCTCTCTTCTGACCAATGAGAATGCTCCATAGCACGGCGAATTGACCGTGTCATACACTGTTAAAAATCTGCTGCATTTTGTTGCAACGCACTCCATCGCTTGTATATAATATCTCTATTTCAACCAATGAGAAAGCTCCATTTCACGGCCAAGTAACCGTTTTCTATACAAGCAAAAGAGTGCGTTGCAACAAAATGCAGCAGATTTTTAACAGTGTATTTTTCAATTTGGAATAATTTTAATCAATTTAAATTGTGTTTTAAATGATAAAATAGATTAATTTCATTTTGTTATAAGTACATATAAACGTATATGACAAAATTACACTTAAAGTAAAGTAAAAAGGCAAAACTAAAATTACTTAAACTAAACTTATTTAAATAAATTGAACATAGAAAGTTTTTTCTTTAAAAAGTATTCGAAGCGTAAAAGCGTATTTTTCAAAATTTCGTTTTTTCGCCAACCGGAGATAA
Organism: Maratus speculifer; assembly: GCA_964019185.1. NCBI lineage: Eukaryota > Metazoa > Arthropoda > Arachnida > Araneae > Salticidae > Maratus > Maratus speculifer. Next base: position 39,850,261 of record OZ025296.1, read on the forward strand.
ACCGCCAAATAAACGAAATTTTTATAATTTTTTTACGGGCGTTATAAGGAGGTTCCGCCGAAATTTTTTATAAACATATATAACTATATGAGAAGAACATTCTGTAATTTTTTCAGATTTTTCTGAGTATGCCCGTATAGAGACCTTTCTTGTAAGTTCTATCTAATATTAATCTTACCTTTGTTATATATATTTCTTAATATTATACAAAAAAGAATAATGAAAATGCATTGTAGTAATAGTAATTTTGTCTGTAATCGCGTGCGATTTTGTCATAACTATTTTCAACTGTGTGTGTTGCATCTTGCGGGCTGGCGAAATAAATCATTGGCTGGTAAGAATTTGGAAAATTTCCCCATCCCTGCACATAAATTATCTAATTAGTGCTAGCAGATGAATTTTTAAATATACGTAGATCAATATAATGCTTCATTTTTCTTTTATTAGTATTTCTTAGTATTCATTTTTCATTTATTTGCATTATTCAGTAAAAAACTCACTTTCTTAAGCCCGAATTACATCAAACTTTTTATAAAAGCGCCTAAGTCCATATAACAGCGAAGTATTGTGAAGAGTATTAAATACAAGGTAGTAAGACACTTAGCCAAACGCAGGTAATAAATCGCCAAATATTGTCCTTTTCGCCCTCTCTCGAAATGCATTTTTTTTCGTATATTTAAAAAACACGATTTTGAGTAATTTTATTTAAAATTCAAATAAATAAATGAGAGGAAGCAATAATAGCATAAGTTAAAACATTCATAAGTCAACATCAAGGAATTGTATCGTAGTTACACATGTGGAAAAAAGCTGCTTTTGGCCAAAAAACGTTGTCTTCACTAAATTTGAATCCGATTAAAAAAAGTACCGTGATTAATTAAAATGTTATAGGCAGAGCTGCCAAGTCTCCGGCATTTTGGGTACCGGTATTTTAATACAGAAAATGTTTTATTAAATTGGAACATTCTGCGGATTTAAAAAATAACTTTTCCTATAAGAAAATTCTGCTATGCAATAAGCGAGGGTTTGGCATCTCTGTATAGGAATGTTTCGTAATCTACTTTTTAACCTTAAAAAAAGCAACGACCATTTTTCGGGTACAAAAAGTATTGCTAATTGTTCCATTTTGCATACAAGGTACTGATTGTAATATGGATACATCTATGGTGATAAATTTCCAATAATTTTTCAAATCCCATTTATTTCATTAAAAATATAAACCTTTTATTCATTTAGTTTAAAATAAATGGTTTTTAACTAATTTCATAATACTTTTAAAATATCACTTTTCATTGGCCATTTTTTTAAAGCATTTAGAAAATGGTTGTTGTTTTCACTCAAATATAGATTTTGGTCTGTCCGCATTTTATTTTATTATTATTATTATTTATAAATGGTTGAGAAATATTCATACTTAATCCATAACGTACATAATATATGACTCTGTTATTACATAAATCACCTTTCTATTATCATAAAAATTATGTTTTTACTGATTTTTATTAACTCAATAGGAAAAATTTTGTGTTTTGAGCAATAGATGTCCGTATTTACTTTATTTATTTATTTTAACAAATTTTTTGTATTTAGAAGAATTTTTATTTAAATAGGAAATCCAAATGTCGCTGTTAATAAAGAAGAAAGTTACAAAAAAGGGTACAAAACGAGTAGACGCATACTATCAAATATCGAAAAACGACGAATCCCCAAAAGACGTCGTATGAAATATCATCTTTTAAAGCAAAAAAACGAGGTCTGATTATCGAGCCTACTGATTACAAAATGTGCATTACATAAAAAAGAAAAAAAAACTAGTCGTTGGAGGCCATCGTAATACTTACCCATCATGGATATGCATAATATATGAAAACATAACATATGTAAACAATTTATAAAATGCATTACAATTACAAAACAAAATATAAACGTATAATTAAGTATTTTTAACACATATTCATGCTCTATTAATGAATTTCTGATGAACCAATTTCGATAAATTGTATGAAACGCCAAACAATTCAAGTAGCACTGAATTGAATAAAAGAAACATCCTTATAACTCCAAAAATATTAATCATATTCACTAACGGTTTGTTGCATCGAATTAAGTGTCTCATTTCCAATTGAAATATATCTTTGAATTGAAATTTGAATGAAATACAGGGTCATGAAAAATCAAAGAATGTAGAAAACAGGATTAGAAATATCTCAACAACTAATAATCCGATTGACTTTGTTTTATGCGCAAAATTTGTGTTATTTTATTGCCTTTTACGTCCATTCCTTAAAATAAAAAAAAATCGAAAATTTTTATATACCTTTCATCAGAACGAATTTTTTGAGAGTCCGAAAAAAATAGTTCCGGATAATCGAGGTTATTGATATTAAATAGACTTCGTCCCATTCTAACATACTAAGCACATACAAAATTTCAAATCTATATCTCAATTTGTTCGGGAGATAGAGCGGTTACAGACAGACAGACAGACAGACAGACAGACTGACTGACAGACAGACACACAGACGGACGGACGGCAAAAAAATTTTTCTAAAAATATGTTTTAAGGAATCTCCAGTGTCCGAAACGTGTAAATCCGTCAAAAAAATTTTTTCGATTTTCAAAACGATTGCAAGACTTACCCTATACTACGTATGATGGGTAAGTAAAAAATGCTGCAAATATTGATTATTTTTTCTTTTGTGCAGTTTTGGTTTCGAAAGGTGCGCTATGTTGGAAAAAGATATAAGCGCCTATGAAAACACACCTGGTAAACGTTGATGCTCAGTTTTACAAATAAATATGGCACATATATGCCCTATATACACCGAGGTACCTAATTGGTGCCAAAATGGCGTTTAGTTGCCTAACATGCTGGTTATCATATAAATGTTGTAATAAATTGTTTGTTCTAAAAATATTATTATTTATTGATTGTTATATCTTTTTTAATAACAGAAAATGTTTCGTTTATTCCTTTTTTTTTTTTTTTCATTTTGAAATAAATAAATAACGTGTTGTTATAGCATGCTATATGCATCTGGTAATCAAAACGATGTTTTCGCCTAATTGGCATAAAAAATCTCGCCAAACCCGGTGCTTATATCTCTAGTATATTATCTCAAATATTTTATTTATGTATACTATAATTGTTTTTACATACCACTTACTTCTTCTGGTATATAGAAATAGGTAAGTGGCTCCTTTATGCAGTATGAATTGTATAAAACTTTAAAAAATAGCCCCGTTGCCCCTTTTTGGATCGAATTAAAAAAAAATCAATGTCTAATTCCAGTATTGCTCCCAGGTATGCATACATACTCAAAATTTCAAAGTTGTATGCCAACAGGAAACGGATGAAAAATGGGAAAAGATGTCACATATGCACCAGGGTACATAATTGGCGTCAAAATGGCATTATTTTACCTGAGATGGTAACCCGGCTTTATTTATTTATTAATTTGTTTATTTACTCATAAAATGTTTATTTACTTTCACTTCCTTCCTTTAATTATATAAAATATTTCTTTTTATAGTTATTAATTATTATTATTATTTTATTTACTGTAAGTTCTTTTTGAAAATAGAAAATAATTTAAAAATGTGTATGTAAGCGTTATTTGAAAAGGGAGTTTTCGCCAAATGGGCTTTGAAAAAAATTGCGCCAAATCTGATGCGTTTGTGGTATCCGTGCCGAAAAATTAGTGACCAGAATTGACTTCCATACACAAACAAAATATAAGTTAAAAGAAAACATGCAATGAAAATAAATATAAAGGGAAAATTATGTCATAAAAGATACTTTTTATTTAAAAACGTAATTGTTTCTAATTTTCACACGCGAAATATGTAAAACATTCTTTTAGCGATCAAAAAGTGCTGTTAAGAGATTATCACAAAATCTCAAAATCAAAGTTTTTATGACATTTTTTAATATAAAAAAATAACAGTTTTATTTTCCTGCATGATTAAATTTTAAAATGTTTTATTGCATTCTATATTTCTGAGTGCGAAAAAGATTACTATTTACTCCATGTACTGATTCGGTTATCTACGAAAATGTCCAGCCGGTGAAAATCACGCTCACCAAATTTCTGTGACGTATGCACATAAATTGTGCTTTTTTATCAGTTTTTTTAATATAACTTTTAAACTATTTGGAACTAATTTTTCGTAGGTGGTGCATTCACCAGATTACCTCCATAGGTACCTATTGGTGCAAACAGAATCAAAATCCGACAAGTACTTTTTGAGATTTGCTTGACGAAAGAATTTTTTTGAATTTTAATATCGTTACGTATCTCTGAGTATAAAGACTTCGCTTCGCTCAGACAATAACCAAAATCGAAAAAGTAAAAACTAGCCCGATTGTGGATAGTCCTCAGCTATCCTATGCAAAAATATTCAAGTAAAAATATTAAAATTTGAGCGAGATATTTGAAAAGAATGCTCCCATAGACTTTACATAATCATTCAGGTCTTTTTCTGTGCCGAGTGTTGCGCCTTAAGGTGAGATTTACTTTCATTACTTTTACTGAATACTTATATATATATATATATATATATATATATATATATATATATATATATATATATATATATATATATATATATATATAAGGAGCAGAGTGTTAAGCAGATTAAATTAATTATTTTAAGCTCATTCAGTTGCAAAATAGAGCACTACAATATTTTCAAATCCTAATTTTGTACATATGGCACACACCATAATATATCGAATTTTAACTGAAATTTATTTATTTATTTATTGGACTGTTTTCCTCTTTTTTATACCGATATATAGAATTCAATTTTTTTTCTTATAAAAGTAGAAAAAAATCATGCATTGAAGAGTTAGTAACAGACATTCCGTCGTCAAATAAAGCAAAATTTATTTTTGAAATTCTAGTATGAATTCAGATTTTCTAAGTTATGGAATTTCTAGAACGTATTTTAGCATGAGAATTAGAGGCTTAAAAAGCATACAATAATGACCATACGCAATAGCGACAGTATCCTTTATCATTACTGTTAGATCAATCTCCTATCCATGACCCATTAAGAATGCTTTCTAAGCATTATTGAAAACTAAAACTAATGAACAACTAGCATGTTGTGGTCATCGCAACATTTTCTTCTACATATAAAATTTCCCTACAAATAACGAATAAATAAATAAATAAAATAAATGGCAATCTATTAGCTTCGAGATATAAATATAAAAAAAATCATTAAAAAAAAACTAATTGGATGTGCCAATCCCAAAACTTTCTTCTATCTCATACGTACATTTTAATATTTAAAAAAATAGTTACTCATTTTAATGCTTTAATAATTTTAATTCAATACCATACCAACTTTGATTTTCATCTTAAATTTCTGCTTCAATCAATTAATCGGAGTAAAAACGAATTTCCGTCTCTGCACGAGCCGATGGACAATAGAATGATAGGCAGATTTTTTTTTTTCAAATTCAGGGAGGACCTACTTGCCTTACCAAAAAATATTCATATACAAAAAAATTAGTTCAGTTCTTGAACTAACTTCATACACTTTTATGTGGTGCAATATTGAAAATGGCGTAAAATTCACTATTGCAGCGCCCCCTTCCGGCATATTTTTTTCAGATTCAGGGCAATCCAACTAGCCATAGCCATACACTTACACAAAAAAATTCGTTCAATTCGATGCATAACTTCATGTACTTTTAGTCGGTACAATATTCATAATTGGCACAAAAATCGCGATTGCAGCGCCCCCTTGCGACGGATTTTTTTTCAAATTCAGGGAGGACCAACTAGCCATAGTCATACACATACACAAAACATTTGGTTCAATTCTATGCATAACTTCATACACTTTTTGATGGTAGAATGGCGACATACACACAGACACACGGACAGACAGACATTTTGTAAAAACATGTTTTTTTGGAATCTCTGACCCCTAAAACGTGTAAATCCGTCAAAAATCGGAAGTCTAAAAAATATTTCGATTACAATACTTTCTTCTGTTGAAGATAGAAGAAAGTAAAAAAGATCACAACATAGCCACTTGTAGGGCAATTTACACCAAAACCTAAACAGCATTTATTTATGTCAAAGTCTAACAAAATATGGCGTTTAGTAAAATTCCGGGCATTAGTTCTTGAGATATAATTATCGTGGAAATCGTGACATGCTAATCATAGCAATATCGCGTATCAAACAAATAACACCAAATTTTTTTATGTCAAGAGCTAATAGACTATGATAGATTCAATTATGTACTTATATTATGTGTTTTATTATGTTCTTTAGATGTGATTGTTGTAGAAAACGTGAAAAATGCCACTTCAAATGTTGAGCAGTTGATTTAAAAATCTAATCAACATAAAATTATGTTTTGTAGTTCTAGAGATATAACTAACATGGAAATCGTGAAAAAATGCAGTGTAGCAGCAGCATCTGTTGTGCTACTTACACCAAAATCTAATCAGCACCAATTTATGTCAAGATTTTACTAAATCGGAAATTTGATTAATTCCTTGAATTATTTCTAGAGATAGAACAACCACGAAATTTGTGTCACATACTGACAGAAAAGCAGACTCGCGGACTGGCATTTTCTAAAAATAGTCAAATCGCGTCCAGGATTTTCTAGAACACACCAATCCATCAAAATCCGGAAATCGAAATTTTTCAAAAATCTAATGATTTGTTCTTCTAAAAATTCTAGAAAGTAAAAATGGTAAAATAAATTTAGGAAACTTCCCAGTTTAATGTTATTCAGTTTTATAAAAACGGTGATTATTTCATTGTACAAAAATACATTGATATGTTTGAAGCAGAGGTCGGAAGTAACGCACTACAAGCAGCCAAACTGCAGTGGTCTCTACTTTTTTCTAATAATTTGTAGTGTAGCGCATTACACTTTCTTTAAATGTAGTTTAACTAAAAGCGCAATTATCGCAGATTTAAATAATAATAATAATAATAATAATAATAATAATAATAATAATAATAATAATAATAATAATAATAATAATAATAATAACAATAATAATGGTAAGAGGACAAAACCTAAAGTTTATAAAATAATTCTATGAAGTTAAAATATTTCGATTTCCTTATTAAAGGTCCACCAAGTTCATAATTAATGAAAGGAAAAACATACATTACCTGGGATTTCAAAAATAACTCCGATCAAATAAGTCAAATGTACGAAACAAAAATTACATAAAAAATACAAATGTAAGCGCGAATGAACAACCAATCAGAAATATCTCTTTTTCTCCCATTCCTATTTCTATATAAATAGAGGAGCAGTTCTCATTCAACAGGTTGTTTAAATGTCTTTTCTGCGATTTCTCTGTCGAATATTGTTCCTCATTTCATCTTATTAATATAGGTACGTATAATTTTTAAAAAATTTTAATAATTTTTAAGTAGGAATTGAGTAAGTAATGAAAACAAAATCTGTTCATTTTACAAGAAAGTAATTGCGATCTTGTTCACAGTAAAATAATGTTTCATTTATGAGGAAAATGTGGTTCTTTCCAAGAACTTTCTTTATATGTATATATATATTACAGTTAAAATTTATTTATTTAATAAAATAAAAATAATTTTATTGTTAGTTACGGAACACTACTTTTCTGTAACACCAATATACATTTTCTTTTTAATGCAACTTATTCACATTGCTTTTTAAAGTTTTTCTAATTTTCTCTAAATGAACAGGCAAATTTATATTTCATATTGTTTGAGGTTCTATTTATGTTTTAATTAACACATTTTTAAATTTTTCTTGCGTGTAATATATAATATAATAGTTTCGAATATTTTTTTTTTTTTGGGGGGGGGGGTGTTTCAGTTTTATTTTTAAGAAAAAAAACTACAGCACATTTTAATTTTTCTAAAATAATTATAATTTAGATAGTGTTAAAGAAAAATTAAATTTTTATTAAGGAAGCCAGAGTAAAATTCCCATTTTCAATATTTTAATGCATATATATGAACAATAATCATAAACAAATAATTTACTTACAAATTTATTTCATCTTTTGAGTTTTATGCATTTTCCACCCAATATACAGTTTTATCAATTATTTTGTGATGCATCTTTTACAATTAATTTTTTTAATTTTGTGTTGATTTTAAAAATAATTTTTAACATTAATTTTTAATGCTTAACAATTAATTTTTAAATTTTAAATTAAAATATTGAGAATTACTATCTTATTATAAGCACACTTGTAGGATTTTCAAAAATGTTATAGTTTCAGAAATAATAGAATAATTAAGTTCTTGCCACATAAGAATTGAATTTGTTTAATGTCCTTCTTAGATGCATTGTATCATTTTAATAAATATTAGTTGTAGCAAAAAAAGGCTGTATAAAAATTTTAATTTTTTTTTAAATCTAAACAACTTGATGTGAAACAAATCTCATATGTAAAAATTGTACTTAATTTGGGTCATTTTGTTATTAGAAGTATGCTTCTATCATTTGCAGTTTAAGATATAAAAGCCATAACTATAATTTTGGATTCCTCGCAATACTATATACATTATTGTTACGAGATGACTTTGGACTAAAAATTATGGTTTCTCTTTTTCACCAATGTCTTGTAAAATAAATAAAAGATATGGCTAATTATAAAAAAAATGAAGCATTTAAAAAAAAACGCTATTAAATCTTAAATCGAAATTTTAAAAATATTAAAAGCTAAATGTAAATATACATTTTCAAAAGACTAGTATTTTGGAATCGAAAAAAAAAGCTAACCTGAACTTAAGAATATTAAAATAAAAAGAAAATTAGAGCAAAAAAAAATTTTTCCAGAATTTTTTTCTTGTTTTGGAAAAATATACGTGTACATAATACAATCAAATAATTATAATTTAATAAAATTACGCATAAACAGAAAGACTGACTTTTTATAAATGCCCAAAATGATATTTAGATGCCATTAAACTTTGCTATCTCATTTTGTTAATCTTAAATCAATCAGTATTTTGAATAAATTAATATTTCCTGTAATTTCTGGATTAATTTAATAGATATCAATACACACTTTAATCAAAATATTAATGAAAGTATCGTATATTTTAAATACAATTCACTTTTTTAAGTGACCAAAATGATACTAAATGCAGTCTAAACCTAATATCACAAACCCCTTCGACGAATTTTTCGAGAGTTTGAAATACAGTCTGTGTATTTGAAAATTCAATAATGTATTTTATCATAGATATCTCTAACTACATTCCTTGATAAATGAGCCGTTTCGAATTTACCTGGATTACAGCGAATGACAAATTATTACAACCTGTTATACCCAAATTAAAAAAAAAAAAAAAGAAAACTACTTTAAAAGCTGTCATTGTAAAAAAAAAAAAAAAAAAAAATTATTACCTAAAGAAAAAAAAGACAGTATCAACTGATTGAAATGAATCCTTTTGTCTTCTCTGTATACATAGAAATTATGTCCCAGCAATAATGTTTCTTGGTTTTTTTTTTTTTTTTTTTTCCTGAAAATTAAGCAAAATAAATGAACGTGTCCAATACCGATTTTTCATTAATTATGGTGTTGGGGAGGGGGTAACCAGGACATAGAAGGCCGCGCTGAGTTCTGTATCGGCAACCAGTAAACGACTTTGTACAGTCAAATGTATTAGTAAAAACAGACTCTCATCATATAATATTTTGAAACATAATAGAAAATCGTACAGTATATTAAAAATGATGCATTTGCCTATAAACGCAGTTAATCGATGTGATGTCACTGTGACTCACAAATGGCTACACTTGTCATGAATACAGCTATATGTAATAATGATATGTAACAGCTATATATAACAACAATATGCAACAACGATATGAAAGATAGTATAACAAAATGTAACACTTTTAAATCATCACATCATGACTCTTAGGCAATCGTTACGCGTTAGGCACATTAGGCGTCGTCATATGATCGCTATCTCTAATCGGGAATGATCCAAAGTTTGGAATAACACTTATTTTATCCATGTCAGATGGCTGCACTAGACAAAAAATTACAATTTGTTCTTCAGAAACAAAAATAATCTCAATCAAGTTATTAAGATAAAATTTACTTTCATTATTTTTACTGAATACTTAAAAATATTATTATAAAAAAAGATGCAGAGTATTAAGCAGATAAAATTAATTAATTCAAGCCCTTTTAGTTTCAAAGTATCGCAATGAAATATTTTAAAATCCCAACTGTGTACATATTCCACGCATCATAAAATATCAAATTTTAGCTAAAAATTTTAAATTTAATTTGTTTTACCCCTTTCCTATTATTAGACTGATATATATATATATATATATATATTTCAAATAATCTTTTTCTTAAAAATAGAAAAAAATGTGCAGTAAAGGGTTCCCCATCCCCAGATGGGGGATGAATTCAGATCCCTCAATTATGAATTATATTATAAATAAAGGCACCATTAAAAATATCATAAGTACTTTAGACATTCTTTTAGACGTATAGAATTTTCAAATACCCAGCTGAGTCTCGGTTCAGGCGATGCCGGATTACCAAAGTTTATTTACTACTTTCATGAGAAGGAAACTCTTATCTCCTCTCTCAAACAGAACACTAGTCCACAGATATACAGACATGATCTTGATATAAATTTCTGTTTATCTAAGAAGTGGAATTGTTAGAGTGAATATTGCGTGTGGGTGACCAACAAAGAGGCATGTTTGAGTTAGGAAAATGGGACAGCGTTATTGATTTTCATTAAAAGTTCTTGGAAATGAAGTTCAATGAAACGTGTCATTTTTTGCTTGCTGTCCTTCACCTGTATTTACCATATAAATTTTATCTCTTTATCCGCTTTTGAAGAAATGGTTTACATAATCGCAGTTGTCAAATTGATAAATGAACTTAAAAAAAATTACTGATTACTGATTTTTTTTTTTTTTTTTTTTTTTTTTTAATAATGTGCAGTTGATTTTCAGCAATGAATGTCGAAAAGTAATAAAAATATAAATTTTAATATTTAACATTTATAAAATACCGTAAATCCTTATTTAACATTGTTATTTTACTATGCACTACTTCACGATAGTTACTTTTTTATACTAACTAGGGGGCTTGTCAAATACGAGCTACGCTCGTCAACACCCATTCAGATTGCGCATATCTAAAAACATGGTGATATGCGTTGTTTCAAAAACCACCAGGTTGCGGTAGACTGAATGATATTATGACAAATGATGACCACCTTCTGTAAATCAGCCGGTATAGAATTGGTTAGTTTATAAATATCGCTGCCTTTTGGAGTTCAACGCTATGCACTTTTTTTTTCTTTTGTATGTGTGTGTGGGGGGGGGGGGAAGGGAATTTGTGATTTAGAAATTTCGTCTGCTTGGAAATAACATTCAGACCACGGTATTGAAAAACATTGCGTTTTGAAATTTTACGTTGATATTTTATGTTTTGATCGAGTTTTAGATATTTTTAGGAACAGTTAAAGCTTATGCTGGAATTCTATTCTCTAATTAAATACACCATCATGAATTTTTCAAAATATAAATTGTTTATAAAATATAAATTGTTTTTAAAATATAAATTGTTTGTATTAGTTAACAAGGATATGCGAATTTCGCATTTTTTCCTGCGATCTTTTTACAAAATTGACGATGATTTGACGAAATTCGAGTTTTTTTCGCAATGTTTAAAGAATTTCCCATTTTTTCTACTATCGGATGATAAATACGCGTTTTTCTGCAATCTTCTGACGAAATTCGCGTTTTTGCTCGATCATTTGAATAAATTCGCATTTTTTCTGCAATCTGTTGACGACATTCGGGTTTATTCTGTGACCATTTGACAAAGTTAGTGATCCTGTGATCCAAATTTAGTAATCCTGTGATCTTTTGATAAAATTAGCTTTTTTCCGCTATCCGTTGACAAAATTTGCGGGGATTTTTGAAAACGTTTGACTCAAACTGCCTATTTCTTTTAATTCTTTGTTGAAACTCGAGATTTTTTCTATAGACGATTGACAAAGTTTATTTTTTCCTTTTTTCCCTCTTCATAAATGTTTGCATTATTTCGCTTTGAGTTCCCGAATTTTTTTCCCAATAAATGCTATTGCTTTTATGCATTTCTTTCATAATATGGCGACTGGATTATTTGGGTTTTGGAGCCACTGGCTTATTAAAAATTTCGGGTATCTGCACCTATAGTGAACAGATAACCACATAGCTCATGAAAAATGTATAATAGCTCTTAATTTTTAGTTTATTATCTTCACCATTGTCACACAAATAACGTGTATACAGAAACTGCATATTTATGCATTAGAAGTTCCTGTAGAGTATTTAGCGTTTTGCGCTAAATTTCAGAAATTTTTACCATAATCTCCTCAATTCATCAAAATGCAAAATGGAATATCTTTTCCTTTTCCTTGTGGTATGGAGTCAAAATCTTCCTAAAAGTAAAAGTAAACTAGAATTAAATATATTTTTCGCAAAAAGTTGCTTCGAATGCTATTAGATAACTTAAAAATATCAATTTGTGGACAATCCCTTATCATTCAACCAGTTTCAGCAAGCATCTAAAAATTAGCTTTCTCTTTCACTGATATCTTTCTGGAATTTTAAGTTATTTGACCTAGAATTTTTTTTTTTTTTTTTTTTTTTTTTTAGTAAATTGCTCTTTAAAGTTGGCCATTAAATTTAACAAAAAAAAAAAAAAAATCCTTGTAATCGTTCGCGCATGCGCGGATAAAAATTATTTCATACAACTGCTCATATATCCTATAATGTTCAATTTATTTATATTCCAATATTGCTAAGTTGTTTCTACTACATTTTGCCAATTTTCTGAAACTGGTGTTAAATTTGGTTGAAAACCCTGCATATTACAGTGAAACCTCCGAATAAGGGACACCAATGGGACTGGAAATTTTGTCCCTTAAATAGAGGTGTCTCTTATTTGGAGGTTTCACTGTATAAGCAAAAAAACCTGTAAGATTTTTTTTTTTTTACATTATTTTTAAATCGATAAATCTGTATCTATAAACGTACTATTCTTACACAAAAAAATATACATATTGTAAAATATCTGTCTATTTGTATGCTATAGCAATACATCATTTGTGAATTTTATTTTACAGTATGTATATATTTTTTAATATTTACAAGTATTATTTTTTCTTTCAATGTTTGTAGGCCTTCTAATTGGCATACTTATCAAGTCGACATTGGTAAATATAAGATCAAATCTGTTCTTTTTAGTCAAAAAAAAATCCAAGAATAATCTGACAAGTGTAGTTTTAAATATTTAACAAAATGTTAAAATTGAAAGTGTCGGGTCATTAATGGCTATATATCGTATATACATTTCCGATTTTTTAAAACTAAATCTCACAATCCTGATCTCAAGACAATTTAAAAATTAATATATGGCATGATTTTCGAGCTTTAAACGTTTTAAATGTGAAATGCTTTAACGATATAGAAAATTAATAATAATTATTTCTCCAAATATAATCCCAGGAGAAATCTTTTTATAACATTTTTTATGCTTTTAATTGCATCTTTTTTTCGTCAAAAGTAAGCAAATAAACGCGCTGTAAAATAAAAAGTATACATCATATTTGCATAAACATAAAATCTGTTTTATTAAAAGAAAAAATATTTAGGGAATTTTTCTTCTTTTTTCCCTCCACAAAATTATAAAAAGTTTCTTAGAAATAAATCAGTATTAATTAAATTAACAAAAATTTACATTAACCTTTAAGCCTTTTATCTAAAATAATAGCAACTTGTATTTATATTTTTGTTTGAGTTTTCTGCAGAGAGTTTAGTGAGCGATTTTTTATGGGGGGGGGGGGATTAATTCCGTTTATTCAAATGAAAAAAGATTTTTATCCCTATACTGTAAAGAATGACAGATGTTTCCTAATCTACAAAAACATCTACTCCAGTGTGCTGTATTCAAGAACGAAAATAAATGGGGTGTTTCTAGATGAATATTGCATATTTGACTTTTGAGAGTATTTATTACATAAAATTTAAAATTATAATTAATATATTAAATGAAAGAGCAACTCAAATAGTTTTACCTACAAGCTTACAAGCGTTTAATGTGAGTGCCAATCGTCACACGGCACACGTCAAGTCGATAGCTCAGTTTTTCCCAAACGGTGATTAGCAAAGAAGTTTCGTTCAGACGCTCACCTGAACTGACGGCATGTGATTTCTATCAATGAGGGTTCATAAAGGATCGTAAAATGTGATTCCATTACCAGCTGACCATTGCAGCTTTTGCAATAATGACCACAGCATCACCAGTGGCTGGAAGGTTACTTGAAACTTGGATTTCCTTGCGTAAATATAAATTAGGTACCCTATGAAAAACATACACGGAGGGCACCCCACCTTAAGGCTTATATTCCTCGGGCTGATATATGGCCGTCACAAATACAACAAATCAACTAACTAACAATGACCCCACAAACACTAATCAACGTTTGGGAAGAGCTGAGCTATCGACTTGATGCGTGCCGTGTGACGAAAGTAGCTCACATTGCACACTTGTAAGCTTATAACTGTTTGAGTTTCTCTTTCATTTTAAATATTAATTATAATTTTAAATTTTATGTAACAAATACTACCAAGTGTTAAAACACCGATAATGATTTAGAAACACCTCGTACAATAATCTCTTCCAAGGCACAGAAATTTTTGAAAAGTGTTCTTTACCCTTAAAAACCTCTGAAAACTATTTATTTTCAAAATTTAATGAATACTGTATAATAGGGTGGAGCGAAAAAAATTATTTTTTAAAAATCAAAAACGGGTAGGTGCCAAAAGTTGCCTTTATACTAGTACATCAACTGCGTGAAATTTTACCGCTGAAAAAAAATGGCTTGAGTCTTCGCTTTTGCTCCAAATATCGAAATTTTGGGTAAAATTTGTCATTTTCTGACATTTTTTTTCGAAAAAATAAAAAAATTCCTACAGAGCTGGTTATTATTTTAAAGTGTTACTTAAACCTTTATATTTATCTGCTTAGCATATTTAAACTATAAAACAATATCTATAGTCTGTATAATTGGAGCAAATCTGACAACTTTTGGTAAAAACCAGCGTTACCTCTCTATTAGAACATACAACGAAATGTTGTTTTGAATGCATTTTTTACCTATCTGATTTCAAAGCTATTTTGTATATAACTCGTAGATGAGACTGCATTTCATAACCCACCCGTCTCAGCCACCCAACAATCTAAGCCCAGTGTTTTATTTAGAGGTCTGCACGGGCCGAAATTTCCAGGCCCGAGCCCGGCCCGAAAGTTAAAATTTCGGCCCGGGCCCGGCCCGGCCCGAACGAAAGAAATATTGGCCCGACCCGGCCCGAGCCCGGCCCGGCCCGAACGAAAAAAATATTGGCCCGACCCGGCCCGGCCCGAAAGTTAAAATTTCGGCCCGAGCTCGGCCCGGTCCGGAAAAAAGTTTAAAATTCGGCCCGAACCCGGCCCGGCTCAAGTGAATTCCTACAGAACATTGATCTTTAATCTTATGGAAGAGTTCTGACCAAAAAAAAACTATATTAGTCTTTTTTTTTTCATGTTTATAATCTCCATTTATGCAGAAGTGCCGTAGGCTGCGATATTTACGCTTTTAAATGAATCTTTGTTTGTTGTATGTAAATGTTTCAGTTATCACTAGTATTATTAATCCATATTCCCTGTAATGGAGAAAAAAAGTCGAAAAAGCGGTATATGGTAAAATTTCCAAAGACAAAATCGCTTTGGAACGAAAAAAAAAAAAAAAAAAAAAAAATACTTTCACTTTTTAACAGATGTAAATGTTTAATATATTTTTTTCTCCCGTATTATTGTATTCATTTTGCATGGATGAACATTTTAAAAGAAACTTTCAGTTTTCAGTTTAAAAAAAAATTCCGTCATAATCATGTTTTCTTTTTCTTTTTTTTCTTTTTTTTTCTTTCTTTTTTTTTTTTTGTGTGTGTGTGTGTGTGCGTGTGTGCGTGTGTGTGTTTAATTCTACTTAACGCCTAGTAATCTACGATTCTTTAAAAGGAATAAATTCTAAATGTTTAATTGTAGAATAATGGCGGCTTAAAAGTATATGCCTTTTTTGCAAACATTTTTGGACAAAGCCAAATGTTACTGATTTATAAAAAGTCGAGAAAAGGATTTTCATATAGGAAGATTCAATAGGAACTTATTGTTTTGGTCCATGAAAACTAGGAAGAATGGAATCAGTCTCGGCTTCGTACGGAAAAAAAAGTTAGGCCCGGCCCGTCCAGCAAAAAAATTAAGGCCCGAGATCGGCCCGGCCCGAATGATTAGTGACTAGGCCCGGTCCGGCCCGGCCCGAGTCTTCAGAAGTAAGGCCCGAGCCCGGCCCGGCCCGGCCCGAATGCCATTATTGGAAATCGGCCCGGCTCGTACAGACCTCTAGTTTTATTTATGTATTGAATTGTTATTTTTTTCCCGAAGAAGGGCATACGATTTCTATGTATCAAAGTAGTTTACCTCTTCTTTGTTTTCACTGACATTGGATGCTACTGGTGTGACCTGCTGCAGGTACAGAAGAGCAAGCTGAATAATGTATTAGGTATGTTGTTAATTGAATCTATTCAGCAGTCTATTATCTTCATTAAATTTTTATACAATTAATACATTATGATTGGGAGTTCTGTTACCACAACATTTTTTCAATTCAATTTCTAGTATGTCATCATTTACTGTATCTATTACATTGAATATATTTTGAGAAGCTAGCAGTTTAATATTATGGCGATCGTCACAGAGGATTGCAAACAAAATTTGCGTGTAAAGCAACAATATTTCAAAAGAAGTTTTAGTATTTGTTTTATGTCGTTTCTCATTTCCTGTGTTGTTTCGTAATAGAGTAATTTCTAATAAGTTTTTAGACCTATTCTTTAGGTGTGTATTACATTTGGTATAAAATGTCCCGCGGTATAATCTTTGATTATATATTTTGTGAGTGAATCTATAGACTCTGATTGCCAATCTGTGCTTACACAAAGCGGAAAATTTTATTCGCTTTATGAGCTTTTTTTTGTGCGAGATGTTTTCTAAATTCCTATTCCCCATTTCTTCTGAGAAATAGCTTTCCTTATGAATTAGCTTTGCAATCCCCGACAGAAATTTCTAGTCTGTTCTGAGTATCTTTTACTTAATTTGAGAAAATAATTTTTCAAAATTATTATCTATTTTATAAAAAATTGCAATAGGAAGTGAATAGTACATAGACAAAGATTTTCTTATTGATTCAGTGAATCCATGTAGATTATAACGTTTTACATCGACTTCTCTAATAATTGACGCAGAAGAAATTCACTGGAGTTGAAGTAGCATATGAACCATTATTATACACAATTCTAAGCTTACCCAATGCAAAATGGTTCACAGCGACAAGTAGAATTCTCCTAAATTTAAATGAGTACTTATAGTCGATTAGAGTCTGTACATTCTCTCAAAAAGTACTATGCATTATACGTTTATGCCCAGGACAGTTCACCATCAAATATTGTTCACTTATAAAATGGGGATCTAAAAGTTAACGGGTAATTATCTGGCTACGAAAACACCTAGAAAACGGCATAAGACTAATGGAAAAAAGTTATTTACAACAACGGTTGCTCTGCACTTGCAGGACAAATTCCCATTGCAATTCTCTCTGACGATCACCAGAAATCACTTTAAACAGCTCGCTTCTCAATACATAAAAAATGCAAAAGCAGAATAAATGATGGCATACTTATGGTTGAAATACCTGAAATCATCTTTGAAGCAGGTCATTACGTAAAAAAACTAATTGACTGAAAAAATGTTGTGGTAACAAAACTTCCAATCACTGATAAAGATAATAGATGGCCGAAAAATCCCTTTAATGTTATTCCCGTACATTACTCTGTTTGTCATTTTTTTGTATAAGCTGTAAAAATATACATTAAGATAGTCACAGCAGAATGTGGATACAAAGAACAGATAAACTACATGGATGCATCGAAAACATGCCAAATTTTGATAAAGAAAATCACAAATCAATATATAAATAAAACACTGTACTAAGATGATCGAATAGTTGGGACGCACAGTGGGGCGAAATCCGGAAAAGCTGGCCAAAATATGAAAATGTTATTCGAATTGCACGAAAATTCGTATACAGGTGTTTTTGAGGATGCTAAGTAAGAATACAAAATTAAAATAAAAAAAAAATGGTGGATACAATATGGTGGAACAAAAACTACAATGTCTCGAAAGTGATTCCATTTGTACGAAGTTTCGTAAACTTTTCAGGATGCTAATTAGGATTCAAAAGTTAAACTTTAAGAATAAATAAATAAATAAAATGACAGATTAAAAGTAAAAACAATTTGATTTAAATAAAATTTAAAATTTCGAGGCTAAACTTAAAAAGTAATTTTCAAGGAACCAAGAGACATTTAATCGAAATTTAAGTACATTAAAGGAAAGTAAAATACTAGACTATTTATTTTTTATATTATTAAAATAAAAAGAAAATATATTCCAGAAATTCACCTTTAAAATCAATTGTAGTATAATAAAAAGATTCTTCAGACGTCAAGGTGTCGAAATATTTAGCAGAGCTTGTTCTCAGTATTAGAAGATCCTGTGACTCTTCGGATCAATTATTTTTAATTTCTTCTACAATAATTTACCTAAACTCGAAATGAAATAATCTGATGACATTAAAAGACATAAAAAATACCTTTCATTTCCTTGCGCTACTGCATGTTTGCGATAAATCTTCTCGATGCCTTTTGATCAGTTTGTTGCATGAATCTTGAGAATCTTATAGCATTTGGCAAATTGGCAGTAATGAAGATAATGTTATTTGTTTGTCTTTAATAAATAGTTTGTGCACTGAAGTAGGCATATAGAACCAGGGATGTAGTTTAAATCTACGAGCTGTTTGTTAGGAAAAATCTTCGAAATTGATCAAATAAGTGACATACAAGAAATTACTTATGACATAGAATCGTTTTATCAAATCTTCGTATACGCTCGTTATAGAAGCACAAATAGTTGTGTTTTCAAAGAATCGTTGAATTGTATTGCCATCATTTGTGCTTCCAAATCTGAGATTTGGTTTCTTGACAAGAAGTCTTAATTGTAAACGAAATATTTTTTGCATATTTTATTTTGCAATTTCAGTGGTCTTCTTTTCATGCAGAGTGCGAGCTTTCCATTTTTAGGTGCGTTCGTAATTATGTAAATACGTAGCACCTATTGTTGTCGCTCAGTCCGTCCGTCTGTCTGTCCGTCTGTCTGTCCGTCTGTCTGTCCGTCTGTCTGTCCGTCTGTCTGTCTGTCTGTCCGTCTGTCTGTCCGCATGTAACAACGCAAAAACTACCCAACCGAATCGTTTGAAATTTAAAATACATAATTATAACATTATTTTGTCGAGTCATTTCGAATTTTATGAAAATCGGATGGATAGATCGATTACAGGGACAATCAAAAGGATTCCATTACATTACGGCCAATGGGGAAAAAAGTTTCAAATGCATTTTAATTGTTTGAAATTTAAAACATATAATTATTGCGTAATTTTGTTGAGTCATTTCAAATGTTATGGAAATCGGATGCATAGATCAATTACAGGGACAATCAAAAGGATTCCGTTCCATTACGGTCAATGGGGGAAAAGTTTCAAATGCATTTTAATCGTTTGAAATTTAAAACATATAATTATTACGTAATTTTGTCGAGTCATTTCAAATGTTATGAAAGTCGGATGCATAGATCATTTACAGGGACAATCAAAAGTATTCCATTACATTACAGTCAATGGGAAAAAAGTTTCAAATGCATTTTAATGATGTTACACTCATTCGAACATAATAGAATTGGCATGAATCTATGAAATATATACTGAAATATGCATTCTGTACAATCTGTTATGCAAAGAATTTTTATTATTAAATTACAGGGCCACACAAAGGTATTCCACTACATAATGCTATATGGGGAAACATTGTTTGGGGCGTGTTTTAATTATATTCAACTATTTCACATTTTATGAATAAGATATACGTTGCTGAGGTGTAATAAAAAATACTTTCTGCATATTTACAGAAACACAAAGATTTCGACTACGATACTGTATCCGAAGTACGCTCTACTATATCAGCACGATCTGAATATTTTTAAAACTTCGTTATCATACGAACGCACCTCATTTGCTACGTTCACATGCAATTTCCAACTTGTTTCTATCCAGTTTGTCTGCGAGGTGTAAGCCCTCTCTAAGAATCTTAGCATGTAATGTAGATATTCTGAATTCTAAATTATCTATATCCTTTTCTAATTAAAATGTCATATCGGTAAGAAGCTGTTTTGATGTTGTCTGACATAGGTAGCAACGTCGAGTATTACACTAATTCGTTATTAACGACTATTTCTTCTGTATCAATGATTGTATTAAAAGAAATAAGTTAATTCTCCTGTGTTTAATACAATACCATTCATTGACAGTAGCTCCCGTATTTCTTTAAAAAAAATGGATCTTGATTGGTCCGATAATGAAATGAAGATCTCGGAATTTTCAAATTAACGATTCATGAATTATTCGCAACATTTATGTATTCTAGTAGCACGGGAGAAGTGAAAAATATATTAGAACCTCCTACCATCTTCATAGCTAAATATTTGTTTAAATGTACTTAGAATAGATGTGTCATCACATCCTCACTTGTAAACCAAATCCAAATTGCTAATGTAGGCGAAAGTCATATTCATAAAGATTTTTACTCGCATTAATGAAATATGCTCAGTAGTTTTTATCAGCAAATATAGCCATTGACAAAATAATTCTTCTAATTATAATAGAACAAACAAAATTACTACCTATAAAGATAAGAAAATGTTATTCTACCGGATCAGTAATAGAGAATTATTTTCATATTTTCATTACTAAGCTTACTTATCAAATTAATGCAATCTTATGATTATAGTATTTATTTACAATATAATAGGAAATAAACTATTATAAAATTGAATAATTCAAAAATTTGAAAAATATTTATCAGCTAAATTATGCAAAAAGTAGTCAATTTCAAAATTTTTGAGGCGGCCGAAAAAGTGGCATTTTTACTTGCGGTTACTAAAATATGCGTGAAATGCAGAAAGGCAGTTTTAGGCAGCTGGTTTTTTATGAATAACTAGACAATAGCCCAAGTTATTATTCGTTCCAAGTCATTAAATTTCGTTGCGGAACACTGTGGAACATTTAAACTTTTTGATGTATAAAAGCAAAAAAAATAAAAAAAATTCTAATTTTTTTTATCAAAAATGACAATGAATTTATTAATTTTTATGTGCTTAATATAAATTTTGTAATACATGCAAATAAAGTACATACTATCATAGTGTGAATCCATTTCAAATCATTAAAATCGGATAATATTGTAAAATACAACACGCGTTTAGAGGAACTGTTTTTTGCTGTTTTTGTTCGCTCTAAATGATATTCCTTCAAGCATCATTTTTAGCTCACAGGCTATCATAGCCTGAGAGCTTATGTGCCCGTCCGTTCTGTATGTATGTGCGTATGTGCGTAACGCGATAACTCATGATAAAAATATCGGATCCACTTGAAATTTTGTATATAGGTATATCCTGATAAGGCGCTTCCCTGATTAGTTTTTGGAGTTCATTCGATATGTGTAAGAGGGGGAACGGGGGGCTCATGCCCCCCGTTAGTTGATATAAATGGGATTTTCATGCAGAATTAAGTTTTCAAAATTTAGATTAGGATCATTCTGATGAGGCGATTCCGTGACTGTTATTAGGTGTTCATTGAATAAGTATAAATAGGGGGAACAGGGGTTCTAATGCCCCCCCCCCCCCGTTAGTTGATATAAATGGGATTTTCATGCAGAATTAAGTTTTCGTTCAAAATTTAGATTAGGATCATTCTGATGAGGCGATTCAGTGACTGTTATTAGTTGTTCATTGAATAAGTATAAATAGGGGGAACAGGGGTTCTAATGCCCCCCCCCCGTTAGTTGATATAAATGGGATTTTAATTGAGAATTAAGTTTTCGTTCAAAATTTAGATTAGGATCATTCTGATGAGGCGATTCCGTGACTGTTATTAGGTGTTCATTGAATAAGTATAAATAGGGGGAACAGGGGTTCTAATGCCCCCCCCCCGTTAGTTGATATAAATGGGATTTTCATGCAGAATTAAGTTTTCGTTCAAAATTTAGATTAGGATCATTCTGATGAGGCGATTCCGTGACTGTTATTAGGTGTTCATTGAATAAGTATAAATAGGGGGAACAGGGGCTCTAATGCCCCCCCCCCCCGTTAGTTGATATAAATGGGATTTTCATGCAGAATTAATTTTCGTTCAAAATTTAGATTAGGATCATTCTGATGAGGCGATTCCGTGACTGTTATTAGGTGTTCATTGAATAAGTATAAATAAGGGGAACAGGGGTTCTAATGCCCCCCCCCCCTTAATTTATATAAATGGGTTTTTCAAGCAGAATTGTCGGATTTCGTTCAAATCTCTGAATAGTTTTGGAAGTTTAATGGTTAAGTATAAAAGAGGGGGATAACTCCTTTTAAATTATATAAATGCTAAATGGGTTTTTATTAAGAATTATCTAATTTGCTCTGAATTTTGGATATAGATTTTTTATATGATAAAGCATGTCTTTGATAGTATAGGAGGTTCAATGATTAAGTATAAAAAAAAGAGGAAAGGGGAGAGCTGTTTCCCCTTCTTAATTTTTTTTTCGAACGGAATTAACCCTTGAAAATATAAGGCTTTAATGTGCAATTAGTATTTGTAGCCTGTGAGCTCAATGCCATCAGTTTAACTGGGCAGTATTCTTTTTATTATCTAATAATAATCAAAGAAATACATAAATTGAATTTTATAATTTCCTCCGTCTTTCTATAAAAGTGTATAATTGTTTAGATGCAATATTTTACATGCAGGTTTATTAAAACATGACCAAGACAGTTAAAGTAATCCAGAATAGAGATAAATTATAGTTAATTTTTAATTAATAAAAAGCCACAATTTAAAGGGTCGGGTACACTTTGAACTAACAAGATATATGGAAAACTGTTCTCGGTAAGCATTGCAGTCAATCCGAAATTAATGAACTTTTAGTTACAACATTTAAAACACATATCAAAAAAGATTCTTTTTATCAATTTTGTTAAAAAAAAAAAAAAAAATATATATACATAATTTTTTTTTTTTTTTTTTTTTTTTTGTCTGTTTCAGTTATTTAAAAATTCTCTGAAAAATATTTCTTATTTTTTGTGAAGCATTAGAAAAATACTAATCGTAAAAAAATAAAAGGATAATTTACTTTAAATAAACCAATAATACCCACTAAAAATAATCAAGATAACACGATAAATTTCAATTATTTACTCAGAATTTTCTCCTTTTTAAATATCTTCCTTAAGAAGATTCAGTTTCAAGCAAGCAATTTCTAGAAGATAAAATTAAACATAATTAATCTGTCGATATTCATCCTCTTAGTTCGTAATTAAAACCTTATGAATTCTTAGAAGGATTACACAAGTAAGTAAATTGTTTGTTTATGTGTAGACAAAACAATAACAACCTATTTTATACTCTTTATGTGGACTTTTTTAATTTGGAAAAATTAATCATTATGATTTTTAAAGTATTTTTTAGTGCTCACAAGGCAGAAGTCCTGTATATTTATCTTAAACATCATTATTTTTATTGACAAATATTCACATTGATTTACTACTGAAAAATAATGATGAAAATACCAAAGTGCATTCATACATTAAAACGCCGAGATAAATGGTGAAGGAAAACTTGCTATTTATCTTTTGCCGATGACAACCAGTGTTTTTTTTTTTCTAATAATATTTAAAAAATACATATAAATTGAATTTTGTAGTATCCTCTATCGTTTTATAAAAATGCGTAGTTGTTTAGGTGC
The DNA here is from genome assembly GCA_964019185.1 of Maratus speculifer. Classification (NCBI taxonomy): domain Eukaryota; kingdom Metazoa; phylum Arthropoda; class Arachnida; order Araneae; family Salticidae; genus Maratus; species Maratus speculifer. The sequence goes on from OZ025296.1 coordinate 39,874,264, forward strand.
GAGAATCGCAGTTTTATATGCAGGTTTATTAAAATACGACCGAGCCAATTAAAATAATCTGGAATCTATACATATATTATGCTAACGTATGTGGTACAAAAGTCACGAATATTTGTTAATTGTTTAATGGCAACGTCCAAATGAAACGCCTTTTATTGGTTACTGTGCAAAAGTCCTTTGGTAAGATTTAGACTGTGGTATATTGGATTTATGTATGTTGTGTTCTTTCGCTGCAATTATGGAGCTTCAAAATATCAGTATTTTTATTGAAATGATGCTGCTTGTAAGGGCAAAGCAAAAATATTTTTTTAAATACAGATTCTAACTCTCCAAACATTATTCTAGCCAACTGTACAATCGAAATTCCCTAAATCGTAACTTCATTTTTTGACTTTTGGCCAGCTTTTTGGGTTTTTGCCCCACTGTGGGACGGGTGGTATATGAAATATAGCCACTTCCACGACGTGTATCCAAAGTAGTTTTGAAAAGAAGAGCTGTATTGATAACAACAATTCATTGTAGGTCCCAATAGAGTGGTAATGCCGTTTTCTTACCAAAAGTTGTCTGTTTTGGTCCAGCTATACGAAATAAAGATATTGTTTAATAGTTTGAATATGTTAAGTAGATAAATATAAAGGTTTAAGTAACACTTTAAAATAATAACCAGCTCTGTAGGAATTTTTTTATTTTTTTGATAAAATGTCAAAAAATGACAAATTTTACCCAAAATTTCGATTTTTGGAGCAAAAGCGCAGACTCAAGCCATTTTTTTTCAGCGGTAAAATTTCGCACAGTTGATGTACTAGTATAAAGGCAACTTTTGGCACCTACCCGTTTTTGATTTTAAAAAAATAATTTTTTTCACTCCACCCTACTGTATAAGAATATATTTTTATTAGACGCCCGTTATTTTCGAAATTGCTTCTTAATAGCTTTTGCACTGCACTAATCAGTTTTCCGAATTCAGAATATCACATTTTCGGACGCTATTCGTTCACAGATAAATATTTTGATATTCAGAAAACATATTTAAGAGATAAACAACAATATTAACCCCCTGACCGCCAAGCAGATGGGCAAAATTTTAACGTTGTTTCCGCCGTACTTATTTTAAAATGCTAAAATTATGATAGAGTGCTACTCATAAGTTACCCCTTCGCGACGGGAGCTCTTTACGAAATTTTTAATGTTTTGTCACCAGTTTTTAAAAACCGAAATTCGTACCTTATTAAATCGAGAAAATGCTCCGATTTAATAAAGCAAATTTTAAAGTGAAATTTTACTGGTGAGGAAAAACAAGTATTCTTAAGCTTTTTTGCGGCAAGTATACGTGTCGCTCGTCCCTAAAGGGTTAATTATTTAAAACTGGATTATATTTGTAGAATTATACTAATTTAAAAAAAGCTTCTATTGCAGTGAAACCTGCAAGTTAGTGTACGGATATATCAGTTAATTATTTTAAAATGCTAAAAATATAATGTTTTATGAATATGATATAATTTTTACTACTTATAGGTATATAAGCCTTGAGAGTATTACTCATAACTTAATTATTTAAAAACTGGATTATATCTGTAGAATTATATTAATTTAAATAAAGCTTCTATTGCAGTGAAACCTGCAGGTTAGTGAACGGATATATAAGTTCGCGGCAGTAAAAAGTTTAACAGCATTAACATTAGTGTGAAAATTAAGATTATTTTGTTAAAAATACATGCACAAATTCAGTTAAGCAGCTGAAAGTGAATTTTAGAATTAGTAGAATCCTAAATCTCGTTTTTTCGAGAACAAAGAAAAACAGATTATTGCATTGTAAAAGCTACTAGGAAAGGTTTCGGGAAAAATATGAAGCACTGACAAAATTTTATTTTTGCAATTTCTTGTCTAAATTTCAAAAATAAATTGTTTTCTGAAGTTTGTAAAGATAAAAGAACACCTTTCGAAATCTTAAGTGACTCGAAACAGGTTATTATATATGTATGTGTTTACGACTATTGTACATTTTCGTTTAAAATCCGCCATGTTTATAAATTAATAAAATTGGTGTAGATGAAAATTCAAAAATAATCTAAATTTAATCGTGGATAGCCGTTTAAGTATTACGTAAGCTTATTTTTAGTCATTTTGTACTCCTCTTTCCCCCTTGCAAGGAAAAATAAGTACATCATAGGTACCTCCCCCCACATTTGCTTATGTAAGATTTCTTGACATGCTAACATCAAATTTGGTTGCCATAGAAAAAATACAGTTAATGATAAATGTATGTTATTAATCCAGGAAATTTACATTTATAGGGGTTGTGATATCGAAAGAAAACAAAATTTGAGTAATATATTGTTACAAATTGCATTAAACAATTCATAGAACACAAAATAGTTATTAATACATTATTATTTACAGCCTTTGAACAAAAAGTACAACAGACTCTAACTTATTGAAGCACATACCTAAAAATTTTAACAAGAATCATAAAATGTTATGCGCTCGGCATTCGCATTTTTACTCTGGTATCCAAGATCTTTGAATCCATGTTTTTGCTTTGTTTATTATTACGTTTTCAGTGTAGTGGCCGAATAGAATGTATCTCGTTTCGAACCTTTGTTTGCTCCATATCTTTTTTTTTTTTTTTTTTAAGTCGTTCAACATACATAGAACACTCATCCAAAGAATGGTCTCCTTTATTTTTGTTATTAAACTATACTTTCTTCGATGTCTAATGCTTACTTAAGAATTCTTGTGACACTCCCCTCCCCCTCCTCTGTCATTCAAGCCGTCATGTCATTGTCATAATCAAGCCGCAACCATAGTTATTGCATAGCGTTCTTGACACTTTATGCAAAAATTACAATAAATGTTTTGTCTACATAATGTTTGTTTAGTCATAATATTGAAAAAAAATTACAGAACCTCACATTATAAAAAACATAGTTACCAGTCTCCCGATTTTTAGAATGCAAGTAAATTCTTATAAAAATGTTCGCTTTATTCAATGGCAGATGTGCGGTTGTATAAAATAAGTATTTCTACACTAAAAATATAGACATTCAAAAAATCGGAAGATTGGGAAACATGTAAAAAAGTAAAATGTGTTTATCAATAATCTTTTTTTAGATTTATGATGTAATTACAAGTAATTACTTATTTTTATTAAATTATAAAATGTAAATACAATTTAAAAAAATTATTATTTTATCAAAAAATAATGTGCAATTTAAAACTTTATTATTTTATCAAAAAAATAATGTGTAATTTCTTTTATTTGAAATATCCGGTAATATCGCATAACACTATGAAAAACTCTAGAAATTTTAGAAATTTCAAAACTTCATTTTGAAAAACATTTTAATTTACGATAATATGTTTATAGATCTGCTATTTTAAAACATTAAACTTTATTCCTTACATAGTTAATTTGCAATTATATTCTATAGAAAATAGAATGCTTGAATCTAGGTTTATACAAACTACATCCAACATAAGAAATACGCAGGTTTCATTATCGTTTACAAAAATGAATCTGTATAATGGAAAAAGATATTCAACAAAATAATAGATTTAAAAAAAAATTCTTTTAATATTTCGATAAGAAAAAAAATATTGTCAGAATCTACCAATCATATTTTATTTCTATCAAGCCCAAAAATATTTCTTTCCTTAATTAAATTTAAAAAACAGTTTTTGAGATATTTTGGCGGGAAAATTAAAAATATTTTATTTATTGAATTAATCCTGATTTTACCTACATTTATTATCTCCATGATTTATTTTTTCTTCCAAAATATATACGTGTTTCATTTTTTTATTTGCAAAAAATGCGTCCGTAATGGAAAAACATGTAAAATAAATTAACTAAAATAGTAGATTTTTTAGGTTATTCTGTAAAAAAATAATAACAATGCACAAATCTACCAATCATAATTTATTTTTTATTTTTATGTTTAAATCAAAATACTAAAGAGTTTTTTTTTTTTTTTTTTTTTTTTTTTTTTTTTGGGGGGGGGGGGGAGTAAAAGTGTACGACAAAATGTAATTTGTGTAGCCTAGTAGAGGATTCGGCTCGCTCATCCTAATAAATTTTTTCAGCTGGGGGTAATTTTGGGTTCCTGGGATCACATGCTGAAAAGTTATAAAGAAATTTTTCAAAAGTTATACCATGATAACGACTGCAATAGGTAGCATTTCTTACGAAATCTACTTATAATTAACTATCAAAACCAGTCACTCTTATAAACTACAATATCTATATTAAGAAAGCTAAACGTATCCGTGCGTAACACATAAGTAATTTTGTGAATGGCAACACTTTTCCCCTGAAATTTCAGTTTTGTAATTTTTGGATACTGTAAATTTTACATTTCTAAACATCACACACTTTAAATTTTTACACCGTTGAATAGAGAAAAAAATGCTCTTTCAAATGCAATTTGTTTGAAAGCTGTATCTCAATTTATTTTTTAGATATTAGTTTTTTTATAGTTTTTAGTACCAATTTGGTAATTGTGGCAACAAAATCAATACATTTTCTCTTAAAACTGCGGGGGAAAAGGAAATTAAAATTCTTAACACTTTCCTATGCAATTTCTGTTTTGCAATTTTCGTTACACCAATTTTTATACTTCTAAGCATCGTATCTTTTAAAATTTTACACCATCGTATAGAGAAAAAAATGTACTTTGAAATGCAATTTGCTTAAAAGCTGTATCTCAATTTATTTTTGAGATATTAATTTTTTTGTAGTTTTTAGAACCAATTATGTAATTATGGCAACAAAATCACTGCATTTTCTTTAAAAATTGAGGGGGGAAAAAACAGAAAATAAAATGCGTAAATCTTTCTCATGCAATTTCCGTTTTGCAATTTTCGTTACTGCAAATTTAACATTCCTAAACATCCCTTTTAAATTTTTATCCCGTCGTATAAAGAAAAAAATGTATTTTCAAATGCAATTTGATTCAAAACTGTATCTCAATTTATTTTTGAGGTATTAATTTTTTTTAATTTTTAGTACCAATTTTATAATTATGGCGACAGAATCACTCCATTTTCTCTTAAAACTGAAAAAAAGGACATTAAAATGCGTATACTATTTCAAAAATATCGTTTGTTATAAGATCCGGTGAATTTCAGTTTTATTTCGTTTAATCATTTTAATAATTAAGTTTTATAGTATTTTGTTTAATTTTAGCTCAAAGTAATATTTGTTTGACTGTTAGATTAACCAATATTTTTTTTTTTTTTTTTTTTTTTTTTTTTTTTTTTTTTTTACTGTAACTAATTTTGCATATTTATTATAAATCAATAAAACAGTTCTTTCTTAAAGATTTTCTTTCGTCGAATTTCGACGGGTTCCACCTCGTTAATAATATAAAGACAATCAAACAAAACGAATCAGACTACATTTGGGCTGAAACATGGAATTTATTGTGGCCACATGAGTTACAACTTTGTTAAAAATACATACAGGGTTTAATTTTGATTGGCTGAAAATACAATTTTGTTCTGTTTTCTGATGCACAAGAATTTCGTAAAAACCATGTTCACAGCAGGTTCAAAAATATGCTATTTTATTTCTTGGCTATGGCTTGGTGCTAGTCTGCTTTCCAACTTTATGTATTTGGGCATTTCAAAACGAAGCTTTGAATAGAGTTATTAAGATTTCTTCCTATTGAAAAATTTCTTAACACTTTTAAACATGGCTTGAATCCTTTTGTGTATTTTCTTCCTCTTACTCGATTTTGTTACTTCAATTACGAAACTAACATCTGAAAAGAAAAGTAGTAATATTAAGTAAACATAAATAATATTTACAATTTTCTGCACTTTTTTAAAGAAGCTATTATTTATATAATAGAATCTCGTTTAGTCTACATACGTTAATGTTTGAAGCAATAAGAGCCTATCTAAGATAAAAATTTCATTCGTAATTAATTTTATATCATATTAAATGTCTTAGTCTCATTTCCTTCAACCGAAAAAACTAGATGGATGTGCTAATCCCAAAACTTTTTTTCTGTCTCATATGTGCATCTTAATATTTTAAAAGGCAGTTAGACGTTAAAATACTTCCATATGAGGTATCATTTTATTTGATGTTGCTTAAAACTAAAAAGCCTTCACTTTATGTGTATTTATCAGCTTTAATTAGAATTAGATGGTTAGATCAAGATGTTTTCCACTCTTTATAAAATATTACTCTTAACTGCAAATTTTTCCTTAACCCTTTAAGACGAGTGACCGGTACATATACTGCAGACGGTGCTCAGAATCCTTGATTATTATCACCAGTAATATTTTCTTGTAAATTTTGCCTTATTTAATCCGATCATTTTCGTAATTAAGCTAAGCAAAAATTTCAGCGTTAAAAAACCGGTGATCGTAGATTAAAAATTATGTAAAAAACGCTCGTCCCGAAGGTGTCAATAGAAACTGAATCTGGGTCAATCCATTTCAAGTGGTTCAGCACTGGTCGCTCGACTATTTTTAAAAAATCTGAAATTTTTTGTACAACAACTCTAACATGATGGAAATTCAAAATGACCGTTATTTTAATTTTACTATTTTTGTTTGTGCATGGCAGCCATCTTTGTTTCATCGTGTACAGTGATTTTCTCAGATACTAGGATACACAAAATTGTAAATATCTCGTCTTTTATTTTCCCAATTGAAATGGGGTTTGCAGCATTTTGTTCAGAATAAAATAGTCTAAATATACAGTGGTAGAAAATTTTTGAAAAAAAAAATTTACAGGCGAAATTTTAGCACAAAATTTAAGATTTTTTCCAAAATCTATCCTTTTGCAGGAGGATATTTTTCATGCAAGAGAAACTGTCAATCTTACACATTTTTTTCTACAAATAGGTCAAAAGTGCGTGTACTCATACACCAAGTCCCAGATCTGGGAGTGGATTTCTCTTTGCGAAAAAAATTCCGAAATTCGTCAAAAATTTCAAAAATCGCACTTTTTAGGCTTTGATATCTCTGGTGAGGGACGGAATAAAAATCTGAAATTCTGGCTTTTGATAGTATTGTGTAGTAGTGTTATGTACAAAAAAATTCAAGAAGGAGATTTGCCTACAAGTTGAGATATGACATGGACAATATGTGAAAACAATACTGCCAAACTATTGTAACCTACTATGTAATTGTTCAACAAAACTGTCAACCTTACACAATTTTTTCTACAAATAAGTCAAAAGTGTGTGTACTCATACACCAAGTCCCAGATCTGGGAGCTAATTTCTCTTTGCGAAAAAAATTCCGAAATTCGTAGAAAATTTCAAAAATCGCACTTTTTAGGCTTTGATATCTCTGGTGGAGCACGAGATAAAAATCTGAAATTCTGGCCTTTGATGGAATTGTGTAGTAGTGTTATGTACAAAAAATTTCAAGAAGGAGATTTGACTACAAGCTGAGATATGACATGGACAATATGTGAAAACAATACTGCCAAACTATTGTAACCTACTATGTAATTGTTCATACCTCCAAAATTTTAAATTAATTAATTATGGTACAAAGTTAAATGTTAATTACAAATATCTTCTTCAAATGCTTCTGTGTGATTTAAACAATTCAGAATGTATGCTAAGCCAACACACTATTTGTCCAGATGAACAAACCTACTAGAAATGCTATTGCAACAATTTTACTCGGAATACATTTCAGGAAAAGTAAATCACAGACAATGGGTTGCAACTGATCGAGTTGACATGGTTTCAATTATTAAACCTAGAGAATTTCATTCAAGTTAACAAGGGATGACAAGACTTGGGTGGCTTGAAATAAAATTTTGAGAAAGAACAGCCTAATGGACTGACAACAGTAACTGGTCGAACTCATAACATCTCTCGTAAATAGTGTTAAGCTCTTTGTTGAGCATATATAGTATCTTTGTAAATTAAATGTTTATTATTTAACTGTTTTCAACAAATGATATTTTCTGTGTAAATATTGTAATAAAAGAGACTAATCTCATTTCTCCTAATGTACTTGTAATAGCATTTTTTAACATTTTTTTAATCAACGTATCGCAGCTTATAGTCAAACTTCCTTCTTGAAATTTTTTGTGCTTAACACTACCATAAAATACTATCAAAACCCAGAATTCCGATTTGTATCTCGCGCCACACAAGAGATATCAAATTTCAGTGTGGGGAAATAGCTGCACACGATGAAACAAAGATGGCCACCATGCTCAAACGAAAAATATTAAAATTAAAATAATAGTGTTTTTGAACTTCCCTCATATTAGGGTTGTTGTACAAAAAAAATTCAGATTTTTTAAAAACAGTCAATCAACCAAAATATTTTCGGGGCCATTGAAATGGACGAATAGCATTTCCAGTATGTTTTGTTCATCTGGACAAATAGTGCATTGTCTTAGCATACAATCTGAATTATTGAAATCACGATCTAAACAGAATTTGAAGATTATCTTTGTAACTTTGCATCATCAACCATTAGTTTAATATTTTGTAAGTATGAACAAACACATAGCAGGATACAATAGTTTAGAAGTATTGTTTTTACATATTGACCATGCCATATCTCAGCTTGTAGTCTAATCTCCTTTTTGAAATTTTTTGTACACTACTACACAATACTATCAAAGGCCAGAATTTCAGATTTTTCTCTCATGTCCCAGCAGAGATATCAAAGTCTAAAAAATGCGATTTTTGAAATTTTTGACTAATTTCGGAATTTTTTTCGCAAAGTGAAATCAACTCCCAGATATGGGACTTGGTGTGTGAGTACACGCACTTTTGACCTATTTGTAGAAAAAATTGTGTAAGGTTGACAGTTTCCCTTACATGAAATATTTCCTCTTGCAAACGGATAGATTTTAGAAAAAATCTTAAATTTTATGCTAAAATTTCACCTGTAAAAATTTATTTTTCAAAGTTTTTCTACAACCGTTCATTTAGTTTATTTTATTCTGAACAAAATGCTGCAAACCCCATTTCAATTGGGAGAATAAAAGACGAGATATTTACAATTTTGTATATTCTAGTATCTGAGAAAATCGCTGAACACGATGAAACAAAGATGGCCGCCATGCACAAACAAAAAATAGTAAAATTAAAATAACGGTCATTTTGAACTTCCGTCATGTTAGGGTTGTTGTACAAAAAATTTCAGATTTTTTAAAAATGGTCGAGCGACCAAAAAAATATTTTCTGGACCACTTGAAATGGATTGACCCATCTAGAAATTTTTAGATGAAAATGATGCATTTTCCATGAATTTTTGGTCATAAAGTTCGTTTAAGAAAAGAAATAGCTGATATCTTTTTTATTTAGAACCTCCGAAAATATTACCACTAGATCTAAACATATTAAACACTGAGCTATAATGTATAGCTTTTAGATATAGTTGTTATTATGCAATTTAAGATGTAAATAAAATATAAAAGCCTTAATTAAACTCAATTTGACTGCACGTTGAAAAGATTTAATAGAATGTGACATCATATCTAACCCCCCTTTTTTTTTACTGAATTGTTTTAATGAAGTTGAAATGTTTAGGTTAAAGTAAATATTTTAACCTTTTAAAGAAATATTTAAGTACTACGTCAATTTACTGCACTTGTCGTTAATGTCTTTATTTTGCCAATGAAAAATGTACACTCCCTATTTATTATCACGTCAATTTCGTAAATGCAAAAATATAGAGATTGAGTTCGGATTTTTATTGACTTATAAAAAGAAAATAAAGATGTTATCATTTTCTTTAAATATTGTATTTATTTTATAATGTGTGTGTCAACATGAAAGAAATAGAAAATTTCAAATGAGAGATACTCTAAAATGGTAAATTCTGGAAGGTACTAAAAATGGGGTAAATAGTTATCTAGTGATTTTTTTTTTTATTTATAGTAACAATTTCCTTGTTCTAAAACGTATATGCAGCAATTATCATGCAAATAGGTCAAAAACTGAAGATTTGTATAAGGAACATACATACAGAGAACGGCCTTTATATATAGATTTCTTACTTTTAAATGTTTAGGCGAAGCAGCTTAAAACGTTCTCCTATCATTTTTTTGAGGATGTATGTATGTATTTTTTCTTTGACCCCCTATCTATATTGCTAAAATATTGAAATTTTATTAAAATTTAAAAACTAATCGATTCGAAAGTAAGAAATTATTTTTGTTACATGCATTTTTGAAAAATATATCTGTTAAATACTTCTGGCAGAGTTTTGCAATTGGGAAAGGGATTTTATTCATGGGACTTTACAATAGATAAAATGGCTGCGTAATCTGTTTTTTTTTTTCCCTTTCATTCACTAAGATTTTTTTTCCCTATTTCTCTTTAAAGCATTACTTTATTACTACACTTATGAGGTTATGGAACTAATTAATGATTATGTAACGATGTTAAGTTTATTATTCAATTATTAAAAAATGAGAAAAAATTATAACAGCATGATGTGCAGAATTTAAATGAAGAAAAATATTAAACACTAAAAAATAACGCAGAATCGTTTAAATAATTTATAAACAAACCTCATTTTTAAATACTTGAAATTTGATTCATTCTTACAGACACTAGCTTTAATTTTAGTTTATTTAACATTATACTGCTAATAAATTCGATGATTGGTACAAAATTAATCTCCAATTTAATGAATATTTCTCATTTTATTCAGATCTATTACAACTATTAAGTTCCTTTCAGTAGTGGAATAAAAAATGGGTGATTTCTTGAACAATCTAATGCTTTACAATGGAGTTATGTTTTAATGTTTCCCCAAACAGCGGATTTTTTGTAGATCCGAACCGAGAAAAAGAGAATGGTCCATTAAAATTAATGAAGATAATTTTCTCTAATGCCTTTCAAAAATTAGACTTTTTGTTGTAAAGTAGAAATTTTTCTCAAAGTAAGATTTGCTTTGTTTAATCTCCGAAATAATTGATTACATAAGTTAAAATTTTCTATTCAGAAAATTGCTTCCAAAAATCATAAAATGATCTAAAATGATTAAATTCCTATTTATGGAGTTTTTGCTTCTATAAAACTTTTTTAATAGAACGATTTTGACCAACTTTAACATTAAATATCTCTTTAAATAATTATTCGATTTAAAAATTGCCTATATCTACGTATTTATGAAACACTTCTATATAATACCACTAATTTTTATGTTTTTGTATGCAGCAGTTTTCTGAATGTTGACGGAGAATGGCCTCCGATCACAAAAAATTCATTGTCAGCTGTGGTGATAGCATAAAGCTGTTATCAGATTCACGGACTTTAGGCTCGACAAGTTTTCAGCCAATTTTAATCCCAACATTTTCCCGTTCAAAGAGAGAAAAAGATTACAATTGTCTTTTGAAAAAGTTGGAGGAAAGGCCGGAAAACCAGTCCTACTAGTACCAGCCGTTAATATTTATCTCCTATTCGTATCAATCGCTTATCTCTGATTCATTGGAATGTTCGATGTTGGATGAAACATCTCGGCTTGCCCACACTTTTTTGGGACTGTGGAAAAAAGTTGGGGTGACATTGCTGTTTGCTATCACACTGCACTGTAAAAAAAATTCTGTAAAGGTACTAAACATTTTCTAGGAAACTAGGATTCCAAGAACTTTTCATGTAACGGTAACAAAAAAAGTCCATGAAACCGATTCTGAAACTTGAATTTTTGCTGTTACCGTTACAGGAAAAGTTCTTGGAATCCCAGTTTCCAAGAAAAAGTTTAGTACCTTTACAGAATTTTTTTTACAGTGTGGGTGTTGGGAGGATATTTCTTGAAAAGTTGGAGGAAGTCAAGAGTTGGCTCAAAAGTCTTGCGAAATGTTGGTGAATCTTATAGCAGCTTTAGTTACTTTTTTTCTTTAGAATAGAGAGGTTTATTTTTCCGATTTGATAAATAATAATCTGGCAACTCTGATTTCTACACTGAAAAAAAAAAAATCTGTAAAGTTACTAAACTTTTTCTAGGAAACTGGAATTCCAAGAACTTTTCATGTAACGATAATAGCAAAAATTCATGCAAAGGAACATGCTACAGGAATTTTCCTGTTACCGTTACATGCAAAGATCTAGGAATTCCAGTTTCCTAAAAAAAGTTTAGTAACTTTACAGAATTTTTTTACAGTGCAGACAGTTTTAAAGTTTAGACAATTTAAGAAGTTGTTTTAGAACTTTAATACGTTTTCCGGTGAAATGCTGTTTTCATCTTTTTCTTTCTTTCTTTCTTTTTTTTTTCTGATAATTCATTACCCAAATGTAATCTCGAAAGAAAACAAACTTTATGACATTTTTTATGCTTCTAATTAAAAACAAAAAAAATCTTTTTCGGCAAACATTAGCAAATATTTGTGCTGGAGAAGAAAAAAAAGTAAACATCATATTTGAATAAACATAAAATTTAATTAATTAAAAAAAAAAAAAAAAAAAAAGATACTTAGCGAGGTTTTTTTTTTTTTTTCTGGCAAAACTATAAGATGTTTCCTAGAATTAAATCAATTTTAATTAGCTTTTCAAACAGTTAAATTTACTTTTAATCTTTTTTATGCAAAATAATAACATGTATGGTTGTATGTCATTCACAGTTTTCTGAAGAGAGTGTTGAGCTGCAGTATGTAATTTTTAACGTTTTTCGGGGATATTTTGCCACATTAATAAACTAATCGTTGGGGGCCACCGTAATATTTACCCATCATGGATATACATAATATAATATATGAAAATAAATGTGTGTAACCACATGTGTAAACATGTGTAAACTATTTAAAAATTTCGTCGCCATTCCAAAACAAAATTTAAACGCATTGTTAATGTACGTAGTAATGCTTTATTAATGAATTGCTGATGAACCAATTTCCACAAATTATACAAAACGCCGAACTATTCCAGTAGTAACGAATTGCGTAAAATAAACACCCTTATAACTCCAAAAGTAATAATCATATTAACTAGCAGTTTACTACGTCGGATGAAGCGTCTCCTTTCCAATTAAAATATATCTTTGAATTGAAATTTGAATGAAATACAGGGTCATGAAAAATCGAAGAATGTGGAAAACAGGATTGCAAATATCTCGGCAGCCAATAATCCGATTGATTTTGTTCTTTAAGCAAAATTTATGTTATTTTATTGTCTTTTACGTCCACTACTTAAAATAAAAAATTTCGAAATTTTTTATATTCCTTTCATCAGAATTTTTTGAGAGTCCGAAAAAAACAGTTCCAGACAATCGAGGTTACTGATAAGGCTTCGTCCCATTCTTACATACTAAGCACATACAAAAATTTCAATTCTCAATCACAATTTGTTCGGGAGATAGAGCGTTTACAGACAGACGGACGGACGACATTTTTTTTTTCTAAAAATATGTTTTTAGGAATCTCCAGTGTCTGAAATGTGTAAATCCGTCAAAAAAAATTTTTCGATTTTCAAAACGATTGCAAGATTTACCCTATACTACGTATGATGGGTAAGTAAAAGAATCTTGTTTCAAACCATTAAAATAAATTTATTCATCTTTCGAATAAAGTTTATTCGGAATTCATACAGTAACTTTTGAATTTTTCGTAAAATTTGTGTACTGTTTTTAGCGTTTTTCGGCTTCGTCTAGATTTTTTAATTTATTTAAATTTATTTTTATTTTTACTTTCACAGAAGAAATCAAGTTACAATTTTTTATGCCAATGCAATTAAATTTGTTTTCTGTGATTCTTTAAACATGTGCAAATTTTTTATACGAATTTTAACATTTATTTGCTTTTTTCATAAGTTTTTTTTTTACCCTTTTTATTTAGCTATTTATTTATTTTGTAACGTTAAGAAAACTAATTAGCTTTTTAAATACTTTTTATTTCGATTTTTAATCAATTTAAGAATTCACACAATTCTGAAAGCAGTTGAAATTGAAATGCTCTTTATATTGTTGAAAAAGTCCTTTTGTAAGAAATCACTTTATTTTCTCAATGGTATCATTTTTACTTCTATATCACTATACATACAACCCCCGTAACATAAATACTGCGACATGGCGACAATGTCGCAAAAAGGGAATGGCCCTTTGCAGAAAACATTTGCACCTGAGTCGGTAAACGCAGATAGCAATATTACTTTTTAGAACTGTGATTTCCATTTGAAATAAAAAGTATTAAAATTAGTGAAGCCATTAGAAATTTCTAGAAAGTTAATTTTTTTATGCATCGAAAGATCCTCAACATCTAAAAAGAAGTGAAACTAGCTATTTACATATGCATATTAGTTTATATTTTAATTATTTAAAGTAATTAAGCAATGTATGCATATTGCATATCCTCCCTCCTGACATTTATTTTATTACAGTTTTCAAACTTGCAATACATTACTAGAAATGGCAAAAATTAGCCGTGTATTTAATCAAAGAATCGTAATATATAAAAGGACAAATTTATGTTATAAATTACTGTAAATATATTAAACCGTCCAACGCTGATTACTTAAATTTAGGTTTTTGGCTTTGCTTTTACATACACTTTAAAAGAACATAAAACAATTAAATTCAAAAATCATGTAATACCTGGCTTATGATAAACTGGAAAATGCGTCCGGCAGTCCCTGGTCGACGTCAAAAAACGGCACAAAACACGAAAAAACTCTTAAAAATAGAAAATCGCAACGAAATAAGTTTACTATATTAGGCTACAGATTAAAACTGAATAAATTTTATTGAAAAGATAACAATGCGTACTATATTGGACTAGAAGATTGAAGCACAATTCCTTTTAACAAAGTTAAAAAATCTGCGAATGGAGAAGAAATATTGAAAGTCACGAAAAGTAATTTAAAAATCTTAGAAGATAAAACATTTACTGTATGGGACTAAAATATTGAACCGATTCCTTTTATTAATGTGAGAAAATCGCAGCAAATCGCAAAAAAACACTAAAATGTTGAAAATAACAAAGGACAAAATTTGAAATATTATGATAAAAGTTTAAAGCAGGATCTCGTTTACAAATGTTGAAAAAGGGCGCAAAACACGGAAAAAAACTACTAAAACTTTGCTTTATGAATTTTGAATAAATTTTATTGAAAAGAAGACAAAATTAACGCTAGTGTGCTAAAAGATTAAAACCGGATTATTTTTAGAACTGTGCAAAAATTTCTGTGAAACTATGAAAAAATCTTAAAAGTTTTTTAAAAATTGCTAAAATTACAAAACTCGTGGGACAAAATTTACTACTGTGGGTTAAAGTATTTTAACTTTTATTCTTTTACTAATGTTAAAATCGACGCGAAACACGTAAAAACTCTATGTATCGCATTGAAAATCGCATAAGGAAAAGTTTAAAATTGACAAAGTCTTAGACTTTTGTTTTTTTCTTAAGTAGAACATTTCAGCATTTGTTACTTCTGAACGCGTGATATTTGTTTGCTCTTCTTCACGCATAATTTCCCATAATTCGCCCTCAGTTTTCTCACGTTGAGTTTTGTCTTTAACTTTTGATAACTTTACTTTCAGCCCAACTACTGTGTCGAATACAAGTTCTCTGTCCGTTATGATCAATCCAAGGTTTGGTATTTCGTTGCAATGCCTCAAGCTATAAAATCATTGGCCGATTCATTGAACTTCATTTCTAAATTCTTTAACTAGTTACCAGCGTCTATTCTTCTATTTTCTGCTTGCCCGGTAAAAGTAGACTTAATTTTTTCATATAATACTTTTGCATTTTCTTCGGCTGCAAAATACAGTGTCTGTTCATCGTATAACGGCAATTTAATGTACGCTACGGTGTCACCATTTTTCTAGTCCCATTTGATGGGATCTTTTTCACTCAGATCTACTGCTTTAACTTTGGATATGACATTATCCAATCTTTTTAAGCTTGAAGCTGCTTTACTTTTGAGATTCCACACGAAATAATTAGTTCTGTTTTAATTCGGGGACATTTAGCCTATCTACTATTCCTTTAAACACAACTACACTGGTGGACAAAATTAAGAGATGGATGGCATTTTCCCAACTATCTCGAGAAATACCGGATAAAAATCAATGAAAATTGGTATGGATATAACTTATAGTATGACAATAATATGTGCAAAGCAAAAATTAAAGGGCCATTCATTGGCAAGAGTTACTGCCAACAGTCCAATGTGGACTGAAATTCATGATGAAAGATGGCAATGGAAATGAGGCTTGTATGGGGTGTGGTCGCCTCTAGTATGGTGTGTGGTCACCTCTGACAGATAGACAGCATGCACAACGAGTACGCATGCTGTTAATAAGAGAGTTAAGGATTGCTTGTGGAAGACTCTCCCACTCTTCCACCAGAGCAGTTTTTAACTCCGAAATGGTTCTGTGTGGGGGTTGGCGTCTCGCAATAGCCCTTCCAAGAGCATCCCAAGCATGTTCAATGGGGTTAAGGTCAGAAGATTTGGCTAGCCAATCCATTCGATGAATATCCTCGCTTTCCAGATACTCCTCAGCGGACATCTACAGCGACACAACTGTCTGGGGACCTAGCTGCTGCCACAGGAACATTAGTTTTAAGAAAGACTGTTGCCAGAAGGCTCGGAGAAAGAGGGTTGTATGCCAAGAAGCCCGCCATTTGCATCCCATTCACTCCCTTTCATAAACGAGAGCGTGCACAATGGTGCAGACAGCACCAACACTGGACACAGCTCCAATGGGCTAATGTTCTGTTCACATATGAGTCCAGATTCAGTGTTCAACCTGATTCTCGGCGAATATTCATATGGCGGGAACCTGGGACCCGATACAATCCCAGTAACATCATGGAAAGGGACCATTATGCTGGTGGAGGACTGAGGGTTTGGGCAGAGATCATGCCGGATACCCGCACACCGCTCCATATGTTTGACACTTGTTCCGCGAATGCCCAGAGGTACAGGCAGGAGATCCTACAGTCCAACGTGCGTCTTTTCAGGGGTGCTGTTGGCCCGGAATTTATTTTTATGGACGACAATGCCCGACCACATAAGGCTGGCCTGGTTGAGGAGTATCTGGAAAGCGAGAATATTCATCGAATGGATTGGCTAGCCAAATCTCCTGACCTTAACCCATTGAACATGCTTTGAATGCTCTTGGAAGGGCAATTGCGAGACGCCAACCCCCATCTAGAACCATTCCGGAGTTAAAAACCGATCTGGTGGAAGAGTGGGAGAGTCTACCACAAGCAATCCTTAACTCTCTTATTAAAAGCATGCACACTCGTTGTGCATGCCTATATTGTGCATGTCTATCTGTCAGAGGTGACCACACACCATACTAGAGGCGACCACTCCCATACAAGCCTCACTTTCATTGCCATCTTTCATCATGAATTTCAGTCCACATTGGACTGTTGGCAATAACTCTTGCCATTGAATGGCCCTTTAATTTTTGCTTTGCACATATTATTGTCATACTATAAGTTATATCCATACTAATTTTCATTGATTTTTATCCAGTATTTCTCCAGATATTTGGGAAAATGCCATTCATCTCTTAATTTTGTCCACCAGTGTACTTTCGATTTCAAAATTTAACAACCACGATTTCTGCTGCCATTTTGTTGATTTGAGTATCACGATTGTGGATGTTGACAGATAGAACAAATAGTTTATTCGACGAACACAAAACAGTTAATTTAAACATAAAAATACTTAATCAAACGGAGATTTTTTTCGCATCCTATTTACACAGAAAAGCTTTTAGCTCATCTACCTTTCACCAGACAAAGTGTGTATGAGGGGGGGGAATGCTGGCTGTGCTCATGCAGGATGTGCAATGAAAAATGTTCACTCGTCTCTCACTCCAACAATTTCTAATAGAAAAAAAGCATGCATTGCATTTAAGAACTATCTCGCAATTTTCGCAATCAATTGTGATACTAAATTTATAAATAAATTAAAACAAAGAAAATAACGAAAACAAAAAAAAAACTTTTACATTTCATAAAATATAACGAAAAATATTTATGAATAGAAAACTGACATAAAGATACTTAATAATCAATTCCATAGACATATGAAGAACAGAGGGGCATAAAGCCAATAACACATTGTCCTAAAACTAAAAAGCGCGTGGAATTACAGTAAAGTTTCAGTATCAGAAGTGTGCAAAGAGAAAACTCCGCCCGGGGCAATGTTTCAATTTGGCGTCCCCCTTCCCCCAACTTGACGCTAAACCCCCCAAAAGGATGTTGGTAGTATAAATTTGGCACCCCATAAATTTCTGCACCCAAGGCGACCGCAATCTTTGCCCCCCCCCCCCTTTCGCACGGCACTGTTCAGTATACAGTTAATTTAACTAATTGTGTGTATATATATAATATGTGTGTGTTTGTATGTATATATGTTTCATATTTTATTATTTTATGCACAATTTCAAATAGACATGTTCTATTTTAAAATTTGTTTAATGATATTCGTCTTAGTGAATGTTAATTTTAACTGTTACGTTTTATAGATGGCTCTCTGGGCAAGAGTGCAGAAACTTCATGGTGAAGCATTACAACAAGTAGTATTAGCGTACGGAGAAAATTTTCCAGTTGATGTTCGAAGCGCTCTGGCGCAATGGATTGAAGAACAACCTTGGTAAATTGATTTTAGTTATTTATTAATGTTAATGGAATTAAAATATGCAAGATGTAAGTAAAGTATTATAAAATCTCCTTCATCAATGCATGCTTGAATATCAGAAGCGACGCTTTTCTATTTTGATCTGGTTATCGAGTAATAATATTCGTAAGAATAATTTTAAGTTTTTCTTTTTTTCATACCTTAATCATGTATTCAAATTAAAATATTAATGCAACATTTCATCTGACTCTAAAAGAGCTTTTAAAAACTACAAATGTCGATTAGAGTAATTTTAAACTTCTTTTATTAGGTTAATGTGATACTCTAATTGTAAAAAAATGTTTATCATTTGTTATTTATCTGCATCCATGTGTACACAAGTAGACATGTACCTATGCCATCTATCTTAGAATATTCTGAAGAGATTTCTAGAAATTCAAGGCATTGATATTTGATATGTTTTTATATTTCAAGTTTTTTACTTACAACAATACTTCACTATTTGGACATTTTCCTAAAGATGCTCTCGAAACTGGTAGACGTCCGGTGCTGGACTTGAACCCATTCGCGGCCGTCGACCTAATCGTTCGGAGTTTTCCATGTTTTTCTTCGAACCATGGATTTCTTTGCGTAAATACACGTTATCTCCATTTGAAAGACCTTCACGAAGGGCACTTCTTTTTTTTAAGGCCTATATCCCTCGTGTTCATAATTGGCCGTCACAAATACAATCAACCTGAAAAAAAAAACGTCAACTGAGCAGAAAATAATGTATGTTTGAATTTTTCCGTGCATGTAGGATGTGGTGTAGCCATGGTAGGAGTCCAGGCACTGTGGATATCACGATTTTAAAGAAATATTATTTGTATTATCCAATCTCAGAACTTTCATCGATTAAACAAGGCAAATGTAACTTTACGAAATTAGTGGTATCGAGAGGTGCGTCATTGGCAGGGGGAGAGGCCTCAAAAAATTGTGATGACCATAAAAAAAGTCGACTCTTTCTATTTGGTATATCGACATTGTACAACCTTACATTTAATTTAGTTTCAACTGCCTTACTTAATGATATTGCTTGCACATTTTTTCTAATTTTCTTTTGTAGGCGAAAAACTCACTGATATATATATTTTTTCTCGATTAAATATCTCAGGAATGAATTGGATCCAAATAATCCTCAACATGACGCATTAGCTTCTCAGCTGGTCGGTAACTTAATCAAAGAAGTGGAATTAAAAACGACTAGTGGTGATGATTTTTTAATGCGCCTGAAGCTTAGTGAAGCAGTTAATGACTTTAAGGTATATTTATAATTATTAATTTATTTTTTATATATCTTCTTTGTTTCATCTACGTTTAATTATTAAAAATTTCGGAAGGATTACTTGTCTCATGAAACAATCTTTTTTGCAGAATAAATATTCCAGTAATCCTCAACATTTAGTGAGAATTATAAAGCATTGTCTACAAACCGAGATAAGGATTGTTCAACAAACAGAAAACGTAAGTATACGATTTATAGACGGAATCCCAGTGGGTAGCGCTGTGATTCCTGAGGATTCTGTTAGAAATCAGAAAAATGAACATTTTGATATTCCACATGCGAAGGTGTGTGTGTGCGTGTGTGTGTGTGGGGGGGGGGGGGGGGGGTTCTGGGGATAAGGCCATACTCATTGGAATAATCACTGAGCCATTCTTTATGACGCTAAATTCAGAGACCCCTGTGTTAGAAATCCAAATGATTGTTTTGACGGTCTTAGCCGTAATTTTCAGTGGTATCATGCTGTGTACCCACTGGGACAGCCTGTATTTATTTTTTTATTTATTGGGTTGAAACGTAAAACCTTCGTTCTGAAATTTTAAAACACATTTAAATCGCTCAGTTCTAGTGTTTAGCAGAAGTGTAATAATCTAGGTGTCAGCGGGTAGTCTCGTACCAATAAACTATTTAGTTTTTTGCACTTAAATTTTATTAGTATTCTTACAAAAAAAATTCGACGAAAAATAACAAATAAAATTTACTAGTAAGAGATTGCTAGTTGGTTCCTAGATTTTTACACCCTTGAATGAAATTGCATTTGAAATAAGAATAAGGGTGTAAAAATCTTAAGGGTGCCTATATTTTTATTCCCTTAAGAATAAAAAATTGCATTTTTTCGACCATCAACACCCCACCTTTTTTTAACTTGAGAAAAACTCTGATATTAATTTACATAATTATTAAAAATTATGTTCTCTCTTTTCAGTTTTGCAATGGTTTATCTACTCATATGCAGATAATACCAGATCCTGCTCACGAAATCAGTTTGACTTTAGATAAACTAAAGCAGATAACGCAGGTACTGATATTTTGCTTTAGTTGTAGTTAAATATTTAAATATTAAATTATTAGTACTTTATAGAATACTTGTTCTTGTAAATAACCAATTGTCACTGTCAAAACTTTGTGTAACGCGAGTTTGGGTGTTTGAATAACTAAAATTGTGTTCATTTGGCGAGTAGAAAGTTACGAAATGAAATATGAATGCAACTCAAACGCAAGTACTAATTAATTAAATAATATATTTTTTGTGTTTTAATTTATTTTCTATATTTTACTTGTAACAATTTTATTTTTTTCTCATCTGGAGCAGCATCTTTAGACTTTTTGCCAATAAAAAACACACGAGCAACCAACCAATCTTGTAAAAGCAGCACCCAAATTCTAACAGAGTTATTGGAAAACTTTTTGACACCATGTAAAATAACCACCGTGTAAAAACCAGTAACAATAGGAAATATGGAATAGAAAAATTCATTATGATATTTAAATTTCGTAGTTATCAGAGTATTTTCACAAAGGTTAGAAAGCTGTTAGGCATACCAGATGTTCCAGTAGTATAATTAAAAAAAATAGTCAAATAAACCGAAGTCATAAATAATTTCCATTTTTTTAAACGTGTTTTTAAAAAGGCATATAAAAATATGATTACCAGGGTATTTTGGTTAAAAAAAACTATACTATGCATTTTCAATTTTCATCAGCCAAATTTTGCGTGCTGTAACTAAAAACTGTAAATTAATCTACGATTATTTCAAGTTATTAATTAAATTATCCAAAAATGCGCTGAAACTTCAGCTATCTAGGCTAATCGTCACCTGAGAATAATAAGGTTCTAACTGTGTTTTTTAAAAAAGGAATTATTCATATAGAAAGGTTCTATTTGTATCCATGAAGACATTTCTGGATTAAAATAACGTCATAATATAATAGTAATGCCATATGTAAATTATATATGCATCATTTTGATGCAAAAATGCCTTCATAGATACAAATAGAACATTTATAATATCGATAAGTCAATTTTTTAAAAAACATAGATAGAACCTTATTATTCTCAGGTGAGGTAATGTATCCTTAAAGCAAAGGGGGTACAAAAAGAAGGCTTTATTAATGGAGATGTAAAAAGTCTTTAAAATCATTTTTGTTCGTAATCTCTTTTTTCCTCATTATTTATGCTAATCGTATACAACACACACGCTTTATACTCAAAAGTTCAGTAATACTTTTTAATTTTTTAGGACATAGTTGAAAAATGTTTATGGAATCGGTTTGTCTGTCTATGTCTGTCTGTTGGTCCGTGCTCTAACTCGCGTAAATATAGTCCGATTGCCATGAAAGTCATAGATATTGTTGGGTATCAATAAAGCATCCTCGGCATTGAAAATGAAGTGCATTGCATTTACGGTTTATTTACAGAGACACTAAAAAAATCAATTACATTATGATCTATCATAAAAACTATTTGCGATGTATTTTAATGTCATTACACTATTTTAAACATACTGAAATTTGTGCATATACTGCTAAGGTGCACTACACAGTGATTGCTGTAAAACAGGATGTCCATAAAATTTATCGTTCATATACAGAGACACACAAAAGAACAAGCAAGAAAAGATATTCTGTAAGTGAGGCCTACGAATGAATTGAAAGTGGGTTTTTAATTGTGATACGCATTTTTAAATTGAACTATTTTTCTTTAAATATTACTTGGTGTGTACAAATTGTACTGATCATATATAGGGCTACACAAAAGTTCTCAGGTGCTTTATCCGTTTATTCATGGAAATTGCTGAATGCAAATTTTCAAATGTGCTATTCAATTAACTGAACTAACTTTAAGCATACAAGTCCATAGATCATATACAGTGCTGCACAAAAAAAGGTTATTTTTTCTGGTGATTTATTGCAATATAGGGCTTTCAAATACGTTATTTTTGTTGTTGTTGTTGTTTTTTTTCTTTTTTTTTTCTTTTTTTTTTTTTTTTTTTTTTTTTTTTTCACAAATGTTTTCTTTGGACATCCAATTTCATCTGAATGTGTTGAAAAGTATTACATAATAAATGCTGACGAATGATTTTTCATTAATGTTTTAAACACAAGGGTTCCGATTTGCCTAGAATTCGAAAATAAAGAAAGACACTATCTCTGAAATAGATGTCATATACTAACTTAGAATTATTTAAATATATATGCCGAATATTGACGTTAAACACAAATTTTAACGATTGTTTAAAGGATAAAAAGAAAATTATGCTTTTCGAATATACAGGGTGAGTCATAAATATCGAAACAATAGGCTATCTCCTCAAATATTGCCCCTAGACCCATACTTCCAATTGCAAAAATTCATAGTAAAAGGTGAAATTTCTGATAAGATAAGTTGCAACTCCATGGGGGGTCTATTTGAAAAAATACGAAAATTAACTTTTTATACGGCCCCCGTAGGTCAAAATTCCCAATTAGGAAATTATTCCTTATCCATTCCTAAATTGAACAAAACAAATTTCATCTCCGTATCTAAAAATCCCATAGAGATATTAAATCCCAAAATCCTCAAAAATTCCTGACTTACACCACTTTTCCCTGCCTCTAAACTGTGCTTTCTTCTCTGTGATTCAACGCTTTTTAGGGAACATTCACAAATTGCAAATTGATAAAAATCGGTTTAAGATAGGGCTTTTTCTTTGGACATAAAATAGCAGCGTATAGTTTTTACGCTAAATTGGTATACCAGACGTCTGCCCGAGTCAAAATATCTAGGTCAAGTCTCAAACCGACCCATAGGGGAAAAGTTCGGCGTGGCCTGAAAAAATGTCAACATCATAACCCGAACCGGTCTGGAAAATAGTTTAAATCATAGCCCGGTTCAGTCGCAAATTTCTACATAGTTTTTGAATTCGGCGTGGGAAAAAAAATGTTTCATATGAAGGAGTTCTGACCAAAAAATTCTTTTATAGCTTTTCGTTTTTTATATTTATACTTTTTATTATTAAAGAAGCGCCAAAGGCTGTAATATATTTATTTTATCAATGAATCTCTATTTATATGTAAATGTTTCACTTATATTTTAATATCGTTAATCCATATCCCATGCGTGGGAGACTCTGAAAAATGTTATACACTAAAACTTTTTAAGACGGAATAACATAGGAAAGAAAAAATACGTTATAGTTTGTTTGTCTGTAGGTTTGTTTGTATGTATGTCGGCCAATTATCTACTCTATGGAACACAGGCCCTAAGGGGTGGGTTGCTCTGCGTGGGGGTCTTTCTAAGGGAACCTAACCCGTATTAACGCAAGGTTCGAAGATAACCCCGGAAAACTCCGAACGGTTAGGCCGACGGTCCCGATTGGGTTCGAACCCAGCACCTACCGTCTACCAGTTTGAGGTCAGAACCTCTCGGCCACTGGTGGGGCCAAACACGTTATAGACAGATGCTCTCCCTAGAAGATGTAATTGGAGCTTATTTTCTTTTCAGGTACTATTGCATTTATTTTGCATGGATCAACATATTTTCCGTTTAAGACAGAATTCCGTCATGGGCAGATTTTTTTTTACTGGTTTTATTGTATTTAATTTTTTTAGCATTTGAATAATCTATTTAAAAAAATAAATTTTAATGTTTTTTTTTTTTCTTTTGTAAAATAAAAGTTTTAAAATCTATATGATTTTCGTAAAAAGATTCGATTGAGCCGAATTATATTTATTTTATGTACGTATTAAGTCAGTCAGAGACAGTGATTTTATTAAGGGTTTTGTCGAAACCGGGTTTGAAAACTTCATCCACAGTGCACCTAAGTTGAAGGAAGTAGGCCCCTTCTTTATGAAAAGTACGCTAGGCCCGGCCTGGCAAGTCTTCCGAAAAAAGTAACATCTCGGTCCTGGCCCTACCTGGGCCCAGAATACAGATTTTTAATATCCTCTGGAGGACGATAAAAAGCCTGAAGTTGTCAGAGGTAAATTTAAAAAGAAAAAAAAAGACTTAATCTGCATCTTAGAAAAAGCATTTTTTAAAATAACTGAAGACATTTAAACAATACACTTCGTTTTTTTGCATAATGAATTTTTTATCCTCTATTTCTTGTCTTTAAATTATTAAATGTTAAGAATTTTTAAAAGAAAAAAGAACTTGAAACACGTCATTTTTGATTTTTTTTACATTAGTTTTGTTTCGGCAAATTTGAAAAAATGTTTACTTTTGAAAAAATGTTTGTTTTTGAAAATATGATTTTTTTAAAAGTTATATTATTTTTTCAATAAATATTTTTAATAGTTTTAAAATTAATATAAAAAAAACCCTTGGAACAAAACTAAAATCAGATTTTCATCTTTAATTAATCGGAAAGAAATTGAAATCCGATAAATGATGTTACGAGTTATAACGATTTTTGATTGTCCCATTTAAACCAGTACTAGCCACATGAAACTTTTATAAATTGTATGAGAAATTTTAGAATGTGATTTTCTTAGCAAATTATAATGCTAACCATCACAAAAAAAGAAAAAAATCAAAATTCTAACTCAAGAAATATATTTTTTACGCGTTTTCTAGAACTGTTAAAGTAACATTGTTTTTTGAATTGCGCGCTTTTCAATTTGTGTCTAATCCCTTAAAACCTGATGAATTTTTTAAACGGCTATAACTTTGCGAATTTTGGAGATATGAAGATGCAACTTTTTGTTTCTTATTCAGGACTGAATAAGGAAAGTTTTCCTAATTGGAATTTTTGTCCTACGGGGGCCGTATAAAAATTTAATTTTCGTAACTTTTCAACTAGACCCCCCATGGAGTCGCAATTTATCTTATCAAAAATTTCACATTTTTTTATGAATTTTTGCAATTGGAAGTATGGGTCTAAGGGCAATATTTAAGGAGATAGCCTATTGTTTCGATATTTATGACTCACCCTGTATAATGTTTGGATTTCAATTCTTTTATTTTTATATTTTGGACTACAATATTTTTATATCTTGACATTGATTCGGATATTTGGCTCTCCAGATTACTAGAATTCGGGTAATTACAGTTGTACTGTGTGTTTAATTAAGAAAATAAGTGTCGAACGCATGAAAACATATAACGAAATGTGTTTTTTAAGGGGACAGTAGATCTTTATTTGAACAAAATCGTCTATAGCAAAATCGACGCAAAAAAGTTCTATTTCTGTGGTATAATAGTACCAAAACATTTTTTTCTTATTAAAATATCATTTATGAAGGTTTTAAGAAGTGAATAATAAAGGAAAGTGTTTTATGAACTTTAAATCTGTTTTTCTCAAAACTAATTTTTCAGCGTTTTTAGATTTTTGAAATACTCATTGCGACGTAATTTTTGATCAATATTTGTGAAATTGATAAGGAAGTATTCTGATATTGTTTTAAAAGAAATTGTGTAGGCTTTTTAAAATTAATCTTCATGAAGATAGTCAAATTTGATTTTTTACTTATTAAAAGGAAAAATTTGGATGAAAATCGATATGGAATTTAGAAAAAAAAAATCTGTAAAATATTAACTATGCAAGAGATTAAAAAAATATGTCACAAATTTGTTTATAATAGAGTTTTAAGGGGACAAGGGACCTTGAAATCCTTAAAAATAATTTTTTTTATTTTTTTGTAAATTTCACCTAAATATTATTCAAGGGTACATTATATGCATTATAACATGCATTTATCACAAAAAAAATGCAAAAAAATAATTATTTTTGACAAAAAAATGGCATTTTACGCAGCGTCTTCGAAATCTTCGAAATGCGCCCTGCGCATTCCATATCAATGAAAATCCCCAATATTTTTTATGAAAGTTTGTTTTATATATATAAACAAAATTGTGCATCGAATTTTGAATATTTGAATTTAAAGGTTAAAAAAAAAAATTGAAATTTTGAAATTTTTTCGAACTTTTTTTCAAAATTTTCAAATTTTTTCAATTTTTTTTTTTATTTTTTGTAAATTTTATCTTAAATATTATTCAAGGGTGCATTATATGCATTATGGCATGCATTTATCACAAAAATATTTTTAAAAAAATATTATTTTTGAGAAAAAAATGTAATTTTACGCAGCGTCTTCGAAATCTTCGAAATGCCCCCTGCGCTTCCCATATCTATGAAAATCCCCAATATTTTTTTGGAAAGTATGTTTTATATATATAAACAAAATAGAGCATCGATTTTTACATATTTGAATTTTAAAATGTAAAAAAAAAAAAAAATTGAAAATTTTGAAAAAAATTTCGAAAAATTTCAAAATTTCAATTTTTTTCTTTTTTTTAACTTTTAAATTCAAATATTCAAAATTCGATGCACAATTTTGTTTATATATATAAAACAAACTTTCATAAAAAATATTGGGGATTTTCATTGATATGGAATGCGCAGGGCGCATTTCGAAGATTTCGAAGACGCTGCGTAAAATGCCATTTTTTTGTCAAAAATAAATTTTTTTTTGCATTTTTTTTTGTGATAAATGCATGTTATAATGCATATAATGTACCCTTGAATAATATTTAGGTAAAATTTACAAAAAATAAAAAAAAAATATTTTTAAGGATTTCAAGGTCCCTTGTCCCCTTAAGTGATAAAAATGCAAAAGCAAGAAAATATCTCAAAAATTAAGACACGAGGAGCATTTTAAATTTTCGTTTAAAAATTTATATATTTTTAAAAAATTAAAAATTTTAATAAGATTGGAAATTTTTTTGAAGGTGTTCTATATGCTTTTGATGAAAATGTACGCATGCACAAAATTTCATACTGCTATGAAGAAAATTAAAAAAAAAAATAACGTCCGCACCGTCCCCTTAAACTAAGCATATGAATTTTTTCAGTGTAACTTTCATTATAGTACAGTTTTAAATAATATAAGCTATGTATTCATTTTGATATGCAAAATATTCAACACTAACCTATATTTGAATATAACACGCAGCTCTGTTAATGAACTATTTTTCATTCATATAAATCCTTTTCAAAACTGTTTTTTTTTCTTCTTCTAATATGACATATTGTAAACGTGTTTATGTTTTAGGAAATTGCCGAAGAAGTTCGCCAAATGCAACAGGGACAAGAAGCTTTCGTGATACAGTATCAGGAAAGTGCAAAACGACAAGGTATAATGCACGATTTTTCGTCCAGAAAAATTCATGATACTCTTATTAATGTTCTTAAATTAAGGAAATCGAGATTAATTTAATTTTTTTCAATTAGAAACATCACATAACTCGGATGTAGTTTTCTAGCCTTACCTAAGCAGCCTATTTAGATAAAACGAGAAATTAAAATTAAATAACTGAACATATGTTCAGCGTTTTCAGAAACTCCCCCTTCCACAAGGAGTTAAAAAAGGAGTTGAATATTTTAGAACATTTGACAAATCTCAACAACCGTTTTACGTTGGAGTCTGAAATTCTGAAAAAAAAATCTTAAAAAAACAAAAACAATAATTGAACTTGCATTTCAAGGATTTTAAAACGTCCTCTCTTAAAGGAGTTACAAGGGAAGTCGAAAATTTTAGAACATTTGACATATCTCGGCAGCCGTTTTAGGTAGGAATGTGAAATTCCAGAAAATAAAACTATTAAGAAAATAATAAAACATGTATTTCAGCAATTTTAGAAATACCTCCTAAGGTGGTTGAAGGGGTGGGATTTAAATCTTAGAACATCTGGCTTATATGAGCAGCAGTTTTATGTAGAAGCGTGAAGTTCCAAAATTAAATCTGCTAAAAAAATTATCATACATGTATTTCAGGAATTTTAAAAATCATCTTTAGCGGGGTTAAAGGGAGGGTGGATCGAAAATTTTAGAACATTTCTCCATTCCATATCTTAGCAGCCGTTTCAGGTTGGACCAAAAAATTCAGGATAATAAACTTATTTTAAAAATAATAGTTAAACACGTATTTTACCTATCTTTTAAAAAAAGCCTCTTCCTAAGGGTTTAAAGAGATCTTTGGAACAGCTCCACGAAGCCTGTGTTTCGATCCCCCCCCCCCCCTTGGAGTGGGTCTATTCCCGATCATTGCCCCAATCATTCTTATCCTTGCATTATTTAACCATATCAATCATTGGTATTAATTAATTATATTTACTACTTTAATACCAATATCCTTATTTTTTAAAATAAAATATTACTGTTTAGAAATAATTATTGAAATCAAACTGCAAACTTTTATTTTTATATGGCAATACATTACTTATGAGGGAAAATGAGAAAGAAAATATCACATTCCTGTAAGAAACATATTGTTCCATCATTGATGAACAACACATAATTTCAAAGATACATCCGCCAAAATTAATCAGTACAAACATATTTTTCATTTATTTGGATAGTAAAATGCAACGTAAAATAAATGTTGAGATTTACAATAAACTTTAGGAATGTAATTATTATATTATTTTTGTCACATTTTGTGAAAGTTAAATATGAGTTTTCATTTAAAATGTCCCACACCCTTCCGTCACATGAGGGAGGGATGGGACATTGTTTTCTTGTTACTTTAATTCGTTTTATTAACCCAATACTTTAAATATTATCACCGAATTTACATATTTTAAATATGTTAAAATGTTTCAAGATGTTAATCTGAAAATTTCCTTTTTTTTTTTTTTTTTTTTTTTTTTTACTAGCGAAGCATAATTTGTAAAAATATTTTTGTTAAAATTGTCCCACCACTATCTAACATCCCTATGTTCATTTTTTGACTTAAAAAATATAATTTATACTAGCGATATAATGTTATCTATTTTTTCATATTTGTATTAAAATTTTTCTTTCATTTCGGAATTCGGGTTAATTCTTTCGTGACGGAAGCCTTTTACGAAATTTTTAATGTTTTGTCACCGTTTTTTAAAAACAGAAATTTGTTTTTTATTAAACCGAGAAAATGCACTGATTAAATAAGGCAAACTTTCTAGTAAAATTTTACTGGTGGGGATAAACGAGGATTTTTAAGCCATTTTGCGGCACGTATACGTGTCGCTCGTCTTCAACGATTTTTTTTTTTTTTTTTTTTTTTTTTTTTTTTTTTGTCAGATTTGGGTGGGGTGTTTCAGATTGACTTTAAATAGAGGATTTTCGGGTTAGGGTAAATAATGAACTGAATAATTAACTGAAAATAATAAATTAATGATATTTGTTTTTGTCTATAGCTCAATTTCAGCAGGCGTCATCAAATCCAGAAGTAACAGCTAAATTGCAACAAGAGAAAGAATTGTTTGAGCAGGCTGTTCGGCGAAAAGTTGCCGATTTAGTTCATTTAAGAATCGTAAGTAAATTTATTTCAGACACATATTTGTAAACTTTCGTTAATGAAATGTCATAAAATATTCTCCATGGTGGATAATGAAATATCGGTTAAATGCAGATACCCTTTAATCAGAGCCTGATTACTAACGGGGCACTCTCCCATCAATAAAATTATATAGAAATTTTCGTCTTGCTTAAACGCCTTTTTCATTCAAAATTTCTATCATGAATAAAGAATCTTTTTTATTTATTTTTCCTGGTGGGAGTGTGCCCCGTTGATAATCAGGCCCTGCATTTAATGTGCATAATCGCATCCTGTGTTATTACTGTTATTTCAGTTTAATGAAATTTCAATTGCAGTCTTCATAAACAAAATATAATTTTAACTTTTTAGTTGATTTCTTAGTGAAACAAATCTTCAAGTTTAATCCTTAAGGGTGAATGGGTACTTGTGCATGGCATATTTATGTATCCGCATATGGAAACATATGTTGACATGTACTAAATATAGCATACGGTAGAACGAAAAATTAAAATTGAAATTTAAGTTCGCCTTAAACCTCACTTTAGTGAATTTCATTAATTTGTATTGGATGATTTTTCCGCATTACAGAGAATAATGACGACTTAAAAGTTCATGCCTATTTTGCAAAAATTTTTGGACCAAGCCAAACTTTACTGATTTATGAACAGACTTTTCCACGTCGAGAAAAGTATTTTCATACGGGAAGATTCAACAGGAACTGATTATTTTGGTCTGTAAGACTAGGAGGAACGAAATCAGTCTCGGCTTCGTACGGAAAAAATAAGTTAGGATACTCCAGGGAAAAAAAATTAAATTTTGCCTTGGGAAATAAATTTTGCTTTGGGAAAATGCCATTAATGAAAATCAGCCCGAACCCGGCCCGCGGGTCGGGCCGGGCTTGGGCTTCGGGCCGAGGCCCGGCCCGTGCAGATCTCTATAACGATTCCCCATCTCAATAGGGAACCAAAAGACGCCTAATCGCTACAACAAACCGCCAGACGAAACCAGTGAATAAGGGACACACAAGGCCAAACACAAACAAAAAAGCTTCGTAAAGTTCATTTTGATGCTGGGTCATGTCTGATGCTGTACACTGCCCGAAATGAGATGACATCGCGGTGTTTAAGGCTGCATTCAGACTTCAATATTTTCAGTTTAACTAAGGCGGCGCGTTTTATGTCCCCACACGGCACGTTTGATGTTAACGAGCTTTCCAGTTTAACTTCAATCCAAGTGTAGGACAGGAATCTTTCCCTTCAGTATGGTTTAAGATAGTTACCTCCCTGGCTATTATATCTTCCCTGTTTTCTATTGTCAGTAAACCGCTGTGGGGAATAAAGAAAAGGGAGTTCCGGAAATTCAGTACAACTTGAGAGTAGTCAGGTCTGTTTTGGCTTTAAGGAGTGCCAACCCGGCGTGAAACCACCACACGTAACCTCCATCTAAATTGAGTAGTGAACATAAACATGGATTTCGAAACAAAGCACGTTTAAAGGGTATAATATGGATTCACTGGTGGAGATCCTAAGATCATTCATTATGATCTTAGGATTTTAGGGTTATTCGTTATGGTCCAAGATTCCAAAAAACATCTGCATTAGGGTAGAAAACCCCAACAGCATGCGACATGAACCAGGTAGGCAAATGCCAACCTTTCGCAAATCAGCAATAGATACCGTCGGATTGACAAGATTTTCGTGTTTCAAAATTCGCTATCATGTGTCGCTGGTCGACTCGTAGATCGCGACAACTCCCTCAGGTACCAAAATGGTACCACACAAAGGTACTTCGTCTAGAGGATTTTCGAACAGGAGGGAACAATCTCTCCAAGCCAACTTAAGGCCTAAACAGACTTGACAACTTCTTGCGGTTACTAGTCGGCTCATTTGTTGTGGCGACACGGTGTTTTTGACCTTTAATAAGCTTTGCAGGAAAAGGACGGTTGTCCGGCAAAAGAGGAATCTTTCCGTCAAGTAGGGTTGATCTGCTTATCTCCCGTTTCTTTGTTTATTCCGCTTCGTTCTATTATGAAGAAACCGCAAATGGGTCCTATACAAAAGGCATATATCATGTCTTTCAAGAATTCATTTGACGGGGAGAGTGTTTCATTGTGGACGCAGTCTTATAATATGCCAATGACGAAAAGGATATCGAGGCGTAATGATGAGGCAATGACGAGGCGTAATGCCTTTCGTAGTACCGATGCCTTTCGGAGTACCCCTCAAGTACCGAACATGTTCGGCACCCTGCCTACAGGCCTACAAAAGCGGAACTGGCGGAACTGCGCTCCTCAAGACCACTAGCTATGATCAAGTTATGAAAATCGCAGCTTTCGACACCAGCCAAATGTACAAAGTCGGTATCAAAGTGCTCCCACCAAGATAGGAAAATAAGAAAGACGTGCTCCCATCAAGGTATAAAATTCATCAAATAATAGAAAAGAATACAGCTAGTAATCTGAGCAGTGGGCTGACCAGTAATCTGATTAGTAATCTGACCCCCTACTCAAAGACACACCGAATTAGCTTTCTTCCAAGAGACATAATTTGGGCCACCCATTTCCCAAGTAACGCGGTACATACAGAAAACAATAAAAGGGGAAGAGCCTGGAAGAGAGGCTCGGTACCGAGCGCAAATATTGTTTTTTACTAACTTTCATATTCATTTATATAAAATTTGGTGCACAATTTTCTTCATATATAACTCAAAATTGCATAAAAAATATTGGGGATTTTAATTGATATGCTACGCGAAAGGGAATTTCGAAACGTTTTCATAACGTTTAAAATATTCAAGAAAATTCCTTGTTTTTCTCCCCATTTTTCTTTCATGTGTGTCATAATGCATATAGTGTGAATTTGAATAGTATTTAAATTAAAGTTTAAAACTAAAATTAAAAATGAATTTAATAACCCCTTGTCCTCTCTAAAAATATGAATTCAACAGTGTGAATGTTCAGAGAAAGCAAAAAATATTATATATATCTATTATAATGTATGTAAATATATATGTAATATATATGTAATATATATGTATAAAATGTAATATATATGTAATATATATGTATAAAATGTAATATATATGTAATATATATGTATAAAATGTAATATATATGTATTAGAAAAGAACTGATATGAGTTTTAGAACATTCTTAGCAGAATAACAGTTCTGAAAATCCATTTAAATTGTCATTTTTACTGTATTAACCCTTTAAGCGCCTTAAGGATTTCCCTTCATGTTTATGAATTCATTATATAATAGCGATTAAAATTATTGGTGTGAGAATTTTTATTTAATAACCTTACTTATTTATTTACTTTATTCACAGCAAAAAAATTGTTTTAATATAAATTTTGCATGAAAAAAAGTATGAAAAATGGGTGTTAAAATAAACATTTATTCCATCTACTTTTTGCTGACGATCAAGCGATAATTGCACAAGATGAGTACGATATTGACTATATGATGAGGAAACCCTTGGACACATATAGAGAATGGAGACTGAACATCAGTTTTGGAAAAACAGAGTACTTAACATCAGGTTCAAGGAAAATGTAATAATAGAAGAAAAAGTGATAAAGAATTCATTACATTTTAAATACTAGGGATCAAAACTAGTGTAACAGGGTGAAATAGAAATGGAAATAGGATGACCGATAGTAGCTGATCAAATAAAGTCTGTGCTACGGGTTTTTTATTACATCTCTATCCTTTTAAATTTTGTGTGTAAACTAACAGAATTTCTATAATTCTTAATGAATGTCCTATAATAGACAAAAATGAAATCCGCTAAAATTAAATTGTCAACGAAATTATAAATAAATAATCTTTTCAATTTCCATTTTCCTGGTAGTTGATCAGGCGAATCCAATTTTTGATTTCATTCCAATAGTTGATCATTGGTGATTTTGATCGTTTTAGTTTCTTCTATTTTTGCTAAAAGAAAGTATTGGATCCGTGAAAATTTTCAATTTCTGTTTTCGATGGATTTATACATTTTAGAAGGTCCTGGACACGATTTGATAGTTTTTGTTTAGTTGCCTGTATTTGATAGTTTAGTTGCCTGTCTGTGAGTCTGTCACTCTGTGAGTCTGTCAGTGACAAAAATTTTGTGGACCTTCTGTCTCAAGAAACAAAGCCCGAAATTTCACAAAACTTTAGATTCAGTTGTACCTTGATATAAACTGAAGCTGGTAAGTTTTTGGTGTATATCACTCAACAGGTGGCGCTGTTATGCTGAATTATTCATGTTTTTCCAATAAGACTATCTCGAGATTAATGTATGGATTTTCATAAAACTTTAGATTCAGTACTTTTTGTAATTTTAGTATTTGATATCATTTGGTGCTTATTACTTTTTGGTGTGAATCGCTCAACAGGTGGCGCTGCTATGCTGTATTATTCATGATTATCGCAATTGCTCTATCTCAAAAACTTATGCACGAAATTTTATCCAACTTCAGATTCAGTTAGTCCCTGATATAGATTAATATAATTTAGTTTTTGGCGTAAATCGCATTAGAGATGACTCTGTTATGCTGTATTTTTCAGATTTTGTAATAGCTGTATCCAAAGAACAATGCATAGGTTTTCATCAAATTTCAGATTCAGACAGCATTTATGAAAATTGATCCTGATTTGTTTATGGTGTACAAGTGGTTCCGTTATTCAATTTTCTTTTATATTTCCGCATTAGCTCTATCTCGGAAACTAATGCACATTTTTTTGTTTAAATTTCAGATTCAGTTAGAAGCAGACATAAGTTGTTGCTGACTAGATTTTGGTGTAAACCCCAACTGGCGGCACTGTTGTACTGCATTTTCAGGAAGTACGTATTAACAAATATGAAATAGAAGAATTGCTACATCTGACTAGTTTTAATGTAAATAGAAAAAATTAAACAATTTGAGAGTAGGAATCATTTTAATGAGACGAATATAATTAAAAAGTACAATTTGCCTATAGCACATAAGCATTATTTAATCTCTTATTTCAGAGACAGAGAAAAGATATCTTGTTCTATTGATTTTTGAAAATATTAAGGTTTGGACATGTGAAAAGGATGGAAAGTAGCAGATTACCAAAGTCACTAATGAACTGGTAACTGGAAGGAAGGAATAAAAGAAGAATACCGAGAAAACATTGTAATGATAACCGAAGACAGAATATGAAAAATTATCGACTGAATGAGGAAGAGCCGGAGGACAGAAGTGAATAACGAAAAAAATATGTTTAGCTTTTGGTTGAGGAAAACCTCATATGTAGGGGAAATCCTGAAGAAGAAGATATCAATTTTGTGCTAATTTATCTTTTGATTCAAAAAGTTATGTGACTGTAAATCCCAGTTAAGACGCTTAAAGGGCTAATGTTTTGTTTTATACAACTGAATTTATTTCATGCATAATTTTACCTTATTTTCATGTATGTTCATTTTAAACAGAAAATTGTTGAGAAACAACAAAGAATATTTGTGGAATTGAGTGAGCTTCAGAAACGGATTTTGGATATAGAGCTTGTTCAGTGGAAGAGAGGGCAGCAGTTGGCCGCTAATGGTGTTCCTTTTGAGAATAATTTGGATCAGATTCAAGAATGGTAATTTCCTATTATAATTATTTTTATGTGACGTAGCTACAAATAAAAAAGAGGTATTCGAATTCATATTACTAAAGCTCTGTTGCAGTTGATGAAACCAAATTTGGTGAATGTACCCTTAGCAGCAGACTAATGTTAATTATAAACTTTTATTTTAATACAATCGAACTCACTGGTAACGTCATACGAATTAAATATTTCCAAATAAGCGTAAACACACCCAGTCCGGGAATCGAACCCACATTCTTGGCTAGTTTTGACGATGTTCTTTCGTTTAAGCTAACTGGGCCGATAACCGGCGAGCATATTTCGCTCAAAAAACTTAACATTTGGTAATAACATTTGAACTGTCATATAGATAGCTCAACAGAATAAAAAAGCTGGTATTGGAACCCCATATAAACAATGTGTACTTACATAAACTATTATTTTAACATAATTTAACTGATAAGTAAATTTATCATACGAATTTTATATTTCCAACTGAGCGAAAAATGTGAGTTACATTATGTAATAATTTCATGATATAATGTCAGTTATATTTATGATATTGAAAATAATTTGGATCAGACACAAGAATGGTGATTTCCTGTTATAGAGATTTTTATAAAACGTGGTTACAAATAAAGAGAAGGTATTCGAATTTCAGTTACTGGAGCTCTATTAGGAGTGTATATTGGTGAATGTAATGCACTCCTAGCAGCAGACTAATGTCAATTACATTAATTATATTGGTGTAGTATTGCATTTGTATTGTATACATTGAAAATACTTTCAATGCAATATCTATATTGGTTAAATATTGGTTTTTCGTAGGAAGTATTTGCAATAAAATGGCACTTTTATAGAAATATGATGCGAAATATTTTTGTCATGAACAGCTCATTAATGAAACAGTATTTCAATTCAATATTACTAATATCGGCATAGATATGTATAAGATAGAACAAAGATCGTTGTTCTATATACCCATATATATGGGTAATACACGGAATATTTTTCCAATATTAATGCTACTAGGAACTTATCAGTGAAATCGGGAGTTGATAAGAAAAGATTTCAAAAGCGCCCATCTAGAGGAAACTGGTGCGGTAAGTACAATAATAATCAGTTAAAACGAGAATAAATGTTTTATTTAAATTCAACTGAAACTTGGATTCGATATGTTGTTAATAGTTAATATAACAATGAAAATTTGTGAATAATTATAATATGTAACAAATTAAAAATACATTTTTATGCAAATTAAAAATGATGTGTAAAACTGTGTGTAAAGTTCTTTGAAACAAATCTTCATAAAAAGCGAGACAAAGAATCGGAAATACACAAAAACTTCAAAAAATGTAACTATTTAAGGAGCCCAGGCAGAATCATTAGGCCCAAATTATCTTCGGTTACACAAATAACATGTACGGTTTCATCCTTGAATATGCCATAACAAGCTAAAAATGCAAAACCTGGTCAACCATGCGTAATAAATCCAGAAAAATGAGTCATAAGATCAAATGAAATAAAAAAGAATATTACTAATTGAAGATCAAACACTGTGATGAATGATATAGCAAATTAGAAAGGTATAAGAAATGTTTTGCACATATTCCAAAAACATCACATACTGCGAAAATTATTTAAACAAAATACTATGAGTAAAATCTAAGGAGCTAAAATGAACATTGTAATCAGTTAGAAACAATAATTCAGAAATAAAGTATTTTTACTAAGAAATCGGAAATAGTGCTGTCCTCTATCTTAATAAAACATTTAACGACCTTTAAATAAAACATTTAAAGATGACTTCCAAAGTATTTATTTTTAGGGAAAATGGGGGAGTGGAATAAAAAAAAACTAATTTCCTGGGTTCCTTTTTTTTTTCTTTTTTCTTTTTTCTGTTTTTTTTTTTTTCTTTTTTCTTTTTTCTGGT
Source organism: Maratus speculifer (assembly GCA_964019185.1). NCBI lineage: Eukaryota > Metazoa > Arthropoda > Arachnida > Araneae > Salticidae > Maratus > Maratus speculifer. Next base: position 39,911,912 of record OZ025296.1, read on the forward strand.
TTTTTTTTTTTTTTTTTTTTTTTTTTTTTTTTTTTTGTAATTAACTGTTTGGTAAATTATTACAGGTGCGAAGGCTTGGCTGACATAATATGGCAGAATCGACAGCAAATAAGACAAGTTGAAAGCCTCTGTTCACAAGTCCATCTTAACGTCCCTGGTGATACAATGGCTAAACTTCCAATGCTAAATTCACAGATAACGAATTTGCTTTCATCGTTAGTGACCAGGTAAAGATCTTCCTAAGGAGTTAAGATTCTTGGCTAAAAAATTAAGTTAATATCACTTTATATTCATTTATACAGTAATCTAGTGATTTTTATATATTTTGTAACTTATCAGTCCAAGTAGTTTATAAAAATAGAAAAGTCATCTTTATTATACACATGTATAAAATACAGTGGTGTGTTCAGGGATTGACTATGATAAGGCTGCAGCCCCTTCCAAAATTTCTAGAAAACAAAATTTAATTACGAAAATTTATCAAAATGTAACGAAATCTGCTAAGATATAGTTTAAAATTAACTAGAAAAATATTCCGTTTTAGGCAGGTTTTCATTTTAAAAGTGTTTTTTGCAGAGACCCCAAATTAACAATTTCGGACAAGTTTCCGATATATGCCATGACAAAAATCTGTTTAAAGCGAAAATATTAATGTTTTTGTGATTTCCTCTCAGAAATTTTTACTGTATCTCGACCCCCTTCGAAATCATAAGTCTAGATACGCCACTGATAAATGCATACACAAACCTCTTTTTTTAAAATAAACGGTCAAGTGCGAGTATTACTTGCGCTCAGAGGGTTACGCTCAATAAATATATGAATTATTAACTGTGTTATCAAAATAAACCTTTGCTAAAAAAAAATAATGAGAATTCGCAAAAAAAACTGTACAACATAGGGTTGGGTAAGCTGTATATGCTAGAAAATATTAATTGGTATATCATAAAAGTTCAAAGAGATATGAATCTTTAATAATTTTAAATATTGCTATTCTGTATAACTCTTTTTTTAGACTTATCCTAATTTGTTTAAGATAACCTTAATTCGGTACTGATAGTAAAAATAGTGCATATTTAAACTTCATTTGACATTCCCTAAAACTAAATTCAGTGTAGTAATGCGTTGTAATAAATTTCTTTTTTATAGTGTAGCTAAAATAAATTAATTCTAATTAAGATAGTCTGTTTTCAACAACTTAACATTTATTGATATTAAACTGTTACTGAGTACACAAATATATTATTAAAAGTTGTTATCTGGACTTTTAAAGCCAATGGTACTTAGAGTACATCGCTCCTGTCTTTATTTATGTCCAAACTATAAGTGTATTTTAAGATTAATATCTCGACTAATTATTAAAGATTTTTTTTCAAAAATCATTATAATCATTATGTTTTTTTTTTTTTTTTTTTTTTTTTTTTTTTTTTTTTTGGGGGGGGGGGGGGGTTACAAGATGTATCGCTTTTCACAACTTTTGCTGAATACCCGAAAATCAAAAATTGTGTGTAAAGGAAATTTAAGGAAAGAATAAAGGCGATTTTTCTGGCAAACTATGTGACTTAGGCTAATCGCTATAGTTTTTCTGAAAGGTTTAAATTAATGTCTATTACTTTTATTTTTTTATCATAATTTTAGTTTCAGTAGATTCGGAAATAGATACGGGGGGAACATATTTTTGAACTACAATTTCGATTATATCTTTGGAAGTATAATACCTAAAATTAAAAGTAATATACTTTTGACTTCAGCTTTACGAAATCTTTCATACGATATATATATATATTAAGTAAAGTAATTAGCCCCTCTACATTTTTCTAAACATATCTATGAATCATACGAATTGAATATTTCCAGCTGATTGAAAAATTGCCCAGGCCGGGAATCGAGCCCAGATATTTGGCTTACAGGGCTAATGCTTTACCGTTTAAGCTAACTGGGCGATAGCCGATGGGAATTTCTCGCTCAGATAATCTTATTGGTCGTAACATCTGGTCCGTCATTTAGACAGCTCGACAGAATGAACCGCAGGTAAAGGAACTCCATATAACGAAGAGTACGTAGACATACAATTATTTTAACGCAATCAAACTGATTGGTAAATTTAGCGTTTAGACAGCTCGACAGAATGAACCGCTTGCCTGCAGTTCATTCTGTCGAGCTGTCTAAATGATGGACCAGGCATTAGTTCTTGACCCAGTGCATTAGTTCTTGAGATAGAGCGCCCACAAAATTTTTGTCACATACTCACAGACAGACAGACTCAGGGACAGACATTTTGTAAAAGCATGTTTTTCGGGTTTTCTGGCCTCTAAAACGTATAAATCAGTCGAAAACCGGATTTCGAAATTTTTCACGAATCCAATACTTTCTTGTAAAGATAGAAGAAGGTAAAAAATGTCACATATAGTGAATAAGTTATAGTCTAGTATATATAGTTAATTGTATGTTTTGTTACCATATTTTCCATTTCCACAATGGCTTGAAGTAAGCCGTATGTGTCCGCATGGCCATTAACCAAAGTTCTGTCAAATGTCTGTTAAAGGGCAGGTTTCATACTATAAAATACAATTATCGAGTTCCACTTTGGCATTCAGCGCACTGAAATACAGGGTCACCAAAAAGACTTTTTTTGTTTCATTTGATACAAAATTAGCTATTTTTCGGCAGCGCTGAGGGTGAGCCATACAACTAATGAGCTAATTCAGTTAATAGTGAGTAGTACTACACAAGTTAAAACACAAAACTGTGTCTGATCCTCAGCGCATGGGTCCATGAGGTCTCAAATATGGCGTTTTTTCACTTTCCGCGACAAAGTTTGACAAGCCACGCCGGGTGTCACTGAAGGTCAGCCATGAAATTTACAAAATAATTCAATTTAGCTACTAAATGCGTCACAAATTTTTTTTTTTGGGGGGGGGGAACAAAATATACATATCTTTTAAAATCATTAGAAGAAACCATAAAAAAAAAATTTTGGCAAAATCAAAAATGGGTTGTATAATGACACCCCCTTTTCTGCCCGATTCTTATAAAATCTGCCTTCTTAAGCAGTATAGGAAGCCAGGCCTTTATCTTTTACTGACACGTGCATTTAAATTTTAACATTCATGGTTCGTACAGATCTGGAATTTCAAGACCAGGAAATTCTTCCGTACCAGTATTTTCTTGTAAAAAAATTTCCTGAAATATGGTGAAATTTCGCGCGTTTGAACTAGATTTATTTTCTACCAAAAAAAAATACTGGTATTTTACCTGGAACGTAACGGTACCCGTACGAATCCTGAACATAGTATTTAAGAAACATGTTGTATTTGATATACAGGGTGATTCATAAAAGATGGGCAGAACTTTAAGGGGTTATAGTACACTTAAAGACAAATAATATTAAATAGGAGACTAAAGGTCCCAGACGTATTCCCAAGGAGATAGGGGGCATTAAAGTTTAGGGTCCGAAATTTCAAATGATTATAAAAAATGGAAAAATTGGTCGATTCGTTTGCGGTTTTTGCAAAAAATTTTCTTTATGCCAGTATTTTCTTGAAATAAAATTTTAAAGTTCAATTTCAAAAAATGCCGATAGGGGGCGCTTTAGACTTTGGAGTAACAAACAACTATTTTTTAACGTTATTTTTTGTATTTCTTTAAATGATTTCGAAAGCTTAGACTTAAACTTAAATTTTGATCTAAAAATCTGAGTCCTAACGAATAGTTAAATAGCGTAAACTGAAATTTGAAACTTGAAACACTTCTCCCCCCAGAACAAAAATCAGTTATTCCCGATCTTTGTGTCGTAGATTAGGCTCTAACTACTGCCGCGTTTTGCTAAAATTATTCTTTATGTCAGTATTTTCTTGAAAATAAATTTTAAAGAAAATTTTCAAAAAATTCCGATAGAGGGCGCTTTAGACTTTGGAGTAACGAACAACTATTTTATACCGTTATTTTTTGTGTCTCATTAAATGCTTTCTAAAGCTTAGACTTAAACTTAAATTTTCAGCTCAAAATCTGAATCGCTGAGCGTGGTTCAGTAGCGAGGGGAGGGGGTTCAAATTTCAACTTCTGAACATAGTTCAGTTTGCACTACTTAACCATGCCCAACGATTCTGTGCTGTGATACGAGGCAAAAATACAACTTTCGTCAAGGACTGCATAGTCGGAATTCACTCATAAAGGCACTGGCACAGTTGGAAACGTCGCTCATGCAAACATTAAAGCTCCATTCCTGACGCTAGTCACCGGGTGAAGAAGGAGACAGAAAGTATGCAAATGTCAAATGGGGAAGAAGAAGAACACGTATGCAAAATTTCGACACGATTCAGGCATAAAAACCACTGAACGGTGAGTCAAGTGTAAGTCGCTGTAGTAATGAATCGGAAGATGGTGCCCTTCACGAATAAGGAAAAGGCTGAGATGCATTTAATTTACGGAGCGGCAGATGGAAATGGTGCAGAGGCACAACGAATGTACGGAGAGCGATTTCCCAACAGGCAGTTGCCTAACCGCAAAACTTTCGAGCGCTTGCACAGACAGTTGTGTGAGACGGGATCATTTCTCGCTTCCCGGTCGAATGCAGGTCGTGCAAAAAAGGACGAATCAGTAGTTGTTGCAGAAGCCATTCTGGATGTAGTAGCGGCGCAGCCAAGTACAAGTACACGAACAGTGGCTAGGCAGGTGGATACCTCACAGTCCATGACTTGGAGGGTACTGAAGGATGAACATTTGCTCCTGTTTCATGTGCAACGAGTCCAGAAACTGTCTCAGGGGATTATCCAAATCGTATTGAATTCGCCCGCTGGTTTCTGCAGCAGAACGCGCTAAATCCACATTTTGGACGAACTGTGCTTTTCACCGATGAATGTACCTTCACACGTGAAGGTACATTTAACACACACAATGCACATGTATGGGCGGATGTCAATCCACATGCTACGTATCCACATGCTCATCAGAGACGCTTTTCCATCAATGTTTGGGCAGGAATCCTCGGAGACCACCTAATCGGACCGTACCTTCTTCCTGAACGCCTCAACGGTAAAACATACCTCACATTTCTGCAACATGTGCTGCCAGACCTGTTAAACGTTGTTCCTCCACGCATCCGGCGGGTCATGTGGTTCCAGCACGATGGAGCGCCAGCCCATTACGTACGAGACGTCCGCAACTATCTGGACATCACATTTCCGAACAGATGGATTGGTCGAGGTGGTCCTGTTGCTTGGCCTGCTCGCTCGCCAGATCTTTCACCCCTCGATTTCTTTTTTTGGGGACAATTGAAGGCTCTTATGTATGAGACACCCATTGAATCCCCCGAGGAACTGGTCGCCAGACTTTCCGCCGCTGTAGGGGAAGTGCTCGAAAAGCCTGATGTTTTCGCGAATGTTCGCCGTTCCATTCGCCGTTGTTCTGCGTGCATAACCTCTGGTGGTCACAATTTTGAACATTTATTGTAATTACATGTTAATAAATATGCTTTTGTAACATAATCCTAATTTGTGTCTTTTTACCTCGTATCACAGCACACAATGTGTGGACATGGTAAACTGAACTGTGCTCAGGAGTAGAAATTTCAAACCCCTCTCCCCAGAAACTTAACCACGTCTAACGATTCAGATTTTGGGCTGAAAATTTAAGTCTAAGCTTTAGAAAGCATTTAATGAGACACAAAAAATAACGGTATAAAATAGTTGTTCGTTACTCCAAAGTCTAAAGCGCCCTCTATCGGAATTTTTTGAAAATTTTCTTTAAAATTTATTTTCAAGAAAATACTGACATAAAGAATAATTTTAGCAAAACGCGGCAGTAGTTAGAGCCTAATCTACGACACAAAGATCGGGAATAACTGATTTTTGTTCTGGGGGGAGAAGGGTTTCAAATTTCAAATTTCAGTTTACGCTACTTAACTACTCGTTAGGACTCAGATTTTTAGATCAAAATTTAAGTTTAAGTCTAAGCTTTCGAAATCATTTAAAGAAATACAAAAAATAACGTTAAAAAATAGTTGTTTGTTACTCCAAAGTCTAAAGCGCCCCCTATCGGCATTTTTTGAAATTGAACTTTAAAATTTTATTTCAAGAAAATACTGGCATAAAGAAAATTTTCTGCAAAAACCGCAAACGAATCGACCAATTTTTCCATTTTTTATAATCATTTGAAATTTCGGACCCCAAACTTTAATGCCCCCTATCTCCTTGGGAATACGTTTGGGACCCTTAGTCTCCTATTTAATATTATTTGTCTTTAAGTGTACTATAACCCCTTAAAGTTCTGCCCATCTTTTATGAATCACCCTGTATATTGTACATGTACATGTTCTCCATCTAAATTTTTTTAATTATATTTTCAAGTACATTCATAATCGAAAAGCAACCACCTCAAGTAATAGTTACTGCCAGAAGATTCACTGCCACAGTTAGACTGTTAGTTGGCTCCAAGTTAAATGTATTTATGACGCCACCTCAAGTGAAAGTCTCAATTATTAGGTATGGTGTATTTTATTATAAGTTCTAAAATTTGCTTTTCGGTTTGTAAATACGTGATTCTAAAATAATATGAATGTATTTGCAAGTTCTGTTATGTGTAGTTGAATCAATAAGCTAGATTAGGACTTTTCTAACCAACGCAATTATATATTAGAAAAGATTGCAATACTCTTATATCCCTCACATAAATTTTCATTGGGAAAATAATGAGATGTTTTCATAAATTCTTATTAATCACCTCTTATCGAACTATTGTAACTTATCGACCCCTTCATTATTAACCCCTCTTATTATTTAAACTTTTTATTGATCCTGTTACTAATCTCAATGGAATATAATATTTCGACCTCATTATTATACCTAATTACCACGTTTTATGGAGACTTGCTATTTTTCAATTATAATGCAAATTAGGAGGGTAAATCAATTAGTAACGCTTCGTGTGTCTTAAAAACTATATTAATGAACATGCAACAGCAGACGCTATTATAGATCATAGCCTCTTCACAAAATAACCGTACAATATAATCAGCTTGCATTTGCGCACATTTGCGATATCGGTTAACCCAGGCATCAAAACCATTTTAGAAACATTATGGGTTTTGTATTTTGGCCCATGAATTGACCAAACAATTATTCCTTGAACTGAGCCATGCGAGACGTTTAATGGATCAACAACATTCTTAACTGTTAAAGTACTGTTACATGTAAAAATTTCAAGCGATAAAAATCGCCTGTGTTTTTTTTCCTTTTGTAAGCATTTCATCGACTGTTCGAGAAAAGGCTTTACTACCATTTGGATTTCCAAGCGTTTGATTGGCTGTTACTAGCGACTTCGGTTCAGGTGTGAAAGACGTTCCGACACAACAAAGCAGCATGTTTTCCGAGCGACTCCCCTGGAGCCTTAAGTGCTATTACACGTAAAAATTGCAAGCGACAAAAATCGCCTGCATTTTTTCGTGTTCTTAGCATTTCATTGGCTGTTCGAGAAGAGTCTTTACCATCATTTGGATTTCCAAGCATTTGATTTGCTCTTACTGGCGACTCGCTTCGTTCCAGGCGTCAACGACACTCCGACAAAAGAGAATCGCGCGCTACCAAACGACTCCCCTGGTCCCATAGGATAACATAGAGACGGCTGCAATTTGACGCCTGCAGCACGACACGTGTTATAGCACTTTTAGGATAACATGGAGACGCCTGGAATTTGATGCTACTTTGACCCCTCGTGTAATAGAACTTTAACGCGTCTTTTTCCTCGAATCAAATCATCAACACGTTGTGGAACTTCAGATATACGTGGCAGCGTGGTAGATGTCTTTTCGAAGGCGTATGACAAATTTTAATGAAGAAAAATATTTTTATTTGCATAAAAACAAATCATTGATCTTCTTGGTTAAATATTATTATACAAACAGCAACTGAATAACTTTAAGTTAGGGGTTAATGATGGATAAATACTAATTTGTGGTAGCAGTTAATATAGTCCTAAATCGTCGTTAATAGAAAATGTTCATAAAATATAGAGTCTATAATATCTATCAGCTCTGGATAAGAAAAGTCTTTTCATCAATTAAATCCTTCTCCGCTTTTGACAGTTCGTTTCTGTATCAGACCATTCGGCTTTTTGCCCAAATGAATAAACACTTTTACCCCCGGACTTGCATTCCAGAAAATAATGTAATACATGAAAACCTGTCCCGCTCTCGATCCAGGTAAAAACCTGCAACTTACTCTTTTCAGAGTTCCAAATTAACTAATTTTTCTCATAAGGGATCTTCTTTGATGATCCTCTGATTCTCGTAATCAATAGTCTCTCATAGGCCACTAGGAATGCTGAGCGATGATGTCGCCGGCATACCAAAAAAGTTTATTATCTTTGAACACGCTTTGTTTTCTTTGGGCATACTGTCACCTGAAGAATCTCTCGATACCAGCCCACTTTCTGGTAAACGTACTTTCATTTTCTCCCCTTCCTGGGAAGATTTCTCGAGCATTCAGATTACTTTCGCTTTGTGGTACATCAAATGAATACCAGACTGGCTCTTTATCATTCTTGCTGTAGAAAATCGTCTCCTTGGAAGATATATTATCAAGATGGCGAGTGGTCAGGGAAAACCGGGAAAAACACAATCAAGAAAAGAGAAAACCAGCAGAATTTTCTTACAGAAAATACTTTAAATAATATAAAGAGTTTATATAAACTAGAGCTGTAAAAATAATGACAAAATGAATACCCGTATGATGTCATTATTTTCGATCTCTCTACCCGTTACAAAATATTCGGCACTCGTTATTTTCGTTGCTGTTCAGAAATCAAGTATTAACGAGCATCGTACATACTACAAAATGCACAAATTGTATCACATACCGTACATAGCAAGCAGTCTTATGAATTACCGTATTTACTCGTGTATAAGGCGCACCCCTACTTTACAAGTAAAAATGTGGATTTCTTAAAATCTCGTATATAACGCGCACCTTACATTTGATACGCTAATGAAGAATAACCAAATGAATTTCAGTGAAAAAAAAGTCGACATTACACCAGACCAGAAAATAAGACGAAAATACATTTTTAGACTTCGGGTTGTAAGAGAATGACGGGAAATAGGAATGAGTGACTGTAAAGAGAATTGCTAATTAGCGTTTAGATAATGTCATTAGCTCTGTTGTATAAAAAACTGCAAGGAATGAAATAAATATGCAGTAATACTTCAATTAAGTAACATTTTCTGAGTTTTAATATCTTCTTTGAATAATTGCTTGTTTCATATGTATATCGTTCGACTGCATCCAACAGTAAAAAATTATTCCGTGTATAAGGCGGGCGCACCTAGAAGTTTAGCCCTAATTTTTTGGAAAAAAAGTGCTCCTTATACACGAGTAAATACGGTAGTTACTTCTGTGCTTGTCAAGTGCTGCCATCTATATTGTAAGTTTTAATGATAAAATGCTAACAAAATTTATGTAAAATGTTATCTTAACAACATTTATGAATCATTTTTTGTATTTATAAAAAAATGAGAAACGTTTCAATTGCTTGATGTCTGAAATGAAATCTGTAAATTATATATGTTTAGGAATACTAATGAAAATTTCTTCTATTAACAAATAAAAATGAATTAGATAAAGTATCAGAAAAATCGTCACTTTCATTTTAAGAATAACTTTCAATATAATAATTGATCATGAAGTGATGTGCTCCCCCCCCCCTTCTCAAAGAAAAAATGCCATGACTTCCCCCCCCCCTTATCTAAATTGAGGGCGGGATCCGCTCTTGCATATAATATTTTTATTTAATGCTTTTATTACTCTTTTGAAAACAAAAGTAATCGTAAATACTGGTAGGGTCGTGCGAAATGGGGGACGAAGGGGGCGGTCGCCCCGGGCGTGGATATAGAGAGGGCGCCAAATTTATACTACCATCCTCATTTGTTTCTTCCTTTATTGTAAAAAAATATATAAAAACATATTGAGATTTTTTTGTGTGTGTGTGTGAAAAATACATATATTCTCAAAGTAGGATATTGCTTCTTTCTTGGAACTCAAAATTGATTGCAATCTGTTTTACTGTAGTGTTAGATACATTTTTTTTTCTACATTTGCTTTTAAGATCCCGTTCTCCTTTGCCAAAATGTAAATGCAATGTTATTTCATATTATTTAGTTTTTTAAATGAAACGCTTTAAAATTCCAAAAAAAATGCAAAACATGTATCTAATAGAATTTATTTGTGTTTTTAAACTTTATAATTTTGTAACACCTGTTGCAAAGAGAAATGGTGGTGGTTTGGTGCGTGTGTGTAGGGGGGGGGGTGCACCAAACTGAAACTTCGTTTGTCCCGGGAGCAATTTTCTCTTTGCACGCCGCTGAATAAGTACATAATATTCGTTGTTTTATCTAATTTTCAGAGTGTTGCTTCGTTAGTTTTAACTATTTTTTAAAATAAAAATAAAATCTATATAGCTGCAGTGATTTAAAATTTTATAAATTATAAAGCTGCGCGTTTAAAATATTTCATATGAAATGTAATGTCACAAGGCAGCAGCATAGGGCCGTGCAAAGAAAAAACTGTGCCCGGCGCAAAGTGTCAATTTGGCGCCCCCTCCCCCAACTTTTTCTTGTAACAGCCCAAAACTGATGTTGGTAGTATAAATTTGGCGCCCCCTAAATATATGAGCTCGGGGCACCGCCCCCTTCGCCCCCCCCCCCCCTTTCGCACGCGCTGCTGCATCAAATCTACACTACAGATTTGCACTATAAATAAAAAAAACAGCTGATTCCCAGTCTAAAATCCAAACACAAACTCTCATCTTTCCCAGTCAGACTACTGGCGCCGTTCTTGAATCACGAAATACTGGGAAGGAACGTATGATGATTGTTTCATCTAGTTTTGAAGTACTACATTAATGCCTAACGACTACTGAGTAAAATTTGAATGTAACGATTCGGTATTTCGTATTAGAGAGAAAACCCGTTTCTCAAAAACGAATACGTGCGGTTTGCAACAGCTCTAATATAAACTGAATTTATCTATAACAAAATACTGGTATTTATCATCTATACTGACTGTGTTTTTATCGAACCACTCGCCACCCTGATTATGAAGGATCATCTTCATTTTATCTTTCCTGCAACTCATGGGACTGAAATCTAAGTCTGGGGGATCTTTCAAACAAATTGTATTTAAAAGTACATTTTTTTTTCGCTATACGACGATATAAAAAATTAAAACGTGCGATGTTTAGAAGTGTAAAATTTGTAGTATCGAAAATTGTAAAATCGAAATTGCATGGAAAAGTGTTGTCATTCTCAAAATGATGTATGCGTTAAAGTGCTATTACACGTAAAAATTGCAAGCGACAAAAATCGCCTGCGTTTTTTCGTTTTTTTAGCATTTCATTGGCTGTTCGAGAAGAGTCTTTACCATCATTTGGATTTCCAAGCATTTGATTGGCTCTTACTAGCAACTCGCTTCGTTCCACGCGTCAGAGACGCTCCGACACAAGAGTGTCGCCTACTTTCCAAGCGACACTCCTGGTCCCATAGGATAACATGGAGACGCCTGCAATTTGACGCCTGCAGCAGTACACGTGTAATATCACTTTTACGCACAGATAAGTTTGGTCTTTATAATACAGAAAAGTAGATGTGAAATATAACTTTTCTTATTTGCAACAAAAATTAGTTTGTAAATTCCAGGATAATTAAGTTCATCATTTTACTAATGTAAACGCTTTGTTCATGAAAGAGTTAATGCATAAATAATAACTTTTGAGCAGAAATATGCAGAAAACTGGATATGAATTTCGGATGGGTTTTGTTTTAATTTTCTATGTTTTCTTTATTTGAAAAAGAAATACTGAATTTGAAGTCAATCATCATCCCATTTTTATAAAAGTTAAAATTATAATTTTTTTTACATAAAATGTTTTAATCTAATTCCAATATAATCAATAATTTCTTTATTTATGGATTTATTTTATTTATTATTTAGTGAAGTTCAAACTATAGCTCTCTGGAAAAATGATACAGCTGGATCTGGGTATGTACTCAACATATATACATTTCTTGTTTCTTTTTTATACGATACGTTTGTTAATAAAATAATTATAAATTTCCTCGTAGTTTTAGAAAATTCGTTACTTTTTATATACCTATATATTTTAATAACTTAACGACAGGTCAAAGATTTTGCTTTTTCCTGCTGGAAAATGATGTAATCTAGTTGAAATGCAGTATACAAAGCTATAGTAAGAAATAGGCAATCCGCTTTTAAAAGCTCTAAATTACACTTTACTGATCTGATTCAAACGAATCGAAATCAACAAATAAATCGAATTATGGAATTGCTATTTATTAAATGTAAGACTTTTTTGCATAAAGAATTTTCCGAAAAGTATTACTAAGTACTGTATAAATATTCAGTGGGCTGAGACATTTTAATGTACTAAATGATTTAGAATAAATATTTAATGTAATATGGTAAAATAGGTGTTCACCATACCTTTCTTCGTTGTGTACTGCATACTTTAATCACAAAACAATGTGTTTAAACGATGAGAGGAGTCAATTTGGAACAATATGTAGAATATGGCGACGAATTTTTTCTTTTATAATTAACATGAATACAGATCTTGTGTAGTATATTTTCGTACCTAAAATTTGGTTTCGCGATTGTAATTTATAGCTGACTTTAAAAGGGTTTTATTGAGCCAGAGATGATGCTAAACTTTTCTTACCCTAAGCCACAAGTACCCAAAGAATTCCAAAACCCTAAATCCTTTTTTTTTCAAAAGTATCAACGTTCTTTTCATTGCTAGATTGGAAGTCAATTTGATATGCTTGTTTATACCTTTTTGCGATCTGTATTTGACATCGACTACAGTAACAAAACTATGACCTTTCAGTTTAATTTTCATCATCAGAAAGTAAGAAAAAAGTCGCAAGAATATATCTGACAAATATGAAGCGATAACATACTGTGGTGACGAGAAACACACAAGAAAGAAATGCTGGGTGAGAAGCAACAATGTCGCCCTGGACAACATAATTCTGAGCGCTCGAAACAGGCCCTGACTATCGCACGGGCACCCGGGGCCTGTGCCCTGGGCACAAAATTTCTAAAGAGTGCAAATTTTTTAATTGATCTAAATTTCCGTTAAAAAAAACCATAATTGTGAAAAAAATGTGATATTTGAAATAGTAAACGATGAAATGACAATATTATATCTTAATATACGGTTAAAAGCACATTTCAATGAATAATAGACACTTGTTTGACTTGGACACTTTATGAATAAGGATGCAATATGTAATAAAAACTAATATCATTAAATAACCAATCTAAGGAGGTACGAAAAATTTAAAGTGTCCTGGGCACAAAAACTTGCAAGTCAGGCCCTGGCTCGAAAGGTTCGACTGCATGTTCAATGTCTCTGACATTTTTTCAGAGATTCTTTTCAAAATTTCGCGTTCAATTTTTGTTTCTAGCAGTTAGATCATGGTGAACATTCAGTCTATTACACATACTTACTGACAAATCTAACGTGCGGGCTGAAGAAAGAGGGCTGCTGAAGCTGAACATTGAGATTGAAGTCAAGTGCAGTTACAGACGAATACAGATTCCATCTGCAGTGTAACACACAATATGTTTTGTTATGAAGGGAAAAGGACATTCGGAATAACACTCATTTATTCGTGGAGGATCATATTATAGGTGTATGGTTTGGGCTGGTATCAGCATAGGTGGACGCATGGACCATTTGATGGCCAAAAGGTATGTAAACTAGTTAATGAAACCTCGTGATATACTTTCACCTGCATCACTGGTAATCTCTTTGTTTTCATGTACGATAATGTCAGACTACATATAGTACATCTTGTGGAGAATATACCTGAAGCTGTAAGAAAATAGAGTATGGAAAAGCCGGAATGCTCTCCTGACCAAATTCCGATCGAATATGTTTAGACACACCTGAACAATACACCTGATCAAAGCCTTCTTTTACTGTCGGGTACTTGCAGATTGTTCAGCTCTTGACGAGTGGAACAGTATTTCCCAAAGTCTTATATATAACCTCATCGCATCAATGGAAAGTATGTGTGCAGCAGTTTTAGATATTGCATGCCATATTGCATCATTTCTAAACAATATGTTTTTGTCAATTACATTTAAACAAATTGTTGAATTAAAATATCTTTTCGTGTTCTTTCAATCGTTTAAAAAAATTAAAGCTTCCTTACAAATATTTTGCGTTATTTTTTCTACGAATATTGCATATTCATAAACATGTACACTCCGTTTTATGCATGGCTGTCCCGCACGGTTACCTTTATTTCTTTATTTGCTCGCCAATTTTTTTTTCTTTAGAGGTTTGGATATTAAAATTTTTGTTTCTTGCATCATTCTTTTACAGTGAGGCAAGTGGTGAAATTCTAAATAACCTTGGAACAATGGAATATCATCAAGCAACAAGGCAACTCAGCGTCAATTTCAAAAATTTGGTAAGCATTCTTTTTTTCCAAGTTTTTTCAACTACACTGCTCAAAACAATGAAAGAATATTGCAGTTTTAGGTGGATTTTGTATCTGGGAAACTTTTTAGCTGATTGATACATGGTCGACAGACATAGTAGGTTATATGAGAATAAATTACACATGTTTGGCAGAAAAAAATGCATTTTATTGCGCATTTGTGTACAAAAGGAAAAAAACACAATTTGTGCATATGAGAAAAAAAGAAGAAGAAAAGGTGTTTTCTTCAAAGAAAATCATTTTCAGTAGGGGGTTTCCACGGGCGGCCAGCAACGTTGAACACCTTTGAGGCATGGACTCAATGAGGCTATTAATGACGAGTTGGGGTATTCTGCCCCACTCTTCCAGAAGAGATCTTTCCAGTTCTTGGAGAGTTTGTGGGGGTTGTTGGCGGCCAGAAACTCGTCGTCCTAGAGCGTTCCAAACGTGCTCGATTGGATTCATGTCTGGAGAACACGCTGGCCATTCCATTCGAACGATTCCTTCCTCGAAAAGGAAATCCTCCACCAGGTTAGCACGATGTGGCCTGCAAATATCGTCCATTAAAATGAAGTTATCTCCGAATGCATCAGCGTAAGGGACTACAATAAGTCTGAGGATCTCCTCCCTATATCGGCGACCAGTCACAGCTCCATCTCGAATGATGTAGAGGTCAGTGCGCCCGTCAATGGAGACGCCACCATACACCAACACTCCTCCACCGCCAAATCTGACACTTTCGTGCACGAACGCAGGATTATTCCTACTGCCACGGTCCCTCCAGATGAAAATACGTCTATTATCCGGATGCACAGAAAAACAGGACTCGTCAGAAAACAGAATATTGCTCCATTCATTTCTCCTCCAGTTGACATGCTCGGTTGCCCACTCCCTGCGGTCGCGACGATGCCTTGATGTTAATCTAACACATACCATCGGTCGGCGAGCATACAGACCTACAGCATGGAGCCGGTTTCGGACAGTCTGAGTTGAAATCGTGGTGCCTGTAGCCGAGCGAAGGTGTTGTTGGAGAAGAGTAGCGTTCATGTTTCGGTGTCTCCGAGCTGTTAACGCTAAATACCGATCTTCATTGGGCGTTGTTGCCCGTCTACGACCTTGCCCTGGTCTTCGGCCTGCACATCCACTCTCCAAAAAACGGTACCAGATCCTGGAAATGACACTTTGTGACACTCCAATGGCTTGCGCTACTTCGGCTTGAGTTTGGCCCCCTTCTAACCCACCAACAATTCTCCAAGCTTCTGAATCTGTCAAATGACTTCGCTGAGACATCGTACTCATCGAAACAAAGCAATCACTGAATGCCGATCATCCTTGTCTTCATTCTCTTTTATCCAGTTGAAAGTCAAATTTCATTCGCTGCCGCTGAAGCGACGTTTTTGACGTCGAACTCAAAATTTGCATACTCCACAGTTTGAAAACTAGAAAAATTTGCATTTGTGATTCTCTTCTTCTATTTTCGGCAAAAAAAATTTCGTTTATATCTTTATTTTATATAAAACTTCAAATATCCTTTGATTGTTTTGAGCAGTGTATATTACTATTTTGATTTTTAAAAAGTAGGAGATTAGCAATTATGGATAAAAATAAATTCGCTAAAGGGCCAATATTTTAGTTATTACCTTATGATATTACCTAGTATAGAACTCAATTTCAATCGTAGGATAATGCTTTTGATGCATATTATTATTATTATTATTATTATTATTATTATTATTATTATTATTATTACTACGTTTATAAATACGTACTACCATATTTGTATTGTTCTTTTTTTTCTCTTTCAGCAACTCCGAAAATTTAAAAGACCCGAAAAGAAAGGAACTGAAGTGAGTGAATTCAATTTTTTATTTCCAGTGACTTCTTAGTATTTGTATTAGAGATCTGCACGGGCCGGGCTCGGGCCTTAATTTTTTTGTAAGAGTATCAGGCCGGGCCTAACTTTTTTTTCCGTACGAAGCCGAGACTGATTTCATTCTTCCTAGTTTTACGGACCAAAATAATCATTTCCTAATTGAATCTTCCTATATGAAAATCCTTTTCTCGACTCTTCATAAATAAATAACATTTGGCTTTGCCCAAAAATTTTTGCAAAAAAGGCATATACTTTTAAGCCGTCATTATTCTACAATTAAACATTAGAATTTATTCCTTTTAAAGTATTGTAGATTACTAGGCGTTTTAAAATAGAATTAAACACATAAAAAAACAATGATTATGACGGAATTTTCTTTTAAACTGAAAACTGCAAGTTTCTTTTAAACTGTTCATCCATGCAAAATGAATACAACACTACGCGAGAAAAAAATATATTAGACATTTAAATCGGTTAAGAAGGGAACGTATTTTATTATTATTTTTTTTATTATTATTATTATTATTATTTTTTCTAAAGCGATTCCGTGTTAGGAAATTTTACTTTTACCATATACCATTTTTTAGATTTTTTTTTTTTTTTTGGGTGGGGGGTCTCCATTACATGGAATATGGATTAATAATATTAATGATAACTGAAACATTTACAAACAACAAACAAAGGTTCATTAAAAACGTAAATATCGCAGCGTACGGCACTTCTGCATAAATGGAGATTACAAACATGGAAAAAAAAAAGACTAATAAAAGTTTTTTTGGTCAGAACTCTTCGGCAAGAGTAAAGATCAATGTTCTGTAGAAATTCACTCGAGCCGGGCCGGGTTCGGGCCAAATTTTAAACTTTTTTCCGGACCGGACCGAGTTCGGCGGGCTGGACCGGGCCAATATTTCTTTCGTTCGGGCCGGGCCGGGCCCGGGCCGAAATTTTAACTATCGGGCCGGGCTCGGGCTTGGAAATTTCGGCCCATGCAGACCTCTAATTTGTATGTTATCCGGGATCGTAGAGTATTTTGTCTGTTTTGACTAATATCTTGTGTATATTTATGAAAGGTTATTAACATCAGGAAAAATATAATAGTTTCATTTTAAAGCAAAATTTAAAATATAGTGTCCAAAATTGTAAAAACATTTTTGAAAAATGTGTATTTCTGAAGTTTGGTAATTCATAAGTTATGAATTATCAAACTTCAAAAATCATTTTCTCTTTAAATTATACAATAAAATTACATACCAATGAAGATATAGTTTAATCAAAAATGTAATACAATAAGTTTCATAAAGGATTCTTTATTAGAACAGCAATCATAAAGAATAAAATGGAAATGTATAAAAAAATGAGATGTCCGAAAGTTATCACAATGCCAGTTAATACTTAGTTGAGTAACTTTTGCAGCGCTTTTCAAAGCAGTGAACCGTCTTTTAGTTTTGAAGTTTTATAACGTGTTACTAACGTTAAATTATTCCTTCTATTATTTGGAATTTATTGGTAGGTTGCTTCTGTGCAGCAATTTTTTTATAGTCAGCTCAATAGATTTTCAATTAGGTTAAGGTCGTGGCTATTCTCGGACCTGTCTAACACTGAAATATGATTATTTTGAAACCACTTTTTACACACTTTGGAAACATGACATGGATCTCAATCCTGTTGAAATACAAATTCTTCATTAAATCGGAAAACATCACATGCACAAAGCTTCATTTGATATTAAAGTATTTAATTTACGTATTTTTAGGCATTCATATACTCATTATTCATATAAATTCTTCCACAAATTTTAATATCAACCTATATCACAAATATCATAACATAAATGAATACACAAATAAATGGTTAAATTACGATATGTGTAATGTAATTAGAATGAAACTTTCTCCGATTCTTTTCCTTACGTATTTGTGCCATTACTACCATACAAAAAGTTTTGGTCTCATCACTCTAAAAAATACTGTCCCATTGTTTCGCTGCCCCGTTAGTACCAGTTTTGACCCAGTTAACTTTGTTCAACCTTTGTTGGAGAAACAAAAGTGTCTTGTTTCGTGGAATTCTAGCACTTAAACCAAACCATCAAAGTCCACGCCGAACAGTTCTTGCATTCAACATCCCACTAAAACACACAATTTCACATTTGAACTATCCAAAGGATTTTCTTCTGCCACCTACGCGCAGTGTCTTAATTTTTCTATGATAACTTGCTGTTTTACCTGTTTGGTTTTATAATAACTTAATTTCCTTGTACCCCAAAATGTACCAACACCACTCTTTCGTTCCCTTTTCACGAGACTTTTATTTTTTTTCATAACTGTAACCTTGTTCACTTATATTACATAGTCTTATTTTACATAGTAATCAATGACTAACCATCTCTTTGTGCCATTTCTTTATTTTTCCTATGTTTTTTATTCATCTTTAATATCAATCGCATAGACCGTTTTAAAAAATGTCCTCCTCACAATCCTCAAACGGTTTGTAAAATATGAAAACAGTTCAATCCTATTGTCATCTGATTGACTCAGTGCCAAAATTGATTTACTCTCTAAATACTCGTGCTAATTGGCTGCATTTTAATACAGTAAAGTTACTCCATGTTAATCTAAGAAAATTATGGTTCTTGTTACATACCCATCATGCGTAGTATAGGATAAGTTTTGCAATCTTTTTCGAAATCGAAAAAAAAATTGACGGCTTTACACGTTTCAGACACAGGAGATTGCGAAAAACATATTTTTAGAAAAAAAAAATTGCCGCCTGTCTGTCTATGTGTTTGTAAAGGCTCTATCTCCCGAACAAATTGAGATAGATATCTGAAATTTGCTGTGTACTTAGTATGTAAGAATGGAAAGTAGCCTATTTAATAAAGGTATATAAAAATTTTCGAAATTTTTTATTTCACGAAATGGACGTAAAAACCAATAAAACAACACAAATTTTGCATAAAGAACAAAGTCGATCGGATAGTTAGTTGCCGAGATATTTGCAATCCTATTTTCCACACCCTTTCACTTTTCATGATCCTATATTTCATTCAAATTTGAATTCAAAAATACAGTTCAATTGGATATGAGATTCTTAATCTGACGCAGTTAATTGATAGTTAAAATGATTATTATTTTTGGAGCTATACGGATGTTTCTTTTACATAATTTGGTACTACTTGACTAGTTTGGCGCTTTATATAATTTGTCAAAAATGGTGCATCAGCAATTCATTAATAGAGCATTACTGTATGTGTTAAAACTATTTATTAAATATACATTTAAATTTTATTTTGGAATTGTGATACAATTTATAAATAGTTCACACGTGTTTTGTTTTCATATTTTATGTTATGCATATTTATGATAGGTAAGTATTACGATGCCCCCCCCCCCAACGACTAGTTTTTGTTTATTTATCAATAATTTTAATTAAATACTAATAATTTCGCACTATTTAATTTATTACCGTAAAATGGGGTGAATCGGAACACTTTTCAACTTTAACGTTAAAAAAAAGCAACAACTGATTTTTTAATTTTTTTATTTTTCTGCTAGAAACTTCGGTTTTGTTTTGTTCTTTACTTTTTAAGCAAAAACGAAATATTTTTACTGTTTATATATGTATTATTTATTTTTTAATGGTGTTCCGATTCACCCCGCAGATAGGGGTGAATCGGAACAAATGCTATAACCTTTATTTATTCCGATTCAAACTTTAATAGGATTAATAAAAACAGATAATTATGATAAAGGAGGAATAGGAACACGTAGTTACTGAGAAACCAAGCCTTTATTTTATGTACAAGTAAAGATATGCCTTTTTAAAAATTAGAAAACTACTTTGAAATCAAGAAAAATTAAAATTTATTTTAAGAAATTATATTCGAACTGCAGAAGTAGAATTTAATACAAGTTTAGCCTTGTTCTGTGTTATCCTTTACTAGTAGTCATTGGGTAAGTAAATCAATTGAGTATCCCCAATCGCTGCATCTATTAATACGATCTACTAATACGCCCTCATACCCAGCCCTTAGTAATGTTTGCATCACTCTCTTTTTTGAATGGTTTTTCATTTTGAGATGTTTGTGTAATGTTGTGGATGTAAGAAAATAATTCTGTGCAGTTTTTCAAACTAATTTGCTATTTTTAAATTCTTTTATTGTGTGTTCCATGTTTGTTGGATTTGGCGTTGACTTTTTTGTTTAATCAAGTAATTTCATGGCACCCTTAAACTCTTCAAGTAATTAGAACAGACAAAATATTGTTACAATACATATTCATACGTGTGTTTTCATATATTACATGAAACTATTACTGTATAGAAAAATAAACCATGAAAAAAAACGTGTTCCGATTCACCCCGTAAATCTTAAACATCTGATGTTACAAGCCATTTTTCATTTTTTCATTATGTAGTTTAGAAATAAGTAGAATTTAATGCAGAATGTCGTTTACAGGCCTATCATTAATTAAAAATCCCCTTCCTTAAGTTTTGGATACGAAAAATACTATAGTTACATACAAAGTTTTGAAGACATTTACAAAATGCGTTTTTCGAGATCCTCTTGAAGTTTTTTTATATACTCCAGTAGTTGTGTAAACATGTCAAAACTGAATTTCCCAACTCTTAATGTTATTACTTTCTTATAAAAAAATTGGCAACTAAAAATATCATCACAGATATTTATAATGAATTTATTTGTATGACTGGGAAGTTTCGTTCCTATTCACCCAACTGTTCCTATTCACCCCATTTTACGGTATATGATTAATTAAAATATCGTTCCATCGGTATACAGTGTGCCCCAAAATGATTACCCTTATTTCAACTGGATATAATTTTATTTCCGATTTTATTTACAATCATCTTACTTGAAGCAGACACGTAAAATTGATCAAGTTTTATTTAAAACACTTGTAATTACCACCCCACATTCACCTTAAGATCAACATGAATATGCTCTGACTTTTCGAAACTCCAAATTCGCGCGTTTTGCAAATATAAATAAAGCACAAAAAATATGAAAGGTATTAGATATACTTGCGTTTTATTAACCAGTTATACACAACCAAAATATTTAAATAAAATAACATAAATAAGTGAAGATATTGAACAGAATTATTAAAAACAGTATTTATATGTATATATAGTACAAGGATCTTATGTATCCTCTATTGAATCACTGCTATCGCTGTGAGGATAATGATATTCCTTTGTATTATTGCAGTCACTGCATTTACAACAGGCAGTACGAATCAGAGAATTCTTTAAACAAGAACATATCCCAACTGTACACGCTCTCTTGCACGCACATTTCATAAGCTCAATAACTTCTTTAGGCGTTGGTAACTCCAGGTGCTTGACTTGAGAAATTATTCCTTCGCCATTTATTGCCCAACCATTGCCAATAAGTGGGGGTATTGAAGGTTGAGGATTTTAGAAACCCATTCTACTGGTGCAAATTATGTTGGATCATAAAATATGTGGCTTCAATGCTCCAATAGTTGGTGGTAACTTCTATTTGTTCTGAAAAAATGCCAAATTAATTCTGAAATGCTTGAAAAATTTGTATTTTTCAAATAAGTCAAGTTGCTGAATTTTTTAAACAACGACAGATTGGACAATGGATCAACATTAGGTTGCCCAAATTCTTGAAAAGCTGTTATAATATCATCATCAATCCAAAGATTAAAATGCATTTTTATACTCTTTTGTTCCGAAATACCTACAAATTTTCATCCCCAGTCTCCATCTGTGTATGAATTTAAATCTAATAAACTTTTGCTTTTATGAGCATCTATTGCTCAACATCTTTCATTAATATTATTTTGTGTGTGTGTGTGTGCGTGTTTCTTGCCTCAATCAGTAAAAAAATTAATTTCCCTGCTTACTAGAACACTCGAAACCAAGTCAATCAGAAAGATGAAAATGTCTGTATTTTGCGAAAATACACCGATCACATAATTATCATGATGATTCACTATATCATATATATGAAGAGATATAATGATGTCAGCTTCTTCATGTATATGATCACACAATTCTGAATCGAAAACATTCGCGTGGTTATTGTATGACTTACTATTCAAAACGACAACAATTTTCTTCTTATTAGCAGCAAAAGCCTGTAGTAATTTATTCTTGAGATACTCAGTCAGCTGTGATTTTGTTTCATTATGCGAAATAAACGTCTTTAATGATACCAACGTTATATTGGTACTATTTGTTATAATAAATCTAATAAGTTCTTTCACCCCCAGTCTTTTCCTGTGAGTTTGCTTCTTCAATGAATGCTCAAGGTATTGGTCAAATATTATTTTCCTCTCGGTGTATCCATTTGTCATTTTCATAATATCTCAGTAAAAGCTTTTGCCAAGTCTTCACATGATTTTATGACATGTGTCTTTTTTACTGATTGTACGATTGCCATCCCTTCTAGAATACAGATTTTTTTTATCGGAGAAGTAATCAAGGATTCTAATGCAAAACAATTATATTGTTTTATTTCTGCAGTAAATCAACTTTTGTCAGATGAAATATGAATATATCCCATCAGAAAAAAATAATGATTGTTATTACAGAAAACTCGTAGTTTCCAATTGCATCTTTTAAATTCGTAGACATTTGAGGTTTGGATTCCATAACAAAAAGAAAACAAGCAAGAAGTTGCCTGTCTTCTCGAGTGTGACCCTTGAGTACCCCCGAGTCGTACCCCTTGGGTACGAGCGACACGTATACGTGCTGCAAAAAGGCTTGAGAATTCTTGTTTATTCCCACCAGTAAAATTATACTGTAAAATTTTTCTTATTTAATCGGAACGTTTTTTTCGATTTAATAATGCACAAATTTCTGTATTTTAAACCGGTGACAAAACATTAAAAATTTCGTAAAAGGCTCTCGTCCCGAAGGGGTTAATCAATTTATCATCAATCTTAAATGCAGTGTTCTTGTTACAAGTATGGAATGTTTTTAATTTCCTATTTTTCATTGGATGCAAAACTGACAATATTTTGCTGACATGGGTGACGATTCGTGATATCGTTTTTGAGATCTCTGAAGTTTTTGAAAATGTACAATTTCCTTGTAGCAGGAACTATGATATCGAGACAAAAGGTACTCATCTGCTGAGAGTTTATTCGTCCACATAATGGACTTAATTTTGACTCCGCGTATTTTGCTTCCTTTGTAGCGTATTCTTTCATTTTTTCGAAATTGTTAATTCCAGGTTTTTGAGATAATTGGCACCTTTCAATCACACTAAACAATTTATTGTGAATTCACAAATTTTAACACACTCACTCTTATGAGAGAGTATCTTCTGGGGAACATATAGTTTTCACATCAGCAGCTAAAGAGAAAACAAGTAACTTTTGTAATTTTGTAATAAATTTATAAATAAATAATAAATAACACAATTTATGTCTATTTTGATTGTATATTTGTATTTCTTGATCCCAAAAACACATAATTTGACATACTACTCAATAATATCCCCAAAATATTAAAGAAGTCAGTAAATGGCAGCCAACAGGGCGCCATCTTGAAAAACCCCTCAAAAATGTGTAAGAGAAAAATGACACCTGAGATATTTTGAATCTACATGTCAAAAGCTACAAAAAAAATGAACTGATGATGGTTAATAAATTAATTTAATTAAAAATATAACAAAATTGCAATTTAACAAGTTATAACGACTATTTGGAAAATGATATTTTCAAAGACTAAAATTTTAAAGATTTATAAATAAATTTTATATTTTATTTAATAATAAACAACTGATCATAACAAGTCGTATATTACGTATGCCTTGCATTAAACATTAATATTCCTAGATCAATGATAAACAAGTAAGAAAAATCATGCTTTAAGCATAGATTATGAAGCACTTTCCAACACTTAATGAAATCTTTAACAAAACTTTGTTATTTAGGGAAATAATAGTGTATAGCCAAATGTACCCAAATATGTATTGCAGTACATTAGAACAGCCCTGTATTTCATATGCCAGTTGATATAATGGGAAAATTTAGCTTAGCAAGAAAATACCCAGTGGCTTGAAATTTCTTTTTCAGCAATTCATACTATTAGATGAAAACATACTTGAATACTTTTGTTCAGCCCTGTAGTTTACATTGTACCTTTATTACACGTCAGCATTAGGCTAAAATTTATTGTAAACTAAAACACTTTTAAAACAACTGAAATCACATTCTCATAAATCATCATTCTTAGGCGTCCATGTACTGAATTCCTTGCGCGGCCCTGTATT